>OZ007593.1:194777998-199777998 GCA_963931845.1 Maratus michaelseni | reverse complement strand
TGGCAGTTCGTTCAAGATGGGGAATGACTGCAGTCGTAATCAATAATCATGCGAAGAGGTGAAGCAATTATGAGATACCACCAGAGTTTCGTCAATAAAGAGCAGCCAATTTCCAGACAATTCGTTTATTTATGAACAAGAGCGATGCAAGTAACAGTTCCCACAGTATTCCGTATAAACTAATAGCCTTCAGGCTTCACGATGGCTCACTACATCGTTTAAAAGATCTTAAAGAGCTGTATGAAAATTCTACGTGACTACAACACCAGATAACCATTTGGTTACACTTCCAAACACGTCAAAAATCTCCTCTCAAAAAGCGTTAAAGCGAGTTTTGTTCACGGAGCGTAGTGATACAGAATACGACGTCACGAGCGCACAAATCAATGAGTGAGAGGCGAGCTCCAGCCAAACGAATGAGGCGCGAGGGAGATGCTTTAACAGGAAAGAATTCCTCTCGTAGCCGCGCATTAATTTTGAAAAATACCTAGCGCGCGAAACAGAGCATGGAATTAAAAAAAATGGCTTTTAAAAACATTCGAAATGACAAAAGCGTCTTTCGGAATTTTATAGATTGGGGAGCTGATAAAAGTTAAGAATGAACTTAAAATTTTAGTTTAAGATTTGGAATAATATAATTATTAATATACGGATTATTACTTTTAAAAGGACATTAAAAAAGGGTAAATATTATTAAGAATTAAGGAAATACTCACTATGGCAGAAGTTAGATTAATTTAAAGGACTAATGCGAAATAAATGCGAAGGATATGCGAAGGAAATAAATTTTTTATATAACACATATATATATATATATATATATATATATATATCAGTGTTGAATATTCTACTCAGTCTGGCATGTTCTTTTCCACCAGTTTTTCGGAATAGTTTTCAATGCCAAATTTAATCGCAATACTTTTAGAAAACATATTAGAATATATTATTAGGAATACTGGTAGAAAAAACATATTCAGACATAGCAGTTTTCATCCCTGTTATATACAGGGTAACTTTGACGTACTCTGTCAAACGGAAGTGTGGCAATAAAGAGCCGATGTGGATCATAAAACACAATAAAACCCCTGTTCCATATCTAACTGTTTCTCATTTATGGTGGCTAGAAGGTAATGCGCCAAAAATGCGCCAAGTCTGAAAAAACTCAAATGTGTGATGATTATGTAAAACCTACATTAAAAAAACAACAACAACAAAAAAAGGATTTTATGGTAAAAACTTTAAGGGTTGGTACAAAACACTGTAACAATCATTTATTTTATAGAAAACCAGGGTCAGAAATTCATTTATTGAGTCAGATTTACAGCGCGTCTTACTTCAATTTAAAGTCGCGTTTCAGTTCCTAACTTTAATAGTAGTTTAGGGTTTATCCATCACCACAATTGTTTGTTTTTTCAGATGACGCGATTTGGGTGCATTTCCTTTTATCCAACATAATTTGGAAACAGTTAGAGATGGGATATGGTTTCTATGATGTTTTATGATCCACATGGATCACTCCTTTCATTTGGCAGATTACGTCAAATACCACCTTATATATATATATATATATATATATATATATATATATATATATATATATATATATATATATATATATATATATGTACGTATGTATGTATATGTATGTATATGTATATATCGTATTGTTCGTTTTTTTCATGCGATAACATCTGCGTTTATAAACCGATTTGGTGACAATCATATAATGTACATCAAGATATTCACCAAGTTCGTGAAACATCTTGATCTGCTATTTTCATCCAAATTGCATGTTCTTAAAAATTTCAAAATCAATAAAATATAAACAATTAGGAATCGCAATTATTTTCTTCATGGATTCCAAAACATTTTATTTTTATTTTACCTCAATATAAAAATAAAATAAATAAAAATAAAATACTCAAATATAAAAGTTTGAACTAGAAGTAGAGTACTAAACTTCAGGAATTCTTCATTTTTTGAGTTCAAAGCTCTTTTATATTTTTCACCAAATGTGATTTACCTCAAAATTAATTTACTTTCAATGTTGTAACCAATTGTGGAATTTTCATGGGTTTGTAACAATTGTTGCCGTATTTTATTTACTTTTTTAGTTTTTGCAGGAAATTTAAATCGCCATCATTTTCAAAATATTTACCTCTAAATTAATTGGTTAATATTACGTAAACGGGTATAGAAGGTTTGACTCCAATGCAACCATTGCTGGCAACAATGTAATTTCAAATGTATGACAGTTACATTAATACTTATAATAATAAAATAAATTTTGAGAAAAACCTGACTCGTTAATAAGCTAATAGGCTATGGCAGTGATTACGGAAGATTTTGTAGAGGGTAACTCGGGGAGAGTCGCCATATCCTGAATAGATGCCGCACACTTTGTAATTCTTGCCCCTTTGTAATTATCTATATATAAAAGTCAGACGCACAATATAAGTGTGCAATGAAATTACTTTAACCAGTGTATAGTGTGAAACTTATTTCGATATTTACTTTTATGGCTTTATAATCCTTATTTTGAGGTTGGAGCTGCATTTCACTATCCAAACTATTAAGAAAGTTATGCCCCAATACCTTTAATACGCAAATTACTAAATGCATGCAAGATTTCGAAATCAAAACTAAGTGTAGCGTCTGTATAGAGTACTGTGTGTATGGTTACAGCATTTTCCAATGCGAGGACCGGCAACTGTGATGTGCGACGTCTGTGACTTACAAAATGGAATCCATGCCGCACTGCTCATCCGGTATATATGTTGCAGTTTCTTTTATACAGAATGCCTCGATTAATAAAATTCAGTTCATGACATTGATGAATGTTCAAACAGTATGAAGTTTACTACACTTAAGGAGAAAAGGGAAAAATAAGAAGTAATAAAGCGGAGAAAGATGCATGTCAAGATGATAATAATTAAAAGTTGGATCACGCAGATGTTCTTTGCAAGGAATGTATAGAAAACTACTCCAAAATTAAGAGGAAGTGTGACTGGCTCCGTTGCATCGTGTGTCAAATATGGTTACATTGAAGACTGTGCTATTTTCAACTCTTTTTGTGTAGATTGCGGTCGAAAAAACAGGATTATTAACACATAAAACAATATAAACACTATTTTTATTTTTTTATTTTCTCTCTCTAATATTCTGATGTTACGTTGTTGCTGAAATAGCAATTAAAATCCATTTTTTGAAAAAAAAATATGTAGATAAGTTTAGTAGTGAACAAAGTAGGTAGACTAATATTTATTCGAACCTACTAGTACGTTTCATTGTACATAGTTAGCTTTTTCTTGTTCTTATATAATTAATTATAGTCCAGATATGAATATTTGTTTGAATGTTTTTTATTTATAATTTCGTTCTGTTCATATGAAGAGCACGGCGTCTCACTCTGAATATACGGATGACGCACAGCAGTGTAATGTTTTAGAAAAGTTTAAAAAAATATATATTAATTACTTTTTGATATTTTTTTGTCTCAGTACGCATGCTGTATATTTAACATTAAATAGCAGAGAATGATTTTTTTTAGTTTATGTGCACTAAGGTATTTTTTACACAAATTCAAAAAGATATGCGGCATCTCACCTGGAATAACTCTATAACATTCTTTATTCGAGTATACAGTGAAGGTTGGCTTTGTTAAGCACTTTAATGTGGACAAGCCACTGATTTTTTTAATTAGAAGAACTTAAACCATTTGTTTAAAACTGTCCAACGTAGTGGAAAAGTGTTTATGATTTCGGTTTGTTTTATCACCCGTACTCTAAATATTGTAATTGTACTCTAATTGCCATGCAACTTTTATATGTTATTTAGATTAACTATAAAATGTTTGCTATTAAAAATGAAGTGTGTAGTATCTATAGTTCGTTTACAGGGGAACATAAAACAGTTTCGTTACGATATTAAAATTTTCTAAAATATTTAAAAAGTTTTTATGAATTTTCTTTGTCCGACCGTCTGTGTTTCTGACCGTACTCTAAATCTCGTAAATATACTCGGATTGCCATTCAATTTTTATTCGTTTTTGATTTCCAGTATAGAATGTTCGCTATGGAAAAATGTGTGTAGCAGTTATAGTTCGTTTACAGTTGCCCACAAACGTTTCTGTTGCTTTTTGGTTCATGGGGAAAATCGTTTGCGGTGCACGTTTACCATACAAAGATAATTAAAACATAATTACATAATATAAATCACTTAGTATGAGCCACAAAGTATTTTCTCTGAAGTGTAGAAAATGTAGCAGTTATAGTTCTTTGACAGGGGTGCACAAAAAATTCCTTTACATTATTATCTATATAAAATGCATTTGCGGGGCATTTTAATAATGGTAAAATATTTCATACATAATGAAATTGGCATGTATCAGTGAGGAGTGCTACAACACCTTTCTATAGATTATACAGGACATTAGCATTTATCTTTCATTTACCGATACACACAAAAAAAATTCAGTTAGTTACAGGACGGAATATGATCGATAAATGCTGGAAATGAGTTTTAGATGTGATATTTTAAAACTTATTTTTTTTTTTTTACTATGTTCGGTGATGTGTATAAATTTTATAGATAACATACAGGGTTGATCGATAAAATTCAAACTCATTACCGAATGGAAAGTGTTTATGAATTAAGTCTATCTGTAATTATATAAATGCATCAGACTGTCCATTTGTCTGCCTATTCGCGCTCAAGCACTCGTAAATAGATTATTATTTGTAGATTATTTATATGTTTTATAGAGACTTATCATGGAATGTTCCCTATTGAAAACGAAGTATGTAGCATTTACAATTCATTTACAGAGACGCTCAAATAAATTCACATTATGCTCCATGGGGAAATGTTTGGAATGTATTTTAATGATGTTACACTATTTCGAAAAAATTGATATTAAATTTTGAAATGCAGTAAAATACGCTTTCTGTAGAACATGGTCTCCAAAGCATTTATCCTTCATTTACAGGGTCACAAAATTAAATTACATAATGATCTACAGGGAAATAATCATTTTTAATTTATATCAATGGTGTTAAACTTTTTTAAACATAACACATTTTCTGAAGTGCAATACAAATTTTTTTTATGTAGAATGTAAAAGCAATCATCGTTCCTATATAGCAGTGATTCCCAAACTTTTGGGCTCGCGGAGCCCTTTTTGGGAAGAATTTATAAGGCGGAGCCCCACCTAACCCCACGGTACTCTATGGTTTACAATTAATGTTTTTTTCTCTTATGCTTACAGAGAAGAGAAAGATCTGCTAGATAACAGTCCGAACCAGTAGTTTCCAACATGGGGGCCAAGATTCTCAGTTTGGCCCTTTTCTTGATACAGAAAATCGGAATTCATACTAGAAATTTTGGAAAAAAAAATTATATTATTTAACCACTTAACATTTTTATTTACTATTACTATTATTGGAAACAATAAATTAAAAATAAGGACTAAAAACCACTTTTTTGTATTAAAATGTATGCCTTGTATAATCGAGATATGCCCGCCAAATACAGCGAAAGTTAAAGTTTGTGGTTTCTGAAAGCTTTTAGTAACGAAGAAAACAAGTTCTTACTCGAGGGTCGTTCCAGCAATACTGTTAAGGGGTTAACGACATCCATTTTTAAAATGAAGAAGAACGAAAAATCATGCGTCAAGCATAGATTATGAAACACTTTCCAACACAGCCAGAAAACGGTAACGAAACTTCCCCGTTAAATAAAGTGAAAAAAGATATGTAAGTAAACAGTTTAGAAAACACATAACACATTGAAAAATACAGTATTCGAAATTACCTTCCAGTGTCAAAATTGTAGTCGAATTAGTTTGTGCAGCCCTGCATATGATCAATAGATGTAGATATGTAGTATGATAACATTATTTAGTTCAGTTAGAATATTCACATTTAGCAATTTTCGCCAATCGATGGAAATACACTCGAAATCTTTTGTACAGCCCTGTATATTATCTGACGACTTTTGTACACACCACCTATTAAGCTAAAAGACAACTTAAAACTCACTTGGAGCAATTAGTAAACGTAAACGACAATGTATCTTTTTTTGGAGCCCTGTATATGAATTTATTTATATTCCACAAACTTCTATTATTCTACTAAATATAGTTCAGCAGTAAAATGCGTAAACACAATTAAAAACTACCCTTAAGGAATTCACTCCCATAATCTGTAGTACTTAAGAATTTCTTTGTGTAGGTCAACCGTGAATATAAACACACACGGAATATGAAAAAAAAGTTAAAAATGCAAACCAAAGTTGAAAAGGCACTTATCATACATAGACTGTAAATATCGAACATGTACTGTAACCAATATCTTTTGTGTGTCCCTGTAAATAAACGCAATGCACACAAGAGAATAATTTATAGTGCACCTCAGTAATGCATATAATTTTCATTATGTTTGAAATAGTGAAATATCACTAAATTACACTGCAGACGATTTTTCCCCATATAACGATGTGTAAAAGAATTCTTTTGTTTGACCCTGTAAATGAATAATAAATGCTTTGCACCCCATATTCTACAAAAAGCATATTTTAATGCGCTTCATAATTATATATAAATTTCCTTATGTTTTAAATGATGTAGCGTCATCAAAATGCGCTTGAACCGATTATTCCCCACTGACTGTAATGTAATGGAATACTTATGACTGTCCCTGTAAGAAAACTATAAGTGCTACACACTTCTGTTGAAATAGGGAACATGCTATAGTAAACGACAATAACATACAAAAATTTCAGGACAATCGAAGCATATTTATGGGAGTTAGTCATGGACAGACGACAGACGGACAGACGGCAGACAAATAGAAGTCATAAACACTTTTCAATTAGGTTGGAAAGTGTTAAAAAATATATTCTTTCGGGATTTCCAGTATGAACTCGGAATTAAAAATAAAAATGGTAACCCTGTGTGGGCCATGCATTGCATTGGGGATTACGTGAAACTATTATTATTTATGGCGAAAACCACACACACACAGAAAAAAGGTAAGTTGTACAGCTTTCATTTACGAAGAGAGACTTTTGTATAATCCCAACAGGCCACTCGCGAAAAGAAAGAAAAGGCGTTGTCCCGGTCGCCTATGAGTAATTATATAACACATTTTCGCTAGTCCCGTTCTAATAGAATCATGAGATTACGGATTCTTTTTTCGTTCTTCTTTACGTTTCTAGTACTTCTAAACATACAACGAAAACGTATCGCCTCTGACTTCTTTCTTTGAACCATTTTTTAAAAATAAATTTAGAAGCAGAAATTTGTTTTAGTGTTTAAGTGGGCGGGGCAAAATCTATAACTTATATTGTTAGGTGCAGCATCATTCACTTTTTTCGGATGTTTTATTTGACGTATTTAGCTATTAATTATAGTTTTGAAAGAAACTTTCTTTCACCATTGTTTTTCCCTCAAAATGCATATACGGTTAAAAACTGCATGTTAAAAGAACTGCAACTAGTAGAAAAACTTAACTAACAAAACATATGGCTGGGGAGAAATTTATACCAGGGCGGGTACTCATTGACGAAAAGTTTAAGCAAGGGGTGGAACTGAGCAAAAGTTCAGATTGTTAGTGTGATGACAAATGTAAAGAACTAATACATATTTTTTAGTTACTACAGCCTTATTTCTGGTAGGAAAATGTGGCATCATAGTATAAAAATATTAGCCAATGCTGAGACCAATTAAAACAAAGTTTTAAAGAGGGGTTGTTAAGTGATACAATATGTTAAAAAAATGCCTTTTCAGCAACATACATTGCTTTAAAAATTAAGTACAATTATGTAAAACAGCATAGAAATTTTAAATAACTAAGAATTAATAAAAATAAAATAAACAGATTAAAGGGATTAAATTTACAAAAAGAAAAAAAGAAAACTATATACACAACGTATCCAAATATTAAATTAATCTAATGTGCGATTTATCAAATGATACAAGATGTTACAAAAAAGGGCGTTTTAATCGCAAACGTTGTTTTACTATGAAAAACAGTACCTAAAATTTAAATATGCAAATAACATAAACAGATTAAAGAAATTAAAGTCATAATAAAAAATATATATATATACACAATATACACAAATGTAAAATGAATCTAATGAGGGGTTTTAAATGATACAAGATTTTCTAAAAAAGATGTTTTAAGCGACAAACATTGCTTTATCATGAAAAACAGTATAGAAAATTTAAATAATTAAACATTAATGCAAATAACATAAACAGCGCCTTTGCTCTTTTGATTTACGTTGTGCATTCGATTCAGAATACTATTTCTTGTAGCTTATTTTGAATCGAATTTTTAAAACATATTAACCCATTAAAGCCTAGCGGTACCATATGGTACCAGATAAGTTTCAACCATTTTTTTGTTTATAAACCAGTATTTTTTACGGAAACATTATCTTTATTTTATGACTAAAAGTTCTTGATAAAGCAAACAACAATTGCTAATTTAAAAATACTGGTGTGAAATGTAAGTTTTGCATTTTAAAGGCAAAAATAATTCCGGCTTCAATGGGTTAAATGCAGAAACATAAAATAAAGTAGTTAAAACCAAGAATATTATATAAAAAATAGATGCATATGTATAATGCAAATATTTACATGATTTAAGAAAATATAGTATGGTATTTTTCAACTTGGTGATAGATGTAGTTATTTTTGACACCCACACACACACCTACATACTTTCGAAAAATTTTCCCTTGCAGTGTGCTAATTTCTTTCATGTTGTGCTTATTTTCTTGGAACGCCGCGGAGCCCCTGAAAAGTACAGGCGGAGCCCCAAGGGCTCCGCTGGGCACACTTTGGGAACCTCTGCTATATAGGGACACACAAATTAGTTCGAGTATGAGTTTTTAAGTTTAACTAAATTTTTGCAAAGAACATGGTATGCCTAAATTCCATAGGTCATATACAGTGCTACAGAAAAGAATTGGAAAGCGTTACGGTCTATGTGTGTAAATTGCTTAATGTTCGTTTTTAATTATATGATGACTTTTCCAACTGAATTGTGTTACCTGCACTAAATGATGATGTTTGTAGACTAAAATTCCTTCGGAGGGTTACGCATAGACCTGCATACATTATTGTCTATTAATGATTAATTGCTGGAATTGCGTTTTTAGAAGTATTATGCTTATTTTTTTTTCTTTTTTTTTACCAGAATTAAAATTTAGTTTAATCTGCGGTGCATACAAAAATCTGTAGATAACATACATGATTGTATCAAAAATTTCGAGTGTATTTCCATCTATTCGCATAAAATTCTGAAGGTGACATTTCAACAGTGTTATACGTGTTCTGACGGAACGGAATTCTGTAATATATATTCAAATCGATTGATCATAACATGTCTTAACATAATAATTTAAGTATCTTTCCGACAATGGATGGTAATTTCTGAAATTGGATTTTCTGCTGGTGTTCTGCAATTTCTAAATAGTTTACTTATTATATATTCTTTCAATTTATTAATCGGTGAAGTTTCGTGGCAGTTTTCTGAAAGTGTTGGAACGTGTTTCATAATCTGTTCTTGCGACATGATTTTTCTTCTTGTTTAATAATTGCACTCTTCCTCTATTTTGAAGTATTCGTCGACAAGTATATACATTATTGGAAAAATATATTTTCTTGATATATTAAACACAGATCAATCTAAATGATTGATGGGTACAAAAATTTCCTTTTCCGTTAAATTTAAAAAGAAGTTCTGCGGATTACTTAGAAGATATAAATAATCGATTTACATCACATAAAAGAACGTGAAACCTTAAAAGATTATCGTTTTTCTGGTATGACCCATTTATTACGAAAATAAAATATAAAAAGTTGAGGAAATTGTATTTATATTGAGTTTTCATTAAATGCAATTTTGTAGCATAAAATTCAAATATGTATTAGTTACAATCTATATGTTGTTTCTTCGGAAAAAAAGTTTTAGCATAACACGTTGATAGGTGAAAAATATTTTTTTTTTTAAATAATATAATGTATGTTAAAAAAAAAGTTATTATTACACAAGGCAGATTTATAAAAAATTAAAAGGTACAAAACTGTTTTCTTTGAAATGAATTACCATCACGAAAATCATTATTTTAAGAATAACAAAGAAATATATTGAAAATTCAATAAAGACTTAAACTTTATCTTATAAAAGCAATATTTTCCAAATATTATTAAAAATTACGAGCCAAAGAAAAATAGCCAGAAAGGACCAACTGTCTGTAAAACTGCAACAACGAAATATTTTAAAGTAGGAACCCAAACAAAATTTGAGGGTGTAATATATATATATATATATATATATATATTAAATACGCTTTATTTAATTAATATTTTTAAATTAATTAAATTATAAGTATACGTTGAGAATTCAATTTATAAATCCTAAGAAGATATTTTAAGTAATGTTTTTTTTATTTTTTTTTTCTCTTGTCATATTTTTAAAAAGAAACAGAACAGAAATTATATATATATTTTTTATATAAATTCACTATTTCGCTCTTTCTACCAAGCATGAAAATAAAAGTGATAGATTTTCTATTATCTGGTCCGTTGCTCACTGTAAATTAACATATTGTAACGAATTTGATCGTTGGAAAAACACGAACTGCAGTCATGAAATTAGGTGTGGGTTTACCCGATAAACATTGAATGCTGATAAAATAGTGTATTTTTTTCAAACTACTTTTACTTTTATACGTTTTTGTTTCTCCACTTTTGCTTTCTCTTCAACAAGTGTCTTCAACAAGCCAGATGTGGGAAGTTTGTTCAAACTACATACCACTGTTTCTGTTTAATAGATTTCGCTCTGTTTAATCTTGGAATTAAGCCCTTAAATAAACGTAACGTTACTATTCTGAAATTATGGTAGATATTTTAAAAGAAAATCCCCCAAAATTTGGCAACGCTGCTTGAACAGTCCTAATTAATATTGAAATATAATTCCTTTATATAAATAAAAGTTGATAATTGTTCTTTAGTAACACTTAATAACAAGTATTGTAATAGTTTAACTATGTACTCTAAATAAATATTGATGAAAATTAAAATGTAATTAAATGTGAATATCTATAGATTGAAGGTTATATTGTGGTATGTTAAGAAATAGTTCTACTCAAGTAAAAATTACTACCATAAATGTTGTGTTTCTCAAGTTTTAACAGTTTGAAACTTTTGTATATATATATAATTTTCTATTTAAATATATTTTTTATCTATAAATATAAAAAATTCAGAAAGTGTTTGATCTAGCAATTCAAATGTGCTAGATACATGATACAGACATTCAAATTCTGTTCTATGGGCAATGATTATGCATACAGAGAGTGTGTTGTTTCGCATATATTTTCCTTTATCCTAAATTTAGAATTATAAGAATGTTTACTTTTCATCCTAGTTAAAATTAGCATGCTGACATGCATGAGAAAAACGAACAGTTTGAAAATGTAACATTCAAAATCAGAAATAAATCTACAAAATTTGATTTTTATTTGAATGGAGTAAAAGCGAATGCAAGATTTGATACTTTAAACTCTCTACCCTGTGTAGATATATTTACTTTATCAAATAAGACGTACAGCGTCCTATTTTACTACAATTTTATTAAATTTATTACTTTTAAACTATCAATAATATGAAAAATGACATGTATACTCGAATTTATATTAAATATTTAAATTAAAAAAAAAAAAAATCAACAAGCGACTAACTTTTAAAAATCATAAATAATACATTTTTGTACAAAACATATTTGCATAGTAACTACAAAAAAAATATATCTTTGGTATAAACACTATTATATTTCAAAAAATAATTTATTGGCCTTTATCATATGTTATCTCTTCGAGTCATACACGTTACCATGAGTGCTATATATAGTTATTGACGTTTATGAAGTATTGTGCGTTAATTTCATGCATTTTATTTTATTTTAATTTAATAAAACAATCTATAAGCGAATATTATTTTTCTAAAAACATATTAAAATACAAATAGGTATTTTGACTTTAATAGATAAAGATAACAAGTTACTTGCAGTTTTTTCCTACTAGATCTTTGTATCAATGTTTTCAGTCGTCGTAAATAACTGACTAAAAATTTAAAGTTTGTCAAATATAAAATGAAAAATTTATAATCGTTAGAATATTAAATGTCAATGTATTATTATCTTTCATACTAACACGTTATTAGATATCACGTGCATTATTTTTTGTTAAACAATACCGTTTACAAGATTTTATGCGATCTTTCATTTTTAATTACGTCTTCAACCGTCTCTTACTACAAGCAAATATAATACATTAAATCAGATTCCTATACATGTATGAACAAAAAAAGAAAAATCATGCATCAAGTATAGATTATGAGACACTTTCCAATATTTGCGGAATACTTTAACAAAACTTAGATATTTAATATGGTAAAAAATACATATGTAAACATTTTTGTAAACGTATAACACATTTGAAAACTAGATTTCAGCAATTATCTCCAATAGACAGAAAAGTTCTATTCACTCCCTAATTTATAGAATACATATTGTTGTGCAACTCAGTGATCCTGTTTAATTTCATTCTGTTTCAAGTATCATAGCATCAATAAATTGCAACACAACCGATTTTTTGGTATAAATGATAATGTAATGCCATTTTTTGTGCGTCCCTGTAAATGAACTATCAATGCAACTTATTGTATATTCCTTAGAATCCATCTTGTAGTCTACCTTAATGATGCATATCAATCTCATTATGCTTGAAATATCAACTATAAAATGCTCAACAAACGATTTTTCGCAGTATAACATAATGTAACGAATTAATTTGTGTGTCCCTGTGACTGAACTGTAAATGCTGCCCACTCCAGTTTGAATACCAAACATTATATAATAAACATCAATCACATAAAAAAGTACATAAATAACAGAGTATATTTAAGAGATATAAAGCACGGACAAACGGCACACTGACAAACCATATCACTAAACAGTTTTCAACTATGTTAGATAATAATATTATAAAAAAATAACGGTTGTTTGTTTGGTTCTTTGAAGGAGTAATCTCAGGAACTACCGAACAGATTTTAAAAGTAACGATGACAACGCAGGGTATGTCGGTGTTACTACCACCAGGATGGTGCAGGAGCGAAGAACTTTCTAAATTAAAATTTTTGTGAACTGAAACGACCAGAAAATTGAAAAGTAGCACGGCGGTTACTTTTAAGATACAAATACTCGCTAATAACGGGTTCTAAAATGATGGTTTGATGGGCGATGGTTTATATTTTAGATTGGTACTCTTTTTATTAAGAAAAATGACACCAATAAACATCATTTAATATTTTATTTGTAGAAATGTTAGCTATTTATATTTAATATGAGGCTTTATTTTCTTTCGTGATTATTAATTAGTTTAAAAATAGATAAGCTATTGTACTTTATGTTCATCTTTTTGCAGTGGTGATTAATATTTTAATTAGACAATGGATATATATAAACATCCTTTAGTTCTTTGGTTTGTAAAATACATTGTTATGTATAATGACAGTTAGGCTTTTTATTCTATCTCCAAGATGTTAGTTAATTTAAAAATAGCTTAAATATTATATTTCATGTGCGCTTAATTAATATTAAACATCCGATATGAATAACGGAACAAGATAATAAAAACTAACAAAGCAATTTTTAAGATAAACCAGTTTATCTCACAGAATGATAATAACAATTTTTACCTTTGAAGCGAAGTAAGAAAAATATATAAGCACTACAAATTATGTAATACTAATAAACTTAATAAATTATCCTCTCTTTCATTTCGCTTAGGTGTAAGATAAAACTTTATTAACACAAT
Source organism: Maratus michaelseni (assembly GCA_963931845.1). Classification (NCBI taxonomy): domain Eukaryota; kingdom Metazoa; phylum Arthropoda; class Arachnida; order Araneae; family Salticidae; genus Maratus; species Maratus michaelseni. The sequence goes on along the minus strand of OZ007593.1, from coordinate 199,764,108 downwards.
TATTAGTTGTTAATTGTCCTTGTTATAATATTTATTTTGAAAATTTTGTTAAATAATTCTTATGCTTTGAATAAATGAATACACAAAAGAAGAGCGTAGAATGAGCTTCAGGTCACGTCTTTAATAGATTTAATAAACATCTGGTATAAATGATTAAAATCATACATCTATTTAGGGATAAATTCTTATTTTTTTATTCTAAATTTATGTTCCAATATAACAATATTTTTGTATGGGATGGTGGCGTGAATCCCAGAACTTTCAATTGTACACAAAATATATTTTTTAATAATATTTGCATATATTGTATTATTTAATTAATAATTCTTTAATTACTGTTTCTTTTAGCAATATAAAAATGTACTGCTATTTGTTTATGTACGGTAGGTGTATAGAAGCAATGTATATACAGCTTTGTTGCATTTAAAGTAAAAGCCTTGCTTTGTTAAGAAGGAGAAATCAGTATCAATTCAGCAGCTAATGAATGGCATGCTCATAACCGTGTCTGGAGTATAATTCCACAGGGAATGATAATTCCACCCAAGTTGAAATTAGACAATTTTACGAGCTTTTAGTTTATGACATCAAGGCAATAAACGTCGTGTGTGACCCATAATTGCTGTCACGTGGGATACCGTCGTCCGACCAGGGATACGAGGGCAGGCTAAAACCCTATGGTTGGAGATCCCTGTCTACTGACAGACAATAGGAGGGTCTTATAGTAAGGAACGAATTGATGGCCAAATTTTGTATGCGTAATATGCTAATTTCCAACAGCCACTTACGACCTATATGCAAAATTAGCATCTTTAGGTGGGCAGTTTCAAAAATATGAAGTCTCACAGTGATTGTTAGTTTGAAACTTTTTTTCTGACTGGGGCTGAGTGCTGAAAACATATTTTAAGAAATTATTCTAACTTGGGATTTCATGCATTCTGTTTTTAGTATTTGCTCATTTGAGAGTTTAAGCTGTAAGTATGTTTTATAAATATATATATATATATATATATATATATCAACGATTGTTTCCGAAGCAGACTCCTAACTTTGGATTTTCGTATAAGTTATCTTTGCGACCATACAGTTCACTAAGTTCGTATAATATTACGATCATTTGTGAAAAATGATCGCTTATATTTTATTGTGCAATGATGACTTAGTGTGCGCCTATGAACTAATTGTTCCTGTTGTTCTGACTACCACTCAGAGGTGGTGCACTGTCGTTGGTATAATTCCTGCTCTTCAAGGTATGGTCTATTGAAATTCCATTCTTTACTAAATGTGCAATATTAGTGTGTTATGTAATTTAACCTCTTCGGGACCGGCGGCTTTTACATAAATTTTATTCGGTTAGCACCACTTTTTTTTAAAAAAAAGCTACCTTTACTTAAACTATCACAAAAATACTCTAATTAAGGAAAGCAAATATTACTTTTATTTTTTACTGGTGCCTAAAACAAATTCTGTATGCTCTTTTTAAGGGTGCATATATGCACCCATGGTCCCAAATGGGTTCATGTAGGGCGCAGGAAAAACTCGGTCAACCTTAAATTTTGTTTTAATATTTTTCTTAATAATATTAATTTTAAAATTCTCATGTACCCAAATTAATGGTAATCTAATTTGGGTAAAATCAATGATGAAGTAATTGGGTAATTATTGTGCCGGATTTAAAACGCCCTAATGTGTAAGAATGCCCCTATTGGCATTTCTAATATTTAATATTTCTATTTGTATCTTAATCATGTATTTATATGTAAATATTTTTTTTCTTAGTCATAATTTCTACATTTCGTCTGTGTTTTCTTCCTTAATGTTTACTAATATTTTTTTAAGTCTAAATTTTAAATTTAAACTAAATTACATTATCTGCATGCGCTGTTTTGTTTAAATCGGGGTGATTTACGACCTGCGTAAAAACAGGGCCATATGTTAAACTATTCTTCCAAATTCACAACGCATGTTTTATTTTAATTATTTTGGTTAATGAATTTAATTAATTCATTCTCTGTTTAACTAGGAATTCGCGATCACAGTGACTTCCATAAAGGGAAGCCGCATGTTGATAATAAGAAGGTATAAAGTTTAGGTGTTTCAAACACCTATCTGTGCTTATGTCTGGTAAATCATTAATTAAATACATAAAGTAACAAGCCTTTTAGAGGTAATGGTAGAAGGGTAAAATGGTAGATAGTAGGTAGTAGGTAGGTAGTAAGTAAAAAAAGTGTAAGATTGATAATATCTAATCAAAAAATAAAAATATTTATGACAAGATACTCTAAAAACTAATAACAAAATACTATAGTTATTAATGTAATAATTAATATAAATATATATAACTATATACTAATAAATTTCTACTATTACATAAAGACAATATGTGCGTTCGTTTTATAAGACGCAACTACCATTTTTACCTACTACCTACCATTTTACTACCTACCAGTACTAAAATCCGTAAAGGAAAGCCGCATGTTGATAATACACTGCTCAAAATAATTAAAGGATATTTGAAGTTTTATATAAAATAAAGATATAAACGAAATTTTTTTTGCCGAAAATAGAAGAAGAGAATCACAAATGCAAATTTTTCTGGTTTTCAAACTGTGGAGTATGCAAATTTTGAGTTCGACGTCAAAAACGTCGCTTCAGCGGCAGCGAATGAAAAACTGGATAAAAGAGAATGAAGACAAGGATGATCGGCTTTCAGTGATTGCTTTGTTTCGATGAGTACGATGTCTCAGCGAAGTCATTTGACAGATTCAGAAGCTTGGAGAATTGTTGATAGGTTAGAAGGGGGCCAAACTCAAGCCGAAGTAGCGCAAGCCATTGGAGTGTCACAAAATGTCATTTCCAGGATCTGGAACCGTTTTTTGGAGAGTGGATGTGCAGGCCGAAGACCAGGGCAAGGTCGTAGACGGGCAACAACGCCCAATGAAGATCGGTATTTAGCGTTAACAGCTCGGAGACACCGAAACATGAACGCTACTCTTCTCCAACAACTCCTTCGCTCGGCTACAGGCACCACGATTTCAACTCAGACTGTCCGAAACCGGCTCCATGCTGTAGGTCTGTATGCTCGCCGACCGATGGTATGTGTTAGATTAACATCAAGGCATCATCGCGACCGCAGGGAGTGGGCAACCGAGCATGTCAACTGGAGGAGAAATGAATGGAGCAATATTCTGTTTTCTAACGAGTCCCGTTTTTCTGTGCATCCGGATAATAGGCGTATTTTCTTCTGGAGGGACCGTGGCAGTAGGAATAATCCTGCGTTCGTGCACGAAAGTGTCCGATTTGGCGGTGGAGGAGTGTTGGTGTATGGTGGCATCTCTATTGACGGGCGCACTGACCTCTACATCATTCGAGATGGAGCTCTGACTGGTCGCCGATATAGGGATGAGATCCTCAGACCTATTGTAGTCCCTTACGCTGCAGCAATCGGAGATAACTTCATTTTAATGGACGATAACTGCAGGCCACATCGTGCAAACCTGGTGGAGGATTTCCTTTTCGAGGAAGGAATCGTTCGAATGGAATGGCCAGCGTGTTCTCCAGACATGAATCCAATCGAGCACGTTTGGGACGCTCTAGGAAGACGAGTTTCTGGCCGCCAACAACCCCCACAAACTCTCCAAGAACTGGAAAGAGCTCTTCTGGAAGAGTGGGGCAGAATACCCCAACTCGTCATTAATAGCCTCATTGAGTCCATGCCTCAAAGGTGTTCAACGTTGCTGGCCGCCCGTGGAAACCATACCCCCTACTGAAAATGATTTTCTTTGAAGAAAACACCTTTTCTTATTCTTTTTTTCTCATATGCACAAATTGTGTTTTTTTCCTTTTGTACACAAATGCGCAATAAAATGCATTTTTTTCTGCCAAACATGTGTAATTTATTCTCATATAACCTACTATGTCTGTCGACCATGTATCAATCAGCTAAAAAGTTTCCCAGATACAAAATCCACCTAAAACTGCAATATCCTTTAATTGTTTTGAGCAGTGTAAGAAGGCATAAAGTTTAGGTTTTTCCCACACCTGCCTGTGCTCATGTCTGGTGAATCATTAACTAAAAACATAAAGTAACCTGCCTTTTAGAGGTTTATGTCTACACTGTAAAAAAAATTGCAATAAAATTACGGGCAGGGGCCGGCAGCAGAGATTCCAGTCATATCCCGTACAAAAAAACAACCCATGCCCATCATTTTGCGCAGCCCGTAATTTTATGGAGCAAAGTAATGCAGCGTTATAATTCGCAGGATATAATGCACTTTAAAACACAATAACACTTTACTTACTGTTTCGTAGCATGTAGCACGTTAGATAATCATCACAGAATCGCTTTTTTGGCAGGTTAAAATTTTCGAAACACGAGTAAAATGAAGGGTTACACCCTAGCGGAGGACAATATATGGGATCGTACCGTATTTTTGCTCACATATGGGCAAGAACTGTAAAAATATGTGGATTGCCCTTAATTTTCTAAGTATCTAAGGGATAAGGTCGCTTATTGAGTGGATCAGACCGTTTTTCATCAAATAAGGCTGTTGCCCGTAAAAAATGAAGGGCAAACGCTCATAAATTTACAGTTTTTTCTGAGAGTGTAGATCTCGCTACATATATTTTTGTAAATTATATAGTAAAATGTTTCAAGAATATTTTAATGAAAGAAAAATAATGATTTTAGACCAGATAATATGTATATTTTTAAAAATAGTTAGCTGAAAGTTAAGGGAGTACTATAAACATTACATTAAGAAATAGAAAATATATATACAGTTTGTTTATATTATAAGTATCTCTATTTGCAGCTGTCAGTAGCTTGAAATTTAGCACGAAAGTAAGACTTATAGCAGATGTAAAGGAAAAACTCAGAAAATCACTAATTTATAAATTTTGTTGTTTCTTAGCGTTCTGTCGCTGGAAAAAAAAACCCTTATAGTCTCGCTTTGAAAAACCCGATTAAAAAAAACACGTAATAAATTTTCATAAAGTTATAAATTAATGCTTTTCGGATATTTTCTCTTACATGCGCTATAAGACCTTCCTTCGTGCCACATTTTAAAGGTTCTATGTCAACCGGAAAAATCCTATAGGTGTTACTCTCTAAACCATAATTTTTGTGCCAAACTTGACAATTTTATGCTAATCATCGTGAATCTGGATTATCAAATATGATTTGGGTTTTTCTCTAAATTATTTTCCATTTTCTGAAGTGATTTTACCCTTACCTGGTAAGTCTCCGTCAACTTCAACTCGCCAGTTACGCCTTAACTCTCGGTTGACCCTGAAATCCAATTCTCCGCAAACTCAACCAGGAAAAATGGGAACTAAAAACGAAACTTGAGTTGAATAACTGAACCTTGGTTTTGATCTCGGGATAGTAGACGCGCACATGTGCAGTTAAAGCAAAGAAGGCGGTCTCTTTGAATAGTGCTATGACGTTTATTTTACAGTCAACGCTATTTGTGATGCAATAAGCAAGCGAAATGTTAATTAAAAAATTTTGAAAAAATGTGTTACTTTTAATTCTTAGCCCTTTTAGGATATTTTAACTCTGTGAAGTCAAGTTTACAGCGACTTTGACAAAGATTTCAAGGCGTAAGATAACAACTGTGAATTTTTGGTATTTGGTAGCGCCATCTATCGAATGCAAAATCAAATGTTCTTACACCACAAATATTGTATGTGTGATTCAAATCTTTTTTTTTTCCTTTTAAAGAACAATTAAAAAGAAAACCAGTTTTTCTTAAATTGCAGATTTATGTTACACTTTATGTTTGTTTAAAGCATAAAATGATAGAAGACGGAATCTTCTGTTAAAATATCGCGTATGTTTATTCGTTTGTAATAGATACATTTTTTGAACTAACATATACTTCTTAGTTGAAAGTAATTATTTTTGTTTGAAAGAAACATTTTTCGCATTTCACGAGAATTTTTTCAAACAGCTTCTAAAATTATTATTCAAGGAATTTAAAACAAAATCTATTATAATAACCTACACGTGAGATTAAAAATAAAAAAAACCTTCTTACGTCTCGTATAAGGGATAAAGGCTACCAAGCATGCAATTTTACCCGAGATAATTTAGTTGAATCTGTAATCCATTACTCGTACTTTAGTTAAATAAAAAAATATGTATTAGAAATAAATGTAAAAAAATGTCTTTTTATATAATGTTCTTGCAAGATAAATAAATCTAGCTCGTTATTTATTATTATTCTACTTATTACTCTTAGCCTGGTCATAAAACTGTTTATTAAAAATAGATAATATACATTGTATATATATATATATATATATATATATATATATATATGTGTATTTTGTCTTAAATACAGTAGCTATTAAAAAAAACTGTAACGCAAAATTTTGTAAAAATGAACGTCTTATGATTGTGACAGTATTTGTAACCCATCAAATCAAAATGTTAATCCAAAATTTATTTGTAACTATTTTTATTTAAAAGTAATCACCGCAAGCATGCTCTTTCAAAACTCTGTTTTGCATCGTTATTGAAAATGGCACAATGCAAGGGAGGACAGAACTTATGAAGGCGATTGCTACGTCATGTGATCCCTTTGGCCAATCAGATATACACATTTCAACCTTCCGTTGACTAACCCAGAAATATCAACCGGCAGTTAGATTTGCCAACCTGGGGTTACTCAAGTGAGAGTTGAAAGGGAGTTGAAGGTTGAAGGAGAATTGACCGGTTAGAATCTCAAATTAGTTTTTTTTTTTTTTTTTTTTTTTTTTTTTAATATAACACATACATTTTTTTTTATTATTTGATGTAGTTCTTTCATGTTTCATCACATAATTTAGTATTTAACTTTTAAAGTTATAAAAAAAATATTTATTTTATTTACGTAAAAATTTACTCATAAAGAATGAAACAAATAAAAATCAAAATGTTCGTATAGATGCTGAAATTTATGGCCTTCGTCCCATTCTTACAGGTTTTCGATTAAGCAAAGAATATTTATGGGAACTTTTAGATTAAAATGTGATCTAATGTATCAAAAATACTTGTAAACGAAAAATAAATTAGATTTCGAGCTTTCTCATTGTTCTTTCAAAAACAAACATTCATCCGGAAGAAAACCGGAATGAAATTACAATTCAATTTCAATACCAATATACTTTTTTTCAACTAAAAATTGAAAAAAAAAAATTCCTTCTATACTCTAAACAGCATGATACAAAAAGTTATATGTCATTTTGAAAAATATCCTGCGCATTATTATGATAGCGAATACATCTGAAAATATGATAATAAATATACTGACGCTTATACAATAGTTACAAACCCTTCAGTTAAAATATATTTATTTTAAACAAAATTCTATGCTTTAGAATTAATAATTCAACTATTTTATCCAAGGTAAAGAAATGCTCCTTCTTTCTTATCTAGTAGCTAAAACGAAAAAAAAAATTGGAAACAAATAAATTGTGATTTAGTGAACAATTTACCGACTTCATAAAGAAAGGTGTTACATTACTCGTCGGTATCTTTTTTTTATCGCTGTTACGTATCTCCCCACATAACTCTTTAACGGATTGTCATATTTTTATACTTGGACATGTCTGCATACATTTAGTAGTGGTGGGCACAATTCTAAGCTGGCTGTAATTAAACTGACAGTACTCAGCGTGTACATATATCAACTTAAACTTTGAAAAGTTACTTGAATTTTAAGAAACTGGGCAATATTTCTAATCAAGTAAAATTAAAATGCAAAGCATGTATAACAGCATGTATAACATATAATAATTATATTAAATTAGTCAAATTGTAATTTTAATATGTTAGCATTTGAACTTAACTTTGTTGTAAAAGAACTTTCAACTTAATGATATAGAATGAGATAAACTAATTTTGATAATAATACTAATGCTAACCGTATAGACTCCATCTCACATAAAAATGAATTTTAATGATAACAAATTATATTTCTTTAAATCATGTTTTAAAAGTATCCATTTTATTTTAAATTTCCTATAATATGTTCATATATGAATTGTTTAAAGGAATTTCATTTTTTAGTGTCATTCGGACACATATATTTATGTTGAAAAAATTATAAAAGTAAATATGGTTTTTTAAACACCTTTTTTATAGACATTCAATGTTTATCTTTGTAATTACTCCTTATTTCATAACAGAAATTAATATTTTTCTACAAACATGTCCTCTACAATACATTAATTTGGCGTGGGCACAAAATTCGTTTACTTAGTGCTTTTTTTTTACACCTGGTAAAAAGCGCAATCAAGTGAAATTATTAAAAAATCCATAATTTTTGCGAAGTTTCTTTTTAACACTTTCCAACCTAATTGAAAAGCGTTTATGACTTCGGTTTACCTGCCGTCTGTCCGTGCTGTAACTCACATAAATAACCTTGGATTGTCCTGAAAATTTGTATGTTATTGTCGTCTACTACAGAATGTTCCCTATTTCAAATGAAGAGTGTAGCTATTATAGTTTTTTTACAGGAACAGTGAAAAGTATTCCGTTACATTACAGTCAATGGGAAATAATCGTTTCAAGTGCATTTTGTTGATGCTACGCCATTTGAAAGATGATGTAACTGATATATAAATATGAATGCATTAAAACATGATTTTTACAGAGTATAGAGTGCAAAGCATATAGTATTCATTTACAGGATCAAACAAAAGAATTCTGTTACACATTGTTCTGTGGGGAAATAGCATTTGCAATTGTAATTTAATGATGCTTTACTATTTCAAACGTAATGAAAATTATATGCATTACTGAGGTACACTATAAATTGCTTCCTTAAAAGTATGGTGCGCATTGAGTTTCTCGTTCATTTACAGTGTCAAATAAAAGAATTTTGTTACACATTGTTTGTTCTACGGCGGAAAATCGTCTGCAGTGTAATTTAATGATGTTTCACTATTTCAAAAATAATGAAAATTATACGCATTACTGAGGTGCACTATGAATTGCTCGCTTAAAAATATTGTGTGCATTACGTTTATCGTTCATTTACAGGGACACACAAAATAATTCTGTTACAGTATACGTGCGATAATTACAGTCTATGTGTGATAAATGCGTTTGCAAGTTTGGTTTGCGTTTTTAAGTCTAACTAATTTTTTTATTATTATGTGGTGTGTAGACATTCGGTTGATCATATACAAGGCTACACAAGGGAATTTATAAGTATTACGCAATATGGTATTGAATTGCTTAAGAGTCGTTTTTAATTGTATTACGGATTTTCTTGCTGAACTATATTTAGTAGACTAATATAACTTTGTGGAATATAAATGAATACATTTACAGGGCTACGCAAAGTACAAAATACATTGTCGCTCATGGTTGGTAATTGCTGGAAGTGAGTTTTAAGTTGCTTGTGTGTTTTTTTGCCTGAATTAAACTTTATCTTAATATGCGATGTGAACCAAAGTGTTTAGAAAATATTCAGAGCTGTACAAAAGATTTCGAGTGCATTTCCTTCTATTGGCGAAATTTCATAAATGTGAATTTTCAAACTGAACAAAATTTTATCAAGCTATGCATTATATATCCAAATCTACAGATCATATAGAAGGCTGCACAAAATAATTCGACTACTTTTTTTTTGCAATGGAAGGTAATTTCGGAAACTGTATTTTTCATTGTGGTATATTTTTTCTAAACTGTTTACCTGTATACCTTCTTTTATCTTATTTAACGGTGAGTTTTCGTTAAAGTTTTCTGGATGTGGGGGAAATTGTTTCATAATCTACGCTGGACACATGATTTTTTGTTCTAGTTTAAGATATGGCAGGAGGAAAAAAATAAACATTAATTAAACAATCTATTTAGAATTTCTAAAATGATTTCGTAGCGTATAATCTTAAATTAATTAACATTAAGGTATGAATTGTTAAAAGCGTTTTTTTTTATATATTTCACACTTTATTTTTATTTATAATTTATTTTCTACTTTTATCTTCCACAATGTTGCATCTTCATAGCCATTTGGCATATTGTAGCGAACGTAAATTGAAGCAATATTAAATACGTTGTTGTTTCAACTCATGTACACAAGTTACCGAGATTATTTGGCGATTTCTCACCTATGCAGAGTATGCCTTAAAATTAACGTATTAACTTATAATTAAATTATAAAATTTTTAAAACGTTGTATTGTCATCAGAAAACACACCTTCTAACATAGTTTTTATAATTTCTTGCGCGTCAGTTTGAGAGGGAAAAATCAATTAGAATGTTCCATATTTACATATTAAAACGAGGTAGAGTTAAATAAAAGAGTGTTAAAAAATCATAAGTATGGATCAAAATTAAAATGCATTAAAAATGTAGGTAAAATTCCAATTTACTTAGATTATTTCTGTTAGCGCCCCATACTACAAGTTTTTCGAAAACTCAGTAACAGATCAAGCAATTGGCGTATGAGATTTCGGCTTGACGAAATGCTTCATATGATCTGAAAATTTGTTTAAGCAAAAAAAAAAAAAAAAAAAAAAATGGTTCAAAAAAGTCTCACAGATGACTCTACTTCTGAAAAGTTTTCGAATACATAGAATGCACAAAAATAGCGAAAGACAGACAATACGTATGCGCAGTTTTTGTCCAAACTATGGCAACCCACATTCCAAAAATTAACAATACTCGTCCTCCTGAGTTCGGTTAGACGAGTGATAAAAGTCAACAAACATTAGTTTGATGATAATAGAAAGCGGGCCAAGATTAATAGTGTGCCTCTGTAAGATAATAGATACATACGGACAAAATACTTTTGATTGGTCGATACAATTTTGAAAAAAAAAACGAATCGCCTGCCATCTTTTCGAGCTTTCTATTATTGCCAAACTAATGTTTGTTGACTTGTCTGACTCGTCTATTCGAACTCATAAAGACGAGTATTATTAACTTCTGGAATGTGGGTTTCCATAGTTTGGACAAAAAATGTCCATACGTATTGTCTGCCTTTCGCTCTTGCTATGTGTAAAGGCATTCTATGTATTCGATAAATTTCCAGAAGTAGCGTCATCTTTGAGAATTTCTTTGAACTAATTATTTTATTTGCTTAAACGAAATTTCAAATCATAAGAAGCATTTCCGTTCAAACCGCAATTTCGTATGTCATTTGTTTGACCTTTTATTGAATTTTAAAATGTCTCAAGGAATTTTCGGACACCCTGTACTTTACTAATTTTGTTTTGACACATACATTTTTCATTTTTTTTTTTTTTTTAAATTAGCTCTATTAATAAAATCGTGGTAATTTGTAATAAAAAAGTTTTTTTGACCTGTACCTCGAGGTAACCACAGAGAAAAACCGTTCTTGGATCGAAAGATCCCAACTGGACTGTTAGGAAGTACGAAGCCCATCCGAAGCGACAGCAAGTCCCATCAAACAGACGAAAAGTGGAACACCCCGGGAGCAAAGAAAAAAACAGCCATCAGATAGCAACGCCAAGAGAAAGTCCGCTACAAGATCATACGCTTGCACAGCAGACCATGACAGCCACAACCATTGACCGCATTGCAAAGCATAGACCGCCTTCAGAAACAACAATGAGATTGTGACCCAAGTTATCGTTACACACAAGGGAAATCCCTAGAAAAACTTGTTCGGTCACTGCGTATGAAACACATCCCGACGATGTAGCAACCATCTAGACTCAGCAGTCCCACGTCTCTTCGGGTACTCTGTTCCTGGAAACATCCCACTCATCCGATTCAGGATCTCAGAGCAGGATGGGAACTCACATGTTAACGGCAAAGTGAGCGGCTGAGTTCGCACGTGACCACACAAGAAAGTCCTGCATGCTCATCACATCCGTTACACGCCAAAACGACTGCATCGGAGTTCTTATATAGTAGTCAGCAAAACACAGCAGCGCCCGTCTCTAAGAGACGCTCTTCCCGGTCGTCTTCCACACTCAATTGGCAGAGTCAGAAACACAGATGGGGACGAGAACGCCCCGCCCATGACCACATAACGAATAACGAGTGACTGCATAACGGCCACGTAATGAATCCGTAAGAAGTGGCAAGTACAGGGAGAAAAAGGTACCTTCCCTGTTCCTTGTCTTTAAAAAGCCTGTAAATTTTACTAAAATAAACAAAGCTAAAAAGCGTGCAACCTGATTGCATAAGATTCGATCACAATTTTTCTCAATACTGAATTTGAATGAGCATTTCGCTAAATTTGTTAGCTATATCTAAATTGACTTCATTTATAGCGAAATATTTTGGTGACCCTTTTTGGAGCGATAGTTTGCAAATGGCTGCAAGCTTGGTAAGAATTTGACGCTGGTGGATATGACTATGTTTTTTCATGCAAATCAGAGTAGCAACAATGGTTACAACATATAAAGTTAATTTTGCGGGATAACACGTTTTTTAAATCTCACAAAAGGGACATGATTATAGAAAAATCTGCCACCCTAGAATTTCTAACTGTCACATCTCAACCATTTTTATGATATAGGCAAACCAAAAAAAAATATTTAAAAGGTAAAAAGGTATTTTTGTATCAGGGCCGAACATTTAAATGTAAAATCTTTTTGGATTTCTAATTTGTTTGTACATATTATTTTTTATTTCAAATATTTGTGGCCGCCATTTTCAAAGAAGATTGCTATAGAAGCTGGTCAACAAACTCTGTAGAGACCGTGATAAGTCCTGTACACATGCTTAGTCACATCCAAATCGGGTGATAAGCACAAGTGCTATCGTTTGACAAAAATTCTATACATATATATATATATATATATATGATGACGAACATTTATACACATATACATTTATTACACAAATAAATAAATTTTTGGACGGAGGTTGGTTTTGAGGTCAGTGGATCATAATCGGTGAAAATTTACCAAACGTTTCCTGAATTGCTTACCTCCGAACGTTTGCAACGCAGCTGCAACGCTCTGAACAGTAGTTTCCTACTTTGGAAACTACCTAATATAGAACTCCTGCCATAAAAAAAGCAGAGTAACATAATGCGAAATTACGTATTCAGAATGTTTTTGTATGAGAGGAAGAAAGAAATGAGCAAAAATCCTGTATGTAAATAGCTAGCTTTGATGTGAATAGCTAGCGTAATGGACAGATCATCCGCCTACAGTTGGAGAGTATCAGGATCAAATCCGGAAGAAGTGAAAGCGATAGAAACTCGTCGCGTGATAAATTGATTTATACATAATAAAGTTTTTAATTAATAAGACTATAGTTTTATACATTAATTTAAAAAATTCTGGTTTTATATATCTCTTGTAAAATAATTTCAAAACACAATAATGAAATAGAAAAACTCAAAAATATTTTAAAGGGGAATGACATATTCACTTTGTAGTTAAAACATTTAAAATACTTATTAAAATTTCTTAAAATGTGCTAAAATAAGACATATGTACAAGATGTTATAATATATTTAAATCTCAAGATTTTTCGAAGACACACGTGTTCATTTTCAAGGGGAAACACAACTGACAACAGAATTTTCGCTTCTATTGTGCTGTTACATAAAGGTTTTGAACAAGGGATATGTGTAGGAGCGTATAAAAAATTTGTGCGTTCAGTCGCTAGAGTCTTTGATATTTTCAAAATATTGAACCGTATATCAGGTATGTTGTAAGATAAACCATCATCGCATGCTCTAATTTATTTACTCAAAATTTCCAAAGATTCTCTAAATTTAGCAATATAATAGTTCATTGTAGGTACTAAAATTGTTGCTTTTTCAAAAACAATTTTTATATTCTGTCGTTGGATAACCTTGATAATGCTGTAGACCAGTGTTTCCCAACCTTTTTTTGACCGCGCCCCGCCAAAGTATCTTTAAAATGATGATGCCCCCCTCCCCCTAATACATATAATTTTTATAAAAATTTAAAAGAATGAACTCCTGATACAGTAAAAAGCATTTAACATTGATCCTGAAATGTACCGAAGCTAATGGATGAATCAAATATTTTTTATAATCATCTGATACTACTCGTAGTTTAAATTTTCGTTGGCACATAAAGGGTTAAGACAGTCATTTTTAATCTCTTCGCAACGGTCGTCACGTATGCGTGATGTATAGAGTGCTCAGAATCCTAGATTAGACCAATCAATAATTTTTAATAAAACATTTTTCTCTTATTTAATTACAGAATTTCTGCGATTAAATGACGCAACAATTTCTAATCAGAATAAATCGTGATAAAAGATTTTGTAAAGGAAAGTCGTCAAATAATTGTTAAATATACATTTGAATAGTTTCATGTGTAAAATTGATTTTTAGATGACATATTGGAGTGCAACTCATTCAATAAATAGTCGAAAAAAATGTTTAAAATTCTAAAATATTTATAAATCAAAAAAATTATAAAGAATTTTTAAATACTGAAAAGTACCTAAATATCTTAAAAAGTTTATTCTATAATTATTCTGGTAGAGATGCGTTTAAAATTTTTGAATGGGCACTTTTAAAAAATTGAATGAAAAACTTATTTTTCTCATTTTTGTTTTTTAAATTTGAATGTGTAATTTTTATTTTCAGTCTACAACATTACTATTACAAAAACAATTCAGAGGGTATGGGTTCACACGAATCTGGAATTGCCCCCGTGAAAAGTCAAATTGCCCCCCGTTGGGAACCACTGCTGTAGACGGTCGGTTGAATTTGATGTCAGAAATGTGGTCTATCAATCTTTCTTTAAACTTACGCGTAGTCACGTCTATGTAGGATAAATCATTTTGCATTTCTGTTCAAAATGTGATAAAATTGATTACTGCGATGTCGTTGTAAGATATCGGATCAATTTTAGTGTGAATTAAATCTTTTAACTTTGATGGTGATTTAGCTATTAAGTTGATATCAAATTTCTTTAAGGTGTCTCTTAGTCTTTTATGTTAATTTGGTACATAATCGAACTTCCATAATTTAAGATTTTTCATGGTTACCATAATCTTTGGATTTTTCTGTTCTATTTTATTTATGAAATAGTGTTGAAAAGAGCATGGCATTTATAAAGTAATTATTTTACTTGTATTTCATAGAAAAAAAAAACCCTTCGAATTGGGCCAAATTAACTATTTCATAATTAATCTGGAAATAAAAAAGTCTTGTACTTTAGGATTTTCAACCGGGATTTTTATCTGCATTGTTATCTTCAAACGTATTGGCATATCAATATTCGCAAACAAAATTAAATGAATTTATTTTATATTATTAAAATATGGACGAAAGGAAAATTACAAAAAAACAATATTTTTTACATTTCTAGATTTTATTACGAATATTTCGTAAAATTTTAATTAAGAAGACATTTGGAAAATACATAAAAGAAATCACTTTTATGTCATTAAAATAAATCTCGATTAAAAAGTAACTCTGTAATTAAAATTCTTAAAACTATTTAGATTAAAATATTTCCCAATTATAATTATCCGAAATAAACTTCTGGAGAAAGAATTTATTTATATTTTCAGCAAATTGTGAAGCATAAACGAAGTAAATATTTTTTTATTATTGTACTTTCTTTAAAATATAAATTTTTACTTCGCAAATTTTAGTGATTAGTTTTAAGTACTTTTTTATTGAAAACTTCATTAACTAGATAAATACATTTTTTGAACCAAAATTATTATATGAATAAGGTTTTGAAATCTAATTAATTGTCTGTTGTACAGTAATAATATCTACAAAATGTGAAATAAATGTTTACCCATCTAATAGAAAAGTTTCAAAGAAGCAAATGTGAACTGTTAATTTTTTATAAATAAAAAATATTCAAAAAATGTCTTAGTCTTTTATATTTGAAATACACAAAGCTTTTTAATTATTTAAATTTGTTCATGTGATAGATTTTTTTTACATAACAATTCGATAAAATGATATATATATATTTTTTAATGAAATAAATAACAAATGGAATTTTTTTTTATTATTATCTTTTTTTAGACAGATGAATAACGTCAATGTTTGTAACACTATGGTAAGATCAACTGTCCATTTCATTGCATATGAACTAATTAGAACTTCTGTTCATAATAATATTTATTTTTTACCTGAGAAGGTTTATTTTTTGCCATATTTTATTTTCTTAAGTACATTTTTAGGAATTGGAGAAATGGTAATAAATTAAATTGTATACATCATTAAATTAAATCTGTTACTTATTTGATAGGTTAAGGCTTATCTTGTGCTTGTTAAAATTTATTTTTGTGAGAGATCATTCGAAAGTTAATTTTAATGAAAATATTTAATTGCATATATATCTTTATTAGATTATCCAAAGCATCGGTATTTTATTTGTAATATTTGTATCAGATGATTTTGTTACAATGTACGTTTGAAATTAATACGGACTTGCAATGAAATACCCAGTTATTATTACTTTTTTTACAGAAAAAAACCTTACTTATCGAAATAATTTTCAAACTGAAACAACTAGAAACGTGGTACATATTTTAAATTAAGAAATTCTAAAAAAATATATGTTAAATTTTATAAAGTAAAAATGTAATTTATTATTAAATTTCCCCCACTATACCCAAATTGCAACAACAGGGGATGCTGTTCAAATCTATTAGCTTACATGGTATTAACTTCTTATTAAACCTAACTCTAAGTTACACAGAAAATATTACGTGTTTCTCATCCAACGACACTGTACTTACCACAAAGAAAATGTCGTTAAATGTACTTTAGTGACACTTATCTGCAGTATGTATTCTTGAATTCGCAGCTATATCGGATTTTATTACCAATAAAATACTCTATAAATAATCTAGTGATTTCTCCCATCTTTCATGAAACATTTCCATCTTTCATTAAACTAATGTAATGATAAAGTTCCATATCATCCGATATCATTCATTTTTTAGGAGAATACATTTTCAGAGTGGAGTTTGTCAGAATATGTACATTTCTATGGATTTTGTGAACAATTTTACTTACAGTACAGTTATATCTATAGGTCAAAATAGAATATTTATTTCTTTAAAAAAGAAAAAAATATCTATATAAAATAAAATTTAAGGAAGTATATTACCTAGTTGAATATAATTTACTCTGTTCATTATTATAAAATTTAAGGATTTAAAAATCAGGGCATCGTTATAGCAGGGTAAGGTGTTGCAGGAATGCCTACTTTAGCTATTTCAATACATAACAATAAGGGATGATATTATACTTTATTTATATTCTTAGATTATTAAGTTAAGAATAAAATGCATTAGTCAAATTAAAAGAAACACTTTCTGTATTATTTGAAATAAGATTATCCTCCTGAATGAGCACTTTTCTACAGCCAATAAGGACAAGAGTGCGAAATAAATAATAAAAAGGAAGCCATTCACTTACAAACGTCACATTTGGAGTGTCCACTAACTGTGTAGTCTGTGCACATTCATGCCACAAGTCTCTGCAAGAAATGCACTCGATCCATTCCTCTACGATTGGGTCTTTATAGATTCCTGAGCACCCTGGACATATCCACACTTTGTTCTGTGGTGGACGTTTTGGCTTCTCTTGGGTTTTATATTTACTCTTTTTGGTAAGGTTTTGAATTTTTTCCATAGCGTCATCTCCAAGCGGACTTTTGTGTGGTAAACATCTTTAAATTTCCCACATTCTGCTTCTCTTACTATAGGATAAAAGCACAGCTTACTGTGGATATGGTGACAACTCTTTTAATTTGAAGATGAAGTTGGTGAAGTCGCAGCTATACCTTGCGATTCCGAAGTTGTGTTATTTCACACAGAGCGTGTGTCTTTTCTTTACATAGCTTTTCTGACTTTTCTAAAGCAATTATCTGTCTTCCTCATTTTCAGTCTTCTGTGGTTCTATTGACATATGTGGTTCAACAAGTTCAGATTCTAATGGTCTTTCAAAGACAATTCTTGCTTAAAATTAGTATAAAATAGGTAAATTTTGAAAATCCTAACATATCCGTCACTTTACATTCTTCAATGGCATTAGCAGCGGTAGCAGTCTTTTTCAAAAGCAGGTGTAAATATTGATGCAACTTGAAAGGTCTTTATTGTTTGACCAGGATGATTTATCATCCAGGTTACGCACACAGAAGAGTAAGATGTTTTAGTGAGCTAAAAAAACATCTATCTAGAGGTTGTATATTTGGCTACTATGCAGAGGAAATGAAAAAAGTCCTTCTGGCCTGTACCGGGAGGAAAAGGTAGCTTTCCTATTTGTTCGTTTTAAAATGTTAGCTAATGTTACTCGAAACAGCTAACTAAAATTCAAACAACCCGTTTACAGAAGATAAGTTAATACTGAGTTTGAATAAGAAATTTGCCAAATTTGTCAACTATAGCAAAGTTGGCTTCATTTATGAAAACTTACTTTGGTCGCCGAATATGGCGATACTTCGCCAAGTATCACCAAGTTTGGCGAGAATTTGGCGCTAACGGACATGGATATATAGTTTTATGCGTATGATTGGGAAAATTATTACAACAGTGAAAGATAATAATTTGCAAGAAATCGCGTTTAATAAAACTCATAAATTATCGTTGGTTTTTTGTAATGTGGTGTCTTGTTGCAAAATGTCAGCCACCCTAGAAATTCAAACTGCTCTATCTCAGCCATTTTTTAAGATAGAGGTAAAACAAAAAATGCTCCGGAATCCTTGTATCAACGCCTAACACTTAAACAAAAAATAAATTTGAATTTCTAACATTTGTATATTTATTTTAGTTTTAAATCTTTCAGTGGCCGCCATTTTGAAACGAAATGGTGGACCAAGCTTGCCAACGAACTCGGTCGAGACATTATATATATATATATATATATATATATATATATATACAGTGGAACTTCCATTTAACGAAGTCTCATCGTTACACTTAAAAACTTCGTTATGAAGAAAATTCGTTAAATAGAAATTAACTTAAATTCATGAAATTTTTTCTTGATATGTGACAAACAGGTATTAGATTCAGAAGCATTTGATTCAGTTTTAATTATGAAGAAGTCTTTTACAAAACAGTTGTGTACGATCGATGAAGTCACGTCACATTCCCAAGCTTTGGCCTACATCAGCTCTGATACACAGAATCTCAAACTAATGTTTTCACTACATCGCCTTTTTTCTTTCGTTTTCGATAATGTATTTCAAGATTTTTTATTATTCCTTAGACTAATGATTGAAGTTCAGCTGTATTGGCAGGGACAAAAATAACTTTGATGTTCTTCGATTTGTATTTTGAATCACGTTCTTTTGGATGTACAAAGCAATTGTCTATCAGCAATGGAATGTCAGAATGGTACCTGTCTGACTCTAATAGATATTTTTTGTTTCAATGCATCTGACACCATTGCGACACCTCATCTTCTATGTCATTGAAGGTAAAAAGGGGATTTTGACTTCCCCCAACTGTCAGCGCTGGAGTCTCGGAGTGGGATAATAGTGATAACAAGTGTATTTCTTAGAGTGAAAAAAAAATTGTTTTATTTAGCACCAAGCAGAATGGAAATTATTTAAATGTGTTCTTTTTCATACAATCGAATCCGCTGAAATAAATTTGCATATCCTTCGAACAGCAATCGCTTAATTTGAATTCTGTACACGTACAAAAGTGGAATAAGCTTCGTTATATAGAATATATTTTTCGTAATGTGGAGATTAATTTACATGCTAATGGTGTTCAAAGTCAAAGTTCTGCAGAAAATTTCGTTAAGTAGAAAACTTCGTTAAATAGGGACTTCGTTAAAGGGAAGTTCCACTGTATATATATATATATATATATATATACTAGCAAGCTACGCCCGCTGCGCTGGTCAGTTTCTTATAACGAACTTTTAATCCAAGAAATTATTGAAATTTCATAATTCACTTTTATATTTTAACAGAATAATAAGGCTACTATAATTTGTGACTCGTGTTATAGCCAATATACACGCAAGGACACGTCGCCCTTATCATTATCTTTTTATGCATGAAGGTTTCGCTATTGTACTCCATTGTGAAATTTGGTAATTTTTCAAATTCAATATTTGAAAAATGGCATAATCATTAGATTTTAAATTTATATCAAGAAAAATTACAATTTTTTACCTTTCAAACGCAGTTTTCCTAACAATTTTCTGACAAATACTTTTAGAGCTACTATTTTTTTTTTCAGTAACTTCAAATGTTTAATTTTCCGAGATTAATTTGTGGCAACAATTAGCGAAAAACCCAGTCGTCAGAAACGCAAAGTTTTTTATTAAAGAAGCTGTTGGAGCAGGGATTGTCACCACCAATTTGCCACCATCACTTTTGAAATCGGTTCGGTAGTTCTAGAGATTCCATAGAAATTGTAATTTAGAATGTTTTTAGAAAGCTTTTCGCTCATTTCACCCTTTTAAATTTCGAATTTTTTTTTTATTTTGTTCTTAGAGAGCATTTACATCTTATAAGTAACTACAACGCCAAATTTCAAATCGGTTCGGTAGTTCTAGAGATTCCATAGAAATTGTAATTTAGAATGTTTTTAGAAAGCTTTTCGCTCATTTCACCCTTTTAAATTTCGATTTTTTTTTTATTTTGTTCTTAGAAAGCATTTACATCTTATAAGTAACTACAACGCCAAATTTCAAATCGGTTCGGTAGTTCTAGAGATTCCATAGAAATTGTAATTTAGAATGTTTTTAGAAAGCTTTTCGCTCATTTCACCCGTTTAAATTTCATTTTTTTTTTTTTTTTTTTTTTTTTGTTCTTAGAGAGCATTTACATCTGATAAGTAACTACAACGCCAAATTTCAAATCGGTTCGGTAGTTCTAGAGATTCAATAGAAATTGTAATTTAGAATGTTTTTAGAACGCTTTTCGCTCATTTCACCCTTTTAAATGTCGATTTTTTTTTGTTCTTAGAGAGCATTTACATCTTATAAGTAACTACAACCACAATTTCGAATCGGTTCGGTAGTTCTAGAGATTCCATAGAATTTGTAATTTAGAATGTTTTTATAACGCTTTTCGCTCATTTCACCCTTTTAAATTTCGAGTTTTTTTAATTTTGTTCTTAGAGAGTATTTACATCTTATAAGTAACTACAACGCCAAATTTCAAATCGGTTCGGTAGTTCTAGAGATTCCATAGAAATTGTAATTTAGAATGTTTTTAGAACGCTTTTCGCTCATTTCACCCTTTTAAATTTCGATTTTTTTTATTTTGTTCTTAGAGAGCATTTACATCTTATGTAACTACAACGCCAAATTTCGAATCGGTTCGGTAGTTCTAGAGATTCCATAGAAATTGTCATTTAGAATGTTTTTAGAACACTTTTCGCTCATTTCACCCTTTTAAATTTCGATTTTTTTAAAATTTTGTTCTTAGAGAGCATTTACATCTTATAAGTAACTACAACGCCAAATTTCAAATTTCTAGCTGCTTCAGTATAGAAAGGATCACAATTTTAGAAGGTTTTTCGCTCCTGCACCCCCCTGGGGTAGTGGCACCGACATCAAATATAGCCTATGTTGGAGCAGGGGTTGTCACCATCAATTTGCCACCATCACTTTTGAAATCGGTTCGGTAGTTTCAGAGATTACCCCTACAAACAAACAAAAAAACAATCTTTACTCCTTTGTAATATTAGTATATATATATATATATATATATCATGATCGGTGAAAATATTCCAAAATTTTCCGGAATTACTTTCCTCCGAACGGCTGCAATAGGTAGCTTTATACTTTTTTGTATTGAAAGCTACCTAAAAGCAGAATATAATATTGTCGACAGAAATCAATCGTTACAAATGTGCAGTGAGAGGAAAAATTGTCAAGGAACAAAAGAGCAGTCTGCTCTTGAGTTAGCATAGTGTGGTACTTACAATCTTGAAAACAGACAAGAAACAGATCACTTGTTAGCTTCTTTCAGAAACCATTTCAACAGTAGATTCAGATGCATTATTCTAAAAGTTCTGCCTTCATTCTCCTTCTTTTGTATATGAAAACGGATGGAATAAACTGCCCACTAGCACTAATTGCACAAACAACTGTAACGCGTTGCCCTCATTCAGTGCTTGAAATCTTGTTAACACATCTTTTCCATTTAGTAGATATGATTTTTGGTGAGTTGGTAGGTACTGTTGAGAAACCAGACTCATCCATATTGAATATTTTTTTTTGCGGTAGAATGTGATATTTATCATAAAGATCTAATAAGTTTTTGTAGAAGCGTTGTACTTATAGCTTATTACCATTTATCTTGCGATGCTCGCTGAATTTGGTTGTATTTCTGATAAAGTAGGAAATAGGAAAATCTATTAAACGAAACTATAAGTATTAAAAACCCATTTTATAACTATAAGTAACAAGTAAAATAGATAACCGATATATTGGACAAGAATGCGTGCCAATGCGCACTCTTGAACTATGGCCAATGAATAATTTTGAAACGTCAGTAATGCCATCTATTGAAAAGGAAACCCAAATCACTTAAGTAACAGATAGTCCAATAATAACTTAATTAAAAAAAAAGTTATCTAATTATCTTTGTAATTTTTTTCATCATCTGCTTTCAAAAACCATAAATATTACAACGAGAAACGCCAAATCAATTTTTCTCTTCTAAATCTTTAAGCGTTTTACCAAAATACATAATTTTCACCATAAAGTTATCATGTCATTACATCGTTTACAACTGTAGCTAAACGCAAAATTCTGCTTTGGGATTGGTTGGGCTCTGCCGACTCTTGTACACCGAGCACTCTTGCACCACCCCACTCTATTTTAAAAAGCAAAATATCTAAAGGCATAATCATTCTGAAATGCCAGTCACAGGAAAATTATGAATATTTATACAATCTCGCATAGAGGAAACAGAATGTTATTTTTATTTCGGATAATTTCAATTAATATGGATGATTTCATCTGGAAAATAAGATTCATCTGCGGGGATCAAACTTGTATGCAATCTGTATTTTTCATAACACAAATTTTCTCTTCAATGTATACCATATAATCCAACTTTTTAAGAAATAATTTGTTGAAAAGCAAGAAAAAAATTAACAGATTTCAATGGATTATTTTATACATTACTGCTTTTGATATATCATTATAGGACGCCAATTTGTGTATTTTAATAAGAGGTGTTTGGCTCAGAAAAGTGTAAACTAAAAATAAGTGAAATAAACAGAGTGCAAGGAATTGTTCATATATTATTGCACTCATATCTAATAATTGAACGCTAGTTGGTTTATTTAATTTTCGGAACGGTTCGGCTCCGAAATAATAAATTGTGCTAACCCTTTATTGATGTCCGCATTCGTGTTAAATGTCATTTCAGCCAAATAGCCCATTTTGAAGCGAACGAAATGATCACGAATTCAAAGTTTTTTTTTCACGTATTCCTGTAAAATCTATAATCAGATTGTACGTACGCGTAATACGCCAGTTTATACGGTAATATAATTTAATTTTATGTAATGAAAATACTTCAGAGTAAACGATTATTAATTTGAAACACAATGGATTTTCTCGAATTTAAGAGAAGTTACAGTGACCAATGGATTTAAGCGTAACACCCTCCGCCGCGGTTCAGATTAAATCAAATCAACATTTTTTCTTAATTTATAACTTGAAGTAAAATTTGGTGTATTTTTATCTTATAGAAACTGGGATACAGCTATAAAAATAACAGCACAAAACCCACACTTTTATTCATCACTTGAAATGAAATTTGGTGCATTTCAACCTTATAGAAACTGGAATACATCAATACAAAACACACCGCAAAAGCCCCATTACTTGCCGTGATTCAAATGGAAAATTAGTTCAACATACATTTTTATCCTTTATACGAAATATAAATTTCGATGAATTTCTAACTTATAGAAAGTGGGATGCATCCATAAGAATACATTTCATAAAAGATTCATAATAAGGAAAATGGATAATAAATTAGGTGCAATCGCACCCTAAACATGTCGAGATATAGATAACAAGGGGAGCGTTTAATATACAGCATAGCTGTTACACCATTTGCTCTATGTACAACAAAATGTAATCAGCACCAACTTATGTATATGTCTAACTGAATAAACAGTTTGATGAAATTTCTTTTATTAGTTCTTGAAGTATCACTATCAAGAAAATCGGGTGTACGATTTTAACTGTAAGTCTTTGCGCTAGATGTCAGCACCAAAGAACAGTTTGAAAAAGACTGCTTTGAATTCCAGCTCTACGTCAGAAATTAAATAAATAAAAAACATTCTATTAACTTTTGCAAATTTCTAGAACTCTAATTCTTATTATGTTTAAAATATTCTGTCACTATTTTACTGTAATATATTATTAATTTTCTTTCATTCTTTTTATTAGATTTGTGAAATGCGAGCCTGTTTTATGCGGGACAGTAATGTAAAAGTCATTCTGTTTCGATTCTGAATGTAAAAAGGGTGATGTAAATTCTACTCTAATTCGAAAAGTCTTATTATACTAATTAAACATCTGAAAAGTATTCAATTCTCACGTCATTATTGTGAACTGAGTCAGTTATTTTAATTTAAGACACAATTCTTCATAAGAAAATGTTGCTGGGTTTTAAAGAAAAATCTTCTGTTCTTCAAATTGTTTTTCGGAACAAGAATTTAAGTTGTGATCAGTGAAACACTAAAATAATAGAATATCAGCTATCTGATTAAATTCAATCATCATTCATAATCCACTATGTAATTCATCATTATATTATTATATTCAAGCGGTAGATTAAAATTCATCCTGGAATCGAACCTTCGACTCAAATTAAAGGTACGTAGATATTCTTTATTTATTTTATTCAGTAAAAAAATTTCAAAATATTCTTAATCTTTAATTCCGAAACTATACATCGGGAAAATAAAGCAATGGAGTGCACAGTTCGAATATTCAAAAGTTAGGATAAGTGGGTAAATGGAACTACACTTCACTCTGAGAGAAATGTTAAAGAAAAAGTGATTGTACTACTGCTGTGAAATATTCAAGTTGAAAAAGATGTTTCAGCTGTTCACACTCTTAATATTTCCGAGGCTTTAAGCACCTTATAATACTAAAATTAATACTTTTTAAACGCAAGAAAGGTGTTTATTTAGTTTTGGTGTTCATTGTTATTGAAGCGGTATTTCCAGTACCATCTTCTTTTAAGCATCACCATGTGATTCTAATGTTAATGATGCTAATTATTAGTTCCCGGAAATGATTAGCAGATTAGAAAGAAAGTCGTTTGGAAAAAATTCTCCGGCGAAAGTGAGCTTTCCTGTTTACCAGCGCTTACATAAAAAAACTAGTCGTTGGGTACCACCGTAATACTTACCCATCATGGATATGCATAATGTAAAATATTAAAATAAAAATGTGTAAACTACTTATAAAATGCATTGCAATTCAAATAAAATCGTGGCTTGTTGATGTCATAAACTTTAAAGGCTCGATTACTAAATTGCTTGAAAGAAACATCCTTATAACTCCAAAAATAATAATCGTATTAACTAGCAGTTTATTGCATCTGATTATGCATCAAATTTCCAATTAAAATATATCTCTGAAGTAAAATTTGGATGAAATACAGGGTCATGAAAAATCGAAGAGTGTGGAATATAGGATTCCAAATATCTCGGCAACTCATTATCCGATCAATTTCATGCTTTATGCAAAATTTATGTTTTTTATTGTCTTTTATATTCATTTCTTAAAATAAACAATTTCGAAAAATTGTATATACCTTTTATCGGAACGAATATTTCGAGAGTCCGAAAAAAATAGTTCCGGTTAATCGAGGTTATTGAAATGAAATAGGCTTCTTCCCATTATTACATACTAAGTACATACCAAATCGCAAGTTTCTATCTCAATTTTTCCGGGAGATAGAGCGTTTACAGACACACAGACACACACACACAGACAGACGGCAATTTTCTTTTCTAAAAATATGTTTTTCGGAATCTCTAGTGTCTGAAACGTGTAAATCCGTTAAATTTTTTTTTCGATTTTCAAAACGATTACAAGACTTACCCTGTACAACGTATGATGGGTAAGTAAAAGAGGGAGTAGCATTTGCTTAATATTATTATCTGTGTTATCATGTAGAATTCAGGAGAAAAGCTGTGTGTACCGGATGACTTATTTTTCTGTTTGGAGATATTTCGGAGAGGATTAAACACTTTTATAGCACATTTGAGAGTGTGCATTCCTATGCATACTGGCATTTTTCAAAACTTATTTTTAATTAACCGTTTAACGTATCCGTTTAACGTGTGCCATAAACATTAATTTTATTAGTGCATCTAATTTCAGTAGCATTGTATTTTTTTAAAGAAAATCTCCCCCACTTTTCTTTTTAATAAAGAAAATTATTTGCATTTAAGTCGTAAGATTAAAAATAAAAGATAAGTTATTAGAAGTTCGGATAATTGGACCTTTGGTAAATTCAAGTTCGGAAAATCGGCATCTTACTATATTTTATATTTCGTGAATGCTACAAAAAATATCCGAAAACAAGTTACTATTATATTTAGTTGAAATATATATTGTGAAAAATTCTATTCAAGAAATATTTATGACAGTATGTTATGAAAAGAGTTTGTTTAATAGATCCCAAGAGTGTTATGTCGGATATGCCCTCTACGTGACATGCAACATAAGTTCGTGATAAAAATAAAGAAAGCGAAATATTTTTGTGATATTTGAAGTGATATAGGAGCAAAATATGTTTCATAAACTATCTGAAAATGAGTCGTTTTCTTCGTGCATTGTAAGAAATATTGAATTTATAAAAATGCTTGAAGGAAACATTTGCAGAATATTTCTTTCGATATGTCTTCTTAACAACCTTGGTTTAAGTCTCAATTATTAATACACATTTGATAAAAAAAGATGATAAATTCGGCTGATGGAAAAAGGCTTCATGGTGCAAAATAAAAATAAACTAAAGGGGGACACGATTAAATGTTCAAAAGGGAACACAAGTTAAATTCCTAAACCATGATCGAAATAGTGATTCCGTACCAATAAATGTTGGCCACAATAACAAACCACCTTAGCATCCCGAGCAACAACCTGAAATAGCTGAAAACTAAAAGTACATATTATAAAACACTTCATGCTAATTAAACCAAAAATAATAATACTTTAGAGATTATTCTCGATTATTTATTTGAATATAAGACATGTTAATTATTACACAATTTAATATTAATCATAATAAGAATGCATTCAAATAATGTGTTATCATATAATATTACAATTTTTACATGTGGGTGCTCCATATTACTATTAATTTTTAACTATTTTAATCTATCAGCATCCATCAGAAATTATTGTCAATTATTTAACATATATATTCATTTAAATGCAGTAAAAATATTTGTTTCACCTGTAGGCACATTTTTTCTTTATTTTTGTTGATTCATGCACATACGATTGCAATCTTTTTGATGAACGCTGTCACTTTTTCAAACATGCATTAAGAAGCACTTTATAACTTGTTTTCACATTTTTAAACTAGTAGATAGACTTCGCACTGCACTAATATATAATACTGGAACAAAACTTTCACTTTTCACAAACACAGAAACTCACTAGGGTGGCTCCTCACACGAGAAAATTCTCGAAATGAATGGAATACCACCCTTCTTTCGCTTGAGACTTTATACCATCCAACACACTCTCGTTGAAAAAAACACTAGTCATTCACATGCGTTGCCATTCCGAGTGAAGGAAGCTTGGTCGAAAAATATCCGGTATTACCACTACTTCGCGCGCCGATGGAAGAAGATACAGCGAGAGAAATTCTTCGTATGCAGGCGTTCGCCAGCTGCTGCGAGTTTAGTAACGATGTTGCGAGATGTTTGTTGGTGCGTTCGCTGATTTATAAAGGCAGATGCGCTGACACGGAAAGACAGTTCTTTTTGCATATTGCGCTGAACTTTAAAGGCTTTTTTGATGACTTGACTGAGTTGTGAAAGGGGTTTTTTAACATCTCCCCCCACCAACAGCAAAAAAAGAGGCGAACACTGTTCTGAAGAATAGTTGATAATTGTTGAAAATTGATGTGAAATGTCCTGGAGTATGCGAAAAAGTCAAAGTTTCACAAATGCATACAGATGAAGAAATGTTCGTGAAAAAATTTTGCAAAAAGTCACTGAAAGTTTCACAAATGCACACAGATGAAGAAATGATGAAGAAATGTTCGTGAGAATTTTGCGAAAAAGTCACTGAAATTTTTACAGCTGCATACAGACTTAAAGAAATGTTCGTGAAAAAAATAAAAAATTTTATACACAATGCTACTGTAATCATTACAATTGTATACACCACACATTATATGATACAAAAATTCAATAATTATATTTAACCAGCATGAATATGAAAATGTTTACAAAAATACACACACACCAATACATATAAACTACAGAAATACCTAGATTGCTTTAACTTTCTGCAATATATTTTGAGTTGTCACATTCAACATTTTCAAACTACTTTTTATTGTACCATATATTATTCAATTTTCTGAATTAAGTTCAATGAATATTGAAATTTACTTTGTAACTTAAAAAAGATTTCACAGATATTCTAAACAATTATGAAAATACATATGAGGAAATCATTCACATATTTTCCTTTTTGACTCAAATACAAAATTAAAAAGGTAAAGTTTAAAAAAAAATATTTCAATAAATGTTATTCACTAGCAAAGTGATCAATTCTACCAGTATATTGAAAACAAACATTGAGAGAGAAGAAATAGAAAAAAAAAATTTTAAAAATAGAATTTTGACTTGAGCATAGTATATATATACTTTGAAGTTTCCGAACATACACATATTTCACAAAAATATTAGAATCACTACTCAATTCTTATTTACCTCAGTTTTGTTACAAATGTTATCATTTAATGGTACTTTTGGAAAAATTTTACTGACATGAACTTTTTTTACATATTCATGACCATCTTCATTAATTTTTATCAAATAATTATCATTTCTCAATTTTTTGTCAATTATATGTGGTCCATTATATCTAGGTTGTAATGCAGTATGATGTTTAAAATCTACAAGAAAAACTTCATCACCAGGATTTAAGGAAGGTTTACTTCTGCCCTTCACATATTGTTGGTGATAATTAAAATAACTAGTTTCATTTTCCTTAACTAATTTTCTAGTTTCCTGAAAATGACTTTGTAATTTTGTTAGATATTTACTATATTCTTCAGCAACTCTTGGTTTTTCAAAAATATTTAGAGGTATATTGAGTTCTCTGCCCAAGAATAGTTCAGCCGGTGAAAATTGAGTTACTGCATGCTTAGAGGAATTATAATGAAGTTTAAAAAATAATAGTCTATCTGACCACTCGAATACTTGATCAGAAAGTGCTGCTATGCTGTTTTTCATAGAAAGGTGAATTTTCTCGATTAAACCATTACTCTGCGGATAATAGATTGAACTCTTTCTATGCTTAATATCCATAGTCTTAAGATAATCTTCAAATTCATCTGAACGGAAATATGGTCCATTATCAGTCAAAACAGTCCTAGCGATCCCGAATTTGGAAAAATATATATTAAGTTGATTAATTATAGTTTTAGAAGTGGTATTGCTTAATGGGATAGCCTCAAGATACCTGGAATAATGATCAACTATTGTTAAAATAAAAAATTTGTTGTCATGAGATCTAGGAAGTTTGCCTACAATATCTAAAGCTATTATCTCACCTGGAGCTAAATCAGCTTTTGGAATCATTTTAGTGACAGTATTTTTAGGTTTAGGTTTAACTTTTAAACATCTTTCACAATTGCTACAAAAATTTTTAGTGTCCTTAAACATTCCTTTCCAAGAATAGATTTTGCGAACAAAATTGTAGGTTTTTTGAGTGCCAAAATGAGGAGCATGAGCAACTTCCAAACAATCCTTAATTAAAGATTTTGGAATTAAAATTCTACTGAGATACTTTTTTTTCTTTAACGGCTTCTTGGGGAAAATTTTTACCATTACAATTTTAGTTTCTGAATCAATATAATAGTTATTTGCAGTTTCCTCATCATTATCATTTAATTTTTGAATAATTTCCCTAATAAATTCATCATTTTGTTGATTATTTACAATATTATTATGATCTAAATTTGAATTACTTTGAAAAATATTTATATTATTTACATTTAAGGTTTCATCTTTATATGCTCTAGATAAATAATCAGCAGGGTTAATAACACCAGGAATGTGATCTATCTCATAATGAAATTGATCCAGATACAGAAGCCACCTAGCTACAATCTCACTCTGATTGTCCAGTTCCATGTGATATGTTAATGATTTTGCATCGGTATATATGGTAAATTTTTTTCCATATAATTCTTCACGAAAATGCTTGACAGATGCAAATATTGCGTACAATTCTCTTTGGATGGAAGGATATCTAGACTGAGCTGGATTGAATTGTTTTGAAAAAAATTCAACAGGATAAAATTTCTCATTGTATTTTTGCATTAAAATTCCACAAAATGCAACTTTAGAAGCATCAGTTACTAAATACAATGGAAGATCAGAATTAATGTTTTTAAGAAGGGGTTTATTTAGAATTTGATCTTGTAAAATATCAAAAGCTTCCTGACACTCTGAAGTCCAGACAAATGGAACATTTTTACGGGTTAAATTAATAATTGGCTTAGCAATTTCAGCATATTTATAAACCATGTGCCTAAAATAATTTAAACAACCAATATACTGTTGAACTTGCTTTACATTTTTGGGTATGGGAAATTTTGAAACTTTGTTTACATTATCCTCTGAAGGAGAAAAACCATCAGCACTGACATTAAATCCTAAATAAGTTATTTCTTTCTGACAAATCTGAAGCTTTGCAGGGTCTAAAGTTAAGTTGAATTGGATGAGCTTATCGAATACCTTCTGTAACCAGGCTTTAATTTCAGATATGCTGTCTGCAGCGACAATAATGTCATCAAGAAAGAATTGTAAATTTGGTCCTTTTAAGCTAGATAAACATTTAGAAATTAGTGTATGAAAATATGAAGTTGAGTTGCGACTTCCAAAAGGTAGGACTTTTGGCTGGTAGTTACCAATCTCGCAGCAAAATGCTAATTTTTCCCTATCTTTTTCCTGCAATCTTATCTGAAAAAATGCCGACTTCAAATCAAGCACACAATAATACCTTTTGCCAGCAATACTGTGCAGAATTTCTGAAATTTTTGGCAAACATATAGTGTAAGATTCAGTGATGCTATTTAACAGTCTATAATCCACTACCATGCGAAATTTGATTTCTTCAGGAGAGGTGCCTGGAATTGGTTTCTTTTTGACAAATATAACAGGGAAATTATAACTGGAGGAAGAATGTTCAATTAAACCAGCATCTAACAATTTTTTAATCTCTTCTTGTGCAAACTGTTTGGCAATTTTTGGAATAGGGTATGGTTTAGTTTGAATTGGGAAATTGTGCATTAATTTAAATTCGGGTTTGACTGCATCAGTTGAACCAAGAGTTTTATAACTTTTAGAAAATACTTTAAAGTTGTTCATTAATAATTCCAAAATCTCCTTTCTCTCTTTTTCATCTAAATGTTTAAGATTAAAATCAGATTCTGAAAGTTCGGCCTGTCTCAAATTACTAATCTCTTCTAAATTTAAACTATTGATTTGAAAAATTTGGTCCTCAGTGGGTTGGATTTCCTCGTCATCTTCAAACATTTCTACATTTCCTAGTTTTTGACCTTTACGTATATATGATGCAACATTAGTTTTATTCTCAACAATTGTCAAAATATATTTGTTGTCCTCAACAGTATGCAAAGAATTTTCAATATGGCACTTCTGCGAGACTTTTAATGGGGTTAACATGACTCTTTTAGAATTATGAATACCCTGTGGAAATTCCAATTTAATTATCTCAAATGAATTAGGTTTAATTTTAATGTTATTTATAGCTTTAGCAATTACATTAATTTGAGGTTTATCATTATCCTTAATTACAGTATTTTCTTTAATCTGCGGAGAAGTTTCTTCAAATTCAAAATGGGTTTTGTTGATGGAAAGTCTTTTATTGAATGTGTCAATTAGAATTTTGTTTCTCTGAATGAAGTCATACCCTAAAATTATTTGGTAGTTACAATTCCAGTTACTCTGAGTGACAAAAAATATGTTATGAAACCAACGAGTTTTCATTTTGAACTTTATATTGACTGCTGACAAATATGGGATAGTGGTATTATTAAGGGTCTTAATTTTGACTGCTCTAGAAATATGCTCAACTTTCGCTTGTTGCTTAATTTCTGCTAAGATGCCTGGTTGCACCAGCGAGAGATTTGCACCGGTATCGAGAAGAGCGGGTACCTCTAAATTACCAAACTTAAGCTTAATAATAGGAAGGTGATTTGTATTATTATCAAAATTACACGACATTACATGGAGATTTTCAAGATCTTCACAATTATTTTGAATTGTTACATTATCAAACTTTTGAATTTCATTTACAGAGTTTAAGTTTTCATTTAAATTTGAATTTTCTTCTACAGATTTTAAATTATCATTTACTTCTAAATTTTCCTCACTAGAATTTGAATCTGAATTGTTACTAGATTTTGAATTTTCAATTGATTCTGAATTATTTACAGATTCCAATAGATTTTCATCCCTAACAATTTTATAATTATTGGTCCTTGTAAAATGGGATCTATTTTTACTACAAGAACCATCTATAAGTTTAAATGATTTCTACGCCTATATGGGTGATTTCTACGGTTATTTCTATAATTGCCAAAATTCCTTCCACTGCTGTTACCTCTAGAGATAGGAATATGGTTGGGGTTATGATTGAAATTATTGCTGCGGGAATTTCTACCCTGTGGAAAATACCAACATTTTGTTGTCACATGACTTTTTCCACATATATGACATTGGACTCTTTCATTTTGACTTTGTCGAAAAGAATTGCTAGCATTATTTTCAGATTTTACTCTTTCCAATTCTTCCTTTAACTGTTGAATTTGTTTGTTACCCTCTAACTGGCTTTGCATTATTGAATTTAGTTCAAAGTTTTGACACATATTGTTGTTAATAATGACTTCTTGAGCCTCAAGAGCCTTTTCTACATTAATTGCATGTTTACATGCCTCTAAGTAATTTTTTGGACCTAATTTAAGGATTTCGACCTTAATTTCAGGCCTAACAGCATCCAAAATTTTGTTCAATTTGATGGAATCAATGAATTCATTTGAATCCCTAGTTTGTATATCTATCTTTGATAAATATTTTACTGCATAAGAGTTTATTTCATCAATTAAGCTCTGAATTGACTGATTTGGTTTTTGCCTGATGTTATTAAATTTTGATTGTATCTCATCAAATGGTTGACATCTTTTGAATTTTTTAATTAATAATTCAGCCAATTCATCAAAATTTTGAATGTTAGCTACCTGCGGGGAGTCAATTAGAAATTTTTGGGCAGCATCTCTACAATTTAATTTTAGAATTAAAATTCTTTTATTTACGGGCCAATTTTCTAATACTGCTACATCTCTAACCTGTCCGACAAAATATTCAACATTTTCATCAGAAGTTCCGCTAAAAGTGGGAATGGATGAAGCCAAACTTAAATCTATGATCCCTTTACGAGCCATAGTAAATAACAGAAATAAATGTCAAAATATAGACTTTTAAGGGGGAGGAGGGGGGAAGGGGAACTTAAAATTTACACATTCCTAACATGCAATTACACAATATCAATATTACAATACATATATAAAATCATAAATAGCTTAAGATATATAAATCATGCATTTAAAAAAATCACAGATAAAAATATAATAAATGGTGTGTATATTTTTGTAAAAATATACTCAGGAAGCTATTGTGGAGACCAGATTCTCAACCTATTAAATTTTACTTTTGCACGCGGCACCAAATGATAAAAAAAGATGATAAATTCGGCTGATGGAAAAAGGCTTCATGGTGCAAAATAAAAATAAACTAAAGGGGGACACGATTAAATGTTCAAAAGGGAACACAAGTTAAATTCCTAAACCATGATCGAAATAGTGATTCCGTACCAATAAATGTTGGCCACAATAACAAACCACCTTAGCATCCCGAGCAACAACCTGAAATAGCTGAAAACTAAAAGTACATATTATAAAACACTTCATGCTAATTAAACCAAAAATAATAATACTTTAGAGATTATTCTCGATTATTTATTTGAATATAAGACATGTTAATTATTACACAATTTAATATTAATCATAATAAGAATGCATTCAAATAATGTGTTATCATATAATATTACAATTTTTACATGTGGGTGCTCCATATTACTATTAATTTTTAACTATTTTAATCTATCAGCATCCATCAGAAATTATTGTCAATTATTTAACATATATATTCATTTAAATGCAGTAAAAATATTTGTTTCACCTGTAGGCACATTTTTTCTTTATTTTTGTTGATTCATGCACATACGATTGCAATCTTTTTGATGAACGCTGTCACTTTTTCAAACATGCATTAAGAAGCACTTTATAACTTGTTTTCACATTTTTAAACTAGTAGATAGACTTCGCACTGCACTAATATATAATACTGGAACAAAACTTTCACTTTTCACAAACACAGAAACTCACTAGGGTGGCTCCTCACACGAGAAAATTCTCGAAATGAATGGAATACCACCCTTCTTTCGCTTGAGACTTTATACCATCCAACACACTCTCGTTGAAAAAAACACTAGTCATTCACATGCGTTGCCATTCCGAGTGAAGGAAGCTTGGTCGAAAAATATCCGGTATTACCACTACTTCGCGCGCCGATGGAAGAAGATACAGCGAGAGAAATTCTTCGTATGCAGGCGTTCGCCAGCTGCTGCGAGTTTAGTAACGATGTTGCGAGATGTTTGTTGGTGCGTTCGCTGATTTATAAAGGCAGATGCGCTGACACGGAAAGACAGTTCTTTTTGCATATTGCGCTGAACTTTAAAGGCTTTTTTGATGACTTGACTGAGTTGTGAAAGGGGTTTTTTAACAACATTGATTTTTTTAGAATGTCTAATCTACACTTCAGTAATTTCATCTTATTTATATTAATTTTCTGAAAGTTTTTGAAAGAAATAAAAGATTCCTTGACTGTAACAATGAAATAACAAAATAACCGAAACATATATGCATTTGCTTACTCATGGCATATATTATTTAGATGTTTTCATATCGACTTACTGTATTTTAATGTGTCTCTATAACTAATGAAATATACACAAATTATAGAAATACTTTTATTACTACTTTACAATCATATAACTAAAAAAAAAAAAAAAATTCTAAGCTCTGGACTCTCTTTGAACACAGAGAAATCTAATATATTACTTATATATATATCACTAATACATCACGCAAAATTCAACGAAGCTTACTTGTTATCTATGTAGTATGTCAAAAACAATTATTTTGAAACAGAATGTTCATTTAAATAGACCATTTTAATTGAACGACAGTAATAATCTCTATACCATACAAAAAATGTATTCGGGAGCACTAAATAAAATGTATGTATGTAAGTTCAATTGATAAATACATTTAAAATTTAATTGTATTTGCTCCCTATTCAATCAAAGAAAAAAAATACATAATTTTTTCTTCATTGAAATTGTATAGCTAACCCTATTTTAAAATATATACTTGTTTCAGTGTAGGATTGTAATATAATAATGTCACAGTCAATAAAATATAGGAACAAATCTTTTCTTTACTAAATGAAAGTAAAAATATAGCTTTAATTCTTTTGTTCTCAAACGTTTTTTATTGAGTAATTATATATATATATATATGTGTATATTACCTATTAAGTATATCCAGACTATGAAAATACAAATTTAGTATTTGAGATTTTTTACGCAAAATATATTATGAATATATTGTGTTTTTCTACTTTGTTTTTATAATAAAGGATTTTTAATAAACTGTCGAATAATTTTACTTTTTATTTAACATTGTTATGTTAGATTTCAGTATCAATAATAAGAAAACAGAGAAATAAAGAAAAGAGACAAAAAGTAAATTTGCATTAAAATATTTATTGATTGCAACATGAAAATAAAATTCATGAAATATTTTTAATAAATAGATTAGAGTTGTACACAATGAGACAGATTTTTAAAAATGTTAGTTTAGAGATAGATATAATCGACTGAAAAAATTATAGTCATACCATATAAAAATTCGCTTATTGGTAGCATCCTGAATATCTAATTTACTAATACACTTGAATATAAGCAGAAACAAAACACTTTGAAATATCCTGAAAATTTGTCTCATTATGCAACACACAGTAAATAGTGAGACACTGAGACATAGCTGATATTTTATGAATTTCACAGACACGTGTATAAAAATGGTATATGGCATTGTTGTCAAGGGACTGTTACCTATCCACTTAACAACGGCCACATAGTTGAAAGGGAAAACATATACAAAAATTCAAAAATTGGGATCTAGAAAATTTCATGCACATATTGTTCATTACAATGAATTTTTCAAAATTTACATTTCTGAAAATCTCAATTATAAAAAAAAGGAAAAAAAGAAAAAAAAATGTAATTACATGTAAATTGTAATATGTTTAATTTAAATCGTAATATTCTTATATATTTTTACATATGAAAAAATTCACGCATCTGTATAAAACTGTATTAAGCTTTCTCTTCTTTGTGAATATTTACATAATGGAATATTAAAAACAGAATCCAAAAAATGGAAATTGGTCCAAGAAAGTGGAAAATTTTCTATTTTACACTTGAAAATTTAAGAAAGAAGCGTAACCTGTATTACTTTTAAGAATTAGAATACACGTTCCAGCAAAGATCGTTTTGTTTAGAAAAATGTTTTAAAATGTCTGAAAAGGTACCCGAACGATATGAAATGTTGTTTGAAAAAAAAAAATATTCACCGAGTAACACAGTTAACTGAATGATGTTTTCAAAAAAGTACATAATTCAAAACATTTTCGCAAAATGCTATTACAGCATCAATTTTTTGATAAAAAAGGTGCCTGACTACGTACGGAGCAATTTTTTCTAAAAAAGCTATTTAATTATTTTTTAACTTATTTTTATTAAGATTATGACTAGAAACTGAAAAAAAGCAAAACATATTTCATTCATTGGCGAGATTTTGGTAAAAGAGGGCTTTTAGGTAAGATTTAGTGAAATTTGGTCCAATACGCGACACGCTCTACCGAAAATTCTATTGTATGTATCTTAATTTTCTTTTTACACTTCATATTTATGACGTTGATAAAGGCAATGAACTAAAATATAAGAGATATTTTAAATGTTTCAAAACTTATAGCATATCACACCTTTTTACGTGCTGATTTTCATAAAATTCATCGATGTCATTCTACGAAAACTTCCATAAAACAAAAAAAAATATATTTATTCTAAAATCAAATCTTTAGTTCCCTGCCTTCACAATAGTGTAAACAACATGCTATTTAAATTTCATACTGATATTCTAATAACTTTTTGCGAAATCATGTTTTGCGTATGGAGTTTTTACTAAAAATTACATATTCCAAAAAATGCATTTAAAGTTTAGATTTATGTTTTACTACAATAATTTACACAGTAATATACCTCTAAATTTCACTGTTTTTGTGAGCCATACTTTTTTTTCAAGTACTGAGCCTTTTTTTATTTCTAGAATGCCATATTTGTGCTTCCCTCTCCCAGTTAGTACCATTAAGTGGTACTTCCGGTCCTTTAAATAGTACTTCCGATTTGAGTGACAGCTGTTGAGTAGTTTATAAACCGCTACAACTGCGGTTCTATTTATCGTACAATGAAAATAAATACAGTTTTGAAACGTTGGGCTTTAATAAAATGTAATAAAATCGTTTTGACAATTTTGGTCAAAAAACACACTTAAGCGTAGTCCTTAATACCTTAAATACCTTAATATGTTGGTTAAATTTTATTTTAAAACATTTACTTGACGTGCTTACTTACTTGGAATTAATTATTAAAGAACTGTTAGTTGAAACACTATGCAAATGCCTTAGTAACAACTTAATTTATTAAATATATGTACAGTTAATTTAATTTTACGTAAATTGTGTTTGAAATAAATTTATTTCGTGTACAAAATGTGGTTTCGATAATTTTCCTTTATTTGTGTTTTATCTGTTACACTCTCTTTCATAAAGGGTCTTTAACTTTAAAATTCAAAATGTAAGTAAGGAATAAATGACATGTTCATAAGGTAGCTTATAAATGTTGCGTACAAAACTTTAAAAATAGTTCACATTCTCATCAGCACATGTCGCTATGCTCTCTCAACCTGTAATAATGCTTAAACTAACATCAAATCCATGCACCAATAGCCGGTCCGCCGTATCGAATGTAACCTATGAGGAAAGAATTATTAAAAAATAATTGGATGTTTTACAAGAACATGGTATTATAGAAGAATGTGAATCCCCGTACGCAGCTCCTGTTGTTCTTATACCAAAACCTAATGGTGAAATGCCTTTATGCATAAATTATAGAAAGCTAAATGTTATGACGCTTCCAGACACGTATCCATTTTCCAGATTGGATGAAATATTACAGGATACTACTCCTACAGCTTATATGTCAACCATTGATTTAAAGTTTGGATATCACCAAGTTAATGTGTGTACCGCTGACAGAGATGAAACAGCTTTCGTTTCTCCATTTCGATCTTTTCGTTTCATTAG
Source organism: Maratus michaelseni (assembly GCA_963931845.1). Lineage (NCBI taxonomy): Eukaryota > Metazoa > Arthropoda > Arachnida > Araneae > Salticidae > Maratus > Maratus michaelseni. Next base: position 199,725,395 of record OZ007593.1, on the reverse strand, counting down.
AATGCCATTTGGATTACGCAATGCCCCGGCAACTTCATGCCAACCGTGACAAATGTCATTTTGTTTGTTCGCGAGTCAGATATCTCGGACATTGGATTACAAGCAAAGGAATTGAAGTTGACTAAGAGAAGATTACGTCCATTATGAATATACCCTCCCCAAAGACTGTAAAACAGGGGCAGTCATTTTTACAAACTTGTTCCTGGTACCGTAGGCTTATCGAAAAATTTGCTGAAGTTTCACGTCCTCTAAGCAATCTTACTAAATTGAAAGTTTCGCAGAAATGTGGAGCTAAAGAAAAAAGCTTTTACCACTCTAAAGCAATGTCTCGTCACCGCTCCTATTTTACAACAAGCTGATATGACAAAACCATTCTTTCTTCGAACAGATGCCAGTACATACGCTCTTGGAGCAATTCTACTCCAGGGCCAAGTTTCCGAGGAACATCCTGTCAAATATTCAAGCAGATTCTGAATTCTGCTGAGTGAAACTATTCCACCACTGAGCGTGAAGCCTTAATATTTGTGTGAGCTCTAAATAAATTTCGAAGCTATATTGAAGGTTCTGAAGTCACCATATCCTCAGACCATGAACCGCTCCGATGGCTGATCAGCATAAAATCTCCATCAGGTAGGTGGCCAGATGGGCGTTACAGATACAGTCCTACTATCTAAAAATAGAGTTTATCCCATGTAAAGCAAACAAGCAAACGTGGTTGAAGAAATGCTATCCCGCCCAGATTGTTCACAAGATCCATGTGAAATGAATACTGTTATAGTAGACAATCCCTTTAAAAGTTCTGAAGACATTCTAGAAGAACATTTGAAAGACTCAGAGCTGAAGAAAATTACTGAATGTTTTGAGTGTATACCCGCTAATACGGATTTAGGTAACTGGACCGAAAGAGGCTATCTAATAAATCAGGGTGTACTGTACCGATATGTCCTGACTCTGAAGTCAAAGAAGTTCATTTTGTAGTTCCAACTCATGATCGTGGAAGAATCCTAAAAGAATAGCATGATGTCCCGACCGTTGGACACTATGGCACCGAAGGGATTTTCCGGCGAATTGTTGAAAGCTATTACTGGAAATGTATGAGAAAATTTATATCAGATTATGTTCAAGCTTGCCTGATTGCAACCCATATAAAGCCTCAAATCAAAAAACCGCTGGACTGCAGCAAACTCCAATTTATGCTCAGAGACTGAAAACTATTTCTACAGATTTGTTTGGGCCTCTTTCAGAAAGCAAAACTGGAAAAAGATGGATATGTTAGGTTTGCAATTAATTCAGCAAAATGTGCAACTACGGATCAAACAGCCCGTATTTGCCGTTTGCGTGTGAGATGAGTACACTCGATTATGTTAAAGACTGTGATAAATAACGATAATTACGTTCATAAAATTACCCCGTACCTTAAAAATTTCGTAAGTTTTTCATCTAGAGTACAGGAGATAGTCGAATAATAGCAAGATAAACGTAAATACTGTGCAGATAAGAAGCTTCGCGCAGGTCCATATTATAGTCCTCGAGATAAGGTGTTGGTAACTTTTCCTCTACTTAGTAATTCTAAACAAAAACGGAATGCTAACTTCCTGCCGTGTCGTGGTGGCCCGGATACTATCCTAGCTCATATACCGTTATCAACGTTTGAGGTTGCTCATCCGAATAATTCCGACGTTTCGGTAGGCACTTATCACACATCCGCGCTCAGTCCACATCGAGGTGCTGATGAACTGCCCATACAACCGTTAAGAAAACGTGGTAGACCACCTAAGGTTTCCTGTTCCTCATCGGGACGCTTTCGGAAACAGAGGGGTAGGCTGTAAGGCGCATTTACGTTAGCAGGGGGGCGCTATGAGCGCATGCGTTGGTTTCCTCGAAGCGGAATTTTTATTTTTCCTCTCGCAGTATGTTAATGATGTAGCTGTGTACAGGAACGGTCTATTTGAGACATTTAAAAATGTAATACACCTATCATAGGTGTTATTTGAAGTACAGATTCTGTGAAATCGTTCATGTCCAACTTTATGTGTAAGTTTGTGATCGTGAGTGCTGTCAATAAATGTGATGTCTCGATTCATGTGAAGTCATTACTGTGTTGAAAATACTGCGCTACAACTTTATTTGAAACTGCTTTATTAAAAGAATCACTGCAAAACATGAAAAATCGTTAAAAAACGCATACAAAATTTAAAAAATCTAATCAAAAAATCAAAATTGAGATAATTAATATCCCGCCATTTCCTATTAAAATCGCGATTTTCTATCTTTAAAGAATTATCACCCCTCTCCAAACTGAAGAGATAACAAATGACAATTTTGGACATAACTGAGTACGAAATGGATTAAAGATTACAAATCTTAAAGTTTTCAAACTTTTTAACCGTTGAAGGTTAGTCTATCCACCCAACATCTTTAATTATATGCACACATATATTTATAGACATGCCAAAAAACTCACTGAATGGAATATCTCAACTACTAGCCACCATTTAAATTTATTACAGAAATTATATTAAATAATTTATGTCAAAAATTATTTAATTGCTTGAGATTTCGAAGTTATTTCTATCATTGTCATATGTTTGTGAAAAACTGATGTTCTTTTCTGTTTGCAATTCTTTATAGGTCACAAACACAGAGAACTCATAACACAGAGAACACATAAACTTCCTTCTTTATTATAGTTAGAGATGTATCTCATTTTAGGTACTAAGTCTGGAATATATACCAATAATAGACAAATAGTAAAATTCCAAAAACAAGACAAAAGTAGAATAAGACAAGTTAAAATTCATGTTCATATTACTCGCGTATCAATAATTAGAAAGCAGTTTTGCTTATAAATGTATCTGTATTTTTTATTGTAAAGTGTCATTGATAATATATTTAATTCATTATCATTATGAATTTAAACACTATAACGTCCAGAAAATATATTTCTTTTGAGTTTAAATTCTCGTAGCAGTACTTATTGCATATTAAGTTTTTTCAAATGTATTTTCAGATAAATTCTGTCTGTATGAGGCAAATAATAATAAATCTCGGAACTTGATTCTCGTGGTCTATGTAACCTCATACTATTCGGTTTTGTACGTTATATAGTATTCTTTATACGCTGCATTTTACAATTGAGTTAAGTTTTATCGCTTAAAATAATTCGTAATTATAAATTTAATATTCCAAATATCATATATCATAAAATAATGGTAATGCGTTATGCCTGTGAATGTTAATACGTCGAAACAAAATAGGATATATGATAGTCGAATAAAAATATACTAAATCAGAATGTACGATATATTATTTAAATAAATGTTGTGACACGTAAATATGAATTGGAAGTCTTTTATTTGTATGTAAAGAAGAAAATTGTAAACAATCCTTTTGTATAGCAATAAAATTTTAAATTGAAGAATGCATACCAAATGATATTTTGATTAAATTTTGCGGAAAAATGGCGTATTGTTATATGACTGAGAATAAATTTTTCATTCAGAAAGGATTAAAATAATAAAAAAATAAAAATGATTTAATTCAATGTTACTTGCAAATTAATACAATATCGATAGCTAAGCATTTTGCATTTTTTTTTTTAAATGTAAAAATGATATTTCGGAAACAAAAATTTAAAATAAATGCTTCTGATAACTTATTGAAAGCATATTCTGATACATGGTCTATAACTTAGAACGGTGTATTAAACAGATTATTTTTTTTTCGCAATATATTTTCATAGGGAATATTTTAAATATTCAACTAGTCATAACAGTACAAATGTATGGATCTGCTTTATCCCGTTTTTAATGTAATGCATGTTTTCAATCCTGTCCAACACTATGTATGTATGTTTGTAATAAACAATTTCTTTCAAATTATAAAATATAAATTAACATTTAAAATTGATTTTGTTTCATTTTAAAATTTGTAAATAACAATTCTTTGAAGACTTTCTAGATTTGAACTGTAACTTTTCATTAGTTTTATAAATTATATTTATAAATATTATTTATAAATGTATAATTTATAAATAATAATTTATATATTTAGAAATAACGCCCTTTGATTTCTATATATCTTGTGTTAGTGATTTGACTATTTTAGTGACATTTTCCAAAATTATCCATTTAATGTGGAATGAAATTATTTTTCTTTTAGAAACATTCAAAGGAATGATGAAGCTTATGTTAACATGATGAATATCTGATTTAGCGTACTTATTCGGACAAGCATAACACAAAAAATCCTTATTACCTAAACATGTATATGTACTTTAATGATTAACATCATCGTGTGCATTTGCTATATTATAATGCGCCCAATTAAGAAATTATTTATTCACTTACAATTGACTACAGACGATATGGTTGAGTTTCAAATTATATTCAAGATAACCAAGTTATATATATATATATATATATATATATATATATATATATATATATATATATATATTATATATATATGTATATATATATATACATATGTATAGATATATATATATATATATATATATATATATATATATATATATATATATATATATATATATATATATATATATATATATATATATATATATATATATATATATATGGTGTGCTGTCTGGTACATTAAAAAAAATTATATTATTCTACTAACCATAACATTTAACAGTTAACAATATAGACATACCAATTTGATTATTCACAGTAGGTATCACTTCGTATAAAATACGTCCAATAGTTCAATTAAACCAACCAGACATTCATTATATGGAATCTGATCAAATGAAAGGTAAAGCTTGGGATACTGAGAATATTATGGTAATTTTCAAAAGATCACTAAAAGTGGTTGGCACAAACACTTTTATTAAAACACTGTTTAGTTAAACTATCATCAAAGTATTATGTTTGCATTAATAATCTTTCAGTAACGTTCAACTTATTTCATAGAAAAAAATAGAATAATCAAATTACTACCTATTACTTTGCATTAATATCACTCCTAATAAAAGGCGTCTTTCTCCACCTAGGGGAAATCTCTGTCTATTAGAAGACAAAAATCAACAACAACAAAACGTTTGCTAAATGAAATAATATATAAATAAATAAAATGTAAACTAATGATTTTCTTGTTTGGCAAAATTTGAAATCAAATATATATCTTCAATTATTCTTGGCAAATTTTCAATTGTTTATTCATTAAAAAAAATTATGTCATCTTAATTGAATTTCTGACGACATACACATAATATTGCAAAACTATCGAAATTATTAGAGTTAAATTCTAAAATAAATGCAAATGTCTTTATAAATATCACTTCATAATATTTATCTTGATAATTCTTCGTCCACAAGTGTTCGAATGTTTCAAGAACTTTTAAACCTTCTTTTTTTTTCAAACAAAAAATAATTGCAAATTAACCTTTCCAAATCTGGACATTTGTCAGACATTTTTGTTTTACTATGCAAGTAATAAGATCAAATTCTATTACTGCAGAAATGATGGAACTTTAAAACCGTAGTATAGATTCATTACAATGCATTCATGCGAAAGATTGCAATGATAAATTATACATATTTGACATCAGTAACTGTTTCAGTTATCAGTTAATAAGGTACTGATTTTTTTTATTTATTTTTTTTAATAAAAAATATTTTAAGAATCTTAAGAGTTAAATAATGTTTAGTAACAATGTAATGTTGTTTTAAACATATCTCTATACTTAGGAAAGATTTATATTTATACATACGCTTACACACATGATTTTACTTCAAAAATATAAATAATTCCTTAACATATTTTTATCTGTAGATGGATTTCATTAAGAAGTTTTATTACCAAAAACAATTTTAAATCAGGGATTTTAAGTTATTCTAAAAATTACCACTCTTTCACATAAAAAGCATATTTATGAGTCAGTGTACTTTATTTACTAATGCATCGGACGTCCTAAGAATAAAATAATTTAATTAACGTAACTGCAGTATATATTTTCAAAAAGAATGAATAATCATACTTCACACATGCATTATGAAATGCGTCCCTATATCATCAGAGAATTAAAACAAAAACCTCATGTGTTTCAAACAATAAAAATAGATATTTAAATAAACAATTTAGAAAACAAATATAACAGCCAAAACCCCATTTCCAGCTACTAATATCTATATGATGTATTGCATGCGAATTCTTTGTGCAGCCATATATTATCTATACATTTCTGTACATGCATTACACATAGTGAAACTAAAGCTTAATTCAGCTGGAAGATGCATGATGCAAAAGAACACATTTCTGGCTATTATCATTAATAGGCGGCAATGTAATCAATGATCATATCATGTTGCTGGCTATGAATTTTTTATAAACTCAAGTCCCATGTCAGGTGTTTTAAAATATTTTTACAAAACCTGCCTTTTTTATTCATATTTAGTTTCCAAAAAGCATCAGATTTTAATCGGCAAAAAAATTACATAGAATGTAAAAATGAACATTGCTCTCAACATTTCAAGGTAAATTTTAGCCAAAATTGTTAATTATTCCTGATAAATGTATTTTAATTTTTATATATATATATTTATTTATATTTCCACTCAGCATCTCTTCTACACTACGTAATTGTGAGGAACATAAAAAAGTGCCTAATCTGCTTATTTCCTCTATGCAAAAATTTTCTTATATAATTTTTATAATCATCTTCATTCAGAAACCAACTTTTTTTACATCATAATGGGAAACCATTAAACATCTAACTCATCTGTAGATTTTATTGATACTTCTGCACGAGGTGTTTAGAAAAAATATACACTTAAACAATTAAGTATTCCCTAACACTAGACACTCAAGCATGTTACAGAAATCTGTCAATTATACAGTTAGTTCTATTATCCATTTGTATAAGCATTTTAAGTTCCTGCTCCTATTTTTTAACACTATAAGTAGGTATAAACATCCACAACCTTGGACATATTGTAATCATTTTGGATGAAACTAGGCTCTTTGCACAAAGAGGTGGTCATTTTCTAATGAATTTACAACTACATAAGCTTATTGCAATGTGTTTAAAAACAATTAGGCTGACTGATAAATAATTAGTAATTTTCCTTTTACGCCAAAGCTGCCTATGCTATTTGTAATGAGCTGGGTAATATCAGGCTGATAGAAAAAAGGGCAGATGACTTCCCAATTTCCTCTTTGAAATTATCCGGATTTCTCGAATACTCTACTTCTTATATATTTTTTTAAGTGTGCGTATTTTGTTTATGATGTAAATTAGATTTTTTTCCAATGGAAATATAACGATGTTGTTTCATCAAAAAGATGATAAACTGTTTTGTAAAACATTCTTATTTAGTAATTAGAAGAAAAAAAGATATTTTCCGTGCCTATTTTAAAAACACTCTCAAAATTAAAATAATTGTATAGATAGTATCACATTCTAAAAGATTAAAATTTCAATTTTTTTAAATTTTTTTATTAAATTTATTTGATTACCTTTATTACCGGTCTTTGCAGTTTAATACAGGCTATAAAATATTTTCTGCAAGAAAAAATATAAATATGCACAAAAAGATTTCGAAACATTCTTTCCTGTGGAACAATAAATATCCAAGCAATGACGATGATCAACGATAACAGGAAATATTGAAATGATGAAAGATAAAAGGAATAAAAAATGACATGTTAAAGAATGAAAGGAATTCAAAATATTTTTCATTAAAATTACAATACCTTAAAAGTAAAACGAAAATTGTTTCCTTTTAAGATGTAAATTAGTTTTCTATAATGCGAATGCAGCGAAGTTGTTTCATGAAAAATAGGTAAAATAGCACTAGCAATTTGAAAATGTTTTCTGTTCAGCAATTTAAAAACATAATAATAAAATGGGGGAGGTGGGGAGGGGGTGTAATATTGGACTGTTTAAAAAAATAATAATTAAATTAACATTTCGTTTCTTTCACAGTTTTGTACAGTCAAACATTAAAACAAATATTTTTTCAACGACGTGTTTTGTCAGTGTTAAAAAAGCACTGTAGATACGTAATAATGCGTATAGTACGAACAAGCTAAAAACAACGTTGAAGCACACATATTATAAAACTTTAAAACACATACGGCCGTTTCAAGGGTACAAAGAGCCCCTTCATCAGTGTAAGGTGGGACAAAAAAAGTTAAAATGGTTCAAAAGAACCACGCTCGGTTATAGCCCCGAATACTGGCTGTAACCTGACCAAAATGGCAAAGCAAGTGTAAGCAGAAGAGCAGCAGTGACGCAACTGACAGGAAATCACCGAAAACAGGCATCACCGCGCAGGCTCTCTCCAAACGGGAGACATGTGCTTTAAATGTCATTCACCAATGAATCTGCATATTTATAAATATAATGTGTCTCGTAAAAGTCAAGATCAAATATTGAATTGCACTTTTGAATAATTTTGGCTCCGTAAAAGTTAATTCTATGGTCAAAATTCCAACAATGCTTCGCTATTGTAGATTTATCAAGTTCCTGCTTTTTTAGATAACCTTCGTGTTCTTTTAATCTAAATTTAAGTGCTCACCTCGACTGTCCAATATAAGAAACACATCATTCACAATATATTCTGTAAATACCCCAACTATTATGACTTGGAATAGGATCTTTAAGATTGGAGAAAGTAACTTTATTTATTGGAGCAAAAGCAACTTTAAACTGAAATTTATTTAGAATCCATGAAATTTGATAACTGACTTTTGGAAAATATGGTAGTACAATGACATTTTTAAAATCTTTGTTTCCAGATATATGATTATTGATCTTAGGGGATTTAGATAAAATACGATCAATGGTATCCAATGGAAAACCACGATCGATAGCAATGGCTTTAATATCATTAATTTTACTATTAAATAATTCTCTATTTGAACACACGCTACAAGCACAGGAATTGAAAGTATTGAAAGAAGTAAACTTGGGTGTAGGGGGACATTTTTTTGTTTGTTTTTTCACCTTACACTGATGAAGGAGATCTTTGTATCTTTTAAACGGCCGTATGTGTTTTAAAGTTTTATAATTTGTGTGCTTCAACATTGTTTTTACCTTTTTCGTATTATTAACCACTCAAAGTGTACCTTTTATACCTAATGCGTATAGTGTTTGTAAGGGTGATTTTTAATAAATAAATACGTAATATAAATATTTTTGAAAAAACTTTTTTATCATATCAAAACAAACAGAGGTTTTTTAAAGTTATGACCACGCTTCGAAGCTTGTCAAGTAGAAAGAAATTTATAACACATTTTTAACAACAAAAGTTCAATCAATAATGGGAAGAAGCAGTGGAAAACGATTACATAAAAATAGGACATTAATCCAATCGGTAGGATAATAGTAAAATTCATGACTGAAACATACTTTCGTGTGATTGCTGAATTAAAAATTCACTTAGGAGAACAAGCATTAACTATGCATATGTCGTAGGCAAATTGAGAAATCCTGCCCTTCGCAAGTAGCCTATGCTGTTTGTAAAGAGTCAGGCTAATTGGAGAATCATTTCCCTTTTCCCAATCAGCCTGATATTTGCAGGCTTATTACAAATAGCGTTAGACTAATTGGAATAAGAGCATCTGTTTCTCAAGCTGCCTGATATTTTTAGATTTTTTGCAAAGGGCGTCTACAGCGTTAGAATAAGGAGGCGAAAACTGGTCGTTTGTTTCCCAATCAGCCATTTTTTTCAATGTCTTATTCCAGTGACCCTATGAAGTTTTAGGTAATTAGAAAATGACCAACTGTTTGCAAAACATACAGAGTTATTGCAATAATTCCAAGGTTGTGAATGCTTTAAAAAGTAATATTAAAAAACAGTTTTATTGACAGATTTCATTAACAAGATTGACAGTTAGTGAATACGTGCATTATTTTTTGAAAGCAACAGACAAAAGATAAGGAGAAATGAGATTTCTTCTAATTTTTTTCCATTGAAATAACAACTATATAAATATAAGAAATTTTAGTTTTCTGTGTTGCTTTTATGATATAATTTAGTTTTCTGCAATGAAAATATACCTATACTTTTTTGAGAAAAATAATAAAATAGATTTATTTTTGGAATTATCTTTGTTTTTATTCTTAAGAAAAAATAACAATTTTTTTTCTCTGTGCCTATTATAACACTCATAAAACATTAAAATAATTATAAAGAAAATATCACATTCTGAAAGATCATTTGATTTTTTTTTTTGAGGAAATGAATTTAGTTGATTAAATTCCTTTACATCTTTTACAATACATTACATGGGATTTAAAATTGTTTCTTGTAGAAAAATATTAAGTATGGTCAAAAAGATTTCGATACATCATTTCAAGTGCAATCTGAATATCTCAACAATGAAGAAGATCGATTGAAGCTAGTCCATTTTAAATTTCAAGTTCAATTCATTAGTATTGTAAATTGCAACACTTATTGAAAGAGGGCAATTTTTATTTAATTACATTCTAGGAAACTAAAAAAAAGATGAAAGAAAACACGGAAGTTAAATACAGATGAAAGTCGTTCAACATATACTTCATTGAAATTATTACAATATTTTTAATTTTATATGTATTTTTTTTTAGGTGTAAGTTAATTTCCTTAAATGTAAATATAGCTAATTTGTTTCATGGAAAAAAGAAGACTAAAGAGAAAATGTTTATTATTAAATAACTAGAACAAGAAACATTGGATTTTTTTTATTAGCATAATATAAGAAGATTTACAGAATATTAAATTGAAAAATGCCATTTTGTATCCTTTATTGGGTACAATGTCAAATCTTAAAAATATACTATATCATGAAAACATTCTGTTTTTTCTATACGTGTTTTAAATGTATTAAAAAAATCATGCAATAAAGGTATTAATAATTACTTAGTTTGTACTTTTTTCAGTTATTTGACGAAATATATTATAAGTACCTTTCATGATGTTTTGTATCGAGAAGGAAGAGTTACCTGAAGTCATATAAAAGTAAACTATGAAATTTGCATTTTATTAAACGACATCTGTAATGATTTTTAATATTTAATTCCATCCATGCTTGTTTAAAAATAATTGCATGTTTTATATATTTATGTAGACTTTCACTTTATGTCTTCTATCTTCAAAATCATAATCAAAATGTTAAATAAAAACTTACGTATTACAAAATATCAATTATTATAAAGTTGCTTCAAAAATGTAACTGAGTATTTTTTTTTTTTCAAAATATTTAAGATTTGAAATTTACCATCATTTAGAAATAGAGAATAAAAAAACGTATTCTGAATTTATAAATTACATTCAGAGGATACATGATTTACATAAACCTAATGAAAGAGGCATGTAAGTAAACATAACCTGTTTACTTACAATATAGAGATCATATAGAGATTAAAAAATAAAATAAGCATTCTCAAATTTATTATAAAGTATACACTATTATCTGATTTCTGTAAATCTACATAATGAAACATGCATTTTAAAACAAACCTGTATGACCATTCCGAAATATAACATATTTTATAATTTTTTAGTGTATTCTCGCTTTTCTGAAATAAATAATGAAATCAGAGTATTAAATATCAACAGAGATATTAATCATGTGTTATCATAATTTAACTGTTTTGTTTAAATTTTCTTTTAGACGTAAATAAATATTGAATACTCTGCATTTACATTCCCTAATTTGTATTCATTGACAATTTAAAGTATAGACATTTTCAATCCAAAATTGTCATATATATTTTTGACGTAGTATATTATTCATTTGTCTGGGAAAACGTTCTTCTGAGGAATTTTCTTATGTCACTAAAACATCTTTAAGTTGTTAAAGGAAAGACCATCATTAAAATTTTTAATAATAAACTTCAATAACAATATTCACAAAAGCAAAATTCACAACAATTCATAAGAATATTCATAAGAATATTCACAAAAATTCATAAAAATATTCATAACAATATTCACAACAATTCATAAGAATATTCATAACAATATTCACAACAATTCATAATAATATTCATAACAATATTCACAACAATTCATAAGAATATTCATAACAATATTCACAACAATTCATAAGAATATTCATAACAATATTCACAACAATTCATAAGAATATTCATAACAATATTCACAACAATTCATAAGAATATTCATAACAATATTCACAAAAGCTGATGCGAAAACGTTCTTAATCACTATCATACGTGTAGTAATTTTTAGGTATAATCCCACAGTTCCTTAAGCCTTTACTTAACTTATAACTACTAATGAATGCAACTCTCCAGTTTTCAATTTTATACAATATTTATAAGTACTCGAACAAATAATATGATGAGTAGATAACGGCAATTCATACAAATCAATAATATATCACATCTGTAAACACATATACTTGAATTTACCTAGAATTCTGGCACAAATTCTTTATTTGGCATACAACGGACCTTCATGTTGAGATAAAAACTATAGAACAAAAATCTATTTATCGCTCTCGTTTTATTTTTAACCTATCTTGTAATCATCTTGCAATTTCACGTGCCTATTAATTAAATCATTGAGTTTGTATTATTGTGGCTATTAAAGCATACATGGTTATTATTTACTTTTTAACACTTTCCAACCTAGTTGAAAAGTGTTTATGACTTCGGTTTGTCTGGCCGTATGGCCGTCTGGCCGTCTGCCGTCTGGCCGTCTGCCGTCTGGCCGTCTGCCGTCTGCCGTCTGGCCGTCTGCCGTCTGCCGTCTGGCCGTCTATCCGTGCTCTAACTCCCGCAAATATGCTCGGATTGCTCTGTAATTTTTATATGTTATAGTCGTTATCTATAGCATGTTCCCTATTTCAACGGAGGTGTGTAGCACTTATACTTTTTTACAGGGACACTCAAAAGAATTCCATTACATTGCGGTCTATGGGGAAAAATCACTTGAGGTTTATTTAAATAATGTTTCACTATTTTAAACGCATTGAAATTTATATATATCACTAAGGTGCATTAGAAGAAGCTTAATATGGAATAGTGTGTGCATAGCACTTATAGTTACTTTACAGGGACAGTCAAAAGAATTCCGTTACATTACTTCTATGGAGAAAAATCGTCTGCGGTTTATTTAAATAATGTTTCCCTATTTTAAACGCATTGAAATTTATATAAGGTGCATTACAAGAGGCTTACTACAGAATATTGTGTGTATAGCAGTCATCGTTCATTTACAGGGACACACAAAAGAATTCTCTACGGTCTGTTAACAATAATTCCTGGAAGTGCGTTTTAAGTTACTGAACGCGATTTTAATTTTAACTCGCTTTTTGTCTATTACGTGGTGTGTATAAATTCTGTAGATCCTATGCAGGGAAGCACAAAAGTTCGCGAACACATTTCCGTATTATTTAACTCCAGACGGAGAATTTTAAACTGTGCTACGCGTTTCCTAACTGAACTAAAATTTAGCATCCTATGTAGTATATATACAAATCTATAGATCCTATACAGGGCTGATGAAAAGTATTCGGATTACTTAGATGTTATCTTTTAGCTTATTAAACGGTATGATTTGTAAAATTATTTTGGAAGCGTTGGAAAGTGTTACATAATCTATGCTTGACGCATGATTTTTCGTTCTTGTTTATCCCACATTCGGTCATCCTGACAGTCCGGTGACTCAACGGAATAAATTTGCAAAACTAATTTATATTTCCTCTTTAAAAATAAATAGCCTTATATCTGTCTTCTTTATGTCGATCTGCGTCGAAAATAGGAGAACTATTAAGGTGTATCACTTTACCTTCAAATCTACCACCTCCCCCTTCAAATTCCACTTCATATCTTCCATCATCAAATTTAATGGCATGGCCTAGTGACTGTTCACATGGCCTGTAATCACTATTATGCCAGAAGTACAGATTTCTACGCCAACCATTAAAATGCCCTTTAACACTTCTTCTACCTTCTAATCCCATATAATTTCTTTTACATAATTCAAACTTTCCTTTTAGAAAACATTCCCCTTTGCTTACTATCTGTTGTACAATAGAAACTCATTTCTGATCCTATTAAAAACTGTGATATCTATCAACAAAATTTATTCCTGAATAATATGGTCCTACTTTATGTAAATAATTGTAATCACGTTTTATAAAACTTCACACAAAGTCTTTTTTCTTTTTCATTTTTTCTTTCAATATTAATTTCTCCTATTTCTTTTCTTGTGCTACTTGAATTATAATATTTTCCTTTTCTTATTTTATTGCATATTTCAATTTTTATCATTTTATTTTTGTCCGCATGTTCTCCGTGTTTTTCTTTCAACTCATTTATTTGTATTAGCCTTGATACTTTACTTCCATCATTTAAAACTTTCTTACTTCTTGTATTTGAGTTTTCATCACGAGGTGTTACCGTTATTTTATTTTTATTTGCTTCTGTGGCTACGTTTGTTAAATTTTTATTAGAATTCTTTGTCACTTTCAGATATCTAAAATACACAATGGTTTTATCTTTGGCATTTTCTTTCTTGGTGATATTTTTTATTTGTTCATAATGAGTAAATCGCATCCTGGTATCGCACTAACACCTAACAATATATCATATTCCAGATCTGACACTACATAAAAATCATCATTTAATTTCACGCCATCTACTTGTATTTCGTGCTCGAAAAAGGCCTACTAGCCTCGTTTCTTCTCTGCTAAGTCCGGACAATGTATACATATTTTCTTGGCATAATTCCGGTGCGCCTATTTCACCATAGTATTTTTTATTCATTAGGCTTACATCACTTGCGATAACAATTATTATTTTTGTGAGCTTCTCATTTATTTGAATAGCACGTATTTTTTTTTTCTTTTGCATTGTCGTTGTTTTTCGCTGTTGATAAATTCATTACATTTGCTCTCTGATCGGGTACATATTTGGCGCCTATTTGAACACTTGGTGGGGATATGTCCAGGTAATTTGCACAAATAACAAATTATTTGTGAATTAATATGCTCTTCGCCACGTCTTACATTACTTGGCTGCGTATTTTATCCCCATTTGTTATCTTTTTTTTGCTGCTAATGATATTTTATCTCTTATATGACTTGGTGGTTTTGTATCCTTTGAGCGCTGTATCAAAATCATCTAATTTCTCAAAAACTATATTAACTTCCTTAATTTTTGTTAATTCCTCAATAAAGCGTTATTTAATTTCTGGAGATATGTTTTGCTTACTTTTGTCAGTGACTAATAATTTTATTAATTGCTCAAAATTTGTTACATTCGTTCAACGAACCCATTCATTAAAATATGTTTTCAACTGAAAACCAAGATTGGTACCTAAGTCTTTTTATACAGTTTCTTGCAGAAGAGTTAGGAAGGAGGATCACTTTTTTTTTCCAGGACTGTTTTAAGCTATCTATAGACAAAAGAATAAAGCAGAAAAGTCCTATAGCCTGGATATGTGTCATTCTACTTACTAAAAGGTAATCTATGTTCAACTTACTGGAGTTTTTGAATATTACATAACTTGTTTTAGGAAATTATGAAGCATTCTGCAGATTTTATGAAACGGGGAATATAGTGAAAGCTTTTATCTAGACTCAGAAATATAATATTAATCCACTTTTATACTCGATGCTATCTGAATGCGTTAAGCCTTGTCAAGTCAGATACAAAACAAATAGGTAAAATTGACATAAGTTCATTAAAATGTTTTGCGCCCTCTGAAAATCCAAGGTTTGTACCCTTTTCTCTTGCCCAGTCCGACCCTGTTTAGGCGGATCGAGAGGTA
This sequence comes from Maratus michaelseni, assembly GCA_963931845.1. Lineage (NCBI taxonomy): Eukaryota > Metazoa > Arthropoda > Arachnida > Araneae > Salticidae > Maratus > Maratus michaelseni. The sequence continues at coordinate 199,709,639 of OZ007593.1, read as the reverse complement.
TTTGAGAAGAAATGAGTGTCCACATTATCTTAGCTCAGTTTTGTCTCAGGATAGGCATTCTTTTTCTTTTCCTTGATAAACTGCTTTGGATTATTTCAAGATAGCACACATTGAGAGTCTAAGCAAAATTAGTCACTTGTGCTGAAGTAATTGGATATTATGTTGCACTCTCAGGTTTTAACTACGCATGTGAAAAGTAAAATCAGAAGTAAGCCTGAAACTTTACAAAAATCTAATTTCTACATTTCCGAATAGCTTATAATGTCTAGGATATAGGATCAAAACATATATATTTTTTCAAGTTAAATCATTACAAAAGTTAAAGCGACAAATATGCCGCTGAAACAATTTGTCGCTAAACCAAACATTAAACTTTAAATGCATTTTTCCCAAAATTACATTCTTATACTTGTTAGATAGGATTACTCGAGAATAGCTCGACTGATTTCATTTACAGTTTAATACAAAGGTACAAAATTGAATTTCCTTTGGAGCTACATAAGATTTGTTTGTTATTTTTATTTTTAATTTTTCACAAAACAATTTAAAACGTTTTTATAGGACCGATTTATATTTTAAGTGTCACATACGTTACATTTTTCTATATTAAAATTTTGAAAAATCTTAAGCTACGCCATATCGAATACGCTAAATATTAATTGAATAACGTTTTATTTATATTTTTTCTCCGGGAATGCTCGTTCCAAGCGTCCAGATGACATTGCATTTTAAAGAAACCGTTGGCCGTTTAAATGGAGACCAAGTACAAGCATGCTTTTTTTAGTTAAAAGGTTACAAAACACTCTCCAAACATACTAAATGTTTTGCATAAATCCCCAATAGATTAATTAGATTACATTGTAATTGGAACTCACAAAAATTCCTAAAGTTTGTTATTTTTCAACGTTCAAACTGTTGTTTCTCCCCTTTTCAATTATTTGATAATATTCAACTATTATTCCTTGATATATTGCACATTTGGAAACTTTATATCGTCACGTATTTAATTATTTTTTATACCTTTGTTATTTTTATTTTTATTAATAATTTTTACACTCTGAGTATAAAAGAGGGAGAGGTTGGGGGGAGGGGGGTATGTTACTTAGGTTTTATCAGGAACGTTAGCCATAATTGAATGTTTATATGTAATCTAAATGTAATATAATACAAATGTAATATAAAAGAATGTTTCTATCTAAACATTGCAAATTAAATCAGAAATCATTATAACGAGGACCCCTTAATTCGTTTGCATATATTTTAATTTAAAAATATAAAAACATGCAAATTTGGGGTTGGACTTGGCCGAAGGCTGCGGAGCTCCCACTATTAGGTTTGTTTGGAATGATTTTCGTTTAAATATATAATTTCATTCAACACTGATTTTATGTGCATTTAAGGTTATTACCACGGGACTGCGTTTACGCAGGTCTTGCGTTTAAAAATATAAAATCAAAACAGACCCGAGTGTGCGTAGCACGTCCGAGGTACGCTTCTAAAGGCAGTGGGGCCACCAACTTTAGATTCGTATGGATAAATTTTCAACAAAAATATAAAATCATGCACATTCGAGGGTTACGCTGCGGAAGATATCCCCCAACATTAAAATAGTTTTGAAATATTTTCGTTTAAATACATTAAATCTTTCAACACTGATTTTTTGGATATTTAAGCTTATCATCACGAGTCAGGACAACGCTTGGAGGGTCAGCTTGTAATGATAATAAAATCAGCAAATCAATCGTACAAGCGAATAAATTCATGAAAGCAGGAATAAAAAAATAAACTGGTTAAACATAGTAGTATGAGCTCACATAAATAATAAAAACCTGCGCGTCACCAAGCATTTCTCATATCCCGTAACCCACTCTCAATCATTTGTAAACATTATGAGATGTGATAGATTTTTACATTGGCACTCACATGTGATATCACTTCTATTTTTGACTGACGCTTTAGATTTGTACAATGTGGGGATCATTTACAAGTAGTTGTTTTGAATGAGGTATTTTCATAAAATATTTTATGTACATCATACACACATGCATATTGTATTTACATATCATAAAAAGATATGCATGCTTTCCATACAACAACGAAACTAAAAATATCTATAATTTTTTTAGTATTTTGAAGAAAAAAATATTTCTATTGCTTTAAAAGTGTTATTTAAATAAAATAATAGTAAAAAAACTACAAGAGCTCTCATTATATTGAAAAACATTTCAGACTAAACAGGGAAAGAAATCCAAGATACTTCGAAAGATTTCAAAAATCCCTCAGACTGTTTATCTGAACATGCATTCTTTACTAAAAAAGATGTTAAACATTTTTAAACTTGTCACAAAAATACTTCGTGAAATTTTGCTGTCTACGGAAAATATAACTTTTTTTAAAATTAAATATCCAGACTTCAGAAGCAAGATAAAATTCTAAAGAGGATAAAAGTCTTATATAAAAAAAGTTCAAAACATTATTTTGACGAATACTTATAGAAATATGAAGCATATATTATGTTAGTAAATAAAATTAAAAACCTTAAAATATTTTCAAACTTGGTATGATACGTTACTGTTTCTATTGTATATGATGAAAAGGAAAATAATGCTATTTTTTTTAAACAAATATTGTAAAAATATATGATAAACTAAAGATGAATATTTTATACAGGGTATTTTGAAAATAAAGTTCAAAGTACATAAAAATGATTTATTTATTTATTCTGTTTCAGACAGAAACACATTCCGGATGTCACTGTATATAGGAAATCCAAAGTTTTCAAAGCATATAGAATTGATTAAAATAGTGTGAAAAAAGAAGAATTGATTGGCTCATGCGAATCGCCTATGGCCTCTTAAATGTCCAGACGTATTTCCTTGGATATTTCTCTATGGAGGGTACAGTAAAGAAATAGTTTTTATTCCACCTATATTGCTAGTTTTAAGGTTTGTGAAATTGAATTATTGAAACAGTAAATTCAGTAACTAGGTATCAGTCAACACGTATTACTCTGTAGAACTAGACACTGCATAAAATCCTGCTAAAAATATAGATATCATCCCCAAACATCTGTTTATACTTTAAATACTGCATTTTTCATGATTGTTTTCTATTGATTAGAAATAATAAAGATAGCATAATTAAAAGTTAACCAGAACATTACAAATTGAAATAGGCAAAGCGTTTTGTGATTATTCTGAGAAGAAACTTATGAGGATTAATAATTAAAAAGTTCTTCTGGCCTGAACGAAGAGGGAGAAGTAGATCCTCTATTCCTTGTTTTTAAGAATTCCTCTAATTTTACTTAAACACAGGAAGGTAAAATACTAGGAACGGAATTATAAAATATTCATTCCCAGTTTTCCTCAATACAGAATTTGAATAAGAATTTCTCCAGAATTATTCAGTTACAGACATGTTGTGCTATATATGGCAAGTTTGCAATACTTATGGCGATTTATTATTGCTCACCGAATTCGGCGATACTTTACCTAATGTCACAAATCGTGGCGAGAATTTGTCACTGCGGATATGAATATATAGTTTTAAGTATATGAGAGTGGGAACAACGGTTACAACAAAGAACGAAAATTTGCTAGATTCCACGTTTACTAAAACTCATGAAATAAACAAATAAACCTGTTTACCGAGGAACCCTGCTCTTTTATACTTAAATTTTTCTGCCAGAATTTCAAACTGCTATATCTCAACCATTTTTCATGATAGCGGGTAAACGAAAACTGTCTCGTAATCCAGGTATTAAACGCGGACAATTAACGGAAAATAATTTTAGAATTTCTAATTGTTTGTACATGTTTTTGAATTTGAAATCTTTATGTGACCGCCATTTTTAAATAACATGGCGGTTGAAATTGGCCTAAGAGCTCAGATGAACGTTTGTAAGTCATATAAACATGCTTACTCACATCCAAATCGGTTCGTAATTACAAGTTCTATCATATGAGAAATATAAGCTATATATATCTATACTTATAAAGCAGTAGCTTGATTTTCTCATAATCAACGCCGAGCCTCAACCGTTTGTCCTAGAACAATGCAATTTGGAAGACATGTTCTTTACACAATGTAGGCGCGTACTAAGAAAGGATTTTTGAAAATTCACAGCAAGAGGGGGTCAAATGGGGGTCGAAAATTTTAGATAATTTCGTCTTTTCGACATATCTCAGCAGGAGTTTTAAGTAGGAGCGTGAAATTTGGGATAAAAATTCTACTAAAGAGTAGTTAAACATGTATTTCAGACGAATTGAGAAATTCAATCATTAAGTGGGTTAAATGGGGGCTCAAAAATTTTCGGTGATTTCACATTTTCTCCATATTTTATCAGCAGTTTTAGGTAAGAGCGTGAATTTCAAGATAACAAATCTACTAAAAAAATAATTAAACACGTATTTAAGCGATTTTAGAAATTCAACCCCTAAGGGGGTTAAATGGGCGTCTGAAGTGTTAGGTCATTTTGCCTTTTCACCATATCTCAACAACAAATTTAGTTAAAAGCGTGAAATTCAGGATAACAAATGTACTAAAAGTTAGTTAAACACATATTTCAACGATTTTAGAAATTCAGACACTAAGGGGGGTTAAATGGGGGTCGAATGTTTTACGCCATTTTGCCATATCTCAGTAGAAGTTATAGTTAGGAATGTGAAATTCGGGAAAACAAATCTACTAAAGGGTAGTTAAACATGCATTTCAGGCGATATCGCCTGAAATGCATGTTAGAAATGCAATTTTAGAAATTCAACTACAAAGGGAGTTAAATGAAGGGTCGAAAAAATTCGGTGAATTCACCTTATCACCATATTTTATCAGCAGTTTTAGAAAAAAGCGTAAAATTCAGGATAACAAATCTCCTTAAAAAAATAGTTTTAAAAGTATTTCAGTGATTTTAGAAATTCGGCCACTAAAGAGGGTTGAATAGTGGGTCGAATGTTTTATGTCATTTTGCCATTTCTCAATAGAAGTTATAGGTAGGAGCGTGAATTTCGCTATAACAAATCTACTAAAGAATTGTCAAACATGTATTTTAGGCGATTTTAGAACTTCAAGTACTAAGGGGTTTAAATGGGGGTTCGATAATTTTCGATGATTGCACCATATCGCATCAGTAGTTTTAGTTAAAAGTGTGAAATTCAGGATAACAAATCTACTAGAAGATAGCTAAACATATATTTCACAGAATTTTAAAATTCACACCCTAAGGGGGTTAAATGGGGGGGGGGGTTCGAGAGTTTTAGGTCATTTCGTCTTTTCGCCATATATCAGCAGCAATTTTAGGTAGGAGCATGAAATTCGGGATAACATATCTACTAAAGAATAGTTAATCATGTATTTCAAGCGATTATAGATATTCGACCTATATAGGTGTTAAATGGGGGGTCGTATGTTTTAGGACATTTGACTTTTTCGCCATATCTGAACAGCAGTTTTAGTTAAAAGCGTGAAATTCAGGATAACAAATCTACTAGAAGATAGTTAAACACGTATTTCAGGCGATTTCAGAAATTCACCATCTAAAGAGGTTAAATGAGAGGGAGGGGGTTAAAAGATTTAGGTCATTTTGCCTTTTGGTCCTATCTCAGCAGCATTTTTATGTATTATCGTGAAATTAAAGATAACAAATTTACCATAAAATAACACATATTTCAGCGATTTTAGAAATTCAACCACTATAGGACGTAAATGTGGGGTCGAAATTTTTAGGTCTTTTCGCCGTATCTCAGCAGCAGTTTTAGGTTGGAGCGTAATATTCGGGATAGCAAATCTACTAAAGAATAGTTAAACATGTATTTCAGGCGATTTTAGATTTTCAAACTCTAAGGGGGTTAAATGGGGGTTGAAAGTTTTATGTCATATCTCAGCAGCAGTTTTAGGTAGGAGCTTGAAATGCACGATAACAAAACTATTAAAAAACAGTTAAACACATATTTCAGCAATTTCAGAGAAATTTTAGCGATTTTGTCGCCACCAACGCCTATGAACCCGATTATGGAAGACTAGCCGGTCGCTTCGGAGTGGGGCCCATATACAAAGTACTACTTGGGCCCCACCCCTAGATAATCACGGGTAGGGTGAAAAAAAAATTATATCTTGAAATCATATTTAAGTGCTTTTTATATTCTTATTAGTTATTTTCGTATACTTTTAATTTATTTTATTTATATTTTTCTGGTTCCATGTAAAATGTACTTTCTGAGCCCCAAGCGAAGTCAGTGTTAGGGGTATCTGAAGGGGTTCCTGGGTATCTGGTGAAGGGGTATCTGGTAGGGGTACAAGGTATCTGAAAATTATCGTCGATATAATAAGCTCGAAATACGTTGTTCCCAAAAAGAAGCAAAAATATGAGGGATTGTATCAAATATCTGTTGATTAGTGCCAAGATAGCGTACACAATATTGCACGTACTACTGTATTTGGATACAACCCCTCATCTTTTTGCTCCCTTTTGGGAACAACGGATTTCGAGCTTATTCTATCGACGATAATTTTCAGAATTTTCAAGTTATGATTTTGAGACTTTCCCAAAAGTTGCTCTATATACTTAGCTAATACATTATGCATATTATATTTTGATTGTATTCGCGCATGCGCAGTGAAACATTTTTTAGTAAACCTGCTCATTTTTCATCCAATTTTTATTATTTTTTGATTCCGATTGCAGAGTATTATGTACAATGTTGTTTGACATATTTTCTCAAAATAACTTTTTTTTTATATTAAGAACTCTGAAAATTATAACCAAAAAACTTGGCGAAATTTGAGTTGATTTTTATAAAAACATTAATTTCTCTTCGAGTATACATGCTATCCTCATAAAAATTAACACAGTATATTACAATAATCCACTTATTAATAATCTCGAGTTTGAACGCTTTTGCTACATTAGTTTTAACAGCGTTTTTCAAAAGATATTCGTTCTTTATCAATTTGTTGACAGTCCCCTATGGGGTTTCTGGAAAAAATAATCACGGAAATATATAAGCTATACTATACTGTTTACACACCTGCAGTTTCAGGTTAATTCCTCATGTATTTTCCTAGATAGGTAACAAAACGTCTAAAATCGCAAGTGACCAATCACCTTTGGCAATATAGTGTATATATATATGATATTATGATGAGTAATAAGTAGTTTAACCAAAACACAGATTCTTCAAATATAATATAAACAAAACAGATTTAATAAGATAAGAATATACAACTGAGGATTGCATTAAAACACAACTATATAACTGCGTTAATATGCCTGAAAGGTACAAACATTCTTATTTTAATACAAATATGATTAGCAATCTTCTCCGAGTATTGCATAAACATTCCACCAACAACTACATCCAAAATCTATAGAACAACTGCTCGTGCTTGCTTGCATTTTTCGGTCTTGCGTGAACTCCTCGCCTTTTATCGCTGCTCGTGAATAGTTTCATTCATTGAATTCATGTTTTTGTTGTTGTTACTTCTGATTATTCCCACACACACACACATATGCATATATATATATATATATATATACATATATAGATAGATAGATAGAGAGATAGATATAGATAAAGATATAGATATAGATATAGATATCAACATTTGGACCTAGGTTGGTATGGAGGTCTGGGGGACATGATCTGTGATATCTTCCTGAATTGCTTTCCTCTGGACGGCTGTAAAATGTAGCTTCTTACTTTTTGTAATGAAAGCTCTCTAAAACTTTCTTTCGAGATTTAACTTTAAAATATTCTAAGCAGTACAATAGGCAATTAGAGGAAATGAATTAACACATGATGCAAATGAAAAAAAAAATAGAGAATCAATTTAAATTATTAATTAACAAATTGTATTTACAAGAATTAATTACAGAAAATACACAATCGTGAATAACAGAAAATAATTTAATTTGACTGTTCCAGACAATGTTAGAATTTCAGTTATCTTAACCATTGATTAATTTGATCATCTTAAAGCAAAATTATTAGGTATTTTCCCATTATTTCTCATTATCCAAATTAAGTATTAATTCATGAATTCAGTAATGATCTAGATTAAATAAAGATAATAAGATGAAACATACAAAAACTTTAAGACTCTTGAATCTCTCAACACTGGTGACTCTTTTGTACCGTTTTACATTAAATAAATTTAATTTTAGCTTCGGACAATGAGTATAATTGACACCTTGCAGTTTCTTGAGGTCTTCCATAATATCATCGTCAACTCCGTAGATTCCATTATCATTATGAAGGGTCAAATGCTCCTTCCACGAATGCTCCTTTCTTACGCGCTTATTATATCTTTAGTGATTTTATTATTTGGTCATTGAGGCCAAGATTATCCTTAATTTTTTTTTAAAATATTATCGACAAAAAATTGTCAAAGATTAAACAGATAAATCTGCAAATTAAGTATTCCGTTCGTCGATATATAATTTCAAATTTAAGAAAATGGCTAGAATAATCCAATCATGATCTCAATAATCAAGGGATTTTCTCATCTTCATTTTTAAAAACTTCTCTTGGGGAACGGGAAAACTTATACTTTACTCGTTTGCGATCCATATACAACCTACGACTGAGTGTTTGGACCTCCATCCCCATTAACTTCTATTTGGCCGAAACTATAGACCCCAAGATTGTGTACATTCCCTCTCTGTTGTAAATTAAGTGATATTAAATTTTCAACACTCTTGGGGATTTTAGACATATACTCACCACCTCCGAGTCATTGTAAATAAAATAAGTTTTCAAATGCCTTCTCTATAGGGAAACAGAAAATTATAAGGCAGTAATATATTATTAAACGTTAATTATAAATATTTTCCATACTTCTTAATAATTTGTTAAAAAAATAATTCTTATATTTATAGTTTCTGTGGAGATATGCTTAATTCGTTTACGTTGAATTTTCGTCAGTCGTAAAGCTGATGGGTTAGAAATAAGAAATAATTAATTCTCTGCAGCATGTCAGTAGAAAATAATATACTATCGTTTTCATATTTGCCGCTCTAACAAGGAATGCTCATGTTCAGTTAGTACAAACTAAAGGAGCAGAGACTTAATTTCGATACATATAATTAAAGTGTTACTCAACCATCTGAAAACACACAAACACTTTCTACGTACGCTGTTCAATAAGTAATACGACTATTTTTACTGCTGCGAAACCACTCATCGGAATATTAATTTCTGTGGCATAAAAAAAGTTTGTTGTCTGTATTAACAAAAGCTACCGATAGATGGCGTGTACAGGCTCATGTTCCTGAGTATAACGTGATTGAACTGAAGCGTGTTTGCGAGCGCCTACGAAGGCGGCTAGTTGTCGAAATGGAAGCGTTGATAGAACAACATTATGCGATTAAATTTTGTGTTCGTCAGCAAAAATCAGCATTGGAGACTTTTGACATGATACATGAAGCTTTCAAAGATGAAGCAATGTCAAGGGCAAGTATTTTTCGCTGGCATAAAGCTTTTAAGAAAGGAAGGCAAAATGTGGAAGATATTGAACGTGAGGGACGACCTTCAATGTCCATCGCAGAGACAATGATTAACACAGCTGCGTTTATCATCAAGGAGGACCGCAGAATGGCGAAATAGCTTCCTATTTCACCATGACAATGCCCATATTGGTCCCATATGGCCCATATCACATATTGGTCGTTGCGTACAGGATGTTTTGCAGCAGAACAACGTAGAGATTTACCACACCCTCCATACAGTCCTGATCTCGCTCCATACGATTTCTGTCTTTTTCCTAAACTTAAGGAAACATTACGAGGCAAACATTTTGCAAGCAACAAAGCATGCGTTAAGACTGCGGAAGCGGTTGTGAAAAAGCTCTCAAAAAACGAACGTTTACAGGTTTTTAAGAAGTGGACAGAACGTTGGGATAAATGCATTACGTACTGCGGTAGTTATTTTGAAAAAGACCATGTAAATGATGACGATTAAAGATATTCTGTATCTTTTATAATTTTAGCTTTATTACTTATTGAACAGCCCTCGTATATTCGGATCAAGATAAAACTTATTTGCTTGTTCGATGATCATGGGCATTGTCAGATGTTTTGCCTAACGTTTTGCACTAAACCAAGTGTACAAAACACTGTCAAGAATTTGAAGTTTAGGTTTATTCAAAGTGCGTCTTGATTCCGTATTATTTGACTATTTGCATTGAGCAGCAAACTTCTTCAGTTATTCTTTTTGGTTTTTAATGTCGTACATTGTCGAAGAACCAATCTTTAAATTCACGCATTATGAAGTTTCTGTTTTCGCCTTGTTCGAGAACATTAATTATCTTTAGTTTTTGCTGTATAGTGAGAGTCACATGCGTACGCTTAATAGTTCGTTTAATATCACTTGAAGATCTCGTGCTTGGTTTCGAGAACATTTTACGCTACGCAGTTATTGTGAAAACGTAATCACTCTAGAAAAAAGGGATACGTGGTACTGAAAAGTTCAACCAGTCACGATAAACGCTAAGCGAACTAAACTAAGCCCACAGTGCACAGTAGCACGACCTAGTAGTCAAGATCAAGATACGTCTGAATTCTGTTTACTTGATAGTCCATTATAAAAACGTCTATTCCATTTTAAGACACCCTGTAGATATATATATATATATATATATATATATATATATATATATATATATATATATATATATATATATATGTGTGTGTGTGTGTGTGTGTGTGTGTGTGAGTGTGTAAACTTTTTACGAAGATGATTTAATATTCCACGCGAAAATGGCAGTTTGTTAAAGATGGTGAATGATTGCAGTCGATATCAAGAATCAGGGCGAGGAGGTCAGGCAATGATGAAACACCATAAGAATTTCTTCAATAATGGCAGCCAATTTCCAGAAAAATTGTTTCAAAAACAGCGAATGAGGTGCGATGGAGAAGGTTTAACACGAAAGAATCCCTATCGTAGCTGCGCATTTATTTTGACGTGAAAAAGACCCAGCGCGCGAAGCAAAGCGTCTCTCTATATTAAAAAAAAGGTAACCACAGCCGCGGCCGCCGCTGTCAATTAAGATTTTGTGCCTTGAAGTCTTTCTGGACTAATATCCAGAAAACTATTGCAAAAAAAAAAAAAAAAAAAAAAAAAAAAAAAAAAAAAAATTGGTGGTTTTATAAAGAAATGTTCGATAACCACGCTGAAGTAGACAGTTTTTAAATCGAAGAATTATTTTAAGAGATATTTAAAATCAAAGTTGGTCAAAACAGTTTTGTACCTCCCAACATCTGTTGCGATGCGGTTGGTGGGAGGGTCCTGAATTTCTGAGAGCTACTCCCGAGGAGTGGCCTGAATTTAAATTTCCACCAGATGAAGAATTAATCGCATCAGAGTTAAAAAGAACAAAAATTATTGACCTAAGCTTGAAAATAGAGAGACCTGAGTGGTACGAACGTTTTTCTAGTTTTTCCAAAATTGTGAGAGTTTTCTCCTGGATGTTGCGGTTTGTGAATAAACTGAGAAAGAAGCCTTCTTATAATACTAATACTCAAACAGTGGAAGAAAAAACTAAAGCTGAGATGATTCTGTGGGGTATAGAACAGAAAAAGTATTTTAACGAGAAAGAAAATTCTGCCCATGGTCTGCTGGTGGTGCGAGGTGATGACGATGTTCTTCGTGTGAAAACTAAAATCATCGAACGTGATGATGAACTCGCCTTTTTATATCCAGTTCTTCTTCCGTCCAAGCATTACCTAACTGAATGCCTGATAAGAGAATATCATATAAAGTACTGCCATGCTGGTGTGCAGATATTGGCTGCCAAATTAAGGCAGCAATACTGGATAATTTCTTCAAAAAGAAATATAAGATCTTGCGTAAGCCATTGTGTCGTATGTAAAAGATTCACGGCAAAAGCTTTAAATACTCCACCAATACATTTACCCCTTGACAGAGTAAGGGATTCTGCGGTTTTTGAAATAACTGGAATTGATCTCTGTGGCCCTCTGCTTTTAAAACCAAAGGGTAAAGCCTGGATCGTGTTATGCACTTGTGTAGTGTACAGAGCAATTCACCTTGAGCCCCTCACGGCATTCAGCACGGAGTCCTTCCTGCAAGCTTTCCGAAGATTCATCGCTAGACGAGGACGTCCGTCAACGGTGTATTCCGACAACGGAACCAATTTCAGAGGAACGGACAATGCATTGAAGCGGCTTGATTGGCAGAAAATTACTGAAAACGAGTGTTATCCAATTAAGTGGAAGTTCAACCCTCCTACTGCAGCCTGGTGGGGGGGATGGTGGGAGCGTCTTATTCGTTCAATTAAGACTTTGCTCGTGCACATTTTAGGAAGATCATCGGTGAATTTTGAAGAGCTTTTAACAATCCTTTGTGATGTTGAAGCCACAATAAACAGTCGTCCATTGACTTACCTTTCAGATGATTCTGATGAGCTCATACCTTTGACACCCTCCATGTTTTTGCAAGATATAAAACAAATGAGAGTGCCTGATCTAGACTCCATCGACTCCAATAAACTGAATGTGCGTGTGAGTTATTGCAACACTTTGCGACAAGAACTGAGAAAACGTTTCCGCAAAGAATATTTGGGCCAACTCGTTCAAAAGGCCAGTGTTAAATGCCAAGAACTGAAAGTGGGGGACGTTGTCCTCATCGAAATTGAAAATAAAAAACGTGTATTTTGGCCCATGGGAAAAAATGTGAAAATCTACAATAGTAGGGGTGGTGCTTCCAGAGTAGTGCAGTTAATGACTAATAACGGTTGTTTGACACGACCAATTCAAAAACTTTATCCACTAGAGGTTTCAACTGCTGGAGATCCTGTGCTCACCCTTACAACGAAAAATAGATCGAGATATTGGAGGTTGCTAAAACCCCGTAAGAAATAATGTTTAAGACTGTAATAGAATGACTTTTATTTGACATTTAGTTATTAGAAACTCTAATTCATCATGTTATATCATTTATATATTGTATTTTAATTTAGTTCTTACTATTTTGTTTTTCATGTCTTTTTATTTAATCTAGTAAAGTTCAATTTAACTTTCATTTCTAATATTAAGAATTTTTTGTCAATTGTGAAACAGTTGATTTTAAGAAAATCAAGGTGGGAGGATGTTGGCGATTGATCTCAACCACGTAATTAATAAAAGCAGATGGCACATCGAGTAGAAAAAAAAAGGCTAACGTAATAATTTTTCGCCCGCCCCTTTTGGCTGACGTAATCAGAGATAGATATTCTTCCGAGGTAGCATTGTGAGTTTGGAGTTTAGCTTTGAACATGCGTTAGAATATTTAAAGAAGACTTAATTTTAAAGTCTTGGGCGTTGACCCACAAATTTTTGCTGCGATGAAACATATTCAAATATACATTCTGCGTGAGTGGTTTATATGATCAAAGGTATGATCAATTTATTACTAGGAAAAGCTGCTATACAGTAATAATTTCAATTGTGGAAGTATTCTAATTTAAGCCTGTTGGGTTGAGACCGCTTCTACCAACATAATAAGTTATAATTTAAAATGCGGGAGGTACAGTTCAACCGTGCCACATGTTTTGAAAGTGAGTTAGTTTTTTGCACTTATAGTATGATTATTTCTCTGTAAATATTGTAATAGTTGTGTATGTGTTCTAAATTTAATCTTGTATATAGTCTAAACTTGAGCTTATTGTGTGTATTCCAAATGTAAGCAGGGTAAAATGTTTTTAAGTCATTGTATATAAATATTCCAATAAAATTAAGATTTATTAATTTGTTTGTTTTAAATTTGAAGTCTAGTTTTGTTTTAAGAATAAGAATTAGCCGCCCTGCGAGCACGTCATCGCAGTTTAGCGGCACATTTCTATGTCGGTTTTGTTTTTGTTTTTATTTTCTTTTGAGTTCTGACAATATACATAACTGTATCGGAGCTGTTTGAAGCTCCTAAACAGCTGTCTACCATTTACTACACATATATTTACATTTGTGCTATTTTCACAATGTCCATTTATTTCTTAATTAACTCGATTGTTTTTCAACTCGTATACAGTAGTAACAATAACTAATATTTGGCAATTTAGCATCTGCTGCCGACTGACAGAAAAATGCTTTAAAATTCAAAAAGTATTTCATTATTTCTGTTCTTATGATGTAATAAATATATTCTTTCCTTCTTTTAAGTAATTCTAATTTCTTATGTTTTAGAAAAGAGTAAATATCCTACGTCAGTTCACAATAAGTTTTTAAAATAATTGGACAGTCTTAGTTTTTTTTATATTTCTTCGTTTTATACTTTACAAATAACGGAATTCCTTATTAAAAATAAAAATAAATTTTCTTTAAAATATAAACCAACGAAAAATCAACAGCAGAACAATATGCGAAGAATTTATGGCATTTACTGAGTCCTTTTTAAAAATATAGCAAGAAAATATTTAAGCGTAAATTACCAGAAAATAATATTAGTTTTCAGGAAATCCAATTATTTTCACTGTAAAAAAAGCACAGATGTGGAGGTATAAAATAGATAAATTGCGTTTCAAATTGCTAACCGTTTTTTTAAATGCGTAATTTGAAAAGCAAACGCAAAATAACAGAAAAGGGAAATGAAAAATATTTCCATTTACTTTTCTGAATTAGAATTTAAAATGGTTAGGTTTTTCACAATGCTCTTTAGTTCATACAATAGTTGTTATTGAGTTATCGCATTAAAATTAATGTTTTTTAGATTTATATTGATTTATACTGCCTTAGAAAATCTATTGATTAACTAATCATAATATTTGGATCTATGGTTAAGAAATCTAAAATTAAAAGATCATAATATTTGGAGATATCTTTTTTAAAAATAATTAAAACTTATTCGTACATTTTTCAAATTTTCTCTTTTGCCTTTTTTTTTTTTTTTTAACACTTTCCAACATAGTTGAAAAGTGTTTATGACGGTTTGTATGTCGGTCTGTCTTTCTATTCGTCACACCGCATGGACTGTCACACGGGCATATTGTAAATATATACATGGATTGCCCTGAAATGATTATATGTTATTGAAGTTTACTATGGCACGATTGCTACTGAAATGTAGTGTGTAGCATTTATAGCGCGTTTACAGGGATAATCAAAAGTATTCCGTTACATTAAGGCCAATGAGAAAGAATCGTTTCATGTGCATTTTCACGATGTTCTAACGTTTAGAACTTAATGGAATTGTTATGAATATCTCATGTGCACTAAACCGTACTTTCTGAAGATCATGGGTTTCAAAGTATTTATTATTTATTTACAGGATCGCACAAAGTAATTTAGTTGCATATTGCTCTACGGGGATACATTGTTTGTGGTGTATTTTAATAATGTTACACTCTTTCAAACATAATGAAATTTCGTGTAGGAACAATAATTGCTGAAAGTGCGTTTTCAATATTGTTTCCGCTTTTCAGCTTAGGTAAATTTTTACATAAGTACGAAGTGTGTATAAATTCTATAGATCATATACAGGTGTGCAGAAATGAATTCGAGTACATTTCCTCTTATTGACGGAATTTGCTGAAGTGGATTTTTTAACTCTGTGGGGCGTTTCTTAACTGAAAAGAAAATTTGCTTACTATGTAGTATATATACAAATCTATAGATTATTTAAAGGTTTGGACAAATTAATTCGGACATTTTTCTAGCTTTAGATGTTAATTGCTGAAATAAGGTTTTCAAATGTAATAATGATTTTCCGAACAAAATCTGTTAGCTTATTAAACGGTGAAGTTTTGTTAAAGCATTTCGAATGTCTTGGAAAGTGTTTCATAATCTTTGCTTGACGCGGGATTTTTCTTTCTTGATCGTTTATACTTTATGAAAGTTAAATAATAATAAAAACTGCCATACTGCGGACATCACAATTTTTTTCTATATTATTTGATTACATCCTTTCACAAACTATACGGTCTTACATTTAGTCGCGGGTGATCATCGATTAAGTTTCCATAAATATATTATTAATTTTTTATGGTCTAAAAATATAAAAAACACCATATGATACATCTTTAGAGTAAACGACTCGTAAAGAATTGAAGATATGCAATTTTGTGAAAAGACAGTATTGTACACTGTAAACTGAAATGTCTGAAATTTAAACATTTAAGTGTCTCATACAGATGGTTAAAAAAAAGAGACACTTTAGAGTGGCTTAATTTTTAAAACATTTGTTTGCGTCTGAATTTCAAACATTTGAAACATCTGAAATGCGGTCATTTTTTTATCTTTCATTTGTCGACAATAGGCATCGTTTTCTGACCACTCTTTTTTTTTTTTCAGCGGTTCCCAAACTATGTGTCCCGGTCTTACATTTAGTTATGGACGATGTTTTGGTGAGTCAAGTGTAATATTAAAGAAAAAATGTTTTAAATATTTAATAGTTTAACACACTAATAAGATTTTGACTATATGTTGAGAAAACAGCATTTTAGATATCCTCAATAGATAATTTAAATATTTTTTCCCTGTTTCCATATCTTAAAAAGAGAAAAAGAAACAATTATCAAATATTAAATAATTTTATCACTTTGTGCTTTTTACCAAGCGTAATTTATATCTCTGAATTTTCCATAATCCGGGCCTACGTAAAATAAACGTATTTTAGCAGAATTGTTTTGTAATAACATGAATTTCAGTCACAAATTTAGTCGTGATTTTTAAGAAAAAAATTGAATACTTATAAAAGAATATTAAAAAAAAAACTATTTTACTTTTAAACGTATTTTTTTAATTCAAATTATAGGAATTATTCACTTTAAAACTGAATAAATGAAAACTTTAAACTGATATTAATTCGCGCCCATGAATCGTTAAAAAATACAATTTAGAAAAAATGACGTTACTTCTGCGCAATCATGGTAAGATTCCTAAGCTTTATAAATAAGAATTCAAATATTCGTTGCTTGTTATGACCGGCAAATGTGCAATTTTCCCACCAATAAATAAACTAAACGCAAACAATCAATTCAATAGCGTAGCATTTAGTAAAAATCTTTTGCAATGGCATTATTTTCAAAAGGAAACTTTTATTTTCATTAAAAAAAAAAACTAACTGTACAACAATTATATGATATTCACGTCATTTTCAGCACGCTTTCAGTTGTAGCATTAGTCATGAATTTTGTTTGAATAGAGAATGAATTGACTCTAAAAAAACGGGTATTATGTTCCATTTCCATTTTAATAAAGGGTAAAAGCAACTCCCTCATCTTAAACAATAAAGAACTTAGCTGTAAGATATTGCAATAAGATAATGAAACGAAATAGGCAATAAACATAACATCCGTTTGTTTGACATCACACTCTAAGCTTCTCATAGAAAATAACATATTTAGTAAATTATTATTTTTATTATAATTTTTATCCTGAATTTTTTTCTTGAAATTGAAATGTCTATATTATAGTAGATGTTTTCACTCCAATGTTTTCACTCCAAACCTACATTTAAATGAAGGTACTACGTCATTTTAAAGCACTTACTATATATGTATATATTTAATTTTACATATGAAAATTTGCTTATTATCTGCTCAGAAAAACGTCAATTTCAGATACGAAAATAACAATACCGAAAAATCAAGCGTCCAGTATAGATCATGAAACTCTTTCCAACACATCCAGAAAAAGTAAAGCAAATTCACCGTTAAATATGGTAAAAGAAGATATGCAAGTAATCAGTTTAGAAAACATATACCACATTGAAAAATACAGTTTTCGAAATTACCTTCCATTGGAAAAAAAAGGTCAAATTATTTTGTGCTGCCCTCGGCATGATCTGTACATTTGGATATATAATACGTAGCATGATAAAATTTAGTTCAGTTTAAAAATTCACATTTAGCAATTTTCGACAATCGATGGAAATGCACTCGAAATCTATTGTACAGCCCTATATATTATCTAAACACTTTTGTCCACATCACATATTAAGATAAAATTTAAATCAGGTAAAAAACGCATAAGCAACTTAAAACTCACTTCAAGCAATTACCAACCATAAACGACAATGTATTTTGTTTTTTGCGTAGCCCTGTATATGAATTTATTCATATTCCACAAACTTATATTAGTCTACTAAATATAGTTCAGCAAGAAAATGTGTAATACAATTAAAAACTACCCTTAAGCAATTCACTCCCATAGTACCTAATACTTACGAATTCCCTTGTGTCTTCCTGCATATGATCAACCAAATTTATACACACCACGTAATATATGGAAAAAAATAAACTTAAAAACGCAAACCAAACTTGAAAACGCACTTATCACACATAGACTGTAATTATCGCACGTATACTGTAACTGAATTATTTTGTGTGTCCCTGAAACTGAACGATAAACGCAATGCACGTCATACTTTTAAACGGTCAATTTATAGTGCATCTCAGTAATGTGTATAGATTTCATTATTTTTGAAATAGTGAAATATCATTAAATTACACTGCAGACGACTTTTCCCCATAGAACAATGTGTAATAGTGCATCTCAGTAATGCGTATAATTTTCATTATCTTTGAAATAGTGAAATATCATTAAATTACACTGCAGACGACTTTTCCCCGTAGAACAATGTGTAACAGAATTCTTTTATTTGACCATGTAAACGATATACGCAATGCACACCATACTTTTAAGGGAGAAATTTGTAGTGCACCTTAGACGGATAGACGGACAGACGGACAGACGGCAGACAAACCGAAGTCATAAACACTTTTCAACTAGGTTGGAAAGTATTAAAATGAGTGCGTATGATTTTCCATTGACTTATAAAAACTAAGTACATATGATGCGATTTTTATTTTGATTCACGTGCCATTATTTAGAGTGTGAAAAGAGGGAAAAAATGCATTAGAAAAAAAAATGTACAAAGATAAACTGTGGCAGGTGGTTGAAAAAAGGGTATTATTGGTCTCATAATATTTTTTAATTAACCGTTAATTTTTGACTTGTTGTAAAACGTATATATATTACGTTTCGTGCGAATTGGTGAAAATTTGTAGTTTTGAATAAGAACAATACGCCTAGACAGTCATCTATATATATCTATAGATATAGATAGATAGATTATTGGAAAACATGAAAATTCATCTTTTAAATCTACGTTTCTCACATTATAGATACCAATTAAACAAACTTGAAACACAAGTCTATCCGTCAGGTAGTAAATACAGATGAAAGATTATATTCAATCAATAAAACTATTTTTGAAAAATGAAAATATTCTTATCTTATTGTAAAGACACGCTATTCTAGCAGAAGGATGCATGCTTATCTTCCAATGTCCTTTATTTATTGTAATGATATAAACCATATTATTACAAATTGCATTTAAGGAAATTTATAAATATACGTATTACCTATTCAATTACTACATTTTGTAATGTAGTACAGTTTAATATAAAGCAACGAATATATCTATCATGAGAAAAATTGTATCATGTACGAATAATTAAGCTAATATAGTTTCTTTATATTTCACATCGTTATCTTTGTTTGCAATCTAGCCAAACAAATATGGACTAGAAATGAACGAAAAAATATAAGTATAGTTCGAGTAGTACAATGCAGCACAAAAAGATATCTCATCAAATATTCATTTGTCCACGGGTAAAGTAGAGAATTATGCAGATGTTTCATAAATAAATTTTCTCGATGTTGAAGATTTGGTATTTTTTTTTTCTAAAATGTTTTTTAAAGCAAATTATTTTAATATGATGTTAAATGTATAGTTAATTATTTATGGGAACTATATTTAATTTTATAAATATAGTTCTTAAAAAATAAAAATAAAGTTTTATTAAGCAAGTAAGCTATAATTTTGACAACGTTAAGTACAGGGTGATTATAAAAAAACTATCCCGATATATGAGCCCCTAACTGTCATATCGTACACAGAAAATGAATGAAATATTGGTTTAAAGTATTTTGAGGTATGCGCTCAAGAATGATGTGAAAAACAACATTTAAATTCTAACAGTTATGGTTACAGTGACAAAATTTCAAAAATTTCAAATGCCATCCCCTATTTTTTTTTATTGGAATGTGATCTTCATAGTGAAAAAACATCAAAAGCGTTGGAACGGTACCTGTAGCACGAAAATCGCCGGCGCTAGACAGACTAAGAAGAAAAGTGAAAACAACCAATAAAAGACAGAGAAGCAACAGGAAGTAAAACGTTTTCTTGTTCAGTGGTATCCACCATCTGCCGCATGTAAAGTGTCGTCGTGTGTGAAATGGAAAATGTATGAAACACAGTAAAATGTTTTGTTTTCTGTTGCTTCTCTGTCCTTATTGGTTGTTTTCACTATTCTTCTTAGTCGCCGGCAATTTTCGTGATACAGGTACTGTTCAACGCTTTTTATGGTTTTTTACTATGAAGATCACATTCCAATAAAAAAATAGGTGTTGCCATTTGAAATTTTCGAAATTTTGTCACTTTAAACGTAACTGTTAGAATGTAACTGTTGTTTTTCACATGATTCTTGAGCGCATACCTCAAAATACTTAAAACCGAAATTTTATTCAGTTTTTGTGAACGATATGACAGTTAGGGGCTCATATATCGGGATAGTTTCTGTATAATCACCCATTATATATTTACAATTATATTTTTGCACATAAATATAAAATATATGAACAAATATTTTCGTTGCGATAGAGACATTTAGTAAATTAATTAGGTAAAAAATTAAATAAAAAATTACACGTTTGCTTATTTTCATAAAATTAAAAAATATAACAATATATGGAACTCCTGTTTAATGTATTTTTAAGTAAGACTTCTTGCACTGGAAAGTGGTTATATCTGTTATTCAAGTTCTTGGTAATTTTGACTAAGTTATTAAAGTATTTGTTAAAACGAACATAGTAATAAATACTGCAAATCCTAAAATGAACTGACTTTTTTTTTTTTTTTTTTTGAGTGAAATAGCATGCAAACTCTTACTGCTTTTAAAGTTGTTTTTGGATGATTAATCTGTAAATTATGAAATATCTGACGCATGGAACGCCATTTGTCGGTGACATTTGGTACTAAAATAAGGAAGGATACTGAAAACATATTTCGAGATCACGCATGAATCACCAGGAACAATGACTTTAATAGATGGAAACATTTGTACGCAATTCCATTTATACAACCCTCACTCAATTTTTGGCATTCTGTATATAATTAAAATGAAAACCTGAAAGTACATGTTTGTCAACAGATATAAATTCTAAAGATTAGGAAGGAAATTTATGATAAAAATTACGTTCTTACTTCTTTTAAAGTAGCGAGATAAGAATATCGGTAATCAAAGCCATGACTTATTATCTATAAAAAAAAAAAAAATTTTTAATTATAAAAAAAAATATTTTTTGTAAAGTAATAGATAAGCTTGATTTTGAGCAAAAATGAGATACTTAAACAAAATGCAAATTTATATAGATTATGGATTTTTTTATAGATTTCCCGATTTAAATTTCATTTATGTACAAAAGGTTTTTATTCATAAAATGCAATGTATACCTTTGAGAAGCAAGATAATTTAAAAACTCACTGCAACACTGTACATAAATGATATGACATACACATGATATGACATGATATGACACATGATATGACATAGTTAACGCAACATTTTTGTTATTTGATGAAACCAATTGATGCAGTAAAGAAAAAGACACATATCAGTGTTTCAAATATTGGCACATTTTATTGTTCTATGTTTTGACACATATCTCAGTTAAATGCTTCAACACATGTCAATGTTCCATATCATTTTACGAAAGTTTAGGGGACCTTCTGAGCGTCTATTTTTAATGTTTGAAGCTTTGTCTGGCACAACGATAACACACGTTGTATACCATGTTTTAGTTCTAAGAGAGCATGACGAGAGATTCAAATAGGTTACAGATTTTCAGACATTGCCATCGATTTGATCTCATATAGCTAATATTGCAAAATATATGGGGGAATTGTTACAGTTACATGGCATGATGAAATGTAGCGTCAGTTCAACTAGTCTTTGTTACACAAAATCATCTTAAGAAAATATTGAACTTCTGTGTAAAGCATTAATTATCTCTTAGTTTACTACTGTGAAATATTTTGTAATTGTTTTAAAAAATTAAAAATGCAAGCTACGTTGTGAAAAGTAATACAGAATACGTTTTTGTAAATACTAAGACATACACATCATAACATACCTTTGTGTTTAAAATGTTTATAATTTTACACTGTCAGCATGCATATGTAAATGCGTATTTAAAATATTTCTTGGTCGAGAAAGGGACGAATTTAAGCTGTTTAAATGGAATGGGAATTTAAAAATTATGGGGAAAATATCATCAGAAAATGGTATAATTAAAAACAACTGGTAACTGAGCATGGTCATGTTGTATTAAAAATGCCTTAAATATATTTAAATCACTAATAAACCTAAAACCATCTCGTAATTTATCTATGTAGAATATCTACTCTATGTTAAACTATCTTAACGAAGTTAATAAAACGCAATTAATTTTGTGAAAAGTAATGCTGAATATAGTGTAAAAAAATTTAAATTAACACACGTAGTGTGTTTTTATTTTAAATGTTTAGGATTTGCATCTGCCAAAATGCACATGTAAATGCATGATTTTCGATAAAAACAAATTATCTATTATCATGTCATTCGGATATATTTTTAACAAAGTATTCGAATTTCAGTTTTCAAAACGTTTTAAATAATCATGTAAAAATCGAAAATGTTTAAAATAATTTGATCTTTCTAATATAAATAGAATATTGCATAGACACTATATAATTATATACACTTTAAAAAAAAGACAAGTCTTTTTTTTAATCGAGCGCCTATCTTTTTTAAGTTTTAAGAAATTAAAATATGATCTGCACCAAGATACCCACGCTTCCTAAAAAGATTCGTTTATCTTTAGAAGCACATAAAATCAATAGATGTCCGAGTGCTATAGAACCATTTCCGAAAGAAGAGTTTCTTTTGCGGTCTGTAATTTTTGGAATCGTTTCCGGGTAATTAAACTTTCTTAGTGAATTGCTGCAAATGCGCATTTATTATTGGACAGTTTTCATTTTGTTTCATTTATAAAAGCATTATGCATTAGTTACACTGTTTTATCATCTATATATTGCACAGTTTTGGCAAACCAAAATATGTTAATCAAAATTTAAAATAGTTGTGTATATATATATTTCATATTTTTACTTTCAATACATTTTTATTGTACAAATGCTTCTTTAACACTTGCTTTTGTGAAGCATACTGTTAAATCCTACATCGATTATCGCAATTTTGGTCACTGCTTTACAATGTCATATGTTTTCTTTTCTGCATCTGAGTTTTTTATATTTGGATGTGAACTTTTGCTTGGGTACTTTCTCTGAGGTTTTATGAGCATCATTATTATATCACTGATGAAATAATTATTATATCTTTTGAGGTGTGATTTTTTGAATTAGTATAATTTATTAGGGGACCATACTTTTAATTTGTACATTTTGTAAATGCTATTATATATATTTTTTCCTTTATTCTTCTGAATTATTTGTAATAATCTAGATTGAATAATTATTAAATTTTATATTTTTATATCTTATAATTATATATTTACATTTTTTCTCTTTCAAAGAGTATCTTTCATAAATATATGCTTTTTGAAAATTAATAAATTGTAAACCTCTCTTCTTTTTTCTTACTCTTAGATGGAGCTGCTATAAAAATGTATTGGTATATCCTAGTCAATATTCGATTATCATTAAATATCATATCATTTCCTCCTTTTTTTTGTGCAGTAAATATCTTAATTTCCAAAATTCCTTTCATTATTATCATCATTATTACGATTGGATATTGTTTTAAAATATGATAAAAATAATTTATAGGAGTGTATGAATTATTTTTTTTAAAATTTTTAAATATGATTTATTTTATTGACTGTCAATGTAACGATTATATTGCAATGTGCATTTCTAACCGATGACGTGTTTTTTTTCTAGCTAAAATGTTTCTGGTTCGCTATGTTTTACTGAAATTTATCTTTTCGTCTAACAATTTCTTATTAAATACGTTTTTGTATTTAATAATGCTCCCTATTCATTGAATTTTGCACATAACCTGTTCAGTTACTTAATATTTGTCCATTTTTATTCAATTTTCTTTAAATTTGACTCTGTAATTGATCGGGAAATTTGAGTTAATAAATTTGGCTTATGGCTATTAATTCTAACAGTAATCAATTATATTTTACTTATATTGGTGGAATATTGCCCTTGAAAATAATTTCTACTATATAAGTTTCTAGTTACTTCTTGTAATAATTTTCACTTTCTGCACATTGGATTTTTTCTCTACATATCTGTAAGTATTTTCCCCACTTAATTTTGAGAACCTTAAATTTTTGGATATATTTATGTATTGTGTTATAATTATCGGTTTATCTATTACCGATTATTTATGTGGTATAATGGTTATTAGTTACAAATGTTTTATTATATATAAATAAATTTATTGTTTTTCTTTATATGGAGTTAAAAATAATGGGGTTGATACAATGGTTATTCAATACAACTTTATTATATTGATATATTAAATATATAGTTAAATATATATCACTAATTAAAATTTTAAATAAAAATATAATTAATAATAATTTCTTCTTTATTTTTTTATATTGGAATTATAATAATTTTAGGTTGCTCTTGGCATAGATATAACATCGTTTTAATTTTCCCTCACTAGATGGAGCATTATTATGCATTTACGAATACGTAATCTTTAACATATATTTAAATATATATCACTAGATGGTAGAACTTGCAAACAACGGGAATTATTTTTAAGTTTTATTTGGACACTTCAGTAATTTTGAATATAATTTAATTTAGTTATATTATCATTATAAGTGTTTTATAGTATTTTAATTTATAGTTTTTATTTTCCATTTTATTTAAATAAATAAATAATAATCTACGTGTTTATATCTATTATAACTGCAACAGATTGGTATAATATATACTTTAATATAAAATCTCGTAATGGTTAAATTAACCTTATTCGATAGCTACAATATTTGAACATGTGCAACTCGGAATAGTGTTAAAACATTAAGAACTATATAGGGTAAAAAGTTTTATGTTTCATTTTAAAGCTATTCTTGTTTTTCAATGTTTAATTTTTTCTTTTATTAATCTTTTTCTATAGTCGGTAGAAAGAATTTTTAGCACAAATCTAATGTCTCTATAGAAATCGACTTTGCTTATATTTGTAGATCCTCTGCTCTTGAATACGTGATTTACAATATAAGCTTTCATCTCTGTTTATGTTCTTGTTTTTTAGTTTGAATTTTAAATATTTCATTTCTTTAGACTACATAATTTAAGTTGAAATTTCACTCTGCTATTTGTTATAGTTATTTCTTAATATTTGGTCAACATCTTTTGTTTCAATGGTTTAATTGTACTGAAAAATTATATGTATATATAAAGGGTGTCCGAAATGTCTGGAATGGTCGAATAACTCAAGAAATATGCATCGGATTGAAAAACGGAAAAATGCATGTTCAATATTTTGAAAAATCTATTTAGGATATCAAAGCTGCCCCCCAACTCTGCCCCCCCCCCATGTGGGAAAGGGGGCAATTTTGACATCCTAAATGAAAACACCTCTTTTTTATTGCAGATTCGGATTATACGGAAGAAAATACGTAACTTTCGTACTGAACATTTTCTTCGGAAAATCGTAGATGGCGCTGTAATCGAGTACAATGCAGTGAGAATCGTTTCCATTGAAAATTAAAGAAACGGTCGAATAACTCTAGAAATATACACCGAAATGAAAAACGGTAAACTGCATGTTCAGTAGTACTTGGAAAATCAATTTAGGGATGGCAAAGTTGCCCCCAAATCAGCCCCCCCCTGAGGGGAAATGGGGGTAACTTTGAAATTTTAAACGATAACCCCCCTCCCCCTTTATTGCATATTCGGATTATACAGAAAAAAATACGTAACTTTTGTATTTAACATCTTCTTCGAAACATGATAGATAACGATGTAATCGAGTAAAATGCGGTGAGAATCGTTTCCATGGAAAAGTCTGGAAATGCTCGAATAACTTGAAAAACATACATCAGATTGAAAAACGGAAAAATACGTGTTCAATATTTAAAAAAATATCCATTTAGGGTTATAAAAGTTGCCCTTTTTTAAATAAATATATAATTTCAGAGATATTATTTTCGCTCGTGGTTATTGTTTGTAGATCCAAACACATTTGTAATTTTTTTACTGTGTACATAGATAATATAAAAATAGCAGACAAAAACAATTAAAATTGAAACCAAAAATTGATTATTTACATAATGTAAAACAATATATAATGAATCACTTTAAAGTTTTAAAATTTTCTGCTTTTCGAATGCTAAAACATTTTTAACACATTTTTGTTCGCGGTTATGTTTTTTCTAAATTCAGAGACATTTGTCTTTTTTCTCTGTGTAGACATATATTATAAACGTAGTAGACAAAAATAATTTAAATTAAAAATAAAAATCGATTTTTACATAATGTAAATCAATATATAATTAATAGCTTTAAAGTTTTAAAAACTTTGCTTTTCGAATGTTGAAACATTTTTAACGCACCATTTTTGTGAAGCGTTAAATGAAATAGAAAACTATTTAAACTTTTTACTGTTTATAGGAGTATGAAAGAAATTATTTTCAAACTATTTTATACCTCTTGTAAAATTTAACATTCAGAAGTTATTTCTCATAAAATCCTTTGAGAAAACATGTATTGCAACACTTTTTACATCATTTAGAGCCTTCTTGCTTTGAAAATGTGTACATGATAAAAGGGATTTACTGCTTTTAAGTAACTTGTCTTAAAGAATGGCTCATTTTTATATTTTTTGCATGATTCCACAAACATTTATTTTTCCGAGCATATTCATATAAACACTGTAATAGTTGACAACTTTTACGTTGTTGAAAGTATATTTTGTTAATAATATTCAATAGATGAATCCTGTACAAAGAATAATATTTTATTTCGTTCTTTATCATTCAATTTCATGTTTGCATTAGTTTACTTGCATAGTTCTGATAATCCTGATATTCTTTTTCTCATAATTCTGAATTTACTTTAGAATTTTTTTTTCAAAGGATTACTTCATGAAAAATAATTTAGTAAACCATGAAACTTAGTAACATCACCCTGAAAACCTATTTTGAAAAGCCATTTGGCATGTTAAAATCCATTTAAGCAGTATTTACAACAAATTTAAAGTTTTCATTAAAATTTTCATTTTGCCACGTTTCAAATTAATTTGATCTTATTATTGAATTTTACATTATGCAGTAACATGGACGTAAAAGTAATAGTTATATTAAAAATTAAATTAAATGTTCTGTCTAATTAGTTATTTTCAGATATTGTTTCTTTAATATAGTATAGTTCCTTCAAAGTTTACAAATATATATATTAGGGTGGGCCGAAAAAATTCAAAAATTGTTTTTCAAGTCGTAATACCGCCGAAAAGTTGCGAATTAGAGAGACTAAAAATGGGTAAAAAAAGAAATAAAATCGGATTATATCTTCCGATCGCGCACGTGCAGTAAAGTTTGCTAAAATGTGGAAAAATTGACATGTTTACAAATATTTTTAAAATTTTTAAATTATCCTCTTTACGAATGTAATAGCTAAAATTCTTATCTATTACACTAACAAAACATAATATTTAAATATTATTTAAATCCATCAGAATCTTCCGATCGCGCATGTGCTCTAAAATTTGCCGAAATTTGGCAAAAATCACATTTTTACGATAATCTTTTATCTTACTTAGCTTGTCAATATTTAAGTGTAATAGCTCTTATCGACTCTTACCCGACACAATAATAGCGACAAAGATTTCTAAGTAGGAAAAAAAGTTCCCCTAATGATCGCCGATGAGAATTGAGCTAAAATCTGTTGCATTAGTGAGCGATCGTTTTGGATTTTCTGATCGCGCTACCGCTGCAATCGCTTCAAGTGTTTTGCACGACGTTGGATTAATTACCGATTTTGACGTCTCCCATGTTATAGACAAAAATAAAATGAGAAGACAGAAACAAAATATTAGGGCTGAATTGTGTAATAAATCTGACGAATTTTCACTACAAAGTCTCTATTTGGATGGGAGGAAAGACAACACGTTAATGGTGGATGTAGCTCATTCAAAAAGTTTCCTTAGAGTAAAAACTCGCTAGCGTTACTCTCTAATTCAAGAATCTGGATCAGTCTACATCGGCCATATAACTCCAACTTCTGGAAATTCTGAACCTATTGTCACTTATATTATTTCTTATCTGTCTGGTCGTGGCATTTCTCTTGAAAAATTAGTTGTCATAGAATGTGATGGCACTAATGTTAACACAGTTTGGAAAAATGGTCTGATTCGCCAAATGGAAATGCATTTGGGTAAACCGTTACAATGGGCAGTTTTCCTTCTTCATTTTAATGAACTGCAATTCAGGCAAGTGTTTCAATACGTTGACGGCAAATCAATGGCTCCAAAATCTTTGAGAGGGCCAATCGGTGAAAAGCTAAGTGGCTGCGAAAAGCGTCCAGTTATTAGCTTCGAGAGTATTGACTGTCAGATCCCCACAATAGACAGAAGTATATTAAGTAAAGATCAGCAATATCTACTCGATATTTCCATGGCAATAAAGTCGGGAAACTGTAAAGAGGATTTGGCTGTACGAAATCCTGGTCACACTCGAGGGGGTTGAGAAACAACTAATTGAACTCTCAGATTGTACCTAAGTGAAGAAAGCCCGACATCTGAACTTCAATAAATATATTTTTTTTTTTTTTAAGTCATGCATACCAATGTGGTTTAGTATTAAAATAAGTAAATACTTTACAGAGGGACCAAAACATGTGCACCAAGCAATACAATCCTTAAGGTACCTGCTTAAAGATTTACATAACATTGACGACACTGTGATCGAACGAATGGATTTTTCGCTCATCCAGAACATTTAATATTAGCCATGACACAAGATACTTCAAAAAAATAAGAGAGCTCGGACTTAAAGGAATTCTAAAGGCGGACATATAGATCAAAAGAAAGCAACTCTCAGAACATTTACACCGCCAAAATTCAATTTCAAGGCTCAAGACTACTCGGATATAATTAACGGGATGGACTACCTATCTTCACCCTCATTGTTAAAGGATATCAGTGACGATAAGATTAACTCACATATTCAAAGTGGCCCAGTTCCTAATAGGAATATAACACTCGAGAATTTCTCAGTCCATACTGAAGCAGTTGAACGATGCGTCAAATACATAACAGAAGCCTCAGTAAAAGTTTGTAAAGCTGAGTTTAGGGATGGTTTTATCAAAACAATTCTGCTGTCAAGGTCAACCATGCCTAACTTCGCCCATAAATCTGATTTCAAAGTATATTCATCTAAGAATGAGCGAAAATGGCGGTGTTCGATTGTTCAACATGCGTTTCAGGGTCTTATGACTCTCTTCACATAAAACTTAGTTTTTCCAATAAGAAAATGTGTTTATGAATAAAACATAACATAATTTGTTTTTAAACATTTAAACTTGTATTCAATAAAAGAAACTAACAAAGAAAAGTAATTTTTGCTTTTTTTCCCCCTTCAACTGTGATAACCTTTATTTGCAATTATTTTTTTCAAAATTTCATTAATACAATTTGCCACCAAAAGATATGTTGATGAATTTAAGGATTTAAATAACATTTTACATTATGTTTTGTTATTATAATACATAATAATAGCAGCTATTACATTCGTGAAGAAGCTAATTTAAAAAATTAAAGTTTTTTTGTAAAAATGTGATTTTTTGACAAATTTTGACAAATTTTAGAGCACATGCGCGATCGGAAGATGTTGATGGATATAAATAATATTTAAATATTATGTTTTGGTAGTGTAATAGATAAGAATTTCAACTGTTACATTCGTGAACAGGCTAATTAAAAAAATAAAAAAAAAATTGTAAAAATGTTATTTTTTCCTTATTTTGGTAAACTTTACTGCACATGCGCGATCGGAAGATATAAACCGATTTTATTTCTTTTTTTACACATTTTTAATCTCCCTAAATCGCAACTTTTCCACGGCATTACAACTTGAAAAACAATTTTTGAATTTTTTCGGCCCACCCTAATATATATATATATTTGAAATTTTTAACAATATTTCCATTGCTATATTTATAAAGCTTCAAGATACTGTTGAGTGGCTCTAAGAATATCCATTTTACTAATTAAAATTATTATGTTCCAAAATATATCATATTACCAGGGAAATATTTTTAATAATAATTAAAATTAAAATAATAAGTTACGAAATCTATACATTATTCGATACGTACTGTATACGATTTAAGATGCAATAAATGGAGCCAATATCACAAATCTTGAACTGTTTATTTTCAACTGTAATAATAAAAGAAGCAAACCGATGTATAAGACTCACGAAAATTCCTAAAGATTGATGGCCGGAAGAAATGTACTAGCTTGTTTTATATAAAGAAAATCTTTTATTACAATATTATCCTGAAAGAATGAAACACACAATAAAATCATTCTGCATTTCACAAGACGACTCATCTAGTGCACTAATAACCGCACATTTCAGCCTGTTAAATTTTGAATTTATCAGAAACATTTCTTAGAGAGCATTTGCATTTTAAGAGTAACTACCATGCCAAATACGAAACTTCTATACCAGCTATACCACATAAATTGCAATTTTAGAACGTTTCTTTTTATTCCTGCGCTTTTCAATGTCGCATTTTTAGTAAACTGTTGGTAATTTACGGAAGTAACAGACATGCGAAATGCAAAGTTTCTAGCCTTAAATGTTAAAAATAAATCGTAATTTAGAACGCTTATAGAACGCTTTTCGCGCTTTCCCACTTTTAAATTTCAATTTTTAAAAAACTTTTCTGTGAGACCAGTTACGTCTAAAAGATACATCCATGTCAAACTTCAAGCTTCTATCCTCAACAACTCCATAGAAATCTGAATTTAGAACGCTTTTCGCGCATTTCACTCTTTTAAATTTAACGTTTTTTTTTTTCAAATTGTTCATTGCGCCATTTATGTCTTAAAAGCAACAGCCATGTAGAATTTCAAGTTTATACCATTAACAATTCCATAGAATTCGCAATTTAAAACGCATTTAAAATGTTTTCCGATCATTTCACCCTTTGAGGTTTTGAATTTCTTTACAAACCATTGTTAGCGAGCATTTACAATCTTAAAATTGACCGCCATGCCAAGTTTTAAGTTTCTAATCTTGTCATAACAAAAAGAAATCGTAATTTAGAACCTTTTTAACTCATTTACCTTTTTAAATTTCGATTAAAAAAACTGTTCTGTGTGTGCAGTTGCGTCTTAAAACATATCAGCCATGTCAAATTTCAAACACATTTTTTTTTCCTTAACAATTCCATCGAAATCATAATTTAGAAAGTTTTTGGAATTCTTTTCCCTCATATAACCATTTTAAATTTCGATTTTTTTAGAAACTGTTCTTAAAGAGCTTATATATCTTATAAGTAATTACCTTGCCCAATTTGAAATTTCTAATCCCTTCAGTATCACAAAATTTGCAATTTTAGAACGTTTTTCGCTCCTGAAACCTCCTGAGTGTAGTGACACTGACATAAAATAATGTCTATATTAAGAGCAGAGAGTGTCACCATGCATTTGCGAACATTACGTTTAAAATCAGTTTGGTAGTTTCAGAGATTCCATGGAAATTGCAATTTAGAATGCTTTTAGAACGCGTTTAGCTCATTTCTCTCTTGTAAATTTCGATTATTTTAGAAACTGTTCTTAGAGAGCATCTACATCTTAGAAGTAACCACCATGCCAAATTTCAAATTTCTAGCCCCTTTCGAATTACAAAAACTTCAGTTTTAGAACGTTTTTAGGTACCACACCCCTCTGGGATCGTGGCACAAACATAAAATATAGCCTATGTTAGAGCAGGAACTCTCACCATTCATTTTCCACCATTACTATTGAAATCGGTTCAGTAGTTTTAAAGATTCAATAGAAATTGTAATTTAGAATGATTTTAGAAAGATTTTCTCTCATTTCAGCCTT
This sequence comes from Maratus michaelseni, assembly GCA_963931845.1. Classification (NCBI taxonomy): domain Eukaryota; kingdom Metazoa; phylum Arthropoda; class Arachnida; order Araneae; family Salticidae; genus Maratus; species Maratus michaelseni. The sequence continues at coordinate 199,677,506 of OZ007593.1, read as the reverse complement.
TTAAATTTAGATTTTTTTTAATCATTTCTTCTTCGAGGGCATTTACATCATATAAGTAACTACTATTTCAAATTTCAAGTTTCTAGCTCCTTGCGTATTGCAAAAATCCAAATTTTAGAACGTTTTTCACTCCTTCACCCACGGAGGTTAGTGGCACCGACATAAAATATAGCAGTTGGAGCAGAGGTTGTCGACATCAATTTTCCACAATCACTATTGAAAACGGTTTTGTAGTTCCAGGGATTCCATAGAAATTGTAATTTAGAATGTTTTAGAACGCTTTTCGCTCATTTCACCCTTTTAAATTTCGATTTTTTTTTAGAATTTATTCTTAGAGAGCATTTACATCTTGTAAGTAACTACCATGCCAAATTTCAAGTTTCTAACACTTTCAGTATCTCAAAAATCGCAATTTTAGAACGTTTTTCACTCTTGCACCCCCTGGTGGTTGTGGCATCGATATAAAATATAGCCTATGTTGGAACAGAGATTGTCTCAATCAATTAGCCACCATCACTTTTGAAATCGATTTGGTAGTTTCAGAGATTACCCTACAACCAACCAATCAAACAAACTTTACTTCAAATGAATGTGTAATTATTGCTTAAAGCGATTAAAAATTTAACACAAAACGTTTAAAAATACCTTTTAATATAGATTATATATGCTTCCATAGCTCAAACGGTGACATCTTCAGATCAAAATAATAAATAAAATATTCTCACAAAGTTTTGAAAATGGTAAACATAAATCACGAGATCACATGTCCAATGCAAACAGGTGCTTAAATTGGTCAAACGGGAAAACGTAAAAACTATTATTTATTTTTATTTTTATTGCTTTTTATATTTGCAATGCATCGCGTGGCACGTTTTAGGAATTTCCAAAGAAGCTGATTCGTTGCAAATGTTATCCTTTCGCAAATATATATTTTTATTGATTAACGGATAATGGATGGGAAATAAACTCTTGAAGGAAAAGTTTCCTTCAAGATGAATTTCACCAGGAATGCCTCTCAGAAATTATCAAAAAGAAGAAATTACGTGTGAAAATAAAATTTTCACCATTTTAAATTATACAATATATTACATCTCGGATTTAATATTACATCTTGAAATAAAAATTTACAAAACTTATTGATGAATTTTGGGAACTATATTGTACTGAACTATATTGTTCTAATAATTATTTTATGTACTATACAAACAAAAGGACAGAGCTCTAAATAACACAATTTCCATCTGCATCGAATTGGTGAACATTAAAAGATTCTAAATTCATATTTAACGCTCAATTTGAAATGGACACCTAAGTATTTATACAAATTATAATAAATAAAATAAATACCTTCAAAACACACAAACTGTTTAATAAATACCTTCAAAACCCTCAGTAATTTTGTTTATCACATCAGTGTGCAACAGAAGCCATGCAAGTCACTACAACGACAATATGGATCATCAATCTTATAGAATCATCGCTACGTTTCTGGAAAGGAAAAACCCTCAGGTCATTAGCTGAATAGCAGCGTTCACCAGTAACATGGAGCACAAGTTATCGGTGGACATGGCGCTGGGCACGGTACTTTCTACGGTGAATCCTTCACTTTATTAAGAGTGGACATCCAGAAAGAAGACCTTGACGAATGCGTATTGATCCCAATTTCGCGTGAAAAGTTGGAATTTGGCGAAAATCCCTTTTCGTTTTAATATATAGGATTATCACAAAATATAGATAGCTATTACAGTCCTAAACTAAAAAAAAAATGGTTTCGTTTTCACAAACTATCCTGTTATACTTACATATAAGAGGATGGAACAAATTAATACTATAAATTGTGCACATTTGCTTGCAAAGTATTCAACAATACGCAGTTTTAACGCAACAAGGTTATACATAAGATTTCTGTTATTAAAATATAATGAGATTTTAGAAATTGTTTTCACACAATTATTTAAATTTTAAGAAGCATAAAATAGATAAAGTTTTTTTAAGCACTGTTTTATAAGCACTCAATGTTGGGAAAATTCACTGTTTGTTTTTTTCAATGCTTTGTAGAAAACTCAAGCTAGTGAATTTATGTAAAAAAATACTTGCTCGATTTCATTTTTAAGATATGGCATTTGGAAAAAAAAACTTTATTTAAACTATCTTCTCAGGAGTTCTAAATTGATTTCCCAACATATATTAATAATTTAATTAATATAAAACTACCAATTGATTACAGTAATATACTACACTCTTTATTTTTTATTTATATTTTCTAATTTTCAGTGTTTAAACTATATTCTTGTTGCCATTTCACAGCAAGTTAGGCTTTTCTGTCGAACGTAGTTTGACGCACCCATTAAGTCCACTGTTGCTATAACTCGTATACAATTAAAAACACAGAGCATATTTAAGGATTGATCACCTGTGGTCGTCTTACGAAAAAAAAATGCCTTAAAATTAATTTATTAAATGCCTTAAAATTAATTTATTTATTAAAATATTAAAATGTTGTTTTATCATCGAAAACACATCTGTGAACATATTTGTTTTATAATTCAAGCATTTCAAGAAGTGAATGAAAAATCCATAACAAAAACCCTTCTCTACATACAAAAATTAAGTTGAGTTAAATAAAAGACTACAAAAACATGCTATGTGAAAAGGCAAAATTAGTAAGAAATTAGCGAATTTTAAAAAATGCAAGGAAAAATACTGAAATGAATTTTAAATGATTATAATTAATACTTATCTAAATTTATATATATTTTCCCGCCGGAGAAGGAATTAAAACGTACTATGTTATTCGTGAAAGTTCGATAAATCCGACTTGTCCTGTATACGGGAAAATTGCAAAATATTGCTTAAAAAAGCTATTTCCAATAATAACAATATATATTTATTTTAATAAAGCTAATTCTAATCATCCTAAAAATGATTAATCATGAATTGATTTGTACCGAGTGTTTTAAAATACTTGTCAATTTTCCAAACACTACGGTGTATAAAGGATAATTATTGAAATTATAAAAGAACATAGAGAATTTCCTAAACTAATAGAAATTCGCCCTGCATATATTTATTTTAAATATTATGGTAAAATATATGTTTAGTAAACAATAATCTTAAACAGTTTTAGAATGATTCTGCTAATGTTATTCAGAGAAAATAAATTGCATCAATATAATGCTTTTATACATATTTATTGTAAATAATGCAAGGCCTATTTTTAACACTATTTGCCAAGTGTGTATTTACTAAGAAAATCCGTTTATTTTCCATAATGCTGGTATGAATTGATGAATTAAAATGACAGTAAGTTGATCATTATTTAAGCTTTTCAGAGACAAAATGTTTGTTTGGAAGTGTAACGTTGATTTTCCTCACAAATAAATGGCAAATTAATTATTTATTTTGAAAAGGCGGGTAAATACAATTATTTAACAGAAAACTATATTTAATTAAAATTTAATTCCTGTTTTATTTATTCATTGATATTTTAATTATTTCTGAAAATTAATGCACTTTAGTCTTTACATATATTGTATTAAGACAAGAAATCACAAGCAATTGTTTATTTTATACCTCATTGTCTGAGCAATGCAAAAACTAATACACAGCACAATATTACTTTGCGGCAATATACAGCTACGGTAGATATTAAAAAGTTTCGGCAAGGAAAAATCAAAAAAAGATTTGATGGATTTCATTCTAACTTTCACAGAAGGCTCTTATGAAGGAGAAAACAACTGTGACAAATGTCAAAGAATACATTTCAAACATTTTGGAAATTATATAAAAAAACAAATTTGTTTTTTATGATTTATTTTAAATTTTTTATGCTTCAGCAAGGTTTAATTTTCTTTTTTAAATAGCATATATATTCCATTTTGTTCAAAATATAAATATTTTTTGGATTTGAAACATGATGTTGTATATTGATTTTTTGATTTTTCTAATCAGCTTAAAGTCATGCCTGAAGGGACTTGTCAATTAAGAAATATCCGAAAATAATAATACTAACATTGTCATTTTAAACCATAGACTTTGGCATGAAAACAAAAATTAAATCAATGTTCATGAACGCAAAAAAATGTAAAATAATATAAATAGAAAATATAGCATAGAAAAAAAATATATTCTCAATACACTTAATTTTAGAGAAATTGTACGGAAATTTAAGCACATAAAACATATTTAAATGATCTTATATATAAAAACATGCAAATGCAAACTGGGATCATTAGAAGTATAAAGTACTGTAAATTGAGTTGGGCCCTGAAAAAACCTCGAAATTTTGAGGAAAAAAACTGTTTTTTTTTCTGTTTTTTTTCCGAAAGGATTTTTTTTTAACTTTTCCAAATTGAAAAAATTTAAATTTCATGTATAAAATAATATATTCAAAATTTCATAAAAGCATTCTGATACTTTTATGATACTTCTGATACATTCTGATACTTCTCTAGTATAACGTACTATAAATGAAGGTGGCTCTGAAAAAAGCTTGAAATTTTGAGAAAAAAACTGGTTTTTATTTCATTTTTTTCTGAAAGAATATTTTTTTTTAATTTTGCCAAATTGGAAAAATTGAAATTTCATGTATAAAATAATCTATTCAAAATTTCATAAAAGCATTCTGATACTTTGCTTTATATATATATATTTCATTTTCAGTGACCCACATGAAAACATTAAAATTGAAAATCGAATCTGTAAGCATGGGAGAAATTAATTCATTTGGAAGAACTTGAGTCCTTTAAAGGACTATTCACAATTCCATCACCTTAAAATATATGTTCCTTCACAAAATTATTTCTCTTAGAAATAAACGTTTCAGAAAATTGTTCAATCTTAAAACTAAATTTTTCAATGTAATGATTTTTGAAAAAAAAAAAATCACATGTTGCATAGTAGTTGAAATCATCAATGAATTTTTTATCTGGCTGCATATATGTGCGAAGGACCTTCGCAAAAACGTCTAATTAAAAATAATACAAATAAAATTTCTAATTCACAAAATTCTGAACACAATTTTTATAAGTATATACAAAAGTTCATAATTTCACAAAAATAAGATCGTATAATTAAGGTACTCTCCTGTTATACCAACGCCATTTTTACCACGTGAAATGGTTGGCGCAAAATAAAAATCGCGTGAAATAAAAAAAAAAAAAAATTGAAAAAATAATAGCAATGTTGGCAAAACAAATGAGCATTTTAAAAGTATAAATTTTTTTTACAGACATTCACGAGCTATTTTATTAAAATAATACAATTATATACTTAAAAAAAGGACAAATGAATACTATACAAAAAAGGATAACGTTCAATTTAAATTTCAGGTATGAAATTGTAAATGTCTCATAGCATATTGCAGTAAACATTTCATAATTTTTTATAATTGACATAACATTTTATAATTGAACTGCTTATGGTATTTTGAACAAAACTTTTGTTCTATGTGTAATTCAAAAGTCCTGAAACAATTTTATTCCAGTTTCCTTATCATCACGCACCTCCTAAATAGTGAAATCCATCATAAAATCAGTAACAGGTGTAAGTTATAACTTAATTATAAATATTTTCTATTTGAAATATAGCAAATTAAAATTTTTTGCGAGGTTACGATTAAATAATAATAATCAACAAAATAAATGATTCACATTCAATAAATATCAAATCACAATGTTTGGCATGGTTTCAATAAATATCAATTGTATGGTCAGGGTTGAAATATATGGCGCATTTGCGTACATTTTGGCATAGTGTTTGTATAATAGAAAAGTACCATAATTAAATGCATTCTTCTCTTGTTAAAAATAAAAATTCATGTGCAAAATAATTTCGATAATATACCAATTAATAAAAATGGTAAGGTTCAAAATTTAATATAAAATTTGAAACATGCACTTATGTTTATTGCCATAGCTGTAATTTTCACTATTATTAGAAAAAAATCTTTTTTAATAACATGCAGTTGAAATTATTTACACTTTTCTTTCTTTATATCGAATATAGATTCCTAGAGTTGTTTAACTGTGTTTCTTAAAAATATAAACTTTGTATAAACTTTGTAAAAAAATGTAAGCAGTAGCTGTGAAAAATTTAGTTAAAATTTTTTAAATGTGGGTAAAAATTCATCTGTATTAAAACTTTCATTAAAAAAAAAAATTACCACTTTATATTAAGAATCTAAAATTAAAACTGAAAGGTAGTTTGGATTTAGACTGAAAAGCTATACTAAAACTAAATACTCAGGAAATGAAAATTATAATGTAAGGGGGTGGGAGAATGTAATATGTAAAATAATAATAAAAAAAATCACTTGTTAAAAACTGTTTTTTTCCGCCATTTCAAAATTTACGCAAATTTTCCATCTCTAAATATAAAATGTGATAAGAGTTCGTTAATTGTTATCGTGAGTGAAATTTTGCTTATTAATGCATTGATTCTCTTTTAAATCTTACGTGAGTAATGTCACGATGTCACATAACATCTTCATATTTCTTAAAATAATGAACAATAATTTATAAAAACATTAGTTTTCTGAGGACTGTTGATTAATTCTATTTATATATATTTTTTTCTCAACAAATATTCGAAAATGTAACCGAAGAATAAAGAATAGATTTAATATTATTATTATATTAAATTTTGAGTAACAATTTAAAATACATGCTAAGTAAAAATTACCTGGTTACGAAATCGCGCGTCAAAATCAGTTTCCAAAACTGTCATTGATACATTTGTTCTATGTTAAGTTTAACTTCTATTTCCGTTGTCTATTAGTCAAATCTGACATCAATTTAATTCAATTATTTTGCAGTCAACAGTGATTAGTTTCATATTGTCGCTAGGGGAAACATGGATATCTCTGATTTAATGTTAAATACAACGACAAGATTTCTGCATTTAAATTAAGGATTAAATTAGAAAGTAGATATGAAATATACTACTCCATGTTTCAGAATGAAAATGAAGTTGCACTTTAAATTGTCCTATTTCTTGTTACTTACTCATCATACATAGTATAGGGTAAGTCTTGTAATCGTTTTGAAAATCGAAAAAAAAAATTGACGGATTTACAAGTTTCAGACACTGGAGATTTCGAAAAACATACAGGGTGTCCCAAAAAGGAGTACCTATTTTTAAAAATTAAAAAGAAACAAACGAATAGAGTTATTTAAAAAATTCTTGCAGGAAACGGATGTGTGAAGTCTGGAATTTTGTTTATAAAACTTTATTATGATAGTTCAAAATCTGAGGGACAGATGGCGCTACAACACCGAAAATTACCCGAAATTAACCGGCAAGGGTATGAATAGGCCACCTTACTCACCATATTTAAATCCGTGTGATTTTTTTTCTTCGGGGCCATCTGAAGTATGTAGTTTACTGCCAAAATTCCACTTCGCTTGCTGAGCTCCAGCGATTAATCGCTCAAGAGTGTACAGCCATTTCCGTACATACGTTGCAGAAGGTGTGTGCTAATTTCATTCTAAGACTCCGACATGCTATTGTGATAAATGGAGGACATATTGAAAATATTGTCATTTAATTTTCAACTATTGCTGATGAATGCGGTAGCCACAGCGCCATCTGTCGGTAGGAATTTGAACTAACATAATAAAATACTCTAAATAAAATTCCAGACTCCACATATCCGTTTCCTGCAAGAATTCTTTTAATAACTCTATTCGTTTGTTTCTTATTCATTTTTAAAAATGGGTACTCCTTTTTGGGACACCCTGTATTTTTTTTTTAAATAACCTCCGTCTGTGTGTGTGTCTGTAAACTCTGTATCTCCCGAACAAATAGACGTAGAGACTTGAAATTTGGTGTGTACTTAGTATGTAATAGTGGGAAGAAGCTTATTGAATGTCTCTAACCTCGTTTATCCGGAACTATTTTTTTCGGACTCTCGAAATATTCGTTCTGATAAAAGGTATATAAAATTTTTTGAAATTGTTTATTTTAAGGAGTGAATATAAAATACAACAAAGAAAAACATACATTTGGCATAAAGAATGAAGTTGATTGGATAATTAGTTGCCGTGATATTTGTAATCCTATTTCCCACACTCTTCAATTTTTATGACCCTGTATTTCATTCAAATTTCAATTCAAAGATATATTTTAATTGAAAATGAGCCGCAGTAAACCGTTAGTTAATATGATTATCAATTATGGAGGTATACGGATGTTTCTTTTACGCAATTCAGTAATGGTGCATTTAAAGTTTATGACGTCATCAAGCCACGATTTTATTCGAATTGCAATGCATTTATTAAATAGTTTACACATCTTTTATTTTCATATTTTATATTATGCATATCCATGTAGTAAGTATCACGGTGGCCCCAAACGACTAGTTTTGTATATGAAACAGTGTTTAATATACGCAACCGAAATAAGATTGAAAACAATGAGACTTCGATATAATTTTGGATATATATAAGCAGCCGAAATAAGATTGAAAACCGTTAGACTTGGATATATTTTTGGTTAAATATACGCAACCGAAATAAGATGGAAAACAGTGAGAACTTGTATGATGAACATATTTTTGACAGTATGACAGTATGACTTGAACATATTTTTTTTTATCATAATCAATATACAGAGTATCTTAACCCTTTGGGACTCAACAACTCCGATTTGAAAAATATGTATTCTGATGTTAGAATACATCATTTCAAGCATGCAAAAAATAATTAAAAATTTATGACATAAAAATAAAAAATATATTGACTTACAAGTATTTTTTTCACCTCGGCAATAAATAGAAAATTATGTATTTCTCATAAACATTGTCAATTTTCTAACAGAAAATTGTAAAGTATACGAACTTTCTTTTGTAAAAAAAAAAAACTATGAAAATACTCACAATTTAAAGTGAAAAAATTCATGATTCACTAAATGCAAGAGTTGCATATGACGATATTGTCTGCTAATGAATGCCTGAAATAAGTTTTTTAGATTCAACCGAGATATCCACAGATGCCAACTACAATGATTTCTTAGCACCATTAATTTCTAATAAAAATATTATCCTTGTTTAATTGCAAATGTTTATTTAGAAGCAATATCATTACTAATGGGATTTTATTATTATTTTTTTTTTGAGTAATATATAAACTAAAAAGTGAAGAACAGCAGCAATGCATAGATTTTATGCATTATGCAGAAAAGCCAATAGGCATCTGATATTTTCCATTTCAACTTTTATGCATAAAAAATTATAGAATATGAAATACAACAAATTAGATTGTAAATATTGAAATGTTTTAATTCCTGTTATTGAAATAAAGTTAAAATTAATTTAAAAAAAAATCTTTTAGGTACTTTATGTCACGGAGAAAGGCTCTAATTAAAATAGTTTTTTTAAAGTTTTTACAGATGTAAAAGTGTCAAAAAGTTAAAAATATGTTTTGTCACCTATATGTTTTGTCAGCTATAATACTTTATTATGGTTTTAATAATAAGCTGTTTTAATAAAAAATAGACCTTTTTATCCAATTAAAAATTCATTAATTTAAGAAATAACTAATGGATCTGCGTAAAAAGACAGATTTATGTACATGGGTCCGATGACTTTTAACAATTTAGTTAACTATTCTTTAATTAATATGATTCTGAGGGAAAAGGAGGATAATTCTTTTCCCTAAATTACTTTAAATAATTTAAATGTATGACTGAAATTAATAGTTTTTATTATTTTAATAAGACTTTATCCTCCCGGGCAGATAACGCGGTATCGTTACATTTTGTTTTAAATTATGTAATTTAGATCAATCGACACGTTCATATTACGGCTAAAAATCATCTACATTTTGTGTTTTCTAAGAATTTTTGTATGTAATACGGAGGAATTTTAAAACGTCTATGTTATGTTCATTTTACGTTTACTTTACGTTTCTTCCTGCATTCTAAAAAGACTTACTTATTACATAAAGTTACTTATTACATCTAAACAAAAATCGCTGAAATGGATTTTAGTCGTAAAATGACAACGTCTATTGATCTAAATTATGCACTTTAGACGAAAAGTAGATGAATCGGTCTTATAATGTAAACATCGAAAAAGTTCAAAATTGAAAATATTGAATTAATAAACCTTATTGAAAAATTATATCAAGGCATGTCTGTAATATACATTTTTAATCTTTTAAGTGTTGCGAGTAAGTTTAATTTTCAAAAGTAAAAATTTAAATACATATTTTGAAAAACTTGTTCCTCAAGAATTTTACTTTGCGAAAAACTTTGTTGCACATATACGATTACATACATGCTTATGAAACATTTATATAATAATATTTGCATTTGTAGATCGGAAAAGAACAAATAGTGATACCTAAAATTATAACATGTAAATCTTACGTATATTTAGTATAAAAATAAAGACTTTTTTAAATGTAAATTGTATTTATTTTTCGACAATTTCGACACATTATATCATTTTTTTTTTCGATTCCAAACTTTTATTTTATTGCACAGCACGAGTTCAAGACAGCATGGTTTGAAAATATAGTTCAAATGCATTTTGTAGAATTAAATTTGTTCACATACTGAGTTAACGTTGTTAACTGAAAACAAAACACAGTATACGCCAAAATTTTCCATACATACAACAAGTTTCATCCATGATTTTTGTTAAATTTGATAGTAATCTTGTGACTGCTTCACAAACCAGCAATCAGCATGAGTTCTTTACTCAACACATGTTTTTAAGATATCTGAAGTGAAAAAAAAAGGTTAAATCTCTAGAAACACACGGACCAACCTTTAGACAGGAAATTATTAATTTGTATGTTAAATTATTACAAAACATTTTCAATTCTTATGAAAATTTCAGATTTTTGAAGAACAAATCGTTAAAAAAATATCTCATAAATATAAATATCCTGAATAAATACAAAAAGTTCATGTAAAGAAAGTAACTTTCAAATTTTTAAATGCAAAATACTACTTGAAATACTTTTAAGATAATTATGAAATGAATCATTTTATGGAAAAAAAAGGAGGAATATTAAATCTTGCGCAATGCAAGTTCATGCAAATTCTTTTTAAATCGTTCACACAATGAAGGTAATCTTTCTGGTTTTTCATTCCTACCTTAACTTTCCTTCTTTGGCAAGTTTAACGTCTGGGCTCTATTTGTATAAAGAAAAATTATATAAATATTATATAGCAGTATTTTACGGATTATTTTATTTTTGATGTGCATTTGTTCATAATAAAAAAATCAAAATTAATTTGTATTACAAATTTATTTTCTTAATAGCAATAATATTTTATAAGTTAATTAAATTTATTCCAATCTAAAGGAATAGAAAAATGGTACCTTTATTTTATAGAGGCCTTGTGGGTTTTTATAAACGCTTGTCGCAGGTAGGGTTTCAGATGGCGAGTTCTGTTGACAAAAGATATAAAGAGCTGTGAAAGTAAACTTGATAAATTTTTATAGTTGTTTATTATATATATATATATATATATATATATATAATTTTATATACAGTATATTTTTGTTTTTATATAAAAATAGATAAATGGCTTTATATAACATAAATTTTATAAGTATTGCAAAATTGATTGTGAATATAATACATTGGAAAAGTCTCGGTACAAATAATTTCCGTAGAAATATAGTGTAAGGATGGTACTCTAATCATAAAAACAAAATCTCAAGTATGGAAAGATTGGTATATATATATAGCACATTATGTATTAAATGTATTCGGCAGACCCAGAATTCCGCACCATAATTAAACTAGGAATAAAAAAAAATAAATTAAACAGATATAATCTGAACAAGAAAAAATCAAGAAAAACAACCAAAAAGCTGTGGCCTCAACAGCAGTGGGCATATTAAAAAGCACAGCGATGTTTCCGACTAATTACAAACACAGCAAACTATTATTCAGTAGTGGTTTCCACTACTGAATAATGATAGTGTGCCCTGTCTCTCCTCGACGTTTATACGAGAAGTTAGTAATTGGAATTTAAGGCCACATTGTGTATCTGTACTTTAAATATTTAATTTTTAAAAACGAAGAATTTCGTTTATTACAGGTTGCTTTATTCATTCGAATTTAATTAGCTTCATCATGCAGCTTATTTTTAACTGCATAGCATCATTCTAGTTCCACCATTTCTAGATCCGAATTTAAAAAGGGAAATTCCCATATCACTATTCCATAAAAATGACAAATGTTTCTTAATATAAGAAACTACATAAGCACAAACTAAAACATAAACAACAACCTCCAGTTACCGCAGATTGCGAAAAGCATTATTCGTAATTAGAAACCAAAGAAAATAATATATATTCGAGATTTAAAGACGCATTTATAAAAACAAAAGTTCTTTTATTGCCACTTATTTTTGGAAACGTTTCCAACTCGTTTTATAGTATATTAATCAGATTCAACTACCTACAATATAGATTTTTCTGATGCTATCAACTTTCATGTAAATAATTTCATGTTCCACAAACATGTTTTACCGCTAAACATGATAAAGTAATAGCATAAATATTAACATTAAAGTAAAATTATTTTGTTAATGCATGCATAAATTCAGTTTCGAAGCAGTAAATGCTTAATTTTGAATTGATACCATACTCAAAAACTATATTCCGGCTTGCGAAAACACACTAATACTCGGAAACCACTCGGAAACATTCCCCAAAATGAGTGGCAAGAAAAAAAAAACTTACTTTTTTTTTTTTTTTTAATAAGGAAAATATATTGTTTTCTGAGGTTTCTAAAAAAAAGAACGCTTTTCGGAATTGTGGGTAACTCGGAAGAGGTTATTTTACGTTATTTTACGTAGTTATACTATATATACGTAGATCCAGAAACATTTATCATTTTTTACAGTGTAGCTCCGGCATGATCTTCAGAGAAACGTTACACAGTTAATTTTTGGGAATTATCAGCGTTTTCGAAGAAATGAAGAAATAAATATTGTATTCTTATGAAATTCATTAATTATTCGTATTAAAATTTTTGCAACTATTATTTGTAGAATGTGAATAATGAAAATGGAAGGAAGACTTATCAAATGCCTATTAAAATTATCTCTCTTACTGCATACTTTTCAGAAAATAGATTTAAAAAAATTCTATTTCCATAAATTCCATCGTTCTTGCAATTATTAACTAATGAACATTCTTTGAATACTTTTCACATTTAAGAACAAAACTGCAAACGAAACAAACATAAAAAGTAATTGCTCTTATTAAGGGAAATTTATTCTTTTTATGTAAGTTCTGTAAATATTTTGAATAAAATTAATGCAAAAAATTTTTGGACTTTTTTTTTTTTTTTTGTATATAAAGTTTAATTAAATGTAATAAGAACAAATTTCTAAAATTCCTACAACATTTTCATTATTTCTTAATTCTTCCGAAGACTTCTCTTTAGAAAATAAAATAAAAGTCATTTTGTAAATGTAACATAACGTATTTCATTTTCTTCTCTTGGAGAAAAGTAAATAATTGAATTAAAATAATAATAATCTAATAATAATAAACGTATCTAGAAATTACTTTCATTTTTTGTCTTTCATGCTGCGTGTAGGGATGTGATTATTTTTAAGTAGTCGAATCTTAAAAAAAAAACAAGAACGAAAAATCCCTCGTCAAGCATAGATTCTGAAACACTTTCCAACACATTCGGAGTACTGTGCTGTATCAAAACTGCACATTTTATAAATAAACAAAATCAAAGACAAACCATGGAGGGGAGGCCTACCTTTCGGCTTAAGCTCAACTAGTCCCGCCCAGAAGTTTTGTTTACAATGCGCAAAGCCTTACAAGATAAATATTAAAATTGATACAAGACAATAAATACAAAACAATACTAATAGCTCACTTATTGAACGATAAACAATTAATAAATACGATCAAGACAAATGAAATAATCATAGAATTAACACAAATCAAATACCACCATGAGATTAGAAAAGTAGTACTGAAACACAAATTCCAAAAATTCAAATTTTGATGATGTAAGAACTGAGATTTTTAGGTGGAGTAAATTTTGATCATTTACTAATTATACTGAGCAATACTAAATAATACCTTGTGATACTAAGCAATAATTATACTATGTAATACTGAAATACGAATTCTGAAATTACAAAATTCCGAAAATACAATTTACCAAATATACTGAGCAGAACGAAATAATACTATAATACGATGTGATACAGCAAAAATAGATAATGCATAACATATTTGAAAACCCAATGTCAGCAATTACTTTCAAAATTCAAACAAATTATCCGAATTCTTGTGTGCAGCCCTATATACGATCTATATACTTGTATGTATACTACACAGTTTGCTAAAATTTACATCAATTAGGAAATACGTAGTACAATTCAAAATTCCGCTACAGCAATTTCCGACAATAAACGGATAATGTTCGTAAAGTTTTTGGGCAGCCCTGTACAGGGTTTATAGAATTTATATACACCAATTAATATGCAACAAATTAGTAACATTTTAAAACGCGTACCACAAATGTAAACAAGCTACCAGCAATTATTGTTAATAGACAGTACTCTAACCAAACTCTTTTGTGCATCCCTGTAAATGCACGATTCATTCTATACAAACCATATTCTTCAGTAAATGCCGTGTTGTGCTCCTCAGTGATATGTATTAGATTTAAAATGTTTAAAATAGTGTATTATCATTTTAAAATATACGCCGCAAACGATTTTCCTCGCATAGACCGTAATGTAAAGGAATTCTTTTGAGTGTACATGTAAAACAAACCTTAAGTGCTACACATTTCATTTTCTATACAAATCGGCCAGAGTAAAACCCAGTAACATATATAAATTTCATGACCATCCGAGTATATTTACGAGAGTTAGAGCATGGACAGACGGCAGACAAACTGAATTCATAAACACTTTTCAACTATGTTGGAAAGTATTGTACACGAAACAAGTAAACGAAAATATTTTTTTTTTCTCACATAAAATCACAGATATTTTTATTATTCCAATATTAAATCAACTGTTTAAAACTTAAATACTTTAAACTTAAAAACTTAAATACTTAACTTTAAATTAAAATATAATAAGAACAAAACATTATGGCTCACGCATACATTGTGAAACACTTTCCAACAATTAGAAAATAATATTATTGAACAAAAACATAATTTATAGAAAAAGAATTTTTTATGCAATTAAAAAAAAGCAATTTATTTCCTATATTGTTTAGGCCCAAGTAGGGCCAGATATTAAAGTATTTCATTCAGTTAGTTTTACATTTGATGTCAATTTTTTCATAATAAACAGGTTAAACCAAATGAACATAAAAAAAAATCCAGCTGTATGATATTCAAATCACTTTTGAAACTTAGTATCAATCGAATGAAAAAGAAATAAATCTTTGACTTTTTTAAAGGTTTGTATTTTGCAAGCCTCTTGTCACTTTGAATACGCCCATCGTAAATATATTAATGTTTAATCTGTAATACAAATAAATGTTTGCAGCTTAAAATATTAACCAAAAAATTCCAAAGATTTATTTTATTTTTATTCGAACAGGATCTACGTTTTACGAGTGATTTAAATATCTGAATGATTTTGTTTTTAATGTTCATTTGACCTTATTTATTACCAAAAATTTAATATCAAATGTAAAACCAACTGAATGAAATATTTTAATATCTGCCCCTTCTCTGGCGTAAACACAATGTGAGAAATATATATATACATATATATTCATTTTTATTTGTTCTGCAAATTATGTTTTTGTTTGATATGCCAAGTTTTTTAATAAATACTGCATACATACGAACTCATTTCAAAATTAACAGAGGGAACCATCATCAAGGTTTGATATATTCTGTTTTCGTATCACAATTTTTGATGTAAATTTAGCATTCATTAATCCAAATTGTTTCACCAGTGCAGTAATGTAGGATTTTGCAGATTTGAAAAAAACCTTCCCATCTGAGTATAAAAAATCAATAATAAAAACGTAAAAAACAATTTTAATTAAATTTTGTTATACTATTTTCCAACAGAGTAAGCTATGTATGCGACTGAAAAATTTGCTCAATTTTTACAGATCATACGTATTAATTGGTATAGCCGCCAAACAATAAAAAACATTTAAAAACAGATTTACTAAAATTTTGTTGGCCTTTTTCCTCTTAGCGGGCGATATAAACGCAAGAAAAATTATTACCTAATTTTAATTTCGGGCATGGTCCCCATATTGCTAAACATAACAAAATCAATTTTAAAGTTTTAGTTATGCACTTTCCCACCAGGATCGCCAAACTTCAATCTTCTCGTAAGCTTCTAATTCTTTTGCAGATTTCAAGATTCGCTGTTCAAGTTCTTCACAGACTTTAGGTTTCGACAGAAGCATTTCCTTATACAAGTGTGGGATTAATTGCGAGAAAGTTCTATGTACCGCAATTGGTTGAATTTTGTTTTTGAGAACGTTTTAGGGACTCTGATTGATTGAATCATATATCTTAGCGCCTATTTGAAATTTCTAGAAAATTTCTTCAGATTCTGAATGTCAATGTTTTCGCTAAATATCTCCAAAACTTGGCGAGAAGTTGCTAATTTGACGACACCCTTTCATTTGGCTCCAAGTACGTGTTTTGTCATTGGTAATCTTGAAAGTCGATTTTCCCGACAGATGTCGCCAACATTTTGCCATATACCGCCAAATTTGGCGAAATGCATTCCATTGAAATGCATTCATTGATTTTCCCATTGAAATGCATTGACCCGTAGTGACCCCAAAATCCCAATGGTCCTCTCGTACCCCAAAACGAGTATGATAGTTAGGATACAAAATTTAGTTAAAATCGTTAGATCCGTCTTTTAGATAAAACTTGTATACGCATGCACACACAAGATTTCCTCGTATTATAATACATGATTTGGTTACGCCATTTTTGCCCAGAGGTCGCTATGCACGCAAGAATAAATTTTGTGGAATCAGTGCTACATAATTTTAACTTGGAGCACAGGTGCT
This sequence comes from Maratus michaelseni, assembly GCA_963931845.1. Lineage (NCBI taxonomy): Eukaryota > Metazoa > Arthropoda > Arachnida > Araneae > Salticidae > Maratus > Maratus michaelseni. The sequence goes on along the minus strand of OZ007593.1, from coordinate 199,660,492 downwards.
ATATGAGAAAACGTAATAAAATCCATTTTAAAGTTCCAGTTATGGAATCGCCCACCAGGGGCACTGCCAGCATAAAAAAAATCTACCATGTTAAAATCATTTTTTTCAAACATAAATTTGAGCATAGCAGAACAATATTCTAATAATAATAATAAAAAAAAAAAAAGTAAAACATTTATTAAAAATAAACTATCTAACCTATTTCACGTCCGGCGACGCTGTAAACACACCAAAAAAATCTGGGCTAACTACTTTTATGTTCTATACAGCTATTATACAATGAAATATAAAGAAAATCTATTTTATTGCATTTGATTACCTTATTTCTTCCCAGAGAACACTATAAACGAAAAAGTATATTCTGTTGAACCAGTACAGCCTATTTCATAATCAAGATCTCCTTATCATACTTCAGACCTCACAATCAGGATAAAGTCTATGGGTGAAAATGTCCGCTGTAATTGCGAACTTATTAACTGACTTTCTCCGGAAAGCCTGCTAAAAACTACAGATACTATTTCGTAAACGGTTGCGTAAGAAAACAATGGAACTATGAAAAAACATTGTGTTAATGCCAATTTAAAAAAAAATTATATTCCACTAAAAACAAATACATATAAAACATATTATTTCGCATAATTTCTATCCTTCAAAAACATTGTTGAAATTGACGATTTACATATAAAAATAATTATTATATAATAAAATATTTTAGCTAATCTTCTGTAATCAGGTTCAAAGCCAAAGTTAGCGCCAAATATGAGCGATGATGGAACAATGTGATTCCAAGTATGCGGTAGTTACAACCCTGGTTGAAATATTAAATTAGTTTTGCGACAAATTACACTTATTATTAATAAATGACACATATTATTCATAATTTACACTAATTATTTATAATTTATATACATTAAACGAAACTATACTTATTATACAAAGTCGTGTTTGTTACTGTTTTAAACATATGGCTCAGATCGCCCTTCTTAAGTCCAAATTGTGCCGAAGTACAGGGTGATTATAAAAAAAAAATATCCCGATATATGAGCCCATAACTGTCATACCGTTCTCAGAAACTGAATGAAATTCTGGCTTAAAGTATTTTGAGGTATGCGCTCAAGACTCACGTGAAAAACAACAGTTACGGTTACAGTGACAAAATTTCGAAAATTTCAAACGGCAACACCTACTTTTTTTTTTTTTTATTGGAATGTGATCTTCGTAGTGAAACACCATAAAAAGCGTTGAAACGGTACCTGTAGCACGAAAATCGCCAGACAGCCTAAGAAGAAAAGTGAAAACAACCAATAAAGGACAGAGAAGCAACAGAAAGTAAAACATTTTATTGTTCAATGAATCACAATAAAATGTTTTGTTTTATATAATTCCAATAAAAAAAAGTAGGTGTTGCCATTCGACATTTTCGAAATTTTGTCACTGTAACCGTAACTGTTAGAATTTAACTGTTGTCTTTCATATGATTCTTGAGCGCATACCTCAAAATTCTTTAAACCAAAGTTTCATTCAGTTTCTGTGAACGGTATGATAGTTAAGGGCTCATATATCGGGATAGTTTTTTTATAATCACCCCGTATTTATAAATAGGAAGAACCAAAAAAACAAAACAAAAAAAAACACTAAAAATGATTTGCCTTTGTCATTTCAAACTACGCGAATAAAAATTTTAATTAAGCTTGCTTTCACACATTCAGCTCGACATTTCCGAATTTCTAGAGTGGTAAAATCCTCAGCTCCAGCAGAACAAAAGGGCAGATTTTTTTAGAAGATGTGGGATAAAGCTGATACTTTATAATAAATGAAAACACGGATAATCTTAAGTAATCTAGTCCACAGCCAAAGTTGGTGTCTAACAGGAAAATGTGTTGACAAAAATGCGTTTTGGAATGTATGTGAATTGCAACAGGGAAATTTATTATGCGCCAAAACATGCCCACCCAAATTGGCTGTGATCCCGATGGAAATATGGAACGTTCCATGGAAACACTGAAGCGTGCGCCTTAGGTATTTTAAACTGAAATGATCCCCCATCACTTCAAAAAGGAATAAAACTATAGAAAAATAAATAAATAAAGCAATGAAAGTGTGCATTTAAACATTCCAAAATCTGAATGAACGATGTTAAATTAATACTGTAACATAAAATTCTAACTGTGAAAAAAAAAGTAATAAAGTAATAAAGTAATTCATGTATATAAAAATATAAAAGAGAAAATATATTAAATATTTAATTTTTCGGGATCTAGACGCTATTCATTTACTTCGAAATTTAATATTATTGAGTAATTCATGAAAAAAAAATATTTCCTGATTATTATTTTTTTTTATGCGGACAGAATACAGCAATAAAAAATTTTGGTTTAACAGTAAAATATGTTCATGTTATAAGAAAAGAAAAATGTCTCGAACATATAAAAATTTCAAATAAACAATTCTTATTTGAAAACGTAAACAAAATGAGAAAACATATTTTTTTAAAAAATTGAAAATAGTCCTGTTACTGATATTAGATGGCGCTAATAGCAGGACAACCATGTGATTTTTAACTACGCGTACAGAGGTCAATGGAAATTTAGCAATTGCTAAGTCTGAAGTATGATAAAAAAGTCTTGTTCATAATAAACACCTATGCCATTAATATATTTAAAAGCATTTTTAAGAAGCACGATATCAGTAAATCCATGGCATAATATATTTTCAACTTTATCGATCATTGAATAAAAGGCACGTAATTTTAAAAACATTTTTAAAATGCACAAGACAAGTAAATAACGAACATTCATCCAATTTTGATAAAAGCAGTAACAACATCAGGATTTATAGGCAATGATTGGATGATTAGTTGAAGCCTGACAAGTCTCTAAACAGTAACAGCGCTGGAATTTGGAGATTTTATTGGAATATAATTTTTTACACAATTTGATGTTTTGAAGAAAATTTGTAGAAGCGCGTAAAAAGGTGGGAGAAATTTAGTAGTTAACTTGTTCAACGAGAGATGCTGCGTTAGAATAACATCGGGGAGTCGCGTTGGAAATCGAAAAAGCATGGCACTGCCGTAAAATTCTTTAATTAAATTAAAATTGTAATTTTTTTCGAACAATAAAATGCAATTTCTATATAAGCAATTAAAAAAACATAACTCAGTAAAAATCCACTTTCAGAAATTTTTACTCATATATTGTAGTATGTGCTATTTCTGTCATGCAGCCCTGTATATAATCTATTGAATTATACACATGACTAAAAATTACGTGTTTAAAAATACGTACCACAGCGGAAAACGCACTTCCATCAAATATCGATCATATTTAGTCGTGTAACTGAATTATTTTGGGCGTCTCTATATATGAACAATAAATGCTAATCAATCCATGATCTGTAAAATACATGTTGTAGTACAACTCATTGATCTTTTATAATTTCATTATATTTTAAGTATCATAACACGCTTAATAATGCACCGTAACCATTTTTTTCCATGCATTATAATGCAATGGCATTGTTTTGTGGGCCCCTGTAAATGAACTATAAATGCTACTTACTGTATACTCTTAAGAAAGCATGTTGTAGTCCAGCTCAGTAATGCGTACCAATCTCATTATGTTTGTAATATAATATCATCAATAAAACACTCTGTACACGATTTTCCCCATCGATCGTAATGTAATAGAAAACTTTTCACTGTATATAAAAATTACATGCCAATTTGAGTATATTTACTAGTGCTAGAGAACGTTCAGATTGACTAAAATGATAAACACATTTAAACTTTTTACGAAAGTATTAAAAATCATAAAAACATAATGCGCTAAATATTAAATTCTGTTTCATTGCCCATATCTCAGCGACAAAAAAATCAACAAGATTGATCCCATACAATATAAAATGTGGTATATCCGTTACGTGGATATAATTGTTTACGGAGTATAAACATCAAAATAAATATTTGAACCATACAGAACATACAATTATCATAGATTATAAGGTGAAGCGAGGAGAGTCTGCGCACAATTCAAAAGAATAACAATAAAAAATCTAAATATATATTTTTTTGCTAAACTATCCATGAATAATTTTTACTTCATTTGTTTTTTTTATGCATTTCCATTGCTATTTTGTTGTTATATTGTAATTTAATAAAACAGGTGTAATAAAACCAATAAAGTTATTTTGCGTAATCTGTCCTTACAGTGTTGATGTGATTGCGCACATGGCGTAGGAGAGATTGTTACTAATAATAACCACAATTAAATTGTTAACAATAATAATTACACTTAAATGACATTGTTGTAAGGTTTTTGTGAACAAATAGTATCGTATTAGGAGTGAATATTTCAACCTAATTATTAAAGAATCAGAAAAAGGAAATAATTTTAAAAACAATTAAAAATTTTTAAATAAAAGGGAAAAAATAAATAATCAGAAAAGGCAAGTCCAGATAAGATTACAAAATAACATTAAGTTACTTGAAAACACGTTTAACTTAAAATTAGTCCATTTTCATTTTTCATTTTTTATGCAAATTTACCAATAAGCTGCGTAATCTCACCTAGCATGGGAATTAATGGGAACAATGTGCCATCTCTCCTAAGTAACGGATGCGCAAACTCTCCAATTTCGGTAGGAGAGATCGCGCGGCCTTTTATTTAAACATTGCCGCTATTAAAACGAACCGTTCATGTTCACATTGTTAGTCTAGATTAGTAGCTTATGAGAAATCGTTTAAGTTCAAAATATTTTGTACTACTGACATTGTATAGAAATTTTGATGCATAGCTATGAAAATTCAAGCACTTACTTTGGGAAAACAAAACAAAATAGCAATGCTTTATCTAAGACGCTCAAAACAATCAACGTGCACTTTCAATTAGACACTCCAATACTGTTGTTGTACAACTACCTGCTCGCTGTGCGCTCACTCTACTTCTCCCCCCCAAACCTCTATGTGAGCGATCTCTCCGACCGCGCCATCTCTCCTGGCTTTACCTTACATGAATTAGAGATTTTCAATTTCACCGATAAAACGTTTCACTGATTCTGTAATGATGAAAAAAAAGTGTAATGATTAAAGTATTTGTATAAATAATAATAAAAAACAGAAGAAGAGGCAAAAATGCTATTATTCTAAATTTTAATATTTTTGTTTTTGTTTATTTTTTATTATATTTAAAATTTGAAAGGTTTTCTTTAAATATTTTAAAGAAATCGATTGTTCTTTAAAACAGCAACAACAAAAATATTTTATAGAAAAAAATAAAGATAAACTTTTAGTTAGATGTAAAGGAATTATGTAAATAGTATTTAGAAAATATTTTGTTTTCCGTACTTAGTTCAACATTATTCTAGCCTAATTGTAAAAATGGTTTTCTTAAAAAGCAAATGTTTAATGATATCTCTATGAAAATAATTATAACAAAACTTTAGAAACGTGTTTTATGTTTTAAAATTCACTTTATTGAACTAGTATGGAAAAAAAAATCTTTTTGAAAATGATTATAAATATGATTTATATATATTCTTTACATTAAACAGATTTTGTTAATGTGTGTTTAAATTTATTTATTCAATCAAGATTTTATTTCCTATTTTAATTTTAGAAATGACACAATAATAGTTTTAAGTTAACGATATAGGTTTTCAGTGGATAAAAAACGTATTTTGTTGTATATTTTTCGTGATTTATTATCAAATACAGTAAGTATGAGTCATAAAAATTAGTTTATCATGTCCAATTTTGGATAAATCCCAAGCTTAAATCTGGAAGTTAATAACGTTTCTATCATTTCAAACTATCGGAAAACTGTTTTAAGAAACTTTTACATAGTTTTCCGATAAAATGTATTGTCAAAACTTTATATCACGTTTTCTGTAAACTTGCATAATAATGCATCAAACAATTTCATAAATAAGATTTTGTACTTTGTTATTTCAGTATATTAATTCCTTTTATGCAACCATTGTAGAACTTCAGCATAAGATAAATATAACATAATAATTGAAATTTTTTGAAGTACAAGTATGTTCAGAGATAAAAAAATATGATGGTCCAACTTTGTGAAATTTTGGATGACAGTGTCATCGATTAGCTTCAGAGGCGCACTATCATTTCGCAATATCGAATAAAAAATTAAAGTAATTCTTAAAATAATTCACCATTGAAGTTGGATATAAAAGGGGCTAGAATCAAATCAACTAGGATTGACCTTTAAAACAATAGAGTTACTTATTGGTATGAATGATGGAAAACGATGAATGCCGGAGATTCTTTAAAAAGAGATCCATAAATAATAGGATTTAACTGTCGCTTACTATCACTTTTCTTCATCCTAAACCTTCATGTGGTTTAATATTTTACAATAAAAATTGTTAATAAATAAGTTAGTTTAATTTGAAATCGAAAAGCAGTAACCATACCTGTACGGAAAAAACTCGAAATATTTTTATTTTTCTAGAGATATGTCATTCAATCGAATGATATTAAATTTTGTTCTACTATTCAATATTTACTAAATTTATAACCACTCATAAAGATTTTGTAAAATATGTTATTCTTGGTAAGAAAATTAATCGTTACGCTGTTGACCTTAAATACGGAATTATATAAGACTTTGAAACAAGGGGGATGTTAAAACCAGCCGTAATGCCAAAAACTACTGTTTGATGCCGATACACATTTATTTGTATCGGATTTTCTTTATCCTATATCCAACCATTATCGATATATTTCTCTTATAGTGATTTGAATGATCGTTTCTTTCACCAACGTAACTCATACGTAAACGATTTAATATCGAAGAAAATATTTCAATTAAATTTTGTTTAGTAAATAAGTAACCGTTTAATGACGGAAAAACAAATAAATGGGAGCTTCCGTTTAATATTGATTTTATAATCATGGTAATGTTATCTTTTTTTACTGCACTATGAAGCAAATAATAAACATACCATAGTTTATAAATTGGTGCCTCTTCAATTACATGCCAAGAGCTATAACTATTTTCCAAAACCATTCAAAGTAATTGTCACAGCTTCCGGAATTCGTTAATTTTGTTTTTTGGCATATAAAGAGGATTTTTCCGCATTTATTTTATTATCGGGTAAAAGCTCAGAACAAAGATACTAGAAGGTCTATGGATAAAAGCAAACTGTTTAGAACAAAGTCCAATGTCTAAAGATCCCTTATTCACCGAATTTTACGAGCAGAGACGACATAATAAATGAAGATAACTCACACAATTCGGCTCAGTGCCAGAATTTAAACTGCCAATGACAGTCTACCCCAATTTCGTATCCTTTCCCGTAATGCCACATATAAGACTATCAATGTTTTTCAGTTAAGAATTTAACAGTAATATCTGCAACAATTAACAATTTTATAGTTAATTCATTTAGATGATTTTTATGCACACGCTCAGGGGCATCAACACCACCAAACAGATATTGCTTAAGTATACTCTAATATTTTATACTTTGTGCAAAATCTGCACAAACTCACACAATTCGGCTTAGGGCCAGGATTTAATCTGCCCACGACAGTCCACTCCAAATTCGTATCATTTCCAGTAATGCCACATCTAAAATTTTCAATGTTTTTCATTTAGGAATTTACCAACAATGTCTACATCAGTTAACAATTTTATACCATTGTAAAAATTAAATTGATTGTTTTCCAAATAATTTATTTTTATTTCGTGCAACTTTATTATATGTTCCCGAGGCCCAAACTGATTTTTCCTAATTTCTGAACGAATACGTTTTTGACTAAGTACGTCTAATTTGCACTTATATTTACCATCAGTATCCCTAAATTCATTTAGATGATTTTTATTCACACGCTCAGAGGTATCAACACCACCAAATAGAGATTGCTTAATTATACACTTATATATTATACTTTCTGCAACATCTGCACAGTTATAAAATTTCATAGCATCACTATCGTAAACAGCCTGAATAATAACCATTCGATTACACCCATTCTGAATTTGTACATTTAATGATTGTAAAACTACATCTGAAATCGTAGCAAAATTTTTCACACTGTCTATTTTGTTGTCCTTTTATCTCGATTCGAGATATTATCCACTTTGTGAGAAGTTATATATTCTATGCTTTGATTTACATTGGTTAGCACAGTGATTTTTTTAAGCATACGGAACAAGCATTCCTCTTTTTGTAACATTATCTTTTTTCTAATCCAAACTAACTGAATAAGAATCGTACCAGTTTTCTGACATGTGTGATTATTTACAAAATATAAAATGAGATTTTTTAAACACATGAAAATATTTACAAACATTACTATTACTCTTCTATTATTTCCATTAAGCAACTTGCATGGTATACCATATTTCGGTTCAGAATACACATTTTTCTTAACATTTTATTTTTCTGAACGCAAAACATCACGCGTGATTTTTCGAAATTGTATTTCAAATTCATTTTTTGCGAAATTCGTCTCTTCCAATTTTTGTAATTATATAAATACGTAGCACCTGTAGTCGTCGTCTGGTCCGTCCATCTGTCCGCTGTCTGCATATAACAGCGCAAAAACTACCCAAACGAATGGATTGAAATTTAATACACATAGAATTTTGTCGAGTCATTTCAAATTTTATGAAAATCGAATCAAAACTTAAAAATATATTAATAAAAGTTTTCTTTATGCTATTAAATCTTATCATACGTAATTAATTCAATGATATCCCATGATAGGTCATGATTCCAGGCTGTCATGTTGATTACGTCATATTTAAGATGGCGTCATATTATTTTCGTTTTACCATACATTTTTGACATTAAATTGTATAGTTTGGCGAGAAATTGTGTTTTTTAAGTAGTCGAAGGGATAATGGAGAAGTGCCCTTTTTTTTTAATCAAACGTCTGGAGTTCAAAGCAATAAAGCATGAGGCGCTGATTGGATTTTTACCACATTCAAAATATTCAAAAGATAAAATGTTGCCAACTTAAAATGTACTTAATTTATTACGAAAATTAATCATATAATAGTAATAGACAATATAATTCATTTCATCGAATATGTTTATAGTACTAACGCACCTCATTTGTCATGTTCGACGCACAATTTCCAAAGTGCTTCTTAAATAGGTGGGTTGTGCTGATTCTATGAACGCCAAAAACATGTAAGCAAATTTTTCTTGCGCTAATCGCAAAGATTCCAATGTACATTCTTTCGTTCGTAGTTTGTCTTAGAGCGTCAACAAATTTATTTGTGTTTTATCCGTAATAACCAGTTTTAGATGTTCTCGGATATAAATATGGATAAGAACACATTGTTTACTTAATTTTTCTTTTAAATAACTCAGAGCCTAATTAATTAAAATACCGGCTACTAAGCAAATTAATTCTAATTTGCTTAGTAGCCGGGAAACTTTCACGATCTGTTTAGCCATTGAATCGGGCTAGGTATTAGTTTGTTCGCAAAATCTTTTCCGTTTGGGAAAATCAGTTCGTACCGGAAAATTCTGCCCTTCAATTATTAGATAGTGCCGAACATTTGATATCGGTTAAGGGGATTCCGAGTTGCAATCTACTTAACGCCCACTCTATTGTAAGTAGAATGTCTCGTATTAAATTGAGCCGTTGGGAAAAGTTAAGAAGTAGTATTAACTACATGATAAAGGAACAATCACAATATAAAGGATAGATGTAAAATTAAGAAATGAGATTATATAAAATTTGGAATCATAAAGTAAGGCGATAGAGATTAAGGATAGAGTCTAACTATTGAGAAGAAAATGAAATGGCATAGCTGTAGTTATAACTAACTACCTGTAAGGAAATTGAAAAAGTAAAAAATAGGGTTCGGAACACGTTCGTGAAACAGCACATAAATGCCAGGTGGTGAAAATGTGGGCAAAGCTTAAATAAAACAAGAAAGAAAATCATGCGTCAAGCATAGATTATGTAACACTTTCCAACGCTTCCAAAATAATTTTACAAATCATTACCGTTTAATAAGCTGAAAGATAACATCTAAGTAAACAATTTGGAAAACGCATAACATATTTAAAAACGTAATTTCAGGAATTTCCAACATATATTTCCAACATATACAGTATTCGGATAAATATCCAAATACTTTTATTCAGCCCTGTATATGATCTATAGATTTGTATATACTACATAGGATGCTAAACTTTAGTTTAGTTAGGAAAGGCGTAGCACAGTTTAAAATTCTCCTTCTGGAATTTCTTTCAATAAACAGAAATGTGTTCGCGAACTTTTGTGCTTCCCTGTATATGAAATACAGAATTTATACACACCAAGTAATAGACAAAAAAGTGAGTTAAATTTAAAATCGTGTTCAGCAACTTAAAACGCACTTCCAGGAATTATTATTAACAGACAGTTGAGAATTCTTTTGTGTGTCCCTGTAAATGAACGATGACTGCTATACACACAATATTCTGTAGTAAACCTCTTGTAATGCACCTTAGTGATATATATAAATTTCAATGCGTTTAAAATAGTGAAACATTATTTAAATAAACCGCAAACGATTTTTCTCCATAGACGTAATCTAACGGAATTCTTTTGACAGTCGTTGTAAAGTAACTATAAGGGCAATGCACACCTTATTGCATATTACGCTTCTTGTAATGCACCTTAGTTACATATATCAATTACAATGTATTTGAAATTGTGTAACATCATTAAAATAAACCGCAAATGATTTTTCCCCATAGACCGTAATGTAACAGAATTCTTTTGAGTGTCCCAGTAAAAAAACTATTAGTGCTACACACTTCAGTTGAAATAAGGAACATGCTATTAGATAACGACAATAACATATAAAAATTGCAGGGAATCCGATTATATTTACGGGAGTTAGAGGACGGCCAGACGGCCAGACGGCCATACGGCAGACAAACCGAAGTCATAGACACTTTTCAACTAGGTTGGAATCTGTTAAAAAAGGCACTCAAAACATGTTGGTATAGCTTTGATATTAAGTTTTAATTAAGAAATTAGGTAGTTATAATGTGGAAACAATTTCTGAGTAAAAAATAAGAGAGAGAAATACAGTTGTGGTGAGCACTAATTCTCACAGTCCATAACGCTGGAATTATGGTATTTTACGGTGATGTAATTATTAGACATTAGCTATCGGAATTAATGTCCAATAATTAAATGATAGAATTCTCCGGTACGAACCAACTTTCCCAAACGGAAAAAAAAAACTTTTCGAACAACCCAATCGATTAGTATTTATATAGAAATTTATCGCAGACGCCAATTCTTTGATCTTCATTTATTTTACACTAAACTCTGTCAGGATGCAACCAGGACGTAAAGCAATTCTGAAGTTACGATCAAATTTCACGTTGATTTGTTAATCAACGTGTTCGTAATAATTGTTTGATTTCTAGAAATTTCTATTTTTTAGTCGCCTCTACTACTTATGAAGACAAAATGTTATTTACGTTGATTATACTTACTTTTGATTTCATTCTTTTGCGCTTTACCTTTGACTTAGAAAGTTTCTTGTAATAGTCTTGGTCTCCTTCGTATTCCTTAGCATATTGCTCTTGAATGCAAACTATGTTTTTTTAATAAAAAAAAAAAAGCTTTTATTTAACTAAAGTTGGTTTTGGTATGCAAAGATGGAATTTTGTCATCCATTTTTCGCTCACTTCCTAATAGGCTAGAATTATAAAAAATGAATACACATGTGTATTTCTGATGACAATACAGCATTTTAATATTTATAGAACTACAGTATAAATTAATAACTTTATTTTAAAGCATATTTCCGTTAGCCAAGTGATAAGTCGTCAAATATTCTTTATTGTTAAAAATGGATTTCACGATGCGCCAAACCGCACTCGCCAATTTATGCCAACTAGCTGTGAACAGACAACAATGAAATATTTTAAGCACTATAAAATAGAAATTATAAATTAAAATAAAGAATTCAAAGCATTAAAAATTATGCATTAATGAATTAGGAATTTCATATTAATTAAATTATGATTATACGTTGAGAAATAAATATAGAAATCCTAAACAAATTGATTAAATAATGATTTTTTTCTTTCCTTTTATCATATCTTAAAAAAGAAACACAGCAAATTTTATCATTTTATTCATAAATTCACTAGTTCGCGCTTTTAACTGAGCGTAAAAAAGCAGTGAACTTTCGATAATACGGTTCTGCGACCACGCCAAACTATCGCATTTTAATGAAAATTGTTTGGAAAAATCATGAATTGCAGTCATGAATTTAGGCGTGATTTTCAAGATAAGCATTGATTATAAACGGGTATATATATATATATATATATATATACATAGAAATAGTGGTTATATATATATATATATTTCTATTTTTATACTTGATTTTGAAAGATATCTAAAATTTTCTCGGCTACACTTCGTAGCATTTTATACTTTTTATGTTAATTGTTCTAACAGAATCTCCATATATCTCCATATCATTTGCATCTGGATTATAGGCCCTTATAAATTCTTGAGACTAGTTAACATTCTTGGTAGTGAAAAATCTAGTTTACTGTCTTTGTCGTTTTACGTCCTCTAAACACATTTTTTGATGTATAATTATTTTGCTTAAAATAAAAACTATTTATTTTAACTATTAGAATTAAAAGTTATAATTAGCACTCATCATGGCATGAAATGCCAGAATGTGGCGTACTTAAATATTTAACATTAGTCAAACAACTGTTTAAACTGAATATGTACACTGAAAGAAAACTTATACCACCTTCATCTAAAACGAATAAGTAGTCATTTTCTAAATCTCTAAACTAGAAATATAGATTTCCGAGTTAAGCGAATAAGGTAAACATCTAAACTGAATAGACGAAATGATCGAGAATTTCTAATGTTTAGTTTTCTAGGTGATAAAACGATATATTATATTAGGAATTGTTGGAATTGCAAGAAATTATCACTTGATATCTGGAAAAAAATTCATAAACTAGAATTATAGTTACTAAAATTAACCTCTTGTGTTCACATTTATTTGCAGAGACTTTTAAATAACTTTGACCACGATAATATAGGAAAACGTTCTTGAATTTGATTAGAGGAGTCTGAAATTTCTATCAAAGGGAACTAGAATTTATGACGATGACATGGAACTATTTTTACTTTCTTCTGTCTTTACAAGCAGAAAGTATTAGATTCATGAAAATTTTCGACTTCCGGTTTTCGACGGATTTATACGTTTTAGAAGGTCCTGAACACGATTTGACTGTTTTTAGAAAATGTCTGTCTGTGAGTCTGTGAGTCTGTGAGTCTGTCTGTCTGTCTGTCTGTATGTGACACAAATTTTGTGGGCGCTCTATCTCAAGAACTAATGCTCGTAATTTAATAAAACTTTATATTCAGTTAGTCTCTGATATAAATTGGTGCTGATTAGTTTTTGGTAAAAAATCGCTCAGCAGCGTGCGCAGCTATGCAGCATTTTGCAGGATTTACACGATTTTAGCGATAGTCATATCTCAAGAAATAATGCACGGAATTTAATAAAACTTGAGTTTCAGTTAGACCTTGATATAAATGGGTGCTGATTCTTTTTAGTGTATGCGAAACCTGTGTCAGATAGAAGAAAGTTTTGGGATTGGCACATCCGGCTAGTTTCTAGAGGCACAATTTAATTTCTAGATAATAGTGACAATTTTTTTTCTCAGTGTATTAGTATAATCATTTTTCCACCCATCAGCTTATAATGAACATGCCCGCAAAATACGCTGGTCCTAAGAGAAGAAATCTCTCTTTCTGATTGCAAATATATATTTACAAGTCACATTTTAATAAGGAATTGTTTCTATTTTTTTTCTATTTTTTTATTTGATATTGATTCGATAATGTGGCAATCCCAACGAATTCAGTTCGTATGATTTGGGTCACGTTGTACTTTTAATGTTCAATCGTATAAGATAAAGAATACAAATATTTAGTTCTGTTCACTTTAATAGAATACAAAGACAATATTACTACTGAATCTATTATAAAATATAATTTATTTTCAAAAATTATTGATTTTAGGGTATCATTCATTCGCATGTTAGAGACGATACGCGCAGAGTCATGTAAAAGCATTTCTTTCTAATGCTGAATAAAAACACATATTTGTTGTGCATTTTATGATTTACCAAATACAAATAATAATATTTATCAAATGTTTAATTGCATTTACTTAATGCCATTGAAATGTTTTGGATTTGAATAGGTAACTGCAATATAAATATACATACATTATATAATAAATAAACGTATGTTAAATATCTGATATAAATTAGTTAAACCCTTCAAACATTTATTTCGAATTCATTGTTCGAAGTAATAAACAATTACAGAGCTTAGGTTATGATTTATATTCTTTTGTGACTGGAACATCATTCGATTGTTTCCACGAAATGAATATCTTCCTGCTTTTATAATGAAATATTAATGATATTTTACAGCTTAAATTACAAACAAAAACTTATTGTTTAAAAATTGAAGGATTCCTAAACCTACAGGACATGATTAGATATGTTTCCTTGAATTTTATTTTATTATGACTTCAATCAAAGTCTTACTTAAGGATACGTAGATGGTAACTTAATATTATGATACATTTCAGATTAAAAAAAAGATTACGCTGGAAAACAAACACGGTAAGTATGTTATAATGTGGGACAGGAAAAGAAAGTCTGTAAAGCTAATTTACACGAAGTTTTGAATTTCTAAATTATTAATATTGCAATATAATGCTTCTCAAAATTAGTTTAAAGAACGAAATTTAAATGTTACTTATTATGTATCATAATGCCTTTTAATTTGTTTTACTCATCCACATGCGTATAGCGCTTAATTATTCTTTGTAAATTATTCAAATATTTAGATATTTTTCATTAATAAAACATATAAATACTAGCAGGCTACGTCCGCTTCGCTGATCAATTTTTCCAAACGAACCTATAATGATTAAATCATATTTTAGTCGTATGTATTAGTATGTAATTGGATGGTCTTTCGTCGCTTGCAAAGTTAATTTCTTCCCAGTTTATTAATACAAGCTCAGTAAAACAGTTGTTTGCCAACAAGATAAAGAAAAAAAAAATCCTATACAAAAATACATGTATGTGAATACAAACATGCGTACAGATTAATATATAGATACACACCCAAACGTAATCAATATCTATTTATAACGAAGGTTCTCACAGAATATCAAGTTTGATAAAAATCCATGCATAATTTCTGGAAATATAGCTGATGCGGAAATTGTGAAACACACAGCATAGCAGCACCGTATTGCGACATACACCTAAACATAATTAAAATCTATCTACATTGTTAAAAATTTGCAGCAAACTGTCCAGTCATTTGACCGTTTTTGTAGAAAACGGTTACATAACCATAATTTAACTATGTTTTGACCATAAAATGAGCACTAATACGGCCAGAATATAGTTAAATTACGGTTATGTAACCGTTTTCTACAAAAACGCTCAAATGACTGGACAGTTTGCTGCAAATTTTTAACAGTGTATGTCAATATCTAACATAATATGATGTTTGATGACATTCCGTGCATTAATTCTTGTGAAATAGCTATCAAAAAATTGTGAAAAATGCTGCATGTATTACGCCACCTGTTGAGCGATGTACACCCAAACCTAATCAACTCCAATTTAAGTCACGTTCTAACTGAATCTGAAAGTTAATTAAATTCTGCGATTTAATTCTGAAGATAGAGTGGCTCAAAATGTCTGTCTCGCACAGACTCAAAGACAGACAGATATATTTCATAAACAGACAAATCCTGAGTGTAAATCCATAAATAAGGGTTGGAAGATTTATTTACTCTCTTCTTACGTATATAGAAGAAAGTAAACAGTAATAGTCAGCAAAATTGTCGTAGAACGCCAGTGATTTCACGAGAATTTAGCTTTGGATTCGAAAATTTCATGTAATATTTCTGTATTTTGACAGAAAATGGGTAAATCAAAGCGGAAATTTTCGTATTTCAACAAAATATAATCAATTTAAAAATTCACATAAATCCCGGATTTTTATTAAGTGCATTCAAACGATTTACCATGATCTTTGTAATAATGCGTGATATTATTTGGGCAATACCGCATATATTTCTATTATTTAATCATTTGAATGTCCATAGTATGATAATTATTTTCGAAAAACAATTATGTGTATAGTGTAAAAATCTATATAATATGTTATATAGCTTCTATCATAATATATTAATTAGTATTAACATAACTTATGATGGAATAAGAAATAAAAAAATAAAATTTTCAACTGTATGATTAAGATGTTTCGACGAATCATTAATCGTTAATTGCAAATATAGAAAAAAAAACGAAAAATTATGATTCAAGCATAGATTATGAAACACTTTCTAATAGAGAAAGACACCTTTAGCGAAACTTCACCGTTAAATAAGGTGAATGAAAGAAGATATGTAACTAAACAGTTTAGAAAACATATAACACATTCAAACATACATTTTTCGAAATTACATTCCATTGTCAAAAACTTAGTCGAATTATTTCCCTGTTTATTACCAATAAATTTGGTTATATAGCATGGTATAAAATTTAGATGCGATACAATTAGTGATAAAATTTAGTTCAGTTAGAATATTCATATTTAGCAATTTTCGCCAATCGATGGAAATGCACTCGAAATCTTTTGTAAAGCTTTGTATATTATCTGAAGACTTTTGTGAACACAACATATTAAGCTAAAAGGTAAAAAAAAAACGCATTCATGTAAAAAAAGCAAAAAAGCAATTTAAAACTCACTTCCAGCAATTACTAACAGTAAACGAGAATGTATTTTTTCCTTTGCGTAGCCCTGAAAATGAATTTATTTATAATCCACTAACTTATGTTACTATGTTACTTATGTGTTACTTATGTAACTTATGTGTTATGTTAGTCTACTAAATATAGTTCGGCAGGAAAATGCTTACACAATTAAAAACTACCCTTAAGCAATTCACTGCCATAGTCTGTGATACTTATGATTTGCCTTGTGTAGCCTTGAATATGATCGGCCGAGTTTATACACGCCCACGCACAAGAGAAAAATTTAGTTAAACTTTAAAAAGCCAAACAAATTTCAAAACGCATTTATCACTCATTGACTATACTATGCACTTCGCACATTTTCTAAAAACAATATATTTTGTGTGTACCTGTAAATTAACGATAAACACGATGCACACTATAATTTTAAGCGAGCAATTTATAGTGCACCTCAGTAATGCATATAATTTTCATTATGTTTGAAATATTGCGATATCATTAAATTATACTGCAAACAATTTTTCCCTATAGAACAATGTGTAAGAGAATTCTTTTGTTTGACCGTGTAAATGAATAATAAATGCTTTGCACCCCATATTCTACAAAAAGCATGTTTTAATGCGCCTCATATTTATATATCAATTTCATCATGTTTTAAATGACGTAGCATCTTCAAAATGCACTTGAAGCGATTATTTCCCATTGACTGTAATGTTACGGAATACTTTTGACTGTCCCTGTAAAAAAACTAGACGTGATACACATTTCAGTTGAAATAGGGAACATTCTATAGTAAACGACAATAACATACAGAAATTTCAGAACAATCCGAGTATATTTACGCTAGTTAAAGCATGGCCAGGTGGCAGACCTACAGACGGTCTGACGGCGGACGGCAGACAAACCGAAGTCATAAACTCTTTTCAACTAGGTTGGAAAGTTTAAAAAAATACACTTTATCAGTTGCTTTTCTCAGGAGCACTAATGTTGTAATATTTATTTATTTATTTATTTATTTATTTTTGTTACAAAAACTTATAAAATAGATTTTATCCATCATCTGTCTGAGATTTCATTTATTATAACATCAGCAATTCTGTAGAAAAAAATATCAACCATCAAAATTTAATAAATATGAAACATTTATACAAAATCTAAATATCTTTTATTTTGTTTGAGCAGCGTATATGATTTATATAAAAAATTAATCTTCTTATAATTTTCAATTCTTAATATAAAATCAAAAGCAAGATTTAATTTGTATGCTTTTTATAAACTAAATTAAGATTTTCTAGAAGAATTTTTTTAACTAAAACTTCATTAAATTTCATTTTCCTTAAATTATTTACTTTGTCATTTTTTGTATTAAGTGTCTTCTATTAAAATCATAAAATCTAAAAGTGAAATGCAAAAATGAACGATAATCAAACAGCATTTTCACGAAATATTCATTTTGTGTCTTTTCTTTAAGCTAATAAAGTAATCCCTAAAGTTTCTAAAAGATTTATTGATTTTTAATTGTTTAAAAAAAATGAAACGAAGCATCGTTTAAAAATATATATAAGTTGGACTTTAATTTAAAAGCATTTTTTTTTCTTTTTCTTTTTCTTTTTTTTTTTTTTTTTTTTTTTTTTTTTTTTTGTACAGAATCTCAATCGATGAAGTAAATATCCATTTCCCTTTAACTGTTAAAAGAGAAAACCAATTTTAAGATAAACACTAGCTGTGTCTTACCTGATGTAATTTTAATTTCATAAGGTCATTAAATTGTTTTTTTAAATATATATATTAATTTTATTGTACTTTTAAAAAGGTTTTATAGTATTAATTTTATTACATAATAAATCGTTGTCATGGTTATGAAATTTCAATAAAAATACTAAAAAATCAATACTTCTAAAACTAATTTAAATTTCGATGTTTCGGGACTTATTTTCATATTCTTGGATACTTGCAAATAATTGGTGTTCTATTATATGCGTAATTCGTTTTATACTTGGAGGTGTTGATGCGAAAAACAAATTCACAGCCATATTTTAATATAATTTGTTTTCTGTAAGAGGCGTGTTGAGAAAAATATGTAATGTCATATGTGAGGTATTTTAACATACATACTGACATCGAAGACCGGTGAGAAATTGGTCTTTTAAACGAACGTTTTTAATAACATACTTTAAACAAAAATGTTTATAAATCGTTTTTTAAGTATATCTCCATTAATGTTTTAACACGTGTTTCGTTATTGATTTGTCTGTCTTAAGAGCTCATTATTGTGGTGACCTTGTATATATTTTACCAGATTCCAAAAATTGCATTATGTTTTCCTGACTTTTTCATATTTTCCTCTTATTTTTATGTTCTAGTTATGTCTCTGTTATTGTTCTTTATCTATACATTCACAAAAATTGTGTGAACCCAGCAAATTTCGAATAAAATTTTAAGACACACGGTAGAATTATTTAAATAAAAGTTAAAATTTCAGTGCAAATTCACCTTGTTTAATAATTAAAATTCATAAGGATACAAATGAAGGTAAATATGTTGCTTGAAGGTGCGTAAAAACATACATAAAAACATTTAAAAGCACATTAAAGTCCTTTTAAAATCAAAACGTTTTCAACCGAACTTACTCGGTAATCATCAGTGAAAAACTAATAGTTATGTTGAGTTTTTTTTTCTCTCGCGTCTTCTAGCTTGCCCGGAACAAACCAGTGAGAAATTCGTCTTTTAAACGAACGTTTTTAATAACCTACTTTAAAATAAATAATAAAAATAAAATCCAGGCTATCAATAGATTATGGGTATATATTATGCCATACAAGAAATATAACAAAAATTTTATGTACGTAGGTATGACACTGAGAAAATTTCGGGACAGAATAAAAGAACATGAAGCAGATCTGAGATTAAATAGAAACCACACTGCGTTAGCAAGATTACCACAAACTGAACCTATACAAGTAGATTTCAATGGATCCAAAATTATATTCCGCACAAATAATCACCAGAAAGCTATCATAAGAGAGTCTCAGGAAATAATATCTAAAAAAGAAATAGTTTGTAACAATGTATTTTCAAATGATATCCACACAGTATGGAATGAATTAATGGAATGAATTAACCTGTACTTGTTTTTGAAATGTTGAACAACCTTTCCCATCCCACCGTATATTCCACACCCTTGAAGTAAATGGTTTGTTCCGGGCAAGCTAGAAGACGCGAAGAGACAACAACTCAACTTAACTATTAGTTTTTCACTGATGATGAAAGAATAAGTTCGGTTGAAAACGTTTTGATTTTGAAAGTACTTTAATGTGCTTTTAAATGTTTTTATGTATGTTTTTACGCAACTTCAAGCAATATATTTACATTTATTTGTACCTTTATGAATTTTAATTAAGAATTATTTAAAGTTTGTTAAATAGTTTTCGTATCGTATATAAATTTTTACAGAAATTTATCAAATATTTTAATCTATAACTGCATACTGAATACCAAACATGAGCGATGCTGGCAATAACAAATTTGAGCATGAATATTGATTGGAATAATATACAAAAAATAAATATTATTCTTTAAATTTTCAATTCTTGATACAAAATCAAATAAAAGTTCATTTAATTCCCCTAACGGCATACATTTAATTAAATAAATCAAGATTAATATATATATATATATATATATATATATATATATATATATATATATATATATATATATATATATATGCCTTAACTAAAACTTTTTTCGATTAAGTGTCTTCTATTAAATTCATAAATTCTAAAAGTGAAATGTAACAAGTGGGTAAGTGTGATCGAAGATCGCACAAAGGGTTTCGTTTAATATTCCTTTCAAAACACTTTATCCTTTCTTTAATAAATCCAAATACATTAATTTTATAGTGGATTTTTAATTTTTGGCAACTGCTGTAACGAAAAATGTTTAAATTCAATAGGAAAAGTATGTTAGATTTTTGGTTTTTTATCTCTATATATTAAAATAATACGATTTTTTTTCTTTTTTGAGCTTCATAGTAGATATTCAGCTATAAGTACATAAAATTCCATGCTTGTAAGTTATATAGTTTCTTTCTGAGAACCGGTTCTGTGACGGACATACAACGAAGCGGGAGTAATTCGGTTTCGTGAGATGAACGAAACACTAAAAATGAGTGATTATCAAACAATATTTTTCAATAATACTCATTTTGTTTCTTTTCTTTACGATAAGACTAAAATCCCTGAAGCTTCGAAAAGATTTACTGATTTTTAATTGTTTAATATAATTGCAACGGAACGTAGTTTTTTTTAATATATTATTTAGAGTTTAATTTAATCTAATTTATTTTATTTTATTTTATTTATTTATTTATTTTTGTACAGAATCTGAATGGATAAAAAATATATTGATTTCTTTTTAACTGTTAAATGGGAAACATATAATTGTTAGAATAAAAGTTCGTTGAATAAAACACCCTTACAAAAATGCACCAACTACCGTGCAATAACTATGTACACGAAACAGCCTTTATTTTTGCATAAATATTTTTTGCACAATTCAAAATAAATTCTATGTCTAAAATTTTCTTATATTTTTTTTTTGTATAATTATATATATTGTATTAATACATATATTGGTTTTCGAAATGCATCAAAAATTACAAGTTGTGAAAACAATATAGAGACTAAATGCTAATGAGAACATTAAAAAACTGTTCTACCAGACAAAAAAGCACATAAATCAATTCCATTGTACAAGGAAACTGATTAAATATTCATAAGCTGATTCTTATTGAAAAAAAATTCATTTTTGTCTTAAGAAGAAAGTTTTTTTTGACATACATATTGAAATTGTAATAAAAAAAATCTCAAGATGTATATATATTTTTTAATAAAAAACTTTTTTGTTTATACAACATTTTTTTTTAACTGAAAGGAATAGTAAAAAATACAAAACATCTTAAAATAATGAAATCTTTTGTGGAAAAATAAATTATATTATTTCCAGAAATCGAATACTGAAATTAAAAGAAATGATTTGTAGTTTTAACTAGATAATTCGAAATTTTTGTCAAGGTATAATATTTTTTAATAATGTTACAAAATGTACGCGATATAAAGTTAGTAGTATACCCTTAAAATACTCATTTGAGCCATTCTGAATTATTAAAATCGTTACGATAAATCTAACATTCACATCAACATGAGAAGCCACAATCTTTGTCTGAAAGTACAGGGTAAGCCAAAATGAATATATCGATTACAAATGGTTATTACTATTCAATAGAAAATAATTTTTTGATAAAATTAACACAGGATGTAAACGGAACTTCAAAATTTTGTATACATACGTCATAGATGTTCTAAGTGACTTCTCTTAGTCACACGGACAACAACTAGGCGGTAGTCCATTTCACGCCATATATTCTGAAGCATTTGTTCAGTCACCGACGCAAGCGCATTACAAATGCATACTTTGAGTTTTTCAATTATTTTGGGCATGGGAGGCCTGTCTTTCACATAACCCCATAGATTGGTTGAAGTGGAGATGACGACGATGTCTTCTGCTCTTGGCGACCGAGATTTCCGGACTGGACACCCTGCGATTTTTTTCTATGGAGTTATGTGAAAGACCGTGTAGTGACCGTTATGTGAAAGACCGTAAAGAAAGTGTATGTGCCTCCCATGCCCAAAACAATTGAAGAACTCAAACTACGCATTTGTAATGCGCTTGGGTCGGTGACTGAACAAATGCTTCAGAATGTATGGCGTGAAATGGACTACCGCCTAGATGTTGTCCGTGTGACCAAGAGAAGTCACTTAAAACACCTATGACGTATGTATACAAAATTTTGAAGTTCCGTTTACATTCTGTGTTAATCTTATCATAAAATTATTTTCCATTAAATAGTTATAGCCGTTTGTAATCGCTATATTCATTTTGACTTACCCTGTATTTTTACTGCGGTGTTATTTTAATATTAGAAACGTATTATACATTTTAAAGTTATTATTTAGCCGTACTAGAAAAACATATAGAAAACAAAAATTAACTCATACTTTATAACACCAATAAATACGATTAAAAATGAAAACTGTTTCATCTCCAGGGAATTAATCATTGCCTACATGTGTAATATTCATGTCTATAGCATGCATATATTTAACAAATTGACAGCAGAATATATGAAACAATGCACCTAAAAGAAGAAAAACACATGTAGTTTAGATCAAATTATATATATATATATATATGTGTGTGTGTGTGTGTTACGGCCAAAGCCCGAAGTTTGGCAAGTTCGTGAATTGCCCCGTTGAACAGAGTATTTCGGGCTTTAGCCGGCCAATTCCCAAAGTGGCTGGAAATCTCTTGCCAATATCCAAAGTGATGATCCAAGGCTGTACGGTAAGTACCACTGACGTACACAAGGTATGATGAACATTTCATGGTTTAGCGATAATAATCTGTTCGACTGGAGAATTTCTCGCCTGTGTGACTTATTCTCGTACAGCTGATTCATTGAAAGTATTGTATTCTTCGCCATTTATAGTATTTAATATGACTATTGTATACCGTTATTCTATAATTTTTCTCTATTCTAAAGAAAATAACTAATGCTGTTGCTGCCGTAATTGAATTTATTATGACATTTTATCGGTTATCCTGCAAAAACTATTGCACATACAAACAGGAGAACAGTTAGTTTTATAGGTAAAAATATGATAAATACGTTGAATCGAACAGCTTTTAAATCGAAGAATTTTTTTTAAGCATTATTTAATGTTGGAATTAGTCAAGATATTTCAGTTAAGTTTTATAGAATAAAAAACTTTTCGTAGCAATTTAAGCATATTTTGCAAGCATATAATTCATTAGATGGTTTTATGCAGAGTACATTTTTTTTTATTAAATTCGTCTAACTTTTTAGAGGTTTTATACATTTTGTTTTTGAAAACTTCATTATCAGAATAGAGATTTAATTTATAGTTTGAAATAGCCTTTTTTTTATCTCATGTTGTCAGATTTAAAAACAAAGACCAAATAATGTAAACAAACACTTGTCAAATGAATACTATATTTGCACGTCGATTTTAAAAGAAAATAAAATTTTTAAACGTTTAAATTATAAGTGTGAAATGCATTTAATGGTGATAATTACGTCATTTCTCAAATAATATATTGAAAACGTGATGGATTGCTTAATTCAAATCAGAAGAGAAAAAAGAAATCAGATCTTAAGGAAAAAAATTAAACTTAATAAAGTTCCGAGAAGCAGCAATATTTTATACTTAACCATTTTATACAAGTTGATTAGGAAATGTGTAAAACACGAAATCTGCTAGCTGTCACTGCGGTAGTGGACGCGGCCTTGGATGATAGACAAATCCACCAGTCAAAGATAATTGAATGACAACCCGATTACAGAAGATTGTCATCGGCAGTGATAATGTCAGTGAAACTTACGTAATAGGGTAATTTTTTTTTTTTAAACAGAGAAAATTAGTATGATTTAAGAGACTGAGGATGTGTACGGGGATTGACGAGCGTAGCTCTTGAAGAAGAGAGCCACCTAATTAAAAAATATATATATTCTTCTTACGTTTCATATAAGGAAATATCTCTTGTCAAAAATCAATATTTGTTGTGAAAGACTAGTTTATAAATATATATATATATTTTATTATTAATCTGAGATGAAGCGAGGGGTTTGGTCTGGATGGAAGTCAAAAAATTATTATTCACTTAAAAAATTAAGAAACATGCCCTTCCATGGATTTTCAAATTTCATTAGTTTTATTCGCTTGTGATTTTGAAAATTGTAGTAAAATTTATTATTTTTAAAAGAAACACTAAAATGTGTAGGAATTAAGAATTTTAGTCACAGAGTCAGAGCCCATTTGACCCCCCCCCCCATCCTCGCTGAAGTAAAAATGTAATTATTTTCTTCTTATATGTTTACGTGTTTAACAATAATTTTAAACGGATTTTCACAGGACAAAGCCCCTTCCTACATTTTACACATAATGTATTAAACAATACATCTATTGAAAAAAACTTATCTGATATTTACAAGTAAAATGAAATTCTTTTAAATTCTTTTGAAAAACATAATGTCTGTTTAATTCTAGATTGTTTTATTTTATTTTAAAGAACGTTCATTATTTATGCTTAGTTTTTAAAGCCATATATCACTTTTAAAAATCTTCATAAATAATGAAGATAAATTTAATTTCTTGTCTTCGTTGCCATAAAAATTTTCCGAAGCTGATAAATACAACTTTTATTTCTTCATTCATTAAAAAAAAAAAAAGACTGTATTTGAACATACATTGGTTTTTGCAATCTTAAAATTAATTGAAAATTGTGAGTTATGCAATATATTTTCAAAGAAAAAGTTATTCATAAAATAACAAGGAAAAATTTGAGAAGAACTCATCTCAACAACAACTGTTTCAGAAGTGCTAAAATAACGCAGCTACAATGACTGTTCTGCGTAGAGAAATTTCTGTTTATAATTCATTTAAATCTTTATAATAACGAGAATTTTACTTATAAAATGAAATTTTGCAAATATCGATTCCAGGGTTATTTATATGTTTTTAAGTTTTTTATTAATATCCGAATTCAGTAGAAATTTGTTGTATATTTTAATGAAAGATTTCTGCAACAATAAAAAAATTACACTAAATAACTTGAATCATAAAATATATTTTTCCAAATGAGCAATAAAATTTACTGTCAATTTTTTTTATACATTGATAAACGCTAGTCTATATCAAAATTTATTTTTCAATAAATAAAAATTAATAAAATGAAAATGAAATTTTTTCGATGATAAATGTAATTTTATTAAATAAAAAGAGAAATTAATCAGAAATAAAATTCTAACAATAAAATTTTATACAATATATATTCTTGAATTTATATTAATTTAAAAACAGTGCTTTACGCAAAAACGTACACACTGCAACTAATTAATAATTAAGTATTTCAAATATATAATTTATTATTTTACCTTTTCAATTAATTAAAAAAAAATGTTTCTGAAAAAGGTTTAATCTATTTATTAAACAAATATGAATATTTTCACTTTTTCACTTTTTATCTTTAATGCTTTGAAGATTGAGGCTAGATTTTATCAGTGAAATCTAGAAGTAATACTAAATAATTAACAATAAAAATATGTAATGAAGAAACTCTCGAAAAAAAATATATATATATATATATATATATATATTTTTTTTCTGATTCAACTGAATCTTTCCCTTTCAACAGGAAATGGACTCAAGAGTACTTGAAGCCCAGATACATTTTGAAATGAATGTAAATGTGGAGTGCGTGCGGGAAATTTATTCATTTTTTAGACTTTACCGGACATTGAAGTGGAAGAGCTGAATATATAGTATAAAAAGGTATTTCCTTTCAATACAACGGCTCAAAAGGAAGGAATGTTTTATAGAGATATAATCGTAAATAAATAAAATCTGATAGATATTTTCCAAAAATATGTTATGTATTGGATTAGTTTTGTCAATAAATGATATCCATTCAAACTATACTACTTCGACATAAGCTATGACGTAAAGAAAAATATACATTATATATTTCATAAAGTATGATACATTGATATATGAAATATAAGAATATATATATGTTTAAGAATATATATATATACATATAGCATATATATATATATATATATATATATATATATATATATATATATATATATATATATATATATATCATACATTCATTATTTGATTTATTTAAATGCGGAAAAATAAATCTGAATCTGGAATTTATAACTTTATATATATTTTAGAAATCTTACAAAAATCCTATAAATATTATAAATTTAGTTTCTTGGTATTATCGTGATTTTTTTATTATATAAAAGTAATATATATTGTTATAAATTAAAAAAGATACATAAATTATTTGCCTAAGTTTACACTAGTGATCTGAAAATCTATTTTGTAGGAATGGATTCATGTCGAGATGAGATTGAATATTTTTATTTATTTTTTTTAAATAAAATGTTCTAGATACAAAAGTCACCGATAGAAGTCGTATAGATGAAATATGAACTAGATATATGGAAAACAATATTGAATAAAATACAAGGAAAAGGAAAAATTTTGACATTGAATAAAATAAATTAGCACCTTTGTATTGAAAATGATTAATTTAGCCGTGTGAAATTTTCGCAGAGCTTTGGTTCAACATCCATTCAAAAAAAAAAATAATAATAATAATAATAAATATTGCTTGATACGGTAATTACAATATGCTGTGTGCATCGTATATATAATTTACAAGTATCCAGCTGTTCAACTGACGGTCTGATTTGCATAAATATACTTTCTATGTTGTATACCAGTACCCACTTTCGCGAATTTTAATTTCACAAACGTTTTGGACAGCAAATAAAAAATGCTTTATCCGTGATCTAACTTTTCGAAACAGCAAATTGTTATCTCTATTTGTTGTTTATTTTTTATTTTTCTATATTTATAATGAACTTCTTATGCATTCACTACATAAGTTAATGCAACAAAAAAAATAATTTATTAAAAGTCTATAGGATTGTCTTTTATAATACTTATATATATATATATGTGGGGGGGGGGTTATTTTTCTCTGCATATAAATAAACGCACATAATAACGCACATAAATAAATGCTATGTTATTTTATGAAGCAAATAATTCGTAGTTAAGGATATTATATAAATAACTGTGCAGTTCTTCATGGGAATTATAAAAATAAAACATGTCCAGTTACACGTACTCGCTCTTTACAATATGTTTTCCAGATTACTGTATTCTGTAATTGAAATTTGATTAAAATCTGTCTTTAGAACGCCACAATATTTATTTTAAAAAATTCCAGAAATTACTGTAATACAACAACATTGTATTACACAACCAATCACAGCTTAAGACAAGAGAAATATAAGGAAATTTCTTATGATTACTTAACAAGGAAAAGCTTTAGAAATTTATTCGTTTCATTTAGATATTCTTAATATTTTTTTTTTCGTATTTTACTAACTAAATGAACTATTCCTAAGCAGACAGGGAACCTAAGACAAAGCTTTGCCACTAAATAAATATATCTACGAAACAGTTATACACTGCTCAAAACAATTAAAGGATATTGCAGTTTTAGGTGGATTTTGTATCTGGGAAACTTTTTAGCTGATTGATACATGGTCGACAGACATAGTAGGTTATATGAGAATAAATTACACATGTTTGGCAGAAAAAAATGTATTTTATTGCGCATTTGTGTACAAAAGGAAAAAAACACAATTTGTGCATATCAGAAAAAAAGAATAAGAAAAGGTGTTTTCTTCAAAGAAAATCATTTTCAGTAGGGGGTATGGTTTCCACGGGCGGCCAGCAACGTTGAACACCTTTGAGGCATGGACTCAATGAGGCTATTAATGACGAGTTGGGGTATTCTGCCCCACTCTTCCAGAAGAGCTCTTTCCAGTTTTTGGAGAGTTTGTGGGCGTTGTTGGCGGCCAGAAACTCGTCTTCCTAGAGCGTCCCAAACCGTGCTCGATTGGATTCATGTCTGGAGAACACGCTGGCCATTCCATTCGAACGATTCCTTCCTCGAAAAGGAAATCCTCCACCAGGTTTGCACGATGTGGCCTGCAGTTATCGTCCATTAAAATGAAGTTATCTCCGATTGCTGCAGCGTAAGGGACTACAATAGGTCTGAGGATCTCATCCCTATATCGGCGACCAGTCAGAGCTCCATCTCGAATGATGTAGAGGTCAGTGCGCCCGTCAATGGAGATGCCACCATACACCAACACTCCTCCACCGCCAAATCTGACACTTTCGTGCACGAACGCAGGATTATTCCTACTGCCACGGTACCTCCAGATGAAAATACGCCTATTATCCGGATGCACAGAAAAACGGGACTCGTCAGAAAACAGAATATTGCTCCATTCATTTCTCCTCCAGTTGACATGCTCGGTTGCCCACTCCCTGCGGTCGCGACGATGCCTTGATGTTAATCTAACACATACCATCGGTCGGCGAGCATACAGACCTACAGCATGGAGCCGGTTTCGGACAGTCTGAGTTGAAATCGTGGTGCCTGTAGCCGAGCGAAGGTGTTGTTGGAGAAGAGTAGCGTTCATGTTTCGGTGTCTCCGAGCTGTTAACGCTAAATACCGATCTTCATTGGGCGTTGTTCCCCGTCTACGACCTTGCCCTGGTCTTCGGCCTGCACATCCACTCTCCAAAAAACGGTTCCAGATCCTGGAAATGACACTTTGTGACACTCCAATGGCTTGCGCTACTTCGGCTTGAGTTTGGCCCCCTTCTAACCTAACAACAATTCTCCAAGCTTCTGAATCTGTCAAATGACTTCGCTGAGACATCGTACTCATCGAAACAAAGCAATCACTGAATGCCGATCATCCTTGTCTTCATTCTCTTTTATCCAGTTGAAAGTCAAATTTCATTCGCTGCCGCTGAAGCGACGTTTTTGACGTCGAACTCAAAGTTTGCATACTCCACAGTTTGAAAACCAGAAAAATTTGCATTTGTGATTCTCTTCTTCTATTTTCGGCAAAAAAAATTTCGTTTATATCTTTATTTTATATAAAACTTCAAATATCCTTTAATTGTTTTGAGCAGTGTATATAACATTTTATATAACAGTTATATATAACAGTTATATATAACATGCTAAAATTATTAAGAAAGGAATATGTATGAGGGATATTCCATGAGTAAGTTTCGACATTTTTTTCACTCGGAAACGTTATTGCCAAAAACAAAATACACCATTGTATCATGAACTATACACCTTTCCCTATTTTTCGACATAGTCGCCACCGAAATTGAGACATTTGTCGTAGAGTGCAATCAGTTTGAAGAAATCACTCTGGTAAATATCGGTGCCCTGCGATGAAAGGAGTTGTCGTACAGCCTGCTCCACCTCAGCATTATTTTAGAAGTGATGTCCGGAGAGTACGGCTTTCAATGCAGGGAACAGGTGAAAGTCTGATGGGGAAAGATCGGGGCTGTAGACCGGATGATCCAATCTCTCCTATCCTAAGTGACGAAAGTGATCTTTTGGGAGTTTCGCTATGTGTGGTTTTGCATTGTCGTCCAAGAGCACATCACGCACTTCCATTGGCGACCACATTTTCAGTAATCTGTCTGCCATCCTGATTTATATTCGAATAACCTCGGGCACGCCTCTCTATTCTTCGGCGCTCAGCACATGCGTCGTTCCTGCTCCCTTCGCTGACGCTACTTTCATCGTTGAACCATCAACGAGTGTGGGTTGTTATGGCTGTACTTTTTTTCAACTGGTGTAGCATCTTCTCTTAAAAAAAAAAAAAAAAAAAAAAAAAAAAAAAAAAAAAAAAAAAAAAAAAAACTTATATCCGGAACGTCCCTCGCATTTAATTTACCTTTATACAAATTAATTCGGGAGTAGTAAAGATAAAAAAAAATAATTCGTAGTAAAATAAATATATTAGGAATTTTACTTCAGATTTTTATTTATTTTTTATAAACACACTCGCATAAGCAGTGCTTGTAAATCTTGATGAAGTTTATTGAAATTTTAAACATTATTTAAATTTTCTTTTCATCAAAATTCTAAAAATACGGTAATCTGAGTAGTTTTCTAAATACAAATTGGGATAATTTTAGTGATATACTTACAAGGATATCATCTTCCAAATATTTTTTGCAATAATAAAATAATTTTCCACGTAATTTATATATTTGGTTTGCTTAAGATTTAGTGTAATAAAAAACTGTTTGTTTCTCGGGATAATTGGAATTATTGCAATAGTATCGTGATAATTGTGATCATTAACGTAAGCACAGCTATAGCTAAAACAAAAAAAAATTAAATGATTAAAATTAAATCGTTTATTTCAGAAACCCTATAACAGACGAAATATTCGTCAATGTGTTACACTGGTTTTCAGATATTTATTTGCATACTGTATCATAAGACAAATGTTTCTTAATCTAGGAAAATGCAACATAACCTCAATTGAAAATATACAATGACAATTTCTGAATTTCCAACACTTCAGAAAAGCGGTCTTTATCTTTATAAACTTATATATATATATATATATATATATATATATATATATATATATATATAGATGTGTGTGTGTGTGTGTGTGTGTGTGTGTGTGTATGTATTAGATTAATTAATAACTTACAAAGAAGATTTATTTTGCTGCCACGGATTTTTGGAAAAATATTCGAGTAGTGTAATAATCAGTTTTCTCAACCTGGAAAATAAGTTTTTTGAAAGCTATTTATTCCCAAGTAAACATTTTCTTGTTCAATAAATACATTTTAAAGACAAACATGATAAATTAACAGCAATAAAATCAATATCATTATATTACTGTTGCATGTATAAAATTATTACGCATCTGAAAACGACTAATTGTGAAGATATAGAGTAATCCCGGATGAGATGCCCATATATATTTTTTTTTATTTGTGTATAAAATCCCATGGTGCACATAAACTAAAAAAATCGTGCTGTGTTATTTAATGTTAAATATACACCATGTGTACAATAACAACAAAAAAAAAAATAATAATATTTAAAAAAATTACACTGCGGCGAGTCACACGTACATTGAGTGTGAGACTCCGCACTTGTGCGAGAGTTATGCCGCGCTTGTTATAAGAACGGAATGAAATTATAATATATATATATATGTATATATATATATATATATATATATATTCAAACAAATATTCATATCTGGACTATAATGAACTACGTAAGATTGTACTATGTACAATGTACAACTAAGTACAATGAAACGTACTATTAGGTTCAAATCAATATTAGTCTGCCTATTTTGTTCACTACTAAAATTAGCTACTTATTATTTAAACAATGGATTTTAAGTGTTATTTAAGCAACAACGTAACATCAGTGTATTAGAGAGGGAACAGAAAAAGTAAATAGTGTTTACATTGTTTTATTTGTTAATCTACACAAAAGTCTAAAAAAATAGTACAGTCTTCATATAACGATATTTGACACATGATTCAACGAAGTCTATCAAACTTTCTCTTAGTTTTGGAGTAGTTATTATCATCTTGACTTGCAACTTTCTTCGCCTTCTTACATTTTATTTTTCCCTTTTTTCCTTAAGTGTAGTAAACTACATACTGTGTGGACATTCATCAATGTCGGATGAACTAAATTTTATTAATCGTGGCATCCCGTAGAAAAGAAACTGCGGCATGTATACCGGATCGCAATGCGGCATATATCCCATTTTGTATGGTACAGACGTCGCACATCCCAGTTGCCTGCTCTCTCAAAGGAAAATGGCGTAATCATGCACACGGTACTCCATATAGACGCTACACTTAGTTTTGACTTTGAAATCTTGCATCCATTTAGTAATCAGGGTACAAAATACATTTAAGCATACTGTGTTTAAAGGTTTAGATAGTGAAATTATGCGCTTACCTCAAAATAAGGATTGTACAGCTACAAGTAAACATCGAAATAGGATTCATGCTTACACTGGTTAAATTAATCTCACTGCGTACCTATACTGTTCGTCTGACTGTCATCCATCGATAAGTACATGAAATACAAGGAGTGCGGCAGCTATCTCGGATGCGGCGATTCACCTGGAGTTAATCTATCGCCTTTAAAACATGTTATATTTTGAGAAAACTGATTAATAAACTATAAAAACTAGTCGCAATCAAAATAATTTTTACGTTCCTTTAAATCTACAAAATATACTGTTTTCTGAGATTTCTAAGTATAAAGAATGATTTTCGGAATAGTGGGTAAACCGGAGGATGTTATTGTATATATTTGTACGTGATTATATTGTATTTTCATAGATTAAGAAATATATATATTAGGGCGTATCGAAAAAATCCAAATTTCTTAGATCTTTTAGCGGTAGTGCGGAAAAGTTGTGAACTCCCTTTATTAAAATGTGTGCGTAATCTTAAAACTGTGGGTTGATATCTTCTGTCGCCTCAGTGGGCCGAAAGTTCCAAAACTTGGACTAAAAATGATCACAATACAACAATTAATAAATAATCACAAATTTCGCTCATCGGTTTGGGGTAGTGCTTACAAGTTACTGTTTTGTAACAAAAACAACCACAGAAAATTGTAGAATTATATGTTAATATCTTCTGTCGCCTCAGTGGGCCGAAAGTCCCAAAACTTGGACCAAAAAATGATCACAATACAACAATTAATAAATAATCACAGATTTCGCTCATCGGTTTGGGGTAGTGCTTACAAGTTACTGTTTTGTAACAAAAACAACCACAGAAAATTGTAGAATTATATGTTAATATCTTCTGTCGTCTCATCAGCATAGAATTTTTGAAATTTTGATGCAGTTTGGTAGTTTTTTTGCATAACTGTTTACTACTTGTACAATGCACAATCGAGACAGACTGGGTTTGTCGATCTGCCAAAATAGTGGAACACCCCAATTTTCACGCCGAAAACAACAACAACAGCCATAAAATATTTTTGAATTATACGTTAATATCTTCTGCCGCTTCATCAACACCAAATAAAAAAAATAAAGGCAAAATTTTAAATAAATACACGCCACACTTACCTCATTTTAATGCAAACACAAACATTATTTTACCTTTCGAACATACAAATGACAAAAGCATTACTGGCTTGTAATCATTTTGGTCTCAAATTTTGACATGTCTTTTCTGGATTCTTGTGTCGTTCTAATAAATCTATCCTTGTTCTGTGGCCCAACTGTTTTTCCGGAGGCTGCAGTGACTAGTTTCACAATCCGCTCAACCACTTGTGTGTGTGAATCAAATTTAATAAAGTCCTAGCAATACATTGGTATACTGCCCTGTATCATCTTCAGAAATTCTTGAAAACTGATCTCTCTGAGAACAGGAGGCGATATCACATAATAAGCTTACCAGTCAATGAGATCTACATAGTCTGTAGCTTCAAAGTTAACAGCAGGAATAACGAATTTCCGAACACAATTTACGTCTGGGCTAATTTCTCTTGCCGTGATAATCCGCCGAGCTGCAAGAATCCTAATAGGGCACCTATCATCAGTTAACATGGCCAAAAGCATGTTTTCTTGAGCCGCAAAGTAAGCGTTGCGAGAAATAACTGGGTCGATTATGTCACAGTACTTTTTTGGCAATTACCGAGATGAGCTGATGAAAGGTCACAGGTGTCTAGCACCATCCTATATGGAATGACGAATCTTAATTCGGAACCATGAGGGTGCGTAGACTCTTAGAATGAATGCAGCCAATGTCAGCAACTCATTTGATGGGTCTGATGTATATATATATAATTCAATTGGAAGTTGTTAGCCAGCGGGACAAATTCAACGTTACCGGTTCCCGGATAGCTAGATCTGAACAACAAATGCCAGAACTAATGGCGGTACAAATGTCTAATACGTATTTCTGATTTAAACTGAGGTTGGTAGGATCAATGTCTGGCAACTTGCATTCAATAATATTAAAAGCAACAATTGAAAGCTTTTTGCATCCTTTGAGGTTTCGTCCAATGCCTCCGGTGTTAGATGTGAGGCCAGATGACTTGCCGTCTATGGACTCAAACAGGTGCAGTAATGGCGACTCATTGAAATGAAGTAAGCAGCTAATCCATTGGACTGGCCTCTGAAGTTTCAATTCAAGCTTGCGAATTACGCCATTAGACACTCCTGGGTTCACTACAGTGCCGTCACAGCCGAGAACAATAAGGTTGCTAAAATCATCCAATGAAGCACTTGTTACGTATTCGTAAATGCTATTAGATATATCAAGATTAGATCCACTTTCAGGTGTAACATGTTCCATATACGTAGGACCAGGCTCCGATACAATACAGCAATGTGCTTCTACAATTGTTCTTTGGAACTGTTTGTCCTCGAGTGTTTCTTATGTTAAGGTTTTGTCATGTCATCCATCAAAATAAAGGCCAGATACAGTGGAACGCTGTTCATTTGATTTTGAGACCAATGTTTTGTAAATTCTCGATTTTTCCCTCCATATTTTATATTTGTCTGTGACGAGGCTGGTATCTGATTCTGATATTAAACCCGAATCTTGCATAACACTCGATGCAATAGCAGCCGTGGCTCTGCTGGAGACACCATACCTCTCACTGACAAGAACTGTGTTGTCCAGTTTTAAACGCATTTGAACACTCCTTGAAGGCTCCCACATTGTCTTCAGTATTTTGGCAGACCGCCAAACCCAGTCTGTCTCGATTGTATCTTTTGTATATCATTTTTAGTACAATTTTTGGAGTTTTCCGCCCACTGAGGCGATAGAAGATATCAACCCACATTTTTAAGATTTCGCACATCCTCTTTTATAAAAAGGTATGCATTGCTGACGACTGAGATTTTCGCTAATCGTTGCCACAGATTAATCTCAGAAAATGAAACATTTGAAGTTACGGAAAAAATTTATTGCTCGAAATGTATTTGTCAGAAAATTGTTAGACAAACTGCGTTAGAAAGGTAAAAAAATTGTATTTTTCTTGATGTAAATTTCAAATCCACTGATTATGCCCTTTTTCAAATATTGAGTTTCAAAAATTACCAAATTTCACAATGGAGTACCATAGCGAATACTTTTCGCGTAAAAAATAATAATAACAGCAATGTATCAGCACGAGTCACGAATTATAGTAACTGTATTATTCTGTTAAAATATAAAAGTGAATCATGACGTCACGAGTGCATGATTTTTATTTAATTCTCGACAAATACTAGATGCGACATCTCTTTTTAGTTGTGAATAATATAGGTTAATTCACATTATTAAAAATGTAGCTATAAAACATATAAATCAATGGAAAACGATAGGTAATAAATTGTAAACGTAATAATAAACCGTATTAAAAAAACATAACTTAGTGAAATAAGTATCCGTTTTTATGTTATTTTAGGATATTCCCGGTAAAGGTACAGATTACTTTAAAATAGGTTAAATTCACTGATATATTTCGTTTGATTCAAGGTTCTTTTGGAGAAACCGACCAGCGTAGCTGGCGTAGTCTGCTAGTTTTTTAATAAAGGAAATTCACAACTTTTCCTCACTACCGCAAAAAGATCTAAGAAATTTGGAGTTTTTCGATACGCCCTAATATATATATATATTTCTTTGATATCAGAGATAAACCACTAAAATAATGTTCCCGATATCCTACTTTCTCATCCTTGATAAATTCATTTACTACGGCAAACCCATAAGATACAACTCTTTAGTGGTTTATAATTGCACTTAATTTTTTTTATTATTTTTTTTAGATAGTTCTTCCCCTTTCATAACAAGTTTAACTGATCTAATATTCTACATTGTGAAAAGTGCTTCAACCCTTTTTCTTAAGTGGCGTGTTTGAAGTTCAGAGGTTTCTGATTTTATTTCAATATTTAATTTAATAAGTATTTGTGAAACTACAGAAAATTAAGGTCAAGTTTACTATAAAGCTCAGGTGTGTAAGTTTTAACTTTTTCCTTAATTTAATAAATGATAAATGTAGCAGACAAGATGAACACATGCTTCATTCTATTTTCTTAAGATTATCTGTCTCGTTTGAAATTCAGTTTTTACTTTTAACTCAATTTAGAAGTTTCTGAAATTTTTTCGACATTTGAATTTAATAAATATTTTTGTAAATGGCCAAAATGAAGTTCAAGTTTACTATAAAGTTTATTTTTGTAAGTTTTCGCATAAGTTCTAAAGAAGGATGTTATTAAAATAATAAAAGTAGTAAAACATAGGAAAAGGCATCCATTCTCTTTTCTGAAGATTACCTGACATGTTTGAAATACAGATTTTTTTTTCTTCTTTTTTTCACATTTGAATTTCATAAATATTTATGTAATTGACCAAACACAGTTCTGTCGAAAAGTGACTTTCAAACAGGGCAGATAATCTTAAGAAATGAGAATGAAGCATTTCTCCTTCTTGCTACTTTTATCACTAATTAAATTCAGGTAAAAGTTATGAACTTCATTTTCTGCAGTTACAGAAATATTTATTAAATTGAAATATTGAAAAATATGTATATATATCAGAAATCGCTGATCTTCAACAATTCCAAATAAGAAAAGGGATTGGAGCACTTCTCACAATGCAAAATATTAGATCATCTAAACCTGTTATGAATTTCACGTTTACTATAAAACCCAAATTTGTAAGTTATTACTGTTAACTACACTTAATAACATGATAAAAATAGTAAAAAATAAAAATAAAAAAACGCAGATGATTATTATTATTATTATTATTATTATTTTGCATATGCTCCATAATGGCGTTTCTGAAATAAACGTTTCAATTAAGGCCAAAATAAACAAATGTTTATATATTTAAAACTAGTTGTGTTGTGGCCATTAATGTCGTGGCCATCACATAAATACACATTATTCTATGTAAGGTAAAGCTAGGAGAGTCTGCACACAATTCAAAAGAATGACAATAAAAAATCTAAATATTAATTTTTTGCTAAACTAACCATGAATAATTTTTACTTCATTTGTTTTTTATGCATTTCCATTGCTCTTTTGTTGTTATGTTGCAATTTAATAGAACAGTTGTATTAAAACCAAGAAAGTTATTTTGCGCAATCTGTCCTTACAGGGTTGGTGTGATTGCGCACATGGGTAGGAAAGATTGTTAATAATAATAACTATAATTAAATTGTTAACAATAATAATTACACTTAAATGACATTGTTCTAAGGTTTTCGTGAACAAATATTATTGTATTAGGAGTGAATATTTCAACCTAATGATTAAAGAATCAGAAAAAGGAAATGATTTTAAAAACGATGAAAAATTTTTAATTAAAGGAAAAAAAAATTAAAGAATCAGAAAAAGCAAGCCCAGTAAGATTACAAAATAACATTAAGTTACTTGATAAAACGTTAACTTAAAATTAGTTCATTTTCACTTTTCAATTTTTTATGCAAATTTACCAATAAGCTGCGTAATCTCTCCTAGCATAGAAAGTAATGGGAACAATGCGCCATCTCACCTAAGTAGCAGATGTGCAAACTCTCCAATTTCGGTAGTAGATATTGCGTGGCCTTTTATTTAAACACTGCCTCTAATAAAACGAACCGTTGATGTTCACATTGTTAGTCTAGTCTAGTAGCTTATGAAGAATCGTTTAAGTTTAAAATATTTTGTACTAGACATTGTATAGACATTCTGATGAATAGCTATGAAATTTCAAGCACTTACTTTGGGAAACAAAACAAAATAGCAATGCTTTATCTTAGACGCGCAAAACAATCAACGGGCACTTTCAAGTACACATTTCACTACTGCTATTGTACAACAACCTGGAGTCGCTGCGCGCTCACTCTACTCCTTCCCCCCTAACCTCTATGTGCGCAATCTCTCTGACCGCCCATCTCTCCTGGCTTTACCTTAAATCAAATCGTCTCCAACGAAAAATTACAATCTGTACATTTTTCAGACATAGCTATCACATAAACCGCCAAAAATAGAGCATAGCAGTGCCACCTGTTGGGTGGTATACACCCAACCTAATGCGGATCTAATTTTTGTCAAGGTCTAACAGAACATAAAATTTCGTGAAATTCTGTGCATTACTTTTTCAGATACAGCTATAGCGGAAATCGTGAAAACAAAAGCAGGATAACAGCGCTGCCTGTTCGGCGATTTACACCAAAATCTAATCAGCAACAATTTATGTCAACATCTATCTGAAAATCCGTGCATTAGTTCTTAAGATAGAGCTATTGCGGAAATCTTGAAAAATGTATCATGGCAGTGCCACTTAATGGGAGATTTCAACTAAATAATATTCAAGGCATAACTGAATCCAAAGTTGTATTATATCCCGCGCATTAGTTCGTAAGATAGAGTGCCCACAAATTTTTGTCACATAGAGACAGACAAACAGAATCACAGACAGACCATTTTAAAAAAACAGTCAAATCGTGTTCATAGCATTCTGAAACGTATAAATCCGTCGAAAACCGGAAGTCAAAATTTTTCATGAATCAAATACTTAAAATAGAAGAATGTAATAAGATTCAAAATGGACAGATTCAAGACAGATGTTTTTGAAATCAAACTCTAGTTCTCATTCTGTAAAAATTAAATTTGAAATACAATCACTGTAGTTAATTTGAAGTCAAGAGTGATTGATTTCAGATTTTCGCGAAGCCTAAACATGAACAATTCTCATTTAACACGAAATGCCTTAACACAAAATGTATATTTCGATTAACAATTAATTTTCAAGAATAAAATGGGGTATATTCCTATTAACTTTTACACGGTAAAACAAAATTTGTATTCTTACATTAGTAACAATTTTAAAGCTATGCCATGTGTATATATTTTTTAATTATATATTTAATTAAAATTATTAGAATATTTTATTGGATATATAAAATGATTATTTATTTGTAAGTAAAATAAGATTTTTAAATATAAGGTAAAGCTAGGATAGTCTGCGCACAATTCAAAAGAATAACAATAAAAAATCTAAATATTAATTTTTTGCCAAACTATCCATGAAAATTTTTTACTTCATTTGTTTTTTATGCATTTCCATTGCTATTTTGTTGTTATGTTGTAATTTAATAGAACAGTTGTAATAAAACCAAGAAAGTTATTTTGCGTAATCATGTCCTTGGGTTGGTGTGATTTCGCACATGGGTAGAAGAGATTGTTACTAATAATAACTACAATTAAATTGTTAACAATAATAATTACACTTAAATGACATTGTTGCAAGGTTTTTGTGAACAAATATTATTGTATTAGGAGTGAATATTTCATCCTAATGATTAAAGAATCAGAAAAAGGAAATAATTTTAAAAACGATTAAAATATTTTAATTAAAGGGGCAAAATTTAAAGAATCAGAAACAGAAAGTCCAGATAAGGTTACAAAATAAAATTAAGTTACTTGAAAACACGTTTAACTTAAAATTACTCCATCTTCATTTTTCATTTTTTATCCAAATTTACCAATAAGCTGCGTAATTTCTCCTAGCATGGAAACTAATGGGAACAATGCGCCATCTCTCCTAAGTAGCAGATGCGCAAACTCTCCAATTTCGGTAGGAGAGATTGCTCGGCCTTTTATTTAAACATGGCCGCTTCTAAAACGAACCGTTGATGTTCACATTGTTATTCTAGATTAGTAGCTTATGAGAAACCGTTTAAGTTTAAAATATTTTGTACTAGTGACATTGTATAGAAATTCTGATGAATAGCTATGAAAATTCAAGCACTTACTTTGGGAAAACAAAACAAAATAGCAATGTTTTATCTTAGACGTTCAGAACAATTAACGTGCACTTTCAACTAGACACTCCACTACTGCTGTTGTACAACTACCTGGAGTCGCTGCGCGCTCACTGTACTCCTTCCCTCCGAAGCTCTATGTGCGCAATCTCTCCGACCGCGCCATCTCTCCTGGCTTTACCTTAGTATTCTAAATATTCTCTAAAGCAGGGCTGTTCAATCTGACGCCCGCTGTTCACCAGAAACTTCTTACAGAAATATTTGCCTTATTTAATCAGATAAATTCGGAGATTAAATAAGTAAATATTTATGTAATAATTTTCTGGTGAATAGTGGGCTTCAGGTTGGACAGCCCTGCTCAAAAGTATTAAAATCGTAATGTTTATACTCCCAATCACCAATTTGTAACTGCTGCATATTTAAAATAACACACAATTTTTAATCAAGGTGCGGATTACTTAGAAGTGATATTTTGAGAAATTTCAAATTATTCATTAAAATAATAATATTTATTCCAAAATATTATAGAAATTTTACCTTTAATCTTCAAGTCTATCTGCAAAAACACGTTTGAAATAAAAAGGTGTGTTTCGAAAAATACTTGACGTACGTAGATTTGAATGGATTGTTTCTTTTATAAATCATTTTGTCGTACAGAATAATAGGTGTTATTATATATATACGTAATTTATTTGTGCGTCACACCAGTTTGTTCAACATAAAACTCGTGCTAAATCTGAAAGTTTCCTATTTTATGGCAAATTAAAATTTTAACGCTTTTTTTATATATAAATTAAATTAAGCAGACATCTATGACCATGCATTTAAACATTTTCTTTATTTCAGGTGTTTAGAAGAGTATATTTTATAAAATTAAATAGAAATTGTAAAACAAAAAATATGAAATTTTTCTATGCATGCTTTTTAAGTTTCTCCGTGACCGTCTACAAAATACCCGACACCCTATAAAACGTTGAAAAATGAATAAAACCATTAAAAATAGGAACGAACATAACAATATTTCAAAGGATAAATTGCACACTGTATCCTTGT
Organism: Maratus michaelseni; assembly: GCA_963931845.1. Lineage (NCBI taxonomy): Eukaryota > Metazoa > Arthropoda > Arachnida > Araneae > Salticidae > Maratus > Maratus michaelseni. The sequence goes on along the minus strand of OZ007593.1, from coordinate 199,619,290 downwards.
TTTTTTAAATTTTATTTTACTTAATAAAAATATTTCTGTTTTTAAAATCAATATATTTCGTTATGTAATAAATGTTAATAAAAATATGTCAAAAATTTATTCTCGGGAGTACTATTGATATTTTCAGACGTTCAAATATTATGTAAAAAGTCCTTCCGGCCTGTACCGGGAGGAAAAGGTAGCTTTCCTATATCTTCGTTTTAAAATTTTAGCTAATGTTACACGAAAACAGCAAGTTAAAATGCAAAGAAATGTTTACAAAATATTCCTTAATACTGAATTTGAATAAGAAATTCGTCAAATTATTGAGCAATAGCCAAATTGGCTTAATTTATGAAGACTTACTTTGGCCGCCAAATTTGGCGATATTTCGACAAATGTTGCCAATTTTGGCGAGAATTTGGCGCTAACGGATATGAATATATAGTTTTATGCGTATGATTGGGAAAATTATTAAAACAATGAAAGAAAATAATTTGCGAGTAATCGCGTTAATGTGCTGTTTTGTTTCAAAATGTCAGCCACCCTAGAATTTCAAACTGCTCTATCTCAGCCATTTTTTAAGATAGAGGTAAACCAAAAAATGATCTGGATTCCTCGTATCAAGGCCTAACACTAAATTAAAAAATTATTTTTTTTTGTATATTTATTTTAGTTTTAAATTTTTAAGTGGCGCCATCTTGAAACAAAATGGCGGACCAAGCTGGCCAACGAACTCTGTCGAGACATTGGTGAGCTTAATACACACAATCAGTTTCATCAAAATTGATTTATAAATACGAGTGTTATCGTATGACATAGTTCAGATATGTATATATATATCAACATTTGAACGGAGGGTGGTTTTGGGGCCTGAGGGTCATGATCGGTGAAAATATATCGAAATTTTCCGGAACTGCTTTTCTCCGAACGGCTGCAATAGGTAGCTTTATACTTTTTTGTATTGAAAGCTACCTAAAAGGTTGCTTGCATTATCTCATTATTACAGTTAATGATACTTGCATAGAGATGAACATGTAGTTAGTGCATATTTCATACTAAAAATTAATTAAAATTCGGACAACAAATTAAAGGTTAGCTTTTGAGTAACATCAAGTATCTATATCCTATCTATATGATATAGCTATGGTTGAATTGATTATATTATATTATACGATATATATACGACTATATAGATACGACTATATAGATACGACTTGTGGACGATGGAAATAATGTTTGATACATATTTTACTTAAATATTTTATTAAATTCTTAAGATTTTTTTTTATGAAACAGGAACAAAGCATTTCTGTTCTTTATGTTTGTATATATATATACAAACAATCGCGAAATAAAATAAACTCGGGAAAAATATGGCCAATAAATAAATTACATTAGAAAATATATGTTATATGCAGCAATATAAATTCAACCTCATGCCTACAAATACCATTTAAAGCATATAAACAACCCCGCGCGTAATGCTGGGGGCATTGCTATTATATAAAGAGAAATATAATAATACTATTATTCGGAAGGCGGAAAATAGTAGTTTAAGAGAACGTGAATTCAATATTTCATTTATTCATAATCTACAAATTATGCTTAAATTAAATTCCTGTTTTATATATTTACATATTTGTTAAAAAATACTAAAAAACAATTTCAAGTAACACAAATCTGAAATATTTTACATTATATAAGACAAATTATTCAAATAACTTTACACACAAATATTCAAGAACCGACATTGTACATGTATTCTTTTCATTATAGATTTTTAAAAAAATCTGAGGAATTTGCGTATCGTGTTGTATTAGCCACTTTTCAAATGCTGGGGGAATTTAAATAGATTTTGTCACAATTGCGACATTTATCTCTGAATATATCCTTAATTTCGTTAAACGCTTGAATTAATAAGGCGTTTTATTACAAAATAGGGATTTATCACAAAACAGTGATAAAATTGAAATAAATCTTTTCTCCGCTAAACAGACATTTCTTTTAGGAATATGTAGGTACAAGTTCTTAAAATTTGATTTTATTTAATCCTTTGCTAATTAAGTGACATCGAGCCAATTAAGTGACATTTTCACGAAATTGTATCTTTAAATCACATAAAATGGATAATAGTAATGAAATAATATTATTTAATTCATGAGTTAATGATAATATATATATATATATATATATATATATATATATATATATATATGTATTATTTTTAACGTAATTTTATTCTTGGTAATTTTTCTTGAGATTTTTTTTTTCTTTTTTCATATATTTAAAAGAAAAAAATATCAAAGTATTAAATTGAATACATAGTTTTTAAATATGACTCAACGTATTGACCGTTATTTAAAAAATTATATTAAAAAGAATAAAATTGCTCTCGAAAAAAATAATGATTTTGTAAATCAAAATAATTCAGTACATTGCGTACAAAATAAATTTCAAAAGTGTTTTAAAAAGGACTTTAAATATTACAAAAGTTTGCAGTTTTAAATAATTGTTTTCATATCACAACTCTGTCATTTAGAATATTCTTTTAATTTTTTTTTTTTTGTATAAACTACAAATGCAGGGTATAAAGGTAAATCACAATGGAAAATACATATATATTTTAAAATAAGGTTAATTAAACATTTCTTAGAAATATAATTTAACATTATATCTTTACTTAAATATTACAAAAGTTCCTTTTGAAAAATATAATTTCAAGTTCAAGAGCTTAAACTTTAAAAGGAATTAACTTTTAAATTATATGAATACTGTTATTTTAGAAGAACGTGAATTTCAAATATTATTTAACACTTGCAGTCTACGCCCGCTTTGCTGGTCGATTTTTCCAAACGCACCTCGAACGTTTAAAACATATTTTAGATGCACTTTTCACCGTTAGGGGGTTCATTCTGTTCTAAACAAACATTTTTACTAGCGAGTTCCCGCTGCCTGCGCCGCGCTGCAAAAATAAATTAGTTCAACCTTCCACCACCAGGAAACGTCTGATCTGTATACATTTAACATTAATGCGATGTTTAAATTACCACCAAATACACCCTTCCAAACATCAAAATTTAACCAATGACCTTTACCATTAACAAATAGCCTTAACTTTTGAAACAAAGAAATATGGCACGTTTTTGTTTCACTTTGCACATTTTTTATTTCCTTTTCAGAAAATAGTTAATTTTTTTGCAAACGTTACGAAAAATACCGACCAATTTTTACAAAAATTGGATTTTCCAATGCAGAAAAATTTTCTACATTTGTGTGATGAGTTTTATTCGATACCTCAAATACTTTCCTTAATATTTGCAAAATATAGAAAACAAACCACTCGTGTCCATCAACAAAAGACAAATACAGAAACAAAGTGGCGCATTTTTTGGTTTGACTTTGCACTTACTTTATTGTCTTTTTTATTCAGAAAATAAATATATTTTTTTTGTAAATATTAAGAAAAATTAGCATCTGATTTATACAAAATATGATTTTCGGATGCAAAAAACATTTTTACATGTGTGTGGGGAGTTTGAATTCTTACCTCAAATATTTTTCTTAATATTCACAAATTAGTGAAAACAAACCACTCGTTGCCATAGACAAAAGATAGATAATCTCTTTTTCACCGCCACGGACCTTAGCGTTATATATATATATATATATATACAGCGTGTCCACGTATAACCTGACCGACCTTTATTTTCGCAACCATTGGTCCTAGATGCATACTTCCAATTACAAAAATGGTTTAAATAAGGTTAAGAATTATTTTTAAAGTGATTTGGGTCAAGAAAAACATTTATTTAAAAATTACGAAATTTAAATTTTTATACGGTCCCCCGGTCCTATAAGTGATATTTAGTAAATATTTACTGCGACACTAACAAGTAAGACAAAAAAAGTCCCATTCATCTAACATTAAAATTGACCGAGTTATGACACTTTGAAATGCATGACTTATACCAGTTTTTTGCTTCTTAAAACTGATGATTTCGGCCATGCTTTCAGGGATCGTATATAAAGTACTTAAACTCATTTCAAGGTATCTGCGCTTTAAAAGAAATCGTACAACTATTACTATTGACTTTTATTAGTTAAGTTTCAGATTAGTTAAAATAATTGTATTTTATCATATGTTTTATTTTGTAAGGATTTGAGGCTATGATTTATTTTAACAAAAATTATGTTATTTTCATAAGGTTTTATTTAACTTGCAACGATCGTCTTTCCAGTTTAAAATTTGTACTCGAATTTTAATTCACTTTCAAATGTCCGATCGAAGTTAAATTTTACATACTGACTTAAATCCGATGACAATGTAATATTATTATGATTTTCGACGCTTACCATATTAGAGGATAACACAAAAAAATTCGGATAGATTACCGCCAACAAGTTTAAGAAAAAAATCTCTGAACCTGCAATGAACATAAACCTGCGATGGTTGTGTTTTTTAACTTTTATAATTACGTTTTATGTTTTTTTAACGCTGAATAAAAAAATTACCTACACTTTTAACCATCATGTCAAGATTTTTCGTAAATCGTAAGTTTCAAGGTTAAAAAATAGCGAAAAATCTGATACTATAAAATAGATGTAAGACTTTTTTATTCAGTTTAATTTTATTTAATTCAATAATTTATACAATTTTTTGGCTTATACTGGTTTTTTTACAACTAAATAGCTCAGGGGTCCGTTGAGGTTGGGAAGGGAGGGTGGGGTCAATTTTAACTTTGAGCTTTTTAACTTTGAAATTTTCGATTTGAAAAAAATCCTTACCTGATGGTTTAAAATGAAGGTCATTTTCGGATTCAGCGCTACAAAATACATTAGAATCAATTTTCAAAAGCTAAAAAACAGGGCACAACTCAAAATATGAAAGACAGTGTTATCGAACAGCATTTTAAAATCTTAATTGAGGCTGTTGTTTTTCATCATTTTATTTAACAAAAATTCTGTTATTTTTATCCTCTTATATGCTCAGTACAAATTGTATATTTTGCATTAATATGTTAGAATGATTATAGATTTCACATTTATATTAGATTGCAATGTTAATTTTGCTCTCAACTATTTTTTTGATATATCTGACGATTATTTATGCTTCTACTACATTTGTGAATGACCCCTATTTCGCAACAAAAAGTATACTCCAGCTTTAAACAGCTATAACTCGGTCAGTTTTAATCGTAGATGAATGGGACTTTTTTTTTTATCTTACTTGTTAGAATCACAGTAAACTTTTACTAAATATCACTTATAGCACCGAGGGACCGTATAAAAATTTAAATTTCGTAATTTTTTAATAAATGTTTTTCTTGACCCAAATCGCTTTATAAATAATTCTTTACCTTATTTAAACCATTTTTTTAACTGGAAGTATACATCTAGGACCAACGGTTGCGGAAATAAAGGTCGGTCAGGTTATACGTGGACACGCTGTATATATATATATATATATATATATATATATATGCACTGAAAAATTTATTTAAATGTAGGTTCATATTATACAAATTCACTTATTTGAAATAAAATAATTGAAAAGAAATCCAAAATTATAAAACTTAAATGTTTTAAACTTTATAAAGCAAATTTTACAAATAACTTTACACAAGATTACTCATAACGCTACTTCATATATGCATTCTTTACATCGTATATGCAATCTTAACAAAAATCTAAGGAATTTTCCCCTTGTGCTGAATCGGTCATTTTTCAACTTCTGGAAGAATTTTATTAGATTTTGTCATATGTGCCTAATTCAATGCAGAATGCAGCTTTAAACTCCATAAATGCTTCAAGCACAAAAGTGATTTATCACAAAAGAATAAAAAAAAAAATAAAATGAAGCATGAAAAACTAATCCGGATACTTGAATTTACAGAAGAATATCGTTTAGGGATATGCTTGTCGAAAATCTTCAAATTACATTTTATTTAAAACTTAAAACTTTATATATATATTTTTTTATTTAAAAAAAACTTACAAAAAAGTAGAAGGGGTATTTTAATTTTTTTTTCATATTATCCTCTGTGACTAGTATAATTATATTAGAAAAAATAAAATTGATTTTGTAATAGCTAATGTTAACATCTAATATTTTGTAAATCAATACTGAATCATTACAATATGAACGAACATCTTGACAATACTTCAGTAAAAGCATATTTAAGTTTCAAGCATTTTTAATTTTAATTAAATGATACTGCGTCATTTAATTAATAGTTGATAAACTATAAACAAAGTTTCCTAAGTTGTAATAAATATAAAAATGAAAGAAAAAAAACATCGTAACATGTTGATGAAGTGGCTCACAAATGTTGCACAGAGTATTTTAAAAAATAGTTCAAATTGTTAACAGAAAATAGTGGTGTGCTGTTTCAAAAAATAACAGAGCTCAAGTTAACGTGGAAAGCCAGATAAATTATTTTTTCAGTTTTTCGAAGTAAGAAAATAAAAGGTTCTGTTTTAAATTTTTGAAACAATTTGTAGTAGAGTAAGTTAGTCTAAGTCTAAATTACGCATAGTTAACGCTTAAGAGTTTGAGATAGCTTCATGACTAATGATTAAAAAATGAACAGTTTGTAAAATTACTGGGACATCTAGTATATCTAAATATCTAGTTAGTCAAGATATTTAAAAAAAAAGGTAAAAAAAAAATGTATTACATACGCAGTGAAAATCTGTTAAGAATGTTTAGTGACAGGTTATAAAGGTTTTAAGAGAGTTTTTACCGCATTTTATAGGTACAAATACAATTAACATAGAGAATGCACTTAATTAAAATATAGAAATAAGATAAAAAGTTTACTTAGATACATACGGTATATATGTCAAAGTAAAAGTAGAAAAAACTTTCTTAAAACTATATAAAGATTTTTAAATAATAAGTTGTACAATTTTCCGTTTACTTTCATATGCAAAAGATTTTCGATTGAAAGAAAGAAGTCCTAAGAAGTGTAGCATAAATAATGCTTTAAATAATAACAGTCGATACTTAAATAAAATAGGGATAAATGCGTAAATTGAAATTATGTAATTTAAAGAACATAATATGTTTGTCTTCAAAGGCTTTAGACAATGTGTACAAATAATTTAGTAGAATCAAGTGTTGCATGTGCTACAAGAAGTATAAAGAGAAAATATTAAAAATAGTTTTTCATGAAATATCTGCTAAAATATTTTATTAACCCTCTAAGCATGTGGAACGTAATATTCCGTTCACTAAGCTCCAGCTTTCACTGCAATATATGCAATGTTTAAGATAATATAATTCTATAGATTTAATGAATTTTCAAAATATTTGAAGAATGATTAATACTCTCTAGGGTTACATTCATATTTGTAATTAAGTTTTATATTTATAATGCTGAAAGAATCATGTTTTTTTTTTAGCATTTGAAACAAAATGCAGCGAAAACAACATTACAATTTTACTCTTTTTTCAAAACGCTCTTAATGATTATGCATAGTAAATACATCAACATAAAAACTTCCTACTATTAAATTATGTAAACTAAGTATGTATATTTAAAATAAAAGTGTAATTTCTCATTTTAAACTATAAATGAAGTTCCATGTTTGAAAAAAGATTTTTTAAACGTATAACTGTTTAAGTAATTTTTAAAAACATTATATAGAATTTCCAATTTAATAATTTATTCAAAATATTTTCGTTTCATAATCAAACACAGAAAACCTCCTAAGAATTGTGACAAAAAAGATACTTTCAATAACGACAACAGATACATAAACAAAAATGGAATAAATGTAACAACAGAAGAATCGTTTCTGTGAAGAAAAACAGATATTTGTTTTCAGGGTTACGTTTTAGCTAACACTGTTGTGCGAAATATAAAGCAGTAACAAGTAATGTTTTCTCTTCCAGAATTGTAAGTAGGTGTTATTTCAAATAAAAGTATTTTCTAAAGATTTGGCTAAAATATGTTTCTGGTCAATAGGCTTAACCTGTTAACGAAAAATTTGTTTTAAATTTAGACATTATGCGCCATTTTTAAAGCTATTATTAAAATGTCAAGAAATAGAAAAATTCAGAAGTTTTAAATTATATTTCAAACAAAAGATATATTTAAAATACAACATACAAAAGAAGCCAACGCATCGTGTTTCGAAAGAAATAATCTTTATTCATCAGTCCCTAAAAGACCCCCTACTACAAGAGTAGAAGAAAATCTTCCTTCTACACTCACGGTTGTAGGACGTACTACAGATTGTGCATACTACTCCGTTGTAGATCATTATAAGAGATACTAGCTGATCCTCCGACGTTACCCTGACCCGTCAAAAATAATACGAAATCCTAAATCACTCTAAAAATCGCTGTATGAAACCGTTCTTCAGGTAACTCTTTCGTCTTCCCGAAATTAAATAGAGAGATGCACACCGAAGCGGGAGTAGATTCAATACTACATCATACAGTGTCTGAATCATTTGATTCAAAGCGAGTCACTTTTTGGTCAAAATTAAAAAACGTTACCGCCAGATTTTCACAGAATTTACATTTTCGGAATCAGAAAAATAAACTACGTACAGAGTGCGAGTTTCGTATCGATACCTTCAATACTTTTCCTAATACTCGAGGATGAGTGAAAAATGAGAATATCTCGATGTCTGAGATTAACAAATCGGTAACTTTCTTTTGCGGCTTCAATAAAAATAGCCATTTTCGGCGCACGTGCAGAAAAACCTTTTAGTTTCACCACCAGGGCATCGTGTTCTAAACAAATTTCCTCGCTGCCTACGGTACCGTGTAGACGTTCCATATAGATAACAGATGTGCCGTGTAGATAGCAGATGTGCTTCCGCTGCAAAATCTTTTAGTTGAAGGTACTACCACCAGGTGAAGCATTCTGTACTAAACAAACCTCTTTCTTAAAGAAACCCCGGCATTCGTCCCAGAAAGCGTGCTAGGCACGCACTGAAAATCTGTAAATTCCACTTTTCCCCGCCAAGGGGTACCAAAACTATGCATTAATTAGTTATCAATATCTCAATTAGTTCATAGTAAGTTGAGTGAACCGATTTCCATTGAAATCGGACCCCCAGAACCAGATAAAATAAATCACCTCCTTGGATCTTAATTTTCAAAAATGGTGGTAACCAATTGCTGAAAAAATTATACAGAAATTTATTTAGTACCTAGGAGACCTCGGAAGAATGTTAGAAAATATTTCGTTTGAATCGGACGAGAATTGAATGCATTTTTTTAATTTTCCACCACCAGAGGGCGCACTCAGTTCTAAACAAGCCTTTTTCCGAAAGAAACTCCGGATTCTGTTCCCGCTGCTGATGGCATCATATAGAAGGCATAGTATGCACGTGCTGAAAACATTTGAGCTCCATTTTCCACCGCCAGGGGCACCAAATCCATGTCATAATTAGCTATCTATATTTTAATTTTTTCATGAGTCAATTCTGAATTAATCAATTCTTGTTGAAATCGGGCCCTTTATTTGAATCTGACCAATTTTAAACGCAAAACATTTTAATTTTAGTTTCACTTCCCACCGATAGGGGATCACTCTGTTTTAAACTTCTTTCGATCTAAACTGCGGCACGTGTCCCCGCTGCTTACACAAATGTACGATGCAAAATCTTTAGTTACGTTTTTCACCGAAATGGGTTGCACTCTGTTCTAAACAGATCTCTTTCCGCACGAAACTCCGACACGTGTCTCCGCTGCTTATGACAATGTATAACAGGCGTGCTGCACACTCGTTGCAAAATATTTTAGTTCCACGTTCTACTACCAGGGTGCGCCAAATATGTATCTTAATTATTTATATATACCTTCAGTTCGTGTTAAGTTGAATGGTCTAATTCTCGTTGAAATTGGGCCTATAGAACCCGAGAAAAAATCCCCTAACATGGTGATTAAATTTCAGATATAGTGGTAACCAAATTCTGAAAACAGGATACCGAAGTTTATCTAGTACCTGAGGTACCTGAGAATAATTTTAGAAAAGGTTTCTTTTTAATCGGAATAATAAAAAAAAGTTCTGATTTAGAATAAAAGGGGAAGGAGGGAGTATTAATGCGATATTTAAATTACAATCGAACACTCCCTTCCCCGCTCAAGATTAAACCAACGACCTTTAACATTAGGAATTATTATTAACTGTTGAAACAGAAACAAAATGCCGCATTTTTTTTTTTTGACATACAAATGCAATAAGTTATCGTTGCCAATTTACGAAATCAAATACATAAATGACGTCACGTACAGAAAAATACTCTTAAAATCGCACAAAATAAATCGCGAAAAGCTCATATTTCGCTGTTCGAATTGCAATCAGTTAGTGTCATTTTCATCCGCCAATCACAATTGTCCAGTTGATTTCCAGCTGTGCCTACAAGCCTCTCAGCTACCAATCACAACTGTCCTCAAACGATGTTTGACATCCAATGAGCGATTTGTGATGTTATTTGAAGCAAAAAACGCTGCAAAACATGAAATATTTAAAAAAAAAAAAAGAAAATAAAACATATAAAAAATCCATATCGGGATAATTGATAACCCCTTTAAAAATCGTGATTTTTTATCTGTAAAGAATTAACTATCTCCCACATAAAAAGAGAGAAAAAAAAGACGATTTTGAGCATAACTGAGGAGGAAATCGAAGGCAACCAACGAACCAATCACGCATTCTGGGTAAATATTTTTTAGTGTCAAAGGAAAAAAAATCGCCAAAAATTCAAAAATCACTGTACGAATTCCGAATAAACTTTATTGGAAAGAAGATAAAATTTACTGTATTTGACTAAAAAATTGGAACCTGATTCTTAAACTAATGTGGAAAAATTGCAGCAAAACTTAAAAATACGCTAAAAATCGCATAAAATTTTAAACTAAAAAAATCTATTAAAAAATTCATAAATCGGGCTTCGAGGTGCAAAAAATCATACATAGTGATACCTTCCCAACAAACTTTGTAGGTCTGCGTGCAGCGGTCTTTTTAGAACACAAGCGAGAATCACACACACACACAAACTTCCTTCTTTTTTATAATTAGAGATTATCAATCAACTTTAGAGGCCGAAAAAATGGCGTTTTTTTTTTCAAAGAACAGTCGAAAAATCTACAATTTACCGACGCAAAATGGAATGGAAAAGTGAATGAGAACGCTGGGATATGTACACGTTCACAAAAAAAATCAATAAAACTCTATTTGTTGTCTACTACTATTTCTAATAAAACTCACTAACTGCACATGCGGAGATAGAAAGAAACAGTACTATTTATAGGAAGCTGGGAGTAAACGGGTAAATAAATATCTTAGTTAAAAACATTCCTAATGTTGAAAATTACATATTATTTTACTTTGTAAACTAAATTTATACAGTGAAAGTAAAGGTGGAATTTTTCTTTTTAAACTATATTGAGATTCCTTGGTTAAAAATAAAAATGTGAAAAAAAAATGTTGCATCATTTTTTGTACTGAGTTTGTTTCAGCCTGTTGAAATGAATTTTCACAAATTTTGAAGCTAGCCAAATTGTTTTCTATTGCTCGAATTAGTATAGGGGCCAAGTTTCGTCAAATTCATCAATACCGTTTTTGATATATAACATCATTTTCAGTGCTTAGTTTGTTTTAAACTGTGAAGAACAACTTTCCCGAATTCGAAACCTTCCTATTCCGTATTTCATGCTCGAATTAGTACAGGCGTAACAAAATTTATGCGATTTTCTTTATAATTTAGAGCAAGCAGCACTTTCGATGTTGAGTTTGTTTTAAACTGTCCAAAATGAAGTTTCTTCAATTCGGAATGCAGTTAATTCGTTTTCTCGTGCTCGAATAAGTGTAGGCGTCAAAGCTGAAAAAAGTCATAACAGTCGTTTTCGAGATAGTCAGTGACACCGAAAATTGCTTTCTCGATTAATATATATCATAAGCGCTTATTTTCATATATACGAAATAAATTAAAGGGATAAAAGATATTGAGATGTTTCTCTACAATTTGCTACTTTTGTTTATTTAACTTCTGACAATATACTTAATAGCTTTACTTAATATATTTACTTACTATATTGACGAATATTGTATCACATATATTACAATAGAATATATTTTCTTTATATGTAAGATGGTAAAATATAAATCAAATATTATAACATATTCGTATAATTTGAGTAATTTTTCAAACAATTTAGAAAACGTAAAATGATAAATCACTTTCAATTTAAATAAAATGAATTGCATGAGTCCTGGAAGGCTGTGATAAAGGGAATAAAACTAGATTTTAAAGGTGACTTAAAAAATATATTATCATAATTTTCATACTTTATCAAACATACTAGAAATAAATTTTATGATCACACTCAGTTTAAATGAAATCAACTACGTGAGTTTTCGAGTTTCTAACAGCGGAAATAACATCAGAGGAAAAGAAAGGTTACTTTGAAAAATACATATGTCAGTTTCAATTAAAATAAATGTTACCGATTTCTTTAAATAAATTAAAAATATATATAATTCTTACTTCATCGCAACTGATTTTTATTATTACTCATTATATTCATATTTTATAGTGCGTTATTATAGCCGCAATCAACAAAGGTAGCAGACCGCCGCACTTATATTTATCTCACCTATCTCCTGTCAAAATAGGATGGCTGCCACCGATTTATGCACTGATTCTGTGTTTCCTTCGATCACGTGATATCCGAGATAGGTGGAAGTGTATATGTAAATTGTGTTAGCTGCGCTACAATGCATTATTAAATATTAAAATTACTTAGTTTTTCGTCTTTTTTACTTTCTTCTATTTTTACAAGAACAGAGTATTGGATTCATGAAAATTTTCGACTTCCGGTTTTCGACGGATTTATACGTTTTAGAAGGTCATGAACACGATTTGACTGTTTTTAGAAAATGTCCGTCTGTCTATATGTGACAAAAATGTTGTGGGCGCTCTATCTCAAAAACTAATGCTCATTTTTCGCGATTTCCGCAATAGCTTTATCTCAAGAACTAATGCTCGGAATTTAATAAAACTTTATATTCAGTTAGTCTCTGACATAATTTGGTGCTGATTAGTTTTTGGTAAAAATCGCCCAGCAGGTGGTGCTGCTATGCAACATTTTTCGCGATTTCCGCAATAGCTCTATCTCAAGAACTAATGCTCGGAAATTAATAAAACTTTTTATTCAGTTAGTCTCTGATATAAATTGGTGCTGATTAGTTTTTGGTAAAAATCGCCCAGCAGGTGGCGCTGCTATGCAGCATTTTTCGCTATTTCCGCAATAGCTCTATCTCAAGAGCTAATGCTCGGAATTTAATAAAACTTTATATTCAGTTAGTCGCTGATATAAATTGGTGCTGATAAGCTTTTGGTAAAAATCGCCCAGCAGGTGGCGCTGCTATGCAGCATTTTTTATGATTTCCGCAATAGCTTTATCTCAAGAACTAATGCTCGGAATTGAATAAAACTTTATATTCAGTTAGTCTCTGATATAAACTGGTGCTGATTAGTTTTTGGTAAAAATCGCCAATCAGGTGGACCTGCTATGCAGCATTTTGCAGGATTTACACGATTTTAGCGATAGTCATATCTCAAGAAATAATGCACGGAATTTAATAAAACTTGAGTTTCAGTTAGACCTTGATATAAATTGGTGCTGATTCTTTTTAGTGTATGCGAAACCTGTGTGAGATAGAAAAAGTTTCGGGATTGACACATCCGACTAGTTTTAATAAGTATTGACCAAAACAAGTTTGAACCTTCTTTTAAAGATTAAACATGTTTTATTACAATAAATCTTTGAATAATATCTCAGAACAAATTAATTATCAGTATAAAGATTAGGTCAGTGATCTCTATTTACAAATGATAAATTATTTCTTTCTTTCTGCTACGAACTTTAGTTCAAATGATATAAAAAAAAGTCAAACCTACATTTAAACCATACATTAAAAGAAAACATGGCCGAAAAAAAATATTTTAAATGATTTCACTGAATTTTTTTTTATACTTTTACTGAATCATCTGATGACAATTTTTACAGAAAAGTGAAATGCGAGTTAAAATTTTCAATATGAAAGGCTGTAAATTTATAGACAAAAGAGGCAAACTTTACTGTTTAAGTGACTTTCAAAATATTTTGCTCAATTAATATACTTTTAATTGTGATTTATTTCTGTGAATTAAAAGTTTAGCTTAACTAATAAGACTATATAAAAGTTACTTATACAATTCATCAGAATGAAGGTCAATTTTACTCCAGGAGAAAAATATATTATATATATAACACTTTGTCATAAAGTATAACATACTGTAATATTCAATTCTTTTTTTTCCACTTAATTTATTAAAATTGCTTAACAAATTTCCTTTTTAAAATTACATCTATTTATTATGGGTAATCATAAAAAAAACACATCTTTAATCGTATGCTCAAATTTTTCATGAGCAGTATTTAACTGTTAACTTCAATAATAAATAATTCAATAAATAAATCATAGAAAATGATTCAACCCTTTAAGATAATGTTTGCAGCTGGAAATAATAATAAATCAATTATACTAAATTAAACGGAATCTATTTTTATCTCGTTTCATCATATCAGCAAGATTAAATAATAACTCATTCAGTCTGTTTACATCTCATTTCATTATTTCATCAAAATTATGTGATATCTCAAACAATATGGCATAAATAAAGTCTGCTTATATCTGTTTATATATCAAATTATTATTTCAGCAGTAATGATTATTTTAACCTATCATAAATTACGCTAATATTAAATCTTTCCAAATCACACAAGACCAAGCTGATACAAATAACGTATCAATGCGCTCTTAACGTATTTATTATAGACATTGTTGCACTACTACAGAGCAGCAGCCAAAATGTAACGCTAATGAATTTCCCAGGAGGCTGTGGCCGTTGGAATTTGACGGCGGTGAGGCCAAACTGCAGCATTTATTACACCGGACATTTTTTTTAAGTTCAAAATTTGAAAATCTTAATGATTTTTGAAGGACTATCACAGGAACGATATACCTTTTTAGTTCAGATCGAATGAAAAAACAGAAAATTCAAACGGAAAATGTAAACCTTATTCAAGCATCCCCTGATATGTTAGTACAGAGAAAATCTGAATTAAAATCATCATATTTTAATCCAGCTCATCTAAACGAAAATAAAAAACAAACACTTTTAAAGACTTTGATGTCACATTATGCTACTTTTTCAAAATCTCTTAACACGCATGGATGTACAGATAAAATTACACCTAAACTTCAATTTATTCATAAAAACTCTATTAGAACTCTGCCATTCCCGATACCACAAGCTCTTGAAAAAGAAGCCCATTCACAAATTGAAGAACATCAAGAGGCAGGTTTAATTGAACGAAAAGTTACAGAATGGAGTTGCTCTATTTTATTTGTTAAGAAGAAAACTGCAAACAAAAGTGAACCTCTTAAATATAGACTATCCTTAGACTTAGGATTATTAAACAGTATAATTCATTTTTCATCTCATCCAGTACCCAAAATTTCAACAATAATAAGTAATCTAGCTCAATACAAATACTTCACCAAATCATGCTCCCTGAAGAATACCGAGATATTTTAGCTTTCACAACTACGTGGGGAACATTAAAAAATAAACGCTTGGTTTTCGGATTGAAGACCAATGCTTCTCAATTTCAAGCATTAGTGGACTCAATATTAGATGATATTCATATATGAGGCTTGTGTGCATACCAGGATTATTTTTTAATCTGTGCTAATTCATTTGAAGAATCTTTAACTAAGACCAATGCTTTACTCGATGCATTACATAAATATAACATTACTTTATCCCCAGGAAAATGTACATTTCATAAAACATAAATTTACTAACTTGGATTCCACATATCTCATGGAATTGTTAGACCAATTAAAAACAACATTGTTAAAATAAGATCTTTTCCAATCCCAAAGACTCCTAGATAAGTAAGAAAAATTGTCGGTCTATGCGGATTCCACAGGTCCCTTATACCTTCCTATGCAGAACTCACGATTCTCTTATTGACCTTACTTCATCCGAAAATAAATTTAAATGGACACTTTACCATACCAAGGTATTTTTGCAATTTCAAAAAATAAACTTTTCTTCCCTTTTTGTAAAACTACCTGATTAGAACAAATAATTTATCTCTATAATAAAACCGTAAGTCATGTGACTGTCATCAACAGTTCCGGAATGTCCGTTTCAGTTTTTCATATGCCAGGCGGCCATTTTTATTAAAAGTTATTTTTTCGAATAAAACTTCATAAATGTGACATTTTTAGAAAGATCGTTCAAAATAAATTAATATTTGAGAGATGACTTACGTTCAATTATGTATATATTCTCCAATAACTTCAGTTGAAATTAGCTTCACAGTTCAAATTCTCTATCCATGAAGGTAAACAAAAAAAAAGAGATTCATTCGTCGTGAAGGTTTAAAATATTAAACCATTAAACCATGGAGATAATCGTTCGTAAAGTTAGTTTTCCATGAAAGATTTTTTGGAGCGCTGCCTGGTGTCAAAAAAATAATTCGTACCAGTCACACAATCAAAGTATTACTATAATTATGTGCTATACAACTCAACTTCATGTAATGATATTTAATGAATCAAATTTAGAAACAAATTGTCAGTTAATTTGGTATTTATGTATTATACGTGAAAGGAGGAGAGACCACCGAAAATGATTGTTAATCACCAATCATATTTACCATTATTAATGACCAATCGCTTTCAAAACAGTAATTTAATGTACATTTACAAAATACATAACATCATTAAGTACTTTTGCGTTATTTGGGCGCAAATCTCGCCAATAGAATTTTTAAAATCGCCAATACCAGCTTTTATTTTTCGCGTGTGCAAATTAGAAACGATACTTTTATTTTGAAATCAAATGTTCTGATGGAACAGCTGTCGTAGACGCACCGGGATACTATATTAACTATAGAGTTGCAATATAGAGAGAAAAGACGGGTTGCTGTAATTAGAATTATAGGCGGTAATGTTGGTGTGACATATTTACGTGATTATCAAAACTGGCTTCCAAAAGTTCAATGTTTCACCAAACCATACTCGAAAATTGCGTGTTATAATTTGCATTCCGATTATGTCACATTATTCAAGACGTTTTAAATGAGAATAATGATAGATTTTCTTCTTGATTTTCCCGTAATCAAGTCTACAGCCAAAGTTAGCGAGAAACAAACAAACAAACAAAAAAATATTGGCAACAATATGGTTCAGTGTAAATGGTGGATATCATTAAAGACTTTCACAAAATAGACTTCATTGCACCAAATCGTATTAACTAAAATACGCCATTTGGCAATGGATCCAATTACGGAAAACTACTTAATATGTTTAAGAATCTCCTCATTAGCAAGCATATTGCAACTGATAAGCAAACGGATATGAAGCATAAATGCTTAAGTTGGTTAAGCGGTTTTTGTCAAGAAAGATGAAATACATAACAACAAAAAATATGCGAAATGCTACCATGATCGAAAAAGTTTTTGATTTGTCTATTAGAATCTTCCGGTTTGGCGAAGGATTACGGAAAAAAAATAAATTATGAATAAAAGTAACGTGTTACAGTGCTTAACATACATTTAAGGGAGACCAAACTGGTCGCCTGTGGCGGCTAGTTTTAAATAAAGATGTCTCTAATATTGAAATATCAGGTGTTCTTTTGCAAAAACATGATAATCAACTACATCCAATATCTTATTTCAGTAAAACTTTACCGAAAACAGAAAAGAATTATCCCGCCATTCAATTAGAACTGCTCGCTATTATAAAATCTGTTAAGGCTTTTAAACACTACCTGTGCAATCGGCATTTTACCATCTTATCTGACAGTTTACCTTTACAACATTACACGAAAGTTACTTCTCCTGCAAACATCATAACCAGATGGTTACTTGAACTTAGTGAATATTCCTTCACTATGGAACATGTAAAAGGTAAATTGAATGTATTAGTAGACTTTTTATCACGAATACCTGATAAGTTACCTAATATAAATGTAGAGAATGACCCAAACATTTTGAACTCTGAAGATATACTACCAGTCATTGTGTATGACAGTGATGAACAAACCTCACATGATGAGACAGACAATGCATGGAACAAAATTTCTGAAAATTTACTAGGTAATAATACTTATTTAATTGCTTTAAATAGTGATACTTATAATGAACAAGCATTTATCAATCACCTAAAAATCTCTCAGAATCTCAAGACCCCTTATTAGAAATTTCTAATGAAACTTTTCTACAGGAACAATTAAAAGATGAGCAAATTTCGAAAATTTATCAAGATGTAAACGATGACGATCGAAAACACAGAAATAGCAGTCTAGATCAGTACTTTATACACCCAAGCTCGAAATTATTGATGCATATTAATACAAACAAGAAAAATAATAAAACTACACAAAAAATATTTGTACCGAAATCAGTAAGATCTATTGCGCACTTATGTCATCAAGGACTCTAAAAAACTTATTATTTTGAGTCTAGATAGTATTACTGGCCTGGAATTTACACTGACACGCTAAATTTTGTCTATTCTTGGGAAAAATGCATTAAATTCAAACCTTATTCTATGCGTAAGGCTGCATTTGGCTGTAACTGGATTCCTGATCGTCCAGGACAATTTTTACCATTAGATATTCTAGGACCTCTAAGAAATGAACAATATGTTCTCACAATAACTGATCATTTTTCTCGTTATCGCGAATTGTATCCATTAACTAGAACTACTGCTCATGCTGTTACAAACCACTTGTTTTCATACATTTTTACTTTCAGTCGTTCTGCACTCGTAATCTCTAATTTGGGAAAACAATTTACTTCAGAGGCTATTTGTTTATAAGATTGATTGACAATCTTATTGGTTGCTTGAGCGTGATGGACTTTCGATGTGTTGTTGATTGTCATCCGTGTTTTTGGATTCTGTTTCATGTCTTTGGGGGGATATAATTTTTATTTTAACTGACACTGATGATGTGAGTCCAAATTATTCACGAAACGTACGTCTGTTTATTGTGCTACAGTCCGATAGTGTGTACTAAACGTTGGATTTTGGTGTATATTTGTCCACACAAGATTTTTTTCATATACATTTTAATGATTAACAGGAAATATTGTGTAAATACGTCTGCAATCTGCATAAAATATATATCACTACCATGATAAACTTCAATTTTATAATTAAAATATAGCTATTTAAAGTTATATTTCGAGTAAGATGTCCACAAATATGTAAAAAAATATTGCATTACTTAAATAAAATGCTTTATCATGAATAATTATATAGACATAAACACTTTTTATATAAAATTTACTTTCCTTTCATAACAAAATCATAAAAAAGTCTTTAAAACAATGTAAAATATACTTCTAAATTTAAAAAGTAATTATTTTTACACTATTTCATTTTTAATAGATTATTTTCTTGTATATAAACTTTAATATTTTTAAAAAGTATAATTTGATATATTCTGTCGAAACAAAATTCTCGCAAAATAATTTTTAAACTATATATATTTTTTAAACCCATTTCTTTTGGCATAGAATTCTATATATATAGCGGTTGAAGGATTTCTAAAATCCTTCTTAAGATATTTATTTGTTTTTTTCTTTTTCCTGGAAAATTTTTCTGTATCAAGTGAGCTTTTGTGGATTTAGATTTTCTATTACGTTATCTAAATAACATTTTTATAAACTCGGGAAATAAAATTCTTACATGAAGTAATCATGTCTACAAATTATTCTCTATTGGTGAATATAAATATGATTTTTTGATAAAAAATAAATATGAGTGTTATTTAAAAATTTTGCTTATCTGAAATAAAACATTTTCAGAACATAATATAACTTAATAAAGACATAATTAATAAAAAGTAATACCATAAGCATTGTAACAGCAACATTTGATCCATTTTTTAAATTCTTTTATAAAATTTTAAAATTTAAATATTTTTTTTAATTCTTAAAAAATATAGAAAAGAAAACACATCTGAACAAGTACATCTAATCATTTATCTCGTAGATATTTATATCAGTCAAAGGTAAATTTTTGAAATTATCGACAATAAAGTCTAATTGAGATAATATAATATATTCTAATACGATGGGATGTTTTCTTGTGCTATCTGCACTAATTTGAAAGATATGATTAATAGTGTTATTTCTGTTAATAGCTGGATATATTTTTATAACCTTCATGGACACATCACCAATCTTTGAAATTAGTGATTTTAACTACAATGATTTTAACAAGATGATATATAAATGTGTATTTTTTCTTCTTTTTCTTTAAATGGATGGGTAAAATAGGATAGTTTCTTTTTCTCGCAAAATGGATTTTAGGAATTTCTTCAGTCAAAAAATTATTCAGATACATTTCAAATGTGTTCAATACTGAAAAGTTTTCAGAAATATCCCAACCAAACACAAACCAATACATAAAATGCCACGTAGAATGGAATTTATCTATTCCTCAATTGCAGGAATATTCTTTTTATCTTTCACCGTAGAAAATCGTTTACGCTTTGTACATTAGAAATATAACAATTTAAGCGTTATCTTATATATTTTCCAATGAATTGTGGAATTATAATTAAAACATTTATAAAAATTAAAAATTATTTATTTTTTCAATTAAAAAAAGAATAATAAAAAGCGCATTTTCTCTAATACTTAAAGATATCTATACCAGAGACATACCGCTTACATACTTGTTTAGGTATGACTTTATTATTTGATTTGCAAATACAATAACAATTACGTCCTTCTTTATTTTATACTGGATATAAAAAATACCTCTAATACCTCTATAATTCTCTAATACTTAAAGATATCTATACCAGAGACATACCGCTTACATACTTGTTTAAGTATGACTTTATTATTTGATTTGCAAATACAATAACAATTACGTCCTTCTTTATTTTATACTGGATATAAAAAATACCGATTTATCGCATCTAATTTATAAAACAAAGGTAATATTAACGAATTTAATACATTATAAATTTCGGGTCAATTGTGGAAAGATTGACGCACTTCTGTTTGGAGGTGCGCCAGATAATCGGACCCTCATTTAATAACAGAATAATTATCTCATCGAAACATGGTCATCACGTTTTGATGTGAAAATTGCATCAATATTAGATGAAATATTTAAACTCTCTCTATATAAAAAGTTAAGTTTATAATGTTGCTTAGTTTTAACACAACCCAATAGTTTAATCAATTAATTCCCGTGAACCATAGCGAGTTGTCTTCAAACTGAGAAAATATATTAACGAAAAAGCTTATATGAGGAGGTGTGCGAATTTCAATGTATGCCAGGCATAGAAATAAACTACGGTTCAAGATTTGTATCACTTCTTGAATATTTGTTTCAAAATCCGTTTTCATAATATATGTTTCTTTTTGCTATTAACATTGATGTAATTGGAATCTTAAAAATACTAAATTTTTAATACACCTCTTAATATAGTCTGATTGATGCATACATAATGTATAATTTCCCCTTCAAAAGTTACGACTGAAACTTTTTAATTTTTTTCAAGGATTGTAATATCAAATCTACTGTTTATTCAGTCTGTGGCCAGGTTATGTCTATTTCCAGCGGTAATAATCTGATAATATAGGTAAATTCAGTAGTTATTGATGATTGTAGCTTTAGCAGATTTCAAGATTAATTCCGGACTTTACTCTCTTTCATCGTTTGTATCTCGTCATGTATAGCTTTAAACCGTTTACTTTTTTAGGGGAATTAGAAGCTTCTTTATAATGCGAAGGTATTTTAAAGTCTAGAACGTTAGCCTCTGTGGGTTCATTGTCAGACTCCTCGTTACTGAGTATTTTAACTGGACCTGAATAAGTATTAGATATACGAAAATCAATGTCTGTTCATTGAAAATTTATATTATTTTTCTCACAATAAGCCTTCGCTTCTGACCATCATTTTATCCTTGTTTTATTACAAATTAGCTAACCCGCCCGGCGTTGCGCGGGCCCGAGATAATTACAATCTCAGAGAAAGGCGTTAACCCCCTCCCTCCCCATACCCACAAATATAATGAATAATTTGTTCAAGAGAACCACCGTCACCTACATTAACGCGATCATTAAAAAAATAATTACATTTTTCTGATAATTAGAACATAACGAAGACGCTACGCTAAAATAGCCGGCAGATGACACTCCCTTCCCGACCTCAATTTCGAATCTATATCTTAATTAGTGACCTAAATTTTTGTTCATTAGTAAAATTTGGCAATTATTTCCTTTCATTTTCGCAAACTAAATGAGAGGTATCGGCCAGAGAAACAGATCTCTTTGTAGTTCAGTTTTTAATGAAAGTCGACCCCTATCTGAAACTTTCTCGGATCGTTTTCAATGGCGCCGGCGGATTTTTGGCAGTTTTTTGCATAAATACAAAAATATACCAACCGAATTTTTTAAAAATCACATAGTCAGATACAGAATATTTTTTTAGATATGCTCAGAAATTTTCAACTTTCAATTAGTTTTCTTAAAATTCGCTAATTAGTAAAATAATTTCGAATTCGTTCATTTCCGGTTGCAAATCCAATGCGCCAGTTCGTTTCTTTCGCCATTTTGATTTAAAAGATGACATTTTAGAAGCAATGGTTAATGAGAATCTAATTAATATCTAGGCTAATTATCAAAATATTAAAATTCTGAGGCTCAGGTGCACATGACCAGACCTTGGACTATCCACACCTAAATTTCCAGACTGCTAGGTGGGCTAGATTTTGTTAGTCATCGCCAACAGACACACAGACACACACACAGAGCGAAACTTTCTTTTATTAATATAGATAAACGAAAGTGAATGACATGTGTTTTTTCATCCTTTTTTTAGAGCTAGGCGTTCTTAAAGGGGTTTAATATATCCAAGCGAAAAAAGTACTTGTTTAGACGTACCGGTTATAGAACCTTCTTGGGAATTCTGTTGATTAGGGATCGTGTTTCTAGGCGGAATTCTTCTCATATGTTTTGGCCCCATTTCTTCTTTTTTGGAACTTGTACGACTTTACCCTCTGCATTAATTCCTTTCTAAGAATGGGATTCCTTTTCATCAAATGAACTTCAAGCGTTTTGATTTTGATCCAATACAATTTCCCAGCGCTCTTCTTTCTAAAAAGTCACATTTCTAGTATTTATTGTCTTTCGTTTCTGGAATAACCGATGCGGTAACTTTTAGTGAAAAGTGTGCATCTGACCATTATACTTTTTCGGGCTCACATTGAAAATTTACCCTTTAGTTCTTTTAGGCTAAAATGCACTTCCGAAGGTTTTCAGGTGTTTTTTTCCTCCAAATTTATAAACGAAGTATTTATTTGATTACTGTGACAAACATGGTTACTCGCCAAGTGTCAACAGTGTTTATGCAAAAAACCTTATGCAATGTAAAACAGCTTTTAAAGGGTTTAAAGCTGTGTAGTTATTTTTTTTGCAGTTCTGTTTTGCTTCGGGATATACATATTACTTCAGTTTTGACGTATCCCATGATTTTCAAGGTGTTTGTTAAAAGTCTTATCGACATATTGTAGGCTATTGCCAGATTATACTATCTTGCAATTTAGAAATATTTCCGTCCATTTTTAGAACCGTTTGAAAATTTCAAAAACTTTATTTTTCTGTTAAAATAGTCATCTACAAAGATTAAAACATATCTAGGTATTGCATTTAATTTGGTCGGGAGAGGATCACAAACATTGGAGTGGTTTGTCTGAGCGTGTTTTAACTATTGACGTGAATGGGATCCTTCGGTACATATATACTTTACAATATTTACAAGTAGGCATTGTTTTATTTTAAAATTTGGTAGAATCTGAACAACTCCATTTTTTTACTGTGTTCAAAATGTCTTACTTTGTATTATAATTATAGAATATACGATGCCATTATTTTTGATTCCCTTCACATGTTTTAGTTTGCACTATTTTCTAGCATTTACATTCGGATATTTAAGTTTACAAATAAAGAAAAGTCGTTAGATTATATGGCCGAAAAGATATTTTGTACATTTACTGAGAGAATACTTAATGAGCCATTTTAACATGAAAACGATATGTCCATGTTGACAAGGTCTAGGCCTGGTTTGAAGTTATGTCTGAGATTGCGTGTGTACATTATGTTTTTAAATGCCAAATATTGCTATTTTTCCTTATTATAAAAGAGCATCTCCACTGTTTCCACACATTAAACTGAACATTTAACGTTCCATGTCGGAACAGACATGTCTGTCCCTAACACTGACTTATATGTGGTGAAAAGTCTCCGGTTTTTATAAAATGTGTGGATGCCGCAGTATCAAAAAGCCATTTCTGGCGAGTCCATCGAAGCTCTGTCCTAAGACAAACATTTTATTAGATTCCAGCACGTCAGTAACAAAACTGTGTATTTGTGCAATTGCTCCCAACTATCTTTATTGCTCTAGGGGTTTTTAGTTACCACAATTTGATGCATAGCGCCCTTTTTTATATACTTGTAACAAACAACATCTCGTTTTAAGTAAGAAGACCTAGCCTTATAATTAACCATGTTATAACGGTTTGCATTCTTGTATCTAGGCTTCACAATTTTAGATTTAAATGTATTTTTTTAATCTAAATTACATTGTTCTAATCCGCTTTCATCTAAATGTAGTTCTTTAAACATAGATTCATATTTAAAGTTCGAATATAATGATACAAATTAAGAACAATATAAGATAACTCTTTTCACAAAAAAGAGAATAATTTTTTATCCAGTTAAAGATCTTCTAATGGATGACCATTTTACCTCAAATGTTTAATAATTGGACGCAATCTGATTGCAAACGCACTAACCGTTCCTCTTCTTCATATCTGTAAGGGGAAGCATATCCAAGTGAGAAATTACTACAGCTCTTGTTTTAAATTAGATAGTTTTCCGCAAAGATCCCCAGGCTTTCTTGGCATCAATTGTTTCCGCGAAAAACAAAATATTTGAGAAACTTCAGCTTTTATATGAGACATTAGAGCAATATACCTTCCATCGAAATTGCACTATTTTTACGCAATATTTATAATATGCTTAAATGTATTACGCAACGACACATATTTGTGAGAAAAACGTAAATAAAGATACCTAAAAAAAACTTCATGGCATGTAAGAAACCCTTCTCATTTGGGCGTACTTCGAAGCGGCGCAAAATGTCAACTAATGCTACGAAAGGCAAAGCGACCACAAACTATGCCTGTGAACAAAAACAATGTTTTTTTGCTAAAGATACAAAAAACCGACAATTTAGGAATGGAGAGGTTTTCCTAGCAATTCGGGAGAAATTGTTGGCAGGATGATCCAAACTAAGTAAAGTTATTTTAATTCAGCTGAAAGTTGATATGTGCTTAGCGCATATCATGAATAACAAAT
The DNA here is from genome assembly GCA_963931845.1 of Maratus michaelseni. Taxonomy (NCBI): domain Eukaryota; kingdom Metazoa; phylum Arthropoda; class Arachnida; order Araneae; family Salticidae; genus Maratus; species Maratus michaelseni. Next base: position 199,593,834 of record OZ007593.1, on the reverse strand, counting down.
TGCAGCCAAATTAATAATTACTAGCTGCCAAAATAATCAGAAAAAATTCGGTGAAATTAGAGACCAAATATTAAAGCAGTATATGTCATGCTGCAGAAAATAATTTGAACATTCCTTGAAACATGTAAAATAACATTTTCCGTTTAGGATTTATATATGCAGGAAGAAGGAATGCTTTGAAAAATAAGTTTGTGTCTACAACAGTCCTGGTCATACCACTGCAGTTAATATTAACATGAATGCGACACAATCAATAGTGGGTGTAACAGTTTCCCTAGCCAAATACTTGAACTTGAGCATTGTGACGCTGAATAATGGATTTTTATAAACAAAATAGAGGTAAACCTATAAATCCTTGAACACATAGTATAGACCCAACGCAACAGTGTAAATTAAATGCCGAATACAAAATATATAATTTGTTTATATCTCTGTTTGTTTTTATAGTTTGTATAATGTGTTTACAATTAACAGCACTACTACATTATTAAAAATTGATGGTTCTTAAATAAGCGTATATTATTACATTAAATACATTTAAAATTACTGCTACATCAAATTCTTTAACAAAAAATGTCTCGTTGAAAAGTTCCTTTGTAAACTTTGTGGAATAATTTGAATTACAATTGTAGATTCATTAAAACGCAATAAAATTTATTTTAGGAAGTCAAAAGGAATTACAGAGCAAAATAAAGTAAGTGTATTAGAGTGTACAAATTTATGAGAGACGATGTTATAAAAATTTAAAGTTTAATTTCACATTTTTTAAGTAAAATAATACATTAAGTTACACTTTATTTAAAAATAACTGTTTTAATAAACAATATAAATGATATATATATATATATATCTAACGTCTAACATAAAAATAATAATATAAGATATTATAAATTAAAGTGTAATTACTGCTTAAAGTGATAAAAGCATAACACAAAAGGCTTAAAAATACCTTTTAGTGTATAGATGACATATGTTTCATGCGCTCTAATGGCGACTTCTTTAAGTTCAAAATGATAAATAAACTATTTCGCAAAGTTTTTGAAAACGATAAACACAAATCACGAGATCACACGTCTAATATAATATTGTACTTAAATTCGCCAAACTGGAAAACGTGAAAATTATTATTTTATTGCTTTTTTTAATTTGCAAATCATTGCGTACCAAATTTTATATAATAAAAAAAACTGACAAACTAAAAAAACTAACTTTTGAAACAAGACAGCACATTACAAAAATTTTCATTGTTGTAATAATTTTCCCAATCATACGCATAAAACTATATATTCATATCAATTAGCGCCAAACTTGGCGAAATATCGCCAAATTTGGCGACCAAAATAAGTCTTCATAAATGAAGCCAATTTGGCTATTGCTCAATAATTTGGCGAATTTCGTATTCAAATTCAGTATTAACGAATCTTTTGTAAACGTTTTCTTTGCATTATAACTTGCTGTTTTCGTGTAACATTAGCTAAAATTTTAAAACGAAGATATGGAAAAGCTACCTTTTCCTTCCGGTACAGGCCGGAAGGACTTTTTATCACTTTAACCCTCTGAGCGTTTTGAAAAAGGGTAAAATTGTAATGTTGCTTTCTGTGCATTTTGTTTTAAATGCTAAAAAGATATGATTATTTCTGCATTATAAATTAAACTTAATTACAAATATGAATGTAACCCTTGAGAGTATTAATCATTCTTCAAAATTTTGAAAATTCATTAAATCTATAGAATTATATTATCTTAAGCATTGCATATATTGCAGTGAAAGCTGGAGCTTAGTGAACGGAATATTACGTTCCACACGCTTAGAGGGTTAAGCAGTAATTACACTTTAATTTAAAGTTTAAAAGTGATTTTATTTTATTATTTATAATATATTATGTTTATTCTTTAAATCGTTTTACTACTACATAATATTGAAGAGCTGCTATTAGGTAGGTTTCAATACAAAAAAGTATAAAGCTACCTATTGCAGCCATTCGGAGGAAAGCAGTTCCGTAAAATTTCGATATATTTTCACCTATCATGACCCCCAGACCCCAAAACCACCCTCCGTTCAAATGTTGATTTATATATATAGATATATCCATCTCTCTCTCTCTCTCTCTCTCTCTCTATATATATATCTGACCTATGTCATACGATAACGTTCGTATTTATAAATCAATTTTGATGAAACTAATTGTGTCTATTAAGCTTACCAATGTCTCGACCGAGTTCGTTGGCCAACTTGGTCCGCCATTTTGTTTCAAGATGGCGGCCACTTAAAAATTTAAAACTAAAATAAATATACAAAAAAGTGAAAAATTCAAATTTATTTTTTAATTAAGTGTTAGGCCTTGACATGAGGATTCCAGAGCATTATTTGGTTTACCTCTATCTTAAAAAATGGCTGAGATAGAGCAGTTTGAAATTCTAGGGTGGCTGACATTTTGAAACAAGACAGCACATTAAAACAATTTTTATTGTTGTAATACTTTTCCCAATCATACGCATAAAACTATATATTCATATCCGATAGCGCCGTACCTCGCCAAACCTGGCGACATTTGGCGAAATATCGCCAAATTTGGCGACCAAAATAAGTCTTCATAAATGAAGCCAATTTGGCTTTTGCTCAATAATTTGGCGAATTTCTTATTCAAATCCAGTATTAACGAATGTTTTGTAAACGTTTTCTTTGCATTTTAACTTTATGTTTTCGTGTAACATTAGCTAAAATTTTAAAACGATGATATAGGAAAGCTACCTTTTCCTCCCGGTACAGGCCGGAAGGACTTTTTTACTACTTTGCCCTCATTTACTAATTAAATAAACATGATTTTACATAAACTTCACACATAAATTCGAATATTTATGTCCGTTTTCTTAATGTGTCTCTTAATTTCACATTCCAAAAGAGATTTTTTTCAGTATTTTTTTTTCCTTTTCTGAGAATAAAATGTGTTGTATTAAGCTTTTTATGGGTTATTACAAATAAAAATTATTTGAATAGATGACATTGTCAACGCATTTTTATAACATGAGTAATAGTTACATTTTCGGGAGTTTATGGCTAATAAATCATTTATAATTTTGTAACATTTCGAAAAAACTCTTATAAATAATAGCTTTAAAATATCGCATATATTTAAATGAAAATTTACTTCATATTTTACAGAAATTTGAATAACAATACAACAAACTTTCTTCCGAATTTTTTTATTTAGTCCAAGATGCAGTAAATGTGAGAGTAACTTGCGAAATATATATATGTTTTTAATGATTTCTTCTCATGTCAGTGATAAATCATATCACATAATGATTCTTTTCAAACTATTGAAAACAAAATATATACATTTCTGTTATTATATGAAAACAATGAACACTATATTCTAATTAATTTTATAAGTTATATATATTTTTTCTTAATTCACGAAATAAAATATGAAACATAAAAAGATGTAAAAATATTCTTGATAAATAGATTTCTTTTATGTTGAATTTTTTCTTAAAATAATAAATAAGCATTTTTGTTTTAAACGACATCGATACATTGATAATTTTTATTTCCAAATTTAATGGATTACCTTAACACTTACATCTTGCATTGAAAATTCTAATATTCCTACATATGTATAAAACACATGTGCATCTTACAAAACAATCTACGATACAAACATTTTTCATGTAATTCATAATACATACAGAATACATACAACAGTTCTATTCCATACATAACATATTATATATACAGCAACGCGTTTGCTACAACGGTGAAAGAAATATTTAACAAAACTTTATTTTTATACCCGTAAATAACAACAATAATTTAAAAAAAAAAGATTGGTATACCTTTATAGTCGTGTTTAAAATACTTTTTTTAAAGAAATTGCTTCAACAGAGTGGATAATGGACTGTTGTAAGCCGTTGAAACAACGTGTATAGCACAAGGCATTGTCTATCTATTGTAGAGCAGCTTCGGTAGCATACCGTCATTAGAATTAAGAATTGGACGATACTGCACAGATTTGCAGGGGGGGAAGAGGATTGGACAAATAGGTTTACAGACCAACAGAATTACCGGAAAATAGAAAGATCATCCAATAGGAAATTGCACAGGTAAAAGTAGTAGTAAAATAGAAAAATGCTCGCCGAAATTACGAAAAGAAGGTTTTTATATAACATTTCACACAATCTAACAAAAGGGAAATGGCGAATTAACAATTAATGATTGGAATATTTGATGATAGTGAAGATCAAATAAAGACGTGGTTTTAAAGATTATTTTAGCTGGGTTAAACATAAAGGTATGGTTCATCTCCCAGTAATGTTTTGCATAGTTTCTTATTTAGGATTATATATATATATATATATATATATATATATATATATATATTATTTAATATGAGATTTTTAACCACGTTTGGTTTTTCCAATATAGGAAAGGTGACACTGGCTAGTAATACTATAGATGCTCTAGGAATTAGAAATGTCAAGAGGGTCTTTCAGTTTGGGGGAGAGGAAGTTTAATTGACGCTGTTAAAACTTAATTTGAAAACGAAGATAAACACCTCGGATAAGATTCACAGCTTGATTTGCTCATCTGTGAAGAGCAAAAATTCTAAAACACAAAGCCTACTGGAACTTTATAAATAAGAATTAAAATTATACATTCAAATTACGTTCAACATTTAAGAATCAAAAGTATACAAAATTATACATTACAGTAAATAAAAGGAGGTAAAATAATGTTTTAAGCACCAGAAGTTTTCTAACCAGTAGAAATTATTTTCGATAGTATTCAGAGTACCGCCTTGAGTGCAATTACTTGTGGAATTTTGCCCATATATATGGAGGGAAAGCAGATTTGAGGGATATGTTTATTGACCAATAGAACTACAGGAAATTACAGGGAGCAGTCAATAAAAAGATTGAGAGTAACTGGTAATAAAATAGCCGTCATTAAGACTTTAGCCTTCAGGGCCATTAGATATTGCAGTTCCAGTAATGATTTTGAAATTGAGAAATGTAAAATTTATCGCGATTTGGTTAATAATAGCTATCCTATTGGTCTTGTTAAAAAAATCTTTAAAAGTACTTTAAATTTTGTGAATTCTACACCCCCCCCTTTTCAACGTAGTAAACCAAACTCTTTTATCTGTATCCTTTATTATAAGAACATTTCTGATAAAATTTCTGGCATTCTAAAATCAATCATTATTAGGGTTTCTTTTAAACCAATTAATAGACTGAGTTTTTTTTTTCAATAAGCATAAATTTCAATATGATAAGTCTAAATTACCAGGTGTTGTTTATATTATTCCCTGTAACGATTGCAATAGTGTTTACATTGGTGAAACAAGTAGATCATTGGAAATTCGCCTAAAAGAACATACTGGTGCTTTAAAAAATGGTAATTTTAATTCAGAAATTGTCCAGCGTTCACTTCAAACGAATCACATCCCGTTAATTGCGAACGCCAGTATTTTGAAATCGGGTTGCAACAGCTATCATGGTAGATTACTCTTTGAGGGTTAGTTCACTCAATTGCGATCGCAGACTTTCAATGAAGCTCGTTCTGTCCCTAGTGAATATTGTCTGTTTTTAAAATAACAAACTTTAACTGTTCTTGATTTGTTCAGTCGTTTGCTATGCAATGGATTTTTTGTACTGATGATGCCTCGCGTGTCGCTTGGCGAAACGTTTACAAATTGTATTTTTAATTGTTTTTAAGTATATTTTTTATAAAATTTTATTTTTTAACTGTGCTCAGGTTTGTCTTGATTTATTTTATTTGGTGTTTTAATTTTATTTTTTTACAGTGTTAAAATTTAATCCACCTCTGATGATTGACGACGCATTCTTGAAGTGAAATTTGACAGGTTTCACGAAATAGAGCCAATGTTCACTGCAATTTAGTACATGCGTGTCATTTAATTTTTTGCCAGTGTAAAATTTGGTCAACCTCTGATGATTGACGACGATTCTTGGAGTGAAATTTGACAGGTTCCACGAAATAGAGCCAATGTTTACTGTAATTTAGTACATGCATGTCATTTTATTTAAGAGCATATTTACACTGAAGTAAATATTATTTTTTGACAGTGTAAAAATTTGATCAAACTCTGATGATTGACGACGCATTCTTGAGTGAAATTTGACAGGTTTCACGAAATAGAGCCAGTGTTCACTATACTTTAGTACACGCGAGTCATTTTCTTTAAGAGAATATTTCTACTGAAGTAAATATTACTTTTTTACAAAATACAATGTCATATTTGACTAAATTATTTTTAATAGATTAAAACTAACTATTACTTAAGAGCAATAGCAATTCAAAATAGGCAAGATAATATAAATGCAAAATTTTTGAAAAGGTACTCATCTTGCTTTTTGACAGTGTAAAAAACACTCATTATTATTTTTTTTCTTTAAAAGTAATGTTTTTAGACGTAACACATTTTTACAGTATCTCATTGATATATTTTATTCATACTACATTACAGAATGTATTCCAATAAATAGTTATTTTTCAATTTCCGCGTTGCAAATTATGTGCCTATGACATTATTTTATTTATAAATTTGTAGTTTTAGATACATTTTTGGTAAGTAAAAATAGAAATTTATTATTAATACATAAAGTAGTATTAAGATAGTCATGTTGTCGCTAATAAGTTTAAAAATTTTAATTCCTAATATTTTTAAGCTATTTAAGTGGAAACAATAATTTATCTTTCATAAAATACCAGAGTGGTCATATAGTAACTTTTTGAAATATTGTTGTCATCTTTTATGTTCTCGAAGTTCATTCAATTGGATTTATGATCGATAATTTGTAGAAAGTAAGAGATGTTTATCGAATAACATTCCGAAATGATTTATGGTAACTTTAGCGACAATGTCAACAGCCTTTGGCATCAATTCAAGCAAGACTTTCTGAACTATTTATATTCTTGCTTCTCGTGTCTTCTGATAAATTTAGTTTTTTTTTGTTTACACCAATTTTAATGAAAATGGCTTTAATATACATTCTTGAAGTCACATTTAGTTTTTTGTTTTAGGGTTGATGATTTTTAAATGGCCATTTTTATGAATTTAAGTCTTTCAAAATGGTATAAATTTAAATGAATTTTAGAAATTTCTATATTAACGTAATAATCTTCAGAACATGCTGAAACATTCGAATATGCAGAATGCAGTATGCCGTGACATACATTATTAGGTGAATTCAGACTTATATCGTACCAACGAACACTGTTGAAGGACACAGAGAAACACACATATGAAATATATTTTATTGCTTTTAGATTCACAGTATAGAAGAGTTAGATGAAAATAAAGGAGAAAAAATCTTGTTCAAAAACTGTATATAGAAATCGTTACAACATGAGGACTGAATTTTAATAAATTTGTCTGCAATACATTCAGCATTGAAATATGAGTTCGATTAATAAAACTCCCTAAAATAATTCTGTGGCAAATTTTGCGTTACATCTCCTGTCGGAGTTTGCTAATATTTTCATAAAAATCCAGTTGTTATTTTTTTTTCATATACGTTAAATTGGAGATAAATCCGTCGGCTATGTAGGCCAGAAAGTGGTTTAAGAAGAATCCATACATTGCAGTGTCAGTCTTTCATTTTGAACTAGAGTCATTTCATGGTTTAATACTGAAATCATGACAACCTGTCTATAAGTCACTAACTACGTAACTACTTGTAAACTAATAATAACAAAGTACAAAGAGTGTTAGACAATCTTTAAAGAAAATTGCTTCACATACGGATGTATGACAATCATAATGTTTTGTCATTAAAATGTTCCCCATACAAGTTCCCTAAATCGTTTATACTTCTATCTGTTACAAAAATTTAACAGCAATTAATCGATAAGTATAAAATAATATAATTCAAAAAGTATCCTGGACTCTCAGATTCAACCCAACTGTCAACTGTAATTCATTGCGTGGGTTTCTCAGAATAAAATCTGTCAGACACATGTGAATGGTGCCACATGTTGTTGAGAGTTGGATAAACCCTCCTTCATGGCATGCATAAACGCAGGTGGCATCTTTGTGACTGTTCTCCAAACAGCATGTCTTTCCCTTGTTTTCTGCATTAGCCTACCTTCCAGACATTGCATAGTGGTACATACCCGCTTCCATTGCTCCCAAAAATCATGATATTGCATCACTTCGATCAGTTTCAATATATATATATATGCCTACATGCCTACAATTACGGTTTTCGAAGTCGTCTGCTTGCCCGTTCTATGGACATTGTTGTATTTCATATGACGCGAAATTATTTAAACTATATTTTGTGTAAGCAATTATTTAAAAAATCCATTACTTTTAAAATGGATTAAAAATTAATGTATGGAATGCTTAAAATAAATGTATTACAATGTTTACCATAAAATAATTAAATACTATATATATGTGTGTAATTATTTGTATAAACTATTTTAACGCATGCTTAGTAAACAACGTAGGATATATGTTATTATCTTAATATCTCACTACGCAATACCCTCTTCAAATTTTAACATATTTTCAGTATAGAATGCCAACTTAGTAAAATTTTTAATAATAATAATAATAATAATAATAATAATAATAATAATATATTTTCTTTTAAGAATCGTTTTTGTGGACAAAATAAAGTAAACAAAATTTTGAGTTTAGACCAAGGCACGAAATTTCTTTCTTTTATAGCCCTTTCCAACTTAGTTAAAAATTGATTATGACTTCTATTAGTCCTTGTATCCGTGAACTATTCCCCGTACATATATTTGGATTATCATGAAATTAATATATCTTAATGAGGTTTATCATAGGATATACCGTATTGAAAATGGAGTGTTTAGCTTTTGTAGTTCATTTACTGGGACAAACAAAAATTCTGTTACATTAATTCCCACGGGTAAATTCGTTTGAATTATATTTTAATGAAATTACACTATTTTTTCACTAGTGATAAATATAATAAACATTTGTGAGGTGCACTACAATATATTTACTGTGAAATAAGAAGGGCATACTATTTAACGTACATTTACAGGGAAACAAAGACGGATTATGTTACGTTAATTGTCTATAAAAAAAATTCCGATTGAAGTGCGTTTCTGGATAAAGTATGATTTTTACGTTTAGCCCTGCTGATGTGTTCATTTCGAATATACACACACTGTGTTCAGGTCTAAATGGACCCAATGTTTCTTATTTCAATTACAGTCGAACACCGTTAATACGCGCCCCGCTTTATACGCGAAACCGCTTAAGACGCAAATTTTCCTAGGTCCTTTGAAAAACGCCTATCTTATGTGTTTAAAAATACCCCCCTCTTAATACGCGAACGGTTAATACGTGAACCCGCTTAAGACGCGAAATTTTGTCAGTTCCTTTGAAAAAGAAACCTACGTTTAATACGGGAATGCAACTTGATTCCTAACAGAGAAAGATTTAGAAGTAAATTGTCCCAAGCATTACTAATTAATTCTTTAAACTAGGAATGCCTTGTCTATCCAAATTTAATGCAACCATTAATTGTTCTACTAAAAATATCAATTTCAACCTCAACCGCGAATAAAATTCATACAAGTGTGAAGTAAATCGGCTGCTGTCAACAATGAAGACGTGGATTGTTGGATGACAAATGTTCTTCCGCGTCTTGAAAAGAACTTCTCAAGCAATGATATTTACAACGTGGACGAATTTGGATTATTTTACAAACTGACATCCAACAAAACAATGACCATGAAAGGAAAAATATGCCATGGGGTAATCTAAGCAAAGAGCGACTTACTGTTCTGGTTGGTGCAAACTATTATTGATCAGAAAAGTTAAAGCTACTGGTTAAGCAAAATCACTCAACCCACAATGTTTTAAAAACGTCAAAAATCTCCCCTGCCTGTTTGAAAGTCAGCGCAGGGAGTGGACGACCGAACAACTTTTTTCAACATGGGTTCGTAATTTTGATGGGAAAAGAAAATCGCCATGTGTTATTGTTTGTGGATTACTGCCTTGCACATCTGAAGGAAATCGAAAGCTTTAAGAATGTCAAAGTTATTTTTTTATCCCCAAATTTGACTAGTGTGACCCAGTCAATAGACCAAAGAGTCATTAAAACAGTGCCAAGATAAATTACAAGACTCGCGTAGTATGGCGATGCCTTCATCAAATGGAACAGGGCAACAACCCTTCTTGCTGCGAGTGTCGTCCTATTACAATCTTCGAAGATATACACACGTTTATCGCAACATGGGAGAGTATCACACCAACGACGATTGGAAATTATTTCTACAAAGCATGCTTCGAAAGTAGCAAGGAAGTCATTGGTGAAGAGCCGACCTCGCGCCCTAATGTTAAAGAAGATTGGCTGAGCTCACAAAAAACTCCTGGGGAAGAGTTTGTCGACTTAGACACGTTCATCAATATCGACAAAGATCTAGTCACATCCGAGCTCAGAAATCTGGTTGAAATCATAGCCAATGTAACTGCCATTATTAAAACGGTGGAGGAGTAAGCAGAGGATGAACATGAGCCCCTGGCTCAACACCGATTCTCCAAATTTACGGAGGCGTTCAGTCTTCTCAGACAGTATCCATCATCCCTCGAAAAGCGAACTTTACCATAACCTAAATAGAACTGCAAACATTATGCTGATCGCGCGTCGCATGTCAAATAGGTCAAAATTGATAGCTACTTTTCAAAAAGTTATTTTTATGTCATTATTGACTTTATTAAATTTTTAAAATATTTTTTTCACTTTTTTCTATATTAACTTTTTACTATTATCCGCACTGTTCTTTATTTGTACTGTATAGCTAACAAGAATTTAAATTTTTATAACATTAGTTTTAGTTAACGTGGTTAGCAGAAATTTTTGTGTTAGTTTTGATCAATTTTATATGTCGTATATAATAAATTTAATTTTGAAAAGACTTACTGAATTTTTACTTACTGCAGTAATCCTTATTTGAATTTCAAACTTTCGGACGCTATTGCTAAATAAAGTACATAATAATTAAAACAAATAAAATGTCATTCTAAGGCTTAAAAACACTTAAAATTTTCATAAAAATGTGTTTTATACATATAGGGTGTTATTAGATGGACGATTGGGCGAAAATTCGCGAACTTTGGTTAATACGCGAATTTGGAATGGTTCATTCATTCGCATATTAACAGTTTGATTGTACTAACAATACATTCATTTTCAATTTTTTAACAAAAAATAATGGATGTATTTTTTTTTGTCTTCAAAAAAGTATTCGATATAAAATACAACATTTTTATGCATATTTATCGACATTTAATTCAAGAAGGTACCAAAAATAAATGTAAAATTATCAGAAAAACATACATTTTGTACATAAAAGAAAACTAAGTTAAATTTTTTTAGATACATTTTCTTACATTTATCAGATAATATTAATTATATTATATATTATTATTACATTTTATTATATTAAAATTAATTATTATATATTATGATATTAAAAACAAGAGTAGTAATTGAAATACAATAAAATATATATTCTTTTCTATGTATATGTCATAAATATGAGCAAAGTTACTTGCTAATGACTGTACTTCCAATACAGTAAAACATTCTTCACTAACTAACTGTACAAGTGTATTTTGTACATACTTGATTCAAATGCGACTTACATATGTATTTACCACATTTCGTACATACATTTTGAAATTTATTGTCTGATATACAGTGGCAGCGCACTTTTTTTTCTGCTTGCGCTCGGCAAGCTCTGTGTTTCGGCATTAGGATTTCCAAAACCTTTAGACTGCCTTTGTGCACTTTTCACTAATTTAGCTACAGATTCTTGACGTTGGAGCACATCTACAAATATGGTTTTGTATTGACGCCATAACTAGAGATTCAATAACAACTCGTCGTTTTATCTGTGATTTTTGATTCCCATCAGGTTTTGCTGTCAGGAATAACACATATACGCATTCAACGATGAAATATGAATACTATTTGTAAATACAACTACTGGTTCCCTGTTAGTTTTACTTATACAAGTATAGCATGAAATCATTTTATATAAGGTGTCTACAGCTCTTTCTTTAGAATTATAATCAAGGATTACATGAGGTTTTTTATATTCTGAAGTGTCAACTTTTTTTTCGGTGTGTAGTGTGCTTTAAATAATAACACATTTATTTCTTTTAGGTATGTATGACACAAGTATTATTTCATTCGTGAACACAGATATAGGTGAATAAACTTTTCTTTTTTTTTTAATTTGAGCAATACAGGGGAAATGGAAAGTTTGTTTTTTGTCGTTGTTCTAATCATAGTTATATTCCTTTTCAGTAACATATGTCCAAATGTATATGAGGAAAAGAAGTTGTCACGTATTATAATACGTCCCTTGAGACCATAAGACAAATCAAGAACAACCTTAAGACGCTGATATTTCTCACGTGGCTGGTTTCTTATTCTTTCAATGTTTGGTTGAATATTCCACACGTAACTTGTTATTGTCGCAGAGAACTCAAAATTTTAAGCCATATTTTGCTGTTTTTTTAGACTGGTATTTTTGGAATGAACAGGTTCCTCTGAACGAAATTAACTCTTTATCAATGGTCACATATGCACTGTTATTAAAAAGTTTTGGAAATATATCCACCCATTTATCCCATAGGTCACGAATGGCTACAAATGTATCCGAAAACTTGGTTTTCTTGCCAAAATGCCGAAAAATAAAATTGCGCCAACACCTTAGCGTCTGCAACACCTGTTTCAAAAAATTGACCCGATGACGAACGACAATATCTTCATTGTAAACAATAGTTGGGAAAATCGCTTCAGCAAAAATACGGCAGTAGACTCAAAGTTTTGTTTCATCGTTGTTCTAAAAGGTTAGATTAACTCACACACAAAATATTCATGAACTCAACCAACCAATCAATCACATTATTTCGCGCCAGATATTATAGACCATGCTCGTATTTACACTCGTGTCAGTGCATTCTCTATGTGCACCTTCGTTTCCATGAATTCTAAGAAAAAAGAATATATCTATCATAAAGGTCAGTCACAAGTAGTCATGCACAACGCATTCACAATATCTAGCTTAAAATAGACTACCACTTGGCTGTTTTGTTTGTGACTAAACGCAGTTATTTAAAACAATTATCGTATCTCTAATGAACTGAAATGAAATGAGTTAAATATGTTTTTTTTCTTTTACATGCGCTTCAGAAAAAAACTGATTTGTAACTTTTCAACATTGTTTAAATGTGTTTATGAATTTGATTTATTTGTCCGTCTGTCTGTGCTCTAACTCGCGTAAATATACTTGGATTGTCATATAACTGATATATGTTATTGTGGTTTACTCTCGCATGTTTAGTATTGAAAATGAAGTATGTAACATTTATGATTATACTACAGGGACACTCAAAATATTCCATTACATTGCTGTCAATGAGGGAAAAACGTTTTCAGTGCATTTTAATAATGTTACACTTTTTAAAACACAATGAAATTAATATGCAACACTAAAGTGTATACCCAAAGGCTTTCTATAGAATATAGAATAAGTAGCAATTATTGTTCGTTTACAGCGATACACAAAATAATTCCATTATATTAAGATCTATGGGAAAAAATCGTTCGCAGTGTATTTTAATGATGGTACACAATTTCAGACACAGTGAAATTGATATACATTACTGAGAATGCTTTCTATAGATTATTGAGTATGTAGAATTTATCATTTATTTACAAAGACACTCAAAATAATTCGGTTACAGACTAACTATGAGTCATGAATTCTGGATATGCTTTTTCAGCTGTGATATGTAATTTAAAACGTAACTAATTTTTGCGTGTATTACGAGGTGTATTGTCTGTATACCGGGCTGCAATATAGAATTCGCACATATTACCGGCTTTACACAGCAAATTATGAAAATGTATTTTTTCAACGTTGTGTGTTTTTTTTAAATATTTATTTAAATATCTCATTTGATTGTATGAACAAAAATAAAATTTCTTAACAACATTACAATAGTTTTGAAATATATTTCAAAATCTATGCCGTGATACATTGTTTTTCATATTATTATTCGTCGGATGCTATGTATTTTTTATGTGCTGTGTTCGTCGATTTTGTAGCGTGTAATAATATTTATTTTCAGATGTCTAGAGAGCTATATTTGACATTTGACGGAGATTGCTTTGAGACCTATAAGCTACAAGGCTGTTGTCTTTGACAAATTACATAAATCTTATTCTTGAGTACGGGATAGACACTAGGTAGAAGACAGCGCTGAAGACACACACACAATGACATCCTTGACATGCCAGGATTCGAACGCGGTCCCTCCCCGTGACGGCCGCCTCCTATACCAACCACGCTGCTGGGCCGGCCTAGGTAACTAATCTGTTCTATTTTTATTCAGATGCTGTTTTGATTTTTTATTGTTGCAGTACGTTAAAATTTGATAAAGGTACTGTTCTACCACGTTTACCGTGGAATATTGGAAGCGGCCAGTAAAGGCGATTCTAAATTAACCTGTCCAACTGAGAGAATGGAAAAAAAAACGGAGGTATATTAAAGCACGTGTCTCATTCATTCCGTGTTATTGTGCTTCGAACTCCGTGTTATTGTGGTTTCTTTCGTAGAACAGTACTAGATATTTATATACTAGAAAAAAAGTAACCCACAATTAATAAACAGCTGCATGTTTTTAAAGAAAAATATAACTTCACTTGAAATAGAAAAAACATGGGAAAAATACTCAGTGAAATAGGATTTACTTGAATAAAAGTAAAGCTAAAGAAAATATCTTATGGAAAGATCTGATATTATGGAAAAATCAGCAACTGAAAATGATTCTGAATATACTTCAGATTAAATCATTTATTGATAAAACTTTGAAATTTTGTTTATTTACTTAATTTCCAAATTATGCTGGCTAATATTTCTGCAATTCTCTAATTCAAACTTTGTCGAAGTAAGAAAACAATGCTTTTATTTTATTTTGATCAAAATGTTTCTTTATATGTTTTATTTTCTTTAATTTTCATATATGATATTAATTTTAGTTTTTTATTAATTCTACATGATCCGCCCGGCATTGCCTTGACCCGTGATGATAACCTTAAAAATAACTCAAGTTCGTATGATTTATTTTTTGTAAGAAGCAGCACTAAGGGCATCAAGAAGAAGTTTAATATTCAAAATTGGTGGTAGCTGAGGTCCGAAAAAGTTTTTTTTTTTTTTTTTTTTTTTTTTTTTTTGTCGTTCAAGTAGTAGCTGGATGTCCAAAGAAGTTGTTTAAAAAAACAGCTAGTGAATCGGTTGATTTTTAAGGGAGTTATAGTAGGGGGCCCAAATGGGTCCAAATGATAATTTTGAGAAGGACCATAAGAGTAAAATATCTTAAAAGGTTCTAATGATAAGCTCTTTTAAAAAAGACCCTAGGGCCCCAATAAAAATATGAAGGTGGTGGCCCGGGGAGAGGAGTCCAAGACTCAACTTTAAAGTCATGCATTGAGAGGGTGGCACAATTAGGAAGGAGGGAGGAGTTAAAATGTATGGCGCACTAAAATTTCAAGGAGTCACGGACCGGCCTCGGGGGGGGGGGGAGTATGTTCCTAACTGGAATGTCGAAATAGGGGAATAACTGGAAAGAGAAGAGGTCCAAAAAACGAAGAAGATCGGATAAAAATAGGGCACGTTTCAAACAATTTAGAGCAAAACAATAAACAGCCCTAGGAGGCCCGGGGTCTTAAAAAATAAAAATATGAGACTCAGGTGCAGCAGGACATGCCTTGGATTATCCGCACCTAAATTTTCAGCCTTTATAAATAACGCTTATCAATGCATTTACATTACAAATTGCTGATTACAAATTAGAAATTTGTTTTGCGTTACTTTAGATGTATAAACTGATTCATTTTAAGTTATATACAATAAAATAAATGTGATTGAAAAAATTCTTAGCAGTAAACAAACTCTTTATTTCTTCAAAAATGCGTTCATCAAGCGAAAAAAAAAAAAAACGCAACGCACGTCATATTACCTGGCACGAGGCTAACGAAATAGACAGGCTACCGCGGTACATTCCATTTATCTTTTTTTACAGACCGCTAGAGTGACGTGATGCACTTTTCGTACACCTTCATTGGTGCATTCGAGCATCACGTGACTCCAGCGGTCTGTAAAAAAAGATACGTGTGCCTTTCTTTTTCGTTACCCTCGACCTGGCACCCCTAACAACTAACGGACGGTTCATGTCTACCTATAAACCGTTACCTTTCCATCTAATCGGTGGTAGAACAAAGATCCAGAAAGAGTAAAAAATAAAATTGCACAAAAGTATCGCCTAAATTTAAAGCTGATATTCAAAATGATATAGGTTCTTTAAATATTTAATTCCTATTTAAAATTTTGAGCGTACACACATGTATAAAATTTTACATATGTTTAGATTTTCTTCTGTTTTAAGACTAAGCAATTTTCCTTTTCTGTTATCATGAAGCGTAACAAAATTTTCATTTATAAAAAGACAGACAGAGTACTTAAGTTAGAAACATTTAGTATATTAATTTAAATTATAAAAAAAGCGTATTTATTTAAATCTTTATCTTGAATTATATTTTGTATGTACCTTTTATAGAACAATAGATTAATACGATTTTAACCAAACACAAATATATCCTATGTCAAAAATCAAATTTCTCTTCTTCTTTTGATAGAGATACCGATTTGTATTAGATGTGACACTTAAAAAAAACAGTTTATTCTTTTTAGAAAATATGGAAATATAACAGTTTCCAAAATTTTCATTCATTATACTTCTTTCGATTTTTTTTTCGGTTAAGTGTATTAAACATATAAGGGAAAATTAAGCTTGAGATTAAATCAATATTGTACTTCTAAGAAATTTCTTTAATGTTACACTTTATGATAATAAACATGCACGAAAATTTTGTAATGTTTGAGCTTTTCATTAATTTTTTTTTTCGTTAGTAAGCAATATTAAAAAAAAATATTTTCCTTTTTAGAAAGGATTATTTATGCAACTTATAAATAAAATGCATAAGAAAGAATGCCTTCCCAATAATTTGTTTGGAGGTTTAGAGCTCAAACGTCAAATAATGTAAAATTAAGAAACATTACCATAATTTGAGGCTAATTAAATCGAACGAATAAAATTCGGCTTCTATAACACAATATGATGTTGTAATAGAATATAATTTTAGTGTTTTCCATATGTGTTCTTAATTTCTTCTCACAAAACCCTCATATTTGTTCACCACAAAAGAAGCAAAAGCGAGAAAATATAGCTTTTTTAAAAATGGTTTCTTTCGTAGAATAGTACGAGATTTTTATATACTAGAAAAAAAGTAACCCACAATTAATAAACAGCTGCCTGTTTTGAAAGAAAAATATAACTTTACTTTAAATAGAAAAACTATTGGAAAAATACTCAGTGAAATAGGATTTACTTGGAATAAATGTAAAGCTAAAGAAAATAGCTTATGAAAGATCTGATATTATGGAAAGATCAGCAACTCAAAGTGTTTCTGAATATACTTCTGGTTAAATCATTTATTGATAAAACTTTGAAAATATGTTTATTCACTTAATTTCCAAATTATGCTAGCTAATATTTCTACAATTTTCTAATTAAAATTTTGCCGAAGTAAGAAAACAATGCTTTTATTTTATTTTGATCAAAATGTTTCTTTATATGTTTTATTTTCTTTATTTTTCATATATGATATTATATTTAGTTTTTTTTTTTTTTGTTATTAATTTTACATGATCCGCCCGGCGGCGTTGCCTTGGCCCGTGATGATAACCTTAAAAATAACTCAAGTTTGTATGATTTTTTTTTTTGTAAGAAGCTGCACTAAGGGCATCAAGAAGAAGTTTAATATTCAAAATTGGTGGTAGCTGAGGTCCGAGAATTTTTTTTTTGTCGTTCAAGTAGTCGCGGGATGTCCTAAAAAATTGTTTAAAAAAACAGCTAGTGAATCGGAGGATTTTTAAGGGAGTTATAGTAGGGGGCCCAAATGGGTCCAAATGATAATTTTGAGAAGAACCATAAGAGTAAAATATCTTAAAAGGTTCTAATGATAAGCTCTTTAGATATTTTAGTCGAAATTAAGCATAAGGTGTAAATTAATCATTAGAATAAAACTTTAAATAAATGCTTTAAAAAAGACCCTTGGGTGCAAATAAAAATATGAAGGTGGTGGCCCGGGAATAGGAGTCGAAGACTCAACTTTAAAGATATGCATTGAGAGGGTGACACAATTAGGGGGGGGGGTAAAATGTATGGCGCACTAAAATTTCAAAGGCGTCTCGGACCGGCCTCGGGGTGCCAGGGTCCTAACTGGAATGTCGAAATGGGAGAATAACTAGAAAGAGAAGAGGCCCGAAAAACGACGAATATTGGATAAAAATAGGGCACGTTTCAAATAATTTAGGGCAAAACATTAAACAGCCCTACGTGGCTCGGGTCTTAAAAAATAATAATCTGAGCCTCAGGTGCAGCAGGAAATGCCTTGTGTTATCCGCACCTAAATTATCACACTTTATAAATAACGCATTCATTCATTTACATTACAAATTGCTGATTACAAATCAGAAATTTGTTTTGAGTTACTTTAGATGTATTTATTTTATTTTGATAAACGGATTCCTTTTAAGTTATACGCAATAAAATTAATTAGATTGAAAAAAAAAACCTTAGTAGTAAACAAACTCTTTATTTCTTCAAAAATGCGTTCACCAAGCGAAAAAAAAAAAAAAAAAAAAAAAAAAAAACACGTCATATTACCTGGCACCCCTAACAGCTAACGGACGGGTCCATGTCCACCTATAAGCCGTTACCTTTCCACCTAATTGGTGGTAGAACAAAGATCCAGAAAGAGTAAAAAGTACAAGGACACAAAAATATCGCCTAAATTTAAAGCTAATATTCAAAATGATATAGGTTCTTTAAATATTTAATTCCTATTTAAAATTTTGAGCGTACACATATGTATAAAATTTTATATATATTTAGATTTTCTTCTGTTTTAAAACTAAGTAATTTTCCTTTTCTGTTATCATGAAACGTAACAAAATTTTCATTTATAAAACACAGACAGAGTACTTGAGTTAGAAACATTTAGTAAATTAATGTAAACGATAAAAAAAGCGTATTTATGTAATTCTTTATCTTGAAATATATTTTGTATGTACCTTTTATAGAACAATAGATTAATACGATTGTAACCAAACACAAATATATCCCATGTCAAAAATCCAATTTATCTTCTTCTTTTGATAGAGGTACCGATTTGTATTAGTTGTGATACTTTTTTTTAAATCAATTTATTCTTCCTAGAAAATATGGAAATATAATAGTATCCAAAATTTTCTTTCATTATACTTCTTTCGATTTTTTTTTTTCAGTTAAGTTTTTTAAACATATAAGTGAAATTTAAGTTTGAGATTAAATCAATATTGCACTTCTAAGAAATTTCTTTAATGTTACACTTTCTGATAATAAACATACACGAAAATTTTGTAATGTTTGAGCTTTTCATTAATTTTTTTTTTCGTTAGTAAACAATATAAAAAAATTTCCTTTTCAGAAACGATTATTTTTGCAACTTATAAATAAAATGCATAAGAAAGAATGCCTTCCCAGTAATTTGTTTGGTGGTTTAGAGCTCAAACGTCAAAGGATGTAAATATAAGAAACATTACCATAATTTGAGGCTAATGAAATCGAACTAATAAAATTCGGCTTCTATAACACAATAGGATGTTGTAATAGAATATAATTTTAGTGTTTTCCATGTGTGTTCTTAATTCCTTTCAAAAATTTCTTATTATATAAATTTTGATTTTTTTTTTAACTTTGCATTTTAAATCATTTTTCATACTTAAAAAAAAATATATCGATATAATTGTTTGTTTTAAAATCATTAATTTCGTAAGAGAAAATTAAAAAAAATACCCCAATTTCCCATTACCTTGTTAATTCCATGCAAAGGATTTTGTTAACGTTAAAATGCTCACGGAATCTTTAATCTTAAAAAAAAAAAAAAAAAAGATTAATTTACTTTAACGATGCTAGTACATTGATTCTATTGTGATACTATGTGTAAATACACCATATACTTGACAAGCATCTTTTTAGGATTGAGAATAAAAACTGTTATCTAATTAACCCTTGGCTAGACACTCACAGACCACTCGACATTTCCCCGTGATCATTTACATTTTTCTGAAGAGATGATGCATGTCCTTTTTTTAACCTTCTTGAAACGATCCCCCAAGGTCACATTCCGCTTGTCATTCAGGTAGTGCTTTTAATATTTATTATGTTTTCTTTTTTTTTTCCAAGTGGTCTATCATACCGCTGGCAGAAGTTAGGATTGTGTTTTGGTCCGAGAAGGATACTTTTATTTTCGGTAATTATATGTTTTTTTTTCATGATATTATTGAAGAAATGGGATCTAATTATTCAAGAAAATGTCCGTACAAACTGAAATTGCGGAATTTATAAAAATTTATCTATTGTAGATTATTTAGATACTGAAAATTCTGTAAATGATTTTATTGATCACGATTCCAGTTTGGAATAATCAATGGACTAGAACAGCGGTTCCCAACTGTTTTTTTCAGTCACGTACCCCTGTTAGGACTTTTTATTTATGCGTACCCCTTCTCACATAAACTTTTTTCAAGCATTTTGATTTTGTTCATATTAGTAATATTCTTATGCTAGTTACCAATGTTAGAAGCAGTTTTCTTCCAAATTCTAATTTTCAACCACTTATACGTTTTGAACCAAAACACAATACCGGTATAAAGTCACTCAAAACACGAAATATTAGCTAAAGATTTGAAATTCAGCACTCATAAAGAAAATATGAAGTAATTAATAAACTCATTAATACACATTAACCAGTTTGTGCTAATGCTGACCAATCGCATACTAAAATAATAACCTTCTTTCAAATGGGTTTTAAATGAAATTCCCGATACAATTCATGTTTTTAACACTTTCCAACCTAGTTGAAAAGTGTTTATGACTTCGGTTTGTATGCCGTATGGCCGTCTGTCGTCTACTGTCTGCCGTCTGTCCGTTCTCTAACTCCCGTAAATATGCTGGGATTGCCCTGAAATTTTTATATGTTATTGTCGTTGTCTATAGCATGTTTCCTATTTCAACTGAAGTGTGTAGCACTTATAGATTGTTTACAGGGATACTCAAAAGAATTCCGTTACATTGCGGTCCATGGGGAAAAATCATTTGCGGTTTATTTTAATAATATTGCACAATTTCAAACACATTGTAATTGATATATATCACTAAGGTGCATTACAAGAAGCTTAAAATGGAATAGGGTGTGCATAGCTCTTATAGTTAGTTTACAGGGACAGTCAAAAGAATTCCGTTACATTACGTCTATGGAGAAAAATCGTTTGCAGTTTAATTAAATAATGTTTCACTATTTTAAACGCATTGAAATTTATATATATATCACTAAGGTGCATTACAAAAGGCTTACTACAGAACATTGTGTGTATACCAGTCATCGTTCATTTACAGGGACACACAAAAGAATTCTCTACTGTCTGTTAACAATAATTCCTGGAAGTGTGTTTTAAGTTGCTGAACGCGATTTTAAATTTAACTCACTTTTTGTCTATTACTTGGTGCGTATAAATTCTGTATATCATATACAGGGCAGCACAAAATTTCGCGAACACATTTCCGTTTATTGACAGAAACCCCAGAAGGAGAATTTTAAACTGTGCTACACGTTTCCTAACTAAACTAAAATTTAGCGTCCTATGTAGTATATATACAAATCTATAGGTGATATACAGGGCTGAATGAAAGTATTCAGATATTTTTCCGAATATTGTATATGTTGGAAATATATGTTGGAAATTCTTGAAATTACGTTTTTAAATGTGTTATGCGTTTTCCAAATTGTTTACTTAGATGTTTTCTTTCAGCTTATTAAACAGTAATGATTTGTAAAATTATTTTGGAAGCGTTGGAAAGTGTTACATAATCTATGTGTGATGCATGATTTTTCGTTCTTGTTTTTATATATTTCTAGAATTACTAGAAAGAAAAGAACAATAAAAAAAAGGAGTAATACATGCGAAATCGCAACATGTAGGGGTGGGCGAAGGTAACGACAACAAATAAATCCTTCATTTTATGCGAATAGCTTGTTTTACTTTTACACAAGTCTTTCTTTGTAAACGAAATGTTTACAGTTTTGTTTCTTTGTTTTAAATTTAAGTTGACTTTTTGCGTTATCCGCCATTACTAATGTAATTTTCACGTAACCCCAAATATTCTAGCACGTACCCCACGTTGAGAACTGCTGGAATAGGAAGTAAATATTTGAAGTAATTAAGAATATTTTTATGTAAAAAAATAATTTTACACGGGTTGCAAAATAATCAAATCTTGCAGAATGTATTTTCTTAATCGGTCATAATGTATTTTCCTAAAGATCTCAAACCAGTAATAACAAGGATTCTCTGATAAAAATCGAATGTAAAGATCCACTATGCATTTAATGTTCAGGAATGCTGTGCATTAACTACAACTCAGCACTTTGTCGTGTGTAGTAAAGAAAGGCATTATTTTTATGTATTTATTTTAAATAGTGTTGTATGGGATCTTATGTTATCATGTTTTTTTTTATATATTTCTAGAATTACTAGAAATAAAAGAACAATAAAAAAAGGAGGAATACATGCGAAATCGCAACATGGTATTAGGAGTGGACGAAGATAACGGCAGCAAATAAAAAAAATAATTGCTAAGTTTATTCCTTCCTTACTTTCCTTCATTTTATTTGAATAGCTTAATGGGAATAATTGTTAAAATATACATTTATGTATTTATTTTTTTATACACGTATTTTGAAATTAATGTTTTCCTGAGATGCATGATGTTGAGAAGATATTTATGTAATTTAAGAAATAATATGTTTTATATCGAAATTTTATTTTTTATTCAGATACTTGCATATCTTACGTTAAAAAATATGAACATATAACTTAACATGAACCAATTACATAAATCTGTACGCCAATTTTATTTTAAGAACCGTTTTTTTTATATAACGATATATTTTGTGCAAATATAATGTAATATTTATTATTTACCCATACTTTTATGTAACTGTTAATACATTTTTAAATAAGAAATTATATTTTTCTCTAACAATCATTACAATCATATAAAATTTAAAAAAATCATTTTCATCGTGACCTACAGATATTCGCTTTCTGTTATTATTTCCATATAACGGGATATTCGTCTTTAATTTTGAAAAATCGGCATCTAATTTCAAAAGTATATTTATAAAACAATTAAGTAGACAAATCTTGGTTAACAAACAATTGCTTTACCTTTTAGTTTATACTTTGATTCATGTTTCGATCTAGCTGTAGAATGGACAGCTTATGGTAGTTATGGGACAATTTCTTTCATAGTAGTTAAGAGTTAACATGATGAAAATCAAAATTTAAAGAATTATTTCCAATTTTGGTTATGATATGAACTAAATATATACTGTTAAAAAAAGGAAAAATACATTGTTCCTTAATAGGAATAATTGTAAAAAAATACATTTGTTTATTTATTTATTTATTTTTTATACACGTATTTTGAAAGTAATGTTTTCCTGAGATGCATGATGTTGAAAAATATTTATGTAACTTAAGAAATAATATGTTTTACATCGAAATTTTATTTTTCATTCAGATACTTGCATATATTACGTTAAAAAATATGAATTTTAATATTTTAAATTCTATAACAACAATACGATTATCTTATTTCTAGAAGTATTTCAATTCACTTCAGAATATCGTAGTAAAACACCTCACACTTGATATGTTGAATGACAACAAAATAAACGAAAATAAAATTTTCATGGAATTATGTTCATAAAACCATTTTCACATTCTTGAACTTGTTTCTTTAATGAAATACCCCACCCCCCAAAATAAATAAATAAATAAATAAATAAATAAATATCGGTGCTGTTTGACAGCAGTGAATGAAACTTTCTATTTTGTGTAGTTCAACACGAAAGAGGCTTCAGTATACATTTATTTACTTTTAAGGAATTTTAAAATTTACTTAACACCTACGAAAAATCTGATTGTTTATTTATTCCCTATTTTTTAGGAATATTGTTTTATGTATCATACATTAATTGTACAAGGAAGCGAGATTTATTTTTGGAGCATCATTCTTAAACTAAACATTGGACTCTCTTCATCGAAGAGTTTGTCTTTTCACATTTAATAATTGATATGTATTTACAAAAACATACGTGAAAATTTTTTATTGATTTTTCCCTGTTCTATAAAAAATACAATTGATAGATTTACTAAAAGCATATATTTCTCAAAATATGTGTATGAAAAAAAAAAGTCCTTCCGGCCTGTACCGGGAGGTAAAGGTAGCTTTCCTATATCTTCGTTTTAAAATTTTAGCTAATGTTACACGAAAACAGCAAGTTAAAATGCAAAGAAACGTTTACAAAAGATTCGTTAATACTGATTTTGAATAAGAAATTCGCAAATTATTGAGCAATAGCCAAATTGGCTTCATTTATGAAGACTTATTTTGGTCGCCAAATTTGGCAATATTTCGCCAAATGACGCCAATTTTGCCAATTTTGCCGCTAATGGATATGAATATATAGTTTTATGCGTATGATTGGGAAAATTATTACAACAATGAAAGAAAATAATTTGCGAGTAATCGCGTTAATGTGCTGTTTTGTTTCAAAATGTCATCCACCCTAAAATTTCAAACTGCTCTATCTCAGCCATTTTTTAAGATAGAGGTAAAATAAAAAATGCTCTGGAATCGTTGTATCAAGGCCTAACACGTAATTTAAAAATAAATTTGAATTTTTAACTTTTTTGTATATTTATTTTAGTTTTAAATTTTTAAAGGGCCGCCATCTTGAAACAAAATGGTGAACCAAGCTGGTCAACGAACTCTGTCGAGACATTGGTTAGCTTAATACACACAATTAGTTTCATCAAAATTTATTTATAAATACGAGCGTTATCGTATGACATAGGTCATATATATATATATATATATATATATATGGATATATCTATATATATAAACCAACATTTGAAAGAAGGGTGGTTTTGGGGTCTGGGGGTCATGATCGGTGAAAATATATCGAAATTTTCCGGAACTGCTTTCCTCCGAACGGCTGCAATAGGTAGCTTTATACTCTTTTGTATTGAATGCTACCTAATAAAACTATGGCAGGAAAATTTGTAATTTGAGAATATAAATGAATAAAATGTATTTCATTTATCTCATATTGTGTATATATGGTTTTATTTATTAAAATTAATCGTTGTAGCTAAACATTATAGAAACAAAGAGCTATCTTCTTAACTTACAAAATGTATTGAAAATAAACTAATAAATAATTATTGTTCCTTTTCTCAATAAAATGTTCGAGACCAAACCTGGAAAACTTCATAGTTTGTCTTCAGCGTTCAAAAGAATTAACATAAATTTCAATGGAATATTTCGAAGACACAGCATACAAAATAAATATTCTTCATCGGAAAATCTAATGAGATATTGATTACGTTTAAATTTATTCTAAAACGTAAGCATTTTGTTTATCGCGTCCGTTTAGACTATTTGAAGAATCTACTAATCATGACAATTGTATATGAATTTAAAGCACAACTTTTATACAATCTTCAGTAATTGAGGTATTAAATTAATATCTACATGAGAAAAATGAAATATGACTCTTTTCAACATTATAAGAATATGAGTAAATGGATTTGTCAGAGAAAAAGTTAGCGAAAATCAAAATACCTAGAAGTTTAAACAATAAATAATAGTATATTATGAGTATAACAAATGATGATTTTTCCATATAAAATATTTTATTGCAGAGAAAAAATATTAAATAAATCCTTAGAAAAACCGTAATTTATTTGAAATTTAATTTTTATGAAATTTTGTATATTGTAGAAATTAAGGAATTCAAATTTAGATATAAATGTTGTTACTATAAATATGTTATGTGTTAGTAATAATTAATTAATTCTTTATTTTTCGCTCTGAATATGATATACGTCTACATGTAAGAACAGCCATCATTGGTTATATTCATAATTTCCAATATTTCTTTACTACTCGTACTAGATGTAATAGAAATCTATTTCAAATCATATCATTAGTAGATTTTATCATTAAAAATTCATTACAATTTACTCAATAAAAATGCCAATGATTCCTGTATTACATTATTTTCAACAGTCCTTCATTTCGATTAAAAATGATCAAAATAATAAAAAAAATCCCTGCAAAATTATGTTACAGCACTTTTTATTTCCAAGTTTTGGTTTGACGCAGGTAATATAATTTACTTCTCTTAATATAACTGATTTGGTTATTCATTCACTAAGCAAAATTTCGGTATAAATTTACAAAATTTCATTATTTATTTATATCTTTATTTACGTCTTCGTTGGAAATATGTATCGCACTGCATATGGATGCCATAGCACTTATTCAGTGAAACATATAATGTGCTTCACTAAAAACAAAACAGAGTTCTTTTGATGAAAATTACCAATAATGAAGATACGGTAACGACGTTGTTAACAAACATATTTGGCTTTTTATAAAGTGTCATGACATTATGTGAAATGCTAGAA
Organism: Maratus michaelseni; assembly: GCA_963931845.1. Taxonomy (NCBI): domain Eukaryota; kingdom Metazoa; phylum Arthropoda; class Arachnida; order Araneae; family Salticidae; genus Maratus; species Maratus michaelseni. The sequence goes on along the minus strand of OZ007593.1, from coordinate 199,567,097 downwards.
ATTGCCATAATTGAATTAAGCTACATTTCTTTCGTCCAAACAACACCGAGACATATGCTTTACAGTTCGCAATGTTACACTGAACTTCACACACTTCCCCATATTCCTGTTACATTGCACGCGAATAATAGTTATTCTGATGATTTTTTTTTCTAAATATCTTCATTAATTTTAGACTTATGAAAGAATATCACTGAAACTTTCAATAGAGATGCACTGCATCTTTGATTGAATAGGTGAATAGCAACTAATGCAAATCATTTGAAATATTTATATGCACAGAGTGTTTCAAAATTATCAGTACAAATACTTAATTCTTATAATATACGTTATTATTATTTTTAACCAGCTTCCAAAAATTGGGGCTACACAACTCGTTTCAGTATATATATATAAATATATATATAATTAAATACATACACATATATAGATGGTAAATTATAAAAAAAATTACTAATTTACAAAGTTTACAAACCTTTGCACACACAGTACATACATTATTTAAAGGACACAAGTCGCGTAAAATTGTTTCTTGCGTTTGTAAAAATATTTGATAAATGTTTATTAAAATGAACTATGTTTAAATCCTTCAAAATAAAAAAAGGGTAAAGAAACTATCCCAAATTCATTTCATATATATATTTTTTTTTTTTAGATTAAACTAATTGCGTGTGTCATGTACAAAAACGCAACCGCGGAATGAAAACAAAGTTATGTTACTTAAGTTTTCTATAACAAATTAATTTCTTGAAAAAGTACAATACATCTTTTATAATTTAAGTAGTTTAACCATTAAATATATGTAACTACCGTATGAATGTATCTCTTAACCCCTTTGGCCTTGAATTCCTACTAATAGGACATATCTTTTATTGAGTATTATTTTGTCTTAAACATTATTTTTATTAATTCCAACACCTAATAGTAATAGTATGAATCTCTACATTTCCTATTATGCCTTCAAATATGTTTAGCATATAGTAATAATAATAATAATAATAATTTTCATAATTATTAGCAAGCCGTTGGCATTTCTTTTAATTAAAACATACGTTTCACTCTTTAAATTAAAATTTGGGAATCCTTTTCCGAATAGGTAATTTCTGATAAAAGATAAAAAATATTACTAAATTTTTATGTTTGTTTAATTTAGTTGTAATACGACATTTTCCAAACGTCTTCAAAAATTCTTCCTTAGTCTATTGTTACATGAAAAACACGCAAAATAACTACATTTGTGAGGTTTTGGTAAAGAACGGATTAGTTAACTTTCATTAAACCCTAACTTCTGTGATTCCGATAGCTATTTTTAATTTTGTTAGCATAAAAGTAATTTTTTCCCAAAATTGAAAAAAAGCAGTGCCGAAGGGGTTAAAATATATATTTTCGTATTATTTAAGAATTACGTGTACAAGCCAGCATATACATGTGCACTTGCATGTGTACTAGCATAAAAACTTTTTTTGAACATATGTGTTTGCGAATATATATAATATGTCTGTATTTCATAAATATGAAGCCTGTCTTTCATAAATATAAAGACACTTTTTAGAACTTTTATCCGTGTTTACTTCGACGTCCTTACAACCTAACCGATATAACATTTTACGAAAATCCATTCAAGGAATTACAGTTTTACAAACCTTTTAAGAAATACTTCAAATCTTTTTAAAAGTCTTAATATAAAGCAATGTTGCAACACCTTTTAATCTATAGAAAAAAATGTTTCCCATAACTATATATTTATGAATCCAAGTTTTGGGTATTTTTTCTTCTGTTAATGTAAATCTTTTCGCAAGAATCGTATTACAAAATATCTGGCGTACAGTCAGAAATTGAAAGATTTATAACAATTACAGCAGATGGAATAAAATATTTAAAAAAATTGTGAAACATTTTTACAATTACTGAAGAACAATAAATAAGATGGACCTTTAAAATTGTTCTTTTTTTATGTCAGTTGAATGCGATGTAAGAACTTTAAACGTATGACCTTTATAGTTTCATTCTATCTTGTGGGATCATTTAATGTAATATTAAGCTATTTTGAAATATTATCTTTCAAAAGATAATTGAAATTCGCAAAAGTATGAAAAGGTTACACTTCTAGCTAATCTATATTGTAGACATCCAGACACACGACAGTATATCAGCCAAGTTCGTCTGACACACTAGTGTGTTATATTACACGAATCATTTCGAGCTGTTATCGCCAACTTTCGACACTCTATTACTGAAAATCTATTTACCTACGTAATTGTAATTTTAGATGTGTAGTAAGGTCATTTTAATTATCCAGAATCCAAAATTTTATAAATAAAGGATAATTAGCTTCCGAGATAACGATATTTGAAAATGTTTGATAATCGATAATTTTATCGCTATCTCACTCACTCGTCAAATAGATCTCATGTATTTACTGCACCTACCTACTTCAAATTCGGTACGAAGTTCGTTTACATGATAAGGAATAGAAAAAAATCTGAAATCGATTAATTACCCACTTGGCGGTGTCCATTTTTATTTTAACGTTACGTCTATTAGGCAAAATTTTTATTCGCCAATTAAAAAAAAAAAAAAAAAGAAAAGAAAAAAAAAGCCAAATGTTGAATCCGGGCTGACTTTGCAACAAAACCACCTGATTATCAGCCATTTTTGGTTAATTTCAGAGAATTTATTTTTTGAGTAATCGTGCATAAAATTTACCTTTTTAGACACATTGAGAAACTAGTCGTTGGGGGTCACCGTAATACTTACCCATCAAGAATATGCATAATATAAAAAATTAAAATAAAACATGTGTAAACTATTTATAAAATGCATTGTAATTCGAAAAAAATCGTGGCTTGATGACGTCATAAACTTTAAATGCTCTGTTACTGAATTGCGTAAAAGAAACATCCTTATAACTCCAAAATCGATGATCATATTAACTAACGGTTTAATGAGTCGGATTAAGTGTCCAATTTCCAATTAAAATATACATTTAAATTGAAATTTGAATGAAATACAAAGTCATGAAAAATCGAAGAGTGTAGAAAATATGATTACAAATATCTCGGCAACTAATAATCCGATCGACTTCATTCTTTATGAAAAATTTGTTTTTTTTATTGTATTTTATATTCTCTCCTTAAAATAAACAATTTCAATTTTTTATATACATTTTATCAGGACGAATATTTCAAAAATCCGAAAAAAATAGTTCCGGATAATCGAGGTTACTGAAATTTCAATAAGCTTCTTCCCATTATTACATACAAATTACATACCAAATTTCAAGTCTCTATCTCAATTTGTTCGGGAGATAGAGCATTTACAGACACACACACAGACACACAAAGAGACGCAGGGCATTTTTTTTTTCTAAAAATATGTTTTTTGAAAATCTCTAGTGTCTGAAACGTGCAAATCCGTCAATTTTTTTTTCGATTTTCAAAACGATTACAAGACTTACACTATACTACGTATGATGGGTAAGTAAAAACAAAAATATCTTGAGAGAATACATATATCGAAATACGCATATATTTCAAGACATCAGCAGTTGAAATTCGTCTAATCCCAGAATAAAAAATGTAAACAAAGAGAGTTATTCCTATGATTCAAATAAATATTATTCATCGATGTGTGGCTACCGTGGGAATAGGCAGTGTAGCTGTGAACAACCTTGAGGCATCTTGGTCTCTTAACGTCTGTACTACGGGTACTCTTTAGATTTCCACTGCCGATAAAGGTACACTATTGATTGTCGCTAAGTATAAAGATAATGCTTGCACAGAACTATCAAGTATCATTTCGATGTCTTCCGATAGCGACACGAACTTTCAAACTGTTGGATACGGAGGGTTTTGAAGATCCAAATTCTTGTTATGCTATAGTTTCGGTGGATGAATTCGAATTTGAATAATTACGGTTTGTTTACTTTCAAGTTTGTATACTTTGTGTCAAATAAATGTTATAATTAAGCAAAAGATGCATTAGCATTTTGTTTTTAATTATAGTTTGAACCCATACTTTCTTTCACCATACTAAAAACCTACATTAGTAAGAGCTAATAGTCAGCCGGATTTTCTTGTTAGAGCTGGTTTAAATTTTATACTATTTGTTTGACATTATTTGGATAGCTTCGTCATTTTATTTGTTAATATGAATCGAACTATTGATTTATATGTTAATGAGTCTGCAATGGTAAAACATAAAATTATGTCAATATGATTAATGTAATTTTAGAAATAACAAAAATTTCGAATCAATACATTTCGTTTCAAAACAATCATTACATACAGCAGTATCAAAATATAGATTTCTGCTGCAAATTGACAGCGAAATATTTTGCTGTAGGAAATTTAAATTAAATTGAATGTTGCCTGGTGTATAAAAGAGTCACTTGTAAACACATTAAAAACCATTAAGTAAAGTGTCTAAGTATATTGTAACTGTACAAAAAGTAATAATATCTAACAAAAACATAAGTGTGAAGAAAGGGAGCCAAGCTCTGTATAAAAAAAAGCCAAGAAAAGAAGTGATATGTAAGTGGGTGCCAAGTTCAAATGAAATTCGCTCAAACTTACCTACTGAAGTATTATAGTATTGTTTAAATTGTTTAAAAATAAAAATTATTGATAGCATATTAATAATAAATCTAGAACTTGGCAAGTTTTTGATAAATATTATGCCTATCATTTTCATGTCTTAATAAAATGATGATGAGAATATTAATACCGCTGCCATTATAATAACTTTTAATATTATTATTATGAACAAATGACTCGAGTTAAGAATTTGATGAACAAATAAACACACAGATACACTTCCGTTCGTCTTTGGCTATCACTCTAGCGACCCCCACCCCCGGAAACCGCAATACAAACAGACTAAGGCATGACAGAGACAGATACACTTAAGCTTGTCTTTGGTCATAATTCTAGAGACTCCACCTCTTTCAGGAGCTTCAATGCACTCAAATTAAGGCCTCCAAACATGAAATAACAAGTTTGATATAATAACGTCATGAATAAAGATAAATGAATCTTATATAAAAACTTGCCAAGTTCTAGATTTATTATTAATATGCTATCAATATTTTTTAATTTTAAAACAATTTAAACAATGATATAATAATTCAGTAGGTAAGTTTGGGTGAATTTTATTTGAACTTTGCACCCACTTACATATCTCTTCTTTTCTTGGCTTTTTTTTTTCTACAGAACTTAGCTACCTTTTTTCACAGTTTTGTTTTTGTTAGATTGGTTATACTGATATTGCGGAAAAAAGCCATTTATCTGAAATACGTTGAATGAATCATTAATATTGTCTAAACAATGCCTTTATATTGGTAATGCGCACAATGAAATGCCTCTATTACAGAGATGTTATCTTTACATTGAAAATATCTAGTTCAGTCACAGTTTTTCTTCCCAATCTTTTTTCAGAAATTGACGCGTCTTCGTATTGCTGCCTCAAAGGTCCTCAAAAGATCCTCCTGACCTTGAAGGGGGGAAGGGAAGGTTAAAAATTTCTAAAATAGATCTATCGAAATAATTGCGTAAGGGTATCACATACCAATACGAGCACTACTGTAACAGCTCTGAATACAGGTAGACGCATTAAAATCTCTATTTAAAATAAATATCACTTCTCCCGTAGAAGCTTGTAATATTCTTATATCTTCTGATATGATAACGAAATTTGTGCAATGGACTAACATTTTTATACACTCAATTCAAGAGCGTTTTTCTCGAGAAAGAGATGCAAAGGAAACTATTGATTGTGAACTTAAAGCATTTATTGAATTGCTTTATCTCATTGGTTTGCATAAATCATCACATGTCATACGAGAGTATACAAGAATATATGAGATCTTTGGGCAACAGACGGCACTTGAATAGAAATATTCCGCACAAATATGTCATCATCACGTTTTTATTTTTTATTAAGATGCCTTCGCTTTGATAATATATAAATTCGCCAGAGCAAGAAATAAATAGACAAACCGGCTCCAATACGTGAATTTTTGAAAGATGGAAAACTATTTGATAGAATATTTGAAAAAATTCTAGAAAATTGTAACAATATTGTACAACGTTGGATAGTACGTAACAATAGATAAAAAATCAAAATATTTTAGAGGGCAATGTCCATTTCGCCAAATATACCAAAAAAAAAAAAAAAAAACCCTCGAAGTATGGAATAAAAGTTTTTGCGCTTGTAGATTTAAGAGTATTTTATACTTGGAAATTCGAAATATATGCGGGACAACAGCCAAAAGGTCCATTTACACTAGAAAATACTCCCAGTTGTGTCATGAAAAGACTGATAGAACCTCTGCATCATTCAGGAAGAAATCTGACCGTGGATAACTGGTACACTTCTTATCCACTTTCACAAGAACTTTTCAAAAATCAAAATAACACTTGTTGGAACTTTGAGAAAAAATAAGAAAGAAATTTCTCCAATAATATATATATATATATAAGATGTGTTGAATTCGGAGCTAAACAGGACAGAAAACTAAATTTGTTTGCGAAAAATGTCTAAAACATGTATGTTTACGTCATGTATCTACAGGAAATGCACATAATAAATGTAAGTAATGTGGTTAATATATGTTTAAAACTGCTTTATATCTTCTCTTTCTCTGGTGTTTTATGTTTTATGTACATTTTATGGTAGAAAATAGGAAGAAATTGCCATGGGTGGGTATGACATACGAAGGGCAAGTAATCCCGTCCGTTATTTTTTCACAGATGTAATGCCGGGTTAAAAACATCATAAATTATCGGTAAGCAAAATTTAGCGTTGATGAATGATTTAATTGATGTTTAGCACATTAGAGAATGGAGACATAACTAGCGTGATGAATTTTAGACTTTCTTAAATATGTATGACATGAAATAAATTAAAGTTAAAAGGAAGTAAAATAAAACTATCACGTTTACAACTGTAAATTTCAAGTGATTATTGCTATTTCGGGTGCGGAAAGAATTTACTGTGTTATTTTGTATTAACATGTGTTTTTTTTTCCTCTTCCGAACTTACTTTTTAAATTTGCATGCATGTGATACAGGATAATTATTTGACATTTGTCCCGCCTCTGTATATCTGATCAATTGACATTGCATAAAATAGTTGAATTTCGAATTCCGATTTCTAAATCCATTAAGCAATACATTGTAAATACTGTGCAATTTTAAGCCCTAGCTATTGGATTTTAATAGAATAACGTATGTTTTTTTCTCTAAAAATGTAATATAAAAAGTTAGGGTGCGTGTGCGAGTTACACGAAGGTGCGCTTTACATAAAAAATTCGGGAATCCTTTAAACTGTATTAGACAATATTGGACTATATTGGACTATATTGGATTTTTTTTCTCAAGTCTGTATGAACCCTTAAGTTAGCTTCATTTATGGAGATTTATTTTTGTTCGCTTATTTTGTCTGTATTTCGCTACGTATTTCCAAGCTTGGCCATAATCGGCCACTGGCGGATATGAATATGCAATTTAAACGTCTGAGAGTAACAACAATGGTTACAAAAATTCAAGTAAATTTGTAAGAAATCATGTTTTCAAAAGCTCATAAATGAATTATAATTATGGAAGAGCAGCCACCCTAGAATTTTAAACTGCTATATTTCAGAATTTTTTTTTTTTTTTTTTTTTTTTTTTTTTTTTTTTTAAGAACGAGGCAAAAATAAAAAGTCTCCGAATCCTTGTATCAAGGCCGTACTAGGTGGAAAAAAATAGATTTATAATTGTTTTGTACACCTTTTCGAATTTTGAATATTGAAGTGGACGAAATTTTGAAACATGATCGCGAATGAAACTGGACAATGAACTCAGTTAAGACCTTGTTAAGTACTGTACATATGCTCACTGAGCATGTGTATACACTGGTTGATGAATACCAGAGTTGATGAATAGTTGATGAATACCAGACAAATTTCAGATTGTTTCAAAATGTCAGCGACCCTAGAATTTAAAACTGCTATATCTCAGCCAATTTTTAAGATAAAGTTAAAAGTAAAATGCTCCAAAATCCTTGTACCAGGGTCGAACATTTAAAAGAAAAATCTTTTTCGATTTCGATTTTTTTTGTGCATTATTTTGAATTTTTTAAATGTTAAATGGTCGCCTTTTTTAAACAAAATTGCGGATGAAATTGCAAAACGAATTCGGTCGAGATCTTGGTATATCCTGTCACATGCCCAGTCACATCCAAATCCGTATATAAATACTATTGCTATCGCATGACAAGCATAAAATTGATTCAAAATGTCAGTCACCCTACAATTACAAACTGCTGTATCTGAGTCAATTTTTAATAGAAAGACAAAACAAAAAATCCTCCGAAATCCTTGTACTAAGTTTGAACACTTAAAGAAAAAAAAAATTCATTTTGTAATGTCTTTGTGCATGAATTTGAATTGTTAAAAATTTAAACAACTTCAGATGACCGACGTATTAAAACAAGACAAAGGCTGACTCTGCTTAACGAAATCGGTCGAGATCTTTATAGGTCCTGTACACATGCTGTGTCTATCGAAATAGGTTAGTAAATACGAGTGCAATCGCATGTCAAAATTCAGATTGTTTCATAAAGTCAGTCAACCTGGAATTTCAAACTGCTATATCGCAGCCAATTTTTATATAAAGACAAGACGAAAAATGTTCTTCATTCCTTGTATTAAGGTTGAAAATTTAAAGAGAAAACTTTTTCAAATTCAATTTTTTTTTTGCACATGTCTTTTAATTTTTTCAAAATTAAGTGGTCGCAATTTTGAAACAAGATGGCGGATGAACTTTCCGACGATCGAGGACGAAACCTTGCTATATACTGTACGTGTACACCGGGACAGTCACATCCAAATCCGTTGACAAATGCGAGGGTTACAGCATGACAAAAGTCAGATATATATATGGGGTCATGATAGCTGAATGTATATCAAAGTTTTTCGGAATGACTTTCCGCCGGACGGTTGCGATACGTAGCATTTTACTTTTTGTATTGGAAGCTACCTAATAATGGTGAAAATTATGATGATTATCTCTTTTCAAATATTAATTATATTTTATGTCGGTACCAAAACCCCTAATGTGGTCCAGGAGCAAAAGACGTTTTAAATTGAAATTAATATGGTATTGTTGTGTTAAGAAACATGAAATTTGGCAAGTTATTTACTTTTAAGATATAAATGCTCGCGAAGAACAGTTTGAAAGAAATTCGAAATTTCAAAGGGTGAAATGAGCATTTAACATCCTAAAAAGTTATAAATTACGGATTATGTGGAATTGTTAAGATTGCAAACTTTACATTTCACATAGCCGTTATCATTACAACATAAATGATCTATCTGAACATTTAAAAAAATCTAAATTTAAAAGTGGGCCGGAGCTAACATTTCTCAAATTTCGATTGAAACTTGAAATTTAGCATTGTGGTTACTTTTAAGGTATAAATAATTGATTAGAATAGTTTCTAATAAAATCAAAATTTAAAAGGGTTGAATAAGTGAAAAAAACTCTAAAAGTTTTACGATTTTACTAGTTTACGATTTATTTGTATTGATATGTATAGAAACGTGACATTTGATATGACTGTTAAGGCGTAAATGCAGTTTTTAAAACACCACACCATATCCATGAATTACGATCATTAAAAACATATACAGATAACTCTTTATCCCTTTTTATATTGGACAGTAAATCTGATGATATCAATTTGCATATTTATGTTTTTATCTAACACTATATAAATTTATCCTGCTTGAAATTTCACACGCTATCTTTAAGATTGGTGTTGTTGAGTAAATTTAATTTCTTGTTATTCTATTTTATTACTTCTGATTTTTCTATTTCACATTTATTGCATTCATAAATATTGATTTAACACCTTGCAGGGCAGTGGCATATTATTTAAAAATAGGTGCCAATGATTATAGATTTTGAATAACGATTAAAAAAAAAATTCGTTGTCTTATGTAATCACAACAAAATCGCAGAAAATGTACACAGACATAAGGCGAAAATATTTTTCTAAATATAGTGGTGTATTCTAAATCCCTAATGCTTGGCACATATTTTTATACCGCTTAATTTTAATTCAAATTTGTAAAAGAATTTTTAAGTAAACATTTTCTTTTATAAGTGCTCAAAAATAATTGTAAAATTGCTTTTTTTTTTTTCTGAAATCCTGACATGAATTCAGTATTTCAGAAGCACAATTATTTGTCCGTTGAAGGAATTAATTTATGTTTTCGTGTCAAAAAGTTGTGTTTAATGGGGATATATTAGTAAATATATTTGAGGATATTTGTAAATTAAAAGGGCTCTGCAAACATTACTTTGAGGTGATTTCAGTAATATATTTAATACATTTCTATTTCTCAGAGGAAAAAATTTTGACAGCTGTAGATCTACTAACAATGTTAAAATAGTTATCACTTAAAAGACTTTCAGCCTAAATACGTATTCTTTAAGCAGTAGAGTTGCTTATTGCTCTCAATTTCCGAAACAAAGACATGATTATTTAAAAAGTACCCCAATTATGAAAAAAAAACTTTTTAATATTGACTGCTGTGTTATAATTTAGGATTATGAAAAATTCGAAATTTGGCATGAATTTATTGTAATGGTTGCACACAGATATATTTTAAAATACAGATTTACATATTTTAAAATTTAAAAGAACTATGATTTACTCCATCTCACGTACGCGTGATAATATGCAAGTATCAAAAAAAGTTATACCGAATAATACAATGTTTTTTACAGCCTTTTTTTGCAGCTATTTCATAGTCAGGGGTAATTTAAAACATAAGGAGGGGGGATACTTAATTAGTGGTTCTTCATCGAATCTCACGTGAATGATGTGAAAAGAAAATCCTACTTTCAAATTAAAATTAAATGCTCCCATCTTTTATATCAACTTAATATGTTTATTACGTTTTAGTGAAATTGGAATTTAAGAAGATGATATTGTAAAATTACGTTAATAGTATGTACTTGCCTGTGATAAAATATCTAGAATTTACACTATTTTGTCGTAATTGTCAATAATATACTTATTTTATCCGAAAGAAATCTCTTGCATGCTTTAAAATATGACGGAACTTTTTTCAGAGAAATAGTTTCGTATGAACTAATCCTAACTTATTATATATATATATATAACTATATATATATATTCTATATATATATATTCTATATATATATATTCTATACTTAGTCTATATATATAAAATAATAATAATAATAATCACATCATTAATTGTGTACAAATATGCATTTCTATTTCTGTCAAACATGAAATTATTTAAAATTGTCGCTTTTATGTGTTGATAATACTGCTTTTATTAAACAAAACTGTTTCCTAATCCTAAATAATTGTAACCTTGATTATTTTTTTTAAACATCGGAGACAATAGATAAAAACATGACAATCAATGTTTTAGAAATGAAAATGCACTCAAAACGTCACTTTTTTACTTACATACCATATGTTAAATGTTTAAATTTAATTTACAGTTATCGAAACTTAAATTTCATCTAAAATTTTGGCAACTGAAAGTAAGGGAAGCTAATTCATATCGAGGATATCAGCTAATATTGTTTAAAATTATATTAAGTATTTCTAATACATTTTAAAATTTAAATAAATTATAAATTTCTGATTAAAATCAGTATTTTTGGCTTATTATAATGGCATTTGGGACAGTAAAAACGTTTTCATACTTATTCATATTCATCCTTTTTGCATTAATAAACAAAATGAAAAAATCCGGTTTATTTAAAATTTGACGGCATTTTTTCCCAGCAAAATCCTTCTCAATAATATAATTTTTGTTAATTTTCTTTTCCTGCTAATCATGATATCATTGAAAAAATCTTCCTTCTGTATGTAACTGATTTTCACGCTCAATAATTAGTATCACTAAAAATCATTTTAAAATTTCATTTCAAATATAACGTCAAATTCACTTGTTCCATGCTACTTTTATTATTACAACCTAGATGACCCACCCGGCGTTGCCCTGTCCGTCAAAAATTGAACAAAAAGAAATCTGAAAACCACAATGAAAATCATGAAAAATTTAATCTCTGCACGAATTCCAAATGAACTTTATTGAACAGAGAATAAAATTTACTATATTGGTCTAGAACATAAAAAACGGATTCCTTGACCAATGTAAGGAAAACGCAGTGTATAGCGATAAACGCTAAAAGTGGCATACAGAATCGCTGAGAAAAAAGATTAAAAGATGATAACTATTACGAATATCAAAAAATCACCGGAACACGCAAGAAAATGAAAAATTGTTGTACGGATTCCGAATAAACATTATTGAAATGAGTGCTAAATTTATTATATTGTGCTAAAAGATTAAAACAGGATTTATTTCACTAATGGGAAAGATCGCTGAGAAATGTAAAAGAAAAACCGCTAAAAATCGCATAAAATAGCATTAAAATTTCAAAAATCGGAGAGAACAGAATTTAATGTGGGCTAAAATATTGTAACCGTATTGCGTTCACAATTCCGTAAAAAATAGCGAAATTTTCAATTATATAAAAAAAAGAATTTGAATAAAGTAAATACAAAATAGATTAAAACGTTCTCTAGGCTATGATTTACCTATATTCAAAAATACAAATACATTAAATCATCCGTTTTGGCGATGATTTCCGAAAAACTGTCACATACAATTTCATATTTATATTATTATTTCGATTTATTATTTGGGAAGTTTAAATATATTGTTTAAATATATTAAATATATTATTTAAATATATTATGTGCAAACGGGTGAATATTTCGTAACTAGATTGCATCCACTTTTTAAATATTCAATAGTTGAAAATTATTTTTAAAAACAGAAAAAAAACTGTAAATTAAGATATAGTTTTCAAATAATATACATTTGAAGGTGCTTTTTTTTTTCTTTGCGATTATGCGAAAATTGAAATTTTGCGATGATTAGAAGTTTTAACAAAATTGCGGTTAAATGGAATTTATTGGCTTTGTAGTTGCTACCGTCAATATGGCGTCTGCGTTAATCATGGGTTTGTTTTTGCTTTATGATATATATGCCATACGTCCTGAAATGTTCAATAAAGTTTAAAAGTATATTTCTTTCGAACTGCAATAAACCTAGTTATCCAGCTTTCTTATTCTGAACAAATGCCAGGCATCACGTTTTACGATCCATGTAATATTTATGATCCCAGCAAATAAGACAGGGTTGAAATAAGTAGGATAAAATTTAAAATTTAAGTGGATTCATTAATCTGAATTTATATAGAAAGATTGCATTTATAAAGTAAACGTTTTTGACAGTAGTATCGGTTTATACAAAAAATATTTTATGAACTAATTTACATATTAATTCATAATCTATTAAAGTCACATATTTTAAACGTTATTGAGCTTTAATACTATTAATTTATGAAATATTAATCTTAAGGATAACCATTTCTAAAACGATTTTCATTTGTGTTCTCTGTGAAACATTTTATAAATGTACCAGAGACTACACTTGCAACTTGTAACTCTTTGACAAAATTAGAAATATAATAATCTATATTATAAAGCAAAGACGTGTTCTCGAGTAGCTCTGACGACACATCAAAGTTTGCCATGATGATAACTATTCATTTACTTTATTTTATGCATATTTAATTATTTCTAAACATCCCGTAATTTTAACTTTCGCACCGACGGAAAGGTATAAAATGTACTTTCAAATGCAAAATTATTTGAAAGTTGTTTCTCATTTGTTTTGATTTTTTAAGTAACTTCCAAACGTGAATTTATTTTAAAATATATCTCTATACTGCTTGTAGCTTTATGAGAAGGAATTAACCCATTTGAAACATTTAAAATGTATAAATAGGGCAGCGTTTGTTTCTATAAAATATTGCATTACAAAATTAACACTTCATCAATCAGGCAAATAAATGAATAAAATAATAAAAAGAACAGAAAATTAACAAATATGTAATCAAGTACTTGATTAAGCACTGAAATAATCATACTCAAAAAGACTGCTGTAAGTAGCGAAATATCTGACGATTTCTTCTACTACTAATCTGTGAAATGAGGCTAATATGAAAGTATAGAAGTTTTCTGCAAAACTATATTTGAATACATAGTTTATATTTTTCATTATATTTTATTTATATTTTTCATCTTTTTGGAGTTGTTGGTGAGCAATTTAGAAATGTACACAGAAAAAAATAAAACCCAATTTGGGTCGAAAGATTCTTAGGTATGTGCCCAAATTGGGTCATGCCTGTTTTGGTTACCACTGTGTATCCATTTTGGGCACTGTTAAATACCCTTTTTTCTCAATGGGTATTTAACAGTGCCCAAAATGGATACACAGTGGTAACCAAAACAGGCATGGCCCAATTTGGGCACATACCTAAGAATCTTTCGACCCAAATTGGGTTTTATTTTTTTCTGTGTATTATGGGTAAAACGTTTATTGGAGTTTACCATAATTTTTTTTTTCATCTATGTACACCTAAATGTACACCAAAATTTATATTCTGTAACCCGGGATGGCCGTGATGGATCACCTAGTATTGCTTCAAAATCAAAGAAAGCTTTTATAGCCGCAAAAATTCCCATACCGTTTGGATGAGAATCTTAATACTACAATAATAATTTAAGCAGAAATACAAGAATATATTATCTATACGCATTGTTAGTAATCTTTGTAGAATATTTGCGGATTTGATAGTGTTTTTCACTATTTTTGAAACAAAACAATTATGTATGAATAATTTATATAAATATATTAAGAATAGTTTTTCTCATTAATATTTTAAAGTGAATCAAAATATTCCAGAACTATAACAACAATGCAGTGAATAAGAAACGAATTAAATTTCCAGAAATTTATTATAAACCATTTTACATGATTAATTAAAACCCTGTCTTAGCTTATATATTGAGGAATGGACAAAATGGGATATTTATTCTATATCTCGAGGTCTATCTGTCATACAACACTAAAATTGAGTGTCTTCTATTATCACCTCAAAATTTTTGTACTAATAATTTTAAGAGATCCTGTATATTCATCAAACGTAAGCAAAATTTAAGTGTTTTTAATTAAAACTATGGTTTTCTTTTTTAGAGTTGTCTTGCTATCGAAATTTTTAAAAATAACTTCTTTATTTGTAAATCTCTTGCGAATAATTAGCGCTGGAGAAAACGGAAATACTACAAACGATATTTTCAAGTTAACTATGTTAATCTCGGAGGACATTTTTACATCAATGTATACTTAGTAATTACTTAGTCTGTTAGCTTTTGAATTTAACTTTAATGCATTGTTTAAAATTTCTATTATCTTGAATTGTAGGCTAAGCGTTCGTAAACATTTTGTGTAAATGAGTTTGAACGAGTTACATTAAAAATTAATTGTATGTGTGCAGAAATACCTTTTTGCTCTATAGGTTCTCTATTATTTTAATATCGAAAACTGTAGAAAACGAAGAGATCTTTTTAAATTAAAATAAAATCGTGTATGCTAATTTGGTTATTACGTGGGTACAAAACTTTCCAGGTTCGGGATTTCTCTGTGTATTTGAAAAACCTCTCTGCTAATTTTTAGTTGAGCTGAAGTACGTTTTGAATGTAGTTATTGTACTAAAACAGAATTATTTTTCGATCAAAAGTCTCGTTTTCATCAAAACTTTTAGTTTTTTTGTAAGCTATATTTATTTTAACTAAGTTGAATTCAGTGAATATTTAGATTTCGATAGTATTATTGGAACTAATGATTATGTAGTTAGTACATGTTTAAGTACTTCGTCAATTCATGAATAATCGATTTCTGTTTTTCCTCTAAATGTGTAGACTGAACTTAGTTAAATTATAAATCGCAAATAAGAGTTTGTCGCAGAAAAAAAACAGTCATTACAAATCAATAAATTTTGCCAGTGATTAGCATGTTCTGTAGCAGTTTCACAATAAAAAAAAAATGATAATATTTGGTAAACGGCATATTCCAAAAGGCAGTAGGTTTCAATATGTTAACTAATTTCTATAAAAAAATCAAACGCATTAAAAAAATCAAATCAACTGAATAAAATTTATGTAGGCGAACAATATATTGATACGAAACATTACCATTAAAGACATAATAATTGAGAATTTTCCAATGTCGTTTACAACAATCCTCATTTCAAATTATTAGTAATACATGATTCGTGAGTTTTGAAGATAGAGATATACGATTTAATAAGAATGAAAATAAATAAAATAATTTATATTGACCAGAAATGTGTAGTTTTATGTTACGAGTAATATTAAATAGGTTGATATTTCAAAAAACGATCTTCAAATTACCAAATTACAAATTACAAAAAGAAAAGCATTATTTTAACATTAAAATAACCGAAGAAAGATGTCCTCCCTAAACTTGGAATTGAAGTCGACCGTTGTTGTAACGTTATAAGATTCTTATTAATTTAGCATATTGATTTTTTTCGAACCCTTGGCAAAAATCAAAGATGTTGTTTACACGTGTTCATATTCAAATTTACGCATTTAAAATAATAAAACACTAAGAAATATACTTCACAGTAGACTATAAATTTTGTTGGAATTGCCCATACTTCGTTTAGGGATTTCTGTTGTCTTGTAAATCAACCTTCTAGAAAAATTCTGCTTTTAAAACTCTTCAGTTAGATTTAATTTTTTTTTTTTTTTTTTTTTACCTATTGAAAGATTGACAAGTTTCGAACTATGATCCTCTTAAACTATTGCGTTGCATTATTTAAAAAAAAAACAAGGGTTTATTGTTATGTCACTTTTTGATAGGTTAAGAAATTAAATGTTTGAAAATTATTTTAAAATATCAGAAAAAGCAGTATCTTCAGTTTCAGGTTTTAAATAAACTTTATTTTAAAGTACTTGTTGTTTTCTAAGCTATGGAGTTAAGTTGGCGTTATGTTATGTTTAGAAACAAATATATATATGATTAAAGCGAAGGATACGTTGCATGTCGCAATATGTAATTTTACTTTTGTGCGTAGCGTTATTTGGAGACACATTTGTGCGTTATAAAATGGAATGATCTATAGTAGGAGGATAATTATAAAACCATCTTAATATATTAAAACTGTTTTGTTAATATTGAAAAACAAAGAAAAAAGTTTCAAATAACGAAATATATTACTTCTAATCAGAATTTTTAAATTAAAAAGACATTTAATGAAACTAAAAAACACATTAAAATCACATAATGAAATCACTTACAGCAGGCGTTTCAACTGCTATACAAGCTCTCCATGAGCACAAATGCCAATCATAAACCAAAGATGTTGTTTACACTTGTTCATATTCAAATTTACGCATTAAAAATAATAAATCACCAAGAAGTATACTTCACAGTAGGACTACATATTCTGGTGGAATGTCCATGCTTTGTTTAGGGATTTCTGCAGTTTTGTAAATCAACTGAAAAATTCTGCTTTTAAAATTATTGCAGTTAAAATTTATTTTAACAATTTCGAAATCTGTATTTTTTACTTTTACCTATTGAATGATTAAGAAGTTGTGAATAAAAATTGTTGGATTTCTATGAGCGTTTATGTTCTTCTAATCGAATGTTACATGATCATCCAATTTCGGCAACGTAAACAAAGTCGCAATCTTTACGAGGGATACTGTAAACTATACTAAATCAATTATTATTGGTACAGCTTTTAAACCTCATATTTTTATGAATATTCTGTTATGAAAATTGAAGCCTAATCGTCCCCCTTCTCTTGAAGAAAAACGTTATAGTTTACAGTATCAGTTGTAATGATTGTGACTCCGCGTAGAAGAGCATAAACGAGCTTACAAATCCAGCAATTTTCAATCGAAATTTGTTAATCATGCAATAGATACCAACCACATCCTAGATTCCGAAAATACTAAAATAATTAAAACTAACTATAAAATTTTAAAAGTACAATTTTTCTATAAAGTTCTTTTACAAGAACATAGAATTATCCCCTTAAAGTAGTATATAAAATTCCAGCAGAATATGTTGCCTTACTGTGATAGATACCCCCCTGATGAAATAATATTTAAAATGTCTGAATTTGAATGTGAACATATTTAATTGTTTAGAAAACATCAGTGATTGTAATCGATTGGTATTTGTACTGATGACGAGATTGTATAAAGCTTTAAACGTCTACTGTGGATTATTTTATTATTGTTATTATTGTGTTTTTAGTTTTATTAAATGGCTGATTTTAAATGTACTTTTAATTTTAAGGCGCAAGTCGTTTCTTTTACAAGAAAATTAATTTCGAAAAATTATTTTTCCAATGAACATGATTGAAAGATATTATTTTAAAAGAAAGAATTTTCTAGTAGATTTGAAAGTTACCGATGTTTTTCTCCGTGAAAAACAATGTATAATCTCTTTTGTATCTTTGTTGTCTGTAAAGTGGTATCAAGTATATCATAAAGCGTAGTACAAAACAAAACATCAGTATTTTGTGTTTCACATCAATAAATTTTCTTTCACTGTAGTTTTAGAACAAGACGTTTTGGGGCTTTTCTTGAAAACATCATATTCCGATATTTGCAGAATATTAATTATTCTTATTTTATGTATTTTAACAATATTTTTTTTTTCATAAAATTTTATAATATTACAATTGCTATGATGTGCAATATTTTATCGGTGTTACTGTGACTTTAAAATATTATTGTTCTTAATATTAGGAACACTGCATGACGATGCTTTCCTAATATAACATTGGTTTACAAAGTGTATTTATTTTTGTAAATGTTGGCTGATTTTTTTTGGACTATTTTGTAGAATTTTATTCATTTCTTTATTAGGAAAATTAATTCGTGAAAATTTAGAAAAATAAAAAGATTTAGCATATTTTTAATTTCATGAGTGAAATACTTGACTCTTTGTATCAATAAAACAATTTTTTTTTATGTTTTTGTCATCTTAAGACCTGTTCTGATTCTTTATGTTGCGAAAAATTATTATGTACAAATAAAAAAAAATAATATCATTTTCTTAACTTTGACTTGTTTTAGCGCAATACATTTAGATTATAGAAGTGAACAAATTTAGAATTGAGTTTCACTTTAATACTCCTAAAGGAAACCAATTTTCAAATTTGACACTGAAACCTTTCTGATTGCTGAGTTGTAAATGATTTGTAAATATTAATTTGCAATATAATTTTAAAAATAAATAAGCGTTAGTTTTCAATTTCACATTTCAATAGTAAAATATCTACACAGAAGCTATACATTTACAGTAATCTAATCTTATAAAAGTGCACTATTTTACATTCAGAAAAAGGAATTGATTAAAACTACAAAACATTTTTGTTGAGTGCATTTTGGATGTTTTAGCAAAATTGGAGTAAAATTGAACCATTTTATTTCAATTAACAAAACATTTTTGCTGACGATACAATTTTTTTTTCTGGAATTTAAAAAAAAAAGTGGTTTTCAACAAAAAATGTTTTTTTGTTGATTCAAACAAAATTTCCATTGACCTATATTTAAACAAAATTTTTGTTTAAATATGGGTAAATAAAAATTTTGTTTGAATCAACAATTTTTTTTTTTTTTTTTTTTTTTTTTTTTTTTTTTTTTTTTGCAATTCCAACAAAAAATTTTGTATCGTCAGCAAAAATGTTTTGTTAATTGAAGTAAAATGGTTCAATTTTACTCCAATTTTGCTAAAACAACAAAATGTACTCCAAAAATACGTTTTGTAGTTTTAATCAGTTTCTTTTTCTGAGTGCATCCGGCAAATACAACGCATTATTTTAAGTGTACATTTTCATTATTGATTTAATGTGGAAGTTAAATTTTCTGGTTTGTATAAAATCTAACTCCTATGTTTTCTATAAGAATATGTATTACTACGTAAATTGGAAATTGAGTTTGATAATTTGAATTTATTTGTCCTCGAGGTATGTGAATTTCGAAATTTCACTTCCTTTCAGACATAAGAATTCCGAAAAAAAAAATCTTACAATTATAAGAGAAATAAATAAATCATAATTTTCTTTTTTTTTTTTTAATTTTTCCTATTAATTTTTAACAAAATTTCCAAACAACATTATTGAATTAAAATACAGGGTGATTATAAAAAAAAAAAAAAAAAAAAAAAAAAAAAAACTATCCCGATATATGAGCTACTAACTGTCATACCGTTCACAGAAACTGAATGAAATTCTGGCCTAAAATATTTTGAGGTATGCGCTCAAGAATCATCTGAAAAACAACAGCTAAATTCTGTCAGTTACGGTTACAGTGACAAAATTTCGAAAATTTCAAATGACAACACCTACTTTTAGGTAGATTTCGTAAGAAATACTACCTATTACATTCTCACCTAAGTTGGAAATTTTGAAAAATTTTTGCAGATCTACGCCGATCATGACTCCCAGAACCCAAAATCACCCCCAGTTCAAAAGTTTATCTATCTATCTATCTATCTATCTATCTATCTATGTCACTTTTTTCTGACCACGATAACTGGAAAAATTCTGCATAAATCTCTTCCAAACTGATACATAAAATCAAGGGTCATAAAATCTCGGTCAAGTTCGTTAATGGGCAAAATCGAACCAAAGGGGGGGGGGATGGGGGGGCTTTTTGTGAAAACAGAAAAATTCTCATAATTTCTTTATTATTATACGTATCGAATCCGTTTAAAGTTATTATTACTTCTAGGAAAAGTGCCAAAAATGTATGTATGACAGATTTTTGATATAATTAAAAATGGCTCCAAGGGGGGGGGAAAGGGGGGGTTTAGAAGAAAAAAAATCACAGCTTCGTCAATTCACAAGATATCAAATCCGAGTAAATTTATTATTAATCCTCTTAGTATTATCTAAAACTTTTATATTTACAAGTTTTTTATAGTACCAACCGTTATAGCAAAAAAAAAATAAAAACAAAAAAAATCCCTGCCGGCTCCGCCTGCAAACAAGTTATTTTTCGAAGTAGGCGGTTCCAACTCCCGCATTTTTTCGAAACTGATACATAAAATCAAGGGGCATAAAATCTCGGTCAAGTTCGTTAATGGGCAAAATCGAACCAGGGGGGGGGGGTCTTTTTGTGAAAACAGAAAAAAAAAACATAATTTCTTAATTATGATACGTATCGAATCCGTTTAAAGTTATTATTACTTCTAGGAACAGGGCCAAAAGCTTATGTATGACAGATTTTTGATATAATTAAAAATTGCCTTAAGGGGGGGAGGGAAGGGGGGTTTTAGAAGAAAAAAAATCATAACTTCGTCAATTCTCAAGATTTCAAATCCGCTTAAATTTATTATAAATCTTCTTAATATTATCTAAAACTTTTATATTGACAAGTTTTTTATAGGACTAACCGTTATAGCAAAAACAAATTAAAAACAAAAAAATCCCTGCCGGCTCCGCCTGCAAACAAGTTATTTTTCGAAGTAGGCGGTTCCAACTCCCGCATCTTTTCGAAACTGATACATAAAATCAAGTGGCGTAAAATCTTGGTCAAGTTCGTTAATGGGCAAAATCGAACCAAGGGGGGGATTGGGGGGGACTTTTTGTGAAAACAGAAAAAAACCCATAATTTCTTAATTATGATACGTATCGAATCCGTTTGAAGTTATTATTACTTCTAGGAGAAGGGCCGAAAATTTATGTATGACAGATTTTTGATATAATTAAAAATTGCCTTAAGAGGAGGGGGGGAAAGGGGGGTTTTAGAAGAAAAAAATTCATAACTTCGTCAATTCCCAAGATTTCAAATCCGCTTATATTTATTATAAATCTTCTTAATATTATCTAAAACTTTTATATTGACATGTTTTTTATAGGACCAACTCTTATAGAAAAAAAAATCCTTGCTGCCTCCGCTTGCAAACAAGTTTCGTTTGGAAGTAGTCGGTTCCAACTGCAGCATCATCGCAAAAAGGTCATTTCTTCCGCAATTCCCGACAAACAGGCACCCCACGTTCTGCGTCTTCGAAATCTACCTGTGCCTGTAGGCCGAGCCGTCAGGGATTTTTTTTATTGGAATGTGATCTTCATACTGAAAAACCATAAAAAGCGTTGGAAAGCTACCTGCAACACGAAAATCGTCGGCGCTAGACAGACTAAGAAGAAAAGTGAAAACAACCAATAAAGGACAGAGAAGCAACAGACAGTAAAACATTTTATTGTTCAGTGCTATCCACCATCTGCCGCATGTAAAGTGTCGTCGTTTTTGAAATGAAAAATGTATGAAACACAATAAAATGTTTTGTTTTCTGTTGCTTCTCTGTCTTTATTGGTTGTTTTCACTATTCTTCTTAGTCTATCTACCGCCGGCGAATTTCGTACTGCAGGTACCGTTCCAACGCTTTTTATGGTTTTTCACTATGAAGATCACATTCCAATAAAAAAAAGTAGGTGTTGCCACTTGAAATTTTCGAAATTTTGTCACTGTATTCGTAATTGTTAGAATTTAACTGTTGTCTTTCATATGATTATTGAGCGCATACCTCAAAATACTTTAAACCAATGTTTCATTCAGTTTTTGTGAACGGTATGATAGTTAGGGGCTCATATATCAAAATAGTTTTTTTATAATCACCCTGTAAGTCTCACTACATTTATAATGTATCAAGTAGTATGAAAACATTCATTTATTAGAATAATTAATATAGAATAAATATCGTACTATCAAATACAACTTGCTTTTATTTTGCCCTTCTGCATCATCAAACAATCATTAAAGCAAATTGGTCGCTAATTATCTTGGATATCAGATTATGATGAATAATGATGAATGAGTGAATGGCTTGTGAAGCAAGATTATGATTATTTAAATATCATTAATATTATATAGTGAGATAATGCAAGCAATAATTATCACTTGGAAGATGGATTGATCTACATTAAGGGTAGAAATATGCGCATTTCATTAAACTTAATTTATTAATTTTATTACATTTTTTTGGTTTATGAATCTTGTACAATTCTTTACCTTGAAAGACATTTTGTTCATTAATATTAAATGTCTTAAGGAAATATTCGTATTAATAACAGTTCCTCGCGAAATAAGTATTTTTCATTAATTCATTAATATAAATCTCTGAGGAAAACAAAAAGTTTCACATTAAAATATTTCATAATTTACTAAATGTACAACATGAAATCTAAATTTTAAAAATGTGCTTTTGAAACATTTAATATCGGGAAATACTTTTTAATATTGCATGCATAATATTACCTGCGTCACCTCATGAATTAAAGATAAGTGAGTGGAAGACATTTCATTGATACAGAAAAAGTTTTAGTCATATAGATTTAAATGTACATTTGAGTAATTTTCGAAAAATCGAACAATGTATATTAAATTTCAATCAATCTTTTCAAACATTCGAAAAAAATATATATAATTGTTGTTTATTAGATAACTTTTAATACAACAAGTGAATAGATACTTGTTGCAGCTGTTTGGAGGAATTCAGTTACGGAAAATGTCGGTATTTTTTCACTGAACGTAACTTCCAAACTCCTAAACCACCTACACTCCAAATGTTGATTTATGTACCCATTCTATGTCACGTGATAGCACTCTTATTTATGAACCTATTAGAATGTGACTGATCATGTATATATCACTTACCAACGGTTTCGAACGAGTTCTTCAGCCAGCTTGCTCCGTTTTCTTGTTTCAAAATGGCGGCCACTTAAATATTTGAAATTTAAAAAGATGTACTAAAAAATTAAAAATATGAAAAGTTTTTACTCTTAAGTGTCCGATATTGATAAAGAGATTCCGGAGCACTTTTTGTTTCATTATTGAACTTTATAAAACGTAGTTTCTTGCAAATTTCCGTTAATTGTTGTAACCCTTGATGATACTCTCATACGCTTGAAAATACGCAGTCACGTTCACCAGCGTTAAATTCTCGTCATGTTTGCAATACGTAGCGAAATATGCCCAAATTAAGCCACAAACTTAGCTCGTCACAAATGAAGCCAGCTTAGCAATAGCTGACTAATGTCTCGAAATTTACTTTTAAATACAGTATTGACGGAAATTGGAATTTTTTTCTAATCGGGTTAAACACAATTACTACGTACGTTTGAGTAAAATTAGCTGAAATCGTCAAAACAAGGAAAAAGAAGCCCCTTTTCATCCTGGTACAGACCGAAAGGACGTTTTTAATTAAAAGGGTCTAGCCGGATAAGCATAGCAAAGTAACTCCCACGGCCGATTTTTGAAATAACATGTGTAGTAATAAAGCAAACCATAAGAATATAATATAGAGTGTTTTTAGCACGCGACTTTAAAGTGTCCTTGAGATAATCGAGGAAGTATGAGCGGGCACCACTATTTTTCAAATGCGTGTTTCTCAAGAAGTATAAAAGTTAAAAAAATGAAAACAACAACAATTATTGAAAAATATATTGGTTTATATTATATATTTTCCTCACATATTTACACAATTTTTAACATAGAAAAGTAAACAAAAATTATTTAAAAAAAATTATTAATGTAGTAATATTATATTTACACCAACCCAAAAATTACAGAATAATGCTCAAAATATACTATATTTCCAATGATGATCGGTCACTTGCGATTTTAGACGTTTTGTTAAATATCTGGAAAGATATATGAGGAATTATCCTGAAACTTCAGGAGTGTAAACAACATGATAAACGTCATATATTTCCGCGAAGATTTTTTCCCGAAACCCCATAAGGGGCCGTCAGCAAATTGAAGAAAAACGAATATCTTTGGATAACCCTGTATAAACTAATATTGCAATAGCATTCAAACTGTAGATTATGATTAAGTGGCTTATTGAAATAATTTGGGTTCATTTGTATGAAGATAACATGTATACTCGAAGAGAAATTCAGGTTTTTATAAAAACAGTTCCAAATTTTACCAAGATTTTTGCTTATAATTTGCAGACTTTTGAATATAAAAACAAGTTATTTTCAGAAAATATGACAAAAAACATTGTACAGAGCACTCTGCAATCAGAATTAAAAAATAATAAAAATTGTGTGAAAAATGAGCAGGTTTACTAAATGTTGTTTCACTGCGCATGCGCGAATTCAATCAAAATATACTGTGCATAATATATTAGCTAAATGTATATACCAACTTTTATGAAAGTCTCAAAAATATAACTTGAAAATTCTGATAGTAATCGTCGATAGAAGAAGCTCGAATTTCGCTGTTCCCAAAAGGAAGCAAAAAGATGAGGTGTTGTATCCAAATATACTAGCTTATGAAAGTTGACATAATAAGAATGAAGTGCCTCTCATTCTATATTTGATACAACCCCTCATCTTTTTGCATCTTTTTGGGAACAGCGAATTTCGAGCTTATTCTATCGACGATTACTATCAGAATTTTCAAGCTATGTTTTTGCAACTTTCATAAAAGTTGGTCTATACATTTAGCTAATATATTATGCACAGTATATTTTGATTGAATTCGCGCATGCGCAGTGAAACAATATTTAGTAAACCTGCTCATTTTTCATACAATTTTTATTATTTTTTAATTCTGATTGCAGGGTGTTGTGTACAATTTTATTTGTCATATTTTCTGAAAATAACTTGTTTTTATATTAAAAACTCTGCAAATTATAAGCAAATAATTTAATAAAATTTGGGACTGTTTTTATAAAAACCTGAATTTCTCTTCGAGTATACATGCTGTCTGCATAAAAATGAACCCAAATTATTACAATAATCAACTTAATCATAATCTACAGTTTGAATGCTTTTGGAATATTAGTTTTTACAGGGTTATCCAAAATATATTCGTTTTTCTTCAATTTGTTGACGGTCCCTTATGATGTTTCGGGAAAAAATCTTCACGTAAATATATGATGTCTATCATGTTGTTTACACTCCTGAAGTTTCAGGATAATTCCTCATGCAGTTTTTCAGATATTTAACAAAACGTATCAAATCGCAAGTAACCAGTCATCATTGGAAATATAGTGTATGTACTTTAAGCAAAAAAAAAATTGTTAAAATCGAAGATGCGCTTTTTGAGTTATAACAAAAATAATGCTAACAACTTGTTACAATGTTCGTATCTTTTCCTGTTTGATTTTGTACAATTACGCGTGTATTATTGTTACTACATAACAAATACAAAAGTGGATTGCAAGTAAATACGTAAAAGTCTGTAAATAATTAGATATCTCGCTCGTTTAATAGAAAATGACATAACTCAAAAATAAAAAATTTTCAGTACAGCTGTTCTAATCTTTTTTTAATTGAATAATGTTTTTTTCATTAATAAAATATTCTTAAGTGTACATTTTTCCTGTGATTTTTTTAGGTTAATAGATTTATTTAATTCATTCCAATAGCAATAACAACTCAAAAGTGTCACTTTATCACCAAGAATATTGTAAATACATTTGAAAAACATAGTTACAATTTTACCCTCTGACGGTATAATAGAGCAACTGTCACTGTGTCGGTTTTCCAGATAAAACTATCAGTTTCTTAGGACTTAAAAACTGTCTTTATCTCAAAAACGATAATTTTTAAGTTGTGTCACTTTTTCATTAAAGGAGCGATGTTTAGAGGACTTTTTTTAATAATGGATTAAACATTACAATATTAACTAACATTGTTTCATATAACAGTTAATTTAATGAATTGTGATTAAGAGTTCATGTTTTACTATAAAAGAGGTAATTATAGAACATTTCAGAAAATGAGCCTTTTCAAAAATATTTCAATAATCATCATATCTATTTTCATTTATCACAACATTAATATTATCAATAGAAAAGATTTTTGTTGATATTTCAGCAGGGCGTATTATTCGTGACAAATATCTTCCATGAGATCGGTAATATATTACCACTTGCCAAATGGGAGCAACGACCAACAGTCCTGTTACCATTAGGACAATCAAAGCAGTACCTTTAAATGCCGTCGATATTATAACTGTTACGGATATTGTCAACGTACACGGAATACGTTTTTTATTTATGTGGAGTGATCTCACACCCATTTTAATAATATTCGGGGTTTGTATAACGTAGTGCACAAATAAATTATTTTTCTCATGAAGTATTTCTGCTAAATACGGAATAGCCAATGAAAGCTTATATGCATTATCTTCATTGTCATTAAAGTTGTCTTTAATTGGAATCTAGTAAGACACTCGGTATTTTGTCTTCATATATTAATTGCGAAAATTAAAAGAATTATTTACCTTAACGTGCACCTATCTGAAACTGATACTAGAATGACAAAAAATCAGCATAAGGTAAAAAGAAGAACGAAAAATCATGCGTCAAGCATAGATTATGTAACACTTTCCAACTCTTCCAAAATAATTTTACAAATCATACCGTTTAATAAGCTGAAAGATAACATCTAAGTAAACAATTTGGAAAACACATAATGTATTTAAAAACATAATTTCAGGAATTTCCAACATATACAATATTCGGAAAAATATCCGAATACTTTTAATCAGTCATGTATATGATCTATAGATTTGTATATATACTACATAGGACGCTAAATTTTAGTTCAGTTAAGAAACGCGTAGCACATTTTAAAATTCTCCTTCTTGCGTTTCTGTCAGTAAACGGAAATGTGTTTGCGAACTTTTGTGCTTATCTGTATAGGATCTACAGAATTTATACAAACCACGTAATAAACAAAAAGTGAGTTAAATTTAAAATCGCGTTCACTAACTTATAACGCACTTCCTGGAATTATTGTTAACAGACAGTAGAGAATCCTTTTGTGTGTCCCTGTAAATGAACGATGACTGCTACACACACAATATTCTGTAGTAAGCCTCTTGTAATGCACCTTAGTGATATATATAATTTTCAATGCGTTTAAAGTAGTGAAACATTA
Source organism: Maratus michaelseni (assembly GCA_963931845.1). Taxonomy (NCBI): domain Eukaryota; kingdom Metazoa; phylum Arthropoda; class Arachnida; order Araneae; family Salticidae; genus Maratus; species Maratus michaelseni. Next base: position 199,539,198 of record OZ007593.1, on the reverse strand, counting down.
TTTAAATAAACCGCAGACGATTTTTTTCCATAGACGTAATGTAACGGAATTCTTTTGACTGTCCCTGTAAAGTAACTATTAGTGCTCTATACAGCCTATTCCATATTAAGCTTCTTGTAATGCACCTTAGTGATATATATCAATAACGATGCGTTTGAAATTGTTTAACATCATTAAAATAAACCGCAAATGATTTTTCCCCATAGACAGTAATGTAACGGAATTCTTTTGAGTGTCCCTGTAAAAAAAACTATAAGTGCTACACACTTCGGTTGAAATAGGGAACATGCTATAGATAACTACAATAACATATAAAAATTTCAAGGCAATCTGAGCATATTTAAGTGAGTTAGAGCACGGACAGACGGACAGACGGCCATACGTCCAGACAAACCGAAGTCATAAACACTTTTCAACTAGGTTGGAAAGTGTTAAAAATCCAAATTTTAATTTACGAATAAACCTTAGGCAATGACACTTAAGATTTCACGCAATTTCAAAATTATATATTAATTAAATTATAATTTCAGAAATAAATTTTAATCGTTACATAAATATGATAGTACTGCTGCAATTGTTCATAAAAGTTCATGGTTAAATTAATCATCTGGATTAATAAAATTTTAATAAATATTATATATTTAAAGCATGATGTTCTTATTGCATTTTAACAGTCAACTAAAAAATAAATAAATAAATAAATAAATAAATCTTAGTCAAACAATTCGTAAAACAACAACCACTTTTATATTGCGAAAAAAAATATTATTTTTAGTTACTCTATACAAAATAAAAGTATTTCTTCCATGTAAATTTCAACTCTATCAGTATTTAAGGATATTAGTAATTTTGTCCCATCACACAAATCCTTAGATATAATATTTTGCGATTTTATAACCGTATAAAAGGAGATATTTTCGTTGAGATTTGTGATATAATTATACATTTATGGAAAGTATTTAATACGATAATACACATATCACAATATTTCAATTAATATAATTTTATAAAGTAAAGGTCAAAATTACTATTCATAAAAACTACACATAGACTTTAATAACCTAAAAATGTATATGCTTAAAGTGATAAATAATAACACATAAATGCTTATAAAAGCCTTTTAATAGTATAAAGATCGACATGTTTCGATGTTTCGAACGCACAAACGGCGACATTTTCAAGTTCAAAATGACAAGCAAACTATTCTCGCAAATTTTATTTAAAAAATAAAAAAAACTTCATAAACATAAACTACGAGATCATATGCATTATAGAAGCAAGTGCTTAACAATTGTCAACTGTGAACTTGAAAATTAATATTTCCTTATTGATTTTTAACACTTTCCAACCTAGTTGAAAAGTGTTTATGACTTCGGTTTGTCTGGCCGTCTGCCGTCTGTCCGTGCTCTAACTCCCGTAAATAAGCTCGGATTGCCCTGCAATTTTTATATGTTATAATCGTTATCTATAGAATGTTCCCTATTTCAACGGAAGTGTGTAGCACTTATAGTTTTTTTACAGGGACACTCAAAATAATTCCGTTACATTGCGGTCTATGGGGAAAAATCATTTGCGGTTTATTTAAATAATGTTTCACTATTTTAAACGCATTGAAATTTATATATATCACTAAGGTGCATTAGAAGAAGCTTAATATGGAATAGGGTGTGCATAGCACTTATACTTACTTTACAGGGACAGTCAAAAGTATTCCGTTACATTACGTCTATGGAGAAAAATCGTTTGCGGTTTATTTAAATAATGTTTCCCTATTTTAAACGCATTGAAATTTATATAAGGTTCATTACAAGAGACTTACTACAGAATATTGTGTGTATAGCAGTCATCGTTCATTTACAGGGACACACAAAAGAATTCTCTACTGTATGTTAACAATAATTCCTGGAAGTGCGTTTTAAGTTACTGAACGCGATTTTAATTTTAAAACGCTTTTTGTATATTACGTGGTGTGTATAAATTCTGTAGATCATATACAGGGAAGCACAAAATTTCGGGAACACATTTCCGTATTATTTAACTCCAGACGGAGAATTTTAAACTGTGCTACGTGTTTCCTAACTGAACTAAAATTTAGCATCCTATGTAGTATATATACAAATCTATAGATCCTATACAGGGCTGAATAAAAGTATTCGGATTACTTAGATGTTATATTTTAGCTTATTAAAGAGTATGATTCGTAAAATTATTTTGGAAGCGTTGGAAAGTGTTACATAATCTATGCTTGACGCATGATTTTTCGTTCTTGTTTAAATTGTAAACCATCAAGTGACAAATTTTAGGTAATTCAAAAGAGGTTGATTCAATCAAAACTTCATTAAGCAAAATTCAAAGTTATCTACTTTACAATATTTCCCTGGGTTCTTTGAAAGATTGAAATATAAATTTAGCAAATTCAATATTTGCCTTATTGCAAAACCTTCCATAAAATAAAATAAAAACATTGTCTGTAGGTAAACAGATCCAATGTCAACTATCAGGTGTTTATAAAATCCTTTCATCAGGGCGGAATGGAGCATTGCAATATTATATAGGAATGACAAATAAAAATTTTAAAACGAGAATGAAAGAGCATATGGTTGATATTACAGAAGAACTACAGCTTTGGCCAGGCTACATTAGATAGACAGTTTACAAATTCATTTTAAGAAAAGTAAAATAATTTATCCATCAATACTTTATATACAATCCATTATCCATGAATCAGTAGAAATTTGTATGCGTAGCGAGAACATACGCGATGAATTAGCCTCTTTTGAATTATATATTACACTTACATATTAAACAAGTTGGAAATTGTACGTCAAACGTTACAAACGAGGTGCGTTCGTACGCACGTTTTAGAATTAAATTCATGATATCCCGTGCGTAGAACGGGTTAAACAGCTAGTTAAGTATATATTTTATGACACTGTTCATACAAATATCTTAACTAGTTATATAAATATTCAGATATATATGTATCAGCTAGTTATATAAATATTCAGGTCTTGATGATTTTTAATTCTGTGAAATGAATTATATCGTCTGCAGATTAATTTTGTCATAAAATAAGTATGTCGGTCGCTTGACGATTAAACTTCGGAAGCTCCTATAACAAAAAAGCACCGATTTAAAAAAAAAAAAATTCAAATTTCTTAATAAATATTTTTATTAATATCTCCTAAAGTTTTGATTCGATTCTAATAAAATTTGAAATGTCTCGACAAAATTCTGCAAAGATAATATATTTTAAATTGCAAACCATTTGGTTGGGTAGTTTTTGCGTTGTTATATGCGGACAGACAGACAGACAGACGGACGGACCAAACGACGACTATAGGTGCTACGTATTTATATAATTACGAACGCACCTAAAAAGCAATAAGAGTATATTAAGGGAGACCCGAAAAAACCCCCAAAATGTTTATTATTGATTTTAAAGTAATGAATTTTGGTGTACTATTTAAGAATCCTTTTGTAAGGAATAATCAGCAAATAAATCTACTTTTTATTAAAAAGTATATTTTTATGGGGGGTTTTATGATTTGTTTTTCGTCGAAATATACAGTTTTTAAAATTACTACTCCTCATTCAATTTTCAATATTTTGGTATTACTAAAATTTCTTAAATAGTGTTATGGTATATGGAAAAGACCTAGGGAGAGATATTTTTAATTTTCTTTTTTAATGAGCTTGAAAAAAAAACAATTAAATTACGCATGGAAATTTCCTTAAAATCGTTATAATTTTCATGTTTACCAATGTATGTAAAATTTTCAGAAATATTTAAAAAAAATATCTCTACTTACTTTTGTTGCAAATGTTTTTAATATTCTAAAAATATAAACACTTTGTTTCTAAATTATTTTACTACTGAGCCTTAGTACTTTGAACTTAGGCAAAATATGAAAAAAAGTCATTTTCAGGAAAACGCATTTAAAGTATAAAATACAAGAGAAAGTAGTAAAATAAACTTGTTTCATGTTGAAACTATTTTTTATATTGATTTCTAATATATCAAGACTATTTTGTAAGAAAAACTTTATATATTGAACGCAATAAAAAAAAAAAAAAAATGTAGCCAGTTTTGTCTTCGAAGCAAATTCCGCGATTTTCACCGAAGGAAATTACACTTTTTAAAAATACTACTCCTCATTCAATTTTCAATATTTTAGTATAACTAATATTTTTAAAATAGTGTTATGGTATATGGTAAAGACCTAAGGAGATATATATTTTTAATTATCTTGGAGAAAAAATTAATTACACGAGGTAAATTTCTTTAAAATCGTTATAATTTTGATGTTTACCAATTTATATACAATTTTTAGAAGCATTAAAAAAATATATATCTCATTAAATTTGTTGCAAACTTTTTCAAGATTCTAAAAATATAAACACTTTGTTTCTAAATTATTTTACCATTGAACCTTAGTACATTAAACTTAGGCAAAAAAAAAAAAAAAAAAAGAAAAAAAAGAATTATAGAATACAAAAGAAATTAGTAACACAAACTTACTTCGTGTTGAAACTATTTTTTATATTAATTTCTAATATACCAAGACTATTTTTTATATTGAACACAAAAATGTTTGCTGCCAATTTCGTTTTCGAAGAAAATTTTTTGCTTTTACAAAAAATGTGTAACATTTTGTATTATTTGGAATTTTTTTATTATTATGTATTCTTCTTTGATTAATCATACTAAAATTAAAATGTTATTAACTGTACCTAAATTTGTGGTAGTGTAATATAAAAGTAAGCAAAGATGTATGAGCTTTATAAATGGCCGCTAGTCCTTTAAACTCTGGTGAATACAATTAAAAAAGCTCATTTACTACCTGTTCCAAGTGTCTCCAAGTTCTGAAATTTTGCATGGACATTCGCAAATATGTATATTATCGTTTTCTGAGATTAAAGAAAAAATTAACTTTTGATGATTTTTTGCTGAAAATGGGGTTAGGGTCTCCCTTAATTTTCATGTTTACAGTTAACCATTGGTAAGCAACTGCTTTTATTATACATATGATCTGGTGGTTTATGTTTATAAAGTTCATTTTCACAAATTTTGCTTGAAAAGTTTTTTTATGACTTTGATCTTAAAAATGTCGCCGTTTGTGCGTTCGAAACATGTCGATATTTATATTAAAAGATTATTATAAACATTTACGTGTTTTTTTTTTTATCACTTTAAGAATATACATCTATAGTTTTATTATAATGAGTGATTTTCTTATATAATTAGATACATTAAAATATTTAAACACCGTTATAAAAATATTGTCCTTGTTTCTTTTTTCACAAACTTTTACGTGGTCACAATCTCATGTACTTTATAGCTGTGAAAAGACAATTTTCTATTTCTGTAAGTAAAATTTCAAGTTAGGTAAGGGTAATGAATATTTGTGTCGTCTAGTTGCAAAACTGGCCAACTCCTTAAAATTTGAAAATGTGTTTTTTCAACTTTTTAAGTTCTAAGTAAACGTATCTACCATCTGGAAACAAAAAAAAAGCCTAAACTGGTCAAATCTCTGTGTTATATGCGTTTGAAAATCATGATGTGCAGCAAAACCGGCCAAATCCATAAACTAGTGAGGTTCAAAATCGGCCATCTCCATATCGGCTAGATGGCACTTCTGCTTCTCCCCACAGTAACCTCTCACTTGTAGTGTTTTCTCTCGCTTGTGACCTTTCCTTCTTGGTGCGTGCAAAGTTTCTAATAATTTAGTTTCGTGTTCTCTCTGACTATGGAAAAGTTTGTGGAGGAAATATTTCCTAATCAATCAAGGAAGAAGAAAAGTGACCCTACGACTCTGAAAAGAAAAAAATGCAAAGTTCACCTTGTGATAACCAGGGACGGATTAACATGTTTTTATGCTCTAAGCAAAATACTTTTCTGCCCTCTCCCTTCGCTTTCATAAAACAGTAAGTGAATTTTCTGTGATCAATTCAAGAATTTTTTAATCTATTTAATTTTTTAATAAAATATTCTTCCATTTATTTTTTTAAATAAATTTTATTATTTTGAGGATTGTAGATTGGGAATAAACGGGCTTTTGCTACAGTTAAAATATGAGAGAATACATTTCTGATTACATTTTCATAATATCTGGCATTATTTTTTTCAGGTACTGCCCTACTGGTAATCCAAGAAATTCAATCTGTGGGCACTCTTCAAAAGCTTACCAATGCTCTTCAACGCTGCCTCGAACATTTTTGCGTGTTCGCTACCACTAAACACCCAATGTCAAATTAAATTTAGCAAAAATTAATTTCTGGTTTGTTGCAAAACTGGCCAACTCCAAAGTAAGTTGCAAAGGTGGCCAAATCCAAAACAAAGACTTAAATAACCCCCTCATTTCATGTGCCCCTGCCACCTTATTTTGTGTTTTCAAATATACTGCCTTAATGACTATAAAACTAAAGAATTTTGGTTGTAATCTTATTTTGGCTAAGTGTGGCAAAAAATCAGCTTTTTCTCAAAATTTTACTTTTTGGAGATGGACAGTTTTGCAACTAGACGACACATTTAATTTATAGTATATATATTTTATTAGCTTCTTTGATCTCTATATTTTTTAAGTGTATAACTGCTTTTTCTGCCATTATCCATTTTCTGTAGTTATTAATAATTGTAAGATGTTATTTAAAAAATATATATATGACTCATTTTTCGAATTGCATTTTTTGATTCGATTATGTTAAAATAATATTTTTTAAACAAAATTAATATAACTTTATGTAAAAAGGTATTGTAAATATTATTATTAAAAATATCAGTAAAAACTAATATAAAAGTTTATGCCGTTGCTTCACTGTTTCTTCATACTCACAGTGATAAAAATATCGTGCACTTTGCATCTGTGAAACATTTTCTATTATGATATTTGAAAGTTGAATTCGCGTACGTAATATGAATATTACGATTTCTTCATGGTATGAGCCTTAAACTGTTAGACCGAGGACGACAAAGCTACTATTATGTTAGAATAGAAAAGATTGCCTTATTTAAGGACAGGTACTTTGAGAAAGGCAAATATTATATTTCGTAATTTTTTAGTGACTAACAACTTTCAAACAAAAAACTTAAAGAGACCTCCATTATAGTATTTAAAACCTTTGGTTTATAAATATCATCGTTCTTTTAAACCTTTTCAACATAGTTGAAAAGTGTTTATGAATTCGGTTTGTACGTCCGTCTGTCTACCTCGCATAAATATATTAGAAGTTCCTTGTAAATTCATATCTGGTATTGAAGCTTACCACGGAGTGATTTGAATGGAAAATCAAGTGTGTACCAATTATACCTTTATTACAGAGTGTCACTCAAAAGTATTCCGTTACTTTACTGTCAATAGACAAATATCTTTTCAGTGCATTTTAATGATGTTAACCTATTTTAAAAGTGATGCAATTTATATGCATCAATGTGGTAGACGATAATGTTAGGGTGTTTTTTTTTCATTTATTTTAAATTTTCCATATTTTCTTTTTTTTTCTATATAAGGTGTAGTCCCCCCCTCTTTTTTTAATAATCGTAATGTTTTTTATTTAATATTCTCTTTATATTATTCTATATAAATTTTACTATTCATAGCACCCCCTTTCTCTACTGTTTCGTAACATTAGTTCTGAAATAATGGAGTTAAAATACCTTTTCTTTCTTTTAAAATTTCTAAGCTAAAACAAATTCATTATCTCTTTTACTACCTACTTTTCATAATTTTTATATATTCCCTGTAAGATAATTTCACTTGCAGGGTGGTCATTTCTATCCATCGGAATTTTTACAGCACTAGGACACTTGGGCAATAAAAACTATTTCCCAGGTGACAGATAGTGGCACGTATTGTCAAGAGTTTTATGACTCCATTTATTCTGTTTTTTCGTAAACAGCATTCACGTTGGTGGTCGCCAGTAATCTGCTCTGTTTATCTTTCGTGGAAAAAGCAGGACACAGGCGTGCTGCTGGCACATGCCTGCATCCCTCCAACTGATTGTAGTTTCACCCGTGGGGGAGTCACAACTAATGGTCTTACAGGAAAAATATTCGGAGGGAACTGTTTGTTGTCCTTGGATTGTTTTAGCGCGGGAAGAAGGTAGCGGGTAAGGAGTGTGTTTTAATTTTTGGGGAGGGCGTATGCCGCCCCCCTGGATTTTTCCTGGTGTTGGCCAGTGATTTAAATTTTATTCTATGAAGAGGCGAGGAAAGAGCAAGTATACGAGTTCTCTCTTAAACATGGAGACGGGAGTCAAAATTATCAAACATAGAAGCGTCAAGTAGGCGTCTTTAAGCCTGGAGTAAACAGTTGTTATCGTCACCGCTAGTTAGTGACACCTTTTTTTTGTTTTGGCAGCCGCTAAAGATGGGAGGAGGAAACGGAATAAGAAGATGTAATATAAATGGTCACGCATAATGCTGAGGCCTATTTTTTCTACGACGAGACCCAATTTTTTCTACGCCGAGACTCATCTTTCTACGCCGAGATCCATTTTTCTACGCCGAGACTCATCTTTCTACGCCGAGATCCATTTTTCTACGCCGAGACTCATCTTTCTACGCCGAGATCCATCTTTCTACGCCGAGACCAATCTTTGAGGAAGGATCGTACAGCTGATTTCTGGTTCTATGTTGTGTAATGGAAAGGAAAGGATTGTATAGATATTCGGTGTTGCCTGAAATTTATTCGTGTAGTGCCAAATGTTTATGAGGGTAGGACTATCACTCCTGGGATATTGTTGACTTGTTTATTATGGCCGGTAGGCCCCAGTACTTCGAGTGTCGAGTCTGCCAATGAAGTCTTGGTAACTATTTCCTTTTTACTGATAAAAATGTTATTTTTGTGTTATTTCTATGTTTCTACAACGAGAAAATTTTGATATATACATACGTGATGGTGTCTTAATTTATATACTTGTTAATCAATTAATAAACTCAAATTCATATTAATGATTTGTCTCTCATCTGTTTGACTACTTTATGGAAGTTCATTCTTTATTTTACTAAACTTATACTTAATTTTACTGTTTGAAGGATAATGAGTTTTATTTAATCATTCAGAATAATCAGAGCAGATATTTACCAAATAGTTAAGTCTTACTAAACTTAATTTTACTATGAGTGTGATTCTATTTAATTTTCGTTTATCAATACAGATAATATAAGTAAAATTTAAATTCTTTACTTGTTTCTGAGAGTGTTATATTGTTTTTATTAAAAGAATTAAAATTAATGAAGTAAATTTAAATTCTTGATTTGTTTCTGAAAATGTTTATTAATTTGGTTTTCTTTAGATATTAAATTGCTTCTTTAAAATATTGTGAAGTACATTTATTTTCTTCTATAAAGAAAAAGATTTAATAAATAAAGTAAATTTAACCTGCTCTTAATTGAAGTAAAAGAATTGAAGATGAATGTAAAAGAAATATTTAATATTAACTATGTTTAATTCTTAAAGTTTATTAGCTGCATTTAAGGTAATTAAATTACACCAATTTCTTATTAGAAGAAAATTGTTTTACCTACCTTTTCTTGGTATGGTACTAACCACTATACAAATCACTCGCATGGTTCTAGTAAATTGGTACATTGATATGATCATGTTTTGTAACTTTAATTAATTATCTATTTCTTTATTTTTATTAACTAACTTCCCTTTTTTTGTGCCTTTCGAAAATTGTGGAAGGATTATAGGACCCTTTTTTATGTTTTTCTTATTCAAAATCTGTCCTATAAAATTTTAATGAATTTCATTTAAATTACCATAGCAATGTTCCAATCCGTCAAACCACTTGTTGGTTATTTGAGATATGGTGATGAATGAGAATTTTGTTGACACCCCTTTTTTCCAAATTTATTCATTTATTTAATTAACTGTGATTATTCAGATTTTATTTGGTTTGTTTTGATTAATGCGTCTCTCTATTTAATTTAATTTACTGGTAATGGTGTAAATTGTTTTCTTCTCAAAAATCAACAAAATTCATTCTTTTGATTATTTATCACTTCATCAAATACCCCAACAATAACATGTTTTCTATCGTGAATGGAATAAGTAGCAGTTATAATTTGTGTACAGGGACATTCAAAGTATTCCGTTACATTACGGTCAGTGGGGAAAAATCATTTTCTGTGCATTTTAATAATGTTACACTGTTTCAAACATAATGAAATACACACACATCACTGAGGTGGATGGCCACATACTTTCTAAAGAGTATAGTGTAAAGACCATTTATAGTGTAAATATGAATGTAATTAAATAAATTAATTTTATTCTAGTATGGATTCTTCATCTTTAAAACTATTTTTTCTATTACACAGCGTCACATAACTACATAGCGGTGACTTTTGGAACTAAATATATTTCGCGGAATCCTTCAGCCCACGTTTTGTTTAATCTTAATACAAATTTTGCAACTAACATTTTTTTTTTGCATTTGCAACAACTATTTTTTCTATTACACAGCGTCACATAACCACATAGCGGTGACTTTTCTAACTAATAATTTTACTCGGAAACCTTCAGCCCACGTTTTGTTTAATCATAATACAAATTTTGCTCCATTCTCGCAATTATATATATATATATATATATATATATATATATATATATATATATATATATATATATAAATTTTGATATGTATAATATTTAATTTAATTTTTATATATATAATTATATATATCTATAACTTTTGCAAAAATCTGGCGGTGCCAGTCAAAATAATCCGAGAATGTTTCAGATAGGGATAGGCTTTCTTTAAAAACTGAACTATGAAGAGATCTGTTTCTCTGGCCGATCCCTCCTTTTAATTGCGAAAATGAAAGGAAATAATTCCCCATTTTTACTAATGTACAAATCTTAAGATAACTAATTAAGATATAGATTTAAATTTGAGGATGGGATGTAGTGCCATCTGGTGGCTAGTTTAGCGTAGCGTCTTTGTTATGTTTTAATTATCATAAAAAAAATTATGATCACGTTAATATAGGGGAAGGTGGTTTTCTTGAACAAATTATTCATTACATTTGCAGGTATGGGGAGGGAGAAGTTTAACGATTTACATAAGATTTACTCTGATTTACAGAAAACAGATTCCATTTAACAAATGTATCATTTTTAGCTTTTCCCGTAGTGTTTTATAAATGTTATATAGAGAGAATACCGAAAATTTCAAATAACGATTTTCGTGAAAATTAAATGCATTTTCCTAAAAATAGTGCATAACACGTATTTACTTGATACATACCAACAATCAAAGTAAATCATTTAGTGTTCAGCACTTGACCAAGTGCCCCCTGGCGGGCATTTCTACAAGTATTTTTCTTTAATTGTGCATTCTTATCTCAGGTTCTATGTGTTGGATCACAACGGGGTTTGGATGATTCGACTTGGCTTATTCGCGTTACAGATTTTAGTTCCACCTTTCACACTATGCATTATGTATCACCACCTTTCGCATTATGTTTTCGAGTTCTATGTGCTCGATTTTGGCGGGATTTGGTTCATTCAACTCCCTTGATGCAACGGATACCCGTGTCGGGTGTTCGTATAGAACAAATTGCACTTTCGGGCGGTGTAAAGTGGAACACGACATTTTACAGCTCATGCGCAGCATGCCTGCTATACCGTGCCGAAGGCAGCGGGGACACCTGTCGGAGTTTCGTTCGAAAAGTGGTTTGTTTGGAACATATTCGGTCCCCTGGCGTCGGAAGGCGGACCTATAATATTTTTTCAGCGTGTGCACTGCACGCCTACTATACAGTGCCGCAAGCAGCGGGATTACGTGTCATAGGTTCCTTTATATTAGAATGCGCCCCCTATCGGTGAAAGGGAAAATAAAGGATTTTCCTTCACGTGCGCAACACTTTTAAAAAATAATTCCATACAAATGATGTTTAAAGATGTAAATTCTTACAAACTGTAATATTTGTTTAATTTTATTATCATATATATATATATATATATATATATATATATATAAGCCAAATTAAATTTCAAAACTACAGCGCTACAGCCGCTAACAATCACGCAAATTATATATAGACCCTAACAGTCAAATATTTTTAGCAGAACCAGAATTCCACACCACATTTAAACGTTAATTAACAAGTAAAAAGTAGCAAAACATCAAGGATATTTTTTTTTAACAAAATCAAACCAATCCAAAATGATGAAACTAAAAAGACTGTGGCCTCATCGGTATTGGGTATAATATAAAAATAATAACAGCCATGATACGAAACGAAAATTATGCAGGATAAAACAGGGAAAAAGTGGCAGTTGGTTGGGACTGTGAGATAATTTGTTTAATGTGGCGTAGGTTCCGATGAAGGAGTGTTTGCAATATGCTTTGGAATGATTGTATTTGATTTATGCAATGCGACACTCGGTCCGAAACCCGCTGCCATTTTTTTCACTATTTTATCCTCCATAATTTTCGTTCCGTAACATGGCTGTTATTATTTTATATTATACCAATTGCCGATGAGGCCACAACCTTTTTAGTTTTATTATGTTGTTTTGGTTTGATTCTCATTAAACTTTTTTTTCTTTGATGTTTTGCTCCTTTTCACTTGTTAATTAATGTTTAAATGTGGTGTGGAATTCTGGTTCAGATAAAAATACTTCAATATTATGGTCTATATATATATATATATATATATATATACATATTTGGGGAGATGCAATAACAGCAACAAATTGGATAATAGAATGTATTTTGTAATGGATTACGAACTTAAAAAACGTGGTATAAATATAGGTCATGTATTGAATAAATACAATGAATTGCTTCCAGATAAAAACATAGAAATTGTCAAGGTTTTTAAATATGATAAACCTTTAGGACGTACAGTTTTAAACTTTTTTTTAAAATTTTTTTTTCAGAAATAATGATAACAATTTATGTCATTGTCATTATCCAAGGTATAGTAATTACGTGGATGTGGATCACGGTCACGTATTGACTGGAAATTTAGATATTGTCAAGGACAAAACATTGAGGAATTACATGCAATACGGTACAAAATTTCGTTTAAAAAGGATAAATACAAGGGATTTTATAAAAAAAACTATTAAAAATCAATGTTGACATATTTATACATAAATTAATGAGCAAATTTTGCTTGCCGGAAATTGCTTTTTTGGAATGGAAACATAATGTATTGAAGGACTTGAGTTCAATTTATCGCGGTAAAACGGGGGGGGGGGGTGGGGTTTCGATAGAAGATTATAATTCATTAAAAGAATCTATTAAGGATTTACAGAGTAATTTTGTTATAACTTATATAGATAAAACTAATACAAATTTTGCAATTATTTGCAAAAAGCTATACAGTGACCAACTAAAACAAAGTTATAATAAAAAACATAATTACAGGTTATTAAATACCAATGTAAAAGAGACAGAAAGAAGAATTGGCGCATTTTACAAAAGGTTAAAATACACACAACGTAGTAAAGAATTACCTTATATGGTATTGATTCCTAAATTTCATAAGGTCCCTGTGGCCTTTCGTACAATTACATGTCGTTTTGGAACTTATTTAGAAGTTGCTAATAAAAAGTTTTTGGATATTTTGCAGAGTTTATTTGATGTGGCATTAAAACATAATAACACTTGTATTATAAAAAATAGTTTTGAGTTACTTAATATATTGAAAGGTTTGAGTAATATAAAAGGCTTATATGTTTATGATTTTGAAGATTTATATAATAGCATTGATTTAATAGATCTTAAAAATAAAATTTTTGATTTTTTTAGGCGTTACAATACTTTGGGTAAAGATTTGGATCATTTAATAAATTTATTTAATTTTGTAGTTAATGAAAATTACTTATTTTACGGTAAACATGTGTTTCAGCAGATTAGGGGTATACCTATGTGGGGTAGTTGCAGCTCGATACTTGCAGACATATATTTATTTTTATACGAAGTTAATGATACATTAAACAAGGACTTTTTAAGTTTCAGGTATATTGATGATGTTTTGCTGGTAAAGATTAACAATTCCAACAGTGAATTAAATTTAGATTATTACCCCCAAGGTTTGACATTAAAGAGAACTTCATATGACACAAAACATGTAAATTATCTAGACCTTGCTATCGACATCGAGAGGGGTGACTTGCGTACTTGCATTTACGATAAGAGAAATGATTACAACTTTGAAACAATCAAGATATTAAATTTTAATTCTAATGTACATATTTCAATTTTTAGAAATATATTTATCAACAGTTTAATTAGAATGATAAAATTAAATTCTAAACATGATAGTATAATGAGTGACATAATAAATCTCTATCATGGTGCTATGTTTCAGAGTTATCCTATTGCTTTGTTAAATAGTTTGATGAATAGTTTTGTCAAAGGTAAAGAATACAGTGATACTCTCCTTTTGGCGATTAAAAAAATTGCCAAGTGAGTGTAGGTTTTATAAGGAGCTTTGTTAGGCTGAGTCGTTCTTTTCATCTTGGTTTAATGCTTCCTATGGTCAGTTTGGTTGTGACAGGCATGGGGGAAGTTTCATGTGTAATTACCGGTATAACCCAGCATGCAAGTCTTTAGCCTTGCAGCCTGTCTCCATTGGTTGTATTTTTTCTGTTTATAGTTTTAGTTTATAGTTTTGTTAGTTCGAATTTTTATGGTTATTTGTTTGTTTTCTCTCTGCTGTTTCAGGAGATTTGGTATTGAAAGTATGGTATGTGGTTTTCGTATTATATATATATATATATATATATATATATATAATACATTCAAAGTAAAAACTAACAGGTTCTTATAACAAAAATGGCAAAGTGTTTTATTTAAAGATGGCATGTAATTATATTTTACATTGAATGTCACAGTAAAAAAATATAAATATAAAACATCTTAATAAATAAAGCTTTCTAGAAAATATAAATATATTTATATCATAAGGATATGTTAGAGATTGAAAATATCAAAACATAAGTGTAATTGAAATGATTTAATCTCAAACAATCATAGTTAAATAAAAATTTTAAAAAATGGAATATAAATGGATTAGAGTTATAT
This sequence comes from Maratus michaelseni, assembly GCA_963931845.1. Classification (NCBI taxonomy): domain Eukaryota; kingdom Metazoa; phylum Arthropoda; class Arachnida; order Araneae; family Salticidae; genus Maratus; species Maratus michaelseni. The sequence continues at coordinate 199,524,147 of OZ007593.1, read as the reverse complement.
ATACATATGATGATGAAAAAGTGAAAAATTAAGCAACGCATGTTTGTTTAATCTTCGGATGGCAAGAACACCCACGTATCTCAATAAAGCATTATTTCATGGAATGGACAGCCTAGTAGACTAAGTTAGTCTATTATTGTCGATATAATGTATTGAACGGAAATAAAATATGAAGATACAAGAGTGAAAAATCGTTAATTAACAAAATCGTATCAAAACATATAAAAAATTGAAAGAAAAAATTCAATAATATAAAAGAGATTGTTCTCAGAGTTTTTCAAACCATGTGAGAAGCACGATAAATTAATCCAACAGTTGCACTACAGTTACAGATAAGAGACATAATGTCCAATTACTTACGAATACACTAACGACATAATACGAACATCTAAGTTGTATATTAATTTTAAAATATTCACCAAAAATTATTATCACTTAAAATTAAAAAATATATAAAAAAACGTTTTTTTTTTTTTTTTAAAAATAGAAGAAATGTGATATCTGTGATCATTCGTGTGTTGCTGTTTTTATACATTTGAATTTATTAATTATATTTTCTAATAATTTTTATCAAAATATTTAAATTAAAATTTTTACATCAATAATGATTTGTATTTTTATTCTGAATATAAATTTAATTTTTGAGTGATTTTCTGCATATTCTATTGTCATCATTTCTAGTATTTCAACATGTAACAAATGACAGGATCGTGAATCTGATCAAATTAAAATTTTATTTGCGTTATCTCCTTAAAAACCGAGTCATTCAAGATTTAATAAATAAAAAAAGTTAAATTCACTAACTGTATATAGAAAATTACGTTTTCTTGGAAAATATATAATAATTATTAACTTGTTTTAACTAAAAGGTAAATAAATGATTATTTCTTGAGAGAAAATCTTAACAATGATTTGAACATGTATTAATTTTAGCTTTTTAATATAGCTTTCCGAAAGTGTATTTAGTTAAATTTATAACTATGAATTTAATTTACAAATTATATAAAATATTTAGTCTGTGTTTAAAATGGAGCTGTTTATTTCCTTTTAATTATTTCTTTAAATATTTCAAATATGAAAATTTAGTAACATGGTTATTAAAATATGATTACAAATTTATTTTCGACTTAAAGTGGAAGGTTTTGACAGTTTTATGTCTTTAAAATATTAGTTCATTATTAGGATTTAATTAAAATTCAAAGCAACATTTTAAAATAAATGTTATGAAATTAGTTTAATTATACTCCCCGACGCTTATAATAAATATATTAAATGGATGATAAATATATTCCCGTTATTTGAAACAGTATATATATAAAAATAATATAATTCTTTGAAGAATATTCTATGAAATCAGTGTTTATTATAAAGAAATTGAAAACAAATTCCTATCAAATTTTTATGCAACATATATTTTAACCAATTTCACTTAACTTGGCGTTATGTTTATATTCAACATAAAATGAAAATCTATCTTTTCACCAACACGCGTCTTTTAAGCGCCAAAGTGTGGTTGCTCCATGCTCCTTCTGATATTATATTGAATTTACTTTGTTTTCTTTCTTTTTCCTTCCTTCTATTTGCTCTGAAAAAAATAATTCCAAATGTGGTAACCTTGCGACAAATGTTCAATGTTGAGATAGATTAAAAAACTGCTTGAAAATAATTTAAATAAAAAAGAAAACTTCCCAGTTAAACTGAGGGCATTGAGCTCACAGGCTATTCACACTAATTGTATATTATACTCTTATTTCAAAGAATAATGCCCCTCGAAAAATAAAGAAATCGGCAATATATTAAGGGGAATCATCCCCTCGTCCCCCCCCCTTTTATTTAAACAATGAACCTCAAAACTAATCAGAGAATCATTATTACAATGAACATATATACAAAATTTGAAGTAAATCGGAGAATTTTGCATAAAAAACACATTTATCTAAATTAAGGGGGATTGTCCCCCTTATACCACTTTACACTAAAGCAATGAACCCCCGAAACTAATCAGGGAAGCGTCTTACCACAATGAGCCTACATACTAATTTTGAAGAAAATCGGATAATTCTTCATGAAAAACCCATTTATCAAAATTAAGAGGGCATTTGCTCCCTGTTCCCCATTTATACTTAACCAATGAACCCCCAAAACTATTCAGGGAAGCGCCTTATCGCAATGATGAAAAATTTTTCAGATAAAAAAAGATACATTATTAACTAGTAAAAATTCCAAAATCGTTTCAAAATCATAACTTATTTTATTAATAAGATAATATAAATTACAATCTTTATACAAAAAAAAATGTTGTAATTTAATTTTTATATAATTATGCTTTAAATTTTAAAACAGTAGTATTAGCATTGATTTCCCTTGTTGAGGCGATATATAAATGATGTTTCTTTAAAATCACAAACGACGTTTTTTAGCCCGATTTAGTTACAAATAAAAATAATAAATAGGTTAACATTATAATTAATGTACAATATTATAATTTTTAATTGCGATTATTAAATTTTAATTTAAATTATATTTATAAAACAAAAATGAGAAAAATAAACGTAGCGCTCTTATGAGTTATTCATATTTAATTCAAATTTTTAGGATGAATTTAAAATTTTTCATCGGGTGTCCACTTTTCTGTGGATTTGGCGAAATAAAAAAAAATTCAAACGAAGAACTTTATTCAAATTGCATTTATATGGAAGGAACTATACTTTAAACTCTTTAGAAGTAACTTGAGACCATGTAATATGCATACAGTTTATATACATAACTTTCATCTAAACTGAAACGTATTAAAGTCTAACTTTAATCCGAATTTTTATATTGAAAACTAAAATATGAAATCTGTGACGTATTTTACTTATATCAGTAGGTAAATGTGCTAATTTTGCTATGGAAAATACAATATATATATATATATATATATATATATATATATATATATTGATATGGGTAAATAGTTCGTTTATTCAGATTTCAAACAATTAACCGGGAAAATAGTGTCACGTAATCCCATATATACTTGAAATTAATAAAATTCAAAGCTAAACTGATAAATATGAATTAATTGAAAATTAATTGTTCACTGTCACTATGCTCGTGCATTGTAAAAGCACTTGATGTATCTGTGTGAGTTTGGTCACTTCTGTCAGGTGGTGTGGGAACTGGTAAATCCTCTGAATGAAGGACCGGATTAGTCAACCGATAGAACGTCTGCATATTTTATGCTATCTTTATTTTTTGAGTTAAAACCAACAGTTCTTGTTAAACAAAAGTAACAATCGGTTACGTGGTTCGTTGGCTCTCTCCATAACATTGGTTTACCAAATTTCAGTGATCTATTTTTACCTGAATACTAGGAGGTGAGGAACAATCTGTAATTAGTGCAAATCAAATGAGGAACCCAATTTTTATCTTGATTTGACACCGGAAATTCAAAATAATGTAAATAGGCTTCTTGCAATACTTTTGTTATAGGAAAACCACGATTTAACTGAACAATCTTGCCACAAACATAACAAAATTTGTTTGAATGTAGTTTACACACTCTAGATGACATTTTTATATAAAAATAAGACTTTTGAATCGCACAGTTGTTTACAAAATAAAACGATAAACGTATTTAATCAATTGCGGGTAGATGAAAAACAAAGACCTTTATATCATAGAATTGTGACGTGCTACAAAAAATAAAACAAATATTTTTTTAACTACCGTCCATAACCTACATAAATAATACATTTTTCATTTCATGAACAATTTTTTTTGTAAACTAGTGTAATTAGTGATTGTGTACTATCGCAGAGATCTATATTTGTAAATATCCTATATTTCATAACACTATATCTTTAAATCTTTCTTATTGATGGAGAGCAATCTGATAAATAAAATTTACATTTTTTAAATAGAAATAAAAATATAACTGATATTTAATATATTGCCTTTAAATGTTTTCAAGTAATTTTTAAAAGTTATCAGATTGTTCTTTTCTGTTAGGCTTATACTTTATGATATTTATACATATTTCACATAAATATAATTTAGCTTTTTCAATTTATAATATTTAAATTCAAATTATATTTAATGGTATATATAACGTGAAATTTGGTATTTCACACATATAAGAAAACATAATATTATTGTATTTAACTTTTTTTTCGTAACATTCCATTATCTCTTAAGAAAATCATTTTTAATTTGATTTTTTACCTAATTCTCATATTTAAAATATATTTAAGTTTTAACATATTTACATTTAACTATAGCAATGTATAAAAAAGCGTCTACATGGAAAAGAATATTTTATAACGTATTTTAAATCACATAATAAACTATAATTTTACTTTGACAGTTAAATATTTCCATGTCTGGGGAGTTTAAATTCTGATTAGCTGTAGTGCATGAGCGCTATACCAATTTCATGAAAACCCTTTGTGATGTACGAAGTTTGCCATGCGTTTTCTCATTAGAGTGGAATATGATAAATATCCATTACACTTCGCCACAAATACGTAATTTAATGTACACTTATTTGGTTCAAAGTTTATGTCCAAATTTATGACTTAAATGTTTGTTTAATCACACTCTATTTCAGGTAATTGTAGGATAAGTTAAAATTAGTACACGTGAAATATCTTAGAAATTTACATATGAAAATATTATAGAGGGGGATTCAAAAGTCCTTAGACAAACATTATAGGAAAGGGCAGATCACTGTATAATAAACATTCTTTGAATTCAAACTAAGATCTTATTCATTTATCCAGTAAACATAAAAGGTTACTTCACGCCAATCCAAATCAGGAATTTTCTTTACAATTTAAAAATAATAAATACATTTTAAGGAATTTTTCAACATATTGTTTATTTTATTTGTTTTCTTATTTTAACCTGAGGTATACTTTAAAGATGTTGAACTCTAAGTATTATCTTTTTGTTTACTTATATCACTGTTTTAATATAATTATTATACAATCAATTTTGCCATACATATTTAAGATGCAAATTTCATTTTTTGGACATGTATATCAGTGACAAAATATTGACTCATTTGCTTAGAGATAAAATATTTTTCAATCGATCATAGCAAAATTAGATTTTCTGTATCTAATTAAATGTTTTTCTTTATTGAATGTAGTCGTTTCGTTCCCGCCCTCCTAACGTATCTACAAAACTTTCTAGTATTTAAGCTAGCAAAAACAATTAAAACATAAATAATTAATAACAAGATCTTATTGTACGCAATTTTCTGATACGGAAACTTTATTGATAAGAAACATTTTTATACTAAGACAATTTTATTAATCGACATTTAAGCAATATTGCCAGAAATATTGCCAGGTTCCATTGAATAATGAAAACAACAACAACAACAACAACAACAACAACAACAATAATACTGATAATAAACTTAACGAAGTCAAGTAACTTTTGTAGATCTCTAATTGTAATTAAAGAAAATAAATAATAATATTTTAAAAATATATATGTTCTCTTAAAAACCTTAAAAATAACATTAAAAAAAAGAGTGAGTGAGAGAGATAGAGAGATATAATGGGTAAAAGCAATAATTAGTTATAACTGTTATAAAAGCTATAATTAATTATAGCCATAACTAATTAATACTGCGCTACTAGTAAACAAACTCTTGGAATATGTTAGGAATTGATAAAATAGTGCAATCAGATTAATCATAATAAATGATTTGAAAATTGCATAAAAGAAAATCGAAAAAAAAAAAACACTGGTCGGAACTCAGATCAGTGGCAATAATTTAGTGAACTAATAATATATTAATAACTAAATAAAAATATTTAAATTAACGCCTTAAGTGAACCAAAAACTATTAGCGAATAGAATATTTATACGAATATTAGTACGAGCAGCATGATTATCAATATTTATAAAAAGTGTTTGACTGTCAAAGTTTACATTATGATAAGTAGAAAGCATTTATTTTACTCATAGTTTTGTAATTTCTTTAAATTTTTAGGACATAAATTTTTATGATTTAAATTTTTATGTTTATTTAATCCTGTTGCCATATTTTTAGATGAAATTTCGGTAACAGTTCACAAATTTCCAACCTTAGTTTTTTGGTATTTAAAAGCAAAAGAGCCGTCAAGTGTGCATTTTTATTTACAAAACATTGAATTTTCATTTCTCTTCAAAAATATATTTTTTTAATCGGAAGTATATTTATTTGCGCTTAGGAAAAAGAATTATTAAAATCTGTGGTAAAATATTAATTTTAAACACTTTCATGTTTGATGTAATTAAAAATACCTGTTTGCGCTTGATTCAGAAATTGAGATTTTTTTTTCTTCTTACTTGTTATATGGGCCATGGCATGAGATAAAAGACGACGAGTTTGAATTCGTCGAGAAAAGCAAAATTATAAAAGAAATTTTTGGCGATCTTACTTTCCATTTTAAAAACATCATCAAATTGTTATTTATTCATGAATAAATATAATGCATAATATGCACAAAGAGTTTGTTTCATAGGTACACCATTTAAAGCATATGGTAAAAAGAAATTTGTATAATTTATACATAAATAGACCATATAATAATGTTATACAAAATATATAACAAAAATAAGAAATATAAGATTAGAAATTTTTAATTGGTAGCCTTGTCACTTACGTGATTATTTATAATTTTTGTCGCAAAATCACCATTCCTTTGGACTGAATTACACCCAGTCCCTTATAACAATGAAATACCTTTTTGATGTAGACAAACATTATGCCTCGCCAAGAACTACCGCTGATGAAAATACAGGGTCATTCATAATTCCCTCCGGGGTTTCGAAACGTTATAGTAAAAAAACGAAGACGAATATGAAAAAAAGAAACATATGAAATTATTTCGAAACTATTCAAGTTTTACTTACATACATTACAGGTGTTCTATGTGTGAACCCTTGGTCACACGGCATACATCCATGCGATAGTCCAGTTCCTGCCATACTCCGTTTCTTTAAATTTCCGGTACCACACATGAATTGTTTTGTCAGTTGGTCCCTGTTTTCGATATTTATTACGAAAGGCCCGTTGAACTGACACCACTGATTCAGATTTGAAGAAACGGAGTATGGCAGGAACTGGACTATCGCATGGATGTATGCCGTGTGACCAAGGGTTCACACATAGAACACCTGTAATGTATGTAAGTAAAACTTGAATAGTTTCGGAATAATTTCATATGTTTCTTTTTTTCATATTCGTCTTCGTTTTTTTACTATAACGTTTCGAAACCCCGGAGGGAATTATGAATGACCCTGTATAATTGAAGCGCCGATTTTTATTAAAACATTAAGTATTTTATTTCATTTATGTAAATTGGTGCAGTTTCCACAGACTTTATTGTCCGAAGGTCTGTAAATTAACGTCATATTGCTGTACAATCTTACAAAGTCCTGATTTTACTAAAACTTAATAAATATATTAAATTAGTGCAAAATTTTGTGAATTTAATTTTAAGTTGAGACTAGGTATTTGTCTAGGAAATCATTCACGTAAAATTCAATGCAAAGCTAGTGTCACGTATTAAGCGAGTAATACCACTATCCTATTTTTTTTATGGAACATTGTTAATGGAAAAGCTCAAGAAAAAACCCACTAAAATCCACCCGGTATTAATCGGTTATCACCTCTCCCGATACTTATAGGTAATACGTATAGGAGAAAAAACAACTGATAATGTATTTAAATTTGGAATTCTGGTAAATGATACCATTTACCAGACTTTGGTATTTTACAGTATATATATATAAAGAAATCCAATTTAAAAATTGTAAGAAAATTTGTTTCTAAAATATAGTTTTATTGTATTTTGTCTAGGATCTTTCATAATGTCATTTTCTGTCTTAATAATTCTCCGAACTACCTATTTTTACAGACATTATTTTATTTTTTCAACATATAGATAGGCATTGTACATGTTTCGAAAAATGTACAATGCCTATCTATGTGTTGAAAAAATAAAATAATGTCTCTAAAAATGTCCACATGACTAGATCTGGTAAATGATACCATTTACCAGACTTTGGTATTTTACAGTATATATATAAAGAAATCCAATTTAAAAATTGTAAGAAAATTTGTTTCTAAAATATAGTTTTATTGTATTTTTTCTAGGATCTTTCATAATGTCATTTTCTATCTTAATAATTCTCCGAACTACCTATTTTTACAGACATTATTTTATTTTTTCAACATATTTCAACGGCATTGTACATGTTTCGAAAAATGTACAATGCCTATCTATGTGTTGAAAAAATAAAATAATGTCTCTAAAAATGTCCACATGACTAGATCTGGTAAATGATACCATTTACCAGACTTTGGTATTTTACAGTATATATATAAAGAAATCCAATTTAAAAATTGTAAGAAAATTTGTTTCTAAAATATAGTTTTATTGTATTTTGTCTAGGATCTTTCATAATGTCATTTTCTATCTTAATAATTCTCCGAACTACCTATTTTTACAGACATTATTTTATTTTTTCAACATATAGATAGGCATTGTACATGTTTCGAAAAATGTACAATGCCTATCTATGTGTTGAAAAAATAAAATAATGTCTCTAAAAATGTCCACATGACTAGATCTGGTAAATGATACCATTTACCAGACTTTGGTATTTTACAGTATATATATAAAGAAATCCAATTTAAAAATTGTAAGAAAATTTGTTTCTAAAATATAGTTTTATTGTATTTTGTCTAGGATCTTTCATAATGTCATTTTCTATATTAATAATTCTCCGAACTACCTATTTTTACAGACATTATTTTATTTTTTCAACATATTTCAACGGCATTGTACATGTTTCGAAAAATGTACAATGCCAATCTATGTGTTGAAAAAATAAAATAATGTCTCTAAAAATGTCCACATGACTAGATCTGGTAAATGATACCATTTACCAGACTTTGGTATTTTACAGTATATATATAAAGAAATCCAATTTAAAAATTGTAAGAAAATTTGTTTCTAAAATATAGTTTTATTGTATTTTGTCTAGGATCTTTCATAATGTCATTTTCTATCTTAATAATTCTCCGAACTACCTATTTTTACAGACATTATTTTATTTTTTCAACATATAGATAGGCATTGTACATGTTTCGAAAAATGTACAATGCCTATCTATGTGTTGAAAAAATAAAATAATGTCTCTAAAAATGTCCACATGACTAGATCTGGTAAATGATACCATTTACCAGACTTTGGTATTTTACAGTATATATATAAAGAAATCCAATTTAAAAATTGTAAGAAAATTTGTTTCTAAAATATAGTTTTATTGTATTTTGTCTAGGATCTTTCATAATGTCATTTTCTATCTTAATAATTCTCCGAACTACCTATTTTTACAGACATTATTTTATTTTTTCAACATATTTCAACGGCATTGTACATGTTTCGAAAAATGTACAATGCCAATCTATGTGTTGAAAAAATAAAATAATGTCTCTAAAAATGTCCACATGACTAGATCTGGTAAATGATACCATTTACCAGACTTTGGTATTTTACAGTATATATATAAAGAAATCCAATTTAAAAATTGTAAGAAAATTTGTTTCTAAAATATAGTTTTATTGTATTTTGTCTAGGATCTTTCATAATGTCATTTTCTATCTTAATAATTCTCCGAACTACCTATTTTTACAGACATTATTTTATTTTTTCAACATATTTCAGCGGCATTGTACATGTTTCGAAAAATGTACAATGCCTATCTATGTGTTGAAAAAATAAAATAATGTCTCTAAAAATAGGTAGTTCGGAGAATTATTATATAGTTTTATTGTATGCACCTACACTATATTATATTTATATTATCCATCACAGCAATCATTTTAAATTTTATTATATGAAAACGTAGTTTTAATTTTAAATAACTTGTTGCTGTTTACTGTATTGTGCAACATATAATTAGATTTAGTTGAGTTTCACCCCACTACATAAAATTTGTGGGTGTGCTTATTGTGAAACACAGCATTATTTTTCTACTAAAGAATAGTTTTGATGAATAAGACTGTGGAATGAATATTAATACGTATTTTGAAGAAATATTTTTGATATGAACAAAAATTTATTTTTCAGAGGATGGTTGATTCTAAAGAATATTTTGGAGATACTGAATTCAACAGAAAATTCAATAAAACATTCATTGTTATGACCCTTTGTACTTATTTTTGCGAATAAAAAATTTTGAGTACATACGTGAGATTATTTTTCCTTCAGGATATTTTATTTGCATACAAATATGTATTACCATTCAAATATGCTTTATTGTTTAGAATTATTTTTCGCCGGTAACATTCAGATCAAAATGACCTGAGCTTTGAATACAAATGTCAAGGTTTTTAAGAAAATATTATGTATATAATAGAAACATTTGGTTTTCAAAGCATTATTTTTAATAATTAAATAAGTAATATTATAAAAATATTTAAATAAGAATACAAACGTATTTCTATTTTAAACCTTAATCTTTCATTGCATTTTTAATGTATAAAAAAGGTTCTGCGATTTCCGCAAGTCAACAAAAAGATAAAAAGAAATGTTTTATACCCATCTCTTGATTAATATAACCTGTGTCATGCATATTTTTATGGCTGTTCAAATTTTAAAATAGTTCAGTTCAGTTAATTTGTGTTCAGTTAATTTGTGGCTTTTTCTTTTTGCTACTTTTCATAAATATAGGAATACATCAAGTTTGAAAATAATTTATTTCTCATATTATTTTCATTTCCTTTTCAATTTAATTATTCTTAAAAAAAAAAGATGTTGTATTTTTAAAAAATAGATGGTTGTAAAATATATTATTATTTTTTTGTGTTACTTTACGGTATAGATAACGGTAGTTTCATAAAAAAAAAATTTCACCTCTCCTTCAGTTAGATTATAATGTAAAGTAATTTACCTAACAATGGCCGATCAGATAATAATTGATTTATTGAGGCTGATCCAAAATTTTGTGATATTGCTATAAATCTTGAATTGAGTATAGTTTATTTTAATATTTATACAACCATTATGTTTGGCATAGAATATTTACTTGGAATTTTTATGCTATTTTAATTAAATAGCAAAATTCAGACGACAAGATTTTACGGATAGACTATTATCCATTTTAATTTTGGAAATGTATATTATCCGTTAAACAATTTTGGAAAATAACATCGTTATAAATCGAAATCAAAATAAGAAGTTTTTAAATCTTCAATTGTACGATTTTTACATTCAGCAACTGCAACTTTTTTTCCGTTAGTTACTTTCTTATATTGAACATATTTTGCAATGTAGTTAGTTCACAATGCATATGTTGTCACTTGCCAAATTTTCTGGAATTCCGGTACTTTAAATTTAATCAGCGTACTGCAAATAAAACAAACATGATAATCTTGTTGAAGATGTCATTAAATTTTCTTTATTATTATTATTATTAAAATTATAAGCGAAAATCCAAGTTCGGGTTGGAATGAAAAATCAATATTTGTAACCGGATAAATGGATTGCGAGATTGGTTTCGTAAGCAAAATGTTTAAAAAATGCTCTAATAACTGTAATCATTTTTTCCCACTTATTTGAAATATCATGTGCAATAATACTATTGTAATAAATGTATCATTCAATAAAACTGTTTCAAATAAAAATCGGGATTTTCGTGCAATCTCATAGGGCATTGTGCATTTAGAAAATCAACTTTGCATTAAAATTACAAATACATTGATTGACTAGTTTCAAAGTCACTATTTTATTAATACAGTAGAGCGACGATTATCTGGACCGGTCGGAACCGAAGTCGATATGGTTAATAAAAAATCAGGATAATTGGACAACTTTAAAAAACGGGTATGGCAGTGATTTTATGGGAACAACCCTTCACACGTTTTCCAGGCTTAGGACTGGTAATTGCAGTATTGCAAATTTTAGCATATTACAAATACAAATGGTGCATTTAGAAGTTATTTTTTAACTTTTTAAAATTTTAACTTCTAGAAAATTTGTACACAGTGATACATAGAAGTACACACAACAATTGCTACACACGTATATGTATATATATACCTGTACAGTACATACCTTTAAAAAAATCATTGTGATAGTGAAAAGAAATTCTTAATAGTCTTCTGCTTCATAGAGGACATTTTTTCTGGAGCCATATCCCTTAATCTTTTTAAATGCAGAAATTGAACGGGATCGCCTGAATCTTGCCGTTGTAGTCATTCCATCGCAACTTCAAGCGCATTAAATACTTCTGTGACTGTTGATCCTCTAGATTCTTCATTTCCATCTGTTTCATCATTCACGTATTGCGCTTCACTATTCCTATCCTGAATAATCAATATTATTTATTCGTCGTTCAAAATTTGGAAACCGGAATCGTTCTTGTCGCTGTCAATCCATTGTTGGAAATATTCTGCGTTAAATCAAAAATGTTCCAAGTCTTCTGTAAAACTTTCACTGCGAATTTATTCATTGCTTTCTTGCATGGATGTCCTGTTTAAAATCTTGTTCCAAGAGCTTTTAATATGAAAATTTTTACAGCATCTGCGACCCTCAAGCAAAAATTCTTTCAAGTCAACTTGCATTGTTGTAGAGTGGTCAACTTCGTCTAATAAAAGTTTACTTAAAAGCTGTTTCCTGTACAGCCTTTTCAGTGTTTCTATTACACTTTGATCCATCGGTTGTAAAAGAGAAGTTACATTCGGTGGCAGAAAAATGACTTTCAACATTCAATTTTCGCGTTCGTGTACGTCTTCGTCTGGATGAGAAGGTACATGATCTAAGACCAATCAAACTTTCCCTGATTTTTTTATTTTTTTATTTTTTTATTTTAGGAATAAAGATTTTGTCATACCATTCGATGAATATTTCACAGTTCATCCAGACTTTACGCTGATTTGTATAGACAACAGGCAGCGTTTTCACATTTTTGAAGCACCTAGGCTTATTTGAGTGTCTGATGACTAACAAAGGCAGTCTATGATTTCCAGTTACATTAGCGCATAGTAGCATTGTAATTCTGTCTTTGTTTACTTTTGTTCCCGGGGCAGAGTTTCCGTTCGCAGATGTTAATGTTTTCCTCGGCAAAGGACGCCAGTTGAGCCTACTTTCATCAGCATTATGGATGAACTTCTCATCATAATTTTCGGATTCGATCAAATTTTTAAATTCCGAAATGAATTTGTCTGCGTTTGTACTCAATGCCGACATTTTTTCTTCTTGGACTTGAATTTCTCTCATTCCGTGACGCTGTTTAAAGTTCCTAAGACAACTAGAACCACTTTAAATGACACGTCTCCACTTAGACCTTCATTGAAAAGCAGGGCTTTTTCGCATAACAGCGAGCCAGAAATGGGTTGTCCTTGTGAACGTTTTTGCGAGAACCAAAAATGTAACGCTTTATCTACATCTTCGAAATTCGAATTTTTCATACTTTTTCGTTTCACACTGCCTCCTTCTTTGTGCAAAACCGATATAAATTTTAAAATCGAATCGCTGTTTTTTTTAATATCCGATACTGTTGATGTGCCAATGCAATATTCAAGTGCTATGATATTCCCGTTTTCTCCTTTTTTAACCAACTCAAAAAAGGAGGAGGTTATCAATTCGACGTGTATGTATTTTTTTGTTGTTGTTTATGTATGTTTACCGATTACTCCGGAGATATGCGTCCTATTTATGTGATTTTTTTTTATTCGAAAGAGAATACTCTCGAATTGGTCCCATTTAAATTTTTTGAAAATTGGTTCAATACTTTTTCAGAAATTCAACAAAAACGAAAAAAAATAAGCATTTTAAAAATAGTTAATTTGTTGGGCAGACAAATTTCATTTAATATCCTAAAATATTCTATTACTTGAATTTTCAAATATTTGCAAAAGACTGACATATTTAAATCCGCTTTAACTTATCGGATTATAATTCTGCATGAATAAATTAAAGGGGGGTTTAGCCACTGTTCCCCTTTCTTTATACTTAACCAATGAGCGCCTTATCACAATGAACGTATATACAAAATTTTAAGCAAATCGGATATTATCAAGAGTTATTATGTTCGGGTCACCAGTTGTTGGCCAGACGGCTTTCAAGATGCAAATAATAAAAAAAAAATGACATATTTAAATCAGCTTTAAGTTATAGGATTTATTTTCATAGAACAAACTTTTTTAGATCCAAACAAAAACTAAAACTTTTGAGTGTTGCCAAATTTGAAAAGCAAAATTACATAAAATTGTTAATTGGATAAATATAATACAACGTACTGATAAAAACTATAAATTATGCCACAACAAATCTACTTTTGAATCTTTTAAAAGTTTCATTGTTGCACTTTTACAGCGGTTTGGCATATTTTGACGAGCGTTTATTGGCGCATAATTAAATACATTGTTGTTTCAACTACCATACAAATATAAGAGTTACAGAAAATATTTAGCGATTTATCACCTGTGGTACATTAGTTGGAAACTGCCTTTAAAATACCCAATTATCTATATTATATTTTACAACATAGTTGTATATAAATGCTTCTGCAATTGTCTTTTAATATTTCTACTACATAATATTAACTATAGACTGACAATATACAAAGAAAGAAAGAAAGGGGTTACTCCGAATAGTATTATAGGCGACATTGTTAGCGCAGTGTATTTACCTTGCACGGATGGTAAAAATCAATACACATTAAGAATAAGCACCGAAATCAGTGAGTTACGGAGTTATCAAAACTGTAGTATACAGCCCGATTATGACACAGTATCCAAGACGATTAGGTGAGAATAGTGATAAAATTTCTAATCTTCCGTAATCGAGTCTACTGCCAAGGTTAGCGTGAAATAAAAAAAATATTAGAAACAATATGGTTTAATGTTAATATAGATATCATTAAAGGCTTTGAGTACATTAGATGAGAATTATGATAAATTTTCTAATATTCCGTAATCGAGTCTACTGCCAAGGTTAGCGTGAAATAAAAAATATATTAGAAACAATATGGTTTAATGTTAATATAGATATCATTAAAGGCTTTGAGTACATTAGATGAGAATTACGATAAATTTTCTAATATTCCGTAATCGAGTCTACTGCCAAGGTTAGCGTGAAATAAAAAATATATTAGAAACAATATGGTTTAATGTAAATATAGATATCATTAAAGGCTTTAAAGACATTAGATGAGAATAATGAAAAATTTTCTAATCTTCGATACTCGAGTCTACTGCCAAGGTTAGTGTTAAATAAAAAATATATTAGAAACAATATGGTTTAATGTAAATATAGATATCATTAAAGGCTTTAAAGACATTAGATGAGAATAATGAAAAATTTTCTAATCTTCGATACTCGAGTCTACTTCCAAGGTTAGTGTTAAATAAAAAAGATATCAGCAACAATATGGTTTAATGTAAATATAGATATCACTAAAGTAATAAATAAATAAATAAACTTTTAAACCAAAAAAAGAACCGACTTCAAAAACTACTAAAAAGCGAAAAATAAACTTTTTAACTAAAAATAGAACCGACTTCAAAAACTACTAAAAAGCGAAAAATAATTTTTTTAACCAAAAATAGAACCGTCTTCAAAAACTACTACAAAGTAAAAAATATGTTTTTTAGATAATAGTTAATAAGAAATTAAATTAAGAGCATTGTATTTACCATGCATATTACTATATTTATGTACATTAATTTGATTTTTTGGAGTCAGTGACAGCCAAGCCAAGTACAAAATTCAAAACGAAATATCCAATATAAATCTTAACACGCGTATAAATTATATCTATAAATAAATACGAGACAATAAAAAAAAATGCATATCACTCTTCAAATGGTAGAAAATAGAATGATTTAAATGATTAACTAATTTCCAAAGCAATGTTTGTCGACAAATATAGTTGCTAATCTCATTTGAAAATACACATTTATAACATCAGATGAAATGTTTAAAAATGGTGACATGGCTTTAATTTGGCTTGGCTGGCACCTACTCCAAAAAATCAAATTAATGTACATAAATATAATAATATGCATCGTAAATACAATTCTGTTAATTTAATTTCTTATTAACTGTTATCTAAAAAAAATATTTTTTACTTAGCAGTAGTTTTTGAAGACGGTTCTATTTTTGGTTAAAAAATTTATTCAATATTTTAACAATCTCAATTTTTTTACGTAACGATAGCCGACTCATTTGCGCTTTCCAGACATGTGTGAAAACACTGACTGCTTCTGCAGAACTTACTAGAAAAATAGCGTGTGTAGTATAGCACGTGTTTCAAAAGCAAATGAAATTGGAAATGCATTCCTCCCTCTGCCCT
Source organism: Maratus michaelseni (assembly GCA_963931845.1). NCBI lineage: Eukaryota > Metazoa > Arthropoda > Arachnida > Araneae > Salticidae > Maratus > Maratus michaelseni. Next base: position 199,507,797 of record OZ007593.1, on the reverse strand, counting down.
CTCTAATTCTTCGAAAAAGACGAATAACATTCCTTTTATTCAGCCCTTTCTACTCCCCACTCTCTATTTCTCACCTTCATTGAAACTGTGCAGAACAAATACGAGCTGGGAGAGAGAGGGGGGGGGGGTCTTTCCGAGGACACCAAGTGATAAAAGCAGAAATTTTTCTACCCCTTTCAAAGAATTTGAAGATAAAGAGGAATTTTCGTGGAAAAAAAATGCGAAACAAAACTTCTTTGGTTCTAGAAGCAGTTGATTTTATGCATTGGTCTCCTTGCATTTGTTGACGATTTTATTGTTTCAGCATTAGGAAATGGTTATTTATTGCTTAACTTTCGTGACATGCAGCCAAATTTACATTACCGCGTCTAAAGAAATTTCGCTTAAAAAATTTGGAGAAGGCGAAAAAAAGAAGCATGGTCCTTGATTATTCCGGTTAATCGGAGTTCGGATAATCGGCCCTCTAATGTACTGAGTTTTTAGGAAATACGTGAAAGTATGTTTCTTTCTTTTTGAATAAAGGATAAAAGAAATTTTGTTAATTATAATTGAGATTATCAAATAGAGAATAATTGCGAATATCAAAAGAATTTAAATATTTTGAAAAATTGTATATTGAATTTGATATTCTTTAAAAAAATATTTAATCATTATTCATTATCCGATTTTTTAAATACCTTCTAAATTACTAGCATTAGTTTTCAATTATCTTCATTTGATTATAACGAACGTTTACAATAAAGATATATTTGAAATATAACGTTTGAAATTTACATGAAAAGTGATTCCATTAATCTAATTTTATGCAAAGTAGGGTTATGTAAGCAAAACCAATCTGTTATATAAACTTTTTGATGCGTACGAAGGTATTTTAACCATGTAAGAAAATAACCGTGTTCTTTTCCATCAAGAGAAAGAAGATGGATCTTATACAGGCAATGTTTTTTAGTTTTTTATTTGTTTTTGTTTTCAGGGAAGGGGGAGATTGCCTTGCATATTCAGTATATTTGAGTGACGAAACATAAATTTTTATGAGTGTACGTAATTCAAAATGCATCAGTATTTAGTGTCAATTTTCTAAATATTCTATGCATCATACAATCAGTTAAAACATTCTTTCAACATTCCCACGCTGTTTAAAAAAAATGCATGTAACATATAAAAACTTACAAGATAGGTGCATGAGAGATGTCATCAAAATAATGAAGACTGCTTATTTTACCGGGAAAATGTGTAAATTAAGATTTTCTTTTAGATTAGACACACAAGAAATAGAGCTAACATTGGAAGTGGAATAGAATATCATTGTCTTTTAATGTATGCAACTGCAGGATAAATACAAAAATTATGAATCAGTCAGATAATTTTGTTCTGAATGTTATATTTACGTATATTTATATATACGTATTCCCTTTTAGAAACCAAAATCTTTTTCGCAAAATAGTTAAGAAAGTACATGTTCCAACTTGCTTCTTCAGACTATGCTCTTGCTCAATAAGTATTTTCATTATTGGGTGTTTCGAATGCAAAATATTGGAACAATGAAAACCATATGTTTCATCTTAAATATTAAGCCTTGATATCAATTCCATTTGTCCATAATCATATTTAAAAGCTTAAGCGATTTTATGCCATTTTCATGAGTAAAGAAGTCTGTCTGCACAGAACGGAAAAGTATTTTCTGCGCCCTCATTATTTCTTATTTTGTAAGACGTATGTGTTTTCTGAAATCACGAGCTTTGGGGGGAAAGCGGGATCCAAGCTAGCACTCTCACTATTTTGTAAAATTTCGAGATTATTTTTTATAATTAAGAAATAATAGTCTTAATTTCTTCATTTCTAGCAGAAGAACTATCTTTCGTTTGTATCATTCAATTTCACCTTCATTAATATTGAAAATTGATTTGCGCCAATGTTATTTTGAATTATTTAACTATTTTGGTTCTAGCTATCATTGGAACTTCAAAAGGTGCTTAATATGCATCAAAGGTGCATCATTTGCATGGAATATCAGCTGAATTCAGTTCACCAGGAACATGAAACCAATTTTCAGACTCTGTGAGTTGTCTTATTTCTTATACTCGATTAAAGACGAACGCCCTTTGTTCATGTCGTTTAATCCAACTAAGAACTGTTGAAGCATCAGTCGAAATGTACGTCTCAACACATTCGCTTCTACAGCACCTTTTATTTATTTAAATAATCTTGTTCCAATAGTAGCTGGCATTAACTTCAGCCTTGGAATTATTATCATTTTAATGGTATTATCCATAATTTGGCTTTCAGAAAATTGACATTCACTGTACCATCAGAAGGCTCGCATCTTAGAAGAATACACGCTGTCTCAGCATTTTGACTCTCATCAACAAAAGTGTGTAAGCTTAAATGGAATGATTCTGTGACACCGCTCTGTCTTGGAATTTTTACAGACTTCAAGATATAAATATCTCAACCACTTAAAAATTATTTTTTAATGTTTTAGTTTACTTCTGCGACGAATAATTCCTTTACTTTCCAAATATCTTGAAGCAAACGTTCATGTTGTATTAACGAAGGGTAAATAAATCCTATAGGATTGAAGACTCAGCTGTTAAGGGATATTTTTTTCCTTAGTTATTTCTTCTGATTCGTCAAGTTTTAAATGTTCAGAATCGATTTCAAGGGTATCAGAAATTTTATCCCATATTAATCCTAATACAGATGTTTTAGTTTGCAGGTAGTACTTTAACACCCTCTAAGATCAAACTTTGCTTTTTTCATTACTTCTGTAGATGTTTTTACAAAATACTCTGAATTATTATGAACATTTGTTATACAATTGTCTACATAAAACCTGTCTCGAAATTTAACAAGTTATTCTTCGGAACATTTTTCTTTCAATAATTCTTGCGAGAAATGTTGAATAATAACTGACATCAGAAGAAACGGGCTACTCGTAACCCCAAAGACATAATGAGTATGGCGGAGAACCCTAATACAATTATTATTACCATACCAATTTTTTTTTTTTTTTAAATCCTGTCATTCTCGTATAAAGAGATCAGCAAAAAAGCTCTTATTATATCATTATCAGTTATGACTCCAATTTCAATAAGACGAAATTAGACCACTATCAAAGGAAGAGTTTCAATAAAATTAATTTCCGAATCTAAACAATCATGCAATGAGGAGGAATTAGTTATATTAGCCGATGCATCAAAAACAGTCCTTATTTTCCTTAAAGACAGTGAGGACATTTATTTTATTATGGGATAATGAGAAAGATAATGAGTGACAGGTAAGGCCAACTCATTTTCAGGAATTTACTCAATTACTCCTTCATGAATCTATTCTTCAAAAACTTGATTGTGTATATCTCTCGATACCCAGTTTTCACTAATTTCTTAATAGTAGATTCAAGTTTTCTTAAAAACAGACCATAATTAGTAGTTAGGAAAAAATGATTTTTCTTCCTGGGCAAATAGACTTTGTATCATGATTCATCTTTTTGTTGAACTGTCGCTTTAAAATGTATAATTACAGTTTTTTCTAACTCTTTTTTACTATTTTGATCAATAGAATTTCGAATACCAAACAGTTCTAAATCCCATTTATTTCCGCTTCGGGGTCCGACTCTCTATTTACTTTCTGTATACGAAAGGTTTACCAGAGGAACAGTTTCGTGCAGCGATTTTTAGAGTGTTTTCGCGTTCCGAACTATTTTTTGATGGTACCGGATTGAACGCCGCGCCGGTCAGGTCAGCTAGTAAATATAATAAAGATAGAAATTTGTGTTTTTGTCACTCTGTGCGTATGCCTTTCGAATCTGTTCTGAAGAGACCACTGTACGCAGAGCTACAAAAATTTGCAAGCATGGTACCTCTATGTATGTAGTTTTGCACCTCGAAGCCGGATGTTTGATTTTTTTCTTAGATTTTTTGTATTTAATTTTTTAGTCGACTTTTAGCGATTTTTGCACGTTTTGAGGTGATTTTTCTGCATTAATAAGTAGAATCCGATTCAAATCTTTTAGCCCAAATTAGTAAATTTTGTCCTCTTTCAAAAGTTTATTCGGCAGTCGTATAACGATTTTTGGAATTTTTCGCGAATTTTTACTTGAAGTTTTTAGAGCTTTTTTCGCATTTCGCGCAGATTTTATGACATTGATTAAAGGAATTCGGTTTCAATATTTTAGCCTAAAATAGTAATTTTTATCCTTTACGATTTTTGAATTTTACTGATTTTCAATGCAACCTTTAGCGATTTTTGGCATTTTTTCGAGTACCGCGTTTTTTTTTTTGACAGTCGGTAAATGAATTTGGTTATAAACTTTTAGCCTAATATAGTAAATTTTGTCCCCTAGGACGTTTCATTTTTAGCCATTTTTAATGCGATTTGAATGCAAATTTTAGCGATTTTTAGCGGTTTATTTACGTTTTGAGGTGATTTTTCTCCATTAATAAAAATATTCCGGTTATAATCTTATAGCCCAATATAGCCGCTATAATCCCTAAGGTAAAGCCAGGAAAGATAGCGCGGTCGGAGAGATTGCGCACATAAAGGTTCGGGGGGAAGGAGTAGAGTGAGCTCGCAGTGACTCGCAGGTAGTTGTACAACAGCAGTAATGGAGTGTCTACTTGAAAGTGCACGTTGATTGTTTTGAAGGTTCTAAGATAAACCATTGCTATTTTGTTTTGTTTTCGCAAAGTAAGTGCTTGAATTTCCATAGCTATTCGTCAGAATTTCTATACAATGTCAGTAGTACAAAATATTTTAAACTTAAACGATTTCTCATAAGCTACTAATCTAGACTAGCAGTGTGAACATCAAAGGTTCGTTTTAGTAGCGGCCATGTTTAAATAAAAAGTCGCGCAATCTCTCCTAACCAAATTGAAAAGTTTGCGCATCTGCTACATAGGAGAGATGACGCATTGTTCCCAATAGTTTCGATGCTAGAAGAGAGTACGCAGCTTATTGGTAAATTTGCATAACAAGAAAGTAAAAATAAAAATGGACTAATTTTAAGTAACATAATTTTATTTTGTAATCTTATCTAGACTTGCTTTTTCTGATTCTTTATTTTTTTTCCTTTAATTAAAATTTTTTAATCGTTTTTAAAATTGTTTCCTTTTTCTGATTCTTTAATCATTAGGTTGAAATATTCACTCCTAATACAGTAATATTTGTTAACAAACACCTTACAACTATGTCATTTAAGTGTAATTATTATTGTTAACAATTTAATTGTAGTTATTATTAGTAACAATCTCTCCTACCCATGTGCGCAATTATACCAACCATGTAAGGGCAGATTGCGCAAACTAACTTTTTTGGTTTTATTACAACTATTCTATTAAATTACAACATAACAACAAATTAGCAATGGAAATGCATAAAAAACAAATGAAGTAAAAATTATTCATAGATAGTTTAGAAAAAATTAATACTTAGATTTTTTAATGTTATTCTTTTGAATTGTGCGCAGCCTTATGTCGTCTTTTCAATAAAGTTTATTTAGAATTCGTACAGCAACTTTTGAATTTTTCGTTGCAATTTTTACATTGGTAAATGGAATTCTCTGTCAAACGTTCATTCTAGTATAATAAATCTTGTCCACAATTATTTTTCAATTTTAGCTATTTTTAATGGAATTTTAAATGCAACTTTAGCAATTTTTTGCGTTTTTTCGAGTTTTAAGGAATTTTTTTTTACATTCGGAAAATAAATTTGGTTTCAAACTTTTAGCCTAAAATAGTAAATTTTGTTCTCCTCGATTTTTTTATTTTAGCAATTTTTAAAGCGAATTTCAATGCAAATTTTAGTGATTTTCAGTTTATTTTTCGACATTCGTATAAGAAGTCCTGTTTTAATATTTTAGCCCAATATATTAAATTTTGTCGTCTGAGATTTTTAATATTTTAGTGCTTTTGCAAGATTTTTCCAGATTAGAAAAAAATACTCCAGTTTCAATCTGCTAGCTCAGTAGAGCAAATTTTCTTCTCTTTTCAGTAACATTCATTTTCAATTCGTGGATCGATTTTTAAAAATTCCCGGGATTATTTATTAAGATTTTCAGATACTATTTTGTACTATTTTTTAAATGGACTGGCCAACGCTGGGCGGGTCAGATAGTATATGAATAAAATTAGCAGAAATATTATACAATAGTTTAAATACTTAAATTAAAATTAAAATACTGTACTTAATTAATTTTGCTTTATTCCAAGAATAATTAAACAATTAAGTGATAGTTAAACAACTCATTTTTTTCTTTACATAAAACGTGAATCACATATTTAACAAATATAAAAATAAATATATTTCTTGTCTATTAATATTAATCTTAAATTTTTTACACCGCTAACAAAGCCCCTACCTGGCGGGTATGAGTGTCTATCTATATTAGTATCTGAACCCGAGGCAATATTCGCGTGATCACAGCATGGCTGTTATCTACCTGACAAAAGCCTTGTTGTCATCGCTGCAGTGCTCATTGGTTTACTACAGTTTTCCTTGTTTGTCAGTTCATGGTTTCTATTTAACCTTGTTGAATTGGCATATTTAAAAAAATAATAAATAAAAATGAAAAAGAGAATGGAATTGGTCTCGTAATTTAGAACCTTGATCAGGTGACAAGACCTTCGCCTGACGAGGCACCTCCAGACTCATAATATTACTCTTAAATTATAACAAAAAATGAAAACTTTCACAAATTTAATTTTGGAAGAGTATAACGCACGATACAATTTTCTATATACTGCCCATGTATGTAGGAAAAATTGTTCTTCAATCTGCATTAAATTTTTATAGTCTATCACAAAATACATTTTCTAATTTTTGAATAATATTTTATAAATCACAAAGTAAATTTTAAAATGCAATAACATTCAACTGACTCAAATCGTTACCTAAGAGAAAACATTTGGAAAATTGCTTTATCTTGCATTACAGAGTAGAAAATACCCTAGTTTCATCAATTAAATTAAATTAAACATCGAATATATTCTTTCATTATGAAGATTTCTAAATTTTTAACACATTTGTTTTTATAATGGACAACAAACTGTGTGGAAATTTTCAATCCCATAAAAGTAAAATACACAATCAAATTTCCAGAAAATATATTTAAAGAAGTGTATTTATTGTAAAATACAATGGAAATTTAAATAATTATAAATGAAACTAATCTATAAATATTGTATCTAAAATTATGGCTATGGAGAAAATATTTGTTAACTTAATAAAACGTATGGAATATTATAAAGCATATAATAAACTACCTAGAAATTTATGCAAAATGTATTTTTGAAATTTCACTTTCGATTTTTAATGTGTAATTTATTCAGTATATTTAGTTGTATAGATTATTATAAAAATAGTAGGTGAGAAAATTCTTGAGGTGTATTTTTATTTTTCTCCGAAAGATAATTGACAGTTATTCATATTCGAAAGCTAAAGTTCTAAATTATATGTTATATATATTAACATTGTTCTCAGGTGTTAAAAAAATGTTTATTAACTAAATAGTAAATTTTTACCGCTTATTATCAGTCTTATTACATATGCTTTTCCAAAATTTATATATATTTTTTTATTCGAGAATAAAGAGCAGAGAAAACAAGAATAAAACCGTTTTTTAATTTTAATAATTATATTTCACATAGTAACATTAAATGAAATTTTCTTCGAGAATGAAAAGAAATGAAATTCTTCGAGATACCAAGGGTGCTCACACCGAAATTTACTGACATAAGTATTTGTATTAAAATTTTCATAAGTGTCTTTATAATAAATTGAAACAAACATATGCCTAATTATGTTAGTTTTTCTGAAATAAAATATTGCATTCAGGGAAAGACTTTATGACCACTCTATATAAAATATATATTAAACATTTAAACTAACATAGATTCTTGCATTGCAAAAAATGATAATCAAAAATATTTAAACTATATATTCAAAGCTCTTTTAAAAATATATATTTCTGATTTTTCAACTTATTTAACTGTTGTAACTTTCAAGAAGAGAAAAAAAAATCTTCAGTACATAATTGATTCTAGTGTGACACGTAAATTTATAAAAATTATTCTTAAGTTTATTATTCCTCGATACATAAATTCAGAAGTTAAGAAAATTAAAAAAAGCAGTGAAAATATCCATAGCTGGAATATAGATATAATGGCTGGAATAGATATAATATCTAAATTGTTGGGGTCACAGTTGTAGAAACGCAATTTTACAGTTTCGTAAGTGTACTAGGGTTCGAAATATCTGCATGTCAGACATGAATACCTGCAAAATATCTCGTATTTTAAATACATCTATTTTCGAATAGTAATTCTCGCCTTGCATAATGATATAATTTGACCATATCTGATTTAGTTTACATACAGAAATTATTTGCCTAGTACGTGGTTAATAGATCCGCTAATGTAAGACTCACCTAAGATATTCTTTCTAAAACTTTAGAGCATATTTCTATTAAAACAAATAATATATTTTTTTTTTAATAATTCCAAGTAAATACTTTCAGTCTAAAAGTTCTAAGTTAAGCATTAACATTTAAAAATAAATGTTACATAAAATAATCAACATACAATAAAAACATAATCATTGAAAAACATAAACTCAATCAGTTCCAGTTTATTTTTGTAACGTGCTTTTAATGTTTTGTCTTAATTTTCTAAAGGTATTTTTTATTTAATTACTAGCTAAAACGCCCGGCGTTTCCCGGGCCCGAGATAATAATAATCTGTTCTATACGAATATGACTGAAATTTGTAAGGCTATTGCAATCAAGTCGAATGAGGCAAACCCCGTCGTAATCGGGCTCATAGAACCCAAGATCAGAAAGCGCATCCTGGTGGTTGAAAGTGCAACTAAAATATTTAAGGCTATAGATATCAGATCGAATAAGCTCAACCCTGCCGTAATCGGGCCCATAACACCAGAGATACTCCTATAGTTCCACCTTCCACCGCCAGGGGGCACAATCTGTTCTTGAAGAGGCCTTTTAAGAACACTCAACCCAACCAATTTCCTAGTAGAATTGAAATTTAACCACCGGTAAACATTGCTGTACAAAATTTCATTTTTATTGATTAATATCTTTTGCCTCCTCAAAACTGCCAAAAACGGCCATTTCTTACTAAAAACAGCAAAAATTAGAAAAAGGAACAATCGTTCTCTAATAGTGGAAAAATTGACTACCAGTCCATCATAATTTCGAAAAACTACCAAAATCGGACATTTTTACTAAAATTAATAAAGTTAGGAAAAAAGAACAATTGTTTTCTAAAAACGACTCAAATAGTCTACCAGTGCATCATAATTAACTGTAAAAATTAACCAGATCGGTTAATAAGTTTTCCATCCTCAAGACTGCAAAGGTTTCGAAAAACCTGCAAAAATAGCCATTTTTACTAAAATTAATAAAAATTAGGAAAAAGTATAATTGTTTCCCAAAAATAGCCAAATGGTATAACATTGCATCATAATTAATTGTACAAAATTAGCCAGATCGGTTAACAACTTTTGACTTCTCAAAACGGGATAACGTTTTTCAAAAAACCGCAAAACATGATATGTTGATACAATTTTTTATTACAAGTTGATGTAATTTATTGCATGAAGCTTCAAACATCTGGTGATATATTAATGAATAAGGAGCACTCAACTAAAGACATTTTTCCTTTAATAAAATTTTTGTATCAAAATATCATATTTTATGATTTTCTGAAAAAATATGGCCGTCTTTCAAAAGAGGCAAAAAATATTAACCTACCTGGTTATATTTTTTTACAGTTAATTACGATGGAATGGTAAACCATTTGGCCTTTTTTAGAAAACAATTGTCCTTTTTCCTAAATTTTAATAATTGTAGTAAAAAAGTGGCCGCTTTTGGCAGTTTTTCGAAACATTGGCCGTCTTGAGGAGGGAAAATTTACTAACCGATCTGGTTAATTTTTTTACAGTTAATTATGATGGAATGGTAGACAATTTGGCTGTTTTTAGAAATCAATTGTCCTTTTGCTGTTGTTTATAATTTTTATTATGAAATGACCGTGTTAGAAATTTTTTTTTTTAAATTTTGGCTGTCTTGAGGAAAAATATATTAATAAATGAAAATTAAATTTTGCAAAGTTACTAATGACGGGATAATGCAACTTCCCCACGCTATTAGAATTCCATAATCCGAAATTAGAATTTTTCCTCCCGGCCTACTGTGTACCTTAAAGCTATAATTGAAATTCGTTACGATTTGTAAGTTTTCTCTTGTAAAATTTCTCTATGCTCTGCGATCTTCGGCCGTCCACAACCTGACTGATAGTGTAAACTCGACGTGCCTGGGTTTTCCGTCCGTCTTCCATGTACCCATCTCCCAACTGTCCTTCTGTCCACACATGCTTCGTCATATACAGACTCATTCGCCTGTGGATATCAGTTGGTGCAACACCTTCCGCTGTCAGGAATTCTATCACCCCACGCTATTTTAACCACAGTTCCATATAATCTGATATTCTCCGTTTCCCTATTTACACGTTAGTGGTCACACCTGCAAAATAAAAACATGAAGAGATGAAGGACATATTAAAGTTACTTGTCAATATAAAATATTTTATTTTGTTCTATTAATAAAGTAGTTAAAAACACAGCTTTATTGGTTTTAAGGCCTAGTTTAAAATATTACCATACGATGCATAAAATCTCAACATTTGTATAACCTTTATGTGACCTACAAATGAAATGAAGAAGCCTGTATCATTATAGAATATAGAGAGACAGATGTCCTTTTAAATAATATTTTATGTTCATCAAAATGTATGAGAAAGTGTCAGCTACATGTTTTCGTACAAAAGCATTGAAAAAACGAAAATACTTTTGACACAGCTTAATAGTAGAGGATACATTTTACTTATCTTGTGTAAATGTTCCAAATTTTTCTATATGTTACTATGCAATATACTAAATGTTTCAGTGTGTGAAATCAGACTATGACTGTGTTTAATTCTTATTCATATCGTATAGTATGCAAGGTAACTTAGAGAAGGAAGTGTAAAATTCTTGTAAAAAGTGGTTTTGTCAAATGTTTATGAATGTTTCCTGTTATACTGAGATGTTGAATTAGCAAAAGTTATTTTTATTTTTATTATTTTATTTCGTAATTTAATTAATAGTTTATTTAAACTCATAAGCTTTTCATAATTGTTTATCAATTTTATTTCTTGGTGATATTTAATATATATATTTATATATTCTTATATTTTAAATATTTTGTTTAATAATTTTGGTAAAAATGTAAAAATAAAAATATTTTGATCTGTAAAATTATGAGTTGGAATGCATAAAAATATAAAAAGATTCATGACACGATTATACTCTATGAATTCATAAACATCACATATATATTTTTTCTCTGTAACCCTATTTAAAACATTCAATGTTCAAATCGAATAAATATTTAAAAGATACACTCTTAAACTTTTAATTTTAGCAGCATTTCATTAAATTTTGATAAAAATAATGGAACACATAGCAAATTATTTTTGTTTAATCCATGCGTGTGAAATATATTATTGATTATATACTTCATTCCGTTGGACATTGAATTTCAACGATATATATAATATCTGTTAAAGGCAAATATGGCATTTCATCATTTAATATCAACAATATATTTGAAGTGTAATAACATTAAATAATATGTATTTCTTTTTTTAAAAAAAGGAAGAAGAAGAACCATAATACATTTTTATTTTTGTTTAAAAATCTGAGAGGTAAATAGACGTAGACATTAAATTTATATTTGTTGTAAACAAAACCATTATTCTCTCCAGTTTGAAAAAAAAAATTATTTTATCTATATTTCTATTTGTTGTTATGTACATAAAATATTATCAAAGAGAAAACAAAATCAATTGTGCAGACCATTTTTTTTTCAGAAATATTTCTGTATATCTTTAGTAAAGCATACGGATTCAAATATTCTTTTTTCATGATTTTATAAAAAATATATCATTATATAAAATCATGAAAATTGTAGATTTATTGATGTATTTACTTCAATGAATATCACATAAATAAATATTTATGCGAATTGCGTATTATTAGTTACTAGTATGTATTGTATATATGCAAATTTATATTTAATACTTTGGATTTTGTATGAATATAATATAGCTATTGATTAACTTGAAGATTATATGATATACAGAGAAAATGTACGTTGCAATGTCAATACCAAAAAACTCAAACAGGATAATATAAGTTATGCGCCATCTCCCCTAAGTAGCAGATGCGCAAACTCTCCAATTTCGGTAGGAGAGATTGCGCGGTTTATTATTTAGACATGACCGCTTCTAAAACGAACCGGTGTTGTTCGCACAGTTAGTCTAAGTTAATAGCTTAGGAGAAATCGTTTAAGTTTCAAATATTTTGTAATACTGACATTCTATAAATACTCATCAAACACTTGCTTCCAACGTAAAATTATTTAATAAATATGAGTTAGTTTTAAACTGCATATATATAAAACAAACCTCGACGTTTCGGTTAATCTTTATAACCATCATCAGGAGAAAAAACCTTTATAAATATGAACAGCAAAAATTAAAATGTGTTACATGATTGAGTCACAATATTTAATCTGCCAAGACGCTCAAATAACGGAAAATTATAACAACATATTCAAAATGCGCCTGGTGGCGCTCTCTATGAATCAGAAATGTAACTGGAACTTATGTTCAACGGAATTAAAGTTCATTTTAAAATGCATTTCCATATGGCAGGAACCGAAAATGATGGGATATCGTTGAAAATTTCATGTTTTCTTAGTGAAATTTCTATAGATTCACAATTAATTATACTGACATTCTATTGAAAATCTGACGAATAGTTATGAAAATTCAAGCAGTTACATAGCAATGTTTTATACTAGACGCTCGAAACAATCATTATGCACATTGAAGTAGATCCTCCACTGCTGCTTTTGTATAACTACCTAGAGTTGTTGCACGCTCACTGTACGCTTTCATCCCGAACCCATTTTTGTGCACGATCTCTCCTGGCTTTACCTTATATAAAAGTACATAATAAGCATATATTTTATAACATTTAGACATTTTAAATGAATATTCGTTTTCTATATGATTAGATCTCTGTCTGATATTCCGATATTGATACTAACATTTCTGGATGAATCTATTTGATAATAATTAATACATTAGTTAATATTCACTTTCCAAAAGTATAAAATAACCTTCCGTAGCATGAAATCTGCTTCTATTCTGATATAAAATATTCCTAAAATTTTATATTAAATGATGCAAAATAAATTGAATTACAATCGTATTAAATTGAAGTCTTTATTTAAAGCAGCTTAGACACCAAAATAAGGTATTTAAAACTGAAAAAGTATCACTAATATTTATTTTTCTGTCACATAATATTTTTGGCAACTTTTCAAAAAAACGCATACAAAATTGTAAAAATTAAAGAAAAGTAAAAATATGAATCTACGTATAGCAAAACAGCTATATTTTCCGATATGACATAAGTTCTGTGCCGTTTAGCCATATTAATAAAAGTAGAGAGTTTGTCTGCCTGTGTGTGGGGGTCTTTTGGCTATGTGTAGAGAAACCTGAAGCACTTAGAAGGTCTGAAAATTTAGATGAGGATAGAAAATGGTAGATTCTGTTGGACCTGAGGCTGAATCTCTTTATTTTTTATAATTAGCTGAAATATTAATTAAATACCACTATTAAAAATGGTTATCCGTGTAGATTCTCCGCTTCATGCGGGACAAAACCCAATTTCGATGCGTGAAACCAGAAAAGATGTATGCATATCAATTTCATTATGTTTGAAATATTTTAATAACATTAATATGCACAACAAACGGTTATTCCCCGTAGCTCTTAATGTAACGAAATATTTTTAATATCCCTGTAAACGAACTATAAATGCTACACATTCCATTTTCAAAAGCGATCATTCTATAGTAAACGTCAATAACATAAAAAAATTTCAAGGCAATCCGAGTAAATTTTCGGTAGTTAGAGCCCGGAAGACGGGCAGACAAACCGAAGTCATAAATAATTTTTAGCTATTTCGAACAATGTTAAAAAATGATTAAAAATGTAACTAAAGTGTTTTAGAAAAATAAATGAAAAGCACACAATGTTCAGTAAATATAAATTAATTTGCAAATAATACGATACATATTAACTGGAAAAGATAAATGCACCAAAAATCAAATATTCCTGGCACAAAATCCATGTTTTAGGCTTTTCAATAAAGCAAAGATGTATTTTTTTAAATCTTTGGGAGCACGTTTGTTAGCTATTACTTATAACAACAGCTCTTAATCATTTATGCCATTAATCTCTATGTTTTCACGAAAAGAAAGAATATTGTCTTTAAGTTTCAAATTTATAAAATGTTATCTTCTTAAAACAGACTTTGTCAAGTCTAATGAGTCCCAATTTTTCTTTAGAGTATCTATTCACTCTTTCGTTTTGATTAATTATTAGACCGAAATATTATAAACAATATTTGCGGGCGTTCAAATTTACGTTTTTAACAGGATATTTATCAAAATTTAATAAAATGAAGTTCTCATAAAATATATAAACTTAACTTCAGAATAAGACATTAAAAAAAACCATTCGTGAAGCTTAGATTATAAAACCCCGCATAGCATGCACAGTCACAGTGACGTCATTGTAACTTCACTGTGAGTCACGTACATCACGTCGCACCTGTGACCAAAATTCCACCACTTTGTAACGTCACGCTGTGACCAAAATGTGAACGTCTTGGAGATTTTAAGAAAACTTAAAATAAACTTTAGAACAACTTATGGCATCAAGAAAATTACTATTTGAGAGCTTAAAAAATTTTTGTGACGTTGCAATGACGTCACTTCAAGTCACATAAGTCCCGTCACACCTATGACCAAAATTCCAACACTGTGACTTCACAGTGTGATCGGAGAGGGAATTTGAAACAGAAACTAATAAAATATAGATTTGAATTATGTCATTTGCCTAAATCGTTAATAAAAACATTGTCACACACTATTTAAATAAATTGAGTATTTCCAGAATAAAATAATAAATAAATATCTGTCTACATATATGAGGCAGATAACTTTTTTACCATTTTCAAGAAATTTAACAAAATATACTATATAATACACAGGTAAAAAATCCTAAATAGAAATTTAGTAACGTATGAAAGTTTTAGCGGAAAGTAATTCAGAAATAGATCTCCCAGTCTAATAAAATTGTTAGCAATTTACAGGTTTGTTAACATTTTAAATGCAAACATTATTTTTTTTTCTACTACCGCGTGGAACTCATTTGCTAATTTTGTAATGCTAAAAATATTTCTTTAAAAATCTCCAATCTTTAATTATTTTGAGAGGCCATTCAACCCAAACATCAGTTTTCTTGTCAAAAAATGAGGGCACAATTTTTGCGACGATCCAACACTTTCAGGATTTTCCTTGTACGGTATAATTAAGGTGGTTCTTAACTGACCTGCTCAACAACGCGAAGCTTTCTGACATAATTTCAGACTCACTTTTAAACGCAAAGGCATAAATTGGGCAGGACGGTCTATGGAAGCAATTTAGATTCGAAATGATTTTTCATTTTTTTTTAAATAAATAAACTACTTATCGAGTTATAAGCAATTCGTGTCACGTGACGACCGGTTTTTCCCCTTTCTTTTACTGTCACGTCGGCTATTCGGTTCAAAACGCCGACTTTGACATTTTTTCTGAAATATCTTCTGCTTTTAACAAAAAATGGAAAACGTCTTTCAATTACATAGTTTCTGAATAAAAACACCAGCCAATTTAATGCATTTCCGAACAAAAACGAATTAAAAATATGTCATAAAGTAAATGTCATAAACTATATGTCATTCCTATAGCAATTTATTCCAAACTGGCCAGTGCTTAGTAAGATATCACCTCTAGCCATATAAATTATAAAGCATTTGAAATATCTTTATTTAAATTATTTGTTTTATCTATCATTTGCGGTAAGCTGTAAACATCTGCGAGGTGTTACTTTCTGGTTAAACAATGCTGCGCAGATCTTAATTGCGGATATTGGAAGCAGACGACTTTTGTCATTCGAAGTTCGAATTAGAATATTTTTAATTTTATTCTTCCTCCAAAATGGCGGATGTGAACGAATTACGTGTCGAAGGATACGTTTTTGCACGTTCAAGGAGTAATATTTTTATTCAGAAAATGGAAATCATTGTGAAAAATTATTCTTCAAATTTGGACGTAATTAACATCCTTATCATACGTAGTAATATTTAAGGAACTGCTGTAAAATATGAAGAAAAGCATCTGCGTCGTTTGGCCTTGTTTTTGCTGAATGCTAATGCAGACTGCAGACCACTAAACAGTAAAACACGACATTTAATTGTTGGAACGGAACAGACAATGAATATTATCTAGAAAAAACTTTTTTTTATAAGGATTTATGTTCTGGATTTAAGAATTCCAATTAAAATATAAGTCCGAAAATAATTACAATAGCGTTGGCGTGTTATGATATGTATTCGTCAATGCATTTGTAATGTTTTTGTACCTAATTTACTTGAAAAACATTTGTATTACTCGGATTACTTCGTTGATGCCATAAAAAATTACATCTGCTAAAGAAAGGTATGTAAAAATTTTATTTTTTCAATTTACATGATTAAAATATTTAACATAGAAAGAACACCAACAGCAAAGCTTGAAATTTTTTTGTTGCTGTGTATAGTAGTAAGAATTTAAATATTACCCTGCTAAAATATTTTAATTATCAAAATAATAATAATGATACATAATCTTTAAGTAATGAATAGCTGTAATATAATAATTTTATTTTTGATTTTCTGCTTTGAATTACACTACTCACTATTTTGATTCCTAAATGATTTTGATAAATTTCAAAGTATTCATTTAACATCTATACTTTAGTATATAAATTTAAAAGTATGTAGGATTATTGTGATCAGTATGATTAAAATAAGCTTGTTACTTACAATTACCGTATAATTCAGTAAATAAAATAATAATGATAAACCGATGTCTTATTTCGCTTGGTGGTTAGACTGCATTTCTACACTTGATAAACATTAAAAGATGAATAACTATTTGATATTAATATTAGATTTATTATTTTTTAATTGTATCATATAAATATGATTATCTGTATTGTTAAAACAATGCAAAATAGCATCCTTAATGCAAAATATCAGTAACGTTCACTAAACTGCATTCTAAAACTTATATAATAGATCTCAAATCCGGCTGTATTACGGATATACTATGTATTATGGTATCAGAATCACAGCAAATGTTACTGTGGTTCTTGCCCTGGAATCAGATATCAAGCCAGATAGATATCATGTCATCGGCGTCAACATGTATTACTATTGATGAATCGTAAATCAATAGAAAATTGTACATTTTCTTCACATCATATGCTAACTAGAGTGGCTGCGGTGCAGTGGGTTATCAACAAAAAATGATTGGTGTTTCTAAAAAATAATATATTGCAAAACTTATTATTTAAAAAACATTACAATTTCATAAATATATACATAATTTATAAATCAATTAATAATGTTAAAAAAGTAAGCAAAATATTGTTTTTATTTTTTTATAGTTATCATTTATATATAAAGTAATACGAGTCAAATACTGGAGTAAACGTAATTGAAACACATATAGTATTTAAAATAGAGGTCCCATGCATGATTTGTAGCATATCTTATTTTGAAGGTTAAATTTTTGCTTTTCTCTTATTAAATATATAAGATACTGTTTAAAACCTATTGGAATATTTGATAAAAGGTATATTTATAAATTTAAATGGTTAAAGGAGAGAAAGAACCCCCCCCCCCCCAAAAAAAAAAAAAAAAAAAAAAAAAAAAAAAAAAAAAAAACAGGGCAAAGTATCAGTTTTTTTAAATTATGAACTCAAATTATATAATATATAATTTTTTAACGTGGTTAAAATGTAAAATCTACTACTTTAATATTACTATATGTTTAATATGTACAGAATCGTAGATCAAGCAAGCCTCCTACTCTGTCCATTTTTGAATACCGCCTTTTTTTTAAAGAATCATCGTTTTAGATTTGTCTTATAAATTTTGCAGACACCAACGCGGTACGTAATTTTTTCTGCAAATGTTGTAAAAACCTAGCACAAATACTAATATTGAAAAAAAAAAGAAAAAAGAAAAAAAAAACGAACCAGTGGGAGTCCTGTTCAAGGGGTACTTTTTCACAAAAGAAATCTGTAAATGGCTTTTTATCAATACTATTTTTTTTTCTTCTTTTTCATACTTTAAAAATGTTAAAGTATTTTTTTTTTTTTTTTTTGTATTTAAGGTTGAGCTTTACAATTTTCTGCACATATTTTTTTTATTATGTATTCGATAAAACTGTACATGACATTTACTTTGACATTTTTAATTTTTTTTTTTTAACAAATAATATCATATGAAGAAGCGTTAGATTACCCCCACTTTTCACTAGATATGACAGTTAAAAATTATTTTTAATCTAATATAATTTGTACCTAAAATTCATGCACTGCCTTGTATAGCATATAACAAATGTAAAAAAAAAAAAAAAAAAAAAAAAAAAAAAAAAAAAAAAAAAAATTAATTAAAAATATCAATATATAAAAAAGTAGTAGGAATAAAAAATATTTTTTTTTAAAATATGATCTGTTAAAAGTTTTATTTTAAATGTGCTTTTAAATCGAAAATTAAAATGCAGTGCAGTAACAATTTTTAGAATAATTCTTAAAATTATATATTTATGTTGTTGTGGTCAGGGTCAAACTGATTCTATTATTAGGGTTTCGCTCATCTCACGAAACCCAATTTGTCTCGATTCTCTGTAAGTCCGTCACAGAGTGGGATCTCAGAAACTGTATAAGTTAGAGACTTGATATTTTGTGTACTTACAGCTGAAAACCTACTGTCACGCTGAAAATCATAAAATTTTGAAAATGTCTTCATTAACGCAAGATATTAATTAAAACCTTTAAAACCCACTCATTAATGGATAAAAATATTCAACTAATGCGCAGAATCTATTTGAATTGTTGCCAGTTTGCAAAAGTTCGCGCATAATAACATTCCCTTTCAATTAAAAAATGTATTTACATGTAACTATCAAAAATAGAAATAAAACTTTAAAAATATAATTAAATGAACACGTGTTAAAAGCAGTAATTGTAAAAAAAAACATAATAAAAATATACTTGCGCGTGAATATTAAAAAGAGTAATAATTAAATTATTACGTGTTCAAAGCATTAAATAGGGAAACTTACGTCATATTTAAAATGCTCAAATAACAATATTTCCGAACAGATTCAATATAAAAATATATTTACAGGATATATTAATTTATTTCGACAAAATATTTGACCTATTATCGCAAATTTTAAAACAGCATAAATATTAATATTTCCTTTCAATATATATTTTTAAGTTTAATAATAGAAAGAAAACTTTGAAAATTACGTCATATTGGAATCGATACATTTCAAACTTCTTACGGAAAAAAAAAATCGGTACTTCTCCATTATACGGTTGACAACTTCCGAATGACAAAAAAAAAAAAAAAAAAAAAAAATATTGCCAAATTCTAATGTCCAAAAAACCAATGGAAGAATGCTGCCATTATAGAATCTAAAGCCCCACTCACTAAAGTGTCAATTATCAGTAACTTTAAATAATAAAACTTATAATACATTAAAGAAAAGAGAAAAAAAAGTAATCTTAAATCTTTATTTATTTACAATATTTTTCTTAACTATCCCCCTCGGCTGACGGATAAGTGTTTATGATGGCAGTTGACACGGGTGTGTTGTGCATAACTATGCATAGCAACATTTTTTCAACGCAAGGTCGTTATTATTTTTTTAATTAATGAAATAATTAATAAATGGGTAAAATATCATTAAAAATACAGATAAATGTCTAATAAAAATCTCTTGATGACATAGGAAACACGTGTAACGCATCTGATGTCAATAGAATGTGACACCACGGTAACACACTTTTTTCCCCTATATTTTGGCGACTTTTTTTTGTAGTGGTCGACGGGATAACGGATAAATACCCAATTTTTTATAACATCATTATCATATATTCCCCGATGCAACGACATTGTTTACTTAGCTATTTAACATAAGTTGATTTTCAAATGTTTATTTGGTGTTATTTAATCTATCACGAAAACAGTTGTTAGCTCTTTCGACAGCAGTTGATTTGGCCTTAAAATATCTCAGTGAAAGGAAAATGAATGGAAACCCGATTAAAGCCGATCGCCACTGGTCGCTTAATTCTAATTGAATCTTCTGTAATCATTTTAGAGTTAATCAAATTAGCGTGCTTTTAAAGTTTGCGGTGTCATAACGGGGGTTGGCGAGCGTAGCTCCTAGGGGGCAGAACTCCCTAGTAAAAAAAAGAAATAAAACGCTAATAGACAATGATGTACTTATTATGTGAATAGGGATTGTTAATAAAGAAGGGGAGAGGGGGGGGAACTACTTTTTTTTTAAATATCGCGTTTAGTTCACATGACAGATATTATTATGACAGAGTATAATAGCGGGCTTTGCCCGCTATAAGGACGGTTCAGATATTTGAAAAAACGAAAAACTAGACCGGCAATTTTTTATTTTATATAAAACATGAGTTTTTTTTTAATTTGGATTTATTAAAGACACTTAGTCACTTGTTTCGGATTCGTTTCGATTTTAGATTAAAATTTTATTCTTGCAGTTTGGGGTACGGGTTAATCTAATTTTTCAAAAGAATTACTATAATATTGTTTCAGATGAAAAACTATAATTTAGTATGAATGAGTTTTTATACATGCTTATTTTTCTGTATAAGTCATAAAATAGATATGATAAATATTTTTATAGACTTCTTTTCTATAATTGTATTAAATTGTAGATATATTTTTTTATTTAGGATTTTGGGTCCGGGGAATGTCGATCAAAACATTTATCAGGTTCGGACGGGTTATGGGTCAACGGAATTTGTTTTATTGGGTTACGGTCGGATTTTGGGTGGACTTGAAATAAAATTTAAAAATTCAAGTCGGGTTTGAATAAATTGAAATCATCCAGCACAGGACAGGACCCAAATGGCTTCACAATATTGTCACTGTCGTCACAGATTCATCACAATGTTATGTCAAAATCGTCACAAATGACACATATTTCACAAATTGGTCATAATGTGACTTCAAAATGTTGTCGCTTTCGTCACAAATTCGACACAAAGTTAATGGCAAAATCGTCACAAATGACACACTCTCCACAAATTTGTCACACCGTGACTTCACAAAGTGGTCACAATGTGTCGTCACAAAAGAGCTCTAAAACGGCCATAACGACTTCACATTCAGGTCACCGTGACTTCACATCGACGGTCACAAAGTCACAGTGTGACTTCACACTGACGTCGCCGTGACGTCACCATGCCTTACGGGACACTTTCAAAATACTCTAACAAACATTCACCATTTAATAAGGTTAAAATATTATAACAAAGTAAAAAACTTTAAAAGCACATAACGTAACGTGCACTGTTAAAAATTTGCAACAAACTGTCCAGTCATTCGACCGTTTTTATAGAAAACGGTTTCATAACCATAATCAAACCCTATTCTGACCATAATATAGGCGATAATAGGGTCACAGCAGAGTTAAATTACGGTTATGTAACCGTTTTCTATAAAAACGGTCAAATGACTGGACAGTTTGCTGCAAATTTTTAACAGTGTGCATATTTAAAAATAACAATAATAGAGTTTATACATACTTAAGATGGTGCATGCGTTGTAATTTTTTTCAAATTTTTCAATATCTTTAAGGGATAATTTTGTTACATAATATATGTGAATCCGTTTTCATATGTCGTTTTATTTTGTCTCTCAAATCAGTAATAGAGAATGTTTACAAGGAAATGTTTCCGGATAACTTAGTTTTATGCCATTATTTAATTTCATCGCTTCCTTAATTTATAAATATTTATAAACTTCATTTCAGCGTAAAGAATGTAGAAAATTTAGTAACAATAATCTCTTAATAATGCAAAATATTTCATAATCTGTACATGTTGAATGATACACCTTTTACACTCTTCTATTTATGTAAAATTTATTTTTGCATGTAAACATAAAATTTTATAATTCATTTTTCAATCACTTTTTGATATTCTAGTATTCTAAAACTTATGTTTACAGGTACGTTTCCGATGACAAAATAATAATAATAATAATAATAATAATAATAATAATAATAATAATAATAATAATAATAATAATAATAATAATAATAATAGTAATAATAATAATAATAATAATAATAATAATAATAATAATAATAATAAATGTAGAACTTAAATACATATTAATAAATTGATTTTAAGGCATTTTTCCATTAGCCAGCCACAAGTCATACATAGCACTAATCTTTATAGTTACAGTTGTGGACGAGTTACAACAACAATTAATTTAATCACGCGCCAAACCAGCTCGCGCAGATAACCAACTAAACGAAATATTTAAAATAATATAATGTAGAAAATATAAATAAGAAAATAGTGTAATATATATTAAAAAATTGCATGAATAAAGCATGAATTGATTCATATTATTATCCGTAGTAAATAAAATAAACATTGATTGCTTTTGAATTTTTTACTTAAATCGTTTAACTATGAATTATAATCGCAAAAAATATAATACGTTACTGATAAGTAAATAAAGAAAAACATATTTTCAATTACATAAATTTCTTGCTTTTAAAATGACACTTTTTATAACTTCGGCATTCAAGTAATTTAAGATTTTGTAGAAGAAAATTACCTTATGATAAATTTCATTAAAACCGAGCCATTTAATTTTTTCAGCAGTCTTTTAATTAAGTGTCGTACTTTCAAATTCATACTTGACTTAAAAGCGGTACAAAATTAAAAAAATAAGCAAACTACATTTTCGTTCATTTTTTTAATTATATTAGAAAGACTGAATAAATATATATTTTAAAGAATCTTCATTTTAAAATCGACATTAAGAAATATATAAAGATAGTGTTTTTCATTTCTGTAAGAAATCAGATAAAATTATGTTCTTAAAATATTAAATAATTTACATAAAATAAATATTAAATTATATATAAAAGTAGAATACTTTTCAAGAGACAGTTTATGCAAAATTTGTTTTTTAAATATAACTCAATAATTGTATTTTGAAAAAACAGTTCGATTCTTAAATTTTATCTGAAAAGAAATGCTATAAGAGTAATCGCAGACAATCTATAATAATAAATATAGAAGTTTTGAGTGTGTGTTGTTTACTGAAGATACTGCTGCATGTAGAGTTGCAAAGGCTAGAAAAAACCCGGTTTAAAACTGGGAATAAACCGGGTTTTTTGGGAATAAACTTAGTTTTTCGGGAATAAACCAGGTCTTTTGGGAATAAACATGGGAATAAACCGGGTCTATTGGAAATAAACCTGGGAATAAACGGGTTTTTTGCAACTCTAGCTGCATGTAAAGGTCTATATCTGTAGTAAGGAATTTCGAAGCCAGTTTCTAGATTTATTTATCATTTTTTTAAATTTAATTTTTTATGTTGTTTTTAAAGTATTTTGCAGAGAGTTTTCCACATCAGTAAAAGGTATCCGGTTTCAATCTTTCAGCCAACATTGTAAAAACATTTATTCCTCGTTTCAATAAAGTTTATTCGGAATTCGTACAGCAAATTTTCACGAATAGTTTTATGAGATTTTTAGAATTTTTTTCACGATTAGCGGCGAATGTTTGACATTTGTAAAAGGAATTCTGTTTTAAACTTTCAGCCAAATGTAGTATATTTTGTCTTTTGCAATATTGGAATTTTTAACGATTTTTATTGCGATATTCAATGCGATTTTTAACGTGTTTTCGTGTTCCGTGGCGATGTTTTGACATTCGTAATATACTTCTGGTTACAATGTTCTTTAGTGGCATTTTGTTTTTACCATTTTTTAAAATCCTTCTTGGTTAAAATTTTAATAATAAATTAGCCGTAGATATCAATTTAAATAAATACTAAAATTTAACACAAGAAAACACCATGCTCAAAGAAGTTTGGTTGTTTTTTCGAGATTTATGTAACGCAAAAATCTTTCATATAAATTTAGTTACAACTTTTAACAGGCTGAATAATTCTCGAGCAGTGTTAAAGTGATCAGAAACAGAAGCCGACGTAAACGTAATTGGCCATTGGAAACCATTTTTTGAGTCTATTTCCCCTGCATGCTTAATACGTAAGTACCATAATTTCTTAACAATAATTTATAAAATTAAGTAATTACACTCAATATTGAAACGTTTCCGTGAATCTCAATTAATCATAATCATTTACATTATTAAAAATATCTTTAGCCCTTTCCGAAAGCAAAAATTTTAGGTTTTAGAGAAAAGCATCCAAATCTTCCTCTCTTAGAAAGATTTACGATGTTACGTAAATTTGGGTATGCCTTTCGATTTTTACACCACGAAATATAAATATTGTATATTTATATATTTTTAGTATAAGATGTCTTTAGCATAGAAAAATAAGTCAATGATAAATATTAGCAATTTTAGTATAAGGAATTGTTTCTAAATAATTTATTACTAGCGGAGCCGTCAGGCGTGATCCGGTCCCTGTCCTCAAAAATAAACTTACCTTTACCAGGGATTAGTTTAAATACAGAGTTATTCTAAATGATGGACCCATTTTCAAAAAAAGTGTATTTATTAAAGTACAAATCCAAAATGAACAATCTTTGTGCCAATGAAAAGAGGAAGTTTCAAAGTTTTATTTAAGACATTATAAATGTTCAATGTGTCCACCGTTTGCTGCACGGCAAAAATCTACGCGATAGCCAAACTCGTCGCACACACCAAAAAGAGTATCTGCTGTTCCTCAGTGCACGGTTTTCAAAGCGGTGATGGTTCCAGAGACGGCCGGTGTAGGTCGCGTGGCAATAGGCCAATGCGAGCTGAGTGCACTGCTGCCGTAGACTCAGTAACAGCAGATAAGCTTTCTCGTGTGTGGAACGAGTTTGACTATCGCGTAGTTGTTTGCTGTGCAGTAAACGGTGGACACATTGAACATTTATAATGTTTTGAAAAAACTTTGAAACTTCCTCTTTTCATTGGCATAAAGATTGTTCATTTTGGATTTGTTCTTTAATAAATAAATTTTTTTTTGAAAGTGGGTCCATCATTTAGAATAACCCTGTATACCGCGCATCGCGGAATCCATAATAAAACATATTATAGAAAAAAAAATTAAAAAGCTTCGCAAAAAAGAAATATAAATTGGACCAGAATGTTTCGACTGACGAGAGGTCACTTGTGTAATCATTTATCTTTAATATGCAAAGGAACACCGTGACCAAATGAATAGGATTTTTGGCTATAAAGTTATTCCTAGACTCGCCACTATCGGAAATTCTGACAGTCGACAGAAATATCTACTTTCTTAAAGTTTACAAAAAAATTATATAAATTAATTTCTTAATACATATTTTTATTTTCTTTAATCAATTTCCGAAAATCTACTGCATACAGTAGTGTAAAATATAAGTTTAGTCAAATAAGGTTTCAAATCGTTATCTATATATAAATTCTTGTTTTGCATTTTTGTTAGGAAAATATATAGTTTTTGAAAGATTTGCACGAATTCTGATATACATACGTTTTAAAATATGAGTAAAATAACTGTCAACTTAAAAAGTTATCAAACAACTCTTTGCCCCTTTTTTCCAACCAACTACCATCGTTTATCGTAATAGAAATCTTTATTTTTTTTTTCTAATGCAATTATTCTTGCCTGTTGTCTCACCCTAAAAAACCGACGAAAATAGTTTTAAAAAATGATATAATGTGTACTTTGTTCTTATAAGGTAATAAAAATTTAGACTCATTCGCTATATTAGAAACTCACTCGAGTTTCTAATATCTTCAGACCAGGCGAAGTTGTAAAAAAGTCACATATTCGCATCACATCTTGGAAAGCACATCTACACTCCTGGAAAACTTAAATAATACACAGGTAGATTTCGCAAACATAAATTCTCTAAAAGAGACGTTCATGCTAGAAACATTCTGAAGGACCACTTTTTAATGATTAAACTGCGACAGACTTCTATATGGCACAGGCCAATAAAGAACAAGTCCTGGTTGATGGACCTTCGTCTATACACCGTAGTTAGTAGTAAAATCCCAAATTGTACACTTTTCCTCATCTAAATTATAACAAGATTTTATTGTTGACAATAAGCAACGAAGATCATAAGCTGAAACTGTCGATAATTGAGGGAGTTGAGACAAGAGTGTGCCAAGCCACAGTTTTGAACATCTGAGATATTTCAATTTGAAAATTTGATCACTCAAATCAAGATATATAACCTAAAGTTTTTTTGCCATTAACTTAGTAACATTTGAAATATTCTGAGTAACAATATGGCATTATTTTAATGATATTGCTACTACGTTTTTTTGTAAATTAGCTATCTTCATTGGGGGCATAAACATCTGGGGTAAAAACAAAACCTGTCACATATGCTGCCACCAAGTCATATTAGAAACATTATATGTTGGATATTATAATTTACAATATTAAGTAACATATTACTGTGTTAGATTTATTTTACCAAAAATGTGGCTTGGCACTTTCTTGCCCCGAGCCCCTCAACTGCTTAAAAGGACTTGCAGTTTTAGTGGATTCGCTCTTCTTTAAAGTTGAAGCACTATTTACCCAAATGCTGTCTGAAGCTGCATGTCAAGGAAGCTAAAATGCTCTGGTTATTAGTCTTTATAATGAGACTCACGTGTCAGTTACGTTCAACCTGTGATGTGGTACACCTCAAGAGTATCATAATGAGAAAGTGTGGATATAATTTTAAGTTTCTAGCGCATATTAAAAATGAGTATAGACACTTTCAAAGAAAATATATGTATTGCGAAGAAGATAATAGAGACCAAGATATGGGGTTTGTAGTTATTCGGGAAATACAGTTCCCCCTAACAATGTTACCTGATGGTCGCTAAATTTCACTATCAGAGATCAAGATTATTATAAGATATTTAACTGAAAGATGAGATAATATACATTCATAAACAAGTGATAATAGAATGTTTGTGATTTCGGGTTTTTTCTCGTAAAGAAATAAAAATAGATGTCCCATTTGAGCAAAAAGATGATATTGACGTAGCTCAGTAAAAAAATCAAATATACTAAAAATAAGCTTGATGAACCAAGGTATTCCGCCCCCATATGTTCATATCAGGAAATACCTAAAACTAAATAAAGGAATGTCTAATACAAACATTTCTCCACCTAGATCAAATTCCTGAGATCTCATACAGGTTGAGAGGAAGTCTGTACAGTGTCATCTAAATCTGAAGGTTTAAACTTTAAATTTTACTATCCGTTTTTAGCACTACAGAGTGGCCTTAAAATTGTGTATAGCACAATAAAAAAATTGTATCTTACTCCGAAGGCAAGAAATTGTATGTAACCATTCCCGGCTGAACCACTCTGATCTGCGAATTGACCGTAGTTAAACGCCATGTTAGGCTTAAAACGATAATTTATCCTACTTGAAATCATGTCTTTCAAAATAAATTAATGTTTTTGAGATGGCTTACATTAAATTATGTTTATATTCTGAGATAACTTCAATTGAAATTAGGTTTATTGTTCCATGAAAGTAAACAAACAAATGATTCATTCGTCCTGAACGTTTAAAATATTAAACCATGAAGGCAACCGTTCGGAAAGCAATCGCAAACGGAAGAAGTTACTTTCCTCCGTAATACCTACTAAACTACTTCGTTCATTCGTTGTGAGCCTTTATCGCCATCTGTCGGAGATTAATATAAACAAAATTTTAAATTGAATACAGTGGCCTTTCATTTATACGCGATACACTGTAATTATTTTTCAGCACCATTTCCTTTTTAAAGTAATTTTCTCCTCATTTAATCGCAGAATTTATAAATCGAATTTTACTGTTTTAAAATAGTGATACAAAAAGTAATTACTGAACATCGCGTATAAGTGAGAGGTCACTGTATTTCTTATAAATGTAATTAGAATATAAGGAACATGTAATTGTAATACCGTGTACTACACATATTTATTATATCAATGAAATAAAATTTTGTATTTTAGCATAGTAGAAACTTCGTAGTGAAAATAATTTTTTAATTTAATAAGAGAAGTAAAAAAAAAAATACTTATTTAATAAAAGGTGATCTTTAATGATCAAAATTTATCACAGATTTCTTTAGGCATGTTTATAGAAAATCAGAATTTAATTTGAGATAAACTTTTTAAAATTTAAGTTATTTAATTATTATTTTAACAAATAAACTTTTTGTTGAAATTGCACTTTGTTCTGTATTTAATCAATTTTGCTTGCATTGTAAATAAAATGAATATTTTATATCAAATATAATTAAAATATAAGGAATATAATGTAATACTTGTAATACTATGGTACAACAAATATTAGTTATATCAATGCAGATAAAATTTTGAATTTTAACATAGTAACTTTGTAGTGAAAAAAAATTATCCGTCATATTAATGCAATTAATAGATGCGATTTAATCAAGAAACAAAATAAAATAAATTCTTTTAATGATACTTATTTAATAAAAGGTGATCTTTAATGATCAAAATTTATCACAGATTTCTTTAGGCATGTTTATAAAAAATCAGAATTTAATTTGAGATAAACTTTTTAAAATTTAAGTCATTTAATTATTATTTTGACAAATAAACTTTTTGTTGAAATTGCACTTTGTTCTGTATTTAATCAATTTTGCTTGCATTGTAAATAAAATGAATATTTTATATCAAATATAATTGAAATATAAGGAATATAATGTAATACTTGTAATACTATGGTACAACAAATATTAGTTATATGAATGCAGATAAAATTTTGAATTTTAACATAGTAACTTTGTAGTGAAAAAAAATTATCCGTCATATTAATACAATTAATAGATGCGATTTAATCAAGAAATAAAATAAAATAAATTCTTTTAATGATCGAAATTTATTACAGTTGTATACAGTTGTGAAATCGGAATTTGAAAAATGAAATGTTTACTCTGATATAGCAGGGCAGTTTAAAAGATCAAAATGACGCAGATTGCCGAAATGACTCGAAATTTTTAATGTCGCTTAAAAATATGCTTTGCAACCCTGCCTGGTGAAATATTAGTGCAGCTTTTTACGAGGTTTGTATGCAAGGCACCGTCCCGATGTAATTAGGGGTCCGCTAGCGGGCGCAAGCGGGTCCGTAGATGTGTTAACCCAGCAATGGGTGTTTAAACAACTTTGTTGATTTAAATAATGTTTTGAAGATTTTATCGTTCTTAATCTTTAAAGAATCTTTTTATAGTGAAATCTTTAAACTAATGAAGTTCAATCAAAACAGTTTATTTCCTTCGGGAATGTCGATGTTTATATTAAAGGATTAAATATTATTTCATAACATCTTAATGCTGTTTGTTTGTATGAAGTTTTATGAAAATGAAACGTAACATTCCGTCATTTTTGACGGGGGTTATATGCTAGTATATAATAATTGTACTATATAAAAATAATGTATTGTAAAATTGTTCTTGTAAAAAACTTTTTAGCTGTTTTTGTGTTGAAGTTAAATTATGCATTATTAAACATGTTTATTAACCACACTGTTTATGTTAAGGATCGCGATACATTACATATAGTAGTTGGATACTTTTCTATTTGAAGAGATTGTATGAATA
This sequence comes from Maratus michaelseni, assembly GCA_963931845.1. Classification (NCBI taxonomy): domain Eukaryota; kingdom Metazoa; phylum Arthropoda; class Arachnida; order Araneae; family Salticidae; genus Maratus; species Maratus michaelseni. Next base: position 199,477,936 of record OZ007593.1, on the reverse strand, counting down.
ATAGATTATCTGTATATTTATCCGTATTAAGTTTCTTAGGTTTTGACAACGATGGTTACATTACCATATAAAAACATTTATGTAAGTTTCATAAGAATTCAAATAGTTACGAATAGTAATCCTGTTCTGTATTTCCTTTCAATATACAAACTGTTAAAGATAAAATATTTAATACTTAAGTAAAATACAACATAAAAAATCTCTTTTATGACTACATATATTAGTTTAAATCACACTTCCAAACATTAAAGCAGGTAAGTTATGGAAACTACACAGTTTTCATTACTAAATAAAACGACCATGCATTAAAACAAGTGATTTACATTTTAACACTTCAGTTACAGACTCTCTTTTATAGCACTGTTTACGAATCCCAAGTGTGCTGTTTACGAGACTCAACTAAAACGCTACAAGTTTCATATGTTAATTTAGAAAACTGATTTCTATCATTAGTCCAAAAAAAGCTAATGTTCTTAGAATAAAATTTCGATGTATTGAATTTTGATTTTTTACTTAAATTATTGTACTTTCAAAAGTGTTAGTTTACCGACTTCATTGTAAAACAATCTGAATTTTTAAAAGTAAATATGTCTGATAATTTTTCAGTTTTAGTTGAAGATGAAGAAATATACTAAAATTATTACTAAATCGGTCAAGTTCGAGTATAACTCGCGCTCCAAGGGTTCTGTACATTAAATTTATTAATTACTATTTATTAATTAACGAACTTCGACTACTCCTGTTTTTTTTTCATAATTTTAGCTTCAGTCGATTAAAAAATAGGAGGAGGGGACATATTTTTGAAATACACTTTCAACGGTATATCTGAAAATATAATATCAAAATTTAAACAAATATATTTTCGAGTTCGATAATACGAGATCTTTCGTACAATACCATACACGACGTATAAAAATATTTTTTTTCAAGTAACTTAATTAATTTGTCGGCTAATTACGGACAAATTTTTTCGAAAATCAATACCAACTATCCTTGGATGATTCTGCGTCGATAGATATCTCGAGCGTCCGTCAACTCCCGAGATGACCGCCCGTAAAGTAAATTTTCTGTGTAACAGGAAAATGCGTTTTTCTCAAAACTATGTGACTTAAGAAATTCGAAATAGTTTTCCTGCAAAGTTTAAATTTTTTTCATAATTTAAGTTTTAGTAGATTCGGAAACAGAGGGGACGGGGCATATTTTTGAAGTATATTTTTGGATACTTTCTCTCAAAATATAATACTTAAAATTAAAACAAATGTATTTTTGAGTTCAATATTACGATATCTTCACGTGATACCCCACACGATATTCAAAAAGAAAATTTGATTTTTGAAGTAAGTTATTTGGCCCCTTTAATGTTTCTTAAGCATATTTGTGAATGGCTAATAATCTGTAAATAAAAATGAATATAAAGCGTAAATAGAAACTAGATATATAAAAATAAAATTTCAAGAGTTCTGGTGCCATATTGTTCATAAATTCAAGATAAAAGTCTTGGTGCCTTTTCTTTTTTTTATTAACAGGATAACTTAAGCACAACAATTAAATATTAATAATTAATTAAACGGAATTTAATTGCAGGAGATCTCATCGAGAAACGCTCCATCTGCGAGATAAATTTATTCCATGAATACAAAAGTTTTCTAGTTAGTTCGGGTTGAGGGAGTCATAACTCCGGCTACAGGCATCATGTACTCAAATCAATTCTAAGTAGTAAATATGAGAGTCAATATGCTTGATAACTTTCCCAAATTTGAACTTTCCGATTCCCATAGTTTTCGATTAAAAGGCCTCTGACAGACGGACAGACAGACACAGGAGTGATCTATATAATGGTTTCGACACCAGCTTACAACTATTACTTAAAACTTTGCGAAAATATTTCGTGATCATTCTGAGCTTTATAGTACCTTTCAAGCTGAATTATATCAAGCTGTGGTCAAAAAGAATTTACCCCCTGTTGTGTATTTTCCGTTCTTTTGTTATAAAAATGTCACGTAGGAGGAAATTTACCCTACGCGTGTTATAACGTAACCCATAATGATAAGAAAATGTCGATGCAAATGTTTATGTAAAAAAATATCGTGTGCAAATAATAATATAATTTTTCTTTTAAACGTTAACAGCTCTTGCACATACAGTTTCTATATATCAGTTTTATGTTTTTTTGGCTGAAATTTCATGGCTGAATTTGGATTGTAAAAGTTTTGTATGTAATGATATGCAGAAAAAAACCTTAGTGCGAGATTTTTTTTTTTTTTTTTTTTTTTTTTTTTGCTTTAAATATAAAATAACTTTTTATTTTAAGTTAAATTATGTCCTTTATTGATTTACAGTTATTTTCAAAATATATATTTTTGTTTATAATCTAACTGGGGGGAAAATAACACAAGAAAACCCATTGGGGTAAAATTTATCTCGCGCGTGTAATAACGTAATGGAAAGGAGCGCGTGTGCTGACGGGTTAAACCGGATACATTACTTAAATTACTAAATTGTTAAGCTCATTTGAAGTTTCGTAAATTTGCCGGGAACGTGGTCAAGTTTGCGGGTAACACGGCCACTACCCTGACCACGTTGCTCGTTTGGGAGCCATGGCAGAAAATACGTTCTACCGGGGAAACTAATGAACAATCAGCGACCACTCTCCCACCAAATTGAAGCTGAAAACATGCTTCCATATACATTCAATCAATAAATACAAGTACGGCAGGTCATTGTTGATAGTATGTGATATAAGTCACTTACCTTAGAACACAAACTTGAAAAACTCTAAATACCGCTTGAAAATCATGAAACATGGAACCACCTTGTTGGACGATTGTCTGGTTACTCACAACCTTCAAACGAAATAGTTTGACCACAAACCACGCGTTGTCAGCGCTCTCGTGACATTATTATATTTGGCGAACAGTTTGTCCGCCCTGACCACGTTATCCTGACTTCCCCTATTATGAAGTGAAAATTTACAGTGTTCATTGTTCAAAATGTGATTAAGTTTAATTTTATTAAAAACTTCGTTAGTAAAGGTAATAATTAAGTTTTAATTACTTTTTTTTAATTAATGTTAACATTGAGAACTTTTAACCTAAATTGGAGTAGATCCCCTACTATGAAGTGGAAATTTACAGTGTTCAATGTTAAAAATGTGATTAATTTTATTAAAAACTGGGTTAGTAAAGGTAATAATTAAGTGTGAATTACCTTTATTTAATTTGTTTGTTTTTTAAATTATGTTAACATTGAGATCTTTTAACATAAAATGGAGTAAGTCAAAAAAGTATCACTGAAATTTGTGGTGAATATATTAGATATGAAAACATTAAAATATTGAGTGCGATGATACTTTGGAATTTCAAATATAAATTTACGAAGAGTTTTACAACTATAATTACTGTAATAAGGAAATTGTAAAGTATTTAATGATTTTTAAATTTGAATGTTAGTTAATTTGGATTATGATGTTTTGGATCTCCTGCTTGTATACGTGTAGTTTGTTTGTATAAGTGGTGATTAAGTAATGGGATATATACAGGGTGGTCATAAAAATACTTTGCCGATATATGGAGCTCTAGCGGCCGGTCCGTTCAACCGATCGAGGTGAGATTTCAGATATAGCTATTCAGAGGTATGAGCTCGGGATTCTGTGAACGGCAACAAAATGGCTCTCACGGTTACGGTTATAGCTACAAAAACTCGAAATTTTTAAATGGCAACACCCCTTTTTTTCATCGCAAAATGTTCAGCGAATGAGAAAACCCTAAAGAGCGTTGGAACGATATGTGTATCGCAATAAACGGACGCATTATGCACCCACAAAAACAGCTCTGCGGACAGCCGAAAAAAACACGATCAGGGCGCACGAAGGAAATTTGCATATGACAGAGGCAAAATACCAATCACGGAACGCCATTCGCCAGATAGTCAGCGTAGAAAACTGATAAAAAGTGGGGTAGGAATGTTAGTTCTTCTGTCGGGAGCACGCTAATGCCGACCATTGGCCGTTCGCTGAGCTGTTTCTGTGCGTGCATGACGCGTCCGTTTATTGCGATACACGTACCGTTCCAACTCTCTTTAGGGTTTTCGCATGCGCTGAACATTTTGAGATGAAAAAAAAATGGGCGTTGCCATTTGAAAATTTCGAGTTTTTGTAGCTATAACCGTAACCGTGAGAGCCAATTTGTTGCCGTTCACAGAATCCCGAGCTCATACCTCTGAATAACTATATCTGAAATCTCACCTCGATCGGTTGAACGGACCGGCCGCTAGAGTTCCATATATCGGCAAAGTTTTTTTATGACCACACACACTATATATATATATATATATATATATATATCGATTTCTCATACAAAGGTAGAATAATCATGTACTGAAAAAAAAATCTAAAATCATTACTCAGAAAATATAGTAATTATTGCAAAACTATCGCACTTATTCACTAATATATTACGTCATATTATTAAAGTATAATGATATTATGGCTTCTCAAGTTCGTTATTTTATCTTACATTAAAATTCATATAAAAAATGTAACCATTAATAAAATACTACTAAAGGAAATGTCACTTGTTATGCCAGTTAAAGTGTTTAAAGGTCAGAACGGTCATAGTTTGTTAAATACATGAAATTATGAAAATATCCACTGATTTTGACCAAAATCACATATTTTCATATGCACTTTTTAAAAATAAATAACTTTAAGCAATTAAAATAGAAAATTACATATTTATACCCGAAAGTCACATCATACTGATGTAATTTAATTTATTTTAGAAAGAGTTATTAATACTTATGAGTATATTTCTTTTGTGAAGATCCAGTAAAACATAATGCTAAGTAATTAATGCAATATTAAAGTTTAATTAAAATGAAGAATCTTTCAGGGAAATGTATCTTTTTTACAATAAATTCGGCATGATTGAAATTAATTCTGAAAATTAAGTAAACAACGTAAATTAATGCTAATATTTGATCATTTTGCATGCATAAATCTACAAAATCTAATTGATTTTGGTGAAAGTATTTTTGTATATCATAAGATGAAGAAATTTCCTTGTCGAAACTTTATTTTCTAAAAGTGATATTAAATTAGGAATGTAATTTATGAAATTCATTCACCGACATAAAATTGCTTTTATTTTATATAGTTTGTAAAAATATTTCGTGTTGTTCAATTTTAAGAAAGATTTGTTAATTAATTTATATAAAAAAATCGATTTTCGTTTGTTATAAAATATGTCATATTCACAGAAAAGACAGATTGTATTACTCTTTAATTCACACATCCTATTAGGATCAAAATATATTTCGTTTTTTGTAAAGGTGGCAGTCTGTGTTTTATATACACGTTTGTTCAGTTTAAGTGGAGACAATCTGTATGATGTTCAGTCAGAGTTTTTAAACCAAATTTCCACAAAAAAAATGGAAATAGTAATTCGAATGAAAATTACGTTTTATTTCAATTTATGTTTTCAAAAATGAGTTTAGGGGTCGTCTTCATATCGTAATTGCTCCAAGCTCTGTAATTTTCAATACGAATAGTTAATTTTGTCATCATATTTCGATTTTTCAGTAAAACGTACCTTGGCTTTCATTCGGTTAAGTATTTTAGGAATTATGAAGGTTTAAAATTTTGAACTTGAAATGATAATTTCATTTGTAATCGTCACAAAACGGATTGCAATGTCAGTAGTTTCTTAAGCGTAACTCAAATATTATTTTGTAGAATATCCTGCAATTTTGGATTCACATATTTGAAGCTTCTAGAAATGAATTTCTGTAAAATAATTCCTTGATCACCATTTATAAAATTTTTGAAATTTTATTTCGAAAAAAAAAAGATTTTTTAATTATTTTTTGAAATAAAAAAAAATAAAAATGAATATTTTATCAGCGATTAATTTCTGGAGGTTTCAAATACCCGAATCCTAAATTACAGATTATTCCTCCCGATAGATTTTGATTTATTCTTAAAACTGCGCGCATAACTTTCTGTTTTGCAAGAAATTTAACTTTGGTAATTCCAAATTTAATTTTTTTATAATGCCTAAACTACTCCTAAGGTAAAATTTACCCCCCTTAACTCCCCCCCCCCCAAAAAAAAAGTAAAATATCATGTCAAAAATAGTTACCTGCATTTAAATTTTCAGAGTTTGGTACAATTTCAGTAAGAAGGCGACCCCTTAATCTTATTTTGTTTAGCATAACATGAAAAAAGACATTATTTCCACTTTAATGCTCATTTCCAATTTTTTCTCAGAAAAAAAAAATATGTAAAAGAAAAATTGATTTTTCATGTGTTGTTACAGTCAATATGATATTTGCGTTACTCCTAGGCATGTTTTTGGTTTATAATATAGATTATGCTGCAAATTTTTGCCATAAAGTGCTATGAAAACAACGCCCTATTTTTATTTTGAAAAATGTATTTTATTTTCATGAGCGAAATTATATTTACATACATCAAACACACACACACACATATATATATTTCAAAAATTAGTAAAATTAATAATAAAGATTTTACTTTATAATCTACAAATTATTTTTATTCTAATTACTTCTTCTTAATTTATTTATAAAAATGTTCTTTGTGCAGAGGTGAGACTAGAATATTTAAAGTACGTTTATTATGCTGAGTAAAGTTCATAAACTTCAAACTGTTCTCAAATGTGCTTATTCTGACAATAAAAGTGCTTTATCTGTTTGCACTAAACAGCTGTTCTGATAATGAGTCCTTTTGTAAAGTACTCAGTCACAAAAGTTCCCTTTTCAACCTCATAATTCAGTAGAACCATCTCACGCAATTTTGACGCAAAAGTGTATCTGCTTATTCACACGCACAGATTTCCATTCACGCTTATTAATCATGGGAGTATTTTAAACATTTCTAAGACTGCTACACGGCACTTTCATCTTTAATAAACTGCAAAGTATTTATGATATTCTTAATTAGAAATATGAAAATTATCTGTATATTGCTGGTATATTTTTTCAAATGAATAAAATAATGAAAATTATTGCATTTTTATGTAATTCTAATGATTTAGTGTAACTTCAGCTGCAATAGGTGGATGTAAATTGAACAATAATGACATTATGCACAAACACAGACACATGTATGATCCTAGAAAAAGGAATTGATTAAAACTACAAAACATGTTTTGTTGAGTACATTTTGATACATCCATCCCTTGAACCATTTTACTTGAATTAACAAAACATTTTTTGCTGACGATGCATTTTTTTTTTTATTTGAAAAAAAAATTGTTGATTCAAACAAAATTTTTATTGACCTATATGTATACAAAAAGTTTTGTTGGGTCAACCAAATTTTTGTTGATTCAACAAAACTTTTTTTCTGAGTGTGTACATACACATAATGTGTACTACTAGTAAACCTTCAGATCAGGGGTGTCAACGTCCATTTTGCATGTCATTTTACTTTTCCCCTTACTTCCCACAATATCTAGCATACTGAAATCTGCAATTTTATAATTTTACTGTGTGGCTGAGATAAGAAAGACTCTAGAATAGGTCTCGGTTCAGTACTGTTGCCAGGGTAGCTGGTCGGTTAACTTTATTTTTGGAAAGTCCGCATTTTCTTTTCTTGCCAATTTTCTCCCGTTGAATCTGTTACTCCGAGAATTATCCCAGTATTTTGTCCTTCCGCTTCTACGGACAAAATATCCCTCCCTACAAGTTTTGGTTTCTTTTAAAACATGAAACTTACTCAGGGGTTTTCTTATCTGAGGAACACAGTAGATTATATGTATTATGTCTAAAGATATAAGATTTCCAAAAGCTTAAAAAAATCTAACTTTTAAGAACTGTTATAATAAACATGAGTTCATGCAATTATACTCTTCAATTGCTTATTGTTTTAATTATCCAGAATAAAATTTAGAACACTTCAAGGGGGATTTCTTCAAGGGTATCTATTTTCTACTTAAACTTTTTTTTTTCTTTCGTAAACGGGAAACTCACAATGAATGATTTTTTTTAAAATAAATTTTCTTTTTCTGACACGTTATGAAATAGAGTTGGAAATATAAACGATAAAAGTAATTACTCAAGTTAGCAAATATTTAAAATTGAAAAGCTATAAATAATTTAGAATATGTGATTTATGTACTGACAAAAGTTCAAACTAATTGGAGTAATTGCAAGATCCCCAATGAGAAAATTTTGCATTCATGAATTTAATATTTAAATCACTTATATTTAAATCACAATGCGCCGTTATCTTTTCAATGAATGTTAAAATGTTGAAATATTCTGAAATCCCATATAATTGGATTATGACGTAAAATAATATGCTCTATATTTTTCGAACGAACGAACCAGATTTAACCGAAAACTATACAGCTAATTCTGGGTACATAAAACTTTCTACATTCCATTAGTAGTTGAATTAAAAAATAATTATTACATTAATATGTTATTAATATAATAGTCCACTTCGTTTTGTTATTACTTACCCATCATACGTAGTATAGGGTAAGTCTTGTAATCGTTTTGAAAATCGAAAAAAAAATTTTGTCGGATTTACACGTTTCAGACACTGGAGATTCCGAAAAACATATTTTTAGAAAAAAAAAAAATTTGCCGTCCGTCTGTGTGTCTGTGTGTGTGTCTGTGTGTCTGTAAACGCTCTATCTCCCAAAAAAAAATTGAGATAGAGACTTGCAATTTGGTAAGTACTTAGTATGTAATAATGGGAAGAAGCCTATTTCATTTCAATAACCTCGATTAACCGGAACAATTTTTTTCGGACTCTCGAAATATTCGTTCTGATGAAAGGTATATAAAAATTTTCGAAATTGTTTATATTAAGAAATAAATATAAAATACAATAAAAAAACATAAATTTTGCATAAAGCATGAAGTCAATCGGTTAATGAGTTGCCGAGATATTTGGAATCATATTTACCACACTCTTCGATTTTTCATGACCCTGTATTTCATCCAAATTTCACTTCAAAGATCTATTTTAATTGGAAATTTGACGCTTAATCAGATGCAATAAACCGCTAGTTAATAGGATTATTATTTTTGGAGTTATAAGGATGTTTCTTTCAAGCAATTCAGTAATCGAGCCTTTAAAGTTTGTGACGTCATCAAGCCCCGATTTTATTTGAATTGCAATGCACTTTATAAGTAGTTTACACATTTTTATTTTAATATTTTACATTATGCATATTCATGATGGGTAAGTATTACGGTGGCCCCCAACGACTATTTTTATTTAGTATAGAAAGTTTGGATTCCCTTCAAAATTATGTAAACAACATCTATCTAGTATTTAGAAGGCCCGCCCAACTTTGCCAGTGCTAATATTCTTTTTCTTGTGGTAGTGGGTCGGTAAATGGGCCTGTTCGTTTAGCGATTACAAATTGCAAATGCGGTGTTCAAAATAACAGGGAACAACGTTGTTCACGCCGCATACATCATTAAAATGAAAATCACAACAATGGGAGTCTTGTGAATTTTGATTACATAAACTGTTAACACGAGAATCATTTTAATAGATCCCTGTGCGTTTCACAACTATAAACTGTTAATATGGCAATGATTATAACGTAGCCTTGTACTCCTCATTCATAAATATAACGATCAGTATTTATATTGTAAATCCCTCCTTCTAAAATATGTTGTCTGAGAAAAGAAGGAAATGAACTGTATTTTGTATAAAGATTGGAAAACATTTCTTCAAGTGGCAACTAATACTATTTTACCCTACTTATCCCTATTATACATTAGTGTGGATCAAATGAAAACGGAACAGCATCCACAGAATGAATTGACAGAGTTTATTTCAAACATAATCTTAAAAACTACACAAGAACATGTCCTTCTGTTTCAACAAGTAATGAATACATGGATCATAGAAGTCTTTTCACTGAAATCGGAACCACTTTCGAACAACGTGCACGACATTGCCGGCCAAGTAAAAACGGAGACACTTCAATGTCGTTTTCAGCTGACCAAAGGTGGGAAAGTCATATGGCGAAGGATCCGGGCTATACAGTGGGTTTTCCAACCCTGTCCACCGAAACTTCGTCCGATTCCCTCGAGAAAGTGCCTTTGTTTCTCCCAAACACAACTCAATGACAATGCCTGTTCTACGTACACTGTCTTCGTTCGTCCATGAACTTCGCGAAATTCAACTCAATCAGTCAATAATAAATAATAACACCGAGTCGCTATTTTTTACTCGCAAACATTCCACAGACGCAGATGAATAATAGCAACAACGGATTGCCTGCCGAACGAAACCACTGGCCAGCCGGCCGCCGCGCCTGCGCATATCACGTGCTTCTGCGTGACTACATATGACAAGTCCATTTCTGAAGTAGGGGTCGCTTTTTTTACCTCCCGCTCTACATTTACGCGAATTTTCACAACACTCATACAAAAATGAAACAGATTATAACCACTGTTTCTTTTTCATTTGATCCACCCTGATATTATTATTTATATTTGTGTTTAAAATTATATTTATTTTATATCCTTAAAATGTCCTTCTAAATAAATTTTCTGATCAATTATGCCTTTGCTCGCATCTTTGTAATACTGTAAAATTGCAAAACCTGACAAATTGATTAGCCACAATTCAAAATGCTTTATATATATATATATATATATATACAATGTATATTATACAGGCTGATAATTTTTACTGGGTGTAATTTTAATAATGTGTACGTCACGTCACGTCTGTTTGTCAGCTGCTTGTGAATCGACAGGTTACCTGAGTGCGAAGAACGCTTTGCTGTATGAGCGGATTATGTACAACACAACTACGAAAAATATATAAAATCAAACAAAAATCGTTATCACAGAGCCACTTGGATCTTACAGCGTACATGGATCTTACATTTGATACAATAATGATATTTGAATAAAAATCGTTATCACAGCGACACCTTCCGGTGGAATATCTCCAAATTTAACTGGTACGTGCTGACTACAGCCAAAAACATATAAATGAAATTGGGTTCAATTATATGTTTAACTGCAGACAATTTTGATGATAAAAATGAAAATGAAACATTGTTTTTTTTTTCAATTTCCAGTACTATTTTTAAAATTGAGCAAATTAACGTCTTTTTAGAGCCTTTGGTGTCTGAATATAGGTTGGCTAGCGTAGCTCATAGAAGGAAAAATCCCGTAATTAAAAAATACTTACTGCTTAATAAAATAACACTCAAACAGATATTTCACGTTATTTAAACAAATATAATATTAGACACTTTTTGTCACGCGCAAGATCTAATTCCAGTACGATTAAATAAATGTAAGCATGATCTTACGGACACTTAGATCTTCTGACATCTACCGGGTTTGAATAAAAAACTGACGCAAAATGAGAAATTAACAGTTTCCTGATAGTTACAGTTTCTAGTACATTAAATATATTCGTTTATCGATGGGAAGAAACAGGGCCACCAAACTATGTTCTAGAGCCACAAGTTAGAGCATGCTGAGATAAATGAAAGTGAAATTATTCGCATTAAAGTCTTATTTTCCTTCAAACTGCTTCATTCATATATTGCACAAAAAAGGAAAATTTTTTATTCTAGTAATATATTATGTTACAAAAATATACAAAAACCTCTTTCGAGTTAATCGCGTTTCTGAAAAACGCTCTTTTTCTTTATAAACCTCAGAAACTAATGTATTTTCGAGAATTAAAGAAGCATTTATAAAAACAAAACTTCTTTTGTTACCACCGATTTTCGTAAATGTTTTCGAGAATTTTTTATAGCATATTAATAAATTTTCTCAATCGGACTATAGGTTTATCCGATGCTATAATTCTCAAACATACATTTTCATGTTCAGCAGCATTACATTAAAATTAAATTTAATACTATTTTGTTATTCTTGCATGTATAAATTCTGTTACGCAGCTGCAATTGTTTCAATTTGAATTGATAGTACATACAAAGAACTGATCTTTGAAAAACTGATATTGAGAAAACTAATTTATACACTAAAAATACTCTTAAATGTTTCCGAAAGTCATTCACAGCAATATCTATCTATCTATCTATCTATCTATCTATCTATGTATATATATATATATATATATACACTTATGTTTGTAAAAATTGGAACACAATGACATATTTATGAAAATTGAACTAATCTTACGACAAATGAAAAGTGAGGTAGTACATTCAAATGATTAGAATTACAAAGCGATTGCGCATACGTGGAGCGAAAACCGGCTCCTTATCAATCGCTTGTTCCAGGTATATAAGCGACTGTAAAGATGCGTTGAAGTACGTTTGACTTCCTCTGTCCGCGGTAAACGTTTCACTGGTAGTCAATATTCCTCGTCAAAAGCGGAGGAAGCTATACCAACAACTAACGGACTTCGTACGTTGGACGTAAGGTGGATTTCGTATCGAGAAATCGCAGCCCGCACGCAGTGTAATGCCACAACAGTGATGCGTGTTTGGAAGAAACAGATAGAGGAGAATCAAAAGAGGCGAAAACTTGGCAGTGGGACATGCAATAGCACAACGGCACGGGACGACTTCTGTGACGGACCCTACAGCGTGTTTTGCACAATGCTGGAGCACAACTGCAGGTGTTTTGTTGTCTAGCTCCACAGTTCGTCGCCGTCTGCTACAGCAATGTACTGCGTCCAAGGTTTCTTCTACACATGACTCCTCTCTCGCTGAATGAAAGACGGCCCCGACTTCAATGGACGTAGCAACATGGCGTGTCCACTGCACCAATAAGTTCTTTTTTCCAAGGTTTTTTTTACAATCTGGTGTACAATGATGGAAGAATACGCGGCAGATATTACAGATGGGAACGACTACTCCCACATTTTGTTATCCAGCGTCATACTGTACAAACGTCTGGCATCATAGTGTGTGGAGATATTAGGTATAATTGTTGATTCCATCTAGTTCCCATAGCGGGCAAACTCAACAGTGAACGCTACATAGGGACATTTTGGAGCCAGAGGTAAGCGATATAAGTTTTTCCTTATCCAATAAGGCAAGAAATCTTTGGACATTTGATTTACATTATTTTCATATCCTATTGCATAATATATTTTAGCATTAACATATGTAGATATTCATTTATTTACTCATCAGAAAATTTTGTCTTTATGTACAAATTAATTAGCTAAATATATACGTTTATTCATTAAAATACGAATAGACATATTTCTTTAGATATTCAATTTGTGTAAATTAATTACCTTAAAGCCTTTAGAAGAGTCTCCGAGTGTACAATAGAACTGAAAAGCTCAAATGAATCATTTCAAAAATTATATATGCGACAAGAAGATGCTGATTTGATCCCTTTGTTTACATCAACTAAACTCAATTCAATATACTGAAGATTTTCACATTCATCTTGAATTAAATATATTCTTGTTATTGCTTTAAACTATGAAATATTTACTATAAATATTTTAATAAACTTATAAGAGGTTTCTATTACATAAATATACTTTTATAATATTGAATTCGAGCATATTACATTAGATATCACAGAAAGGTATCCATATTAATCTTATTCATGTTTCATGATGTATATGTTGCAAATGAAATATTTTCCCATTAAAATAATATATTTATAGCTATCCGAAGTAAAATTGCAAAATTTAAAGTGTTGTCTTTAGTCATATGTATAGCACGATTTTCATAGTTTTTTTTTTTTTTTTTTTTTTTTTTTTTTAAATTAAAAACGCGGTAATTCAGTTTACTCTAGACAACCAGTAGCATATCTGGAGTTTTAACCCTGTATCGTTTGAAATCCGTGCAGCTGGTATAAATTAGATTACACAGCACATTGTAATCAGTGCTCTTGTTGAAAATTATACCAGACGCTTGTTGTATTATGCTTTGTGAATTTTAATAGTCTAAATGATTGTTTTAAATTATATATTAAGGAAAGTTTTAGAATTAAAGAACCTTGCTGTGATTTTAACTTTTTGAATACTCTCTATGTTAATTTTTGGCAGCTTTTCACTTTCCGCATATCTAATTATCAACATATAAAAAGTTACATCAATATTTCATTTCGTTAATTAGAACGAGAAAAAACTTTTATTCTATAACTGGCATATACACATATTTTTTGCACATATCGAAAAAATTTGTATGTATATATATTTTGACAATTGTTATCATTTATTATTTTTGTAAGTCACTCCTGTACTATCTCTACTTCCACAATTCTGATTGTTTCTTTACATTACAACTCATTATAGAAAATTATTTCCTTTAATTTTACGAATAAAATTTTCTAAAAAAAATTATTCATTATATTTATTTTTCATTATAATTTTATTTAATTACTTTTAATAGTACTAAGGCATTTTCTGCATTTTCATTCATTCGAACTTTGAAGACTGAAACAAGTATATTATTTTTTAATATCTACTTTAAAATAATATTAGTTCCCTTTAAATATTCTACTTTCAAATTGTCAATAACAGCCACGCTTTTAGCATCAGTATGCAGCATACGTGCATACCAATTTTGAGAGCATTATAAGTTATAGGTATTAGTGCAAATAGTGTTGCAGTCAACGCTCTTTTTTTGAAGCATAAGAGAATATCTTGTGACAAGAAAACCAACCAATGAGAAATGGAAAAGTGGAAAATGTGAAAATAAGAGCATTCAAAAACTGGTCTACTACAACAATATGGAAAACTTCATAAAAGTATAGAAACTTCATAGAAGTGTGGTAAAAGGAAAATAAAGAACCAAACGAACTGGAAAATTTTCTACTTAATACGTTAGATATATCACAATAGATATATTAAAACATTCACTCATAAATAATTTATATTAATTAATTGTAACTTTAACAATGAAAGAGGATTTAAACATGTAGTTAAGCAGTCTCCAGAAAAAATCAAAGAAAATTCATATTCTCTAATTTCTATTACGAAATTTTCGCTGATATAGAAAATTATTATTTTTTAAATATTTTTCCCTAGATTTAAAATTTGTCTGCAAAACACTTCTAAATCAAAAGAATTTTAACATTTTTTGAAAACAAATATTATTCATAATAAGAAAAACTAGTCGGATGTAACAATCCCAAAACTCTCTTCTATCTCATACAGGTTTCATATACACATAAAACGTATATGAACACCAAATTATCAAGTTCTAACTGAATCTAAAGTTTTATTAAATTCTGTACAATTGTTCTTGAGATATGACTATAGCTAAAATCCCGTAAATTCTGAAAAATGCAGCATTTTTGCCAGTTCTTGGGAGATTCAAACCAAAACCTAATCAACAACAACTTATGTTAACGTCTAACTGAATCTGAAGTTTGATGAAATTATGTACAATTGTTCTTGAGATATATCAATCATAAAAATCAAAGAAAAAGTAAGTATAGCAGTGCTACCTGTTAGGCTATTTATACCAAAACGTAATCAGCATCTATTTATGTCAAGGTCTGGTCTAAAAGAATCTGAAGTTTGATGAAATTCTATGCGTGGGTTCTTGAGATATAGCTACAATGAAAATCATTGCAAAAGGAGCATAGTAGCAACACCTGTTGGGCTTCGTAAACCAAAACGCAATCAGCGTTTATTTATGTCGTGGTATAAAATAATCTGAAGTTTGATGAAATGCACTGCATCAGTTCTTGAGATATAATTATTGTAAAAATCTTCAATAATGTAGCATATCAGCAATACTTGTGGCGCGATTTAACACCAATCAACATCACTTCATCCTAATCAACTTAATCAACACGAATTTATATCAAGGACTAACTGAATTTAAAGTTTTATTAAATTCACAGACTCACACACTCACAGACTCACGGACAGACATTTTCTAAAAACAGTCATATCGACTTCAGCACTTTCTAAAACGTATAAATCCGTTGAAAATTGGAATTCGAAAATTTTCATGAACCCAATACATTCTTCTTGTAAATATACAATAAAGTAAAAATAGGTAAATTTGAAAACTTCCGATTTATAATAAAAATGATTTAGCAGCATGCTTTTTAATAATAAGATAAAACATGCTTATATATCTTGACATTAACATATTTTTAACGATTTAGTAAGTCAAATACCAATTTCTACAAACAACTTGGATTTGTTTAAAGAAAATAAAATACCTTGATGTACAGAAGACTCTACGTATTATTGATCCTATAATTAGAAATATATTTTTAATTGAAAGTTTAAAATTAATTAACGTATTTATTTATAATGAAATTAATTCACAGCTTTTCATATAGAGACATTTGATTTCCTAATACCTAATATTATGAAATTACATGATAATATTTAATATTGGAAAAATCAATTTCAAAATTTTATTAGCCACACACAGGGTGGCTTATTCTTTCAATCTCTATCATTTTTCATGTTTATGAAAAGTCACAGCAATCCATCGTTGCCACAGATTAATCTCGGAAATGAAACATATGAAGTTACTTAAAAAATTAAGAACTCGAAAAGTATTTGTCACAAAATTGTTTTACAAACTGTGTTAGAATGGTAAAAAATTGTATTTTTCTTGATATAAATTTCAAATCTAATGATTATGTCGTTTTTCAAATATTAGATTTAAAAAATTACAAAACTTCACAATGGAGTACCGTAGCGAAACTTTTACGCGTAAAATGATAGTGATAAAGGCATTGTGGCTCGACGTGTATCATGTATACTGGCCATAGCATGAGTAACAAATTATAGTAAACTTATTATTCTGTTAAAATATAAAAGTGAATTTTGTATATACATTTTTAAAAAATAAAGAAAAACATTTTATCACAAACATCAACAAAATTTTGTCTCCTATTTATTCTCTTATTCCAAAGATATCGTTTTATCGTCTGCTGCCATAGCAACATGAATTAAATTTCATTAAAAAAAAAACTGCTCAGTGGTAGAAAAATATTTTTCTAAATCGAATGGTTATTCAACAACTCAACACTTTCACAGGGGAATTTTTATTTGTTATTTAGATATTTTAAAATTGTTATTTGTCATTGAGTTTTTATTCTGAGTTACAGCTAGTTTATTTATTTTTTAAATAAAAGCCGTGTGTGGCAATCTATATTGTGCCTTATAGCAGAATTTTCCCCTCTTGTAATACTATTTCATTCACTATTTTTAAAAATCTTTAATGGCATGCAGGACATAAACGCTATATTCAACCTTTTATATATATTTTTAATATTTTTGTTAAATTATTAAATTAAACTCATTTCTAAAATAACCACAATTTAATATTGTACGTAGAAATTCCACATATACGTTGCAGCTAGTCAAATATTAAATTGTGACATTATCTTTCAAAAATGACTGAAATGTGTCTTTGGAAATGCGATAAAATTTGTTTGAGAAATTTTCCTATTCTGGATTAATTCCGGATATTTTATTAAATACTTCAGCGCACTCAGAAAAAGGAATTGATTAAAACTACAAAACATGTTTTGTTGAGTACATTTTGGTTGTTTCAGCAAAATTCAAGTAAAATTGAACCATTTTACTTGAATTAACAAAACATTTTTTGTTGACGATACAAATTTTTTTGGGTAAAATTTAAAAAAAAAAAAAAAAAAAAAAAAAAAAAATTTTCATTGACCTATATTTAAACAAAAAGTTTTGTTTAAATATAGGTCAATGGAAATTTTGTTTGAATCAACACATTTTTTTTTTTTTTTTTTTTTTTTTTGCAATTCCAGAAAAAAAAAAATTGTATCGTCAGCAAAAAATGTTTTGTTAATTGGAGTAAAATGGTTCAATTTTACTTAAATTTTGCTAAAACAACCAAAATGTACTCAGCAAAACATGTTTTGTAGCTTTAATCAATACCTTTTTTCTGGGTGCAATAAGACTGCATTGAGCAAATAAAGAAATAACGAGACTAGCAGAACACAATTACTCATTAGTATGCTGTTGAAGGAGAAAAGCTATCAATAAATGAAATATTAAAGGCAAATATTTTTTTTTTTGCCACTATTGCTCGTTCATGTTCCTTATTGCAATAATTTGTTTTTAGCGACCTGTTTCTGCTTGATGTTTGTTGATTATTTCCAAGTGCTAAAATTTCAAAGTTTATGTTTGGAATGTATTTTTGAAAAGAAAATTTTTTCCTATCAGGAAACCAATATCGATTATTACAAAAATATTTAAACCATTAAAATTATTGTAATCTAAGACCAAAAATGGTTAAATATTGGATTTAAATTGGAAACATATACAATGAAATGCCATTCTTGCTGAAGAAATGATAACCCAATTAGTCAAGCTCGTTTTTGGCACTTTATCTCTCTACTAGACAGGTAGCATATAAACTACCATCAGTGTTGCCAATTTAGTGGAATTTTTAATGCAGATATACCGAAATTTATATCAGAATTTCGGAATGGCAAATATTTGCTTTATTTAGTTTATTTTCCGTGATTAAAATAAATGAAAATTTTTACTTGGAATTTCTGGTATGATTTCACATTCCCTTAATTTGCGAATTTCTATAATGCCTTCTACCATGTTCAATAGAAGATTAATACATTCTATAATAAGATTACAATTGATTTCTCTTTGACTAGGTTGTGGCACCCGAGGATGCATTCTTCCTCGTCATGCCTTGGATAACGTATGGTTATTTGCGTGATTGATTAAGTAAGATCAATTACATCAGCTTGTTTTAAATAGTTAAAAAAAACATGTCGGTTCCTCCTGGCCTATAATAAATCTGGAAAAGTTGAAAAGCGAGACATCATAAGAAATAATTCATATACTAGCATACGCCCCCGTCAAAAATGACGGAAATGTGATATTTTAAGTTTAGAACGTTAAGTCATATTGCTGACATATTATTTAATTTAAACAGATGATATAAGATGAAATATTGCGTGTGTTTTAATTGGAGATCCAATATGGGATTTCAGTAATGTTATCTTACTGTCATCTTGTGCTATGCGCGATCCTTCAGATAGTGGCAAATCATCAAAATCATTCCAAAAACTGTGTTGGCAAAAGTCATACTCTAGAGGAAAAAAAAAATATATATATATATTCCTATGCTTTTAACTGTAATTTGGACATGAATTTTAGCCTAATGTGCATAAAAATTTAAGAATGGTTAAAAATTTTAGGAATATAAAAATCTGTATTTTTTCCTATATTATTGATAAGTGGCTGCTAGTAGCCATAAAAATATGCATAGGTTAAAAAAGAAAGTTAAAAAAAAGCCCTTGCATTTCTTAAACAATTAAATATAATTCACAGAAATATATTAAATTCAGCTTAAAATATGCATAAGTTATATATAGATATACATAAAAAAAATTGCAAATCTTATTATAATTATTTTATTAATAATTAAAACTATTACCAATAAAAGCAGTAAAATGCAATTTAATTATGTATAATATGATTAACACAGCACATACCTGAGGTCGATCCAGGCAAAAAATAGGGTCTATTTAATTCCATTTAATAAAGAGCTCTTAACAAAATTTAATTTAATGAAAAGGGACCATTCTCAAAATTTTATTTCATTAAAAGAATCCTTAAAGCAAAATTCAATTTAAAAAATGTAAACTCATCATAAACTTATCTTGTTAAAATTTCACAGGCATATTTTTTAAACAATAAATTTGCTGACAAGAGAAAAATATTAGGAACAGGCTTTTAAAAATCCAAATAATAAATTCATAATTTAGCAGCATTCGATCTTTCACTGTAAAATTTTATTTTTCATAGAAAAAAAAACGTGCATCAATTTTTACATCTTAAAATATTATATTTCACGCTTGGTAGATGGCGCCACCAAATTGACACGAGAATGATTTTAAAAAGTTAACAGTTGGGAATTAAAAAGGCCTAAAGAGGCAACTAATCGCAGCTGTCTGTACAGGTGTCATATAAACACAGAACACTAATTTCACATGAAATCTGAAATTGTACAAAAAGAATAAAATAATACTTATAAACAAATTAAAAATACATATAATGCAATGGACTTGAACACAGAGTTCAGAGAATAAATAGAGATGAAATGTTTACTTTTGGCCTGACGCTGAAAATCCAACCCTACTGTGAGACATATTTAAAGGCTTTAATATGCTTTTACAAATATATTAAAAGCAGAATCGGATGTTAATCGTATTTTTTTAATGAATTCTAGAGTCTTTCATATGATAGTTTCTTGATTTGGAACTTCGTACTTTTCGTGTTTCTGAATGGCAATGGTCTTCATTTGTTTATATTGCTAATCTGTTGTTGGTAGCTGCTTATTTTTAATTTAGAACTTAAAACCTTATAATTGTTTAGTTTTTGAAGGTTTTAGAGAAAGTGAAGTAAAAAAGATGTGATACAATGTACTAGATTAAATAAGGCAATTGTTCGATTTATAATACGGCATCGGAATGCTTAAACCTGACATGGCCGCGATATGTTTTTTTTTTTCTTTTTTTTTTGAGGATGGGCGCGACCCGTAATTTTTGTATCGTCACCTTAGCCTAAATAGATATATGTATATTCTGAAATATTATTATGCTATTTAAAGATTGCGCATCTTTTATGTTAGTTAATGTATCCGCACACCTTCGGAGGTGATGTTTTGAAATTTTCTTTTTATACTATTTCTTTCTCATGACATTTAAGTTAAAACTTGTAAAAAATATAAAAATTTTAGAAATTACTCAGAATTAATTTTTAAAAGTGAAAAATACTCAAAATTTTGTAAAAATTTGACATTTGTGCAAAACATGATAACTCAACATCAAATCAATGCATTCAAATTTTGTAAAATGCATAATAAAGAGAAAAACTTTCTCTAGGACATAGTCTAGACGCATTATAATAGCACCTCTATCACAGAAGTTATGACAGTTAAAGTACTAATGTAATGAAAAATTCGTAAAATTTCTTGCAACTTTCTAACTTTTACCAGTGTAAATATAAAACTAATTAATATATCATCATGATTGTACTCTATTCCCTCAATAAACATTTGTAAAATAAGTGAAAAAAAACAAGGCCTTTCATGCATAATTTTTTACTATATGTTGTTTTGCGTACAGTAAAAATCTGAAAAACTTCATTTTGAGAAAAAGCTAAAAATAACTTTTAAAGGCTTTTAATTTAATTTAATAAATTTTAATAAATTTTTTTAACATTTTAATAATTAATTTTTATTTTTAAAGGTTTAATTTTATACTTCATGTATTGTCTTGAACATATAATACAATTTAAATGCTACATCTCGAAAAAGAAGAATGTAAACATACATTTCAGCTGACTTCCGGTTTGCAGAACGATATTTCCTGTTCTAAAATTCTTCGACAAACTGTAAAAAGAAGTAAATATAAACGGCTATAACTCGGGTTCTAATTCAGATACTGACACAATTAAAGTAGAAATCGATATATATAAGATCAGACTTTAATATTATTGCAAAAATGAAAAATCGATATTTTTCTTAAACGAAAAAATCACTACAATACATGTAAAATTTAAGCTTATAATAAATGACAAACAAACTACTTTGTGTGAGATAAAAATCTATAAATTATTTTAACTTATTGAGTTTTCTGAAATAATCAAATAACAATAGTTATCATGTCTTGAAAAAATTGCTTTAGAAAAAGTAATATAAACAACAAACTAAAATAAAAAGAATCTTCTGAAATACATCCTTCCATGCTTCATATTTATGATTGAGCAAGGCCATTTTAAAATCATTTACGATTCACTGCGAAAATGATAAGAGATCAAAAGAGTGATTTTTATTTGGAAAACAAAATTTTTGTTTCAGAATAGAAACAATCAATAATTTCATTTTAAGAAGCAAAAAAAATAGTCGTTTCATAAATAATTCATTCTTTATAAATCTAAACTTGTTTTACATTTATGTTTGATATCAGTAATTGTAAATTGAGTACTTAAAAAATGTTTATGTCAGAGAGAAATATTTTTTTTATTCATTATTTGATTTCATATGATATGCAAATATATTGTTTCATACAGATTCATAAAAAAAGTTGGAAGTGTGTGCGAAAAGCGAAATATTTTAAATTGATCTTGTTTTATTAACAGTCGAAACAAACTGAAGATAAAGAGAAATTCTTATAACTGTAAATTGAGTACTTAAAAAATGTTTATGTCAGAGAGAAATATTTTTTTTATTCATTATTTGATTTCATATGATATACAAATATATTGTTTCATACAGATTCATAAAAAAAGTTGGAAGTGTGTGCGAAAAGCGAAATATTTTAAATTGATCTTGTTTTATTAACAGTCGAAACAAACTGAAGATAAAGAGAAATTCTTATTCATATTGAGTAGTTAGTTTTCATTCGTGAATTTTTATATTAGTTTTGTTATTAAAACAAATTTGTGATCCCTGATCATATCAATATATATCAATTTGCATTACATGCACTGAAATTGCATTCATGATGATGAATTAAAAAAAATCTGCTGTTTCATTTCGCAGTGCCATTTGATTGACAGGTACTATGAAAAGTGTTTTATGTGTTAAACGTACGTAGTACAACGTGGCCATAAATAAAATGGCAGTACTCAGCGTGTTTTGTAGCGCAGTCTCAGTGTGACAGTGAAGCTAAATTTTGAAGAAGAAATTAAAATGACGGGAAACAAAGGATTCCGCGAAAAAAAAATAGCTTTTCAAAAGTCAAATCTAACTGGATATGTGACGCTGTGTAATATAAAAAACTCAAAATCTGAACTGAAATAAAATAACCTTTTATTTTACATCGTTTGCATTCAATGCACTGACATGGCATTCATGATGATAAATAAAAAAAAAAAAAAATCTGCTGTTTCATTTCGCAGTGCCATTTGATTGACAGCTACTATGAAAAGTGTTTTATGTGTTAAACGTACGTAGTTCAAGATCGTCATAAATAAAGTGGCAGTACTCAGCGTGTTTTGCAGCGCAGTCTCAGTGCGACAGTGAAGCTAAATTTTGTAGAGGAATATAAAATGACGGGGGACAAATAATTCCGTGAAAAAAAATCGCTTTCCAAAAGTCAACTCTAACCGGATATGTGACGCTGAGTAATATAAAAAAATCAAAATTCGAACTGAAATAATATAACCTTTTATTTTACATATTTTACTATTTAATTGAAGATGATATTGAAAGAGTATTTAAAGCTGTAAATTCATATAAACTCTGATACATTCCCTTTATCTACGATTTCATTCACTGATTCCCGAAGAAAGTAAAATGAAAAAGAAGACTCTTTATTCAAATTTTACATTACATCCATTAGCATAGTGCCAGCTTATTGGGCTTCGAATGGGAATGTGTTACTTTTAGAACGGCCAAAAAAGTGCGTAAAACTGACGGTTCTTTGTCCGAAATGGTTGAGAAAAATGATTGAGAGGAACTCAAAAGGAATGGCTGATAGTTTTAGGAAAACCAGTTCACTGAAAGTTCAATCGGGCAGAGGACGCAAATCTGTTTCACAGGATTCAATCGAAGATGTTGTAACGGCGATTATTGATAGAGCACAAGACAACATTGCTGGTATTTCCAGTGCTGGTGGGGTTGCTCGGAATCTATATACTGTATTGTACGATATGAAACACTTTACGAAAAATTACTTATTTCCGTCTACAAAATCAAGTTCAGGTTCATCTGAGCGGGGTGGCGTCCCGATTGGCTATAGCTCTACAAGCCCTGCTCAGATCTGTACAAGATCAGGGGATATGGCAAGGAATGGCCGTCCCGGGAACCTAGATTTCGCTTTAGAGTATGAGTGCAATCCCGGGAAAAGAGTGTACAAGATCAGTCAAGTGTAAGAGTTACGTCACACCGACCATGATAAGCGATTGACTTTTACTTTCACTTGTCAGAATAAGGTCGGATGAGGCTTGGCCATGCTAAATCTTAGAGTAGACGAGGCCCACCTTTACCGAATGGGTGTGTGATAACAAGAAATATCAATTTGGGGATTACAATTCACCAAATACATACAAAGAATTTTCCTTACAATCACCAAAGAAAACTTTTTGGTGCGGTTTCACAGCAGAAATGATCATAGGACCATACTTGTATGAGAAAATAACACCGAAATGACAGATAACCTGTTCTGCTACCATTGACAAAGATCGCCACATGTTAAACATCTTTGTACTTACATCAATTCAGCGAAGACAATGCCTGAAGAGAATCCTTTTCATTTAAGATGGAGCTATTCCACACATTGCTGTATGAGTACAGCAGCTGCTACGGCAGAAATTCAAACAGAAACAGTGATTAGCCACTTCCTTTCAACTGCATGACCGCGTCGGTTAAGTGATCTTACTTCAAGCCACTTTTGGATGTGGGGTTTCCTAAAGTCCAACGTCTATCTCGGAGATATCCGTACCGCGCTACATTGAAGGGTAACGTGTCATGGTCTTTACGGGATATTCCTGAAGACATGTTGTTCTCTGCTTTTGTGAATGTTGTGCACAAAATGCTATTTTGGTCCATAAAAACGGCGGACACATACAATTTGAATTGATTGTGCTAAATAAAAGGTAATTTTATTTCACTATTGATTCTGTATTTTTTAAACTTTCTTTCGTAATACAAAGCGCCACGTATCCCCTAGCGGTTATTTTAGAAACTATTTTTAGTAGAATCCTTTGTCCCCCGTTTTGTTTAATCATCCTACAAAATTTGGCGCCATTGTCGCAATTAAATCGCTCTTCAGTACACGCTGAGTGTTGTGTATTTCATTATTGCCACCTTGTACATAAAAAAAGATTTTTCCGGCCTCGTAGCTGAAGGAAAGGGTGGCTTCCCATTCAAAAAAGCATTTCGAAAAAGCATTGCTATTTTGTTTTGTTTTCCCGAAGTAAGTGCTTTAATTTTCACAGCTATTCATCAGAATTTCTATACAATCTCAGTAGTGCGAAATATTTTAAACGTAAACGATTTCTCATAAGCTACTAATCTAGACTAACAATGTGAACATCAACGGTTCGTTTTAGTAGCAGCCATGTTTATATAAAAGGCCGCGCAAACTCTCCTACCAAAATTGGACAGTTTGCGCATCTGATACTTAGGAGAGATGGCGCATTGTTTCCATTAGTTTCCTTGCTAGGAGAGATTACGGTAATTGGCTTATTGGTAAATTTCGGCTTATTGGTAAATTAGCCTAAATAAATGAAACATTAAAATGGACTAATTTTAAGTTAAACAAGTAACTTAATGTTATTTTGTAACCTTATCTGGACTTGCTTTTTCTGATTCCTTATTTTTTCCCCCTGTAATAAATTTTTTTTATCGTTTTTTAAATTATTTCCTTTTTCTGATTCTTTAACCATTATGTTGAAATATTCATTCAGAATACAACGATATTTGTTCACAAAAACCTTACAACAATGTCATTTAAGTGTAATTATTATTGTAAACAGTTTAACTGTAATTATTATTAGTAACAATAATGTGCGCAATCACATCAACCCTATAAGGACAGATTGCGCAAAATAACTTTCTTGGTTTTATTACAACTGTTCTATTAAATTACAACATAACAACAAAATAGCAATGGAAATGCATAAAAAACAAATGAAGTCAAAATTATTCATGGATAGTTTAGCAAAAAATTTATATTTAGATTATTTATTGTTATTCTTTTGAATTATGCGCAGACTTTCCTAGCTTTACCTTACATAAATATTTTACTTTAAATTTAGAATACTTTTAAAGCTAAGACTGTATAATCAGCATTATGTGTAAACAATTGTGCCGAACATTTATTAAAATTAATATTATTTGTAATTTTAATATAATTTTCTTTATTTTCATTAGACTAAACAAAAATTAATTAAAGAAAATAAGGGAACTTCAGGCAGAAGTAAATTGCAAATCATTCACTGAAAAATCTATTCACTTATACCGAAAATATTTAAAATATGTTCCAATAAAACTTTTGTAACTGAATCTAAACTTTAATTGAAAACTAGATGATTTCAATATTTTAGATACATGTTTTATTACAGATAAGAAAATGTAATAGTAACCGAAGTACTTAAATATAATTTACGCGTAATAATCGTTTAAATAATATTAGAAAGCAGCGAGAAACAGCTTATTTAGCAATTATTTCTAATTTTATCTTCTGTTGAATAATCTTAAAGGAATTTAAACGTTCATTAACAATTAGTTAAAGCCTTAGAAAGTGAGATACGAGTTAAGTCATTAATTAAGATTGCAGATTTTCAATTTTATTGCTAATAATTACAAAAGTAATTAAAGAGGAATTAACGAGTGTTTTGATATTTAGGTATGTTATAAGTTAAGCCTTTATTTAATTAAATTCATAGAAACTGAAATGGAACAGTATTAGAGTAAATAACATGCGATTGTGTTTATACATTTTTAAACTATGTTATCTATGATTCGACATAAATAGTTTTAAAATATACTTAGCTTTTCAATTTATGGTTATTTAGAAATCTTATTATTTATGTAAATCTAAGTTAAAATCAATGGAATTGGAAATAAGTATTATAATGTTATATAGCTGAATAATTAAATAATAACAGAATAAATCAAAAAGGATTAGATCGAAAAAACATATTTTCTGAAATCAGAATTGTGTTAAATTTCTTATCCGTGCAAGTCTTTTAAAATTCATAGTAAAACGTTCTCGAATCTGTTACTATGTATAGCATTTAACTATAGAAAATCTAGAATTTATAAATTCCATATTTAATGCTTAAGATAAACTTGTTATATAATCAAAATTTAGATTCTTTCACATAATGTTAGCAATTTTATTTATGATCTCCAAAATATTTTTGATTTTTAATCGATATTTAATATCTTTCTTGTTAAAAATTCTGGTCCTACAAATTTAGATGTGTTCTTATAAAAATAGCCTAAACTATAACGAGGAATAAACTTTCCCATATAAATTTCAATCCTTAAAACTAACTGTTTATATACCAAAATTGAAATTATATCGTAGAATTTTGGATACAAATTCTATTTTTTTTAGAAATATGCTCAATTTTAAATCACTATGTTAACTTTCTAAAAATATTTGATTGGAAAACTACTGCATAAATCGATGAAACATAACTGATTTACATAAAACGTAGAAATATAAATAAAAAAAAAAACATGAAAACAGTGAAAATTAATCACAATTTATTACTTATTACTAGAGTATGTGAAAATGAAATAAAGGATTTAAAATATTAAAACCCTTCCGTAGATGTTAAAATTTGCGTCGAAGTGCCGAGCGCTCGTTAAAATGTATTATTATTTATGATGATCGACCAGAACCTGGCCATCATTTGAGAAATATGCTCAATTTTAAATCAGTATGTTAACTTTCTAAAAATATTTGATTGGTAAACTACTGCATAAATCGATGAAACATAACTGATTTACATAAAACGTAAAAATAAAAAATAAAAAAAAAAACATGAAAACAGTGAAAATTAATCACAATTTATTACTTATTACTAAAGTACGTGAAAATGAAATAAAGGATTTAAAATATTAAAACCCTTCCATAGATGTTAAAATTTGCGTCGAAGTGCCGAGCGCCCATTAAAATGTATTATTATTTATGGTGATCGACCAGAACCTGGTTGAAGCGAAGAGGGCGAAAATGAGAAAAAATCTGTAACTTCCGGAATGCACGCCCAGTTAAATATCAGAAGGCGAAACGAAATATGAAAAACCGGTAGGGGGATGGAGGAGTCTATTGAGCGAGGTGGGTTATTCCAAACCAAATGCACCATTGACACCAAGTAGATTAAACTAAATTTTTGTATATTGCATTATATTTAATTAAAAGAAAAGCTCGCATATTTCTCGGGTTTTTCAAGTTTTCCGGCGATTTTGAGCCATTTATAAAAGCAACCCTATTAAAACTTTTAGCAGAATATAGTAAATTTTGTCCTATTTTCAATTCAGGTTATTTGGAATTCGTACAGCAATTTTCGATTTTTTCGCATTTTTTTCTGTTTCGATTTTGTAGGATATGAGATGTTTTTATCATTTTTTATATTTTTTATTCTACAGCCAGCCAATGGTATATTTCTAATCCTAGTATAAAGAAAACCTCCAAGAATCTTTTAATTATTTTAATATATTAAAAATTTAAATTTATAAAATTTTTAAGGACAATATGAAAATACGAAATTTGTGTTGACGGCGATGAAGATCGAAAGAGGTATTTTTTCGCTTTCGTTTGCTATTATAACCTTTTTATTGGCAAAAAGTCTGTTATTATGAAAACGAGAACTGCGTTTCTTCTTCACTCAGAGAATTGGCGCAGCTTGTACCCTTAAGGATCTTGTGCCATTAAACCTTATACAACCAACCAACCAACCTTCACTGAGAGACCACCCTTCACTGAAGCCTATTTTAAAATGCGACAGCCCCTTGTTTTGTTATTTCTGTTTATTATTTTCTTCTGTGTTTTATGGGATAGGATGAGGCAAATGAGGTAGCAGTTATTTTCGTTCCGCCTTTTTAAATAATTAAATAACTCGAGAAATTTTGTTGTGGTGACTCGAGGGAGAAATTTTATCCCATTAGATTTGCGACGAGGTATACATTTTCTCGGCATACAGTTACCGGGCTAGTCATGTATGCTAAATATATAGCAATAAATCACATGTATTAAGTTGCATCGTAAAAATTATTATATATTCTAGTGTGTTAATTAAAGCTTGTGAGCGATCCTTTATCATGAATTTACCCTCAGAAAAAATACTGAAATCAGCTTCTTTCATTCCCGATAACATCCTGAATTCTCACGATATAGGCTGTCATTTTAAAATATGTTGTCTGATATAGATGACTACTAAGTTGTCAAATAAATTCCGAAATCTTTTGCGCGTGTATAATTAATTATTTTATTCTATTCCTTTTTAATTGTAGCAAAATATTTCTAATGTATATCGTCAAGTTTCCTGAAAGTAGTGTTATGTTCGGTCTTAAATTCTGCATGCTATAAAGAAAGCACTAATGGATTCTTTTTTCAAACAAACATTTATATCTTTATAAATATACGTACTATTCTTAAAAAATGCATACAAAAGCTGTACAGGGCCAATTTAAAAAACTTGTTGTAGATACAGAGCATTTGGAACTTTTTATAATATAGGGGGATCGCAGATATTTTATTATTCAATTTGTCGCTGATCGTTTAATTGTCTCTATTAAATTTCAGTAAAATCTACAAAATCAGTTATCTCCGATGTTCTTGAAGTATTTTTGGAGAATTTCTACAGAAAGTCAAAAATCGATTGCGTTCGGGTACTTTTGATCTAATAGTGAACGTATTTAACATAATAAAAAATGCTGATATTCTTTTATCAAAAACATTTTACAGAAATTATAAACCAAAAGAAAAATAAAGCACCACTTTATAAAATAATTAAATTTTAAAATACAGTAAGTAAGAAACTGCAATAAGATACATAATTTTAAAGTAAAATTGAAAATTTGAATTTTTTCGTAAAATTTTTTAGCACGGGCCCTGACAACTATTTCCAAATAGTAATGTTTACCTCATCAAATGACAGAATTTCTAAGATTAAATTAGACGAAATTTGTTATATGCAAATGTTAATACTCAAATTTAATAATCCCTGGATACCATGATAAATATTATTCACATTATTATTAATACATGTTGGACAATGGCACCATGGAATATTATAAATAAGAATATATTAATAAAAACACATAAAAATGCCAAATGGCACAGAAAACAAGAACCTTTACATATACTTAATAAATATGATGATAGAAATATAATATCTACGTTCTGAAGTCGTCCTCAGGGTAAAATATGATTTTGAAGTGATCTACAAGTTCAGAAACGCAAAAGTCCTTTATGAGAGACAATTTGTTGAGTCTTGACCAATTACATGATTGAAAATTGCAGTGACGCCATTCAGTGATTTCACTAGAAAAATTAAAATGAAAAAAGTCGGAGATGAATCGAAAGTTAGAGTGAAGATCATAAAGTGTCAACATCTATGAACGGCGAAAAGGATTCTTTCAAACAAGCTCATGGTGAAAAATGGAAAAATAGAAATATTGTAAACATTAAGACTTTTAAAAAATATTATGCCAGATTTTTGCGATATTATAAGATATATTATCATTGCAGGCATTATGCTATTATTCACAATTACTTTGCAAAATTTATCAAATTTATTAGATTAAAACATACCACCAAGACAAATAAGTTAATTGTATTACGATGTTAAAGGAAAAGTCTGAGAATAACGATATGAATTTAAAAATGTTTTTGTTTTGTTATAACAGAGGATTTATTTATTGGATTTCAGCTATGGTAGACGAATATACATCTATGATACAAAAATTAATTTGAAGCTATTTTATTCTTCTCAAAATTTCCTTGATGCACAAAAAGGAATAACGTATTACATAAATAGTTTTCTTAAAAAAAAAACTTTTTTAAAGAAAACTCGCAAAATTAAGAACTTAAAAATCACTTTGCAAAGAAAACACATTACGGTATGATTTCTTGAGAAAAGATTTGTTTTTCGCGCGACCAGTTTTTTTAACATAAAAAAAAAATCTTTGTTATCAAGTTACGGAAACGTACGTATATCCTTTATCGGCAGTTACATAATGTCGTATTTCTGGCATAATGTAACGAGCAGTATGTCATTAGGCCCCAAAAATTACGCAACATTCTATTCTAAGAATACTTACAGTCAGCACATGCAGTTTTTCCTCTAATAGTATAGTTTCTGTAAATAAGAGAAAAAAATGTTAAAAAAAGATCTTGATGCATGTTAACATGAAGATACTTATTGCGAAATTTATTCAAATTGGAGTTTTCTACGAAAATATTTTAATGGCTTCTTATGAAAGCAGTAAATGAAATGAATTTTAAATGAGATTGCGTAGAAATCTTTCTTAAAATGTGCTTAGAAAACATAATGATGACGATCCCGCATTGTTTTTATTTCTATTTTTAATAAAGCTTTGGCGTTACATAAAGTAACATGTCGTGTTAAATGTCTCATTCTTAAAATGCTGCACCAAAAGCAACTAATTTACATTTTAATGCAATATATGCTTCAGTCACCCTTTCTGCAGAAAAAAAGATGAAAACTGTTATAATTAAAATGTTCAAATGAAATAATATTCAAAATAGGTGTTCACTTGTTAATGTCTGTACATATACTTATTTATACATTTTACCAATTTTTTTCAGACATTATTTATAAAGAAGCATGGTTAAAAATTTCCATTAAAAACGTCCTTCATTTAAAAAAAATTAAAAACAGTCTCTAATAAAAACTTCCACCACCTAACAAAAGCGCTTTCACCCCCCGCCAGGACATCATCAGTTGTGATCTCTAACCAACTTCTTCTCCATTATATAGATGACTGGTGGCTGAAGAGCTCCCCCTACCGGATTTCAATATTTTTTCTCTCTCTCTCTCTCCCTCCCTCTCTTCCAACATTTTTCTCCAGCGGCAAGCAAGTAATCAGTGTACCATGTCATTGCACGTTGCTTTGGAAGCATTTATTTCTATTGATTCTCGTAATAACGCGTTATGTAAGTTTTCGTAGTTAGCTATTTTCTTTATTTGTAGGGTACCAAGTTTTATTGGGGTTTTAACGTTTAATCTTGCAAGAGCTGTTGACTGTTTATTTAGTTTTTTATCTCGGATATGTTCTTTCTTCCTTTCTTCTATTTTCCTCTTCGTCATTCCTATGTAAGTAACTTTTTCATTTCTGCTGTTTAGACAATTTATTTTGTATATTCCTGCTGTTTGTATTTCTTCATATTTTTCTATTTCATTTTTTATTGATTTGAGGAGGGATGGATTGGGGGTTAGTGGAACTATTTTTCCCAATTTTTCTAATTCTCGTTTTATTTTGAAAGATACACCTTTTATATATGGGATATGGGGAGTGTATGTTAGATTCCTCTGTGCTAGTTGTATATGGTCAATTATTTCTCTTTCTCTTTCAATTAGTTTAAGTATAGTTTTCCTCGGATGTCCTGCCTTTAAACCTATGTTTTCAATGATTTTTAACTCTTCTTTTAGTGATTTTTCTGTTGAACAAACACCCCTATCGGATGTTAAAGGAAATTTTTAACCATGCTTCTTTATAAATAATGTCTGAAAAAAATTGGTAAAATGTATAAAGAAATAATATTCTTTGGCATAAAAAAAGCTTAGTTAAATATGTCAATATTTCTACCTATCTACATATATATGTCTACCTATTTATATGTAGGTCTATATTTTAATATATTTATAACTCTCTCTGTATATATATATATATATATATATATATGTGTGCATAATATGAAAGGAAGAAAGAACATATGCGAGATAAAAAAACTAAATAAACAGTCAACAGCTCTTGCAAAATTAAACGTTAAAACCCCAATAAAACTTGATACCCTACAAATAAAGAAAATAGCTAACTACGAAAACTTACATAACGCGTTATTACGAGAATCAATAGAAATAAATGCATCCAAAGAAACGTGCAATGACATGGTACACTGATTACTTGATATATTAATATGGCATATTGATATGCAAACAGTTGATTTACTGGAATGAACAAATAGACGATGAATAACAAAATATGAACTTTAATACATTCCTAGAAATATAATTCTACAATACTTTACTATCAATTTCTTTTCACCTAATACACTTCTCGCCAAACATCTACAATATTTTTACCAACAAAAAACAACTAGGCCTAACAGTGTCTTTACTGGATATTTTTCATTTCGATGCTTGCTTCGCAATAAAAATTAGAAGACTCCTCTATTTCGATTTTTGAAGATATTCTAACTCGCGATCTAAACTTTTTATAACTCTTGCATTTAAATTATGGATAATAGTAGTACTAGAGTTTCAGTTAATTTGATGATCATTTTACGTCATAAAGGAAATGAAGTGTTTAAACTCAAATCCTGCAAATATATATCTGAAAATAGTAGGAAATACCTTCAAATGTTTGCACCTATACCTATTAACATAGAGATTTCATAAACATATTAACACGTCACG
Source organism: Maratus michaelseni (assembly GCA_963931845.1). Taxonomy (NCBI): domain Eukaryota; kingdom Metazoa; phylum Arthropoda; class Arachnida; order Araneae; family Salticidae; genus Maratus; species Maratus michaelseni. The sequence continues at coordinate 199,444,875 of OZ007593.1, read as the reverse complement.
AATACAAAATGCTACTAATTTATTTTTTAATCCATCTTTAACAATTTGTTAAACATAACAAAGTAATCGGCTCGTTATTTTTATTAATACTTAAGCGGTCTATTTACTCCGTTCAGGAATGTACTAAATTAACTTGGAATAATGTACTTTTATCGTACTTGTCTATCATACTTTTATATATCTATGGTGTTAGAGAAATTTACTCTATGTCACCTATATCGCATAATTTATTCCGAGCAATTATTTATATCGCATATTTTTATTAGTTTTAACACAATTATTCTAATTGGTAAATAAATCAAATAAGTTGTAATTTAACAACTGAGTGAAAAAGCGTGCATGCCAGGATTCAAAACAGGGACTTTTGGCTTAAGCTTCCGATGCTCTGCCAACTGAGCTATCCTGGGCAAATCTGGCATACACAATTCATTCAGAGGACCTTGTTGATTATGACGTGTGGTCAGATATCTGAATCAGCTCAACACAATAAATCACAGGTTATAAAACTCCAAAAAATTTTTGAACATGTAAGTACGCTTTTATTAATGTTAGATTATGACAGAGATTTGGAAGCTTAAGTTGATTACTGGTTTAAATCCTGGCTTAGACACTTTTTCACTCAGTTGGGAAATTACAACTCGTTTGATGTAATTACTAATTATAATAATTGTGTTAAAATTAATAAAAAAATAATTACGTATCCAACGAATTCTTGGAGTTCTATTACCTGCGATTAATTCTGTTGATCTTATTTAGACATGCGACAAGATGTCCTAATCAACAAGGTTCTCTGGGTGAAATTTGTCTGCCAGATTTGTCAAGTATATTTCAGTTGGCACAGCATTAGAAGATTAAGGCAAAAGTTCCTTGTTCGAATATAGACCGGGACATTTTTTCACTCAGTTGGAAAATTACAACTTGTTTTATATCACATAACTTGTATGTACGTGTAGGTGCATTTATACTGTATAACCTGTCCAACATAATAAGGACATTCCATTAATTTAAATAGAATTTTATGAATTTTTGCATGAAGTAATAAGTGAAAACGTAAGATTATATAATTCAGTGAGGAAGATAATAGAAAAAGCTGCTCTCGCAACACAAAAGAAGAGAACACCACATACATTTCAATCGCAAAATTATCGGTGAGGGAAAAGCATCTTTCCGATTGGAAATTATGTCTTCTTAAAGTGTATGTTTTACATAAAGTCTCACTTTTTATGTAGAAATTGTACAAAACTCTGACATTTTCAATATGAACACACAATTTTGACAACATACTCAGAAGATTTTGGCATAGAAGAATGTGAAAATAATCGGGGAGGTAGTTTAGAAAATATGCAGGTTTACATTTTTGAACTCCTAATGTTCGATTCACTTTTAATAGTTGTAAAACAAACTGCAATCCGCGCAGCTTATTAAGCATGACTCAAAAACTACATTGTGGAATGAGCGGTAATGTTACATTTACTTATTTGACATATTGGAAGCTTCAAGAAATCAATTCGTGTTAATTTTGTATACATTATAATGTTTTTTTTTTTTTTTTTTTTTTTTTTTTTTTTTTCATAAATTATATGTGTTTAAATTAATATTCGAAAAAGTATTTATAAGTACAAAATAGCAAATTATGTACGGAAAAGTTTAGAATATTAAAATACGTTACTTATATATCTATCGATATCTATCTATCTATTTATCCCTCTCGCTCTATGTATATACAGGGTGTGCACCTCAGTAATGCATATAATTTTCATTATGCTTGAAATAGTGAAATATCACTAAATTACACTGCAAACGATTTTTCTCCATAGAACGATGTGTAACAGATAACTTTTTTTTGACACTGTAAATGATTATAAATGCTTTGCAACTCATATTCTACAAAAATCATATTTTAATGCGATTCATAATTATATATCAATTTCATTATGTTTTAAATGACGTAGCGTCATCAAAACGCACTTGAATCGATTATTTTCCATTGACTGTAATGTAACGGAATAATTTTCACTGTCCCTCTAAAAAAACTATACTTGCTACACACTTCATTTGAAATAGGAAACACGCTATAGTAAACGACAATAACATACAAAAATTTCAGGGCAATCCGAACATATTTACGGGAGTTAGAGCACGGACAGACGAACAGACGGCAGACAAACCGAAGTCATAAACACTTTTCAACTAGGTTGGAAAGTGTTAAAAACTGATATATTTTTATAAGTTAGAAAAAATATATTTCACCAGTTTCGAAATTATATTCGAATTTTAAAAATAATAATATATTTTTGAGAAAGATTATTTTGCATCAAAAATCACAATTTTAAAACGCAATTTTAGAAAATTTTGCTTAAATTACATCCTAAATATAATTTCTTAGTCAAATTTGATATTTAATCTTATTAATGTTTAATTTTTTCCTATGTGTACAATAATATTGAAATTCTTGTAGCGCTTTCATATTTTAAATAGACAATCTTCATGTGACGTCACGCACTCAAGTAAAGACGTATTTCTCAACTAATTGTAGGCAAAAAGTAACAATTCTTGCAGAGTCAGTAATTCATAATGTATTTTTTCCTATACATCATATAATGTAATATAACTACTTCAACATTACGAGAAATGTATCGAAACTTTAAGCAACTTAGCTCAACGTTTTTCTTACGTTAAGTTGAGTGGACACGCAACAAACCAAATTTGTTGACAAACATGCACATTATATAGAAATAGAAATGCATATTTGTACATGATTCATAAAGCGAAATATTTTTTTTTTTTTTTTTTTTTTTATCAAGGCAGATATCAGTCTATAGGGAAAACTGTCCCAGGTGAAAGTGTCATAATATTTGATTTCACGGGCCGGTTTTCATTCAGAACATTTTAGTATTTTAACAGCAATTACTCAAAGTGGCATAATTTCCACAGAATTCATTGTCGCCAAAACAAAAGTTTAACATTCTTTTACCGTACAATCTTCCAAAATATTAAATTTTGATAAAATTTAATAATTATATTAAAGTCGATGAAAAAGTTGTTAGCATATGAAATTTTTACTGCAGAGTAGGATTTGTCTTTTACATCGTTTACGTGAAATTCAAAGAAGAACAAATGCCTCTAATTAAACAAGAAAATTCCCCGCCTGTTTTTAAAGGCACCATGATTATGGTGAAGCACTAGAGAAAACCCAATTAAACCAGTTATTATCAGTTACCCTACTCTGAAACTTATATAATTCCTTTTAATTTTAAACTATCTAAATCTATAGTTAAAAATATCTCTGCAGGGTATTTTTTGTCCCTCACAGGAATATATTCCTTTCAAATTCCGAAACTCCCATAATCATAAAATACAACACATCATTCAATATGACAATGTTTATCCATAATTGGGGTGCTTTATTCAGATTTTTTTTTCACCATTGAAAGAAATAAGCAACTCTATTGCTTATCTAATAAGCATTTATGTTTTGAAAGTCTTTGGAGCGTGATAAACATTTTTATATTGTTGGTGGATCTACTGCTGTTTAAAGTGTGGAACTGTAAAATAAAAATAAAATAAATATACGAGAAATAAAGATATTTTTTTCTACTTATTTCATTTTTAAGCTTTTATGCTCCACCACGTTTTATTATTATTATTTTTTAAATATCATATAACTTCCATTTTTTTTCAAGATGTGAAATGTTTTGGAACAGAAACCTAATGTATGATGATTTTTAGAATATTGTAATCAAATCAAAATAATATCTAAAGTGAAATGTTAATTAACAAATTTCCTGAAAAATATTTCGAAATATAATCACTTTAAACAATATTCTTCTACACGAAAACATTAAGTATATCTATTTCCAAAAATGAAATAAATGTAAATTAAAATAAATAGAAATGCTAAACTAGAATAACAAAGAAAAAAAATTATTCCATACTTAATCATAGTGACAGAGTGTGAAATTTCAAGCTGAGACCTTGTCAATTCTATTGGATATTTTTATTTTCTATATAAAATATTTCAGTTTGAACTTGTAAATACTTGCTGTCCATTATACTAGATAGTCTTGTGCTGCTATCTGTGCACCGAAATAATAAAAAGATTGCAGCTAAATATGTATTTTAATCATTTGAAAGTAGTAGGGAACAAGAAAAAGACTGATGAAGGTAAGCAGACAGTTTTAACTCTAATTATATATATATATATTAAGTATTTTGATATTAATGCTACACAATCTAATTTTGAATGTTGTATCAATGAAATGACATCACAGTTTAAGTAATTTAATGTATATTTTAGAGAATAAACCAAAAAAACTTTTAATGTCCGTTCTATTGGACGTTGGGTCTTCATCAGTTATTGACTCTTGTTGTATACTGTAGAAAGGCATTAGTATTTACTTAAATATTAAGACAGTACTAAAATAAATAATGTATACAGAGGTAGATTATATATTTTCTTAAATAAATAAAAATAATATTTAGTGAAAGATTTTTTTTGCAGCATTTGGTAAATGCAGATTACTTAGAATTAAGCTTTTACTACGTGTTAGTCTTATTCATTGTAACTATTTTTGGTGATATTTTTCTGTTACTATGCTATTAATAATTGAATTAATAAATTTAATCATATTTAAATAACAACAAAATTTTAAAGACAGTATATTTAAAGATAAAAGTATAAGATTATAAATAAGCTCATTTTGATTTCTTTTACATTTCTTCTGGGTATTACTTGCCAATTGTGGTAGCTGTGCCACTAATTATCATTATTGTAACAAACAAATGACTAGTGTTGAGAAGAATTAAAAAACAAATTAAAATATTATTATTATTATTATTATTATTTTGAAAATTAGTACATTGATCAACACGTTTCGTATTTAAAGTACACTTTTTCTATTTAATGATGCAAAAACTGAATTTATGCGATATTTAGAAGTGACGTATAAACGATAAAAAACACACTTCTGATGATAGAAAAGTTTGTAGAAATAAGTACTTGATGCTGTTTATTGAGTGTTTTGTTTAAAAATCTTTATTTATTTATTTTTTTTAAAGTTTATGTAGCGATCTTATCTTACTTGACAAGTGTTATTATAAAATAAGGTTGTGTGTATGAAATGCGACTTGTATTCGCATATTCGTTTAACTAAAATTAATAATTGACTTGCAGAAGCACATTTATAAACTACTGAATAATTTCATGTTCATCTATTTATTTTTTACGGGTAATGAACTTTTTAAAACTCTTATTATTATTATTTGGTGTATTAAATTTTGTATCATTATTTTATGTAGAATTCAATTTTATGTCATAATTTTTTTCTCAAATATTAAGATTTTTACATTTGGATTCATCTAATTCGATAGCAAGTTTTTTACAGGACTAAGACCCAATGTCGATTATTGTAGACACTGTAAAAAACAAAGTATTTTTAATGTTTTTAAATAAATGAAAATATGTATTGCTTTCTAGACTCAAAAGAAACATAAATCTCAAAAATTGTAAAACTTGCTCAGAAAATATGAGCTTGGGTCTCAAGGGGATATAAACAAAAATACGCACATTGTGATTATCAGAAGTATTTTCTACTATAAAATAAGATAAAAAGTTTGTTTATTGTATATGTTTCTTAATGAATGCATTAATTTTCTTTAAATGTTACGTGAACTAAGTCACAGGTAACAGCTAATCACATTATAAAATTCAATTAAAACTTCTAATTATACAAAATAATTAAATATATGTACTTAATCGTATATAAACTCAATCTTAAAAAGAAAATAAAATTAGTTCGCAAATTAATTCAATTTATTTTTTAAATTACGTATTCATTTACAAAGCAACAACTAATTTTCTTATTTTACTGAAAAATGATTAATTATTAAATTAAAATTAAAATTATTTTACAAGCTATAACAATATAAACAAGTCCCTTCACCAAAAGAAAATATTAATAAAACAGACAAAACTAATTCGCAAATTAATTCAACCACTTTTTATTTAATTACGCAGTAATTTAAAAAGCAACAACTATTTTTTTTACTGTATTTAAAAGTGATTAATAATTAAGATTAAATTAAAATTATTTCACAAGCTGTAAAAATATAAACAGGTACCTTCACAAACAATTATTAATAACCTTATCAATAGTCATTTCACAAAATTACTATTAATGAATCTGCGCTCGTCACAAAATTATCTTAATAAAATATATACCTTCACAAAATCTATTTTTATAATAACACGGTCTTTATTAATAATTTTCATTTTTTTTTTCGAAAGTGTATATATAATTAATTTTCTTGTTTAAATAATAAAATATAACTTTAAAAATAAATACAGTTTTATTACATAATTAATATTTTGATTAAATATAATTAAGTTGTAGGCAATATGTTCAATTAATATAAAAAAAAAATCTACGTATATTTAAATTAACTTTTCCTTTCTTAAAACTATCATTAAATATTCCAAAATTGCAATTTAATTTTCAAAAAAAATTCAGAATCATGAATGTATATATAAGACACAAGTTTTGCAGTCTCAGTTTGAAATATTGAATTTTAAAAAAAAAGATGACTTATTTTTCTTCTTTTAAACTTTAAACTGCCTTTTTAAAATACAGAGTGTAGAACTTCCAAACGTTTTATTTAGTCAGAAAATATTCCGTAAATATTTTTTACAAATGGAAGATACAAAAAAATATACTTTCAAAACGATTCCATAAAGATAAGAAAATAGGTTGAACCTAGCACTTTTGAATATAACATAACCTGTTTTCAGGTTAAAATATCTTTTTATATCCCAGTTTCTCGTGAAATATCTTCCTTTTTATACCGAAATAATTTTCAAGTACTGCAGTATTTTTTCTTCTTCTTATATAGACAACCGTGGAGTTGCTTCAAAAATAATTTAGAACATAAAATAGTATCATTATGCTTTATTATTATACATTTGTACATAAAATACCGATATTACGTTGACACGAATATGTTGCCTTTAATGGAATTTACAGGCACACTAGGTGACACACAAAAAAATATTTATGGAGGAAACGTGTATTTTTTTAATGAGTGTTTCCTTATTTCAAAAGCAAAATATAGTATTTGAATGCTGAAAAATGACCGTAACTGGAAAATAGTACCTTTTTCCTGCGGGGGGTGATTGACAGTTTTTATGTAAAATCATCACATGTAAGTAAATTAAAATTAATTTTTCAATTAACTTTCAGGAGTGAAATGCACTCGAAATCAATGAATAATAAACATGTGCATTTTTACATTGCTAAACTGAGCGTAAAATGTTCAAGCAGGGAATCGAATCCCACAGTGTTTGTGTGCTCATGCTGAAATTTCTATCTTGCGCTGCCGTTGCAGTATGTCCGAAATATGTGAGTGAGAGATGCCAAGTTGGGTACACTGTAAAAAATGACCAATGTTTCTTATTTTATTAAAATATACTATAACCACGAACGAAAATGTAATATAATCTTCTGAGTTATCCGAAATTCCGAATAGCTTGTTCTATTGTCTTTTGAATCCACAGAAACCAATACATTTCCCAAATTTAAAGAATTATTTATGAAAACAAAGTACTTTTCGCTGCCCGTATTTTTTAGAAACGTTTCCGAAGGGTTTTTTAGTGTATTAATTAGAGTCCTCAGCCTGGAATACCTGTTTTCATGCCTGTTTCATGTCTCATACCTGTTAACATTTTCATGCTCAAAAAATATGTTTAACAGACAAACATGCAAAATTAACGGCGTTAACAATAACATTAAAATTGAGATTATTTCTTTACTCTTTCATGTATAAATTAACTTATGCAGCTGAAAACGTTTACTTGAGAATTGATGAAATTCAAAAAACAGGTATTCCAGGCTGAGGACACTAATTAATACACTATAAAAACCCTTCGGAAACGCTTCTGAAAAATACGGGCAGCGAAAAATGCTTTGTTTTTATAAACAATTCTTTAAATTTTGGAAATGTACTGGTTTCTGGGGATTCAAAAGACAATGGAACACGTTATTCGGAATTTCGGATAACTCAGAAGATTATATTATATTTTCGTTCGTGGTAGTATATTTTTATAAAATAAGAAACATTGGCCATTTTTTATAGTGTAGTGTCTTCATAGCTCAGTGGTAATGATTTTAAAATTTACTAAAGGTAAATCTTTTAAAATTTAAACCGAATATATTATTTATATACCTTTAATATATTATTAAACTTAAAGCTTATAAAATTTATTAATTTAAAGCTATTAAAACTTTAAATATTTGTATCTACAATTTTATTTCAAAAATTTTTCTGTTTTTGGTGAAATATTTTTCACTTAATAGTTATCTAGGTATCGTATCCTATTGTAAATTTCTCTATAAACGCATTTTAATGTACGTTTGAAAAATCGTCCTTCCAGTGTTATGGTATGTCATACCTTGCTCATGATATTTAAAAGACCTTTGAAAATAAATCTGTAATTCTGGTTATATATAAAAAGAATAATGAAGAATATGATAGTAAGTATAGTATTGTAGAGAATGATGTATATTGCAATCTGTTAATATAATATCTATTGTATTATTATAATATCTTAATATATATCCTACAGTATCGTATCCTTCTTGTGTAGAATAATATCACTTACGTCATTTTGAACACCACATATCAATGTATTCATTAATAATTTTTAAGAAGAAAAATAATGTTAATTTTAGTTTGAAGAATATTAGTTCACTCATAGAGAATGCGGGTGCTTGAATCTACTCGGAACTCTTCGCATTTTATGCATCCTTGGGAACAAACACAACACCGTTCGATGGAGAGTTGCAGGCTGTCTGTATTGCCACACAACAGCTAATTATACGAATAAAAGATTTCAAAAAAGCAGTTATTTTATTGGAATGGACTCTCAATATGAAAGGAGAAAACTAAGTGAAATCGAAAATAAAGAATGGAAAAATGCAATATCTCATGTCCCTCCAGCACCAAGAAGAACAAGTGTTGCCTTATTTAGACTTGCCACGGGACACGATTGTCTACCTAATTACCTTTTCATATTTGGTATTCTTGAAAGTCCAAATTGCCCTATCTGTGGAGAGGATGTAATCTTGAATGCACAGCATTTACGACTGTGCCCCGCACTATCAAGTAACAGTATATCTGGCAGATATTGGGAGTCCAGGGAACTAATGAGGACCTCAGAACATCAGCCTAATTGATTGTATTCCCTGTTTACAGTTGACTTTTTGTTTTCTCTAAAGTTTCTAAATGCCACTCTTGTTTCATTTATTCTTTAATTGATTTGGTGGCATATAATGGTGTATAGATGTTTGTCTAAGTGCTATTGCTTTAAAAAAAAAAAGTTCACTCATTGCCAATATCAAGTATAAGATAGAGCAGTTTTTAGCTCACAGGGTATCAAAGCCTGAGAGCTAACGTGCCTGCAGGCTCTGTATGTACGTATGTATGAACGTAACGCGATAACTGTTGATAGAAATAATCGATTTGCTTGAAGTTTTGTATATAGGTTCATTCTGATAAGGCGCTTCCCTGATTAGTTTTGGGGGTTCATTGGTTAAGTATATAGAAGAGAACGAGGGGCTAATACCCACTTAATTTAGATAAATGTTTCTTTTATGCAGAATTAACCAATTTGCTTCAATTTTTGTATATAGTTTCATTGTGAAAAGGCGCTTCCCTGATTAGTTTTGGGTTGCATTGGCTAAGTATAAAGGTGATGAACGGGGATCTAATCCCTCCTTAATTTAGATGGATGGGTTTTTCATGCAGAATTATCCGATTTGCTTCAAGTTTGGTATACCAATTTATTCTCATAATGCGCTTCCCTGATTAAATTTGGTGGTTCCTTGGTTAAGTAGAAATTGTATTCAATCTGTATCAAAAGTATATCTCATAATCGGAATTTGCATTTATATTGTCGATTGCTTTATTTTTGAAGTGCATTATTCTTTCAAATAAGACTATAATATACAATTATTGTGAATAGCGTGTGAGCTCATTGTCATCAGTTTAACTGGGCACATTTCTTTTTATCACTATATTTAATTCTACAGTTTCGATGCATTAATTAATGGTTAATTTTATCTTCATGTGTGCAATGTGTACGATTTTTTATATCGTTTTGGAATAATAATATATTAGCTTGTTATTATTACTTTTTAAACGATTTTAAAATTTTCTCCTTTTGCTGGATTGTGGAAGTAAAGATGCATTTCTTACATATTGTTGAAAGTGTTTGAAAATTTTCATTGTTGAGTTATTTTATTTTTCACATTTTATATATTTCCATATTTTATTTATTCATATTTAAAGCTAAATTCAATTGATGAATACATTAAAAATTAAAGTGTATAATATTCAAATTGTTCCTTACTGTGTACGCGTGTTCCGATTGTCGATGCATTTCTTGTGTAAAAATAAATATGTATTTGAAAAATCTGCTTGTTTAATAGCGTTTCCCTTTTTTATCATTCTTTCTAGGTAAAAAAAAAAAAAAAAAAAAAAAAATTAAATCGATACACGTTTCATTCAGTTGTGTATAAGAATCTTGTGGGATGATTTTATATGAAACCTTACAATTCCTAAAGGTAAAATTACGTAATTTGAATGATTCTCATAGGATTTAAATCAAATAAATTTTCTGTGTTTTTGAAAAAACACACGGATAGGATAAATTGGTAATTACTTCAGAGACATTTAAAAAGCTGTTGTTGGTTTTAGTAGTTTCATTCAATAACGAATCTGCGAATAAAATTGCACAAAAAATTTAAAAGCCTATATTTTATCATTTTTCTTGAAATTTAAAATAATTGAATATTTGATATGAGTAAATTCCATGGAAATGTATTTATAGTTTTCATTTCTTTACTTTTTTTTAAACATAACGTAAAACCATTAAAGCTCTTGAAGTGCATATCATATTTCTAATTATTATTTATTTTTAAGCAGAAAAATTTGCTGAAAAGGATTAGTTCCCATTAAAAGTAATTTCTTTATAAAGTAAGTATTGAAGTTGTGTTAAAATATTAGATCCCCTTCCCCCATTTCTCGAGAACAAAGGAGCGTTGTATAAAATCCGTTGAACCTGAGACTAAGGGACTTCTACACTACAACATACATAAGTATAATCAAAATCTGTGATTACCAAGCTTGGTCTTCTCCATGTTAGTTTATTATCGACCGGAATTTTATTTTTGCTGTTAGTAAAAAACTATAAACTAAAAGGTCTGTACGAGTTATTGTCATTATTAATCTGTCTTTAAAGTAAGTATAACAAAATTTGAAAATGTTAAAAGCAATTTTTTAGTAAACTAAACAACATCTAATCAGGAAATACTTTTATATTAGTATTAGAGTGAAGGCAAATACGGTTTAAAGTGAATTAATAGCATCTGTTATTTTAGTCATAATGAATGCCTATTAATTGTTCTCTGTTAGTCAACAGTTGAGAAATTTGATGTGGTCATTCGCCCTTAATCAAAATGCCCAGTAATCTACAGGCCTTTTTATACATGGTCTTTTAACACGTTGATCTTGCACATACATAAAACCCAGCCGAACATAAGTAATACTGGTTTTTAATGTCAAAATATATTTTGGCTCCACTCAACTACACCAAACATTCTGATCCATTTACGAAATAATTTTTTTTTCGCAAACACATGAGATTCGCTTACAACATTATTGAAGTATTTTTATTACATTAATAGCGTTTTACATTTATGGATAGATGCACTACATATTGAACTATAAATATAAGGCTACGTGATGACGAGGTTTCCTGTACTGACAAGTCTTGAAAAGCAGATTAAAACCAAATTTGGAGGTTTTTACTGACAAATCACTATGGTAAAATATTTTTTTTTACAATAGGAAGAAGAGAAACATTATTCATTTTATTATTATCTGTAGAAGAACATATGAAAATGTAACGGGTTTAAGAATAAAAATGAATTCAGGAATGTGTCAGTAAATATGTGGTTGTTATTTGAGAACATTAATTAATATTTTTTGATTAAAATTATACTTATAATTTTATCACTTTGTTGGTAGCGTCATGAAATGACACAATATGATCCCTGTGTATTTGAAGATTGACATTTAGCTTCTATACATTTATTAACTTTGACGTAGTGGTAACTGAGACTACAGTTCTGCATCGTGTCGAGTAAACTGATTTCTTCCAAAACTAAATATTTGAACACCAATAAGCATATGTATATTTAAATTTCAAAATAAAAGATAAATTCATGCTATAGATAAAAGTGTAAAGTTCCGTAATGGCATAAAATTATGTAAAATGTGTCTTCCATTTCGGGTTCGGATTTAAATATTTCTGGTTGACGATTTTTTTTGTTGGTTGTAGGTGAAGGTGAGAGGTCAGATTGATATTAAATAGAATTTTCATGTTCGGGATCTGGCATAATCCGATCCGCGCAAGACTTTCTCTACTGTAATTAGGAGTAATTCTGCAATATGTTTAGTTTAATATTTTATTTTAAATAGGCATTAAGTATACATACAAAATATAATTTTTACTTATAATATTCAACATAACATTTAGACAACGTCTCAAACAAATAATAATACCCCTCATTCAGTACCTTAAATCTCATAATTAAACTATTTCTATCACTACATAAACAGCATTTTTTAATGAAATTTCTTTAGATGAAAGCTGTTTCTTATAAAAACAAAAAAATAACGAATAAAAATATTTCATATTTCATAAGTGTTTTATTATTTTAAAAGTAATTAGAATAAAGATTTATAAAATGTTAAGAGTATATGGTTATAGAAATAAAAAGAGTAAATGTTCTCTCAATAAATAAATAAATAAATAAATATATATATAAAGATATATATATATATATATATATATATATATATATATATATATAATTTCTGGTACTCATTTAAATGTAGTTACCTTAAGATACACTAAATCTCACGGGCAATACTTTTCTAACTACTACATAAAAAGTAAATCACAGAAAAAAACTATTTATTTTTTTATCTTCTTATACTAATGAGATTATAGGTAGGTTTGAAAAAAATATATTAATTAACAAATGCACAAAATTAGTTATTTCACTTAATCAAACACAACGTAATTAACATTTGTAAAAACGCACACCATTTCTAGTAGAAGTTTTGTTTAGTGATAAGAAAATGGTTAATTGAGTTGCTTAACTATTTGCTTTTTCTTTCTCTATTTTTTGCAACATTTACTCATGTGAACAATAGATCAATTCCGAGAAACAATAGTTACTAATTTTGCTGCACGAGACAATAAAACTTCAGATAAAATGTACTTTCATATAACTACATTAATAATAAATAATTACACTGCGTGACAAATTTTACTTTTGTTTGGAGTAACATTTTAAATAACAACTAATTCTTAGTTAGCTTGTGACTTAATTTAAGAATATAATATCAGGATTTGTGCAACACGTACCATTTCCTTGTTATCACTAGTACAGAAAATTTAAAACAAAAATAGTCTCTAAGCAGAATGCTAGAAAATCACCTAAATTATTTATACAAACTAATTTTTAATGTATGATTTGGATAATTTAGAAATTCATCAAGTTTTAGATCAATGGCCTATCTATTAAAAAAACAAAAAACAAACAAAAAAAAACTTTACTAAGATTTGTTTTTATGAGATGTAGTGTTTTCTTCGGATTAAGGCGATGGCTAATTATATGTATATACATATAGATATTTTCTTTTTAATAAATTGATTTTTTAAACAGATTTTTGAAAGGTATGTATGTGTAGAATGTTCTGCTAAAAAGATTTTTGAATCCATTTATTATTTATGTAATTACAGCCTTTTGGATTTACTGCCTTTTCAGCCAGGTTATAAAACTGTGCAAATCGCTAAATATAAAACTGAAATTTTATTAAATGAACGAAGATTTCCTTTATTGAGCATTATAAATGGTTTAGGAAAAAATATTCGGCTATGCTGTTTTACACTCCTGCACAGATTTTATTTTTTAATCGGTTAAAAAAAGGAAAAAAGTCGCCAAACTTTGGGGGCACTTTGTCTTTTATGGTAACCCGGCTATTATGCTTGTATTTAGTTATTTGTGTTGAAATTTGTTATTGTAACCCTTGTTTGCTTGAATGTTAAGGAAAATGATAGTGCATGTCTGTATTACACTCTTAAAACTGTGCCTCTGATTTAAGAGGTACATTCTGAATTTTTGTGCCTCTGAATATTAAGAGGCACGTGGTGCCTTTGAAATTAAGAGGTACATAGTTCCTTTGGGATTCAGAGGCACAGCGTAAGTGCCTTTGAAATTAAGAGGCACAGTGTGCCACTGAATTTATATATTCAAGTGCCTCTTATTTAAAAATACATTCTGTGCCTGTTATAATGGTGGCACATGCATGTGCCACTATTATAAGAGGTGCAGACTGTAATTTAATTATATTTTATATTAAATTTATATCTTTACATTAAATTCTGTCTACTGCAGAAAGATTTCCCAGCATAGCATATCCGAAGACATAGATTAAATTTTGTCTAAGGCAGAATACTATAATAGAAAATTTTCTCACCCCCAATTTATTGAAATAAATATGAAATAAATATTAAAATGTGTGTCCATGTGGCCTAAGTCAGTTCTGTGGTTCAATAAAGAACCTTGTCAACATTTTATTTTGTGCACAACAAAATACATAAAAAGGCATAAAAGCTTTATTAAAAACAAATAAGACAAACATTAAAAACATGAAAAATGATGCAGGCGCGTTAGATTGTTATTTAAATGGCAATTTTTTAGCTTCTATTTGATAACTCCTGATCCCATTGAGATCCCACTCAAAAAATTTCATAATTTTAAGCTTATAGTATTACAACAATTTTTTTTTTCTTTTTTTTTTTCTTCAAAAAAAAAAAAAAAAAAAAAAAAAAAAAAATCAAAATTTACTTTTTAAAACTAAACATAGTCAATTTTAATATTAAATTAAAATTTATAAACTCCTCTTTAAAATGAGGGATCATAAAATTTTCTACATTTGATAGAACTTGAGATATTTAAAATTGCAAACATTTATGGAAGCCAATAAACGGTGATTTTTCAAAATTTCAATAAATTATTATACGAAAATTTAATGCAATAAAAATAAAATAAAAATATATTCTCATTTTTATCAACAGGGAGAATGATCAAAGACAGTTTAATTAAATTCTATTTTTTTAAAACAAATAATATTTTTTTAAGGAATTTTTTCTTGAAATATACAAATAATATTTTAGAGTGCAAAATCTAAATCAACATCGCGATTTGTGAAACTTTATAAAATGTAGAAAGTATTCAAGGCTGTAGCCAGGTGAGTAGGAAGGATCAATTCATATTATACTTTTATTTAAAAGAAAGGCACTGTAGCTTAACATCTACAAGGTAGCTCCTCACACACACAAACACCAGAAAAAAAATCTGACTATGGTTTTGGAAATACTATATATGATTAAAGAATGATTTACTATGTATTATTCATTTTATTATTTATTAAGTCCTATTTATATGCACATAAAAACAAAGATTTGCTGAGAGATACACATACATAATATATACATATACATGCATGTACGCTAGAGGGTGCAGGGTAATGCCGCCATTCCCCTAAACCTTTGAAAATAGTAAGATATAACTTGAATAACTAAGAGTTTGACGAAGTAATTAGCGTTGCCCCTCTCTAATCACGAGTGTCTCCATGTGTAAAGAATCATGATTTACATTATAACATTCACAGAAAAGAATACAAAGTTAAATATACTACTTACTTATTCCAGAGTCATTATTTGCTTCGACTCAACGTTGTTCACAGGCGTATTTACATTGGCGGTCATTGCTTCTGCTTCCCTTTTACTGATCCCAATGCATGACGGGTAAACGACTGTAGCGCATGTCCGTTTCTGAGTGTACCTCTGAAACGCCACATTTTTTTTTTTTTTTAAAGGCACCAATCTGTCAGAGGCGAACTGTGTGCCTCTGAGATATTTCGCTGTGTTATGGGTGCCTTTCATTTCATGTTACCTCTAACGTTTTTCTCCTAATCAGAGGCACACTGTCTACGTGCCTCTTACATTAAAGTAATAGAAGGCACAATGTGCTTGTGCCTTTTAAATAAGTGGTACAGTTTTAAGAGTGTACGCCATTGATGATAAAAATTTGAGAAAGCAAATGATTGGTTGCAAAAAGGCGTTCTATTGCACGTGATTGGTTATAGAGACGCGTATAATGGAACCGTATGTGAGAGAAAGAAAAATTTGAATAATTGTTGAGTTAATGATTGGTTTTTAATTGTCATGTGATTTATTACATAGTGTAGCTCTTTTAGAAGAACTTTGAATCTGTCAGTCTTACTGTGATTGTTAGAGGTTGTTATTGACGATTGTTAAAATGTCGTCTGCGCCAATGGATATTACGTATTTTTCAAAAGTAACAGGTAATTTTTTTTTATCTAATAGTTTGTTTAAAATTAGAATTTTAACTATCGAATAATTACTAGACATAGTAGGGCAGTTTAAAAGATTGAAATGACGTGAGGATTTTAACTAAAAGTTCGTGCGAAATTAGAAATCCATTTATCGAACGATTATTCTGACTGTAGCAGTCCCGCTTAAAATAATGAAATGACGTAGGTAACATACTGTCCATTACATTTATGTTGTAAAAAAATTATTTGTGCTTTATTTTAATCGCTATTTAGAAATACGCTTGCTGTGTTTTCTAATACGTAGTTATTTATTAATGTTCTGTTTGTCATGAAATTAGAATTAAAAAAAAAACAATAATTTTTACTATCATATAGTAGTGCACTTTAAAAGATTGAAACGACGCAATGATTTTATCTAAAAATTTATGTGAAATTAGAATTTTTATTATCGAATGACTAGTCTGATGTACTAGTGCACCTTAAAATATTTAAATGACGTAAGTAAAATTTTTCATTAAATTTATGTTTTAAAAAATGTATTTGTACTTTATTTTGATTGTTGTATTATAAAAATACGCTTTCCGGTGTTATCTAATACGTTGTTATGTATAAATGTTATGCTTGCTATGGTTCCAAGATGGCGACAGAAAATAGTAGCTTGGCGCCGGCCTGAAAAGCGCGCCAATCAAAGTTGCCAAACATCGGTGCGTGAGTGTAACACATCTGTTCTATTCATTCAAAGTGGCAATTACAAAGCATTATCGAAACAAGATTTTTCCAACATGCGTAAGATCTAACAACTCAGCCGTTGAACTAATTGGCTTGAATTTTTTTTTTTACCGACAAAAATTAAACACTTTTGACTATGTCCTAGGAATAGCCGCTTAAGTGTAATTAAAATGATTTTTCAATCCTTTGCCCCTTTTTGAATTTTGCAAATCTGACTTCAAATTCATGTTTGAAACCCAATAAACACCTTAAAAATCATTTTTGTTCAAAACAGATGAATGGCAAAAAAGACATTACAAAAAACATCCTCGAAACAAGATTTTACCAACATGCATACTCTCTAACGATTCAAGCTTTGAACTAATTGACTTGATTTTTTTTCAGAGAAAAGTAAACACTTTTGACCTTGAGACAAGTCTATAATAAATTAAAACTGTCCATATTAAAAATTATTTAACTTTTTTTTTTTACACTCTGTATATACTTCAGCATTATAGGGGACATTTTTTTTTTCTTCAGTCTCACAGAATACAATTTCATTTCTACATACTATATAAGAAATTTGTACTGTTTATTAATACATTGTAATAACAATTTTTTTCGTAGAACAATCCATCATATACTCTTAATATAGTTGCCACACATTTTACAATATAATACACATGTGATTATAAACTTACATTAATGTAAGTGAATTGACATTAAATAGAAAATTATAATTACCTAAAACTTCACAAAATAACTCAAAAAAATTTCTAAAAATGAAACATTTCTAACATACAGAAAATTTAAATAAGTTATGTTTTTAAATAGTAAAATCTATATGACGAAACAATTCTAGTATGCTTTTGACTATTCGGAAAAAACATTCTATGCGGTAAAATATTCCATTATACTTAAATTCTAGAAAACAAGAATTCAAATGTTGAACTTCGTTGAAAGCAAAATGCTTTTACCGAAACTAAATTTTGTTTCTCAATGCTACTTTCGTAGTAGCGTTTAATAAAACACATACGAAGTTTACTGTAATTTAAAGGATTGTAAATGTAATATTTAAGTATATTTTCAAAGAGCATAAAAGCCTATTTTGCTATTGTACTCAAACTTTCTTCTTAAATTTTGTTACCGACTTTGTACGTAATCTCATGAAAACGTAACTATAAACTCAGTAGTAGATATTTAAATATTTTAAATCCAATATAATATTTCTGTTTAAAGAAACATTTTGAAAAACTTTTTAAGTTATGAAATATATAAGAATGTTTAACATTCTACTTTTTATTGTGTTCAATGTATAAGGTTTTATGATTTCAGGTTTAATATGTTTTTATAAAAACACAGATTATTTAATATATATATATATATATATATATATATAGATGTAAATGAATTAAAAAATTGTCTATCTGCTTATGTATCTATATTACGCGTAAATATTCATAAACTAATTGGAGACAAACGTTATGACAAGAATGTTTTATTTGACAATTACTTCGCGCGCGAAATTTCTATTTCTTTCTTTTAAATAATTCATTCGGAAAATTGAAATTATTTCCAATTTTAATAATGCATTAGAAATACAGGCGATACAATCTTAAGGCACTGGAATGTAAACATATAGCTAAAATTTTTCAGAAATTGCGGAAATGATTATGACCTAGCAATATAAACACATGCCCTTCCATTTTGCATTATTAACCCATAGTAATTTTATTTCAGTTATGTCTTTTCAAAAAATACATAACTAAATCAATATGTAATTATATATCTAGAATAATTATCGAAGTAATATGTAGTCAATTTTTTAAACAGTTTTATTTAATAAATTAAGTTTCGAAAATTTATCTAAGACAGCCAGAGGTGATCTTAGTAAGATTTAATTTTAATTTTAGAATAACCTTATACCGCATTGCTTATTAACATATGCGATATGATAAGTACTAATATTGATATAAATAAAGTTTACTAAACAAAATTATAATCTTTTATATATGTTAACCCTTAACCGGAAACGTACCGTCTGTGAGACGGTGGCGTCTACATATCTACCCTTTATGCAAAAATGAATGTATCCTCAGTATTATCACGCCATCTAATCTTTACGCTATTGGTCCTCTCCCCCCTGACCCATTTGTAACACCTGATCTTTTTTAGTTGTTGACAGAAAAAATATTTTCTTTTCGCCGCAGTCTGTCAGACGGTGTGTTTCCGTTTATGAAATCTTTTGCTTTAGGATATCGAGATGGCGGAGCCGTCAAAGCGGTACGCTTGGTAATAAAGACTTTGAAGAGACTATTTTGCGATGGTTTGATGAAGTAGGAAGTGACATAAGCGATGTTGAAAGTATTTCAGATGATGAATATATAAATTCTGAACACGAAAGTGATTCAACATTGTCATAAAATTCTAATGAAAGCGAAAATGAAGATATAATAAATGACGAAAAATTAGCAGACGCAGATACGAAATATATATATGGAAATAATCGGTACCGATGGTCTGTTTCAGAAGTTCGCCCCTCGTCAAGAACAAAAAAACACAATATTATAAAAGTGCCAGTTTTAAGAGGAAAAGCTTGAGATCACGGAGAAAAGCTCGATCCATTCTCTGTCTGGCAGTTGTTGTTCACAAATGATATGTTAGTGCATATAGTGAAAAGGACAAACCATAAAATAATTCAAATGCGAATGAAATATGATACTCTGAGCAGTAATATGAAAGAAAGTAATATGGAGAGATGACTAGAAAATCCCCAATTACCCCGGGAATTGAGCTTTATAATAGCTCGCATTCTGCAAAAACCTGTTGAAAATGTGCCCCAGGTAGATGATGACTTAATACTTCTCAAAGGCAAAGCATGTTTTTTGTGTCCTAGAACTAACCATAGAATGACAAAATACCTGTGTGTACAGTGCCGGAAGCCTGTATGCCTGCAATGCTCGAAACCTAAATGCAATGATTGCATAAAAAATGCTGATATTTAGAACATGCTGCAATATTTACTATTAAATGTTTTGTTAATTTTACTGTCTAATATATTTTTTCAATTCATATTCTACTAATATATATATAAATAGTTGCATTTATTTCATCATTTTGTGGAAAATGTAAATATTTGAATAATAGTGTGTAATTTTGAAATATTTCTTCTATCCGACATTTAAAACTTATTTTTATGCTGTTATATTAAAAATTTGTTCCTGTTAATGCATTACTGTTAAAGAATAAACGTTTAAGTTCACTATTTAGTAAATTATTATGAGTTGTTTTCTTTTTAAAATTTTATAGCAATTTTTAAAATTTAGCAGTCTCACAGACGGCACGTTTCTGTTTGTGTTCTGAATTTTCACGTTTCCGGTTAAGGGTTAAGAATAAATAATGACGACTTAAACTCAGGCACATATATTTCTGAAAAAGTAATATAAATGCTTATGTGCCTGAATGTCACACTTAATACATCTATGATGTCTTAATTTAAGACACTTGAATGTCTTATTATGATCTCATAAGTGTTATGAGGGTGATACACTTCTGTCACTTCAACATGAGAGAATGTTTCGATTTAGAGTAAATGTGTTTAAAATACTTTTCCACCCACTAAATTTTGTATTATAATATAAAAGATGTAACTTAATTAGAATACAGAATGTTTTCATAATTGTAGAGGTCCTCTTATCAAATTCGTTTACTATGTTTTTTTTGATACTTTAAATAATAGAAGATTTGCGTTTCACAATAATATAAATTGCTCGACATATTACTTGAAATCGTTCTATACCCAGCGTAGAACAGGGAAATGAAGCTCCGCTAAATCTTTGAAAATAGTAAGTTATATAGTTTGACATATTAAGAGATATGAACGCTGCTAGAAAGAAATGTAGGAAGGGGTAATATTTTTAAACACATGTGCCTGCTGTCCATAGCTTAGTCTTTTTTTATAAATGCACAATATAGACATGGAATAAGCTAAACTAAGTATTTTTTGTCACATCTCGTCAAGAAAGACAACTTTTAAACATAAAATATAAACAATATTAACATTTGAGTAATATTAACTGTTCAAAAATAAGTTTCTAATATTTTTCAAATTAAAAAACTAAAACTGTTTTATTCTATATCAGGGCCTCAACCTTCCTGAACCATCGTTTAAAGTAAATTAACCACACATGGACTGAGCATAAAAAAAAAAAACAAAAAAAAAAAAAAAACAAAAAAAAACAGAAGTTGAAATTGTTTCCTATCTTGTGTTCAGGACTACACCAGTGACAAACGATTCTTAGTTTCCCTTTCACTTAACAGTCAATGTCTTGTTTGGCATCAGTATTGTTACGTTTGTCAGCCAATGAGAACAAAACTGGTACGCAGTTGTTGTTCTGAACAAACTTGGCTGCCCCAACGGCTCCCTTACGCAGAAAGGGATATCACGGCCCTTGTATTTACCAAAAAATTATGTAATAAATATAACATCCAATTCTATATCCAAAAAAGTGTACATGTTTTTATCAAACCAGTGTGTAATTATGTGTGTTTAAAGTCTGCAAAGCCTGAACCTGATTGGTAAATTAAGTAACTTAATAATTTCAATTATTTTATATTAAAAATTTTAATTATCTTTAAACCTGCGTCTGTTTTAATCAATCAATTATAACTAATACAAATCGTTTCATTCATGAATGTATGGAGATTTAAGTTAGATATTTATAATTCTTCATTTTTCCTTCCTGATTTTATATTTATACTTTTTTTATTTTTACTTTTTTGAAAATAAATGATGTTTTGAAATAACAAAAAATAAATGATTATTTTAAATTATAATTTTTTAGAATTTGTAATATGTTTCATCATTTAAAATTGAATTTCCATTTTTTTCCTTATTAATTTTTTTATATAACATGGTATTAAAATAACGTTATTATCACTAATGGTTTTAATGGTTACTCGTACTCAAGCTTTTGATTACAGAAATCATATATAAACTTGTACTGTCCAATAACTTAAAAAAAAAAACTAAATTAGCTTTGATCTTTGTGAAACAGTAATGAAATTTACTTTTCAAATTATTTAAAGTATTTATTATGCAAATAAGATTATGATTGAATGTGTTCTTTTTTTTTATTGTAATGAGGAAGCAATACAATGTACGAATAGTAAGAATATAGATGAATGCTGTTCATAGAATATTTTAGAAAGCTTAATAAAATATGTTTTTTTTATTTACTTGCATGAAGTCTGAAAGTATTTTTAGGCAATAATAAAATCGATATTTTTGTAAGTTAATGTTTCTCTATATAGAGTGTGCATTAATAAGTATGTTCCTTATTTTAAATCTGTAAGAAGCTGGTAGACGAAAATTATTTGTGTATTTTTCGTGCCAGGTTGAAAGATCGCTAAAATGGTTGTCAATTGTCAATCGTGTTTTACGATGCCTATTGCTACTCTTGTTTAAATATTGCTCTTATTTACAAAATGACTTAGAATATCTCACAGAATTTCTAAAATGAGCAACAACACTTCCAGTGCGTATTGCTGAGTTATTGAAATCGTTTTAAAGTGTTAGAAGGTAAAATATTTCGATATTTTCTTTGTTTCTAATTTCTTATTGAGAACAGGACAATTTTCGAAACTGGAAATGAATAATAAAACTTTTTTTCAAATCTAAATAAATATCACAAAGTAGGTCATACTTTCTCTAATTATACTCCGTATTATCTCATAATCACTTATCATCACATTGTCCTTAAAAAGGAATAATAAATTATGATAGAGAAATAAAAAATAAAAATATGGAAAAAACAAATTTAAATTTCAAACTATACTTTAGTTAGTCGCGAGAATGACATACTAACTGTTGCGGTTTATCACTATACTGACAGATTATTTGGCGCGCAAACTAAATCTGCGAATTGAACTGAAAATGATTTTTGCTTAAAAAATAATTTGTTTGATGTTTTTATGAATGGTATGCACGATCGTAGAATTAAAATGTGTAAAAGATGATTCATGTAAATATTTAAAAGTTTTTTATGTGAATATTTAGTGTATGCATTGCGCTAGTGTACGTTTTCTGTCAATTAAATCTACAAAAACAACTTTTCAAAAGTAAAAAAAGCCAAGCGTACAAAAAAAAAAGTTGTGGATAAAATATGGTGTGATATCAAATTTCCAAGCTATTATATTACTTATTTAACTTTTTTCCATTAAATACGTTATCATATATATAAGTCGAGCGCCTACGTATATGTTAATAGAAATCGTTTTCTCCTGTACTAAATACATCCTAACGAGTTTCTGAAAATGCAATTTTTTTCAAATTATGCATGATGGGCTTGACGGCCATCTTTGCATATTATTCACAAAATTCTAAGCACTCAAATCCGTAGTTAAAATCCGAAGTTCAAAACTGTTATTTAAGCAAATGTTTTAAGCGTTTCATTTATAGACTTGTATGCTCTGAAAATTGTGTCTTAAGATAATGATGACTTATTTTAAAGATTCATCTTATGATTTATTTTTTAGAGTAATTAATAATTTCAAACTAGTAAAAATCAATTTCTCAGAATATCATTCTTATCTAATTTATCTGTCCGTAGTTAAAATCTGAAGTTCGAAAATGTTATAAACATATTACAGTGCAAACATATTACGCTTTTACTTTAGAAATTGGATGCTTAGATATAGGGACAGATGGCCGCCAAGCCCATCATGCATAATTTGAAAAAATTTGCATTTTCAGAAACTCGTTCGGATGTATTTAGTACAGGAGAAAACGATTTCTATTAACATATACGTAGGCACTCGACTTATATATATGATAACTTATTTAATGGAAAAAAGTTAAATAAGTAATATAATAGCTTGGAAATTTGATATCACACCATTTTTTAGCCACAACTTTTTTTTTTTTTGTACGCTTGGCTTTTTTTACTTTTGAAAAGTTGTTTTTGTAGATATCATTTCTTTTTTTAAAAATAGATTAAACATAATTTAAATAATCTAAACATGAGAAATAATTTAAATTACATTTTACTTTCAGTCATTGTTTAAAGGGTTAACTAGAAATACCAGTAGATTTTTCACTTAAACTAATTACACTATTAAAAACAACATACTAAATGTGGCTTGTCATAATACTTGTTATCCTCCGTTAAAAAATATCACTGACTTATTCATGAAATGAATAAAAATGGAATACGTACATAGCGTGTCAGTGCTGCATTTGACATCAAACTTGATATCACGCTCTTTTATTATTAGCACTAGCTGGCTTCGCCCGCTAGCGGGCCCCTAATTTACATCGGGGCCTCGAATCTTAGTAAAATCTCGAATAAGACAAACCTCGAGCCGAACGAACCTCCGACCAGCTTCCCTGCTGCCTTCGGCACCAGATAATCCCTTAATTTGCACATCGAATAGTATAAACCTCTAACCAAACGAACCTCCGACACGGGTCCCCACTGCCTTCGGCACCGTATAACAGTCATGCTGCGCACGCTCAAGTTCCATCTTCCACCACCAGTTAGCGCAATCTGTTCTATGTGAACCACGGGCACTGGAATCGTTAAGGCTATAGATGTCGAGTCGAATGAGCTATACCCCGTCGTGATCCAGCCCATAGAACCATAAATAGGAAAGTGCCCCCTGGTGGTGAAAAAACGAACTAAAATCAGAAAGCTCTATCGATGTCGAGTCGAATGAGCCATAACCCGTCGTGATCCGACCCATAGAAACAGAGATAGAAAAGTACCCCCTGGTGGTGAAAGCTAATCGCGTTTGGGGGGCCAAAGTGGGAGGATGAACACCGGAGATGCATAATGGGATTAAACGGTCACAGAACTTTCCAACGATGTATCACATGAGGGGTATGTGCAAATTTCAAAAATACCCCCCCCCCCTCTGCATAATATGATTAAGCGTTCATAGATCTTTCCAACGATATATCACATGAGTAGTGTCGGGAGGGGGGGGCGCAAAATGTGGGGGTGACACCTGTGATGCAAAACATGAATAAGTGGTCACAGCCCTTTGTAACGATATGTGACATGACGGATATCGTTAAAATTTAGAAAAGTGTCCCCCCCCCCCTTGTGTAGGCAAAACACGCTCCGTCCCTGCCTATAATTTTTGACGCAGCTTTATTTTTAAAATTTATGTTATTTGTTATAAAATATTGTAAAGTTTCAAACAGATAGCCTTATTACACTTCCTAATTTTGTTCACGCCCCTCCCCATTCCCTCCCCAAAATGTGACGCGCCATTCTTTTTTATAATTTTTTTATCATGTGCTAAAAACTAGCTTAAAGTTTAAATCAGATCGCATTGGAATTTAATATATTTGCTGATATTACTATTATATATAGAATAATATAGAAATAATCCCTCCTTTAGCTTGTAATTAAGATATACAAAAATTTTTAGAATTTCTGAAAGCTGATTTTTATTTATTTATTTATCTATTTATTTATTTTTTGTTTATTTATTTATTTATATTTTTTTGCGTTGCCCTGTGCATGTTTGGAATTTCTTAACAATTTCTTAGATTTACATTATTTTATTCAATTAAACATTGTACTGTTAAAATAAATTTAAATGAAAACTTCACTTCTAAAACAAAAATAATTTAACAACTGGATTTCATTACTTTATAGGAAAATGACGTGAAAGGTATTCCTGCGAACGAAATGCCTGTCCTTTACCGTGTTTTTTTTTTTTTTTTTTTTTTTTTTAGAAATAAATGAATCACATTTAATTCATTTCAAAAATTTTGTTTACGTTTGGAAAGAAATTTTAAATGCCGATAAATTCTTAATGTATACATTTTAGAAGGTACATCTTCCCTCAAAAACTAATTTTTTTTTAAAAAGATCTTTCTAAAAACGTAAATTATATATTTAAAATATTTTTAAAGCATAAACACTACGTCTGATTACTTTATTTTACAATATTATAAGAACACGCATTTTATCAGACAATTAAATATACTAAACAAACATGAGTGAAAAGTTGACCTGGGGCAGGACTCCAACCTGGGACCGTGTGCATGCCGTGTTGACGCGCTGCGACTGAGCCACCCAGACCGATATACTTGAGCGGCAATTTCTCATACTTATTCATGTTGGAAACAGTCATCTGACACAGTTTGCAGTCATATTTAATTGACTGACAAAATGTGTATTCTTATAATTATGAAGTTTTATTAAAAAAAGAAATATCTTCAGAAGAAAATGACTGACTTGCAGATGAAATTTGATGTGGTTATAACCTGTAACTTATTTGTGCTATTATAATACAGATGGTACATGGTCGTTGGCGGGTTTTATCTCTGTTTTGGCATAATTTTTTAATCGCTAAGTTAAGTAACAGTTTTTTGCTAATTAAAGATATAAATATTTTTTTATATATACTGAATATTATAAAAACACATAGATTACGTAATTACATGTCCAAAAATGCAATCCTTTTTTTATTCTGCCCAATATTAAGGCCTGTAGGTTGTTTGAAAAAAAAAGTTTGACGAAGAAAAAAGTGATCATTTTAAGTAACTCGACGTTTTTTTAAAAAAGCTATATCTCTGTTTATAAATCACTTATGAAGATGAGTGTGGTCTTAAATTGAAGAAATTCTTCCTTAGATTCTTCTAGTTTTTGTGTTTTTTTTTTTGTGTTTTTTTTTTTTTTTTTGCGACGCTTGGTTTATTTGATATCTGATATTTTAATCGCGCATGTTTTGTCGATTTAACATTGCGAAGTTGCTTTCTGTAAGTAAGCATTAGCGGTCTTTATTCCAGTTCTTGGCGTTGTTTGTGTGGCGTTTTTTTTTTTTTTTTTTTTTTTTTTTTAAGCTTGGCTTGGCAGAGCGACCGCCCTGCTTGATATATGAACAATTTTTAGAATTTCTGAAAGCTGATTTATATTTATTTATTTATTTATTTATCTATTTATTTGTTATTTGTTTATTTATTTTTTTTTACGTTGCCCTGTGCATGTTTGGAATTAGCAATTTCTTAGATTTACATTATTTTATTCAATTAAACATTGTACGGTTACAATAAATTTAAATGGAAACTTCAGTTCTAAAACAAAAATAATTTAACAACTGGATTTCATGAATTTATAGGAAAATGACGTGAAAGATATTCCTGCGAACGAAATGCCTGTTCTTTACCGTGTTTTTTTTTTTTTTTTTTTTTTTTTAGAAATAAATAAATTACATTTAATTCATTTCAAAAATTTTGTTTTCGTTTGGAAAGAAATTTTAAATGCCGATAACTCTTAATGTATACATTTTAGAAGGTACATCTTCCCACAAAAACTAATTTATTTTTAAAGATCTTTTTAAAAACGTAAATTATGTATTTTTAAAGCATAAACACTACGTCTGATTACTTTATCTTACAATATTATAAGAACACGCATTTTATCAGACAATTAAATACACTAAACAAACATGAGTGAAAAATTGACCTGGGCCAGGACTTGAACCTGGGAGCTTATGCGTACCGTGTTGACACTCTGCGACTGAACCACCAAGATCGATACCCTTGACTGGCAATTTGTCATACTTATTCATGTTGGAAACTTGACATGTTGGATAAATTTTTTAATCGGCAAGTTAATTAACAGTTTTTTACTAATTAAGGATAGAAAATATTTTTTTTTACACTGGATTTTATAAAAGCACATAGATTACGTAACTACTTGTCCAAAAACGTAATCCTTTTTTTATTCTGCCCAATATTAAGGCTTGTAGGTGGTTTAAAAAAAAAAAGTTTGACGAAGAAAAAAGTGATCATTTTAAGTAACTCGATGTTTTAAAAAAAATCTTCATCTCTGTTTATAAATTACTTCTGAAGATGAGTTTGGTCTTAAATTGAAGAAATTCTTCATTAGATTCTTCTGGTTTTCGTTTTTTTTTTCTGCGACACTTGGTTTATTTTATATGTGATATTTTAATATGGCATGTTTTGTCGATTTAACATTGCGAAGTTGCTTTCTGTAAGTAAGCAGTAGCGGCCTAGTCCAATTCCTGGCGTTGTTTGTGTGGCTTTTTTGAAGCTTGGCTTGACAGAGCGACCGCCCTGCTTGATGTTTCTTTTTTTCTAACGTTGCATCTTCCATTTAAATAATGCTCACTAACGAGATCATTCATTTAAAAGAGTTCTTTCGAAACCACCATCTGAAGTAAGAACATTTTATGTCTACTAATCAGATATACTAAGTCAGGTATGATATAAAGAAACATTACATATATTTTTTTCATTTGGCGCACATACTCTTTTATTTGGTTGAAATATTTTTTTGATGAATATTTTTTTCTATTTAGAATATTAAAATGGATTGTTTAAATACATTGAAATGGAAACGAAAAGTCATAAAATAAATTACGTCTATTATGTTACTGGATTGCTTACAATACGTGTCTAAAAACAAATTTGACATTCAAACTAAACTTTGATATTCTTACTTTCTGTGTTTATTAGTAGCTGGATTTTTTGCAGCCTATAACATTTCTTAAAATGTCGAAAATAAATAAATAAGTATTACCAAACAAAAATCTCGTAATTGAATCTAAAAAAAAAAAATCACTGACGGTAAATTTAATTTATATTTTGTAATATTATTTCTCTTTTATATATTAATTATTTTCAATCCCATTTAATGACGAAATTATAACCGCATTTTTCCGTATTGTCTGTCAACTATTCTATAGAAAATATAATACTTTGTAGATCATTTACTATAGTAAGTATAGTGAGTAGTCTATTTACTGAGAAAATGGTCCTGAGATATATCGTTTCTTTCATCTTTCCGTATAAAAACGTCCTAAAGACATAGTTATAACGACGTTAAATCTCTCATATGTATTAAAATAAAACCAGGCGACGACAAACTAAACTTTTTACATTTATAATATTGATTTAGAATGTTATGTTTCTATTAATTTTTACCTATTCAACAAACATAATTTACGGACAAATGTTACAAATTTACATCATTATCAGTAACATTAAATTTACTATTATTTTGTTAATCTAGCATGTATAAATTCATTTGCGCAGCAGATTGGGAATTAATGGCATTCAAAAAACCGATATTCCTATTTAAAAAAGAATAGTAATACACTATAAAAACTACTCGGAATCGTTTCTGAAATTCAGTAGCATAAAGAAAAAAAAAGTTGTTTTTATAAATATCGAATATATAGTGTTTTCTGAGATTACTAATTATAAATAACGCTTTTTGGAATCATTGTTAACTCGGCAGAAATTATTGTACATTTTCGTTTGTGGTTATATTATATTTTTGTATATTATGAAATTTGTTTTTGTTGTAGTGAATGTTGTGGGTTTATAATCGACATTATTAAAGTTCGCAACTATGAATATGTTTAATTCACAATCAAATAAAGAATTTGTTTTCCCAATTTGCCTTAGCATTTGAGTTATATTTTCTTATGCTAATGAAAAGCTTATTAAGTATAATGCAGTGCTTATGTATTATTCGAAACATTAACTGTTATGATATTTTTAGAAATTTAGGTTTTTTTTTTTTTTTTTTTTTTTTTTTCTTTGAAAAAAATAATTATTTTTAACTTGTTTGTAAATAAAAACGATAAATCATGAGAAATAATGAAACGATTCTTCAACTTCATCCTGTTTTATATTGTTCAAAATTTCGTTTCTAGCTTAATATTCTTGTTAAGTTACACAAAAAATTAAATAAATATTAATCAAAACGATATTTAAGTGCATTAACATATTCATAAACAATGTATTAAATTTGATTTTTGTAAAATTTTCTAAATTTATTTAATGCCGAAACTTTTCTATTTTTCACATATTCACTTAGAAAAAAGTTGTGTAAAAATGACATCAAAATATCAATTTTTAAAAATGACTCCGAAAAATTCATCGGAATCTGATTTCAATTTAAAATAAAAACTTTAAACATATTACTTTCTGAAATTACTAATAATAATAATAAGATTGATTTCTGAGATTACTATTGAATATTTGATCAAATATTCAATAAAAGATAATAACTTGAATGAATAAAACACAGACATTGATACACAAAAAATATAAAATATAATACTTTAAGATCACGAATTTTACTTCTTGCATTTCTAGGGGGACTTTTAGCCAATATATATCTACGAAAGAATGGAGTAACCAATAAGAAAATGAGTATCTAAAGAATTATCAACAGAAGCAGAAGAAATTCGCCATTTATATCAAATACCATAACAATTAATTTTTGTGCCAGACAAATTAATTGCAAAGTCGCCTCTGTTTTTATTTTTATTTTTATCTTATTGTTTAGGAAACCGCATTTTTATGGTAATGTTTGTAGAAAACAAAACTATTGTTTCAGTGATAAATGATCTGAAAGAAAAAGTTTCCTATTAACTGGAAAAAACATTAAAAGATAATTATATTTATTAATTATAATAATAAAAATAACTTTTGTAAGAAACACTATTTTATAAGCAGTCAATGTTTATCTAGAAAATCACGCTTGATTTCTTGACTGCAATTCATGTTTTTTTCAAACAATTACAGATAAAATAAGTAAATATGACCTGTGTAACAAATCCCAAAATTCGCCGCTTTGACGCTTGATAAAAAAGCGAGCTCGTGTATTTATTAATATATATATATATATATATATGTTAATTATTAGCTATGTGGTATTCTGATTACACAATATCATTAATTATCTCTTTGTAGATTTTAGTAGAATGATATTAGAACTTGATATGTTTTTGAAATTCATAGATATTATAATTATATATATATATATATATATATATATATTATATTTCTAAATTGATTTCTCAACATTTAATAACAATTTAATTCATATGAAACTATGAATTGATAAAATCGTACTTTTTAAATTGTTACACGCTACTATTTGAATTATATTTTATTTTCTCCTTTTTTAAAATTTAATTGTTGCAGCTTCAGTGCAATTTTGATACAAAATTATATTCATTGTTGCTGTAACTCGTATACAATTGTCACCCTCAAGAATATTAGGCGATGTTTCACCTTTGGCGGTTAAAAGGAAAAATGCCTTAAATTGAAATTAAGTTCCAAAAATAATTAAATGTTGCGTTTTCATCCGAAACACACATTTGAACATACTTGTTTAATTCAAGTATATTTGAAAGTTAGGGAAAAATCGATTACAAAATTCCGTCTGAAAAAAAAAAAAAAAAAAAAAAAAAAAAAAAAAAAAAAAAAAAAAAATGTTCAATTGCAAAATTATAAATGAAGTTATATCGAACCTGGGACTACAGCGTACTGTGCTGTTGCTCTAACCACCAAGATACCCTGGCCGATAGTCTAACTCAGCAATTTCTCACTTTTAATCCATGTTGGGAAACGTTACCGCACAGCAATCAAACAGCACTGGATGACAGGGCATCGATG
Source organism: Maratus michaelseni (assembly GCA_963931845.1). Taxonomy (NCBI): domain Eukaryota; kingdom Metazoa; phylum Arthropoda; class Arachnida; order Araneae; family Salticidae; genus Maratus; species Maratus michaelseni. Next base: position 199,413,224 of record OZ007593.1, on the reverse strand, counting down.
AATATTTTAATATTCCATCGTTACACAATATAGATTTTAAAGCACATGAATTAACGTCTGAATTCATTAAAGGTGCATTTTAAGAACAAATTATTTCTTACATACACTAATACAATAAACACAAAAAGGAATGATAAAATTAGCCCGGGACAGGAATCGAACCTGAGACTACAGCATAGTCTGCTGTTGCTCAAACCACTAAGCTACCCTTACTATACTAACCCAGCAATTTCTCACTTTTAAACAATGTTGTGGAATGTCACTGGCCAGCAATCAACCAGCACTGTATGACGGGACATCGATGAATATTTTAATATTCCATCGGTACACAATATAGATAAAGTACATGAATTATTGTCTGAATTCATAAAGGGTACACTTAAAGAACAATTGATTTCAGACACACAAATTAATACATTAAACCTAACACGAGTGAAAAATTATTCTGGATCAGAAACTGAGACTTTTTTAATTAATAAATTATTGGTTAAATTATTTTAATTAAGTTTTTTATTTCAAATAATCATAATCATTTGAAAATTTATGTGTAAATATTTTACCGTTTGACTTTCACTCGAATCAGGTAGTCACAGAAATAGTTTGAAAAAGTCAAAACTTATTTTTTAAACAAATGTTTAAAAAAAATATGAAGTTATAATATATTAATATAAATGTGCTCTAAGTCTATGCATTCAAGAGGATTATTATTTAGTTTCCGAAAGAATTATTTCTCTTTTTTTTAAAATTTGTTCCCAACAAATGTTTTTTTTTTATCAGTAGTTCGGTACGTAAATGTTGCAAACATTTTGCTTAAGGTAAAATTGTGCATGTAAATATTTATTTTAATGCCACCCAAAAATTATATGATCTTAAATATATTGAAAGCATTTTTTTTATTTTTTACCTTATACACATATATATATACAATAAAATTTTCAGTACAGAATACACACATACAAATGAGAAACTAATTTCTTCTTTTAAAATTCTCCATAAATATTTTAAACCAATTTTGAAAGGAGTGAGAATTTTTTATACTATATTATTAGTGTTAATGTAAAGTTTATATTCTTTTCTTCTTGCTGAAATCTGATAAAGCGTTACAAAATTTTGTTTAACGAAATTGAACTTTCTACAATTTGGCACAACTTAAAAAATGTTTTTTTTAGATTTTTTTTAAAACTAATTTTTGAGAGACTTTAATATTTTATATTTTGTTCATATTTTCCTGAAACTTTAATCTGTATTTCGCGTTTTCCTTTTAAATATAATTAAAAAAAGCTATTTTTATCATCATTTTAAATAAAATATATTATTTTTACATAAGCTTCCCTGTGTTACTGAAGAAATTTTTTAAGTACCATACACATAGAAATCGAATGCTTACATAGTAACTCTTATAAACAACATGAACTATTTAACAAATTATTTTAGTCATATTACTGAATACTGATTTTTGTAAAATTTTTAGACTTTAGAGTTCATTATTAAATTTTTAAGACGTAATCCGTGCTTCGCGCTTTCGTTTTAACTAAAATTGAGAAACATATATTTTTATCGCCATTTTAAATTAAATATATGTATACAAACCTTTCATGTTTTACTGAATAAGAAATTGGCTAATGCATAGAAATCGAATGTTTAACTAATGAATTTTTTAATTTGAATATAACACTTTACTTATAAAAGTTAAATCATTATAGTGGATAGTAATTATTTGAAATATATTTTTGTGATTTTTTTATTTCTGCTATAGGGTCATTCCATGGTAACTTACGGTACATTTAGAATAATTTTCTTTAGTAATTTTCATAATATAACACCAAAAAATATTGAAAATGTAATGTTGATATATTTTTTTAATTAAATCTATCCAAAGCGAAATTTGGATGAAAATTACCTACCTTTAGTGCTATTGTGTTTTTAACACTGGCAATTATATTTATTATGGTAATTTACATTCGTTTTGTCAGAAACGTAAGTTACCATAGTAAATATAATTTGTAGCGTTCAAGAAATAGTACTAAATGTAAGTAATTTCTATCCAAATATAGCTTTGTTAGGTTTAATTAACAAATCATATAAACATTACATTTCGAATATTTTTTAGTGTTATATTACTAAAATTACTGAAGTCAATTATTCTAAATGTAACGTAAGTTACCATGGAATGACCCTATATCATTTTCCATTCGGTTCGATCCAAAACTTTTATTACGGTTATTAAGAAATAACACAATATTTTTTTTGAAATAAAATGAATGAACGAAATTAAAAAAATACATTTCTTAAATAAAATGTTTTCTATATGAATATAAGTAATCGTTTTCACATTAATTGTACGCTACGTAAAAGTTATATTATAAATACCTGTAAAAAATATCACATTTCATAACTAAATTTAGCGGATTCACAGACACAATTGTAACCTGGGACAAAACTGCCATAAAGTAGCCCAATCACCTAACTTCCAACAGGAAAAATTTGTAAGAGATATTTGTTAAGTTACCTTCTGTGTTAGTTCTAGTTAGTTAGCTTCTGTGAAATTGTAAACGAATTCCAACAAGTACTGTTTGAGTAATGCTTTAAGAAAGGTTTTAATACTTGGTGCAGTAGAGCTTCCAAAAATATTACATCATTACCTTCGCTTTGTTTCATAAATTATACATATATTAACATATAGATAAAAAACTATAATGGTTTATAAACGCATCATACCGAAAGAAACTACATTCATATAATTAAAACACATTAACATTTTCTAAATAACCTATATTTTCGAACACATTTAAGAAAATTCAAACTAGAATAAGTAAGAAAGGCAGTAAAAATGCATCCTAAATTATATTAAACAGTCAAAACTTCTCAGTAAAATGATAACAAAATAACTTTATCACATTAAGAGATAATGAAAAGATGGTGTAAATCAATGCTTATCTTCTCTATGTACCCATTTTCTTTTCTTTTTCCATTCCTAAGAATGATATTACAATAAATTCGTACCACGTTGAACTATAGCAACAATAATTTTCTATTATTTTGAATTAAAGACACTATATTTAAAGTAAATCTTTTTCGCAATACAGAATACGGACGAATACGAAAATTTTAAATTCTTATTCCATAGCGTTCAAATATATAACTTGTATTAGCTTGAATAAAGACAGAAATGATACCTGAAACATTTTTTGAATAATTTATGACTAGAGCAAAATTGGTTTGACTGTCACAAAAACTTACCGAACAAATTACATTTAGATTGCACGTCAGAACGAATGATGTATCTCAAGATTATCCAAAATTGTATCATGTAAATGTCAATCATGCCAATCTAAATAATATATACTGATCGTAGGACTTACATGTAAAAAAAAATATTTTGATAAAATGTATCTAAAAAACGATAAAGATCTACGAAACAAGCCCGTTTTAACATACGTGGATTTTTAGGAAAGTACTGAATACTTATCATGATATTATAATTTACTTGTCACAATAGTATTATGTCTAACGTTTCCATATGTATTTTTACTTAAAAAGTATACATATTTCTCTAACAAACATATATTTTTATACATATAATAAAAAGATACAATGCAAGTATACATGCGTACGGAAACAAACATATACAGGAGGTCGTTTGCACTTTATGGAAACGATATTCACAATTAATTTATGAACATACATAACATGATCTTTGCGACAATTATTTCTACTGTTTAGCCCTGACTCTTGATTATATCTTTGGATCAAAATTTGCATGATTTTTCTCTTATCACAATAATATAAATTTTCTCCCACACCTCTTAGAAAACTTTCCAAAATCCTTCAATATGATGTGGAAAGCGCCTTCTAATGCACGCTTTATTAAAGACATAGCTGGAGATAAATAAAAAATTATCGCAATACTGGATCTAACATTACTTTATTTAAGTGCGTGTATAAAAACAAGTGGGTAAGTGTGATCCAAGTTCGCACAAAGGGTTTCGTTCAAAACACTTTATCCTTTCTTTAAAAAATCCAAATAAATTTCATTTTCTAAAAAAAAAAAAAAACGGTCTATTTTTTTCGGTTTTTGGAATATCTGAACCGGCGCGATAGCGGGTGAAGCCCACTGTTATATTCTATCATAATAATATCTGTCATGTGGACTAAATGCGATATTTAAAAAAAAAATAATTTCAAAATTAAACATGTTATGTACACATTCAAAATGTTAAAATATGCGAATATTTCCATAATCGGGTTTTTATCATGATTCAATACGTTCCTGAAACTCATATATTTACTATTCTCTATTACTCATATTCATACTTGCTTTGTATTATACTGAAACTTTTGAAAAATCCGTTAAACTTGCGATAGGACGTCAGATTTTCTTTTTAATTCTCTAATGACGTGTAATTAATCTGCTTTGTGTACATGCACACATACTCATACTCCTTGTATTATTGAGAAATCTTTCTGTTTTATTACCACTATGACGTCAATCATTTTTATTTCATATTAATCGTTTTTTTTTTTTCAATTGGTGAAACTTTTTATTTCATTTTTATTTTTCACGTGGAAATCGTCTGATAGAAAATTAATTATTGTAGATAGAATTTCATCGTGGATTTTTAATTTTTGGCATCTGCTATAAGGAAAAATGTTCAAATTTAATAAGAAAAGGCTGTTAGAATTTTGGTTTCTTATCTCTGTTTATTAAAATAATACGAATTTTTCAAATTTTAATATTTTCAGCTCTTCGCAGCTGATATTCTGATTTATACACAAAGTTTCCACTCTGTAAGTTACACAGTTTTCGAGAATGGCTTCTGTGACAGACAGTCAACGGAGCGGGTGCAATAGGGTTTCGTGAGATGAACGAAACCCTAAAAAGAGCAATTTTTATCAATTAATAGAAATAAAAGAAAGAAATGGGTTTGTGAATGGAAAGAAAAATTTTCAAAAGAATTCTCGATTGCTGCTGGATTTTGTTATGAAGTTAAATTAAAGGTAAAAAATGCAGTAAAGCTAAGTTGATTTCACTTTATTATCATTAAAATGTTTTAGAATCCATTTTTGAAGAAGAAACTCCTGCTTTATATAAAGAAGACATTTATTGACCTACACATGAACGAAGTCTCCCAGCCGTTCTTTCATAACTCAATTGAAGCATATTTAGCAAAGAAGTAATCTCAAACGTAAATAAATTGTATATCAATTGAAGAAATGCATGCAAAATCACCTGACCCCCCCTCCCCCCCTCTTAAATGGCCTTTTCTTGAATTTGAATTGTTTTAATGAATTCACGAACGTTGAAAATACTTTTGAAATTTTTTACAAGAGGTATCAGGAAAAACTGACATGACTTGTAACAGGGAAATTCTATTACGATAGAAAATTCGAGCCAGAGCTACAGCCAAATGTCAAGGCTATCCAACAAAGTCAAATTGTTGCAAAGAAGTGTGTATTCAAATCCAAACTGCTTATTTTGAGACACATTTGTAAATTCATTTTTGCTCTAAAATGCACCCAATTGGCAGGTTCTCTTATTCAGAAACTTTGTAATGTCCGTATTGTCTCGATTTATTGATAAAGCAGAATATATTTCAAAAAATGCTGTGAAAGTGGACATTTTGAACCGAATTTCGAGAAGCGATAGTGCTGGAAACAAAAAAAAATGATCGTACTGTGAAAATAATTGTCTGTAAATCAATTTCTAATTAATTGAACGACAAATAAAAACATGGGCCCTTATAAATGTCTTTATAAATCACGCCACCAAGTTTCATGTTGTTACTTTTAAAAATGAGGCTGGGAATGTGTCTCAAAATTTTGAGTTGATGTGCGTGGATTTTTTTTTTAATACCGCCTTAAGCGTAGAAATTAACTTTGAAAATCGTTTCCGTAAAGTGCTAAAGACCTTCTGTACATTCATAATAATAAAAATAAACTATAAACGTTCGTTTGCTTCACTCTAAAAACGACATTTTCAAAACTGAGCAAAAAATACTCAAATCTGAGTATGTCTCATAGTCAAAATGGATCCGAATAAATTACTCAAGTTTGAAACATGTACATATATACTCATTTCTGAAAACATGCACACACTCAAGAATAAAACATCATGTACTCATATTTGAGTATGTCCATGTTTCAAAAATGAGTGTGAACTGATTTCTGTGAGTTCATTTTTGAATATTTCCATGTTTCAAAAGGAAGTTTGAACTGATTCTAATCATTTTTGAGTATGTCCATATTTCAAAAATGCATATGAACTGCCAGATAAGAGCGTGGTCTACGTAACGATGTTCGTACGAACTGACGTTGCGGCATGTGGTCAGTTTTGAGTATAACCATGTTTCAATATTCTGAGTATTTGTGGTATTTCAGAATTTAAAAAAAAACAACAGTTTCCTAATCAGTTCGGGGTTAGTATTACGTCACGTTACGTAACGCCGTGAGCTGAACTCCGCCCACAGACATGTGATCAAATAAATTCTCAACACTCTGAAACTGCCAGCCTAAGAAACTTTAAATTTGGCGTAGGGATCGTTTATAAGACGCAGATGTGCACGAAGAATATGAAGCATTGGGTCTTCATATTTGAAACAAAAAGTTTCATAACAAAACATCGATTTACTCAGATTTGAAAGTGTCCTTTTTCTCAGTTTTGTGAGAGGTTATCTCCAGAATTACTGTACTAATGTAGCACAATTTGTTTGCTCAATGTTGGCAGTTTGTGGAAATAGTGGTATTTGGAATGGTAGGGCTGGCAAATGCTTGGGAAATTGTAAGTGCAGAAATTTGTAGCATATTTTATTAGGATCAGAAAATGGCTGGACCGCTGTTGGTTTTTGTTTGGCTAATGGTATGACCAGAGCGACGTTTCTTATTGCTGGTCAACGTCATTTATCCAACTCTCAGCCAACGTTGGCCTAAACATTTTTTGCTACTTGGAACTGATTTTAAAAAAATAGTGGCAAAATAATGATAACAATATCTGCACAATCATAGGCTAATTTTTATTTTGGTATCCCTGCCTTCAAGTGGGTGAGCGAAATACGTTCAAATTTAACGATTTCATTGATATTGTTTCGTCTAGAAAATTAAAAATTAATATGGTGTTCACTTTTAAGAATTAAGTGCTCGCTAAGAATGGCTTTAAAAATTTTTGAAATTTAAAAATGTATCGTTCTAAAAGCATAAATATTGTGAAACTACTCAATAAATAGCAAAATTTATTTAAGCATTAGAGTGATGAATACTTAAACATAAGATTTTATTTTTTAAGCTATACACCCCTGAACCATAGGAAGTCCAAGAAATGTTCTTTTTTCTTTTTAAATTACGGCAATTTCTTTGAAATTGTTAGGGATAGAAAATTAAAAGTTGCCATGGTGATTACTTTTACGATAAAAACATTAGCTAAAAACTGAATTTGAAAAATAGAAATTTAAAGCGTAAATTAACATAAAATGTCCTAAAATCATGATTACTCGAAGCACCAAATAGATTTAAAAAATACTGTGAGCATTATAACGTTGGCTTTCCCTACTTAGACACTGATTGTTTTTACCCTCAACATTCTTGCACCTAACGACATGTAAGAAAGGATGATCTATTAATTTAACGAATTCTTCGAAACTGATAGCGCTAGAAACTTGAATTTTGACATAGTGGTTACCTTTAATAAATGCATGCGCACAGAGGAGAAGTTGTTAAACGTTTTATTTTTAAAAGGGTGAAATAAGCGAAAAATGTATTAAAATCCCGATTGCACTAAAGCTTCTTCCGGCTCTGTGTATTTTTTATACGATGTTTTCTATTTTGCACATATGCCTTGATAAATTCTTAAAACTAAGCTGGTGTCAATTTTGGTAACTTCCTGGGAAGACTAGGGAACATGGAATGTGAGAATATAATTATGGAAAAGGAGTTGGTTTACATGGGATTGTGAACCTGGGTCAGTGTTACCCATTGAGTATGTTTTGGATTCAATTTACACTAGCAGTAAATCCGGTCTTTACATGGAGAGAATGAAAAAAAAAAAATACTTATCAGCCCTAAACATAGAAAAAATCAACGATCCAATCCATGAATGTGACATTTTGAAAAATATATCGGCAATTTCATCCATAAAAATTAATCATATAAAAGAGATGCACTTTCAGGTTTAAAGGAGATGCACTTTCAGGTTTAAAGGAGATGCACTTTCAGGTTTAAAGGAGATGCAATTTTAACTTCTATTTTCAGCCTGGATTGAGATTAAGGTCTAACATCACAACTATAAATTTTCTTCATTTTCACAGACAAAACTATCAATGAAACTATTAAAGAGTTTGAATGGTAATAATTCATAATAGAAATTTAGTCATTTTAAAAAGAAAACATAAAAATCCCTACATGACTTTGAAGCATTTTACTTACGACTGTGCAAAAGTGAGTTATTTAGTGAATCAGTCATTCATTTTTACATTAAGAAAAAAAATTGTGAAATATTAAAAGGCTAAAGCTATAAAAGAAATTCATTTTTTTTAACAACATTTAATTTAACCGGTTAAATTCTTAATAATTATTCAGTTTATGTCCCTGTAAATTTTCATCGTCAGAAAGAAAAGTACGAAATATTAATTTACTTTTCTATTACTAAAAAGACGAAAGCAGTCCGTGATATTGTGTTCAGCAAAGTATGTGCATTTTTAACATTCGTACTGAACATATATTGACAATAAAAAAATAAAAAAAAACGTAATTTTCACTCAGTTTGAATTTTACAAGTGCTGACATTAAAACACGTAAACGTCAAATAATATTAAAATTTCAAATGCAATTAATCAGACGATGTAATATGAGTAATTTTTAAATTTTGGCAAATTATTTTCCGATTCTACAATGTCTGGATGTCTTCACAAATACTCTATTTTACGTTGATTAATCTTTAAAGACACGGGTTGAGTGCTGAGTGCTCCACTCGCTAAACAAATACTTGCGAATTCCAAAATAATTACATGATTAACAGCTGCGCTTCATTTACCCTCTTCCGAAAGACCCTTCAATGTTAAAACGTTAATTTTTTTCTGCTTTCAAACATTATTTTTATTGCTGAGTCACCACTCTCGTCCAGAATACACAACCAGTTTATTTGTGTAATTTATTATATTTTCTTTCTTAATTAAACTTTTTTTTTATATATAAACGAGATGTCAATTACTTTTATACTTTTACTGTACACTAGACACTATTCATTCTTCTTAGAATCAAAAGTTTATATTTAGCCTTTAAAAACTCGTTGGCGCATGAAGTACGCCGCATGTGTCTTTATGTTACCACAAACACTCCGTGTAATATTAATTTTAAGTAAATTATATTTTTTTAACAATTTGATGTTTCTTACTTTTATATTTATACTAGACCTCGCACTAAACAAGGATATTATTAACCCGTCAGCACCCGCGCCCCTTTCCATTACGTTACTACACGCGCACGATAAATTTTACCCAATCGGTTTTCTTGTGTCAATTTTCTCCCGGTTAGATTATAAACAAAAATTTATATTTTGAAATAAACTGTAAATCAAAAAAGGACATAATTTAATTTAAAATAAAATTCTCTTATATTTAAAGCAAAAAAAAAAAAATAATAAATAAATCTCGCATTAAGATTTTTTGTTGCATATAATTACATACGAAGTTTTTTTATAATCCAAATTCAGCCAAGAAAATACAAAAAAGTATAAAACTGATATATAGAAACTGTATGTGCAAGAGTTGTTAACGTTTAAAAGAAACGTTATATTATTATTTGCACACTATATTTTTTACATAAACAATTGCATTAATATTTTCCTATCATTATGGGTTACGTTACAACACGCGTGGGGTAAATTTCCTCCCACGTGACATTTTTATAACAAAAGAATGGAAAATACACAACCGGAGGTAAATTCTTTTTGGCCACATCTTGATATCATTCAGCTTGAAAGGTACTATAAAGCTCAGAATGATCACGAACTATTTTCGCACATTTTTAAGTAATAGTTGTAAGCTAGGGTAGATTTTATCCCAGCGCGTGTGCTGACGGGTTGAAGGTTGTTATCTAGGCACGATGGCGCATAGAGTACGCTGCCCATCTCTTTGTATTAGAAACAAACCGTCCGTGTCTGTAAAGGTTAAATGTTAAATGAAAACAAAATACTAAATAGGAATAAAAATCGTCAAAAATCGATAAATTTCGCTACAGATTTTTAACAAAAATCGATATTATAAAGGTAAAACGTGCGTGTCAGTAACGCTGACATAGTAGTAATGTTTGTTGCCATTTTGTTAATAATTGGTGTTAATAACATTTGTGTAATAACCATCAATAAAATAATTATTCGCAAAATATTACACATACAGAAATAGATCAGTTGAATCCATTACGGAAATTTATCAGCATTTGGTGTACCCAGACGTACTACTTACACACACTCATGCGTTCGCGCGTGCAAATACGCATGCACGTCCAAATTTGGCAAGCAAACTCATAAAAAGAAAGCAAACTTTTAACTAACATACCTATTCTGTGAAATTCTATATGGAATGCATTTAAAAAACATATTTTTAATTTATGATCCAGGGTTGGCGAAGGTATCTTCTTTCGCCTGCATTAAAATATTTTTTTTCTGTTGCATTCGAACGCTTAAAAAAGGCATTGAAGTTTTACTATGATTTGAAGTGATTGCACGAGCAATAAATCTCACAATAAGTATTGCAGTACGCCAAAAATATCTCTGAAAACGAAATGTTAAAATTTTAAATTTTCGAAAGCTCGCAGCATATGTAACTGTGTTATCTCTTTTTCAGAAAACGACAAAATGTGAAGCAATTTTTACCTAGCTTTCAATATTTTTTCTTAGTTATTAATGTTTTTGTTGTTATAATTATTGGTAGTTTAAATTGTTCCATTGCCTAGAAACGTTAGTTTATATTTTTGTAATATTGTGTCTGACATTGAAGAAAAATAAAATTATGCTTGTTCTTTTTTTTCAATGTCTAAAATTCAGAATTTAAGAAATTGGACGTCCTAAGCGATCCTCTAGAATCAAAAACATTATTCCATGCCAAATATGAATTCTCTAAATTGTGATTTTTGCGTGTTTTTCCCGTCTTAATCCCTTTAATAGTAGAAGTAACGTACATATATATTTTTTTCAAACCTGTGACTGTTTGGATAAATCATGCGAATTCCTAATTTTGAAAGGGTTTTACTCTGCTAGTGAGTTACACGGAGTGTTACTCCATAGATTTTTTACCTATTTTACGCCGTTATAATTTGAATTTTGTAAAATTCGTCTACACTAACATCTAATTCTTAGAGGAAACCTTCAACATATGATTCTTAAGTGCTCAAGCAATACTTGATCGTATTTGGAAGGCTATAATAAAGGGCGCGGCTTCAATAACGTCTTTTGAGTGTTTCGTTGATCTGACGAAAACCTATTCGTCTTACACATCTGTCTGTCTGTCACAGAGTTCATTCTCGGAGACTATATAAATTGAGACTTGGAATTTAGCATACTTATAGTTGAGTACCTCCTCTTACACGACAAATCATAAAATTTTGAAAAATTCTTAAATAAATGAATTAGTTTAATGATATACAACCATTTCTGCGATTTAAATTTTAAAACATAACGATAATTTCAGATGATTTCAGACTTTTTTGAGTAGGTTTTGTGTTTCAGTGGAGGCGTTTTTTTTCTTCTAACCCAAAGGTTCCGTGTTCTATTCTTGACCATGAAAGTTGAAATGATTCCCTCGGAATACTTTTTATTGTCCGATACATTTTATTAAAATAAATTTCGTAATTTTTTAGCCATTTTAAGGATTTTTTTTTAGCTAAAATTAAATCATGTAATTATGTATTCTTTTCAGATATATAAACACATGCTGTGGCAACTGTTTAAAATCAGTTCTTGAATATTTTTAATTTGATTAAAGAAATAGCTTCCTCTTGTTATCATTTATTTTATTTTAATGGTGCTGGTTTAAATTTAATATTCTTATTGATAATGTTTTTTTATATAAATGATAAGGATTTAATAATTATGAATGAATGATTTGGATTTTTAAATTAAAGAATAAAGTGTTTTGAAAGGAATGTTAAACAAAACCCATTGCGGGATCTTCAATCATACTTTCCCACTTGTATTTGGTGATGCGTGCATAATTTTGCCCTGCATAGAAACATGTACGGAAACATGTACACATTTTCAAGCACGTACTCATAACAGTGGCACTGTCTCTCTTTCATATCAAAATTTGTTTATAAATGTTCACTCCAAAACGGCGTTACTTTTGCCGCTCTCGAGGAAATATGTCATACCAGAATGGTATGGTTCAGCACATTTTAAATTTTTTGCTTTGGGTCACACTGTTTTTATGTTTAACTTCTTTTTTAAATCAAGTAATTTAAAGTATAAATTTTTAATAAAAATTTAAATTTATCATAAAATGATTTTTTAAAGAAAAGAGATAAAATGGTGCATATTTGATTTGGCATTTTGCATTATCCCCAGATAAGAAAACAAAATGCAGCATAGTATTATTCGCGTCTCAGAAGGAAAGTTTTTTTTTTTTTAAATTTCATGCTCAGAATATTTTGAAAAAATATATAATTTATTATTCTCTATATGCACCTATATTATGATACCTGTGAAAATTTACTGCGGAATCTGAATAAACTATTTGTTAAAATAATAATAATCTATTTAGTTTCTACCACAAAAAAAATACCTTCACAGCGCAGTGGAACATCCATAACAAAAACCTATATTTATCTAAACAAATTTTCAATTCACGAAGCACACATATTTAATAACTTCTAAAAACAGGCACCTCTGAATAGAGTACCAATTGAAAGGTTTTTTTGTCATTTTTATCTTACTGCAATATTTCAAAACATTAAATATAATCAGTACAATGTCTAAACAGATTTAAAATTTCATCTTTAAGAAAATTGTATACTAAATTTAGGATCCCGGAAAATCGCAGGGGGTAAGGTCATGCAATGCCATCGCCCAGTTTTCCCATGCTTTAATCAGGTTCTGCTTCTGGCACAATTCTCAGCCCTTCTTTATATTCAAATATTTCCCCATTTATTAAGGACTAGATAGTACGCGTCAAGATTTAATGGTAAATAACTTATGATAACTTTAATGGTAAACCTCCTTTAGAAATATTCTTTTATATTTAATTAGCTGCTTTTAAATTAATTAAGTATCGAAAATTTTATGAATTGTTATTGTGTAAGCGATTCCTATAGATATAAAACGATAGATTGTGGTGTCAATCCAGCCTTCTCAACTAATGAAGTGAAATAATTTTAACCGTTAGTTTGTAATTTATATCCTATTATACTTGAATTAATTTAGCAAGAATTTAATAAAAATATTAATTGAATGATTTATTTTTACTTACTACAGTCTCAAAAATTTAAAAATATGTATCAATATTTAGTATTTTATTTGTTATTTCTTAATTTACGCGACATTAAATTTTTCATTAATTTTATTTTTATCAGCCTGACTGTAAAAGTCTAAAACCCAGATAAACCATGGATATCAAGGTGATTTCTTTGATAATTCTTATGTGGATATTTTTGCTTCTTTCTTTTTTCTCTTCTTTCTTTCTTTTCTTTTTTTAAGAGAATAATCATATACTTTTCTTGGATTTACAAATATATCTTATTCATAATGGTTAAACAAAATATAGATAAAAGTTTCGATCATTTTATTTAATCGATAACTACATGCAAAATCTTTCAATTTAAATCTTTATAATATAAAGTAAGTAATTAAAATATATTGCTGCTGTTAAATTTTGTTTATTACAGTCCCAGAGTATTTTGAAAAAATAACAATATTTAGTATTTCTTTTTTTTTTTTTTTTTTTTTTTTTTTTTTTTTTTTAAGCTACACGATTTTAATATTCTTCATTAAATTCATTTTTATCAGCCTGATTCTAAAACCCTGAATTTAAACTTTGATGTCTGCAGGTAGCGATTTATAATACATATATTTTAATTACTTGAATTTATATTTTCCATTTTCACACATAATTTAGAGTTTCTGTATGAATATTTTTCCTTTTATTTTTCCTTTTTTTTCGAAAAATAATCACATACTTATGTTATTATATATATGACATCTTGATAATGGTCATACCAAATATAATAAAAATTGTAGACAAGTTCGATTTATTTAATCAATAATTACATGCACGATCTTTTAATTTAAATACTTTAATATAAATTTAGTAATTAAAACAAATATTATTGGGTGTTAAATTTTACTTAATTATAAGGAATTGAAATAAAAAAAAATACAAATTATATAACTTTACCTACTGAATTAAAAATGGCATTATTAAAATGAATTATTGTCAATAAAATAAGAAAAATCGTTCTGTCCGGAGTGGGTTTCGAAACGACACGATGATCGGGACAGAGAAGGACCGCACCTTATACCATTCGCCACCCTTTTCTTGTTCGAGTGTACTCTAAAACTGTTTAGGTTCTAGATTTAATTTTACGCATACGAATATGGGTAATTTTAGTATGAAAAGTGGATTCGACAGAATGCGCCTTTTCCTTTAGATATATAGATTCAATGTGGTCAAATATGGATGCGTTTAATTATTTTTTAAAAAAAGTACACAGAAATGGCTATCTTTTGCCGACAAATCAGAGCTCGAAAATGGACACGATTCAGACGCTTCAAATATCTGAAATTCCGACACAAGTAAATGTCTTAAAAATTAAGACACTTTAAAGTGTCTCTTTTTTTAACCATCAGTTTCAGACTCTTAAAGTGTCTGAATTTCAGATGTTTCAGTTTACAGTGTTTTTTTTTTAAAAAGCATAATAATTGTTTTTTGAGAAAATTAAAAATGTCGAAGGAAAATGTTTTTTTTTTCCTGTTTCAAGAAGCAAAAATTATTTACTCCAAACCCTTTTGACCTCAAATAATAAGGAAATCTTTTCATTTTAAAAAAATGTAGTTGGCGGATTTGATAGTCAAATGAGGATTACAATGCCATTTTCAACTACAAGAAATATTCTATCTCATATGACACAAACTTTATACTGTGATCCAGTGGTTTTATACGATTCCCGCAAATATGTAATGCTTTATTCTTCTAAAGAGATTTTAGTTACTGCAAGCTCTCTGGTTTTCCGGTTCTCTATTTTGATTCATTCCAATCGGAGAAGCGATTTGTAACGCTAAAAAATACATTTTTGTGTTATTATATATACTAGGATAAACATGATCAGTTATGAAGGATAAAAAATGTTTAAAATAAAGTTGAATAAAATAAATTGCTTTCGCATTTTATTTACTGAATAATCTTGAAAGTATTGTGTGCATATAATCAAAATTATCAAATCGCCTTCAGTATTTTACTATTTAAAACATGTGAACGATTCTTATAGAAATCCAAACATTTATATGATTATAACATTCATATATTTTTTAAATTATTTCCAATATTCCCATTGGTTTTTTTTCGAAAAATTGAACATTGTCTACATTCTATATATAAGAATATAAATCTTTATTTGGAGGGAAAAAACTAAAACAAAAAAATGTATTAAGAAACTCTTTTTTAAAATATTCAAATCCTTTCACGGCAAACTCTCTAGAATTAATTTTCTAACAGGCAGATTCCATGCAGTTAAAAGAAAAGAAATATTTCAATCAAAATAATGTAATTTTCAACTGCAAGGGGAAAAAATCTTACATCAAAAGCCTTTTATCCTCTATCCATGCGGTTTTATTGCATTGTATGAAATGTGTATTTTATTCGCTTTAGAGGTTTTGGTTACTGAAGCTCCCCTTTTCGTTCGCATTCCTGTTTTCAAGTTTTATCTTTTGATTGAATCTATTCGATTAAAATATATATATATATATATATATGTAAATGTTTTTTTTTTGAGCACACACGTTCAAAACTGCATTTTTTACAGGTAATAAAATAAGTAGGAAAGAAAAATTATGCATCTATCATAGACTATAATACAATTCTAACACTTGCAAAATACTTTAACAAAAGTTCACTGTTTAATAAGGTAAAAGCAGATTCCTAAGTAAAAAAATAAATAAAAAGAAAACACATTTGAAAATCAGATTTCAGCAATTCGCATCTAAAGACGGAAATGTACTCGCATTATTTTGTACAGTTGAGTATATGATCTATAGCTTAGTATATATTGTTCATACAATGCTAAAATTCAGTTTATTTAGAAAACGCTTAACACAGTTGAAAATAGATATTCAGCAATTTCTTCCAATAGACGGAATGTTGTCGAATTCATTTGTACACAGAACTGCATATTACCTACAGATTTGTATACACGTACAAATTAAATACAAATTAATTAGGGCAAAATAAATAAATATATAAATAAAACATTTCAGAAATTAGCATCCATAGACGGAAATGTTTTCAGCTTTCTGCCTAGATATGTGTATAATTTTATTTATACTCTACAAACATATAGTTCAGCTAGAAAATGAACAACTCAATTAAAAAACACCTTTAAGCAATTTATGCGCATTCGAAGTGATGCTTACGAATTACTTTATTTACCCCTGTATATGATTTATAGAATTTATATGCAACGAGTAGTAAGCATAATTCAGTTAAACTTAAAAACGCATGCTTCATCTAAAAACGCACTTCCATCAATGATCATTCACAGACTTTCTTGCAACCTAAACCTTTTTTTTTTTGTGTCACTAAATGAACGATAAATAGTATATACCACATTATATTGTAAGCATCATATATTGCATTTCAGTGGTATATATGAATTTCAATATGTTTGAAATTTATTTTAATAAAAGACAAAATCGCTCTGTGTTTGTATGTGTGTGTCTCCCTGCGATGGCCGGCGATATCTAGCGCACCTAGAAGTCTGAAAATTTAAATGAGGATATTCCAAGACCTCTGCTAATGCACCTGAGTCTCAGAATTTTAATATTTTTAAAATTAGCCGAACTATCAATTGAAACACATTAATCATCGCATCAAATGTCATTTTTTATCAAAAACGCTAAAGAAAGGAACACCTGTTATCGATTTGCAAGCGGAATTAAAGGAATTTGAAATTACTTTTTAATTAGCGAATTTTAATTAAACAGTGATAATAAAATTCCAGGATCATTCGACTAAGATATCAATCGGTTAAAATATCAATTTAAGAGAATATGTTGAAATTTTTTCTGTATCTGACAGTTGTATGTTTGTAAAATTCGGTCGGTAATTTTTCTAATTTTATGCACAAAACTGAAAAAGTATGGCGGCGTCAGTCCTAAAAATTCGAGAAAGTGTCAGACAGGGATCGATTTCAATAAAAAAGGAACTGCAAAGAGATCCGTTAATTTGGTTTGGATGATTCGACTTGGTTCTCGATCGCGTCACAGATTTTAGTTCCACCTTCCATCGCCAGGGGCTCATTATTTACTCGAGTGCTATGGGCCCGATATCGACGGGAATTGAATCATTCAACTTCCTTGATACAACGGGTCCCTGTGTTGGAAGCTCGTATAGAATAAATTGCGCCCCGTGACGGTAGAAGGTGCAACTAAAGGATTTTGCAGCGCGTGCGCAGTACGCCTGCTATATGGTGCAGCAGTCACCGGGAACACGTGTCGGAGGTTCGTTTAGATCGGAATGCGCCTTTTGGCGAAGGTGGAAATAAAAGTTCTTCCGACGCAGCACTTTTAAATAAATAATTTCATACAACATCGAGTTAAAGTTATAAAATCATACAAACTTTAGTTTTGTTTAATTTTATTATCACTATCCGGGCAACGCCATGACTGGCGGGTTTTGCTAATAGTGTAATATATTTAAAATGTGCTGCAAAATGTCTTTCCTGTGGAACATTATATTACCGATTTTTTTAATGACCCTTGAATTCAGTGATAAATGCTTTGTACTCCATACTCTGAAGCATGTTTTAATGCTCCTCAGAAGTTCATATCAATTTCATTATATTTGAAATAATGTAATATCATTAAAGTACACAATAACCGACTTTTACCCCATAGATTATATTGTAACCCAATTAAAAGAATTTGGTTACACTATCTTATATGGGGGAATGTCGTTTACAAGAACACGTCCGTAAATGAAACATAAATGCTGCTCTCTTCATTTTCAATAACTAATATGCCATAGAAACAAAATAATACATATGATTTACATGGCAATACGTGTATATTTATGAAAGTTAGAGCACGGATAGACAACAGATAGAAGACAGACAAAATGAAGTCGTAAACACTTATCAACTATGTTGGAAAGTGATAAAAATGTTTTATTAATAGGTAAACTTAATGAGTAAACTTATTTGGTATTTGTGTTTGATAATTTAAAGAATGACAGAATTTTGTTCGTCTATGTGACATTGTTTTCTCACCCTTGAAAATAACTTGAGGCGCTTTTAAATTCTCGGTGAGTATTTAGTATTTTACTGACTTTTGTGTTTTTGTGACCTTCGATCATTTGTCATTGTATAGGCATGTAATAGTCGAGAAGCAATTTTCCGTTTAATCTCATAACACCATCAAACATTAAATTGTGAATACTGTGAAATTTTAGCACTAACTACAAGACTTTAGTAAATTAAAATCTGTATATATATATTTTCTGCTGGCTTTGATCCGATTCTTTTTTTCACAAGCATATAATGCTGCATCAGCAAAGAAAATCGATAGTAATTTGTTGTTAATAAAGTGATATGGTAGCATGCGTCCATGACTACGAAAAATGCCTTAAATATATAAGAAAATTCGGTTTTCAAAATTATTTTATGCATTATAACAAATTCTAAACAATAATTTATAGATATTTTTTGAAAAATGTCTTTTTTTAATAAATTTGAGTAATGTGTACATATTCTAAAAGAACTGGAATTTTTCGTGTATACTATTTTCTGTGTGTGAAAGAGAGAATAAATTTAGATCCAGACATAAAATATATATGCAGTCTAAAATATGAGAAACTTTGTTGCAAAATTGTTCAAGTCGTTCAACATAATGTCTTATGTGCAATTAAAAAAACACGCATTTTGAGAGAAATCCACTCTAACGTGTTTTGTTAATAATTGAAACATCTGATACTATATCAGTCATAACTAGCTTAATTATATAAATTTTTCCCTGATTTTTTCTTATAAAAATTGAACATTGTGATATTTTATATACCGGGTGTTCCGGTACGTTAAAACTTTAAAAATTCATTAAAAATAAACAAATGATGCTAAAAAATTTCGGTTTACAGGAATGGGATTACCGAGAGATCGGATTTTGTTTAATAAAAAAAAAAGAAATTTTGGTTCAAAAATTACCGATAGAGGTATCTGCATGCATATTATGAAGCAGATTTATGGAAATCAGCCTGTCAATAAAATTTCTCAATGCACACAAATTGTTTATTCGATGCGAACAGTATGCTATCGTTATCAGATCAAGCGCTGTTGGTTCAACTTTTACAAGGATGAGGAATCGGCAACAGGAGCATTGCGAAAATTATGCACGGCAAACTGACTGAAGACGAGAAATGGGCCTGTTTCATGTGCTGGGATACTGAAATTTGTCAGTCATTGCGCCGAACTGGGTCTTTTATTACAAGCTTAATTCGAATACATATTACCGATAATTTTTTTAACCACAACTTATTTTCTATTTTAAAAAATCCGATCTCCTTCTGCAAACACTAATTTTTAGCATCATTTCTTTCTTTCTAATGAAATTTTAAAAGTTTTAACGAATTTATAGCGCGCCCGGTTTATATATATTTATTTATTTATTTATTTTTTTTTTTTAAAGATTAACTATTGTATGATCCATTAATGAAATAAGTCGAAAATAATATGAAAAAATAACAAAACTGATATTAAGTTATTTTATATTTTTTTATTTAGTTATTGTATTCCAATTGGCAAATTTTAGCTAAAGAAGGTTGGAGTAGAAGAGTGTTTTTGTGAAAAATCTTTATATTTTTCTACATTCACTTTAAGCAACAATGAATTGCTTGACGCGCAATAGACGTTTATGCCTATCAAAATATTTGGAGTGTATCTGTGAAAAAATATGCATTTAACAGGTGTTTCGGTTAATATGTTGATTTTTCGCAAAATGTGAGCGTTTATTTTTATAACAACAAAAATATTCCTTAATAATCAAAGCGTTGTACATCGTTAGCTATGACATTTTCACATCTTTTCGGCAAGACATGGATTCCGTGTCGATAAAACAACTCATCTGTTAAAGCGAACCCTGAATAGACCAATTTTTGACTTCTTCGGAAGAACTGAAGTGTTTTTCTGAAAGTCCGTGCTGCATGGATTGCACTTAGTGGTCGCTCGAAGGGGCTAAACCTGGAGAATACAAAAGTGGGGTAGGACTTCCCATTTAACGTTTTTGAAATAGATTTTTACACAATTAGCGGCAAAGGATCGAGTATTGCTATGTTGAAAAGTCACTTCATCGTGTCTTTTGGCGTATTCTGGTGATTTTTCCTCAACTTTAATGTTATCAGTTGGTTTCAATAGTATTCGCCAGTAATTGTTTGATCAGGTACTTCATCCAAGAATGCTTGCAAATCTCCACGCTCCAACTTTTTCGGCTGTCCAGAACGCTCCTTGTCTTTACTAACAAAGTCATTACTTTTAAAGCATTTAAACCATCGTTCACAATTTTTTGGGTTAGATCATGTTTTCCATAAATTTCATTTAACAATCGATAACTTTCAGCGAATGTTTTCTTGAAATGAAAAATGTATCACAAAACGTCTTTTTCTGATACAAAATCCGACGTATTTAAAACTATAAAAAAACATGTTTTTAGCATAGTGACAATTAATAACGAACTGGCTTTTCATGATGTATTTTTACCTTACAAAACACCATAGATTTCATTAGTCTATACCAACAAATATTATCGTACACCTGAAAACTGAAATAAATTCTCTGAGCCTCACTAGATGGCGGCACATATGCGTGCAGTGAGAGAAGGCATAAAATGAATTTGACATATTCAGAAACCGACCTATTCTCCGGAATATCGCCTATTAATACCCAAATCGTTATCCTGGGGAATTGCATTGGCCACCTTATTCACCAGATATGAACCCATGTGATTTCTATCTTTGGGGTAATATGAAAGATTTGCTTTACAAGAAGAAGCCGACAGACCTTAATAGCCTCAAAAGTTCCATAACTGAGTGATTTTTAAGCATAAAAAAAGAAATGCTCTACTCTGTTACTCACAACTTTTTAGACTAATTTTATTTTCCACGTTCTTTTCAATTAAAAAATGTTTGTAGTTCTATTTGCTACATCGTAAGTGTTATTTCAGTTAAAAGTTGTATGTTAATATCAATTTATTTAATACTAATACTGCGCAATAAAATAAAATTTGGTTCAGCTGAAAAACGTGTAATTGAAAATGCCCTTTCAAGAAATTTCGTTTATTGTACATGAACTCTTAGGTTGGTCTGTAGCTATTGAATTTATACGCACCAACAGCACATAGTAAAATATCAAAAGTAATTTAGCTAGAAAGCGTTTAACACAGCTAAAAACACTTTTCCGTCAATAGCCATCCGTAGACGCTAATGTATCCATTTTGCTCAGACTTGCATCTGATTTTATAGTATATTCTACAATGACCTCTAATTATACTAAAATAAAGTTCAATGGAAAATGCTAATCCTTACAAAACATTTGTGCAGCTATGTATATAATACATACAATTTATTCACACCACATAATATATTGAGATTTAGTTAAGCTTAGAAATGAATACCACATCTGAAATCGCACTTCTAACAATGTTCTCCTATAGCTAGTTCTGTATCCACATTATTTTGTTTATCTCTGCAAATGAACGATAAATGCTAAGCACTCCATAATCAATAGAAAATTTGTTGTAGTGCACTTCAGGGATGCATATCTATACTACTAAGTTTGAAGTAGTGTAAAATACACTGTTTAACAAAAAAAAAATCTTTAAAATCATATTGTAACGGGATACGTTTGTGTGCCTCTGTAAAAGATTTCAAAATGCTATTCGCATTATATTCTACAGAAAGTATATTAAAGTTCACCTTAGTGATGCATACATGTTTTATTGTGTTTGGAAAGTAACAACATCATGAAAATCCACCACAAACAATCTTCCTGCGTACATCATAATGTAACGGAATTATTTTTGTATGTCCTAGTAAACGAACTATGGCAGCTGCATATTTCAGCTTTAACAGAGTATATTTTATAGTTAAACAGAATAACCTATATTAATATCGTGGAATTTCAAGTGAATCTGCGATGGTTGGAGCTCGGATAGTCAGATATACGGAGGGGCCGACAGACGGCCAGACAAATGGACAGACAGACAGATGAACGGATAAGCAAACAGACGCACGGGCGCGCCAATAGACGAGCCAAAGTCATAAACACCTTTCTAATATGTTGCAAAGTGTTTGAAATGTTGGAATGTTTGAAGGTTTTTTAATACGACCTTACAACCTAAAATTAAATTAATCATTTTTAATTATTTACTAGCTAACCCGCCCGGCGTTGCCCGGGTCCGAGATAATTACAATCTCAAAGAAAGGCGTTAACGCCCTCCCTCCCCATACCCGCAAATATAATGAATAATTTGTTCAAGAAAACCACCGTCACCCACACTAACTCGATCATTAAAAAAAGAATTACATTTTTCTGATATTTAGAACATAACGAAGACGCTACTCTAACATAGCCGGCAGATGACACCCCTTCCCGACCTCAATTTCAAATCTATATCTTAATTAGTTACCTAAATTTTTGTTCATTAGAAAAATTGGCAATTATTTCCTTTTATTTTCGCAAACTAAATGGAGGGATCGGCCAGACAAACAGATCTCTTTGTAGTTCAGTTTTTAATGAAAGCAGATCCCTGTCTAAAACTTTCTCGGATTGTTTTCACTGACACCTGCAGATTTTTGACAGTTTCTGACATAAATAAAGAAAAAATACCTACCAAATTTTTCAAAAATCACGTAGTCAGGTGTCGAATTTATTTTTTTTTAACATATGCTCAGAAATTTTCAAATTGATATCTCAATTAGTGTTCTTAAAATTCGCTAATTAGTAAAATAATTTCGAATTCGTTCATTTCCGCTTGCAAATCCAATGCGCCTGTTCCTTTCTTTAGCCATTTTGATTTAAAAGATGTCATTTTAGAAGCGATGGTTAATGCGAATCTAATTAATATCTTGGGTAAGTATCAAAATATTAAAAGTCTGAGACTCAGGTGCACATGGCCAGACCTTGGACTATCCACACCTAAATTTTCAGACTTCTAGATCAGACTTCTAGGTGGGCTAGATTTTGCTAGCCATCACACACACACACACAGAGCGAAACTTTCTTTCAATAATATAGATTTCTTTTTAAGTTGAAGCATTAAAGCTAGTCAACATCTATTCTGCTTCTACAATAATACATGAATCCTATTATTATTATTATTATTATTTTAATAATATGGAAATATATTAATAAAATTAATTTGAAAAATTGACATTTCTTGCATTAGGTTAAATGTTTTACATTTTTGTGATTAAGCAAAAATATTTTTTAAGGAATAAAACTCAAGTGTATAATTATAAATTTAAATGTGGTACAGATGTTAAATTCTTCATTAAATTTATCCGTTTCCTTTTGGAAATCAAAGACAATATAAAAAGGAACCTTCTGATCTGAATTCATTAATAATTCATTAATTTGAGAAATATTAATAAGTAAATCGTACTACATATTAAGTTTTACGAAAAAATTATTTTAAATGGGAAATTAAGAAGACGTCGACTGTTCACACAAATAATTACACAGAGTGTTCTACTTTGCAAGTTTTAAACAAATTAATTGCTCAAGATTACTTATGTTTCCTTTATTCCCTTTTAGATGAAACAAAGAGAACAAAACGAAGTTGTTTTAGATTGCATTTTCTTTAATAGTCTTGTTAAAATCAAAACCTCTGAAAGTAAAAGGAATATTTTGACATTAGTGTTTAACACTACTTTATTTGCAATTCATTATTAATTAATTTGTATGTGTATAATTCTGAACAAACAAAAGCATAATGTTATTTCATTTGTTGTGCATGCGATTTATACTGATTTAAAAAAAAATCCGAGGTATAAAGAATTTTAGTTTAATTAAAATTTTATTTTTGTCAATATTCATAAGAAGAACATATTGGTATCGTGAAATTATTCGTTAACCGGATTTTCAGAAATCGTCACATTTCGGAATGTTCTAAATACGATTTGATCGTTTTTGGACCGATGTCTGTCTGACGATAAGTTGCGTTAATTTTGTGGGCGCTTTAACTCAAACTAATGAACGGATTTTTTTTAAATGCACATTGGTTTGACATTGATATAAAATAGTGCTGATTAAACTTTAAATTTGGGTGTATATATCCAAACCTGCAACGCGTTCCTATACCGTGCTTTTCACAATGTGTTTAGTAGATAACTATATATAATCATTTATTATATGCAACTCTTTCAATCTTAATATGTAATATACGTATGACACAAATCTATGATAACTATATTTTTGTTTTGGTCGCTCATGAGGGCAAACTCAACTATGTATGCTTACAGCGATGAACATTATAGCTGTATCACACTTTATATTCGTTAGAAATATAAATGCACTAAATTTTATACTTGAATTATTAATTTAATTTTGTATAGTTGCCCAATCTTGCCCAATCTTGGTTGTGAATTCCCAAAACGGAACACTGCTGTGAGCCCCACAGAATGCTGTACTGTAAAATTCACAAAGCATTCTTCAAATATGGAAAACGTAACTTTAAACTGTATTGGATGCGGTCAATACTTACGAAATAAATTCCTGGAAACGCTGCACTGTTGAAAATCCGTGTTGATATCACATATATGCACGTAAAATCTGTGGTATGATTTTTTCTCTGGATGGGATGGTGGTTAGTGAGAGTAAGATGCCGAGCCGGTATAGTCACCCATTCCGGTAAGTGTCGAAGTCGTGAGAATAGCATTGAATAGTCCAACTGCTCTTAAGACTCATTCATCTTTTTCCTAGCATGTTGTCATGACACATTTATGGACAAGACAATAACAGCAATTTTAAATCCATGTTAAGTTCAAAGAACTACACTGCATAACATATACATAACGGTTAATGTGTAACTGTGCAATTAATATAACATAATGATATAGAAGAAATATTTCTCATGACAAAACACACTACATTCTTCGTAATAATAATTTTGTATTGGTCGTAAAGGAAATTAAAAATTACACTTTTTTGCACTAAAGGTACAATTATGTAGACATTACTATCTTTAAAAAAAGGTTTTTTTTTTGTATTATTAGATTTCCGATTTCCTTTTACATCAAATCATTCTCCAATTATTTGAAAATACCTTACGATTTTTTTCCACAACGTTCTGGACGAGTGGTTACGTTTTCGATTTGTGAAACTGTCTGCGCGAGCGATAACTTTCGTAAATATAGCCGGATTGCCCTGAAAATTTTGTATGTTTTACTGACATTAGCACGATCGCTATTGAAATGAAATGTGTAACATTTATAGTTTGTTTAAAGATAAAATGAAATATATTCATTTACATTACAGTCAAAATAAAAAATCTTTTGAAGTGAATTTTGATGATGTTACACCATTTCAAACATAAGGAAATTTATATGCAGGTTATGAAGTGCGCTAAAACATGCCTTCTGTAGAATATGGAATGCAAAGGTCTTTTTTATTGATTTAAAGGGTCACACAAATGAATTCTTTTACAGAATGGAACTAATGGTCCACTGGGAAAAATATTTCAGTGTGTATTAATGCTGTTTTAATACTACAAACATAATGAAATTTATATGCACTACTTGGGTGCACTATACATTTCTTACTGATACATGTGGTTTGCTTTACATCTATGGAAGGTAACTGCTCAAACTGGACTTTTAAATGTTTTATATTTTATTTTTTAAACTAATTGCTTACTTGATATAAAATTTTTTGGTCTTTCACTTTATAATATTTTTGTATTTTATTTTACGGTGACTTTCGCTACAGTGTTCTTAATGTCGTGGAATGTTTTTCATAATCTATGCTTGATGCATGTTTTTCGTTCTTGTTTACGTTTGTTTTAAACGCAAGAGGTGCCAAATATATTTAGACGAGACGAAAATTTTATTTTTTTTAATTTTACAATAAATGTATGTGTTTTTATTTGTGTCAATATACTATGTTTAAATGCTCAAGACAAAAAATGTTAGAAAAGTTGACGTAGTTAATGTGCTTGCTGTGCAAGCCGATTCTGAATATATTAAATTACGTACATAAAATACAGTTTTAATGCATCAACATATATTGAGATCGTTCGTAATATATGTTACATATATAATTAGTTATTAAAACACATGAACAGATATTGCACCTTTTTTACTGTAAAAAAAGACACAGACACTACCTGTAGCAATGAGATTAAAATCCCACAAAATTTGTAATAACACGACAGGCTTTAATAAAATGTTCTCGGGTTTAACCCATTAAAGCCTACTGTTACCATATGGTAAAGGAATAGCTGTCATCCATTTTGTTGTTTCTATACCAGTATATTTTAAGACATATATTATCTTTATCTGATGACAGAAACTCTGTAATACAAGGAGACTAGTTGCTACTTTGAAATTTGTTATGAAATGCATTTTTTTGCATTTTAAAGAAACAAATATTTCCGACTTTAATTTGTTAAAAGAGTTTTAAACGCTTTAATCAATTTAGTTAAAACAATTATGTAGGTATAATATTTTTAAAAAAATGCAATAGGACAAAAAAAAAGATAATACTATTAGATAAATGACGCCGAAATACGCGTCATCAAACCCTGGAATCTACTTCGCTTTATATACTACATATATGTAGAGATATAGAGAAAGGGGGAGTGTGAGGGAAAAATATGCGAATTGTATAACTCCCCTTGTTTGCACTCGATTATAATTGCAAAGAAATCAAAGTCTGTATCATCTGCTTTTACTGCTTATATGGGATAAAGCTTTTTATGAGTTCCATATCAAAAAGCATGTTGCAAAAAATAAAAGCAAACTTAGTGCTGACGAACACGATATTTTCTGTACCTTTTCAGTGACAGTTTTGACAGCACATTATGTTAAAATATAAAATTTGGATCGCGGCACGTATAAAACAGCTGGTATTGCTGTTTAGAAACAAGGATAATGAATCCTCTAGTTTTTGGCTGTAGCTCTGAGAATCACATATTCCTATAGTAAATATATTTTTTTCCTGTTTTCAACTTAAAAATTAAAAATTAATTTTAATTACGATTCCAGTGATCTTTACATCTTCATTTTTTATGACTCAGTTTCATGCAAAATTTATTACTGAATAAAAATAATTTTATTAAAAATTTTTATATTTATCTGAACGCAATGATTTTCAATCAAAATATATACTCCTAAAGAAACAAATTACCTTCTTGTTTAAAATTCTTATACTAGCTTGTAATACATCATCTATGTGTATAATATAATGTTGTTATTTACTTCCACCTATTTGAAGAATAAATGTTTTTTTTTATTAATAACGTATTAGATTTGGATATATGTTTCATTTAATGTATATATTTCTTATTTAGTAAATATGTTAACAGTAAATTTGATGACACGACCAATGTACAAGAAATTAGTGTTCGAAGGCTTTGATGTTTATACCTTTACCAAAAGAATGATTTAAAGTAAACCTTTTCTTGAAATATAAATCCTCTAGAAGAATTCTTCATTTTTTTAGGAAAACACTTTTTATCAGAAAGCAGACACGGAAATGTCCACATCAAGAAACAGTTTTTATCATTTTTGTTTTATAAATCAATATTATTGACCGAAGAGCACGTTTTCAGAAAAGTTTCAGAAAGAATTATATCAATAAATAAGCAGAGTTGTATATGAAGAAATAAGTATTACACTTTCTATAAATTTTATGCTATGATTAATTGCTGATTTGTTTTTTATCTTCTTATTAACCGTGGTTTGTGTTTTGGCTCAATGAAATTTTATTTTCAAAGAATATTTTAAATAGAAATATGTGAGGTTTATTTCAGCACTAAGCGCTGCTCAAAAAGCTGTAAGGAAATTAAAAATATAAAATATAACACTCAAAATATATTTTAACTGTTAACGAATGTTTAGTAATTTTAAGTGTTATGATTTTCTCTGTGTCGTAATTTAATTGTCGTAGCCTTTTTATTGCCTCCCGTTTTTGCGATTTCTTTTGACTTCATCGTTTTCAATATACATATATATATATATATATATATATATATATATATTATTCAATAAACTAATAGAAACATGTTTTATTTTAAGAATATACAGGGTGATTATAAAAAAACTATCCCGATATATGAGCCCATAACTGTCATACCGTTCACAGAAAATGAATGAAATTCTAGCCTAAAGTATTTTGAAGTATGCGCACAGAAATCACGTGAAAAACAACAGCTAAATTCTAACAGTTACGGTTACAGTGACAAAATTTCGAAAATTGCAAATGGCAACACCTACTTTTTTTATTAGAATGTGATCTTCGTAGTGAAAAACCATAAAAAGCGTTGAAACGGTACCAGTAGCACGAAAATCGCCGGCGCTAGACAGACTAAGAAGAAAAGTGAAAACAACCAATAAAGGACAGAGAAGCAACAAAAAGTAACACATTTTATTGTTTAGTGCTATACAACATCTGCCGCATGTAAAGTGTCGTCGTGTGTAAAATGGAAAATATATGAAACACAATAAAATGTTTTGTTTTTTGTTGCTTCTCTGTCCTTATTGGTTGTTTTCACTATTCTTCTTAGTCTGTCTAGCGCCGGCGATTTTCGTGCTACAGGTACCGTTCCAACGCTTTTTATGGTTTTTCACTATGAAGATCACATTTCAATAAAAAAAAGTAGGTGTTGCCATTTGAAAATTTCGAAAGTTTGTCACTGTAACCGTAACTGTTAGAATTTAACCGTTGTCTTTCATATGATTCTTGAGTGCATACCTCAAAATACTTTAAACCAAAGTTTCATTCAGATTCTGTGAACGGTATGATAGTTAGGGGCTCATATAGCGGAATAGTTTTTTTATAATCACCCTGTATTTTTAGTCTTTAATATAATTCATAATTCATTATACTCCAAACGTTTGCGTAAAACATGAGCTTATCTGGTAACAATGAACTGAAATGTGTATAGGAGAGTTACAAAAATAGTGTTAATAATACTGCAAACTATACTCTCTAAATTGTATCAATTGATTTTTGACTCAATTAGGAATTTTGACCCAAACATGATAGCATTCCTGTTGTTTCATCAAAGATAAAATTTAATCTGCATCTATTTAAGTCAGAATAACAGAATACACAGTTTGAATATATTCCTTACATTTGTTTTGAGACAGAGCTGCCACTAAATTTATGTCACACGCAGACTAACAGACAGACAGATATTTTCCCAAAATAGTCAAATCCTGTTCAGAATCTCTCAAATTGGCCGACATTGGCCGGAAAATAAAATAATAATATAGATGCAAAAATAAAACCAAATGATAGGTATAATGATGACAGTTCAAATTCTGAGACAAGAATAACCGTAGAAGTTCCTGATAAAGTGAAGTCGTGAGCACAAAGATGATAATAGTCTTAATAAGAAGTCACTTTCAAACGATTAAAACAAATGTGCGTTAGTAGAAACGGACTCTGACTTGAATTAACATATAACGGTTGCTCGAGTGTGAGAAAACTGATTGATCTGTTATTTAGCCAGTCCTTCAATGAGAAAGCACAAACATGATAATAGTCTTAATAAGAAGTGAGTTTAAAACTATTCAAACAAATGTGCGTTAGTAGAAACGGACTCTGACTTGAATTAACATATAATGTTTGCTCGAGTGTAAGAAAACTCATTGATCTGTTATTTAGCCAGTCCTTCAATGAGAAAGCACAAATATGATAATAGTTTTAATAAGGAGTGAGTTTCAAACTATTCAAAGAAATGTGCGTTAGTAGAAACGGACTCTGACTGGAATTAACATATAATGGTTGCTCGAGTGTAAGAAAACTGATTGATCTGTTATTTAGCCAGTCCTTCAATGAGAAAGCACAAAGATGATAATAGTCTTAATAAGAAGTGAGTTTCAAACGATTAAAACAAATGTGCGTTAGTAGAAACGGACTCTGACTTGAATTAACATATAACGGTTGCTCGAGTGTGAGAAAAATGATTGATCTGTTATTTAGCCAGTCCTTAAATGAGCAGAAAAATAACATGCTCAATTTAATTGGGTTTACAGTCAAAGGTTGGAATTTAGAACGACCAATGTGATTTCAAATATATGATTTCACATGTCTAAAGATGGATAGAAATGTTTATGCTCAAATGTAAATTTCATAAACATGGTTTATATATTTATAAAAACAACTGTTATATAAATATTAAGGGTAATTTTTAAATCCAGGTGTAAAATTTTGCCGCATATACACATTCACAAACAAGAACAAATAAAATGTACAGCAGGTTATAACAATGACATTAAATAGACAAATGGTTCTATAAGCCTTCATCTTTAATATAAATTGTAAGAAAACATAATATCAAACGAATGGGTATTTTTTCGTTTACATATGCGGCAATTTGACCCTTAAATTGTATTGGTATTGCGATGTACACTACGCCAGCTAAAATACGTTAATTGATTTTAAACCCGGTTACAAAATTTTCTCTAATTAAAACGAAGTAGTAGTTTATTTCTAAATGCTGGAAGTTACAGCGTCTATGTAATTTAAAATATATTCTATGTGACTTTAAAAAAATAATAAAACTTCACAAACTTTATTCGCGCCCACAATTCTTCAAAAGATGAGTTGTATTTTATTTTACTACTTTTTTATACAGTATTTTCTCTTAAATTCGGTATTCTTTTAAGATCTACTTTAGTTAAAGTACGAAAATTTCAGTGAATTTCATACACGAAAGCTAACCTAATGCACTTCGTTACAAAACCTTAATTCAGCCTAGTACTTTTATATTTTGACGATTCAATTGTTTCAGAAAACATAAAGTAGGATCGCAAAGACCATAAAATAAAATATATAAATTTTGAACGAAAGTATTTAATTCAGCCTTAATTCAGCCTAGTATTTTTATATGTTGATGATTCAATTGTTTCAGAAAACATAAAGCAGGATCGCAAAGACCATAAAATAAAATATATAAATTTTGAACGAAAGTATTAAAAATTTATATGATTTTTCTCCTTTTTTAAGTATTACGAAAGGAAAAAAAAAACATAATTTAAGCTACCTGTTCGGAATTTGTAAATTGCTTTCTAAACGTATAATCAGAATTTAATTATTAGTAAACTGTTAATTGATAATTTATTATTATTATTATTATTACACTCTTTATTTTTTTATTTAATGTTCTACTTTTTAATGTTTAAAATATTGCATGTTTGCAGTTTCATAGCCAGTTGGCCTTTTTAAACGAACGTGGTTTGACGCAGAGTTAAATCCATTGTTGTTGTGACTCTTATACAATTGTAACCTTAAAGAACATTTAAGAACTTATCAATTGTGGCGGAGAAACGGAAAAATGCTCTAAATTTATGTTATTAATTGATAATGAAGATATAAAAAATTTAAAATTTTGTATTGTCATCGGAAACAAATATTTGTACATATTTTCTTTTTTAATTCTAGCGTATCAGGAAGATATTTAAAAATCAACTACAAAATTATCTTTTTACATACAAAAAATAAGTTTAGTTAATTTAAAGAGCATAAAAAATATATTTACAACTGCATATACTTCACTGTCTTTGGGAATAAAAAACCTTTACATATTTCCACTCAATTCAATTTCTTTTCCAATAGGCAAATTTTGTTCAGTCGATTTTGATTTACTAAAGAAGTTATTTCCTACTTCCTAAGACCACGAAGAGGAAGTACAAATCGGATACATTTCCATATACAAAAAACCAGATTTTAATATTAAATTTCTACTCGTCTTCTCTTCATGTATCCTTGCATTACGTAGAAAATGCGTTTTATCCCACAGTAAAGTTTTTATCGTTGAAAAATTCCACTTGTTTTCCTATTCAGAACATGTTCCTTTCACTTCATTCCCTTCAGGAACAGAATGGAAAATCGATATTCAAATAAATTTCTTTCTGAGTTCTCTATCTTCAGTTTTGCTAAAATGTTTCAGCATTTCTAGAAACATTCACCGTTCGATATTTTTGAGTATTCAAAGTATTTTAAGGTTTAATAAGTGTAAATAGAAAATGTATAAACAAGAAATAAACAGTATTTAATTAATCTATTAATAAAAGTTTTTAGAATATGATTATAATGAGATTCAAGTATAAAAGACAAGGTATATTTAAGATAAAAAATAAAACTGTAGAGATTTAATTAACTATTTTTTATGTAAAAAATCATTTAATTTTTTCAGCTTGTTATTCAAATTAAATTAAATTAAATTATGCAGAAAACGTGAAATGAGCAGCTGTTTTTTTTTTTTTTAAATTCTAAATCATGAGTTCGTACTTTTTTTTTTTTAATTTCAGTTCCATTTGCTTACTCTTGAAATAGCTATGAATTTAGATACCTTATAATAAAATAAATATTCGAAGCATTTAATAAATAATATGTCACAAAACATGAAAGTTATTTTATTTTAAATGCACTTGTTTCTATTTAAAAAATTCAGCATTAATAGACTGTAAAAAATGACCAATGTTTCTTATTTTATGAAAATATACTATAACCACGAATGAAAATATAATATAATCTTCTGAGTTATCCGAAATTCTGAATAGCGTGTTCCATTGTCTTTTGAATCCCCAGAAACCAATACATTCCCAAAATTTAAAGAATTATTTATGAAAACAAAGTATTTTTCGCTGCCCGTATTTTTCAGAAACGTTTCCGAAGGGTTTTTATAGTGTATTAATTAGTGTCCTCAGCCTGGAATACCTGTTTTTCGAATGCTACCAATTCTCAAGTAAACATTTTCATGCTCAAAAAGTATGTTTAACAGACAAACATGCAAAATTAACAGCGTTAACAATAACATTAAAATTAAGATTATTTCTTTACTCTTTCATGTATAAATTAACTTATGCGGCTGGAAACATTTACTTGAGAATGGATGACATTCGAAAAATAGGTATTCCAGGCTGAGGACACTAATTCATACACTATAAAAACCCTTCGGAAACGTTTCTGAAAAATACGGGCAGTGAAAAATACTTTGTTTTTATAAATAATTCTTTACATTTCGGAAATGTACTGGTTTCTGGGGATTCAAAAGACAATGGAACACGTATTCGGAATTTCGGATAACTCAGAAGATTATGTTATATTTTCGTTCGTGGTTATAGTATATTTTCATAAAATAAGAAACATTGGTCATTTTTTACAGTGTAGTATGCAATCCAGCACATCTACACTACATATTGACACAGTAGATTTCGCACAGTTTGTGGCACAGTAACCTAGTTTTGTACAATAATTTTAATATATTTATATCTGGCAAGTACAGAGTAAGTCAAAAGGTGTATGATGATATGAAACTATAATAAGACGACCTTTTCAGTATGTACTGGAAATAATTCGGCTAATGAACCAGAATATATCTGTTGAATTGATTTTAATAATAGTTTTAAATTATAACATATTAATAAAATATTTCTGAATATTATCAATAATAACAAATTTGAAAACAAATTAAATTCGCAAAAAATAAGCTTTATTTTCCAAGTGAATAGTTTTAATTCCAATAGTTAATAATTATGTTCTAATAGTTAAAAATTAAATTAAAATAGTTTTAAAATACAACATATTAATAAATAAATTCTGAATATTATCAATAATAAAAAATCTGAATTTTCAAGCTTTTTCCAGAAAATAAATTATAACCTTTTTTTTATTTTTTTTTAAAAATCTGTTTAATAGCCAAACCCACTAGGAAGTTGAAGGATATCATTTGCACTAAGATTGACCCGATTCATTTTCAAAATTAATCAGGATTACATGTAATCTGTTTCATTAAAACCGACCGATGGATCAAATAATTATTACGTTGACATGACAGGCAGGAAATTTAGTTATAGAAAAAAAGAACACTCAAATGACATAAAGTATACTAGAAAAACTACACTAAATGTAAGATTATACCAAGAAGAGACCATCCAAATAAACTTCAATAGCAGTAAAAAAAAATCTCTCCAGTCTATACTATCCATTAATTATAAGAGAAACCATTTAAATTGTAACACGTAAAATTTCAATATGTAACGGTGCAGAATCATGTAATTAGGCTAAAATATGGGTTGAATTACTCCATGGTTGCATGTATACGAAAAAACATCAAAGTAATAATAAAATAAAATTACGTGACAAATCTCAGAGAGAAATGTCAATGATTTTTCTTCAATTCATTACATTATAGATCGTACATCTGTAAAATATTATCATTTGTTTTGAAAAGAGTTACGCAACATGTAAGCATATATATATATATATATATATAGAATCATTTTTTACTCTTTTTTATGATTTTTATTTAGCATCATTTCGCTATTAATGATAGCAAGTATAGCATGTATATTATCACCGGGTTGTATCATTGTAATTGTATACTCACTATTTTTTTTTAAAGTTACCTAATATTTTTCATTTCAGACATTCTAATTGTTTTAAAAAAAATATTATTACTAAAATGAAATAAAACTTACACATCACCCTGTTGAGCAATAATAATAATAATAATAATAATAAAAGAGGGATTTTGTTATCCATAAAAGTTAAAGAAATATATCCAGAATAAAAAAGAAGGAATTACTCCATAAAAAGTTTTTACTATTTTGGGAACCCATTATTGTTTGATCAAATACTTCTGGCGAAAAACAATCCGAAAGTCTATTCCCTTTTCACCCGCGCTTCGTTAAACAGTTAAACAAGAAGAAATATTAGGAACATTAAATTCCCTTTTTCACCTATTAAAAATCTTTATGTCTTACAGGAAAAGTAATTTATACCTCTTCTACCTAATTCTGAGGTTTCTGTCGCATTGTTTGAAAATATAATTCTATTCTATAGAGGGAAAGTCAATTATCTTTATTTACAACATTTATACACAATAAAACCTTAAAGAAATAACATATTCAAAGTGTATTGCTTGTATATGAGGACCCTAGAAGCCAAGGGATACAAGTGGCAAAATTACGATTTGGAGTAAATTAAGTTCAAAGTTTTGAGTCAATAGTAATTGACTGACATAATTATGAAACTGCTGTTTATTTCATAGTGGCTTTTAAACTCTTATTTCTATAACTGTGTAAAGAAGGTGGAGTTATTTTTTTTTTAATTTATAATTAAGTATTATAGTAATTGACTGACATAATTATGAAACTGTTGCTTATTTCATCGTGGCTTTTGAACTCTAATTTCAATAACTGTGTAAAGAAGGTGGAGTTATTTTTTTTAAATTTATAATTAAGTATTATAGTAATTGACTGACATAATTATGAAACTGTTGCTTATTTCATAGTGGCTTTTGAACTCTAATTTCAATAACTGTGTAAAGAAGGTGGAGTTCATTTTTTTATAATTAAGTAATTATAGTTAATCAGTATTGATAACAAGCGGTACAAGTTACGAAAGTTTAAGTAGTTGACCTCCAAAACGGAGCACATATTTAAAAAATCATATATTTTTTTGCGTACAAAGAAATAGCCTTATTTCCAAATCGCGTGTGCACTTACCGCAGATTTTTTTTTTAATTTTGTCACTTATACCCCTTGGCTTCTGGGGTCCTCATATGCAACACCAACTCTGAA
The DNA here is from genome assembly GCA_963931845.1 of Maratus michaelseni. Lineage (NCBI taxonomy): Eukaryota > Metazoa > Arthropoda > Arachnida > Araneae > Salticidae > Maratus > Maratus michaelseni. Next base: position 199,377,237 of record OZ007593.1, on the reverse strand, counting down.
ACCAAAAAATCTTACTCTTAAAAATGTGTTTTTGTAGTTTTTAACATATTCCAACATAGTAGTTGAAAGTGTTTATAACTTCGGATCGTCTGTCTGTTAAAGCTCTAACTCATTTAAATATACTTGGATTTTTACGTAATTAGTGAATGTTATTTGTTTTCACTATAAGACATTGTCATTGCTAATGGAGTGTGTAGCTTTATTACTTCATTTTCAGGGACACACAAAAGATTTACAATACAATATATTCCAAAGAGATGAAATATTTTCAGTGTATTTTAAAGATGATACAATACTTGAAACATAACGATATGATTTTTTAAGATATGCCATAGCATTTTTTCTATAGAGTATGGCGTCATTAATTTAGAGCGAACACAAGAGGATTATGTTACATTAGGATCTGTAGGTAAAATTCGTTTGCAGTATATTTTAACGATTTTTTACACTTTTTTAAATTTTATGAATTTGATATGCATTATTGGGACAAGAGGCTTACTGTATAACAGAATAGGTCTTTTTTTCGGAAAAGATGACTATTGTAATAAGAAGAAAAACGGCATAAAAAATTTGAAATCGGTTAAAATTTTCCGCTCGCGCATCGTACTTAAATTTTATGAAAAATTACAAAATCACATCTTTTGTATTTTTTTAAGTTAATTAAAACAAAAAAAAAAAACGCTTTAGTTTTTTATGCTTGTTTTATGATTTAAATAGCCTAAATAAATTAAATTCCGTTCGCTCAACATCTTACAAAAAACATAAATTTAACAATTTTTCGCAAGTTTCACTGGGTTCGTTTATATCGTATTATTTAAATATCGTTTAGAACTATCGATATTTAGAACTATTTAGATCGTCGACTAGAACAAAACGACCCAGAACTAACCACGTGGAGGTGGTTACACGTTGAGTTTCACCCACACCCTATTCAACCAACCATCTAATTGTTTGGTGTGGTATTTGCATTATATTTACAAATATTTTTCGTAGAGCACGATTCTTTGGCTTACTGTGTTTTTTATTTATTATTTTATATATGTACACATATAAAGCCTGTTTTCTTGTTGCTCGTATATAGCCATCTCTAGCTTTATGTCAACATAAGTTATTTGAGGCCTCTGTCACAAGTTTGACGCACCTCTTGAGAGCTTGGGTGTGACACGGAAAATTTTGCATTTCTCTGATGCGTGTAGTGTCACAATTGATGAGTTATTTAATATCATCTTCACTTAGGTCCCGCGGCACTGGGAAGGGGGAAAGATAAACCACACAAGAATTCCAATTAATAATTTCAATATAATCGGAAGCTTGAAAGTTTACTTCCGGTGGTACGAAATTTCTAACAGTCATCTTCTATGGGACGGTTTATCTTGCTTTTAAGATGTTTATGTAACCGAGATCCCAATTATGTTCTCTTTCATCAACAGAACGTTCTCTGGGTGCGCAAAGAGCCCATTTCGTTCTGTTACGAGATCGACAAATTGAAGTAATTCGTCGGATAAATAGCGTGATGTTTGGATTTCTTGAAAGATATGTTAAGGTCCGTCAGTTAAATATTTCCTCTTTTTTATGACAAACCACACAGGCATGTATGATTTTAAGATAAAGCCAACTATTTCATTTAAATTTTCGTATGGATCTCATGAACGTATATACAACATAAGGGCAATGTTAGCAGTAGTTAGACCTCTGAAATTGGACAAAAGCCCAGGATGCCGATTTTCCAAGCCTTCTGGACAATCTCAAAAGGTGATTGCAATTGAAATGTCCAACAAATACCGTTGATCAATGTTCAATAAATTACTGTCTATAGCAAGAATCGAACAATCTATGATTTCATAATCGAGCACAGGAAGTTTTTCACAGCAAGTGTGTTGCTGCCCAATTGGCCCACTAAAAGATTTATCCCTGCAGTTTGACCGTCAGTATGTTGGAAAATTTGGCGAAAAGGAAGCTCATTCAAATTCAGGAGGTATATGTTCCACTGTAGCGAGAGTCCTACATGATTTTCTAGTAAGTGTATGACACAGTTCTTCCATCCATTGTTGGTTACATTGCCATCACACCCTTCTAGTTTTTCTAGCGATATTGCACTGTTAAAAATTTGCAGCAAACTGTCCAGTCATTTGACCGTTTTTATAGAAAATTGTTACATAACCGTAATTTAACTCTATTCTGACGATAATATGGGCTGTAATATGCTCAGAATAGAATTAAATGACCGTTATGTAACCGTTTTTGAGAAAAACGGTCAAATGACTGGACAGTTTGCTGCAAATTTTTAACAGTGTGATAGTTCAGAAAAACGAGAAATAATGCTTTGAGTTATATCATTTGGTAAACTCGAGGAAGGAGATATATGTCCAATATAAGTGATTCAGGTTCCTGGATAAGAGGATAGTGTTCGTCTTTCACATTCCTACGAAATTGCTTCGCATTCAATTTTTAGAGGAATGAAGTATCATCTTTCCGCACGTCAAAGAAAAGAACCCCTACTCTTCTCAGCAGGTGTGAATTGACTTTTCAAATCCGTCCTAACTCGACTCTTGTGTTTCTTTCTTTTCTTTTTTTTTTACACTTATCAACTACATAAGTAGAATCTGTGTCGGTTATAATCTCAACGTCTCGCAACACTTGACGTATGACAGATGTTGCCATAAAAGAAACTCCGGACCGATCATTGTATAGCGCTGTTGAGTTAAGTTGAATTCTCATCTGTCATTTGTGGTTTTCAGTCAATATATTTGGTTTGTATTCATCTTCCTCATACTCCGAGTCTTCAATAGAACTGTGTTTGTGTTCATCAATTTCCGAGTACTCTGATATATTAGGAACTTCTGTACCACTCAGTGCTCTCTGAATATCGTGAACCTTCCGCTGGGCCTTCACATTTAACTTTTTTTGTAAATGTTTTGTCGATGGATCCAATTTTCCTCGAATTGTAATTCCTTTGTAGAAACATGAACCTGAAATCGAAGACAAGAATTTTCTTTGTCTTTTCGTATAAGCGTTTAATAAGAGTTACACACTGACATGCATCTGGTGTTTTTTTCATGTAGAGTTCACCTTCATCGTGCATTTAGAAGCAGCGAAGTCAAAAATTTGATCTAGCTTTAAGTTTAAAGTCTTCTAACCTATAAATAAAGGCTTATCTCTGTCACGTTCACGTGACTTCCTTATTTTAATATAAGAATCGTGATACACATTAATAAGCTTTACATTTCGGCAGTCAGACAACGAAAGAATGGATGGTTTATCACACAAACATTTTATTCTTTTCACTACCGTATAGGCTACTGTAGAGAAACTTACATTTTTATTTTTGTCAAGCCTGACAAATTGTATCTCTCTTCAAAACAGCATCTAAGAACACATTCATATGTTGGTAGTCTATTTTCGAAGAAATTTCGTCGTTCATCAAATATAAGGCAATAAAATTCCAGTCTAGCGTCGCCAATCACACTCCTAGTGAGTATAGTTTGTAACTGACTCATCATTAGCTAATGTTGTTAGAATAAACATTAAAGAATAATAACATACAACAATGCACCACTTGTAACAGACAGTGAAAAACAATGCACCTGTTGTAACAGACAGCGAAAGACTGAAATGAAGGGCTTCGTCCAGAATAGAAGCCCGATTTGGTAGTGCCCTACCAGTGGCTGAGAGGTTCTGCTCTCAAAAGCTGGTACACGGGAGGTGCTGGGTTCAAACCCCTGTCGCGCTCGTCGACCTAACCGCTTGGAGTTTTCCGTGGTTTTCTTCGAACCTTGCCGTAAATGCGGTTAGGATCCCTTAGAAAGACCCCCACGGAGGGCACTCCAACCAAGGTTCTTTATCCCTCGAGTAGATAATTGGTCGTCATAAATCAACCAACCAACCGAATCGTAAAGGGGCGGGGGGAAGGATGTGGCAGAGTAGGAAAAGACCACACCAGTTCAATCTAGTTCAAACTAGTTGAATCTGAGTTCTTTCTCGTTTTGTTCTAGAAAAACGAATGAAGAGAATCACAGTGAAAATTGCGAAATATTGATAAATTTCTGTTTTTTTTTTAAACATTGCTCAAACGGAAAAAAATTAGATTACTAATCACAATTTAATTTATTTAGGTTATTTAAACTATAAACCCAACATAATAAACTAAAGTATGTTTATTTCAAAATTTTTGACTAACAAAGAAATTTACAAAACACGCGATTTTTTCAAGTTTTTATTAACTTTAAGAACGATGCGCGAACGATCCGATAATTTCGAATATAACATATTTATTTTGTTCTATTTATTAGCATGCTTTAAAATATAAATAACTATTGGTAATTCCATAAAAAATGCACAAATTCCCTTCTAATATTTAGATTTGTTCGCGGCTTATATTGAGCGGAAATTTATTTTTAAACGAAGAAAATTTACTATTTTCTGTAAAAAATGTTGTGAAATTTATACTCATCAAACATATCATGTTTTTGCACGTCCTTATTCCTTCATTGATTATCTATATCCGGTTAAAAATGACCTTGCTTTCAACATAAAGAGGCAATTTGAAGCGTTAGGTCAGATGCAGACGGGGAGAGGTGTCTTTGACGGGGAGAGGTCGAATTGTTCATGAATAGAGTGAGACTGTAGGGAGCATTAGTGCGGACACAAATTGTGGGATATTAGTCAACCCATGATGTCGGCCCGATGTTATTTTGGGAAAAAATACCATCTAGTCAAATCGATCGGTTAGTGCGATTTTCTGCCAATATCAGCATTACACTACTTGAAATTAGGGTGATCTATTGATATCATAATATTGCTACTGGACGACTACCGATATTCCACCGGCAATTCGGATACACGGCGGAACTGATTTCGACATATTTTGCTGACTTGGTAAAACTACATTACCATCCGCATTCTACAAACCTCGCGTTTAACACATATTTGTTTCATAAAAAACGTTGCATATATTCGTATTCTTTTGAGCGTCCCTGTACAATAACTATAAATATTATATAGACCCTCATTAAAAATACGCTTTTTTAGGTGACTGTAACAACATTCTAAAATTACATTACCATCAGCGTTCTACAAACTCGGCATTTTAACATTTATCCGTTTCATAAAGTCGTTACATAAATTCTAACATAAAATCGTTACATTAGAAGTCTTTTAGCAGAATTAAAAGATAAATTGAAATTTTCTTGAAACTCATTTTGTGTTACTTATTTCATTACCTAGTATGTTTTGACGATTAATTATATTTGCAAGAAACACTTCTTTAATTAAAATTTTAAATGCGATACAATCCTAATTATTTGTTGAGCTCTTGTAATTCATTTCATATTACAACGTGAGTTAATACATAAAAAACTATATTTGAATATCTTAACTTCAGAGATGTTAATAAGCAAACAGTATTGCGCAGTAAAATTTCTAAAAGCAATTATAAATTGCAATTAAGATAGTTTTTGATTGTTAAAAGCGATAAATGTTCTGTTCATTATATTTTAATTAATTTTAATAAAACGCAAAATATTTTACGGTGTTCCATTTTCCTTCTTTTGATGAGAAGAAAAGTTCAAAATTATATATTTTTAAGTATACTTTTGTAAAAAAAAAAAAAAAAAAACATTTAATTTTTTAAAAAACATTTAATTATAATTATAAATGAGTGTTAAATTTATGGCATTATTTTCAATTTGTGCTTTAAATATTATTTCTGTTCAATTTTTTTACACTTATGATCTTCTCATGACGAAAAAAGAAAATGGTAAAGATTACTACTGGAAAGAAGTTTTTCCATAAAATTTTAAAGAAATAATTTTTAAGAAAGAAATAAAACCCTCACTATGGGTTTGTTTTTAACATTATTTTACACCATATGGACGTATTTTAACACATTGTTAACCGGTTAAAATCATATTTGTGTTTGCATGTCTTCCAAACTTCACTTTTCTATGTTACCACTATTTTTCACTAAAAAATATGAATTTGCGATTAAAAAATCGAAGATTATTATTAAAAAATAGTAAACAAAATTAGTGAAATAGGTAAATCAAATAAGTATATAAAAAAAGAAGTAAAATAAAGATAAATCAGGACCCCTATTAAATACGTACTATTAAGTCTTATTTGGTACTTACGTATTATCCGTGCCAGTTTTAAGCCAGGCATGCAGCCAATATTACTAATTATAGTAACCTTCATATATTTCTTTCTTGCTACATGGTACATGCCTGAGAATAATCTACATTTTTTAGTAGGGGTCATTTCTAAAAGTAGTAAGATTAACAAATAGTTAATTTATTTTAGATATTGCATTTATGAGTAAAATATAAATATTTTATTTGACAATTTTAATAAGATAGATATAAAAAAGATAATATTAGCAGTAAGAAACATAATTTTTATACACATTTCATCAAAATTACGTAAAAGGGTAACGATCAATGGAAACAAATGGATCAAATGGTTGGTATGGTAACAGTTGACTTGAGATTATGATTTTATGTTATTTTCTATACTGTTTCATAATATTTTGAATTAATTTTTATTCAAAGATTATTTTACATCTTGTATTTGGAATTATGCGTATAAAGGATTTACCACAAACGGAAACAGAAGATATTTCTTATTTACAAAAATGATTATATTGAAATCACACCAGTGTTCCAATTTTCATGATATGAAACTTTACGTTAGCAATGACATTATTTGGCGATGCAATGTTGATACTTGTAGACAGCGGATTCGTACTAGAAAAGAAAATTGGTTTGAGGGAAGTAGAATCCCATTCGTAGATACAATTATGTTCTTATATTTCTGGAGTAAAGGACTCACATCAACAAAATTTTGCTATGAAGAGTTAGATTTGAGCGACAAAACAGTAATAGATTAGAACAGTTACCTTCGCGAAATTTGTGTTATGGATCTTTGTTCACGAAAAAATCAGAAATTAGGTGGACCAGGTCGTATCGTAGAAGTAGACCAAAGTATGTTCACTAAAAGGAAAAACAATTCAGTGAAATATTCAGGGCGAATCTTACCTGCAAAATGGGAATTCGGTGGAATTTGTAGAGAAACGAAAGACTCTTTCTTTGTCTGTGTGCCGGATTGATCTGCAATTACATTATTTCAATGCATAGTAGAAAATGTCAAAGAAGGTTCAACAATCTATTCTGATTTTTGGAAAGGGTATAATACTAAATAACTAAAAAAGGCTGAATTTGAACACTTTAAAGTGAATCATAGATATAATTTCATGGATCTCGAAACAGGAGCTCACACACAAATTATTGAACGCATATGGGGATCTGCGAAATGGCGCAACAAACGGCATCGTGGAACATAACGTCATCATTTAGATTCGTATTTGGCAGAGTTCATCTGAAGACAGAGACAAGCAGCAGAAGGGAAAAATATTTTTATACCATGTTATAGTCTATTGCAGAATTATTTCTGCCGCAAAACAAAATGTCATTTTAAATCTTTTAATGCATTTACTAAATGTTTACAAAATTAACTTTCTAGAATATGCTATATTATTTACCATTTCTTATATTATTTCTTATTCTTTCTTATTTACTATGTTATTTACCATTTATTAATTTTACTAAAATAATGTTATTTACTATTTTTAACAATGTTATAAATTTAATAAACATATATTACATTTTATTTATTTTATATTAATTACCATTTTTTAAAAATTTTATTTGATAATCTTATATTAATTTGTTTGAAAACATGATTGGCAACGATAAACAAGATTGGTACTTGGCAACCATTTTTGGCGATCAATCTCCTGGCACCGATAATACGTAAGTACCCCTTATTTCACTAAACGATGCATATTACTAGTTGTTATGTAATATGTCTCTATTCCTTAGAAAATTTCAATGAATGTATATGGTTTCATAGGCTATGCTTACAATAGAAATTTTTTGAGATTTTTTGCCGCGGAATGTATAATTTTCAGTTGCAGTTTTTCGGCCGGATACTGTGTACTGTGCATGTATTATTAATAAAGTATGCAACAGTATTTCCCGTCAACAAATTCCATTGCCTTTTTTTTTTTTTTTTTTTTTTTTTTTTTTTTTTTTTTTTTTTTCATGGAAGCAGAAAATCCCTTAGTCCTCAAGGAAAACACACTTCCAGTTCATAAATGTCCTTAGAAAAAACTGAAAAAATTGTATTTTAAATCTTACAAAAAAAAATGAAAGCCCCAATTGGCTGAAAAAGCACAAACAAGCATAATATTTAACGTAAATTATATTTCAGGATCTATTTATGTACTCGCATTATATATCTACTAGAAAAAAGGTGCGCTAGGCGTTGATGTTGCCGCTACTCTCAGACGACACAATGCTAACCTATGGCTTCAAAAAGAGTTGCTCGAAAAAATCAACTTTTTTTTTTTTTTTTTTTTTTTTTTTGAGCAATTTTGTCGTCTATAGTGTTCCTACTCAGAGGAAAGGATGTATGTCGCCTTTAACAACCAATGAAATGCTTGGAAAACTGGCGAGGGAGAAGACCATTGTGTTACAGCTTCTTTTGTCGCTTAAAATTAACTTGTGTAGTAGGAACTTAACATGACTTCCCAGCCTTGTTCTCTTCCCGCATCTGCTGCGAAGCTTCTGAATTCCTATTACTTCATGCGCACTGGTGTCACGTGGGCAGAACGTTAAGTGACAAAGCGCTAGTTCTGCCAACTACTGAAAGGCGTTGATTTCACTGGAGATAGTAATCTAAACAAAAACAAGTAATATAAAAACATTCAGTAATTTTAAGTCAATTCCTATTTAGGTCAAAAAGAATTTTTTTTCCAGCGATCTACACGCTTCGCCACTGACGGTATTTATTCCTAAATTTATATCCTGCTAAATATCTTATATAAGAGAAATTTTTGAAATGCATTAAAAATTAAATAAAAAATAAATAGCTAAAATACCAAAAATTAATAGCTCGAAAAGTATTTCTCACTAAATTGTTAGACAAACTGCGTATAAAATTGTATTTCTCTTTATATAAATTTCAAATCTAATGGTTATGCCTTTTTTCAAATATTGAATTTCAAAAATAACCAAACTTCACAATGAAGTACCATAGCGAAACCTTCACGCGTAAAAGGATAATTGGGCTGTTCAGGGACGAAGATCAGGTGGCGCGCGGGCGAAGGAGACTAAAATATGGATTGAGTTTATACTTTTGAATAGAAATTAAATTGAGTGACTCTATACTTTTGAGCAGAAATGAAACATAAAATTAAAATAAATTAATTTAATTTAATTAGTGAATTAATATTTGAAAAAACTGTATTAACATCAAGTGTCATCCACTAAAAGTTAAAAAAAAATGTATTTGAACTTGAGTGGATGAATAAAATGTATTTTATTAACGATTGAAAATTTGAACGAGATATATAAATATATAGAGGGTGTGAGCTAATAGTAGGAATTGAAAAAAATTACAATGGCTCTAAAAAATTATAATTTTCAGCAAAACATTTAGATATTGAAATAAATTTAACAATAGTCTCAATACTCTACATTTATATAATAAGAAGTTTTATTCAGAATTTACATTATAAAATTTTTGTGTCATTTACAAATAAATATATAGAAAATTTTTCGAAGCATTTTATTCCCTAAATATTTCAGTACACTTCACTTATAAACTATTTTTAAGCATATTTTAAAATGTTTCTGAATGTACTTGACATTTTCGGAAACATCTTCCTTTAAACACTTTTTTTACAATTCAAAAGTGAAGTAAGAAGATTTAATCTTTTATCTGTTAAGCGAACCATTTCAACAAAGGCGATGTAAAACATTGCAGATCGGTTTTTGAGAATTTTTACGAAAACGAATATACGATATACTCGATTAAATAAATTTTTGAATTTATTAAAGGTGTTTTGAGCATTACAACTCTCTTAATTATGAAAAGAATAATTTCCTAATACTTCCAATATAATTTTTTACTTCATGTTTATTTAATATTACTAAAATACTAAAGAAGAAAAAATATATTTTAAAACATATTTAGGTAAATTGAAAAAAAATAATAATAATCTACGCAAAAATTTTTAATATACAAATCCTACAGAATTTTTTAGAATGCATTAAAAAGCCGAAGCTGATCCGTTTTTAATTGCGGACATCATTACGACGGAATAAACAATGTTGCTATAACTGTACTATCTGACATGCCCGGCGTTGCCCGGGCCCGTGATAATAACCTTAAAAATACCGAAAATCAATGTTGAATGATTTTATATTTTTAAATGAAAATCTATCCAAACGAACTGAAGGACAGTCGTTATAGTCATATTCGATTTAATGTCGATTTAATTTCTGATTTTTTGATATATTAAACTTTCAATTCTGACCAAAAGTTCCTGAGGAAACGTAAATAATATAAAGCGCTCCCCCACCATTCCTCTTTTAAACTCAAAATAATATACAGTGTTGGCGAATTTATAAATATCATTCGAAAAAAAATTCCAAAACTTTGTTTCTAAGATTATTATAATAAAATTAAATAAAAATCACGCACTCGTGGCATCATAATTAACTTTTATATTTTAACGGAATAGTAAGGTTACTATAATTTGTGACTCGTGCACTAGTATACGTCAGGGCACATGACAGTTATCATTATCTTTGACTCGTGCACTAGTATACGTCAGGGCACATGACAGTTATCATTATCTTTTTACGCGTGAAGGTTTTGCTATGGTACTCCACTGTGAAATTTGGTAATTTCAGAAATTCGATATTTGAAAAACGGCATAATCATTAGATTTGAAATTTATATCAAGAAAAACTTTTTTTTTTTTTTTTTTTTTTTTACCTTTCTAACGAAGTTTGTCTAACAATTTTCTGACAAATACTTTTCGAGCTATTCACTTTTTCAGTAACTTTAAATGTTTCATTTTTCGAGATTAATCTGTGGCAACGATTAGCGAAAATCCCAGTCGTCAGCAACGCGTAGCTTTTTATAAAAGAGGATTAGAGTAACGACAAAGGAGAGAACTCTGAAGCGCATATTTTCGCGTTTAAATATCACATAATTTAAATTTTTACACTATCAAATTGAACGAAAACTATACAACCAAATAATATTCGTTTGAAAGCTGTAACTTATTTAGATGATTTTGTAAATAATTTTCAATCATGAACTTTTAAAATCTATTACACTTTAAACTAAACGCTAGTTTGCAACAAAAGCGTAAAGTAACATTTGCTGTATAATAAATAAATATAAAAACTAAGGAGAAAGTGGCAGCTTTGCCCAATAAAAAAATTGATTGCTCATGCTTGGCAAGAGTCTTTCTAAACTTACCTCAGCTAACCAAAAATTTCCTTCATAATATGGAAAAAAGGTTGAACTAATTCCTTCAAAACTTTGTATATAGATAAACTAAAAAGACGATAAAGACACCTGCTGAAAGTTTCATTTAAAACTAATATTTAATTTTAAACTTTAATATTTTATAGCATAATAGAACATTAATCTTTCATATAAAAATGCTTTTTGTATAGTTTATGGGTAACCTAAATATTTATGTAAATTTAGAAAACATGTGAGAACATTTAATTAAAAATTAATTTCACCATTTTACAGTTTACCGTGTAGCACGGGTTAGATATCTTGGCATTTTAAATGATGAATTTGTATTAATGAAGCATAGATACCATTTTCTTAAAATTCAAATCTGTGAAAGTTTAGAAAAATTGGGATAATTCTTTCTTTTAAAAATGTTTTTCATACATTTTCGACCATTTTAAACCTTTATAAATTGAGTTTTGTAAAATCCGTGCTACAATAATCTAATTCTTAGAGGTAACCTTTCTATCTAACACCCTATTTTTAAAATATGAAGCAAAAGCGAATCGTATTTCGATGCGACAATACAGATGTGTATCCTAAATAACGACTTTTTATAACTTTTCAGAGATATGTACACAGTTTTGTACTGCATAGAAACATGTATGGAAAGATCATAGACTTAACTGAAGCACTGTCTTTGTCTCAAATCAATATCTATTTATAGATGTTCACTTTTAAACAGCGTTTTTTATGCCGCACATGATGAAACATCTGATATCTGGTATGACTCAGTACATTTTAATTTTTATTTGCTTTTGGGTCACACTGTATTTATGCTTAGATTTGGTGATGGAGATTGAATTTCAATCAAGTAATTTGTAAAACAGCTGGAAAAGTGCAAAACATCACATGTACTTCTAATATTAAAGGGGTTAAGAGATGAAAAATGCTCAAAAATCACAATTTAAAAAAAATCGATTTGGCATTGAATGTTGCTTTAGGTTCAGCACAGAACATTCTTTTCTTTAATTTTGAATTTTTAAAGATTAAAAAACAGAATATATATATATTGCTTCAATGTGTTTCAAACGCTTACCAGGATGTACACCTTTTCTAACCAAAATAATAAGTTAAAGTACCAATAAGTAGTACAACAAAAACCTCAATAAGTAAGGTAAATTATTGGAAACTATGTAACAAAATGTTTCATATTTTGTATTTTAGAAAAAAAATAACAGTTCGATATGGGGCGTTTTTTCAAAAATTTAAATTTTTAACGTTTCATTTTTCAGATATCAATTCGAATACTTTCTCGCTTATTCTCAGATTTGTTGCCCAGGCCAACATTTCAAAACATAATAGATAATCAATACCTTAATGAAACTGTTCGGTATAGCGGAAAATATATAATTTAGTGTAGGCGGAAGAAGGTACCTACGCCAATTCTAAGCCATAAATCCCGCATAATTTTTAAAATGTATTAGATTTAGAATTTCACTGAATTGACATGTTACCAAATTTTGACGTGTGTGTGTATATACACGCGCGAACGCATGGGTGTATGTAAGTACAACTTGATATACGCAAATGCTGATACGTTTACGTTTTCGGATCTAATATGCGTCACATTTTACAAAGTGTACGGTTTGGAGAATAATTACTCTATTGTTGGTTACACAATTTTAACAACATTGTAGCCAGCATCATTATGATGTCAGCGTAGCAGATACTCACATTTGTGCTTTATTATATATAGTTAGTTGGAGTAAGTGGAACCTTTTTTTGAAATACTTAATATTTGAAGCCTTATACAAAAATTTTGAAATATTTTAATTTGAACGTATCAACTTATTTTATTTAAGACTATATTAATAAACAAAATGTTTTATGATTAGTTTCTAAAATAATGCTTTAAATATTTTCTAACTGATTTTCTTTAAAAAATCAAGTGGGTGTCCCACTTACCCCATAATAAGGTGTTAGTGGGCCCACCGCTCTTTATCTAAATTTAAAGCAAGCATAACTAAGGAAAAGGTAAGTGGGTTTACTTGATAAAGTACAGAAATTTTCAATATGAAATATTTTATTGTAAATTTATCAATGTACGAGATATCTACTTACATTAAGATCAGTATGACAGGTAATTATGGAATGAAAAACAAAACAAGTACATCTATGAATATTTTTAAAAGCTTAAAGTCATATGTTTTACTTTAACGTATAAAATAGTGCTGAAGAGACATAATAAGGTTGATTAAAATTTATTTTGCCACATTAGCAAACACTGTCAGTTGAAAAAGAAATTCGAAACATTAAATGGTAATGTCTATATATAGTAGGCTGAGGGAGGATCATTAATACTTCATCTACTGTAATAATTCCAACATCATCTGCATCCAGCGAATAAAAAGTCTCATTATTTCTATTCTTTCTTGCAAATTTTAGCAGTTATTTTATCATTTGTATCACCAACTTCTAAAATTAGAGCTAGATAATTTTTTTATGCATGTTTTACAGATAGATAGTCACCACCAGCTTTAGAATTTTTTTAGGTTAACTATTAATTCCTCTAGGTCTCCATAATTGTATTTAAATTCATACATAGAAATCCTTTTATCAGAGTTGCTTTTCACTTCCAAATTGCCACTGTCGTCAGATTCTTCTACATTTTCAGTTTTCTTTTTTTTTACTTTGGGTTTTTCCTTTATTCTTTATATTTCCATCATTTTTTTTCTCTTAATTGTCGCATGTATTCTTCATTCGTAATGATTTGAAGACCTGAAGATGCTTTAGATTTCTTTGATGGAATTTTGTTTGCACGTGGAGATGTACACATAAAGGTGACACACCCTCTATATTCAATTTGAAAAACTAAACATAACCATAAGTACTATAGCAAATTAAGGCAACTTGTTTAAGCCCTAATGCAGAAATGTATTAAAATTTACTTAGTAGGGTAAGTGGACACGCTAATCCTACTTACCCCAGAATGAGTAGTCACACTTATCTCATAATGAGGGGTCACACTTACTAAAAAAATGAGAGGCCCCACTTACCTCTATTATGCTAAAATTACGGCGTAGGTGGTAGCCCTCCTTTTAAACACTTTTAATAACAGTTTTTGTATAAATTCAAATTACATTATGTATTTTTGGTTAAACCTTGGACAACAGTTTAATAAAAAAATTAAATATGATGAAGACTAACCTGGAAACACCTTTAGGAAAAATGTAGCTTGAACTTTAAAAAAAAAAAAACTCTTCTGGAAATATATTTTGCATTAGTTCTATGGCATGAAAAATAAATAAGCTCAAATATATGCAAAATCCATCAGTGTGACGAAATGTGACATGATCAATGCAAATAAGTGTGAAATATCCTAGTTTGAGGGGGATGACCCACTTACCCCAACCAAACCTAGATTTTTGTTTAAAATATCTAGGAAAAATAATTGATTATTCACGCTTTTTAACACTTTCCAACCTAGTTGAAAAGTGTTTATGACTTTGGTTTGTCTGGACGTCTGACCGTCTGCCGTCTGCCGTCTGGCCGTCTGGCCGTTCTCTAACTCCCGTAAATATGCTCGAATTGCGCTGCAATTTTTATATGTTATCGTCGTTATATATATCATGTTCACTATTTCAACTGAAGTGTGTAGCACTTATAGTTTTTTTACCGTTTGAGATTACTTCTTTGCTAAATATGCTTCAATTGAGTTATGAAAGAATGGTTGGGAGAATTCGTTCATGTGAAGTTCAATCAATGTCTTTTTTACATAAAGCTGGAGTTTCTTCTTCAAAAATGGATTCTAAAACATTTTAATGATAATAAAGTGAATTCCCCTTAGCTTTACTGAATTTTTAAAACTTTCCAAACAAGTTGAAAATGTTTATGACTTCGGTTTGTCTGCCGTATGGCCGTCTGCCGTCTTGTCGCCTGCCGTCTGCCGCCTGTCCGTGCTATAACTCCCGTAAATATGCTCGAATTGCTCTGCAATTTTTATATGTTATTGTCGTTATCTATAGCATGTTCCCTATTACAACGGAAGTATGTAGCACATATAGTTTTTTTACAGGGACACTCAAAATAATTCCGTTACATTACGGTCTATGGGGAAAAATCATTTGCTGTTTATTTTAATGATGTTACACAATTTCAAATACATTGTAATTGATATATATCACTAAGGTGCATTACAAGAAGCTTAATATGGAATATGGTGTGCATAGCTCTTATAGTTACTTTACAGGGACAGTCAAAATAATTCCGTTACATTACGTAAAAGGAGAGAAGCCGTTTGTGGTTTAATTAAATAATGTTTCACTATTTTAAACCCATTGAAATTTATAATATCACTAAGGTGCATTACAAGAGGCTTAATGCAGAATATTGTGTGTATAGCAGTCATCGTTCATTTACAGGGACACACAAAATATTTCTCTACTGTCTGTTAACAATAATTCCTGGAAGCGCGTTTTAAGTTACTGAACGCGATTTTAAATTTAACTCACATTTTGTCTATTACTTGGTGTGTATAAATTCTGTATTTCATATAGAGGGCAGCACAGTTCGCGAACACATTTCCGTTTATTAACAGGAACTCCAGAAGGAGAATTTCAAACTTTGCTACTCGTTTCCTAACTAAAATAAAATTTAGCATCCTATATAGTATATATACAAATCTATAGATCCTATACAGGACTGAATAAAACTACTCAGGTATTTTTCCGAATATTGTATATGTTGAAAATTCCTGAAATTACTTTTTAAAATATGTTATGCGTTTTCCAAATTGTTGTCTTTCAGCTTATTATATGGTAATTATTTGTAAAATTATTTTGGAAGCGTGGGAAATTGTTACATAAACTATGCTTGACGCATGATTTTTTGTTCTTGTTTCTTATTTGATATGAAACAATTTAGCTCTTAATCAAACCAAAATATATAGCTTGGGCAGTATACATTTAAAGATAATTTATCCTATAACATTCATAAAATCTGGCATAATATGTTATAATCCATTAATACAATCTGCTCATTTTGTCCTCCAACCCCTCTTTTCACTACGGTGGTATGATCCACTTGGTTACCATGGGAACTTGATGACGTTTGCGTACTCTCCGATCATGTTTTCTCCAGAACTCTGACGTGTATGCTCATTTTGACATTTTCGACTTGTTTGTAACATCTGATGACATTCGCAGAAGCGAAATGAAACGTTGATGTTTAATTGTGGTTGTAAATTCACGATTTTAATGTATGTACCATTTAGCAAATGTTGTATTTGAATTACAAAATATATGCTTTGTGATATCTTCCATACATTTTAGCAACATCGGAAAACTTAATTTTGTTAAAATTTTAAACAACATATTCATTTTACATTGTTTCAATAATTGCAATTAATATTTTAAAACCCTTCATACTTTATTTCTTACGCACATTAATTTCATCACATATAGAATTCAAAGAGAGTGAAAATTATGATATTTCTATCATAGTTGTCAATAAATGTTTGGTATGTAGGTTACAAATGCTCCTTTTCAAATAAACGCAACCTCCCTTTCAGGGCCTTTCGTTTTTTAATTTCAGAGCCTTTCATTTTTCGAAACATTTCTATCTAACGACAATTTACAGGAATATAGACTGAATATAGCATTTCAACCGGTGTATTACATGTTGATAAAAAAAAAATGTAATTTCTTATATAGCTTTATATTACTTTTAAAATTAACAACGTAATATAAATTAAAATAACTTTTATTAGTTGTTTTACATGTTTCGACTCTTTCCGAGTCATTTTAAAAAATAAATAAAAATAAATAAAAAAATTAAGTTGTAAGGGTTTTTTTTTTTTTTTTTTTTTTTTTTTTTTTTTTTTTGAAAATGACTCGGAAAGAGTCGAAACATGTAAAACAACTAATAAAAGTTATTTTAATTTATATTACGTTGGTAATTTTACACCTTTAGAATTTAAAGGTAATATATCATTACAAGGTGTTATAATTTATTATATTGTTAGCTTTATATTATCATGCAGTGCAGCAAAATGTTTTCGCCAAAACGAAAAATAATCCTTTTAATTCTCAAAAATAGTAATAACTTGTAGAGTAAGGAGAAAATGACTCATTTTCGTACAGCCGTACAGAAATGCTTGTATTCATGTATGTAAATACATGTTTCTTTTTAAAAATGACTACGTTTCAAAGACGGATTTTCGTGATTCAGCCTCTTTAATAGATCCACTGCTTGTTTTATATGGGAAAATCTTTAAAAAAAATAAATTTTTGATGGGAGACATAATCTCAGTCTATGCTGAAAATAAAAGTGCAAAGTGCAATTATTTTTACCCTCCGTAAGAGCACTTCTGGATTCTCCGATTCGAGCGCAGTACACCTGACAAGCGGCTACGTTAAAATCATCATTATCACTTAATTAACTCATTTTTAAAAATTATAATGTCATTAGAGACTTTCATTAGGAAGTACAGAGACAGAATATTTAAAATCTTATAAAAAAAATCATTTATTGACCACAAAAGAAGTTAAACACTAAGCGTTATCCGAGGCAGCTAAGCCTTGGCAGCACGCCTACCAGACATGCTGCACCATCCGAGAAATACGTTAGTTGCAATATGTTTATTTTTTTTATAGAATTGCCGGTGTGCTTTTATATATTTCACATTCATCCATTGAAGTGCTGAGTGTTAGAATGTTTAGTATTGCTCAGTAATGTTTTGATTCTCTTTATGCTAAGAACGGGTTTACTGCTAGTGTAAATTGAATCCAAAACTTTAACATATGCAATGGATAAGACTTACTGACCAAGGTTCACTAGCACATATGCAATTAACTCATTTTCCAAGTTGTTGTTTCCATATACCACTAGATTGGTAGGACCCAGGGATCTACGAAAGGGACAGCGGAAAATTTGGGAAAATTTTTAAAACATCTGAGCACAATAGAAAGAGTCGGGACAAAATTAACCAGTGTTTGGGGCAGTTTTATTGCAATCGTGATTTTAGAACAATTTTAGCTAACCCTTTTAAATTTCGAAAATTTAAAAAATGTTCTTACTGTACTTTACTTATTAAAAGTGACCACAATAGCTCATTTCAGGTTTCTAGCTCAAACAATTTCAAAGAAGTCATAATTTTAGAAAAATAATTAGTTATTGCAATTCCTTGGGTGCAAGAGTGCAGATATTGAAAAATCCTTTTATTTAAAATGGAAGATTCTTCATTATAATGCTCAAAGTTGTTTTGAAATTGTTTTTGTAATTTTAGAGTATTTATGATTTAAAAAAAAAAATCATTCATCTACACACTTCTAAATTTTAATTAAAAAAACTGTTCTTAGCGAGGACCATTTACTTCTTAAACGTTAACACCATATAAATTTTAATTTTTTTAAACGCAATACGTAGTTTCAATAAAATCTTTATTTTGGACACCCACTTGGAGGAAGGAGTTCACAGATATAAAGTAGCTTATGAAGGTGAGGATACTGTCCCACTTATTTTGTCACCATTCCCTTTGAACTCAGTACAGTATACCGCACTGAGTACAAAGACAGTGGTGACAAAACAACTGGGACAGTTTACCTCATACAAACAAAAAACAAAAAAACAAGCGTTTATTGTTTATAGTATTAGTATAGATATGTTTCATCCTGTTTGCATTGTATATTTTTGTAGTGTATGTTTTTATTATATATACTATATGGGTATATATAGAAATATACACGTTCGTTACAGAAATATGTTTGTTGCATACAATATGCATGTCTTTACAGTAAACAAATTATGAAAACTTTAAAATAACCTTTTATCACAAGTAACCGTTAATATCATGATAAAAATACCATACAATCATAAAAGTCCTCTGTAAGTTAAAAAATGTTTCTTTCGTAAATGTTCATCGTTTTTCCGATATTTTATCAAAAGAAACATTTGTTATATTACGTAAGACTTACGATCAGAATGTATTATTCAGATTACATGCTACAACTCGAGATAATCTTGAGATGCATCATTCGTCCTGACGTGCAATCTAAATGTAATTTGTTCGGTAAGTTTTTGTGACAGTCAGAGCAATTTTGCTTTGGCCATGAATAATTCAAAAAATGTTTAAGGTATCATTTCTGTCTTTATTCAAGCAAATACAAGTTATATATTTGTACGCTATGGAATAAGAAATTAAAATTATTCGCCGTAGTTCGTATTCTACAGTTTGAAAAAAGTTACACTTTAAATATTGTTGCTATAGTTTAAATAGTATTACTTTGTTATAATAACATTGTAAGAAATGCATAAAAGGAAATAAATTAGTAGAAAATAATCTAAGAATTGAATTTGCCCCCCTCCATCTTTCGTGATACGGTTAATACTTTTTGCTTTTTTCTAAGATGTTTTGATTGTTTAATATAATGTCCGATTTTTTTTACTGCCTTTTTATACTCTTTTGTTTGAAGCTTGCTTATATGTGTTATACAAGATCACAAAAATAGGTTATTTAGGAAATTGTGATTCATTTTAATTATATCAATGTGTTTTCTGTCGATATGAAACGTTTATATATTACTGTAGTCCATTTTATATTATAATATGTGCAAAATGTACTGATGAGGTAGCATATTTAAGGATTCTACTACGGCAAATATTAAAACTTTCGTGAAGCATAACGCAAATTGTACTTCATGGATTTAGTTTACAACTTGACAGAAGCTATCTGTGTGACAATGACATCGTGAAAGAGATAAATAACTTGAAACAGACCAATTCTGCTTCTTTCTGGAGTAACGGTCTCAAGCGCTTTTTCCCTACCAATGCCGACAGCATAATCTCGAATCCGACTGCCGTTATCTGAGTATCAGAAACTCCATTTCGCCCAAACACGCATATTGATGTCTTTAACCTAACAAAAATTCCTTTTAATTTTTCCGACTGTAACCTAGGTGAACGGGCTACTTTCTAGGCAGTTTTGTCCCAGGTGACAATGGCATCTATAAAATTCATATCGTTTTACTAATAAATTTCTACTATTTGACAGTTTTTTTATTATCTCTGCATCAACAAATTACACATAAAAATCTGCATTTTTTGACATTATAAAACAACTTTGTAATAAATTCTTAGCAAAACATTGCAAGTGCATCTTTTAACTTCCCATTTTATCCCGATATTCCTTCCTCATTACCGATTGACAATACATTGCTATGAGAAAACGCAAAACTTGCACACAAGGCTCTCTCTTTACGAATATTACAATCTTTTCAGATGGCAAATAAAAAGTGGATTTATTTGATTTAAGTAACAATTTTCATCGCATGAAATATCAAGATTCAAGAGTCAAACCGTACGAAAGAAGATCGATAACTCGCTTTTCTCTTGAGGAGAGTTAGAATTCAGAATCTGTTAGAGGAAGTTCAGTTTTAAGAATTGTTACCAGCCAGGAAGCAGACCCCTTCACAACAAATCCAGTCATTGGAAATGAGACAAACATGTAAACTGATGTTGTAGTTTCTGATATTTATAGTTCTTTAAATCGTCATAAAGTAATTCAATGTCTTACTACACTTGGCACAACGATCTAGCAAGCCACGAAGCTAGCGATTTCACAAAATGTTCAGTCAGATATATTTACCTCTCATCCACAATCTTCTATAAATGAACCCATATCAAGAATTAGGATAAACCACAAGGAAGTCCCTCGACGCGGTTATATTGTGCATAAGACGGAATGAACGGATGATCCATATACACGGGTTTCTAATCTCAGTCTCATGAATCAAGAAATATTGAGTCAAGCACATGATATACAAGACCTATTGTTTGATGTGGAAATGGAACATTTAAAGTGGAATAACCTAGAAAATTGCCCTAGAGTGTGATCCGGATTCAATAAAAAATTCAAAAGGAGACTGAAATATTTACTCACCACCTTGAATATGAAGTTATTGTAAAAAAGTTTATATAAATGAACGAGCTATAATAATAAAGGTAATATGATCTCAGAAAAATTTCACAGACTAATCCCTATTTTGAAAGGTTTGGTAAAGTAAAATACACGGACCGTAACAAAAAAAAAACAGTTATACAATAATGTTACAGATATATTATTGACTTAAAATATAAAATAAATATACATCATAAGGTAGTCATTTACTAAGAGTTTAATACTTCATAAATGTTAAACCAAAAGGAAATACTAGGAGAAACAATCAAATTTTAACGAAAATCATATCTATTTTCATGCGTCATAAAAAAGTAAATAGAAAATGTGGATAACTAAAATTAAGTGTAAAAAGTAAATTATTCTTAGTAATTAATTACTTACCCATCATACGTAGTATAGAGTAAGTCTTGTAATCGTTTTAAAAATCGATTTTTTTTTCAACGGATTTACACTTTCAGACTCTGGAGATTCCAAAAAACATACTTTTAGAAAAAAAAAAATTCCGTCCATCTGTGCGTCTGTAAACGCACTATCTCACGAACAAATTGAAATAGAGACTTGAAATTTGGTGTGTACTTAGTATGTAATAATGGGAAGAAGCTTACTGAATTTCAGTACCCTCGATTATTCGGAATCGGACTCACGTAATATTCGTTCTGATAAGAGGTATAATTTTTTTTCGAAATTGCTTATTTTAAGAAGTGAATATAAAGACAATTAAAAAAAAACCTAAATTTTGCATAAAGAATGAAGTCGATCGGATAATTAGTTGCCGAGATATTTGTAATCCTATTTCCATACTCTTCGATTTTTCATGACCTTGTATTTCATCCAAATTTCAATTCAAAGATATATTTCAATTGGAAGTGAGACGCTTAATCTGATGCAGTAAATTCTTAGTTAATATGATTGTTATTTTTAGAGATATGAAGATGTTTCTTTCAGGCAATTCAGTAATAGAGCATTTAATGTTTATGACGTCATCAAGCCAGGATTTTATTTGAATTGCAATGCATTTTATAAATAGTTTACACATGTTTTATTTTCACATTTTATATTATGCATATCCATGAGGGGTAAGTATTACTGTGGCCCCCAACGACTAGTTTTTGGTCGCTGTAATTTGCGTTGTAAAACGTCCTTTAATATTCTACGAAAATATTCCACCAGATATTTTGTTATGTTAGTCAAATTTTTAGGCCATTCTTTCGTTACGGTTTTTTTTCAAAAAATCTTTCTTTGAAGTGATGATATTAACTTTGAAGGATTTATAAAGTATATATTTTTTATATTTTTGCGCTGTCTACATTTAATTTTAAAGTGATTACTGTATTTATATAAAAAACACTTATTTAAGTAAAATTTCAATGTAAATAACGCAGTAAAATATTTTTGAATCAAATCTAACGAAAATGTATGTATGCAGAAAAAAAAACTTGATTTAGAATAATCAATATTTATTAAAATGATTTAAAATACTTAATTTGAATATTTAATTCAAATTATCCCATTTAATTGTTAATCGCTATATGTCTGTGCATTGGGTGCATTTTTATTCAGAAAAATAGAAAAGCCCTGTATAAAAATACATTTTTCAGTTTAAATGGCGAAACAAATTCAATTATAGTTGAAAGGAAAGTGCAAAGTACGGATTACTTCTTTGAAAAAAAGAATAATAGTGAAATATAAAATATGAAATTTTCACAAGTATCAATATTTACGAAGAGAACTAAAAAAAATTTTAAGTATTTCATGTTGTTTATCACAGTTATTATTTAAGCATTAACTTTCTATAAATTGGATGCTTCAAAATACTCTTCAGTAACACAGAAAAAGCTTCTACAAAAATTATATATCTGATTTAAAAGGATGATAAAAATTATTTATTTTTATTTATTTTAAAGGAAAACGCGATATGAGATTAATGTTTCAGAGAAAATGGAAGAGATAAAATATTAGTGTTTGAGAAAAAAAAAAAAAAAAAACATAACATATTTATAAACTATTAATGTTTCTAAAATATTAGTTTTTATAAAAAAATCGACAAAAAGTTCTTTCTTTTTTCAAGTTCTGCAAAATTTTAGAAATTTCAAAATCGTTAAAAAAAGTTTGTAATTCTTTATAAGATTATAGCACGAATATATTAAAAAATTGCAATCATTTTAAAATTCGTTTAAAATATTTATGGAAAAGTAAAAAGAAATAAAGAAATAAATAAAGAAATAAATGAAATTCGTTTCTAATTTGTATATGTGTAATATTATGTACTGAAAACATGAATTGTACATGTATGTCATCACTCTCTCTGAAATTGTCTTAATCCTCTAAGCGTTTTGCCCGCATTTTTTCGTTTCCCAACAGCAATTTAAATCAGCTGTAGACAAAATAATTTTAACATAATTTTATTTTAAGATATGTGTTAGATTAAGATGTATGAAGTATATTTTAGAAACAAACAAGGAAAGGAAATTGACATTAATATTAATTTTATGAACATTTTTATAAAAATGCAGTAAAGCCCTCAGACGCTCAGAATGAGAGTTTAGATAAAAGTTCTAGACAAAAGCCAATAAGTAGACAAAGTTTGTCGGTATCTGACTTTTGTTGTTTTTGAGCCTCCATTTCATATTAACACTAAATTTTAACGAAAAAGTGCCTGGAGGCTGCTTTCATTCACGCACTCCCGATTTTTCCCGGTAGGGTGGAGAGGGTCTCAATTCAGGAGGAAACGTAATTGGTTTAATTGCTTTTGATTGGTATCCGGGACAGGGTGCATAACAAACCACAGATAAATGAGTGTTGTGTTTAGCGCATGATTGTTTACATTAAAGTTGATTCCAATTTGAGTTCTGGAAGTAATAAATATCGGGCAGATCAACAAAATTAACAGTGGCAAATTAGATTTAAAGATCAGAGTTTAAAATCAGAAAAAAAGAATCTGTGAATTGTATTTTCAATTTTGAAATTTAAAATGTTTTCTTTCCTTATTCTTGCATATAGTGAGTATGTAAAATATAACATTTTTTTTTCATTCTTTTAAGATATCACAGTTTTTGTGAGACATTAAAATAATTCTTTACGTGCAGAATTCTAAATTAAACAAAATATTTGCAACATTTTAAAACTGAACTATTTTTCAAAAAAAAAAAGTTCTTTCTTCGGAAACTAAATAATAAGACAATTTAATGATTGACTCAGAACATTTTTCTATGAATATATTTTATCTTCAGATTTTATTTTTAAATTTTTGTTTAAACGGGTTGGGTTGATTATTGACGACCAATTATCTACACTAGGGATATAGGCCCGGGGAGGAGTGCCCTTCGTGGGGGGTCTTTCTAAGGGAACCTAACCCGTATTTACGCATGGATAAATCCACGGCTCGAAGAAAACCACGAAAACTCCGAACGATTAGGCCGACGGACGCGATTGGGATCGAACCCAGCACCTCCCGTCTACCAGCTTCGAGAGCAGAAACTCTCAGCCACTGGTGGGGCTTTTGTTTAAACGGAAAAGAGTTAAACGTAATTTCTCAAATGATCATGATTACTTGATTTTTTTTAAATAAGTTATTAATTTCTTTTCTGCATTATTTTGTAATCTAAAAAAAAAAATGTAAACTTTTTTTTTTTTTTTTTTTTACAAATTATTATTGCTAGTTTATTTCTAAAAGAAATTTTCGATGAGGCGTCTTTTTTTTTTTTTTTTTTTTTTTTTTTTTTTTACATAATTTTGTAATCTAAAAAGACGCTTCATCGAAAATTTCTATTAGAAATAAACTAGCAATAATGATTTGTAAAAAGTTACATTTTTATAAATTTTGAAACATGTATCCACTGCTTATAAAAATGGAGTATTTTGCTAAACTTCGTTTATTATTTTACAATTGAACAATCAAAAGCAACGGCTTTTAATAAATATAATTATCTCTTAATGTTATCCAGTTGAAAGGAAGATTATTTTTTCTTCCAGATCATTTATTATTAAAACAATAGTTTGTTTTACTACAAACATGCCCATAAAAAAAGGATTCCTGAACAATCAGATATAAATAAAAGTAAAAACAGTGGTGACTTTGCAATTAATTTGGCTGACACAAAAGTGAATTGTTATGGTATTTAGTATATAAATGGCGAAATTCTTTTGTTTCTACTTTCTGAATTCTTTAGATAACTGATTTCTTTATTTTTTATTCTATTTATTCGGTGATTTATATTGGCTAAAAGTCTTCATAAAATGCAAGAAATAAAATACTTGAGCTTAAAGTCTTTTATTTTATAGTGTTCAGTGTAGTAATGTGCGTGTTTTATTAATTCAATACTTTTTATTGAATGTTTGATCAAAAGTTAATTTAAAGTTTTTTTTTTTTTTTTAATCGATACAAATTTCCTGTAAATTGTTCGCAGCCGTTTTCAAATGTCCCCATCTTGGTATACTTTTTGCAGCATTAATTTCTTAATGAATATGAGAAAGAAAAAAGGATCTAATTATTATAAATTTGTGAAATGCTACGAAAATCAGAGAATGCGTAGCTTAATCAGAAGTTCGTTGAATTAATACCATCGTTGTCTGGGTGGGGTGATTTTGCAAAGTTTTCAGGATTTCCCTTCTAAAGGAAAGATAACTCGTGTTACTTTCCCTTTTTCTGTCTTTACTGAACGCACGTTTCTGATTGGAATATGGCCAAAACGTGATATTATCAAATTTTAATCCCCAAAAGAGTGATACACCCTTGAATTTAGTTCTGTTGATGATAAATAGCGAATGTAAATTGCAAAAATGTTCAAAATTATATAGGGAATAAAATTATATTAATAAAATTGGCCTTTTATTAATTTTCAAAAGTTGCACTTTTAAAATTTTTATACGATCTCCTAACAAAAAATTGATTAATTATAATATTTTTTTCATTTTGCTGCAAGAATATTACAAATAAATGCATTTTTGTTTTGTTTTTTATTTAAGAAAATATGCTTAACTTAAAATTTAACATTGTAAATGGAAGCCTTATATCAAATTAGAAATTCAAATATTTATTTGTGTATACCAGTTGAAAAAAACACTTTGAGAAGTTTTGTGATTGAATGTTTTAAAATTATTTTTTTAACTTAACTTAGTTCATGTATGTAACATTGGAATTTTGTAATCGAGTTTTCAATCACCTCCTGATATGCTAGAATTGAATTATGTAAACAGGTGTGTTTACGATGATATTATGACATTTTAATATTTTTAGAATTTAATTATATTTCAAAAAGTTCATTTTAAGGATTTTTTACGTTAGCCGAGAAAATGTGATAATTCGCCAAATATTATTTATGGTTACAACTGTAAACGGATTGTAACAAAAATTTTGTTATTTTAGCGCCAAACCACTCTCGCTGAAATAGAACAACTGTTTTGAAACTGCGACAATGAACATAATTTTTGCTTGATGAAAGCCATCATCAATTTGTATGATATCTGTATTTTCAGAGATGAAACAGAATTTTAAACTGTTCATAAAAGTTATATTGTTTTGGCTTTCTTTTATTATTATTTATTTTTTTAAGTTAGTTTTAAGGATACATGTATGCCGATTTCTGCAATATTCTTGTTGCAGTAAAATGAATAAAAAACGTAATTGACCATTTTTTTGTTAGCGGATCGTATAAAAGATTCTTTGACTTTTTTAAAGTTAATGGCATGATAATTTCATTAACATAGTTTTATTTCCTATCTTATTTTGGACAGTTTTCAAAATTACAAAGCTTACGTATCCAAAACATTTACAAAATGACTTTGAATATTTTTGGGCATCCTTCATATAATGGTTTAATACCAAATTATTAATGCGGAATTTAAAGCAGTTCTCTATCTGTGGGATTATTTTTTTTAGATAGTTTGCAGCAATGAAGTTACTTTTAATTTGATAAAGAATTTGCCTTTCAGTAAAATTAGCTTCAAACATTGATTAAATATTTCATTTAAAAAATACATATTAAGGTTTAATAAATATGCTTTCAGAATTCACAAGCTTCGCAGACCTAAAAGTTCACTTGTTTGTTCCTATTGTACTTCTAAAATTTAATTTTTTAAAATGATGAACAGTTAGTTTAATCAGCTTTATAAACGTTGTTGAGTCGGAGGCGAGCAGTTAAAACCTGATATTCCCTAAGTTTAATAATTTTCTTATACTTGAGTGTTATAAGTTTATTTTTAACATTGACTGTTGGTTCAACGCAGTTCTAAAAACATCAGATAAAATTTGATACCTTCAGCTTACCCGCAAATGTAATTTAATTTCGAACATTTTGAGTTTTTTTTTATATGAATATGAATTGTTAATTTAACATACCTTTAAAAACGTACTTGGATCGGTTAAAATTGGGCTCTTTTTTTTCTTACATTTCAAAGTAAATTTATTTCTAAAGATGTATTGTTAGACAATTCTTAAAAGTTCTTAAAGCATATTTGAATCGCAAGTTCTGGGTT
The DNA here is from genome assembly GCA_963931845.1 of Maratus michaelseni. Lineage (NCBI taxonomy): Eukaryota > Metazoa > Arthropoda > Arachnida > Araneae > Salticidae > Maratus > Maratus michaelseni. The sequence goes on along the minus strand of OZ007593.1, from coordinate 199,349,489 downwards.
AATATCTGATGCCTACAAAATTTAAATATTTTTTTTTATACTTGAGACTTTGTTGAGACTTGAAAGTTGGTTTGTTACTTGATCGAAGTGTAGTTAAATAGGTGGTGCCTGTTTGAAATCGGCAACACGTTAAATTTAAGGTAAAGCCAGGAGAGATGGCGCGGTCGGAGAGATTGCGCACATAGAGGTTCATGGGGAAGGAGTAGAGAGAGGGCGCTGCAACTCCAGGCAGTTGTACAACAGCAGTAGTGGAGTGTCTACTTGAAAGTGCATGTTGATTGTTTTGAGAGTCTAAGATAAAGCATTGCTATTTTGTTTTGTTTTCCCAAAGTAAACGCTTGAATTTTCATAGCTATTCATCAGAATTCCTATACAATGTCAGTAGTACTAAATATTTTAAATTTAAACGATTTCGCATAAGCTACAATTCTAGACTAACAATGTGAACATCAACGGTTCGTTTTAGTAGCGGCCATGTTTAAATAAAAGGCCGCGCAATCTCTCCTACAGAAATTGGAGAGTTTTCGCATCTGCTACTTAGGAGAGATGGCGCATTGTTCCCATTAGTTTCCATGCTAGGAGAGATTACGCAGCTTATTGGTGAATTTGCATAAAAAAATTAAAAATGAAAATGGACTAATTTTAAGTTAAACGTGTTATCAAGTAACTTAATGTTATTTTGTAATCTTATTTGGATTTGCTTTTTTTTATTCTTTAATTTTTTCCCCTTTAATTAAAAATTTTTAATCGTTTTAAAAATTATTTCATTTTTCTGATTCTTTAATCATTAGGTTGAAATGTTTACTACTAATATAATAATATTTGTTCACAAAAAACTTACAACAATGTCATTTAAGTGTAATTATTATTGTTAACAATTTAATTGTAGTTATTAATGGTAACAATCTCCCCTACCCACGTGCGCAATCACAGCAACCCTGTAAGGACAGATTGCGCAAAATAACTTTCTTAGTTTTATTACAACTGTTCTATTAAATTGCAACATAACAACAAAATAGCAATGGAAATGCATAAAAAACAAATGAAGTAAAAAGTATTCATGTATAGTTTAGCAAAAAAATAATATTTAGATTTTTTATTGTTATTCTTTTGAATTGTTCGCAGACTCTCCTAGCTTTACCTTATATATTTTTATATTTAAGGTTTAAAATTTTCGAATGATGCATACTTGTTTAGTTCAAATATGTTCTCAAAACGCAGTTTATACTGAGATAATCATTAAAAATTTGATATCACCTAAATTTTAAGTTGTCTTACACTTGAGAGAAATAAATTTTTGGAAGATACATTTTTAGTTCAAAATATTTCTGAAAATATAGTTGAATCGTAGATTCTTTGTTAAAAAAGCGTAACTTCTATATTTATATATTTTTTTTCTTACTATTGAGAGTTAAAATGTGTCGAAAGATGAATTGTTAGTCCAAAAAGATTCTTAAAAAGTTAGTTGAACTGGAAATAATAAATGTTCAATAATGCTATAATAAATTGATGATAATATGTTATTTTGGTCTTTCTTTAGAATAGAAATTAAATAAGTAAATAAAAAGTAAATAAAACGAAATTTTACATCGCGGTCAAAATGTTTCATTTCAAATAAAATGTAACTCTTAAAATCAATATATTGCCAAGGGGAAAGCTAATATTTTACGAAATAATATTTTCAAAAATCAAATATTAATAATATATATTATCTTAATAAAATATCTAAATCAATATATTGGCAAAAAAAAGCTAATATTTACGGGATTATCTGATATTTGAAGGAAAAATTGTTAAGTTCTATATTGAACTAAAAAGCTGTCAAATATTTATCACGGATTCAAAAAAAAAAAAAAAAATATATATATATATATTTAATGTTGCAAAGTATAAAGGCATATTTCTTCTTTCTGTTTTCAAATAAGCGTCTATTTACTTTAGTAAAGTAGTACTTTCTAAAGTATTACTTTAGTAAAATACCATGCTGTATATTTGTAAACTATTTAAATAATTATAATAACTTTAATTTGTTTAAAATACATTGATAAAATTGTTTTCAATTATGAAAAAGCTTTATGTGTGTAGCTTTTAAATATTATGTTTTCTTTAAAATATAATTATGCTACATGATTTTTAAAATGATAAATTAAATTAGCAATGACTACACACGACATCGAAATTTCCCAAGCTTAGAGCGATACGTCTGTATTAACTGCGCACTTGTCCCTCGATAAATGATTCTGTTCTAACGCTTTCATTCGTCCAGCATCACGACGTCGTTGCTCTTCAAGACGTTCGTCTCCTCGCTCTATAGATTCTGTTGCTCTTTGATAGGCTTTCCGATTCCGGTCTTCCTCCAGTCTCTGGGAACTGTGTTCTTCTGTTTCATTGGCACGACGCGACGTCGGGCTTTCTGCTCCCGGTCCTCCTCCAGTCTCTGAAAAATGTGTTCTTCTGTTCCATTGACACGGCGTCGGGTTTTTCGATTCCAGTCTTCCTCCAGTCTCTGGTAACAGTGTTCTTTATTTTCTTCCTCCAAACGTCGAGTTGCATGCTTTTGCAAATCTTCCAGAGGATCTTCCGACAATTCCTTTGCTTTTCTTTTTTCTGAATAAACAACGCATTTTTTCTAGCATTTCTTTGGATTGATAGTTATTCACGATTGTAACAGCTTCGGTTATCTTTTCCATGCTTCTTAAACTCGGAGTGCTCGGATTGGCGTTGTAGATGTTGAGGACGCATCACGATCGTCTTCAAATTGCACAGTATAGACTACCTTTCTTCCTTGCCGTTAAAAGTTAATATTTTCCCGCTTCGTATGACCTCCAGCGTACATAATTCTGGTATCACGAGCAGTCTTCACAATATAACAAGAAGCACAATTCTGGTAGTTCAGTCTGTCACAACGTCAATCATTTTATAGACTTCTAAGTCTTTTGAAAATCGCAAGCTTTACTGTCCAACTTCCCAGAATTTAAGCTTCGAACAAAGCATTTCCTTACATAGGTGTGAGATTAATTGCGAGAAAGTTCTATCTACCCTGATTGGTTGAATTCAGTTTTCGAGAACGTTCTGTGTACTCTTATTGGTTGAATCATGTATATTGGCTTCTATTGAGAATTTTTAGAAAATTCCTTCTGATTCTAAAAGTGAATTTTTTCGACAAATATCACCAAATTTAGCGATTTTTTTATTTGGCGCCAAGCATGTGTTTTGGCATTGGTAATCTTAATATTCGCCAACATTTCAGAAATATCGCAAAATTTAGCGATATCTTTTAAAAACTGTTCCAACCTTCATTCCCATTGACCGTCATCCGCATTGACCCACAGTGATCCTAAAATCCCCTATTAACAGAATTTTCTCGAACATGTGACCTAGTCCAATCGTCTTCTCGTACCCGAAAAGTACCAGACAAGATTCGCTCGTATTATAATATATGATATGAAAATCCTTTTCATGTTTATTATTATTATTATTTAACTTAAAGATGTTAAATGATTTTTTAAATGTTAAATTAAATTAGCAATAAAAAACGTTTTAGTCACAGAACATTACTTTGTATACTTTTTTCGTTTTATCATAACAATATCCATAGGACTTTAAATATTTCAATGGAATCACGATTTTTTTAATATTTAGTATGTATAGGACATACTACTGTTAAGCTTATAAAAATGGCCCCATTCGAAGATAAGAAATGTATTTTGAATATGCATTTATTAATAAATTTTAAAGTTTATTAATACATATATTTCAACATTATATAACATTAAAGTACACTGCCATTGTTAAACATGTCATTTTTTGTGGCCAAATTTGGCACATTTTCTAATTTTTGCATTTTTCACTGATTTTCACATATTTCCTAACCTTATCCACAAAGAACGAATGTAGATATATATATATATTTATTTATTTTAGTGTGTTTATTTAAAATTATTAAAAACCTTACATCATACATCAGTTCGATCATACTTAAAGGGAAAAAAATACAACATAAACTTTTTTTTTATTCTTTTAAAAAACATTTACAACTGTTAGCTCACGTTAATTTTCTGTGTGTAAAAACATATATATATATATATATATATATATATATATCTTACAGATACAATCACATATTATTTTTTTAAGAAAGATTTTCCTGGTAATACGTAATAAATTGAAAACTCGAAGATGACTTGAAAATGATAGCTATGCGCGTGTTCAAAATCGAGACTTCAAAATTGTGATACTTCAAGCATATCTGAAAATTAAGAAATTTACTGTATAAATAACTGATTACGTACACGATAGCTATAATTAAACTGACTGTACTCAGCGTGTTCTGCAGTGCGATGTAATTGCAAGAATTGAGCCAAACTTTCAACGAGGATTAAAAAAGAAGGGGAACGAAAGATTCCTGATGAAACAGCCTCATATATTCCCTAGCGGTGACTTTTGTAACTATTTTATCGATATCTTTCGTTCCTTGTTTTGTTTCATCTTCCTAAGAAAATTGGTTCCATTTTCACAATTAGAACATGCTACAAAACACTCTGAGTACTGTCAGTTTAATTATGGTCAGCTTGTATATAAATGAAAAAATATATATTTCTGAAATGTGAACAAATAATTAATATTTATGTAGCGCCAATAAATAAATTATAATTCTATAGGTTGAATAAATAAATTTTTGTGCTGTAGTATAAATTTATAGTAAGTTTTTTTTATTTCCATTTTACATTATTTTTTAGCGTTTGATAAAAAATTTTGTAATTTCGTTTTTTTTTTTTTTAGTTAATACTTGTTATATGAAAGACTTTAAAAGAAATATGGTTTAAAGGCCGGTGCAAGTGTCCCATTCCAATGGTGGAGATACAGATTTCTTGGAAAATGTTTTTAACAATGGTTTTAATTAATGTATGAAATCTAATGAATATAGTAATTTTGGTTTGCAGCAATTTATTAAAGAGATTAGGTTTCAAGGCTAAACTTCGTTATTTTTCACACTGTTGATATTTTTGTATGCAGGAATTTTATATAAAATTTTTCAGATTTTTTCATGTTTTTCCTCTTACAGCTCACGACAGTACCAGTTTAATTTTGATATACGTTTACTTTCCAGGTATAATAATTTATAAAACAAAATACACTTTGTACCTCAATACACTCATAAATTGAAAACAAATTAATTTACAAACTAAATAAAAATTATTTTATTGCATTTTTATATATTTATGTATATATATATATATATATATATGTATTTACAAAATTAGTTTTTTCTTACTGCGAATAAATAGGTAATTTATCTATAGTATCAAAAAATAAATTATTTTTGGTTAGTCACAATTTACATTAAATAATTTTAATACACATTATTTATTACTTAGCTTTTTACTAATAACTTTGGGTTTCATATTGTTAGATGATAACTGTTCTATGATATATTTAAAATTTTTCCTGAATGCTGAAGTGACCACTTTTAACGCTAACGTTTCTTAATTTTGAATAAAAGTTTAACTATACCCTTGAACTAACGCTATTCATGAACCAAAACAGTGCGTAATCTAAATGACCAACATCAAGTCAATACAAAGGATGGCGGCAACAGCTTCTCTATCTCAACATCTTAAGTGAAATTTCTCTAGACATTTTTTTTCATAATCTGTCAAATATGAGCGAGTATTTTCATGTTCGTAAATAAAAGTTAGTAAATAAATTCAAATGTACAAGAATAAATTATTCTTATAATTTAAAATTAGAGTTTTTTTTTTTTTTTATTCAATTAGTTCCAGAAATAAAATCAAATCAAAGATGATGCAATAAACTATTTTGATAGCATTTTCTTTAGATACTGTTTTGAAGATGAAAAATAGAAAAAGCAAATTTTAAGTCAATGTTAAATGTTTTATTTCGAACACAATTTTTGTCATCTTAAAATCAATATATTGGCTCTTTAAAATCTAATATTTGCGAGAGTAATTGATGTTTGAAAGAAAAGTTCAAAAGTCGTATATTGAACATTAAAGCTGTCAAGTGTTTTTAATAAAGTAACAAAACAGAAATATAAAATAAAGCGCCGTAAGGGTGCAAGAAACATTTTTTTTTCTGATAAATAAATAATTTATGTTAGGAAAGCGTATTTTTAAAAAATATATATTTAAATTTGCTTTTATTCATCCGTATGTCTTGTATCTGTTTTAAATAATTTGAAAATGTTTTGAAGACGTATGAACAAACACGAACGTTAACTCAAATAATAAATCAAGCTCATAAATTGGGATGAGAAAGCGATTAAAATAATAGTTTATAGGACAGTAAATTCATATAAAGTTATTCAATCATCCATGGAAATTGATAAATTTATAAGCTTCAGATAAGTAATATAGCTTCCACAGTTTGATTTAAAAGATATTCAATTTCAGTATTCTTAAATAGAGTTAAGAACACTTATTTTTCAATATCATAAAGTTCATGTTTATTTAAAACCCTCTGATTGTCCAGCAAAAGGACAAAATTGTAATTTTTTTCTCTGTATTTTATTTTAATTGCTAAAAAAGTATAATTATTTCACCATTATATAAAAAACTTAATTATATTTATGAAGGTAATGCTTGAGAATATTAATCATTACTCAATGTAATAAAACGGCACTATATCGGTAGAATTATATTAATTTATATAATGCTTGTATTCAAATGATACCCTTGGAGCTTAGTGGACGCATTAACACGGGCGTGTCAGTGAGAAGGCTAACAAGAAAATTACTTAAAAAAATACTATCATAAAAAAATCAAAGTAGTTTAAACACATAATAAATTATCCATAATGAGTCAGCAATAATACTTTCGAAAGTAACATTACAATATTCAAGATCTACGTCATGTTCACTTAATGTCAAAACTCACAGTAAGACAAAACAAATGTCACGGAACCAAGATTCAGTCTATTGGAAAACCATACTAAGTGAGCCAAGATTATTATAGTGAAACTTTTTCCGCCTTTATTAACGGAAGTTGATCAAAAATTATAACTTCTAATATTCCATCCATTATTGGTCCATTGCCGGTGCTAGTTTTATTGAAATATAGTTTGTCACTACTGCATTTTATGTTATTTTCATATAATTTTTATTTTAATCATCTCTGCTGTCATCTCATCCACTGTTGTCCTTCTGGAGAACATAGTTCTTTGAACTATAGAAGTCAGTAACCTACTACTGATTATTAATTAATAAAAATCCTTAGACCATGCGTATTTTGGTCGCTCGGCATGCGCCTTATCTCAGGACAGTTCTGGATCTCACCTACGAGTCCTTGCGTGACAGGAATCTTCCGGGTGAACTTTCGGGAAGACCCTTGATCTTTTGATTTTGTTGATCTGATTCTCCTTAGATAGTGAATAAAATTTGTAATTATTAAACATTTGTGCTTCAAACTGACAATACTAATTAACTATTAAATATAAAAATAAATACAATTATTCAAATATTACTAATGCATATTTCATAGATGTAATTAAGCTCTGTCTGTAGAACTGAATATATATATATAAAAAAAGCACCTTGTAAGAAGTTTATAATTTTACCACGGGTATTCTGTTTATCTTTGCTACGGACCAGTTTGACTATTCTGCCTAGTTTTCACCTTAATGGGTGTTGATTTTCATCTTTTATCTATACCAAGTCATTGAACTTTTAGATAGGTCTACTTTTTTAATAACCTAGTTTGTTATGGAAGTTCAGAGAAAGGGTTATAATATCACCGTTTCCAAATTCTTTGAAAATTACTTTGCGGAACTTTCCACCATTCTAAAGATTTATATAAGTACAAGATGCATCAGGCTAAACAAAGGAAGTCAATGCAGCTCATACGTTAAAATGCCCTGGTGTTAGAGCAATTAAGTCATTTGTATCTATGGACAGTCTTAAGGAGTCTTGAATTCAAGTATGATTCAGTTTTGGCAATTAAAGCTAAAAATTTTTCATAATTTAAAATTTGTTTACGAATTGTTTCATTTCAAGTGATTTTTATTTTTTATAAACCTGCCACTCAAAGGCCTCTTATGTAAATTGGAAGACTAATTAAATTTCCATATTACTATTCGTCATTGAAACATTTGTGTATTCTTTCTTCAGAAGCAACTGAGAAATAATTTTCTTTATTTCACTGTCTGCTAATTTAAAATTTGAACCTCTGTCTGAAAATAGTTCATGGGACTCTCCATGTCGAGCTAGAAATCTTTTCAATGAAGCAAGGAAAGTTTAAATTGTAAAGTCAGTATGTACCTCTAGGTGGAGCGTTTTCGTTGAGAAATAAATATATAAACGGACATAATACTTAAAAAAATTCAAACCTCGAATTTTAACGGTTGACCGATAAAAGCACCAGCCATATCCACACCTACCATTGAAAACACTGTAGCTGGTGGAAAACACATGCGGATGGCAGAGCTTCCATCAGTTGAGAAAAAAGTTATTTATATTTCGAAACATTTCATGCATCTTCTTATGTTTCTTTTCACAGCTTTTTACCATTGATTATCCAGACGTTTTGTCGAATATCAGAAACTGTTACTTTTGTCCCGCTGATAATTTTCAAGAAAATATTTTATTATCAGGCCTATAACATGATACTTTTTATTCTGAATGATTTGACGTTTCTGTATTCAGAAAGGTTCGAATCTCTTAACCAGCTTCCAACAAGAAAAATACCTTTCTGTCAAGAAAAGGATTTAAAGAAATATGATTTAAAATTTTCACTTCCTCTCGGAACTCATGCTTTTGAATTTATTTCATGATAAGGTTTGTTGTTTTTTAAAATTCTGGAACAGTCAAGAAACCAGTTATTTTTTCAGATAGATATCTAATATGTTTGATAAATATGAGACACAAAGCCATAATTTGTCTTAATTTAATCCAAGATAAGCATTTATGTGAAAATGCAGGAAAGGCCTCAGACGCTAAGAGGGTTAAAGAAAACAGAATATAAACCTAAATTTCACATTCTGAAATATATTTAGATACAGAACAAACAGACGTTTTAAATTGCTCTTTAAAGACATCTTCGTCAGCTAGAATTGTTGGAGTTTCAGGGGAAAATACTGACAAAGATTATTCTTTTAGCCAGGTTTGTTCAAGTGACCATATGTTATTAATTGCATGTTAAGTATTAAGATTCAGTTATTAGGAATACCATATACAAACTATCGTTCTTTTCTATTAATTTAGAACAATCAGAACTTTAGATTCAGAACTTCAGAACTCAGAATTTAGAACAGTCTAGAACAATTTAGGTGACAATTGATAATATTAAAAGAGATAAAAGAAATATGTTATTTATTAACTGGCCCATTTAACGTCTTCAAAGCTAAATTAACTAATAAAATTTTAAATTTTAATATTACAGGGTGATTATTTATTTACTATACATATTTTCTTATGATAATAAGGTATAATATCGATAAGATAAATTGAAAACTTTTTAATAAATGGGAAAATAACCTTAAAAAGTACCATTATTAAGTAAGAACATTTAAGAGAATGCATTTTGAGTGTTAAAAAAATTAGATTTTGTTTGACTAATTGTAATGCGATGAAAAAATCTTTAAATAAGTTTAATGCTTTCTATTTGTTACGAGAAAAGTAATTTGGTAAATTGCTGAAAAAAATTTACATATATGTTTATATCTCAATGCCTTAAGATGGTATTACCTGCAGTTCTAATGCAATACTAAAAGTGGAAATAATTGGAATTTGTCAAATGTATTTTTAAAGAAAACGGAATCTGAATCTGAAGTCATTCATTTTTAAATAAACAATACCAGTAATCACCGTCGTCTCTAATTAATTTATGAATACTGGCACGTAAAACATGCACATACTCATATACACTATTATTTAATTCATTTACATATTTAAATTAAAAAACAAACATGTGATATTATAAAAAACTATGTTTTTTTTTTTTTTTTTTTTTTTTTTTTTTTTTTTTTTTTTTTTTTACAGATTATAAAATCTTATGCATCGAACACAAGAAAAACTTAAATTGTTATATATTTTTAACTTAAAAAAATGCTCATAACGTTCCCTTAAATATAATATTTAAATTGGATTTAAAATATTTAAATATGTACTTCTGAGTTTATAGTTACGTTTTCAAGATATTATGTATAAAGTCAGAAACTAAATTTAAGAAGAAATTTTCAATACTATAGAAAAAATGTCTTTTATGACCTTAGAAAATGTACTTAAGTTTCGCAATGCAATTCCTTTAAATTATAGAAAGCTATGTATGTGTTTTATAAAACGCTACTACGAAAGTAGCATCGAAAAATAAAGTTTAGTTCCGGTAAAAGTATTTTACTTTCAACATTTGAATTCTTGTTCTCTTGAATTTATGTATAATGGAAGATTTTAGCGTATAGAAACATTTTCGAAACAGTTAAAAGCAGACGAGAATTATTTTGCTTTTTACATTTTAGTATTTAAGAAAAGAATTTATGTAAATTTTCGGTATGTTAGAAATGTTTCAGTTTTAGGGATTTTTTTTTCTTTTTAGAGTCATTTTATAATGTTTTAAAATAATTATAATTTTATGAAAGTTAATTTCTTACATTAATGCAAGTTTACTTATCTAATGTGTATCATATATTAAAATTATGACAGCCAAGATAAGAATGTATGATTTTTTACGAAGAAATGTTTTATTATAACGTATTAATAAACAAACTAATTTCTTATATATTATGTAAAAATGAAATTTTATTCGGTGACAGTTTTAAATCTAAAACAAACAAAAACATCCACTTTAACGCTGAAAAGTATGTAGTGTGTTAAAAAAAGACTAAAAAACCGGTCTGTTAACTTATTTCCAAAAGAAGAAGATTATTCACTTAGTTTTCATGCATTTTTTATGCATATTCACAAATAAATTTTCTATGGACACACGGATTTTTTCATACTTTTTCGTTCGTGGAAATGTCTTGTTCTGCTTCTGTTTATCTTGCAATTTTATTAGAAATTGCAAATGATATATTTGTCGTTGTTTTGTGTTCATAGGCTGTGAAGATAATGCAAAACGAAATTAATGATTCTACTTCGAATCAGGATCTTATTCATACCAAAAATTTCTCAAAAATTTACACATCAAATAAAAAGGTTCAGATAACTAAAACTAACACATTAGTTTATTATAACCATTCAAAAGCCTGGTTCAGAAAATAGCTGGTTATACCGCCAGCCACTCGGTTCAAGGTTACATCTCAAATCTAAATCAGAATTAAAAACACTAACTGACAGTAAATAAAAGGGTTACAACAATTATTCTTGGCGACGCCTAATCTCGCCAATCAAAACAACAGAAAGGGGGATTTTACAGGCTGTAACGTCTGGAAAATTTGATACGAAATTTAAATATGGTTTTAACCCGTCAGCACACGCTCCCCTTTCCATTAAGTTACTACACGCGCGGGATAAATTTTACCCCAATGGGTTTTCTTGTGTCAATTTCCACCCGGTTAGATTATGAACAAATATTTATGTTTTGAAATAAACTGTAAATCAATAAATGACATAATTTAACTTAAAATAAAAAGTTCTGTTATATTTAAAGCAAAAAAAAAAATAAAAAAAACATAAAATCTGAGGAATTATTGATTGAAGATTTTTTTCTTCATATAATTACATACAAAGCTTTTACAATCCAAATTAAGCCATGAAAATACAAAAAAGTATAAAAGTAATATATAGAAACTGTATGTTCCAGAGTTGTTAACGTTTAAAAGAAATATTATATTATTATTTGCACGCTATATTTTTTACATAAACATTTGCATTAACATTTTCCTATCATTATGGGTTACGTTATAACACGAGTGGGGTAAATTGCCACCCACGTGACATTTTTATAACAAAAGAACGGAAAATACACAACCGGAGGTAAATTTTTTTTGGCCACATCTTGATATCATTTAGCTTAAAAGGTACTATAAAGCTCAGAATGATCACGAATTATTTTCGCACATTTTTAAGTAATAGTTGTAAGCTGGGGTAGGTTTTATCCCAGCGCGTGTGCTGACGGGTTAAGGTACGAAGTACAATATTAAGTTTTTATAATAGTCGTCGTATTGTGTGTAAATTTTTAGAAGCATGTGCAATTTTTTTTAATATATGAGAGTATTTATTGCAAGTCAAAGTTATCGATATTGGCACCAATGTGATTTAAAATTAATATTGACTAGAATTTTGCTTGCAGATCGGGATCGTTTTAAGTTAGTTTTTAACAGTGTTTTGGCTCTTGATAGTCGGCTTTGAAAACTAGTTTCTTAAGAAAAAATTCAAATATATTGCTTGAAATAATGAAAAAAAAAAACATATATTGTTATCAAAAATTACTAGGAATGGTGGCATAAAACAAAAGGTATAAAATTATTGGTCAAAAATTATTGCATCTCCTTCAAAGTAATTCCATCCGACTGTAAAGCACTCCCTGGAATGGATTCAGACAAACGCCACAAACCCCTTCGTCCAAATTTATAGTGATAGTCTTTCCGTTTCGCAGGCTATATATGCCCATAGAACCAAGCATCCGCTAATCCTAGAAATCAAACTTAAGCTAAATAGCTAAATCTTAATAAAGCTAAAAGCTTAAAAGCTAGTAGCTTAAGCTAAGCTTCTACATCGAGTAGATCTTAGCCATGTTTCAGCATACACTTGCGACCAAGGTAATAAAATCGAGGATGCTATCACAAACGAAGCAACAGCTAAAGCACATATTGAGATTCATGCCTCAACTCAAGTCAAATAAGTAAAAATTTTACTAAAAACAAAAATACTCACGGAATGGCAATCAACCAGGGATAACACAAACAGAGGCTGGCACACACACACAATCTAATATTGAAAGTCTCAATAACACACTACAACGTCTCCACACACACAACAGCGTATCTCACTGGGCTCGGTCCCTTTTGAACACACCTCTACAAATTTAAATGTGCAAAAGCACTTCTTTGCGAGTGTGGCGCAGAGGCATCGCCTCCTCATTATTACTTCACCTACTCGCTAACAGCCCAGTAGCAAATTAAGAGGCATGTCATTCCTCTCAAGGCATGACTTTCTAATATTCTAAATAGGCACACACTTAACAATAAGCTAGTTAAAATCTATACTTTTCTGACAAATCTCTCAAACCTTACCTAATAGTCGCCAGTTTCCACTCCCAATGCACAACTTCTACTCAGCCCCTGCTAACTGTCGCGTAGATGGTCCTAACCTGGCAGGGCCGGATTATATGCGATCTAGTCTTTGACCACAGTTCGTTTTTATTGTTATTTCTTTCTAAACTCACTTATTATTACCGCCCCTTGTCGCGTTTACCGGAATGTTCAGCTCCTGCTTAATATTGTATTTTTTTACCTTAATAAAGGTGCACCGGGAGGAACACTATGCTCTACAGACTTGTTTACCAGTTTGAGCAGGTCCTCCTAAGCTATCAATTCCAATGTATGAGAGAACTATGGGTGACCATGTAAAACTCCTTTGAAATGAAGAATACGTGCATCATTGACGTTAACAGTTCAGTGTTATATTTTCTCTCAAAACCTAGGATATTTATTTATGTAAATGAAAGTATTATCAATTCAATTTAACTATAAAACCCCCTTAAAAGTATATATTTAAAACTGTTAAATAATACAAAACCACCACACATTTTAAATTATAATAGATGGAACACATAAAACAATATCTAAATTGTATAGATGCTTTAACATATCTCTGTTGTGCCTTGGGTGTATTTTTATGACAGTCTCACAGTGTCTTTAGAATAAATTATTTTTATATTTATCGATGACAAACAGAGCATTAAATTTTTAAAGAATCTTTTCATTCCTTTTAGCTGCATCACTATCAGGTAATTGATTTTGCTATTTCCTATCCATTTAAATTTCTATTTTTTGTTTCCCTATGCACGGTACCTTGTTGCCGAAAAAAAAGTTCCTAATTTAGATATTTTTAAATAATTTTGTTATTTTCATACAATCGATTTAACTTTCTAAACCTACCTTATTTGAAGATAGTTTGTAAGATTATCGCATTCATTTGTTTTTTCATCAGGTAGCATATTTTCCAAATACGAGAATCATTTTATCGTAAAATAGTATTAGAGTTACACTTTCCATTCCTAAATGCTATAAAATTAACAAATTTTGTAATTTGTGTTTCTAGAAGTGATTTTTTATCATTTGTAAAACTTCCCAACATAGTTGAAAAGAAAATAAGCAAATAAATTAATAGAATGCTAAGATACATCTTTAAAAACTCAAAAATTAAATTTACACTTAATGTGTTTTATTAATTAAAATATGATAAAATTTTAAAAAGGATGTCAAACTAGATTAATATTAGTCAACATCAATTAATCCAACCACTTTCCGCTATATACATAACCATCATCACGGATAAAATAAAAACTGTTTTTACCAACGGCTTCTCGTCGTCTGTCTGTATGTCAACTCTTTAACGTGCGTAAATATACGCGAATTGCCATGTAAATGATATATATCAGCGTTTCTTAAACTTTGAGATATTACGGACACATTTTGATATGATATGCATTTAGGGAACAAAAGTTTTCTTAAAGTAAGATAAAAATTATTTTTAATGGTATACACCTTATTTATTTTTTATAACACATATTATGTGTTTAGTTAATGAAATAAAATCAGTTACATTAATAAGAAAAACCACATATATTTTAAAACTGTTAAATTATATCTACTGTTACTTCCTATGAGAATATTGCTGCTGCTTTTTTGCTACTAGATGTGGAATGTCTGGTTTCATGTTTGAAAAATGTATTCATTAGTCTGGTTCGACGTGCAATTAATTTCTATATTTATTTTTCAAGTGCACAAGGATGAAGAAAATCTTTCCACACAAACATGTGGTAAGTAATTGATTGATAGCTTTATCTGCTAGTTCTATATACGTATTTTTTGCGCAAAATGAAAATACAGGAAGGCTATTCACTTGCTGCAATGAACTTGAAAGCAATTTTTACGGAACCATCGCATGATAATTCCGCAAGTTCTTCCTGTTCTAAGAATGTCAAGGTTTTCATTTCACTAATCTCTGGGAAATGAAATGCATCCCTCATCCACTCGTTTTTTGACTTCGAAAGAGGTTAATAAAGTCGGAATGTTTCTTTCAGGTGCTTCAGGTGTACAACAAAATTTTCAGTAATATCAGGGAAATTTGTACTGCTTGAGGTTTGTAAGAAATCGAATAATATTGGAAATGATTCAAAATTATTATTTTCAATTCGACTTGTCCACAAATCAATATTTTTACTGTTGCTTCTACTTTGTCCTGGACTAGAAAATAAGTACTAATATTACTTATCAGATTCAATTTTCCTCATTCAGAAAAGTAAAATATATGTCAAATACACCACCTTGACAAGCCAGGGGAAATCATTGAAACCAATCTTTCAAATGGAATTTGGAATCCAATAAAAAAGAGCCTTACTTCATTATACAGTGCAAAAATTTGATTTTAAAATTTTGCTCATAACAGCCACCTGAATTCTGTATGCAAAAATAACTGTTTGTGTTAACTTCCAATTTCCCAATTTTCCTAGACGCTAGCGTTTAGTATCGGTCAACATCGAGCTTCATTCTCCGCTCATTTTTTTTTAGGTGCGTTCGTAATTATATAAATACGTAGCACCTATAGTCGTCGTTTGGTCCGTCCGTCTGTCCGTCCGTCTGTCTGTCTGTCTGTCTGTCCGTCTGTCTGTCCGTCCGTCTGTCTGTCTGTCCGCATATAACAACGCAAAAACTACCCAACCAAATGGTTTGCAATTTAAAATATATTATCTTTGCAGAATTTTGTCGAGACATTTCAAATTTTATTAAAATCGAATCAAAACTTTAGGAGATATTAATAAAAATATTTATTAAGAAATTTGAATTTTTTTTTTAAATCGGTGCTTTTTTGTTATAGGAGCTTTGGAAGTTTAATCGTCAAGCGACCGAGATACTTATTTTATTACAGAAATTAATCTGCAGACGATATAATTCATTTCACAGAATTAAAAATCATCAAGATCTGAATATTTATATAACTAGCTGATACATATATATCTGAATATTTATATAACTAGTTAAGATATTTGTATGAACAGTGTCATAAAATATATACTTAACTAGCTGTTTAACCCGTTCTACGCACGGGATATCATGCATTTAATTCTAAAACGTGCGTACGAACGCACCTCGTTTGTAACGTTTGACGTACAATTTCCAACTTGTTTGTCTTTGTTAATGTCTTGGATTTTAGCCAAAAGCGATCGGAGAGAGTTTTTGTAGTGTTAACACCTAGGGTTTTAAAGTCTTTTAAAACCTTTTTGTATATACATTCACCAGACACCTATTTTAGTAAATTTTAATGAATCATTTTCATAAATGTTTTCACATTTTATGAGTAGAAAAATATATCATAAAAAGGTTTGGCATGAGCAGAAATGAATTCAGTGAGGGGAGGGTGGATGGGAGTCTACTTCCCCGAATTGATATGTCACCCCCGAAGGATTTAGTTGTTTATGCTTATTAAGTGTACTAGACTAGAAGTTATAAGTGTGCAATTTTCAGCTACAGTTACAGAAATTACTGCCGAAGAATAAATATCTGATTTCAACACTGGGATTAGGAGTTCGTAAACTAGAGGACACTCAGGGGTTTGCGGGCGACAGTTTACAAAACATTGCTATATGTTATTCACTTTTTCATGGTATGTTCGGTACTGTAAATGAAGTGCGTGCCATTTATAGTAAGTTTACAGGGATACTAAAAAGTATTCCGTTTCATTACGGTCAATGGGTGAATATATTAATGATTTCAGAGTCTGTTAATGATGTTACACTATTTCAGGCGTGATACACCTTTATAAATAACCTTCTTTCCTTCGTGTTTCTCGTCATTCACTTCTTTTTTAAATTTTAACGTTCGATATTTTGCCACATACCATTTTTGGTCTTCTGCTTTCATAATACCACAGGAATGCAGCCATTTTCTCGATTAAACACAAGTTTATTTAACAGACGAAACATCACACAGACATGGACGCACATAAATATATAAGGAATACCAGTAGCCGCAGTTACAATATTATTATTCGTTCTTTTACGAACTATATTTTATTTTCATACCGTGCCCACAGCACCATAAAACCTGTCACTCTGGCCTCCCGCCAACATCTATTACCTTCTCCCCTTCACTCCGCAGTAGTAGAGAGAAAAGAAAAGGGTTGCCATAAGCCTGACGTCACCGGCATGACACATTGCTATATGTTATTCACTTTTTCATGGTATGTTCGGTACTGTAAATGAAGTGCGTGCCATTTATAGTAAGTTTACAGAGATACTAAAAAGTATTCCGTTTCATTACGGTCAATGGGTGAATATATTAATGATTTCAGAGTCTGTTAATGATGCTCGTATTTTATTACACTATTTCAGGCATAATGAAACTGATAAGCATCACTGCGCGAACGACAAAATCTTTTATATAGAGTATAGTTTAAATATCAATTGTAGTTCGTTTGCATCGCACTCAGTAGTAATCTGTTACAGTACCGACAATGAAGCAAATGTTGTTATTCTGTTTCAAACATAATAAAATTGATATGCCCCATTGCGGTGGAATGCAACAAGCTTAATACAGAGCATAGACTAAGTAGGAATTATAGTAAATTTACACCGATGCACAAAATAATCCATTAGAGTATGACCTATGGGTAAAAATTGTATTTAGTGTATTTTAATGATGTTAAAATATTTAAAAATAGTGAAATTGGTATACATTTCTGTGTCAGCAGGTTTTCTACAGATTATTGAGTACGTAGAATTGATCGTTTATTTAATCAGCCAATCAAAATAATTCGTTTGCAGGATAGAGTATGAGCCATAACTGCTGGATGTACATTTTCAGCTTAGGTACAGAAAAAGGTACGTATTTCAAAAATTCCACTATTACATTCTTAAATTGAGCAACAAGCTAACGGAGAATTAGCTGTTATCTTAAATGTTACTGAAAAAAAGTAAAAATTTCTCACGGAGTGTAATTATTTAGCAATGTAGTTATAAGAAAGTACACTTTATTTTATGTTTTATTGTCTCGTGCTGCAAAATTAGCATTTCTTTTCTCTCAGAATTGATCTATTGTTCGCATGAGCAAATGTTACAAAGAATACAGAAAAAAAATAGTTAAGCAACTTAATTAACCATTCTCTTATCACTAAATAAAACTGCTACTAGAAGTATTGTGCGTTTTTACAAATGTTAATTACGTTTCGTTTGATTAAGTGAAAGAAATAATTTTGTGCATTCAGGGGTTAATTAATATGTTTTTTTCCTAACCTGCCTGTAATCGCATTAGTATAAGGAGATAAAAAATTAACAACTTTTTTCTGTGATTTACATTTTGTGGTGTAATCAGAAAAGTACTGTCTGTGAGGCTTATAACGGTTTACTTACATTCTTGTTTGTAAATGTATCAAAATTTATACGTCCATCTTAAGTGTTTTTAATGTATCTAAAGCAACTACATTTAAATTTATATCATAAATTGAAATTATAAATATAAAAATATACAAATAATTTTTATTGAGATAACATTTACTTTTTCTATTTCCATAACCACATGGCACTTAAGTTTTTATAAAATTTTAATATAATAAAACTATTTTGAAATATTTTTATTTATTATAAATTACTTTTACAAGAAGCAGTTTTCATATAAAGAAATTTCATTCAAAAAATGATGTTTGTTTAGTGATAGAAACAGTTGCATTATTGTATTAAAAACATTGTAAGAAGGTATCATTATCTGTTTGAGTCATTGTTTGAGTTTTAAGTTCAATATGTAAAACTTATATATAATATGTATAATTAATGCTTATTCGATATAAAATATTCAACAAAAAATATTTTACAGTTAGTTCTAATTACAGTGGATCGATTCCTACATTGAGCCTGCACTGAAATGCTAGTTTATTTATTTATTATTTTTTTTTTTTCAGAGGAAGCATCCTAAGATTTTCTTACCTTTTGCAATATATCTACACAAAAATACACGCACACACACATATATATGTATATATATATATATAATTCATTTTATTTTTTGAAGAACTTTATAATGAATTATGTTGCACGCTCAAAAATATATGTCACTGGAAATACATAAAACACAACTCTCTTATTTTGTTCGTGAACAACAATTATAGACGGAGATAAATCCTTTAGTGTGATTTGTTACATACTTTTCGTACACTTAATATATTTCTTTAAAAAAAAGAACACTTTGACAAGTAGATTTTGTCTCCACTCACGTTCCATGATACGCCGCAGCTTCATGTTTTTAATTCCTTTACTGAAGGAATTAAAATGCTCTCTTGTGTTCTTTTACTTATTCATGCAAAAAGGTCGTAAAAGTCTAATTAAGGTAATGGACTCTCAACATGGTTTGTTCATTTACAGTAGAATTATAAATCAAAGTTATACGTGAATTATAGGACCTAAATGATGATGGGGGTAACTTTCTGGATTACAATAAATAAGTTTTATAATAAGATATATTTTTTTTATCTTACATTCAATACGATAATATGCTTTAAAAAAATAATTATTGATTTTAAATTTTCCGAAACAAATTAATGATAAAGAGTTATTTAAGGATTTTTTTTTTGTGTGTGTCACTGAAACTTTAGCAACAATATATAAATTTAACAATGCAACAATAATTAATTAATTATTATTTTGTAACTCCACGTGTAAATCGACCAAGAATCAGTATGGATAATAATTTCCACACTCTACAGCTTTCAAAATAAATGCTTATCTAGTAAATGAAACTTTTAAATCTAATGATTTATGCACATAGTAAAGAATAATTATACAGCCGGATGAAACTTAAATCAAATTATTTTAATCACCAAAATGTCACAGAAAGATTTAAAGAGTAACAGTTGATTTTGAAGTATGTTTTCTATAATTATCTATGGGTAAAAGTCTCTTAGTGAGGCATTATCTACATTGAAATAATGCATATTTATATACAAATATATATAATATATACAAAATTTTCAATTGCGATACCCATATTTAACATTGTATTTCGATCCTAGGCTTTGGATTCTTTGGATATATATATATATATATATATATTTCAATATTGATAATACAAATGAATTTCACATATTGTTTGATAAATATGTATATATGTATATGTGTGTGTCTATGTTTATTGTATGCATATATTCGAAATGAAACAGCTAGAAATATTATTTGTATGTGTTTCAATTTAATATCTAAAATATTTAACAAAATACTAAATTATACTCGCAGGGGAACATACACACAAAGTATCCAAACAGAACACTATTTTCATATGGATCATCGACAAAAAAAATAATTTATAAAATTTTTAAATTTATTTAATTTATAAATTTTTTAAAATTTTTAAATTAATAGCTTACATTTCATATTGTTGATTTAGAAATATATATATATATATATATATATATATATATATATATATATATATATATATATATATATATATGTGTGTGTGTGTGTGTGTGTTTTAACTAATATTAAAAAAATATGCAAAGAAAAAAATAAGACAAAACAAAATTGTTTTATTTTTTACTTACCCATCATACGTAGTATAGGGTAAGTCTTGTAATCGTTTTGAAAATCGAAAAAAAATTTTTGACGGATTTACACGTTTCAGACACTGGAGATTCCAAAAAACATATTTTTAGAAAAAAAAAATTTGCCGTCCGTCTGTGTGTCTGTGTGTCTGTGTGTGTGTTTGTGTGTCTGTGTGTGTGTCTGTGTGTCTGTAAACGCTCTATCTCCCGAAAAAATTGAGATAGACACTTGAAATTTGGTATGTACTTAGTATGTAATAATGTAAAGAAGCCTATTTCATTTCAATAACCTCGATTAACCGGATCTATTTTTTTCGGACTCTCGAATTATTCGTTCTGATAAAAGGTATATAAAAATTTTCGAAATTGTTTATTTTAAGAAATGAATATAAAAGACAATAAAAAAACATAAATTTTGCATAAAGCATGAAGTCGATCGGATAATGAGTTGCTGAGATATTTGTAATCCTATTTTCCACACTCTTCGATTTTTCATGACCCTGTATTTCATCCAAACTTCACTTCAAAGATATATTTTAATTGGAAATTTGACGCTTAATCAGATGCAATAAACCGCTAGTTAATAGGATTATTATTTGTAGAGTTATAAGGAAAAACCTCTTTCAAGCAATTCAGTAATCGAGCCTATAAAGTTATGACGTCATCAAGCCACGATTTTATTTGAATTGCTATGCATTTTATAAGTAGTTTACACATTTTTGTTTTAATATTTTACATTATGCATATCCATGATGGGTAAGTATTACGGTGGCCCCCAACGACTAGTTTTAAATTAAAATCTACTTTGAATTCAATATAGTGGCGTGTCATATATAGTTGATGCATGTAATTTAACCAATGAACTATAGTAAATACATTCCTGACTAAATTGCGCTCTTCAGAAATAAGTTTTGAGTTCACCAGTCTTTTTAAATATATATGCATACATCATTGATAATACAAAGGAAAAATCATTTAAATTTTATATGAAAATATCTGTTATGTGTTTAGCATTCTATATTTTCAAACAGCGTAAATTCAATTAGTTTGTTGACAATTGAAAGTATTTAGATTACGTTTTTCCATTTGAGTAAAGGATATATGAGTTCAATAAAAAACATTTTTTATTACCTAACGCATAAATACTTAATTTAATACTTAATAACTTTAATACATAATACTTAATGGCTGAGATAGAGCAGTTTGAAATTCTAGTGTGGCTGACATTTTGAAACAAGACAACATTACAAAAAACCAACGATTAATTTATCAGTTTTAGTGAATGCGATTTCTCGCAAATTAATTTCTTCCATTGTTGTAATTATTTTCCCAATCATACGCATGAAACTATATATTCATATCCGTTAGCGCCAAATTATCGCCAAACGTGGCGACATTTGGTGAAATATCGCGAAATTTGGCGACCAAAATAAGTCTTCATAAATGAAGCCAATTTGGCTATTGCTCAATAATTTGGCGAATTTCTTATTCAAATTCAGTATTAACGAATCTTTTGTAAACGTTTTCTTTGCATTTTAACTTGCTGTTTTCGTGTAACATTAGCTAAAATTTTAAAACGAATATATAGGAAAGCTACCGTTTCCTCCCGGTACAGGCCGGGAGGACTTTTTTATTATTCGTTTTAAAGAAAACAAAAATGCAAGTTACCAAACAGTGGAACCAAAAAAAAAAAAAATGTGTCTTCACATGTCTTTACTCATTCAGAAAATAATGGTTAAAAATGGGTAAAAATAAAATAATATTATTCCTGTTGTATTCCTTTAAGGATATCACAAGAATCGTATTTTCGATACGAATAATGAAATCAAATTCTATAATTCATACATTTTTATCATGTATTTCGTATAAATAAATAGTCAATAATTTTGATTTAAAAGGAAATGGTTGCAACACAAATAATTCATAATATTATAAGCGTTATATTATAACTTGATGGAATTCATCTTTATCAAATGCATTAAAGAAAATTTCCATGACAGATTATATTAATTACATAGTTATTTAGCTCTTTATTTTGAATTTGTCTCATTGACATAGCATGCATTGCTAGGGTATGCCTTAAAGTATCAATAAAAATCAAGAAATGTAGATTATATTGTCTTGCTAACGACTGAACTGAAATTATATTTTAAGATGTTTGATTTGAAATAGAAACCTAATCATATTCCTCGACTTCTTTATTTCACATAAATTTTGTTATAAAGTTTAAGGATTTGATTAATATGCAATGAAATTGGAGGATAATTTTTTGCACACTTTGTTCAGAAAATTAAAGTATTCTGATTCACTTATTTTCACTATTATATCAGCTATTCCGTTATATTATAATTAATCTGTAGTGGGGTTTCGTGGCATGTTAATATGTTTATGATGTATCCATGTTAATATGTTTATGATGTATCCATGTTAATATGTTTATGATGTATCCATGTTAATATGTTTATGATATATCCATGTTAATATGTTTATGATGTATCCATGTTAATATGTTTATGATGTATCTATGTTAATATGTGTATTTGATGCAATAATTAAAGGTATTTTCTTATATTTTTTTCTTATTTATTTTTTCCTTATTTATTTTTTCTTATATTTATTTGTCTATCTATTTATGTACCTATCTCTCTGTCAATTAATCAATCAATCAATCAATCTATCTATCTATCTGTCTAGCTATCTAACTTTCTATCTATGTATCTATCTAACTATTTATCAATCTGTCTAACTATCTATCTATCTATCTTTTTGTTCTGCTTGTTAAGTACAAATTAATAACAGAAAGTGCGGCTGAAGTATATCTTACATTAAAATTTAAATTAGTTATTTTTCGTGAAACACTTTAAAATGAGACATTTCACAGTACACTTTATTTTATGTAACACTAAATTTATATTAAATAATAGAAAAAAAAATTAGGAAACAATTTTTGTACATTTTTAAGGATGATTGTTACTTTACTTAATTTAAGGTTCGTTTCATTTAAAGCTTTCTTAAGAAGTCATTATAATTTTTTTCGTAGAAAAGTCCAATTTACATATACTTTATAATTAGTATCTGCACTCTATCATGCATCAAATTGCTTTTTTAACATTTTTTCCCTCATTTACAGAAAATATGCTATTAGAATAAAAACTGTATGTCAAAACTACCAGAATAAAGGTATTCTTCTTACAGAATGTTGTGTAGTTCTAGGAGACTAATGACATACCGCTCGTTACATTCTGCAAGCAATATGACATTATGTAACTGCTCATAAAGGATTTAGGTATGTTTCCGTAACTTAATGACAAAGAATTTTTTTATTGTTGAAAATCTGGCCACACGAATTTTTTTTTTTTTTTTTTTTTTTTTTTTTTTTTTTTTTAAATCATATTGAAATGTGTTTTCTTTTCAAAGTTATTGTTACGTTCTTCTTTTTTCTAAGATATCTTTAAAAAATTCTTTTAAAGACAATTATTTATGTAACACGTTATGCCATTTTGTGATTAAGGAAATTTTTAAAAGCATAAAACTCTTCAAATGAGTTTTTATAACGCAGATATATATTCGTCTACCATAGCTAACATCCAATTAATAAATTCTCTGTTATAACAAATCAAAAAAAAATTTTTTTTTTATATCGCGTATTTATTCTCAGACATTTCCTTTATCTCTGAAGTAACATTAGCGATTTGATATGGGTGTTTTGTTTTATTATGATGGATTTGATAATTTATGAAAAAGTAATTGTGAATAATATTTATCAAGGTAGCCACTTTAGCTAGCTATAATATAATTTGAATTTGAGTGTTAGAATTTTTATATAGTAAATTTTGCCTAATTTAATCTAAAAAATTCTGTCATTTAATGAGGTGAATATTAATGTTTGGAAATAGCTGTACTATAATTTAAGTTCCCATGCTATATAGGTTTATGGAAATATTTAAATTTAAATTTTTGATTTATAACGGTTGTTTTTATTACAGTCTACTTACTTACAGTATTTAAATAACTAGGACATCCCTCAAAGAGATTAGTGTGAGTGATATTGCTGAGAACATGGGGTTAACAATTACGATATAAATAAGATACAATATATGAAAAAGAGCAAATTCAACGATAGAATTAAAAAATATCATTATAAATTCATATATACTGTTATGTTTTCATCTATATTTTTTTATATTATTTGGCAAAGCATCTCATTTTTTTAAGCGGGTATTGCTCAAAACTTAATTTAAAAAAAGCCGGATATTTTAAAACGCCAAGCTTTTTAAAGTTTCGTAATCGGATTTGCAGCAAAGAGCGTATTTTAGTAAGCGTAGTTTAACGCAAATTTAATTTTATTGATGCAACATTTCCTTTGTAGTAAATATTTACATTTAAATTAAAAAATATTCCTCCTTGTTTATTTGAATAACTATTTATAGAGACTCGTACACTTCAAACCACATTGATAAAATGCTTTGCTACAAACCTGATTACCAAATTGTAGTCTAAATTCCTACTGAAGTACATAAAAAATCTTTCGATGACTTCTGTAAAGATAAATTTTACATTAAATTTCCATATCGGCGAAATTGAAAAACAAATATTTCAAAGATAATACTTATTGATTATTGTCTAGGAGGCTCTTCCCCCTGCGTCTTTACTACATCAAACTCCAGACTTTTCTTCTGCCTGCCTGTCTGCCTCTCTCTACAATCTATTTGTTTCCCTATCCGTTCTTCTACCCATCTCTCTACCCGATTGACTCTCTCTCTACATGTTTGTATATTTCTTTATTGGTCTCGCTACCCACCTATCTGTTTCTCTAACCGTCTGTCTACCCTTCTAACCACCCGTATGTCTAGCCGTATATCTACACCATGTCTCACTCCGTACCCATCTGTGTACTGTCTCTCTACTCGTCTGTATACCTATCTCACTATCCGTCTGTCTTTCTAACCTACTCTTTAACCGTCTCGCTACCCATCTGTCTATCCGTCTAACTGTCTCGATTCCCGTTTCACTACCCGTCTCTCGACACGTCTGTCTGTCTATATACCCTTCTCTCGGTATCCGTCTGTTAACTCGTCTCTGTAGTCATCTCTATAGTAGTCTCTCTATACTCGTCACCACGCTACCCGTCTCGCAATCTTTCCCTCTAGATCCTATTTACCAGTCTCACTACTCGACTCGCTGCCCGTCTCTCAACCTTTCCCTCTAGATCCTGTCTACCAGTCTCACTACTCGACTCGCTACCCGTCTCCCTACCCATCTCGCTACCCCTCTGTCAATCCTCTTTTTTTACCTGTCTCGTTACCGTCTGTCTATTCGTTTCGCTACCCGTTAGCTTATCTATGTCGCTATCCGTCTCTCTGCCTGTCTGTCTACCCGTTTGTTTACACGTCTCTCTACCTCTCGCCACATCTTCCCAACATTTAAAGAATTTAGTATACAGAAGTCGTTCATCTGTTATTTAATGCAAACAGGAGTAATTTATCTAATAATGTTCTAATAATGTTTTCCTAAAATGTTTAAAAACGTCATGTAATACATTTAAATATTTACATCAGAATTTTAAAATACGTTTATGTGCGTAAAATATTGTTATCTAATGTAGTGCGCAATTACGTATTACTTGCTCATAATGTCATGATAAATTTAAAATATTATTATGATCTTATTTATTTATTTTTTATTTATATGTATAATTTTTGTAAAATACAAGAAAAAAAATTAAATGCGCATTTTGTTATGATTTTTTTAAAACTTTGTATGAATGCACGTAAAAAAAAGAATACATTATACTATATCTTTAAAAGTTATATAAGTATATTTTTAACTGAACAAAACTATTACAAAAATGAAATGAAATGTTGAAAGATATTTTTTTTCTATTAATAATAAATTAAAATATTCTCTTGTTAACGTTTGTAGCTTTCTAATCGGTAAAATTAAAATGTATATATATATTTTTTATATATACGAAATTTACATGCATAAAATAAATAAAAAGATGCAGAATTTTAAATATAGAAGATATATTTGATTATGATTTCTAGGGGATCAGTAATGTTACAAATTTAGAAAATAATATAAATTAAAATTTTTAATACAAAAAAATTATTATCTAAGCAACATCGAAAATTCCATTAAAACGCATAACAGGATCCCTGAATCTTACACACATTTCTATTATTAAAGGAGATTTAAATTTGTTTAACAAAGGTAATGACTCAATATTTCTACGTTTTTTCATCATAGCAAAACATAATTTTATGATACACAACATAAAAAACAAATAAAAACCTATTGATTAACAACAGTTCAAGGTATAGCAACAAACAATAAAATTAAGTCATGAATAAATATTTTCGAACACCGCTATATATATATCCCACTATATAATATATATATATATATATATATATATATATATATATATATATATATATATATATATATATATATATATATATATATATAAAGAAAGCTGTACACTTTAACGAATAGGTTGCTGATGACTTTGGAAATTAAGGCAGGGTTAAAACGAAAGAGCACGGTTTTAATTCTGATAATATATTTCTGATTTTGATTTTATGGAATTTTGCTTTTCGAAAATAACAGTTTATTAACTGAATTAAAAAAAATTGAATAAAATATATACATAGCTTCCATAAATCTTGCACAGGTAATACATTAAAAAATTCACTCAAATTTAATAGGCAATGTTTCACAAGATAAAGAGACTTTTAAAGATTTGTATATTAATCTGAACGTACCTTAATTAGAAAATTATTGCTAGTTGTAGTTGTGAGAAATCAAGAAATGTTAATTTCAATTTCACGATGTTCACTAAACCGATTAATACAGCCATTAAAACGCCTTATGGTTGTTAAAGAATATTAATGATTTGGGACATTAGCAGCAATTATTGAAAATATTGATTTTACAGAATTATAGAAGATTGAGCATTTAAATATTCATTCTCAACAATTTTAATATTACAATAAGAAACGCAACAGGAAAATGCTCTCGCACTGTGTAGTGGTATGTATATGTAATTCATTACTTAAAAAGAATTTTAATTGATTTTTTAAATTTTTTTCATATAAAAACTAAGATGTTTAGGCCATCGCAAAATTGTGTGTTATATAAGTTTAATATTTAAAAACGCAGTTATACACCAACAATTTGGATATGCTATACACTGTTTCATTGAAATTAACAGGGCGTTGCAGGGATGAGTTATTAAAAAAGAAGATGGCACAACATCCAGAATAAAGATGTATCTGGCAAGATTTTCAACACTTAAACTAAGCATAGTTTAATTTCATTTTAAAATGTTGGTTAAAATAATTTAATGGTTTATTTTCCGTACTGATTAAAGAAAAAAATCTTTTTTGAATGAATCATTAAAGAAAATATGTATTAAAGTAAAAATTTTAGAATCAATAATTTTATCAATTGCGATACAATGCTTTATCTTTTTAAAAATACTTCCCTTCAATGTTCAGATAGATTGATTTTTATTTTGCGCTTGCAGAAAAGTTATTTTGAGTTTCTATTTGAAGATTTTTGTTTCCTGCTAGAGAAATATTTCTTAGCAGAATATATTTGTATAATTTATAACATATTTCAAGAAAGCTTGAGGATATAGATTTTAATATTTACTTAATTTATTATTGTAATATTGAGAACAAAAATACTTCAATTCTTTTAAAATTTAAATAAATTGTGTGGAAATTATTTTTATAAATCTATGAAACTCATTTGAACAACATTGTTATGATACACGTGTTATAAGTTAATTATATATTTTATTATTTATTATATTATTTAAATATTTTTAAGTAAATATGCATATTTTTCTGTTATTTGTTTGAGTTGTACGCTAGAATGATTTTATGTGCGAAAATTTAGATATTTGTTATACTGAACTTTAAACTTTTTTCAATTGTCAAGAATAAAGATAAACCATTTTCTGGTGTAAGAAATCATTGCTTTTATTTGAATAATAAACTGTTCAATGATAAATTAAAAAATGAAAAGTGAGAGAGAGAGAGATAGAGAGAATTATTCCATGCATAATTTCCTTTTTGGTAGCGTTAAAGATGCGAGAAAGTTTTTTGTTTATAGTTATTATAGACTGGCATTTATTTCAAAATAACGTAAAAGTGTTTCTTTTCTGCAATATATTATTTGTTAATACAAAAAAATTAAGAAAACTTAACAGGATTAGTTTAGAATAAGAAGTTTCAGTAAAGTATTTTTCTTATGAAATGATCATTTATAAAGAACTAATGATTTGCGAAATTTCCATAAATGCGAAACAAATGTGCGCACCTAGATATATATGCTGACAGTCGCATTTGCTAAATTTTATTATTGTGCCTACATTTGAATTTTAAAATGCCGAATCATTTGTAAGGAGTATAAGGAATCTGAGCTTTTTAAAATTATTAAAAATAAATGTGTTATGATCAATTAAAGAAATGAAACGTACACCCACCAAAAACAACAAGTTGGAAATTGTACGTCAAACGTGACAAATGAGGTGCGTTCGTGCTATAGCTAGTTATATAAATATTCAGATCTTCTTGAGTTTTAATTCTGTGAAATGAATTATATCGTCTGCAGATTAATTTCTGTCATAAAATAAATATCTCGGTCGCTTGACGATTCAACCTCGGAAGCTCCTATAACAAAAAAGCACCGATTTTTTTTAAAAATAATTCACATTTCTTAATAAATATTTTTATTAATATTTCCTAAAGTTTTGATTCGATTTTCGTAAAATTTGAAATGTCTCGACAAATTTCTGCAAAGATAATATATCTAAAATTTCAAACCATTCGGTTGGGTAGTTTTTGCGTTGTTATATGCGGACGAACGGACAGACGGACGGACAGACAGACGGACGGACGGACGGACAGACGGACGGACCAATCGACGACAATAGGTGCTACGTATTTATATAATTACGAACGCTCCTAAAAACGATCTTTTGATTAAAAGTACCATTTAATGTTAAGAAACAAAATTATTTTTCTCAAAAAAGAGACATGAGAATTATTTTATGCATAATTTTTTTTTTTACATAGCGTTAAAGGAGCGAGAAAATAAATTTTGATTTTCGACATATGGATTCCAAAATAATCTTAATGTGTAAGTTTGTGCTCGATTATTTTTCTAATAAAAATTGAAATATATCCAAGTTTTCGGAATATTTCTAACTTTAATATTTGCTATTCAATACAATAATCATGAGTTCAAAAATAGAAATTTGAATAAATTCTTTCTGTTACACAGGCAATATTTCTAGCATATTTCAGAAACTAAACCAGATTTTAGAGCCAAGTTTTATAAATTTTGAGAAAAAGTTATACGTAGTTTTTGTTGTACTATTTTCAATGAGATATTCAAAATGAAATTTAGAGAAACATGAAAAAAATAACATATAAACATTTTGAAATATGAAACTAAAATATTTTATGTTTTTTAAGCATAGTCATAAGTTTAAAGTAATATAAAGTGGGGAGTATTTTGATCAGCATTGATCCGTTTTGCCTGCAGGAATGACTTTTGAAGAGAAGGTGACCCGAATTATCTCTCTCTTATAAGGAAAGACATGAAAATCCATTCATATACCGTGTGACACTGCATACACTGCAAAAAACAAAGAAAAAAAATTCTTAAGCAGTCGAAAATGTGCAATGACGCTTTCTGTGTTCGCCAAGATGCCGATAAACGTTCATTAGCTTTTAAAAAGTAAAGAAACCTAGAAATTAAAAAAGCATTTAAAGAAGCATTTATATAAAAAAAGGTTTATTTTGCTTCCAATGGTTTTCGGAAAGGTTTCCAACTAGTTTCTGTAGTGTATTAATTAGTTTTCTTTAAAAGGAATATATTTTTTTTAGCCTGCAATCAATTCACACTAAAACATATTCACCTATGCAATTTAATTTAACCATGTAAGAATAACACAATAATATTAATTTTAATTGTTACTTTCAATGATGTTAATTTATAATGTCTTCCTGTAAGACATGCTGGTTGAGTATGAAAATGCTTACTTGAGGATGAATAACGTCCGGAAAATCTATATTCTGCGTTGAGAAAGCTGTTTAATCTATATCTATCTATCTACCTATCTATCTATCGATATTCATATATATCTCTATATATAGACGTGTGTGCTACTATATTTCACTTTGCAGTCACAACTAACCAGCGGAGACCACTGGGATTTGTCTGTCGTAGTAGCCACGAGACATCCATTGTGCACTATGGTGGTTGCATGTCTGTAGCTGAGGGTGTGTGGGGGATATGATGGTTGAAAGTGGCCGATCTAGGGCATTTTCATATTTCGACTAAAGTGCTCTAAAAATGTTTGGAATCTTCTTCAACGGGAATTGGCTCATTCAACTTAACATGCACTAATTATGTAATTATGATATAGATAACTAAGTAAGATGATTTCGCGCCTCCTAGCGGTGGAAATCGAAACTAAACGCCATTGCAGCGCATGCGTAGCACATTTGCTATATATTGCCGTAGGCAGCGTTGACGAGTGCCGGATTTCATTCGGAAAGAGGTTTGTTTAGAACAGAAAGCGTGCCAAAAATGACTATTTTTAACGAAACCGCGAAAGATAGTTACAGATTTCCGGGCAGCGCCGAACGGATCAGCTAGTCCACTATAAAAACTACTCTGAAAATTTTTCTAAAAAAAAAAAAAAAAAAAAAAAAAAAAACATTTGATTAAATCTCCAAACTATATTGCTCTCCTTGGTTTCTAAACATAGAAAACACTTTTCGGAGAAGTGGGTAACTTGCAAGAAATTATTCTATATTTTCGTTTGTAGTTATATAATATTTTCCGTGAATTTATCATTAATATGAGTTTATACTTAAATTTATAGAACGCAAATTATTGGTTAAAAGTATAAGGATTCTGAACTTAAAAATAAAAATAAAAATAAAAATAAAATATTTGTAAAGCTTTTCAAAATGCCCTTAAAATCTAAGTTGCTGCAGAAAACTTCTATAAATAGAAATTTGAAAGAGGTAAAAGTTTCTCGAAATGTTTATGAATTTACAGCATGCTATTTGATGAAATATTCATGAGTTCAAAACAGAATATAAATGAATTCTGCAATATTTCTTGTTTTATATAACAAACTTTACTTGATTTCTATATCAAAGTTCTTAAAATATTGTTAAAGCGATGTACGCGTTTCTGGACATAAAACATTTAATAAGCAATTCAAAAGGAAATTTATTGAAACAACAAAAAATGCAAAAGACAATTGGTTTGAAACTATGCTCTATGTACTTTTACTGTAATAAAATCTTGAATTAAAAAAATAGAGAGACAAAAACTCGGTTTTTTATAAAGCCTGCAAATCTAGTATATATTTTAATTTTTTAGTTTAACGGATAAAGACATGTTATAAACTCTCCTATTTGATTGTCTAATTTTATATGAACTTTCAATACATAATCTATAAAGCTCAAAAGTTCTTTGTTTCTTACTATTTTTCATAATAAATTTACAGAGAAATTTCCGAAGATTTAGTTCAAGATACTTGCATTAGAAAACATCATTGGTTATTTCAGATATTGAAGTTTTTTATAATTTTATAATTTATTTTGAACAAATTTAAATTAGTGGCATAAACGTTAAAAAAAATGTGTTTTTTTTTTTAATTGCCCTCTTCGCTGGTCGGTCATTCCAAACAAGCCTCAAATGATTAAAACATATTTTAGTTCCACCCTCCACCGCCAGGGGCTTGATTCTGTTCTAAACAGAAACAGGTTCAAAATAACTTTAGGAAAAACAATATTGTTTATTATCGACGTGGAAACATTTTTATAATGTCAGCACTTGTTTTGAACAAATTCATATCAGTGGTGTAAACGTTAAAAATTGTCATATTTAAAATATTTCTAAATGCAAGTAGTATGTTTATTCGTTTAAATACATTTCCGTTATAGATAAAACAAATTATACTTGAAAATATTTTTATGGAATTACATACATGTAACAAAACATTCAGTAAGGCTAACATCTAAAAATGTTTCGTTAATATGTGAAATGTATCGAAATACACTTTTATTGTGTGAATGGTTTAAGCAGTTTCAAAATCTAACTCATGGTTATAAAATACTGATTGAATAAAATCCTTTAAACATTATATCTCAATAATGTATTAACCATACATGTTTGAAATGCTTTTGAATACATTTAAATGGCAAGCATTTTTTTTAATACCTTTGGAAATATAAATAGCTTGAACTCACTTTTTAAAAACTTTCATTTAAACGAAATATTTTTAAATAATTGCGCGGAAACCCCTTATATTAGATTTAAAATGCATCAGGTCTTTTGATTGCTTAAACTAAGGGTTATAAATATAGTTTTATTATACATTCCATATATCTAGCTCTAAAAATTCCCAATAAATCGTAATTTAGGGCGTTTTTTAATTATTTTTTTTCTAGTCAATAATCCTTTTTAATTTCGAATTTATTAGAAACAAAAAGTATTTGCATATTGAAAGTAGCCGCAATGCGAAATTTCAAGATTTTCCGCAGCCGTATCCTAGAAATGGCAATGTGAACAATTTTAGAACATTGTTTGTTCCTCCAACATTTTTATATTTCCAATTTTTATTACAAATCGTTCTGTTGCAAGTATTTACGTATCAAAACTAAAGGTGATTTCAAGTTTCAAGTTTCTCCTACCAACAGTTCTAAATTAATGGGAATATAGAACGTTTTTAGAATTTTTTTTGCTCATTTCACCTTTATTTTTTGATTTTTCAGATTCCGTTCTTCCGGGACACATAAATCATAAAATTAACCACCATGCGAAACATCAAGTTTTAGCGTTATCCTAGAAATCGCAATTTTAGAACGTTGTTTGTCCTTGCAACTTTTTATATTTCGATTTTTTAGAATTTATTCTATAATTGCGAGCATTTACGTCTTAAAAGTAACAGCCATGTCCAATTTCAAGTTTCTAGACTTAACAGTTTCAAATAAATCGTAATTTAAACCGATTTTACATGATTTTCCACTCATTTCACGCTTAAATTCCAAACTTTTTTAGAAATCGTTCACAGTGAGTATTTATTAGGGTGGATCGATGTTATATGGTGAAAAAATAAATATTATTAATCAAAACCTACCTATGCGGAAAAGATGTTCTATTGTATGGAGATTAAGAGAAAAATAATTAAAAAAATTAATTTTAAAATTTAATACTGCCGCAAAGAGTTTGAATTTTCGAAAAAAATTGGAAAAAGACCTAATTTTGGTTAGATGATTTTTGATTCAAAATAATTGTCTTAATTTTAATCAAAAGATATCTATGTGGAAAAGATGTTATATTGTATGGAGATTAAAAGAAATTTAATAAAAAATAATAATTTCAAAATTTAATACTGCCGCAAGTGGGTGGGGTTTTCGAAAAAAAGGGCAATTCCAGCTTTTTTATTCTGCCGTTTTATCCTTCCACACCTCCATAAGTTGAAAGCGCTACGTCATGGAATCTTCCCTACGTCATATGATACGCCCACGTGGCTCTGAATTAGGGCAGGCTCCTATAATAGTTAAAGGAGCTTTACTCTGAATAATACTGGATAAACGTGTTCCCACCACTCGCTCATTCAGTTCAAAGCTAGCGGCTTACGGAATCGGGCGCTGTGCAAAGTGAAATAAATTTCGATTTCATTGCGTAAGTTTTCTGTGTAAGTGTATTGTGTTGCGTAGTGTACTTTGAATATTATTGCACCATGGCTTTGCCCTATATGTTGGTCTGGTTGTGATATGCCAATGAATATGCTTCCTACCTACAGTAACGTAATAAAGTGCGTATGTTGCCATTCAAAACAATATCGAATTAAGGAAACATTGTTTACATCTACACTTTCCTCCTCATGTGAAGAAGTTGCTAATAAGTTAGAAGAGACCTGGAAACGAGCTTCAATCCCAATAATTGACCACTATAGCATTTTGAGAAAAGTTGGATTATACCACGACAAATGTCGCGGTGTTCTTAAATCTTTTAAAGCCAGAAAAGGGATTGAAAGCTATCGCAAGCAGATTGACGTTTTCCGGAAAAACGCAAATGCTGTTTTTGATATATCGGCGTGTACTTGTAAATCAGTTGAATGTTGCTTCTGTAAGAAAGAACGGAAAGTACCAATAAACGAGAGAGAATTTCTATTAGACATGCGAACTGTAAGAAAAATAGTAATCAGGTCGCTGGATCGGAAAGTCACTTTACAAATAACAAAGGCCGAGAAATGAAAATTAAAGCAAGGGCGATACGTGGATAAAAACAAAACACTGCCTGATGTTTCTTCCAGTTCAATATATTTGAATATGAATATGAATAACGGGTGTAAATTGAAGCGGCGTATGTGCGAGCATACTGACTTTTCTTTATCATCAGCTATCATTGAAAGCGGCGCCCGAAGCGCTGACGGTGTCACTGACACATCTGTAGTAACAAAATTACATGCCGTAGCAAAGACATTTTACCGTTTTGGCATTTCCGACCGAGCAGGCCTTGCAATCGTGTCAGCTGCGCTTCAAGATGTAGGCATTATCTCACAAAGCGATGTATCGAACGTCGTTGACAGAAATAAAATTCGACGTGAGAGAACAAAGGAAAGAACCGCTCTACCGTCTCAGTCAGTTGTGAAAGATTCTGACCATGACCAATTTGGTTTATACTTCGATGGACGCAAAGACAAGACTATATCACTAGGAGATAACAGAAGAAAATTCATAATAGAAGAACACGTAAGCTTGGTAAAAGAACCTGGTTCTGAGTACATCGGACACGTATCTGTAAATTCTGGGAGAGTGCAAGTCATTGGAAAAGACATCGTAAATTTTTTGTCCTGCGTTGACAACGATATAGATATAACAAAGTTGGTTGCGATCGGTTGCGACGGAACCTCTAATAACACAGGTGTTAAAAAAGGTGTTATTCGAAATTTAGTACTGATTCTGAAGCGTCCACTACAGTGGTTTGTGTGTCAGTTACACGCCAATGAGCTTCCACTAAGTCATCTTTTCGCGTACGTAGATGGAAATTGTACGTAGATGGAAGAGACTGGGCCCAGAAGCTTCACTGGTAGAATAGGACCTTGTTATTAGGAGAAATGGGTTTTTTGTCATCCTGAAAATATCCTGATATCGATGTTACCTGACGATGGAGCTCACATAAGGCAATTGGCCCTTCGAAGAATTCTAAATGCGAGCGAAGTCAAACGGTCTACTGCAATCCCAAACATTTCAACGAATAATATCCGTATCTTCAATTTATCAGCTTTTGAACTTTGTGCGACGGATTATATTGATTTGATTAAATGGGAAAATATGACAGAACCTCCACTAACTGAACGATTTAGTGACGACATGATTTCAGAAGCAATAGTAAATCCAGCAATTATTCCGGCGGCAATAATATCTACTATCAAGGGGTTTCCGTGCCACACTCAAGCTACGGGACGGATAGTCAAAACAGTCACGAAAGCATCTTCTGCTGTTTGTTGATCATATAGAAGAGACGGTTTTATAAGAAATCGCATCGAATCACTAAACCTCTTGCCAATTTTCAACACCAAACGTGATTATCGCCCACTGTAATTTCGACGATTTTATAGGTTTTTCTTTATTTAATAATAAAGAAGCTGATAAATAAGAGGCTGAAGTTTTTTCTTGTAACCAACTAAGTGTCCTCTTATTGCAATTAATATTTAAAATTACTAAAATGTATAATTCATTTAACAAAAATCACTTTGACTTTTTACCGTAAAAAGACTCAAGTACATAAATTTCAAACACCTTGCGGCAGTATTAAATTTTGAAATTAATTTTCTTAATTAATTTTCTCTTAATCTTCATACAATAGAACATCTTTTCCACATAAGTAGGTTTTGATTAATATTAAAACAATTATTTTTATTCAAAAATCATCTAACCAAAATTATGTCTTTTTTTCATTTTTTTAGAAATTTAAACCCCATTGCGGCAGTACTAAATTTTAAAATTAATTTTTTTAATTATTTTTCTCTTAATCTCCATACAATAGAACATCTTTTCCGCATAGGTAGGTTTTAAAATTGTGAAAATTTTTTTTTCGATCCACCCTAGTATTTATATCTTAAAAGTAACCACCAAACCAAATTTCAAGTTTCTAGACACAATGCTATCATAGAAATTGCAATTTGAGTACATTTTTTGTCCTGTACCCATTGGGGAATTACACCCAATACCATTATAAAATAAACCTTATGTTAGAGCAGTGATGGTCACCAACATTTAGCCGCCATTATTTTAGAACCGGCTCGTTAGTTCCAGAGATTCCCCTCCACCCCCTCCCCTACCAACAAACACAAAAATTAACGCTACTTCTTTATGATATTAGTTTAGATAAAGTTAATTTTTCGTATTCTAAATGTGAATTCAGATATGGTTCACCTTTATTTCATACTTTGATACATAATTCAGGTAAAAGTGTATTTTTACACCTTGTTATGCCCAAGTAATGATTCCAGTATTTAAAAAGTACTATATCAAACCTTAAAACATTATCTTACCATTTTATTTCAATTGAAGCATGCACATTTTTTCTACAAAATTTAATCGTTAAAAAAAAAAAAAAAAAAAGAGATAAGAGATTTACCTTTTTGATATTTGATCCGGAAATATTCCTTTAAAATAAATATTTAATCTCATCTCATTTTACAAAAATACACTTATGCATCCAAATACAGTAGATAAATTCCAGATCGATTAATAAGAAAATGTATACAAATTAGATAATCATTCAATATAAAATTTATAACATTTATATTTAGTAAAACTTGAATTGGATATAATGCTAATATTGAATATAATTCACTGTCACTTTCAGGCATTTTATAAATTTAAAATTGTAAATGCTGGATTTACTTAGAAATTTAGTATATAAATTTTACAATACCACGACACATTTTCATTTTAATTTCTCAATCTCATAATCCATAATCAAGAAGTTAAGGTTTAAAACATTTAAGGAAGAAGTTTTCGTTGAAAAATTTAATCAGTTATAATTAAATCTAACAGAATAAACAAGCTTAATTGCACTAAACCTTTTACGTGCTTTAAAGTAAATTAGTGATAATTTGTATAATTGTTAATAAGGAACCGGATTAAATCATGCTTAAGTAGTTTAATTTTCGTTGTCTCTTTCATATATTTAAAAAATATATTTTTATTGCACAAGCTGATTTTAATTAGAAATAAATATGTAAAATGTTAGAATCTCATCTTACATTTACAATTTTCTTTTGAAATCCCAAGTCGTAAAACACAATTAAGCAGTTAAAGATGTAGAATTCTCTTAAAATTTAAATTAATGAAACTCAAATTTTTCTTTGAAACAGGAATTAGAACATTAACCCTTTAGCCGCGAGCGATGTTTCCATTTTCTTATATAAAACCGTGGCCTATTTTTATTCGCCACTTATAATAGTTATAAGGATTGAATTTCACCGGAATTTAAAAACAAATTTATTTCTAAATAAGTAAAAGCAGTTTCTTCATGTACATTATGAAAACAAAGTTTTATTTCAAAATTCCGGTGAGAATGTGGCATTTATCGATTCAAAATATTTCAAAAACTGCAGAACTTTTCGAATGACTTAGTATATGAAATGATATATGTATTATAATTTGTAAACGAATCTCTCTATTTCTAAATATAAGAAGATAGATTCAACGAAGAAATAGATTCTACCGATGCATAAGTACTATAAAAATTGTAGGCAACGCCAAAATAGCGTTCCCCGTGGAAATGTATAGAATAAGTGAAACGCGATAGGAGCGTTACCCGCGGTTGGAGGGTTAAAGAAAGTATTAATATATTTCTATTAAAAGTAAATAAATAAATAAAGATTAATATTAGTTTAAATTAATCCGAATAATGCATCAAACAATAGTTTAAACCAATTCAAAGATTTTATTAGTATTTTTACTGTCTAAATGTAGTATTTTTTTATGATTTTGAATGTCCCTTGTTCACTTAAAAATTTTAGTTTAGTTTTTTAGTTACAATTTGAGATTTCATTTTATCTTGAAGTTAAATTACGTAGAATTTATTCCTACGATTTAAATATAGGTATTCAAATTTTCATATGTGGCAAGATTGTTTTTTATGCGTTGAAAATTAAATAGACAAATTATATGTTTTGTATAGCTATGTTTTTTTATGTTCTTTTGAGCCTGTAGCGCCGACATTTTTATAAACCTTATACTTGTTTTAAAAATGCAACGAAATTCTGAAATAACAGAATTAAGTTTTGACATTATGTAAAGAAATTCAAATTTTCATTGATAAAAAGCTTATTTAAATCATTGAAATAAAAATGGTTATATTCGATGTTTTTAGTTAAATAATGTTTGAAGTAAATAATTTGATTTAACAGCAAAAGATTGATTTTTGAAAATCCTAAACTATGTATTATAAATTGAAAACATCCCTAAGCTAATATAATTTAAAGTTAACACTATGCAAAGGAATTCCAATTTCTCTATAAGAAAATTTAATTTTACAAGTTAAAATTAACTTAGTTATTCAGTAACGTTAGATGCACCAGTTTTTCATATTTTTAGGAAATTTGGAATAGTGGTTTACAGGTTAAGCACATTTCTCAAATCATAGAATTTATTTCCTAAATTAAACGAAATAATATATATTTTGGTATATAAGAAGTTAGTTTTAATCGGGGAAATGTAAATGGAAAAATTATTGCATTTTATATTTAGGCGGTTTATATAAAAGCACAATAATATTTTTAGCGCCAGAATTTTCAACATTAAAAATATTAAATTTGCATTAAAAATTGAAAACATTTTAGAGATTATAGATCGTATTTCTTACATTATGTGAGCAATTTTAAATTTTGATAAGTTAACGAGTTTATTTTAAGCATTGAATATGAAATGGACAAATTCTAGATCTTCCATAGTTAAAATCTCTACATAGTAACACAGACGATAATTTTTTATGAGGAATTTTAGAAAGCTTACATGGATGAAAAATTTTGTAACACATTTCTCCGGTCATAAAATATGTTTTTGTCTACTTATTTATTTTTATATATTCAATCATTAATTATTTATTCACATCTTATAATATTATAATATTTTTTTCTTAAATGCATGGATTTTCACTTATAAGTGAATCGTGTGATTTCTAGAAAAACATAAACAGAAAAACTAAATATATATTTAAGCTGTTTATCACAGATAACATGTAAAATTTTAAAATACATCAACAAAATCACATGTTATTTAAACTGATATTGTTTCATTTCAGTTCCTATAAATTTAATTAAATAAAGCATTTGATTAGCTTTTACCAAACATAAATAACCAAACACTTGTTAATTTATCTTTAATTACTTTTCTAATTATTAGCAATAAAATATAAAATCTGATACCGTAATTAATGACTTAACTCGTACCCCACATTCTAAGATTTTAACTAATTGTTAATGAATGTTCAAATTCCTTTAAGATTATTTGAGAGAAGATGAATTTAGAAGTAATTGCAAAATAAGCAGTTTCTCGCTGCTCGCATATAATTTAAACGATTATTACTTGTAAATAACATTTAAGTACTTCGGTTATCATTATATTTTCTCATATGTAATACAACCTGTATATTAAATAATGAAAGCATTCATTTTTTTTAATTAAATAGATAATTTTAGATTAAATTACATAATTTTTATTGGAATATATTCTAAATATATTCTGTATAAGTTACTAGATTTTTGAATGAAGGATTTGAACTTATGTTTTGAGTTTCTTTATTTACTGTTTTCTTTTCTGAAGCTATATATATATATATATATATATATATATATATATATATATATATATATATATAAACAATATTCAACTAAAGAGAAGTAAGTAAACAATTATTTTAATAATTATTCATCACAAAAATTTACACATAATTATCATTTTATTTTCGCTACAATATAAATATTTAGTATGTCGCTGATAAGCGCATTAATAAGAAATCTATTTTATAAAAATTAATTAAGTTTCACGATGCACTGACAGATAATTTCTTGCACATTAATTATATTATTATTATTATTATCATTATTTTGTATAAATGTATAAGAAAATGCGAAGGCATAATAATTCATATAAATATTCTAAACAAATAGTATTTCCACATAAAATTTTCTCTTTATATACAGTGAAACTTCCATTTAACGAAGTCTCATCGTTATTCTTAAACACTTCGTTATAAAGAAAATTCGTTAAATAGAAATCAACTTAAATTTGTGAAATGTGTATACATATAACCCACATAAAATGGAAATACTTGAAAAACATCATTTAATTCGGACAGTCATTTTTTATGCAATGTAGATATGAGAATAATTTAATTAGAATAATGTCTAAAAAAACAAAAAACAAGAGAAGTAAACAAAAAACCAAACGTACATTTTCTTTTTTCATTAAAATATGATTAAATGTGTGTGTTTTGATTAAATGATTCAAATGTGTTCATTTTCATACAGTCCGCTGAAATTAATTCATACATCCATCGCAACAGCAAACTCTCCGTTTGAATACTGTACACGCACAAAAGTGGAATAAACTTCGTTATATAGAATAAGTTTTTCGTAATATGGAGATTAATTTACATGTTAATGATGTGCAAAGTCAAGGTTCTGCAGAAAATTTCGTTAAGTAGAAAACTTCGTTAAATAGGGACTTCGTTAAAGGGAAGTTCTACTGTATTTGAAAATG
Organism: Maratus michaelseni; assembly: GCA_963931845.1. Classification (NCBI taxonomy): domain Eukaryota; kingdom Metazoa; phylum Arthropoda; class Arachnida; order Araneae; family Salticidae; genus Maratus; species Maratus michaelseni. The sequence goes on along the minus strand of OZ007593.1, from coordinate 199,307,957 downwards.
TATAACTAATGCGTCTTCAAAATACAAAACCATATTTAAATTATTATTAACCAAATTTATCCCTCAGCTTTTCTTCTTTATTTTAAACTAGAAAAACCCGCGGTTGTGCAGGCAACATTGTTGAAATATGTCTAGAGCTATTTGTGTGCATTTATATTGCGAGAAATATTACTGCAACGTCTAAGTTAAAGAATTCTAAATAAGTCACATTTCGAGGAAATATAACTCTTGTACTCGATTAGGTGAACATGAGACTTGAATAAATGAAAAAAAATATGCATTTCAACCTATTTGAAAGAATCCCCTTCCCGAAAAAAGTACATTGTCGATTTCTGTTTATCTGCTATTATATAGTGAAATCATTTTTAATGTATGTTCAGCAGTTCTGAGTGTATTACCTACGTAGAAATAATCGAGTTTTTATAGTATTAGTATAAATTTAATAACATTAAATATTTTCAACATTAAGTTAATAAGAAAATATCCGTTTAGTATATTTAACCTTCATTTTTGTACGGCAAAAGGCCAAGTATGAAGTACTTCCTTAAGTAATTAGCAATCATATTTCTTTATTAGTAATATTTTAATTAATTATAGAAATTACTGGTACTTGAAATGTATTATTGTTCAGGAAAATAGTATCTAACACTGTCATTAAAAAATGTCTATCTTCATTGTTCAATTAAAAAAAAAATTAAAAAAACACATTCTTCGTGATCATCTGCGTCTTAGAAGGTATCCCTATGCAAAAATTAAATATTCTAGATATACAGTTTCAGAGAAATTATAAAGAAAAATATAACTGTAGATTTTTTCCCTCATTCTATTCATTTGATATACGAGGATTTTGGTTTTATTTTATTTGGGAGAATCACATCTTAATGGAAATCTGCATCTCAAATTAAAAGTTTCTCGATCCGATAGTTTTCGAGAAAGCATGAGAAGGCATTATTATACAGAGATTTTTAATCATTTCATACTTTTAAATAATTTAACAGCTGTACTTAATGAGCATTTACGCTTTAAAAATAATAAATGTCAATAAGAGTAAAAGATCTCCACCGTAAAGCACTATAGCATATATAACATACAAGGAAATCCGAGTATATTTATAAGAGTTAGAGTATGGACAGGCCGCAGAAAGTTCAACCTAAATCATAAAAAATAATTAATTATGTTTGAAAGAGTTAACAACAACAAACAAAAAAATCATGCGTCAAGCAATGATTACAAAACACTTTCAAAGTCATTCAGAATAACGGACAAAAGCTTAACAGTTAAATATGGTGAAAGATGATGTATGAGTAAATAATTAGAAAACTATTTAACATATGTGAAAACCAAAATTCAGCAATTACCATCTATAGTTGGAAAAATACCCGAATTATTTTTTTCATCCCTGTAGATATATCGGTTGGTATATATAGCACATAGTAAGCATAAATTTAGTTCATTTAGAAAACAACGAATTACACGGTTTAAAATTCTCTATCAACAATTTTCCTCAATAAGCGGAAATGTACTTTAATTCTTTTGTGCAACTGTATTGATTTATAGAAACTATACACAACAAGTAATATGCAAAATGTTAGTTGAATGTTAAAACGGAAATGAACTCGGATTGTTTTGTGCAGCCCAAAAAATGTATCTATATTTTTTATACACGCAAAAAAAAAAATGCAAATAATTAGGTTAATTAAAAAACTCAACTAATTAACAATCGAAAACGCAATTCCAGTATTTATTGCTCAGATAAGTACTGTAACAAAATTCTTTCGTGTGTCCCTGTAAAATAAAGATAAATACTATGCACACTATATTCTATATTAATCATCTCATGATGTACTTCACTGAAGTACTAAGTATAATTCAGCAGGAAAATGCATTACTCAGTTACAAACATTCTTAAGCAATTCACGCTTATAGACAGAAATGCTCACAAATTTTCTAGTGTAGTCCTGTTTATAATCTAAAGAAATTTTACACACCACATAGTACGGAAAAATTTTGCTAAAAACGTATGCCACAACTGGAAAAGCATTTTCGAGAATTTATTACTCATGCACAGTGCTATAACCGAAATATATTGCGCGTCACTATAATGTACAACTGATATGCCACAGAAAGAATCTTTTAAAGTGACTCAATAATCTATACATATAATACGCTATCGTACGTGACACAGAAATCGCGATTATTTGTTAATTGTTGAATGGCAACGCCCGAATGAAACGCATCTCATTTGTGGGTGCTGCCATCTATAGGAATAAAAGCGAAACAAATAAAGATTTCTTGATTATTTATAATTTATCAACATTAGCAATTAAATAGATATATTTTTATACATTTTAATTTGAAGTATTGATTTTTGTAAGAATTTAATAGTTATAATTTAAAAATACAATTAGCAATATTAAATTTAAAATTTAAACAAAGCAATGATTTTTAAAAAGGGATTTTTAGTAAAAAGGGAAAAGCAAGTGTAATAATTCTCCCTAACCGTTTCATTTTTTAAACGTAACTGTTATACTTTGGAAATTCCAGCTGTTATTTGATTTTTTTACAAGCTTTTAGTTTAAATAAATATTATTCAGTATTTTTTATAAAGTCCACTCCACTGTTATATTTTTCAATGACAGTCTGTCCGGGCAACGCCTTGCGGGTAAGATAGTGTATCTAAATTTCATTTTGTTTGACATAGTGTAACATCATTAAAAAGCATTGCAAAGAATTTTCTCCGCAGACGATTATGTAACTGAATCATATTCTGTGCCGTGTACATGAATGATATTCTACAGAAAGAAAGTTGTATTGCAACTCAGAAACATATGCCGATTTCAGTGTTTGAAATAGTGTAATATCATTAAATACATAGCAAATGATTTTTCCAATGTAAAGGAATTATTTTGACAGCACTTGAAAAGGAACTGTAAATTGTATGCACATCCTATTCTATAATGATCATCTTTTCGTGCACAATAGTGACGTGTGTATATTTAGTTATGTTTGAAATAATGTAACATCATTAAATTACACTTCAAAAGATTTTCCACACAGACGATAATGTAAAATCATTTTTGATTACCCCTGTACACTAACTATAAATACTGCATACTTCATTTGTACTATAAAACATACCATAGTAAACCACAATTTCCAGATTATATTTTGGTGAGTTCGTGAGCGGGTAGTTAATCAGACAAATCAAATTCATAAAAACATTTCAACTATGTCGGTAGTCCCGCAGTGGCGCAGACGATTAAGCTCGGTTCCCGAAAAGATCACTGAAAGTGAAGCAGCATCGACCATTGTCAATGTTTGGGTGGGTGACAAACTCTCTCGACAGCGGCTGCTTTGGGACCGTGTACGTTAATGGGAGCTGGTGAGCGTAAAATCTGTTTGTGGCTCCAATATCCTCCAAGTTTGAAACGATACCTCTGAGGGTGCCAATCCAGATGCAGGTCTATCATCTAGAATTGATTTAAAATTAGGAGGCCAGCTCTAGAAATCCAACCTCTCTTGAGGCTCTGGCACCCCTTCTTTCAGAGAAGTGCCATAGCACTTTCTCTGACACGACAACAACTACAACAACTACAACAACTATGTCGGAAATATTTAAAATGGAAGTTATATCTAATGGACGATAAAATCGAGTAAAACTTACTAAATATTAAAAGCACAAGCACGAGCTTGCTGTGATTTAAATATGGATCTTCCATCAATGGTATCATCAAATGACACCGAAATATATTTTTAATAATATGTTAACGTTATAAGAAATATTATTTATCAACATGAAGCATATTAAATTGCTCTAGTAGTCCAACCTCCCCTGAGGCTCTGGCACCCCTTTTTTCAGCGAATTGTCATGGCACTTTCTCTGACACTACAACAACAACAACAACTATGTCGGAAATATTTAAAAAGGAAGTTATATCAAACGGACGATAAAATCTATTTCATGAGTAAAACTTGCTAAATATTAGAACACATGCAGGAGTTTGCTGTGATTTAAATATGGATTTTCCATCAATGGTATCACCAAATGACACCGAAATATATTTTTAATAATATGTTAACGTTATAAAAAATATTATTTATCAACATGAATAATATGAAATTAACTGGCACGGAAATGCTTCCATGCAGTACATTTTCTGCATATAATTTTGATTTCAATTTGGTTTATATTTTTCCTCGCAAACGTAAAATGTTACATTATCTCCTTTGTGCGTGCGCAAATTTTATGCGTCTTAGTAGCGATGTTCTGGTCAATGTTATCAAACAATTTCGTTGAGTTTTCTTTAAGGAATCATGGGATTTTTAAAATGTCGAAAAGCGAAATAAACATGACCATTTTTGTTATTTTATATCTTAAAAAGGTATTCATTACAAAACACAATATTTCAAGTTGGTAAGATACACGTATTTCTTCTTTCAGATTATACTATTTTCAAATCATAATTGTAAAAATTATTTTTATAGGGATTTTTAAACTTGTCGAGGAAAAACTTGGATCAGGGGTTCCGCGCTTCATTACAAAAGAATTTCTGCAGTTAAAACAAGCCTTTTGGTTTATCATTATACTTGTGAGTCTTGTGCTTACACAGTAGGGCGTATCGAAAAAATCCAAATTTCTTAGATCTTTTTGCGGTAGTGCGGAAAAGGTGTGAACTCCCTTTATTAAAAAACGTGCGAAATCTTAAAACTGTATGTTGATATCTTTTGTCGCCTCAGTGGGCCTAAAGTTATAAAAATTGGACTAAAAATGATTAAAAATCAAAAATTAATAAACAATCACAGATTTCGCTCATCGGTTTGAGGTAATGCTTATAAGTTACTATTTTGTAATGACAACAACCATAGAAAATTGTAGAATTATAGATTAATATCTTCTGTCGCCTCATCGGAATCGAATATTGGGAATTTTGACGCATTTTGGTAGTTTTCTGCATAACTGTTTACTGCTTGCACAATACACAATCAAGACAGACTGGGTTTGGCGGTCTGCCAAAATAGTGAAGACAATGTGGGGACCCACAAGGAGTGTTCAAATACGTTTAAAACTGCACAACACAGTCCTTGTCAGTGAAAGGTATGGTGTTTCCAACAGAGCCACGGCTGCTATTGCATTATGTGTTATGCAAGATTTGGGTTTAATATCGGAATCCGATACCAGCCTCGTCACAGGCAAGAATAAAACATGGAGGGGAAATTTGAGAATTTACATAAAATTGGTCTCAAAATTAAATGAAAATCGTTCCATTCTATCTGGCCTTTATTTTGATGGACGACATGACAAAACCTTAACATCAGAAACACTCGAGGACAAGCAGTTCTTACGAACAATTGTAGAAGCGCATTGTTGTATTGTATCGGAGCCTGGTTCTACGTATATGGGACATGTTACACTTGAAAGCGGATCTAGTCTTGATAAATCTAATAGCATTTACGAATACGTAACAAGTGCTTTATTGGATGATTTTAGCAACCTTATTGTTCTCGGGTGTGACGGCACTGTAGTGAACACAGGAATGTCTAATGGCATAATTCGCAGGCTTGAATTGAAACTTCAGAGACTAGTTCAATGGATTATCTGCTTACTTTATTTTAATGAGTTGCCATTACGACACCTGTTTGAGTCCATAGACGGCAAGTCATCTGGCTCCACATCTTACACCGGAGGCATTGGACGAAACCTTAAATGATGCGAAAAGCTTTCAATTGTTTCTTTTAACAGTATTGAATGCAAGTTGCCACACATTGATCCTACCACCCGCAGTTCAGATCATAAATACTTATTAGACATTTGCACCACCATTACTTCTGGCGTTTGTTGTTCAGATCTAGCTATCCGGGAACCGGGAACGTTGGATTTGTCCCGCTGGCTAACAACTTCCAATCGAATACTGAGGTTATATATATCAATATCAGACCCATCAAATGAGTTGCTAACATTGGTTGTATTCATTCTAAGAGTCTACGCACTCTCATGGTTCCGAATTAAGATTCGTCATTCCATAAAGGATGGTGCTAGACACCTGTGGCATTTCATCAGCTCATCTCGGTAATTGCCAAAAATGTATTGTGACATAATCGACCCAATTATTTCTCGCAACGCTTACTTTGCGGCTCAAGTAAATATTCTTTTGGCCGTGTTATCTGATCATAGGTGCCATATTAGGACCCTTGCAGATCGGCGGATTATCAAGGCAAGAGAAATTAGCCGAGACGGAAATTGTGCTCGCAAATTCGTTATTCCTGTTGTTAACTTTGGAGCTACAGACTATGTAGATCTCATTAATTGGCGAGCTTGTTATGTGATATCGCCTTCTGTTCTCACAGAGATCAGTTCTCAAGAATTTCTGAAGATGATACAGGGCAGTATGCCAATGTATTGCTGGTACTTTATTAAATTTGCTTCACACACAAAAGCGGTAGAGCGGATTGTGAAACTAGTCACTGCAGCCTCCGAAAAAACAGTTGGGATGCCGAACAGGGATAGATTTATTAGAGCGACACTATAATCCAAAAACACATGTCAAAATTTGAGACCAAAAATGATTACAAGACAGTAATGCTTTTGTCATTTATATGTTCGAAAGGTAAAATAAAGTTTGTGTTCGCATTAAAATGAGGTAAGTGTATCGTTAATTTATTTAAAATTTTGCATCATTTTCCAAAATTCGGTGTCGATAAAATGGCAGAAGATATCAACGTACAAGTCTGAATTTTTTATGGCTGTTGTTGTTTCTCGGCGTGAAAATAAGGGTGTTCCACTATTTTGGCAGATCGACAAACCCAGTCTGTCTCGATTGTGCATTGTGCAAGCAGTAAACAGTAATGCAGAAAACTACCAAACTGTATCAAAATTTAAAAAATTCGATGCCGATGAGGCGACAGAAGATATTAACATATAATTCTGCAATTGTCTATGGTTGTTGTTGTTATAAAACTATACCTTGTAACCACTACCCCAAACCCACGATCGAAATCTGTGATTATTTATTAATTTTTGTATTTTAATCATTTTTAGTCCAATTTTTGGAACTTTCGGCCCACTGAGGCGACAGAAGATATCAACCCACAGTTTTAAGATTTCGCACACTTTTTAATAAAGGGAATTCACAACTTTTCCGCACTACCGCTAAAAGATCTAAAAAATTGGATTTTTTCGATACGCCCTATTACACAGAATTAAAAAAACTGTTTACTCATAGCATGTTCATGTTTTAAAACACAAAACTGTACATTGCTTTTATATTTTTTTTCAAAAAATTATCTATATAACACCAATATATATATATATATATATATATATATATATATATATATATATATATATATATATATATACTATATATATATATATATATATATACTATATATATATATATATATAATATATATATATATATATATATATATATATATATATATATATATATATATATATATATTCAACAAACATAAGCTGAGAATTTAGGTTCATTTTATAGAGTCTACCATACACTATATATATTGAAAATTTCATACAAAATTCCGAAAAGTTTTTTTAACTACCTTACGCACATTTCCCCAAAATTACGTTTTTGAAAAACATTACTTTAAATTTGGTCCATATTTAACAACCGTTAAGCGCATCATTATTTGTTTAAGTGTTCAACAATGATTACTCTTTAATATAATATACTTTTTCGAATATTAAATGATTTGAAGGTTTACAATCCCATGACCCTTTAAGGTTTTACCACTTATAACTAATTTGTTGCCTTATTCTATTAATGTAATCAGCATGCTAATTTCAAGTAAATTTCTCAAAAAATAATTTTTAATTGACTCTGTTATTTTTGTCAATGTATATTTAAATAAATATATATTTTACTCTGCAATATTTAAGAAAAGAACAGGATTACATATTCATAAATTTCGAAGTAAAAATTTTAAAACATTTATATGTAATGTGAAGTTATTAAATACGGTACGAATTGTTTCACAGCACCTTTTCTCCTATTCTAAGTATATTTTTATGAAATTTGTTAAAATAATTTTGAGGTTACTGGGTTTCAAGATTTGACCTCGCCATAATAATAATGAATGTTCAAAAGCGAACTATTAATCTAATGACATGAAAGTGACATATAGTTATTCGATACTTTAGTTAAATAATTGTGTTATTATCATTATCGAAAAATACGTTTAATGAGGCGTAAACATGCCATCAAAATGTCAATACCAGAATTCAGAGATTAAATTGAAACTATAAAATAAGCAAGAGAGAAAAATCTTGCGTTAAGCATAAATTATGAATCACTTTCAAACACAATCAGAATACTGTACAAAAATTCACCGTTTAATAATTTAAAAGATGGCATCTAAGTAAGCAATTTGGAAACGCATAACACATTAAAAAAAATACAACAATTACAATGTATAGTCCAAAAATATCTGAATCATTTTATGAGACCCTGTATATTATCTACTGAATTGTATATATATAACCAAAATTCAAAGTTTATTACACTTCGTAAACGTTTAACACAAATGAAAACTTCTCATCAGCAATTTACATCAATAAGCGGAAATGAACTCGAATTTTTGTGTGCAGCCAAAAATATTTCATCTATAAAATATATACACACAAAGTAAAATACAAATAATTAGTTTTATTAAAAAACTTATACCACAATTGAAAACGCCATTCCAGCAAGTATTGCTCACAGACAGTGGTTTAGCCGAATTCTTATGTGTGTCCCTCTTAAATGAACTACAAATGCTATGCACACCGTATTCTACAGTAAGCATACATTAGTGCAGATCAGTGACGTACTATATCAATTTTAATATTTTTGAAACAGTGTACCATCGTTAAAATGCATTGCAATGGGGATTTTCACGAAAGACTACAATATGACTTTATCCTTTTGGGTTTTTCCTGTATAAATGATACACATTTCATTTCCAATACTGAACTTTCCATTGTAAACCTCCATAACACATACTAGTTACATGGCAATCCACTATATGTATGCGAATTACAACACGGTCAGGCGGTCAGAGAAACAAAGAGACGGCTCAAACAAACGTAATTCATAAACACTTTTTAAGTATGATAAAAAGTGTTAAAACGTAGACATGGAATTGCTTCACGTACCGCATTCATTTGCGTATTTTCCGCAATCTTCCACATTACCGTTTCTAAAAGTGTATTTGTGTGTGGTAGGGGGCTGTACGCGAGTTTTTAAAGTATATTAACTACGTATAATATAACTACATATCATTTTAATGAATTAATTAAAAAACATATTACTATACGTAACTACATCAACTTTTAGGAAGGGTACCAAAATTAGTAGAAATTCTACGCAACATTTTAGGGATTCAGAATACATTAATTACTGTTTACTTACAACAATAATATCGCATTCATTTGGTGATGGGATTTTGTAGTATTATTTTGGTTGTTACATCCAGCCTATTTTATAAGTAAGCTGTCTATAAATGTGAGACGTTATCAACGAGTTATATGAAACCGGGATTTTTTATTTCTTGGCTTAACTTCAGAAAGAGGTCTGTCCGTGTCCATATAAAGGATTCTAGAAAGTGCTTCGCCAGGAAATGTTTTTCCAGAATCTTTATTACATATTAATTTCTTTTTCAGAAACTATTATCTTTACTGAAACATTAATTGTATGATTTATATATTTTATTTGACTGACGACCTCTATAAATAGGTGGTACAAGAGATATTTTAATCTCTTCAACAGTTTTTAGGGTACGAAGATGTCAGAAAAAGTTTCAAGAGTATTACTATTGGATTTTTTTTATCTTTAGATATATGATTGCCTTTATTTTCTCAAAGATGAAAGAAATTTATTTCAGCAGATTTCTCTGCGGTTTCATCCAGAGGTCAAAAACTATCTTCTGGAAAATAAACTTACTTTTAGGATTTCTAATGAAGTACTAGTTTTGGTTCGCAACAACTAAACTATTTCCAACTTTGCATAAAAAGTCAATTTCAAGTCAAGTTCGATTTTCTATGGCTGACGACAAGGCAAAAGTGCAGTTCTAAAGGAATATCCTTAAAAATTTATATTTACATCCAGTTTTACGTTTTTTGAAATTTTTTGACAATCTATAACTTAGGATAATGTCCATTGTTGTGTTTTCACACTTAGAAACATTCTTTTAAAAACGACAATACATGGTTTCTTGAGCTATACAAGTGAACAAGTATTCACAAAAGCATTCATATTAATTTTTTGTATTTTTTTTTATCTAGGGTGTTTACGGTTTCTTAGCAGGAAATGACAAAAGTTTATAGCACTAAATTCAGTTGACGCTACTGCGTTATTTAAAGAACTTGTAGGGCAGATGGATTTAATAAAAAAATTTCGATCATAACCGTAACAATTTAGAAGTGTTTGATCGTTATTTTTCGCTTGGTTTCCATGGAATGATCTAATACTCCCAATATCACATTTTTTTCCTATTTCTTCGATACTACGTGATTAACACGTTTTACAACTTTTGTTCACCTGTGCCTGAGATGTTCTCGAATTTGAGTACAAATCTAATTTTTCAGCTAGTTTTACAGTACCAATTATTGTTTCTCATTTATTTATGTAATGTTCTTAATAATCAGTAGGGTATTCTTTCTTCAATTGCTCATATATGATTAGTTCTTGTAAATTTTCATCTGTACAAATATTCAGTTCTGCGATTCAACTCTTCAGATAAATTCTGATTTCAAAGAAGACATATTTCCACGTCATTTCTGGTCTTTTTTTATGAGGGCGGAAAAGTACTCTAAATTTTTCTGCTGCTAGTTCATACCGTTTTAACAGAATGTCGCAAATATACAGATAGTCATGAAATTTTTCATTGGGCTCAAGAACATTTTTTTCTTTCGTAGAGCTTAGATTAAGCAAGTTATCCACATATCCGTATATATTTTTAAAAGTTTCATTATATTTTAAATAATGTTAGATACAAACTCATGTCATACTTTTACGGATTATAAAACTTTTTTTCCAATCAACACGCAGTGAATATTTATATGATTGATCACTTGCAGTCAAGATGTCATCATAATTTTCCCTTTTAAATTAAAATTTTTCTTTTTCAAATAAATGCTCATCATCTAAACGCTTTTTTTCTAGTAATTGTTTCCGTTCTTCTGCTTCTCGTTCCTTTGTCTCTTTTCTCTAATCTATAATGTTTACTAAAATAGCTTTACCGATGTCTGAATCTTCCTTAAATAAGATGGACTTTGTTATATTTTCTGGTAATTGAGTAACTTTATCATGGGCATATACTTTAAGTCAGAATCTACAAAATTCCGAATTTACAAAAATCTATATTCTTCCATTTTGAAAGGAATGCGACAATTCGAATATATTTATTTTCTAACACTAATCATTTTATTTATTTCCTTGTTTGTGCAGTAAAGATATTCAATTATTATTAACAAAATATCAATCGGCATTAAGAAAAGCAGTTTCAACTATCAGAAACTACAAATCTTCATTAATTGATATTTATTAAAGCAAAAATTATATACCCTTGTAGCCATAGCAACTGAACAGTTACCAAAAAAAATGAAAAGAAATATAAAATTCAATAAATATTTAAAAAATCAATCCGTTAACTTGCTGTGTTTGATAGCATTTAGATGTTTTTCTACAAAACACATCAAATTATTAATGTTTTTTTTTTTTTTTTTAATTTTAAATTCTAATAACACAGGGAGGTTTTAAAAAAACTATCCCGATATATGAGCGCCTAACTGCCATACCGTTCACAGAAACTGAATGAAATTCTGGTATAAAGTATTTTGAGGTATGCGCTCAAGAATCATGTAAAAAACAACAGTTAAATTCTAACAGTTACGGTTACAGTGACAAAATTTCAAACATTTCAAATGGCAACACCTACTTTTTTTATTGGAATATGATCTTCATAGTGAAAAACCATAAAAAGTGTTGGAACGGTACCTGTAGCACGAAAATCGCCGGCGCTAGACAGACTAAGAAGAATAGTGAAAACAACCAATAAGGACAGAGAAGCAACAGAAAACAAAATATTTTATTGTGTTTCATACATTTTCCATTTCACACACGACGACACTTTACATGCGGCAGATGGTGGATAGCACTGAACAATAAAATGTTTTACTTTCTGTTGCTTCTCTGTCCTTTATTGGTTGTTTTCACTATTCTTCATAGTCTGTCCAGCGCCTGCTATTTTCGTGCTACAGGTACCGTTCCTACGCTTTTTATGGTTTCTCACTATGAAGATCACACTCCAATAAAAAAAGTAGGTGTTGCCATTTGAAATTTTTAAAATTTTGTCACTGTAACCGTAACTGTTAGTATTTAACTGTTGTTTTTCACATGATTCTTGAGCGCATACCTCAAAATACTTTAGGCCAGAATTTCATTCAGTTTCTGCGAACGGTATGACAGTTAGGGGCTCATATATTGGGATAGTTTTTTTATAATCACCCTGTATTTTACTAGATAATATTTTATAATATTGTATAATAGTTTCTTTTTATTCTAATAATATATTACAGTAATATATTACTATTTCATCAGAAATTTAAATCTCTACATGCAGCTGAATACCTTTAGTAAATCACAAGAGAATACCAGGATAATTAACTCTTTAAATTCCAAGCTTTAAAAAACTGAATGACCTTAGAATCCCAACAAAATAGCTCAAAATACTGGCTTTTTTCTTTCCCCCATTTTTCACTAGGTACGTAGTGGAGACGACCCTACTGCCTTCTCTCTTTATTAAAATTTTGACAGGTGTTACATCCTTTCTCCAATTACTGAAAAAAATTCTTGTTTTTCCTTCTGTACTATCCAGAAATGCCAACACATTATCCCATCCATCACTTAGAGGAACCACCACCTTGACAGGACACCAACCCATTTAAGGGGAAGGAAAATTCTTTCCGCTATCCAGAGCTATTGTGGGTTTCATAGCATTTGGTTCATAGATTTCGGCTATTGCGTGATTCAAAAGGTTAAGCATTCGTAAGTTTGAAAAAATAACCGGAAATTAAAAATGTACTAATAGGATCCAGAGCTTTAGTTTAGATTTCTATGTACTTATTAATAACTGGTTTATAAATATAAAAGTTACATCCTGAGTTCACATATAATACGAATTCTCACATTAACAGTGATGTGAATAACACTTCTAAACAGAAAAAAAAATTACTTATTCATATTAAAATTTTAGCCTACAATTTTAAGGGTGTTGATACTCATTACTTTTATAAAATATGTTTTAACGAAATTTGAGTGTACTATGCCAGAAGCCTGTTCAAAACCCTTTCATATGGTATCTCATTTATCGCTCTGCGATTTGTATTTGCTTACAAAAAGGGATGCTGACAAGACAAATAATATAATATTTAATCTATCCAAATATTTCAATGTAAGTAAAACACGAAATTTTGAATTTAATTAGTAGGAAATATCTTCAGTTTCGTTTAAATCCAAATAACATTGTCTTGCGTAATCTATTTTTGTCAATTTTGCTAATTAGTAAATGAAAGCAAATTCACTTTGCAGAATAAGTAAGTACGTATTCTCTTTATGTGATCGACAGAGTGAATGTTAGTTCTCCATCTAAAATATGCGTTAAATTTTAAAACCTATTTAGAAAATTTCTAACAAAATTCTTTCCAATGTGAAGTATTTTAGAATTAAGTTTTGAATATGATTTTTGTTAGCCGATAATATAATACAGATTTTTGTTTTAAAATTTCAAAGAATATAATATACTCGTATATTAATAGTCGTTTAAAGAGAACACCCAATGTAATTTCTTCACCAAATTTTCGCAAAGATATTTGAGAGGTACTATTTAAGGGGCATTGTGTCTACTTTCTGAATACGAATAACTTTTTGAAATAGGGGTTGTCTACATATTCAAAATTGCTCTTTCTTATGTTTTTCAAATAGTACGATTCACTTATGACACTTGTTTTGATTTTCTTCGATCAATACATCTCGGAAAAAGCTATAGTTTGTATATTTTTACTTAAATCCTCAAAATGTTAAAAAAAAAATGTGTTGCTTATCCATAAATTTCAAAGTATAAAATAGTGGTTTTACAAAAAAACACTCAATTAATCATAGACAGAATAATAATACATAGAAATTTTAAATATAGTTCCGAACAATGTGAGGCAGATTTCAGGGACTTCCCAGTTGACATCTACTTTCTGCTCAAGTTCAAAAAGGCTAGATAGAAAAGAAAATTCTACAAAATTTTAGGGTACGTTTCTAAGATTTATTTTTCGATGAATTTTTTCATAACCGATGATGGTCCCGTTAGAACATCAAAAAGTTAATTTATATCACAAAAACCTGATTTAAATTATCTGTAAACATACACATCCATGTTTTTCACGATCGTGAAACGTTTTATGTAAAAAGTAAAGTAGGGCACAATTCATAATTGTTTTGAATATGAATTTAATGAAGTTTTTGAATAGTAAAAATGTCTGGAATATGTTTGACACATTTTTCATTTTATTTCATTGAAAAGAAAATTCAATAAGTTGATTTGATATCCTGAGTTCAATTGTCAGATTTCGAGACAAACATTAGATAGTTTCTTAGCGGAAAAGGGTGTCCTTTATTTGACGGATTACAAGTTTCGGGGGAAATCCTGTTAAAGTTATATATGTTTCATGTTGAAAGCTGTCTCCTGCCTGTGAAATAGAAGTTTCTACGACTTATGGCAATAGTTGAAATCTAGGGAACTATGCGGAACTTTCTTACAAATTCAATGATATTATAAAGAATCAATCTATATGGCATTCTTTATGAAGATTAATGAAAAAATGTTTAAACTATACATTATTCCGGGCTGCTTTGATACAATGAACTGAAAAAAAAGACTTAAGTGCATGTTATCATTTAAAAAAACAAAGTTGGTGCAATTTTTAGTAAGTAGACGATCTTTATTTTTTTTAAATGCTAACATATTAGGAAAGTAGAAACAATTCAGTGTCAAATACTACCTATCGCATACTTTTGAGATAATTTGTTGTTAAAATATGACGAAGTGTTCTCTCTCTTTTGTTTTCCTTTTTTCACAATTGTATATAATATGCGGCTTATTCAACACAGAACGCTAATTGAAATAATCTTGCAAGTTAATTTATATATATATAGTTTTATATGAAATTTAATAATTTTATAAATAACTACAGTAACTTAAAATGGTTGAAAAAAAATTCGTGTTCTACAAAATTAATTAGTTAAAGTTACCTATTTCGTTTTTTGCTTGAACTCCCTAAAAATTAGTTAACCAACAAATAAATAGCTAAAAGATAAATAATCATTGTTTAACACAGCTTTTATAGTATTTTTTAAATTAAGTGAAAGCTATTCGATAAAAATACAACTGTAATCATTCGAAATTAGAAAGAGTTTATATCTATTAATTGATAACACAAAATTTCTGAAAACACGTTAAATACACAAAATCTGTCCATATCTCTGTTTTTATTCTTTTTTAAATCCGTTTGAATAAGATGTATTAAATATGGTGAGAAAACATTAAAGATGGAGTGCAATGAAATCGTGTTTAAAGATCAATATTTGTTCTGAAACAAATTCTAAGAATTCTTGTTATTGTTACATAGACATATTATCAGAAATTTAATATTTTAGTTTTATTTGGCAATGCTAAAAAGCTTAAAAACCAATCGATGTAGGGAAAAAAATTGCTTTTGCCCATTTGTAGCCTTATTTTATGTTAAAATGCGTAGTAAAATGCGTGAGTTATTTGGAAAATATCCAATGTTGCGTTTCTGTTTAATTAAAATAAGAAAAATATCGTATCATAAAATCAAAAGTGCTCTGCTTATATATAAGTATATATATATTTTTTCTAAATACGAATCTTTTAATCTTTGCTCCATAATTTATTCTATCGTTACGGAAAAAAAATATTTGATAATGTCTGAGATGTTTAAAGCATTTTTAAAAATAATTCAATTTACCCACTCAACTTAAAAGCTTGTAGGTGAAGCGTATCTTGTTTCTTAAAAAAAAATTATTTTTTGTCTCTTGTTCAATATTTGGTTACATATATTTTTGATGCATTATAACCTCATTTACAGATCCATAATTAGCCTGCCTTATGAAAGCTATCTCCTTCCGCAGCGTCTTGGCGAAACATGTCTCTACCATGTCTAATTTTATCTCTAAACGAGCAGAGAACCCTTAAACTCTATTTATCTATATACGTAGATAATTAACATAACGCACAAGTAATTTCTATTGAACTTTGAAAATATTAATTAAATAGCAAAATCATAAAATAATAATTTCATAAAGATGCGTTTTCCAATTCGTATAAGCTTACGTAAACTGTGCGAAGAAACAAATAATCTCATATTATTTGTGATAAATCAATTAGAATTAAAAAAATTGAAATCAGAAAGAATAATATTGTATAATGCTCTAATAATGTATATGCGATGTAATGTTAATAATGCATTTGCGAGAAGTGCAAAAAAAATGAACTTCATTTGAAATTTTACTGTTTTAAACAATTAAAAGAATTTTTCACAAAATAAATTTTTTGTTCACTCTGAATCGGATTCAATGATGTTGTACTCCAATGATTTCATTTTAACCATGAACAATTTAGTAAACTCAATTAGACATTCTTTAGAATAACTACAAGAAGTTAATAAATAAATTTTCGCAAAATATAAATTCGTATCCCCTTTTTAAATTTCAATAATCTTCAATTGACTTTGCGAGCAGGATAATTAGTAAAATCGGTATTTTTTTAAAAATGTTTTTAACATAAATTTGTCTTAAATTGTTCGCAAAACAAACACATAAGAAGGTTATAAAAAATTATAAAGTTTATTTATGATTGCGTTACCAGAAATTGCTTTTGAGTTACATTAAAAAACATTTTATTCACTTTATAATTTTATGTAACTTTCTTTTTATCTTTTTAATTCTCGCTTTTTAACATTACATAAAAATAAACAATTGCCTCAAGCATAGTATGAACGCAAAAGTTAATTCTGATTCAAATGTAATTCACGTAAACTCATGTAATTTTGAAAATTTTAATTTTATTTCGTACTATTTATTCTAGCTTTATACGGTTTCGAAATATAATGTAACTATAATTTATTAACGACCTGTATTTATTTTATATTAAGGTAAAATAATTTAAATTCAGGCAATAAATGGTGTTTCTTGGTAAAATTATTAAAGTGAAAACGGACGTACTTATGGACTTTTAAAGCATTATTAATATTCTATTAGATATATATGTAATAGATTAGTAAAAATATAATGTGAAGAGTTCTGTGAAAATTGTTTTGCAGTAAACCTCATATGGAGTTATCACACTTGGGAGGGTTGAACTCTCCGATCTCAATATGATTTATGCGAAATTTGGTTGTAATAGAACAGGTTACAGATACTATAGTGGTAATGTTCTCATAGAAATATGGCGGTAGAAGATTTGTTCCCTGAAACAACATAAAACAGTTATCTTTGGTGGTTGTAATGGAAATTATTTGAATCCATTTGGTGAATTGGACAAATTCGGCAGTTCTGGGTATTTACACACCCATTCAGGTAAAAGTAGGTCTCATCTCCTCATAAGTTTTTTCCACAGACACGGATAATCCATTTCCATTATGACAAGAAAGATGAGAGAAAAAGTCAACATCTTATCATGGTCAGTGTGACGTAACTCTTGCACACTCCTGATCTTGTACAGATATGGTGTAGAATCTTATGTAAGGTTTTTTATACAGTACAATGAAACATATCCATATACTTATCTACAGCATGAATTCTGTAAATTTCAAAAATTTTGTTTTCTGCTCAGACGTTAATTTCAGTTGGAACTTCTATTGTATTTTGTGACACAGGTTTGCTTTCTCTACTCTATTTAACTTTCAGAGAACGTGTTTTCATAAACCTCTCAGCAATTTCTTTCAAACTATTAACTGACAAAGGACCGTTATCTTCTCGTATTCTTTCGTGCATTCTAAAAGCATGAAAAGCGTTGCAATGCATGAGGTAAACGAATTTGACAAAAAATACACGCTCGGCTAAAATTTGGAGACATATTGCAGGTAACATTTAATTCATTTTTTCTAAAAGTAACCATTTAGATCCCAACAACCTGACGCTCGCTGTGCCAAAGTATGTAACCGGAAATTTGAGTAAAGAGACTTCTTCTTCTTTTTTTGGTATTCAGTGGGTGAAATTTCAGATAAAGAGACATTAATAGCGTATATGTAATCTGTCAGGTTTTTTAACACTGCAGACATATTGAGCTTAAATTAAGTCGTTAAATGTGTTAATTAAATGATAATTTTATGTCAGTATTAATTCTGCAATTTTTAAACTTTTTTTCTGTTACACAGTGCCACATACCCCTCTAGCGGAGACTTTTGGAAATATGTTTTCTCGAAATCTTTTGTCCCCCGTCTTTTTTTTAATCAGCCAGCAAAATTTATCCTCCTTCATGAAATTATATCGTGCAACAGAGTACTGGCAGATTTATTATGTCTACCTTGAAGTACATGACACAGCAAAATGAAAGAGCAGAATTGATTGACATCCGAATTATTTTACATTCATCATCCTGAATTAAACGGCAGTGCATTGAATGCAAATGTCAATTCATATGATCAACAAATCTATGAGTGTTTTGATAACAAAATCAATTAAAAAAACATGACCGCCGAGCAAAAGGGCAAATTTGTAATGTTGTTTTTTCTGTTTTTTTTATATTCTAAAAAGAGATGAATTTTCAAACTTGATGTAAAAAAAAATAATTATGTATACGAAAATAGTCTTTGAGAGTATTAATCATTACTCGATGTTGTAAACTGCATTATATTTGTAAAATTATATTAATTTAAACAATGCTTCCATTTAATTAAAATCTACAGCATAGTGAACGGATATATCAGTTCACGGCGGTAAGTAGGTTAAAGATAAAATAATTAAAATTCATTACTATCTATCAAGAAGCATTTATTTTCTGCTTCAATTTATTTCTACTGTAAATAAAACAAGATAAATATTTAAAAGTTTCTTTTTCCCACACTCTTCCATCATTTCGTTATGAATTGTTTTAAAACAATATATTTGCATATCACATAAAAATAAATAATGGATAAGTAAAAAATACTTCTCTCAGAAATAAACAATTCTTTAAGTACTAAATAATCTTTACGTACTCAATTTACACATATACTTTTATTAAAACAAAATGTAAAATAAGTTTAGATTTATATTGAATGAATTATTTATGAAAAGACATTTTCTTTGCTTCTTAAAATGATATTATTGATTGTATGTATTCTGAAAAAAAATTTAGTTTCCCAAATAAAAATCACTCTTTTGATCTCCTATTATTTTCGCAGGGAATCGCAAATGATTATAAAATGGCCTTGCTCAATCATAAAATGTAGCATCGAAGGAAATATTTCAGAAGATTCTTTATTTTAGTTTGTAGTTTATTTTACTTTTTCTAAAGTAATTTATTCAAGACACACATAACTATGGTTATTTGATAATTTTAGAAAACGCAATAAGTTAAAACACTTTATAAATTTTTACAACATTCAAAGTACTTTGTTTTTCATTTACTATAAGCTTAAAAGTTAAAAAAGAATTATTTTGGTGTTTTCTTCGGTTAAGTTATGTAACAGACGTGCAAACTTTAAATAACACAATGCTATTTAATAGTTGGAAAATTTTCCATAGAAAATTTCTCACACCATGCATTCATAGTATTTCGAATTTTAATTGCTTAAAAGGCGTATAGCCAACAAAGTAAACAAGTATCCAAGCCGGACTCAAACCCAGGCCATCAGTATATTATATAAGAAGATAAAATCAACTGATGACCCAGGTTCGAGTCCCGGCTTGGTTACTTTTTCACTCTGTTGCCAATACGCCTTTTAAACAATTAAAATTTGAAATATTATGAATGCAAGGCGTGAGAAATTTTCTATGGAAAATTTTCCAACTGTTAAATTGATTTATTCAATCATCGATGCTGCATTCTCTTTAGTTTCGTGTTTGCTTCAGGGTTGGTAGCTCACGGAAAAATATTCCATCTTGTGCTGCGATTGTAGCCTTGTCAACAGGTGATAGTGAAAAGAGTCAGGCTGGGTATCGTTCCAAGTGGTTCAGTTGGAAGAACGTCAGTGCGCTATACTGATGACACGGGTTCCAGTCCCGGATTGCATACTTTTTCACTCTGTTGGCTATACGCCTTTTAAGCTATATAATTTTGAAAAAATATTAATGGAAGGCGTGAAAAAATTTCTATGGAGAAATTTCCTGGTATTAAGTAGATTTATTCAATCATCGATGGAGGATTCTCTTTAGTTTCGTGTTTGCCCCAGGGTCGGTGACTCAGGGAAAGATATTAAATCTTGTGCTGCGATTGTAGCCTTGCCAACATGTGATAGTGAAAAGTGCCAGGTTGGGTATCGTTCCAATTGGTTCAGTTGGTAGAACGTCAGTGCGCTTTATTGATGACCCGTGTTCAAGTCCCGGATTCGATACTTTTTCACCCTATTTACTATACGCCTTTTAAGCAATTAAAATTTGAAACATAATGCTATTTCAGAAAAACAAATATAAAATATTTCTCATGATTTATAGCATTTTAAGTTTTACATGTGCATTATTGTCCTAGAGGAAGCGACATGTTTTAATTAACTATTTTATACAAGTTGATATGCAAATATGTAATTAATTTTACTTAATCAATAACGAAAATAACAGTACGGAATCCGAGGGATGAACGAGGATGGATGTGTCCTTGGAGGTCAACATCTCCCAGTCAAAAATAAATCAATGTATACCCGATTGCGAAAGAATGAAGGATATTAGGGTGTCAAAAGAGATCTTCCGTAATCGGGTTCTCAATTTTTCTGCGACAATGCCATCTCACTGTAAATATTTAAAATTTAAAACCAATATTTAAGCATTATTGACTTTTACTTTACAAATATTTGAAACGATTAAAATATTGGTGTAATATTAGGGCGATGTCGGTTTCGTACTACGAAGATTTCTAATCTAAATATTCATTCCAAACATAAATTTTAACTTTTTGGTCTTTTAAACCAAACAACAATTATCAAGCGAAAATAGGTAACTAAAAACTAAAATCTTGTAAAAAGGAAGATGAAAAATCAATCTGCAGATAAAAAATTTTTTGTCGTAATTTTTTGATTTATTATGTAGCTTTTCTCCTGTAACTGGACTTTCTATTTCGTTTTTGGTTCAACGCACCCTTATTACTCAAGTATTTAACACAATATCAGGAATGAATCCAGAATAGAAATATTCTCAAACGAGTTTTATTGCATTTCCAAACGGATAATTCAGTTATTATTGAAAAATTACTTTATAGTATAAAGTTCCAATAGCTCCATCGTGTGTGCTAAACTTTAAAAGAAATAGCAAATTTTGGTTATTTTAAACTTGAATTTAATTAACTAACTTTAAAAATATTAAAGCCTAAATATGTCACGATCTATTTACATATTTCCAGCATGTCATTAAATAATAAAAAAAGATGAATAAATTAGGTTTATAAATATTCTAAAATTCAAATTTCATAACATTACATATTATCATATAATTTCATATTTTTATATATTATCATATAATTTCATATTTTTACGTATTATAATATAATTTCACATTTTTGCACATTATCATATATTTCCCTATTATTACATATTATGAAATTGTATGATACAATAATTATAATAATTTCGTAATATTACAAATTACGAAATTAAATTTCTATATATTTCAAACTGTAAATTAATTTTATTACACAAAATAAGTTAATTAATTTAAACCCTGAAAAGAAAAATATCTTTCTACTTATAAAAATGACAATACATATTCTTCGGTACATCAAGCTGATATAATTAAAAAAATGATATTTCATTCAGTAAATCATTTTTAAAGATATTTATCTGATTGTTACAAAACACGCCGCTAAATTACTTTTATTATAAAACTGAAATCCTATCATTTTTGCCTTTTTTCTCATTATTATTATTAATCTTTCTATAAAAAAATATTATGAAATACTTGTGTTTTATAAATGCTTGAAAGTGGGTGAAAGGTGAAAAATCTGCGCAAATATATTCGAAATAAATTTTTATTTCCCCAATAATAGTAGTAGTTTCGTAATAGAAATTAGTGAATATGATATTCCTTTGATTTATTTCTGTAAATTGCTTAAATACATGATTAGTTCAACTTTCATTGCCAAATTTATATACTTTTTTAATTCAAACCATTTGTGAATCAATACGTTCATACATCTATAATGATATATTTAAATAATTCAAGTGTCTATACTTTTTTATTGGTTCTTTACGTTCCTTTTACCAATCCACTGTTGCGAATTCTTTATTTTTTAACAGACCAACTTTCACAGTCCTTTATTTTCAGATTGGTATAATTTTAAATTTCTAATTGCTTGATTGTCTCGTTAAAAAATATTCTTCTACGTTTAAAAACGTGAGCTTCAACAGAACCACTATTTTCACTAATTCCAAAATTTTTATAACGCTATCAAAATTGTTAAGCGCATACGCTGTATTTTGATACTGAAAACATGGCTTTATTGACAATTTCCATGTATAACACGTAAAAGGGGCTAAATATTATAATAAATGATATATTAGAAAGTAATAAACTCGTTCCATTTTATGAAAACTCGTATAGACTAAAATGCAGAAAATGCCTTTATTATATAAATAATTAAATTAAATTATCAGGAAATATGTGTATAATATAAAATATATAAATAGGACGCTATCAGTATGACCAGGCTCTCAATCCACATGCAGCGTGATTAAGAGATCAATGAAAGTTTATTTCATGGCAAGTGCTTATTGTGTCATAAAACTTTAATTAAATGGCTGATATAAATCGCACTCTTTGTCTAATGAACAGTCGAGATAATTACAGTATTTGCAGTCGAACATTTTAGCTGAGTTGTGGCAAACAGTTCCAAAGGGTGTTTCTCCAAAGCATTTATGAGTCTGGTTTGAACGTAATATATTTTATTCCATTCCAATCAAACATGCACAACTCCTCTATTGAAATGGAAGATTGAAAACTGTAGTAGGCATTTACTACTTCCGTCAGTTCCTCATGATGTGGTTGAGATTATTAGATCTATCAATCTTATTGAAGAGAAGAAAAACTATCGACGCGTAGAATGAACTTCTCCAGTGGCAGGGTTATTTGGACACTTCAAAATACGTAAAAATCTGTGTTCCCAGACAGTGTATGCGGTATAAATATCAAAAAGATTTAACTCAAAGTTACATGGCGCGCTCTTCGGAACCAACGAAATCTGTGTTAGGAGGAAAAGAAGAGGATAGTAAAGGCGGGGCATGCTCGCTAATGGTTGAAAAAATGGGCCAAAGTAGGTGTCATTTGACGTCATGTGGTAACTCTTTCTTTTAGAGTGGAATTTTAAAAAGCTGAAAAGTTTACGCGAGAGTTGAAATGAATCATGTGATATGGAATGATATTTTTAATAAAAATAAAAATTATATTAGAAATGTTCCAAATAAATTCAATGTCTCAAAATATCAAGGAATAAAACAGCTGTTTTTTTACAAGAAGTGTTGCTTTTAATAGAATAAGGTTTTTAGAATAAGAATTAAAAGAATATGCTGATTAAAGATATGGAATAAAAATATAATTTAGATTTAAGGTATTTTAAACGACAGGGAAAAAGCAGAATTGTAAGAATTTTTAATAAATTAATTAAGGAAAATGGTGATTTTTTTTAATTATTATTACATGTACATAACGAAAACACAATAGAAACCTTTAAAAATTGCTGAGATAGAAACAGAAGATTTTCCTATAATGATTTATATATAAAATAAAAAATAAGTATCAAAATTGAGAAAGTAGGGAAAGTACAGTATTGAGTTACAAAACTAATGAATGAAAATGAGTGTCTAATTACTTATGTATACAAATGCGATATGAGAAAGAAAATATGGGTTAGCATGCAATTACAGAATAAAAATATTTTTTGAACCCATTAAAGAAAAGAAAGATTGATGTATCTTATAAAAATGATAATTAATTATAAGGAAAATAAAAAGTTTCCAAAAAATTACATGTAGAGCATTCAAAAAGTTAAAACTACAGCGTGTTTTTTTCAGCGTAAATATTTTTCCTTAATTTAAAATTTAACACAATCATTTACACTACAAAATTCACCAAGCATAATATAACAAACGTCTGGTATACATTTAAACAAGCAAATTAGGTACAAAGTGCTATTTAATCTAGTTTAAACCTGCTGGAAGAATTTCCTACAGGCTTAAGATACATTACTAGCTGTCCACGATAAACTGAATTAACGAACCTTTAATGAAAGAAACGTGAAAACCATGCCTTGCATATGTGTAATGTCACATACTTTAAGCTTAAGTGCTAAATTTAAATATGAATGGGAGGCAGATTTCGATTTCGCTTTCTCATTAAATAGAACTAGTATGTTGTGACCTTCACAAAACTTTCTTCACTATTTTCATATTTATTATTTCTGTTGTCAACATCCCGTTTCTATGACTTTACAAAACACCCAACAATGAGTGAGGTATCATTCGAAAGGTTGATGAACCGGATTCTGACAGAGGACACTCACATTGCGTTAAACAACTTAAACAGGTTTTTTTTTTTAATTAAAAACGGCAGTTAATTAAAAATTAAATTAGCATTGTCTTCGAAATGAAATGAAAGGTTTTCCTCAAAACTACATTGCCTTAAAAACAAAATAGCGCATTACATCTTGCTCAACAATACATATATATATATATATATATATATATATATATACTACAAAAATATAAAATTTCCGCACTATTTTATTTTATATTTATGATTAAAAAGTAAAATTCAAATTCAAATGATTAGAAGAAAAATACCCCATCAATCTATCGAAACAGTAGTATTTCAAGTGCAGCCTAAAAGTATGCTTGTTAAATTAACTTAAATTGTATTTTATATTTATTAAACTTATTTTTTGTGCCCTATTTTCCAGAAGCGGAAGCCCTTCTCTAATGCAATTAATAAACAATTGTTATTTTCTTCTTTCACACGCGTGCCTTTTGCTATCTTCGACCAGCTTTTTTTTACGTTAGGAATGAAATTTTGAAAAGCGAATTGATGATGAAATATGACATGATTTTCCCGATTTCATATTTTGTTTACCATAAAAAGTAAATACAACTTCTACCGTCTTAAATATTTTATGAATTAGAAGTTAGAACATTCTGAGGATGACACATTGTGCGTAACTTTTTATAAGTAATATTTATTACTTTGAAGATGAAGATAAATAAAACAACGGTGCATTTCGTCATAAAACAAAACGAACGTTAATAGTAGCAATTAAAAAAAAGGAAAACGAAGAAGGGGAAGAGACAAAATTTAAGGCATGCGAAGTGACTAAGTAACCAAATGTAAATTGGAATACAATGAATAGAATTTCAGTAAATGCGGTTTTAAAATCGCACATTTCACTTCTTTTAAATTTTTGTTAAACCCAAATCTTTTGACGGGGATGAACATATATCTAATTATCGGATTGTTACGTGTTCTGGTGCATTTTTTTTATTTTTACAAGTAGTTCTAAACTTTAAAGTTTTATGTAAAAATATTAATTAGTTTTTGATTTATGTAATTTTAATTGATTGATCATCTGATTGCTATATTTTCTCTAGAGCAAAAAAATTACCAAATGGCCTGATTTTTCTCAAAATCTTCATACACACACGATAATATGGTATGTTACTACAGTTGACCTCAATAAATTACCTATTGGTAAAAGAGCTTTGTAACAAGTACGGTTCGTTTAGATTATCTCTCAAAATATATCGAATAAGTTACAGCATATGGATATTAACAGAATGAAATGTATTTTAATAACGTTACACTATTTTAATATGTGAAACATTTTATTATGTTACTTAAAAAGTTAATATGATTTTTTTTTTTTTTTTTGCTGATCTGATAGTCTGATAGCTTGTTCATCCAGACTTTCACTTTATTATGGGTGCTTCTACTGAATTGAGTGCCCACCCTTTTAAAAATCTTGTTCTATAAAGGGACACAAAATTTAGTTAAAAATTATATTAATTTTTATTTCTCATGATATATCGCAATGAATATTGTATGCAAAGCACCTTAATACGCAAGACGAACATCATGAATCATTAAGGAAGACAGTTACTGTGTGTAGACAGGAATATGTCAAAGAAATAAAACATATAGAAAACTAGTAAACAGCAGATAGTTATTGACAAGGATGAATAGAATTATTTGCCTCGCTTATTAAAATTTACTACTAAAGAACATATCAACACATTAGTCCTTTAGATCAGCGGTTTGCAACATTTTTGATTTTTTCTCACGTACACCTTGTTTAGACTTTCCCATCTATGCGTACCCCATCTCACATAAACATATACCAAATACTTTTACTTTCGTTCATTAGCAATGTTCTTATGCTAGTTACCAATGTTGGATGCAGTTCTCTTCAGAATTCCTAATTTTCAACTAGTTATCTATTTTGAACCACAACATAATAGCAACATAAAGTTGCTCAAAACACTAAATATACTAACTAAACTAAACTCACTAAACACTAAGTATTCAAACTAAGCACTCACAAAGAAGGGATAAAAGTCTACATCCGTTAATACAAGTTAATCACTTTATACGAATGCTGACAATTTGCACACTAAAATGATGGCCTAGATTTCAAAAGTGTTTTAAATGTATCGTAGAAACCAGAAACTTCGAGTCGATTCACGTTTTTTTCTGCGTATTTATAGAATTAGTAGAAAGAGAACAACAATTGAAAAGGAGGTACACATGCGAAATCACAAGATATTATTAGGAGTGGGCGGAGATAATGGCGACATATGCGAATAGCCTATTTTAATTTTACACAAGTCTCTCTTTGTAAAGGAAAATTTTTCTGTTTTTATTTTAACTTTTATTTTTCGCGTTATCCATCGTTGCCAGTATAATTTTCACGTACCCCCAACTGTTCAACCACGTACTCCCAGGAGTACTCGTACCTTAGATTGGGAACCGCTGCTTTAGAGGAACAAAAGTTTTGTATCGCATTCATGCTGTCAACAACGAATACTATTTTCATTCTAGCTTACTCCCCCGCTCTTGTCGCATGCGAATGCGGTTGTTGAGCCATACAGTGTGTAGTGTCACGGCCCACAATATTGACGGATATGCTACGAATAATAATCATAACGGAATGCTCCGTCCGTACTCAAGACGAATCCCGATAAATGAAGACTATCTTTTAACCTCGATTACAGAAAGTATGCCAGTGGATTCCGGAACCACCGAACATTCTCAGCAAAATAATGCCAACACTTTAAGGAGTGCCAAAGTACTTACAGGCAGACAAACAATTAGATAGGATCTTAGTATAAATATCACGTATGTTACTGAAGTTAACAAAAGCCGTTGCAATTTTTTGCTTTAAGGTTTGCGGTTTATTTCTAGAGTTGCGCAATAGATATCAAATACATATAAGCTATGGAAGGTTATAATTTCGAACACATTTTAATAATATGGCCTTTTACAAACTAGGTAAAATTTAAGTATTTTGAATGTTTAAAGCATTGTCGTTTGGAATGGGCTTAAAGAATCATTCATTTTCAGGTCCTAAAATAATATTTGTAACATTTCTTTTTTACACAGATTGTTTTATAAATGATTTAAAACTTTGCGGTATAGTGATTTATGTACCTTTAAAATAACATTACTTAATTTGTATTATTACTTGAATGTTCATATTTTTTGAACGGATGCTCTGAGTTTTTTTAATAATTTATTGGTGGCAAGTGTTTGTTTCGGTGATTGTCTCGGATAAAAATTTCAATGAGATTTGATACTGTGGGATCTAGGTAAACAATAATATCTCAAACACAATGGAGATAACACATGAATGTGAAGACTAGAGCAGACATTTATTGAGACATGAAATACACAAGAAGAACTAGAAAATGCATGTAAGGTTGATCAGCCCAACTAAAGATTTTGTTGCCATTTGCATATTTTACATCACGAATATAATAGGAGAATCATTTTTTGCTTTTTTCATTAAATCGTAAAAATAATCAGGTCTTTAAGACTTACTTGAAATACAATCCAACTACTCCGAAAAAAAATTAGGAATGAAAATTATATCCAGCATCGTGAACAGTAAATCAATGATGACTGGGGAATATTTTTACTGCATTGAGTTGAGATACTCGATTTAGACGTTGCTCATTTTCTCGCATTACTGTTTTACAGATGTTTAAAAAACTGGAATGTCCGTATGTTATTGTGCCGATCATTTTT
This sequence comes from Maratus michaelseni, assembly GCA_963931845.1. Classification (NCBI taxonomy): domain Eukaryota; kingdom Metazoa; phylum Arthropoda; class Arachnida; order Araneae; family Salticidae; genus Maratus; species Maratus michaelseni. The sequence goes on along the minus strand of OZ007593.1, from coordinate 199,279,473 downwards.
CTGCGCGACTGTTCATACGCGAGCAATTAGCTTTTGTTATTTTGTTAACATCTCATTGTAATATTTTTAGATAAGGATAATGAAAAAAAAACACTTATACAATAATTAATATTGGCTGAAAAATGTGTGATTCCTGTTTGATAAGCAGTGCTGATAAGCAGGCCAGATATATATTTCGCGAAAAAAAGGGAACAATTTGATTTTAATGTACTTTAAAGAATAAATACATATCATACTTTAAAAATATATAATATATGATATTAATAATAACTAAAAACGATAAAAGGAATATATGAAAAAATAGTTAAAACCGTTTGTAATAAATAATGATAATGAAATATTTTAAATATGTATTTTCCATCTCTTAAATTGCTTTGGAAAAATTAAATTAATTTTATTTATTTTAATATTATTAATATGATTTACTAATACAAAGGAACAAAATGCTTGACAAGAATTTACGATAATTTCCTAGAGTAAAATTTGGAGGAATAAAATATTACTTCTCTAATAATGTAATACTTTTATTTAAAATGACGATACCTTGATACAAATATAAATGTATTTTTATCGCTGAAATAAATGATTATTTTACGAAACAAAGAAGAACTGATAAATGGATAACTGAAATAAAAGTTGCATCAAAATGAATTTCAATTTTCAATTTGATATTAATTGTATATTATTTTACTATTTGTAACTGTTGAATTACTTTAAAGATAAATATATTCTTCAACGATAAAATCAATTATACTATTTTCAAAATATCATGAAATGTTTATTTTAATATAAAAAAATATCATAAAGTAACACTATAAAAATGTATTGTGTTATATAAACTTTTTTAAAGATATTTCATTAAAATATTTATATATAATGTGTGTCATTTTTATGAATTATAATTTTCCAGCTGTGTGAAAATGTGTCCATGCCAGGATTTGATCCAGGGACATTTAGCTTAAGCTGCTTCGGTCTGCTGAACAAATCTGGCGGACACAATCCACTAAGACATGCTTTTATGATAATGGCATCTGTTTTGTTCTACGAAACAGCTCAAACGAACGGAAATAAATTAGTGTGATGGAACTCAGAGAAAAAGTTGGATATGTACTTACATTTCATTAATTTAAAACAATTATTATAACTTGCAAATAAATCATTCGAGGTGTAATTTTCCAACTGAGTAAAAAGTGTCCATGCCAGGATTTGAAATAGGAACCTGACCTTTTGGTTTTGTTCTGTTGAACTGTTTTAGATAACATACCAGATGTCATTGTCAAAAAATGTTGTCTGAGTGGTTTGTATCCGATATATTTGTCCGTGATTACTCAGCGTTGGCAGAACGTTGAAACTTAAAAACGTAAGATCCGAATGTCTTTGGTTAAAATTCTTAGTTAGAAAATTACAACTTGTATAATTTATTTACCAATTAGAAATTTTTTTTTAAATTAGTGATATGTATATTTTATGTTTACGTTATTACATATGATTATAATGTTATCATTATAATAGAAAGTACATTTTTATTTTAATAATTTATCAAAATAACCAATTTTTGAAATGCACATAATGTTTAGAAGTACATTGAAGATTATGATATAAGATACTACATATTAGTAATTGAAAAAATAACCTTTGTTTTGGTTCTTATGCGCATAGGTTTAGACCAGAATGATAAATACGTGAATTTCGATTCAGAAATAAAATGTCTATTAGATATTTTTTTCTATTTTAAATATGTATATAAAGCATTACCACAATATTCCTATTATTCACATTCCCTTAGGAAAATAAACAAAAACCTTGCAGGATGCCCATAAAATTACATGAAGCATTCTGAGTTTTCTAGTGAGTAATCTATTGAGTGAAATGTAATACAATTAAGTTTACGTGCACAGTGCAGCATGCGGGTTAGAAATCAAAAATAAAATATTACCAAAACACGCATGCAGCAAAATTTTGGAGTTGAAATAACAAATTAAAAAACAACTTTCCAAAGAAAAACTACAGCTTGTGGCCGCGTTCATCAACTTCAGATGTATGCTTTATATGATAGCTTTTACGAACAGGCCGTTGTCGTTTTCATGAGAATTTGCAATTTCATACGAATTGAATTTTTCCAAATGTGGAAAAAAATGTCCAAGACGGAATTCGAATCCGAAACCTTTTGACTTAAATTACCAATGCTCTACCAGTCGAGCTACCTGGGGGTGAGAGCAGGCGAGCATATTTTGCTCAGATAACGTTATTGGTCTGTCATGTTGACAGCTCAGCAAATTGTACCGCAGGAATTGGAACTACATTAAAGGATGGGTACACATAGGCACTGTTCTTTTTTCTCAATCATACTGTTTGGTAAAGTTACCTTACGAATTAAAGTTTTTCAACTGTGCGAAAAAATACTCAAGCTGGGATTCGAATCGAAAACTTTTTGATTTAAATTGACAATGCTCAACTGATCGAGCTACCTTGGCCAACAGCTTGCGAGTACATTTTGCTAAGGTAACCTTATTGAGAGTAGCATACTGTCTACCATGTAAACAGCTCAATAAAATATATCGCATGAAATGGAAATAAATTAAACGATGGGTAAGTAGATACATTATTTTTTTTCTCAGTCATACTGATCGGTAAATATATCATACAAATTTTTCCAACTGAGTGAAAAAATGCACAAGATGAGATTCTAATCCAAAATCTTTTGACTAAAATTTCAAAGGCTTAACTGATCGAGCAACCTTGGCCGACAACCAGTGGGCATATTTCGCTCTCATAGCCTTATTTACAATAGAGTGTTGCGTGCCATGTGGCCAGCTCAACAGAATATACCGCAGGCAGTGGAAGTCTATTAAACGGTAGGTACGAAGATACACTATTTTTTTCTTAATCATACTCATTTGTAAAGCTATCATATGAATGGAATTTTCCCAACTTTTTGAAAAAATGCCCAATTCGGGATTCGAATCGAAAACATTTTAACTTGAATTGCCTATCTGGGCTATCTTACTATAATTCAATTATCTATACTTAAATCGCCAATTGAGCTATCTGGGCCAACAACCAGCGGACATATTTCGCTCAGATAACCACATTTGCAATGGTATCTGGTCCGCCATGTAGACACCTCAACAGAATATACCGTAGAAAATTAAACTCAACTAAACTCTGGGTATGTAGATAAACTATTTATTTTTGTAGAAATTATTCAATTGCAGCAATTAAGACCTCAATTCTAACATCTTTATTCAAGATTATTCGCCTGTGCATTTGCACATTGCGGATTAAGTGCGAATTCTTTTACGAAAGATTCAATTTTACTACTTTTAAAGACTGTATATAAATAAATAAATATTTCGAAACCATCTTTTGAAGCCAAAACACATTATTCTTAAATGATAAATACGGATTGGACGTTTTTCTTCGAATAAACGTTTTAAAAAGATTATTAAATATTTAATATTATATTTAAAAGTTTAATTCAATTTTTAAGATAAAAAAACATAACAAAACATACATTTTTCATTTTAAAATGTCAAGTAATGCCTATTTTCTAAAGAATATTAGAATGTATTTATGTTAATGACTTCTCTCATTTTTACTATTTATGATAATGGAATTAATAATAGTGATAAGTTGTTTTATTATCAGTATCAGTAATAATTAACCCTATAAATATTAATTCAGTGAAATCTTTAGTGTTTGCAATATTTAAAAAAATATTTTTTTTATAAAATCGAAACACTGCAAAAGACAGAACTTTAAGCCTATCTAACCTGTGAACTGTAAACAGCATCACAGTAACGCATTATTTATTTTTTTCATTTAAATGTAAATCATTGTACTTAGATCTGATCCTTTAAATGCAAATCATTGTACGTAGATCTGGTCATTTAAATGCATTTTCGATTACGTCATAAAATAAATATTTTTTTTTTCTTTCCTATTTATTTATTTATTTGAGCATCTGAATATTGTGCAATATGGTAATAGGCAAATGAATTTCCATTAACAACCAGTATACAATTTTTAAGTATACTTAGATTTCCATCATTAAAATTCTATGCATATCGAAAAAACATCTTTTAAAGGAAAACTCGCGTGTATTATTATAAAGTATTTAAATATCTGCACGTGCGACGAAACAAAATGCTAATGTTAAGCAAAAAATGAACACTAGCAAAACGTTGTCTACTTATTTATTTCCAAAGGTATGTGGACAAAGGATAAGTTTAATTAAAGGAAATTTTCTCTTTTATGAATAGTAACTAGTATGTAAACAATTATTGGCATTATACAGAGGGTTTGCGCACAGTTCTGCAACAATTTATATATTCTCTATAATTAGAATTTAAATGAAAAAAAAATTAACTATATGCAAATAGAATGAATTCGGGATAGGGTTTAATTATCATGTGCATCATTAATAAAATTCTTTGCTTTAAAATGTCATTGGAAAATAAACAATGGGTCGAATGGTATGTATTTGTGCTTTACAAGGATAAATATTCTTGTTTGATTAGTAAAAGTGACCGTGAGAAAATCATGTTATTAAGGATTCTACACGTAAAATAAGTGACATAATTAATAAAAATTAACATAAATGTGGAAGTATACATTTGTCTTGGAAATGGGTATAAAGTGCATACTCAACAAAAATACGTTTATCGCTTATTATATCAAACATAGCACCTCATGTTTTAAAAGAAAATCTAATCCCACGAAGAACTATAGAAGAATCTTTAAACATGTCTACAGTAACTGAAACAAAATTATAAAAAAATATTTAAAGCTAATAAAAACCTTGTCATTGGGGGCCACCGTAATACTTAACCATCATGGAGAGATGCATAATATAAAATATGAAAATAAAACTTGAGTAAACTATCTATAAAATGTATTGCAATTCGAATAAAATCATGGCTTGATGACATCATAAACTTTAAATTCTCCATTACTGAATTGCGTAAAAGAAACATCCTTATAACTCCAAAATTAATATTCAAAATTTTAATGAAATACAGGGTCATGAAAAATCGAAGTCTAGTAGGCAGCTTTCCAGGGCATTTCAAGCCTCGTGCTATTTCGTTTTGACGAGATTGACGTGTATTACAAAAGAAAGTTGGTTTTTAAACCTACAAACGTGCTTATGGTAAATAGTTGTTTCAGGTACTTCAAAATAAAGTGATTTTTGAAGTCCACGGAGATTCCAGCCATTTGGTGACATTTGACGTATTCTGTAATGGGGTTTTGTTTATAGTGTTACAACAAAAGCAGCCATTTTCTTTACGTAATATGAGTTTTTAATTTAGTAGAGTGCATTTAGTTTATTTGAGAAATAGCTGAGTCCAAATTTTATTATTGTAGTTAATGGCTGTCTTCTACAAGCCCATCTTCTTTTTAATATATTCCAACATACACTGTAAAAAAATAGTAAAATTTCAGTAGATGTACTGTAAATTATCAGTACTTGTACCGTTTTACGTTGTAGTCTGAAAAAGTTTATTAGTTTACCATAAAACATATTCAATCTTACATGCTGAAAAATTGCACTTATTCATTTTCAATGTCAGTAATTTGTAGGAAAACAAATTTTGAGCAAGCATATTAAAAAAAAAAAAAAAATCATCTATAATCGTGTTATCGGCAAAAATCAAATGGACCTAAATCAGGATTGTGTATTAGTTTACACCAAATATTTACCTTAGGCAAAACACGAAAACGTATTGAATAAAATCATTACGTTGCCGAGCTCCCAAATTTGACAATTGTGGTGGCTAACCCAACCATTAATTTGGAATGCTGCAGCACCAATAAAAATTTCGATTGAGGTAACTTTAATCGTTGTATTCGTAACAAATCGTACAATAACATCGTAACAAATTTGACGTGTAACCAAATTAACAAATGCATCGTAAAAATTTGGCGCGTTTTCTATCGGTCAGATTCCTTAATATTGTATCTTCGATGGATTAGATAAACATGAAATCAAAGACGTTTTGAATAGGCATTCTGAATAAATTTTTATTGATGCCAAATTTTAAATTTATCTTTAAATTTTCGCAATTGGAGATTTGTTTAAGATCATGGTTTTAACATTTTAAAACTGATTATACCAATGAAGAATTTCTTGTTTGTGTCTGTAGACTTTCTCCGTAAGTACGCCGAAATTGACGCTACAGTGTAACAACCGATGAAGTCAGCATAACATAACACATACTTTCACTTTTCTACATTTCAGCGTAACATAACACATAATTCTTTATATTTATTGTGATGTACACCCACCATTACTGCTGTAAGGTGACTCAGTTGTGCATTAGATGCCGTGCGCAGTGAAAGCGTCTGCACATGTTCTAAGTGACTTTTATATCAACTCTATAATCATTTGGCAAAGAAAACAAACTTGTATGATTTCTGAATCGTTATTGTATTAGTAATTAAGTCACGCTTTCTATAATCTAAAGTATATCATTTTGAAATCAGGAACATCTACTATAGTATGATATACTGTAGAATATCGTAATTCCATAGTAGATAAACACTATATAGTAAATTTTAGCAAATATTGATCAAGATTACTTGTCATATTTTGGCTATAAATTAGACAATAGTGTCAAAAAACACTGTTCCAACATTGAAGCATTTATACTTTGTCAATATTACACTGATAATCGAAAAAAATATTTCATCATTTCATTTCCAATTTTTTTTCAGTAGTTCATGAAATTCCTTGTATATTGCATTTTTTAATTTCAATTAATGTTCGCTAGGTAACTAATTGGTATTTATATAAGTATGTTATGTGCAAGCATTTAAAATTTGTTTTTTATCAGCTTGTCGATTGTTTAACTGGCATCCTCTTTCTGCTCGAATTTTTTAAGTTTAATCTTTTCTTTTTCTACCCAAAGCATTATCTCTTCTTTACTTTGAACAGAATTTTACGTTTAATAAGTGCTATCATTATCATTTATTTCTGAATGAATGCCTGGTTTTAGATCAAAAGTGAAAAAAATCATAGTTCTATAAACACACTATCAAAAAGGTTTGAATAATAATAGCAATTTATGCATATTATATAAAGATGTTTCAAAGATAGTTTTGTTTCCATAACATGTAATCAACTCCGAATAAAAAAAATAGATTTTAGAATACAAAATTTCAAGCATGGAAATATAATAAGTAATAATAAAAACACAAAACAATAAAGTGTCAGGATCCATAAGCCGTGTTTTTTGCCCATGAATTTAGCCTAAACTCGATTTTGTTATACTGACTTAATTATTTCACTTTTTAATATTAGACGGTTTATCCTGCACGATTTCAACAATAGTTTTTGCATTTTGTTCGGATTTATATGACTTACACAAGCTCAAATTTCGTATTATTTATAGTTTTTGCTGAAAAATACGCAATTTCTCCTAATTTGACCTCAATTATTTATATGAGCGCAATCGTGCAACACTTTCTTCTTTACATATTATTAAATACATCAAAATTTACAATAAAAATGTGATAAATGTAAAAATAAATGTAAAAATAAAAGTGTTTCAAAGCTGCGCTAATAGTAAAATATTAAAAAAAATATATTAAAAATTGAGGTAAAGTTAGGCGAAATTTTGTATTTTTCGTCAAAAACTATGAACAATACGAACTTTGACCTTGTGTAAGTTATAGTAATCCGAACAAAATTAAAAAAAATATTGTTGAAATCGTACAGGATAAAACTTCTAATATTCAAAAGAGGAAATAATTAAATCAGTATAAGAAAATCGAATTTTAGTCTTATTTCATTGGCCAAAAACACGTCATATCGACCCTGATCCTTTATTGAGAAAAAAGTGCTTTCTTTCATATCTGCAATAAAGAGAAAATTACATATTTCCCAAAAGTATTGTAAATTTTCTAATATAAAATTGTAAAATACATAAACTTACCTTTCTAAAAATCTATTTCTGGACACCGTCTGCCTTTTTAATATAACTAAATTTACGATGTTTCTTTTAGCAAAAATAATGTGAGACTTCTCAAGTGATAAACTTTTGAATAAAATATTAACCCACAGTATAGCCGTCTGTTGGGGGATTATAGGAACAGTTTATATAACTGTATTGTTAGAAGATTGTCGCGAATTGAATTGAATTATACTGGTATTTATCTAAAGAAATTTTATATTGGCAACACTGCTAACAGGAGATGTTTTTTTATAAATGTATGTTGCTAAGCTGTGTGAGAAAATGGTGTTGTCGAAATGCCTTTGTGGAATGTTTATTCGGCACGGAAGTGAAAGAATAAATGTATTTGTTGTTGTGTTTTAAGACTGTTTTCACTTATTGAAATATTATTTTCTTCTGTTTTTAAAAAAAATAATGCAAGTTTTGGAACGGGTAGATTCATAATTTCAAAAATCGCTATGTCTGTTTGCGATAGGTTTGGAAGCAATTAATGAAATATTCTTGTAAACCTCTGGGGAGGGGAACAGTGGGTATGTAGCAAATATGCAAAGAGGTGATAGAAAGGGTTACGTTAAAGAGGTATTTGTTTGTAAAGAAGTAGAAAAGTGTGTAAAGAGGTATAAAATGTATTAAAGAAAGACGTTTACCACAAGATTATTGCATGGATATTTCAAAGAACCTTAAGGAAAAAAAATGAAAGAAGATTTTTTCTAAACAAGTTTCACATTACTGATTGCAATAGCACCAAATCATGACATTATATTTCATTTGGCAAATGAAAAACGAAAGATTTAAATAGGCAAAGAGCAAAAGTTAAAAGTTATTCCTCTTCTTTTGCCCCACGCTGTAAAACACTTTATTAAATGTTTGAAATGCTTGTTTTTTGTTATGTAACTAGTTATTAGCATTTTGAACGTTTCAGAACTCATTTAAATAGTTTTCTTTTTATTTAACCGACAAACAAAATATAACGTATCCCAAGTTAATTTGCACTTTTTTTTGTTAACACTATGTAGTGGTTATCGGTCAAGAAGTTTTCTTCTCGATTACATTCCTAAAGTCAGACAAAAGTCAGCGGGGTCGTTAGTACCAAATTATACGGTAAAAAAAGACAAATCGTTCTTAAAATCGAAAAAATATAATGTAACCACAAACTATAATATATAATACCATCTTCCGAGTAGCGCATGATTCCGAAAAGGATTATTTATCTTTAGAAACCTCATAAAGTATTTTCGAAGTTTAAAGAATACTTTATAAAAACAAAGTGTCTTTTGCAGCCACTGATTAACGGAAACCTTTCCGAGTTTTTTAGGTAGATTTCGTAAGAAATACTACCTATTACATTCTCACCTAAGTTGGAAATTTTGAAAAAAAATTGCAGATCTACGCCGATCATGACTCCCAGAACCCAAAACCCCAGTTCAAAACTTTATCTATCTATCTATCTATCTATCTATCTATCTATCTATCTATCTATCTATCTATCTATCTATCTATCTATCTATCTATCTATCTATCTATCTATCTATGTCACTTTTTTCTGACCACGATAACTGGAAAAATTCTGCATAAATCTCTTCCAAACTGATACATAAAATCAAGGGTCATAAAATCTCGGTCAAGTTCGTTAATGGGCAAAATCGAACCAAGGGGGGGGGGGGGAAATGTTTTTTTTTTTTGGTGAAAACAGAAAAACCCTCACAATTTCTTTATTTTTATACGTATCGAATCCGTTTAAAGTTATTATTACTTCTAGGAGAAGGGCCGAAAATTTGTGTATGACAGATTTTTGATATAATTAAAAATGGCCCCAAGGGGGGGGGAAAAAGGAGGGGTTTTAGAAGAAAAAAAATCATAGCTTCGTCAATTCACAAGATATCAAATCCGCGTAAATTTATTATTAATCCTCTTAGTATTATCTAAAACTTTTATATTGACAAATTTTTTATAGGACCAACCGTTATAGCAAAAAAAAAAATCGCTGCCGGCTCCGCCTGCAAACAAGTTATTTTTCGAAGTAGGCGGTTCCAACTCCCGCATCTTTTCGAAACTGATACATAAAATCAAGGGGCATAAAATCTCGGTCAAGTTCGTTAATGGGCAAAATCGAACCAGGGGGGGGGAAGGGGGGGGACTTTTTGTGTAAACAGACAAATCACCATAATTTCTTAATTATGATACGTATCGAATCCGTTTGAAGTTATTATTATTTCTAGGAGAAGGACCGAAAATTGATGTATGACAGATTTTTGATATAATAAAAATTGCCTTAAGGGGGGGGGAGGGAGGTTTTTGAAGAAAAAAATTCATAACTTCGTCAATTCCCAAGATTTCAAATCCGCTTAAATTTATTATAAATACTCTTAATATTATCTAAAACTTTTATATTGGCATGTTTTTTATAGGACCAACTGTTATAGCCAAAAAAAAAAAAAAAAAAAAAATCCTTGCTGGCTCCGCCTGCAAACAAGTTTGGTTTCGAAGTAGGCGGTTCCAACTGCAGTATCATCGCAAAAAGGTCATTTCTTCCGCAATTCCCGACAAACAGGTGCCCCACGGTCTGCGTCTTCGAAATCTGCCTGTGCCTGTAAGCCGAGCCGTCAGGGATTTTTTTAAATAGTTAGTGTACTAATCAATTTTCTCGGCATGGAATATAAGTTTTTTGGATGCTATCAATTCTCAAGAAAATATTTTTATGTTAAAAAAACATGTTTTTTACTGGTAAAATTGATACATCAACAGCATTAGCAAGAACATTAAAATTAATATTATTTTGTCACTCTTGCATTTTTTAATTCAGTTGGGCAGCGGAAAATGTTTAATTGAGAATTGAAAGTATCCTGAAAACAGATATCCCGGTTGGAGAAAACTGACTAATAAACTATATGAATGACTCGTAAACGGTTACGAAAATCAGTTTCACACAAAAAAAACAAACATTGTTTTTATAAATGCTTAATTGAATCTCTAAAATATATTGGATTTGGGGTTACTATGGATAAAGGACGATTTTCAGAATGGTGCTAACTCGAAAGAGGTTATTGTATATTTTCATACATAGTTATATTGTATTTTCTTACATTAAGAAGCATTTGTCTTTTTACCTCATTACTTACTTACCTCTTTACTTTCCAACATTGTTAAAAAGTGTTTATGAATTCGGATTGTCAGTCTGGCTGTCTGCCGGTCTGTTTGTCCGTGCTCTAACTCGCGTAAATATACTCGGATTGAAATGCCATGCAATTGGTGTATGTTACTGAACGTTACTAGGGCATGTTTGGTATTGAAAATGAAGTGTGTAGAATTTGTAGTCTTTATATACTCAAAAAATTCCGTTACATTACGATCTGTGAGGAAAAATCATTTGCGGTTTATTTTAATGATGTTACACAATTTCAAACATACTGAAATTAATATAAATCACTGAGGTGCACTACAAGAGGCTTACTATAGAATATGGTGTACATATCACTTATAGTTCCTTTATAGAGACACTCAAAAGAATTCCGTTACATTACGGTCCATGGAAAAAAATCGTTTGGTGTTTATTTTAATAATGTTCTACTATTTAACCCCTATTCAAATTGATATATAATATAACTAATTACAAGAGGTTTAGTACAGAATATTGTGTGTATTGCATTACAGAGCTTTATAGTATTAGAGGGACACAAAGAATAATTCGGTACTGTCTGTTAACAATAATTGCTGGAATTGCGTTTTCAGTTGCTGAACGCATTTTTAAATTTAACTCATTTTTTGTCTATCACATGGTGTGTGTAAATAATTCTATAGATCATATACAGGGCAGCTCAAAATTTGACAAGTAAATTTCCATTTATTGACGAAAATTCCAGAAGAGAAATTTTAAACTGTGCGACGCTTTTTTCCAACTGAACTAAAATTCAGCTTTGTACATATTATGTAATACAAATCTATAGATCATATACGAGGGAAGTTTGATAAGTCCGTGACTTTGGAATGAATAAACTAATATACATACCAAAATGCATTTTATTTTTCGACATAATCTCCTTCCATAATGATACACTTTTTTCAACGATGTTCTAACTTTTTTAATCTTTCCAAAAAATAAGATTTCTCAAACTCCACAAAATAGGCATTTGTGACATTAATGATCTCAGAATTTGAAGAAAGTCTCTTTCCTCCAAGCCATTTTTTTTTTCAATTTGGAAAAAGAAAAAGTCACTGGGGCCAAGTCAGGAGAGTAGGGTGGATGAGACAGCAGTTAGTATCGTAATTCAACCAATTTAGTTGTAGCGATTGCAGACAAGTGCGTTGGGGCATTGTCATGATGAAAATGTACTTTTTTCTTGGACAAATGTGGCCGCTTTTCTTTCAATTTTGCATTTAAACGGTCTATTAAATCAGCATAATATTGCCCGGTGATAGTTTTTCCATTTTCCAGATAGTCAATGAGGATTACTCCGATTGAGTCCCAGAAAACTGTGACCATAATCTTTCCACCCGATGGAACTGTTTTTCCTTTTTCGGCGCACGTTCATTAGAAGAAGTCCGCTGTTTACACTGTTCATTCATTTCTGGTGTGTAGTAATGTATCCATGTTTCATCTTCTGTAACATAACGCCGCAAAAATTTTCTTGAATTGCGTTCGAACTTGTCCAAACATTGCTTTGAAATTGTTACACGAGTCCGCTTTTGATCCACTGTTAGCAGTCACGGCACCCATCTTGCTGATAATTTTTTCGTGCCCAAATGTTCATGCAAGATATTGAATACACGTTCATTTAAATTTTTGCCTTCTTAGCTATCTCACGCACGGCTTTCAACACGATATCGTGGAATTTTTTTTATCATTTCTTCAGTCGTGATCTCAATTGGATGTCCAGAACGTTCTGCATCTGTTGTGCTCGTACGGCCACAACGAAATTCCGTAAACCACTTGTGAACCATACCATACCATGTAATGCAGAAGAGTCTTCATAATATTATATCAACTTTTCTTCAATTTCGGTAATTGTTTTTCCGCGCAAACAGTGTTTTATCAAAACACGGAATCCTTTTTTCTCCATAGAATCCAACAGAACACAATCTATTCAAAATATCGTCTGCAAATTGCACGAATGTTGCCGCAGATGATAATAAATTGGAAATATAATAATAACAGTGCGATCTGACCGCCACCTTTTTTAAAGTCACGGAGATGTCAAACTGCCCTCATACAGGGGTGTACAAAACATTCGGATATTTATCCGAATAGTGTTTTTAATTCCCGAAATTGTGTTTTTAAATATGCTATGCGTTTTCCAAATTGTCTACTTAAATAGGCTATTGCACAGGTCATCATGAAACAGCGGACCGTGAGAGCACAACTGAAAGAAGTTGTAATAATTGCATAATAGTATTAAGAGACTCGTCATCAGATCACACAGCATATGATACAAGATGACCTCAATATCGCGGGGCACTACAGAGGTGTTTGAAAGAACAAAAGAACGCAGTGACTCATCAATACTCTGATACTATATCACAACTAGTCGGATATGCCAATCCCAAAACTTTCTTCTATCTCAGTCATGTTAATACTTCAAAATTCGCTATCACATCGCCAATAAGATCAATATTTTTCGTCATTATGTTATAATTATGAATAAAACCACATTGTTTTATCTTTAATAATAAGTGTGATTTTTACTAGTTCTTAAAAATTATTAGTGATTTATAAATACGCTCCGCCCTTTTCCCGGCAAAACTTTTTGTTGGAATATAAAATTTAGTTTAAATTTAGTTAAAATTTAGCAGTACGTCAGCTGCATGCGAATCGTCGGGTTACCGGGATGCGATCAACTGATGTATACTAAACTACGAAAAGTCCTACTGGCCTGAACCGACAGAAACAGATAGCCTCCCTATTCCTTGGTTTTACGATTTTAGCTAATTTTACTGGAAAACACGAAGCTAAAATGCATGGAACCTAATTAAAGAAGATTCAATCCCAGTTCTCGTCAACATTGAATTTGAATGAGAATATCGCCAGTCCTCTACAGCCAAGTTGGCTTCATTTATGGCAACCTATTTTGGTCACCAAATTTGGCGATATTTCGCCAACTGTCGCCATGTTTGGCGAGAATTTGACGTTGGCGAATATAAATATATAGTGATAAGCATATAATAGGAACAATGGTCACAACAATGAAAGAAAATTTGCCGAAACCATGTTAACTAAAACTCGTAAATTAAACCTGTTTATGGATGAATTCTGCTGTCTTGTTTTAAAATGTCATCCACCCTAAAATTTCAAACTGCTATATCTCAGCCATTTTTTAAGATAGAGGCAAAACAAAAATTGTTCCGGATTCTCCGGATCAAGCCCGAAAATTTAAAGAAAAAAACTTTTAGGATGTCTAAATTTTTTGTACATCTCTTCGAATTTGAAATCCTTAAATGGCTATCACAGCGCCCCCTTTCGTCGCAATATCCCCAAATTCTAATAGAACCTGCTTGCCATTAAAAAAACATAGAAAAAAATGTGGTTCAATTTAAAGCATAACTTTATACACTTTTCGATGATACAATAAGGGCGGACAGACGGACAGACAGACATTTTGTAACAACAGGTTTTTCGGAATCTCAGACCCCTAAAACGTGTAAATCCGTCGAAAACCGGAAGTCGAAAAAATTTTGATTACAATACTTTCTTCTATTATAGATAGAAGAAAGTAAAAAACAGTCGATTGTAACTAAAAGCGACTGTAAAATCTGTATACTCATTTCATTAAGTAACAGTTATAGCTATATTATTTATTATTTAAGTTTAAAAAATAATTGGTTTAATATGTTTATCAGTTTTAAACAACTTTATTTTAATTTAGTTTAATATTTTATTACCTATTCTAACTTACGTTTATTTTAGTTATTAATAAGTTTACAACAACATTATCAGTTTGCGTTATAGTTTACATAAAATTGCTGAAATCTTACATCGCAATTTCATACTTAAAATTTAATTTTCAAGTTATTTTAATGTTCATTTTGTTAAAAAAGCTTTTTTTGCCTTAGTAAAGTATTGGAGCAGTTTTTCTTTATACTTTTAGAATTAATAATTTATTGTGAATTGCATTATTAAGTTACATTATTATGCGTATACTACAAGCAGTATTGCTCATGATTTTTTAAATAATTTTGCATTATTTTTACATAAGTAAAGCATCACCTGGTTAGTTTATTTTTCTTGATATATTATTTATGGGCGTTTTCCTTTCTTTTTAGTACTGGTAATTTATGTTATTAATCATTTTCCAGGTTTGTTTTCTTTTTGCTGAAGTATTTTATTCACAATATTTTTCTTTTGTCCTGAGCAATACGACCTTTTTTAAAAATTATTAATGGTAAACAAAGCCATTGTTTCGCAAATTTTCATTAAACGTTGTTTAACTTTGTTTCATTTGATAATTTTTTTAAAATATTTATTATTATTTACAATTATAATCATGTAATGCTTACAGTTTATAGATGTAATTCTGTAATAGTGTATGTTAATGTAAACAGTGGGTTTGTGTGTTCGTCTCGGGATTCCACTGATCCTCTAAAGCTAAAGATAGGTCCCCGGGCGGTCATCGCTTATCCCCCCCCCCCATCCTTGTCTACTTAAATATTATCTTTCACCTTATTAAATGGTAAAGATTTGTAAAATTATTTTGGAAATTTTGAAAAGTGTTACATAATCAATGCGTGACGCAATATTTTTTTTTCTTGTTTAGAGCGTGGTAAGTAAACATGAAAAAGTAAATCAGTTTTCTGAACTTTGGCTGAAAAAAATTAAGATATGAATAAATAAAAAAAATTGTTCCTTGAAAACGTATTTATGGAAATAGGCCAGAATATTGTGCTACTGAAAGTATTTCAACAGCTTTATTTCCTGTAACAATCGAGATTATTTATTGTTCTTCTAATATTCGATATAAAAATTTTATTTCATTAAACCATAATTATGCCAATAAAAATAAACTATTTCAAATAGGTGACAGTAACCCATATAGCACATGTGCTTCCCTAGGACATCCCCAGGAAGATTGACATACATCCCCCAGGCATCCCTGAGGATGCAAAAATTTGTCACCAGGAGGTCCTCAGGAACAGAAAATGTCCGCCTCATAGCATCCCGGGGAGCTCCCCAGGACCTCCTTCAGGTTCCTCCTTAGGTTGTTCTAGGGAAGATTTCAGGAAGTAATATCGGAGGAATTTTGGAGACTTCAGGGTCACTTAATGTGCATAAAAAACATCCGAAGTTATTATTATTCGACGTAATGTAAAAAGTATTTATTTATTTATTCATTTTTTCTTTTAATAAATACGGACATTGTTTAAAAAAATAAATTTACATAACACATATAACAGACATTGCTTTTATTAATCACGCACACAGAATCACATGAAAGCTATGGTACAGATATTACGGAATAAACTTTCTTACCGCCGACTGGATTTGAACCTGGGTACTTACGCATACGAGAAACACGCTGTAGTGATTACGCTACACGGACGTTGTACGTGAGTAGTTTATAAGGTATTCATGTATTTCTTTCTTCTCATATGAAAGTCAGTAAATCGAAAGTCAGTAAATGCATATTTTTAAGCCTCGTATAGCAGGAATTCTGTAACTTTTATTGCAAATAAACATGCATACCCTTTGATACATATTCAATACAATTTTAAATTGATAACTTGAAAAAAAGCGTATTAATAATTATTTAAGGCTGTTCTCAAACCCAAAGAAGCTGCTTTTTGGCACATTTTTTAACTCGTTTTTGTTCGGAAATGCAGCATTAAATTGGCAGGTGGTCTTATTTACAAACTATGTAATACTAGAAAAACGTGTTTTTTTTTTTTTTTTTTTTTTTTTTTTTTTTTTTTTGTAAACGCAGATTTTTTAGAAAATACTGTGAAAGTCGCCGTTTTGAACCGAATTTCCCACGCGGCATCACAATAAACGGGAAAAGGGTAGTGTTTTATCATTTGCAACAACAATGCGAATTATCATTTTAGTTAGGAGCCACATATATCAGGGTCAGGGGTCTATGATAAGGGGGCAAATTAAATAAAAATATTTACAATTAAATAAATTAAACTATAAATTATAAATAATCACAATTAAAGAAAGTAAGAGAAAAATTGACGTTTTTATAAACCAAAAGTTGAAAAACAAATTCAAAATGCACTTTTTTAAAAATTATAAATATTATAATTTTAAATTTAGAATTAGAATAATCAAAACTGAATTTGATTTCTAATATTGATATTACAATATTACAAGTTGTTAAACGATATATCTATAAAAGCTTTTCTGAGTTTAGGCATGCTAGGCTGTTCTCAAATCCAAATTGGCTACTTTATGACATATTTTTTAGTTCATTTTTGTTCGGAAACGCATGAAATTGGCAGGTGTTCTTATTTATAAACTTTATAATCAAAAGATGTTTTCCATTTTTTGGTAAAGACAGAATAATAAAATATAAAATTATTAATTATTTGAAAATGTAATTTAATAAAAGAAGAATAATAAAAGTAAATATGCTCGATATAATTTAAATATGATTCGATTTTGAAACTTACATGAAAATTAGCTTTTACAATCGAAATAAGATTTTTTAAAATAGATTGTTTAATTTAAAAATGCTTATCTCTAATCTATTAACTGGCAAATTCTGAATATGTACAAATATGTAAATATATATTAAACTGTTGACAAAATCCTTATTTGTAACAAATTTTTGATTCCTTTTGATTTCTTACTGTTACAGAAAAAAAAAAAAAACTCATTTATTAGGAATGATAAAAGAAATATATATATATATATATATATATATATATATATATATATATATATATATATATATATATATATATATATATATATATATATATATATATATAATATATATATGTATATGATAATTTAAAATGGGCAGCGAAAAAAAAATAATAAATCTAATTTATATTTTAAAATTAAATATTGATCCAAAAATTATTTATATATATAATTCAAATTAATATGAAATGATTAATTATTTAATACAAATAATAATAATAATAATTTAATATATAAGACTATATTTAAAGGATCAGAAGAAATAAATTTTACTAGGTATTTCTAATCCGTAATTTATAAAATATGGTTATATACAAACATATAAATATATATTAAACTTTTGATAAATTTCGTGTTTCGAAAAAAATAATTCTGATTTCTTGTAAATGAAAACAAAAATAATTTATTAGGCGAAAGTAAATTAATTTTATATTTAAAATTAAATTATTTCTATAGAAACTAAGAACGTATATAAGTGAAACCAATGTAAAATTACGTATTAGTTAGATGAGAAAGTAATAGTAAAAATATATAACTATATAAGTAATTGCTGAAAGTTCAGAAAAAATAATTAGTGAATGTAATAATAAAATAAATTAATATATAAGTTAATTTTTAAAAGATCAGAAACAAAATAAATAAAAAAAAATCAATTTATATTTAAAGATTAATTTATTTTAATTATTAATATATGATGTGGAATATTAAATTTAATTTTCTAAATTCAATTTATTTAACTACATTTTGATTGCATTTTATAAATTGAAAATATATTTAAATAAGGATAATTAAATATTATAACAATAATTAAAAGTTAAACAATAACCAGATGTGCCTAGGAAATAAAATAAATCAAATAATAATATAATTTTTATTAATTAAAAAATCGAATCACATCAAATCAAGTATATATAAAAAAAAAGTTATAATAAGTTATTTTAGTGTCAAAATCACCCATGAGATGGCACCAGTACCGTCTCTTCCTAGGTACTTCCCCAGGAATATCAACCCCAGGATACTCCTCCCTGGGAAGAATCTGGGAGGTCAGTTCTGGGGAAGTGATTAAAGTATCTTCCCCAGGAACGCCTGATAGCGTCATTGCAGTTTCAGGAGGAATTTTGGAAGAACTGGAGCTCCTGGGGAGGTTTTCAGGAGCTTTGGTGCTATATGGGAAGTAGCGGCAGTATTTATCATATGAGCCTGTAAGATCACCCCCCCCCCCCAAAAAAAAAAAAATATATATATATATATATATATATATATATATATTTGACGATTTTTTTTTCAGATTTTTAATCAATCTTAATTGGATATTTTTATCGACTAAAGCTGAAATTAAATAATATTCGAGTTTTCTCGATAACCAATACATTTATAATAACTTTCATTTTCTTTGCGTGAATGTGTAGCAAGAATACAAATGTATTCTTTACATCATTATGTCTTCATAAAATCAACTGAGTTTTATTTGAAAATCCTTGAAATTAGAAATCTTGTTTATGTTCAGACAAGAAAACTTTTAAGTAATTTGTTTAGAATTAGAAATATATATTTTAAAGTTTCAAGAAACTTTTCAAAGCATCCGAAAAACAAATATTATTTGGGAAATGCCTAGATTGCTATTTGTAATTTAAAATATCTCTCATTTCATATTTGAAATTGCTATGAAATGTTATGAAAATTGTTATGAGAAAAATTTTATTAAAGTATATATTTTTAATAGTTTAAATTATTTTAAAATATGCATTTTATTTTTTGTTACAAAATGAATAAAATATTGTAGATATCAATAAACTAACTGGCGAAGTAATATATTACCAGAAGGTTTAACTAAAAGTCAAGATTTAAAAGTAGGATAAAACTGTAGCATAATTTTTATTGAAAAACTAGCTGATCCGCCCGGCGTTACCCGAGCCCGTGTAATAAACTCAAATCTTTTAAAAAACGAAACTCTGTCCAAGGTCTCCGATGGCTTCGACACCGTATACCGGGTATGCTCGTACGCTACGGAAATTCTTTTATTTCCCCCTTCCACCGCCAGGGGAGCAAACTCTTTCGGAAAGAACCTCTGAGACAGGTCAACGTTGCCTATGGTACTGTATAGTAGGCGTGCGAGAAAATCGAGCTGGTTTCGAGAAGATGGAACATTATAAGCCGAGTTATTAAATTAAGGCACAGTTACAGAAAATAATCATGAGTGAGGTGCCAGGTGAAAGGGGTGTTCAAGTGTCCTTCAGAAAATGACTAATTAGGAGGACTACCATGCATCTTTAAAAATTCGTTCGTTTGCTTAAGCTAGGAACTTAATTACAAATTTGCCTTAAAATATTATTCGGAAATAGTGGTAACCGCTACTCATAAATTTACTTTAATGTTATAGAAGGTGACTATTAAGTTAATTATAATGTTTGGAATCATTTGCGTTGAAATCGGAAAAATAGTTGCGGAGATACGGAAAAGGGGCATAGTTAGAGAAAAAACTTTGAAGGAGGGGCCGGGGGGGAGGGGATGTTCAAGTGCCCTTCAGAAGATGACTAATTAGGAGGACCACTATGCATCTTTAAAAATTCGTTCGTTTGGTTAAGCTAGAAACTTAATTACAAATTTGGCTTAAACTATTATTCAGAAATAGTGGTAACCGCTACTCATAAATTTACTTTAATGTTATAGAAGGTGACTATTAAGTTAATTATAATGTTTGGGATCAGTTGCGTTGAAATCGGAAAGATAGTTGCGGAGATAAGGAAACGGGGCATAGTTGGAGAAAAAACTTTGAAGGAGGGGCCGTGGGGGTGGGTATGTTCAAGTGTCCTTCAGAAAATCACTAATTAGGAGGACTACGATGCATCTTTAAAAATTCGTTCGTGTGCTTAAGCTAGGAACTTAATTACGAATTTGCCTTAAACTATTATTCGGAAATAGTGGTAACCGCTACTCATAAATTTACTTTAATGTTATAGAAGGTGACTATTAAGTTAATTATAATGTTTGGAATCACTTGCCTTGAAATCGGAAAGATAGTTGCGGAGATACGGAAGCGGGGCATAGTTAGAGAAAAAACTTTGAAGGAGGGGCCGGGGGGGGAGGGTATGTTCAAGTGTCCTTCAGAAAATGACTAATTACGAGGACCACTATGCATCTTTAAAAATTCGTTCGTTTGGTTAAGCTAGAAACTTAATTACAAATTTGGCTTAAACAATTATCCAGAAATAGTGGTAACCGCTACTCATAAATTTACTTTAATGTTATAGAAGGTGACTATTAAGTTAATTATAATGTTTGGGATCAGTTGCGTTGAAATCGGAAAGATAGTTGCGGAGATACGGAAACGGGGCATAATTGGAGAAAAAACTTTGAAGGAGGGGATGTTCAAGTACCCTCCAGAAAATGAATAATTAGGAGGACCACTATGCATCTTTAAAAATTCGTTCGTTTGGTTAAGCTAGAAACTTAATTACAAATTTGGCTAAAACTATTATTCGTAAATAGTGGTAGCCTCTACTCATAAATTTAGTTTAATGATATAAAGGGTGCCTATTAAGTTAATTATAATGTTTGGAATCACTTGCGTTCAAACCGGAAAGATAGTTGCTGAGATACGGAAACGGGGCATAGTTAGGTAAAAAACCTTAAAGGAGGGGTCGGGGAGGGAGGGGATGTTCAAGTTCCGTTCAGCAAATGACTAATTAAGACAACCACTATGCATCTTTAAAAATTAGTTCGTTTGGTTAAGCTAGGAACTTAATTAGAAATTTGGCTTAAACTATTATTCAGAAATAGTGCGGTAACCGCTACTCATACATTTAGTTTAATGTTATAAAGGATGACTATTTAGTTAATTATAATGCTTGGAATCACTTGCCTTGAAATCGGAAAGATAGTTGCGGGAGATATGGAAACGGGGAATAGTTAGAGAAAACTTTGAAGTAGGGTCCCAGAGGAGGGGGGGGGGAGGATGTTCAAGTGACCTTCAGCAAATAACTAATTAGGAGGATCACTATACATCTTTAAAGATTGGATCATTTGGTTAAGCTAGGAACTTAATTTGAAATTTGGCGTAGGCTGTTATTCGGAAATAATGGTAATTGCTTTTTAGAAATACACCTTGAAGCAATGAATGCTGATTTTTACGATAATTTAGT
This sequence comes from Maratus michaelseni, assembly GCA_963931845.1. Classification (NCBI taxonomy): domain Eukaryota; kingdom Metazoa; phylum Arthropoda; class Arachnida; order Araneae; family Salticidae; genus Maratus; species Maratus michaelseni. The sequence continues at coordinate 199,257,526 of OZ007593.1, read as the reverse complement.
AAAAATGGAACTAAATGGAGAAGTTCGGAACATTATTTCTGAGATATTACTGAGTAACTGAGATTTAAAATAGCGGTATTCTGTATATAAAACAACAATTAAATGCTACGGGTGAAGCTAAAAAAAAAAATGTTAAAATTGTTTAATGTAATTAGACCCTTACCCCTCGCTATTCCTGCAAATATATAACAAATAATCTGTTAAAGTTTTCTGAATTAATAATCTCTATCATAATAATATATGTCCTGTTTTAAAAAAATCTTAAATCCAGTCAATTATAATGAAGAAAACTGTGCCTGGAAATGTCTTAAACAGGTGGCGTTTGTGTAATTTGCCGTGAGTAGATGGCGCTACATTAGCTTGGCTATATACAGGTAACTGCAATCCATGTTGGCACTTTTTCGTTATAAGTCCTTATCTATACATCGTTACTCTAATTTATTTAATGTGTTCTGAGAAGATATTCTACACAATCAACCGAAGAAAAAAAGGTGTATTTTTAATGAGAGTTCTTCGCGCATTTTAATTAATATTTCAGAAAGTAAGTAAAATATTAAAATTCTGACGTTCATGTACACCAGGAAAGGGTTTGGACTACCTAAATCTAAATTTGCAGGCTTCTAGGTGGGCTAGATTTTGCTAGCCATCGCCAACAGTCACACATACACACAAACACAGACAGACACACACACAGAGCGAAACTTTCTTTTATTAGTATAGATGATGCGTATAGCATAGATTTTCCCTAACAGGTAACAGAAACCTATTCATATTTATTACTGTCTGCAGACGGTAATTGTTTAAACTGTGTTTAATAATAATATTTGAAACTGAAAAAATTAGTTATATTAATTTTAGCCTTAGTAAAGCAGACCTGCAATAGAAAATCGTGCTGGAAGCAGTTAAGGTCTTTTAAATATCCATACATAGAAATTCTGGTTCATTCGCATCTCTGAGCAATTATATGTAACGTGTAGAAAAATTTAGGTTATGTATGAAAGTATACTATGGAGAATGTATTTTACACTTTTAAACATTATTTCTGTGTTCTCATAATTTTAAATGTAAATACAAGCATACAGCATTTATTTCTGTTATATACAATTCAATTGCTACTTATTCTATGATCAATAACTACAGCTTTTCTGCAATTTTAATTCAGATAACTACAAATGGAATTCTTATATAGGAAAATATTTTATTTGAAATATATATATATACATCTTGAAGCATGAATAAGATTAACATTAATACCTTTCTTTATTAGTTAATTTAATTTACTCGAATTCAATAGTGTAAAAGCATATTTATATAATAGGAATCTTTAGTAAGTTTATGGTAATATTTATGGTAAATCTTTCATAGTTTAAATTAATTACAAGAATATATTTAATTCTAGATGAATGTGAAAATTTTCTGTCCATTCAATTGAGTTTATACAATGTAAACAAAGAGATCTAAATCAACATCTTTACGTCATATCTATAATTTTTGCAATGATCCGTTTGAGCTTTTCAATTCTTTTGTACATACGGAGACTCGTTTGGAGGCTTTAATATAATTAATTTATACAAATTGAATATCTAGAGAAGTATGTTCATTCGTATTTTAATTACAGAACGTATATATTAAGCTAATTAAGATGTATATAAAGACGAAACGTTCTGATGAATGAATAAATGGCTTTCTACAAATGGAAATGCTAAAATAGTTTGTGCACTTGGAGATTTAAAAAAAAATGCGAGTAAGAATCGCATTTTAAGGGTTTCTTGCCATTTATATTATAATACCGTAAAGCTTAATAAGCACCTTGTGTTTTGACAAATATTTAAATTATAGTTCTATGTCGATTTATTAAGTGAATTTTCCATAATCAGTATTCCCGATTATAGAAATATGTTGTAGGTTTTCTCTCAAATCGTATATGGTACTTCCCTTTGACCTAGAACATTGACATTTGGCACGGAGAAAGGACTTATAGCACATGTAAAGCAAAAAATCCGAAAAACAATTAGTTTATAATTCGATGCCGACTTCTTACGTGACAAACTCATCAATTTCAATACCGATCACGCAATAATCGAATTAGATTTATAAATTAATGATTTTTAGATTTTTTCCTTTGCATGTGCTGTAAAACCTTCGTTTGGGACAAATTAAAGATTCTAGGTGAAATGGGAATATCCTGTAGGTTTTACTCTCAAAACCTATTGGGAAACTTCCCGTAGACATAGAATCTCGAAAGTTGGCACGAAGGAATGACTTATAGCACACGTATAAGAAAACGTTCGAAAATCATAATCTTTTTTTATTACGGAATTTTCCGTATTCGGGATTTCTAAAAATGTTGTTTTAAGACAGTAGCTTTTTATTGCATTAAATTTGATGCTCCATATTTTTACATAACAAAGAAGCCATGAACTTTTTATGTCATAATTTCAAATTGACACCGTCATCCGTTTCTGAGAAAAACGGTCTTGACATAGAAATGGACAAAAGAGTTATATATAAGAATAGAGTCATATATAAGAATTATTATATAAATAAGATAAATAATTTAAATAAGAATATAATAAATACTGTGGAGTTTATTAAAGATAAATGTACCACTCAGCATTCTTAGAAATGTTTACAATACTCATATGATTAATTTCAAAGAAAGGGAATTTTAAGGTAAAGAAAATATTAAGTATCTAGATGTAATCATACATAAAAACCTAAATTGGGTAACACACTGCCAAGCACAAACAACCAAAGTAATGAAGGAACTTTGGATGATGGGTCATATGGCCAAACGGGGTTGGGGATTGAAACCAAGCATCTTAAAAATATGGTATAGAACAGTAGCTGAGAAAACGCTGACTTACGCAGCCTCAATATGGGGACATAAGCTAAACCAAAGAAGTAAACAAGTACTAACAACATGCCAAAGGCACTTTTTGCTAGCTATAGTTAGGGCGTATAAAACTGCCACAACAGCGGCCCTTCAGGTACCTGCCGGCCTGATTCCAATTCACCTCCAAGTTAAATACGAGGCAGAATATGGCACAATATCACGTTTAAGAGAAACGACAGAAATACACGGTACCACTATCCACCATACAGACTATATAAAAAAGATTAATGTATGGGAAACACATCCCGCGGACATCATAGAACCAAGAATAGGCCACAATTACATGGACATAGTAATATATACAGATGGTTCAAAATTTGAATCAGGCGCTACGGGTTCGGCATTCGTAGCTTTCAAAAAGGAAAAAAAAATAAAAACATGGTCAGCTCTATTGAGGAAGCACAACAGTGTTTTCCAAGCCAAACTACTGGCTATACCAAAAGCAGCCGAATGGGGAAATATCACAGGGCAGGAATACAGCATTCGCTCGGACTGCATGTCAGCCATCCAATCACTCAGTAAACCCTTCAATGTAGCAAAATTAATCGATACAATACAAAAACAGTAAACGACTCAAACCATAAATTTAAAATTAGCTGGGTCAAAGCACATGTGGGTATCCAAGGAAACGAGGATGCCGACGAATTAGCCAAAAAGGCTGCAGAAAACCGAACTAAAGAAATTCCATACCATCTAGAAAGACCGATATCAAACCTAAAAAGAAAATTAAAATAACTCACTATCAAACAATGGCAGTTCGAGTGCGATTATGGAGAAACGGGCAGGAAGACATATGAATACTTCCCAAAAGTAGATTCTAGCAGAATCATCAGCTGCAATCTACTAAGTCATATTTACACTGATCACGGAGCATTCTCGTTCTACTTACACAGGTTTAAGCGCAAAGACACACCAAACTGCTCATGCGGGGGGTTGGGAACCCCCAAACAGTACCTAACAGATTGCCCATTAACCCAACCACTACATCTGATCCACATCACACCGAAAAACGAAAAAAAATGGCACAACCAGTTAGCGAACAACAAAAAAGTACAAACAAAAGGAAGAGCAGTGATGAGATGGTTAGTAGAAAACATCGATCTCATATCAGAATAAATACACCTTCCCAGCAGCGAGATTCCTCAAAAGCATTTCCCACCCTCAAAAGCCATCCCTTTGGTAAGTATAGTTTCTAATATTTCTTAAAAATAAAAAAAATTATATATATGTGTATATATGTATATAATGTATGTATATATATATATATATATATATATATATATATAATCAGGATGATCGTGTTTTTAAACTAGCTTGCGTAATAATACAGAATACGTCACGTGACCCACTTCTATCGAATCAAAAGGTCTCTTTTGGAACTTTATCAATATTTCCGGCGGATTTATTTTGTTGTAAAATGCAAAAACTTTCTACGCCCATCCAGAATATTCCATAATATATATATGTGTCGTGTTTCCAAGTTCAAATCCGGGAAAAAGGCAGTCGTGCTCGTGATAAATAGGGTTAGCGATGTGATTGGTTTCCCTTTTAGCTCGCATCAGGCGGCAGTGTGGTATCATCAACAACAAGAAATGTCAGTCCATATTTTTGTCGAAGAACCTTTTATTTCCAGTTTTAAGACATCTCTTCAGGGAAAATGCTCATTAGCCAATGCTAAACGAAAAAAAAATACAACGTTCCATTATTTTCTAGAATCCGTCCCGATTCCTTTAGCAAACACCAGCGTCGAAAAAATCCTCTCCGAATCAGGATGATCGTGTTTTTAAACTAGCTTGCGTAATAATACAGAATACGTCACGTGACCCACTTCTATCGAATCAAAAGGTCTCTTTTGGAACTTTATCAATATTTCCGGCGGATTTATTTTGTTGTAAAATGCAAAAACTTTCTACGCCCATCCAGAATATTCCATAATCTCGTACCAGATGCCTGTCATATCAACAAACCAGCTTATCTGTTTTTGAGGCTGTAGCTAAACTTCGAATTTAATACGTAATAAAAATAATAAGAAGAAAAGAAAATGAATCTTTATAAAAGGGAAAAAAAAAAGAAAGAATTAAAGTTTTTCGGAAATATTTTAATAGACATTTGATATTTAATAATAGGATAACTTTATGAAATAAGGTTTTTTGAGCGGAATATTTTAAGAGATACGATATTTTAGCATTTAAATAAAGAAGTTATAGCAATTTGACCACACGGGAATAATACTAATGAATTTTAATAATGGATTAAAATAAAGATGTTCTATTTAAAGAATAAATTAAAAAATCTATCGCCATTTTTAGAATAACTACATTCGAATAAATATTATTAAGTGGATTAGGAATAATTGGCTTTACATATGGATAGTAAAAGGCTATTTTAAGAATGAGAATTATTTTAATAAGCTGGGTTATATACCGAATATTATTGAATGGACAAATTTTATAGAATAATTGCGGAAAAAATTTAAATTTTGTAATATTATCCCCCCTCCCTAAAGATTTTGGATGAAGTTAATAGTTAAGTAACTATAAATTCAGACAATATAAATTTAATACTTTAGAAATTTGAATTTTGACTAGTATAAATTTAGAGACTGCCAGCAAGGAGATGGGGAATTTCTGAAGAACTGGAAGACAAAAACAAAAACAAAAATAAAATAATAGTAATCAATTAAAATTAATAGATAAATAAAAATATAGCTACGAGCATTTCCCCTGTAAAATAATACAAGAAATGGTTACAATCTCACTTACCATTTGTAAGTGCACAAGAAAAATACAATAACAATAAATAATAAATATTAATAAACAAGAAAAACAGGATAATAATAGTAACAGAATTTTGCTTTTACCAAGTTCACAAGCTTTAGAATAAGTAGTCACTAGCAAATTGTTAAAACAAAGTTTAAAAAAAAAAATTCGACTTAATTCAAATTTGAGTTCATTAGATCCAACTGTTTTATTTCAGTCTCTTTCTTGGATCGTGATAAGTCCTCATTTTTTTTTTTTTTTTTTTAAATGGTTACTGCAGTCCCTTTCTTAAAAATACAGTTTTTATGTAAAGGCTGAAAATAAAGACATTACTCCATCAAAATTTTAAAACTGTAGTCATTCTTACCAATACTTTATAATGACCTTATAATGCTAGCACTTGTCACAACATCTTCTCTTAAGTATCACATTAATTTTCTCACATAATAAACAAGTCAAATTATCTCTTGGTCGTTTATTGTACTTGGAATATGTTATCTTTGTTATATTCCTGTGGGATTTGTTATATTTCTGTTGGGATCCCACTATCTTTAACTAATATTTGTCAAACATTTTTTCACTAATAAATAATATAACTCTTCAATAATATAAATAAATGCTATAATAAAATTCAATTCATAAACATAACAATAATAACTTTCAATATAACTAATACTTCTCAACATATGTAGTAATTCATAATATAATTCAATAGTAGAAATAATAATATAATAACATCAGTATAATTTAAGAAAATATCACAGTTTGCTTATTTATTGTTAGGGAAAATATTGGTTGAGGATAAAATAATTACATAGCAAATAAATAAATTTCTTATTTTTTAATTATATAAGAAAGTATTTTTGCCAGTCGAAAGTATACAAAAAAAAATATATAATAATTTCAAAATCCAAATAAATTTAAATCTAAATATTTAGAAATTGAACTCTCAACCATTAGTTCCTTACAATATTTTTTTCCTCTGATACCCTTTTACAAAATTATACTGTTAAGTTATAAGTATTCATATCCGAAATGCAGAAAGTTTTTTTTTTTTTTTTTTTTTTTTTTTTTTTTTTTTTGGCAAACTTAGAATAAATAAAGACAATAAATAACAAATAAAAGATGTTAATTTTAGCTGAGAAATGGAATACAAAGGCAATTAGTTTAGATAATTAATTATCTATTGTCACACCAAAACAATCACTGTAAAATCACATCATCACTATCCAATCATTTATATGTTTGTATAATTATAGAAATACTTATAAACGGTTACTATTTGATTATATATTGAAGTAAATAACATAATATTAAATTTTTGAAACAATTGGTTTAAGAAAAAGTAAATAAAGTAAAAATAGTTTATTTTGATATAGAATTAAAACATTTAATTTCATTTTTCAACATCAATTTGACAATTCCTAAAATCAAAATACACATCTTATGCCTGCATAAGGTGTCTACTCAACCTCAAAAACTCTCAAAAACAAGTAAATATTTTAGTTGATCAGGCTAAAATATAACCACAATCTTACTTATAATAAAATCCAAAGGCGAGAAAGTGTCTGTAACGGTACCGGGTTGTACCACTCTGCGATTCGACCGTAGTTAAACGCCATGTTAGGCTTACTGAAAAAGAAGTTATATTATCTACTTTCGTCGTTTAAATATTTGTAAAAGCATATTCAAGCTTTTAAATCTTTTAATTTTGTTTAAAACCTTAAAACACTATTTCATAAAAAAACATTTCTGTTAAAAAAAAATTCTGTAAGCACTTTTTTTTTCAGAATGCGGTGATTTATTTCCTTGGGAGAGATTTGATGTTGATTCAGTATAGTGTCGCCATCTACTGGCAGATTTTGAAATTGGCTTCCATCGTTCCGTATTTCGGGTCCTCCCGAAATTCACGATTATTTGACAAAATTCATGTTTTTTTCGTGATTCTTTGACAAAATTTGCATTTTTTCTGCTGTTCTTTGACAAAATTTCATTTTTTCGTAGTCCTTTGAAGAAATTTGCGTTTTCTTTTTGCGATCCTTTGAGGAAATTTGCGTTTTTTGCTATTCTTTGACGAAATTTGCCTTTTATTTACGATCCTTTGACAAAATTCGAGTTTTTTCTGAGATTGGCGAAATTAGCGGTTGTTTTCTTCGATCCTTTGACGAAATTTCACTTTTTTCGCGATCGCTTAACGAAATTAGACATTTTTTCGCAGTGCTTTGAAGAAATTTGTGTTTTTTTTTCTAGACCCTTTGAAGAAATTCATGTTTTTCCGCGATTATTTGACGAAATTCGCAGGGTTTTTTTTTTTTGCGATCCTTTAACCAATTTTTTTTTTTTTTTTTTTTTTTGTGATCCCTTGATGAAATTTTACACTTTTTTCGGAGTCCTTGGAAGAAATTTGCGTCTTCTTCGTAAGCCTTTGACGGAAATCGCGTTTTTCTGCAATTTGTTAACAGAATTAGCGTTTTTTTTTTTTTTTTTTTTTTTTTTTTTTTTTTTTTTTTTCAATCCTGCAACGAAATTTGCGTTTTTATTTTCGGTACTTTGACGAAATTCACGTTGTTTCCACAATCCTTTGATGAAATTTTCTATTTTTTCTGCGAACGATAGACATAATTGATTTTTTTTCGGCGACTATCGTTCAAAATTCGAGATATTTATGTTCGAAATTTTGGACTGAAGACTTAAATTTTCGAAATCGAATGCCTTAAATTTTTAGGAAAAGTTGAACAGAATCATCCCTGATGAAATAAATACATAACTATTTTTTGTTTCTAACGAATCGTAATATAAATTAATTTTAAACTAAAATTTGAGAGAAAAATGATTTGTTTTTAATTTCGGGAAGAGAAGGGGGGGGGGCGTGTTCCCCCGCCACTGAAGTAACAATATTTTAGTGATTAAACATTGAAACACAATCGACTGAAAAAAAAATTAGGAATCGGTAAAATTTTCGAAAAATTTCAGAAAATCTAAAATTTTAGTAAAAATTTACAAATTTTCGAATTTTTCTTTCCGGACTTCGGGTTTTTCCGGATTTTGGATTTTCGGATAATGGGTCATATACTGTAAAATGATTCTTTCTTATCAAACGTAATTAAAATATAAGAAATGCATAGTACAGCGTAATTTCCATTTAATTTTGCTTATGTAATCAAACAATGAGTTATATGGTTAGTCAAGCTGTTTAAAAACTCATTGATAACACTTTTTTACAAAAACTTTCGCACATGGATTATTTGTTAATATTTGATTTTGTCCAATCGTTGAACTATTTCAGAAATTTAATACTAAGTAAAAAAAAAAAAAAAAAAAAAAAAAAAATATATATATATATATATATATATATATATATATATATATATATATTTATCCTTATTATTTTTATTTGTAGAAATCATTTGTCTTTTAAAATATATTTTTCTACAATACAAACCTTTCAATAATAAATCTCCATGCTGTTTGTTTGTATGAAGTCTTATGAAAATGAAATGCAGATCAACAATCCGTCATTTTTGACGGGGTTATATACTAGTGTTGAAATAAAAGCTGTGACATTTATTTTAAATTTTAAAATATTAAACTTTCAAAAATGGGTAATATCTCTGTTGTACACCAAAGACATACCTGATAATGTTGAAACTAGAGTAATAAGAGATATTTAAAGAATTAGAATTTACTCTATTGTTTTTACTTTAGTTTGATTTTGTGATGGTGATTGTGATGTCTGTGTTGGTTTTGATTGTTTTTTGGGTTGCTCATGAAATAGTCTGAAATTATTTGGTGAAAAATATGGTCTTAATTTAGACACATGTACAATAACTGAATTTAATTTAGTCTCATAATTAAATTTGTCTATTTCATAGGTCACATCAGAAAGTTTATTTATTATTTTGTATGGCCCAGAGAAAGTAGGTTCTAATTTTCGAGTGTTAGGATATTTAAATTCTTCACAAATTACATAATCTTGTATTTCTAGTGGAGATTCAACAAATTTTCTATCATAGAGTCTTTTACTTTTAAGGTGGAATTCACAAGTTCGCGCTTTTGCAATTTTGAGTGCTTTATTAACAGGAGGGTAATAATTTTGTTTTAAAGGAGATTCATAAGGTAATTGACCATAAAATAAATAGGCAGGTGGGAATTTGGTTATGGAATGTGGTGTGTTATTGTATTCTTGGATGACTTGGTCTAATAATCTAGTCCAAGGTATTTTAGAAGAAATGGAATTAACTTTACATTTAAGTCTATTAACTATAGTTTGGTTCACTCGTTCTACCTTCCCATTGGTTTGGGGGTGATGTGATGATGTAAAACGTTGTTGAACATGATATTTTCTGAGGAAGTTTTTGAATCTTGGAGACCTAAAAGATTTATGTCTATCGCTAAGTATTGTTTTAGGTGTGCTTGAATATTGAAAATTTGTTTTAAACAGTTAGTATATGTTTCGGTAGTAACACTTTTTGATGGAAAAGCCCAAACAAACCTAGTTGCATGATCTATTATTATGTGTAAGAATTTTTTTGTTGAATTGTAATAATTAAATCCACCCACAGTATCAATAGAAAGACACTCAAAAGGTTGATCTGTGGCTGGCATAGCTTGTAACAAGCCAAATCTTTTTTGTTTTGGTTTTTTATTTCTCTGGCATGTATCACAATGTTTAACAAATTGTGTAATATCTATTGTCATGTTGGGCCAATAATAGTTTGGTGATATTAAGTTAAGCATTTTTTGTATTCCTAAGTGTCCAAAATTATCATGAGCAATATGTAATAATTTTCTCCTGAGTGACATTGGTACTACTATTTTTTTGAATCCTTTTCTCTGAATAATTATAATCCCATTCTCTTTTTTGTATTTTCTGTCACAAACATTATCTTTATCTTGCATCGCTATAATTTCTTTTTTGTCCAATAATAAACTTACATGTTGATTAAGATAAGCAACAGGATTTCGTGACATGTCCGCTTCGACATTTGTAGAACCTTTTTGATACTTGATCTCATAATCGAACATGCTAAGTTTTAAAGACCATCGAAAAAGTCTACCTCTTAGATTTTTAACATTCTTTAACCATACCAGAGATGCATGGTCGGTATGGATTGTGAATTTAGTACCATGAAAATAGTGATAAAACTTATCAAGAGTATCTATGATAGCAAGGCATTCCAATTCAGTTATAAAGTAATTTTGTTCATAACTCTTCAAAATTCTAGAATGGTAAGCAATAGGATGCAAAAAATTATCTTTCCCTGGTTGTTTTAGAACTGCACCTACTGCTACCTGAGAGGCATCTACAAACATGTGGAGGGGTAATTTTGGGTCATAAATTTTTAGAATTTGTTTTGCAATTAGAGTATTTTTTAATTTCTCAAAAGAGTTTTGACATTCTGAGTTCCATTCCCATATTGTGTTTTTCCTAAGTAATTTATTGAGGGGGTATCTAATTTCAGCATATTTATCTATGAATTTGTGATAAACATTAATGGAACCTAAAAATCGTTGTAGTTCTTTAACATTAGAGGGAGGTTTCAATTTTTTAATTGTCTCAATATTGGTATTAGCTGGAGTTAAAGTCCCATTGGTGATCTCATAGCCTAAGAAATTAATTTTATTTTGATTTAGTTTACATTTAGAAAGTTTAAGTTTAAGGTTTTCTAGTTTACAGATTTCAAAGATTTTTGCTAAGTGATTTAAATGTTCTTCTAGAGAGGAGGAGAAAATTATGATATCGTCGAAATAATGGCAAGCAAAATCAATTTTATACTTATTGAGGATTCTTCTAATGGTTCTATTAAATATCGGGGGCACTGTCTTTATACCAAAGGGGAGCACCAGCCATTCGAAGAGGCCAAAATTGGTGGCAAAAGCTAATTTTTCTGTATCGGATGGATGTATTGGTATGTGCCAGTAGCCAGAGGCTAAGTCCAAAGTGGAAAAATACTGGGCACTACTCAATTTATCTAAAATTTCATCGATAAGAGGTAAAGGTTCTGCATCGTTTTTAACTATTGCATTTAATTTCCTATAATCTATACATAGTCGGGTCTTTTTACCTTCCTCTCTTTTCATAGCCAAGGTGACGGGGGCAGAATAAGGACTATTGCTTTCTTTATGAGACCAGCCGCTAACAAAGATTGAATTTGATTTTTTTTCTTTTTCCTCTAAGGGGGAAGTTCTGTAGGGCCTCAAAGATATAGGTAGGTCAGATTTTAGTAAAACGCGTTGTGGTTCAATATTTATGTTACCCACATCATATTTATGTTTTGCAAAAATATCCCTATAATTTTGAACTATTTCCCTTAAATCCCCATTTTCAATTAAATTTATTTCCCCAATTAAATCTGAATTATAATCATTAATATCGCGAAAATTTTGAGGAGTCATTGAACTTCTGTAATCAGGCTGCACGTTACAATCATTGTAATTAGCTGCAAAAAAGTCCTGAGTATTCACAAAATTTTCATTAGTATATGGTGATACTTTGTCATCATTATATCCATTTAAACTCTCATTACTATCACCATTTGTTAATAACTCATCTTTACATGAAATAGTATCTTCATTATAAGTTGTTATCAAGTTACCATCATTAAATAAATTCAAATTGTCACAATCAGAAGTTATCAAGTTATCCTTACCTTGTTGTAGTTTTTTTACAGTTACAGTATTAAAATGAAGTGATCTCTCATCATGTATGGATATACTCCTATTTATAATCTTCCTTCCCTGTTTTACTGTACAATTCTTACAATTTATATTTAAGTTAAATTTTGAACATTCTTTTAACCCCAAGATGCAGTAATCTAAATCTGTATCACATACTAAAAAGTTAACATATTTTTGGATTTTACCCACTTTAAGAAGAATACTACACTTTTGATTAATTCGTAAAAATCCCTTTGCCTGACCAATAGTAACTGGAGGAACAATTTCAATTTTAGCATTCAATTTTTTAACAAACTTTAATGGTAAAATTGCGATAGTTGAACCGGTATCGACGACACATGGTAAATTATAATTATTCGTATATCCATACACAATTAATTGTCAAATATTAGGAGTACCAATTGGAAGAGTATCAGAGGGTGTTGAGTTGTTATTAAAAATACACTCTTTTTCCCAGTGAAAAGCATTCATTACACCCTTGTTTACACAAATTCTACATGGCCTAGATGGGTACTGGTTCTGAAAATAATTGTTTTGTACTCTGTTTTGAAAATTTCTAGGTCTTTGAAAATTATAGTTTGGTCGAGGAACCCAGTTTCGAGGAGAATTAAATTGATTATTGGGCCGATTTGACTGAATACAATGCCTAGGAGTATTAATTTGTTGAAAATTTGGTCTATTAGGCTGCACACTATATCGAGGAATGTCAAAATTAGTTGCATTAGGTTTACTTGGTAATGATGGACTTGTAACAGCAGGGGTGGAAACTTCCACAAATTGCTTAACAATTCTATACCATTCTGTTGTACTCTCAGGAGGGTTAACAATTAGATAATTTTGATATTCTGGTTTTAAACCATCGGTTAATCCTTGTAGTAATATAGTTTCACATAAATGCAATTTCCTACCAATTTCAATTTTCTTTCTAAAATAAGTTTCTAAGTTATTTAAACTATCCAATTTCAAAGCAGAAAATTCAGAAAATTTCGGGATATTTACCCTAATAAAATTCTCAGTTAAGATATCAGCTATCTGTTCGTATTTAGTGCAATTAAGGCAATCATTAATGTAAATCTTAAGAGCTTCTCCCTTTAAATTTTGAGAAATATTTTTAAACTTCCAATCATCATCCTTCTTTTCTTTTTCACAAGCATCATCAAAGTATTTTAACCACGCCTGTATCTCAACTCCTAAATCTGGATCAAATGCTATAAATTTTGGTTCTGCCATAATATTTAATCTAACAAAAGAGTTAACTCGATCTTCTTTTAAATATCCGGATCTTAAAAACATTAAATTTTAAACTTATAACACTATATACCATACAAATAACGAAATAGATAAAATAGTAAATAAATATGTAATTTACATAATAGATTTATTTATTTAATTTTTTTTTTTAAGAATATCTGTTCTTAAAACATGAAAATATAAATTATACCGCTGTCTATAATATTACAATGACGCATCACACGAAATCATCAAATAAATTAATTAACCTTAACAACACTTAAATATTTGCAACATAAATAAATTTTAAAAACAAAATTTTAATCAGTATAACATAGTATATAAAACCTTTAAGTTTCAAGGTAGACTATTAAATAAATAAAACATTTTAAATATAACATAAACTAATAAATATCAACATATAAAGATACCAATAATTAAAAATACCAACTTACAGTTACTCTTGAGCATATTTCACAGGAAAGTCTCACACATCTAAAAATCTTTAATTTTCTTGATAACACAAAAGTTCTGCTTTTTCGCAATCCTTTAAAACCAACACCATGAAGACGCTTATGAAGATGAATAGTATATTCTCTAGCAACAACTTCACTTAGGCCAACTTTTCCTCTTCTTTTCTCTTTTAGGCTTGACCATTTTTAATTTATTATAAAACTACAAAATAACAAAACACCAGACGTAAACGTGCTGTAATGGCGTAGACGTCCTCGTAACATATTCTTCTAATCGGCAAATTTCCCGTTTAACTACACAAACTTTCTTTTGATCACCAGCATCCTGTTCGACTTATTATATTAATGTCGTGTTTCCAAGTTCAAATCCGGGAAAAAGGCAGTCGTGCTCGTGATAAATAGGGTTAGCGATGTGATTGGTTTCCCTTTTAGCTCGCATCAGGCGGCAGTGTGGTATCATCAACAACAAGAAATGTCAGTCCATATTTTTGTCGAAGAACCTTTTATTTCCAGGTTTAAGACATCTCTTCAGGGAAAATGCTCATTAGCCAACGCTAAACGAAAAAAAATACAACGTTCCATTATTTTCTAGAATCCGTCCCGATTCCTTTAGCAAACACCAGCGTCGAAAAAATCCTCTCCGAATCAGGATGATCGTGTTTTTAAACTAGCTTGCGTAATAATACAGAATACGTCACGTGACCCACTTCTATCGAATCAAAAGGTCTCTTTTGGAACTTTATCAATATTTCCGGCGGATTTATTTTGTTGTAAAATGCAAAAACTTTCTACGCCCATCCAGAATATTCCATAATCTCGTACCAGATGCCTGTCATATCAACAAACCAGCTTATCTGTTTTTGAGGCTGTAGCTAAACTTCGAATTTAATACGTAATAAAAATAATAATAAGAAAAGAAAATGAATCTTTATAAAAGGGAAAAAAAAAAGAAAGAATTAAAGTTTTTCGGAAATATTTTAATAGACATTTGATATTTAATAATAGGATAACTTTATGAAATAAGGTTTTTTGAGCGGAATATTTTAAGAGATACGATATTTTAGCATTTAAATAAAGAAGTTATAGCAATTTGACCACACGGGAATAATACTAATGAATTTTAATAATGGATTAAAATAAAGATGTTCTATTTAAAGAATAAATTAAAAAATCTCTCGCCATTTTTAGAATAACTACATTCGAATAAATATTATTAAGTGGATTAGGAATAATTGGCTTTACATATGGATAGTAAAAGGCTATTTTAAGAATGAGAATTATTTTAATAAGCTGGGTTATATACCGAATATTATTGAATGGACAAATTTTATAGAATAATTGCGGAAAAAATTAAAATTTTGTAATATATATATATATATATATATATGTATGTATATATATATATGTGTGTGTGTATATATGTGTGTATATATATACATGTATATGTATTACAAGAAAAAAAGAGCAATGGAACCTCTTTGCTACGTCAAAAAATCGATTTTTTTCAGCACTAGTGAGAAGTGGAAGTCATCTGTGACGGACTGAATTTCACCAACTGATGAAGGCAAATAGCTAACAAAAAGCGAACAAAATAATTAATTGGTGAATGCACAAAGCACATCTGCCAAAGAAAGTGAATAGGGAAAAAAACAGTGTCACATCAAGTGAATACAGCATCATAGATATATCACGGACTAACGGCCACGGAACATGCTCCACTCCATTAGTGCGACAAGTTTCTCAAACAACAAATCAACAAGTTGCACAAAATTCAAAAGCAGTGATAACAGCCATTAGGATTCAATGGACTGATTGCAATAGGCGTATTCTTGCAATAGGCGTATTCACGAAGGAAAAAAAAAATTAATCAAAACCCCCAATGCTTGGGTGAGATAAAGTGACAAAGACAAGAAAAAGAAGTGTGCAACATCCAGAAATGTGACAACCACCAGTAACAAAATTACAATGCGACAACCACCAGTAACAAAAGTTACAATGTGACAACCACCAGTAACAAAAGTTACAATGTGACAACCACCAGTAACAAAAGTTACAATGTGACAAAACCCGCGATAGTGACATAATAACCAGTGAAACCCTCGAAAGAAGACCAAGATTCAAAATGTGACAATAAGCTCTAGCTCAAGCTAGAGGTAACAATATATCAAGAAAGAGACAAAAACCGAATGAATGATAGACAAAAACAACCCACAACAGGGGTGAGCCTATAAAAACGCCAAAAAACCTTGACAGAGACAACTACAACAAGAAGTGAAATCAGCCCATAAAAGAGGCAATAAACACTACAGCGACAACCCACCATGAAAGTTACAAGCCAACAGACATGGTAAATATGTAAATCTATGGATGCTAATGGTACCTGGTGCATGTAAAATCCGTCGTGGGTGCAAAGCCCTCCAAGTTACCTGTGAATTATACCTCTGGGGGTGCCTAGTCAGGTGAGGGTCTCGTCACCTGATCAAGGTTCTAAATTACGAGACCTATTAAATCTGTCAATTCAACAAAGTTAAACAGAAACTTTGAACCGGCAAACAAAGATAACTGTAGCAATCCACAAGAGAGCAAGCACAGCAGCGATGTGAACAAATCTATATTCAGGTGGATCACAGCCATGCTGTGATCAGGCGATTTCCGCCCCGCACTCAGGTACTAACTCGTTAAGCTAGGCATTTATGCCGGGCTGGTAGGGGCCTGGTTTGCGGTATAAAAAAAAGCATAAATGGAAAAAACGAACGTGGAAATAATCACATACACTATTGTGTTGAGTAAGATGCTTGTACTAAATTATAAGGTTGAAAAGGAAATCATTGTGACTGAGTATTTTACAAAAGGACTCATTATCGGAACAGCTGTTTAGTGCAAACACATAAAGCAGTTTATTGTCAGAATAAGCACATTTGAGAACACTCTGAAGTTTATGAACTTTGCTAAGTTGCATGAACCTAGTTTAATTACTCTTGGCTCACTTCTGAATTAAAAAAAAATAATAATAATTAAGTATAATATATATATATATATATATATATAGTAGATGATAATTATAACTCTTTGTTATCATTTTTACTAATTTTGGAAAACAAGTTGATATAATTCTTTGATTTATGTAAATAAACTTTTGCTCATGAAAATAAAATACATTTTTCAAAACAATCATAATACGGTAGTCACTGTTAATTTGATTTTCATAACTAAAATTTTTAAATATCATTTTTGAAATTGTCTGATATTTATAAATATATACTATTAGAAGGAAGAACACTTTATATTTATTCATTTACTTATTTCTCATTTAAAATTTAAAAAAATAAATAATGAAAATATATATTAATTTACATAGAAAATGCAATTTGAGTTAAAACGAAGAAGTTTATGATACATTAAGACACATCAATTAATAAATATTACAGGAATATTTCATTTCTTCAATGTTGACACGGTACGTTTTTTTAATTTTCAAAAACAGTAATTATAAATCATTATTCATATAAAAATAATATTATTAGTTTTTTTTTTTTTTTTTTTTTTTTTTTTTTTTTTTTTTTTTTTTTTTTTTACATATTTTAGAATGTTTCTGAAAAATAAATAGTAGAAGATGTTTTAGTCCTTTAGAATAGCAATTTATTTTTTATGCTTTACGAAACTGAAAAATGTTTAAACATACACTGCTCAAAAAAATTAGGGGGCAAGCGAAGAAGAATAGAGAACCGTGCGAGACAGCCATGCATGTGTATAAAATGGAGAGTACACACGTATCACTGCGCAATACAGAAAAAAAGACGCAAAAAATTTGTAAGGGAGCTTTAAATCTTTGAAAGGAGGGAAATAACATGAGAAGATGGTTTAGGGCAATAATTTGGTTACAGGTACATGACAAAATAAAGTATTGTTTAGTAATGATGCGAGTAATATGGCGTGTGGTCCCCTCGAACAGCTAAGACTGTTGCACACCTGTCTTCCATGATGTGATGAGGTTATCGGTAAGACTTTCAGGAATACTGTACCACTCTTCAAGATTTGCAATCTCCTTGTCCCAGACAATAAGAGAAATCATTCGTCTCGCTGAAGTTCGTCGTCCGATTGTGTCCCAAACATGTTCGATCGGATTCAGGTTAGGAAAACATGCTGGCCATTTCATACGCTGTACTGTTTCAGCTTGAAAAATTTTCTGCACCAGACGAGATGTATCCGGTCTGGCATTATCATGCATGAAAATAAAGGAATCACCATGGGTGAAGAGTAAGGTACGACGTCATGCCTGAGTATCTCGGTTGCATACTTTTGGGGCGTCAAAGTGTTGTTCCAAATGATATGCAGGTCCGTACGTCCACCTATGCTGATTCTAGCCAATACCAACATCCCACTTTGTCTGCAATGTGATCTTTCACGAACGAATGTGGGATTATTTCGAGTGCCCCTTTTTCTCCATGCCAAAACACGTCGAGTGTCATACTCCAGACTGAATAGGGACTCGTCTGTAAACAGCATTTGGCTCCAGTCTGTTTCCTTCAATCTTGATGTTTAGCAGCTCCCTTCTTCGGGCCGCACGGTGTCTTGTGTTCAACGGAATACAGAACATTGGACTACGTGCATAGAGTCCACCCTTATGAAGCATATTTCGCACTGTTTGGCTGGACACCCTTCGTCGTGTTGCCAAGAGCTACTGTCTTTGCAGCTAAGTAGCATCCCCTTTTCATTCTCGACGAGCTGTTAACAAG
Organism: Maratus michaelseni; assembly: GCA_963931845.1. Classification (NCBI taxonomy): domain Eukaryota; kingdom Metazoa; phylum Arthropoda; class Arachnida; order Araneae; family Salticidae; genus Maratus; species Maratus michaelseni. Next base: position 199,238,754 of record OZ007593.1, on the reverse strand, counting down.
CTATATCGGTCATCAGTTGCTGTGTTACATGTGCTCTACATTGCCCCGGTTGACATTTAACATTTCCTGTTTCTTGGAATCGATCCCACAGCCTTGCAAGGACATTCTTGCAACTCCAACAGTGTCTGATACACTTCGTTGTGTTTTCCCGGATTCAAGTATCTCTCTAATACGCCAAGTCATGGTTTATATAGTAAATCACGTTGTTGTGACATTTTCAATCACATTTTCTCAAAACAAAAGCTGAGAAACTGAATTTCGCAACTGTGACAGTGAAAAAGTGAATCCCGATTTCTGAAATTATCTCCTTTTACTGGTTTTTGACGTCATGAACTTTGATTTGCATATGAAGCTTTATTGTTATGTTTTCTGATATGCTTTAAATTATGGCTGACTTAATTTAAGTTACTTATTGGTGTAAGTATTTGTGTAATTTCATTAAAACCATCTGCTCCCCTAATTTGTTTTAAGCAGTGTATATATAGTTCAGATTTTCTTCAGATCTGCATACACCTGAAGGAAATAGTATTTATCTATTTTCTGAAAATGAGGAAGACATTTTTAAAGCAATAGAAAAATTTCATTTATAATATATGCATTTTTTTTACTTTTAAAATATCTACGTAATCAACGTAATCTACGTAATCAACTTATCTACGTATATAAAATAAGAATATCTATCTGTGAGTTTCAGGAAATAGATTCCATTCGAGTATTTAGACAATATATAGACAAAAATAGCAATATTATTATTATTATTATTATTATTATTATTATTATTATTATTATTATTATAGTACATATGTCTGTCTGTCTGTTTGCCTGTTTGTCTGGAATAGGATAAGATACGGTTGAAGAAAAAACGTTAAAAAGGCAGATAGAGAATATTTCTACCCAAAATTTCCAGTTTGTCGCATTCCGATATCTGAAATAATTTTTGAGAAAACAGGAAAATTACTTAAGAATCAATCAATCAGACAATCTTTCAATACTCAAAAACTAGAGTTGTACTTTATAAATTTTAAAATTATACTTTATATATACGTTATATAAACTTATACTTGATAAATTTTAAATAATCGTACGGCGATTGCAAGGTCAAATTAATATTTATAAATTATTATTCTGACTACAAACTACAGTTTGCTGCATTCCGATTTCTAAAGTAGTTTTTAAGAAAACAAGGAAAAACCAGGAGAATTAATCAATAAATAACAAATATTCCAATACTCAAAAACTCGAGAACTAATTGATAAATTTTAAGGAAACTTACTGCAATTGAAAGGTCCATTTACGATTTATAAATTATAATAATTACATTTTTTTTTCCTTTTGACAAATACATTTTAATTTAATTGCTGGAATGGTAAGCATAAGGAACCAATTTAATACTAATATAATAAAGATAGAACCCCTGACTCATTGACTGACTCATCAACGCAGAGCTGAAACGTCAAAGTCCAGGTCACGAAATTCGGAAAGTATACTTCTGTTATGACCTAGAGAAGCAATAAAAAAGCATTATTGAAATTTCCTCCCTAAAGGGGTTAAATTGGGGTCGAATGTTTTAGGTCATTTCGCCACATCTAAGCAGTAGTTTTACGTAGGAGCGTGAAATTCGGCATAACAAATCTACTAAAAAATTGTTAAAGTAGTAGTTCAGCTATTTTAAAAATTTAATCGCCAAGCAGGTTAAATAGGGGGTGGGGTTTGATAGTTTTTAATCATTTCTCCAAAACAATATTTTGCTCATGAATTGTTTTATCTCAACCAAGTTGAGATGTTGCGCGTTTAAATGTACTTGGTTTTCTCACATTATTCGGCTATCTTAACAAATTCAGCGAACTCAACTACAACATCTCAAACAATTTTGAAAGAAATAATAAAAATAATTAAAAGTCAGTTTTCATACAGACGGAGCAGAATTTGATACTACGACGTTCTTAATTTGTATAAATATTTTCCACCTCTTCTGTATCGTGCAGTTAGATTTTTACCATACGAATCTAAACTATTAGCAGAATCTAATAACCACTTATATTTCATAAAAATTATAGATATTTACGAGGACCATTAAATTTCTTCTATTGCATCACTTATCGTCTAATATCGTATGATCAGCAGCGTTTTACGCAATTCAACCGCTTCTCTTAGAAATCTTTCCATTTCTGTTTCAAGGTAGTGTAAATATAAAAATCTCTATCGATTCTCACGATTGCTCGTTATATCTGGAACGTCTATCAAATAAATTCCAATGTTTCTTTCTTAAACGATACAAATTTTAGCCTGTATTCCCGTGGACTCATTTTAAAGCTCTTAAGAAGTAAGTTTGTTTACGTAATCGTAATTATTCGGTTTTGGATGCGGTTCTTTGCCAAAAATATTTACAATTTTTAACGGGAGTAAACTCAACAGATGCATAACAAAATTTTATTTTACGGAATTAATGGCAGACATTTTTCTCTCAAATAATGCTAAATAGACGCTAATATCACAATCAATGCCATCAAAATTTATCATTCATTTTAAGAAATCTTGTTGTTTACATATACTAGATGCTGAAGAATCGTTGTCCATTTTCTGTTTATTTTGAAGTTCTACGTTTTATAATTCATATTCCTTCTTCTCTTCTACATGTTGAAGTTTTTAATTTATTTTAGAGACAATAACGTCATGCCCATCATAATATACGGACTCGGTTACTAATGTGATTAAATAAAAAAAAATTTGGTTTTTGAGGAACAGCAGGTCCTAAATCATCATATCTATAATAATAAGGACAGAAGTTTGTGTGAGTGTGTGAGTAAGAGTCTGTCGAATGTGATCTGAAGAGACAGTAGCCCGCAGAGCTACAATATTTGGTAGAAAAATACATCTATGTATATGTATGTAGTTTTGCACCTGTAACCCCGTTTTTGAATTTTGTTGATAGATTTTTTAGTTTAAATTTATGTGCAATTTTTAGCGTTTTTTGACGTTTTGTAGGGAAAGGCTCCACCTAGTGGAGAAGTTGATGGGCGCTTATAAATTTGTTATCTTAAATAGATATAATATATTATCTGATACTTGAATCAGATATCAGATATGTGAGATATCTGATATCTGACATATCATATGTCAGATATCATATGTCAGGTATATATATCAGACATATGTCATACTGTAAATCTCTTATTTATGAACCGAATCGAATGTGACTGAGTATGTGTATAGGACACAACAAGGTTTCGACCGAGTTCATTGGCCAGCTTAATCCGCCATCTTGTTTCAAAATGGCGACCAGTTGAAAATTTTTAATTTTTAAAAAATTCAAAAAGATGTACGAAAAAATTATAAATTGGAAAAATTGTTTCTGATACGTGTTAGAACATTATACAAGGATTTCGGAACATTTTTTTGTTTGTTTTGGCTAAATCTTTAAAAAATGATTGAGATATGGCAGTTTGAAATTCTAGTGTGGCTGAGATTTTGAAACAATCTGATATTTGTGACGCTGTAACTCTCGTATTTATGAACCGATATAAATGTGACTAATAATATGTACTGAACGTACCAAGGTCTCGACCGAGTTCATTGGCCAGCTTTATACGCCATCTTTTCTCAAAATGGCGGCAAGTTAAAAAAATTTAACATTTTTAAAATTCAAAAGTTTGTACAAAAAAAGTATAAATTGAAAAAAAAAAAGTTTCTGTTAAGTGTTAGAACGTGATACAAAGATTCCGAAACATTTTTGTTTTGGCTTTATCTTAAAAAATGGCTGAGATATAGCATTTTGTAATTCTTGGGTGGCTGACATTTTGAAACAAACTGATTTGTGTTATGCTGTTACTCTCATGATGAGATTCGCATTCAAATTCAGTGTTAACGAAACCCGCTATTGAATCTTCTATAACCGGGTTCCAAGCATTTTAGCTTCGGGTGTTTGAGTACAATGCGTTGAATTTTTAAAAACATGAACTATGACAGCTACCTTTCCTCCCCGTACAGGCAGGAAGGACTTTTTCTCTATTGGACAAGGCAACGCCACGCCGGACGGAGCAACTGGTAAATTTAACACTAGAAAGACGGCAAGTTGCCTTATACCTAGAAAGACGAAAAGGGCCAATTTGGCCCTTCGATGATTCTTGCTATCTTAACAAAGGTAAAATGTAAATGATAAGAAAAATGAGGAAAATTATAGAATATGCGAATACATTTTATACTGACCTTTATTTCTTTAAATTGTACACTTTCTGTTTTCTTAAGGCAATGAGTACATCGAACTTCTGTATATCCGCATTTGCCACAAACTGGTTTTGTACATTCGATACAAGTGTTCCTTGTATAATTTCCTTTGTAACTTAATTTAACTTTACATTTGAACCTTTTCATTCCGCTGATGTCTTTTATATAATTTGCTGGAGTTATATTAGACGCTGTACAACCTGGGGATTCTATATATGAAGCTCGCAGATCTTCACATAGTTACAGAATAAAATTTCTCCGGATAAGTTTCTCCATTCCCGTTCTTTATATAAAATCCAAGCATTCAGTGCAGACATATCTAAAATAATATAAAAGACGTGCATAGGCCAACGACGTGTTCCAGATTTGGTGGTATACAGGTGTAACATTTGGTCTACAATGTCCACTCCATACTTTGTCTGGTTATAAAACTGAACTGTCTCGGGTGTCTTTTTCTCATTATTGTCAATGACAACATTAGGATGGAGGGAAAATAGTATCAAAACATGTTTATTCTTTATTCCTTGATACGATGTGATCGTTATATCATTGTCCTTCTTGAATAACGTTGTAGAGTATAATGCTTATTTTCTTATCTTGGCCATTGGTGGCACTTCTTTACGATCTTTTCTAAGTGGCCCGACTAAGCTTGTTGAATTGGCTTTCAATTTTTCACACAATTTTAGCGATGTAAAATAATTGTTCGTAGTTATATTTCTACCTTTCCCTAAATATCCTTCAGTGAGCTTCATCACTACATGTTCATGTACAGCTTGATCAGTAGGTCTGCTGATATCCTGACCAGTATACGGGAATCCATTGAGGATATATTTCGAATCTACACAGACAATTAGCCAAAATTTTCTATCGAATTTGTCAGTTTTATTTGGAATGTACTGAGTAAAAGGACAGCTGGCCTTTGATGGCAACAGTTGTTCATCAACTGTGAGATTTTCTCCTGGTTTGTAGCAAGCTGCACAGTTTTCAATGAACGAATTCCACAGTGTCGATGCCAATGCAAACTTATCTGTCTTCAAACTCTCTGATCTTTCTGTTTTCAAATCAAAACGAAAAAATCGAATAATATCTTTGAAACGATCTCTTGGCATAGTTTGTGAAAAAAATGCCGGTCCCCAAACTGATGGAAATTTTTTTGCCTCATATAATCCTCTTGCATATATAATAGAAAACACAGCGCCCAATTCACCTAATGATACTGTCCATGAGTAATCTTCAAGTTGACGGTGAGCTTCTGCTTCTGTGCATTGTTTTATATGGCTCACCATTTTATGACTGAACATTAGACGCCACGCACTAATCACATTATATGCATTTATATTCCTTTTTGCATACGAGGTCGGCCCTTGAGATTCCTGCAATACGTTCTGTGTTGCACGACGTCCTTTAGTCTCAGAATGCTCAATCACTTTCCAAATTGTCCCGTCGACGGCAGTTTCTTCACCGACTGCAATTTAGGTGATACAGAATTATCAGAAATGCGAATTTTTTTCCTGTATTTTTTCTTCGATTCTTCTATCCTAATGTCATTTCTAGATTCTTGTGATTTTTGTAGGGAAAAAATATTTTGAGAAATCATTTAAATTTATCATCACTGGAACTGCTACTTTCCGAGTCTTCTTTTGAAGGAATATATTCTTTATCTTCATCTTCACTGCTGTTATCACTATCGCCGAACTCCATTTCATCTAATCGTTGCAACTCTTTCAAAATCTCTTCATGAGTGAGACCACGTTTACGAGACATCTCTTCTGTTCTTTACTACTAAAGCAACTGACAATATGTTATCATTCCATTGGTCACGTGGGTAAACCTTTAGGCGCGTAATTCAGTCGCACCACTCTATCAGTAAAATAGATTTTTCGTAGGGGGAGGGGGAAGCAAATCGAATGTAAAGGTAGAAAATGAACTCAAAATACTGGGAATACTATTTGCAAGGTCATAATACTAAGAATGAAACGGTGCGACGCGAATTGAGGGAGTGATTAGAGAGGGCCAGTTTGGCCCTTCCCGTCTTTCTAGGTATACTGTTCGAAATACGGGATTCGATGTAAGTTTTAAAAAGTTATTTCAGATATATGGACTAGAAGCCAAATAAGCAAAAGTCATGAAATTTAGAAATATATACTTCAATAGTAAAGGAAATACATATTCGCAAACATCGATAGGGGCCAAATTGGCCCCGTCCGTCTTTCTAGTGTTAATAAATCTACATTCCTAGCTTAATTCATAGATGACATTGTCTGTTATGTTGACTTCATAATTATAGAAGTATATCTAAAGTGCATGCACTCCTGGTAGCAGGAATTTACCATCTTGCTGTTTAAACTTTTATGAAAATGTTTTTCATATATTCATGGTGTTTTTATTCAATCAATATAGTTGCATTTCATTTTGCACACTATGTATATTTATTATATTACTGTTTTTATTTTTAAATGCATACTGTACTTACCTAGCATATTATGGTTGGGTAAAATATACAAGGGGTCACATCACTTATCTGACTGAGTGAAACTTTAATGAGTGCAGTATGTGCAGTCAGTTGGAGTCGAATTTGAAAGTTTTATGCCTGTATATTTATGGAGTTGTTGGTCATTGTTCGTGTGAGGCCCCTTAATTTTTGGTGAGGAGGGGGACCCAGAGAAGACGCCTGGATGTCTACAGGGGTAAATTTTAAGAAAATCTCTGTCCACGGAACAGTACAGAGTGGGGTGTCTTAGCTTGGATTGGATGGTTAAGGAAGGTAGGTGGGCTGTTAGCCCACCGTAGCCATTCCAACTTAAGTAGGCAAATTTTAGGTACTTGGAGTAGCCCCGCGGAAGAAAGAGGTGTTGAAAAATAAAGAAACTTCACTTGATGTGTGACTCGAAACGAGAACAGTTTTGTTCGTGAAGGGTCAGGAGTCTTTGAAAAATTGTCTTCTAGACAATGACGAAGATGACATGTATTTCTCGAGACTCATTATGGCGACTTGTTAGATAGTTAATTAGAGTATGTGTGTACAGAACAGGAAATTTTTGGCTAACTACAACTAGGCTCTCCAGTTTTCGTAGCACACGGGGCTCAAGCTACATGGCCCCTTTTTCTATGGTGTCCCCAAGTGTTAGAATGTATGCATCTGTTTTTGATTACTTATCTATGTGAAATGTATCCCTCAATATGTTTAGTGTATCACAAAGAAGAAGAACATGTCAATTCCTAATTAATAAATTTAAATCTCTATAAATTTGTAAGAATGTTTTATAATTATTTGTTATGTTAATTAAAGAAATATTATTCAGCCTTATTTCAAGTGGTGTTCTTCTATGGTTTTTGCATATCTTAATATGTTTCTTTTATTAGTGAATAATGTAAAACAAATTAGTTATTTGTTTTCAAAAAAGATGTTGTCATGCATAATCACAAAAAAAGATCACTAAATATATTTAAAATCTAGAGAAATGCTTAAGTGATACTAAAAGAAACAACAAAAGGTTTATAAAAAATCTTTTAATGGTCAACATACGTTTCAACGCTCCTACGGCGCCATTTTCAAAAAATATAATGATAAACAAAGTAATATCGCAAATTTTTGGAAAAGAATCTTGAAAACACTAGTTGTTTAACCTTGAAAAAATTGTTTTTTAAGTTGTTAAGTATTTTTCAGATTTCATTAATTTAAGTATAAAAGCATTAGTCTAATATTATCTGTGGGGTTTTTTTTTGTTAAACGGGGAGGGATTCTTTACATTCCCACAAAAAAAGGATAAATGTTAGATACGCATCATAATACACAACTCCATGGCAAAATTTTAAGTTTATTTCTTATTTTAAACTTTGGTATATAGCTAGGTAACGATCACTAAGTCTTCTGTAAACAGAATACCCTTGAAGATAAATTCCAAGTTAAGGTAAAGGTGCACCCAACACCTTATTATATTTATTTTTGGCGACTCTTGAATTACAGACATCGAGTAATCGGCCTTTAGCAGGCTATGTCTAGAACTTGCCAGCAACTTCCAGTTGCATAAATTAAATATCCGATTACGGAAGGTATTTTCTTTTTTAGGTATTTCTTACATTCAAATTCTGAGTTCAAATAACTTTTTATTCATATCTGGTTCAAAACATTTGTTAATCCGATCCCGACCAAGCCCAAATTTGTATTATGGGAATGATAAATAGAAAAATGCTTAACTTTAATATATCTCAGTTTATACGACTCGGGATTTGGCGAATACATACATTTAATTAAACGCACAGAACATAAAAGAAAAGAAACAAAAAGATTATATTTGGGTAGTGAGTAAACACGTTTGAATATGGCCATATGCCAACTTTACAATAATAAATTACTGATAAGAACTTTCTCACATCAAACAAAACTAGCCAATTCAGCTAAGCCTTTATTAAAAACTTCTCGCATACAGTTCTACAGTTGCCATCATCCATCATCATGTTAGATCATAAATCTTTTTACCTCAAACGAGGTGAGATGTTGCACGTTTAGATGTTACTCGTTTTTCTCTCTCACACATACGCACATATAGTTAGATAGATATATATATAGAGAGAGAGAATTATTTTGAGCAAAATTGGACATGCAAATTAAATCTGAAAAAATCTGTATTTCCGTGACTAAGATTTATTTTTGAAAAAAAAAAAAACATTTTTAAATAAGATATTTAATAAAATATATGAAATTCTTTAAAATATAAAAAAAACATGTCGCTATTGTTTGTAAAACTATATTAATCAAAATGGAAGATTCTTTGAAAAATTTTAATCATCTAAGTAACATTCTTTATTTAATATTACATTTAGAAAATTGGGATAGAAAAAGTTTTTTTATTTTATGCAATAAGCAGATATTTTCTTCAAAGTCAATTTTATTTTTAACGTCAAGCCATCTGACAATAAAATTTATTTACGTTGTTTTATATAATTTTTAATTTAATTTCAATGACAATGAATCTACAGTAATAATAATTTATTCTGCTGAAATATTCATCATTTTAATTAAATTTCAGCATTGTCAATTTTATGTGGAATTATGTTTCATTGCAATTTGATAAATTAAATACTTTTATAAATTAATATCTTTTAGATTTTTTTTAAATTCAAGTTAAATGTGATGTTCTGAAAAAGTGCATGTAGCATTTTAACGCAAATGTTCCTTTAATTAATATATGTTAGCTGAAACACGTTCATTTAAACAAAATCAGTTTTGTATTATTACTAACTGATACAATTAAATAAGAATTCTTATGAAGTTTTACCAATATAATAATGTTTGAGAAATAACATTATCCTGGAAAATGTGGAGACAAAATAGACCTTTAAATATAGGGTAAGTCACAGTGAATATAGCGATTACAAACGGCTATAACTATTTAATGGAAAATAATTTATCGATAAGATCAATACAGAATGTAGACGGAACTTCAAAATTTTGTATACATACGTCATAGATGTTCTATGTGACTTCTCTTAGTCACATGGACAACATCTAGGCGGTAGTTTATTTCACGCCATACATTCTGCAGCATTTGTTCAGTCACCGACGCAAGCACATTACAAATGCGTACTTTGAGTTCTTCAATTGTTTTGGGCATGGGAGGCACATACATTATTTCTTTCCCATAACCCCATAGATCGGTCGAAGTGGAGATGCCGACGATATCTTCTGCTCTTGGCGACAGAGATCTCCGGATTTGACACCCTGCGATTTTTGTCTATGGGGTTATGTGAAAGACGTGCCTTCCATGCCCAAAACATATGAAGAACTCAAAGTACGCATTTGTAAAGCGCTTGCGTCGGAGACTGAACAAATGCTTCAGAATATATGGCGTGAAGCGGAGTACCGCCTAGATGTTGTCCATGTGACCAAGGGAAGTCACATAGAACATCTATGACGTATGTATACAAATTTTGAAGTTCCGTCAACATTCTGTGTTAATATTATCAATAAATTCTTTTCCATTAAATAGTTATAGCCGTTTGTAATCACTATATTCATTTTGACTTATCCTGTATATGAATGTGTTAGAATTGGATAAATGCCCAAGTCGAACATAGAGGAAGCCGCAAAGGTTTGTTGATAGCTTCAGAGCCCCGAGCCCAACCCTTCTCGCATTTCGATGTGTTTAATTTATTCCTTTTTCCTTTTAAATTTTTCCGGTTTAAATTTTCAGATTTTTTTTCCTTTCTTCCTGGCTTCAAAAAGTGTCTCGGTATAAAAGGGACGTAGCAAAGGACCGTCACGCGAAACGCCGCACTCAGCGAATTCTGCGGTGGTCATATCATTTAATTATACATGATTTTCTTTCAAATGCATAATAAACAACATTTAAAATTATGCAGGGAAAATGAAAGACATTTTTTTAAAGTATTTATTAAAAAGCATGATATTTAAAATAATTGCGAATTATGAAGTGAACAAATATTTACGAAAGCAAATACTTCCCACAAAATTTTGTTATAGTTTTCAAGCATTAAATTAGCAATGCATTATTAATGCAAAAAAAAAAAAAAAAAAAAAAAAAAAAACATTATTTTTTTTATATAAATTTAAAACAAAATTATTTAGTTTTAAAACATAATGGATTAAAATGCAGTAAATTTCGCCAGAAGTTGAAAACTATTTCACTAAAAAATTAGAATTATTTATTTTCTTAAAAAATATTTCAGACACCCAAGGTTTTTTTTTAAGTACATTCATATGAATAAGCATATTTTTTAACATGGGAAATTTAATTTCAAGATGATTTAATAATAGAATATTTAATTAACAATACAATGGTTATTTACGTTTTTCTTCTGCAGCAATTGGATGATTAAATTTATTCTTACCTTCTTTGGAAAATTGTACTGTTAAAGTCACAAAACTAAATTTTACTAGCACTTTAGAGGGTAATTATATCTTGGTTATATTATAAAGAAATTCTAAAAAAATAGAGTCTCTGTATCTTTCATTCGATAATATATTTTTGAAAAAAAACGTAATATTAGTGAATTCTGTTTAATAAAAGGCATTAAACGAAATGATTCATTAAGCATCTCAAATGTGAGAATTTAAAAACATTCTTTAAAGTTTCTAAATTTTTACATTTGAGATGCTTAATACTGTCTGTGACCACTTCTTACAAAAAGACTAAAACTTATCCAAAAAGTTGAATATATTAACTTTGTGATTTTACATACGGACATTGGGTTTCGAGTTGATATGAAAATATCAACCTGAACTAATATTAACTATATCTATGTTTTTTTATTGCATAAAACTAGAAAATGTACATAATAAATTAAACGTAAGATTTCAAATGCGTTCATATAAATTTGTTTATACCTATATAATAATAGTTCACTTCCAATTGATACACATTCTATTTCGTATCAGTATAATTCTAAAGTGACAAAATAATTTTTTGAACAAATTTTCTAAGGATCATTTTATGCAAGGTTAATAAAAGCTTAATTTTTTTTCGATTATTTTTGGACTGGAATAAGAAGTATGAAAAAATTTAAATTTAAATTTTCTTGATACTGAACAAAATAAAAACAACTTTTTTAATTTAGAAACTTGGAATTTTTATAATTAAGCATGCATTCAATTGTAACCGTGATTAAAATCTTATATAAATAATCACAAAGCTCATCTTAGATGTAATTAAATGGAATGCCTTGATATTTTACATTTAAAATAGCTTTAATGATTGAACAGGATCGTTAACTGTATATCCCATTAGAACGTGCTAGGATGTCCTAGATTTATACGGGTTTTGGGTGTTAGAAATGTCTATGGAAAATATTTTTCATGTATCATAACGTGCATGTAATAAAAGTGAAGTACTTAGAAGTTTTAGACAGAAAATGTTCATTTTGTGTGGATACAGATGCATACGATAGGGCTAAAGAACGTTAAAACACACAAATTCAAAACTAGTTCAACATTAAAACCACATACGGCCGTTTCAAGGATAAAATCTTTTAAACTGAGGAAGGAGATCTGTGTTATGCTTGAAACGGTCGTATGCGGTTTTAATGTTAGGATAGTTTTGAATTTATGTGTTTTAACGTTGTTTAGCTTTACCTTATGACTTAGAAGTTTTGTTTTCAGTAATTACATTTTAAAGATAAATTTTGTCATTTATAGATACATTTATATAATTACTATCAGAATAACTTGTCTTTGGCAATATTAACCATGAAGATCTTACAGGTAAAATAAATAAAAATGTAATAATATGGTTATCAAAATAATGGATCTCCCGCACATAAATCGTTAAAAGACAATCAGGAAAAAATGTAGTTATTTTCATACAATCATAGGAAAACACTTCGGCTTTATAAAGGAGAATGTGCGTTTTCTTATGTGCATGAAACAGAAAAATGTACGAATTCCCTGACAATAGGAAACAAAAAAGTCAAGCAAATAGCGTATCATTTAGCAAAACTCTCTTCCGTATGGCATCTATTTATTATATGAAATTAAAAAAATGAATTCCCTGGAAAATTGTTTTACACAAAACATCTAATCAAAAATCAGCAATAGTTGTCACATTCGACTAATCTTCCATAATCGGGTTCAAAACCGATGTTGGCGACGAAATCGCCAAAATAGCTCTAAAATCTTGAAATACGTGTTTAACTATATTTTTAGTACAGTTGTTATGCTGCCTTTTACACTTGTATTTTAAATTGCTGCTCAGATGTGACGAAATGACCTAAAAATTCCGACACCCATTTAATCCCTTTAGTGTATAATTTTCTAAAGTCGCTAAAATACGTGTTTAACAGTTTTTTGTAGCTATATTTACTCATAATATTATATTACGGTGATGATATCACTTTGTTAAAGGTTAAAAATCAAACTGTTGTCTTATAATAAAACAGTAAAAAAAAAAAAAAAAAAAAAAAAAAAAAAAAACAAGGATTTTACATTTTAATTTATGTGATCAAATTCTAATGAATTGCACATATCAACTCAAACTTCTTAAAAATATCAGCGGAAATAGTTTTAAGAAAGTTTTTGTTAAAAATTTAAATTACTCACTCTTTGCAATAGTCAAGTAGTCAAGTTAGATTATACAAATACAATAACATAATACAAACAGTAAAATATATATATATATTTTTAATTTAGGGGATAATTTAAATGTTACACTTGAAATATTTAACCCATTTGCACCCGAATATATTTCAGGAATTTACTTTTTTTCAGAAATTTCGAATTGATACTAGAAATTCTAAATATTAGCAGTTTTTATTTTATTTTAGACAGATGATTTGTGATTACATAAAGAAAAAATATTCCTTTGATTCCGAAAAACTTAATAAAAAATTACTTACTGAAATGGATGCATATATGCGCTGATGCTGCAAATGGGTTAAAATATGAATATACATTAAAACAGAAGCTCCACTAAAATATTTCTCTCATTTTCTTCCTTCACACATTTTTTTTTGCAAAATCGAAAAGGTAAAAAAAGATGGCATAATAAAACACAGAATTGAGGAAACACCATTAAGATATATTTCAAAACTTAAAGAAAAATCCATTAAAATTTCGTTAGTTTTAAAACCATTAATATAAGTTTAGTAATTAGTAAACTAATATTAAAACTATTAATTAGCTATAGTAATTAATAAACTAAGGTTAAAACTATTTATTTTCTATAGTAATTCATAAACTAAGGTTAAAATGTGGACAAGTTAAATTATTAACCTCTCCAGCAAGTTTTTTATACGATTTTGATTTGGACTACTCATAATAATTCAAGACCTTTTCATATTAAAATACTTGTCGTGGTTCGAATCCACGAGTGTAGTTTGTGTAGGGGTGTGGTATAAGGAAATAAAGTGCGACATACCCACATGCACAACATCCATTTAAATTAATAATTATGTACACAATAAAGGTAGTTGCGTTCCCTACGCTTTATGGATATAGATAAGCAGATACTCAGCAAACAGCATATAGTAATCCAGTCAGTAGTGAATATAAGTACCTACACAGGTGTTACTTCTGGTGCGGGTGAGAGACACCATAAGTCCCCGTGTGGTTGTAAGTGGGCTTCTGCACTGTCCAGATGCGAATTTGAGTCTGATCTGTGAGATAGAGGAATGTCCCTCTCTCCATTTACTTTCACTTAGGGAAAACACAAATAAAGTTAATTATTGCAAAACCTTGGAAAGCCCAGCGCGTGGGAAGTTCAGTTATTGCACGTATTGCAAGTAATAAAGCAATCAGTTAGTTGTGTGGGCGGAATTGGATTGGATATTTGTAATTAGATGAGATTACACTTCCACCTATTCAATAGCTCAGTTAATGATTTATATTATTTCTAAATATAAACGAACAATACTATAACGTAAATTTTAGAAATAATTAATATGTTAGTATTCGACTAATAACATACTGATTCATACTGTATTCTGTAAATTTGTGAAAGTTTTTATAGGTGCGCGCTTTCAGCGCAGCATCCCGTATTTTCAATACTTCTCTTATTAACACGTATTTTCCTTTCTTTTGAAAGTTAATTAAGAAAGACAAGGATCTCTTATTACCACATTTAAAAATTGTTCTTTTTCAGAATTCTGCAGCTTGAATTTTGTAGAATATAAATATATCAATATACAGAGATGCACAAAATAAATTAGATGCGTTGACGTATATACAAAGAGCACATTTAACCCTTTGACCGCTTATTTCTTGATTTTCACGGCCACGGCATTTGTAGACAAAATTATATAATACACAATTTTTGAAGAAATTTTGTTTCAAAATTCCCCAGTCAAGGCGGTAAAAATGCAAATAATAAATTTACTACATATTTCACATACATGATGATTTAAAATATGTAATAATAGAGAAGATATTGGTCGAGAGCATTTTGAAAAAAAAGAGAGACCAAATGGTTAATCTCGTTATGCTTTTCCTTCATCAATTTTATTTTAACATAATATACAGTGTGAATAAAAAAACTATTGAGCATACATAGGATCACACAACATATTGTGGTATGCGTTTTTAAGGTGTTTGTTTAGGTATCTTCTTTCAGCCTATCAAAAGGTCATTTCATAATACTATTCTAAACGTGTTGGAATGTGTGTCATAATAAATGCGTGCGGTATTAATTTTCTCTCTTGTTTTACTTTTTTTACCATAACAGTCAATAATAATGCAGTAGATATACTATAAAGTATCTTATTTTGCATTCAATGAAATAGAATTGCGATTCAAATAAAAAAAATGATTACTTTATCATATCTTAAAATAACTAATAATTAGTGCAAAAAACTTCCAATGAGCAAAAAATACTAAGAGATTAAACCACATCTTTAGTCAGGAATATTTAAAAAATTCTAATTTAAGCACTACATCTTACAAAATTTGTAAAAAAAAGGTTGCAAAGTATGTCAGTAATGCATATTTAGTGTAGAAAGAATTATGTCATTTTAATATCAAAGAACTTAGAAAAATATCTATATAGTATTTAAAACGAAAGCAGCATGCTGTCAAATTTTTCACACAAATATCGTCTCTTTGCGCTTGCGCCAATAATTTTTGAAGGCTTCTCCCCTCAGAGAGGAAGAACCTGATGGATTAGTCCTCACCTGTTTAGGCTAGGGGACTTGAAAATAGTTGATTGAAAACAGATGGAGTAACACCTTTGCAATAAAAGCATAGATATTCTAATATATTTCTGCTCTTAGATTGAAAGTTAAAGCTTTTTTTTTTTTTTAAGACCACATGTTTCCACTACTAAATATCATATTTTTCGCAAACTTTTAAAGAGAGCTTGGATACATTAATATATTTATAACGGTTTGAAATGTCAGAGAGTTCGGAAGAAGAGAACAATTATTTTTATTGCCTTGTTAAAAGAGCCGACACGAAAACAAACAAACAAAAAAAAAAGCGAGAAGAAAACATTTCTTTTACAACTAGATAACAATATTTTTTTCCCAAAATTTTTACACGGGCTGTAAAACAATTTTATTTATCACCAATAAAGTTTTCAAAGAGTTCGGAGACAAAAAACTTTTTATTTTAAAACTTAGCACGAAAATAAGCGCTTTTATCACTAAATATTTTTTCTCAAATTTTTCATTTTAAAATATAATTTCATACAAAATTTTAAAGAGAGCTTGGATATAGTTATATTTATAACCGATTGAAATGTCAGAGAGTTCGGAAGATGAGAACATTTTTTTTTAATTGCTATGTTAAAAGAGCCGACGCGAAAGCAAACAAACAAACAAAAAAGCGAGAACATAACATTTCTTTTACAAATAGATAACAATATTTGTTGACGAAATTTTTACACGGGCTGTAAAAACGTTTTGTTTATCATCAATAAAGATTTCAAAGAGCTCGGACAAAAAGAACTTTTCATTTTGAAACTATGAGACAATCCTACGTAAAAAACAAGAAAATGAGCGCTTTTATCACTAAATATCAATATTTTTTCGCGATTTTTTTATTTTTAAAGACAATTTCATATAAAATCCGATTAAAGATATAAAATAATTATTTTTTTTAAAGATTTGTTTAAATAAAAGAATATCTAAAAAGAAAATAATTGTTTTATTTAAAACTGGAAAAGCTGTAATTAACAATATGGAAATATTTTACATTTTTGTTATGAAATTTAGTTTGAAGATAAATAATTTAGATTTTATGCTTCAAAAGAATAAATTTTACTTGATTTCGCAAAAATGATTACTATACAAATTTCCTTTTTTTATTTATTATTTTGTAGATGGTGTAATTTATTATAGATTTAACCGATACTTGAAAACATCTAGCAATAATTATTGTTTGAGTTTTACAAAAAAAAGAAGAAAAAAAATCCTAAGTTGTTAATATTTAATGCTGAATGGTTTAAAGAAAAACCATATCCACTTCTGCAAAAGTAAAACGAAACTCAGAATTTTAATTTTAATCGATTTTTCCATCGTCACTTGTAACAATCTGAAAATTTATCAGATATATTCATTTCTAAAAATTCAGATAGTTTTACAAAAAAAATCACTAAAATAATATTTTTTTAAAGCAAAACAATTTAAGTGAAAGTAATAAACCTAATATATCAGAATTTTAATCCAGTAATATTATATTTTTTAGACTAATGTTAGAAATTCGTTATCTGAATTAACATACGAAGCTTGTAGCGTATTAGTTTAGTCTCGTTAAACAGCACACTTGGGATTTCTAAACATTTCTATAAAGGGGATTCAGTAATAGAAGTGTTAAAATATAAATCACTTGCTTTTAAATCATTGCCTTATTATATAATAATGAAAATTGTGTAATTTCAACCTAGTTTACTCTAGTCAACTCACCTAGTTTAATATTTGGAGGTGTGATTTAAACTATAAAATGTAGACACAAAAACGATTTTTTGTAATATATTCACGTATTAAATGTTTAATCTTCAATAGCTTTAAAATGTTCTATTTCGTTTTGTATTCAAAGGGAAATACAGAACAGGTTTACTATTCGTAACTATTTGAATATGTTACTTAAATGTATTTTTATAATACTGTAACCATCGTTGTCGTATAGTAAGAAACTTAATAGGGATAAAGAAATAGAAACATTAAACTGTATAATAAGGACCTGCCCTAACAGTAACAACACGAAGGGTAATAACCCTAATAAACTGTTTTAAGTTCATTAGGGATAATTATTTATAATCTATTCTTCATACAATATCTTCAAATATCCACCTTCAAATATCCATTAAATATCCACCTACTATATACAATGCAATGTGCTAACATATACAGCGTTGTTTAAGAAACGTATTTAATAATACATATTTTAACTTTAACCGTAAAATAGCTACATAAGTTATTTACAAGAGAAAAATACTGTACTCATCAACATGGAAAACTTTAGAATGAAACTTTAATGCTGTTGTCACTCAGTAGTTCTAAAAATTAACAATGAGAGGTAATGTTTAAACGTTGAGCTTTAGGTGAGACGTTGAAATATTTTCTCAACCTGTATGAGCCCTCATCAAACAGGCCGCATTTTATAGGTGCATTTGATCTGGTAGAGACATTTTTATATCAAGCGTTCCTTTATTCAGCTTTATGTATTTCCTATTATCAACAGATTGATGCAGAATACCTTGATTTATAAAGTTTATTATTCTGTTTAGTAAACTTTGTTCTTTCTGAGCTACGGCAGTATCAGCTTTTTTTTCTGAAATGGGGTATCCACTTTTATTACATTACGGGCAAAATTCAAAAAGTGTAATCATTCTATGATCACTTGGTGATAAAATCATGTATCTCGTATTTCAATTAATTAAATATCTTATAAAAAATGATCTATGATAGTGATATTTAACGACCATCAGCTAACATTCTTAGGAGAAACTGTATTTCAGGTTCAACTACAATAGCCATATATTGATCTTTCTTGGAGTGTTGTCACCAAATCGCGCACCTGTATCTTTCTGTTGTTGTTTGATCATTTTAAGTGTTTTGTCACTTTGTTGTATAGTTGTCTCGTTTTAAGGTATTTGAACTTAACCTGAGGTGGTTGTCATATTCTAGCTTTATTATAAATTTTTGCAATATTTTTGTCACAAACTTGGGAGATTATCGCTTTTCACAATATTCTTGCCCTAGTCATGCCTTGTTCTTCCCTTTGTGTGATAAACTTGGCACACTACGGGGTAGAGAATGTTCCTTGGCATCTAGCCCGTCTATTTTAATTGATGTCTGCCTTTACTATGTTTATATCGTTGTGTACTTTGTGATTAGTGGTGTGTAGATTTGTGATTTGCATCTTTAATAGCTATCAGTCTATAACTTTTTTATGGTTGTTATTGCTTTTATATTGTATCGTTTCTTTGATGATTTTAATCTTTGGTATTCAGTTAATCATTTAGACTTTCACCCGCATTCGTGCTAATTAAACTTATTTCGGTGCACATATGTGCTGTTTTTATTTATTTATTTTCGGTGCTTTGAAAAGAATTATTTTCTAGGCTTTTGTTTTTCTCTTTTCCTATAAAAGTAATTATTAGTGGTTAAGGTTAAAAATTAATATGGTTTCAATTGGCAGATGGTGTTTAGTATTGTTATGTTTTGTTTAGTGTTATATGAGGTCAATGTTGTCTTTTAGTCCTCTGATCCCTGATTTTGTTTTTGTTTGAACATGTTTCTCGTTTGCTAACTGGAGGTGCCAATGCTTTTCGTTGTTTTGCGTTGTGTTGACCAGATGTAGTGCTTGTGTAAGTGGGCATGTTGTTAAGTAGTATTTTGGGGTTCCCAACAGGCATTCGCATTCCGGTGCGTCTTTCTGATCAAACCTAATGGAAATATGTTGTGAATGCACCGTGACTTATGCATATTTGCGTGTGTTGTCCTTCCTGTCTCCCCATTAGCATTCATTTACTGGGACACACAAATGATTTCGGATACAGTACTGTATCTGAAATAATATCTATTAGCGATAAATGCTTGAAGTGAGTTTTCAGTAATAGTATATGTTTAACTACATTTCAACATATTACATAAAGAGTATAAATGCTATAGATCTTATACATGGGTACACAAACGAATTCGTAAGCATTACTGAGTATAACCGTGAATTGCTTGCTTAAGGGTGGTTTTAACTGAGTTATGCATTTTCAAATTAAATTTTAGCATACTATGTTTTATATATACAAATAAATAGATCAAATACATGGCTGCACAATATAATTCTAGTATGTTTCCTGCTATGGATTATAATTTCTGAAATCTAGTTTTCAAATGTGTTATGCGTTTTCTAAAATGTTCACTTCAGTATATTATTTGCCTTGTTATACGGAGAAATTTTGTTAAATTGTTCTGTAAATGTTGGAAGATTTTGCATAATCGTGATGCATGATTTTCTTTTCTTGTTTCTATCCTAAATATAAGTTTACGTATTTTGCCAGCACCGTATTTGATTCATTTTTAACAAATATCTTCTTAAACATCGTAAATTGGAGCACCTGCAAGTATTGTTTATAATATTAACTTCTAGTAATTAATCAAAGAGAAACAATGGGTTGAGACTCTAAGAAAAATTGCAACTCATTAGACTTGAGAAAGTCTGTTTTGAGAAGATAATATTTGATAAATTTGAAACATAAAGACAACATTCTTTCTTTTCATGAAAACATAGAGAAGACTGACATAAATGATTAAGAGCTGTTGTTATAAATAACGGCTAACACACGTGTGCAAAGAGAAAAAAAACGAACATTTTTGCTTTATTGAAAGACATAAAATAATAAGATCGATTACATCACCGGAACAGCTATTATTTGTGTGCAGACTTCTTTTCCAGTTAATATATATCACGAATTTCATATTAATCACGAATTATTTTATATTTACAGAACTATCCGGGCATTATATTTATTTTTGTGAAACATTTTAGTGATATTTTTAATAATTTCTACTTTAAAAAAATCGAATTAATTTAACAGAAATATTAATTTATTATTTTATAATGTGCAAAATTATTATAACATATTCAAAATTTTATGACAGAGGTCCAAACTACACTGCTCAAAACAATTAAAGGATATTTGAAGTTTTATATAAAATAAAGATATAAACGAATTTTTTTTTGCCGAAAATAGAAGAAGAGAACCACAAATGCAAATTTTTCTGGTTTTCAAACTGTGGAGTATGCAAATTTTGAGTTCGACGTCAAAAACGTCGCTTCAGCGGCAGCGAATGAAATTTGACTTTCAACTGGATAAAAGAGAATGAAGACAAGGATGATCGGCATTCAGTGATTGCTTTGTTTCGATGAGTACGATGTCTCAGCGAAGTCATTTGACAGATTCAGAAGCTTGGAGAATTGTTGGTAGGTTAGAAGGGGGGCAAACTCAAGCCGAAGTAGCGCAAGCCATTGGAGTGACACAAAATGTCATTTCCAGGATCTGGAACCGTTTTTTGGAGAGTGGATGTGCAGGCCGAAGACCAGGGCAAGGTCGTAGACGGGCAACAACGCCCAATGAAGATCGGTATTTAGCGTTAACAGCTCGGAGACACCGAAACATGAACGCTACTCTTCTCCAACAACACCTTCGCTCGGCTACAGGCACCACGATTTCAACTCAGACTGTCCGAAACCGGCTCCATGCTGTAGGTCTGTATGCTCGCCGACCGATGGTATGTGTTAGATTAACATCAAGGCATCGTCGCGACCGCAGGGAGTGGGCAACCGAGCATGTCAACTGGAGGAGAAATGAATGGAGCAATATTCTGTTTTCTGACGAGTCCCGTTTTTCTGTGCATCCGGATAATAGGCGTATTTTCATCTGGAGGCACCGTGGCAGTAGGAATAATCCTGCGTTCGTGCACGAAAGTGTCAGATTTGACGGTGGAGGAGTGTTGGTGTATGGGGGCATCTCCATTGACGGGCGACTGACCTCTACATCATTCGAGATGGAGCTCTGACTGGTCGCCGATATAGGGATGAGATCCTCAGACCTATTGTAGTCCCTTACGCTGCAGCAATCGGAGATAACTTCATTTTAATGGACGATAACTGCAGTCCACATCGTGCAAACCTGGTGGAGGATTTCCTTTTCGAGGAAGGAATCGTTCGAATGGAATGGCCAGCGTGTTCTCCAGACATGAATCTAATCGAGCACGTTTGGGACGCTCTAGGAAGACGAGTTTCTGGCCGCCAACAACCCCCACAAACTCTCCAAGAATTGGAAAGAGCTCTTCTGGAAGAGTGGGGCAGAATACCCCAACTCGTCATTAATAGCCTCATTGAGTCCATGCCTCAAAGGTGTTCAACGTTGCTGGCCGCCCGTGGAAACCATACCCCCTACTGAAAATGATTTCTTTGAACAAAACACCTTTTCTTATTCTTTTTTTCTCCTATGCACAAATTGTGTTTTTTTTTTCCTTTTGTACACAAATGCGCAATAAAATGTATTTTTTTTTTTCTGCCAAACATGTGTAATTTATTCTCATATAACCTACTATGTCTGTCGACCATGTATCAATCAGCTAAAAAGTTTCCCAGATACAAAATCCACCTAAAACTGCAATATCCTTTAATTGTTTTGAGCAGTGAATAACAAAACCTATCTAAACATCGTAAATGTTTAAAAAGTTTTTTTTAAATGATGTAAGATTTCGAATTTAATGTCTAAATACAATGATTCTTAAAAGTACAGTTGTTTTAGGAAAAAGATATGCATACATTTATGTTTTTGTTTATATCAAATTAGTTTCTAAAAGCTTAAAAAATAAAATGAGTAAATGTATGAGATACTGTTTGATCTGTTAATTTTTTTAACATTAATTCCGTAAGACAGCTTGCATTATTCAAATTTTACTAAATGATTTTGTATCACTTATTTCTAAACATTTCTTTAACTTTGTAAATGATTGTGAAGACATAGAGTAACCTGGTGTGAGATGCCGTTTTGAACAAGATGGCGTGTCACGTAGTTTTCATATGAACAGGCGCTGTAGAGAAACGCCACTCAGTCGTGTTAAAGAAGCTTCCCTACTGATACTATAATTCCAGTTTGCGTTGTTTTATTTAAATTTTAAATAGAGATTTTTTATTGATATTTAGTCTTAACACATTTGGTAAGTGTCCAAAATATTTTACGCTATTTCTTTATTTACCTATATAAGTGATAGTTTAAACATCAGAGAAATAAATATGATGTTTTAGAGAGCATTGTTGCCTGCTCTTTTCGCAAACGTGAATGGCGGTCGGTTAACTCTTCTTTACTTTACTGAGTTGAGTCGACGAAAATCTTTAGAGGGAAGATGCCGTTTTCTTTAACATTACCTGGTTGTTTATTAATTATTTTAAGTTACATTGTGTATTCACTAAGGTGTCAACGTCTTTAAACACATCTCTTTAATCAGTGATTAAATCGTTATTTAAATCAGCTGATTTTTTTTAAAACATAAATTTTTTAAATGTTAAAATGACATAAAAATGCCGGTTTTTTCCATTACCTGGTTGTTTTTTCATTGTTTAAATTACTTTTGGTTATTCACTAAGGTGACAACGATTTTAATCAGATGATTTTAATCAGTGATTAAATCGTTATTTCAATCAACTGATTTTTTAAAAGTCATTTATTAAAATAATAAATTTTGTAAATGTTTAAAATGTTTAAAATGACATAAAAAGTTTTAAGAAAATGCTACAGCACAAAATGGTATTGTGTCTTTTGAAGCAATGGGAATATTTACATTTATTCCAACAGCTATTCCAAGTTGAGTTTTCGTTGGGTCCAACGAACAACATAAGTCATAGGCCCAGTTTTTCAAGGATGAATTCATTTCAAAACGGTCAAACAAACTCTCAAGATCATCCGCTAAGCAGCTGATTCATGATTTTCCCCAACAATACACATCACTAAAATCACATTAACAGTCGATTGGCCTAACATCAACTTGCCATAAATCATTTGCCAATCATAAAGAAGATCTAATACCAACTGCCGAAAATATTACACAGTCTTCTCCAACAAAATTTCTGCAATAAACTTAACCTGTTACAGTTTATGAAAAGAGAAAGCATAGTAAAAGAAGGCCAGAAGCTCAAGTACTTACATCATCAGAAATTATTGACGAAAAGAAAGTAAAATGGCAAAAAGAAGAGGTTTATGAAGGGGGAAAATTGAGAATGGAAATAAAAACTAGACCTATAAATGCGAAACCGAGGCATGGAGAAAATAGCAGCTGCGCATTGCCAGATGTCTCAAGCCTTTCTAAAGAGGAAGTGTTTAAGAATAAGTCAAAAGATAGAAAGCGAGTATCTGCAACAGACGATAATATGGATGATGATGAAATTCCCAACCATGATTCAGAAAATGAGTTTTTTTTTAAGTGAATGAGAATGAGTTTTCAGAGTGTCTAGAAGAGTACAACAAAACCTGGGAAATGTTATAGCTATAACACGATTTTGTATGAATTTGTATTTTAAAATATAAAATTTGCAAAAAAATATATTGATATTTAACGGTAAAAGAGCTCATAAGAAGACATTTTCTTGTATTTTCACAATGATCATAAGAATATATTTTCTTGTATTTTCACAAGAGATCATAAGAATACATTTTCTTGTATTTTCACATAAGATAATAAGAATACATTTTCTTGTCTTTTCACGTAGGGTGGTTTCATAAAAAAAAAAAAAAAAAAAAACTAGTTCTTGTTATCCGAACACTTTGACATTTTTCTCTGTTATAAATATAAAGGTTTTGCCGTGTAAAAAATGCTTTAAAAATATTGATATCTAGTTCTAAAAGAAATATGTTTCCTTCTCGCTTTCTTTTTTATTTCGCGTCGAGTCCTTTAGCAAAACAACGAAAAAAAAATAGTTCTTATCGTCCGAACTGTCTGAAATTTTAGTCCGTTATAAATGTAACTGTTGGAGTGAGAAGGCGACCGAACATTTTTTATTGCGTATCATACTTGCGTACTGCCAGCTTTTTTTCCTCTCACACACACACCCAGTCTGCGGGCAAACGGTAGATCGGGGATATGTAAAAAGTTTTTTCTGTGTCGTACGATAAGAAAAGAAATCTCTGTGTGATTATGAAGTATTTTATGTTTAAATTAATTGTTTTGTGTTACAGTGTGTTCGTCCAATAAAATTTTTGTTCAGTAAACATCCACAGTTTACTTCATGATAATTAAATTAATAGCAGAACAACAAAATGGCAGCAGAAATCGTGGTTATTAAATTTTGAAATCGAAAGATATTGTGTTAGAAGGAACATGGATAAATTAAAGGTCCCCGAATTAAACGGAACTAATTATTTCATATGGAATCTAAAAATGAAAGCAGCTTTAAGACTGAAAAGATTGGATAACGTCATATCCTAAATTAAAGCTAAAGATCTAAGTGAAAAAGATTCCACCGAATGGGACCAGAAAAATAATGACGCCGTAGCGTACATTAAATTATCTTTGTCGGGTGAACAGGCGTTACAGTTTGTAGCCGAAGAAAATGCGAAAATTTTATGGGAAAAAATAAAATCGACTTTCACCGGTCAAGCAGATGACAGAAGAATAGACGTGGGTAATGAACTAAAGAACTCAGAAATGAAATCAAATGAATCAGCAAATGATTGTCGCTAGAGCCCGGGGAATTGCCACTAAACTCTAGGATTGACTGTAACAGATCGAGAACTAGTATTCTACACAGTACGAGGGCTGAAAGGAAAGTTTTCAAAAGTACAAGACATATTAAAAGCACAGCGTGAAAAATCTACGGATGAAGTGTTGGAAATTCTACGGGAAGAAGAACAAATGAATACCGCGCGTTCTGAAGGCACCGCTGAAGTATTTTACTCTAAGAAAAACAAAAGTCAAAGACTTTGTTACATTTGTAGCCGTCCGAATCACGTAGCAAAGGGTTGTTTTTACAAGAATAATATTTCTAGAAATGACAAGTCCAGTGGAAATCGACAAAGAAGGAAAACACACCATGATGTTAATTATTCAGTTAAGGATAGAAAAAACTGGGAACTTACAATTTCACCTGAAAACTATGTACCGTGTGACAATATATAGTTACTGGACAGCGGAGCCAGTTTGCATATGTGTAATAATAAATTGTGGTTTAAGAATCTAATTCCTGAAGAAAAGGATATGTATCAAGCAGGTAAAAATTCAAAAATAATTTCGAAGGGTATAGGTACAGTATCATGCAATACGGTAAGTAAAAATAATTACATCCATTTAACTATAAATGATGTTAGTTTTGTACACGATTTGAGATATAATTTATTATCTGTCACGCTTTTAATGGATAAGGGTTGTAGAATTATTTGTTAAAATAACTGTGTGCTAATTTTTGATAAATATAATACTTTTCTATTTAAAGCATTTGAAAATGATAATCGAGTAGAGATTAAAATTGTACCTGCCTATAATTCTCAGTTAATTTTCCTGATTAGAGTACTAGTAATTATGAACTCTGGCATAACAGATTGTGTCATTTAAATTCAACATATATATTACAAATGAAAGAGTATATTGATCTTAATGATGTAAATGTGTCTGATTTTAAGTGTGATAAATGTGACATAAGTAAAATAACCAGGAAAAGTCATCCGAATATTGATATTGAACAAAGTTCTGAAATTATGGAGTTATTTCATGTAGATTTGATGGGATTATGGATATTATTGTTTTTCAACAGAATGGGGCACTACCCAAAATTACCTTTATTGTACGGGATTATCTGAATAAAGGTATTCCTGGCAGATGGATTGGTCGTGTCTCACAAAAAATTTGGGCTCCTGCTCTCCTGGCCTGACCTTAGAGTCCTTATTCCTTAGAGTTTTTGCCTGGAGTTTTACCAAGTCTAAAAGGTACCAGGTGAAGAACTGTAGCATTGAACACTTAACACAGCGAACTCTAACCTCAGATGCTGAGATTACACCAGCTGTGCTTAATAAAGTTGTTCGGTCTACAGTGGAAAGTTGGGGTTGTGTCTAGGCGTGTAAGGTGGCCACATTGAAATGTGTTAAAACTATGTGCTATGTACTAAAACTATGTTCTATTGTGGTAAACGTTTCAGTACCATTGCATATTGTGTAATAAAATCTGTTTAATCACGAAATGTATAGTGACTTTAGAATCACCCTGTATAATAAATATAAATTTATTTAAACTTATTACTGTTTTGATTATATTTCTCAGATTGCGTTTATTTAAAATTGACATTGCATAATACACTTACTCTGTATATTACATAATCTTAAAGTTAATCATTAGCTATATAAGATACATGATTGTTCGAACAAATTCATTCCACCAGTTTAAAAATGAACTAAAATTATTATCCCAAACATCCAACAGATTAAATGTTATATAAAAAAAATAATTTTTACTTTACCAAAAAATATTATTCTTAGTGTATCATAAACAGTGATACATGTTACACTAGTTTATTTTATTATTATTTACTGTATATAGTTAAAACATACATTATTTAGTGCAGTGTAAATAAGTGTATATCTGCATTTAACTTAGTAACTATGTAAGATGAGCTTTAGCCAGGAAACGAAAAAGCAGTATCGTATAACGGCACATCCAGGGAATTTACAGAAAAACAGGTGGAGTTGAAAGCCTACCCCTTTTCTCCAAGACATTCACAACGGTGATACATGAGATAGACCAATAGAGTCCAACCAGGTAAAATTGTATTCCGAAAAGATCAAGAGGGTTCACCAATGGAAGACAGCCTGGAGTAAAAAAATTACATAGGTCAGCAGGTCAACCAGTAGTAAAAGACAGTTCTTACGGTGTGACACCGCTTTTTTAATAAGGATAACTGGGTCCCATACAGATAGGAGCATAACAAAAAATCATTCTTTCTCTGCGGTTGGAAAAGAAAGGAAGGTTGCCTCTTCCAGATCTCTACGAAAAGCATATCCCAGGATCCCGGCAGCCGTTGCAAAAAGCAGCTCAGCACCGGTGACCATACAGAGGGTCTAATAGTCTCAGTTCGCTAGTAACGAGAAGAATAGTAGTAAGAGAGAATCCTTAGCGCCCAAAAGTCACAACGCCCTGGCCGACACTGATGTTCTCAAAGATGCAGCGTCTCCAGCAATAACTAAGAGAAAAGCCAAGCACCCAAAAGTCTACGGGCCCTTACCGATATCGTTGTACCCAAAGATGGAACCTCCCAGGCAGTAACGGGAAAGGATCACTTGCGTCCTTGTGCACAGTGACTGACGATCTAGAGTTCCCAGCGTCCATGTGACAAAAATTAGACCAGTCTCCCGGAATGCCGTAAAATTGACTTTTCCAGTTACAACGTCTCCACGAAAATCACAAGCGAACCCTCACCCTCAAAGAATAATTGATGAAAAAATCAACAATTAATCCTTTCCTGGCTAAATTAATAAAGAAATTATTGCATCATATTTATATTTAAAATTTTAATAACTTAATTGAATGCTAATGCTTATAATGATTATTGTGTTAAACTTTAGAATTTGACATATTTGCGTCACAGGTATAATTACTTTATGCTGTGATGTTATTCAATAAGAATAAAATTAAAATGTGCTGCTCATAAAATACTATTGATTTTAATTAAATGAGGCAGACTGAACTTCATGTATATAACTTGCTTTTCTTTCGTATAAATGAATAAATAGAATATTATGATAACCAAATATGTTTTTCTATTTTTTAAGTTTGTTCTATTTAATTTTCATATTATCTTAAATACCTCTACTATCTCAAAATTCCATTGTTTAAATTAATTCGAACCACATTACCTTTTTATATACCTTATAATTCACAACGCCGCTGTAAGGTAAGATCCCTGTAGTTTTTCCATCTTCACTATACCTTCTCGCGAATGTTGGCTCCCCTTTCTTTAATTTTCGTATAAACAATGTTATTTATACAACATTCCAAATTATTAAATATAAATACTTGAAGTTATACATACTTGTAATTAATAACACGCAATACAAACGAATATTTATTTATGTAATATTCATTGAAGTAAATATATCATTAAATCTACACTATTCATAATTTTATGTATTGACATTTTTTTTTTGAAAAAAAATTTTAAAAAAATATTTCAATTCGTATGCTATACAAAAGATATAGCGAAATATTTTTCAAACAAAAATGAAACTAAATGAAAATAAATGGTCTAAACAATTGAGTTTATATTTGTTTTCTTTTGGATGATATTTTATGTGCAAAATCACAAACATAAATATAAATAAAAAACTATCTTGTTTCAAACTGAAGAGAACAATGGTTTTGTATACCAGAGATATAAATTTAATGTCTACTTCTAATCGCCTACGAATTTGTTAAACTTATATTTTTAACAAAATAAAAAAAAAAGTATTGCGGTTTATTTTTTGAAAAGAAATACATATCATATAAAGTTTCTACATTTGAAATACAGCTGTTGATGTGGAATGCGAAATTGCTGATTAGACGAATTATATATATTTTTGAAATTCAACGTACATCTGAATGAATTGAATGATCAATAGAATATTTCATACGCATGGATTAAATAAAAATATTTTTGTATATTTTTGTCAATATTTTTATCATAATTTAATGGAGTGTTGTTGATATGAGAAGTTTAATAGTGTATCTGGTAAATTGTTATTCAATTTGAAAAATTAAATATTTTAAATAGGGTTACAGAGAAAATGTTTTCATGAGAAGTGTATGACTTCATAAAATTTAATATTGTCACGAATACTTTTATTTTATTATCTATGTTAACTCATAATTTTACAGATACGCATTGTTTTTTTTTTTTATAATTTTACCTAAATAGTTAACAGATCTTTTAAATTATAAGAAGTATATATTTTTAAAAGACAACCATAAACAATTATGAAACATATTTTGAGATTAAATAAATTATAAATTAAATTACAAAAAATAATTATTTTGTGAATAAAAAAAAAAAAAAAAAATAAGAAAACATTCATAAACATAAAAAAAATGTAATATGAAAATGTATTATATTTCACAAGAACATACACTTATTTTTTAGGTTTATTAGGTATTTTTTTAGATATTTTTTACTTGTTATACCAGACCAAGGAACATAAAAAACCGTTTTACACTAATTTTATAAAGCTGAGAAGTAAATTTAAATATTAAAGAACTTGAGAAGTAACATACAGAAAATAAAGGAAAATTATCATGAGTAAAATATAAGAAATATGTATCATCTACTTTTAATTTATTAAGATAAAATAAAATTTATAAGGATTACCACGAACACTGAAATGTATTTTACTATGCATGATATTGAAATATTTACTCGGATATCACGATGAGATTTATATCATCTATGTTATAAAAACTAAGTATAAACCAATATGAAAAGCAATTATGACATTATCTATACTAATAAAAGAAAGTTTCGCTCTGTGTGTGTGTGTGTGTGTGTGTGTGTGTGTGTGTGTGTGTGTGTGTGTGTGTGTGTGTGTGTGTGTGTGTGTCTGTTGGCGATGGCTAGGAAAATTTAGCGCACCTAGAAGTCTGTAAATTTAGATTTAGGTAGTCCAAACCCTCTCCTGGTATACCTGAGCCTCAGAATTTTAAAATTTTGAAAATTAAAGTAGTTATCAATTAAAAACTGATCAAAGATCACAAATAAAAAAGTCATTATTCTGTAGCGAGCTGGCGCATGCGCAGAAACCACTTTCCGTATCTTCCGGAACAGAAGAAATAAAGCAGAAGACATTCCGTTTTTGTTTAAAGTATTTCTAAATTCGCCATGGACAAACGGCTAAAAATACGGAAAAACCGTCTACATATTTTAAAAGCACATACTTTTACGAACAATCTGGTTCGTTTGAAAAAAAATTACATTTAACCCTTTCAAAAAAAACAATCAAAAAGCATCGAATTCGTGTTTTATATTTTCTCCCGTTTTCCGAGTCTTGCATCTACCGGAATACAAAAGATACGGAAAAACAAAGGTCACCAAATTAAAGAACTGTTTTTGTCCTTATCAAAGCCATCTTTGGTTTTAAAAAATACAAAAATTAACTCTTCGAAAAAGTATATTTTCTGTATGCCGTTTTGCGATTTTTGCTATTTTGGCAATTTTTAAAATTTCGCATCGGCGATTCAGAGACAGGTACGAAAAACTAAAAATACCATACAATATTTATATTTATTCCTTTTTCGACATCTGTATTTGTTTTTGAAAAATATGAATATTAACCCTTCAAAAAAATTCGTGCACAGGACTCTTTTTTTGCGAATTCCGATTTTCTGCTATATATTAAATCTGGCATCGGCTTTCAAAAATAACCAAACAAAAAGCAAACACACCTAAAGAAATCTACGTTCTATCGGGTTTAGGCAGAAACCTTTAGTTTAAAAAATAAATCACGTTAACTCTTTCGAAAACGTTTTTAACCGTAAGTTAATTTCGCTTTTTTAACTATTTCTCCTATGTTTAAAAATCCGAATTGGCGTTTATAAACAAGATACGTAAAACTAAAAATACCGTGCCTAATCTATATCCCGTTGTTTTTTAAAATCTGGTATCCGTTTTGAAAAAAATTAATTTTAACCCTCCGAAAAAAAATCCTTTCCAAAACTCACTCACGCGAATTTCCTTTTTTTGGTCCAGATTTAAAAATCGGCATCGACTCGGGAAATGCAAGTACGGACAAACAGTAGAATCCAGATCATAGACACGTTCATTTGCGCCCCCTGGCGGTAGAATGTGGAACTATAGGAGTATATCTGGTTCTATGGACTCAATTACGACGGGGTTAGGCTCATTCGACTTGATATCTATAGCCTTAAATATTTTAGCTGCACTTTCGACCGCCAGGATGCGCTTTCCGATCTTGGGTTTTATGAGCCCGATTACGACGGGGTTTGCCTCATTCGACTTGATTTCGACAGCCTTACAGATTTCAGTCATATTCGTAGAAGAACAAATTATTAATATTTTGGGGCCAGGATACGCCGGGCGGGTTAGCTAGTATATTATAAAAAAAGCTTCAAATGAATAATTTCCATACAGATAAGCGCAATAACTTTAATTTAATCGTACATGAATATACTCTTATAAAATAAATACCTTTTGACTTACAATCAAATATTATATTATAAAATTACTGACTTTACTAAATTTGTGGTTGGTTGAATGAATATCTTTCGATTTATCCGATTAATAAATCTCTGTTTTTAAAACTATTTTTTATGGAATATTTTATACTAGCTGTTACCCGTGACTTCGTTCACGCAACATTAAAAGAAGAATAAATAGATTAATTAAGCAAAATATTTCACTCCCGATAATTAAAAACGTTAATAATTAACTAACTATTTATCACATTTCATAGGAGACAATACGGTATTTTAGGTAGCTTTCAATACAAAAAAGTATAAAAAGTATAAACCTACCTATTGCAGCCATTCGGAGGAAAGCAGTTCCGGAAAATTTCGATATATTTTCACCGATCATGACCCCCAGACCCCAAAACCACCCTCCGTTCAAATGTTGATTTATATATATATATATCTGACCTATGTCATACGATACCGCTCGTATTTATAAATCAATTTGGATAAAACTAATTATGTGTATTAAGCTCACCAATGTCTCGACCGAGTTCGTTGGCCAGCTTGGTCCGCCATTTTGTTTCAAAATGGCGGCCACTTAAAAATTTAAAACTAAAATAAATATACAAAAAAGTTAAAAATTCAAATTTATTTTTTAATTAAGTGTTAGGCCTTGATACGAGGATTCCAGAGCATTTTTTTGGTTTACCTCTATCTTAAAAAATGGCTGAGATAGAGCAGTTTGAATTTCTAGGGTGGCTGACATTTTGAAACAAGACAGCACATTACAAAAATTTTCATTGTTGTAATCATTTTCCCAATTATACGCCTAAAACTATATATTCATATTCGTTAGCGCCAAATTCTCGCCAAACTTGGCGACATTTGGCGAAATATCGCCAAATTTGGCGACCAAAATTAGTCTAAAAATAAATGAAGCCAATTCGGCTATTGCTCAATAATTTGGGGAATTTCTTATTCAAATTCAGTATTAACGAATCTTTTGTAAACGTTTTCTTTGCATTTTAACTTGCTGTTTCCGTGTAACATTAGCTAATATTTTAAAACGAAGATATAGGAAAGGTACCTTTTCCTCCAGGTAGAGGCCGGAAGGACTTTTTTGTTATAGGGACCTTGACGTAACTCAGTCTTAAAAAAGTGAAATTTTGTGCCAAATAATCGCGAAAATGAAATTGCAACCAATGCAAAAAGGAGGGCCAAATAAAATCGTGGAAATAGACGAATTGGGTAAAAACAAATGTCACTTTTACCTGATAAACAATTTTACTTTTAACGCCTTTGTGAACCGTTTTAACAGCCATCCTTCAAAAAAACATTAATTGGAAATAGTATATGCTTTTTCTTTAAATTCAATTCTGCCTTCTTGGTTTAATGTATAGCTGAAAGCTGAAACAAATCTTGTTTTCTAAATGATAGTATGTTGACAGGCAATTTTTGTTCTCCAGAATAAATTGATTCATGAAGTTTGAATATGTGAAAATATGTTTTTATTTTTCGGATAATTTACTGAAATCAAGATTTTGTTTTCAGCATCTATTCAAAGGTAAAATATATTCTGTTTTTCAGTTTTAATGAGAAAATGGTGTAAAAAATATACTGATCTGTTCTATTTCTCCTTTTTTATACACAAATATGAAGTAATTTAATTTCCGTTTTTAGAAAAACTTCGTTAAAATTTACAAAAAAAATGGCATCTAATTTAATTTTTTAAATTCTGAGAGTTTGTGTGACATCCTCGGATCAATGATAACCGGTATTAAGTAAATCGCGTTGCGTTCGATAGCCTAGGAGTAGTTGCGAAATACAAACACACGGTCAGATTTTAATATAATAGATTCGTGTTCATTTTCCTTTTCTTAAAATTATGACGGGATTTTTAACAGAAAACTCTCATCTGTATATAACGGATACTCATGCTTAATAATCAGTATAGATAACAAAACATTTAAATTTGTCGTTATAAATATGGCGTGAAATTCATCTACTTTCTATACTTACTGATACTTGTATTATTAATGTAAGGAATTGATTCACACTCATTTTAAAACATATTGGAAAATTCCCTTTTTATTTCAAATATGACGTCTCTTTTTCCCCAGAGAAATTCCTTTCTAATGACATAATTCTTGTTAATTTTCTTTTCCAGGCAATCAGTTTCAAGACTTGCATAGGGGAAATTATGTTACTTTAACGAAATAATATTATATCTTTAGATTTTATCAACAAAAATGGAACTATTAACATTCGTCATTTTTTTTTAGGTAATCGAGTTATTTCTTTTAGTTTTAAGAATGAAAAT
Organism: Maratus michaelseni; assembly: GCA_963931845.1. NCBI lineage: Eukaryota > Metazoa > Arthropoda > Arachnida > Araneae > Salticidae > Maratus > Maratus michaelseni. The sequence goes on along the minus strand of OZ007593.1, from coordinate 199,204,610 downwards.
AACTATTTCTCGCTATCCATGACATCATTTTCGACATGGATAATTTTGCGGAGCATATTATTGACATTTGCTAACCATTTTCTTTTGAAACTTCTTTCTATTTTTTTAAAAGTTAAATAAAAAATACGGTATAGTTATATTAGCCGTGGGCAGACGGTAAAACGCCAAGTATTGTTACCATACAAAAGAAAAAAAAAGAAAAAATGTGAAGAAAAAACCCAAGATCAATTTATTTCACCAATCAAAGCATATTCGCTTTATTTTCGATGTATGATGTCATATTCGCCTGTTTCCTATGGTTACGCATATTGAAACCTTGTATTATTATCAAAAACTAAAAAAAGTACGTTTTATTTCTAATAATATTATTTAATCTTCTTTTTAATTCTTTATTATTTTTTTTTCATTTTCATTTTTCACGTGAAAATTTTTCAATTGAAACTAAATTGTTGAATAAAAATTATTATTCCGGGTTTTGAATTAGTTTTGGCAACGATAAAGTATTAGCAACGGTAAAGTAAATTTAACCATTTTAAAATATTATACGAAAAAATGTCCATTTATTCTCTATGAAAATAACGAAAATTTGAATTATTAAGAAAAATATTTGAATAAAATAAACAAAAACCAGCCTATGTTCATTTGAGGGTTATAATCAACCTATATGCAAAGATACAGGATCATTAAGTGCTCCATTTTGACGCTGGCTTCAGCCTAACATTTGCACACAATGAGATTTATAATATTAATAGGATAAATAGCGAAGGAATTATATTGTTTTTGCATTTCAAGCATTCTGCTTATGGTAATTATGAATTTTATTTGCTTTTAATTTTAATAAGCTTTGAGAAAAATAGCTGGAAAATTAATAAGTGTCTTAATATATCATAAAATATTTTCAAGCGTACTTATATATATATATAATCGCAAGCATATATGCAATGTGATTTTCTTATATTTGACTGATGAAATAACTAAGAAAAATGAGTCTATAGAATATGGATAATATTTCTCTTAGATGAAAAAGACGGTTAAAAATGATATACCTTACCATTAATAATTATACAAATACCAAAATACATGTTAAATATATATATTACATATATATATATATTAAAAAATATATAATATAAATACATATATATATTACATAAAAATTAAATAATAATACATATTATGTACCAAAATACATATTAAAAATTATCCGATATTAAAGGAGTATAATTTCAGGAACTAGTTCTAAGTTCTAAGGATTCTAGTTCTAAGAATAACTATGTTACACAGACTAATATCTAGGTCGTATTCCATATTTTCCAAGTCATTTAAAGAATTTTTATGTATAAGGTATTTCAAATTCAGGAATAATTATTAAAGAAATAATTATTAAAAGGAACAATTTAAAAGGTATAATTTAAAGGAATATTTTTTACAAATATAAGATTTAGTTTAACAACTTGATCAGAAAAAAATATATATGTATATTTGGAATCAAAATTAAATGAAAACATATTAATGAGCAAATAAAACTAAAGTAAATATTTTATTTTAAATACTACACATTCTTTTAACTTATATTATAATTAATTTGCAATCACATGGAAAAACAAGAGGATCTCCTTTTGCCCTACTTTTGCATTTTGTACCTTATTAATGTAAATTTCGACAACAAAATATTTATTATCACAAACAATATCTCAGATATTATATTTGGTACAATGTTTCACAATCCATTAACCGTGACAAAAATAGTAGAAAGGAGAGCATGAATAGTATCTTAGTCAAGGAAATATATTATGTAGTTGTAACTTCTATAAAATGAGTTCAAATATATATATTTTTTAATGCCTTTAAAAACAAATAAACACTTTTTTTCTAATTTAAGATGAATTCTAATATGATAAATCAATTTTAGAACACAAAAATATTTGAAAATAGCAAAAAATTAAATATATTTACTGGAAATTAATTCTGGCCTAGAAGATTCACAGATATACACTTAAATATATTTTTTAAAGAGTTCTACTGAATAAATGTAGAATAAAAATATTATCCCATATCATCCCAAATAAATTTATTTCAGATTTGATATTTTAACAAATTTAAGCATTGATGACATTCTTTTCTAATTAAATTTTTCATTTAAATTAAGTATACACATCATATACAAAACCAACACAGGTAATATGCCTTTGTAAAAGAATTGAAACATTTACAGATAAATGAAAACAATATATCAGATAAAAATATTGCTTTAAAATCTTGGTGTGCATATTTTTAATACATCCATTTAATGACGAAATAATTATATATTTTTCTTTTAATGTATTCTTAAGAAGTATATATTAAATTTATTCGTTAACAAAATTAAATATCACTAATACAATTTTAATAAACTTTGAGTAGTTTTCCATTTCTTAACGAATATTTTTTTTTAAACAGAATTGCAACAAAGGAGTTTTTATGATCTCTTCTGCATTTGGAATTTTTATGTCTGTCTACGCATAACAATTGAACAGAAACATCGTTTTTCATAATTTTTCTTTATTGTAACGCTCTCATTTTGATGAAGGTTCCATTCCAATTTCATTATAATCTAAAAATTATATGTTTGTCTGTGTATCTGTTTTCTAGTGCTTTGTTTATTTCTAATGTAAAAAAAATAATAACTCTGACTTTAATTTTACTTCCAAATAAATTTACAAATTGTCACGAATTTTAAGTATGATTTTAAGATGTACACTATTACGTTACATTTTTCTAAGTATTAATCGTGCGTAATTAAAAGTATTCCATTACATTACGGTTAATGGAGAAAATTGTTTTCAATACATTTCAATGATGTTACACATTTTCAAAGTTAATGTGATTGATATGCATTACTGAAGTTGTTGGCAAGATGCTTTATATAGAGTATAGAGTAAGAAGAAATTATAGCTCAATAACAGGGTCACACAAAATATTCCACCGCATTATTATCTCTAGGGAAGAACCGATTGCAGTGTATATTAATTATGTTACACTGGTTCAATAAAATTGATATACACTACTGAGGTGCACTGCAGCATGATTTTTACAGATTATACAGTTGAATTTACCGTTTATACAGGCGGAAAATAATTCGGCTAATGTCTAACTATGAGCCATAACTGATGAGTGTAAGTTTTCAACTGTCATGTACATTTAAAATTTAACCAATATGTATACTCCATTCGCTGTAAGAAGATAACAGAAGTAAAGGCTTAGATGCTTTACACTCACGCTAAAAAAAAAAAAAAAAAAAAAAAAAAAAAAAAAAAAAAAAAATTAATCGGTTAAAAAAAAAAGAAAAAAGTCGCCAAATTTAGGAGATTTTTAACTTTAATGGCAACCTAGCCATTGTATTAAGTTATTCGTTTGGCGCAGTCTTGGAAATAGCGCCAACCAAACAGTCGCCAATCTTTTGTTTACATTTTAGCGTGAGTGTAACACATCTGTTCCGAAGTAAACAAATGCACATGCAGATTGGCGATGCTTAAACCTGGCGTTGTGCCAGAAGCGCCAAACAGACTGTCTGAAGCGTTTGAGCTCCTGCTTTTTCAAATCGAAATTAAAATTAAAATTCGCCAAACTAGGGATTTGTGCCAAATGTGTGGCTCATTGGCAATTTTTCTGCACCTCGTTTGCTTACTTTCGTTAACTCCTTTCCCTGAACAGACTATATAGACTATACAGACTTTTTTTATAGTGTACAACGATTTGTATAGATACAAGGATTATACAGGGTTGGGCGAAAGAATTCGCCCACATCAATATGCATACATGGCTATGGACAGCAACTGCTGAAGATGAACTTTTACTGCTTTGGGTTTTTATATGTTTATTAAGATGTCTCAACTGATGAGAATGAATGATCAGATGAACAAAAATTAAATTTGGATGATGAAAAATGTTTCCTAATCTAAGAGGCAAGGCATGATTTTTCGTTTTATTTTTTACTACAAGAGTCTCGTTTTGCAGATGATTCCGTTGCAATTTCATTATAATCTAAAATGTATATGTTTGGATATCTTTCTCTGTGTTTCTACTTTCTTAATATTTATAGATCTCTAAAATTAGAAAAAAAAAAAGAACTTTGATTTAAATTTAATTTTCCAAAAATAGACAATTCGTCCCGAATTTCAAGTATAGTTGTAAGGTACACAGTATTACGTTAATTGTTTTAAATAGTCATCGTATATCATCGTTTACTGCAGCACCAAAAAAGGAGACATTGGTAATAATGAGATTAGAAATGATTGCGGATAGAATTCCTGCATAGGGATTTTACGCAAAGCTGTCTTGACCAGCTTTTCGTATTCGTATCGTATTTCATATTGACTTTAAATTGAACAATATGGTCTAGGTCGCATATAAATTTGACTCGCACAGGACTTTGGTTTGAATAACAATAATTAGATGTCAAGGAAATTTTAATTAAGGATCAATTCATTGAAGTATATTTCTTGTTTTGTTTTTTTAAGTCACATATTATAAAAAGTTCTTAAGGTCTTGAGATATTGATCAAGCCTGTTCAAACTTTAAGTAACTAGGGGTTCACTTCAGCTTTTATCAAACAATGAAAGGTGATATTCTTCACATGACTCAAAATAAGAAACTAAGTTTATCATCTCACTGCAGTAATAGCTGCGATACGCACGCACTGTATATGTTCTTTTATTGACAATACTTACTACTGTTTTCTACTTGTAATTTTCGGTTTATTTAATCACCTAATGTCATAAAACAAGACGAAGATTGCTTTAAGGAAGTAGTGAATGCATTTTCAGTGGAAAAAAGCACCAAATTGGCAACACTGCGTCTTACAGGGTACACATACATTTCCCCTCATTAAGCATTATGCTTCAAAAATTCAATGTAAATATAATTTACAGAAAAAAAACATTAATCCCAGAAAAAATAAAAGTATGCATTTCTCTGAGAGGAGACCCATCTCAAAACTTTTTGGAAGGGAAAAGAGACAAAAACCTTAACCCATCAAAGCCGGAATTATTTTTCTCTTTAAAATGCAAAATATGCATTTCATACCATTTTTTTAAAGAAGCAACTTTAGTCTCCTTTCATTACGGAGTTTCCGTCATCAGATAAAGATAATGTATCTCTTGAAATATACTGGTACACAAGCAACAAAATAGAGAACAGCTATCCCAGGCTTTAATGGGTTAATCTCGCCTATAGTAATATAAAAAAAAAACATGCAAATATCATTGATTTTAAAGAAAATAACTTTCAATTCCCATGCGACGAGAGGCACGTACACGTGCCGTATAAACCGCGAAAAATCCTTGAATTTGAACACCACGTTTTTATAATAGAATATTTTGTTAACGCCCATCGTGAGCGGATGGATTTAAAATGGAGTTTTATTTTTAACAAAAGCTAGTAACAGGAAAAGGGGCTCCGAGAAAAAGTGCAAATAATGCCGTGATGACCGTGATCCCCGTGTTGTAAAGCCCTGATACATATATTAACATGTGGAAAATAAATATGTGTTCTCTTTATTTAAATATAAAATATACTAAAATCTCATAAATAATTTTAACTTATCGGTAATAATTGATACCATCTTTTGTTTGTTTTATTTAAGTAACAGTTAAACTATTTATTTTTTAATCTAGGACAATTTTTCCTCTGACACGATATAAATATTCACTAAAGAAAATGAACGTGCATTACAAATCAAGATGTGTTAAACTGATTGAAAACTATAATATACAAGGTAATTTGAAATACCTTAGACAAACTTTAAGTAAACGTCATACAAAAATACTTATTATTTGTACGTAGAAAAATAGGAATACTCATGCATTAAAAGATCCTTAGAAAATAATCTTTGGCAGAAAATTATCCAAAAAAGGATTATTAATTTATACAATACAGTTGCGTAATAATACAGCTTTATTATAACCCAAAAATAAATGTAGAACACAGGTTTAGATGCTCATATATGAATATAAGATATTAAAATATTTTGAATACTTACTTCATATATTAAGGTATTATAAATAGTTTGTTATTGGTATAGATAACACTGTAACTCTACGTACGACACTGTTAAAAATAATCTGAAATTCACGGGTATTTTTTTCCTGTATTTCACCGAAAAATTCAGGTTTTCAGTTAAAAGCAGAAAATTTCATCATATTTCCTGAAAACAACGGAACGGACGCAGAAGAAAGCAGCCAATGGAGATATTCCGTTATCTGCTGCATATTTATTTTCAATGTTTCAAAAACTGACATGTTGCTGCACAGAAAAACTAAAAATTCAATAAATTAAAATTTCGAGTTTATTTAAAACAACAACAACAAAATAGTCCTTTCGAATTAAAAAAGCAACAACTAATTTTTCCATTATTTTAATAATATGTGCAATTCATTTTTTAAAGTTATAAAAAAGTATTCGCACTTACAATATATTCTAAACAAACAGATTAATATATATATAAACTAGCTAAATTAAGTGGAAAAAAATCGATTTTATTCAAAAAAGCAACAAACAAAAATAATACTTTCGAAATTAAAAAAAAAAAAAAAAATAATTTTCTCATTCCTTTAAAGTTATTCGCAATTTATTTTTTAAAGCTATACAAAACACTCACACTGAAAATATATTCTAAACGAACACACACACAATTAACGGATTTATTGTTAACAGTGGACTTCTTGTTAAATCATTGTAACACTTATATATACTATATTTTATATGTGTAATTGTGTTATTATAACCAGTGTTACATATTTTTTTAGTATACTACTATTTTATATACTTCAGTATACCAATGCGTCTTTAGATACCTGATTTAATCTTACAGTTTTTCTAAAGATAATTGGGTGAAATTATGTTACAAATTTGTGAATTTAGAAAACATCTCGGCAAACAATATCATAGATGTCAACATTCCGGTATTTTTAAGTCAAATTATCATACTTTGAATAAGAAATGTTATTTACAAATGTACCTTATAGAACAAAGACTCATTTTACTAAAATAATATTTGGTTCCCAATGTGTTTATATTATTTAAAAATCCCAGGAGTGTGGAAGCTTTACAGTACGAAAGAGACAAAAAAATTACGTATTTTTTTACGTAAGTTTTACGTAAGTACAAACACATACACAACCAGAGTAAAAACAAGGAAAATATGAAATGAAAATATGCTAAGAGTTTTCAATTACTTGAATTTTATTAATATCAATACAGAATGTGTTTTAAAAAGCAAAATAAATGTTTTCACGATAAATATTAAACTGTTATGCCTATTAACTAACATCTTGAATTAAAATATTAAAAGAAATTTTCATATCGCTCACTATAGAAGAAATTGTATTAAACACAACTTGGTAATTAGGAGTTAAGAGAAAATTATATCTAGAAGATAAAAAGTCCTAGAAGATACTTGATTAAATGTTATACAGCAAATATACCATAATTGTTGATTAATTGTTCTTCCGATTATGTATTTCCTATTTTATATGTAGTAAGTAAAACAAATTACTTTAAGCGTTTATAGTCTAAATTTGTTCCTCTGATTCTCAAAATCAATTAAAATAAAGATTTGTAGTACAATACATCTTAAGAGTACTTGAATTTCTTTGTTAATTAAATTTTCAACAACATTTTCTTTATTGTGCGAAATGTTTTCTAGTATTTAAATAATTATAATTAAATGAATATTATATTTACAACACTACAGAAAAGCATTAAAATCACATTATAAACATTCTGAGTTATTTTAGGTTTCTCTCAGATTAACTTCTTATTGGATGTGGTTTATTTTATGTAACAATTATTTTGTAATGTTAAATACTTAACTAAGAATATTCTTAATTTGAAATTAATAACGTGGAATATCTTTTTTGTTATTATGTCTTATTTGTTTTAATAAAAAGTAGTCTCAAATGCTAAAAAGTGTGTCTTAGGTTGGTTTTCAATTAGGGATCTATTAACAACGTACTAAGGAAAAAAAATTAAGTAAAATAAATCCGATATCACAAAATTATGTCATTATGTAAAGCGAGTATTACTTTGAAAGTAGATGTATTAAAAATATGGCAAATTTGACAGGCATTAATGTCTGGCGTGAATATGTTTCGAACACTGGTGCTCTTACAAAACTGGAAAATTGCATTTTTAACTCTGTGAACCGCACAATTTTGATATTATATCCAATCAAGTTATGTATATATGCATTTATTTTTCTAAAGCTTATGCGCACTTCTGCGCACTTTTAAACTAGGGATGAGATTTCTCCGCTTTTTTGCATACCAGTATAATCTTACAGAAAATGTTTTTTTATGTAATCGGAACATTCTGCTATTTAACAGAACAACGTTTTCTTTAAGATTATACTGATATGGAAAAAAGCGGAGAAATCTCATCCCTGTTTTTAACCTATGTAACTGCGAATAGTATGTTTGAGAATATTTTATTCAAATTTATGTGTGACGCAAAAATCAATCATACATTGAAGATACTTCTTTTCTCTTTATGAACGTTACAATAGTTAAAATAAATTACAAATCCAACAAATATGTATTCTAAAAGAGTATTGAATATTTAATTTACATATTTTTGATTGTTAATTATCTAATGCTATAATCTTTGTCAGTATAAATGTTGAATATATATCTTGGGTACTTATTAAATTATAAAATATTTGAAATGAAACATTATCCAATAAATAACTTTGCAATAATTTATCAAAAAGATCTTTCTGTATTTTTTAAAATTCCATTGAAAAAAGTGTGTCGTGTATGAAATAAATATATTTCCTCCTTAAGCATGATTTAACATTATTAGGGTGACCTGAGGATAATTGTCCCCATAGTGTCTTCAAGGTCTTGTTTTAGAATGGAGATTTTTTTTTTTTTAAGTTGGAAATGACACTACTTCTTTCATTTTAGTTAGCTATTGACATCGCGACAAAAACATTGAATTTTTGCATCCATTTTTAAACTGTAGAATTAATTATATTTTCATGCTCCAAAAGTAATGTTTTTGTGTAATAAACGCTGATGTTAGAAAACTTTTTGTTTATAGGTAAAACGTTTTTTTTTATTAGTTACGTTTTGTGCATACATTTAGCTACAGTAACGTGCATAACTGTGTTGATCTACTAACTCTCAAATGGTTGTATTTTAAGGTTACGTAGTAAATGCACAATTAGAGATAACCCAAGCCACGAAGCCACCAATATTTGACTCATGTCATATAGGGATATTTGACACAAGATACAGATACAGTCAACACTTTGAAATCCGCCATTTTCTAAAATTCATTATTCATTTTGAAATTTAAACGAGATAAATCAGGGTAAACATTTATGCCCATAGATCAAGTTTAATACGTAGACATTTCATCAATTATTAATATAAAAAAATAATAATTTTAAGAATTTTTATGTGTTTTATACGTTGTGTATTAATGTAATATTTTTTTGCTGCAGGAAAGAAACAACTATATGTCAGTATTCAAAGACAAATTGCAATCTTACGCTGTGAATTAAGGAAGACACTGGGTGGTTAGAGAAATATAGTTTAACAATGATTTAATTAGGCTGTTCCTCTTTTCAACAGCCTGCAACTTCAGGATGTGAACAAGTAGACACACTAACAAATTCCGGTAGTAGGTGGTTTCTGCGTTACTTCTGAAAGTACTTGCCCTTTTCTAAAATCGGGGGAAAATGTGACAACGAAATGCCGCAAAAACTGCAACAGCACTCATGTGACAGATACACCAAATAAAAAAGAAAATTGAAGCTAAACATATAGAACGGGAAGAGAAGAAACGAAAGAAAGAAAAAAACGATATCAAGACAATTATTATTTTCAAAAGCAAATAAATGTGATATTAATGCGAAGACAAATAGCAACAAATCGGATACAGAAAGCTAAACAGATTTTTTCTTCTGTGTCTCTGCAGATATCATTTCATGTTTTAAGAGACTTGCGACAAGGTTTTCCTTTTTCTGTCTTTTTCCGTTTTCATTACTTGTAGATATTACTCCTTTTAAAATATTGTGAAGGATTCAGAGCGCGTCTTTTTTTCGCTGTGTTAAAAATGTCAAAATTAACTCTACATCTAATTACACGATTCCTATCATTTTAATTATCACATTTTCATTCAACGCGATGAAAATAATAAAGATAGATAACTTGAAGATTACTTGGTGATCGGTTACTTGATCATTTACAGCTAGTTTTCAATTGTTTAGAGAGCGCTGTTTTTCCAATTCTACAATTTCGTAAGCAGTTTGACCCCCAACACCGCGTGCCTTTTAAAGTATTGCCTTTTCAGAGTATAAAGTTATACAAATTCAAGGTTCGTGTGGTAAAACCAACCAGCGTGAGAAGATGGGGCTTTTATCTCTCAAGAAAGTTAACTATTGCCGCGATTGAAAAAAAATTACAAGATCGTTTATAAATATACATTGAATAATTGTTATTAAATTGCTATAGTTACAATTTCTTTCTAATATTGCCATACTACAATGAAAATCTTTATACTGCATATTCCTGTCTTCCAAACTAAGAAGTAAGGCAAATCACCGATACCGATACACTATCACTTACACCATAACTTTAATAGAATTCAAGTACTTTTTCTATGAGCTAAAAATTATTCTTATTCATAAAAATATAGTTCGACGCAAGAGAAGAAAATGTTTGCGTTTATTTCGGTAAGATGAGACAAAAACTGACAGGAGAATTTCTTAAAGCAGTATCTCTGAATTGTAAGGATTATTTTATCCTTTTTTCTTGTTGAAATAATGGAGAAATAACGGGAAAGTAATACCTTTTCTTATATAGTTCTTCTTTTATCAACCTGTCATATGTAATCTTTTTTATTCACAGAAAAAATATAATGTAATAGAATAATCTTCTTAGAAAAGTACTTTTACAGTAAATTTCTTATATTCATGAGTGGAAATTGTGTTATTTGAAATTGAATCGGTGAGTTAAACAAGAAAGAAAAATAATGCGTCACACGTAGATTATGAAAACCTTTCCAACATTTCCTGGATACTGTAACAAAATTTCACTATTTAATAAGATAAAATAAGATAGCTACCCAAGTACCAGAGTTTGTTGGCCCATCGTTGGGAAATCGTAGAATAGAAATATTTTTTTTTACTCCAATGGCAGGTTGGGAGATCGTAAGCGTGGAAATCCTTCATATTTGGAGAGTATCTGAGCAGCTAACGGTTGGCGCACTGTTGGGCCTTTGTTGCAAGGTGGACATTTTTTACATGGACGACATGGAACGACAATTAGACAACAATTACTCAACATTGACCCAACCATTTTGAACTACTTGGGTAAATAAACAATTTACCAAACGCATAATACAGTTGAACACCCAATTTGAGCAGTTAACGCCCACAGTCGATAAGACTGTGGGCGGTTTGTGGTTTGTGTTTTGGCGGTACTGTTTTTTGGTATCCTTTAGAGCAACCATGTATATATGACCTACAGATTTTGTACACTCCACATAGTTTCCTAAAATTTAATTCAGCTATACATCGTAAAACACATTTCATTTTTTTTATGATCATTTTCCAACCATTTATTGTAACTTGAAATATTTTGCACTGACCTGTAAATGATCTGCAGATTTTCATATACAACACTTATTAAGCTAATATTTTGTAGAGTTAGGAAATGCATAAAACTACTAAAATATCACTTCGAACAATTACCATTCATGGACGGCAATGTAGTTAGTCTTTAGCGTAGTTCTGTATATGAATTCATTTATAAAAAACTCATCATAATAAATACTAATTAAATGCAGAAAATGTTAAAATGGGTTTAATATAATTACAATGTATTTCGATATCTGTGTATATAATATAACAACTTTCAAAGAATTTCTATAAAACTAGTCATTATTTTTTTATAATTTCCAAATAGAAATGAAAACAATTATGCGAAATCATTTCTCTTTAATTATTAAATAGAACCTAACCATATTCCTATCATATTAATTACATATTCCATTTCATTGGTACACAATATATATTCTGTGTGCATTGTAACTATTATTTTATTAGAAAACCTCAGTTAAACGTAACAAAAAAATAAACTGGTTGAAATTGTGCCGTTCAAATGATGCAAACACTGACACAGCATTTATTTCAGATACCACATTTTGGATAAGTAAGGTTTTGAAATCATACTTGTTCCATTAAAGGAAAGCTATCGTTGAAGTGTAATTTTTTCGTCCTTAATTCTGCATAGTAAGAAAAGACAAATGTTTATTAATCTACGAACATAAGCACAAACGGAAATTTATAATAAGCCCTTCCGAGTTGCCCATGATTCCTATTTTTTTTTTTCAATTTTTAGAAACCTCAGAAACCAATATATTTTTTTAGATTTAAAGAAGCATTTATAACAACAAAGTTTCTTTGGATGTCACTGATTTTCTGTGTAATAAATTTCATCCATAGCAAATAATATTAACGAATAATATTAGAACATTATTAATTAACATTAATTAATTAACATTATTTATTAATTAATATTAATTATTAATTAACATTAGAATATTATTAATTAATAAAAAATATCAAATAATATTAATTTGAATGTTAATATTAATGCTGTTAGTTTATGCTGTTTGTCTGTAAAACACGGTTGTTGAACATGAAAATGTTTACTTGAGTATTTACAACATCCAAAAAACCTATATTCCGGGTTGAAAAAAATGATTAATACACATGAAAAACTACTCGGAAACGTTTAAAAAAAATCAGTAAAAATTTAGTTTTTATACATACTTCTTTAAATCCTAAAAATATATTGGTTTCTGAGTTTTCAAATGATAAAGCACTCTTTTTGGAATATGAGTAACACAGTAGAGGTTATTGCATACTTTTGTTCGTGGTTATATTGTATTTTCCTAGCTTAAAATACATTTGCTTTTTTACAATGTGCCATATATTACATAATCGTTTTCATCCATAAAAAAAATATATATTATTTCACTGATGAATATTCTCGAATAAAACATAAAACATATTTTGCGTAATATTTATTATATTAACTAGAACAAACCTTCGATAGCCATTTTGAAAATGATAACAAGTGATTTATAGGATTAAAAATATTACAAGATATATGTATATTAATATAACTATTGAAGACTTTTTATTAAATTCCTATGATTCCATTTTTTCTTTCCATTAAAATATTAAAAATGAAATCTTTTACACAGCATATTCTTATCCTCTTAACGATCACGTAGGGCATAATGCAGATATTGATCAACTATCAATTAAATCTTCCTTTTTAAAAGATTTCAAAAACAAATTTTATGCACTATACAAAGATTTTTACCAAAAACTTACTTGAACGAGAAAAATTAAAATGTTTAGTTATCTTGGTTAGATGAGACAAAAAACTGAGATTCAGCATTAGCTGCGTGATAAGTAAGGTTTTTCAGTTTTTACATATTGTGATAAAAAATAGCTTACGTAGAAGTGTGATTTTACATCCTTAGTTCTGCATACACAAATTGTATATAACGTTTTGTAGTCATAGAAAAATAATTAAATTTTTATTGTAATACAATATTAATATAAAGTGTTTTTTTTATTATTATATTTCGAGGGAAAAGTTTTGTCGATTTAAGATATTAATAGTGTCTTAATAGTATTTACAATATATCGTGCTATATTTGTAAAAGAATAAGCAGGATACAATTTTAACATTATGGTTTAAAATAAGAGAAAATATTTGTAGAACCGTAACAAAATCCAAAGCATTGTGCGCATTTACGGATTCTGATGAAGAAAATGCAACTTTTATTTTCATTATTTTTCTCGGGTAAAATTTAAAAAAAAAAGCTTTTTTTTTTGTTACTCAGAATTAATGTTGCACACCTGAATAAAACGGAATTTCTTGCGATACAAATTATGTATTTATCGAGAACGCACGATGAGAAATTTTGCTACAACGGCCACCATTGACATCTATCTGCTTATAAGACCACAAACAACTAACATGCGATACTTATGGCGACAATACGGAATCCAAATAAGGACCGGGGATGTTAAACTTAAATTTTTCATAAGATTAATAACATTTTAATTTTTTTTGGGAGATTCAGACATCTATTTTCATAATTTTTTTTGTTTTGAACTAGGCTTCATACGATTCTCATGAATCATTACTAAAATATTTTTCGCTATAGAGTTGGAAACAGGAAAAATAAAGTTATATTATTCAAAAAATATGACTAACGCTTTTTAAACTATGCACTTATATTGAAAGATAAAATAGATAGCTCCGTGTATGTTACTATTTCAGGCATAACATGTTATGAACATATCATTTCACAATAGGCATATAATCACATCTCGTAACGTGAAAAATCAATCTTAACCAAATCATTATTCGTTTGATATATGACTGTCTAAATAAATCTTACGTTGATTTTACAATGAAGTCACGAAATGAAAGTCATAATTTGATGTATTAAATAATTCATATTTGGGCCACCTGTTTGGCTGTGGCTATTAACCTTTTGATGCGTTATAATGACTTCACATCCACTGGCTGTGGTGTTCAAAATATACCTAAGGCTATGATTTTGAAATACTTTTAAACAAAATGGTTTTTTTATTATTATTTTGTGTGATGAAACACCCTGTTCATTATTCTTACATTTAAGTTGTATTTCTTATTTCATTCTTCTGCATCTGGACACATGCCGTTAATTATACATAATAAGTCTCAAATAGCGTTATGATTGTACAATACGGGTAATATTTACAGTTATAACAGACTGATCATAAATATTTGTTGATAAATGACTTTTAAATGAGAGAGGTTTTTTCAGTTTTACAATATTGATTATAAATATTTGATGATACGTATATGATTGTTTACGGGGTGAAGTATTCGCAGATACAAAATACTGATCATAAAAGTTTGATGGTATATGATGGTATGGCTATTATATACATCCTAACGAGTTTCTGAAAATTCAATTTTTTTCAAATTATGCATGACGGGCTTGGCGGCCATCTTTGCATATTATTCTCAAAATTCTAAGCACCCAAATCCGTAGTTAAAATCCGAAGTTCAAAATTGTTATTTAAGCAAATATTTTAAGCGTTTCATTTATAGACTTGTATGCTCTGAAAATTGTGTCTTAAGATAATGATGACTTATCTTACAGATTCATCTTATGATTTATTTTTTAGAGTAATTAATAATTCCAAACTAGTAAAAATTAATTTCTCAAAATATCAGCCTTATCTAATTTATCTGTCAGTAGTTAAAATCTGAAGTTCGAAATTGTTATAAACATATTACATTGCAAACATATTATGATTTTACTTTAGAAATTTTGGTGCTTTGAAATATGGAAAGATGGCCGCCAAGCCCATCATGCATAATTTGAAAAAAAAAATGAATTTTCAGAAACTCGTTAGGATGTATTTAGTACAGGATAAAACGATTTCTATTAACATATACGTAGGCACTCGACTTAGATATATGATAACTTATTTAATGGAAAAAAGTTAAATAAGTAATATAATAGCTTGGAAATTTGATATCACACCATTTTTTAGCCACATTTTTTTTTTTTTTTTTTTTACTTTTGAAAAGTTGTTTTTGTAGATATCATTTCTTTTTTTTTTTAAATAGATTAAACATAATTTAAATAATCTAAAGATGAGAAATAATTTAAAATTACATTTTACTTTCAGTCATTGTTTAAACGGGTAACTA
This sequence comes from Maratus michaelseni, assembly GCA_963931845.1. Lineage (NCBI taxonomy): Eukaryota > Metazoa > Arthropoda > Arachnida > Araneae > Salticidae > Maratus > Maratus michaelseni. The sequence continues at coordinate 199,188,828 of OZ007593.1, read as the reverse complement.
GAAATACCAGTAAATTTTTCAATTAAGGAGACAGATCACCTTTAAAATGGTGAAAAATCCAATTTCAAGGTTTTGATGTCAGTAAATAGTGCATTTTATTCTGAGTAAAAAGGTACCGATGTTTTTCAGAGGCGATAATTATTGACGAAGATATAAAGTAAAAATTTGATCAATAAATTAAAAAATAATTAACTGTAATTAAATTAAAAACGCATTTTGAATGCGCTTTTCGATGAATTACAGTTAATTATTTTTTAATTTATTGACCAAATTAAAAGATTCTAGTTCATTTTGTTCACTGTTACAACATTAATAAGTTTGAAAAAAGTTCAGGTTCTATCTAAATTAATTTTGGAGAAATCGTGCGCGCAAGTTTGAAAATCATTGTTGTGAATTAAATGCATTTAAAGTTTTCACTCTCCATTCAAAAACAAAGAATGACGATTGCGTTTTAATTTATATCTTCGTCAATAATTATCGCCTCTGAAAAACATTGGTACCTTTCTACTCAGAATAAAATGCACTATTTACTGACATAAAAACCTTGAAATTGACTTTTTGACCATTTTAAAGGTGATCTGTCCCCTAAAACTAATTACACTCTTAAAAACAACATACTAAATGTGGCTTGTTATAATACATGTTATCATCCGTTAAAAAAATATCACTGACTTATCCATGAAATGAATAAAAATGGAGTACGTACATAGCGTGTCAGAGCTGCATTTGAAATCAAACGTGATATCACGCTCTTTTATTATTAGCACTAGTTGGCTTCACCCACTAGCGGGCCCCTAATTTACATCGGGGCCTCGAATCTTGTAAAACCTCGAATAAGATAAAACTCGAACCGAACGAACCTCCGACCTGGTTCCCCGCTGACTTCGGCACCGGATAATCCCTTAATTTGCACATCGAATAGTATAAAACTCTAACCAAACGAACCTCCGACACGGGTCCCCACTGCCTTCGGCACCGTATAGCAGTCGTGCTGCGCACGCTCAAGTTACATCTTCCACCACCAGGTAGCGCAATCTGTTCTATATGAACCTCGGGCACTGAAATCGTTAAGGCTATACATGTCGAGTCGAATGAGCTATACCCCGTCGTGAACCAGCCCATAGAACCTGGTGATCTGACCATATATTGGTAACGAAACTTGGACAAATTATTTTGAAACTGAGAAATAAAAAAGAAACGGAGCTTGCACGAACGTTGCTACAGAAGGATGAGAATTTAAGGGATAAGATAGTGATAAATGTCCCTAAGAGAAGAAGGGAGAGAATACTTATCTTGAGTGTAGATCCAGTTGTGGAGGAGCAGGAGATATCGAAGTCTTTGAGAAGAGCTATGGATGAGATGGAGACTGGAAATGTGACGATGGATAGAATTCGAGCTATAATTAGTGATCCTGGACTGGATGTTTCTGTGAGATCAGCTCTTGAGGTTATGTTTGGAGAACATGTCCACGGTTTTGAAATAGTTCTTAAAATAAACACCAGGATTGGTCGTGTAAATTGGTTAATTAATGTGGATAGACAGGCAAGGGATTATTTGATTGGACGTAGGCGTATTTGCGTTGATTTTGAAATATATCGAATTGTTGAACACATAAATATAATCAGGTGTTTCAAATGTCAAACTTATGGACATGTTGCAAATAGGTGTGCAGGAGAGCAGAGGTGTGCAAAGTGTTCTTGTTCACATCAGACGTTGGTGTGTGATTCGGAGAATGTTGTCTGTGCAAACTGCTATTTTGATGGGAGGACGGAATTGATTGATCATAGGGCAGACAGTTTTGACTGTCCTGTCTATCAGGCATATAGGACTAAAATATTGGCTAAGCGTTTGTAAGGGCGAAACGTCGGTCAACATGGTGGTTTCTGGTGTTCGAATTTTACAAATCAATTTAAATCATTGTAAATTAGCTAACGAGGAATTGGAAAGATATTATGATAAATTTAACTTCGATGTCGTTTTGTGTCAGGATCCTTATGTGGTGTGTGGAAATGTTGTAGGGATTCCTCCTTTTTGGAGATCATTTATTTCTTGTAATTTAACCTCTGTTATCTTAATAACTAGCAAAGATTACATTGTCATTGAATCTTTAAAGCTGAATAATGTTGTTTTTGTAAACCTTAATGTTGATCGTCACGTCATCTCTTTGGGTTCCCAATATTCGGCTCCGGTATCATCGGATGCGTTGGATGAGGATTTTGCTTCATGGACAGATAAATATATTGACTGTTCTAATGTATTATTGGGAGGAGACTTTAATGTACCAATGAGGTCGATGGGATACAATAGAGATGACCCTAGAGCAGAAGTTTTATTGGAGTATCTCTCTTTACAGAACTTGTCAATTGTGAATGATACAGATGCTCCTTCAACTTATGTACGGGGTGATCTTCATGGAAAGCCAGATCTTACACTTGCGGGTGAAAATATATGTAATTATATTGATTCTTGGGAAGTTGATTCAATTACTGATACTTTTAGTGATCATCGATATATTTGTTATAACTTAAATATGAATCCTTTGATTAAGTATGCAATACGTTATAAGACTAAATATTGTACATTTAAAAGATTTAATAATTTATTTAAGCAGAAAATCAAGACGCTTTTGGACTCTCTGCTTCGGATCAGTGCTGTGGATCAATTGGAAATTTGGATGAGTAATTTGCAATATTACTTAACTCAGTTAATGGATAAATGCTTTAGACGTAAGAAATTGGGACATAGGCCAAAACATTCTTGGTTTACGGAGGATCTGAGGCGAGAGCATAATAGATTAAGTGCACTTTATAAGATGTATCGAAAGAACCTGGATATAATGAAATATAAAGACGCCTATATAGAGGGTAGAAATAGATATAAGAAAAATGTAAAAATGGCTAAAAACAGGCTTGGTTGGACTTTTGTGATAAAACAAATGAGAGTTATGGAAGATTATTTAGATATATATCAGGAAAAAATTTGAAACATACTGATATGATATTTACCACTCTGGAAGATAGTACAGTTTTCGATTCGTATGATGATGCAGCGATGCAGTTAATGCAAGAGCACTTTAGTGTTGACAGAGTTCCTCTTAATATACATGAGTATATACCTAATGTTAGTGAGTTGATTGATCAGAATTTCAAACCAATTTCGCATCGAGAGCTAAAATATGCAATGGGTTGTCAGGCGAGTAATAAAGCACCAGGTTTTGATTTAATGAATCCGTTGTTAGTTAAAAATATCTGTTCAACTTTTCCAGCTTTTATATTGGCTGTTTTTAATAAATGTCTCGGATTTGGCTATTTTCCAAATTGTTGGAAAAAAGGGAACTGTGATATTTTTTCGCAAGAGAAATAAGAATCCATCCAGTTTAGAGCTTATCGCCCGATAACTTTACTCCCAGAAATGGGGAAAATATTTGAGAGAATAGTGAAGGTCAGAGTGATCTCAAGACTGGAGGGAACGAAATTTTTGGATGGGGCGCAGCATGGTTTTCGAGAAGGAAAATCAATAGTAACGGCAATTTTAGATTTGAAGGAAACAGTTCGACGAGTTTTACATGAAAAGAAATACTGTGCAGTGGCTTCAATTGATATAGAAGGTGCCTTTGATGCACTTAATTGGAATATCTTGGCACGAATTATTGAAATGCTTCCACTTCCTTTATACTTGAAATCTATACTAAGGAATTATATCAGCAATAGACAGATAGGTTTTGACTTTACAACGGGAATTGAATGGTTTGTACTGTTTCAGGTTTTCCACAGGGGTTTTCTTTGGGTCCGTTGTTGTGGCTCCTGTGCAGCGGATCGTTTACTTAAATCTTATCGTTTGCATTCACATAAGGTGATCTCTTATGCAGATGATTTTGTATTGTTTACAGGTGGAGAAAGTCGACAAGAATTGGAGGAAAATATGAATGGTCACCTGGCGAATTTTGCAGATATTTGTGATACATTGGACCTAAAAATTAGTACTTCCTAATCAGTGGCAACGTTGTTTGGGAAGAATACATTGGAAAGAAGAAGGCCAATCTTTAAAATGCGAGGAGAAAGTGTTTCGATGAGGGACAATTTGCAATACTTGGGGTTGACTTTGGACAGTGCGTTCAACTGGATGATACATTTGGAAAATGTTTAAGAAAAGATCAGAGAATTTGCATTAAATATTAAAAAGACAGGAGTGAGAGACAAGGGAATGGAAGCGAAGTTTCGAAAGATTTGGTATAATGCAGTAATAATAAAACAGATAACATATGGTTATCAGGCATGGTTTGGTGGTCTTAAGATAGCAGCTATGAGGCGCATTACTTCTTGTCAACGGATAGGACTTTTATCAGTTGTAAAGGCCTATAGGTCAGTTTCAACTGACGCACTTTGTGTTTTGACTGGAATTTTGCCTATAAAGATTGAATATCTAGCACATTATGGTAAATTTCTCTTTAATGGTGGAGGTCAGTCTATTATTATTGAAGATTGTGAATTGACAGCAGACGATTTTTTGAGTAATAGGTGAACTTATAGTTTCCCGGTCGGTGGACGGGATAACTTGAGAATTACGGATTTTGTGGATAATGTGGTACCTCAGTCACCGTGGCCAATAATTTCTTCAGATCGTTCGAAGATGCAAACAGGTGTGGCGGCAGATGTTACTATATTTTTGAATGGAAATTACATTCGTGATTACAGAATTAAATTAGATAAATTTAATTTAGTTTTTCAGACAGATTTGACTGCAATTTATCATGCAGTTCTTTGGTTTGTCAATTCAGATTTTCAGACTGCAATTTTATACACGCACAGTCTCTCGTCAGTCTCGGCGTTGGATAACCTTTTTCCGTCTAATGAATTATTATACATGATATTTAAGCTATTTCTTGATTATCCTCAGAAGATTTTGCATATAGGATGGATTAAGGACCACACGGGATTTGAGGGGAACGAACGTGCGGATATGTTGGCGAAATCAGCTATTGTTGATGATTTCTATGATATAGAGTTCCGGGTTCACTATCCTTTGTCAATGGTGTCTCGCCATTTTCGTTCAAAGATGTTGAAAGATTGCCAGTGTTACTGGTCAGAGTCTGAAAAAGGTCGTCAAACATATGAAGTTTTGAACAAAGTGGATTTTACATTTATTTGCAATAAACAGGTGCTTATTTACTATCTTACTGGTCATGGGAGTTTCCCGGAATTTTTGTTTAAGATTGGAAAAAGACAGTCTGACAGATGTGGTTGTGACTCTAGAGGAACAGCCGTGCACTACATATTTGGTAGATGTTCTTATATGAAATATCATTTTCATTTTGTTAGACATTTAACTTTGCGTAAGAATATGCAGAAGACTCTGTTTGATGTCAACAACCATAAAAAATTGCCAGAGAACTACAATATTCTGAATGCCATGTTTTCGTTTATTAGATACAAATTTTGACTATGAAAGAAATATTTGACTGTTTAAGTTTCTTGGACGAATTGGACTTGTAAAGTGATGCTATCTAATTTAAAGAAATATTTGACTGTTTAAGCTTTATGGACTAATTGGACTAGAAAAGACATGTTATGTAATTGTGATTCATTGGCATCTTTCACTGTTATTATAATTTATTTAAATAGTTTTAGTTAGTTTACTTTAGTTTTTATCGGCATTGTAACTTTAAATGTCGTAATTTCTTGTTTTGCTTTCAGGTTAGTCATCTTATTATTTTTTACGTTTAGTTTTTTTTTTAAGATTATTTGATGTAAAGTAATGTATGCTTTGCCTTTTTGAGAAAAAGATTGTGTATATTTGAATTGTTTGAATGATCGCCCGTTGTTTAGAGCCTGTTTCTGTGGCTGGGTTGTGCTGGATGGTTCTTGGGGATTTTCCCGCCGGAGCATGAACAGCCAGAAACCTAACGGTTTGGCGCTCCGGCTGGGTGCTTTCAGCCCATAGAACCAGAGAAAGGAAAGTGCCCCCTGGTGGGGAAAAAACGAACTAAAATCGGAAAGCTCTATCGATGTCGAGTCGAATGAGCCATACCCCGTCGTGATCCGACCCATAGAATCAGAGATAGGAAAGCGCCCCCTGTTGGTGAAAGCTAATCGCGTTTGGGGGGCAAAGTGAGGGGGGTTGAACACCGGAGATGCATAATAGGATGAAGCGGTCACAGACCTTTCCAACGATGTATCACATGAGGGGTATGTGCAAAATTTTGGAAAATCCCCCCCCCCTGCATAATAAGCGTTCACAGACATTTCCAACGATATATCACATGAGAGGTGCCGGCAAAATTTAGAAAAGTGCCCCCTTTAGGGGGGGTTGAAGTGGGAGGATGGACCCCGAAGATACATAATATGAATAAACGGTCACAAGCTTTTCGAACAATATATCACATGAGTAGTGTCGGGGTGAGGGCGCAAAATGTGGGGGTGACACCTGTGGTGCATCAAATGAATAAGTGATCACACCCTTTGTAACGATATGTGACATGACGGATATCGTTAAAATTTAGAAAAGTGCCCCCCCCCCCCTCTTGTGTAGGCAAAACGCGCTCCGCCCCTCCCTATAATTTTTGACGCGGCTTTATTTTTAAAATTTATGTTATGTGTTATAAAATATCGTAAAGTTTCAAACAGATAGCATTATTATACTTCCAAATTTTGTTCACGCCCCTCCCCATCCCCTCTCCGAAATGTGACGTGCCATTCTTTTTTATAAATTTTTTATCATGTGTTATAAAGTTTCTTAAACTTTAAAACAGATCGCATTGGAATTTAATATATTTGCTGAAATTACTATTATACATAGATTAATATAGAAATAAACCCTCCTTTATCTTGTAATTAAGATATATGAAAAATTTTTAGAATTTCTGAAAGCTGATTTTTATTTATTTATTTATTTATTTATTTATCTATTTATTTATTTTTTGTTTATTTATTTATTTTATTTATTTATTTATTTTATTTATTTATTTATTTTTGCGTTGCCCTGTGCATGTTTGGAATTTCTAAGCAATTTCTTAGATTTACATTATTTTGTTCAATTAAACATTGTACTGTTAAAGTAAATTTAAATGGAAACTTCACTTCTAAAACAAAATAATTTAACAAATGGATTTCATTAATTTATAGGAAAATGACGTGAAAGGTATTCCTGCGAACAAAATGCCTGTCCTTTACCGTTTTTTTTTTTTTTTTTTTTTTTTTTTTTTTTTTTAGAAATAAATGAATCACATTCAATTCATTTCAAAAATGTTGTTTACGTTTGGAAAGAAATTTTAAATGCCGATAACTCTTAATGTATATATTTTAGAAGGTACATGTTCCCTCAAAAACTAATTTATTATTTTTTGATGCTTTTACAATGCATAATCTAACATTTGTATATTTTATCATAGTTTATCATTATACAATTCTAAATTTTTAAAAATAATGTTTTTTTTTTCTTTTCTGTTGCTACACTGTAAAAAACACTGAAAGAAATAAAAACACAGATGATAACACGTGTCCTTTTTTTATAAGCTAATACTTAATTCAGATTCACTCGTCATATTTTCGCATCCAAAATTCGCGCCAATCTGAGCAGATAATTCACATTTTTCATATGTAAAATTTTAACTTTTAGTATAAGTGCGTTACATGGACGTAGTATGTTCAGTTAAATGTATTTAGAATTAAAATATGTATTACAATACAAACTTTTAAATTAAAAAAAATAAGAAATGATAATTATAAAAAATGAAATTTATTCTAAAAATATGCTAAGAAATTACAAAATACGTAAATGTATAAAATTGTATGAAAGTGTAATGAATAGTATTAATTGTACGAAATTGTTGAGTATACATTTTCTGAAAGGGTATGGAAATGTAATAAATAGTATAAATTGTATGAAATTTTATAATATAAATTGTATGAAAATATAATAAATATAAAATACAATTAAGTTTCATTTTAAGTTAAAAATGTATATTAAATAATTGTTAAATTCATATAAATAATTAAATATAATTCTTATGATTTAGTCTTTAAAATATTACCTACTTTCTTAGAAAAAAAAATTAATTTTAAATATTTTTAATTGGATAATTCGATAAAATATATGAGTATACTTTCTCTTGCATGAAGAAAAACAATTACACATGTTTCATCTTAAGAATAATCTGTGTCGAAAAAAACTTGATGCAGCAATGAGTATTTCTTTTCCCTCAGGCAAAGAAATAGCAAATCCCTTCTAATGAAGCGTATTTGTTAGTAATGTAACCAGAGTCTCTAAAGGAATTTTTACCAAGACATAAGATTTAGAAACTATTGGTAATTAAAAGACAGATTCATACAGAGACTGAATGGATTACGAAAAGATATTTTTGATGTGAGTTTGAACAATAGTTGAAATAAATATCAAAGTATCGTGGGCGCATTGCTTAAATTCATAATTTCGGCTACATTATGTTTTAAAAGCATTGTATAACTTACATAATTGTTATCAATTTATTCCGATAAAGGGCTTTCATCTGTTAAAATTTTGAAATTTAATTATTATTTGATTGCCATTATTGTTTTGGGACAGAATGGCTACAGTTTGAATACAAACGTTAATTTTTGAAACCGTTCATATGATTATATATATACTGGTACAAAAATGGTGTAAAATTGCTTTTAAAAATTATGATTAAGATGTATTATTAATGTTTGAAATATATATATATATATATATATATATTAATTTAACATTAATATATCTATTTGATAATAGATGGTAAAAGTTACATGTACAATATTTTTCTGAAATTAAATAACATATGGCAGTACTAAGTGTATTAAAATTATATTTTTTACAAGATATTTAATTCCTTTATAGAGGCAAACACTAAACGTATAATTCTTTTCTAATTTACAGTAATTTTTTTATTATATAAATTTTACTTATACATTAGATGTATAGATTTCTTATACATTAAAATTATAGCTAGTGTTCTTCTTATATTTTATATTTTATTAATCTTTAATTAGTAGTAATCTATATAGTTAGTGTAGTTTAAAAATTTTAAATTGATTAATGTATTAACTGTATATGTTAAATCTTAACTTATACTGTAATAATCAAGCATCACGAATGCTTATTTGAACATGTAATCTGGTATGAGAGTACAATGTTCTCAATTGCCAATTGCAGGGAAATAATTACGGAGCATTTTGAAGCAAACAAGATGGCGGATGTAACTGGCCAACAAACGCGATTCTTACAAGATTATTTCGTATTTCAGTATTCAATAAATAATCGTATAGGTGCAAATGGATTTTTTTTTCCTTTAACGTATGAAAAGCAATGCATGTTTGCATATATTTTATAAAAATGTTTCGATCTTTTTAATTTACGAAGTAAATTTATGCACGTATAAAACTGATTATAACATTGTATGTTTAAAAATAAGAGTAGTTATAAAATATGTTCATGAAGACAGATGTTTGCCTTTTTTTCATTTTATTGTTCATGAGTTGCGCGCTATCAAAAAACTGACGTTTATAGATTTATTTTAAATTATATTAATTCCGAAGTAGAAAAAAATGGTTGTCCCTGCCTTTGTTAATTGTTCACTACTTGTTGTCCGACGTTGACCCACAATAACAAATGGTCGCCTTGACGTACAATTGGCCAAAGAACCATTTTACAAGTAAGGCCCAGCAGTAGCCCAACAAGTTAACTGTTCAGATTAGGTTCCAAATTAGATGGGACACTGTAACTACAATTTCCCACCCTTTTCCAATACTGCCATTCTACACCCTACCATTTCTCAACGGTTTCGATAAATTGCCAACGATAGATAAAAAATCTCTCCTATATGGGGTGAGTTTTTTATTAAACTTTCATGCCTAAACTTTTTTATGATGTGCAGTACTTTCAGTATTCAACCCTTTGTGCGTATTTAATTAGTTTAGACACCAAAATATATATATCATTACATATGATATTTTAACACGTGTGTACAAAATAACTTTAGATTATTTCGTAAAGATTCTGTATTCTTTTTTTTTCAATATAAGTGCTGTGAATCAGAACCTGGCATTAATAGAAAAGGTACAGTTTAAATGAGCTAGTGCAGTTTGTTAATTTTTTTAATTTTATTTTACAAAATCTAATGTCTGAAAAAGATTTACATCCGGTCACAAACCTGTCCCCATAGTTATAGGAGCACCCAATTAGACTATATGTTATTTTGTGTTATGTGATATATTTTGTGTATTGCAAAATAATTTAAATCTCTTAGCATTTTTTCTTGCTCCTGATCCCGTTTAAAGAGAAGCTCGGCCCTTATTTCCAAAAAGCAAAATATATTCAACTTCGAAATTATTTTCGTAGCAGTCATAGGTATTGATGAAGAAAGTGACACACCTGTATCTTGGCATTTTAACTTTGTTTACTTTATCTTTTATGATTTTTCAAACAAATGAATTATAATAAGATATTTTTCCTAAGTTATTTAAACCATTTAAACCCTAAGATACAAAAAACACAATTATGTGTTTAAATATATTATTTATATTAAGGTATAATTTTGTTACAAAACGTCTCCCCCTCACCCACCCACCTTAAAAAAAAAAAAAAAAAAAAAAAAAAAAAAGCATTTGCGCAGTTTTGGATTTTGTTTTGTCGACTACGATAGCAGCAATAATTTATATTAATAACATTTTTGCAGTTGTTTTAGCTCGTTATTAATTCTTCATAAGGAATAAAACGCAACTGAAAATTGTTTTATTGAATGTAATAATATATGCTATTGTCGGCATGTCGCCATTTGAACAAATTTCCACAAATTAGTTTCGATTGTTGACTTTATGCTCAATGCTATCGAGACATATCTGCAATTTTAAAAGATTTTATTTTGCTCTAAAATTTGTTTTATGTACTGCTGTATATTCAGAACTAAATCTCGCTTTATTTCCATAACGCATTTGATTTTATTCGTGGTACTGAAAGAAAGATTGTAAATTATTATAATTATTATTATCCTTGCATTTTTTATTACGAATCATGTATTATTATTTCCAATTCTTATTATCTAAAATTGATTTGTTTGGAGATCATTTGCTGTATGTTGATAAATAAGTGAATATTGATAACTTCGAAAAGTGTCATCAAAATTGATAGGTTCCAGGTCCTCAAACGCATTAAGACTGTCATATTCAAAGTATTTTTCTCATATTCAAAGGCATTTATAAATCACACCACATCGGTGTGTTTTTATTGTCAGATTTATGACCTGACGTACATGATTTGCACTAGCGTCACTGTCGCGTCACGAAAATTTAAAATTTGTCAGAAAAGTAATTTTTACTATAAATTAATATTTACTATAAATTAAATAAAATTGCTCTTGTCCTTTTTTCAAATTTTGAAGAATATCACATTTTAATCCAATGTTATTTTATTGAATGTTGTCATTTTGGTCGCTGATGTGACTTGTTCACTGTAACTTACAGTGACATCACAGTGACCTCACTGCTATTAAACTTCTTACACGGGTAACAGTATCATCAAATTTAGAAATATTTCATGTAGAATGCAAAAACACATTTTATTTGATAAATATATATTTTGTGACGATTCAGTTAAAAGCATATTAAATCAAATGTGGGGGAATTTCTAGAAATACAAATTATATTAAACATAATATATCACTTACTTCGATATTTAGAAAGAAATAATTATGTAATTTTTTTATTAAAATAATTATTTTTCATTTCTAAATAATTTCGAATGCAAAACACTTGAACTGACAAATATAAAAATAGAAATATCATTTGAATTCTTAAGCTTAAAATTAGTTAGCTTATTTTTGCTCTATACTGCTTTAAAAATATGTAATATTTACATTTGGAATGCAGTAAGTTTAAAATATTTACATTTACGAAGTAGAATTTATTTACGATGGATAATAAGATAAATTTTAGTGCGCAACATTAAAGTTTTACCTAACAATTTAAAAGGTATTTTGAATCAAAAACTACACAGGCTTTTATATGCTGTGACATTTTAAAAGTTACAGAAAGAAAATTATATATCGTGTCCAATTATGTTATGTGTTTGTAAATTTAAATGAACTGTGTCCACATATTTTCATTTTATATATATCATTATATTCACTGCATTTTTACATAAATAAATATTTTTAATATGGAATATATTTTTCCATTTTAAAAGAACTTAAATGCAACCGTAATATTCAAATTAAAAAATAAATTCATATATGTTCAGATTACATTACAGTAGCAGTTATAATTCAACTAAAAAAATAACAACAACATTTTATACTTCGAATTATTTTTCTGAATAAAGTTACATTTATTTGTTTTTTTGAGTGTATTGCAATACATTATGTATTTATGTTCCTAAAAATTGTTAGTTTAACAAATTGAGAATGAAATAGAAGTAAACATTAAATTTTTTTCGTGAAATAACGCCGTTCTCTTCAGTTTAAAATAACATAGCTGGTTATTTATATCTTTGTTTGTGATAATGTTCAAAATTTATATGTAAAAATATATATATTTACATATATAAATTCAAATGCGAGATACGATTTATTATTATTAATCCATATGTTTTTATTTTCGAAGATAAGTACGTATATTTTCTTTTGTCCCACATCCTAGGTTTACTATTTGAAAATTTATTTTAATGACAAAATAAGAAAACCAATCACTACAAAAGCATATGAAATGTACAGATTTAGGGATTTCTTTTAATAATATATAAATGGTTATTTATGCGAAAAGGACATTGCTGGAACAATAGAGAACGCCATTCTGTTTAGTCTAAAATAAAATAGCTGGTTATTTAAATATTTGTCCGGATAATGCTCAAAATGTATATGTAAAAATTATATATATATACATACATAAACATAATTACTCCCTTTTCATGTTGCTACAAATAATCATATTAAAACTATATATGTACCAATCGACTGGGAATAATGCCAAATATTATTTAATTACACTCTCTTATTTAACACAACTTGGTTTTTGTATGGGAACTGGAATATTATAACAGATTTTACACTCATTTCATGAAATGCTAGAATTTTATTAACTATGTTCAAAGGTGTAATCCGAATGATAATACAATATTTCAATGTTTTAAAAACTTAATTATAAATAAATTAAATAATTTTAATGCATTTTCTGGTAGACAGATACAGGTGATAAATCGCCCAATATTCTTTACGGTTACAACCGCATACGTCTAACAACAACAATGAAATTAGTTATGCTCGTTAAAATATACCAAATGACTGTTAAACTGCAACAATTCAATATTTTAAACACATAAAAGTAGGAAAATAAAATGTAAATAATAAATATATGTTTAATATTAATGTTTTAACACTTTATCTACTGCATTATAAACTACTGAAAATTTCTTCATAAATATATATATATATATTAGCTGACATAGTGATAATTAAAGAATATACAAGAAAAAAATTTCCCCTGTGCAAAATTTAACAGATTTGTTAGAACTAAATAATTAAAGTGGTACTTAAAAGTACCGTCAGTACACTATGTATTAGGGTGGATCGAAAAATCGAAATGTGTATAATCGAATCGGCGCGGGGTACAAAAGTTGCCTTTTGTGTACATTAGTTTACACCTGTTTTTTTATTGAAATCTATTCATATCTTCCGGTGCCCCAAGCGCCCCAAAAATAGTTAAAAAATGAAATTTTTATGAAAATTTATATATTTTATTATTTTTAAAAATTACTTTTGGCGCGGGGTGCAAAACTTATCTTTTATGCATATTAGTTTACATGTTTTTTTTATTGAAATCCTTTCATATTTTCCGGTGCTCCAAGCGCCCCAAAAATTGTTAAAAGTTGAAAGTTTTGTGAAAATTTATATATATATATATATATATATTTAATTCTTTATTTATTTCTTTAATTACTTTTAACGCGGGGTGCGAAAGTTCTCTTTTAAGCCTTCTAGCACACATGCAAAACATTTTTAACTTCAATAAATGTCTTCCGGGTGTCCCAAGACACTTAAATACTTGTCGAAAAATGATTTTTAATCAAATCTTGAACTTAAAATTATAAGTAAAAATAAGAGTTAAATAATCTTTTGTATAGCGTAATTATTAGATCCAGTGGATGGCAAATCGTTTATCGTTTATATTAAATGTATAATTTTTAATACTATACTCATATCTACCAAGTTTTGAACAGAGCAGTTGCTTCAATTTGCCAGTGCTGTTTTACAAGATATTGGAACTGTACACAATAAAGGGACTTCGAATTTAGTAGACCGCAACAAAATTCGTCGATAGTGTACAAAGGCTCAATATTTAGTTGCAGAGACGAGCAATTTAGCTGTGTCTCTGTCTATTTTAACCGTATTATTTTCCGATGGAAAAAAGGCAATACAAAAATGCTAGTGATGAAGAGCACAATGTGCTACACAAAGATCACATAGGAGGAACATTATTCTCTTGTAAAGGAACCTGACTCACTGCATATTGGACATGTTACATTTGTAACAGAAGAAGCTAGTACGACATTTACTACATTCTTTAGATGTGCAACAACTGGTACTAAAGCCTTTTTGTGGGCCAATTGGTACAGCAATCAAAACCTGCGAGGAGCTACCTGTAGCTTCCTTTGCTTCAATAATAGTGGATAATATGCTAGATAACATAGGTAGAATGGTTCTCAGCAGTGATTAGCAATACTTATATGAGATTTACGTAGAAATATCACTTGGTGAAAGTGGCTCTGACCGGGCATTTAAAAACCCTGTTCCAGTTGTTTACTCAAGACGGCTAACGACTGCTGATAGAAAGTTAAGGTTGCAGGTGGCCACAGAAAATCCATCTGAGAATCACATTATTCTTAGAAAATATCTTATGAAAGTATGGACCTATATGGCTCCATATCAAAACAAAGCCCTCCATAACAGAAGGACAGCGGTATATTTGGAAACTTATCACATTTTACCCCAATCTAAGAAAGTTTGTAGACGCTGTTGTTCAACTATATAGCTTATTTTGTCATCCTGAATTTTTTTTATTATCTATGCTCTAAGATAACACAGAGCCTATCAGGTATTTAATAATACGAAAACTATTTTGTGCTAGAAATGAAAATAGAGGATTACCAGAAGTAAGAATTTTTCAAGTACCAAAAATACACTTCAAACTAAAGTATTATTGTGAACTTATTGACTGGTAATGAGTTGGACGTTTCGGACCACCTCTTTTGATGAATGTGCCTTACGAAGAAATTGGGGCCATGGTAAATTTTGGAAAAACGGAGGTCAAAATATCAATGCCATACACAAGATGATAAAAGATGCATTCACCTAGTGCCTGAGGCATCAGAAAGTGTATCTGCACAAGAAAAGAGACTCGGTTTCACATTGAATTGAATAAAATCAAGACCCCATATCAAACATTTTAATCCCAAAAAGGATTTCAAACTTTAGAAATATGTAAATCTCCAAAATAAAAGAAGTAAACAATTTGCTACGTAAGATCAATTTTTATAATTTTTATGATTTAGTGCTTTGATTTTTAAATTTATACTTCATGTATTATTATAAAATTATTATTATTTATAAGTTTATCTTTATTAATTAAACACTTTGCCATATTTGTAAGACATTTCCTTAAAAATTTCAATATTTAACTATACTTGGGGCACAGGCAGATATGAATGGATTTCGATTAATATATATATATATATATACATATGTAAACTACAGAATTATGTAATATACCCAATACACAACTTTCTCACACGAAGCCAAATAGATTTTTTTTTTTTTTATTAAAAAACAAAAAAATTATAATTTTTTATAAAACCTTCAATTTTTAACTATTTTTGGGACGCTTGGGGCACTTGAAGATATGAATGGATTTCGATTTAAAAAAAAACAAACATGCAAACTAATATAAATAAAAGCAACTTTCACACCCAGCACCAAAAGTAATTTGAAACAAATAAAAAAACAAAAAAAAATTATAAGTTTTCATAAAATTTCAATTTTTAACTATTTTTGGGGCGCTTGGGGCACCGGAAGATATGAATGGATTTCAATTTAAAAAAATGTGTAAACTAATATACATAAAAGTCAACTTTTGCACCCCGCGCCAAAAGTAATTTCGAAAAAAAAAATTTCGTATACTTTTCAATCCACCCTACTATGTATAAATTTTCTCATAATAGAAAAAAATTACGGATGATATTTCTAATGAAATTTAACCTCTTAAAAATGCTAAATAACCAAAAAACACTCATAAGAAAACAAAGAAATTATCAAATTGACATTATTTTATTTTTTACATAATAAAGGTAGAAATTTACATTTGATGATAATCATAAAAACAATTTTTTTTTTCATTTACGCACAAAAATGTATTATATATATATATATATATATATTTCGGAATGCAAAAGCAAATTCACATTCAATACTAACATTTTCAAATGCTTTTGACAGTGTTAGTAAAAAATAAATAAATAAATAAATAATTTTAAAATTTCAATTTTTAACTATTTTTGGGGCGCTTGGGGCACCGGAAGATATGAATGGATTTCAATTTAAAAAAATGTGTAAACTAATATACATAAAAGGCAACTTTTGCACCCCGCGCCAAAAGTAATTTCGAAAAATAAAATTTCGTATACTTTTCGATCCACCCTACTATGTATAAATTTTCTCATAATAGAAAAAATTACGGATGATATTTCTAATGAAATTTAACCTCTTAAAAATGCTAAATAACCAAAAACCACTCATAAGAAAACAAAGAAATTATCAAATTGACATAATTTTATTTTTTACATAATAAAGGTAGAAATTCACATTTGATGATAATCATAAAAACAATTTTTTTTTTTCATTTACGCACAAAAATGTATTGTATATATATATATATATATATATATATATTCGGAATGCAAAAGCAAATTCACATTCAATACTAACATTTTCAAATGCTTTTGACAGTGTTAGTAAAAAATAAATAAATAAATAAATACTTTAAAAAAAATCTATAATTGAAATCTATAAAAAATACTAAATCATATTGCTACACTACACTTTCATAATAACATTACAACAACCAGAAATAATATAGATAATTACATGGACAAAATGAAAACAAGTGTACTGGCGGTACTTATAAGTAACACCGAATAATTCGACCGTTAATCACATTACATAAGCTGTTATCTTATAATAATTGGGAAAATAATATTCTAAGACAATAATGAATGAATAAAAAAATATATCACTTACCTTTGGTTTGATATTATATATTTATAGCAAAGAAAATATAAGAGCGGCAATCCGTACAAAATGGCAGCAAAATCACATAATGTCCGTTCGAAAATAGCTTTCTTCCTCGCAAAATTCATCAGCCTAGAACAGCCATCTATCATGAAAAAGTAGAGTTAAAAGACTGTTTCTAAACCGTACCATCAGAATATAAGTAATGGTTGTTGTGCTATAAAGTTTTAAAGTGATTGGTACTTATAAGTACCGTCAGTAGATAAAGGATAAAAAAAAAAATTTTGTGTAAACACAAATTATTCGTCATTAGGCAGCCACGTATTAAAAAATTCACCAGCTTTCATTTTTTCAAATGATGACACACACGTTGATATTTTATATGAGTTCCTCGGATAGACCTACATTGATAGAATAATGAAAAAAAATTAACTAACTCAAAAATAGTTTTAAAAACAATGAAGGAAAACTAATAAATGAATTAATAATGAAACAAAAACAAAGTGAAAAAAAAAGATATAAATGATTAAAAAAATATATATATATATTTGTTTGTTCGGAAAATTTTTTCCGTTTGGGAGAGTTGGTTCGTACCGGAACATTCTATTATTTAATTATTAGACATATATTCCGATACCTGATGTCTAATAATTTACTGACAAAATTTTCCGGTACGAATTGGTTCTCGCAAACGGAAGAAACTTTCCGAAAAACCCAATATATTAGATTAAAAAGCGAAGGAGTATGACTCGATGACGATTTCTGGTAAAATAGAAAAAAAGTAATGCATATTTTAACATAGAAACATGTCCATAATGCAGAATACAAAAATGTGAAGTCATAATTTTTTTATTTGTTTGTAATAATGAAAACATTAAACCGATTTTCTTCTGTCAAAATTCTAAGTTTTAATTAGGAAATAATATATCATGCGTAATGTTACAGCTTCATTAAACTTTCAAAATGCAGGTACGTGGAAATTTCGAGCCTGATTGAGTTAAAACTTTTGATGATTTAATGACATTTAAATAACTAATTGTGCATGATAAACATGGGTATAAAACTGGAAATGGAGAGAGATGTTGTAAAACTTTTAAATTTGGATTAAATTATTTCAGTTTTTTTTTGTGTGAAATTAAAACCTGTTCTATTGACTTCAAAATTTACATTTGTCATGTTCTGTTATATAAAGTGTAGCTATTGTTCAAATTTTATCTTACAATTTTTTATGGAAAATTACTTTAATAAAGTTAATCATATGAAATACTGTTTATATTACGTTGAATGGTATCATATAATAATCTTTTTTTTTTACAGACATTAATGTAGTAAAATTACTCTGAAAATTTAAGTAAAAATATTGAAATTAAACATAAAAATCTCAAATATTCATTATTTGATAGACTTTTTATACAGATTTTGACACAAAAAAATAATTGTTACTCGGCTTATTGAAATGAAACAAACAGATTTCATGATTATTACAAAATAAAATATAATTTATTACGAATATTGTTTGCATCACATTCTCTGGTAATGATTCTACAAAAAAAATATGGTAATACAAGTAAAAACGTGACAGTATTCTTTTTAAAGTCGACGCGGATATGCCAGCTAAGGTGCTTCTGTTCGATCAGGTGCCGGTGTATGGACGCCATCTGTCGCGAAGGTGTTGTGGTTTGGATCGAGGTATTTTTGTGTCGCTGATTTGGAGTTGTTTAAACATCGGATTGAATTAAATGGAAACGAATTTAGATGATTTACTGTTTGGTGCTGATTGAAGAATTTTATTCTATGATATGGACATGCAGCCAAGTAAAAAGAAGACACAGAAGTTGTAAGTTATGTTTTTGTGGTTGATATTTTTATTTTGTTGATTTTATGCTGTTGATGAATTTTTATTTTATTGTTAATGATTATTTAAATTCTATTGTTATTTGAATGTTTTTAAGATCGGGGCTTTGTAAAGAAAATAGAGTACCTTCTTATATTCATATTGATAGAAGTAATAGGAAAATGGTCGATATTAAATTAATTACATTTTACGTTCTAAACAGACGATCTTTTTTTTTATTCCACTCTAAAGAAAATTTACTGAAACCATGACAACTTACAAAGTGTTGCAAAATGATGTAATAATGAAATTGACTCTTTCAGTTGGAAAAAAAAAATAATAATACGTAGGTTTTATCGAGCATGGGCAAGATGCCAAGATAATATTTTACATTGAGACTGAAGTTAGCTTTCATAATTTTGAGAAAGAATATAGTTTTGTCAGAAAACATAGGGAAATAAAAATAAAAAAATATATAAAAAGACATAGGCTGTTATTTCAAGAGAGTTAAAATATTTTTAGCTGGGAGATTGATGTTTAAAAGAATTAAATTCTAGGATGCATTTATTTAATGAAACAAATGTGCGTAATTTTAATAAAACGGCGAGCAGAGCCATTTTTTAAGAGAATGAACTTAGAATAATGGGATTTACACAGAATTATAGCTTTGATGAGGCCAACGGCGAATTTTTTTTTTATTTGTTTCATATATATACACTGGCCTCCAAAAGTTAAGGTACAACATGTTTTTCAAAGCTCACCAGACAAAAAATGGCAGTCAGATTAAACTTCATAGTTTATATGAATGACAATAAAAAGCTTTAAAAAAATTACGCAAAAATTACAGATACCACTTTTATTTTATAGAAAATAATAGGTATTTGTGAATGAGAGAAAAATATGCAATTACGAAACTTTCGTAATTTCACGTGTAAGTTTTGTTGTATTCGAACTATAGTTGTCAGTTTTGTTCACAACAGCCAGTAGAGTCTAGAAATGTCTAGAAGTCATTTGCCCGACTCATTAAGGTGGCGGGCGGTAAGATGGATGGAAATGGGTTGTCACAGGCCGATGTGTCTCGCAGTGTAGTCAAACGACTCTGGGATCAGTATGAATCCAAAGATTCTGTGTCCAGAAGACATGTTCCAGGCCGCCTACGTGTTACAACACCTGCAGAAGACCGGTTTCTAGCTCTTTCGTCCCGAAGGAGAAGGCGCACTACTGTGCTGCAACTCATTGCAGACCACTTTGCAGCATCAGGGAGAAGAATCTCCGCTACTACGGTGCGAAGACTTCTTCACAATGCAGGTCTCTATGCAAGGCGACCAGTTGTGTGTGTCCCCCTCAACAGACGACAGAGAATGGCCCGCTTATGTTGGGCAAGAGAACGTGTTTCCTTGGACCAGACAACAGTGGGCTTCTGTACTCTTCACAGACGAGTCCAGATTCACACTGGAGAGCGATTCAGGATATATTCTGATCTGGAGAAAACAATGCACTCGATACCATCAATCAAACACTGTCGAAACACACAGGTACAGAAACGGTGAAATCATGGTTTGGGCAGAGATCTCACTCGTAGGCCACACTGACCTGCATGTGTTCCATGGAGAAACTGTGACTGGTGCGAGATATCGGGATGAGATCCTTGATTCATATGTGTGCCCATATGCCGGTGCTATTGGCAATAGTTTCATTCTAATGGATGATAATGCGAGACCACAACGAGCTGTGGTTGTTGAGGATTATCTTGATGATCACGGTTTGGAGAGAATGGAATGGCCAGCTCTCTCTCCAGACTTGAATCCGATAGAATATCTTTGGGACTATATTGGAAGACAGGTTGCGGCTTTAAGTCCTCCTCCAAGGTCATTAAATGAGCTGGAACAAGCCTTACTCCAAGTCCTGTGAGCGTTACCTATGTCGGTGTCTGACAATTTAATTGAGAGCATGGAAAGTCGATGCAGCCAATGCAGTCAAGTCCGTGGTGGACATATTCGGTAATAGAACCAGTTTTTTAATGTTTCTGTCATATTTTACTGCATAATACTGCGATGTACTGATTTCTCCAAGAATGGAATTTTCCACCATGAGTGCTTCTTTGTTGTAATTTCATTTATACGTTTAACTTAAGTAAATTTCTATGTCGCATTTAATAAATAACAGTATAGCGCACATTTCCTCCAAATTTGTTGTTTCTCTATTCATTCATTTGCAAATTAGATGCAAAAAACGGTGTACCTTAACTTTTGGTGAACAGTGTGTATATATATATATATATATATACAGTGGCGGCCAATAGTTTCCGGCTAGCATAAAATTTTTGGTTAATTTATAAGTATACCCATATGAAGAGGCATCTCAAAGAGATGCTTATACATTTTATTGATATAATAGTTAGGAACATATTTATGGAATAACAAATAAATATCAACAAATTTAATTGACAAAATTAATTGGAAAGGAAAACGCATGTTCTCAAAAGTTTCCGGCCATCTTGGCAAGTTTGGAAAGAAATGGTGTTATAATAGAAAATAGTAGTGATCAACAACATTTACAATTAGTATTTTGTCGTCATACCTTTAGCAATAAGTTCTGCCTGGAACATGGACGTGGCATCTATTCAAGGAACGGCTGAAGATCGTCTTTGATAAGTTTGTCCCCCTCCTCTTGCAATTTTTGGAAATATTCTGCAGAATTCGAATATTTATAATTCCGAACACATTTGTTAACTTCGTTCCAAAGATTTTCTATTGAACTCTGCTCGGGTGATTGGGTTGCGATTTCAAAAGCGGAATTTATTTTGTGCGAAAGTCACTGCTTGCCGAGCTTGCATGTATGCTTTGGGTGAATATCGTCATACGGAAACAAATAGATGCGACCACAATTTTTCCTCCAATAATGCAGCAAATTTATCTTGCGAGATATCCTTATACATTGCACCAATCATCTTGTCGCGGATTTCAACTAACGGACCGACACCTTTTCCAGAAAATGCTCCCCACAGCATAACGTGTCCTCCGCCATGTTTAATTGTAGGAATAACACATCTCGAATCATATCTTCTGTTTTTATGTCATTGGACGCAGTGTCTGACATCACTCCCAAAAAGGTTGAACTTCGATTAATCGGAAAATAGTACTTTTTTCCAGTTTTCACTTGACTAGCCTTTGTGTTCCTTGGCAAACGCCAGTCTGGCCCGCTGATTTTGTTTTACTTATGAAAAGTTTTTTAACACCGACTCTTCCATAAAGTCCTACGTCACGTAAGCGTCTTGACATGATAGACCGACTTATTACAGTAATATTTTCACTCCATAAATCGCGGGATATTGCAGCAGCATTTATATGCGGGTCATCAACCGCTTTTCCCCTGATAATTCTGTCCACACGGATAGTCGTTTTCCGTGGTCTACCAGACCGTGGCAAGACCTGAAGGTCATGGCCTTCTTTATATATGTTTTAAATATCGTTCACAGTAGATTTTCCGATCGATAAGTTTGCGGCAATCTTTTGAAAGGATTGGCCCTTTAGCGACAAACAAATCGTTCGTTTACGAATAATACTTGTTGAATTTTTCATCTTTGAATTTCGACTACGTTATTCACGTTGATTAAGTAACAAACACGGCCAAAAAACACTTTACCGATAGCAAAAACTAACGAATGACGAATGGCCGGAAACTTTTGCACACGCGAATTTCGAATTCCTCCCCTTTGCATCAAGTGTCTTCAGTATCCAATCAAAATGATCACGTGGTCAGAGGTCATTTGCATATTCCTAACTTTTGGAGCAATTGCGCTTCTTCTTCACTGAAACGTGCTTGCAAACAAATAAAAAAAATCTGTAACTGGCCGGAAACTTTTGACTGCCACTATATATATATATATATATATATATATATATATATATATATATATATATATTATAAATTCAATTATATTCACTTGCACTCTGTTCATGTCTTATTTAATTTATTTATTAACATTTTGTTACGAGTTTGCAGCACAAGTTCCTAGCGACTCACTTATCGAGAAATCTAGAATCAAATAAATTGATGAATTTTGGGTGTGTTCTTATTCTAACATTTTTGCATGAACGAACCACCTATTTTGACATTTATTTTATTTCCGTAAAGTATCCCTGAATCTCTGTAAATCTGATTGTCGCGGTTACTTCGAGCAATAATATGATAATTATATTGATGTGGTTGTGTAGCGGGTATAGATGAGATTGTGGAAGTTAACTTCAGTTGGTTTTACCGAATCTCGCCCCTTGAAGAAAATCAAGAGTAATTTGAGGTTTCATCGAGTCACTTGCCCACTTGCCAATAGCCAGTAATTTTAAATTTTGACTCAGCTTGGAATAAGCTCCTTCAGCTGAGTGTTTGCTTCCAGTGTAGATATTAAACATCAAATACAGTATACTAGAATCCACAGGGTACCCTTCATAACAGTGACATTGCCGCATTTTCTTGTGATATTGTGCATAGTGATATTTCATAGTTACAAATTTGCAGCAAGTTCAGGTAAGCTTCTGTTATATTCCGAAATACAATTAACGTAGCCATCTTATTTAATGTCAATGTTAGTATATAGAGAATTTCTTTGGATTAGCTTTGAGCTTATATTTTGATCAACTTTAAGTTAACTGCCTTGCCCTTTACTATATATTTTCAATAATTTGTTTTTTATTGTTAATTGCTATTTTATGACTATTTTCTTAGCTAATAGGGCCGAAAGGTCCTCCACGCGTTTAAATTATTACATAAGACATTGTTTTAACTGATACTAAAACTAGAAATTTAAGGACGTATGAATACTTTTTAATGGAAATCGTGAGTAAATTTATCTTTCTCTATTAAAAAAAGTAACATTTCTGACGCAGCCGCTGTCAATGAAGGTTTTGTATCTTGAGGTCTGTCTAGACCAATATACAGAAAATTATAGCATATAAAAATGTGAAAATTGGTAGTTTTATAGAGAAATGTTCGATAAATATGGTGAAGCAGACAGTTTTTACATCTAAGGAATATTTTAAGAGATATTTAATATCTAAAGTTGGTCAAAATAGTTCTCTTAAAAAATGTTTTATAGGAACAAAAACTATGCATAGGAATTCAACCCTAATTTAAAAGGATATAGATGACAGGCTTGTGGTGTGCATAGTGCAATTATTTTTTTTTTATTTGATTAATTTTTTGATGTTATATTTCAATTTTTATTCAAATTTGCATTATTTTGATGGAGATTTATTTCACACTTAAAAAATTCCATTATTTTAATTTTTGCCAATTTGTAAAATAGCGCACATAATAATATTGCCTTTCAGTTTAAAAAAAATGTATTTACACATGACTATTAAAAACAGAAATAAAACTTTAAAAAAAATAAGTAAATGACCACGTGTTAAAAGGAGTAAATGTACAAAATTACATAATAAAAAATATACTTGCGCTCGAATATTAAATAAGAGAAATAATTATAATATTTTAAGGATCATCCTTTTAAATTTAATTACTATTAATAATATATGAGTACTTTATATGTTTACAGAAAAAAGGGGAAAATGCACAATTTTCATGTTTTTACTAAATGTTTAATGACATTGGGTAGTAGTAAATATTAATATTTTTCAAAGATACTTTATATTCCGAATGAGGATGTGACAGAGCTTCCCACACCGACCAATTTTGATTTGAAGAAAAAAAAATTATCTCCACCCTACCAAAAAATTGTGTTCAGTACAATTAATATGAATTTAAAATTTGATAAAATAAGTTCAATATATTATTTAGTTGCTCTGTTAGATAACAGGTGGCTCTACTATGCCTTCTTAGAATGTTTTTAATTATGAATTCTGATAGGGTCAGTTAGTTTCCTATGGATGTCAGAACTGTTTGCAGGACGTAAATACGCTCTGGTTTTTGCGTTATGTTTTACTTTATCTACGCCATTATAGGTTTGTGATATTTTTTTATATTATTTAGTTGAAGGCTAAGTAAGATGAAACTATTATTTGTAATATATTATTTTACTTGAATTTTGTTTTGATATTTGAGTTACTTTCATTTGAAACCGGAACTGTGAACTGTAATTTGCTTTTTGTTGTTACTTGACAAGATTTATGTGAATAATAATTGAAAAAAAAATTCCAAGATGGATTGTTTTTCTATAAGAAATATTATATATGTGAAATATGGAGATAACTGCGAGATAAACTTTCTGACACATTTTCGACTCATTTCTAAACGAAAGGGTATAAAATTGGCAGGCCTAACTATAGAAGCTATTTAGAATTGAAATGAGTTTTCCATTTCTTGATAAATAAACTTCTTATCGAATTATAAGATTTTCGTGTCACGTGACAACAAGTTTTTCTTCCTTCTCGGGCTAAAGTAACGGAAATTCGGTTCAAAACGCCAACTATCACAGTATTTTCTGAAGAATCGTCTGCATTTACCAAAAAATTAAAAAACGTGTTTCGATTACATAGTTGCTGAATAAGAAAACCTGCCAATTTCATTCGTTTCCGTACAAAAATGAATTAAAAAAATTGTCATAAAATAGCCAGTTTGGATTTGAGAACAGCCTTTATTTGTTTTTATTTGTTAGTTAAGTTGAGTTGTTGTCCAACAACTCAACTTAACTATTAGTTTTTCACTGATGATGACCGAGTAGTTCGGTTGAAAACGTTTTAAATTATTTTAAAAGGACTTTAATGTGCTTTTATATGTTTTATGTCTGTTTTTACGCACCTTCAGGCAATTTATTTATATTTAGTTGTATATTTATGAATTTTAGTTAGTTTCTTTTTGTGTTTAAAGTCTCATAAATTTAAGGAATGTCCTAATTCTTGATTAATGTTTTAAGTGTGAAAGTAAACAAAAAGCACTCTAACATGAAGAGAGTAACCGTAATAATGCTTTCACTGTTAAGTGCAAAAATAAAGTATTGTTTCATTCATCTGAGAATACAAACCATCAATCAAATAAAGAATTTGTACACGAGTGAACATCTCATGAATAATAAATTATTTCTAGTGCTTCTTTAAATAATTCCAAAAGTGTTTATTTTCTACCTACTACTAATGTTCTCTTATATAATACAAACAATAAAGCCTAATTATTGAAAAATTTACTTTATTCTGTTTCAGAATGTTCTTTTGCTGGTAAAAATGTCATAAGAAATTTAGCGTGAAAAAGAAAATATGACAGAATTGTTGTAATTGGAATTGCCGGAGTACCGGCTGCACACACACGTGATTTGGTACTCTTACAATCATTCCAATACTTTTTAACGAGTCCTTAACCCATTAAGGACCGAATTATTTTTATCAATAAAATACAAATATTGCGATTCATACCACTTTTATATTATAGCAACGTAAGAGTTAGTTTATCATGATGTTTCTTGCATCAAATAAAGCGAATATTTATCCTAAAAACAAACTGGTGTTACCTTAAAACCTGGTGTAAGAAACCTAATGTTGCGAAAACTCATCAGTCTTTATTGGTACAGTTAAATTTAATGGGTTAAGAGGCTATTTCACTCAGACGAAAACACCCGCTCGTTAAAGTTAATCCTATGGAGGTTAATACTCACTTTCGAAACCGGTTGCGAAAGTGAAAGTATCTTTATAAAAAATAAAAAAAACTTGTAATCAAAATCGAAAAATTACAAAGGAGCGTGCTTAGAGATTGACCTCAGCTATCCAGTGCAAAAAAAATCATTTAAAAATATTGAAATGCGAACGAGATATCTTAAAATATTTCCTCCATAGTATTAACATTAGCGAGCGAGTGTTTTCGTCTGAGTGAAGTAGCCTCTTAAAGGTTCATGACATCTCAATTACCAGAACAGTTACTTGAAACGAAAAATAAAGCGTATGTTAAAAAATATTACGTTAGAATATTAGGATTTCATGTAACCTCAAGCATGCGAAATTATTTTAGGATATGACTGGTTCTTCATTTACTCGAGATGTGGTAGAATTTACAGTACTGAATTTGAGTCAATTAACCAAAACACCATGTTTAGTTGGGTGGTAGACGGGAAAAGGAAAACTAAATAATATATCTTCCATTATCAAATCGCACTTTCTTAGTGTTGAAAACGAATCAAAATTTGATATCTTATTGCAAAAATTCTGGCAAGCTGAAGTGATAAATCTTAAAAAGTCACATTTATCTGAGAAAGAAGAATTTTGTTAACATCATTTTTGCTCAACTTACCAGATTATTTCGGAAGGTAGATTTTAAGTTAAATTGCGAGTTTACAAAAATGCATTGTTGCAAACAACATATTCAAAATACGCCTGGTGGCGCCCTCTATGAATCAGAAATGTAACTGGAACTTATGTTCGACGGAATTAACGTTCATTTTAAAATGCATTTCCATATGGCAGGAACCGAAAATGATGGGATATCGTTGCAAATTTCATGTTTCCTTAGTGAAATTTCTATAGATTCACGGATGAAGGCTTTAAAGGGATTGTTTTGTCTGGAAATAACATTGACGTTGTTAAAATCAATAAACCTAACCTGTCCGTACCATATATCCCCATTCTTTTTGAAAGATTAAAGAGAGTTTTCAAGAAATATAATATACAACTGGAGGCATCCAATTCTATAACGTTGTTTAATTTATTGAATAGAAGCATTGACCCATTATCAGCCACTTGTTTATCTGGGGTATATGAAATTACATTTGAATGGACCGATGGTACAAATTCTGCATATATTGGTATGACAAAACGTCGCATCGTAGAGAGACTTAAAGAACATAAGAGAGATTTGAAATACAATAAATTTTCCACTGCCTTATCAAGAACTTTTGCTAACGGACAGGTTAGGTTTATTGATTTTAACAACGTCAATGTTATTTCCAGACAAAACAATCCCTTTAAAGCCTTCATCCGTGAATCTATAGAAATTTCACTAAGGAAACATGAAATTTGCAACGATATCCCATCATTTTCGGTTCCTGCCATATGGAAATGCATTTTAAAATGAACGTTAATTCCGTCGAACATAAGTTCCAGTTACATTTCTGATTCATAGAGGGCGCCACCAGGCGTATTTTGAATATGTTGTTTTAATTTTCCGTTATTTGAGTGTCTTGGCAGATTGAATATTGTGACTCAATCATGTAACACATTTTAATTTTTGCTGTTCATATTTATGAAGGTTTTTCTCCTGATGATGGTTATAAAGATTAACCGAAACGTCGAGGTTTATTTTATATATATGTAGTTTAAAAGTAACTCATATTTATTAAATAATTTTACGTTGGAAGCAAGTGTTTGATGAGTATTTATAACTTAATGTTATTTTGTAATCTTATATGGACTGGCTTTTTCTGGTTTTTTCCCTTTAATTAAATTTTTTTTATCGTTTTCAAAATTATTTTCTTTTTCTAATTCTTTAATAATTAGGTTGAAATATTCACTCCTAATACAATAATATTGGTTCACAAAATCCTTACTACAATGTCATTTAAGTGTAAATATTATTGTTAACAATTTAATTGTAGCTATTAGTAACAATCTCTCCTACCCATGTGCGCATTCACACCAACCCTGTAAGGACAAATTGCGCAAAACAACTTTCTTGGTTTTATTACAAATGTTCTATTTAATTACAACATAACAACAAAATAGCAATAGAAATGCATAAAAAACAAATGAAGTCAAAATTATTCATGGATAGTTTAGCAAAAAATTAATATTTAGATTTTTTATTGTTATTCTTTTGAATTGTGCACAGACTCTCCTAGCTTTACCTTATACTAATAAAAAAATCATTGATAGAAATGAAGCGGTTTTGTTAATTTTCATAATTATAACAATTACAGAAAATCATTACATGTAAAACAACACTATAAAACAAGGCCTTTTCTTATATTTTTATGCATCTAATTCCTTTGTTATAATCCAGATATTTAAAGAAGAGGTATTATAATACCATGTCAAAGTTTGTTTAGTGTGGCATAATAAACTAATGAAGTTACAAGCGTTCTGTTTCTCCAGAGAAACATATTACGAAAGGGTCATAACGAAGCTCTTTGATAACCTTACTTTTAATTGTAAAATACCACCTAGTACCTTATTAGTTTCTTGAGAATCTCTGAGAGATAGGTCTAATGAATAAGTCAATTTTCAATGTAAACTTGTAAAGTAATTATCATATATATAGTGTGGTACTTAAAATAGATTAAAATATACTGCTATAGCAAAAATTTTTATTCTTGTAAAGGTGAATTTAAAATTCTAATGATTTGGGTGAATTAATCACATTTGTTGTTAACATACTGTATATCATTATGATATTGTGTACTAAAAATATTCTCTATATTTTAGTTTGTTTATGCCATGTCTTCTGCAAATAATATATTTGAAATTTAATTCCACCATTACTGTAAATTTTAGGATATTAAAATTTGTAACAAATATTTGATTTCGAGAAACTTAGTTACTGCATATATTTTATATTTCAGAAGAAAAATGTACCATGGCACAGAGAATCTAATATAAAAATACTTTGATTTTATTTGTTTTTACTCACTTTTAGCAGTTCAAGAAAAATACGGATATTTTTTATTATTTATATATTTGTAACACTATAAATTTATATTATTCTAATTTTGAATCTGAATTTGATAAACTGTGAAAAATTTATTGAGAAATTAAACATGAAAATGCAAACTGCTAATAAAGGAATACTTTTATATTATGATTTATATCAGCCTTTAAATTATAATTTTGCTTTTTTAAAAATTGCTAGAATGTCTGAAAAAATTATTATGCACTATTTTTCCCAGTTTAAACAAGAAACTACCAGCTCATAAAATGAAAAATCTGAATTGCAGATACTCACACAAAAGCTTTAATAAAGCTGTATTTCTTTATTTGGCTTATTTAATGCTTTTAAAAATAACTGAATATTTTATATTGGAAAAATGGCACAGTAGCGAGTTCTTATCTTGCACCAAATGTTCTATTCTAAGAAATTCAGACAAATGATATTTTTCCAGGAAGGCAGTGGATTATTTTATCTCTTCTTCAAAAATAACTAAAGTTAATGCTTTAAGGGAAACTTAAAGGAACGATACTAAAATTACTTCTCGATATTATTTATGTATGTTATGTCTTAGAAAATATTTAGATTATTTGCATTTAATTCCTCTGTAATAGTTAGGAAAGCTCAGTATATTTTCATTTTCTATGAACATTTGACTTTGTTTACTAGATAAATGTATATTCGCTTTATAAATAATTTGAAAGTAATTATAACTTTAATATTTCATAAATTTAATTGAAATTTAAATGTATTTTTGTACTTTTACTTTCAAATGTTGAAAATTAATTATTTGTTAAAATATGTATATATTTTGTAAAATGTGAAAATTATAAATCATATAATTTTGGTACAAAACAACTTTTAGTATTCCATAAATCATATATCTTTAAAATATGTTACCAAAATGAAAAAGTGGGTTTACTTTAAATTATTTATTTTGTTTCAATCCATGTTTAGAAGTTTATAACCATCTATATATTTAAAACGCTAAGCGATTTCTTTCGACAATCCGTGAGAACAAACTACTGCATCAAATTACACCATTTTTTTTTTTTTTAATGAAAGATATTTGGGCACAGATTTGTTATCGTGCATTCGTTTGTTCGAAAATTTAATTAATTAGCCGTAATTTTAAATTAAACTTTTACTTCTGCTTATGACGTCATAAAGTCGGTAACTGCCACTGTTGAGAGGAATAGAGTTTATTCTCTGAACTCCGTGGTTCGCCAATCGTTTGACATTAGCTAATATCAACTAAGTAATATTTAAACATTGAAATGTAAAAATTTAAAAAACACTTACTTAAAATTAGCTAGAATATAATAATAATAAAATATCTAAACATAAACATATCAATATGAATAACAAATCTCACGTAAAATGTTGCAATTTAAATGATTCCAATTGAAACAAGATTCGGAGAGTTATCCCTGACGCCCAGCTAACATAAAATTACCTATTTTATTTTATTTATTTACACAAAAATTCAATTTTATTATAAAACACCAAGTTGCCATACAAAGCAAAAATCGTCATTTAGGCGCCAAAAATTAACCCCGGTGCGTCTGCGATAATCAAAATTGTTTTGGTTGCACCGCCTATTTCAAAATTAATTAAATCCATGATTATTGTTTCTTTCTCTGATTAAAAATAAGAAAATTTGTACTTCTCTATTATCCCGTCGAACACTTTTCATAACAAATAACTATCGCCAAACTGTAACGCCAAATAAACGGGAGAACTTTGCCATTGAAATATCAACATAAATTAATAAAGGAAATATAAGAATTTGAGGACACGATTGTTATTTTAATTAATGAAATAACTAATAAATCAGTAAAACATATTGAAAAATAGACGCAAATGTCGAATTAAAAACCATTTGATGACGTAACAAATACGTATAATGCTTCTGACATAAAGTAAATCGGACTGCATTTTTGGCGTTTAATTTTACGTTTTGGCGATAGTTTTTTGTTATGAAAAGGGGTCGACCGGATAATAGAGAAGTAATCAGAAAATTTAATGCTTAACGAAATTCAATTATTTGATCGATCGCAAGTTATAGCAAGAATATAGTCGCAGAATGGAAATTAAGAAATCTGGAAACAATAATCATAAACGAGCACAAAACTGAAATCAGGCTATGGCTTAGATATGTAGACGACATATTTATTATCACAAATAAACGAATTAATCTAGATAACCTCTTTGACAAAGTAAATTCGTATGATAAGAATATCCAGTTTACAATAAAAAAAGAAATAAAGCATTCGATCAACTACTTAGATGTAAAAATAACTCATGATATAACTAAAATAAATACTACAGTATATAGAAAACCCACTTCAAACTTAAATATAATCTCCTATAAAGCCGATACTTCACTACCATACAGATTAGCAGCCATGAATACATATATAAATAGAGCTCTACATGTTTGTTCAACAGAAAAAAATCACTAAAGGAAGAATTAAAAATCATTGAAAACATAGGTTTAAAAACAGGACATCCGAGAAAAACTATACTTAAATTAATTGAAAGAGTAAGAGAAAGAATTGACCATATACAACCAGCACAGAGGAATCTAACATACACTCCTCCTATTCCATATATAAAAGGTGTATCTTTGAAAATAAAATGAGAATTAGAAAAAATAGGAAAAATAGTCCCACTAACCCCCAATCCATATCTTTTCAAATCAATAACAAATGAAATAGAAAAATATCAGGAAATACAAACAGCAGGAATATACAGAATAAATTGTCTAAACAGCAGAAATGAAAAGATTACTTACATAGGAATGACAAAGAAAAAAAATAGAAGAAAGAATGAAAGAACATATCCGAGATATAAAACTAAATAAACAGTCAACAGCTCTTGCAAGATTAAACACTAAAATCCCAATAAAACTTGAAACCCTACAAATACAGAAAATAGCTAACTAAGAAAATTTACATAACGCTTTAATAAAAGAATCAATAGAAATCAATGCATCCAAAGCCGCATGCAAAGACATGGTACACTCATTACTTGATTGCCGCTGGAAAAAAAAAATGTTGGAAGAGGGGGAAAGAGAGAGAGAGGGAATATTGAATACCGATAGGGGGAGCTCTTCAACAAGCAGTCATATATATAATGGAGAGGAAGGAAGTTGAAGATCACAACTGATGATGCCCTAGCGGGGAGGGGGGGGGGGGAAAGCGCTATTGTCAAGTGGTAGAGATTTTTATTGGAGACTGTTTTTACATTTTTTTAAATGGGGAACGTTTTTAGAAAGAATTTTTAACCATGCTTTTTTAAAATAATGTCTGAAAGAAAAATTGGTAAAATGTACAAATAGTAAATTGTTATTGTAATTTTTTCCGTCAAGTTTTGACGGGTTCCATCTAGTTTTTTATAAAAACATTTATAGAGACAACTGTATCTAATATTATTTTACGGTTTTCTATATTTCTTAAGCATATTAAAAAATCTTATTGAGTACTCATTTTTTTTTCTTGTATTTGAAGTAATTGAAATTCATCGTAACTCTAATATTTTAGATACAGAAGCAAAGTGTGATTTTTACTAATATTAATTTTACTGTTACATTTTCTCTTAGAAAGTATTTATGTAAAGATGTAGAATAATGTGGTTCTAGATTTTAATATTCATAAAAATTTGTGCATATATAAAAAAATATATATATATTTATAAGATATTTTCTGTATTTTCTTAAAACATCGCTATTATTCAATATATTTTTTTATGATTTCGAAAGCCTTTATGCACACATGCGTGTGTAAATTACATTGTAACAGTCATATGAATGTATAGTACAGGGTTATTATAAATGAGGGATTCATTTTCAGAAAAATTGTATTTATTAAAGTACAAATCCAAAATGAACAATCTTTATACCAATGAAAAGAGGAAGTTTCAAAGTTTTTTTAAGACATTATAAATGTTCAATGTGTCCATCGTTTGCTCACTTCTTGCGAACTCAAGAACACAGAAAACCTTGTGCTCCACAGTAGCCATCTCACTCACAACTGACAGTGAAACAAAATCGCGGTCTATTGCTGCGCGACCTCTTCCGGCCGCCTCTGGAACAATCACCGCTTTGAAAGCCGTGCACTCAGTAACAGCAGATACGCTTTGTTGTGTGTAAGACGAGTTTGGCTATCGTGTAGATGTTTGCCGTGCAGCAAACGGAGGACACATTGAAAATTTATAATGTCTTAAAAAAACTTTGAAACTTCCTCTTTTCATTGGTATAAAGATTGTTCATTTTAGATTTGTACTTTAATAAATAATTTTTTTTTTGAAAATGGGTCCATCATTTAAAATAACCCTGTATATGAACATGTAATTTTCTATAGATTGCAGTTCCAATTAAATTATGTTAAATATTTCTAGTTTTTGTTGCTGGGAAATTTAAGCTTACATTTACTAAGATATGTCATAAAAAAATCGCCAAGCCATAAACATAAAAAGAAGTTATAGCTTATCTTAGTGCCATGAGAAGTACTCTTACTATTCATAATTGTTGAAAATGTTTCGAACTGTGGTACAGTAAATGAAAACTGTTTGGCGACCTGCCGTCATGTATAACGTATGTTAGTTCATATAGCTGCATACATATTAAGTTATTGTCTGTCTCAGTATTGTAATTGTATGTCTGCTCTACTTAACTGTATTTTAAACATTCCTAAAATTTATCAATGCTTATTCTTAATTATCTTCTTGAACAATCGATTAATTTGATTTATATGGTCTTCATATGAAATGGAGACATCCATATATACAGATGATTACATGTTGCATGCGTTTTGTGCTGACAAAATTGAAAACAAAAGAATAAAAAATAATATGTAGATAAATGTCGATGCACCATACATTGGACATTTAACATGCAACGAATGAACTCGTGATGAAGCAGTAAATATAATATGGATGATTATGTTTAGAAATAATTAAGAATTCAATTTCCGCAATGAGTACTTACCACGGATACACTGATACAAATTGTGTTAGAAATGTAAAATATAAAACTAGTGTTGCTTTCTCATCGAAGAGTTTTAGCTGTTCTAAAAATTCTCGAGTTTCCACCATAGAATACAAATCAAGTAAGAAAATAGGTTAGCAGCTTCTTTATTATGGTACACAATTACACACAGTTACAAAATTATGTATTAAATATAAGAAATAAAATTGTTAAGAAATGACTATATTATTTTTAAAATAATTTATTATAACATATGTTCATTCATTTTAAATTAAGTATACTAAAAATCCCAAAATTGTGCAATAAGAACGTCTTATTGATAAGTTTTGATGTTATTTGATATATTTTAGATGTAATATTTAAAGAAAAGTTTATTCATTAAAATTGGAATTTTATGAATTTCCAGAATTTTTTCTGACTAAAAATGCGGTAATCCGTTTTTATGGTACAAATGATAGTGTAAAAATATGAAAATTTCTAATTTCTATTAACAACAACAGGGCACATTATAGCAAGGTTTCTTTCGCGATAGACGCAGTTATTTCTCTAAGTATCCCTTAGTGTATCCCTGTATTCATAATTTTCAACAGTCCGGCGAAAAATCTTCTTTTTTCGGCATATATGATTCCGTACATAACTATTTTGAATGGTTGTTTTAACTATTGAAATGATGTATATTCTCTTAGTAAGAT
Organism: Maratus michaelseni; assembly: GCA_963931845.1. NCBI lineage: Eukaryota > Metazoa > Arthropoda > Arachnida > Araneae > Salticidae > Maratus > Maratus michaelseni. The sequence goes on along the minus strand of OZ007593.1, from coordinate 199,153,450 downwards.
TCCTTAAAAAACAAAACAATTTAGAAATGAAAGAAAGTTGACATTTATTTTTTTTTCTATTTGTTCTCAAATCTTGTATCTATACCTACAGTCGAATCAAATGCTGAAAACTCTTATTAATTAATGTGATTTAAACTATGTTTTTTTCTGAACATTGAAAAATTATTAATTATTAAATATTCAGATTTTTTTTTGAAAATGATTAGAATACAATGATACCTAATTCTAAATTAAAGAGAAAAATATGTTTTAGTGGAGCTAAAAACTGATACAAATTAATAAGTATAGTAATATCATTAAAAACTCTATAAAATTGTAACCAATCAACCACTCAACACAATTTCAAGTATACACTATTTCAGCTATTAATTTCTTTTAAATATCACATGTCTGATACCTTAGTAAACTCTATACATTTGCTGCTCCAGATGTACGCCACATGTGCAATAATGGAACAAGAGGGATTTCAAACAAGGGATCAAACTTGTTCATCACCACTAATGGGGATGAACAAAAAAGTAAATAAATTATGTACAAAGCATTAGAATCACAGACAGTCCTAGTTCAAATAAATTAAACATTAAAATAAAAAATAGGATATCATCCCACTATTCATAAAGTTTAAAAATTGTGACACAAAATTGGGAAATTCTGTAAAATTATTAAAATATCTATATATTTAAAGCGCTAAGCGATTTCTTTCGATAATCCGTGAGAACAAACTACTGCATCAAATTACACCATTCTTTTTTTAAATGAAAGATATTTGGACACATATTTGTTATCGTTCATTCGTTTGTTCGAAAATTTAATTAATTAGCTGTAATTTTCAATTAAACTTTTACTTCTGCTTATTACGTCATACAGTCGGCAACTCCCACTGTTGCATGGCATAGAGTTTATTCTCTGAACTCTGTCGTTTACCAATCTTTTGACTTAGCTAATATCAACTAGGTAATATTTTAACATTGTAATATAAAATCTTAAAAAACTTACTTAAAATTAGCTAAAATATAATCATAATAAAATATCTAAATATAAGCATATCAATATAAATAGCAAATCTCACGTAAAATATTGCAATTTAAATGATTCCAATTGAAACAAGATTTGGAGAGTTATTCCTGACGCCCAGCTAACATAAAAGTACCTATTTTATTTTATTTATTTACACACACATTCAATTTTATTATAAAACACCAGGTTGCCATACAAGGCAAAAATCGTCATTTAGGCGCTAAAAATTAACCCCGGAGCGTCTGCGATATCTGTACCGATTTAATGAAAATTGTTTTGATTGCATCGCATATTGCAAAATTATTAAATCCATGATTATTGTTTCTTTCTCAGATTAAAAATAAGAAAATTTGGCACATATGTCATATGCGCACCACATTGGCGTGATTTCCTCCCCTCCCGTCAATTTGACGAAAACTTTGTTTTTGAATTTTAGTTACAAATAGCATGCAATAATAGCACGTGATTTTTTATTTCAATATAAAAATAAAATAACGTAATAAATGGAATAGTTTCTATTATTTTAAAAAAGGAAATAAAAATAAATAAATGATAGTTTAATATAAATAAATATTGATATACATAATAAAAATAATTTATAGAATTAAAATAAAAAATAAAAATAAATAAACAAAAATATAAACAAAATAACCGAGTTACCATGTGAGGCATAAAATTGCCATTTTGTTGCGATAGCGCCAATGTGGTGCGTATATGACATCTGTGCCGAAAATTTAATGCTTAACGAAATTCAATTATTTGATCGATCGCAAATATTGGTGCTTTTCCGTTATACGGACACCATGCCGTACATGCAAATGTATGTATTTAATGTATGTAAATGTATGCTTGGCGAAAATGGTGTTCGTATAACGGAAAAGTACCCAAATTTTTCTTAGTTCGGGCTATACCAAAAACAAATATTTTGCAGGTAACAGAAAAATCTCCAAAAATAACTGCTTCATCAGCTGTTATGACAGCAAAGTTGGATAAAGTCTAATAACCTGAATTTTACAACGTTTATGCGAAACACCACAGAGAACACACGCTATTTTTATAGGGGATATTTACAATTAAATACAAAATATATGTTTATTTGTATACATGGTGTTTAATACAATTAACTTATACAAAGTACGTGTGAAAAGTTTCCGCCGGGGAAAATGACGTTATGCTTAGCTTGAAATGCATTTTAACATTGATAAAACTAAAAAGAAAAATTGACTGTGTCAACATGACGTAATTGTAACTGATTTTTCAATTTCTAATTTTAAAGGTCAGAATTGGAGGCTTTATTGGTTGCTTCATGTTGATTGCATACCTTGATTACATGTTACGAATTTCCTTTTTTTTTAATTATAGGTTAGAAGATTTCATTTTTTAATTAAAAAAAATTCACAAAAGTAAAGGATTTCAGAAGAATTAAAATTAATAAATAGTGTAATAATTAAAAAGTGATTGTATTTTTAGCTAGAATAAACAATGTAAGGCTAATATTTTAAAGGAATTATTTTGGTAGGTTTGTTATAAGTTCATTTAACAGTTTCTTATTAGCGGCAAAGTCCTATTTCTTTCACTGTGAAGTCTCTTTCACTCTGAAGTTTCTCTTTCGATGTCAAAAAATATTAGTCTACTTTTGGCCGCCAGCCCAAACACAGCGGCAATTTTTAGAAATGTATAACGGTTGTGACATCAAACAGCGCTTTCGCTTTAGCTTTCATCGAGCACTAGAAGTGATTACATCACTTCTAAATACTACAAATTTAAAACTTTTACTACATTTTACAATTTTAGTCCTTACATCATCAATTAGAAAAAAAAATTAGCTTTCGATTGAAATTTATTTGAAAACTAAATTTTTAAATAATTTTCGAGCATGAAATATTTTTTAATTCTATCTCAACAATGATCATCAGTTTGCTTTAATAATGTAACATAGTCCCTGGGAAAGTTGCCCCAATTTAAAATAGATTTTGCTAACCATCATAAGAACAGAAAAAAATAAAAATAAAAACCCCTGATAAATCATAAGATCAGATTATCCATAAGATTTTCCATTTTGGCGCTAAACTAAAATCTGTCAAAAAAAATTAGTTTATGATTAATATAAAATTGATATGTTGAATTCGTTTATGTATATGTTGCATCAGAATATGCTAGGAAATGTATTTTATTATTTTTTTAAAGATCCATTGGATATTTAACTGTATAAGAGGGAAAAGATCTCCTGTTGTGATGGAAAAGGAATAACCATCCTGATTATGAAAAGGAACCGAAGAAACCCTACAAATAAATTACGAACAATGATTAAAGAAGACATTTTAAAACTTTTTTTTAACGTCGAATTTCGACGGTGCGTTTGGGGAGATGCAATGCACATGTACATAGGACCTCATTCGGTTGCATTATCACAGGGGGTGTGTGATTTATTGACTATGCTCTTTTATTGACTGAATATGAGATTAACGTAACTATTTGTAAGATACTTCATAGGTCCAGGAAATTTTCTTTCTTGCCGTGGGGAATATGGCGGTAATGTCAAACTGATTTGTATTACACAGTTGTTTACAGATTGTTTATTTGGAGTTTGCATCGGAAATAGTAATGTAATTCACTGGGGGAAAAAAAACTTTTAAAATAAAATATTTGAAAGACTGTTTCATACGCACCCCTTCTTATGTAATAAAGAAGCTTATTTTACTAATATTGTTATTGTAATTTTTTTCGTCAAGTTTTGCCGTGTTCCATCTAGTTCGTTTTTAAGTTTTGAGTAATCAAACAAATTATTTAGAGTGTAATAAATTATTTCAACGGTAGTTTAATGCAAAATAAAAACATATATTAAATAAATAAGATTTAATAAAATTATCTCCAAAGAAATGAATATGCTCTTTGAATATGCCAAAAAATCAGTTTTTGCAGAAACTTCATAAAGTAAACTTTTCCACCAAAGACGTAATTTTTTTTCCAAAACGTTTATGGAAAGTTAACAGTTAAGAGCTTTAGTCAATTAAATTTCATTCAGTCGGTTTTACCAAATAGGTTGCGGGATTGTTTTTAAACTTTAAAATTTATTGCGTCATTACAAGAACATGGAAAACTATGATTGCAGTTACGTTTTACACACACACACACAAACACACATATATATATAACAGAATGATTTTAATGAATAAATAATAATAAGGAATTAATACAGAATATTTTTAATTAATAAAGATTAATTTTAAAAATAGTCGTTTCAGACCCGCAAATAAAGTACTTTTAAAATGAAAGTGTATTATAAACAAATAGATATTCTAAGGTTGTTAAAACATTGAATTTCAAAAAGAAATATGAGTCCCAGATTTAATTTTTTTAGAAACTACACATTATCAATATTGAATGTTTAGAATAGTCAAATTTAATTAAAAATTGCATTAAAAATTTTAGAATTCACTTTTTTATAATAATATAAAATTATAAGAAAAGTATTAAAGCCAATACATTATTATTTTTTTTTTAAATAGAAGTTATTTTTTTCCTTTTAACCATATATTAAAAAAAAAACATTTCTTTCTGAAAATTATAAAGAAAATTCTATGTAAAATTTATTTCAAAGAAATCTAATTTGTTTTCCGTTTTGTTCCTTTGGCCCAAAAACATAGAACATGGAAATAATTATCTGAGAAATAGTAACTTCGAAATATATTGCATTCCTTCTATATTAGATTGAGAATTTAGATATTACGAGTAATATCTATATATTTGTATGCATTTAATTGTTAACAAAATGCTTAAAACAATTATGTATAAATGTTATTAGTATAAGTAAAAAGGCATTAATTCGATAACATACCTAGATGTTATAATAAAGTAATATAATCACATATAATCATGAAAGATATTATAGAATCAAAGCACTAAATGGAATTGGATATTAGGCAGAATCAATCTCATTCCCCTGTGTGAAGTTTAAATTGCTATCTTTTGGGATGAGTTTGAAGATATCAGATGTCCTTTTTTTTTCGACTATCATTTTTTTAAATTCTAAATGCATTATATTTTATTTAATGTTTTGTAGAAAATGTGGCCAAATTCCTGCTAAAACGTGATTTTTTCAATAATTAAAAATTTTTACCTGTTGCCACACAACTCTACAAGAATAAATCAAAATTATAACAATGTGTGGAAAATATGTCAAAGACGTGGCTATTTTTACATAATTTATTTAATTTGCATGTTAAATTAATGTAAACATATCATGTCTGTTATTTTATTATCTGTTTATAAAAAAGAGGAATGTAATAGTACTAAGCCCAGAACATGCAGTTTCATAAAAAAATATTTTAAATTGACTATTTTGATATCTTTTTAGAAGAGCAGGAATTTTTTATTAGATTATTTCCGCAAAAAACTTTTCCAGGTAAATATTTTATTAAGCTTTTATTTCGTGTAACTATTTATTAATCACATTTGCTCCTTCATGCTGAAGCGATTTTAATCTGTATGAAAATATAGTACAGTTTCCTGTCCTTTCAACAAAATGTAATTAGACGTAAATAGTTATACTATTTAAGTAACGTATGCCTTATTAATGTTGTATTCCTTTTTTATGTTATTGAAATATATCTTTTTTCATCCACATAACAAATAACTTGCATTTCTGATCCACTTTCGGTAATTGGGTACAAATATTTAAAGTTTTGTGAAGAAGAATATTTGGAGTACGAAGAATGTATTTTGGTTATGTTATAAAGCATCGACAAAGTTATCTTTATGAAAATGTGTTATTTGGTTCTTTGATATACATTATATGGTAAGTATATATAAACTATCATATTAAAAATAACATGAATATTAAAATCAAATTTGTTTCTTGAGATATAAAGTGCTGTGTATAATTTTCTATTTTTTAAAATCATTGCATCAGCTTAACAATATCTGTTTATGTGATTTTTTATAAAAAATCTCTAATTATACGTACAAATCGTAAGTTGTGCTTTTATTTAAATGCGAAAATGGATATAAAAGTATAATGTATTCCTAGAAATTTAAGTTTTAATATTTTATGCATTCACCATCTAAAATTCAAGATATGTACGTAATATTTGAGTAATTTGTTTATTTAATTATAACACTCAGTTAAATACTGTAGAACTGAAAATGCTATAAATTGTCACATGCTTTTGTTGGAGAAAATGAAAGTACTTATATGATTAACAAGCGTGTTTGAACTTATGTGCGTGTGAAAAGGCAAACATCCATTTGTGGTTAATTTGCGTGAGAAGTTAGTACATAATTTTGAAGTTTAAAGAGAAATTCTGCAGCTGACATCATTAAAAAGTATCATTATTATAGTTTTGTTCATCGCAAACTGAGAAACGCACGTATAATCATGTAAAATGTTATAAGTAAGGTATAAACGCGGCTTTATTTGGAAAAAACTACAAGTTTTTAACGCATTTATTAATTATAAAACGTAATATTTGAATTAAATTTATTACATCTTTCTATGTAAAACAGTTATTTAAATATTCTCCTTGCAGTACTTATTGAAAACTGACGGTAGAAATACATTCAATAAAAATTTGCAGTACAATGATATTCTCAGTTTTATAGTTCATTAATTTCTTAAAGTTTGAGTATTTTTCAACATTGGAAAACTTTATAGTTTTAACATTGCTTTTTATTGCTTTTTATTTTTTATTTTTCGATAATTCCACAGTTCTAATAGGTAAGCAATAAAATTCCATAAGTCGCACAAGAGAGAAAGAAAAACATGTTAAAAAAACGTGGAATGTTATTGATATTGACCATAATTTTAAAATGAAACAATCTACATTATTCTGGGAAATACACATATTTTTGCATTATTAAAGCCTGAACCTTCCATACTATTTTATATAAAAATTTTACTAGAACAATGAATTAATATTTTAAGATTTAGTATTAATATTTACTGGATATGATGGTTGACATCGGATTGCTAATAAAGGTGAAAAACTCTTTTAGTATTTTTATGTGTCATTGGAGAGTGTGGGAGGAAAAAATATCTCCAAATATCAGTAAAATTTTAGTGAAATTTTGCATAAGGGTAATTTTTGGGACATACACATGCAGTAATAAAATAATTCAAAAATTTTCAGAGCCCTCCCCCAGAGCAGACTCTTTCCCTTAATCTTAACACTACAATTAAGGTGTATCAATGACATATAGCCTAATAATTTTGAGTATGTACACTGAGAAAAATGACACTTTCAAATCTGAATAAATCGATGTATTCATTTTGTTATGAAACTTTATGTTTCAAATATGACGACCCAATTATTTGAGTTCTGAAGTACCAGAAATAGTCAGAATATTGAAAAATTGACATACTCAAAACTGAACACATAGAGGTCAGTTCATACTCATTTTTGAAACATGGACATACTCAAAAATGATTAGAATCAGTTCAAACTCAGAAACATGGAAATACTCAAATATGAGCATGTAGAAGCCAGTTCATACTCATTTTTGAAACATGGACATATGAGCACATGATGTTTTATTCTTGAGTGTGTGCATGTTTTCAGAAATGAGTATATACATTGTTCAAACTTGAGTAAATTTGATTGAGAGGCACTTTGACTATGCAACATACCCAGATTTGAGTATTTTTTGCTCAGTTTGAAAATGTCGTATTTAGAGTGTAATTAAACAAGCATGTAGTACGCCGCTGTTATCCTGTGAATTGTAACACATGGTCATATAGTATATAATTTTTGTTTTATGTTGCATATATTATATAAATGTCTCAACTTTGACAATGGTGCTAGGTCGTCAGTATGGTATTGACTTGCATCGACATGAATACTTGGCCAAATTTGTTTCACTAGTGTGAGATAAGTTGCATCACCTCATAGCTTAATGTAGTGCTTAATGATTACATATGCTAGTTCCATACATCTAGTAGTTAGCTGTTACGAGTGTGTGTGATTAAGTATTTGATTAAACCTTATAACGTTGTAGGACACACTTAAACCTATGGTAAACTCTAAAACTTCAGGATTATACCGCGCAAAGCTGTTTTGACAGAATTATTTATTCAAAAAATAATGGTCTCCTTATCTTTAAATTTTAATCTTACTCACATGATTAACAACTTTGTATAAATCAGACTTTACTTTAAAAAAAGTAATAAAAGTTCACTTGCAGATGCCAGTTGACAAGATTATGAAATACTTCGGTACTCCCCATAAACAGCTGACAGGGAGAATTTTTTTTTCTTTTAGAGCAGTAATTTTTCATTAAAAATTTGGGGCGAAGCTTGTTACAGTTTGTATTCAACTTAAGAGCATTTTTCTGATGCTTCAACCATCTACCCTATTAAAATCCGTGCGGGAATCTATGTAACATCAAAAACTCGGAAACCACAGGGTGCAGGACTACCAAATTTGGCACACGGATTGCTTGTAGGGGGCGCATAGACGATTAGGGCAAAATTTTAAATAGTTTTTTTTTTTATGTTTTAGACAAATTTTTGTCATTTCTATGTTCAACCCGTAATCGCGTTCGAAATATTTACTGCAATGTGAGATATACATATTATATACGCCACGCTGCATTACTAAGAAGCTGTAGAGGGTATTACGATAATTCTTTTAACTCGCATGCAAATGATTAGAGATTATTTAATTGCGCTTAATTATTACCCTTTTTTCAAATAAAAAAAAACATTTCATCACACATATCAACAAAATTTTTATTCTATTTATTCCCTTATTTCAAAGATATCGTTTTATTGTCTGCTGCCATAGCAACATAAAAATTTAAATTTCATTAAAAAATGCAAAGTAGTAGAAAAAATATTTTTCTACCTATTACATAGATACCTTTGGTTGTACTGATTTTTATTGTTAATTTTGGTTTTAGAATTAAAGTCATGAACTCCCGTGCGTAGAACGGGTTAAACAGCCAGTTTTTTTTATTGATATTAGTCTTTAGGAGCATCTTTCTCATTTTTAAACTCTCGATGACCTGTGAGTGCGGCGAACATGTTTGAGAACCGTTTGGGAAAAATTTCTTCAAAAATTGAACAGTTAGATTACTTTCGTTTTTGAGTACTCATAGGTAAGAGCAATTAATTTTGACCAGTTGCACTAGTAGCTTAAGTTGATTTTATAGGTCCCTTTAACTGTAATGTAATTTTCGAAATTACAAATTTTTCTTAGGGGGACGATGTTTGTACATTGTATTCTAACCAATGCTTTCACATTAGAAATTCTTAGATATTTTTTGGACAACATTTACGAAAATATGCTCCTTCAACAATTTTTATTAGAATATATATGAATAAATAAAATGCAATAAAATATATAATGAACTTAATAAAATGAACTTGAGGTTAAAGTATTGCGTCAGCATATTTCAAACTGCAGCTAACATTTATATGGTTTCTGGCGATAATGTTATTTAACCTGCAAAATGGAATGTTTAAATGAGAACGGCTTATGTCAAAACAGGGGCATATAAAGAATATATAATAGGCGATGATATACTCAGTTATAATCAAGTTTTCAGATTCAAAATCTATTTCAATAAATATTAATGGGATTATCTTTACTAATATATTTTATATAAATCTTGCAATTATTTTTTTAATTTAGATTTTTAATAACATAGTTTTAGAAAATAAAAAAAAATGTTTTTTGTTATATGCAAAATATCTTTATTAAAGCTCTGCTCTTTATTACCGAATTTAATAAAACAATGTCTTATTTTAAATAATTTTGAAAAAAACATGTTTTCTAAGACTGAGAAATTTACTAGTTAGTTAATAAAATATTATTGTTTCAAAACGCAAAACTATCTTAATATGTATATTATATAATATAAAATTTTCGCATTCGGAAATGAATGTCTGTCTTTCAGATTTCGAAGAAAATTAAAAATTTTGAAATAAACCTCGAGTTTTCCCACCTTTTTTTCCTATATACTAATTTTATAGTATTCTACACAACTAAACGTGCCGTATAAATGGCATATTAAATATGGGAAATTAAATCCTACGAGTATATTCGATATAAATTTCTAAGTATTTTACTATGTATTTTATAATTATTTGCATTTTTAATTTAAGTTAACGAAAACTTACATTAGAAATTTTTCTCCATATTTTAGATAAAATATTTAAAAATTAGGTTTATACATGTTATTTAAAATTCGATCGAGTTTTACAATAAGTATAGGTTAAAAATATATTTTGTGGAAACTTAGCTATGTATTTTACTTTTATAATATTTAAAATTTTCAAAACGTGTATTGCCTACTATAACAATAAATGTGTTACAAATTTACAAAACTTCATAATGAAAGAATATCTACACCGTGTTTAATTAACTTTAATTAATGAAAACTTGTGTATTTTGTGTTTGATAATCCGAGAATTTTCCAAATGTTTTCTCTTGGGGGTCGTTTGAGTCATTTGAATGTTACAGTGAAAAATATTTTTTGAGGGGAATATAAAAGTTTCTCCAAATATTTTTAAATGTTTTGTTTGTGATAGATTAAACAAATTCAATGCTGATTGAATAGCACATTTTACCTATATACAACGAGTTGTATGTAGAACATTTTGCGCGTGTGATACTCTCCCGAAATTAATTTTGAGAATATATTAGTATATTAGTATTTTACTATTATTAATCGATGAAAAACAATATAACTTATATATTTCTATATTGTATTTTCTGCAGAAAAATTGAGTTTTGTAACAAATCACTTAATTAAATAATTATATTTTGAATAAAGTGAAAGTAGCTATGTACCAAAAATTAATTTCAATTTAGGTATGTAAATTATTGAAAAATATCTGTGCTAATTTTATTCGTGTATTCAAAGATATTATTCAATTATGCAAGGAAATCTTATATTGGATAACTTTTTTATATAAAGAAATTTTGTAAAATGAGATAAAAATGTTATTGTTGAAGCCATACAGTAAATAAAACGAGCTGTTTTTGAAATAAGTATAGATATATATCATTTTTTTTAACAAAAATTAAACATTAATGATATTTATCACAAACTCCAATGACTTGTAATATATATATATATATATATATATATATATATATATATATATATATATATATATATATATATATATATATATATATATATATATATATAAGAAAAATGTGTTTATTTTGCATTTCGAATTTTTTTTTTTTTTTGAAATTACGTCTGGTAATTTTATCGTTCATTATTATTTTACAATTTAATTAAATCTTGTGAAACGTGTTTAATTTAATGAAACTATAAATTAAATTAAATGATAATTGCTGAGAAAACATAAAGAGATAGTTTAACATGGAAATCAATGGTAAATATTTTTTTGTTATTCGTATGTACATTTGTAAGTGATGTGTCAAAATATTCAAAAGAATTATGTCCAATACAACTGAAGTTTTCCTATGATAAAACATTTTCTACTTTTAAAACCTCCTATGAACCGTTTATATATAACATTCAGAACAAAATTTCTTCACTGATAAATGATTGTGTTATTTATTGCGAAGTTACGTATATTAAATGAAAATTTGATTTTATTCCACTGTCAATGTTAGTTCTTTTTGGGACGTGTCTGAACTAAAAGAAAATCGTAATTTATCCATTTACTCAGTAAAATAGCCAATCTTCATTATTGTGATTACGCATTTATAATGTTAAGTGTTTCTCTCATGCGCCTAAATTGTGATTTTTTTATGCAATATGTAATATGCAGCTTTTAAAATAGCGTGGGAATGTTACAAACAAATGTTTAACTGATCTTGTGATGCAAAGAATCTTCAGAAAATTGATAGTTAATAATGCTGTGTTTTGAATTACGTAATATATATAATATATAAGACATACAGCATCATCTAGATGAAAAAATCCTTACACACTAAAAAATATGCAACGTTTCATGTAATAACAACGTATTTAATTTATTTTGTTTTAGTTTAAAAGGCTGTAAAATATTCACTCCTTGAATCAACCTATTTCTCAAGATTATGACATGTAATGCTACATATTTTAAGGCTTATTTCTATTAATTTTTAATTTTTTTCAAATCACAATTTTTGTGAATAAAAAATTATGAAAAACAAATGCATGTTGTAACTAGAACGCATAAAAAGTTATCTGTCAAATATACTAAATGTACAAAGAAAAAAAAAATAAAAGTGATTTTATCCATTCAGTTTTGACGTTCGTTATAATCAAATAAAGAAAATTAAAAGAAATGCATTGCGCGTATGTTTGAAGGCCTTTAAAAATCGTATAACGAATAATGATAAATATTTTTTATACTTATCAGTATTTAAAGTAAAGTGCAGAAATTCCAAAAAATTTAGCCAGTGGCATCATGAAATTTCAACTAAATTCCGAAAAGTGTCCGAACTAAGAATGTTATCGGTAAAAAAATATATATATCAGTTGCTGAATATAACAATCATACAAGTAAAGCTTTTTTTTTCTTTTCTTTCTTTATGATTTTGATTTATTACGATGTTATTTCGGCATAAATTCTAAACTAATACTATACTTTTCCAAAATTAAAATGGATATTGCATCCCTGCGTTAAATCTTGTCATTTGAATTTAACAATTTAAATAAAGCAGCACGGAAATTCCAATTAAATAATCTATGCCAAAACAGAATTTATTTGTTAATAATAAAATAAACTAGATTCAATTTGAGATTTTAGAGAAAATACAACAAATTATGGATAAGCCCAATAAATCGATTATTATCTGATCGGCTATTCTTAGGGAAATTATATTACGCTATAGTGAAATTAAAAGAGTGGTGAATATCGTTTATGAAATTATCTTTACACACACGTAATGTAAAACGAGACCAAAATAAGTAATAGATTTGCAACAAATATTTAATTTTTAAATATATAAAGAATTTATTTTCAGGGATCATGAAATAGAAAATGAAATGAATATAACATGGGGAATATAAATTGTTTTCAGTCAAATAATCTTAAAACCATCGATGTATTCTTATATTTAAGAAAAGTAGCAAAATGGGAAAGCAAACACAGTTTACATAGACACAAAAATATATGGCTCAGGTTATTTAATCAACTCAAGTGTATAAAGCATTTTTTTGCCTGTTTGTTGACCTGAAGAAATTGTAGAAACGTTTTTTATACGGTATAAATACAATGAAAGATTAAGGTTTAAAAATAGAACTTACTTTGTATTTTTATTTAACTATATTTATAATACTGTTTATTTGATTACCGAATAACTGTCCGAAAACCAAATTGTTGTATTCTATGCATAATATTTTCTTAAAAACTCTGACATTTTACGATTCTGGCATCTGTATTCAATTCTAGAGGCTTACTTATCTGAATGTTACCGGCAAAAAATAAATTTAAACAATAAAACCTATTTAAATACAAAGGGTAATAACAATGAATTTTGTATTGCATTGTTTGTTGAATTCAGTATCTCCAAAGTATTATTTAGAATCAGTCATCCAGTGGAAAGTACTTGTTTGTTCCTATCAAAGACATTTGTTCAAAAGACGTATTATGTACATTCCAAAGCGTTATTCTTCAAAATTATGTAGTAGTAGAATAATAATGTTGTGTTAGACAATATGCACACCCAGAAATTTTATGTAGTGCGGTGGAACTCAACAAAACATAATTATGTATTACCTAATAATACAGTAAAACATAAGAAGATATTTAAAATTAAAACTAAGGTTTCATAAAATATACGTTAAGATATTTGCTATGATGCATAATTTAAATGTAATGTAGTGTAGGTGAATACAATAAATGTGTATTTTCGGAACAATTTTTATTACTTTTTTAAAATTGGATTTATTTATATATAATATATGATACTGTAAAAACTCGAAGTCTGGTAAATCCACTGTTTAACCGGTAAATCCCAATTATTTATACATTTGTACTATTTATTCCAAATTTAAAGAAACTACCAGTTAACTCTTGAGCCGAGATAAACAATATGCATAAGGTGAGGTGATAACCGATTAATACAGGGATATTTTAGTGGCTATTTTCTTGTGCTTTTTTGTAACCAAAGTTCCATTAAAAATAAATAAATAAATAAATAAGTGGGTGGGATTTCTTGCTTAATTTGTGACAGTGTATCTTCTTTTAATTTCATGTGAACGACGTTCCAGAAAAATATCTAGTCTCAATCTAAAATTAAACGCTAAAATTTTGCATCACCTTTATATATTTATTAAGATTTAGTAAAATCAGTAATGTGGAAGAATGTACAGCAAAATGACGTTAGATTTACGTACCATTGGACAAAACAGTCTGTGTAAAATACACCACTTTACTTAAATGGAATAAAATACTTAATTTTTTAATGGAAATCGGCGTACGAATTAAAATTTGCGACATTTTTGTCAGATTTTTTAATCTCATGTCAAAAATTACTTCACTCAAACAAGAAACAAACATTAGGGGCAGATGTTCAATAAAAGAAAATTGCATCACTGCGGAAAATTACCGAGAATTCATCAAATCGAAAACGCGGAAGTAATTAACTGTGATTAATAAACTTTTCAACATCAACTTGCAATAGTGAATGTAACATTTAAAGTTTAGTAATTTTTTCTGAAATATGCTGAAGAATAAACATTAATAAATTTATATCTTTAATACTGTGGATAATTAACTGTTACAATCCGCGCAAGAATACCCAACACCAATGTAAAGTCCAAAAGACGTCCTCGGTAAAGTGAAATCAAAAGACGTCTAATTACAGAACTCAAAATTGCATCAGTTCTGTTCCAAAATGAAACGCCTGCAAACACGGGTTAGAAAAGCTCTAAGATATGCATTTAATCTAAATATATAACAATAGTGCGTAGTATTTTGTACTTGCAGAATTTAATCTAAATATATAATCTTAAAAAAATACACACGTCTCATCTGCTTCATCGTGTCATCTAATATAAAAATTAGTTTATTTTAAACGTATATAAGAAGGAATGCATGTGCCAAATTGTATGGATAAAACTTAACGCTTGAATATACCTATTAATTACAATGGATGATATAAGAAGAAAGCAACATAAGATAAGGTAAGAAAACTTTTCTTATCCTTTTATTATCAATTCAATGAAGAGAGCATTTTAATTTATAATACAATACAATTTAATTCATATAATACGACACGCGCCACACCGAACAACCTCCTTTAATTTTTAACAGTGGAAGTTCTTCGTGTGTAATGATCTTTTTCTACAACAATAATAATAATAATAATACTCTTTGTTATAAAAACCTTGCATAACTCAGACGACGAAACTGTTATTTTGCGACAAATATTATAAACAATCACGAAAGTGGTAAGGGCAATGAAAAAACATGTTAATCTTATATTGCTTATTTCCATTATAAATTTTGCATAACATTATTATATGGTTTATTTCTGTATAAATTAAATAAATTGCTTCTCAACGTATGTTTTTAATGGTGTACATATAAAACAAATTGTTTGTGTAATTAATGTATTGATATAAATTTCATAAAGATATAACATACTGATGCATTTTTAAAATGTAAATTAAGATTGCCAGAAAGTTCTTTTAAAAAGTTTGCCCTTCTTTTTTTCCCAAAGTTTCTTTCAATTGCAGAATCGACTACAAAATTATCAAAAAAATATGTTTCTTAAGTATAAATAAATACTTTTTCAATTAAAAAAATATTTTGGAAGATAATTGAAAATTCAATATTTCGTAAATAAAAATGCACTCCTGACGTCTCTTTATAATGTAAAACCAAAACACTAAGGTTGAAAATTAACGAACTGTTATCGAAATTTCTATTTTAGCTAAAAATATGGCAACAGGAATAAAATATATATATATATATATATATTATTAAAATTTAAATAATTTATCAAAACATGAGTAAATAAAAGATTTATGCTTATCATAATGTAAACTGTGATAATTAAACACTTTCTATAATTACGATCTAAAATTACTATTATTATAATACAAAATTTCTATAATTACTGTTGATTACTAAAAAATATTTGAAAATGCAAGTTTTAATTCAAATATTACGTCCTTTTTTCCCCAACAAAAATATTTTTACAAAACTGTATTTTGTACGAAACTGATATTTGTACAAAATGTATCATTAAAGAATATTTGAAAATGCATGTACTAATTGAAATTCTACGTCATTTTTTTTTCACACACAAATCACTGCACAATTATGTATTTTGTAAGAAACTGTATTTTGTAATGATATTTGTGAAGCATATATCATAAAAAAAGTCAATTTTCCACCAATTTTCACACTTGAAGCCATACCCGCCTGCTTCTATTACTTTATAATTTAATTTTTCTTAATTTTTTCATTTTGTTTTCATTATTCAAAAATAAATGTTTAAAATGAAAATTATCTGTTCTGAAAATATTATTGCTCCAGGTTTTGAAGATCTGATAACACTAAAGAAGAATAAAATATATTTTATAGTGTAAATGTCTATTGATTCGCTATGAAAATAATGGATTTTGAAACATTAATAAATATATTGGAAATAAAGTAAATAAAATATAGCCTAAAACTTTTTTTCCGTTATATTTTACCTATATGCAAAAGTACAAATGTATTAAATCATTCGCTTTGAAAGTCCCTTCAGCCAAACATTCACAGACACTTTCACATTTATAATATTATTAGGATATATTTTCTTTTCTAAAAACATTTCTCATCCAAAAACAGAACTTTTGAACATCCTGTAATTATAAAATATACACGACGACCCAAAAGGACTTATACAATTTTAAGGGGTGGAAAAAGGTATGACAACAAACCATTCTTTAAAACTTTCGTAAACAATTTTTGAAAATTATATAAATGTATTTATATTTTTATGTAATATTGATAACTGTTTCCTCAACCAGCAAATATATATTGTATTTATGGTTTCTCAGGTTTTCATGAAACTGTTAAAATCAGATTTTTCTAACTTTTGAACACCCTTTAATTATAAAATATACACGACGACACAAAAGGATTTAGACAATTTTAAGGGATGCAAGAACGTATGACAACAAACGATTTTTTATTAGTATTCCAGGGCTGAAATCAACTTTGCCTGTTAAAAATACATGGCGTATCGATGCTATCCGAACATAGATATTATTTATGACGTTAATAAAATAAACATATTTTAAATAAATACCAACAGATATATCTTGCCTTGTTTGAAATGCAATGACAACAAGAAAAGTAATAGAAGTGTATAATATTTTGGTCAGTGGGACTGTTTTTAATGTCAATTATATTTGAAAATAACATCTAGTTTGAAAATATTTTGATTTGGGTGGGAACGGGTTCTAATACTACTCATGATATCCTTACATTTTACACAAAGGAATACGTTATTTTTTTTTCTTAAAATATATTTATTATATTTTACATTCTAAACGAAAGTCCATATTCGGATAGAGTAACCAGTTACTTTATACTGAAAAATAAATATGACAATGGTTTGAATTAAATATATATATATATATATATATATATATTTGTTATACTATGCTCTTTAGCCTTCTTTATTGCTTGTCTAAGGACTTTTGAATCACTCTCTGTAATACTTTCATATTTAAATTTCTAAGATATTTCACAAGCACTAATGTATCTGCTCCTACAATTACGTGAAATAGTGTGTGATTAAACACGCATTAAATCATAATTTTGGACATAAACTTTAAACCAAATGAGTGTACATTAAATTACGTATGTGTCGGAAGTGTAAAGGGTATTTACAATATTCCACTCTAATGGGAAAACGCATGGCATACTTTAGATATCACAGAGGGTTTTCATGAATAATATTATTTGGCATCACGCTCCTGCACTATAGCTAATCATAATTTAAACTCTCCATCCCCATAGATGAAACCATTTAACTGTCAAGTTTGAATTTTAGTATTTTAAGTGAATTTAAAATAATTTATAAAATCTTATTTTCAATGTAGATATATTTTATTTACTTTGCTATAATTAAATGTAAATATGTTAAATCTTAGATATATTTTAAATATAACAATTAAGCATAAAAGCAAATTAAAAATATGATTTTTTTTTAAAGAGATAATGGAAAGTTACGCAAAAAATATATTAAATATAATATTATTATATTATTCATTTTTGTGAAATACCAAATTACATGTTATGTATAACATTAAATATAATTTTATGTTATGTAAAACATTAAATATAATTTGTTATTTAAATACATAAGAAATTAAAAAAGGAAAAATATATTTATGAAAATATGTATATATTGTACCACGTATAAGTTTAAATTAAAAGAACAATCTGATAACTTTTAAATTACTTCATAATATTTAAAGACGGTTTAGTAAATATGAGTTTTATTTCTAAATTATGTTTTGAAAATGTAAATCGTATTTATCAGATTTTTCTCCATCAAAGAAAAAGTTTTGAAGATATAGTATTATGAAACATATGATATTTCCAAATATAGATTTGTAAATATCATATGTTTCATAAAGCAAAATAAAGTGTGATTATACAGATTTTGAAGTCACAAATTTGCATATAAAATTTTAACTAGATGACGGTACTTTAAATCACGTATGTGTGGCGCCGTGTAATGGGTATTTAGAATGTTTCTCTGTAATAACAAAACGCAGAACAAATATGAGGCATCAGAAAGAACTTTCATGTATAACGTTAATTGATATTATGTTCATGCACTATAGCTAATTAGAATTTAAACTTCCTACACATGAAAGTTTTCAACCCTTAATTGCTCAGTTATAATTATAACATATTACATGTATTTAAAATATTATTCTTCATAAGATTTCATGTATGTAATCATATTACTGTTAATTATTTAACGTTTAAATAATTAATAATTCCTAATTTAATTAAAACAACATTCGTTAAAACGTAACTATAAAAATATTGATTAATTTAATGACAAAAATGATTTAATTAAGATATTTAAAAGCACATTTGGTATTTTTTTCTATATGAAATGTGAAACCTGATATTGAATAGAATTAGAAAAAATAAGATTTTAAAATAGCAATGTAATAAATGTAATAAATCAATATTAAATTTAACATTTTTTGCATGAATTATTTATATTAATACAATATTTTAATTTCCAAATTTGATGCGCAAAAATAAAATTTATGAAATTAATTAGGTGGTTATTTGCGATATATTCTACATTCAGAGCCGCCACGGTCGTTCGATGTATTAAACGCCCCAGCCACCCATAGACCGCTAGTATATGTCTTAAATTCATGAAATTATTTTTTTTTTTCGGGTGGAAATTCTGAGATCGGGATTACCCTCTCTGGGAACATTCGTAGTCTTTGAAAGGGTGTGGGTGGGAGGGGAGCGGGCTTTCCACTGCTTTGAACTTAATAACCGTAATATCGACCACGGTTACTCATTCATGGAATAGGCAGAATCGCGGCCCATTCCTTCAAGACTGGCCAGATTGGCAGTTAACCCAATCACAAAAGATCACATCTGTAAAATTTTAAAAGCTAAATTCAATATGATTAAGACACCAACCAGTGGGTTCGGGTGTTGGGGGGTTTAATACAGGGTGGTTATAATATAAGTATATCTTGAAGGAATAACCCGAATGAAACCAAAATCGGAACACTTACTATTCAAGAAGGCGGAAGAAGAATGGAACCATAAAAAAGTTGTAAAAATCGCCAACAGATGGCGCTAGGGCCTGTTGGTGCAAACACTGTTGTGTACCGTGGAGGTATTTCAAACCTCAATGACTTAAAAAATCGCATATCACAACATATGGGAAACATCACTCCTGATGCGTTACACTTCGCAGTTGAGCATGTCGTGCACGTCCTGGATTGTGTCCTCTTGCACAATGGCCATGTGGAACCTGAACTTAATCGGTATCGCCATGCGATAGCGTAACCACATTCACGGTGACACTTTCCAATAAATTAGTTTTGTCATCTGGTTTTACGCCTTAATTTTGTGTTCTTGTATTACACATTGCATTTCACACTCAAAAGCGCCATCTGTCGGCGATTATTGCAATTATTATTTTTTATGGCTCCATTCTTCTTCCCCTTTACTACTATTACAGACAGCTCCAAATAGAGATACTTATATCATAACCACACGGTACATCATTCCAGCATTAATGTAATCAGCAATTTAATGTTTCGAGCTCACTCGCACTTGCTCACACAAAGGAATGTGTTGCAGAATTCATTAAAATCTATTCATTATTTTTTAAATTGTAAAAGAAAATACGTATTCTGACTGGAGTGAGTCACCCTATTTTTTTTCGGAATAAATGAATAAGATCTTGGATCGAATAAAAATTTTTCTTCGTTATACGATGCTCTGGTTCTCCTATAATGTTTATCTGGACATTTTTCACTCGCCCTTTATAATATGTTTATATGTAAATTTCCAAGATATTTCATAAGTACTAATGTAGCTTCCTATACCTGAGATAGAGTGCGATTAAACGCACAATACAGTCATAATTTTTCATATAAACTTTGAACTAAATGATTGTGTATTAAATTACGTATGTGTGCAGATTTGTAATTGGGTATTTACAATATTCTACTAGAATTGCAAAAGGCTTAGCAAATTTGGACATCACAGAGTGTTTTTCAAAATAATATTATTTTGCATTACTCTCTTATAGTATAGCTAATCAGATTTTAAACTCCCTAGACATAAAATTTATTAACTGACAAGTTATAGTTTATTAAGTGAGTTTTAATTTTTTTTTGAAATATTTTGTTATATATAGAATTATTTTAATGGGTAAATTTCCCACGGGAGGAATAAGTTTTCTTTTGTGTGTAACTGATAAAGTTTATCTTGAAATCCTCAAAAATTCACTCAGAATCGTTAAAATAATAGAAAATAACTTTGAATTACTGTTTTTAATAATGCAAAAACATAAACAAAACCATGTGATACAAAAACGCGACGTGATTGGTTGTGACGTCATTTGCCGCTAAAATGAAATGCTCACACTTTGCGCGTATACTTTTTTCCATTGCTTTTCCTATTTGCGATCTTGTTTAATCTGTTTCTTAAAATTTATTTAACGTTATCAACTTCAAATTTGTGAAAAAGTAAGATCTAACTTAACGAAATATAAAATATATCGTTTATTTTTTATTTTCATTAAAATTTTGATTAGAAAATGTCGATTTCGGCCGGATATGCAAAGGGCAATCGGACAATCTCCCAAAAATAGATGCTCTTTCCATGTTTGATTTTTAAGGAAAGAATTCTGATTTCATGGGTGCAGAAATACGATGAGTTAAATCTGAAAGGTATATGTTTCTGTTCTGCATTTACTTTGATTTATTAAATAATAATGATGATTAAAAGCTAAAATAATAGTACGTGATTCTTGATTGTTGTTCTAGAAATAAATTATTTTCTTATTTCATCATATTTCCGTTTAAATGAAATTTTAATTATTTTACAATACTGATAAAGTATATTTGTTATAAAATAAAATATTGAGAAATAAGAAAGGCCTTTCATTTAGTTAGTACTTAATATATATTTCCTGAGTAAAAATTTTCTCTGTAAACTTTAAAATATTTCATTCATTCTTTGACATTCCTTTTTGCTCTATCTTTCAAAAGTTTCCATGAAATTAAAGTTTTTTTGTCATGGCCTTCCTTTCTCTATCCTAAAGCATTTATATGTTTACTTATTCATATTTTTCACCCCCCAAAAGTTTTTTTTTTTTTTTTTTTTTTTTTTTTAAGCCACCAATTTTTGTTTCATAAATATATTATATATATATATATATATATATATATATATATATATAAAACTATTTTTACTTTCTTTTATCTTTACAAGAAGAAAGTATTGGATTCATGAAAATTTCCGACTTCCAGTTTTCGACGGATTTATACGTTTTAGAAGGTCCTGAACACGATTTGACTGTTTTTAAAAAATGTCTGTCTGTGAGTCTGCGACTCTGTCTGTATGAGACAAAAATTTTGTGGGCGCTCTATCTCAAGAACTAATGCACGAAATTTAATAAAACTTTATATTCAGTTAGTATCTGATATAATTTGGTGCTGATTAGTATTTGGTGAAAATCGCCCAACAGGGGGCGCTGCTATGCTGCATTTGTTGAGATTTCCGCGATAGCTCTATCTCAAGAAATAATGCACTTATTTTCATCACATTCAGTTAGACCTTGACATAAAGGGACGCTGATTACGTTTTGGTGTAGATATCCCGATATGTGGCGCTGCTATACTACTTTTTTTATTACTTTTACGATAGCTATATCTCAAGAACTAATGCACGGAATTTCATCAAATTTCAGATTCTGTTAGACCTTGACATAAATAGAGGCTGCTTACGTTTTTGTGTAAATAGCCCAACAGGTGGCGCTGCTATGCTAATTTTTTCATTATTATCACGATAACTATATCTCAATAACTAATGCATGGATTTTCATCAAACTTCAGATTCAGTTAGACGTTGACATAAGTTATTGTTGATTAGGTTTTGGTGTAAATCTCCCAACAGGTGGCGCTGTTATTCTGCATTTCCCAGGATTTACATGATTTTAGGCAGTCATATCTCAAGAACTACCGTCCCCCTTTTTTTTTCTGGCTATGCTACTATTGAAAAATACTTATTAAAAATTCTGAACATGCGTCGCTCAGAATGTATGATTTCAGTTAAAATTTGTTTTCATATGTGATTGCATTTTTTTCATTAATAAAATTATACTTTAAGGATGGCTATCAAAATTAGAGGTTTCCAAAAAATTGCATTATGATTACTGAATAATGAATATATACATTTCAAATATGAACTATCGACACTTCTTAATATGCATAAATAAAATGAATGACTATATGTATGATACATAAATATTTCTTTCTGTTTCATATGTGATTATTCTCATTCATATATTCCAAAAAAAAATATATTTATTAAAATTTTATTTAGATTCAATCAATAAATAAACATACAAATGAAGAATAGCAGATTATAAGTTTACAAAAACATTTCTATCATGTTAACATCATAATAAAATAAATTCGCAGACGCTCACAATTTCATATATGCTAAAAGTTGGATACTATATTCAAGAAGATTAATCATTTTAGAAAAAGTTAACAGTTATTTTTTTTTTCCGGAAACAATTAATGCAACAATTTATTATTCAAGAAAACAATACAAAAAAAAAAAAAAAATACATGTAAGCTTTCAGATTACAATGAACTTAAAAAAAGACAAATCCAATTTTTAAGATCTGATAAATACGTAGCACCTTTGCATTTAAATATTGTGCAAAAAAAATATATATACCTTATTCTATAAAATACAATATTGTAGTACGAGTATTAACTTGTACCGATACTTTATTTCTACATCGAGATCTGGAAATGAAAATTCTTAGAAACACGATTTAATAAAAATCTCACATGGAATTCACAGTATTATTTATTCTTTACAGCAATTTACAATACTTTTAATTTGTTATACTAATCACTTTTAAGGAAAGGAAAAAGCGTAAAGCAAGCCATCCCCCATAGAAAATAACAGGGAGAAATACAGCGAGGGTTTGTTTACATGGCTAGTGACGTCAGAACAGCTTTTATCACGTGACGCGGCTTTTTTCCGCGACGACAAAAACTGCGTTTTAAAAGTTAATTTAATGAATTATACAAGTTTCAAATATGTGAAAAAATGGTATCAAAATGTTCGTATTTTTATACTCTGTCAGATGCAAGTTAAATTGAAAAACGTGAAATTTCTCCATTATAGATAGTACATATATAAAATGTCGTGTTTCCTTAATGCCTGTATTACAATTATACATTATATAAGTATACAAATTCCATCACGCATTAGAATATATTGTGGAGAGAGCAACACTTGTATAGCAGTATCTTTTCATATTGTTTTTACTTTAAAACATACTATTCTTTTTTTCTTTTTCTAAAAACTTTTAATACTGTCTTGAAAAACATACAATATGAGCGCACAAAATTTAAAAACATAGTTAGTTGCTTTTAAAAAATATCTAGACACAGTCAGAAGTCTTATAAAATATATTACATATACAGGGTGATTATAATTAAAGTCACACTTTCAAAATGCTGTAAAAAGGAACCACTGATCAGAATGACTTCAAATTTAACCGAATATACTAGAAGAGGGGGGTAAACGGTATGGTATAAGAAAATAAAAAGTTCCAAAGTGTATCAATAGATGGCGCTGTAAGCGGCATACTATGCAAATTAAAAGCCGAATCATTATGTGTTTTTTATGCATTTTTCGGCCCAAGGATAATTAAAAACCGATTTTTCCCATCCAATGTGGTACGACCTTGCCGTGGTGGATGGGTTTTCCACTAACAGTATCACAACTGTTGACTGATTTGGAAATCATTTATTTGGAAATCATTTTTTTCGTCAAACAACCGAAACACTCATACACATTGACCAGTACGGTTGGATTACTGTGCAACTCATTCCAAAGCCGTCATATTTTGATTAAAAATGTCACTTGTAGCCGAATACGCTTTCGTCATGCCGCTTACAGCGCCACGTATTGATACAGTTTGGAACTTTTTTCTTTCTTATCCCATACCGTTTCCCCCCAGCTTCCAGTATATTCAGTTCAAATTTGAAGTCATTCTGACCAGTGGCCCCTTTTTTACAGCATTTTGAAAGTGGGACATTAATTATAATCACTCTGTATAAAATTCAGGAAAATGTCTGTAAATAAAAAAGTACTTTGTTATAATGAAATGTAAATCTTTAAAAATTAGAGATCTTTTAAATATCAGACCTGGGTGTAAAATAAAATTAAAAATACGATTTTTTTTTTTTTTTTCAAAGAGATAATACAATGTTGCGCAAAAAAATCTATATTAAGTATAATATTATATTTTTCAGTTATGTGATATACCAGATTACGTGTTAAATGTAACATTAAATATAATTTGGTAATAATATATAAGATATTTAAAAATGAAAATTATATTTGTAAAAAAATATACAAACTTCAAAGCATATAAACTTAAATTAAAAGAACAATCTGATAACTTTTAAAAGTACACGGGATGTCTGATATGCTATTGCATCATACGCCAGAGGCGGCTATATATTTTATTATATTTTAAGCAATACATTTAAAAAGGGCATTCCATAAAATCGAAGAGTTATTTATTTGCGTAGTGGCAACACCGCGAAACTATATATCAGACTGGAGATATACCATTTCTCTGGAGGGAGCCCTTATCTAGTTTTTTTGTGCGTCTTTAGTTGCTCTTGTGGACTTTCAGAGGTGTCCGGGGGTGATGGTGTCACGGACACCCCCCTTTGCGGACAGAACCTGATCCGACCTCTTTCGTACCTATTAGTAGGTTACTGTTGCGACGGTTGGATCTCACAATAAATTACGCCGCTTATGTCCCGTATGGGAGGGGTAGCAATGGCAAAGCATTTACCCAGTCTTACAGTCCAAATATTGTTCCATGCGATTTCCCGCTGATTCCGATGTTTTCATTGTTCTGTGGCTGAAAATATAATACACATTCTTTAGTTATTTCAGCAGTGCAGGGTTATTTGAAGCAGCTTCCAGAAAAAGGCTTCTCTACTTGTTTTGAAAAGTGGGTTGAGCGATGAGACCGTTGCATATCATCTGAGGGAAGGTATTTTGAAAAAGAATGATGTATTTTTTGCTGTAAATGTATTTCTTGATTTTTTTATGATTTTACTCTCAGTTTTTATGGAACGCCCTTTGTATTATTTTTAGGGATAAATTTATAATTTTTTCAGCAATATGTTTATTAATTTTTAGGGATATACTTATCATTTTTTTAATGGTAAACGGAAATACGGATTAAGTGAAATTGGTTAAAAAATACAATTCAAAAATATTTTGTAAATTTCCTTTAATTTGTTTTTAATAAACACAGATTCTGTAGAGAATTCTTCAATAAATTATTAATTTTTTATGCATTGTTTTGAAAAACAGAATATATATTTAGCATGTGTTTAATATATTTATTATAAGCGGCTGTGGTTATATTTAAAACATACACCAATGTTCGTAACATTTATTCCCAAATATTGCTTTCAAATTAATTAATTCCTAATAATGCACTAATATTATACAGACATGGAACTACCAAAACCTAGCCTTTTAAGTAGAAACTAAATGTGTAACCATATTTTAATAATTATATTACTCTATTTTCACACTTGAAATAATTAAGAGGATATAAACAACTCCGCTTTAAACACATGTAGGCCTATATAGATATTTTCGTCTAATTTATTAATTAAATTCTTACTTATAAATTTAAATTAATACATTTTCGGAAATTTATTTTAAATATCTAAAATTAAAACATGGTTAAATTAATGTTAGATTTTTTTTTCAAGAAATAATCATTTATTAACATTTCAGTTACAATGTGATAATACTTATTTGATATTTTTCATAATTACACAACTTTCCATATATAGTTAAAGATTTTAAATCTTATATTTATTAAACCTTTTTTGACTTGTTTTTTAGAAGAGAGCATAAAAAAAAAAAAAAAAAAAAAAAAAAAAATTATTGAAATTCACAATCATATCAGTTGTTACATGCTTATGATAATAGAATATGGGATATATAATTCACAAATTAAGTTTATAATGAGAAAAAAATATATAAATCTTTATTGAGTTAAAAATTAAATGTTAAATATTTGATAAAAATTATGTGAAAATATAATTAATAAATTAAATTGGATAAACACTGCCCGTCGTATTTATAGCCATCGCTTTTGTTCGATATTTAGAAAAACAAATTATCTAAACGATAGGTTTCCGTATTTGAATCTGTACTAATATTATAAAGTAGTAAAGATTATTTTTTTGTTTGTTTGTTTGTTTGTAGGGGGTTATCTGTGGAACTACTAAAGCAATTTCAAAAGTGATGGTGGCAAATTGATGGTGACAATCGATGCTCCAACATAGGCTATATTTTATGTCGGTGCCACTAACCCCAGGGGGGTGTAGAAGGGAAAAACGTTCTAAAATTTCGACTTTTTTTATACTGAAGGAGCTAGAAACATGAAATTTGGCATGGTAGTTACTTATAAGATGTAAATGCTCTCTAAGAACAAATTCTAATAAAATGCGAAATTTAAAAGGGTGAGATGAGCGAAAAGCATTCTAAAAACATTCTAAATTACAATTTCTATGGAATATCTGGAACTACAGAACCCTTTTCAAAAGTGATGGTGGCAAATTGATGCTGACAGTTCCTGCTGTAACACAGGCTATATTTCATGCCAGTGCCACTACTCCCAGGGAGTGCATGAGCGAAAATCGTTCTAAAATTTCGATTTTTTTATACTGAAAGTGTTAGAAACATGAAATTTGGCATGGTAGTTACTTATAAGATGTAAATGTTCTCTAAGAACAAATTCAAAAAAATTCGAAATTTAAAAGGGTGAAATGAGCAAAAAGCGTTCTAAAAACATTCTAAATTACAATTTCTATGGAATCTCTTGAACTACAGAACAACTACAGAACGATTTCAAAAGTGATGGTGATAAATTGATGGTGAGACTCCTTGCTCCAACATAGGCTATATTTTATGTCGGTGCCACTAATCCCAGGGGGGTGCAGGAGCGAAAAACATTCTAAAATTGTAATTTTTTTTATACTGAAGGAGCTAGAAATTTTAAATTTTGCATTGTAGTTACTTATAAGATGTAATGCTCTCTAAGAACAAATTTTAAAAAAAGAATTGAAATTTAAAATAAGCGAAGTGAAATAAGCGAAAAGCGTTATAAAAACTTTCTAAATTATAATTTCTGTGGAATCTCTGGAACCACATAACAGTATATACAATTCATTCGCTGATGCCTTTTTCATTTACATTTCTCCTAAATGAATAAAGTGAGGTTTAAAAGAATTTTTATCAAATTCGAGTAACGCTTTCATGTCACTTTAATATGTTTGCTTTAAAATTCAATTTAAATTACTTTTTGATTTTTCTTCTAACGTATATTTACACATGGAAAACATAATTTCATTTTGTTTCAATGCAATATTAAATATATCACATTCACTGAGCATATATTATGCGTTGAAATGTATTTATTGCAATAAATTGATTTATGTTTTGCGCGACCCTATCTGAAATCGTAAATAAAATTTATGTTAGTGGATTCTTTGGGCCATACTATCCATTTGCATAAATTTCACGTAGTTTGGATACTATGACACAACGTAATCATTTACATAAGTTTTATTTAAGATTTCAAATATCTTAAATAAATGTAATTTAATCAAGTCCAATTACTGCTCTGTGCATACTTACTGGAAGTCATTTTAGTACATGTAAAATAGGGTTTTTCCATAAAAACTGCTTATCATTCACCAAAAATTTGGGAAGAACTTTGTTTGGGCTCTAGAAATGAATAACCGATGATTCCTCCCAAAAATAAATTTGTTTTACCATGTTTTTTTTCTGTTTTCTTTATTGAAGGATGAGTGGGCAAAAGTGGAGCGTTTAACTAATGCAGGGCGAAACACTCAACATTTCTGAAGAAGTTCAAGAGGGGTATCGTTCGTTTATTTTGTATTTTAAATTATTAATTGAATGATACCAACCGCTGCTCGATACAATCAATTTTTGCAAAATTACGGCGAGTTTTTTGTATAAAAAGTCTAAAATTATAATTTATGAAAGATCTCAACTTTATTACACATATTTTAAGTTCAAAACATGTTCTTTATATCATATTTAATAATCTTAAACTTATTAAATATCCTAAAAATAGCAATATACATGTACTAACTCTAAGTGTAATGAAGTACAATGTATAACTTTTTATTGATATGACCTGCCGTAACTCTAACAAATCATTGTAGCCACTTGCGGATGGTGTATTTCCATTTAGAATTAAAAATACATAATAAATGATATTTCACTAGACGTACTTCAGAAAAGTTGAGTTTTTCGTCCCCCATAAGTTAAATGCCCCCCCCCCCCCGCTTCAAAAAAGAAACATGGTTAAACAACTTTATTTTGGGGGCGTCTCATCCGATATCAATTTCTAGTGCCAAAACGAAATTTTTCCCAAATAATGGTGAATGGCAATCAGTTCTCGTACTATTTGTTTCCTCTCACGATACGGGATTCTTGTTTAACGCCGCATTTTGCTCTGTTACGGCACAATTTAATATGATCCGAAAAAATGTTAAATACAAAATTTACGAATTTTAATAAAGAAAAAATTATCCTAATTCGCGTGGAAACTTTATTATTATGAATATTTACATAAGACATTTAATATTAATGAAACAAGCATCCTTACAGTTAAAAATTACACATGATTCATAAACAAAAAACGTAATAAAATTAATATATTAAGTTAAATTAAATGTACATATATCCACCATTAATGTAGATCAATCTATATTTCAAGTGATAATTATTGCTTGCATTATCTCACTGTATTATTTTAATGATATTTAAATAATCATAATCTGCCTTCACAAGTCATTCACTCATTCATCACTATTCATCATAATCTGATATCGAGGATAATTAGTGACTACACTTCTTTAATGATTGTTTGATGAGGCAAAATGACAAACTAAAAGCATTTTGATTTTGGTAGCAGGATATTTATTCTATATTAATTATTCTAATAAATGAAAGTTTTCATACTGATAGAACCTTTATAAAAGTAGGGATATTTATGTCAATGCAATCGTGCCGTTATACTGATTGAAACTCCTGTTCCTAATTAATAGAAAACATTTATAAATAGACAAAAAAGTGTGATGATTTATTTTTCTCCTATAATTATAATATTTAAAAAGAATCTTCGAAATTTTTATTTCGGAACGAAATTTAAAATTCGAAATTCACATACCTCGAAGAAAAAAACTCCAAATTATCAAACACAAATTAATATTTAAATAGCAATAACATTTACACACAATTCACAAAATGCATTTATTTCAGCTTCATACACTGAAAAATGACACTTTCAAATCTGAGTAAATCGATGTTTGTTATGAAATTTTTTGTTTCAAATAGGACGACCCAATGATTTCAATTCTGAAATAAGAGAAATCCTAAAAAAATTGAAACATGGACATACTCAAAACTGAACAAATAGCGGTCAGTTTATACTCATTTTTGAAACATGGAAATACTCAAAAATGAGCACATAGAAGACACTTCATACTCATTTTTGAAACATGGACATACTCAAAAATGAGAACATGATGTTTTATTCTTGAGTGTGTGAATGTTCTCAGAAATGAGTATATACATGTTTCAAACTTGAGTACTTTTGATTCGGAGCCATTTTGACTATGCGACATACTTAGATTTGAGTATTTTTTGCTCAGTTTTGAAAATCTCGTTTTTATAGTGTGTCAAAGGAAGTATCAAATTGCAAGATTGATTTAAAGACGCAAATATTTCTTTCTTAAAAATGAAAATATGCTCATGCACTTTCTTCTAAATTTTTCCAAATTAGTTTTTTAGTGTTACGTATCTGAAAAGAATATATATATATATATATATTGGCTAATATGAAGATGAAACCACACATTTTATTTGTGGAAATTTAGGCATTTGGGACCTGAAGATTCTGTCTAAATTCCACAAATTTCCATTATTAAATTTCTGTTATTTAATTCCTGCCTTTATTTATTTATTTATTTATTATATATATTTTTTTAATCCTATCTTTTTGGTATCAATTTTCAGTTTGTTGGGGGCATCTGTTTTGCTGTCAATTAGTTATTTTACTTGTATTCATAATTTCACAGTTTTTGTTGGTGGTTGTAACGTTCATTTAATGGTTTATATACATATATATATATATATATATATACGGAATACTTATAATCGCACTTTGGAAATCCCGTTTATGGAAAATCATGTAATAGATCGATACAGATTTATAAATTCATGATTTTTTTCATTTACATGTACAATAAAACCTTCCTTCGTGCTAAATTTCGAGGTTCTACGTCAACCGAAATTACCCTATAGATTTTAAGAGTAAGATATATAGGGTACTTCCAGTTGACCTGGAACCGCGGAATTTGGCACGGAGAAAGGTCTTATAGTACACGCAAAAGAACAAATTTGAAAGACATTAATTTATAATTCTATGTCGATTTATTACGTGACAAACTCATGAATTTCTATAATCGGTACTATTGCCAAATAAACGAATTGTACTGGAATCTTTTGTAACTGTAACATAACTTAAAAATGTACGGAACCCTATGGGTGCGAATCCTACTCGAACTTGTTCTTTTTTTATTATTAATGAAATCAATTAAAAAGGGAAAAACAAGAAAAAGATATTTTTCATGAAAAATTTCTTAAATGTATTTAGCTTAATTTTAAATTATTAGTACAAGAGATTTGAAGTGATAATACATTTATTTTTTATTTTTTTTTAGTATTGTATGACAAATAGACAGCGAGGAATAGAGGAGAGTTAAATCACAACTTTGTCGTTTCTAAAAAAAATTTAAATAGAAAGAGTACTAATTAATCTTGTAAAAAAGTTTGATATTGATTGGTGGAAATGTATATAATTTGCTGTCCATTGCATTTCTCTTTCTTTCGCTTGACGAGAAACTCTGTAGAGTTTCTATGAAAATAAATGTAGTTCTAGAATATTTTTATTAACTTGCAAAATTTTAATCTGGAAAACAATTCTTAATCTATTTTTATAAGGCATTCTTTAACAATTTTTTTAAGGTGAAATATTGTCAAATATGCAATAGAATTAACAAAGATTACCAACAATTAGTATAAAAATGTATTTTTAGTGTTCTGCTAAAATTATGGGAATATTAATATTCTTATACAAACGGTATGGGAATTTTTCAGTTATAAAAGCTTTGATTTTGAGTCAATACGAGGTAACTCAACACGGGCATCTCGAGTTACAGAACATACAGTTTTACATTGTTACATTATAGTTTGCTCCCTAACAGTGCCAAAAAGCATTTTTCTATTAAAAATATCAATTATGTATTCAAATTAATTTTGGATAAAATTTCAACATTTCCGTATTCGCCGCATGCGAAAGAATAATAGCCGACAAAATCACCAAATTTTCGCTACTTACAGCAGTTATTTATATTACAAATTTTTCAGTGCTTAAGCAAGTAGTTGATTACATATCTGTTAAATTTTAGTCTAATTTCTATTATTTTATTTATTGGTTGATTCTTTAATGAAATGTTATTTTCGTTATATAATAATAGATCGAAATGAAAGTTGAAATACTTGCAGAGTTGTAAGTGCTTAAAACGAGTTTAACTTCCGTATCAATCTCATGCAATAGATATATAAATCTTTAAAAATCCATTGTTGAAAATTAATTATAAAATCAGTAAATTGAAAAGAACTTTTCAAAGAACTTGCATTTCAAAGTATATTTTTCGACAATGTACAAGTTAAAAGTATGCGATGTTTAGAAATAATCAAATTTGCAAAAAAAATGTGTATTGGTAGCTTACTTTGTGACAAACGTTGATGTCACCTCGGTATTACTCACGTACATGTCTTTATCTAAATATTATAAAACATATTGTGTTGATTTCGGTACGAAACCATAAATGAATAAAAATTCATATTTACTGTGAGGTCACGCGAATAGCATCTATGAGGTTTTATATATTATAACTTTATATATTATAACTTTATGAATACCACTTTTTTTTTCATTACAGTTCAATAGAAAATACATTTTTATTTGAATTCGTGGTGGATAAGCATAAAAATACGTAAATAAAGTACGTGTGAAAAATTTTTGCAGTAAATATAATGTTATGCTCATCATGAAATACATTTTTACATAGATAAAACTATATATATATATATATATATATATATATATATATATATATATATGATTGTGCCAAAATGACGTAATTTTCAAAGATTTTTGAATTGTTAATTATAAAAAGTAGAATTGAACTTGTATTTATTATGATAGTGTACATTGATTACATGTTGCGATTCCTTTAAAAAAAATACAATATAATACCTCTATTTTAAAATCTGGAAATTTTTCCATAGAAAATTTCTCACGCCTTGTATTCATAATATTTCAAATTCCAATTGTTTAAAAAGCGTATAGCCAACATAGTAAAAAACTATCCAAGCCGGGGATCGAACCCAGGTCATCAGTGGAGCGCACTAACGTTCTGCCAACTGAACCACTTGGAACGATACACAGCCTAACAATTCTCACTATCACACGTTGGCAAGAGTACAATCGCAGCACAAGATGGAATATTTTTTCCATCAGCCACCAATCCTGGGGCAAACACGAAACTAATAGTCTGCGAGCCAGGTACAAATTTCGTCAATTATTTCCTCTCGGCCAATAACTGGTAAACTGCTTCAAAGTGTTGTATCATGAAGTTCCGTGAACGTCAGCTGCGGTCCCGTGGGTGGGTTGAGTAGCGGTAGCCTCCCAAACACGTAAAAAAAAATTAATTAATCATTTCCTCCCGATTGAAAATGTATCAAATTATAGCTAACCGAATATCTTGAAAAAAAAAGTCAGCTGATTATAAAGTGGTGGTGAATAGTCAGCTGGTCACATGAAAATAATATATATATATATACATATATTCAGTGATTTCCTCTCAATTGAAAATTTATCAGATGACAGTATATATGCTATTTTAAATAAATTAACATATCAGCTGGCTATATCTCAGTCGAAAAATTGTCAGCTGATGCCCCGAATGGTGTAACGCAGGAGCCAGACAAGAGCACCTATCACTTATTTAAATGCACCAGCTGACGAGTTTTCCCTCGGCATATTGCTAGCTGATTTTTTTATATTACGTACAGGATCATATTAACTATCAGCTTACGATTTTCATCCGGGAGGAAATAAATATATGAAGTTATTCGACATAACGCTCCATGCTCTAACTGTAACATTTAATTTTATTGTGATGTTTAATTTACATCAATATTCTTTATAGATACTTTAAAATTGATAAACATAGAAATAGATAAATGATGAAATATTGTGATAAGCAAATTAAAAATTAATAATTTATTGAAACTTAAATGTATAGAACATAATATTTATTTTAAAGAGTTATTCAATTAAATTTTATAATTTAATCATATTCATTTTCGCTTTGGTTCGAGTTATTCTCATCTCCTGATTCACTGTCAGAACTATCTGCCACCATGTCTTCATTATCGTCATCTATACAAAAATACAAAGAAAAAATTAATTATGTATTTTTAACATAACATAATCGACATGATTAAAATTAAATATAAATTATTACCTTTTTCGGGCTGAACACAACAGTTATTTGATCAATCGATGATAGTAACTGAGGTCCAGAAAACCAATTGAATTCATATTTGTTGTCGATTTCTATTATGTCGATAGCCAAAGTCTGACGGTTCATGTGTAGTTGGGACTTTTAGATGTGTGTGTGACAAAATTTGCGCTATTTAACGTGTTCGTAAAAAATGCTGATGTAGTTCCGATTTGCATGGAGGTAGAGACGTGTCCGGTTTCAATTTTCGGATTTTTTTTTTCCTTTTCTACCTGGCTACCGCAAGTGTCTCGGTATGAAAGGGACGTAGCAAAGGATCATCACGCAAAACGCCGCGCTCCGCAAATTCTGCGGCGGTCGGGAACAAAGAGCTCGAAGCCGCAAAGATCGTTCGGAAGATTCAGAGCACCGAACCCAACCCTTCTCGCTTTTCGATGTGTTTAATTTATTCATTTTCTTTTTAAATTTGTCTGGTTTCAATTTTCAGATTTTTTCCACCATTTCTACCTGGCTTCCGCAAGTGTCTCGGTATAAAATGGGCATAGCAAACGGTCATCACGCGAAACATCGCGCTCCACGAATTCTGCGCCGGTCTTCCAGCCCACCCACCCTCGAAATTCGAGGTGTTTAATTTGTTCATTTTTAAATTTGTCGGGTTTCAATTTTCGGAATTTTTAAAAAATCATTTTCAATCATTAAGTTGTCAAAATGTATAAACACTTTTCCCTCTTTTTATCGTTTTTTTTTCTTTTTATAGAAATATTTCAAATCCTGTGTGTATCTTTATTGGAAATCTATAATTGTCTTCGAAGGCGCTGGAACGGACAATAGAGGTTGATCGGGTGGTGTTATGCATCGGGTCCTTGGGCTCATATGAAACAGAAATCCAACCTCGCACGTGATAAATACGAATAGCTACCTAATAATTAACGAATTTATTTTATTATTTTATTTGTATTTATAGCGTTGAATATCTTATTTTTAAAATGCCTTGAATAAAAAAAAAAATTAAGTAAGATTTTAAATGCATATACGCTTTTTAAACCAAATAAAAAACTTTCAGAACTTTTGAAACAGGGAAAGGGCAGAAATATTTGTTCTCGCTCCAAGATGATGAATATATAGCGTCTCCACTGGGTATAACGGTGATACATTCACTTAAAATAAAGTGGCTAATTTTTCAACGCTGCCTGTGACTGATATTATCGCTACCCAGGTAAAAAAATCAGCAAGAAACATTTAAAAAATATATGATTTTGGAGGTATTTTGAAGGTTTCTACAGATATTTTGAAGGAAAATGAAAACTGCAGGTTTCTTTCAGGAAAGATTACAGGTTTTTTAAAGGTTTTATTCAGGATTATTTTAGCACGCTTATAACCTTCAAGTTACCTTCACTGAGTTAGCAGATCTTCTTAAAATCATTACAGGTATTTTGAAGAAAAACGGGAACAGCTTTTCATGCAGGAAATATGAAGGTTTTTTAAAGGTTTTATACAGGTTTATTTCAGCTTCAAATTACCTTCACTGACTTAGCAAATCTTCCCTATCACTACAGGTATTTTGAAGAAAAAGGAAAATTGCTTTTCATGCAGAAAATTTTAAAACTTTTTCTAAATGTTTTATTACACAGCCAATATGTTTAAGTATCTAACTCATATTCAAATAGCTTTTTATTTGAAAATGCCAGGGCCACATTGAGCGGCGGGGGGGGGGAGAAGATAATTAAAAAAATTATGTTGGTTATATCCTCTTTCCCTCGGTGTTTAATTATTGTATGTTATTTGAAAGGAATAAATATAAAAAAGAAAACTGTGTTAGTTAAAATTTTAATTAATTGTTCAAAATTCGAGGCCCCCCACCTCCCCCTGATATCCCCCTTTTAAGATAATTTTTTTGCACATAAAAGTAAAGAGAAAAACAGGACAAAACTTAATTGCCATGAGTGATTAAGGGGAGCACCCCTCCCCCTCACACTACGAAAATATTCATAATAACTCCTCTCTCTTAATGTTTAATTATTTTAAGTTACTCGAAAAAAAAAATTTACTGTCTTTAAAAATTGAAGAAAAAAAAATTATATTCTCTTTCAAAATCAGCGAAAAAGAAAGCTACGTTAATTAAATTTGAAAATACGGGGGGGGGTCACCCCTCCGAACTCAACACTCCTTGAACCTTTGCTTAAAATAACGTTTAAACACAAATATATAAATAAAAACAGAGCTAATTGACTTCCATGGGAGATTTACAGTGTGTGTGGGGGGGAACCCCCCTCTTAGCGATTTTTTTTCCTCTTTTTCTCTTAGTGTTTAATTATTTTAAGTTACTCGAAAAGAAGTCGGAGAAATAGAAAATTTTGTTTATTAAATTTCAAAATCCTAAAGGGGGAAGGAGTGGAGGAGCAGAATCCCACTGGCCATCTGTTTACATGTGAAACAATGTGTGAATTTTAGAAAATTGCAGATTTTAGGGTTGCGGATTTCAGAGTCTACTGTATACATATATATAAATACGTACATATATGTATATGCAGATATATGTGTATATATATGTGTGTGGGAGTATATACATATATATATATATCACTGGCGCCCGGCTAACTAAAAAGTACCAAATAATTTTTTTTCTCTTATGAAATCTCTATATTCAAAATTCCACAACAAAGAAAATAAATAAATAAATTGAACAAGAAAAAGTACAAACTTTATTTGAAAACAGCAGCAGATTCTTTTACTCTGCAGAGACCAGGAGTAAGGATTACATAGATTATAAATTTTTGCCTAACATGTATAATTTTTTAAACATTTGTAAGCATTTTATTATGTAAGCATAGCCCAAATAATATCTTGGGAATAACAAACCACATTATATTAACTTTTGAACAATTTTAAAATGCAAACGGTTCAATAGCACAAAAATAAAACAATTTAATATGTGATTTTTTAGAGAAATAAAAATTCACATAAATCAGCAATAAAGCAACCTACATATAAAATTATATTATTTAAATGATAATTTAACAATGTAATTTATTTCAGCAATTAATGAAATTTTTGATTTTTTACTCTAGGTTTATTTTCCCATTAAAACATTTGAATTAAGAAGCATAGAAAATACATAGGGGATACCGGTACACAGTGGACCACTTTTTCAGTTAAATTTTTTTTTCTCTTTAACAGACTGACCAATCTGTATGAAAATATTTTTGAATATTCCTTAAACCTTCTTACATCCATAATAATTTTCTCACAACTTAGTTTTCAATATATTTAAAAAATATATATATACACTTGTAAAGTGGACCAGTGCGGACCCGGAAGCGGGGTACACTGGCCCACCCACCAGGGAACAGTGGACCACTATTAGGTATTATCTAAAATACAATATAAATCTATTTTTCATTAATCTAATTCTTTTTTGTTGCCCCTTCACCCGCAAAATAACATAGTAATATAAATTTTGAAACAAAAACAAAAAAATTATTATATTTTGAAAATAATAACAGATTAATACAGGAACAATTTCAATTTAGTTGAAGTTATTACTTAAGTACAAAAAAATCAGCTCACATTAAAATTTGCAAATGAAATTCCAAAGTACTTATGAGTAAGATTGAGCTTGGAATTTTCAAGAAATAATTTTTGTCTGAGAGCAACATTATGAAATCATTGACATCAACACCAGATTCATCTACAGTTTTGGAAGAAATAAACTGATTTCTATTCGATTTGCATCTCATGAATATTATTTGAATAGAATCATCAACAATTAGACTACAGTTATATTTATCAAAGGCAGTAAATACAAAACAAAATATTACTTACTATGTTAAAAATATTGTTATTTTTATTTGTTTACTTTATTTTACAGTTAAATCTACTTTAAAACAATCTTTCTTTATAGAAAATAAATGAACATTCTGCATTAGAGGAGCAGAGTAGATTGTGGACCACTGTACCCCATGTTGAAGTTCAATAAATAATCATATTAATATTGTTTATAGCTTTCTTTTAAACATATAACTTTAAAGTAAAATAAAAACAAGTATCTTACCTTTGCAAAAAAGCTGTTTTATTTTTACGTGCCTGTTTGACGAAATTCATGATTTTTACATGCTCATTCGAAGAAATTCATGATTTTTACGTGCTCATTCGAAGAAATTCATGATTTCCCAGCGTATAATCGACGAGATTCATGATTTTTACGCATTCTATCGACGATATACATGATTTTTATGCTCCCGAATGACGAAATTCATGATTTTTTCGTTTCCGATCGACGAAATTCATTATTTGTACGCACACTATCGACAAAATTCATGAATTTTACGGGCGCGATCAACTATGTTCGTGATTTTTATGTGCCCGTTCGAAGAAATTTGAGATTTTTACGCACACGTTCGACGAAATTCATGATTTTTACGTGCACGTCGATGAAATTCGTAATTTTTACGCGCCCGTTCGACGAAATTCATGATTTTTACGTGCTCATTCGAAGAAATTCATGATTTTCCCGCGCATAATCGACGAGATTCATGATTTTTACGCATTCTATCGACGAAATACATGATTTTTACACATTCTATCGACGAAATACACGATTTTTACGAGCGTGATCGGTGAAATTCATGATTTTTACACTGCCGACTGACGAAATTTTCAATTTTTTCCAGAAACTAATTGCCGAAATACACACAATTCTTGAATTTATGGAGATTTTGGCCTGTTGGCCACAGGTTGTGCATGTGTAATGCATATCATGTTGTGGGTTATTATTTAGTGCATAGATTAATACCAATTTTATTGTTGTCAGACAATAATTCTAGACAATTTTTTTTAAAAGGTACTTATGTAGTTCGGCTACACAAATACCTAAGCTTAGTGTGACTTATGTAGTTAGCTACATAAGCATGTTTTGTATAACTTTGCTGTTAACTTATTTTTAATTTTAAAATAGATTGGAAATTAATACCTCAAGTTTATTCAAAACAATATAAATTATAAAATATTTTTATTTAGTAAATAAATTACTTTTTTACCGTAAAGTCATTATATTTAAAAGATAAATAAATATTCAGTGTGCTTACTGGCTACTAAAGAAATTATTCTCACTAGCCAGTAACTGGCTACTAAAAAAAAATCAATCTACCGGCCAGTGGCTACTAAGCAAAAATCCTTATTTTCACCTTTAGTTTACACACTTACATATTATATATAATATATTTTCTGGATTATTTTGCAATGTCTAATAATGTAATGCTGATATTTCATTAATGTAAAAATATTTTCCAATGATCCCAAAATACATGCAAAAATGTTATTATAATTATGTTTACAATTTATAAAAGTAATGCTCAAAATTACTGCTCAGCAATATTATTTAGAGGTATTAAATATGTAATAATATCTTTATCATTATCTTCAAATGGTATAATTACATACTTACTAATGATATCTACTGGCCTTATAGCCAAAACAACATCAGATTCTAATTGGTCACATATTAATGCGAATCAGTGGAAATGTGGCCTGCATGTCCAATCATAATGTTTTAATTATGAACAATAAAAAGAAAAGAGAAATGCAAAGAAGAAGAAGAAGTGAAAGAAAAGAAGAAGAAGGCAGAAATCTGCCGTTTAGCAGGAGAGCGGCATCCCTGTAAAACACCTGGCGACTTAGACATCGAAAGTTAGTAGCCAAAGAAAAAAATTTAGTCGCCATGTGGTGACTGTGAATCTGCACCTATAGTGTGAAAACTGTTTTTATTTGAAAACTCTGCTTGATATTTAGTATATAGTCTTTTCTCTCATTTTTTGGAGTTGGCAGAACCTGAAGAAATGCAAAAATTGGAAATTTCTGCTATTTTTGGAGTCCACAGAAACCGAACTATCATTGAAATAGAAATATTTTTCTCTTTCTTTTTTTTTATTCCCCCCCCAAAAATTAGTCATGTTTGTGGGACCAGGAGTAATGCCAAAATTGTAAATTTTTTCCCCTTTTTTTCCGTGTCCACAGAACCTCAAAGAGTGAAATTGTAATTTTTTTTTCTGCGTCTGCGGTACACAAAATAATGAAGAAATAGTGAAATTCACAGAACACAAATTATTTCTGAATAAATAGTAAAATTTTCATCTTTATTTTTCTTTCCTTGCATCAGAATTTTTCGGGTGTGGAGGACACAAAATAACTCCAACATTGCAACTTTTTGCATTTTCTTTTCCAAGTCAGCAGGATCTGAAATAGTAAAATTTCCATTTTATTGACTTCTTCAGATATCAATATTTGGCTTTTTCTGGTCTGCAGAGCCCAAAATTGTACAATTAATAATATTGAAAATATAAAATTTTTGCC
The DNA here is from genome assembly GCA_963931845.1 of Maratus michaelseni. Lineage (NCBI taxonomy): Eukaryota > Metazoa > Arthropoda > Arachnida > Araneae > Salticidae > Maratus > Maratus michaelseni. The sequence goes on along the minus strand of OZ007593.1, from coordinate 199,112,683 downwards.
TTTTTTTTTTTATGAAGCTGTAAGAACAGAATTAATGCCAAAATAGTAGAATTTTTGCTTTTATTTTTCTTGTGTTCCCTCGTAATTTTTCGATTCTGGAGACCCCATGATACTTAAACTGTAAATTTTCTGCTCTCTATTTTTGTGGTCTGCGGTAATAGATATAAAACCCAAATTAAATATCCTTTCGCCCATATTTTGGTATAATATATATTTGATATTGCCCCCCCCCCCACCCTCATATTTGGCATACAATATTTTGGTCAACATACCAACATAATGTGTTCAGATTCAACTGATAGATAATTGCGTGTGTTCAAAATGAATTTTGGAGATTTATTAGATTTCAACTGTTGTTTCTATCTAATATAGCTTCAAATTTAACTTTTCGATTGCAATTTACATGCATAAAAATATTTTACGTACAGTTGTTGCACAGTTTTGACATAATAAAATTTTACCACATAAAATTTAATGCATGTTGTGTTTTTGTGTGAGGCTGCATCTGAGAAGAGTGGAAGAGGATGTTCAATATATTTTCAGTCTCTATCAGTGCCGAGTAATGCAGGGACGAAGTTCCGCAGGCATTTTATATTTTTACTTTATTTAAAAAAAGAAACTGCATATAAAAAACACAGGTTTTTCGTCTAAAAGAAAAGCAGAGGTATTACGGACAAAAAAGTGAAGGGAAAGTACAGGTTTTTTGCTTAAAGGAAAAGTGCAGGTATTTTGAACAAAAAAGTAACGGGAAAATACAGTTTTTTTGCATAAAGGAAAAGTGGAGGTATTTCGGACAAAAGAGGGAAGAGAAAATACAGGGGTTTTTTGCATGAAGGAAAAGTACAGGTTTTTTGCCTTAAGGAAAACTGAAGGTATTTCGGACAAACAAATGAAGAGAAAGTACAGGTTTTTTGCCTTAAGGAAAACTGAAGGTATTTCGGACAAAAAAGGGAAGGGAAAATACAGATTTTTTTGAATGAAGGAAAAGTACAGGTTTTTTGCCTTAAGGAAAACTGAAGGTATTTCGGACAAAAAATGAAGGGGAAACACAGGTTTTTTGCCTTAAGGAAAACTGAAGGTATTTCGGACAAAAAATTGAAGGGAAAGTACAGGTGTTTTGCCTAAAGGGAAGGTGCAGGTTTTTTTGTCCGAAATACCTTAAGTTTTCCTTAAGCTTTTTTTTAAAGGTTTTTTGCTGATTTTTTACCTGGGTAATGCTTGATTAATCTTTTGATCGAACTCGTTCTAGCGAGTATACAAAGTTCTTTAACGTGAGTTGCTACAGTTTGGACAAAACGTCCATTTGAGCATGCGCATCTATGTATGTCGGTATTCTGACAAATAAAAGTACTCTGGTTTGAAATAAAAATTCTTATGTTAGTGATCTTAATTTTCCACTTCAACGATTTCAGAGAGGAACGAACACTGTTATTTCCCCGACTTTTATCGGGGCTGCCATTGAAGTATTTAAGGAACACTATACGAGCGGAGACAGTGAATTAGAAGGGAATGAGATTTTAAAAGTATCTATAAAGAATATTGATGTAAATGAAACATCACATTAAAATGATATCTTTCAGTTAGAGCAAGGAGCGTAATGTCGAATAACTTAAGATAGGTTACTTCCTCCCGGATGAATATTCGTAAGCTGATAGTTAATATAATCCTGTACGTAATAAAAAAAAATCAGCTAGCAATATGTCACGGAAAACTCGTCAGCTGGTGCATTTAAATAAGTGATAGGTGCTCCTGTCTGGCTCCTGCGTTACACCCTTCAGGACATCATCTGACAATTTTTCCACTGACATATAGCCAGCTGACATGTTTATTTATTTAAAATATCATACACGCTGTCACCTGATAAATTTTAAATTGAGAGGAATTCACTGAATACATATTATTATTATTATTATTATTAATGTGACCAGCTGACGTATTAACTACCACTTTATAATCAGCTGACTATTTTTTTCCTCAAGATATTGGGTTAGCTATAATTTGATAAATTTTCAATAGGGAGGAAATGATTATTATTTTTTAATGTGTTTGGGAGGCTACCGCTGCTCAACCCACCCTCGGAACCGCTGCTGACGGTCACGGAGCTTCATGACACAACTCTCTGAAGCATTTTACAAGTTATCGGCTGAGAGGAACTTGGTCATGAAAATCTGTTGCTGGCTCGCCTCGCGAACTATAAAGCTAATACATTATCCATAATTGAATAAATCTATTTTAAAATTTGGAAATCTTCCAATAGAAATTTGTTATTTATAATAGAATAGAAAGTAGAAATAATAGAAAATTTCAATCAGAATAGAAATTTTCTCACGCCTTGCATTCTTAATATTTCAAATTTTAGTTGCTTAAAAGGCGTATAGCCAACATAGTGAAAAAGTATCAAGGCCGGGACTCAAACCCGGGTCATCAGTATATACTGATTAAAAAAATATTTGTAATTTTTCCTATGATCTGTCATCTTATTTACATAAGATTAAAAATTTGTTGTTAAAACCGCAGAAGATCTGAAATTAACATTTCGGATAAGTTGTTCTTATTGCAGATGAATAATATATAAGCATGTTTATATTTCTCGGAGTACAAACCAGTAAGTAAAAGTAATTTTTACTGATATTTCAATAAACATTTATCTGTTTCTTTTTTCTAATTAAGATAGATCTGCTGCTTTGATATTTTACTTACATCAGACTACAATTTTTTTTGTTAAAATCTCAGCGGCCCATGCATTAATCAGGTTCTGAACTTAACGTTCCAGGTCGGTTTTCCTTATTGTCGATGAATAGTATATGGATATTTTTATTAATTATTTAAAATTTTAAGTGAAAAGCACGATTTTTATCTACCGTCCTAGAACGGGAATTTACACTAGTGATATAGATTATTACATGTGTAGTTATTTGAAAGAGTTATAAGTTGCACATTCAGTCTGTGGTACATTAAAAATATGTTTCCCAGAGACGAACAGAATTAAAAAGCTTTTTAGAAATAATTATTCTTACGATTAATATTTTATAAATAAACAATATTAAAAGCTCAATAATGTTTCAAAAATCAGATATTAACAAATTACGTTAAGAAATAATGTTAAATATGTAAATCCGTCAATAGATATTTTTGAATAAACCGATACTCCCGTCAAAAACATGTAATTTATATATATACTTTTTCTGCACAAATGCATATTAATGAATTCACTTGTATTTTCAATTTTATCCTACTTGTTTTAATTTATTTGTCTTATTTGTTGGAATCATAAATATTACATGGATCGTAAAACTTGATGCCTGATATTTAACCAGAACAGAACTTAGTAAATAGGTTTACTGCAGTTCGAAACAAATATATTTCGAAACTTTATGAAACATTTCAAGGTATATAGAATATATATCTGTACCAAATGAATGGACCCGTGCGAGGGTTTCGCACTGTAATTTTTTTTTTTAAATATCTAATATTTTTAAATGCAGATTTAAATTTCTAAAGAAAAATTAAGGATTAATAATATCTGTAAACAACATTAGTCAAACCAGAATATATTTTCATTTATTCCAACAAAGTTACAGTAAAAGCTGATCGAAAAGAGGAAAAGGCACGCGGAGAAAAAAAATAAATAGCAAAAGTATTTTAACTGTGTTAGAGGATGACGTCATCTGCTTCGGGAAAGACAGGAGACAAAGAAAATTAAATTCAATACGTAAAAAATACGATTAAATTTAATAGAAAAAAGCATATAATTTAGGCTGCATGTGAAATACCACTGCTTCAATCGATCAGTGGTGTCTTTTTTTCGAAATTTTAATTTCAATTGTGCTTTTTAATCATAAATATTTAATTAAGCACTGGCAGAGATTTTACTTTATCCTTTTGTACTATTTATTTATTTATTTTTATAATCATCGTTCAGCACGATATAGCGCGGTATGTTATTTTTGTGGCATCATTGATTTGAGAAAAACCTATCATTTCATTTATAACACCAATTCAGATTTAATTTTTAATTAACTGTAATTTTTAATTTAAAAAAAATGTTTTAACGAAATGAGAGTGTACTATGTCAAAAGACGGCTCAATTTTTTTTTTTGAATGATACCACATTCATTGTTGTGCCTTTTGTAAAAGGGATGTTGACAACAGAAATAATATATAAGATTATAAAGCTAAAACTTAACAGTGAGTAACGCTGACGTCATATCGAAGTGGCAACGATCTAAGCGATAAATTGCGCTTTTACTGCAAGTTTTTTTACTTCTAAACATCGCAAGATTTACATTTTTAGACAATCGAAAATAAAAAAAAAGTACCTCCAAATGCAATATTATATGCTTATTTTTTTGAAAACTGTATCTCATATTGCTGATTTGTTATGTTTGTAAAACTAATGCTAACGCATGAATATTTTAAATGTGGGTGCAACCAAATTACGAAAGATGAACCCATTTGTACATAAAACAATATATTTAGTTGTCATTTCATTATTTCCGTCTGGTATCCATAACTAAATTGCAAAACGAAATTTAAACTTCCCAAATAAGTATATCCAAATAATATTAACAAATATGTCTAAATTACTTAAATTTTAGGATTTCGTATTCTACCGATACTCAGATTAGGATGTCAAAGTAATCAATTCGAATTGTCCATTGAATTGAAAATCAGTTCCAATCCAAAGTTCGTATTCAAAGTTCTTTTGAATGCCATGCTTCCAAACACGATTTCAAAATTTACTGGAAATATTTTTTGAACAAGACATTTTTGTATTACAACAGCCTGTAATACAGGGTGATTATAAAAAAAACTATCCCGATATATGAGTCCTTAACTATCACACCGTTCACAGAAACTGATTGAAATTTGGTTTTAAGTATTTTGAGATACGCGCTCAAGAATCGTATGAAAAACAACAGTTATTTAACTCTAACAGTTACGGTTACAGTGAAAATTTTTGAAAATTTCAAATGGCAACACCTATTTTTTTTTTTATTGGAGTGTGATTTTCATAGTAAAAAACCATAAAAAGCGTTGGAACGGTACCTGTAGCACGAAAATTGCCGGCGCTAGACAGACTACGAAGAAAAGTGAAAACAACGAATAAGGACAGAGAATCAATAGAAAACAAAACATTTTATTGTGTTTCACAATTTTTCCACGTCACACACGAAGATCCGTTGCATGCGGCAGATGGTGGATAGCACTGAATAATAAAATGTTTTACTTTCTGTTGTGTTCTCTGTCCTTTATTGGTTGTTTTCACTTTTCTTCTTAGTCTCTCTAGCGCCGGCAATTTTCGTGTTACAGGTACCGTTTCAACGCTTTTTATGGTTTTTCTCTATGAAGATCACATTCCAATAAAAAAAAAAATAGGTGTTGCCATTTGAAAATTCCAAATTTTTGTCACTGTAACCGTAACTGTTTGAGTTTAACTGTTGTTTTCCATACGATTCTTGAGTGCATACCTCAAAATACTTAAAACCAAAATTTCAGTCAGTTTCTGTGAACGGTGTGATAGTTAAGGATTCATATATCGGGATAGTTTTTTTATAATCACCCTGTATTACAACGTATGTGCGAGTCCCCCCCCCCTTAAAAATATTGCCCGAATATGTCAAAAGTTCCGACATTCCTTTATAAATGTTATTCAATATTTAAGTTAACTTGCACTATTTTCATGCAGTTTGACTTATTCTTAGGTAGTTTTCGTGTTATTTGCGTGCTAATATTATATAATCGGGTCTACAGCCGAAGTGGGCTTGAAAGATAATTATTTCGGATAACATTAAATATACACAAAAAATAAACCTGGTTATAACAGATGTGCAAAAATAATACTATCTAAAATAAGCCTACTGATTGCATAATCATGTCCGCCGATTTCAGACTAGTGCCCCTGACATATATAAACACTGATGACGTTAAACTGAATGCTACCGAAACCAATATGCAATATATGGTAGATCCTTTGTTGCGTTAAAAAAAATTTTTTTATATTCTTAAGTAGCATTAGTCACCAATTCTAACTTAAGTTTACAAACATTTTGAATGTCTACTGATTGTTTTGAAGTAAATTTCAGTAGATGGAAATGACGTCATGTTTATCAAAAAACATACATTCGACGCAGTACACTGTAATTATATTGAATGAATTATTTTATTCAAATTTTCCTTCAATATGCTATAAGATTACAGTTTCTGTTATTTTAATTTAAGAAAGATCCTAATAATAAGATAAAATAATGTAAGACAAATAGTAAGTTTTTACTATGCAGTTTAATTATTTAATACTTGTGAACGGGAAGTTAGTAATTTCGAACATTTATCAATATAATAACATAGTAGATAGTACCTGTCAAGATTTGACGGTAAATAATTTAAAAGTTTCTTTAGAAATATGATTTTATTTTTAATTAGCTGCTTTTAAATTAATTAAGTATTGAAAACTTTATGAATTGTTATATTGTGTAAGCGATTCATACAGATATAAGACTACAGATTGTTTTGTCAGTCCAGCAATTTACATTCTATTATATTTGAATTAATTTAGCCAGAATTTAACTAAAAACATTAAATGAATGATTTATTTTTACTTATTACAGTCTCAATATATATATATATATATATTTAAATATTAGTATTTAGTAATTTCTATTTTTTTTTAATTACGCGACCTTTACATTTTTTCATTATTTTTATCAGCCTGACTCTAAAACCCAGATAAACTATGGATATTCTTTTATAATTCTTATATGGGTATTTTTGCTTCTTTTGTTTTTATCTTCTTTTATCTTCTTTTCTTTTTTTAAGGAGAATAATCATATACTTTTCATAGTTATACAAATATATCATATTGATAATGTTCATACAAAATACAGATAAAAGTTTAGATCACTTTATTTAATCAATAACTACATGCAAAATCTTTTAATTTAAATATTTATAATGAAAATTATGTAATTCAAAATATTGTCGGTTGTTAAATTTTATTTACCACAGTCCGAATATTTTCAAAAAATAACAATATTTACTATTTTTGATTTTTTTTTAACTACATGACCTTTAAAATGTTTCATTAAATTAATTTTTATCAGTCTAATTCTAAAACCATGAATTAAAAGTTTGCTGTTTGCAGCTAACATTTTCACACATTGTTTAATTGTTAAATCATGGATATCAAGATAATTTAGTGTTCCTGTATGAATAGTTTTCTTTCTTTTTGTTCTCCTTCGTTTTATTTATTTATTTTTTTTTTTTTTACGAAAAATAATCATATACTGATCTTATTATAGATATGGTATCTTGATGATGGTCATACCAAATACTAAAATAAAAAATATTAGATCAATTCAATTTATTTAATCGATAATTGCGTGCACGATCTTTTAATTTAAATACTTTTAATATGAATTTAGTAATTAAAACAAAATATTCTTAGGTGTTAATTTTTACTTAATTATAAAGCATTCGAATTAAAAAAAATACAAATTATTAAAACATTATTAAAATGAATTACTGCCAATAAAATAAGAAAAATCATTCTGTCTGGAGTGGGTATCAAACCGACACGATGATCGGAACAGTGAACCACTGCGATTTATACAACTCTGCCACCATTCTCTCGTTCGAGTAGGTTGTAGATTAAATTTTACGCAAATGGGTCATTTTTGTGTGAAAACTGGAAATTTTACGAAAATCCTTTTTCGTTTTAATATATAGGATGGAAATTTTATTAATTTTGATTTCCATTTAGTTTAACATTTAAAAAAAAATAATGCACGTATTATAAATAAACATGTCGTAACTTTCGCATTTTAAAACTATATTTGTGGTTACGACGTACGATACGGTTCAGCATCTGTTCCCAAAGTTCAAACACCACTAGGCGTATCTTGGATAATGACTCCTGTGCATTTTCAGAGCTCTTTTTGGCGCCATTTGGATGCTACAGACCGGCAGATAAAAACCGTAGTGTGGAATGTCCTCTTGCTGAAAAATCGGCAGGCAGGAGATTTGGAGCAAGCTTGGCGAGTTCCCATTTCTAGGTAAGATAAAAATTGTTAGGACGTGATTACGGAGAAGACATTTGTTGTGAAATATGTTAAAAAATCATTCAATACTTTCTCTGCTTCGAATGCTATAGATCCCGATTCCCAACAGAATGTTTTGAAAAAATAATCTTTCGTTGAAGAACAATTAATTATTTAAGCTGTTGTAGAAATTGCTACAGAAACCACAATTCCACCAATCCCCAAATTTTACAAAAATGAAAATATTTTTTCCACAAAAGCAATTTCCGCTACAATTAGATTTTACTATTGCAATTCATAAATATCTACATAAAGCTGTTGTAGCAAATGATACAAAAACTTCATTTGGATTACATATGTTGCAGCATTCATTATCAAGAGTGAAAACTTTGCAAGGTTTAATATTCAATAAAAAAAATTCTTATACTGGATTTAACACTATTAAAAAATGTTACATATTAGAATGTCGAAAATAAAAATAAATTTATCAAAAATTTAAATTAATTCTGAACAAAAACTACTTTGAGCCATATATAAAACGATAAACACTTTACACACTTTTTTAATGCCCAAAATTAACTAGTATTAAACAAACAAATCTAAAAATTATTTAAGGTATCTGCAGGTAACATGACCACTAGGGTGGGCCGAAGTAAGCATTTTTTTTTTCAAAATTGATTTTGGCATAGCACGCAAAAGGTGTGTAATTGGACAGTTAGAACTGACAGATTTTTTTTTTATATTGCTCAATATTTAGCCGCGCCGCTCTGACATTGGAAAAACAGAAAAAAAGAGAAAAATCGTTTTTTGTAAAAAAAAATATTTAAAAAAATAGTCCAAAATATTTATTGGCATACAATGAAAATGTTACAGAATGGATCAGTTATAACCCACAAATTTTTTTATCAATTTCTCTATTTACCGGCGCCCCTTTGACATCAAAAATTGGAGAAAAAAAAAATACCGGATTTTCTAAAAAACTGTACTAGGAAAATTACTTTTCGAAATCAGTATTGCCATTAATTGATTAATGAAATAATACTATAAATAACAATAATTCTATAATTATTATGTAATTAAACTTTTTTTTAGTTACACGCAGACAGAATACAGATTAGAACAAAAATCTACAAATTTGAAATGTATTTAATAATGCTTGATGCAAATTGAATATTAGGTGTTGTAGGTGAATATTGTTTCTTGTTTTCGAATGTTGGAAGTTCTTTCCTTGCTTGAAGCTTGGCAGAAATATATCCAACTCTTGCAGTCTCACCACAAACTTTCATTGCAGCTTTAGATATTAGTTTAACACATCGTTCATCAGATTGCGTGTGACATGGAAATTCCTCAAAAGTTATTACTAGAAACTCTTTTCATTCCACATTTCTTTCAAGTCTTTGTCCTTTATATACATCGTAAGTTGTGGCTCTGTTACAACAGTGTTTGACTAATCAATTAAATTAATATAATCGGATGCTTCAAAATTGAGTTTGGGAAACTTCAAAAAACGCAATCCACCCAAGTTCTTCGTCTTCTTATCTCAGGCGCTGAGAATACGCCTAACTGCTAATTCCCGGATGTGTTTTATAGAACCATGTAGCATTGCTAATAATATGTGTTCAGAATGCGCAAAATATACATTGTCTGAAAATACTTTTAAATGATTTGCTTAACATTATCTGGAAGCTGCCTTGCAAGGGAAATCATTTTCCAGAAATGTTGGGCACCATACAGGCAATTCTATTTCATTTTTATCTCAATCCACATTAGAGCATACACCATCATTACATACTTCACGAGTATTATAATATTTTGTGACGGTCTTGGAGTGCTAATGTATAACCGTAATAAACGTTTTGCCCTGATCAACCATCGTGCATGACTGAGTTTACCTGGGTTATTGTCAGTCACGTTAGAAGGGCAAGTACCATCTTTTATGGCAAGAAAAATGCGATACAAATATTGTTAGTACTTAGCTTTTGGATCTATTTCTGATCCATAGGCTGAAGAGTACAGTGAATTTGATCAAATTTGACCACTTCATTTTTTTCGCAACCTTTTAGAAGCAATCCAATTGGTCCAGAATATGAATACGGCCATTTTGTGCCACCGTCCATTTTCAGAATAAGGTGCTTTAGTAGCAACTCATTTGTATGCAACATACATATAATCCATTGTAATGGTCTTCCAATGTATGTCTCAAGTAAACGTATTAATCCGCCGTTTTATCCCGCATTTACATTTGTTCCGTTACATCCGATAACCGATAGGTTCTGCAAACTCATAAGGTAAAGCTAGGATAGTCTGCGCACAATTCAAAAGAATAGCAATAAAATTTTTAAATATTAATTAATTAATTTTTAAATATTAATTATTCATTTTGCTAAACCCTCCATGAATTATTTTCACTTCATTTTTTTAAAGTATTTCCATTGCAATTTTGTTGTTACGTTGTAATTTAATAGAACAGTTGTAATAAAACCAAAAAAGTTATTTTGCGCAATCTGTCCTTACAGGGTTGATGTGATTGCGCACATGGGTAGGAGAGATTATTACTAATAATAACTACAATTCAAATTTAACAATAATAATTACACTTAAATGACATTGTTGTAAGGTTTTTGTGAAAAAATATTATTGTATTAGGAGTGAATATTTCAACCTAATAATTAAAGTTTCAGAAAAAGGAAATAATTTTAAAAACTATTAAAAATTTTTAATTAAAGGGAAAAAAATAAAGATTCAGAAAAAGCAAGTCCAGATAAGATTACAAAATAACATTAAATTACTTGATAACACGTTTAATTTAAAATTAGTCCATTTTCATTTTTACTTTCTTTTTATGCAAATTTGCCATTAAGCTGCGTAATCTCTCCTAGCATAGAAACGAATGGGAACAATGCGCCATCTCTCCTAAATAGCAGATGCGCAAACTCTCCAATTTCGGTAGGACAGATTGCGCGGCTTTTTATTTAAACATGGCCGCTACTAAAACGAACCGTTGATTTTCACACTGTTAGTCTAGATTAGTAGTTTATGATAAACCGTTTAAGTTTAAAATATTTTGTACTACTGACATTGTATAGAAATTCTGACGAATAGCTATGAAAATTCAAACACTTACTTTGGGAAAACAAAACAAAATAGCAATGCTTTATCTTAGACACTCAAAACAATCAACACGCACTTTCTAGTAGACACTCCACTACTGCTGTTGTACAACTACCTGGAGTCGCGGCGCGCTCACTCTACCTCTTCCCCCCGAACTCCTATGTGCGCAATCTCTCCGACTGCGCCATCTCTCCTGGCTTTACATTATTATAGGTTTTTGTAAATGGAATAATATTTCTTTTGCACTTTCACCAGCAGTTAACGATACATGACCTATATACTTTCTACCTGGTTCCTCCTGGTTACTACATTCCCCTCCAGTGTTAATTTTCGATGACCAGATATTTGTTGAAAAGTTATATTTGAGTGCGTGCGTACGGTATTATTAAATTCACTTTAATTTTATAGATTTTGTTCTGATCTGTATTATGTCTGTGTGCAATTCAATAAAAATATGCTTAATTAAAATTAATATGAAAAATATCAATGTCAATACCAATTTCGAAAATAATTTTCATAGGACAGTTTTTTTTAGAAAATCCAATATATTTTTCATTTTTCTCCAATTTTGATTTCAGAAGTGCGCGGTTAAATATTGATCGAAATTGATAAAAAATTTTATAGCTTCTAACTGACCCATTATGTAACATTTTCACTGTACGCTAACAAAAATTTCGGAAAAGTTTTCAAAATATATTTTTTTTTACAAAAAAACGATTTTTCTCTTTTTTTCTGTTTTTCAATGTTAGAGGGGCGCGGATAAATATTGAGCAATATTGATGAAAATTTTTTTGAGTTATAACTGACCCATTACACAACTTTTGCGTAGTATGCCAAAATCAATTTCTAAAAAAAAAAAAAATTCAGCCTACCCTAATGGCCACCCTAAGGTTAGACATTTTTAGACAGTCGTAATATCAGATTTAAAATATTAATAATAATTGACGAAAAAAGTGGGTTATTTATAGCAATGGAAAAATAATTTAAAATTTAAGTTAGTTAAAACTTACACCTGTTGCATTTAAAAAAATGCTAGTTGATGAAGGTAATATGGCCATATGCAGGTAAAATGCCCATAGGTGTCATACAATGGAAAGGTCTATATTTAACGAAGAAAAGACACCATATGTCTAAAAAATTATATTTTGAAAATTAAAAAAAATAATTAATATAAAATAAATGTAGGCAAAAATAAAATAAATAAAATAAAATAATTTACAGAAATATAATTTTTAATTTGTTTTTTAACGCGTAGAGCAAACGAAAACTTTTGTATCTTAACTTGTAAATCCGACACATTTTACTTAATTACGACAAATAACACATAATCTCATATCTACAGATTTTTCGCCCATTTGGTGATATGCCAACAAAAACCAATAAACGTATCCGTACTTCTGTCTACGCACTCCGATATTAAAATTAGGTTGTACAGTTAAAAAGAGCATTAAACCAGCTAAAATATTATGTATAACAGTAAATACAAATATATTGTTTAAATAAGAAAAGTAACGAACTTACCAAAGATAAATTTACAATATGCCATTGCAACTAACAACGAACCAACAATGATTGCCTTCCCTTACACGTGATCACAGATTGCAGGCAACCCGGTACTAAACTATGTTCTTCTCATTTCCAGTGTCGAGATTAAAGCGCTATCCTTTGGATGCCACTGAAATTAATAACATGATTGAGGGTTGGCCATATTACCAGCATTGTCCATATTATCATCAGATACCTTATTTATTTTTGCTTTAATGGATATTACAATCCCAGAGGTACCAACACTCCAGATAATTGAATACCACTAATAAAGAACAGAAATTTTCGCTTTGAAGAAATTCTACGATTAAATGAGACTAAAGTTTCTATATAAAATTGTGGTATTAAAAAATCTGGAGATTTGTCAGGTCTGATTTTCAAGCTTACCTTATTAAAAATCTCGATGCTATTTTTTCTTTTCCCCAGCAAAATTAATTTGCAAAAATGAATTAAAGTATTTTTGCAGCTGAAGAATTATAAATATATTATATAATTATTTTTGCAAATTTACAACTAATGAATAAACTAAGAATTGTTATTTGGAACATTTTTTACAAATAACATGTAGGAAACTGTATTCGTTTCCTTTACATTGATTAACGATTGTATTTTATTCAATGTTAGTTGTGTTAAAGTCCATTCGTTGGGTAACACGAGGGATAGAAGGTTGTTTTTCGTTATTACTCCTGTACCACCTCTATTATGTCGGCTACCTTCATTATTTTTCTTAGAGCAATTATAAGCTGGTATATCCTTAGAAACTCGTGTCTAATATTCTTCTCTCAACACCTCGTACTACTTTAACACCAAATATTAGCACAGAGTCAGTGAGGTGCCAATAGTGTCTACCTCTTGAATACAAATACAATTTTAGAACTAGTTAATTAGTCTACATATTAAAAATTATTCGAACTTTAATTTTCCTAATAAATATTTTAATGGTGTTTAAATGTGTTACTAGAGAAGGCATGTCATATCTTAACATTTTTGTAACTCAGTAAGAATGCAATTTGATATCTGTGTTTGATCTTATAACACTGTTCAACATGATATATGATTTTTATGGAGTAATACTTATACTTTAGGAAATATTCCAAAAGATTCCATCATCCTCAGACTTAAAAAAAAATCAAGAACATTGCTAATTTACTCCATTTTTGCATTCGACACTATAACATATGAATTCCGTCATTTAAATTTAGTGAAAAAAAAACGAAACAAAATAATAATAAATAAAGATTTATTGAAAAGTAAGATAACGATATTGAATTGTTAGAGTGAAACTGTAATCTCTGTAATCAATGTAATCTATGAAAAATTAGCAGTTTGCTAATAAATAATTAAACAAGGTCAAAGATAAATCACAAGATACAATTTTCGAAAGCGAAAATGAAAAATGATTTTTTTATAGATTTCACATTTGAATGAAACATGATCATTGCTTTTGGTCATGACTTTTATATCTTTAGAAAAACACCCCCCTTTGTTTCTACACCTTCCATTATCATCGTACTGGATAAATATTTATCGATATACAATGGACATTAACTATATAAATAGGATATTAATGTCACAATATAGAATGGTTATTCATGCAAACTATTCCGGCAATCCTCTGAAACTGCAGAATTCTAAAATTTCAACGTTGATTTCATTCGCACTTTTTAAAGCTACATCCAATTTTTAAATGTAAGTTGAAGTTCATTTCTTTGATATTTAAATAATAGTATATTGCATTTTCTGTCATTTTGAAAATATCTATGAAATGAGCGAATATGATTAAATAATTTTATGAAATATAATTAAAAAAATTATCCCATATATGCACTGTTGACTTCTTGGAAAATAAATGATGATCCACTATTAATTCTAATGCTAAGAATTCTAAAAATTACTAATCATATTTTGTGTTTTGTCTAAATATTAAAAATTGTACCACCTTCCTTCTTTTTAAAGTAGCAACACCCGCTTTTGTTACTTTATTTGAATTCATTGCACCCAGTTAACCCGGTAAAGTAAATAGTTCACGTATTTTCTTAAATATTCATAGACTTAGAATTAGCCAAATCAAATTTTAATTTATGCGTTTCCAAAAAAATTATCCGATCGACATACTTACAGTATTTTAATGGGATACATTGAAATGATCCAAACATAATTTAGTAATTATTCAAAAACGTACTTTGATTATGAATATTATTAAAGTACTGAATTAATTGAAGATTGATTTATATTTAAAAAAAATAAAAAATATAACATATATTATGTTCTATATAAAAAAATAAGCTTCGTCAAAAGCATGGCTTTGTGAATTTGAATTTTATTCTATGAGGTATCTAGAAATTTTACTTTTTCACAGTATAAAGGATACGATTTTTTTGTGATTTTTTTTCCATCTACAAAAACGAAAATCTGAGAAAGTAACCAGGGATTATGTGCAATATATTTTTATACAACAGTTAGTCTATTTTTATTGAAAATTTTTAGCACAAATTATATAGAAATGTAGCGCATTTAGAATCGGATGAATTTTTTATATGTCGTAATTCATGCGAAAATTATCCAATGCCTCGATGGCTCACAATAGTGAAAAATAGCTAGTTTGGAATCAGAAAATTATTTAATGAAATGTTTTCTGCTTCCATGTGTGTTCTGAATTATTAGTGTTTATTATCGAATAAAATTTATGTCTTTAATTAATTAAAGAAAACTGAAGGTATGCAGCTATGATGATACTATGCAAATATCTTATTTTTTTAAACAAAATGAAAACAGAAATTTTATAAAAATTATAATTAGAAATTAGAGGAAAACAACCAACCCCTTGTTAAGTATTTTTTTAATTCAAATTATTTAATGTATTTATGTAATTTATGTCTTTAATTAATTAAAGAAAACGGAAGGTATGCAGCTATGATGATATTATGCAAATATCTTATTTTTTCAAACAAAATGAAAACAGAAATTTTATAAAAAAATATAATTAGAAATTAGAGGAAAACAGCCAACCCCTTGTTAAGTATTTTTTTTTAATTCAAATTATGTCAGGAAACAAAACTTGAAGATTTCCTGTTGTGTAATAGGAATTACGGGGGTCCGGCATTTAAAATTTTATTTTCTTTGTGTATTGGTATTTTTTAGAACTTATTTAATCTTTGATATAACTCATGAGCCACTTGCATGATTTCATTATTTTTTTCACTATTGTGTGTATAAAAGGCTTATTCTTAATTTGTCTTCAGAATTTATAGAAAAAAATACTTATGAAATGTATAATAATTTAAAAAATTAAAGATGATTTGTGCAAATGATTTTACTTTAAGGAGTATTTTTTCTAAATTTTCACCCAAAGTTAAAAAAAAAAAAATATATATGACTAAAATTTATTAAAATCATAACATAAAAACTCCATGTACAAAATTTCATCGATCTTGTAAGAAAGTTCAGGTATATCCTTTTTAAAATGACGAATTATGAAATTGTGAAATAAATGGACTTAAACTTTTAGCTATGGGCAGTCAGGACTGATAGTATAACATATAAATTGTTATATCTGCTGATGTAATCATTGCGGAAATACGTGCTTTGCTTTGTTTAATTTATTTCACTTTGTAGTATTTTATTAGAAAAAAAATGCATTTTTTTTCTCCCATTCCTTAAGATATATTAGTGACCGGCATAGAGGAATTTTCCTGATAATCGAACAATTTATGCTAATTTTTTTGATAATCGTATCGTTTAAACTAATCGAATAATCTGAAATATATTTAAATATAACAAGTAACATTCATTATTATGATTTATACTAATCGAATGTTCCCAGATCTAGGAAAAATTCCCTAGATCTATGGAGTTACAAATATATTTCTGAAATTTAGGGAACACTTTTGAAATTTATTGAAATTTTGGAAAAGTAGAAATACTTTCCTAAAATTTTGGAAAACATAGCATTTTTAAGTCACTGAACATCTTGTTATACATTGTCATACTGCCTTTGGTTTATTTAAATTATTCTACTATTGATTCAAAAGATTATCTAAATTCTATTACACATCCATATTCAAATTCTTAATTAATTCCCCCTCTTTAATTTCATAAAATCTTTCTACGGTAATCCAATAGTTGTGTAATACGAATTTATTTACTTGTTCAATAATTGAAACTCTCCATTTATATGCATACTTGCTATTCAAAATAAACCTTTTACGTTACAGAAATTAAATATAAATAAGAACAAAAAATCATGCTCCAAGCATCGATTATGTAACACTTTCCAACAATTCTAACATAATTTTGCAAATCTTCACCGTAAGGTGTAAGATGATAGCTAACTAAACAATTTTGAAAACGCATAACATATTTAAAAATCCAATTCCAGGAGTTACCAACAATATTCTCAAAAATATCCGAGCTCTTTTGTGCAGCCCTGTATATGATCTATAGATTTGTATATATACTAAATAAAATGCTAAATTTTAGTTCAGTTAGGAAACACGTAGCACAGTTTAAAATTTCCCTTCTGCAATTTCTGATAATAAACAGAAATGTACTCGAGTACTTTAGTGCTGCCCTGTTTACAATATATACAATTTATACGCACCAAGTAATAGACAAAAAATGAGTTAAATTTAAAAACGCGTTCAGTAGCTGACAAGGCATTCCCAGCAATTATTATTACTAAGCAGTACTTTTAACCGAATTATTTTGTGTGTCCCTGTAAATGAACGACGGAAGCTATACACACAATATTCTATAGTGAGCCTCTCGTAATTCACGTTAGTGATTATATATCAATTTAAATATGATTGAAATAGTGAAACATTATTAAAATAAACTGCAAACCATTTTTTCTTCATAGACCGTAATGTAACGGAATTCTTGTGAGTATCCCTGTAAAGGAACTATAAGTGCTATGCACACAGCATACTATAATTAGTCTCTTGTAGTACATCTCAGCGATATATATCAATTTCAATATGCCTGAAAATGTGTAACATCATTAAAATAAACCGCAAATGATTTTTCCCTATAAACATCAATGTAACGGTATTCTTTTGAGTGTCCCTGTAAAAATCTGTAAGTGCTACACATTTCATTTTCAATGCTGAACATGCCACAGTAAGCCTCATTAACGTATATCAGTTGCATGACGATCTGAGTATATTTGCGCGAATTAGAGCACGGACAGACAGACAGACAAACCGAATTCAGAAACTCTTTTCAACTATGTTGGAAAGTGTTAAAAAGAGAAAAGAAAGCAATTCCTTCATGTTAGTTATATTTACCAATATTTATTGCTAAACATTTAACATAAAAACTCTATTTATAGCTTTTACATCTAAATTCGATAATTATCTTTATCTCTCATAAAATAATCGCTACTCCCCTAAAAGGTAATTTGAGTTTTCATTTAATAGTTATACAGACTTATACACAGACATATACATATAGTATACGCATGTGTGTGTACGCATATCCAATGGACATATGTATGCGTATATACATGAATCGATATGTATTATATATAATTGTTTGTAGTTTCAACATCCCAATACTTTCAATATTTGAATAAATTATATTTTATTTTTTCTAGGAGTAAATTTTGTGTGTTTCTACTGCTACTGGCTGCTTGCAGTGTTGACTGCAATGTGACATCAACTGGTTGTCAGAAGGAGATCGCCAGTGTATACTTAGATATAGCTATAGACATGATTTCAAAAGTGAAGAATAACATCCCTACATGTAAATTAAACATTTTTCCTTTTATCAATCTTCTTATTTCTAAATACAGAACTTATTTAAGTATTTAATTATATATTAAGTTTCTTAAAATGCGAAAGAATAAAATTTAACTGGGAATTAATTATATGTGTAACATAACTATAGTTATATACAAACTTTGAGGTTACGGTATATATTCCGGCGTATAACACGCACTTTTGGAACAAGATATTTAATCAAATTTTACTGGTGCGCGTTATACGCCAGGTGTAAAAATCAAAGCTTAAAAATTAAGCATAGAAAATGATATTCATTGCATATATTAATGAACAACTATATTAATGAACAAAAAAAGAAGATGTGATTATTTAATGAACGAGATTATTCTTCCAAACTTTTTGTGGAGATTCAAGAAGATCTTATTGGCAGTGGCATTTGTCCCCACTTCGCATGCGCTTATATTCTTTATACTTGTACTAGTTATTATACCTTGTAAGGTTCATTATTGTATATCTATGCTATATATCTTATGAAAATATTTTTCAAAAAAAGGACGTAGCACACGTATTTACTGTGTAATTCTACTCCTAAAGATAGAGAAATACATCTTCAAATCGTAGGTGCGTGTTATTAGCCAGAACGCGTTATAGGATCGCAGACACATCTTGATTTCCGTGGACCAGAGTTAAGGAACCGTTGTAACAAAGTAGAGAGATGATCTACAACGTGGAGCAGTAGTTGAATTTGTGTACAAGAGCTATTTAGTATAACCGATGTTCTAATAAGTAAGGATTCATCAAAATGTAATCTAACATTACAGCTACCAGCTCTCAGGAACTATTGAAGCGATTCCAATATTTTTTTAAAAATAGTTTTACTCTAAATGGATCAGTTTGCAAGAAATAAAAATAATAATGCAAAAGTTATATTATTTCTTTTTATTGAAAAATTACAAATTCTTTTGATTTCAAAACTACGTAATTTTTGCATTTTTTATTTCCATTTCTTGTCGAACGATCCATTTATAGTTAAGCTGCTGCCAAAACTACTTAGAAAAAGTTCTGATATATCTGTTTAGTATTTCCCGGAGAAAAAGGTATCTACATGATACATGTTTCACTTGTAATTTAGCAATCATTGTTGCCACCTTAATTGTTTCGAAAAATAAAGGAAAGGTTTCCGAAAACGTGTGTAACTAAATTTTCATTTTACCGTCGTAATCGTTTGAAATTTTCTGAAATGTTTTACAACACATTCAGTTTCCAATCTTATCGTTTTCTAGGTGATATCTGCCCGAAAATTCCGACGAAGAAAGCGTTAGACTGCGCTGATGTCCTCCAAATGGGCCACAATGAAAGTGGCGTTTATAAGTTATGGCCCGTGAACAGAGTGACGGAAGGAAAACATTTGTATGCGTACTGCGATATGGAGACCGACGGAGGAGGATGGACTGTAAGTAGTATATTTGACATTACAAACTTTCTTTTTGAATGAAATAACAATCTTACGCACTAAGGCGAATTCTGAGATTTAATTTTACCGTCAATTTCGATACACGAAATTTAATCAGAGCAGCAATCAATATTAACGCATTGGTTTCGAATTGCTGTTTAATTTAGAAGGAAATTTATTTTTAACCTAAGCAAGAAAGAAAAATAGTACGTGAAGTATAAATTATGAAACGTTTTGTAACACATTCAGAATACTGTAAAAAACTTCAAATTTTAATAATGTGAAAGAGGTTATCTAAGTAAACAATATAGAAAACGCATAACACATTTGAAAACCCAGTTTAACAAGTTCTGTGTATAGTCGGTAAAATATATTAATTCTTTATTGCATCCCTGTATACGATCTATAAATTTGTCTATACACTACGTAGAATGCGAAAATTTAGCTCAGTTATGAAACGCATAACATAGTTGAATATTCCTTTCAACTATTTCCGACAATAAGCGAAAATATACTCGAATTCTTTTGTGCAGCTCTGTATAGGATCTATAGAATATGTACACGCAGAGTAATATGCAAAAAATATTTAAATTTAAAAACGCATTTAGAGCTCTTTAAGAAATTTTTGCTCATAGACAATACTGAAGTCGAATATTTTTGATTTTGTCTGTAAATGAAATATAAAAATTTTATGCACATCCTATTATTGAGTAAGCATCTTGTAGTGCATCTCAAAAACGGATATCAATTTCATTATGTTTGAAACTGTGTAACATCATTAAAATACAGTGCAAATGATTTTTTTCGCATTGACCATAATGCAATTTTTTTTTTTTAATGCCGCTGTAAACGAAATGTAAATGCTGCACTTTCATTTTTACAACAGAACATGTCTCGGTTATCCTCAATTAAATGGTATTCTGCGTATATTTACGTGTGTCAGAGCACGGACAAATAGACAGTCAGGCGGAGAGTTAGACATACAAACCGAATGCTTAAACATTTTTCGACTGTATTGGAAAATGTTGTAAAATTTAAAGGTCCATCCAAATGATAAAATTTACGCGTATATAATTTTTGTAAATCTAACGATTATAGTTTTTACTATAAAAACAGGCTACGGAAGAGATTTTTCAGAAGTTTGGAAAATATCGTATTTTTCAGTAAGATTGAAAGACAACAATTTTTCAGTATTTACCTTTTTTTAGGGTTTCGTTCATCTCACGAAACCCTATCACTCCCGCTCCGTTGTCTGTCCATCACAGAGCTATTCTCAGAAACTATGTAACTTACATAGTTGAAACTTTGTGTATATCTAGCTGAATACCAGCTATGAAGCTCAAAATATTAAAATTTGAAAAATTTGTATTATTTTAATAAATAGAGATAAAAAATCAAAATTTTAACAGCCGTTTCCTATTAAATTTATACATTTTTCGTTATAGCAGATGCCAAAAATTAAAAATCCACGATGAAATTCTTTCTACAATAATTAATTTTCTATTAGACGATTGTCACGTGAAAAATGAAAATAATATAAAAAGTTTCACCAATTGAAAAAGAAGATTAATATGATATAAATATGTTTGACGTCATAGTGGCAATAAAACTGAAAGTTTCAAAGATTTCTCAATAATACAAGGAGTATGAGTATGTGTATGTACACAAAGCAGGTTAATATCACGTCATTAGAGAATAAAAAAGAAAATCTTACTCATATTGGAAGTTTAACGAATTTTTCAGATGTTTGAGAATAATACAAAGCGAGTATCAATATGAGTAATAGAAAATAGTATATATATGAGTTTGAGAAACATATTGAATCATGATAAATATCCGATTACGGAAATATTCGCATATTTTAACATTTTGAAGGTGTATAACATGTTTAATTTCGAATTTTTTTTTAAATATCGCATTTAGTCCGCATGACATATATTATCACGACATAATATAATAGCGGGCTTCGTCCGCTATCGGCTGGTTTAGATGTTCGAAAAAAAGTAAAAATAGACCGGTAATTTTTTACTTTATAAAAAACATGACTTTTTTTGCTAAATGAAATTTATTTCGATTTATTAAAGAAAGGATAAAGTCTTTTGAAAGGAATATTAAATGAAACCCTTTCAGCGATCTTCGATCACACTTACCCACTTGTTTATTATTAATAATTAATTCGGACAAATTGCCTTTTTTTAACACTTTCAACATAGTTGAAAAGTGTTTATGAATTCGGTTTGTTTCTAACAGCCGTATTTCTGTGTATGCTCTAACTCACGTAAATGTATTCGGATTGTCATGCAATTGATATATGTTAATGAGATTTACTATAGCATGAATGGTAGGGAAAATGAAGGGCGAAGCACTTATAGTTTTTTTTTACATTGACACTCAAAAGAAATCCGTTTACGGTCTACGAGGGAAAATATTTGCGGTTTATTTTAACGATGTTACACAATTTCAAACATATTGAATTTGATAGATATCACTGAAGTGCGCTAAAAGAGGCTTACCATAAGATATCGTGTGCATAACATTCATCGTTCATTTACAGGGACACACAAAAGAATTCGCTACTGTCTGTTAACAATAACTGCTGGAAGTCAGTTTTCAGTTTCTGAACACGTTAACTCATTTGTTGTGTATTCTTTGGTTTGTATAAATTTTATAGATCATATACAGGACATCACAAAATTTCTCGTGTACATTTCCGTTTATTGACGGAAATTCCAGAAGGAGAATTTTAAACTGCGCTGCGCGTTTCTTAATTGAACTAAAATTTAGCATTCTATGTAGTATATATACAAATCTGTAAATCTTATACAGGTCTCTCAAAAGAGTTCAGATATCTTTCTGAATATTGTTGGTAATTCTTGAAATTGGGTTTGTTATGCGTTTAAATATGTTATTCATTTTTCAATATTGATTACT
Source organism: Maratus michaelseni (assembly GCA_963931845.1). NCBI lineage: Eukaryota > Metazoa > Arthropoda > Arachnida > Araneae > Salticidae > Maratus > Maratus michaelseni. The sequence goes on along the minus strand of OZ007593.1, from coordinate 199,089,887 downwards.
TAGATATCGCCTTTCTCATTATTAAACAGTAAAAATTTTTAAAATTATTTTGGAAGTGCTAGAAAGTGTTACATAATCTGTGCTTGACGCATGTTTGTTTGTTCTTGTTTTAACATTATTGTCTACGCGGAAAATTGTTTGCAGTGCATTTTAATATCATACTAATTCAAACATATTGAAATTGATATACAACACTTAGGTGCACCACATAGTTCTTACTATATAATAGAGTGTGCATAGCATTCATAGTTCATTTACAGAGACACACAAAATAATTAAGGTACAGTACAGTACTTTTCTCAAATGTAATCTGCGTTTTGGAATTAAATTATTTGTTTGCATATTACTTGTGATGCATAAATTATATAGATCCTATATATGGCTGCACAAACGAATTTGAGTACATTTCCGACAAACTTAATATTTACATACTAAGTTGTACATATACAAATCTATAGATGATATACAGGGCTGCAAAAAAGAATTTGAATATTTTTCGGTCTATAAGTGGTAATTGCTGAAATTGTTTTTTCAAATGTTTGTGTTTTTCAAAATGTTTTCTAAGATATCTTATTTCACTTTATTAAACGGCTAAGTTTTGTTACAGTATTTTGAATGTCCTGTTACATAATCTGTGCTTAACTCATGATTTTTCTTTCTTGTTTGTTTTGTTTTATTAATAAGTGCGGAAACATAAATAAAACAATTGTTAAAGTAAATATACATACTATCATTATTACATACTGATAAGAACAAAATAATTTATGAACACACAATAATAATAGTATATAGCAAAGACAAATGTCCACAAAAATCTAAAATGTAAAATTTTAAATCTTGAAAACCTGTATATTTTATATTAAATATCACAAGCATCATTCTGTTGTCTTTAAATGTTAGAAAAGTTAACGTTCTTAAAAATGAATGTAGTACAAGCCTTTGAATTTCGGAAACATTTTCATTGATTTCGTAAATCTGTGTGTTTGTTTAATTACTGATTGGTTCTTCTCCTGAAGGTGTCTAAAAACAAGGGGTAGAGTTCCGAAATAGTGGCTAAATATGAAATTACTCAATTTTTTTAAACGATTCGTCGGTGTTAGGATATTTTTCTTCATTATTTTTACAATGTGTCGCACATCTTTTTATTCATGTAGATTCATCATTCATATATTTCCCATTTTTCTTTATTCTATATACAAAAGTATTGGATTCATGAAAAGTTTCGACACAAATATTTTGCTGCATTAATACGTTTGAGATATTCTGAATAGGGTCTGCTATATTTGATAAATGTTTGTCTGTCCGTGAAAGAAAGGATTTTTTGTGTCCCTCTATCTAGATCTAACGCACGGAATTTTATCAAAATATCTTATAAGTTTGTGGTGATTACATTTTAGTGCATATCATCTATCAGGGACGCTGCTATGCTGTGTTTTTATGATAGTTATATATTGCATGTTGATAGCTATTATGTGATAGCTATATATTGGCATGTATTGAAGAGAATGTAACATGCTTATTGTAAAAAACTATGCTGATTCAAAAAGATATATGTTAAACTAATTGGGAATATGAAAACACAACAGGGGATGCTGTTGTGCTATGCATGTATTAATTTACTGTCTACGGTATATCCGTATTTATATTCACAAATGTTAATGTATAGCTGATTTATTTATATTACGAAGGTGAATCAAATGTAAATGAGACATGATATGAAAATATTTCTCTTTCTAACGCTTTCATTAAGGTAATACAAATAAATATAATCAGAAGCTGATAAATTCCCTTGATAAGTCCTATTAACCCTATCACTATGTCCTGGGGTCCACACGGATCCCAAGCACTTTCAACAAGTTGTCAAAAAAATCTATCACTCACTGAGTAGTTTCAGCCGGTGACATCTCATATCTTAATATTTGTAACACACGGTAAAAATTAAACTGCACAAATATAAGTGGTACTTGTTTTTTTTATTTGAAAAATATATAGCATAATTTTCCTGGGCAACAACAGGGCATGTTTCAATAGGACATAGTGAAAGGGTTAAAAAGGCGGTCGGGTGATTTACCGCGAAATGTTTCGTTCGTTACACCTGTTGCGTGAGATATTGCATTGTCCCGGAAAATATGAACATTGGTTTGGGAATGGGCCGTTTTTGGGACTAATGTGCAGCTTTAATCTTCTCCATAAATTAACAATAGTATACTGCATTATATGAAAATCGTTCGTGAAGAAAATATATGTTCAGGATACCCCGAAAATCCCAAAAAATTCTTCGTGAGAACTTTGTCAATTTTTGCTTTAGTGGAACAGTTTCACAGTTTATGCAGTTATCCATCATGGATCGCCTTGTTTTGCTTTCTCCACGTCTATTTTTAAACAATTTGTGACATTTAGATACTTGGGACCTCGTTAGCGTGTCATTTTCGGCTTGTGCATTCAAATTGTAATAAAATTAAATAGTTTTGATATGTTTATTTCTTGAAAATTTATAATTTTAATGTGGCAAGTCCTTCATTTAGCCACTGAACGGGTAGTTATGTAATAGTGACCCCATATCTCCATCATTCTCAAAGACGTAATGAAACAGAAAGCATCAATAGCATTACTAAAAAGGATTACTCGATTGGGCATAAATTCCACTCACTGTCCCTTCAAGTGATTTTACACGAACATAATTTTCAATAAGCCTGACGTTACAACGACATTAACTGTATTATAAATTCCTAATACTTAAGAATATTTGGGAACACCCGAGAAACACTTAAAAAGCCAAGCTTTAAATAGAGAAGCAAAAGGGTTCCAGAGGGCAGTTTCAATTCAGACCGCCAAAACAAGACTCTCGTGTGTCTGAGAGATGCAGAAAAAAGAGCAAATAAACTGTTCGGTTAGTTCTATTTTCTAGAGAAAAATATTCCATTATGAGACGATAAAATATCCGCTGAACGAAGCCCCATACAGAATTGGTCATTTTCCTAAACTAGAGGCTTAAAACTGGTATTGTTCTTGTTCTCAAATTTCTGTGGACATGTGTAAGTGCCCGTGTTTTATGTTGCAAGTAAACGTGCTTGAGATTAACTTTCGACATCCATTTGTTTTCACTACATGCGTTACAGCAGTTGAAACAGCAACGAAAAACGTGCGATAAATCACGATTAAATAATAAAACATTCTGTGAATCACCAAAAAAAATAACACACAGGGCACACTTCGGGTTGGAAATTTTTAACAGCTAGTAATCAGACAAAGTAAACACGTTCCGTAATGGGACAAGGTCACGCGTCCTGTGTGTTCTTTGGTATATAGGGTAATTTATATAAAGTTTCATTATTTAATTGTTACAACAGTGTGTGCAACTGCACTAGATACTTTGTGTAAATTAAAAATGCTAGCGACTCAATAAGTTAATCAAAGAAGAGTAATACTTAGTCCGACAAATTTGTAGATCGTGAACAATCTATCATAAATACAATCACACATATAACAAAATTCTATTGATATTTTAAAATGTCTCCTTTATATTTGATGCACCTCGTATATATATTAGAATATCAAAAAGTAAATTTTCTGATGACCAAAGATTACTAGTTTAATTTTTGACATATGTGTTCATAAAATATAATTGTTATGTATATTAATCTTAATTTTACAAGGTCATTCAAAGAAGAGGTGACTTTCAGAAACCGAAAGACTATTTCTACAAGGACTGGAAAAGTTATAAAGAAGGTTTCGGAGAAATCGAAAAGGATTTCTGGCTCGGTACTACTATTTTGTTTTTTAAATACTGTTAATTTAATTTTTATTAATAAAAACAATGATAAAGATATGACAAAAAAAAAGTTTTATTTCACTATTTAAAATAAATTTTTAATATATATTATTAGCATTCAATAAGTAAATATTTCAATAATAAATTTGCTGAAGTTCTGCATGATGTTTCACTGCACCTGCACATGTTTTATGCACTGTTCGGAAATTTCATAAATTATATAGAAAATTCAAAGACATTTTTTTTGTACTTTTAAAGAAGGTGTGTGGAAAAAATTCTGATTCTCCTCACATCGCTACTGACAAAAATATAGTTAGAAAAAATTAATAAAAAAAATAACTTCATTCCTATTTTTCTTCGTACTTCTAGAAATCGATTTCTGTTAAAATAATTGAAGGTTAATATGATATGAGAATCATATTAAATTTTACCCCGTCCTTTTTATTTTATAAATCAATATTCCCTCTCTTCAGAATTTCGCTCGTAATATTTAACTTACATTAATAATTATTCCTTTTAATTAATTTTTTCAGGTCCATACTGTGTCCACAATGTGGACTACTCCCTAAATATTCCCTCATGAAATAGGTCGATGGTCGAAACGGGCGCCGTTACACTTGTCTGTTAACAAGAATTAAGGCAGTTTTTTTTATTATTATAATTGGATCGTGTGTCACTTTTTCTCTCCTGTCCAAATTTTTTTAATCAGATGCAATTAAAAATTTCATCCAATTTTCATCACTTTTTCATTTTTATTGTTTTTATACGCATGCGTACCAGTACCTATTTCTTTATTTTATGTACTTGCATTTATATATGATGTATTTTTTTTTATTGTATGTGGCATTACATGATATATTTTATAAGTATTTTATATTTTGTTCGATTAAATATGTTAATGTGCTTAGGTTCCAACTAAAAAATCAAGTATATGTCCAAATTTACGAACATTTTAAATTGATCAGCATTTTCATGACCAATAGTACAGAAGCAAAATAAATAAAAGTGCTAAACAAGTTATATTTCTAGAATTCTTATAGAATATTCTATCATCTAAGAATTATACTATTTGATGTTCCGGATATCTGCATTGACTTTTGTTACATGAAATAAAAAAATTACTCTATAATCATGTGTACTGTGATGACCTACATAAAGTTTTACTATACTATTTTAATTTTGCATTTGTATCGCATTACTATATATGTAAACCTTCGGATATTACCTAAATCGCTACCCCTATCAAATTAATCTTTAAATATGAACAAACGGGGTAAATGTATGATATGAGAATCATCCAATTTTTACCCCTTCCCCTTTATTTTATAAATCAATATTTCCTCTCTTCAGAATTTCGTACGTAATATTTAACTTAAAATAATAATAATTCCTTTCAATTAATTTTTTCTCATGGCTTTTGTCCTCTTTTCTTTCTAATCATCTTTCCCTTAAAAAAAAATACAGTTTTATAGATGTTTTTTGTTAAATTTAAATCGTTACGAAATTTTAATATAAATTCTTTTAGCTGCGCAATATTCATCAGTTAATAAAAACCATCTGCCAGGCAATGCAATGAATCACTCCTAATATTTTATCATTAATGAGTTTCTATCAATCGTTAATCTTAAAATAACCCAACTATCGCTGAAATATGTAACTATCAACCTTCCCAAAAATCCCTTTCCCATCTCATGACCACGAGTCGTTAATATGTCCTTGGCAGATTGTATTTTGAAATAAGTAGATATTCTATGCCAAAAATGGTACCCTTTCGTAAAATGTCTCATTTTAACGTGCTAGGCTCCCTCTAAAATATTTTCGCCAAACAAACCTATTGGCGAATTTCTGTAATCAGTCGATTTAAGACATGCTATGAGTAAGATCAATCACTTCTGCTTCTTTCTTGCTATGTTAAGCCACTGAAGGCCCCTCCTAAGTATATTTGTACGGCCAATACTCTTAATGCTCGAACTACGTCCGGAAACCATGTAACCTATCAGCTCTAGTCTATGATTTTTTACTGAATAATTGTGTATGCTTCCATATCTGGTCTGATAAATCTGACGTTATGCTCACCTTGGTAATTTACGGCTCACTATACTCACGTTGAAATTCTCTTCAGAAAACAAAAAATCGGCTCACTTCAAAACTCCTCTACAGTTACTATTTTATATTGAATCGTAACTAATTAAGATAATTTACAACTTAAATGAGATGCACGAGTGAATAATAGTAACTAGACGTTTAATACACAAAACAAAACATAACATCACAACATTCACATAACATAACTACAACATTCAGTTGTTAATGGCAGTACAATCAAACAAATGAATATAGGTGTCGCTGGCTTTCAGAGGACTTACAAATAATTTTGTAGTGCTGCTTACTACAGTTTATTATCTGAATTAAAAACATCACAGTTACTAATCAATTCTTTTTTCGAAAATTCTTTTTTAAATATATAAATTTTTAAAATTAATAAATATATATATATATATAAAGTGATTTTTAAAACAGTAATTGATTTCAAGAAGCTTCAAATAAGCGAATACAAAATGACAGTTTATTCCGCCAACTATTTTTTGAGTTATGAGTTATGAACTACCCACATTGCAATAAATTTTGAAGCGATTTAAAACGAATTAATATTAAGAGTTTCAAACTTTAAATTTTCATTATGCTTGAACTACTTAACCAATTGGCTTCCTGTTTGGTATCCGAAGGTACAATTTACCAAACAAATGTTGTGTGTTCGTATTATCATCTGTACAGTTTTGTACTACTTTAGTATGAATATTAAAATTGAAAATTATAAAGGTATAATACAAATATGTATATTCATATGTATGTGTGGAAATATAGCAAAATAAGTTGAATGTAAATAGAAAAAATGACGACTTAGAAGTCATCCTACTCAACTGAAAAAAAATATTAAAGATAAAACTCATACCTCTTAGAAAAAATATCCAAAAAAATATATATAAAAGAAAAAAGAAATAATAGCTCCATTGTTGAATATAATAAATCGAAATAAAAAAGTGATTAATGATGTAGAAAAATGAGTGTGTGTCTGTGTTTACTATTTTGATATAGATAATTGATATCGTTGTATAGAGATGGATGATATAATTATATTTTATTTAAAAGACCCTAATATCACACCATTATCACATTATATTTATGTATTTAGAAGGTTGATATATTTTTTATAACGCATACATCATTAAAATTCAACGATTCCTAATAATAAGTTATATATTTTTTATAAATATCAACACAAATTATAAAATAGACTAATATAATATTTGAAAATTATATTACCTAAACTGTAAATCCTGATTGAAAAATAAATTTATTTTTTAAATAACCACACTCGTTTTCGATCTTTCGATCAAAGTGATAATCGATAAAAATCCCCGTTAACTCCGTAGAGATGAATTTAACCCTTTCTAAAATATTCCAATTTTTTAATGAAACAATTTTTAAACTAAATTTTCTTCTTTAATATTTCTAATAAAATTGTTAAAGAATTTTAAAAGTGTGTACTTTGAATTACAGGTTATAACAAATATAAAAATATCTTTAACTAAAGCCACGGAAATCCCTACAGGGGATTTGATGTAAGAAAAGGGAAATATCTGTAAAAGGATGGCCGAGAAACTCGATCAAATGCATTTAACGGATAACTAGTGTAAATTTACAGAGAGTCTCAGTGTTTTCTGTATTTTTACAGAAATTTTTAAAAGTGTATTTTTTTAAATAATTTTTCTCGTTTCTAGGCAATGACAATATCTTTGCTTTGACAAACCAGAGACGTTATTCTGTGAGATTTGACTTGAAAGATTTTGAACAAAATGAAAGATTTGTCCTCTATGAAAATTTTTGGATTGCTGACGAAGTCCACAATTACACTCTTCATATTTCCGTTTATTCTGGAGATGCAGGTAATGCGTAAAACTACATACCGTATTTTTCACGTATTTTCGCCACAATTTTTCGCTATTTCTTCTATTCTAAATAGTAGGAGCTTACAAAAATACGCGAATTTTTTTATAGTATCCCCTTTTTTGCCGAAAAATGGCTTAGAATAGAAAAAAAATGAGCTCCTTTACCAGTGTCATCAGTTTAGCTTTCTTTTTTATCCAGATATTTAAAATAGTGTTTATTTTGCATTGTTTAACTTGCAGACTTCACTCTCAAAATAAATTTCGTCAAAAACTGTAAAAAATATAGACAGCATTTTGCCAGAACACCCGTGTGACGGAAGAGATTTTTCCGTGAGTTTTGAAGAAATTTCTGTCTTGTGAATGAAGAACTTCAGGAAAAATTTACCTTCGCTTCTTGAATTTTCCGTGTTTTGAGGGAAAAAATCATACGTAAAAATTCCGTTTCTAATACAAAAAAGTAACACGCAGCACAGTTGCCGGAACATCCATGTTGTTTGAAGAAACTGCAGAATTAGATTGGAAAATTTCAGGTATATTTTACGTTAGATTGGTGGGTTTTCCGTATTTTGCGGTAAACTAAGCAAATCAAAGCGGAAATTTTTGTGTTTGAACGAAAAAAGACAAAGGAATAATTTGTTGAATTAACGGATTTTTTTTAGAGTGTTCGCCCGCTACGTTCGTTAGTCGGTTTCTACAAACAAACCTTGATTCAAATGAAATATATCGGGGAATTTGACATTGTGTTTTAAAGTAATAAGTATCTTTACCTAGAAAAACTTCCGTATTTCTGGAAACGATACGAACACGATTCTTTTATTACATTTTCTGTTACACACCTTTTAGCCTGTTAAGGACAAAAACTTTTAATTGATCATTTATACTACGATTTTGTTATAGAACAATATGCAGCATAATAAAATCATACCTAAAAAAATTCTACCTTGAAATGCAATTCTTAAAAAATCCATCACGTAGAACTTTTTTAAAAGGATTGTCTTTCATAATCGGGTACACCTGATTACAGCACTTTCCCTCATAGCTCTATAATTAAGCAACGTATAATGATATGTTACACACTAAAACTTTCAATGAAAAATTATTTAACTCACATTGTAAACCCCACCAAAATTCATTCAGCAGAACCCAAGTTATAAACAGCCGGAACGAAATTCTCATTTACGGTTTTCATATATAGTAGAAGATGACAGACATTTTGTGACTGCGTGATGTAAAAATTCTTCTTTCGGAATTTCCAGTATGAAATCGACATTTCTGGATAAGAGAGGGCTGTCAACAATGTTCTATAGCATAAATATAAAATTTTAATAATTTGATACAAAATGTATAACAGTTTCAAATGTTCATTCATTATTTTTGAACTGATAATAAGTATTCCGAATTCTCCGCTATCTGTCTTTTTACTTTTAATTCAACAGAACATTTTAAATACTACTGCCGTGACTAATTTTTTTTTTTTTTTAAACGCAACATGACTTCAATTGAATTTGCTCCTTGATAGTTAAAAGGAAAAACATTTATTAACTTCACGTATACATCATAAAATGAACAGCACTTAGGATATTCTAAGCCACAGAGTATCTATAAAAAGTCCTACCGGCCTGTATCGGAAAGAAAAGGTAGCTTTCATAGTCCATGTTTATAAAAATGCAAATCATTTTACTCAAACACCCGAAGCTAAAATGCTTGGAACTCGATTATAGAAGATCCAATCCCGGTTTTCGTTAATAATGAATTTGTATGCAAATTTCAGCATGAGAGTTACAGCCTAATAAATTAAAAATTGTTTCAAAATGTCAGCCACCCTGGAATTTCAAAGTGCCATTTTGAAGCAGCTATTTTGTAAGATAAAGCCAAAGCAAGAAAAGATTTGGAATCCTTGTATCACCTTTTAAAATTTAACAGATTTTTTTTTTTTCAATTTATAATTTTTTATACATCTTTTTGAATTTAAAAAAAATAAAAAAAAATTAACTGGCCGCCATTTTGAAATAAGATTGCGGATGAAGACGGCCAACGAACTCGGTCGAGACCTTGGTATATTCTATACACATAATCAGTCACATTCATATCGGTTCATAAAAACGAGAGTGACAATATAACAAATATCACATTGTTTCAAAATCTTAGCCATCATAGAATTTCAAACTGCCATATATCAGCCATTTTTTAAGATATAGCCAAAACAAAAAAATGTTCCAAAATTCTTGTATCACTTTCTAACAGTTAACAGAAACAATTTTTCAATTTAAAATTTATTTGTACATCTTTTTTAATTAAAAAAAATAATAACTGTCCGCCATTTTGAAACAAGATGGCGGATGAAGCTGGCCAACGAACTCGGTCGAGACCTTTGTATGTCTTATACACATACTTAGTCATATCCGAATCGGTTCATAAATAAGAGAATTACAGAATGACATATGTCACACACACACACACACATATATATACAGGGTGATTATAAAAAACTATCCCGATATATGAGCCCCTTACTGTCATACCGTTCACAGAAACTGAATGAAATTCTGGCCTAAAGTATTTTGAGGTATGCGCTCAAGAATCATGTGAAAAACAGCAGTTAAATTCTAACAGTTACGGTTGCAGTGACAAAATTTCGAAAATTTCAAATGGCAACACCTACTTTTTTATTGGAATGTGATTTTCACACTGAAAAACCATAAAAAGCGTTGGAACGGTACCTGTAGCACGAAAATCGCCGGTGCTAGACAGACTAGGAGTAAAAGTGAAAACAATCAATAAAGGACAGAGAAGCAACAGAAAGTAAAACATTTTATTGTTCAGTGCTATCCACCATCTGCCGCATGCAAAGTGTCGTCGTGTGTGAAAAGGAAAATGTATGAAACACAATAAAATATTTTGTTTTCTGCTGTATCATAAAGCATTTTCCTATTTTGCAAAAGAAAATTGTATCAGATATTGAATCTAATGCTTTTAATTCATGTTTGAGTGTTTGTAAACATCGATATTCTTGGTTTTGTACATGGATGGCACTGAATATTTTGCAGGTGTTTTATACCATTATTTTGTGAAAGTAGCTTACATTCTTCAGAAGTAAATTGTAAGCCATTATCCGATACTAAAGATAAGAGATACCAAAGAACTGGTAAATTCGAAAAAAGACAAGTAGTCGGTTGTTCAGTAGTTGTATTAGGTATAGTAAAATCATTTAGCTATTTGCTAACAGCATCATCTATAAGGAAAGGCATTTGCCTCAATAGGCACTTAATAATTAATTTTAATTCTTTTCCATGGTGCTGTTTCTGGTGTATATTAATTTTGTAGATCTACTTTTGGAGGATTTTTCATTAAAATTACACTTGTGTTGCAGTTCTTTTAGAATCATCAATATCTATATCTATTCCTGGCTAAAGACGAAGACATCCCTTTTATTATGTCAAATTGTCACATCCTTTTAAAATGCAACCATGTGAAGAGTAAATTTTCGTGTTTAGTACCGAAAAGTAAATTGTTAGGGATATCTGAACCACACACACACACAAATGAAGCGGCGAAATATTTGGAACAATATTGTGTCTGATTTTATGGATAAGGCAATTTTTTGCTAGTTAGTGGCAAATTTGAAAGTTGACTTATCTGAAACAATTAACATCAGTTCGGTTAATTTTTGGTGGTATATTTTCACTACGTAACGGAAGACGTGAACTAACGTGGGCATTTCTATCCACACTTTTTTTTTAATAACGCATATCATATTGCAATGCACATCTTTCCATTTTAACAGTAGGCCGTACAGGAATACTTTTTTTAGGAGAAAGAACAGGAACAATTGGTTTACAGTCTGTGAATAAATTAAAAAAAAATAAATATTGAAAAAGTTTCTTCACACCAAAAATAATAGAAAGTGCTATTTTCCACCTGGCAATACCGTTTCCTCGTTTTTAAAACTTCTCGTCACAAGACAGATGAGTTTTTCAATGTTATCTGGTATAACATGAAAAATAACTGCTGAAATTCTATAAATAAAAGCATCAGTTGGTAACACTAAGAGTAATTTAGGGTTGAAATGTTCAACAATTCTATCAGAGGTAATTTCATTTTCATAATATTAAATGTTTTTTTTTAGAAGCAGCAAACCATATAAATATCACATATTTTCTTATCAATTGTCTTAAGAGATGTGCAAGTGCAGACTTGTTATATGTTATAAAAATTTGTTAAAAATGACTTTTTTTAAAAATTTCCTTATAAGATATCCATGCAAGCTTTCTAATACCTCTTTCAAAGGTTGCAAATGTATTTCACCAGTTTCTTCTGTAACTCCAATATCATCAATAAAAATTGTAAAACCATTAATTCTGCTTAAAATGTATTTCCTTTTCTTTGAGAAACGACAGTGGAATTAGTAAAACAAATAGGTAACTAAGAACTGAAACCGTACTTTCTCAGTGCTTGCTGTTAATAGTTCTTGTGAATTTTCATCAACAGGCTATAGAATATATGATTGCTTTAATTAAATCATTGTAAAATTCAAATCATCTTTAGTGTAGCTGAAATATAAGCTATCTTAAGCAAAGGAAATTTCAAAAATTTTATTTACAGTTACTTTAAAATCGCTACAAACAAAAAAAATCACATTTATTTTCAGAATTGAATATATGGAATGTTGACAACTGACTACTAGTGACAGGATTTATAATATACCCTCAACCTGCAACCTTTGTAATTCGGCTTTTGTTGCTTCTTGTGATGCATCAGTTACAATTCGAACATTATAAATTGTGAAGGTAGCATATTATTCTATATGCAGTTAATAATTTATAATATGTTTTATATTTTCCGAAACATTAATTATAAACAATCAGAAGACTCAATTCATAATATTATTAAATTGTCAGACAAATTTGCAATTTCATTTGCATTCACTAGTTTCAACTTATGAGGTAAAGTATTAAATTCAGAAACCAAAAATTATCTTCTTTAATCAAATACAATTTAAAATTTTCAGTTTGATTATTATAAGAGAAATTGACATATACATATCCAGAGGTTTTAAGAAATTATTTCTTAATTGAACATTCAGCAATTGGTACTGCAGAAATTTCTGAACCGATCTCCAATTCCAGATCTGCCCCTATTTTTTATAACAAAGGAATTTTGATAGAAGTTGCATCTTTATCCTAACTCGCATAAAAAATATAATTTGTCTTTAATGCATTCATTTGCTTTTGAGACTTGTTACTTTTACCAATAAAAACATTACCCAAATGACTTTGTATTTTAGATATATTATATATAGCATCAGCAGTATATATTCAAGAATTAGCTAGCTATGAAGAATTAACACATGAATAACATTTGAATTTCCCTTTGTTTATATCTAAATTTGCATGATTGTCGATATTCTATTTCTAAGAACTGTTTGAAAATTCTTGTGTTTTGCATTTCTAGTCATAGGACTTTGATTGAAAAAATTCGAATTTTGATACGCTCAATGTTTTGATACGCTCAATTAAGTGTAGATGCAAAATTCACACACTTAACCTAGTTTTTAGAAAAATATAAAAAACTGATATTATGAATAAACATGATATATAGGCACAATGTTTTGTGATATATTTGTTGCGCAACAAATATATCACAAAACAATTGTGCCAATATATCATGTTTATTCATAATAATTGGTTTTTTGCATTTTTCTAAAAACTAGGTTAAGTGGAGAGTGTGAATATTGCATCTACACCCTTCATATATTGGTTCTTTACATTTGTTATCACACTAAAAATATAAACTTTTGCTCAGCTTCACCCCTTGCTTAGACTTTTCGTCAGTGAGTACCCGCCCTGATATAAATTTAACCCCACCCATATATCCCGTTTTGTGAGTAAAGTTTTTCTTCTAGTTGCAGTTCTTTCAACATGTGTAGTTTTTAACAATATCTATTTTGAGGAAAAAACAATGGTGAAAGAAAGTTTCTTTCAAAACTACAATTAATAGCTAAATACTTCAAATAAAACATCCAAAAAAGTGAACGATGCTACACCTAACAATACAGGTTATAGATTTTACCCTACCCATTTAAACACTAAAACGGTGATCTGTTTCTAGATATATTTTTAAAAAATGGTTCAAAAGAAGGAGCTCAGAGGCGGTTTGTTTTCGTTGCATGTTTAGACGCACTAGAAGCGTAAAGAATAACGAAAAAGGAATCCGTAATCGCATGATTCTATTACGGGTAGACGGGACTAGCGAAAACGTGTTATATAATTACTCATTGGCAACTGGGCCAACACAATTTCTTTCTTTTCGCGAGTAGCGTATTGGGATTATACAGGTCTCACTTTGTAAGCAAAAACTGTTCAACTTATCTTTTTTTCTGTGTGTATGTGGTTTTCGCCATAAATAATAATAGTTTCACGTAAGCCCAAATGCAAGTGTTACCATTTTGATCTTTAAATCCGAGTTCATACTGGAAATCCCGAAAGAATATTTTTTATTTTGAAAACTGATGTCATTAACCCCTTAACAGTATTGTTCGAACGCTGCTTGGCTAAGAAGTGTTTGTTTTCTTCATTACTAAAAGCTTTCAGAAACCACCAATTTTTAACTATAATTTTTTATGTATTTGGCGGATATATCTCGACTATTCAAGGCAGATATTTTAATATAAAAAAGGGGTTTTTAGTCCTTATTTTTAATTTATTGTGTAAAATAATAGTCATATTAAATGAAACTGTTAAAGAATTAAATAATAGAAAATTTAATTTTGAAAATTTCTAGTATGAATTCAGAGTTTCTGTATCAAGAAAAGGGCCAAACTGAGAACCTTGACCCATGTTGAAAACTACTGGTTAGACTCTTATCCAGCAGATCTTTCTCTGCTCCATAGGCATAAAAACACATTAATTTGTAAACCATAGAGTACCGTGGGGTTAAGGGACTCCTCCTTAGAAATTCTTCCTAAAAAGGGCTCCGCGAGCCCAAAAGTGTGGGAACCACTGCTCTAAATGAGCTAAATTTTATCATGCTAAGTTGAAAAAATGCTAAAAATCGCATAAAAAATTAAATTAAAAAAATCTTTTCAAAATTTTCAAAATTGGGCTGCGAAGTGTAAAACTACGTACATAGAGGTACTTCGCTCTGCATGCAGCGGTCGCTTCAGAACACAAACGACAAACACACACACACACACAGAAACTTCCTTATGTTTTATAGTTAGAGAAGACGTAAAGGAAGGAAAACTTTCCAACTGTTATTTCCTCTATGGACCAAAACTTTTTAATTCATTGTCGGATCTATATTTTTCTAAGTCTCCGGAAACACGGAAATATGATGATATTGTTCATTTTCTGCTTAAGCATTTAAGTATCGCACCAAATAAAATTAAGTGTAGATGCAAAAGACTTTACTCACACTGAAACTTTACTCACAAGACGGGATATATGGGTGGGGTTAAATTTATATCAGCGCGGGTACTCACTGACGAAAAGTCTAAGCAAGGAGTGAAGCTGAGCAAAAGTTTATATTTTTAGTGTGATGACAAATGTAAAGAACCAATATATGAAGGGTATAGATGCAATATTCACACTCTCCACTTAACCTAGTTTTTAGAAAAATGCAAGAAACCAATTATTATGAATAAACATTATATATTGGCACAATTCTTTTGTGATATATTTGTTGCGCAACAAATATATCACTAAACATTGGGCCTATATATCATGTTTATTCATAATAATCAGTTTTTTATATTTTTCTAAAAACTAGGTTAAGTGTGTGAATTTTGTATCTACACCCTTCATATATATTTTCAATGCTACAGCTTTATTTCTGATCGGAAAATGTGGCATCACAACAAAAGAATCTTAGCCAGTACCGAGACCAATCAAAATAAAATTTTAAAGAGGTGTTTCTAAGTGATACAATATGTTAAAAAAATGCGTTTCCAGCAACATACATTGCTTTAAAAATTAAGTACAATTATGTAAAATAGCATAGAAAATTTAAATAACTAGGAATTAATAAAAAATAAAATGAACAGATTAAAAGATTTAATATTACAAAAATAAAAAATAAAACTATGTACACAACGTATACAAACATTAAATGAATCTAATGAGGGGTTTATTAAAGATACAAGATGTAACAAAAAAGAGGCGTTTTAATCGACATACATTGTTTTACTTTGAAAACAGTATAGAAAATTTAAATATACAGATAACATAAACAGATTAAATAAATTAAAGTTATATATATATATGTTTTTATATATATAATAAATACAGGGTGTTTCACAAAGGACACCTAACTTTAAAAATCAATAACCCGGAAACGGTGATAGATAGAAACATGAAACCAGTGGTATGTTTATTAAAAGAATCGTAAGAATCTTATACGTAAATCTCAAAATTTAGTTAAAAATAGCACCGATATATGGCGCTGAGAGCGTTAAGAATCCTTCTAAAGAGAGTTCAGAAGCATAGAAAGACTAGCCGTCAAAAATTTCGCCATTGAAATCTGACCGCTATTTTCGTATAGTGAAAATAATTCGCATCGGCCACGTTGCCTGTTAGTTGAATTTTTTTGAAAAGCTCACGAATTGTTTTTCCATCTGGACCTTTTGCGACTTGAAATCGCGTTTGAAAACTTCTCCTTGTGTCAGTAGGACTCTGATTAATCCGTGGTACTCCAACACAATAAACACACGTTCCTCCACAGTATACACCACTTTCGGAATTATTTTCACTGTACCCTAATAGCGGCCAGATTTCAATGGCTAAATTTTTGACGGCTAGTCATTCTATGCTTCTGAACTCTTTTTAGAAGGATTCTTAACGCTCTCAATGCCATCTATCGGTGCTATTTTTAACTAAATTTTGAGATTTACGTATAAGATTCTTACGATTTTTTTTATAAACATACCACTGGTTTCATATTTCTATCTATCACCGTTTCCGAGTTATTGATTTTTAAAGTTAGGGGTCCTTTGTGAAACACCCTGTATATAATATATATATATATATATATATATATATATATATATATATATATATATATATGTGTGTGTGTGTGTGTGTGTGTGTTTTTATATATGTAATTAATATATATAAACAATATACACAAATGTAAAATGAATCTAATGAGGGGCTTTAAATGTTACAAGATGTTATAAAAAAGATGTTTTAAGCGACAAACATTGTTTTACTATGAAAAACAGTGCAGAAAATTTAAATAACTAAAATTTAATACGCAAAACATAAAAAGATTAATGAAATCAAAGTTATAAAACAGATGTTTTAAGCGACAAACAATGTTTAAAAAATTAAATACAACTATGAAAAATAGGATAGAAGATTTAAATAACTAAAATTTAATAAAAATAAATTAAACAGGTTAAGGAAATTAAAATTCCAAAAGTAAAAATATTACCTTTACAATATATACAAATATTAAATGCCGACAGATTTTTTAAAATTCTGCACAAAGTGTGACAATAATAACGTATAAACGTTTAACACGAGGACGGCGGGAAATTTTACTCAAGCTTTATAAAAAATATTTTGCACCAGAATTTTTATTTAACCCTATCACTATGTCCTATCAAAACATGCCCTGTTGTTGCCCAGGACAAATATTCCATCTATTTTGCAAAAAAAAATATAAAAAAATAAGTACCACTTATATTGGTACAGTTTAATTTTTACCGTGTGTTACAAACATTATGATATGAGACGTCACCGGCTAAAACTACTCAGTGAGTGATAGATTTTTTGACAACTTGTTGAAAGTGCTTGGGGTCCGCGTGGACCCCAGGACATAGTGATAGGGTTAAAACTATTTAACTTATTTATCCAACTTACTTTTGTGCGATATATATTTAACTTGATTTATTAAGATATTTCTGATGCGAATCGACAATTATTTATTTGATATGGGTCAAAATGACCCGTCATGGCGGTTCTAGTGTTAATGTGAAAAATGTGGTTGAATTATTTTGCACTGGTTACTAAGCAAAAAAGAACTAAGTATAAACATATGAATAGGCGGAGCTCCAAAGAACAAAACTGTTTTCCCTTGTTCGGCAAGCAGGGATCACTGGCGCGCTTTTGCTCTTTCGATTCACATTGTGCATTCAATTCAGAATACTATTTCTTGTAGCTTATTTTGAATCGAATTTTTAAAACACATTAAATGCAGAAACATAAAATAAAGTGTTTCAAACCAAAAATATTATACAGAAAATATATATATGTCTAATGCAAATTATTATGTGACTTTTGAATATATATTTATATTCTTTTTTCAACCTAGTGTTAGATGTATTCTTTTTTGACACACACACATAAATTACTACATACTTTCGAAAAATTTTCCCTTGCAATATGCTAATTTCTTTCATGTTTTGTTTATTTTCCTGGAACGCCGGGGAGCCACTGAAAAGTTTAGGCGGAGGCCCAAGGGCCCCGCGGAGCACACTTTGGGAACCTCTGATTTAGAGAATTCACATTTAGCAATTTTGAACAATCGGTGGAAATTCACTCGAATTATTATGTAGAGTACAGTATATTATCTAAAGAAATGTGTACACACCACTTATTATTCTAAAATTTAATACAGGTAATAAATGCATCAGACGACTTAAAACTCACTTCGAACAGTTACCAATCATAAACGAAAGTGTATTTTGTTCTTTGTGTATGTGAATTTGTTTATATCCTAATCTCTCTCTCTCTCTCTCTGTATATATATATATATATATATATATATATATATATATATATACTTGTCTACCCAGCGCAGACCACTGGTGCTTATCTGTGTGACTAGTCTTGAGTCTCCAATCGTGTACTATGGTGGTTGCATGTCAGTAGCTGTGGAGGTGGATAAGATAAGGTGGTTTAATGTGGTCGACCTAGGGCCTTTTTAATATTTCGACCAAATTATTCTAAAAAATGTTAATCTTCTTCAACGATAATTGGTTCATTCAACCTAACATGAACTAATTAAGATATAGATAACTAAGCAAGGTGATTGTACGCCCCCCTAGCGGTGAAAATAAAAACTAAGAAATATTGTAGAACAAGCGTAGCACACCTGCTATACAGTGCCGTAGGCAGAGGGCGCGAATGCCATACTTTCTTTCAGAAAGAGATTTGTTTAGAACAGAATGCAAACCGAAAATGACTATTTTTATCGAAACTGCAAAATAAAGTTACTGATTTTTGGGTAACGCTGGACGGATCAGCTAGTAGTCTACTAAATATAGTTCAGCAGAAAAATGCGTAACACATTTAAAAAGTAACCTTAGGCATGTAGACTATCGCATGTAGACTGTAACCGATTATTTTTGTGATTCCATGTAAATGAACGATAAATGTAATGCACACCATACTTTTTAATGGACAATTTGTGATACGTTTAGGCAATGCATATAAATTTCATTGTGTTCAAAATAGTGTAATATCATTAACTTGCTCTGCAAACTATTTTCCCGTAGACCATTGTGTAAGAGAATTAATTTGTGTGACCCTGTAAATGAATAATAAATGCTCTGCACGCCATATTCCACATAAAGCATCTTTTAGTGCGCTTCATAATTTTACATCAAATTCATTATGTTTCAAATGGCATAACATCGTCAAAATGTACTTCAAATATTTTTTTCCATTGACTGTAATGTACAGGAATACTGCTGACTCTCCCTGTAAACGAACTAGAAGTGCTATACACTCCATTTTTATATAGGGATCGTGCCATAGCAAACCTCAATATCATATGAAAATTTCAGGGCAGTCACAGTGTATTTAAGAGAGTTATAGTTCTGACAGACGGACAAACGAGCGGTCGGACAGACGGACAGAAAAACTGAAGTTATAAATTCTTTTCCACTATGTTAAAAAGTGTTAGAAAAGAGTTCTTATCTAAATAAAACCACATCCATTTCGATACAAAAAGCAGACCAAAATCCCTTCTCTTCGTCAAAGAAAAAATAAAATGATTTCATTGAAATAAAATGTAATTGTAGTTTAAATGTCCTCCTGTTGTGACCGGATTGGGGACATTTTTATATACATTAAGCATTTCAGCATGAATGTTTTTGTAATCAGTTTAATTATTGTATCTTCCATCAAATTGGGACAAATCACTAGCGACAGGCAGGATACATTTCCATCATGGGAGTATTTGGTACATTTTTTTATTATCGTGTGTTTCAGCTGTCTTGTACAGAGCTCGAAAGAAAATCTACTTTATTTATTAACTTAGTCCGTTTTTCTTCCAAATGTTCACTTGTGATTAATTGGAAGAACATTCACTTTTGTGTAGACCTTTAAACATATTGCGTAATCTTCCGTAATCAGATCCACTGCCAAAAGTCGAATTTAACAAATGTGATTTTTCGCAATAGAGTGGGTTCTGTGACAGTTCCTTAACAGTATCTACAATCATTTTAAACTATATTTTTGCTAACAACGTTCATGTTGGATTCCTAGTCCGTTATTTCGATTACAAAACGCTGGATATTTTATATTTTATATAAATATTTTTCATAATATTTCATATTTGGAAAAGCTGAATGAATGAATAATTTAATAAATTTTCTTTTTCTGGCATGTGATGAAATATAGTTGACAGGCAAATATTAAAGTGATAAAAAAAAGAACTTTTATATATGATGAGGAAAACCTATAATAGAAAAGTTAAAATGTTTTTTATTTTTTGAAAAAATGCAGAAAATTCCACCAAAAAATATAAATAATTCAGAAAGTCTGACATATGTATTTACAAAACATTGAACTGATCTGAGTAATTAAAATCCCCATTTTAAAATTTTAGCATCCATAATTTAATCTTTAAACCAAATATCCAAATGAGCCGTTTTAGTTTCAATGAGTATTAAAATTTTAAAATCCTCGCAATTTCCATAGCAGCATTATGACTCAAAAGAAAAATTTTTATATTTTTCAAACAAATAAACATATATTTAACCAAAAACTACAGCTAATTCCGAATACCTCACAAACATATCTACCTAATTACAGACTAATCGAATGTCTTTTGCGGCAATTGCCACGCTAGACATACACAATACACATCCACAAACATCGACCCAAAAAGATATTCATGTTCCCACAGTAATCTTCACTGATATTTCAATAATTTTGTTTTTAAGCATGAGTATCTTTTCGTAACTCAAAAAAAATGAGTGCATATTTTTTTCTTCTATTTTTACATTCTTTAAAAGAACTAGGAAACTCTGCCCCCTATGAGCTACGTTCTCCATCTCCCGTTCAGACCCCGCAGGCTCTAAAAACACACTAGTGTATTCAGTTTTTTAAAAATTGCCCGATTATGATATTATAACAACCATTGGCAATATTCTGTAATCTGTTGTCATTCATTTCTCTTTGACTAGAGCCCAAAGCCGCATAAACCGTTGTCGCGACACCTGGTGGCTGTTTTTGTGATTAATTAAGAAAGATCAATTACATATTTGAAAATCAGCTTGTATAAAATGATTAAGTAGAATATTGGGCTTTCTCCCAAACTTGCATAATCAGAGAATCGGAATGGACATTATTGGTTCATTATAGATTATTATAGAATTGACATTATCGACTTTGGCTTCGAGGCCACAGAAATTCGTTTTCTTGAGAATTGCGATTCAGAATCACGCCATTGAAAGAATGCTGTGTTTTGAAAATCTGCGCTTACATTTTATCTATATAGGGAGTTTTCAATATTTTCAGGAACATGTATAGGATATACGTCAATTCTCTATTTTAATTTAACTTCATGTATATATTTTATGTTATTTACAAAAAAGAAAAGTGTTTATTTTAATTAAACATGTTTTACAAACACGATGTTAATTGTTTCTTTTAATATATCATTTTTCTAATAAGTATTTATCGAATAGCAGTCCGTACAAAATAAATCAAATTTATTTTACGTATCCATTTACCTATATTTTTGCTGCATCATGTTAAGAAATATGTAAACAAACATGCTAAACGCTATTTTTTTGTCACGCGATTGTCATTGTGATGTCACATGAATATTGTCCATGAGAAAATCGTTTTAAAATATAACGTATTTTCCTCCATTATATGTTTTTACTCGTAACAATTTATTTATTTTAAAGTTTTCTTTTATTTTCAATATTCATGATTAACCGTATATTTTAATTAAAAATACAGTGTTCAGGAATTCCATAAAAGAATGGTTTAAAATATGACTTTTTAAATATATCCTTTAAAATATGACGTAATTTTCACAATTTATTTTTTAGAACGTAATAGCTACATTTTTTTTATGTTTGCTTTATTTTTTTTTAATTCACGTTTAACTGCATTTTTCAATTAAAAAATGTCGGCAAATATTATTATTTGGGCCTTTTAAAATCTGGCAGTAATAAGTACTATATCACACTATGAACAAAATCTTTGTTGAAATAATAAAAATTTTAATATAAAATTGAAAAACAAAACTTAAAAAAATGATTGCACACTAGAGACCACAAAACATTTGTGTCAATCCCAACAGCCAGAGAATCAAAGTCATCAAAGTCAATCCCAACAGCCAAAGATATAGCCTAAATTTCGGCCTATTACAAGAATTGTCGGTAAATGAACGGTAATCGTAAATAGAATTTCACACAATATCGTCTCAACAATTACTGACGAATTCTCTAGTTGTAAAGCAAAGGCAAACGTCCGCAGTAAGACAGATTAATGACGTAAAGAAATTAGTCGGCACATGCTGTTAAGTTTGTATCCGGTCGATGTTTGTAAACGATTCAAAGTTGAATAATTTTTATGGGAGCATAATTGTCTCCGCGGTAATCCCCCCCCCTCCCCTGCAGTGAAATGTGTCACGTGACATAAAACAACTAAATTCTTTCAATATCTTTATATCAAAACATCTCAAAATGTATGGAAGTTCGTTTTAATTCAAATAATAAATTTTGCTAAATGGGAAGATTTTCCACTATAAAATGCAAAAACATTTACCAATCGAATGTGTAACTAATTACATTGTAAAAAAATTAGTTTTGTTTAAAGACTAAGCATTACTGATTAATGATTTTACAATAAAAATTACATTTAATTCCAATTGCAATTTAAATTACAATTAATTTATTTTTGTAAGATTCAAAAATATGTATATAGCAATAGTATAAGTAACAGTTTTTAATTAAAAAGATAATGTTATTTGCACCTTACAATGGAAAATTAATTGTAATTTAAATTTAAATTGTAATTAAATGTAATTTTTTGTAACATCATTAAACAGCACTGTTCAGTCTTTAAACAAAACTAAATTTCTTACATTTAATTAATTACACACTCGATAGAGAAATATTTTTGCATTTTATATTGGGAATTATTCACATTTAGCATAATTTATTATTTGGATTATAGCGAACTTTCATACATTTTAATTAACTATACAGTTTCTGAATCTTACAATGGAAAATATTCCCTTAACTTTAGCATAAAATTAAATGTATCCCTATTTTTAGAAAAAAAAGAGAAAAAGAGGATCTGCACTCGGCTAGCAATTCGGTATAAAACAATTTACTTCATAACATTTAGAAAAGAAAATCTTAAAAACTATCCCATTTTTTAAAAATGTCTTATTTAATTACAGTTCTAGCGATGAATTTTATTAATTCCTAAATTTACCGCAATAATTTACAAAAAAATTACTTTAATAACTCGTATTTTCTAATTCATGATTTAGAAAATGCATTTAGAGCAAATAATTTGTTGTTTATAATTTCGGATATTTTGTCGTATTTGTGCATAAATTTTCCTATATGATATCGCTAACTAATAGGCAATTTATCATGTGATATCGCACTGCACTCGGCAAAATTACCAAGTGGAAAATGATTGAACACTAATAGGCAAAAACTTCAAAACAACTGATACAAATTGATTCAATAGTAGTTGGGATCGAGTGGTCGAGAGGGGGATTGCTGGCTGGACAAGCAGTCTTTTCTGCTGACCTCAGGGAGTGAGGTCATCTGAACGAAAAAGGAATCGGCTTAGGACATCGGCGGGAGTTCGGATAGGGATTATTTGCTACTTGGAAATATGTGGCTGCGAAAGATGGTAAGATTACTAATGTTTAGTTGTTTGATCCTATAAATCATTTTAACAGAACTATTTTCTCCGAATTTAATATTTAATATCTCTTTAAATAATTCTTAGATTTAAAAATTGTCTTTTTATCACACATTTTCTTAGAAATCTAACAGCTTTCATCTTTTTATATGGAAAAGTAGTTTTACTATGAACCGAGGATGTCAAAGTGTCAGAAAATTACATTTACGGCTGCGGCAGTGACATCAGTAGTGACTGTTTTTACAATAGAGTGATATGTATAAGTGCTATTGTTTATTTTTTGTTGAGAAAAAGGTTTAATAATTTTTCAAGAAAATATTAAGAAATGTATACTCAACACACATAATGTTTTGCATGTCTTTGTTCCTTCACCGAGTATCTGTACTGTATCTGGTTAAAAGTGACATTGGTTTCTTCATGAAAGAAGCTGTTTGGGGAGTTGAATCAGATGTAAACATAAGACCTTAAAGGGTTGGAGGTTAGCCATGTGATATACCAATAGATGAAACTGCAGGGATATATTTGTGAGGCCAGTAATTGTCGCATAATCATCACCATATGATGTTAACAAGATATTAATTTTGAAATAAGTTTCAACATATGAAATATCTTGGTCAGCCTCTATGAGAATTGAACTACTTGAAAAGAGGTGATGTATCATAATACTGTCACTGGGCGATTTCCAACGTTCTAACAATAATCCGGATAATCGCCCGAAATGGTTTCGAGATTTTTTTTTCTGTCTGAATAATAATTGCAGGATGTAAATGTTAATTTACTTTCTTTTCAGATGATGCAATGACGTATCACAACAATCAATCGTTTACGACAAAAGATAGAAAAAATGACAATAACCCATCCGGAAACTGTGCTGTGGTGTATAAAGGTGGATGGTGGTACGACCATTGTTTCTATGCCAATTTAAATGGCTTGTATCATAAGGAAAAAACTGACAAAAGGGATGGAATAATTTGGACAGGACTTAAAGAATGGCTTCAGTGGACTGAAATTAAAATCCGTCCAAAAAATTTCAGAGTTTCTTCCTCATGAGAATAACTTGCTTAACTTTGAATTGAACAGATTTATAATATACGTTGCTGAAATTCTGAAATAACTGATTGCCACCATTATTTAATATCAAATTGATTTGAAAATAAATAAATGATTTATTTTTTATAATAAAATGTATTTATTATCAATACACATTGCATTTCGATGTCAATATGAGATGTATTATATATAGTACATCTTCATAAAATATAATACGAATAAAATAACACAAAAAAAAATATTACATTGCAAAAGGGTGAATCCAGGGATGAGATTACTCCGCTTTTTAGCATACCAGTATAATCTTAGAGAAAACGTTATTCACTTAAATCGCAGAATGTTCCGATTAAGTAAAAGAACATTAACTGTAAGATTATACTGGTATGCAAAAAAGCGTAGAAATCTCATCCCTGGATGAATCCCTATTTTGATAAAAATGATAATGATCATTATTACTTGCATATATGAGGAATGAACTTGATAGATATAAGTTATATAAATGTGTGCGTGTGTAGTATATGTATATAATTTGAAAATAAATAGACGATGTATGTGTAAATCTTGAACGACTGCATAGTATTGATCAGGTGTCGAAGCGAAAGGGGAAACAAATTATTATCACCATTTGCCCTGAACAATTTTCTTTGGGATAAATTTCTTTATAATATTCAATAGAAATAAATCATGAATATAATTCGTTCGAAACTGCGTTAAGAACAATATATATTTTTTTTCTTTTCGCTTCGACTCCTGCATTAAAACAGAGAATTGTTCTTCAAAACAATATGATTTCCTTACCAGTATTTTTTTGTGAATAAATCTCAGCATATTAGAGTTTATGTGTTAGCAATCATACAGCAGGTAATCAAATAATATTTAAAGAGTACAATATTTCAGTGAGGAATGCACTTCATAGATTCAGAGAAAATAAAATGCAAACTATATATATTTCACACTTTCAAAAAATCAAATGTCCGCGCAAATATTTGCGTAATATAGCCATTTAATAGCCGCCTTATTATACTCAGTATAATGTGCTAAAACTCTACACTGAAATAAATGACAAAATATTCTTTATTATCTTTACAAAAATACAATTTAATATTTTCCGAGTTAACCGCAATACCAAAAAGCGTCCTTTTATATTTAAAATCCTCAGAAACCAATAGAATTGCGATACTTACAGAAGCTTTTCTGAAAAAAAAAATCCTTTGAAATAAAGTTTTCAGTTTGAGTTTTCAGATTATATAGTCCAAAATTTTCTATGCAAAATATACTGGTGCGCAGTTTCTAGTATTTTTCCGATCCTATACGGCATATATACATACATAATGCTATTCGCAGAAGTATTAATGCCTTGATTTTTCAGATTAATAATTTAACATACTAGACATGATGAAATCATATACGAAAATGAATAAATATCAAGATCACTATATCGGTGATCGACAGAAAAAAAGATAATATAATTTTTATGACAAAGAACTTCCTGCGGTACTAAATTAAATATGCTATAATTCTCAAATAAATAAATAGACGAATGCTATCATATTAATAAAATTTTTTGTAAAAAGTAACTAGTGGAGCAATTGGAAATAACACATCAACAAGAATGATGAAAATATGAAAATTTTAATACAAAATATTGTGTGCTACAAAGTATAGATAGGATCAGGGGTAGGGGAAACTACAGCAAGCTATTGCATTAACACGTGATTAGAGGGAAAATAAACATCTAACCATTATGAATGACGTATCACACACACCTATATATATATTGTGGTAGCGTGAGACGTTGTATATATAATTAATAAATTCCATTTATCGTTTGAAACGAAAAAAACTTTATTTTAAATTAACACATTAAAAAAAGAAAACAAAAGTAAAAATGAAAAATTATGATAAGCATCCATGCTGTAAATTTACATGGTCAGCCAAATTCCGATTCTGACGTCCGCTCAAAGTGGAACCTCACTCTAGCTTGTTTCACAACCAACTGGTTCAAAATTCCACTCCTTCCACCTTCAACTGCCGTCAGCCATTTCACTTCCCAGGGGCTTTCCTTGCATTCCACGAATTTCCCAGAAAACATTGCATTTCGTAGGGGCCCAGTTCTTTGTATCCACAAGAACAATACTTTACAATTCTTATCTACTCATTCAGAGAGTATAGCTTTCAATACAATGCCTGCATTCTAGCTGGACTTATCTCAAAGTGATAATGAAATTTCACCATTCAATAGAATTCTTTCTCACAAGAGATCAATCTATCAGATTATTTTCATTCCAGAGAGATTATCCCTTTTCAATAAGTAAGGGATTAGTTGATTCCTGTCAACTCATCACAACACCTCCCCCTAAGGAAAAATTTCTGGAAGAAATTTGGCATATACATGGATAGAATAAGCTCATTCAATCAATTTCTAAAGAGGTCATCAAAGCACAAAGGAATTTTGAATAACACATGAAAAATCCCTATAGAATACAAACACATTCCCATACTCAGTATCTGATAGACTACACTGTCAATAGGATTTACTATAATCTCTCACCTACAATACCTAAGTATAATTTCAGGAATAATTTTATACAAATGATGCCCTAAGAAACAATTTTGAAATATTTCACATACATATAATACCAAATATAGATTACACTTTACATGATTCTAACAAAAAAATAATAATAATGAAAAAAAAATCTATATACAACACAATGCCTAAAACAATTCTCTTAAAAACTTGCCTAAAAGTCTAAATTTTGACGCTTCTACAAACAAAAATAACGCATACTAAATTATGCAATTATTAAATTAATGAAGTTTTACTATTACGAAAATATTAAGCATTAAATGATAAATAAACACAATACAGATATTACAATAATGAGTACTCCCAATTTTAGAATAAACTTAATTTAGAGAATTCTCCCAAAAACCAATATTTAAATTACTTCTATCAGAAAATCTTTTCGACAATAATTTTCGACTCACAACTTCATGATCACAATTTTTCTTTTCAAAATCTTGTTTGATTTTAATAAATCGTTCTTTATGATCCGTTTTAAAAGCAGAATGATCCATTCTTTTTAACTTCGAATTCTTCGAATTTCCATATCCACTTTCTTGGCATTTAGCCCCCCAATTTTCTCCGTCATTATCTTTTATCCCAGAGTTAAATTTACTGGCCACAGTCATAGGTGAACTCAATTTCTTACTAATTCTATTTCTAACATGTATGAATCCCATACTACCAACAAAATACCTGGATGTATTTACATCATGCTCAGAATTCTTTTCACGAAATTGACCTCTCTTACATGACCTTCTAACCATATCCATTTGAGACGCATCATCTTTTCTATCGATCAATTTAGACCCTTTTTCCAAATTCCTATCAGTCCCGTCTCCTGATGAATTTATCTCTATCTCATTAACAGACTTATTATCCCTTTCACAGATTTCATTTACAACCATTTTTCTAACAAATTTTTGCTCATGATCGCTAGACAATCTGAAGGTTCCCTGCCCATTTAATTCTCTCTGATTTTCCACCTGTTTACACACTGAATTTTTCTTATCCATATTTCCTAACTTTAATAAGTCATAAACAACGGGTGTTATCAGTGGGGGAGAATTTAGTTTTCTCACAACTGCAACCACCACATTCTTTTCAACGTACACTTTTCCATCTTCTATCAAAGCAATCGGCACTGACACCAAATCCGCTTTTTGTCTATTTCCGAGGGCCGGTATAAGAAAGACATTTCCCACTTTCTTCGCACTCCACGGGATGTCATTAGCATCAAAAACCGCAATTTGCGCACCTGTGTCCTTAATCGCTTTTACTTTCTTACCATTCACGCATAAATCAACCGTAGGTAATTCGGTTTCCACACCTTCCTTATTATTTACACCTTTCCCATCACTAGTAGTAATCCAAGCTATGCTTTTCTCCTCATAATTGGATTTACTTTTTAACAATTCCGGACAATTTGGACGGATGTGGCCCACTGCCAAACAATTATAACATTGGACTTGTCTTTGCTTTTCGAAAGCATTGTCCCTCTTAAATTGGTCAGTTTTCCCACTCTCTTTCGTATTCTCAAATTCCGATTTTGATTTAATTTCCTTTATACTTTTAGAATTAAAGCTGTCTTTTAGCTTATCCTGAAAAGATTTATTTTCCCACGGTTTTCTATCCGACCTGTTAAATTCTCTTCTTATACTCTCAAATTTATCCGATTTTTCCGCGAGTTTAGAAGCAATCTTTATTTCCTCCCAATCATCCATAATTTTTTCTTTTATCTCAAAAAGGACACGTTTTTTCAATTGTTTCGTGAGCATTAGTTCTTTTAAGGATTCAAAATCTCTCACTTCTAATGACTCTAACCAATTATCCAGATAACCCCTTAACTCATAAATCATATCTACCCATAATTCACCAGATTTTCTTTGATGAGTTTCAAATTTCTGTTTTAAGGCGCCTGTACTTAGCCTAAACCTATCTAACAAAACTTTCTTTATATGTTGAAAATCATCATATTTGTCTGACGGTTGTTTTACTATAATTTCGGCAATATCAGAAGGTAACAAAGGAATTAATTGACTAACCAAATCTTCCTGAGAAATTTTAGCTTTCTCGGCTTGCCTTTCAAAAATCATAAAGAAAAGAGTTATATCAATTAATTTAGAATCGAAGCGCGGAACTAAATCCTTTAAATTTACTTTAGGAGTTCTATGAAAATCTACATTTGATTCATTAGATGAAACACTAACAACATCCGCAGAATTTTGAATACGCAATTTTTCTAATTTAAATTGCTGTTGTTTCTCAAGTTTTTGTAATTCAAGTTGTTTTTCAAGTTATTTTTCGAGTTTATCTGCCTCAAGTTGTTTCTCAAGTTTATCTACCTCAAGTTGTTTTTCAAGTTTTTGTAATTCAAGTTGTTTTTCAAGTTTATCTACCTCAAGTTCTTTTTCAAGTTTATCTAACTCAAATTTCCTAAGCTTATCTTTTTCCTCTTGCGCAATCCTATCTAATTCAATTTGTCTCTCTCTTTCTTTACGATCTTTTTCGATTTGTTTTTCCTGCTCTTTCCGCTCCGCCTCCTGTTCAAGAAAATATTGCAATCGAATTTTAGCGAAACTTTCATCATAATCCTCTTCATCTACGATAGCCTGAATTATAGCTTTATTTCTACACGTTTTTGACACACTGGTCTCAAATTCCTCTGCTAATAACAGCAAGACACTTTTATTATATTTTCCTAAATATTCTGCCATATTTTCCCCCAAAATATAATAAATTTCAAAATATCAGATATATTCAATTTACAATAATACAATAAATACAGAAATAGAATTTTCTTCACTATACGTATAATAATGTATTCAAAAACGACACAATTTTAATATAGCAAATTATCATGCAACAGTGACGTCTTTCAAACTGAGTATATCCCCCAAAATAAATTCTATACCCAACAGTACAGTATAACATCAATTTATTTTGAAATATTAATCATAATCATCCACAGTATGCCCATAAAATTAATCTATAACTTTATTACTGTAATAAATAAAATGTATGCAAACAAAACTCTTAATTCCAAAAGTTTTATACAAAATTATGATTAAAATATCCTGATTAATAATCTCAATTAATCAATAACAATTTACTATACCCCAAGTAAATTTTAACATATACATAAGTATATAATTTTCTTAACCCAATATTATACCTGACAGATACCAGAAAATCAACAAACATAAAAATTCTAACTAAAAATTTAAGTACCAAATTAATAGCTTCCCTAGAATTCTTAAATTTCACATAGAATTTTGTTCCCCAATTTTAAAATTTATACACAAAATTCAATTTAAAAACAGACCTCTATAGAAGATTTCATAAAAGAGCTTACCTCCAGATGCAGATATTTCCTCCACACTGATACCAGGCTTCCAAGTACTGTTAAAGATGACACGCACACAGATTTTTGAAGATTTGAAGACACTCAATTTTCTGATGAGGCACTAATTGCACCTTAGATCCGTATGTAGACAACTTAGATGGTACACCGCATATCTTCATTCCACTGATATAATTTGAAGCACACACAAATAGCACCAAGTCTATAGTTGACTGTTCATACACCTCACAGCTTTAGTCGATAAAGTTCTTTTACCAGTTCTCTACTTGCTAGAACTCCGAGAAAAAACCACGACTCCAATTAGACTTCACGAATCCACAACTCTGCTTGTCCGTTTTCCACTGGCTCATCCTCTGTTTAATCAGGTTAACATAGATCCGTAATCTAATTTACTCTAGATTACATATCCCATTTGCTGCCACCAATTAATTATATATACTATTGCTGTGGTAGCGTGAGATGTTGTATATATAATTAATAAATTCCATTTATCGTTTGAAACGAAAAAACTTTATTTTAAATTAACACATTAAAAAAAGAAAACAAAAGTAAAAATAAAAAATTATGATAAGCATCCATGCTGTAAATTTACATGGTCAGCCAAATTCCGATTCTGACGTCCGCTCAAAGTGGAACCTCACTCTAGCTTGTTTCACAACCAACTGGTTCAACATTCCACTCCTTCCACCTTCAACTGCCGTCAGCCATTTCACTTCCCAGGGGCTTTCCTTGCATTCCAGGAATTTCCCAGAAAACATTGCATTTCGTAGGGGCCCAGTTCTTTGTATCCACAAGAACAATACTTTACAATTCTTATCTACTCATTCAGAGAGTATAGCTTTCAATACAATGCCTGCATTCTAGCTGGACTTATCTCAAAGTGATAATGAAATTTCACCATTCAATAGAATTCTTTCTCACAAGAGATCAATCTATCTGATTATTTTCATTCCAGAGAGATTATCCCTTTTCAATAAGTAAGGGATTAGTTGATTCCTGTCAACTCATCACAATATATATATATATTCATTTTTTTATTTACTTGTAAATAATTTAACATTTTTGATAATTTGCAATTTTTTAACCGATAAAATTTTTTTAATGTAATAGTTGCAAATCTGTTTTTTTAATTGTGTATTATAAATAAAATATAAGTTAAGTCACTTAAAACATGAATTATACCTCATCACTTAAAAGTTCTACAGAAAAAAATTAATAAACATGCATTTTGTAGAAAAAAAATCACACATACACATTTTGTAGAAATAAAGACGTAGATATTTAAAAACATCAATCTTTTTATTTGAGTATTTTGAACAATTCAGTTTGAATAGTTTCTAGATTAATATTACGCAAAAAGTGCTCATTGATACATTCAACTATGTTTAAAAACATAGAAATGACATTATCGAAATTCACGAGCATTAATATCATGTCGATTGACTGTGGAAAATTTTCGCGGTTATTAAATATAAAGCATGTGTGAAAACTTAGACTCTGCACTCTAGAAACACAACTTTTACATTCATAAATTCGTTTTTTAACGTCAATAAGTTATCCTTAATAGAGGAGATAAGTTTAGAACATAACAGATATATTACCACGCTTAAGCGGCTATCACACGTACTCCTCTATCATAGTCAATATCAGATATTTCCTCCGAAACACGTTTTTCAAGAGGAAAAAGTTCGAAAAGGCTACGTGTGACAAATTGTCTCTCTTAATTTCGTCAAGCTCTAACTTAAAGCTGTTTGTATCTCCTACGATAGATATCAGCTCGAAATCACCAATCAGAGCTCTCTAAATATTGTGTTTCCCTGTTAGTATCCAAGATGGCTACCGATAGTGAGTGAACGTGCTATGCTTAGCGTGGTCCGCAGATATTGAAACCGAACATGCAGAAGAATTAAGAAAAAAGTAATATCTTTGGCAACACAGGGACCAATTATACACGAAAAGAACTTTAAAAAAGTGCTATTCTTTTGAAATTAAAAAAATATGTATGCGGCGATTGTCCTTTCGGAGTTCACTATTTTCCATTACCGATAAGAACTTTATTTACTAATTTAAAGTCATTCATTGCATTTATTTTATTTCAATTCCTTATATTAATTGTTATATGTTATAATACCCCTGTTGTAATCGCTTATTTATTTCTCAAACTGTCCTTGTTTGACTACTTTCTGCAACTGTATTTGGCGTTATTTAGTAGTTGTTGCCACGTCTTGTCGCCAAAGAGAAAAGTGTTGCACCAAGGTGTTTTATTGCACTAAATTTTGTAGGGGGTAGAAGGACGGAAAATGTTCTTATACTTTTAGAAAAAATAAAATTTAATTCATTAAGGTTTAATCTAGCAGCTATTTACAGTAATTACGTTATTTTCCCTCTTAAATGTTTTCGTTTAATACAATCTTGATAATCCGTTATAAATTTAAAAAATATACTTAATATGCAGATACTTTTTGTTATTGTAAGCTTCTGTAGAGAGAAATAGTATTCGGTGTATTGCGGCCCGTGCTTAGGATATTAAAGAAAAATAATAATATTCTTCGTTTAAGGCAGTATTTCTCAAACGTTTTTAACTCACAGGACAATTAAAGTCATAATTAAACCTGTGCGTCACATTTGATTCTAGAATTATACTTCCTCAGCATATATAAATTAAAATGATGAAAAAGCTTATGAAAGAAATATACATCGAATAGATCTCATCTTACAAAAAAAATTTTCAGTAAGGTTTTTACAGTAGTTCAAATATTTCTATTTCATTTTTTTATTAACTACTATCACAGAAATTGTTGCATAACTACTGTGAGTAGTCTCTGAAAAATCTTATCTGAAACATGAATGAAAGGCAAAATTAACTCAGAATATACTGTTTCTGTACTAAACATTATGTAAAAATTTTTATAATCAAAATCCATCAATTCAGAAGTTTATACCGATAGTGCATGGACTCCAAATAAAACAAAAATTCATCAGTGTCTGTAATTAAATTGAAAGTTATAAGTTAAACTGTGACAATCGAAAATAGCAGTAGTCTGGGAGACCGCTAATAGCAGTTAACATAATTTATTAACTTTTCACGAAAACAACTAATCACCAAAAATTTTCAGTTTAAATAGATATTCTAGAGACATTTTGTTTTCTTTGGAGCTTTCGTACTATCGCTACAAGTGTTTGAATTGTAAATTTTAATTATAATAATCCTATACAAAATGTTCAGTGCATTAACAGTATCCTATGAGTTAATCCAGACTTTTATTCGTCTTTCAATAAAGCAGTCGCATAGACGGCTCAAAGTAGTTACGCAACAATTTTTGTCACAGCAGTTAAAGGCTAAGAGCCATTAGACTCAGGTGTGAAAATACACTTTTCAGTCTATTTTTCCTTTTCTAATTATTGAATTTTAACCGCCCTAAAGTTTGTCTTCCCTCTCCTAACATTGTATAAGTAAGTTTTAAATCTTTATATGTTTTTCAATTTGTTAAGTGAATTGTGCCCTTTTTTAAAATTTGTATTAATAAAGAATAACGCATATAATCCCCCCCCCCCCCCCAGCTCCAGTAAAAAAATTTTGCCTCTCTTAAAAAAAAAAAAATATCAGAAATATTTGGTCAGGAAGGGGAGACAAGAATATTTTTTGACAGCTTGGTTTTCTGTGTATTTAAGCTTTAAACTATTTTCACTGAAAATCTGATTTTTATGGTTTAACATTTTAATTATATATATATATATATATATATATATATATATATATATATATATATATATATATATACATATATACTGGGGGACAAAATTTAAGGATCAAGAAGAAATGGGCACGTAAATGAAAATCTACGTGTCATTGTGTATCAAGAGGCAAACAATAGCATTGACAGTATGTTCAACATCATATAATAAAAACATTTTGTTGAAAGGATGTGTACAGGGTGTTACAAGAGGTTGTTTTTCTGAAATGGGCATATTGTCCGAATGCATGACTTTACAAAAAAACAAAATATTTACAATAAACAACTCTCAGTTCCATGACAGTAAGGGATATGGCCACCGTGTAATGCGAGGCAACTTTCAGCAGGAGGTGGAATCCTCAGTACAACATGATCCAGTAACTGTTGAGGCAAGTTGCCCCAATCCTTTTTCACTGAACGGATGAAAGTTTCCTTGTTTGTGGGGGGCAATTATCGAGAAGCAATACGTCTCCCCAAGGCATCTCATACATCTTCAATGAAATTCAGGTCAGGGTAACATGCTGACTGGTCTACTCAACGGATATCTTCAGCGTCAATACAATCTTGTACAGCCTGTGTACCATGACAAATTGCTTTATCATCCATAAAATGAAACTTTTCGCCGACAGCACCTCAAAAACTCAAACATGTGGGAGCAGAACGTCTTCAATGTACCGTTGCCCAGTAATGGACCCGTGGTTAAGCACATAGAAATCCGTACGAGCACTGAAGATGATACCTGCTCACACCATGATACTGAAAGTCGCATATCGATCTCTTTCAGAATATTTTTGCGACAGTAAGCACTGCCAACTTCACGCCATATCAGTTCACGTTTGCTATTAGACGATAGACGGAATCTACTGTCATCTGAAAAGATCCTGGAAGAACAGTCTTCACCAGTCTAATTGTAATGCGTACGGCAACACAATAAACGGGCGCTACAGTGACGTCTCGAGAGTATGATACACACAACAGGTCTTCGGTCCTGGAGTAAACCCTTTTTAAAACGTCTTGCAACAGTTTTCCGGGATATGTGAGTTCCTGTGGCAGCACAAAGTTGATTTGCAGTTGACCAGCTGTGCTGCATCGGTTCTTTTTTGCCGAAATAACAATATACCGATCTTCTTGGAATGTCGTACTGGTAGCAAGACCTCTTCCCGTACACCTGATGCACATTCCACTCGTTTGAAATGCTGTCCATAGACTAGAAATGATACTGAGCATTATGTTAAATTTACAGGCAACATCTCTCATTTGGCACCCTGTTTTCAGCTTTTCGTTTATTCTTCTACAAGTAAAATCATCTAAATGATGCTTGGAAGGCATGCTCAAAATTTCAATGTTCTAACTTCACACCTTTTCCTTCGATTTTTACATTTAACGACAACTCACAGTACGCGCCGATTGCCCGAAATTTTTTATCTGTGACTGACAAATGCGGAAATACAAAATTTGCATAAGTTTTAGAAAACAGAATCTACAAAAACAACTTTTCAAAAGTAGAAAAAGCCAAGCGTAAAAAAAAAAGTTGTGGCTAAAAAATGGTGTGATATCAAATTTCCAAGCTATTATATTACTTATTTAACTTTTTTCCATTAAATAAGTTATCATATATATAAGTCGAGTGCCTACGTATATGTTAATAGAAATCGTTTTCTCCTGTACTAAATACATCCTAACGAGTTTCTGAAAATGCAATTTTTTTCAAATTATGCATGATGGGCTTGGCGGCCATCTTTGCATATTATTCACAAAATTCTAAACACTCAAATCCGTAGTTAAAATCCGAAGTTCAAAATTATTATTTAAGCAAATGTTTTAAGCGTTTAATTTATAGACTTGTATGCTCTGAAAATTGTGTCTTAAGATAATGATGACTTATCTTAAAGATTCATCTTATGATTTATTTTTTAGAGTAATTAATAATTTCAAACTAGTAAAAATCAATTTCTCAAAATATCAGTCTTATCTAATTTATCTGTCCGTAGTTAAAATCTGAAGTTCGAAATTGTTAT
The DNA here is from genome assembly GCA_963931845.1 of Maratus michaelseni. Lineage (NCBI taxonomy): Eukaryota > Metazoa > Arthropoda > Arachnida > Araneae > Salticidae > Maratus > Maratus michaelseni. Next base: position 199,053,303 of record OZ007593.1, on the reverse strand, counting down.
AAACATATTACAGTGCAAACATATTACTCTTTTACTTTAGAAATTTGGATGCTTAGAAATATGGAAAGATGGCCGCCAAGCCCGTCATGCATAATGTGAAAAAAATTGCATTTTCCGAAACTCGTTAGGATGTATTTAGTACAGGAGAAAACGATTTCTATTAACATATACGTAGGCACTCGACTTATATATATGATAACTTATTTAATGGAAAAAAGTTACATAAGTAATATAATAGCTTGGAAATTTGATATCACACCATTTTTTAGCCACAACTTTTTTTTTTACGCTTGGTTTTTTCTACTTTTGAAAAGTTGTTTTTGTAGATATCATTTCTTTTTTTTAAATAGATTAAACATAATTTAAATAATCTAAACATAAGAAATAATTTAAAATTACATTTTAATTTCAGTCGTTGTTTAAAGGGTTAACTAGAAATACCAGTAGATTTTTCAATTAAACTAAATACACTCTTAAAAACAACATACTAAATGTGGCTTGTTATAATACTTGTTATCCTCCGTTAAAAAATATCACTGACTTATCCATGAAACGAATAAAAATGGAATACGTACATAGCGTTTCAGTGCTGCATTTGATATGAAACGTGATATCACGCTCTTTTATTATTAGCACTAGCTGGCTTCGCCCACTAGCGGGCCCTTAATTTACATCGGGGCCTCGAATCTTGTAAAACCTCGAATAAGATAAACCTCGAACCGAACGAACCTCCGACCAGGTTCCCCGCTGCCTTCGGCACCGGATAATCCCTTAATTTGCACATCGAATAGTATAAACCTCTAACCGAACGAACCTCCGACATGGGTCCCCACTGCCTTCGGCACCGTATAGCAGTCGTGCTGCGCACGCTCAAGTTCAATCTTGCACCACCAGGTAGCGCAATCTGTTCTATATGAACCTCGGGCACTGAAATCATTAAGGCTATAGATGTCGAGACGAATGAGCTATACCCCGTCGTGATCCAGCCCATAGAACCAGAGATAGGAAAGTGCCCCCTGGTGGTGAAAAAACGAACTAAAATCAGAAAGCTCTATCGAAGTCGAGTCGAATGAGCCATACCCCGTCGTGATCCGACCCATAGAAACAGAGATAGGAAAGCGCCTCCTGATGGTGAAAGCTAATCATGTTTAGGGGCAAAGTGGGGGGATGAACACCGGAGATGCATAATAGGATTAAGCGGTCACAGACCTTTCCAACGATGTATCACATGAGGGGTATGTGCAAAATTTAGGACCCCATCCCCTCCCTGCATAGTATGATTAAGCGTTCACAGACCTTTCCAACGATATATCACATGAGTAGTGTCGGGGGAGGGGGGCGCAAAATGTGAGGGTGACACCTGTGATGCATAACAGGAATAAGTTGTCACAGCCCTTTGTAACGATATGTGACATGACGGATATCGTTAAAATTTAGAAAAGTGTCCCCCCCCCCTTGTGTAGGCAAAACACGCTCCGCCCCTCCCTATAATTTTTGACGCGGCTTAATTTTAAAATTTATGTTATGTGTTATAAAATATCGTAAAGTTTCAAACTGATAGCCTTATTATACTTCCTAATTTTGTTCACGCCCCTCCCCATCTCCTGCCCGAAATGTGACGCGCCACTCTTTTTTATAATTTTTTTTTATCATGTCTTATAAGCAATCTTAAAGTTTAAATCAGATCGCATTGGAATTTAATATATTTGCTGAAATTACTATTATATATAGAATAATATAGAAATAAACCGTCCTTTAGCTTGTAATTAAGATGTACGAACAATTTTTAAAATTTCTGAAAGCTGATTTTTATTTATTTATTTATCTATTTATTTATTTTTTGTTTATTTATTTATTTATTTATTTTTGCGTTGCCCTGTGCATGTTTGGAATTTCTTAGCAATTTCTTAGATTTACATTATTTTATTCAATTAAACATCGTACTGTTACAATAAATTTAAATGGAAACTTCACTTCTTAAACAAAAATAACACAGGTATACAAAATTTAACTTTTTATCTGGGGTTTTCATGAATTTATGTAAATTGTAAGAAATCTGCTATGCTTATTTCAAAATAATATCCATTTTTATGTATCACGTCAGGATTTCTTTCAATTAAGAAACTAAGAATTTGGAATTTGAGAATATACAATTTACACAACATTCATTTAAAAATTTACAAAAAAAATCAGATAAATAAATAAAATCATATATACATATATAAATGTGTGTGCATGTTTTGTAAGAAATTATATTCTAGTATATATAGTAAAATTACTTTTCTTTATCATCAAAAGAACGCTTGTATCCTTTAGATTTTGAAGCTGGTTTAGTGTCTCTTTTTAGCCCCCAGCAGTAATCTGCCAACATATTTACATTCCAGTGTCTTTGATAGCGTTTTTCCATGCATTTTATGTCCTGGTGAAATCTCTCACCTTGTTCTTCACTCATTTCACCAAGATTTTCAGGAAAACATTCAAGATAGGGGTGCAGAAAATGCATTTTTAAACTCATGTTACAACCTAGTTTTTGAAAGTTTTGAACCATTTTTTTCAATGATCGTTGCGTAGTTAGGATCTTTGTAATTTCCTAAACATTTCTGAGTAACGTGTTTGAAACTAACCCATGCATCTTTCTCGATTGATTTAATTTTTTCCTCAAAATTTTCGTCTTTCATTAACCATCTCATATCTGGGCCAACGAACACATCTTCTTTGATTTTACCTTCCGATAAATGTGGAAAAACTTCATTTAAATATCGAAAACTATCCCCTGTTTTATCTAAGGTTTTTACGAATTGTTTCATTAAACCTAATTTATTGTGCAGGGTAGGCAAGAGGACTTCTTTTGGATCGACTAAGTTCTACCGAATCACTTTTTTTATATATCCTGGATTTATACAACCTCTTGATGCCATATTGCTATAAGAAACTGACAAAACAAACGTAAGATATAAATAAACGAACAAAATAAATGCATGTTCTCACTACATATGCGCGGGAGAAAATTGCGCCATCTCAGGCAAATATCAATGCATAAAGTGGCGCCATCTATATTTATATTTCACATCCTTTAGTGCAGTATTGTATTTTAACATTTATTAATGTCACTTTACTAAGAAATTAATTTTTGTTTTTATTAAAAATGTATCTTATTTAATAAATATTACACATTGATTTTATTAAGAGGCACCCCCTTCTTTTTTGTTTTGTGAAAAAACTGTGGGTGTTAGAAAAAAAACTAATGTCATATTTGTGATCAGTGTGTGACTGATTTACTAAAAAAAAAGTGCCATTCTTCAAACCCCAGATTTGTGTTGAGCTGTGTAATTTAACAACTGGATTTCATTAATTTATAGGAAAATGACGTGAAAGGTATTCCTGCGAACGAAATGCCTGTCCTTTACCGTGTTTTTTTTCTTTTTCTTTTTTTAAAAGAAATAAATGAATCACATTTAATTCATTTAAAAAATTTTGTTTACGTTTGGAAAGAAATTTTAAATGCCGATAAGTTTTAATGTATACATTTTAGAAGGTACATCTTCCCTCAAAAACTAATTTATTTTTAAAGATCTTTCTAAAAACGTAAATTATATACTAAAAATATTTTTTAAAGCATAAACACTACGTCTGATTACTTTATTTTACAATATTATAAGAACACGCATTTTATCAGACAATTAAATACACTAAACAAACATGAGTGAAAAGTTAACAGGGGGAAGGACTCGAACCTGGGACCTTGTGCATGCCGTGTTGACGCGCTGCGACAGAGCCACCCAGACCGATATCCTTGAGTGACAATTTCTCATACTTATCCATGTTGGAAACAGTCATCTGCTACAATTTGCAGTCATATTTAATTGTCTGATAAAATGTGTGTTCTTATAATTATGAAGTTTTATTTTTTTTTAAATATCTTCAAAAGAAAATGGCTGACTTGCAGATGAAATTTGATGTGGTTATATTATAACCTGTAACTGATTTTTGCTATTTTAATACAGATGGTACATGGTCGTTGGCGGGTTTTATCTCTGTTTTGGCATATTTTTTTAATCGCCAAGTTAATTAACAGTTTTTTGCTAATTAAGAATAGAAAATAATTCTTTTTTACACTGAATTTTATAAAAGCACATAGATTACGTAATTACTTGTCCAAAAATGCAATCCTTTTTTTTATTCTGCCCAATATTAAGGCCTGTAGCTTGTTTGAAAAAAAAACTTTGACGAAGAAAAAAGTGATCATTTTAAGTAACTCGACGTTTTAAAAAAAATGCTATATCTCTGTTTATAAATCACTTATGAAGATGAGTTTGGTCTTAAATTGAAGAAATTCTTCCTTAGATTCTTCTAGTTTTCGTTTTTTTTTCCTACGACGCTTGGTTTGTTTGATATCTGATATTTTAATCTGGCATGTTTTGTCGATTTAACATTGCGAAGTTGCTTGCTGTATATAAGCTAGGATATTGTGAATATACTAGCGGTCTTTATTCCAGTTCTTGGCGTTGTTTGTGTGGCGTTTTTTTTTTAAGCTTGGCTTGGCAGAGCGACCGCCCTGCTTGATACATCCCGCATTCATGCAAATTTGCACACGTTGCTGTGGACTTATTTCTAACTGTAATCGTTGAAAATAACAGTGGTCCTTAAGTTTTGTCCACCAGTGTATATATTTCTTTTCTTGCTTGAAAATTAAATGTAAATATTTTTATCAATATAAAAAGGGAATTTTTTTATGTATTAGTTTTAATGTTCTACCTTAATAGGGGAAGGTACCTTGACATAAGGTACCTATTTGAAACTTCTAGAAATCAATCTTTCTCAAAAATTATTTAAAAATTATATATTTTCGAAAAGAAAAGAATTCTAACACAAAACAGAACCTAACAGAAATTGATTTCTGGAATTTTCAAATATGCGAAACCAAAATTAAAACTCACTCCGCAAAATATTTTTTTAATTTATGCTTCAAAAAGCGCTCTGTCTTGTAATCTGTTTGCTATGATTGAACATGAATTTAACATTAGGAGGTGCAAACATCAAACCTACATGTCATAATTTCTAAACTACTTTACCGAGTGACTTTCATTTTGATACACGAAGGTAAAATTTACCGAAAAATCTAAATATGATGTCGAAATTAGGGGTTAGTACTAAAAGTTTTAGAATATGCTACAATTTCTATACGCAACTTCCCTCCTCCGTAGATATCGTAGACGGTGGTACTTTTCGCCCCCAGGACTGTACACTACTGTGGGTCGAAAAAACCCAAAATTTATATAATCAAAAGACAATAGTCCGAGAAAGTTGCCATTAGTAATAAGGAATAAATTCGCAAAATATTACACTAAATGGTTAATATATTTTACCGCCGCAAAAGGGCCAAATTTTCGAAAAACCGCAACTAAATTATTTTTTCGAAAAAAAAAACAATTATCCAACCATAACAATATAATTTCTAATAGATTGCAACAGTTACTTTAAGATGTTAGTAATGTTCCAATAAAATTTTATTACGTTGAAATCATTTCTATTACCGTCGCAGGAGCGTTAAAGCTTTGAAAAAAAAAACGGCAAAACTTTAAATTTTCAGTTTTTTTATTTTTTCCAATTTTTATTATATAAATTAAATACATTTACATTATATCTAGTAATAACTTATGTCTAGTAATTTTTATCATGGGCTTTGCCAACCAATGGCGAGAGGGGTCAGCCGCCCCTCCCCCCTAAATTTTAGACAAAAAGTCTTTTTGAAGAAATTTTAAGGAATTTCCGGGAAATTTTGGTGATTTTTTTGTAAGGGGTAGCCATACATAAATTCCTCATCATTTTCCCTTTTTGGGGGCACCTTACAAAAAAAAAAAAATCCCGAAAAATTCTCGAAAAATCCCCAGAATTCCTTCAAAAAGCCTGTTTCTCTCAAATTTAGGACGGGGGAAAGCCCCTGTCGTCCTTGGTTGACTACAGCAAAGAATATTTACTCCGTAAAGAAGTTTCACTCCCGTAGGCGTAATGTAAACGCATCCAGTCAAGTCGGCAGAATGAACAGTAATGCGCGATAGACAACTTTACAGGGGAGTAGCGCAAACCAACCGGTGTTTTTAACCTTTTTTCGGTCATTTTGCTTTTCGTCATTTTTTATTCTGTTATTCTAAATTACGGAGATAATTACTTCATTTAAGTAGAAACTCCTTTCAAAACATCAGATAATATTTACAATTTAAATTTGAATGCTTAAATAGCTAAAATATTTCTAAAAGAAAACAGGTATTTTTTTTTTTTTAATCAGCCAATTATATATATCACAAAACAATATTAATGTGTGAAAGCTTATTGTTTCTTAGGAATGAGGGAATTGATATATATTTTTTTAAAACAAGGCTTTTGTAAATCTACATTTGATTATTAGTAGATATTGTGAATATACTATATAATAATATAATATTTGTAAAATTCCACTATTATTAAAATTTTAATCTTTTGTGTCAATTGGAATATTTTGCATTTTTCCCCCATTCTTAATTTGTATTAAAGTAACTGATTATTTAGAACTCAATTGAAAAAATAATTACACCAAAGCGATTTTTTCTTTCTTTTTTATTGCAAGTGGAATTATAATCTTTAACAATGTTTATATTTTTAGAAGATCCATTTCAAATATTTTAAGAATATTTTTTCCTGTATGTATAAGAATGATTTATGAAAAGTAAAGCATATTTCACTTTTGCATTTCTGAAATGAATAACTTCACCTTTGCACCATATCCTTTAAATTTGTGTTTCTAATTTTAATTAAATGTAATTCAAAAATGACTCTATAAAAGATAGAAAAATAATTTATCACTTGCTTACTTTTCTCCCGTCCTTCTTTGATGTTTTTAAAACTAGAATTTAAACCTATAACATCTTAATTATGATATGTATCGAATCCGTTTAAAGTTATTATTACTTCTAGAAAAAGGGCCGAAAATTTATGTATAACAATTTTTTGATATTATTAAAAATGGCCCCAAGGGGGGAGAAAAGGGGGGGGTTTAAAAGAAAAAAATTCATAACTTCGTGAATTTACAAGCTTAAATTTATTATAAATCCTCTTACTATTATCTAAAACTTTTATATTGACAAGTTTTTAATAGGACCAACCCTTATAGCAAAAAAAAATTATTTATAAAGAAATTCTTTCCCCTTATTACAAAGTTTGTGTTAACAATGAGAATACAAACCTACAAACTTTGCATGAATCAATATTAATATTTTTAAACAGATTTTAGTAATAGATTGTTCACAAATGATTTAGTAGATTAGTTATTTCCAATCTATAAGTATATTGATAACAGATAAATAATGAATACTAAGAGGAAAAATTAGAAATTAAAGCTACATTATTAATCAAAAATATATATTAAATTAAAACTTACATTATATTAAATTCCTTTCCATTAAATAATGCAGTATATTTTATATATGTATGTATATATGTAGGTATATTCTTTGACTACAACATGATCAAAATTGCTATACATTTATAAGTTATTACTAGATATAATGTAAATTTATTTAATTGTAGACATATAATAAAAAATATGTCTTGATTTAAAAAACAAGATGGCACACAGCAGGTTAATCACAAAGCTGTTCCTTTATTACTTTATGCAGTTTAACCCTTAATTGCTGTCACAAAAACTGTTGCATACATACTGTGAGTGGTTTTGGTTTCCAAGACCGCTTGATTGAAAGATTAATAAAAAGCTCGAATAACTAATAAGATACTGCTTCTGTTCTAAACTTCATGTAGGGGAGACCGGTACACAGTGGACCACTTTTCCAGTTAACATTTTTTTTCTCTTTAACAGACTGACCGATCTGTATGAAAATATTTTTGAATATTCCTTAAACCTTCTTACATCCATCATAATTTTCTCACAACATAGTTTTCAATACATTTTTCAAAAAAAAAAAAAAAAAAAAAATTATATACACTTGTGAAGTGGACCAGTGTACCCCGGAAGCGGGGTACAGTGGTGCACCCACCGTGGTACAGTGGACCACTATTAGGTATTATCTAAAATACAATATAAATCTATTTTTCATTAATCTAATTATTTTTTGTTGCCCCTTCACCCACAAAATAACATAGTAATATAAATTTTGAAGCAAAAACAAAAAAATTATATTTTGAAAATAATAACAGATTAATACAGGAACAATTGCAATTTAGTTGAAGTTATTACTTAAGTACAAAAAAATCCGCTCACATTAAAATTTGCAAATTAAATTCTTAAGTACTTATGAGTAAGATTGAGCCTGGAATTTTCAAGAAATAATTTTGGGTCTGAGAGCAACATTATGAAATCATTGACATCAACAGCAGATTCATCTACAGTTTCAGAAGAAATAAACTGATTTCCATTCAATTTGCGTCTCATAAATCTTACTTGAATAAAATCATCAACAATTAGACTACAGTTATATTTATCAAAGGCAGTAAATACAAAACAAAATATTTCTTACTATGTTAAATAAATTGTTATTTTTATTTGTTTACTTTATTTTACAGTTAAATCTACTTTAAAACAATCTTTCTTTATAGAAAATAAGCAATTATTAAATATTTTGAACATTCTGCATTACAGGAGCAGAGTGGATTGTGGACCACTGTGCCCCAGGAGTGGGTGGTCCACTGTACCCCATGTTGAAGTTCAATAAATAATCATATTAATATTGTTCATAGCTTTCTTTTAAACATATTAACTTTAAAGTAAAATAAAAACAAGTATCTTAGCTTTAGTCATATATTACAGATACAGAGGACAGTCAATTTTCAAATACTCATCATACATCACATGCAGATAGATTTTAAAAAACAAATTTTGAAGGGAAAACTTACAGGTATGTACAAACAAAACAAAAACACAATTTGATTATTTTTTTTTCTTAGAAGGACAGCAATTACTTGAACTTCATTTTTATAAACATGGGAATACTTATTTTACTTTCTTTAATCATTGTTGAACGCTAAATTATACTTTGTGATAATTTAAGAAGTATTTTGTTTTGTTTATTTAAGGAGTTTAAGTATTTCCTTGGAAACTTTTTAATTTCTATGGAGTTTCTAAGTAGTGTAAGGCGTCTGTATGACCCCTGCTATAGTTAAACTGAAAATCACAAGCATCCCCATCACAAGTTACTGTGAAAATTGATAAAAGCACTACCGCTAAAAGCAGCTAAAAGATTTTTTTTTTCCCCAAAAGCCGTAGCATTTAAGCCTAACATTTATAACTAGGATTAGGGTGGTTTTATTCCAAACAAACGTTCATTTACAATGTTTTTTAGAGAACATTACAACATAAAATTGAATAATTTACCTTTTTTCTGTAAAATAGACAACATCAGGCGAGAAAAATTGGGTTAGAATCTTGTATATACAATTCTTGTTTACGCTTGCCTCATGTATCTCGACAACAGAAGGAAAGGCACCGCGCACGCGCAGATGGAAACTAATGTATCCTCCACTCCTGTCGGCCTGTCACACTGTTCAAAAAATTAGCAGTTGGAATTTTATTTAATTAGTTTTAGAATATATGCTTTATGTAATTTAGATCATTTTCACTGTCTCTGGGAGATGTAGAATACCCCAACTGTGCATTTGAGAGGGGTAAAATTATAAAATTTCAAATCTTAAAAATTAAAAAATAAAATAAAATAAAATAAAATTTTTGAAAATTTACCGAGAAGAAAATTTTGAGATATTCCTCATTTAAGTTTGTAATTTTTAAAAACTTAAAATTTTAACAAAAGTTTTTTTTTTTTTTTTTTTCGAAAAAAAATTATTAAAAAAAATAAAATAATGTACAGTAAAATATGTGTTTTAAAGCTGTATTTTTCTTTATAATATCTATATAATATATACATATGTACATACGTCCAATTCAATGAGGGGGTTACCCCCCCCCATTGAATTATTATTAAAAAATGTTGAAAAAGAATTTAATCTTATATTATTAGTCAAATTGCAGGTCATAGAAGAACAGAAAGTGTGAAATATGTTTTATCCCCCCCCCCCAGCCCCACCTTCACATCCTTCGAGGGGGTGAGGGAGGAAAATAATTGCTGGAAGGGGGGCACGAATCTGTGACGTTGAAGTGTTTCTTTTTAGGTAATATTGTATTCTCATAGGAAATACATGCACTTTTGAAAAAATTTACAGATTTGAATTGGCACCATTATGCATAGAAATAATCAAAACTTGGAATATAGAAATTTTTACATCTATAAAAAGTAAAGACTTTTGTGCATAAAAAATGCACACTTTTTGCGAACACGGAACAGGCAGTTATTTTATGCAAAAAATTTGCACAGTTTTTGAAAACAAAAAATATGCACTTTTTTGTATGCATAAAAAATGCATATAATGTGCACACAAAGTGTACACTTTTTGAAATATTCAAAAATATTCACTTTTTTTGCACAAATTGTACACAATTGAAACTTTTTTGCAAAAAAAGTGCAAACATTTTCTAGCTGGGTGTACCCGATCCGATCCCACAAATTCCTTTTGAAGTCAACCCGCATCCCGACCCGAACCTGATAAAAAATTCCTCGACCCGTAACCCTACCCAAACCCGCAATGAAAGGAAAATAAATCATGTTTTAATGCAATTATGAAAAGTAATGCACAATTATATCTATAATAACAATTTAATATATTATATATAGAAAAATGAACTACATTCTTTAATATTAAAATATAGTGAAACCTCTGAATAGCGGACACCTCGAGATCGTTGAATATAGACCTGCATCGGGTCAGGTTGTTTCTTTTTTTTCGGGTAGGGATAACTCTAATTTTCATTTTGCTTGTCATGTTCACCTTAGAATAATTTTTAAGGTCATATTTAGGTTTTTTGCAAGTCGGATTATTAAGATTTTAACAATGCGTTTGAGCAAAACTATGTGTCAGATGAATATAAATACGTATTTGAATATGAATGAATATATATTCAATTTACTGAATAAGAAAAACTAAAATGTATATAAGAAATGTAACTATAGATTGTTCTTTCTGTACGGTGCGGTTAAGAACCATTTTTTTCTCATAATATGAAAAACATTACCAACATTTCTTTTATGATACACACAAAAACATATGTATTGTATTTGTGATAGTTTATGCACACATACACATGCTACGTGTGTGTAGATTTGGAGGTGCCCACTATTCCAAGGCATAAGCGTACAAATATATAAGTGTCAGGAATTGAAAAAGTGTTCCCTAAATAGAGATGTCTGCTTTTCGGGAGTTTCCACTATGGAGGTCTTATTGTATATATATAGGGTGGTCATAAAGTCTTCCCCTGATTACAATAATTTATTGCAGAAAAACTAATAAAATTAGGTATATGCTTGTTTAAATACATTGTAAAGATATTTAGAAAATTTTTAATGCAAGTACTTACGTCAAAAAATTTCGATGTGAGCACCCTTGGTGGCTCGAATAATGTGAAGGCGGTATTCCAATTCTTGTCACGTAATGCCCAACGATTCGACTGTTACACCTGACACAGGATCTGAGACCATGAGTGTTTCAATATCTTTTTCGGCGTTGCAAACACTCTGCCCTTTATGCAAGCCTAAAAGGAAAAATCTAGGAAATTTGTGATCAAGGAACTCACGAACGACGGTAGAGACGGGACTAAAAAAACTTAAGAACATGACTTTTCCATAGCTAAAATTTTACAGTATTATATTCAGTGGTTATTTCATAATATATTTTTGTAATGATGGAAAGACATTATGATCACCCTGTATATTTAATCTGGAAAATATTATGGACATTCATTAGAAAAGTGGGTCAAACCAAATCCGACTGGTAAGAATCAAAAACCCAAACTGAAACGGACCAGAACCCGAAATAATGAAAGTCAACTCGATCCTAACCTGAACCGCAGCAGAAAAGTAGAAAACAACCCGACCCGCAACGAAAACATATACCATCAGGGTAAAAGCGGATATCCCGACCCGATGGTTAACTCTAATTCCAGGTTCTGTAGGAGGCGAGTTGTTGGTAGATGGTATATCATGTGATATTGCCACACACTCATCGTCTGTTTTAGAAAGATTTAGTCTTACCATTTTAATTCGCTCTCATAGGTATTTGAAATTTCCGTTAATGCATCTAAACAGGGACGCTTTGAAGGCGAAATCACCTCTTCGAGGCATCTTTTCCGCATATTCATTCAAAGTTTAGTTTTATAATATTTTACTAGAGAACGCTTAGAAATGTAATTTCGGTAAAAGTCAACAGTAAACGAAATATGCAGTATACAAAGATTTTCCAGTTTAGGTTAAAAACAGTGTCGGGTACAATTAAACATTCAAATTGTTTAATCCCATCACACTTTTCTAAAAAAATAATGAAATAACCTAGGTTTGTATTGATGATAAGAATCACTTTATTTAGTCTTATTAGGCGGACAGACTTTGTAATAAAATACACAAGCTTTTAATTAATTTACGTTTAATAAATTTAATTGTATTTTTATTGTTTGGAAGATATATGTATCTTCTTATTTTGGCGAGATTAATGATATTTCTTATGGTTTAATTAATCAAACATTAATGAAAACACTATACTACAAACATCACAATTATATGTCTTTGAATGAGATTGACATATCGTCAAAAATCTCTCTTTTGAAAAAATGTTTTCAGCAATCGACACAGGAAAGGGCTTTCTTTTCTTAAATGGCTTTCCAAGTGCCTATTTAAAACATAATTTGTGGAATATATTTTCTTGCAAATATCACACACATGAGGTGACTAACACTCCTACAGTTGGGGATTTCCCTTCAATACACAAAACAAGTTCTCCTTTGGGTATAAGTGTACAATCCATATCATGAATGCTCAATTTTGGTGAAAAGGTTTAGCTCTTAGATGTTAGCAAGCAAAGTAGTGTCTTGAAAACTAGATATTTTAACTTAAAAAAACAATTAATATACTGATCAGATGATCTGACACATGTCAAGAGCAATATACTTAATGTGATTAACTTGTTTTATGAACATATATAAAATCATAGTACATGGTTGAAAAATTATAAATTAACATGCGTGATTGGTTAATAAAAAAAAAACATTTTTTATTGAACAATTAATTTATCAAAAAATTAGATAGTCATGTGACATAGAACTAAAAAAATTTCATATGAGTTAAGTTTACAGATAGTATATATATCTAACAGTCTACATATAAAAATAACTAAAAGTATGCATATGTTTGAGTGAGTATAAAAAATAATATTATCAGTAACATTTATAAAAGCTTTAATGACTTTATCTCTAGCATAGTGAAATTCATATGAATGAGAAATATTTTATGTAAAAGTATGAGTAAATTATGTATGTAGAAAATTATGTAATAAAACTAATTTTATTGCGTAAAATAAATTGAAGAATTATCAATTTTTTGCGTAGGACTTTCTAAAAGGGCGATATACAAAAAATGAATGTCAATAAATAGATAACTTCTGAGTTTTTCTCAGTTTTTTTTTTGTTTGTTTTCGTAAAATGAGAGATTGATATATATATATATATATAATCTCATGTAGATTTAGTAAAAATTTAGTAAAATGTGTGGCAACGACGTACGATTCTGTTCAACATCTGTTGAAATCAGAACACCAAAGTTGAAGCAGGGCTAAACGTGTTTTGTAGGGTGCTCTTGTGCACTGACGGAGCTGCTATTTCCACTTTTTCGATGCCAGAAACCAGCACGTAAAATCTGTAGTGTGGAATGTCCTCTCTGTGAAAAATTGGTAGGTAGAAGATGGTGTATCGAGCCGAGAGTTGCCTTAATTTCCATGATCAAAATTGTGGGTACGTCATTACGGAGAATGCAGATCTTGAGCAGTATGTCAAAAATAAAATAATATTTTTTTCTGTTGTCAATACTATGGATCCTAGTTCCCAAATGGATGTTTTGAAAAATAAACTTTTGTTGATGAACATTAAATTATGCACGTTTACCCAGTAATCACAACGAAAATTTAATATATGAAGAAAATCATAATTCACCAGCATACATGTTCGTTTTGAAAAATATTGCAATTCAACTTATGAATAATGTGGCTGTCTTTCACTTCCACCAATCACTGAATTTTAGAAAAGTGATAATATTAATTGCACAAGAAAATAATTCCGCTACAATTAGATTTTATTATTACAATTCATAAGTATCAAATGTTAATTCTGGATAAATGTGTTTTAAAAATTGATGCAGAAACATCAGTTGGATTACATATGTTGCATCCTAGATTATCAAGAATGAAGCCTTTGTAAAGTTTAGCATCTTATAATGGACTTTAAAATATTAAAAATACTAGCTGACCCACCCGGCGTTGCCCAGACCATGATAGTAAATTAAGACAAGCCTCAAGTTTGTATGATTTTATATCTTTAACACGATTTTGTACGAAGTTACTTTTTGAAATCCTGCGCACTCGCAGGTAAAATTCCTTATTAAAACTTTCCGCAGACAGGGGCACATTTTGATCTAAACGAACATCCAACTCTTGCCCCCGATGCCTTCGACAACGTATATCAGGCGTGCTGGGCATCCGTTGCAAAATATTTTAATTCCACCTTCCACCGCAAAGGCGTGAACTCTGTTCTAAACAAGCTACTTTCCGAAGCAACTCCGACACATGTCCCTGGTACCTCCGGCACTGTTTAGCAGGCGTGCTGCGCACGCGCAAAGGAGGCAATCTATTCTATACGACCGACACGGGTACCCGTTGTATCAAACAAATAATGAAACAATAGCCGTCGAAATCGGGCACATAAAGAACCCCCCCCCCCCCCCAGAAAAAAAAAATGCGTCCCTTAGCGATGGAAGGTAAAAATAAAATCTGTGACATAATCTAAAACAAAATTGAATGAGACAAATTTCATTTTGATTGGGCTCATAGTACCCGGAAAAAATAACCCTCCCTGAAAATTAATAATCTGAAGTGCTAATCAAGGCTGAAGAGGTGAAAGTAAGAAAGCCAATTTGTTTCCCGCTTCGCGTCAATTTCTAAGGTCTGTGGATTCAAAATGTGATAAAAGCACAGTAATTTTTTTTTCCATAACAAAACTTAAAAATAAATAAAATTAAATAAAAATCAGGTGTTTCAAAAAATACAAAATAACAGTCAATTCTTTCAATTTTTACAATTTCTTTAAAAAAAATAAGATTTTGCGTATATATACCAATTTTCGAATCCATATCTTATATACTTTTAAAAAGTTGAACATACGTTAAAATTTGTGAATGCAGATTTTAATTATTCTAAGCATCGTTTATTTTATTTTTTTATCTTTTGTATCTAAAAGTAAATGAAATATAAATATTCATATATATATATATATATATATATAGAGAGAGAGAGAGAGAGAGAAAGAGAGAGAGAGAGAGAGAGAGAGATAAAATACAACTTTTCTGGCCAATTTTTTTTTTTTTTTATTTTTAGAAATTCTTAATTAGAATATTATTTTGCTTATATATACCAATTTCAAATCGGTATCTTACAAAATGTTAAAAAATTGTATAACCTGGACTGGTATCTTTTACTGGTAAACCCTCCACTGTGGCGACCTGTTTTCTCTCTGGCTGAAACGTCTGCACCTGCTTTCATTTATTACTTTTGCGGTTAACGCCAAAAATATCGCATTTTTTTTATGTTTAATGATGTTTTAATTAATATCTCGATTAATTTTCAAAATATAAAAATTCTTATAAACAGGTGCGTCCTCATTAAAATTTTCAGATCGGTAGGTGCTTTAGATTCTACTAGAAATCACAAACACACGCACACTCACACATATAGCGAAATTTTATTTTATAAGCATAATTTTTCGAAAATGGCCGTTTTATTTCAAACTATCTGACCCGCCCGGCGTTTTTCGGACCTGTGTAATAAAATTAAATTTCCTAAAAAATGAAACCCTGCCCCGCGTCTCCGATGACTTCGGCACCGCGTACTGGGCATGCTCTTACGCTCCGGAAAATCTTTTAGTTCCACCTTCGACCGCCATACGAGAATTCTGTTCTAAACAAACCTCCTTCTGAAAAAATATCTAACACAGGTCCCCGCTGCCTACTGCACCGTATGGTAGGCGTGCTGAGTACACACAGTAAAATGGAGAGGGATGAAAAAGGTCAGAACATTATTAGCTGAGTTATTGATATAAGGCGCACTTAGAGAAAAAAAACCCCGAGGGACGTGCCTGGAGGTGGGACTGAATATTCAACCGCCCTTTAGAAAATGACTAAATAGGAGTACCACTATGCATTTTTAAAAATGTATTTAGTTAAGCTAGGAACTTAATTTGAAATTTGGCTTAGACTATTATTCAAAAATAGCGCTAACTGTTAATCATAAATTTACTTTATTGTTATAAACGATACCTATTAATTTACTTACAATGTTTGGAATCCGTTGCATTGAAATCAATAAGATAGTTCAAGTGCCCTTCACCAAATGACTAATTACGAGGAACACAGTGTATCTTTAAAAATTCGTTATATTGATTAAGCTAGGAATTTAATTAGAAATTTGCCTTACCCTATTATACAGTGGTACTCGTTACTCATAAATTGATTTTAATGTTATAGTGTTTGATTTATAGTTACATACGATGTTTGGAATCATTTGCGTTGAAATTGGAAAGTTTCTGAGATATGGAAACGGGACAGGTTTAGAGAAAAACTCTTAAGAGATATGTCAGAGGAGGTGTTGGGGTAGAACGTTCAAGTGCATTTCAACAAATGACAAATTAGAAGTTCCACTATGCATCTGTAAAGATTGATTCATATGGTTAAACTATGAATTTAATTTGAAATTTCTCTAAGACTATTATTCTAAAATACTGGAAACTGCAACGACCTAACCATTAAATTTTGATTTTACTGCGTATTTGTAACTACTAAATATATGATAATTTCAATTTTAAAACTATCAATTTGAAAAAAAATGCACTTTCAAATGCAGTTTGAAAAGTTTATCTCAATTTACTGATTTTTTATGGATTTAAAAGTAATTTTAAAGCTGGTATATTTTTAAATCTGTGGCCAATCCAATTATGAAAGATTAACTTATTTGATCTTTAGAAAGTAAAGACATTTACTTCTAAACATAGCACATTCAATTTTTATGCGGTCGAATAAAATAAATGTGCTCTAAATGTTATTTGTTTGAAAAACGTATCTCCATTTACTGATGTTTTACGGATTTTAAAGTAATTTTAAAGTAATTTAATATTCTGGAAAATTGTACGGTAAAATGGTGTTAAACTTATACTTTGATTGTTTGAAATTACTCTAATTTTTGTAATTGCTATAAAATATTAATATTTTGTGAATGAAAACCGGCAGATGATTTAAATATGACGACACTTTCAGCGGGGTAGATTTTCCTCTGAACTGATACGTGTCTAGTTCAAAAAATTCTTTCACGTCATGAATCATGTATAAATATGCATTTATATTTATAGATAATTTGCATGTTTGTCAACTTCACGTAGTCAAAATGTTGTGCTAAATTGCTTGAAGTTTCACCAAGTTTCGCGTAATTTTCAAATAGTTAAAATACATTATATTATGTGTAGGAAAAAATACATTATGAAATACTAACTCCGCTAGAATTGTTACTTTTCGCCTACAGTTAATTTAGAAAAACGACTTTAATTGAGTGCGTGACGTCATATGCACATTATCTATTTAAAACATGAAATTTATTACAAAAATCCAATACTAATGTACTCATAGAACAATTTTAAACAATATTATTTAATACTAAATTTAACTCCGAAATTATATTTACAATGTAATTTAAACAGAATTTGCTAAAATTGCCTTTTAAAATTATGTTATTTTTGATGCAAAACATTATTTTTCAAAAATATAGTGTTATTTAAAAAATGGATTATAATTTCGAAGCTGGTGAAATGAAAATGTCGCCACGTTGTCGAACGTATAAAAATATATTATTTTTTTTAATTAAAATAAATGTTTTATATTTAAAAAATGCATTATTTTTTTCGATAAACCATTTTACTTTTAATCCCATTTGTTTTAATACACATTTTTGAAGAAAAAATAATGGAAAATACTGTAATCTTTAGATCCAATTTTTATTAATAGGGCATCTACTGTCCACCTGCATCCAAGGAATTTAAATATGCCTCCTTGGTTGAGGCGAGTTACGATGTAATGATTGCTAAATGCCAATATTTGACAGATGATTTTTGATTATGTAGAATAAATTGAATCATCATTTTTTAATGCGCAAAAATATGATTATATTTCTTAGAAAATTTACTTTAATATTAACAAACCAGTGGAAACAATTTGCTTTTCAAACATATTTAAATATATGCACTATGTCGTTTAATGCACTTATAGTAATCTTTTTAATATGCAAAAAAAAAAAAAAAAAAAAAAAAAAAAAAAAAAAAAATCAAATCTGCCAAAATTGACGTCAGTTTCGGATTTCAAATTATAGCGAGTTAATCTCAAATTGGTTTATAAAAATATTGTCCATACGCAATTCCTTTGAATGGCAACGGGAAAGAAATTGCATAAGAAATTGGGGTAAAAAATAGATTTCGATAATGATAAACTATGGGAGTTGTTTAAAAAAAGTAGTAAAGAATGGTCTGAGAAATTTTTAAAGTTGCCAATAATTTTACTCGTGTTGTAAAACATATGTACATAGAGTTTCGTTCATATCGGACTAAAATTGTAGATTTGTATAAGGAACATATATACATACCAAGAACGGCTTGTATATATAGAGATTTTTCTAACAGAATGAGAAAGGTGCCAATAGTATCTACCTCCTGAATACAAATGCAACTTTTGAAATAGGGATTTTCTACATACTAGAAAGCATGCCAACTTTCATTTTTGAAATGGTGTTCAAATATATATTACGAGAGGAGCCATGCCAAATCTTAATATTTTTGTAACCGAATATATGAATTGTGTTTTGTTTATTTTTCTTGAAGTAATTTTAGAAAAGATCATGCTGTGTTTTGTAACAAAAGAAAACTAAATTAATGTTATATAAGTGTTTTTCGTATAGGCACTTAATTTTCTGTATTTTTACTTTCTTCTATCCATACAAGAAGAAAGTTTTGGATTCATAAAAATTTTCGACTCCCGGTTTTCGACGGATTTATACGTGTTAGAAGGTCCTGAACACGATATGACTGTTTATAGAAAATGTGTGTCTGTGAGTCTGTGATTCTGTCTGTCTGTATGTGACATAAATTTTGTGGGCACTGTATCTCAAGCACTAAGGCACGAAATTTAATAAAAGTTTATATTCAGTTAGCACCTGATATAAATTGGTGCTTTTTAGGTTTTGGTGAAAATCGCCCAGCAGGTGGTGCTGTAATGCTGCATTTTTCGCGATGTCTGCAATAGCTCTATCTCAAGAACTAATGCACTCATTTTCATCAAACTTCAGATTCTATTAGACCTTAACATAAATAGACGCTGATTATGTTTTGGTGTAGATATTCTATCAGGTGGCGCTGCTATGTCACTTTTTTCATGATCTTTACGATAGCTATATTGCAAGAACGAATGCACTGAATTTCATCAAACTTCATATTCTGTTAGATCATGACATAAATAGATGCTGCTTAATTTTTGGTGTAAATAGCCCAACCGGTGGCGCTTCTATGCTACTTTTTTCATTATTATCACGATAACTATATTTCAAGCACTAATGCACGGATTTTCATCAAACTTCAGATTCAGTTAGACGTTGAGATAAGTTGTTGTTGATTAGGTTTTGGTCTAAATCTCCCAACAGGTGGCGCTGCTATTCTGCATTTTGAAGGATTTAAATTATTTTAGCAATAGTCATATCTCAAGAACTAACGCACGAAATTTAATGAAACTTTAGATTGAGTTAGATCTTGATGTAAATTGATTCTGATTCTTTTTAGTGTAAGCTAAACTTGTGTGAGATAGTAGAAAGTTTTGGCATTGGCAGATCCCACTATATTTTTTTATAGATATGGCGAGATATATTTTTTTTTCATTTGGCACACTGCAGAGCGGATTCCGCGTGTTTTATACTAAATTAAATATTATGTGTTTTATACTAAGATAAATATTATGTGTTTTATAATAAATTAATCATTATTTGCGTTTTATAATAAAATATTTTTTGTGTGCTTTTAATAAAAATTGTGTGTGTTTTATAATAAAATAATATTTTTCCTAAAAAACAAAAATAACAGCATGCTGTTTTAGCAAGCTAGGCCTAAACCGAAAACGGAGTTTTCTCGCCAAAATGGAACAAAACAAAAATCGTGCTAATCTGGTGCATCTGTGACAGCTGTTTCGCATTGTGTCATTTAAATTTAGTAACAAAACAACTGATTAAATGAAAATTAAGATTACCATATTCTGCAGTTGAAGTGTAAATTATTATTGTTTTTTTTTCTCTTTTAGAAAAATTAAAGAGATTTATTTTATAAAGATAAATTAAATTTAGTATGAAAATTCACGATCTTATAAACAAAATTACCAAAGTAAACATTATTTCTACTATTTTGTGACACATTCTATTGAGGTTATGGAGTCAAAAAATACACTTTTAGATTAAATGCAATTTAAATGTAATTTAAATGTTGATGTAATGTTATCAGAATCGCTATATAAATGATATTATACTAAAAAAATAAATAAAACAAATTATCTTAAAATCAGAAGGTGATAGAAACAGTTTAACAACATTTTATTTTTTAGCGTCATATAACCTATAGAAAACACCCGCTATACATCAAAAGCAGAAACTTCTTTAAAATCGGAACAACTTATTCTGTGAAAAAGTTACAAACTGATAATAAATAGATAAACAGGGTCAAAGATAAAGCATAGATGACATTTTCAAAAGGAGAGGTAAAAGATAATTCTATTTTAGATATGAATTTCAAGAGGATCATTATCTTTGGCCTTGATTTTTTTTTATCTGCAATTACATAAAAAAAAATACTTTAACATAACGCCCCCCTTTGTTTTTATCCCTTCAAACTACCATAATAAGTGCACATGATAACAAATACTCGATATACAATGGATATTAACCCCGTAAATATGATATAAATGCAACAGAATAAATGATTACGTTTGCAATCTATTATTGTTCCGGCAACCCTTGAAATCTGCAGAATTCTAACATATCAACATTTATTGCATTCATTGCACATTCCAGATAATTATTCGTAAAAGTACTTCAATTTTTAAAATGTAAGTTGGAATTTATTTCTTTGATATTTAAAAAATATTTTATTAAATTTTCTATCATTTTGAAGATATATATGAAATAAATAAATACGATTGATAGATTTTATGAAATATAATTTAAAGAATCTATCCCGTACTTGCACTGTTGACTTAATATATAGTCTTGGAAACTACGTGATGGTCCCCTATTAATTCTATTGCTATGAATCCAAATGTTTAAATATATACATAGTAAGAGGCTTACATAGTAATAGGCTGTGTGTACTAATTATATTTCGTGTGTCGTCTATGTATTAAAATTTATACCACCTTCACTTATTTCAAAAGGTTTTAAACCACTATTGATACTTTATTTGAATTCATTGGATGCAATTATCAGGGAAAAGTAAATTGTTGATGTAATTTTTATGAAATATGCATATAATTATAAGGTGCCAAAAACAAACTTTAATTTATGTGGGTACAAAAAAATAACCGATCGAAATACTTACATTTTAATATGATACTTTAAATGGATCCAAACATAATTTAGGATTTTCTTTTTATTCAATAACATATCTTTAATTATACATATTTTTAATAAATTCATATTGAAAATTATGAATTATAACCTATATCGAGTTATATATATATATATATATATATATAACATAAGCATCGACAAAAGCATGGCTTTGTGAATTCACTTCGTATTCTTATCATTACTTTGCGAGGTTTAGAGAAATTTTTCTTTCCCAAAATAAAATAAATTCTTTTTGTTTTTCTTTTTTTTATTTCCTACCCACAGAAAATAAAACCTGAAAAAGCTAACAGCAAATTTTGTATGATTTATATATATATATATATATATATATATATATATATATATATATATATATATAGACGTTTGTTTTGCAGTACTAAGAACATCACATAAATTATATATTAAAAGGTGGCACTATCGAATTGGATGAAATTGTTATATGTAGCAATTTATGCAATGCTGACCCAATGCTGCAATTGGCACAGTCCTCAAAAATAGCTAATATGAATGCTATAAATGTTTAAAGACCTTAATTCATGTTACATAACCGCCAACAATCAAGTTTTTTTTTTTTTTTTTTTTTTTTTTTTTTTTTTTCACGTCAAATAAACATTGGTTGAACCAGCAAAATTATTTAAGGGGGCTCAGGGCTTGATAGATACCGAAAAACATGTAAACAGAGCTCTCGCTTCGAGTTCATATAAAAACAAAAGTATTCAATGTAACTAATTTAAACTTTCTGATATTTTTAAGGTATGTTTGTAGTCTTATAAAATTATAAAATGAAGTACTTCAATGCAATAAAATTAAAAATACAGCAAAATTTATATAACACAATTTTCGAAAACAAATTCAGGTGTCATATCACTATCCGTAGGATATCTTAACGTTGAATTGACCTAACAATCTAATTTTTGCTTTAAAATGATCAAGAAACTTTACTCTATAGAATGAATTAATATATTTTAGATAGTTTAATATTTTGAGTATTTTTTTATGAAGAAAAAATTCCATTTTTTTAAAGTTTTTAAAATTTAAACATTTGAGAGTTATTTTAATAATGTTTCCTTTGAGTGGTGGTTATATCCTTAATTCATTCTATAGAATAAAGTTTCTTGATCATTTTAAAGCAAAAATTAGGTTGTGAGGTCAATTCAACGTTACGATATCTTACGGATAGTGATATGACACATAATGTTTTTTACGAAAATTGTGTTATATAAATTCTGCTATATTTTTAATTTTATTACATTGAAGTACTTCATTTTATAATTTTATAAGACTACAAACATACCTTAAAAATATCAGAAAGTTTAAATTAGTTACATTGGATACTTTTGTTTTTATATGGACTCGAAGCGAGAGCTCTGTTTACATGTTTTTCGGTATCTATCAAGCCCTGAGCCCCCTTAATGAAATGTTTCCTGCGTCCATGTGTATTTTGAATGTCCTTTGAGTTTTTATTATAGAAAAAAATGGCAAATGGTGACTAAAAATATTAGTCATATATCATTAGTCATTAGTCTAAAAATATTATATCATAGTGATTAAAAATCAACTATGATATTATAATGAAAAAATATTTTTTTAAACCAAATAAAACCAGAAATGTATTAAAAAATAAGAGATAATTAAAAAATTCCATCAAAACCAGAATATCGTTAAATATTTTTTTGTGATTCAAATTAAGACTTTAAACAAAACCCGAATGTTGTCAACTATGTATTTAGAATTCAGGCCTTCTAGGGGTTAAATTTTTTTCTATATTTATTGCTTTTCCTTAAATGTATCTTTCTATAATAATTACTTTAAAATAATTTCTTTTGAAATTTTTGAACTTTAAAATATTTAATGTGATTTAATTTTGGATATAACTCAGGAACAAGTCTCTATTCATTGCTTTTTTCAATATTGTCTGCATAAATTTTTCGTTTTAATTTGTCTTCCGAATTTATAAAAATATTATTTATTAAATGTATCATAAATTTAAAAGTAAAAGAGGGTTTGTGAGAATGATTTTATTTCGAGGAATATATTTTAAAAAATTTTAAAATCATGAAAACAATTTATTAAAAACTTAACATAAAAACTCTGTAAAAAATTAACATCTTGCAAGAATGTTCAGATATAAATGACGAATCATGAGAAAAATCCATTCTAAAATGAACGAACTTACACTTTTAGTTACGGGTGGTCAGGACTGATAGTACAACTCAGAAATTCTTATATCTACTGATGTAACAATTGTAGAAATACGCGGTTTGCTTTGTTTAATTTATTTAACTTTGTATTATTTTAGAAGAAGAAAAATGAATTTCTTTAGAATTTTAGTTCCCGGACCCCCTTAATATATTTTAGTGATCGGCATAATCCAATTATTGCGATAATCGAAGGATTTACGATCGAGTTGTTTTGACAATCGTATGGTTTGAAATAATCGAATAATCTGAAAAATATTGATATAAGCAGATTGCATTTATTATTATGATTGCTTCTTATCTAATGTCCCTAGATCTATGAAAATTTTCCTAGATCAAGGTGATTCAAATATATTTAGGGAATTTAGGGAAATTTTGGAAAAGAAAAAATAGTTTAATTAAATAGTTAATTTTAATTCCTTCAGGATAAAAATTCACTTGTTAAAATTCAGTTTCATTAAATTTTGCGAAAAAAGAGCATTTTTAAGTCAATTTAAAATATTTCTAGAGTCAGAGAATTACAGATCATTATCACAACCAATAAAAAATATGCTCACTCAGTACAATTTCAATATTTATCTTCCATCAGAAAAACAAATCTCCCAAACAACTCAGGTGACAAAAGTTTATTTATTTATTTATTTATTTTTTTGTTATAAATCTTCCGATTTGTGCTTAAGTAAAAGATTTCATGTGTTGATATCAGTGGAAGTATTCCTCTAAATCAGTGGTTCCCAACGTAATGCGTACGCCCCACATGGTTGATATTCCCAAATTGTTGTTAACCTATACCTTGTAACTTTATTTTTGTCTTCTTTTTGTTTTGACTGTCTTTTTTTTTTTTTTTTTAATAAGGCCGTAGACTAAAAGTGAAATTAATTCATGCATATATTATTAAATTAAAATGAATTTTGTTTTCAATTTTTAATAAGTTTCCATTCAAATGTTTAAAATTCAGTATTAAACAGAAAAAATTGTGTAAACATTTTTATTTAAAATTAGCTAATTTTTACTTATTATTAATAAAATATTCTGTTTTTTTTCTGATTTATTTTTTTGTTCAGAATTTTTGGAATTTTTGTACTTTTTCAACATTTATTTTTTTAATAAGACCTTATATTATGTTCTACAATCTGTCACGTGAAGAAATTTTTATACATGAAACTACTTAAGGCTATTAAAAAAGAAGGGCTGCCTTGAATCACATTTAAAGTAAAAAAATATTTGAAATATGAATACCTTTATACGATACTAACAACATTATAAAATTATTAATTTCTCAAACAGGAATTACAGAAATGAATTATTAGTAACTTTTTTTATTATTATGGTGATATTTTATTATTTATGGCTCCATACATACTTTATAAATATACAATAGGGCTATATATATATATTTAAAAATTAAAAATGAGTTTATGCACATTGGTCAACTGGCGATAACATAAAAGATAGTATTATGATAGGCAAAATAAATAGCTACTTAAGACTGATAAACAGGAGAATACGGAAATAATTTTTTTTGTGTAATTTGTTTTTCATAGATTCTCATTTCTCAGGAACCAAAAATTTTCCTCTTATTCTAAATAAAGTACTGAAATCCACTAAAATATATTAATAATTCTTTTGTCAAATGTGAAAACCTTTTCAAGAAATTTCATGAAGATAGTTTCACAAAGAGGTCAGTTTGCAAAGAACAACAGAAACCTTTTTTGTATAAAACAAAAGATGGAAGTTTTCATTGCATTCATAGAGTTATGATAAAACCATCTTTGGGACAACGTTTTACCTGTTTAGTAAGCTAACAAATTGTGAAATGCCTTGTAATTTTCAATGCAATTTTAGGCTTCTCCCATGTTAATAAGAATTATTTTTTTTAAATAACAAAAAGTATGTATTACATAGAGAACGGGGGTGTCATGATTTTACAGATTATTAGGTCGGACGTGGTCAAATAAGGTTAGGAACCCTGATATATAGGAATAAGCATGAACTAAATAGAATGCTTGTTTTATTATTTCATCCAGGCCCCCTGACTAGATACAGATTTTGTAACGCTCAGTTATCCCGAAATTTGGAGCATTTGTAAATCAGCTTCAGCATTTCCCGAGCATTCCGTTTATTTCAGCCTTTACAGAATTTATTTTTTTTTCTTCAAAGATATATAATTTTGATAACATTCATAGGAATTGAATTTATTATTACCTTTTTAAATTAAGTACTATTCTAAATTTTAATTCTAAACAATGTTTCTTATTGTTTTTTTTTTTCAATTAATTCATAAAAAATCTTTTGCGGTTTTTGAAAATCAATGACAGCGGACGGGGAGGGGGTGGGAGTATATTTTTATACTGGCGACTACAATTTTTTGCTGGCTGCCAGATTCTAACAAATTTATAAAGCCCTGTATGTGACATTACAATAACATGTGAAGTATATATCATTTCGTGACACATATGTTCCAGCTGTAGTCATATAAGACGCATATATAATGTAAGTATATGACATGTGTTTAAGACGTATATGATGTGCTTGAAACATTGAATTATGAAGACTGCTATAACACAAAAGTACCAATAATTGCCTAAAAAAAATTAAAACAAAAATACGATCATTCAGGTACAGCCTAGGAATAACTGATGAATGATCGGGGCATGCGCATAAGCATATCTACCAACCTTTCGTTTTTAATTTTTTAAAATGAAACCACAATTTTTGAAAAAGAAAATAATTTAAATAAGAGTTACATACCATACTAATGTTTCACTTATTTTTTTTTCCTGGATCAAACCATATTTATTTAACTTTAAAAAATATATAAATAAAATGTATTGCATCATTCGGAGAATATAATTGATCGCGTGATATTTCTATAATCGATATATTTGAGATAATAGTAATAATTGAGTAATTCAATTTATGCACTCGAATGGTGATATAAAGGTAAGACTTTCTGATGGCCTTGTAAATAGTCATTTTTCTGGATTGTGCAGTTTTGATCATTATTGCATGAATTACAACATATGAAAATTTCACACAAATTTACAGATACCACATTTCTATATAATTTGTGCGTAGACCTTTTTGGTTACTATTTAAATGTTGATTTTTTATGAACGATTTCCCTTGTAACATCTTCATTTTATTTTTCTAAATATACACATAATCTCCTAACATGTTTATTATTATTATTATTATTATTATTATTATTATTATTATTATTATTATTATTATTCTGTGAAGATACGACCACAAAAATGTTCACCATTTGAAAAACCTTACGTTGAAAACGGCACACTGCATATATATATTTGTTATTTTTTTTTAAATTTTAGGTGCGTGCGTAATTATATAAATACGTAGCATATATAGTCGTCGTCTGGTCCGTCTGTTCGTCTGTTCACATATAACAGCGCAAAAACTACCGAACCGAATGGTTTGAAATTTAATACATATAATCGTTGCAGTATTTTGTCGACATCATTTCAAATTTTATGAAAATCGAATCAAAACTTAAAAAGATTTACTTATGTCCAGAAATTAAGGTCAGTGGCCAATTTCAGACGTTTCGTTCAATATCTACTGAAACTCGTGAAGACGTTTTTCAGTGAAGAGTTTGTCGGGAGAACAATTAGGGGGGGGGGTGGCAATAATAATTTTAGTAATACAATAATATTTTCGATCACCCAAGTAACAAAAAAGGCTAAAAATGGTCTGTCACTGTAGCAAATGACTATGTAGGTCCTTTTCAACATTTGTGTGCATTTGTGTAAGCATAGTACGTATATTCGTGAAGATGTTAACCTTTCTGTGAAAAATTCATTTTTTTTTAAATATATAATATGCAGAGTTTTTAGCCGAATTTAACACCGCTTTTCAAAAACTTGACAAAATACCATAGAAATAGTATACTGGGATTAAAATATTAATATATTGAATATTTGATGATATACAGGTATTTTCATGAAAAAAATTTTATCTGCGCATGCGCGAACTACAGCAAAGATTTTTGTCATGAGTTGATAGTCAATACTATAGGGCAATTCATATAAAAAGACCTGAAAACTCAGAAAGTTACATCAATAATTGAAAAATTGAGGAGAACATCCCATAAGATTATATAGGATTTCCCTTTTGCATTTTTTACAGAAACGTTAACATCTTCACGAATATACGTGCTATGCTTACACAAATGCACATAAATGTTAAACAGGACATACATAGTCATTTGCTACAGTGACAGACCATTTTTAACATTTTTTGTTACTTGGGTGATCAAAAATATTATTTTATTAATAAAACTTTCATTGCCCCCCCCCTCCTAATTATCCTTGCGACAAAATCTTCACTGCAAAACATGAAGTCAAACATGTTCTTTACATCCTCAAAGATCAAGTGCATTTCGGCCATTTCCTCACGAGTTTCAGTAGATATTCGACGAATCATATGAATTTGGTCACGTCCCTTAATTTCTTGACACCAGTATATTAATAAATATATTTATTAAGTAATTTGATTTTTTTAAATTGATACTTCCTCTTTATAGCAGCTTCCGAGAATTAATCAAGAAGCGATAGAGATGCATCACTAAGTTATCTGGCATATGTGACGTTATAGTCATATATGACGTATAATACATTTTATGACCTCTATGACCAAGTTATAGTCACATACTTCATTCTATTAAATCCTATCATACGTAAACAATTAAATGATATCCAGTGATAGGTGATGATTGTAAGTTGTTATAGTGATTACGTCCTATTTAAGATGAAGTCATCTTATTTCCATATTACTGAATTTAAAAACCGAATTTGTGTACTAAAATTGTTTAATTATAGCAATCCTAAAATCCATAGACAGTTTTGTTTTTTTTGACAGATGTTTCCGGAGAAATAGATATTAAATAGAAAAAATGTCTAGATATGGATTTCACGTTCTGAAATTTTAAAAGATTGGCTTAAATTATCTATTGGAATTTTCAGTAAATGTCAACAAAAGATAAAATGTTGACAACCTAAAATGTACTTATTTATTACGGAAATTAATCATATCATATTATCTGACGATATAATTATTTTCCCTGAAACTAGTTATAATACGAACGCACATCATTCGTCGTGTTTGACGTACAATTTCCAACTTGTTTGAAAATGTAAACGGACAGACTTATACACTCAGACATATAGATATATACGTGTGTGCGTGCGTATGCTGTATATATTTATGTGTATATATACGTATAATATATAATTATTCATAGTTTCACACATCCGGAAACATTAATATTTAAACATTTTATTTTTTATTTTTTCTAGGATTATATCTTGTATCTTTCTGCTGTTAGTGGCCGCTTGCAGTGCTGACTGCAATGTGACATCAACTTGTCAGAAGGAGATCGCCAGTGTCTACTTAGATGTAGCTATAGACATGATTTCGAAAGTGAAGAATAACTTCCCTACATGTAAATTAAACACTATTCATTATATCTTATATTTATTTTATCAATTTTCTTATTTCTAAATTTAGAATTTATTTAATTATAGATTAAGTTTTTAAAAAGGCGACATAATAAAATGTAACTGAGAATTTACTATATAAGCAACGTAACGTAATTATAGTTTTACGAAAATTTACATCTACCAGAAAGGACCCGGTAGCGCCTTTCGCACTACTATCTTTGACGTTACCTTATATATTCCAGCGTATGACGCGCATTTCTGAAACAAGAAATTTGTTTCAAATTTTACACAAGCGCATTATACGCCGAGTATAAAAATCAAAGCTTAAGAGCCTACATCAGTCACGCGAAGAAACGCTCAAGCTAATGTTAAATCTATGGAAATGTTCTTGGCAGATTTCTCGCTCGCATTTTAATATATTTAAATGTTGTTTTTTGCATAGGATTGCTGAGGTCGATCTCTAACGTTGTTAGTTTTTATTTTTTTTATTTTGGTTACAGTTTTTTTATAAGCGGACAATTTCAATTTTGGAACCGGTTGGAACCGGTTCTGAATGTGAAAGTACCCTTACATAAAAAAACTGGAACCAAAATCGAAAAAGTAAAAACTAACAGAGATAGACCTCAGCTGTCCTATGCAAAAAACAACATTTAAAAATATTAAAATGCGAGCAAGAAATCTGCCAAGAAACTTTCCATAGACTTAACATTAGCTTGCGTGTTTTCTCGCATGCCTGATGTAGGCTCTTAAGAAGAGAAGCATAAAAATATATATTTTTATATTAATGAACAAGAGAAGAAGACGTGATTATTTGAATCAACGAGAGCATGGTTCCAAACTGATTGCGGGGATTCAATCAGATAACAAGAAGCATTTGTCTTCACTTTGCATGCGCTTAATTTATTTATGCTTGTAGTAGTTATTATATATATTTTAATGTCTCATTAATGTATTCCCATGTTATGTATCTTATGAATATTTCTTTCCAAAGAGAGGTATGTATTTAATACGGTGTAATTCTATTCCTAAAGATAGAAAAATACTGCCTTAAATTGTAGGTAAGTGTTATATGCCAGAGTGAGTTATCGGTCCTCGGGTACAAGAACTATATTAAGCTCGAAGTTGCTGCGGTCCTCCGACGTATTTGGAGCCCCAATTCCGACTCTTTTTGCTTTTCGATGCATCAAATTTGTGGAATTTACAGTTTACAATTTTCTCGTAATGATATCAGTTTTTAAATTTTTCTGATCCGATCAGTAACTGCAGTAAAAGAACGCGCCCGAAACGCCTGTTTCATGAATTAGAAAAATATTGGTAGGAAATATTGTCACCGTGTACCATAGTTTACGAACTAAGTAGAGCGATACTCTACAAAGCAGTAAGAGAGTTAGTGTACTAGAGCTATTGTGTAGAACCGATGATGTACTTAGTAAGCATTTATGAAAATGTAATCTAAGTTCTGTCGAACTATCGAAGCGTTTCCAATACTTAAAAAAAAAAAAATGTTTTGAGAGTAAACGGATCGGTGGGCAAGAAGAAAAACCTTTTTTAAACTATAACTTATTTTGCTTGCATAATTGCGTAAATATTGTATTTTTTCTTGTAATTCTGTATAGCTTAGTTACTGCCAAAACTACTTATCGAAAGTATCAAAAACTCTAGTATTTCCCGAAGAAAGTTGCATCTATTCCAGCTCTTTCACATGCGATTTCGCAATCATTGTTGTCTCCTGATACTAGTTTCTGAAAAGGAGGGAAATATTTCCGATATCGTGTTTAACTAAAGTTACATTTTATTTTCGTAAACGCTTCTATTGTCAGACAAAACTTTTGTAACGTTTTACAGCTCGTTGAGTTTCAGATCTTCTCATCTGCTAGGTGATCGCATCTGCCCGCAAGTTCCGAAGAAGAAAGCGTTAGACTGTGCTGATGTCCTCCAGATGGGACACAACAAAAGTGGCATTTATGAGATATGGCCCGTGAATAGAGTGACCGAAGGCAAACTTTTAAAAGTGTACTGCGATATGGAGACCAGCGGCGGAGGATGGACTGTAAGTAGTAGCTTTGACATTACAAACTTTCTGTTTGAATGAAATTATACTCCGACACACTAACTCGTTCTCAAATTTAGTTTTGTGTTAATTTTTGACAGACGAAGGTTAATAAGATCAGTATTCGATATTAACCAGTGTGGCTCCAAATTGCTTTTTAATTTGAGAAGGCATTTACTTTTACATTAAACAAGAAAAAATAGCACGCGTGAATCGTAAATTATTAAACTCTTTCTAACACATTCAGAATACTGTAACAAAACTTCAGCATTTAATAAGGTGAAAGACGAGATCAAAGTAAACAATTTGGAAAACGCATAACACATTTGAAAACGCAGTTTAACAATTTCCATGTATAGTCGGGAAAAATATTCGAATTATTTTGAACAGCCCTGTATAGGACATATAGATTTATATACACAGGGAGATTATGAAAAAACTATTCCGATATATGAACACCTAACTATCATACCGTTCACAGAAACAGAATGAAATTTTGGTTTAACGTATTTTGATGTATGCGCTGAAGAATCATTCGAAAAACAACAGTTAAATTCTAACAGTTACGGTTACAGTGACAAAATTTCGAAAATTTAAAATGGCAACACCTACTTTTATATTGAATGTGATTTTCAACGTAATAAACCATAAAAAGTGTTGTAACGGTACATGTAGCACGAAAATTGCCATTGCTAGAGAGACTAAGAAGAAAAGTGAAAAAACCAATGAAGGACAAAGAAGAAACAGAAAATATTACGTTGAGTAAAAAGTTTTCCGCCAAGGGGAGATTCCTTCACGCAAACAGCTGTCGTTTGTGCGGTTGTTAGCTTTTAAGCCAACCAATTTTTGCATTCGAAAGCAGAGCACAGAAACTGCATGACTCTGTAATTTGTTTGTTAAAAAATTATTATCTTGTGCTTCAAAACAGTGTTTGAAATGGAGCTATCACGTCAGCAGATCAGAAGGTTTATTTACTACGAGTTCCGTAATAAATTCAGTGCGACTGAATGGCACAAAAAGATGTCTGAAAGTTTACGAATCAATACTGTTTCTTATGATAGAGTCAAAGTTTGGTTTCGGAAGTTTAAAGCTGGAAATTTCGACAGTGAAGATGAGCGACGTTCCGCCCACCTTATTGAAGTTGATTGTGAGAAGTTAAAACAAATCGTTGATCAAGAAAGAAAGGTTTCAACACGAACTATTGCGTTAGAGATCAACGTTTGCCAAAAAACAATAGTTAACGCTCTAAAACGCATAAACCTAACGTTTAAGTTCAACCGCTCAGTGCCTCACGAATTGACTGCTGAAAACAAGCGTAGGAGAAAAAAATGTTGTTTGGCTCTGCTCGGAGATCAAAGGAAAGAGAACATCCTGGACAGAATTGTGACCTGTGATGAAAAATGGGTGTACTACAACAATAAAAGCCATAAAGAAGGGTGGTCAGCACCTGGGGAATCAGCTGGCTCGGTTGCAAGACGTGCGTTAACTGACAAGAAGGTACACCTCTGCATCTGGTGAGATTGCCGTTGAATTCTGTACAAAGAGTACCTGAAAAGCGGACAGACTATCAACAGTGCAATATACACTAACATGCTAATCAAAGTTCACGATGCCATTCGCGAAAAAAGAAGAAACGAGTTCAGAAGGAAGGTTGTTCTCTTTCATCAAGATAACGGCCGGCCACACGGTTTACGATGACCGGCTGGACGTTCTACAAGATCGAGTGGGATTTGATGCAACACCCACCATACAGCCCCGGCATACCCCCTTCAGATTTCTAACTCTTTTTACATCTGCAGCTGCATCTTGATGCCCCAATATTCCATTCAAATGAGGAGGCCATAAATGATTTCGATCTCTTTCTGGACTCGTGCGCGCCGTAATTTTTCGCAGAAGGGATTGAAAAGTTGACAAAACGTTGGCAAACGATTGTAGATTTAAACGGAGATTACTATCCTCATTAGCGTTGACGAATTTGTATCTATTTATCATTTTACAATTTAAAAAAAATTGGCGGAAAACTTTTTACTCAACGTGATAAAACATTTTATTGTTCACTGCTATCCACAATCTGCCGCATGGGCAAAGCGTCATCGTGGCTGAAGTGGAAAATTTGTGAAACACAATACAATTTTGTTTTCGGTTGCTTCTCTTTCGTTATTGGTTGTTTTAATTTTTATTCTTAGTCTGTCGAACGCCGACAATTTTAATGCTACAGGTACCGTTCCAACGCTTTTTATGATTTTTGATTATCAAGATAACATTCCAATAAAAAACGTAGGTGTTGCCATTTGAAATTTTCGACATTTTGTCACTGTAACCGTAACTGTTAGTATTTAATTGTTGTTTTTTATATGATTCTTGAGCGCATACCTCAAAATATTTTAAACCAAAATTTTTGCAGTGTCTTTGAACGGTATGATACTTAGACGCTCTCGGACTGATGACAGGTCCACGCCTTCCAGTTTTCTCTACCTGAATGAGTTAATCGCCTGATATCGGGGTGTACACTTCGGGGCTCATATGTCGGGATAGTTTTTTTATAATCACCCTGTATACTATATGTGCAAAAAGCTTTCTTCAGTTATCAAACGCATAGCATGCTTGAAAATTTTCCTTAAAAGATATTTCGGGAATAAGCGGAAATAGGAAAATTTATAGAATCTATAGTAAATTTCAAAACGCATACCACATTTGAAAGCGCAATTCTAGCAATTATCGCTCATTATACAGTACTGTAACCGAATTCTTTTGCGTGTCCCTGTAAATGAATGATAAAGACTATGCACACCCTGTTCTGTAATAAGAATTTTGCACTGCACCTCGGTGATGCATATGAATTTCAAAATGTTTGAAATAGTGTAACATCATCAAAATACACCGTGAACGATTTTTGACAATAGACCGTAATATAACGAAAATATTCTGAGTGCCTCTGTAAACGAACTGTGAATCTACATACTTATTTTTGAGTACCGAACATGGCCTGATAAACCTCAATAACATTTATAATCTACATTGCCGTCAGAGTATATTTAGTAGTTACAGCATGGACAGACATATAGACAGAGAGAAAAACCATATTCGTAAACACTTTTTAAATATGTTGTAAATGGTTAAAAAATTAAAGGTCCATCCAAATGACAAAATTTAACGTTTACTGAACGTTAACGAATTTGAACGTTAACGAATACAAAAGTCATTTGCGGATATTTAACTATTTTAGTTATTATATGACAATGTGGTATGAGGAAATTTTGATGATGCATGTAAAATGTCTTTTTACAACAAAATTAAATAGACATAACAATTTTTCCGTTTTTTAGAAAATTTTTTTTATTATAAATTGTTGGTTCGAAAAAATCGCCTCTTTTCTAAAAAAATAAACAATGAAACACATGTTTGAAATAGAAATTTTAGCAACACTATATGGAGCTTTAAGCAGTATTTTGATACTTTCCAACATAGTTGAAAAATGTTTCTGAATGCAGCTTGTCTGGCCGTCTGACGTTTTGCTATTCCGTACTCTACATCAAGTAAGCATACTCCGATTATCATGTAAATGAGATATGATATTGAGGTTTAGAATGGCATGATCGGTATTGAAAATGAAATATACAACATCTATGGTTCGTTTACAGGGACACTCAAAATAATTCCGTTACATTATGGTCTATCTGGAAGACTCGTTAACAATGTTTTTTAATGTTATACTATTTCAAACAAATTGAAATTGATAAACAACCCTAAGGTGAGCACGAAAGACTTGCTATAGAACAAATAGCATGTGCATATCATTTATTGTTCATTTAAAGCAGGCATGTCAAACACATGGCCCGCGGGCCACAACTGGTCCGCCGGCAACTTTTCTGTGGCCCGCCAAGCCTTCGGCATATACCTGTTTTTAATTCTGTTATTCAAACAGGCATGCTGAAAATACACATTTTGCATGAACACACTTAATTTAACCATGGTCTTGGCAAACTTTGAAAACATACATCATAGCAATATCTTGGAATCTATTTCATGGAACGTAAGTTGCTTAATGTAAAAAAAAATTCTGATTATAAAAACATATATGTTAATCTAATTTTGTATTAGAAATTTCGATTTGGGTTGCAATTAGCTGTGCTATTTTTAATTCACTGTTTAATGTAACTCCGCATTAAATCTGAAGATATGTACATTTCATATTCATAAATTTTGGTGTATGACTAAGGCATTTAAATTATGAGGATGGATAAAATATGAAGAAGACATAATATAAAATCTTGCTTCTACTCACGCTTCCTTTAAGGCGATCCAAATAAATATTACTCAGAATATGATAATTTCGGAACTTAAGGAAGGTTATCGAGTGATTTACATTGAAATTTACGTTTCATTACACTTGTTGTGATATTGCATTGTCCCTGAAAATATCAACATTCGGATCGGAAATTGTTATGACCAACGTGCAGCTTTAATCTTCTCTATAAATTAACATTGGTACGTTCTTCTTAAAGAAAACTGACATAGAAAATACCCCGTAAATCACAAAAATTCTTAGTTAGAACTTTGTTAGTTTTTTGTTCAGTGGAGCTACTACACTGTTAAAAATTTGCAGCAAACCGTCCAGTCATTTGACAGTTTTTGTGGAAAACGGTTACATAACCGTAATTTAACTATATTCTGACCAAAAAATGAGCAATAATACGGTCATAATATAGTTAAATTACGGTTATGTAACCGTTTTCTACAAAAACGGTCAAATGACTGGGCAGTTTGCTGCAAATTTGTAACACTGTACACTCTTTGTAAGGCCTACTGAATCGCATTGTTTCACTTTCTTCACGGCTATTTTAAAACTATTTGTACCATTTACATACTTGGGACTTCAATAGGATGTAATTTTCGAATTAAACACTCAATTTGTGCCTAAATTAAATAGGTTTGATATTATTAGTCTTTAAAATTTTATAATTATAATCTATTCAACCGCACTGGATAAATTTTGTTAATTAAAAATGCTAGCGACTAAATAAATGAATGTAGGACAATAGATCGATCTCAAACAAATAATTAGATCGTAGACAACTTAGAATAAATACCATCACAACAAGTATAAAAAAATTCGATTGATATTTTAAATAAAAAGAAAACTGCCCAGTTAAACTGAGGGCATTGAGCTCACAGGCTATTCACACTAATTGTATATTATACTCGTATTTCAAAGAATTTGAAATAAGCCCCTTGAAAAATAAAGAAATCGACAATATATTAAGGGGGGTTATCCCCCCCGTTACCCCCTCATAGTTAACTTATGAACCCCTTAAACTAATCAGGGAAGCCGCTTATTACAATGAATATATATACAAAATTTGAAGAAAATCGGATAATGCTGCTTGAAAAACCCATTTATATAAATTAAGGGGGGGATTGGCCCTGTCCCCCCCTTTATACTTAACCAATCAATCACGAAAACTAATCAGGGAAGCGTCTTAACCCAATGAACTTATAAACAAATTTTGAAGCAAATGAGATAATTCTGCATGAAAAACCCATTTATATAAATTAAGGGGGGATTGCACCCCCGTTCCCTCCCTTTATACTTAACCAATCAATCCCGAAAACTAATCAGGGAAGCTCCTTAACACAGTGAACCTATAAACAAAATTTGAAGGAAAACGGAATAATTCTGCAGGAAAAACCCATTTATATAAATTAAGGGGGGGGATTAGCCCCCCGCCCCCCCCTTTATACTTAACCAATCAATCCCAACAAAAACTAATCAGGGAAGCCTCTTACTACAATGAATATATATATACAAAATTTGAAGAAAATCGGATAATGCTGCATGAAAAACCCATTTATCTAAATTAAGTGGGATTAGCCCCCCCTTCCCCCTTTATACTTAACCAATGAACCCCCAAAACTATTCAGAGAAGCGCATTATCACAATGAACCTATATACAAAATTTGAAGAAAATCGGATAATTCTGCTTGAAAAACCCATTTATATAAATTAAGGGGGGATTGGCCCCCGTCCCCCCCTTTATACTTAACCAATCAATCCCGAAAACGAATCAGGGAAGCGTCTTAAACCAATGAACCTATAAACAAATTTTGAAGCAAATGGGATAATTCTGCATGAAAAACCCATTTATATAAATTAAGGGGGGGTTTAGCACCCCCCGTCCCCCCCCCCTTTATACTTAACCAATCAATCCCGAAAACTAATCAGGGATGCGTCTTAACCCAATGAACATATAAACAAATTTTGAAGCAAATGGGATAATTCTGCATGAAAAACCCATTTATATAAATTAAGGGGGGATTAGCCCCCCCGTTCCCCCCTTTTATACTTAATCAGTCAATCCCAAAAACTAATCAGGGAAGCGCCTTAACCGAATGAACCTATAAACAAATTTTGAAGTAAATGGGATAATTCTGCATGAAAAACCCATTTATATAAATTAAGGGGGGATTAGCCCCCCCGTTCCCCCCTTTTATACTTAATCAGTCAATACCGAAAACTAATCAGGGATGCGTCTTAACCCAATGAACTTATAAACAAATTTTGAAGCAAATGAGATAATTCTGCATGAAAAACCCATTTATATAAATTAAGGGGGGGATTAGCCCCCCGTTCCCCCCCTTTATACTCAACCAATCAATCCCGAAAACTAATCAAGGAAGCGTCTTAACACAGTGAACCTATAAACAAAATTTGAAGTCAAAAGGAATAATTCTGCAGGGAAAACCCATTTATATAAATTAAGGGGGGACTAGCCCCCCCCCGTTCCCCCCCCATTTATACTTAACCAATCAATCCCAAAAACTAATCAGGGAAGCGCCTTAACGCAGTGAACCTATAAACAAAATTTGAAGGAAAACGGAATAATTCTGCATGAAAAACCCATTTATATAAATTAAGGGGGGGGATTAGCCCCCCCATTCCCCC
Source organism: Maratus michaelseni (assembly GCA_963931845.1). Lineage (NCBI taxonomy): Eukaryota > Metazoa > Arthropoda > Arachnida > Araneae > Salticidae > Maratus > Maratus michaelseni. The sequence continues at coordinate 199,014,825 of OZ007593.1, read as the reverse complement.
CTTTATACTTAACCAATCAATCCCGAAAACTAATCAGGGAAGCCCCTTAACACAGTGAACCTATAAACAAAATTTGAAAGAAAACGGAATAATTCTGTATTAAAACCCCATTTATATAAATTAGGGGGGATTAGCCCCCCCCTGTTCCCCTCTTTATATTTAACCAATCAATCCCGAAAACTAATCAGGGAAGCGCCTTAACACAGTCAACCTATAAACAAAATTTGAAGGAAAACGGAATAATTCTGTATTAAAACACTATTTATATAAATTAGGGGGGGATTAGCCCTCCTGTTCCCCCCTTTATATTTAACCAATCAATCCCGAAAACTAATCAGGGAAGCGCCTTAACACAGTCAACCTACAAACAAAATTTGAAGGAAATCGGATATTTCTATGAAGAGTTATCGCGTTACGTACGTACATACGTACATACATACATACATACATACAGAACCGGCGGGCACATAAGCTCTCAGGCTTTGATAGCCTGTGAGCTAAAAAAAGAAAACTGCCCAGTTAAACTGACGGCATTGAGCTCACAGGCTATTCACACTAACTGTAAATTATATTCTTATTTCAAAGAATTTGAAATAAGCCCTCGTAAAATGAAGAAATCGACAATATATTAAGAGGGGGGAACCATCCCCCGTTTCTACTTCTTATAATTAACCAATGAGCCCATAAAACTAATCATAGAAGCTCCTTACCACAATGAACCTATATACAAAATTTGAAAAAATCGAATAATTCTGCATGAAAAATCCATTTATCTAAATTAAGGGGGGGGGGTTAGCCCCCCGTCCCCCCTTTATACTTAACCAAAGAACCCCCAAAACTAATCAGAGAAGCGCCTTATCACAATGAACATATATATAAAATTTGAAGAAAATCGGATAATTCTGCTTAAAAAACCCATTTATCTATATCAAGGGGGGTTAGTCCCCCCCGTTTCCCCCTTTATACTTTACCAGTGAACCCCCAAAACTAATCAGGGAAGTACCTTACCACAATGAGCCTATATACAAAATTTGGAGTAAATTGGATAATTCTGCATGAAAAACCCATTTATCAAAATTAAGGGGGGGGGGGTAGCCCCGTTTCCCTCTTTTACACTGCACCAATGAACCCCCAAAACTAATCAGGGAAGCCCCTTCCACAATGAGCCCATATAGAAAGTTTGAAGAAAATCGGATAACTCTGCATGAAAAAAATAATTTATCTAAAATAATGGGGGAGGATTAACCCCCCCCCGTTACCCCCTTTATACTTAACCTATGGACCCCCAAAACTAATCAGGAAAGAACCTTATCACAATGAACCTATATACAAAATTTGAAGAAAATTGGATAATTCTGCATGAAAAAACCATTTATCCAAATTAAGGGGGGTTAGCCCCCCCGTTCCCCCCTTCATAGTTAAACAATCAATCCCCAAAACTAATCAGGGAAGCGCCTTATCACAAGGAACCTATAAACAAAATTGGAAGAAAATCGGATAACTCTGCATGAAAAATTCATTTATCTAAAATAAGGGGGGAGGTTTAACCCCCCCCGTTAGCACCTTTATACTTAACCTATGAACCCCCAAAACTCATCAGGAAAGAACCTTATCACAATGAACCTTTATACAAAATTTGAAGAAAATTGGACAATTCTACATGAAAAAACCATTTATCTTAATTAAGGGGGGTTAGCCCCCCCGTTCCCCCCTTTATAGTTAAACAATCAATCCCCAAAACTAATCAGGGAAGCGCCTTATCACAAGGAACCTATAAACAAAATTGGAAGCAAAACGGTTATTTCTGTCAAGAGTTATCGCGTTACGTACGTACATACGTACATACATACATACATACATACATACATACAGAACGGGCGGGCACATAAGCTCTCAGGCTTTGATAGCCTGTGAGCTAATAAATATTGTGATAACCAAAACATGCTAGATTGATTTTTGATAAGTGTGTTGATAAAATATATTTGTGATGATGTTAATCTTAATTTTACAAGGTCATTCAAAGAAGAGGTGACTTTCAGAAACCCATAGACTACTTCTACAAGGATTGGAAAAGCTATAAAGGAGGATTTGGAGAAATAGAAAAAGATTTCTGGCTTGGTATTATTATTTTCTTTTTTCGAGTACTGTTAATTTAATTATTTTTTTCGCATTAAAACTATCATAAAGTAGAAAAAAAACATATTTAGAGGTTTTATAAATTACGAAATCCATACTTACCACTCTTACAATCCATTACAGTTATAATGAATGATTAATTTCGTATAACATTAAATTAAAATATTGACATTAAAATTTATTATTAATGTTTGAAAATTATAATTAATGTAATATACAATTGCAAAATATATATTGTATTCGGCAATACATAGCAGCATTATATTGTTTAACATGAGGTTTTATTTTAATGTATATTTGTGCAACTGTTCAACAGTCTAAAAACTTTTAATACATAATATTTCTCGACAGGTTAATAGTCTTAAAAATTAAATATAAATAATTATATAAAATTTATATTTTTAAATTTTATTTTACTTTAATTAGCAATAATTTCAAGTATGATTCTCACTTGTATTGTCATTTTTTTACTACAATTCAATACATTATAACGACAGTGATAGACTAACTTAGGCCTCTAGACTATTGAATGAAAAATTCACTTTTTGCGTATTGTTGTCAACTGATAATTAAATATTCACTTCTCACTTTGTTTTTCACTTTCCCTCCATCATATGATGTCTACATTCCATTTCTGTTCCAATTTATTATTTAAAATTTATTTTGCTACATTTGTTCGAGAGTAAATCCTTTTAATTTTATTCATTGCTTCGTATCATCGGTCTTTAAAATATGCTTATTATTCTAAATTTGTTGAGATATCGTAATAGGTTTTATTTGTTACGAAGTTTTTTCTATCTTACTCTTTTTTTTAGTGTTTAGTACATCTCACGAAACCCAATTCGTCTCGCTCTGCTGTCTGTTCGTTCTCGGAAACTGCATAACTTAGAGACTTGAAATTTTGTGTACCTACAGCTGAATATCTATTGTCACACTGGAAATCAGGAAATGTTGAAAATGTCTTCATTGACGCAATATATTAGTTAAAACTCTTAAATCTCTAAAAAACATTCAACTAAAGTGTTGAATTTAATCAAACCGAAAAGAAAGAATCTCCAGAAGAGGGGGAAGAGTTGCTATAGTCAGAACATTGCAATAATAATAACAGATTGGACGTTTTCAAAGATCCCTATCTCATAAACTAGTCCACCTAGGAACGTGAAATTTCAGATAACACGCAACAACAAATTATCTTTTAGAATTTCTATTTTTTTTTTAAATTACTCCCACTAGAAGTGTTAATATCAATTAAAAATTTATTTAAATAAATTCGTTTCATTTCGTTTCATTGGAAAACCGCAGACGAACAGTCTGCACACTGTTAAAAATAAATCCTCAAATTCACGGTAAAACTACTGGCAGCAAAGTTGCCGGACTTTTTCCGTTCCGTTAGTAGATTTTCCGTTTTGAAAGATAAAAGAAGGACAAACTCCGTTTGCAGAAGCGGTAACTTTCCGTTAACGCTCTCAGAAATCATGGAAATATACCTGGTAGCACTGGCAGAAAAGGAAATTATCCGTAAAGAATACACTCGGCTTTAAAAATTTATCTCTCTACATGTGCTGCCATCTGTCGACTATTGTGTTAGTACTTACTCTCTGATATACTTCAAGAACATTTTTCGCCTGACATCGGGTTTGAACCAAGGATGACCATGCCTCGAATCAAGTGTCTTGCCCGTTAGACCAGTGGGCGCTTGTTAGAGTAGCAGTTTTAAAGGATGATATGGTTTTTTTCAAAATGGCGGCTTAGAACTTAAACAATTTGCAGTTTAGAAGCTTGGTAATTTTGAAGTTAATAGCGGGGAGATTTCGTTATGAGATGATGTTGATGTTTTAAAATTGTAATATTAATAGAGGATAAAAATATGAAATATATATATTCTTAATTTGATTGTTAGATGTAAAATATGAATGTTATATTTTGAAATACATTCGATAAAAAATGTTTGCTTTTTTGAGAAAATTGATTTTTTTTTCAACTATTATATATTTTTAAAATATGTTCGCTTAGAATATATTTTCAGTGCGAGTGCTTTTTATTACTTTAAAAAATAAATTTCGAATAATTTTAAATGAATGAGAAAATAGTTATTATTATTTTTTAATTCGAAAGCATTATTTTTATTTTTATTTATTTTTTATTATTAAAATCAATTTTTTTTTCACTTAATTTAACTTATTATATATTTTACTTAATGTATATTTTTTAATCTGTTTGTTTAGAATTTATTTTAAGTGCAAATATTTTCTTATAACTTTAAAAAATAAATTGCAAATAATTTTTAAAGAATGGGAAAATTGTTACTTTTTTTTAATTCGAAAGCACTATTTTGTTGTTTTAAATAAACTCGAAATTTTAATTTATTGAATTTTTAGTTTTTCTGTGCAACAACATGTCAGTTTTATTTATTTATTTTTTTTTAAGCATGCATGTTCTTAAACATACAGCAGATAACGGAATATCTCCGTTGGCACCTTTCGTCTCCGTCCGTTCTGATGTTTTCAGGAAATAGGAGAAAATTTTCTGTTGTTTAACGGAAAATACCCTTTTATCGCGAAAAGGGACTTTTTCTGTGAAATTCATGAAAAAAATACCCGTGAATTTCAGTTTATTTTTAACAGTGCACCTTTTCCCAAGGCCAAGGATTGCAGACTGAGCATTTTTCTGGCTCTATAGATTTTTTCAAAATTATTATTGCATTTATCGAAATGAGATTAACAGTATTGAATATATATATATTGAAATTAACTGATTGAAATAATATATTGAATATACTGAAATATTGAATATATTGAAATATTGAGTAATGAAATATTGAATAATGAAATTGAATAATTGAATAATGAAATGTTGAATAATATATTGAAATTAACAATTATGCGTATTTTTTACGACGAACACAGAAATCTAATTTTTATACAGATGGTGTAATTAGAACAAAAATTATTAATTAAATTAGCGTTATAAAAACTAATTTTTTATACAATTCAAAAGAACATTTGCAGCTTGTTGTGAAATTGCGAACACACATTGCTTGTTGTGAAATCGGAGACTTATGCCATCTAACAGCGAGACATCCCAGCTTTTCGCTTTTCGTCTCAACTGTTAAAGGAATGAAAAAAAAACAGAGATGTTGAGGATAGTAAGAGATTAAAAGCTCTATTATTTTCTTTAAATATTGAATTTACAGATTTAAAAATTATGCATCTAAGCATATTTTTTATGGTGAATCCATACATCCAATTTTTATAAAGATCACATTATTACATCCGAATTTATATTGTATCACAAAATGCTGATTTTTGTATAGAAAAAAGAAATATAACGCTAAGAGACAATGATGCAATTAATAATGCGAATAAGATTATTAATAAATATCGCTTTTAGTCCACATTACAGATATTATTATGACAAAGCAGAATGGCGGGCTTTTCCCGCTATCGGACTGGTTAAGATATGCAAAAAAAAAAACGAAAGAATAGAACGATAAATTTTTACTTTATATAAAACATGACTTTTTTCTTTGGAAAATGAAATTTATTTGGATTTATTAATTAAAGGATGAAGTGTTTTGAAATGAATATTAAAAGAAACCCTTTGTGCGATATTTGATAACACTTATCCGCTTGTTTGTTGTTGTTCTTGTTATAACAATTAATATAAAATATAATGACATGCGATAGTTAAACAAGTGATTCGGACATTTTTGTATACGAACTTTTCAATTATTTTTTGATTTCAAAGATATTTACAAACAAACAAACACATACACACACAGAGAGATACTTACACACACATATATGTAAATATTATACCTTAAAAATCAAAGTATAACTAACAGGTGCGTATATAAAAAAATAAGATTCTCTAAGAGAGGGCTGTGGTAAAAGAAGATTTTTCATGCATGAGTTTAACAGAGAATGAAACAATTATAAAAATACTTTTTCTTGTGTTAAATAACAACAAACATCAAGTATATCAGACAATAAAGTTAATTTAGACAAAGACGAAGTTAAGGTGCAGTTATTTCATAGTCTATGCAAGTCCGGCGGGAGAGTCCTAAATTACATGACTTCCTATTTTTCTGCAAACAGTCTCTGGTTATCAACAAAAGAAATGGGAATCTGAACAAAAGAAAAGGCTTTGTTCGAGTTGTCAACCAGGTTCCCTTCTTGACCTTTGAAATTTATACATGCTAAGAAATTCACTAAATATCAAAGAGTCTGAAAAACCACAATAACCAAGCCGAGGGTAAGTATGGTAATCTAGGCGGATCTTAGAAGGGAAGAATGTCACATAATTGGTCCGCTTTTCGAATACCATCATTTTTAGACAAATATCTTCTTCTTAAATTGTTATTGCTAATTTTATGGAAACGTATCCCGAAGATTTTTACTGTTGCAAATGTTGTAGAAACCTACTACGAAAACTTTTGTTTGTAAATTCTGGTATTCAAAAAACGATCATTTGGGAGTCCTGCATATACTAATTTAATAAACGATGCAGGCATATTTATTAAAAAATATATATTTCTCTTTTCTAGGTAACGACAACATATTTGCTTTGACAAATCAAAAACTTTATTCGGTGAGGTTTGACTTGAAAGATTTCCAACAAGAAAAAAGATATGCCCTCTACAACAAGTTTTGGATCGACGACGAAGAGCACAATTACACTCTTCATATTTCCGTTTATTCCGGAGACGCAGGTATTGTTGAAAACTATATACAGTATTTATTCATGTATCTTGCCCACCTTTTTCGCCATTTCTTCTGTTCTCAAAAGTAGGAGTTTTGAAAAATGATCGAGTTTTTTATAGTATATATTTTTTTTTTTCCGAAAGGCAACTTAGAAATGATCTTCTATATCAAGGTCGCCAGTTTGGCGTCCTTTTTCATCGATACATTTCGAATAGTATTTCTATTTAATTGTTTAACTAGCAGGCTTTGCCCACTACGTTGGTATAATTCTACGAATGCTTCGTGAATAAAATGAAATATATCGGTGAATGTGACCTGGTGTTTTAAAGAAATAATGACCTTTACTTGGAAAAGAATTCCGCATTGCTGGAAAAGATACGAACACCACTGTTTTATTGTATTTTCTAATGTGTCAGACACATTTTGTCCTGTTTAGTACCTACATTTGATTGATTGCAGTTAGTTTATCATTTATAGTAGGATTTTGTTATAGAACGATATGCAATATACTAAAACTATCCCAGAAAATTTATCTAACTAACAATGCCAGTCTCATCAAAATCCGTCCTGTATAAGTTTTACCTCGTCCAATCTTTAATAGTAATCGGATTCACTGGATTATAGAACTTCCCCGTATAACTCTATAACTAAGCAACGTAGAACAATATGCAGCATACTAAAACCATACCTAAAACTTAACTACCCATGAAAAGAAACTTTGCAATTCCAATCAAAATCCGTTCAGCAGAACTTTTAATAAGGCTAATTTTTCATAATCTGGATCACCTGATTATAGAACTTTCTCTAATAATTGTATAACTAAGCAATGTAGAACGATATGGAACATACTAAAAGCATACCTAAAAAAGTATCTACATAGCAATACAAGTCTCATTAAAATCCGTCCGGTTGAACTATTTAAAAAGACTAATTTTCATAATCGCGTTCACCTTATTATAGAACACTCCCTCATAGCTGTATAACTAAGTAACGTAGAACGATATGTTATATAATAAAACCTTCCCTAAAAAATTATCTATCTCGCGGTGTAAGCCTCATAAAAATACATTCAGCTGAACTAAAGTTATAAACAGCTGCAACGAAATTTCCATTTGGATTTTATATAGAGAGTAGAAGATGATAGCCATTTTGTGATTACGTAAAGTAAAAAAAATATATATTGTTGTGAGCTCGGGGTTCGAAAGGACTGATGCCAATATATAAGAACAATAAAAAGGCTTTATTCACTATAAACAGTGCAATACCTTCACAAATATCTTCTGAAAATTACAAGATATTCAGTAATCTTCAAATCCAATAAAAGCTAAGCAAAATTTCACACAGAAACAATGCGTTCAATACGACGTATCAACGACAAAATCGATCCGAGAAACACAGTTCTCAATGCAAAGCCTCTCGTATGAATTCAATCGCAGTTGACAGACAACTAACTAACTGAACTGATGGTGGTCCTTATATAGGTTTCAGAGATCTTTCCAGATTATTCCAGAGCCTTCAGATGCTAGAAATTACCAGAAAGTGCTTTAACTTTCAATAGAGAACCCAAGCAAGAAAGGATCCCAATGTATAGGTATAAGGGGGTGTGGTTGCACAAAAAGTCGCCAAATCCGTCGCCAACTTGGCGACATTTGGCGATATATCGCCAAATTTGGCGACAAAAATAAGTCGCCAAAACCATCGCCAACTTGGCGATAAACCCATTCCTTGGCGATTTTCCAATAGAACTCATTATAAAAACCGATGCTGTAAGGTTGTTTTCCTTGCAAACCACCTGAGGCCTTTAGCATTGAGTTACATGATGCTCAATAGGAAATACATTAATAATACTGCAATTTTCACAATAATAAAATAAAATAAATTTAAACAAATGGAATATTTACAGATATATACAAAATTTATAACATTTCCATTTGGATTTTATATAGAGAGTAGAAGATGATAGCCATTTTGTGATTACGTAAAGTAAAAAAATATATATATTCGGAATTTGCGGTATGAAATCAACATTTCTGAATAAAAGAAGGAGGCTAAGCTGGCAACACTGTTCTGTAAGATAAATGACATTTTAAGAATTTAATACAAGATGTGTTACAGTTTCAAATGTTCGTAGATAATTTTTGAACTGGAAAGAAGTATTCTGAATTCTCCTCTATGTGTATTTTTACTGTTTTATTCAACAAAACAATCTACCAAGTTTACGAAATTATCACTGTAAACAAATCAGCACTCACGTATCCCAGTTTTAAGGATATTGCTTTATCAGTTGTAATACCATCTGCACAGAGCTGTGCTTCAGCTGAAAGAAAGTGATCGCGGAAAATAAATAAATATTTTTATTCTAAAGTACCAAACTGAAATATTGTAAAATGAAAACTTTGAGGATGTATGATGTTTTCTTATTTCAAATTATACCGTAAACCTGATGCGATAATTTCCGAACCTTTGCTTTTTAAACAGATTGAGCTTTGTAATAATATCATTAACCGTAGGAAATTGAACAGTTTTTAGAGTCTGGTGGGTCTGTACGGGGGTTCGCAGGAGGCAGAGCTAGCTCCCTAGTTTATTATGGAATACCGTATTTCTTTTCACGTGAAATGTTTATTCTTTCATATTTACATTTAAATTAATCCTTTCGAAATAAAATACGGAAGAGAAGCCGAATTTTGACCAGTTCACTTATTTTCAGGTGTAACTGACTTCATTTTATACACGTGGTCAATCTATTCGTCTACTAAACTAAAAAAAATATTTAGAACAGTTCGTTTTTGAAAATCTTAAGTTTTATTTTAATTTTAAAAATTTGTCAAAAGTAGTCCAAATCCAGCGACTGGTCGCCTATATTGGATCCCGAGTCTTCTAAAGCGGACCAAACAATATTGGGCTGCTTTAATGAGTATGGAATATAACTAATTTTATTAAAAGCAAAGTTTGTGATTAATGAAATAATAATAAAAAAAAACATCAATGCAATACAATGAAAACAAATGTCTGAAAGGGATATTAATTGTTTTAAATCAAACGTATTCAAAATATAAATCAAAATTGTAAGTAGCTAAAAATAGAAATTATCGAACTAATCGTCAATTACTTAAATATCATGCAAGAAGAGATGCAAGGCTTTCACACGAATTTCTTTTGTTATTTTTTTATTCCAGCGCACACAACATGGAAGCATATTTGGCAATCTGAACACTGAAACATCTCTGCTATTTTAGTTTTCTTACAAATTAGGCAAAACCAATCATCATTGTCTTGATTTTTCTTTTTATATTCTAAATCATTAGACATTTTTTTTTGCAACAGACGTTTTCTTTGCCTTATGTCTGTAGTTTTTTCCTCCCATCATTTTCTTTCTAATTAAATTACGCGTATTTTTTAAAACTTGATGTTCCGATTACTTTTGTGCTTTCATAACTTCCCTTTTTTGTCGTTTTTTTGTTTGTTTTTTAAATTTCAAGGTTTACTTTATATGGCGAAGATGTTAACACAGCTGTTTTTTGGCTCCCTCTCTACTTTGACTTAACACTGATTTTGGCAAGGCCGATAACATTTCTAATTATTTTTTGGCTTTTTAGCGGTGTATGTAGCTACAGCCTTCTTGCAGGTCAAACTTTCACAACTTACTCTTTCGTTTCCTATATCTTTGACAACTCTTGCTGTCACTGATATTTTTCTTACAGAGTGTTTGTTTGTGTCGTTTTCATCCTTTTTTTACTCTCTTAGTTTTAGTAGGTTTCATGATTACTGACTATGACTCCGAAATCTCACTAGCAGAAGGATCAACAGATCTATCTTCAGCGCCTATCTCTTCGTCAAGAATAAGTGCGAAAGCAGCTGCGAAATGACGACTTTTAAAAACATGCCTGTTAGGAGGACTAATGCCGTTTTCTGTAAAAGCTTGGACGGCGGTTTCAACGATGTCTGCTCTGTTGTAAGCGATAGTTAAAAGCTGGGGGACTTGCAAAGTTTTTAGATGGTAACCTTCATGAGCTTGAAGCTCATAAAGGCTCGATTCTTGTGCCTCTAAATATCGTAACAGGTATTTAAGGGTTTTAAATAAGGCAACAGTCCTCGAAATCCATTACTTACTTTTCAAATTTATGATCGTATATCTGGTCCAATTTCAGCAACTTAAATTGATCCAGTTAAAAAAAACTGCGTCATTTTTTAAAACAGGTAATCTCAAGACTAAGAATAAAAACAAAAGCACAAAAATTCGCCTAAAAAATATGCGGAATAAACACATGAAATTAGATATGTATATGAAAACATAACTACTTACCTTAGTTTTAAAGTATTCTCTTTTAGTAGGAAAAAATTACATCAAAACAGCCATTTTAGTTATTTTTAAATTGTCTGAAAACAGCACGTGGAAGGCGGGTGCTTCTTCCAATCATAAATGACTTCATTCTGATGAGTAGTATTTCAGCGGTATATGGCGTCTCTTTCTGAAAGTAATTGCAAAATTGCAGCAGTCCATTTAAAGCAGCGGTCCAAATATGGCTACTCTCCCCTACTTACGTAAAAGGGATTTTGAATGCGCATAATTTCTTTACCACTTAAAAAAATATAAACACTCATTATTTAAAAAAATAAAGGATAGCCAGACAAATATTGTAAAACAAATGTCTAGATGTCTACATATTAGATGAAATGTTAGTGTTTATGTTTTAGAACTACAAATAGTCATCCGTATTATAAAGAATACATTGGTGGATGTAACATAATACATTAAACTGTTATTTGAAATACTTGGGTTAAAAGACAAAATTGTTTTATCTTCATCTCATCTAAATGAATAAATTGAAGATAAAGATTATTAGATAATTCATTAAAGAATATAGTTTCATTAAAATATTTCACATTTAGCTGTAATAGGTAAGTATTTCACATATAAATAAGTATGTATAGGTAAGTAATTAAAGTATTTCACATATAGCTGTTTTATTTATTATGTTTTTAACTATAAAGAGCTTTTTATAATTCGAAAAAAAATGAGCGTACAAATTCCTTCTAATTTTTATATAATTTTAATAATATTTATTATAAATCATTTATTTTTTCGGAGATTCGGGTTTACTATTTTTTTTAAATAAACGCTAAGAAGTTTGTACTCACCAAACATCACTTCTTCACATGTACTTCTTCTTTCATCGATTATCTATATTGTATCTGTTCAAAATGAGCTGGCCTGCAACGTAAAAGAGGCACTTCTAGGTATTCGGTAACCTATAAGCAAAAGTCCTAGAAAAGTGGCGGAGTAGACATGTGTTATGCCAATATATTTCAAAACTGCAGGGAGGGATATTTGTGGGGCCGGAATTTGTCGGATTTCCGTCACCCTATGATGTCGTCCCGAAAATATTTTTGGTATCAACTAGTGAAATGCCGGGATTAGTTATGAGCATTGATCTACTTGAAAAGAGGTGATGTATTTATATCATAATACTGACACTTGGTGATTTCCATTATTCTAACGATATTTCAGATAATCGTCCGAAGTTATTACGATATCATTTTTTTTCTGTCTGAGTAATCATTGCAGTATTTGCAGAATGTAAGTGTTAATTTACTTTCCTTTTTAGGTGATTCAATGACATATCACAATAATCAATCTTTTTCAACTAAAGATCGAGATAATGACAGTAGCAAATCCAGACACTGTGCTGAAGAGTTCAAAGGAGGATGGTGGTACAACGATTGCCACTATGTCAATTTGAATGGCTTCTATCACAAGGAAAAATATGACAAATGGGATGGAATAAGTTGGAAAGCATGGAAAGGAAATAGTGAATCTATGCAATGGACTGAAATTAAAATCCGTCCAAAAAATTTCACAGTTCCTGCCTCATGAGAAGTAGTCCTTGATTAACTTTGAATTTAACGGTTTTCTACTACATGTTGCTAAGATATTGAAAAATTTCACTGCTACCATAAGTTATGATAAAAATGATTTGAAAATAAATAAATGCTTTTATAAGTAAGTGTAGCTATGATCAGTATATTTCTAACGTTTCGATGTCAAAATGAGCAGTATTATACACAGTGTAGATGCATAAAAAAGAATGCTAATAAAAAAACACAAAAATCATACCTTGGAAGATATATATATATATATATATATATATATATATGCTTGTGTGAGTGTTTGTGTGTGTATGTATATAATTTGAAAATACATAGACGAAACATATGCAGTTCTTGAATGTCTACATAGTGTTGACCAAGGGTCGAAGTGGAAAGGCTAAAAATTATTCCCCATCATACTCGATCAGTTATTCGAAACAAATGTCTTTTCATATTCAATAGAAATAAACCATACAATGAAGATAATTGTATCGAAACCGCAGTAGGAACAATAAGATGTTTATAAAATATAAATTACTTTTCACTTCGACGCGCGCATTACCATTCAGACTCATTTTTCAAAACAATATGAATTTCCAATTGCACAAGTTACTGGATTTTATGAAAAAATATCAACACATTGGAGCAATATTTGGATACAATATTTCAATGAGGAATCAACTTCATAGATTCAGATAAAATAATAGGCGAACTATTGTAGAAAAACACTTTAGAAAAATTCAAATGTAGTACGTACAAATATTCACGTGCTTTAGCCATTTATTAGAAAGCTTGTTACACTCAATGTAATCTGATAACGATTTACCCTGTAAAAAATAGCAAATGTTTATTAATATATAACAATTATCGTTATTGCGACCTACGGAAATACAATATAATCTCTTCCGAGTTATTTTCGATACCGTAAAGCATTCCTTTATCTTTAGAAATCTCTGAAATCAGTAGAATTGTGACATTTAAAGAAGCTTTTCTGAAACGAAAGTTTATTCTGTTGTAACTTTGAAAACGTTTTCGAGTAGTTTTTAAGGTTTATTAATCAGTTTTCTCAACACAAATATCGTTTTTTCGGATGCTATCCATTCTCAAGTAAACATTTTCAGCTGAGTAACGTACATGCAAGAATAACAGAATATTGTTAATTTGAATGTTAATGCATTTATGAATACATACACACACACATATATATAATGAACGAGCTGTTACCCGTGACTTCGTTCACGTAACATATATAAAACAATGAATTCATAATAAGAAAAAAATTTCGATAAATAAAATAACATATACAATTAACAAACTTTTTATCACATTTTTTTGTAGAAAATACTTCTGATAATACTAATTTGCATATTTTTGTTTTTATATTATTTAAATTTATTTCATGCGCTTGAAATTTCATACGCTTTCTCTAAGATTAAGCGTGGAGTATTTTTTCCTTCTTATTCTATTCTATCATTTCTATTTATTCTATTTTACTTTTTTCCGTTCATGGAAATTGATTTATTTTGTGTTTTCGTGTCGAAACATATTGTTTAAAGTGATTATTTTAGTAAATGTTTTTCATATTACATGATGTTTCTATTCAAAAACACTTCACTTCTTGAAAAAAAAATAATGAAGATATATGATATTTAAAAAAATAATAAGAAATGGTCGAGTTATTAATTGCTTTATATTGCGAAAAAGATCTAATTATGGAAAAACATTGTGATATTGATTGTTGTGTTGTTGTTTAGGATTATGGGAGTTTTGAAATTTAATTGGAAAATTTTCCAATGATGGACAAATAATACCTTTCAGAGATATTGTTAGCTGTAGATTTAGATATTTTTTTCATTTAAAGAAACAATTTAATCATCAGAGAAATATAACTGATTAGAACTTTTTCTTAATTGGATTTTCTCTTTCATTTTTCATAATCATGGTGCCTTTAAAAAATAGGAGGGTTTTTTTTTTTTTGCTTAATTTGTGGCATAAACTCTTCTTTGAATTTCACATGAATGATGTCACAGACAAACCCTATTCTCTAATGGATATTGCATATGTAATAACTTTTACATCGACTTTAATATATTTATTTAATTTCATCGAAATCAAGGTTATGGAAGATTTTATTTTAAAAGAATGTTAATCTTAAGTCTCGGCCGCCAACAAATTGTGTGAAAATTACGCCACTTTGTGTAACTATTATAAAATTTTAATATTTTCTGAATGATTACCGGCACATGATTTAAAACTCGACGTCACTTTTACCAGAGATAGCTTTTCCTTTGAACTAATACTTGTCAAAATTTAAAATAAATCTTTCACTCCATGAATCATGTACAAAAAGGCATTTGTATTTATTTAAAACATGAAAGCATTTAAGGAAATCCAACATAGAAGAAATTAAAACACTAATATTATTAAATATATCAATTTAACGAAGAAATTATGTTTACAATGTCCGTTAAACAGAATTTGTTAAAATTGCTTTTAAAAATTGTTTGATTTTTGATGCAAAGCATTATTTCTAAAAAGTATAATGTTCATTAAAGATTTGGTTTCTAATTTCAAAGTTAGGGAAATGTAAATAATGCCACTTTGACGAAATTATAAAAAATGTATTAGTTTTTTTTTTTTTTTATTAAAATGAATGCTTTACATGAAAAGATATTTTCATGTAAAAGCATTTCTTGATAAGCCATTTTATTTTTAATACCTTTCTGAAACGTTTAAATAGACATTTCTAAAGATTAGTTAAAAGAAAGTACTATATTTCCCCCTTAAAATTCAATTAGTGTTAATAGTGGGCAGTAATTATCCACCTAAATAGAAGGATCTTAAATCTGCCTCTTGATTCAACAGAGAGCTACAAAAATCTAGTATGAATTAATTTCTAAATGTCGATATGTTTGGAGACAACTTTTGTTTATGTAGAATAAAATGAATCATGGAGGTTTAACATTTAAATATATGTTTTTATTTCTTAGAAAATTTACTTTAATATTACAAATATTTGGCCTGTTTTATTTTAAATATGACGCAATATGGTTCCAGGTGAAATCTTTTCTTAATAATATATTTCTTGATTATTTTTTCTCCTTCTAATTATGACAAACCATTTTCACAGAAAACCTCTTCTTAACGTAACAGATATTTATGCAACATGTATAATTGAACTTAATCTACTTTTTCGAATCAAATATGACATCATATTCATCATCATTTTAATTTTCATATTTCACGAGGAAATCGTTTAATTATAAATGAATTGCTGAGGGAAAATTATTGTTATTGGTTTTGAATTTTACAAAACGATTGATTGTTGTCATATGTCATTGAATTATCTGAAAAGGAAAAATAAAATATGTAGAAACTCCAATGATTGTCCAAGCAGAGCAAAAGATCTCGAAGTTACTTTGAACAAGAATTTCAATTATCGTTAGATTAATCGAATTCGTCCAGTGAATTGTGATATTTATACATCACCTCTTTTCAAGAAGATCAAAGGTCATAGACTCAAGAAATCGAAGTAATCGATGGATTTATTTAGTTTATACATATTTCAAAAATAACAATGAGTCGCTATCACAGGGTGATGAATATCCGGCAATTTCTGTCCTCACAAATATCCCCCTGCTAGTTCATATATTGACATATGACAGGATTACACACCTACCATGCAAAGCCTTTTGTCTACATATGACCCAACCCCTAGAAGTTCCTCTTTTTATGTTGAAAACTTGTTCACTTTTAACAAGAGTACATATATTCGATGAAAAAACAAGGACATCGAAGAAGTGATGGTTCGTGAGTATAAATTTCTTAACGTTTACTTCATAAAATAGTAAACCCTTGTCTCTCAAAAATAAACGATAGCACTATAAATATATATTTTTTAATAAAATGTAAAAATTAAAAGGAATTTATGTATTTATTTTTTGGAATTCAAAAAAGTCATTCATACTTAAAAACATAATAAATAAAACTGTTATATGTGAAATACTTGGGAGCAAAGACTAGATTATTTTTATTTTATGAATTAAAAGAATAAATTTAAAATAAAAATATTGGATAATAAATTAAAAATATTAAAATAAATATTTGCGCTAAATTGATATTTTAAATTTAGAATTACCTAGTCGATAAAAGTGTGGTTATATCACCATAAGGAACAACATTCTTGACATGAATGTTATACGCCAGTCATACGAAAACTAAATACTTTACCTTGATAAACCATTCAAAATGTGAAAACACTACAATCAGTTAATTTCATCTCAGAAGCACTCAGGATTTATGAAACCCTTCTTAACAACAATGAATATCGAAGCATTGAAGAAATACAGTAATTTTTTAGATTAAATGTGTTCCAGACTGTCTGTTTTAGATATATCTTTAAGTACACTGTTAAAAATTTGCAGCAAACTGTCCAGTCATTTGACCGTTTTCTACAAAAACGGTTACATAACCGTAATTTAACTCTATTCTGACCATAATATGGGCAATAATATGGTCAGAATATTGTTAAATTATAGTTATGTGACCGTTTTATGTAAAAACGGTCGGATAACTGGACAGTTTGCTGCAAATTTTTAACAGTGTAGCTTCAACGGTAAAATTTTCTTCCTTTGAGATATTGCAAAGTGAAGAGTAACTCAAAACAAAGACATTTAATATACAACCGAAAGAGTTGTGTAATATTCTAATATATACAAATCTACCAAAAAAGTTACACCAAATAATTAATATAATAAAACATTAAAAGTTTTAAAAGTTTATCGATATATTTCATCTAACTCTTATTGCATTTTAGATTTTGAATTCATTATGTTTTGAAAATGGAATTAAAAACTTACTTTTTTGTTTTATTTTATTATTTAGAATGCATTACGCTACAACATTAAACTTTTTTTTTCAAAACAGGGAAAAAAGTAGGCGGTATTAGTTAATAATATTTTTGAATTACCAGCTTTAAAAATGAATTCACCCTCATGTAATTCACACGTTAGTAACGACAGCTATACACTTTAAAATACGGTTAATTGTTTTTTAATCCAGCTCTTATCTTTTTAAAGTTTACAAAATTACAATAAACGCCTATTCCGAATTATCAACGATTCTGAAAGTGCACCTTTATCTTCAAAAACCTCTGAAATAAATAGATTTATGAGATTTAAAGAAGTATTTATGAAACCAATATCTCTTTAACTGTCTCCAAATTTCGGAAATATTTCTGAATAGTTTTAGAGTTTATAAATCATTTTCTTAACACGAAATTTTGTCTTTTTGGATGCTGTCCATTCTCAAGAAAACATTTCTAAGTTCACCAAACATAATAAATTAACAGCAGTACATTGCCATTATAATCTTAATTCTAATAATATTATAAATGTGAAAGTGTGTGTGAATGTTTGGCAGAAGACAAAGTAAAAACAGATTATTTAATGCCTTGGTATGTTTGCATATCTAGTTATTATAACACAAAAAAGAACATAGGCTATGTGTCATTTACTTTATTCAAATATTTTTCTTATTAATTCAAAACTGCATTATTTTCATAGCGGATCAATGGACCTTTTTCGGATAAATTTTAATGATTTATCTTTACAAATATTATGTTTTTAAGTATGAATGATTGTTTTGAATTTTAAAAAATCCATGTATAAATTCTTTCTAATTTTTACATTTTTTAATTAATATTTATAGTGCTCTCGTTTATTTTTTTATACGAGGGTTTACTAATTTTTGAAGTAAACGTTAAGAAATTTACTCACCAAACGTCACTTCTTCGCATGTCCTTGTTCTTTCATCGAGCATATATACTGTGGTTAAAAGTGAACCTACATGCAACGTAAAAAAGGGCACTTCTAGGGGTTGGATCATATATAGACAAAAGGCCATGAATGGGGGGAGTGTAGTCCGGTGATATGCCAATAGATGAACACGCAGGGGATATTTGTGAGGACAGGAATTGGCTGATATTGGTCAACCTATGATGTCGACACGTTCTTATTTGTGAAATATGTATCAACTAACAAAATCCCTCGGTAAGTTAGATTTTCTCCCTCTATGAGCACTGATCTAGTTGCAAAGAGGTAATATGTCGATATCATAATACTATCACTGGTCTATTTCCATCACTCTAACGATAATTGAAATAATCGTTCAAATTGATGTCGAGATCTTTTTTTTTTTCTGTCTAGGTAATCATTGCAGTTTGTAAATGTAAATTAATTTTTCTTTTCAGGTGATTCAATGACATATCACAACAATCAATCGTTTTCGACCAAAGATCGGAAAAATAACAAAGACAAATTCGAAAACTGCGCTGAGAAGTATAAAGGTGGATGGTGGTACAACTACTGTCGCCAAGTCAATTTAAATGGCTTGTATCAAAAGGGAAAATCTGACACCGAGGATGGAATAAGCTGGAGAACATGGAAAGGTGATAATGAATCTCTGGAATGGACTGAAATTAAAATCCGTCCAAAAAACTTCACAATTTCTTTCTCATGAGAAGTAACAATCGCTCAATTTTGAATTTAACGGATGTCTACTATCTGCTGTTAACATGTTCAAATGATTGACCTACAACACAATTTATGATGAAATTGATTTAAAACTAAAAAAAAAAAAAAAATGCTTTTTTAAATTCTTATTCGTGTCTTTGATGATAGCCAGGTTCTGGTTGAAAGCGCTCGTAAACTCCTGCGAACTTTTTAATATTTATTTTTTGGTTTTAATGTTTCAAAACTTTTATTGGTTTACACCTATTTTAGTAATGAATAAATTATAAATAATTTTAAATGTTTCATTTAATAATGAAATAAAAATGTTTATACATATACCAGTGAGAAGACAAAGTTATGCTCGGTTCCTATTGGGAATTTTTAGAAAAGTCCTTCAGATTTTAACAGAGAATGTTTTCGCCAAATTTTGAGAAATTTCGGCGAAAAATATCGAAAATTTGGCGACATACTTTCATTTGGCGAAATGCATGTGTTTTGCTATTGATAAACTTGAAAGTCGATTTTACTGCCAAATATCGCCAATGGCTCCAACATTTTGCTAAATACTGCCAATTTTGGCGAAATGTTGCTAACTTTGCGATTTCGCAAGAAACCATAGGGCCCCCAAAATTACCCACTAATCAAGTTTTTTGAACATGTGGACTACCCAAAGGTAATTTCGTAACCCAAAATGGTAAGATTAAAAAAAAATATTGAAAATAGTTAGAGCCCTTCTTTAGATAAAATTTGCACACACACACATATATGTGGAATAATGAGAAGTATCAGCAAAAATCTATTAACTATATGAAATAGTAATATCCGTGAGCTGTGATAAACAGAAGCACAAATCCGAGTTCACGCAATCCAAGAAGTAAAGCGCACAAGTATTAACGAGTGTTCTATAGCCACAGTTGGCTTAGCCAGTGTTTAGCCACAGTTGTTTGTTGTTATTCTATGCAAGGCTTAGAGAAGCTTGCAAAATAGTGTATTTAGAGAAAGACTGAAAGTCGTCTGTCGAAAGTCATTGTTTAGTCATTCCAATCGAATTATATATTGAATATCCATTTGTATATTTTATTGTTTATTAAACCTGATTGTTTGTATTTGTTTTTGAATAATCTCAATTCTTGTGAAATCATACATTATTTATCTTAATCTCACAAATATATGTATATATATTTCGTTCAATACGTTTGAAAACTACTGAAGTTACAAACACTAAAAAAGAGCTCTTAAAAATCTAACATAATATATTCTTCGATCAATGTTTTAATTTAAACATTCTAAGACTCAAAAGCAGGTATATAGAACTAATTGAATTACGAAAATATTAAACAGTAACATAATATAAAATAAATAAAATATATTACAAATATTTGCTTTCCGTATTATTGTCACGACTTCAAAAAAATATATATAATAGATTTGAATATTTAAAAATAATTTTTATGTCAAAGAATGTATTAAAGTGGTAACTATCCTAGACATTTTGCTCATGTGTTTCAAAATTTTAAAATAAAAATAAAAGTGTGGAAAAACTTTCAGTTTTTATAAAACGAGATACTAATGTAGATAATTAAAATATTATATGAAATACAAAAACAAATCAAGACATAATCATTTTCTAAATTGTAACTGTTTTTTAGAATGACCCATATAGTATTTTCAATTATTATTTTTTTAAGATGGTGGTTAAAATGTAAAAGTAAAATTTTTTATCGGAAAGAATTGACATATTGCTTTCTTTGTAAAGAATTTGATTTTATTGAAGAGAGCTAAAATTACTTTGTATAAGTTTCTCAAAATGACATCTCTTCTATTTCGGAATTAGAAACCAAATCTTAAAAGGCATTATATTTTTGACAAATAACGTTTGACATCAAATATCACGTATTCTGCTAAATGTATTTTTGTATTAAACGTACCTTTTGCAATTCGTGTAACTCACATTGCAAATATGATTTCTTACTTGAAATATATTGTTTAATAGATTAATGTTATATATTTTTTAAATGTTACAATAATATTTGATTTATTTTTCCATCAAAGAATTAAAAGAACTCAAGCAATTTTAATGCAACACACCAGGTTGCTACGCAGCTAGTTTACTAATTATTTTTAATTATTTTTTCAAGAATTTTAAATCTCGTTAATATTTTCTCCAAAAAATCCATTTACTCATATTTTTGTAACATCGTAACGAATCATATTTCAATTTGCATATGTAGATATCAATTTAATATCCGAACTGATTCAAACTGTATAAAAATATTGCTTTAAAATTTTATACAAATGTGATCATATTTAGCTTCTCTCAAATACTTTAACCGCACGTGTTAAACAAACTTTTTGAATAAATTTAAAAGTATTTGATATCTCATTAGAATTCTCAATGAGGAAAAAGTATTTTTAATTCTGTGCGTTTGATACATTCCGTTGAAATGAATAATAATGCTTTGAAACTCTCAACACTGACTGCAAAATTTTGTAGGTTTTGTCTCAAATGTTTTATTGAGAAAAGGAACAATAATTAACTATTGCTTTATTTTCAATACATTTTGTAAGTTATAGAATGATATTTCTTTTGTTTCTATAAGATTTACTTATAACGATTAATTTCAATAGATAACATAATAATACATAATATAAGGGAAATGAAATTAACTTTATTTCATATATATTCTCAAATTACAACTTTACCAGGAATAGATTTTTTCATCCACATAAGTAGCGAAATTTATATTTTCAGTGAATATATCAGTGGTATGTTTTGTAGAATAGGAACAAACTAAATAAACAAATCTCCATGCATGTTTTTGTACAGATATATCATTTATTAAATGTCAGCAAATAAATTCATGGACGGCAGGCGTCCAATATTCATTTTCAAGAATTATGTTCTAAACATACATCACTCTGTCTGTTACGCAAAAATATATAATACATAAAACATTCTTCGTAAATAATAGAAAACATAAACAAGCAGATTGTTTTGTAAATATGAAATAAATTTCAAAATTCCTTAAAAATGACTAACTTTCTGTGGAATGCTCTTTTCTGGTGAAGTCCACTAAAGGGTAAAATGTATTTACTTTCATGAAATAGCAGCGAAATATATATGTATATATATATATATATATATATATATATATATGTTACGATCAATATGATTAATCCGGTCATTATTAATAATAACCGGTTATTATTAATAAGGACCGGATTAAACATATTGACCGTAACATACATATATATAAATATATATTTTGAAATATTTGGTTAAATGTACACGTTTGAGAATGTGAAAAAAAAATATGGAGATAATTCGAAGAAAACGTTATTTTCATTTATTTTGTTATTATTTAACATATCCAGAGCCAGGAATTTTAATACGATAATCTAAAGTCTTTTGAAAACCAGTTTTGAGAAATTTTTGTTATAGAATTTAAAATAAACCATTTTTTTATCGTAAGATAGGTGAGTTTAAGTATAAAAAAAAATAATAAAACTTCGATGGAAAACATATCATTTCTTAAATTATATAAATATTAAATATATGAAAACGTTCAAATTGAATGACAATTTATTTTAATATATTTTAACAAGTTATTTATTAATTTATATAAATATGATTCCAACGCATGCATCTCGGAATAACATTACTGCCTAAATTAGTCTTTAAATTTAAAAAAAAAAAAAAAAAAAAAAAAAAAAAAAAAAAAAAAAAAACTATTTTGTATTTATTTAACGATTATTCCTTTAGATGTTTCTCCCCAATTAAATTGGTTTCAATTAAAATATCGATTTCTTGAATTTTCCGTAACATTAAGGAACAATGTATATTTTAACCTAGATATATTTCGTTCGTATGAGATATAAAATCAGAGATAGCTCTCTTTAAATTTTAATTAGAACTGTTATTTAGAACATAGTTTTTATTTAATCCTGTAAAGATGTTTGTTAAGTAAATGTTGCAAGTACGCAAAGTATAGCAGTGTAATCAATGTACTAGCATAATTAAATTACACCAGTGGACACGTGCGAAGATTTCGCACCGAAGTTTTTTTTTCCAGCAATATCTAATACTTGGAAGATATTTTATATATATTTAGCAATAATAATATATATTAATAATATATTTAGCAATATCTAATACTTGGAAGAATACTTTTTAGATGCAGGTTTAAACTTCTAAAAAAAAAAAAATTAACGATAAAAATATCTGCAAACAACATTAGTCAAGCCAGAATAACATCTCATTTATTCCCTAAAAGTTACAGTAAAAATTTATTGAAGGTAGCAAAAGACACGCGCGAGGAAAAAAAATAGCAATCGTATTTTAACTGCATTATAGGATGTCGTCATCTTCTTTCTGTAAAACATGGGACTAAGAAACAGATATATTGAACATATATAAAACATAATTTAATCTAATATAACATAGCACACCTTTTAGGCTACCAGTGAAATAACACTGCTTCGATTGATCGATGGTGTCTTTTTCTTCTAAACATTTCAATTTCAATTTCGCTTTTTAATCACAAATATAAAGTAAACCCTTGCGAAGAAAACATTTTATTCTATGTGTATTATTTATTATTTTATAATCATTGTTGAGCACGGTATAATGCAGTATTTTATTTTTGCGGCAACATTGATTTGAGAAAAACCTGTCATTTCATTTATTAAAACAATGCTAATTTAATTTTTAATTAACTGAAATTTTTTATCAAAAACATGTTTTAACGAATTGTATGTGTACCATGTCAGAAACCGTTTCAAAAACCTTCCGAATGATACCTCACTCATTGTTGTGCGTTTTGTAAATGCATAGAAAAAGGGATGTTGACAACAGAAATAATATATATGAGGACGTGAGTTTCAAAACTCGCCTTATCGAAAAAATCAAATTCGATGAAATCGCGAAAAACCTCTGACTGTTTCCATTGGTTTTAATTGTAAACCAATATTTTAGAACGCCAGAAATTCATGCTAAAACTAGTTTTTCTTAGGATTGTAGTGTTTTTTTTTCAGTGAAGATTTACCACTAGAATAGATTGATAGAGAAAACACGATTTTTTTAAATTTTGGATAAGACGAGTTTTGAAATTCATGTCTTCATATGATGATTAATGTTTTTGTTAACATTTATAGCTTTCACGAGCATCCTATCCATTTTAACCCAAAATCTTCGTTACAGGTGGAAAACATGAATGCAAGATTAAACATAGTAATGGACATAGTAATGGGTTTTTTAAATCTTTCGTTGAATGAACTAATAATTTTCAAACAAACAAATAAATCCAACGTATGAGAAAACAGTTTTAAAAACGATTTGCAAGAACGATTTGCAACAAAATGCAAGATTTTAAATTAAAAATAAAAAAAAAACTTTAAAACGGAAATGTTTCATATTTAAAAAATCACATATAGAAAAAAAATCTAATATCCGATTATAACATTTTCTTCTTTATATTTTGTAAAAGCCGAATTTTATCAGTTCGATTTTATTATCCCCGGATAAGGAAAACTTTGCACAATTTTATCTTTTTGAATCCAACCAATCATAAAAAACACGTATGGAAGAAACAAATTGAATTTTCGACTACAACAAGTTATTATTAATATGCCTTGGAAGCAAAATTTCATTAGTTTGGATTTATTAACCCTGAATGATTGAAAATTTTCATGATTTTTAAACCATGAAGTGCAAAATTTGAGCACAGAACTTTCATACAATATATTGAGAGAAATTGTCTTTTAATTCATTTTATTTAAAAGTTGTATAAAAAAGCATTTCTTACAATTTTCTTGAGAAATGTAATTTAATCAGAATATAGTTTTCACCACCTATTGAAACTAGTCGTTGGGGGCCACCGTAACACTTACCCCTCATAGATATGCATAACATAAAATATGAAAATAAAACGTGTGTAAACTATTTATAAAATGCATTGCAATTCGAATAAAATCGTGGCTTGATGACATCATAAACTTTAAAAGCTCCTTTACTAAATTGCGTAAAAGAAACATCCTTAAAACTCCAAAATTGATAATCATATTAACTAACGGTTTACTGCGTCGGATTAATCGTCTCATTTCCAATTAAAATATATTTTTGAATTGAAATTTGAATAAAACACAGGGTCATGAAAAATCGAAGAGTATGGATAATATAATTACAAATATCTCGGCAACTAATTATTCGATCGACTTCATTCTTTATGCATAATTTATGTTTTTTATTGTCTTTCACATTCACTCCTTAATATAAGCAATTTCGAAAATTTATATATACTTTTTATCAGAACGAACATTTCGAGAGTCTGAAAAAAATAGTTCCGGATAATCGAGATTATTGAAATTCAATAAGCTTCTTCCCATTAATACATACTAAGTACATACCAAATTTCAATTCTCTATTTCAGTTTGTTTGGGAGATAGAGCGTTTACAGACACACACACAGACACAGAGACACACGCACAGAAAGACGAGAGGCAATTCTTTTTTTTCTAAAAAGAAGTTTTACGGAATCTCCAGTGTCTGAAACGTGTAAATCCGCTACTTTTTTTTCGATTTTCAAAACGATTACAGAACACCCTACACTGTGTATGATGGGTAAGTAATAAAAGATAATTCTACATTTCAATTTTTATGAGAAAATGACGTCATAAAGAAAGATCCGAGGCTAATGAAAAAGACAGGCCACCACCATGCATTCCACTTATCTTTTTTCTCAGACCGCTAGAGTGACGTGTTGCTCTTTTCGTACACCTGCATTTGAGTATCACGTGACTTCGGCGGTCTGTAAAAAAAGATACGCGTAAAGCACCGCGGTAGCATTTCTTTTTCGTTAGCCTCGGAAAGATCAGATAATCCTTATCGTTTTCCCTTTTCTCTTTTTCATTCACTTACATGGAGAAATTCAATTGCCATCATTACATAAATATCATTAAAGGTTACAAAAAATATAGCAGAAACTAATTGAAATTTTAAAAATTTGAGACCTTATATGATACTCTCGGATCCATGCAGATAACTAGTGTTAATTATATCCACCAACGGCCCATATTCTAGGAGTAGTAGCTGTGCAGTACAAGCAGAAAGGGAGATTTTAATACAATAGATGCTCTCTTTCTTTAGAACTGGTGGAACTGAAGGTGCATAGAGAATGCACAGACACCAGTGGTTATACGAGCAGGATCCATAATATCTGGCGCGAAATAATTTGATTTATTGATTTCGTGAATATTTTGTATCCAACGAGATATATCTATTTAGAAGAACAAAGAAGCACACAAACAAAATTTAAAGTTTCCTTCTATAATGTGGCTAAAGTGATTCTTTCAATAATTTTTTACAATGAACATATCGTTTTTCATCGAGCTATTCTTTCTGATAAACCCTGTATATATTTACAAAACAAGATAACGGTAAAGGAATTCAAGAAACATTTTGAAATTTTGGTGTTGTATTTAAAAGAATTATTTAAAAAAGATTTTCTTGCACTTCATATTTACTTAAAATTGCCCGGATATGAAGGGAATAAACTCAGAAAGCAAAATGATATATAGAACAAAATTACAAAATACTACTTTCCTATAACAGAACTATTATTTCTGACTAATTTTAAACTAATAAAAAAGTGTCTTTGTTCTATCCGGTAAATTGATACATAATTATGTCACATCTAATAATATGTGTCATTAACAAAATAAATGATTTTCTAATGTTGTATAAATATTTTTAAAGAAAAAAACAGTATAATACTTTCTTTTAGAAATTGCAAGTAAACTTAATTCTTAAATTAAAGATTTGCATAAAATCTCTCTTTTTACAATTCACAAAAACAAATTATATATTTATTCTTCGCCATTCTCTCTTATGAATGATAAGCAGTTTCTTACACATCATAAAATAGGGATAAATTAGTTAAACAGATAAAACGTCTAATCGTTAAAAGTAAATGCCGTTTCATATGAATATATCCTTTCAAAATTTTAGATGAGAGATAAATGTTTATTAAATTTATAGTGTATTAAATAATAACACTAAATTTTAGTAATACGTTTAATAATCTTAAATGAACGTCAAGCAAAATGACACCTGCAAAGAAACTGAAATAGATTTCTTCTCTAGGTGTTTCTAAAAAACTATTATTACTGATAAATTTGAAACTAACTATTAAGTTTCTATGTCCGCTGAGAAAAATAAATAGATAAATAAATGTGTCACAAGTAAAGACTATTGTCACTTTCAAGAGAAGAAGAAACATTCTATTCACTGACATTGTTTAAATTATTTTTTATGTATTAATTTATAGCTCTAAAATATGTAGTTAAATATTTTCTTAAGCAAAATATTTTGATGAAATATTTTCTTTTATAGTTTTTCAAAATACATTAAATGTTAATTGCCAATCAAGTACATGGAAAATAAATTGAGCGAAATAAAGAGCCCATACTTCAACTGAGAAAATTAGCTCTGTTTTTGAAATAGTATAATCAACCACTATTGTATTCTTAAAAACTTATAATTTTTTTCTTGATGAAATTTTGCATTTCAAGCTGGTAAGCAACTTACAGAAAGTATTAAATTAATAATATGGACATCGCGGATTTTTTCTTTTTTATTTTTTTTATTTACTGAAACACATTTAATGCGTTGTGCATTAAACATTTAAATTCCTACAAAAAATTATTTTTTTTCAGTTTATGCCCTATATTGTGACAACATATCCACAAATACTAACAAGAAAGAAAAATAATGCATTACACGTTGTGAAACTTTGTCCGACACTTCGAGAATATTCTATCTATACTTCATTATTTAATAAAATAAAATAATATAAGTATGTAAACAGGATCAAGTTCAAATCGGGCGGTAAGGCATACCTTTCCGCTTAAGCCCAAACTTGGCCAAAACTTGTATACGTCAGTGTCTCTAGAGCGGGCAAGTACACGACTTAAACTATAATTGTAGACATGCTGTTTTATATCTCTTGAAACTGATGGAAGCGATGTAATAGAAACATTTTTAGGAGCTATAGAAGTGGAAATGTACCCATGTGTAAGGCCAGGAAGTTAGAAGATTACAGAAAAACAACGGAAGGAGATGCTATACGGAGAGGAGACACAAAAATGCCCCTTTCGTTTATGAATTTCATCCAGGATGGTTTAGCTGACCTTACACAAAATGCTGCACGATTCACAAATATTTGTCAGATGTCACATTGCAATATCATCTTCCATTACTATCGCTACCATTGAGAACACCGCACAATGAATTGCAGCTGCAGGTGTGTTAAAAATGTGATCCAGGATAGTGTTTGAATGATATTGTGTCATATTTAACGACACACACTTGTTCCATTTTTGTACAATTAGCAGTAGAATTCATTTATGGAGCTGACATGGCATACATTTTTATTACGAAAGCTTTGTAACTGTCGTAAGGCCATGCGTGAATCTATTTTCATTATGGATCAACCACCATTCTTTTACTTGCTGGTACATTCTTTAAAAGTAATTATGTACTTACAGCTGTACAACTTAGATCTGTACAATGTCTTAATTAATAAACAATCCACTGGCTCTATTTCAACATGAACGACTGACATTGCAATATTCTATTTAAATCGTTTTCTGGCCTACTTGATCGACGGATTTATCTCGAAATAGAACACATCTGTGAACATTTTGGAAGATGATTAATCTTCTTATTAATCAACATTCTTCTGAGAATGTGAGCCAACTATGCGGGGACTTTTAATGAAACATTTGACACGAGATAATTTTAGGCAGTTTTACACTGCAAAAAGAATTGTCGTTTTTGCGATATAATACTAGCAGCTGGGGTGCTAGTATTGTACCGTAAAAACAACTATTTTTTTTGCAGTGCATAAATCATCTTTCGTTTCTGAATTTGTTGTAGACAGACTTATAGGAAAGCAGTCTGCATGTTGAAATGACTTCTTAATCGAGTTTTTCTTCATATAATCTATCACATATTTATTTTTATTCATATAATCTTTCTATACTGTGAATCTAAAAGCAAAGTATATTTTATGGATGTGTTTCTGCGTTCCCTTGAACAGTGCGCATTTGTACGTTATACGTTTGAATATACATAAAATATTTTTTGTCACAGCATGCATATGCATTCCTTATATCCGAATGTTTCCCCTTGATACGAAGATTTTTTACGATGATATAGAAATTTCTACTTAAATTAATTTCCATTTATAGCATTTTTAATGATTTAAATTAATTAAAATGACAGTTAAAATAAAGCCGGCAAAATAATGAAAATAAATGTGACATAAAGAATGTAAAATGAGTCATTTACATTAAAATGTGTGTAGATATAAAAACATAAAATTTAAATTATCAGAAAACACGAGAAGCAAGAATATAAATCTTTCAGAAAAGCCTTGCTTGAATTGGTGCCAAATGCCGTTGACATTGTCCTAAAAGTTACCATAAATCACTTCGGGATGTTTTCCGATAAACATCTCTTACTTTCTACAAATTATCGATCATAAATCAGATTGAATAAACTTTGGGAAAATAAAACAAGATAAAATATTTCTGAAAGTTACTATATGACCACTCTGGTTTGTATGAAAGATAAATGGTCATTTGAACTTAAATATATCTAAAATATTAAAAATAATTTTTTTAAAACTCATTAGCGAGAACTAAACTGTATAAATAATACGTTATGCATTGATAATAATTTTACATTTTTATTTATTAAACATATAATTTAAACTGTAAAATTAATATAAAAATAATGTCATAAGCACATTATTTGCAATGCAGAAATTTAAAAACAGCTATTATTACAGTATAACAAATTATAACATAAATTATAATGTATTTCATTTAAATGCTAAAAGGTGTAAATTAACAACATAATAAATACACAATAAAATAACTTTTATTAGGTTGTTTGACATGTTTCGGCTCACTCCGTTCACTCATTTGTTTTTGAAAATGACTCGGGAAGAGCCGAAACATGTCAAACAACCTAATAAAAGTTATTTACTGTGTATCTATTTTTATGCTAATTTACACCTTTTAGCATTTAAAAGAAATATAGCTATTATTTTGTTGTTGTTGTTGTTATTAGTTTTTTTTTTTTTTTTTTTTTTTTTTTGTTACAGTTAAATACATTATTTTTTTTAAATGCAAATTTTGTATTCTGCCAAAAAATAATCTGTGTTTAAGCAATGAATAAATTTGGCATTTATAATATCTTGACTATTTTCAATCGCTATTGCTTTTAAATATGTGTTAATTTTTATCTATTTAAAGCAACTTAGTCTAGTATAAGATTTTTTTTTTTTTTTTTGTAAATATTTCATAAAGAGTAATATGAACTTTTGTGTAAACATGTTCTTCCCAAAATTATCTATGTGTGCCAAATTATAGTGAAAATCTGCGTTAATTTCCAAAACCTGTCAAATTCAGAGATTGTATATAATGCATTAGTATAAGACCATTTGGTCCATCTAGAGATTTTACTATACCATAGATATTTTAAAGAAAATAACTAAAATTTTTTTATTTTTAAACGTTCCCAACTAAATTAATACATATATATAATAGAAGAAATAAATAAATTATTCACAAAAACGGTATCAATATTTAAAAAAAAAAATCTCTAGCACACACTGTTAAAAATTTGCAGCAAACTGTCCAGTCCAGCCATTCGACCGTTTTTATAGAAAACGGCTAGACAACCGTAATGTAACTCTATTCTGACCATGCTATGGGCAATAATGTGGTTAGAATAGAGTTAGTTTGCGGTTATGCAACCGTTTTCTATAAAAACGGTCAAATAACTGGACAGTTTGTTGCAAATTTTTAACAGTGCATTCCAACAGTTCTACTTAAACACACGCTCTTATATATGTACCTCATAAAGTAAATTACACACACATACAGAAAAAAAATCTGGTACTTTCGTACTTTCCGTGCCAGTATGGCACACAGTGCCAACAACAGTGCAAGCAATACTACAATTTCAGTAACCCTTATTTTATTTATTTTCATCTTGCATTCTATCTGCATAGTTAATTTTATATAGTTGTTATTTCAAAAGCTACTGCAGTATTTATATATTACTATTTAGTGTAATATAGTATAGACATAGATGCAAATATTATATTAAAGCTTTAATATGTATCTAAAGATATATACATATATACTTGAAATTAGCTAAAATTACCTGTTAGCGCACTTCAATACTTAATATTTAGAAAGAACTCATACCTATAAAAATCGAGAAAATATTTTTAATCGTGATTTCACCCATAATTCGTTATTTTAATCGTGATATTCCCCATTGTCAGTTTATTGCAAATAGTATATAAAAACCAGCTTTTCTTTATTTCTACTAACAATTTTCCAT
Organism: Maratus michaelseni; assembly: GCA_963931845.1. NCBI lineage: Eukaryota > Metazoa > Arthropoda > Arachnida > Araneae > Salticidae > Maratus > Maratus michaelseni. The sequence goes on along the minus strand of OZ007593.1, from coordinate 198,983,188 downwards.
ACTAGAAGCGCCCCACCAGTGGTTGAGAGGTTCTGCTGTCGAAGCTGGTAGACGGGAGGTGCTGGGTTCGATCCCAATCGTGCCCGTCGGCCTAATCATTCTGAGTTTTCGTGGTTTTCTTCGAGCCGTGGATTTATCCATGCGTAAATACGGGTTAGGTTCCCTTAGAAAGACCCCCACGAAGGGCACTACCCCCGGGCCTATATCCCAAGTGTAGCTAATGAGCCGCCAATAATCAACCCAACCCATCCCATACTAACAGCTCTTTTCCTTCTTCAAATTCCTATTGACTGTTCCCTGCACTTCTATTGGTTAATAAACCTATCCTTCGAATCCACTTTTGCTCCAAATATATTAGCAAAACTCCATTTCTCTTTGCACCGATGACGGTACTCTGAATGCTATTGAAACTAATGTACCCAAGTTATAAGCAATCTCTTGCTTAAAATATATTTTTATATACATATATATACTGCTCAAAGTATAATGTTAATTATCATTTATAAAGTTCCAGTAGCTTTTGTGTTTTAGGATTTTGCTGGACTCATTTGTTGGACTTACAAAAATTATTATTTATTAACAAAAGTACATTTATTTTTTTAGACTAAAAACTATTTATGTTATATAATTATTTAAGCTTAAAACAATTCGTAAAAAAGTCATTTTTTGTCAATTTTTACTAGGATTGTTAAAAAAATTCACCTAAAATTTTTAAAAGATGAAAAATTCATGAAATTTCAGAGTTATGATAAATAATTTCCATTTTAAAGAATAGGCATGCTAAATAACAGTTTTCAATAAAAATGCGTTTGCTATAAGATATCAAATTCTATTGTTCCCGTTCGGGAACATTGGCGTAATTCACTATACAGATTCGATCATTTGCACTGTTGATCTATTTTCCTAATTTGTAATATTGAGAGTCTCAGAATCATACTGAATATCTTTTGCTGTGTTTAAAAGCAGGTCAGTGGCTTTTCGAATTCCACTTACACCCTTTTCACCCCTCCCCCCTTCTCTTGCTTTCTTCCCTCACTAGTGCGGGGGTGAGAGTTTTGTCCAAACAACTGTTTTGCTCAGGACTGAGGATGTTTATGACTTTTTCTAAGTATCCCGCGAAGGGTGCTATTTGTTAGCAATAATTTTTACATTCTGATCGTATGTAAGAGTTTTGAGATAGATCGCGTGGTTCAGCACCCGCCCAGTTCTTTTATTTATTTATTTTTTCCTTTTCTCTTTCTAAATTTTTTGCATCGTTCATTTTGTAAGTAATAGAGGGTGAAGCTAGAACGATATTTTTAATTTGCTTCTTTGATAGATATGGCTAATCGTGAAAGATTTTTAACAGTACAGGAAGCTATTGAATATTTTAACTCTTTATCAGATTCAGATGCTTCGGTTGATTCTGTTATAGATATTTGCCAACTGCCTCCTGATGAAAGTGGTGCTATAACAGATGAAGAAGATGTAAATGAAAATGAATTTCAAAAAATTATGCCTGCAGATGTATGCGGACAATTAGAAGTTTTTACACATAGATCAGTTGATGTATCAGATGATGAAACGATTGTTTCTGTACCTTCTACATCAAAAACTGAATCAAGTTTGAAGAGAAAGAGACTATCAAAGAAAGAAAATATGAAGCCGAACTGGAATAAAAATGCATCTTTCAAAAAATCTTTAGAAACCATAAGTAATATGAAGCTTTGCGAATCGTTTCCCGAATTAGCAAATTTATCGCCAGCTGAAATTTTCAACAAATTTTTCGCGATGGAATATTTAGCCCATTTATCAGAAATGACAAAACTGTATGCAATGCAAAAAGGGGAAAATATTGATGTAGACGAAAAATATATTGGGCAATTTTTTGGGTTACTCTTATTTAGTGGCTACCATACTGTTCCTGGTGAGGATTTATATTGGAGCACTTATGAAGATTTGTCCGCTCCAATAGTTGCTTCAGTTATGTCTAGAGCCCGATTTAGGAAAATAAAGAAATATTTTCATATTATAGATTCAAATGATTTGAAAGCAGGAGATAAATTGGGCAAAATTTCTCCCTTTTATCAAGAACTTGAAAAAAAATTTCGGCAGTTTGGAATCTTTCACAGAAAACTAAGCATTGATGAATCTATGGTTCCATACTATGGTCATCATTCAGCAAAAATGTTCATAAAAGGTAAGCCTATAAGATTTGGTTTCAAAATTTGGATGCTTTGTTCGCATAATGGTTACCCATATGCAATGAAAATTTACGGTGGAAAAAGTCCGGAAAGGAGTAATATTCCCCTTGGATCAAGAGTTTGTATGGGAACTTTTATCGTGTATTGAAAATCCGAAAAAACACGAAATATACTTTGATAATTTTTTCACGTCTTATAAACTTTTGGCGGATTTATCAGACAAAGATTTTAAAGCAACTGGTACAATTCGGGATACTAGAACAGGACAATGTCCTTTGCAATCATTAAAAAAAATGTCCAAATGCGAGAGGGGAAAGTACGATTTTCAGTGCGATGGAAAAGTTTATATGCGCCGATGGAACGATAGTTCAGTTGTTACAATAGCGTCAAATTACGATACTCATGAACTTATGGGTAAAGCAAAACGATTTTGCCGTAAAGAAAGAAAAAAGGTAGATGTTTCACAGCCACATCTTGTAAAGTGCTATAACGAAGGTATGGGTGGAGTTGATTTGTAAGACAGACTTCTTGGAAGTTACCGTCCTATGTTCCGCAGCAAAAAGTGGTACTGGAACTTATTTAGCAATGCCCTAAACATGGCTGTTGTTGCGGGATGGATTGTACATACTGAATTACACCACAACCCAACATCAGAACTGTCACACCTGAATTTTCGAAGAGAGGTGACTTTGAGTTTACTTCGAATGAAACCCAAGATTCATTGTATTCCAGGCCCACGTGCCCATGCAGTAGAGTCTGCACGGCAGTCAGATACGCCCTATTTGGTATCATCATCTCAAGGACGCTGTGAAGTTTGCCATAAAAATACAAGGAAAATGTGCTTTGAATGCCAAAAGCGACTGCATGAACACTGTTTTCCCTCTTATCACGGACAGTGATGCAAACTATAAAATAATAATAATAATAATTTGGTAAGATAATTTGTATTTTATATAATTATTATTTATAGTTTTATGTAGTTAATATTTGTAATACATATAATTATTTTATCATTAACTTTCAAGTAGTTATTTGTGCTTTTCTATAGTTGGTTTAAACATTTTTACTAATTCTATTTATATCTATGCACATATATATTATTTAATTCTTTCTTTGTGTTTGATTGTTTTTATAAAGTATAATATTCAACACACGAATTTCACTTAAAAAATTTTTAATGTTATTAAATCTGTCATATATTATTCATACTTATAAAATTCTAGCGTAAGAACCATAAAATTTAATCTATTGAAAAATATAGTAAAAAATTAATGAATCACGCCAATGTTCCCAAACGGGAACATAACCGAAATCGTACATAAAATTTTTTTGAGGGGAAATTTCTTCTTGCATTGTTTAAATAGATGCATTTAAATCTTATTTTCACAAAGAAATAATATTTTTTATACTTGGAACACAGACCGTCGTTTAAAAGGTTAAAATATCAGACCAGATGCTATGATAAATATGGTTAACTGGATGAATTATGCCCTACAGATTCGACTGGGATAGCTCAGTTGGTAGAGCGTGGCAGCTTCAGCCAAGAGATCCCAGGTTCGAATCCTGTCCCGGACATTTTTCGTCTAGTTGGAAAATTACAACTCGTATGATATCTTTACCAATTTGAATAATTGTGTTGAAATTAATCTAGTGTAATAAACCTATCCTTCGAATCCACTTTTGCTCCAAATATATTAGCAAAACTCCATTTCTCTTTGCACCGATGACGGTACTCTGAATGCTACTGAAACTAATCTACCAAAGTTATAAGCAATCTCTTGCTTAAAGTATATTTTTATATACATATATATACTGCTCAAAGTATAATGTTAATTATCATTTATAAAGTTCCAGTAGCCTTTGTGTTTTAGGATTTTGCTCTTTACAAATGATTCTTCCAAACTGTGAAATCTCATCCGAGGTGTTTCTTTTCGTTTTCAAAATAATTTTAACCTTAACAATAAAGTTCCTCTCCCCAAACTGAAAGACCCTATTGATATTTCTATTTCCTGGGGTATTATAGTATTACTTGCCAGTGTCGCCTCTCCTATATTCAACAAACTAAACGTAGTTTAAAATGTCGAATTAAAGAAAAAAACAAAGAAATAATCCTTAACAAGAAACTATGCAAAATATTTCTGGAGGTGAACCATACATTTAAGTTTCATCCAGCTAAAATTATCTTTAAACTCACTTGAACTTAATACCATTTCTTTCTTGAAGAATTTCATACCTATACAAATCATAAAATTATTTTTAAGTGTGATTTCACCATTTCCCCATTGTCAGATTTCGCGAAATATTATATAAGAATATATATGTTTTAACATTCTACAAACATCATTTCATTTTATCAGTTCTTTCAGCTATGCAGATTCCTATTGGTTGTTGTCTGTATTTTCCTGTAATTCTGTTGGTCAACAAACATATCCAAAGATTTCGCTTATCCTCCGTGTACATGTGTACAAATTTACACCATTCTATGCTCTGAGGATGGTACGCTGCATGCTACTGAAGTTAGATTGTAACATATCAGCTTACAAACGTTGTTTTATTTGTTTGCAAAAATCCACTATACAATCTGTTGAAGCAATTTTTTTATAGTATTGTAAACTTGGATATAAAAGGTATCCGTATTAAATATTTTATAATTATCGCTTCTATTAACGGATATAAATATTGTGTTTTATTGAAATGTTATTTCACAATTGTTGGAAAAGCTTGACTTTATGTATAATATGTAATGTATGTATTTTAAATATTGTGAGTATTTTGTATGCATTATAAATTCTATGAAAAATGTTTTATAACATTGATTGTTTAGCAAGGCGCACATATGTATCACTACATATGCAAGATTGTAAGAATTTTGAATGCAAGATATAAGTGTTATGTTTAACTTTTAAATTTGGAGAAAAAGTATTAAAGTATGAATATTGTTTAAAAAATTATTAAATTAAAAAATTATTGTTTAAAAAATTATTTTAAGAAAATCTTCCACGGAAAGAAAATTCTATTTATCACTTATATTTTTACATCTTTTATGTTTCATATTTTTGTTTCCTGAATTAGAAAAAAAATGTATGAAAGTTATAAAAATAATTAGAATATGAAGTTCGAAGTTCTTAAAAATAACAGCAGAAATGTGTATATTTTATTTTCAATGGCTTGAAAATAATCAATATGAGATAGAATACATTAGTGACATAAGAAAAAAATCCCTTTAAAAATATTTTCTAACGTTACTCATACAATTGTAGTATCTTCGACTAAATTAGAAACTCCGAAGAAAGTTTGTTGTATTTTAATTTAAAAAAAATCTTTAAAAGATGAAGTAAATTTTCTTTTAAATGTATGCGATATGTTAAAGCCATTATTTATAAGAGATTTTTGGAAGTGTTACAAAATTTTAAATGATTTATTAGCCATAATCTCTGGAAAACGAATCTGTTCTTCGCGTTATAAAAATGCGTTGTCAATGTCGTCTATTCTAATATTTTTATGTGTAACAGCGCATAATAAACTCAATACAACACATTTTGTTCTCGAAACAGAAAAAAAATGGAAAATAAATCACTCTTTTGAATGTATAATTATGAAATACATTAAGGACATTGACATAAATATTCGAATTTATATGCGACATTTATGTAAAATAATGTTTATGTAAAGAATAAAAAAAGGGCAAAGTAGTAACAGAGCAGCTGTTAAGTATTTTAATATTAAAACTATAAGTATAAACATAATACTTTAAAACAATGATTTTTTTTTAATGTCAGACGTTTGTTAGCGGTCTGTGATATTATTATAAAAATGCACATTAAATATTAAAGATGCAAAACTTAAAACTATTACATTTAAAATATATGTATATATATATATATATATATATATATATATATATATATATATATATATATATATATATATATATATATATAGATTAATTATCATGTTTATTATAATGTGAGAGTAATATTACCATTATACTTAAAATAAAATGTAATTTAACGTAATTTAATGTATAAATAAGCTTATTTATAAAAATAGGAAATTAAACATTTAATATTTAAATCATCGTCTCTAATATATTTCGTTAAGTTTATTTTGTTTTATTACTTTTATTGTGTTTTATTAAATATACAAAAGTATTTCAAATTATTTCACACATTTTAGAATTAAACTTTTTAACGAGTGATTTTATTAATTTAAAGAAATTCAAGCAGTATTTTTAAAGGTCTTCAATGTCACCTTCTGCTTTTTTCTAATTATTTAGACTACCATTAACCCGAATGTGATAGTTATTAATGATATGTGTTAGGCAAATATAAACTTTCACGTAAATTAAAATACCTTCACCTGGTTTGGATCATCCTTCCTACAATTGTTTACCAATTGCGAGTAAAACCTATCCGTTCACACATTGCCGGTTTTTGTATATTTTTTCGAAAACATTAAATTTTATTTAGGACGCATATTTTGTGGTCACTTCGTATTTTTTAGCATAACTTGATATTTTTATCGCTTCTAAGTACGGCTGAATGCGAAGGTTTTCTTCTGCTACCGCAAAGTTTTATTTTTGGCTAATTTCGTTACAGAAAAAATATATATTTCTTGTAAATGTGTGGCGTCATACATTTCAGTTAAGTATATATATATATATATATATATATGTTAGATTTTTATGAGGATTTAATTTTTGACTAGAAACTTGCAGCTGTTTAAAGATGAATTATTTCAGTCGCTCGATTATGAATCATGGCGAGGAAGTAAGGCGATGAAGGAACCCAATGAGAATTTCTCCCATAATACTCAGCCAGTTTCCCATATAAATCGTTTATTCAGGACAAGGAGATATGACGGCACAATTTCCACAGGAAAAACAGATGTGTTCTAAAGCCCTCTGGCTTAATTTATAAATCACGACATCGTTAAGTTGATCTTAAGGGGCTGTTTAGAAATTCTGATTTGCAGAACACCAGATGACATTTTGGTGAGCACTGCAAAACACGACAAAAATCTGCTCTCCGAAAGCTTGCAATCGGTTTTTGTTCAATACGAGGAAAGTTACAGAAGCTACGTAACGCGTGAACGAGCCAATCAGTGAGAGATGAAATTAATTTAAGCGAATGGCGTGCGATGGAGAAGTTTTAACAATAAAGAATCCCTGTAGCCAGCTGCGCATTGATTTTGAAGTGAAAAACGCAGCGCGCAAACAAGTCCTTGGAATTAAAAAAAATGGCTTTTAAAAACATTCGAAATGACAAACTAACGTCTCTCAGAATATTATATATTGGATAGTTGATAAAAGTTACGAATTGACTTTAAGTTTTAGATTAAGATTTGGAATAAGATAATTATTAATATACGTGTTATTAATTTTAAAAGGACATTAAATAGGAATAAACATTATTAAAAAATAAGGAAATAATGAATAGGTCAGAATTTCGAGTAATTTAAAGGAATATTGCGAAATAAAATTATTATATAACATATATATATATATAAAGCAAAAATATAATTTGGAGTGGAAGAAATATTCTTATAGCACTAATTTCTTATATAAAATCTGAAATACTTATGTGCTTGAATACAATATGTTAATACTTCTTCTTAGAAAATGATTTTGAACGTTTTAATCTTTTACAGAAGTTAACTTTTGATTTAAAACTTTTAAATGAAGAGTCCTTTTTTACTATTTTAAATTAAAGTTGAAAAAGCTAAAAGTTGTTAGAGCTGTATAATTATCTAGCCATATTCCCATTGCATTTAATTTTACTCTGGAACTCGTTTAATTTCCCCCCCTTGTATTTATGGATGAATTCTGGACTCGTATTGAAAATGTTGTAATATAATGAGAGTAATAAGATTTTTTTTTTTTTTTTTTTTTTTAAATTTATTATGTTGATTTTTTTCGTTTTCGTTTTGCAGCCATCATTCGCAATGAAATGCAATGCTATTTTCGAAATTGTTTAAAAATGTTATTCTAATTGTATGTAATTCATAAAGTATAAGTTATTTCCTAATCGGATTTCATATTGAAAATTAATATTTTTAATTATACAAATCGTGAACACAGTTTTAAGAAAAAGTGTTTTTGACGCTGAAACATCGCTGCCAACATTCCCATTTTTTTATTAAAAAAGACAGACTTTGAACAAGAACATTTATTTAAGTCTTCTTTCTATTTAACAGTCATTTGAATTCAATTTGATTAAATTTATTAAATGAAATACGTGGTTAAATTATGTTTATATGAATTCAAAAAAGGTGATGAGCTATGCTTCAGTAGACATAATTATTATTATTATTTTATAATAATATAAAAGTGTTTTTTTTTTAAGTTCTTTGATATAACCTTTTTTATCCATAATAAATATTATAAATCAGAATTTTTATCTAACTTAAAAAAAGGACACTACATTAACTAAACGTTTACTTCTTAGAAGATAAAAATATATATAGAATATATATATATATATATATATATATACATATACAAAGTCGTATTTAAACAAGTATGTACGCAGTATGCGTGTGGTATAAGCATTTTTGAGTATTAGAAAAATCACTTTATTATTAATTTTTTTAGTTGAAAATATGAAAATTTTCTAATTTTTTTTATAAGTGTTTTAATTTGATTTTCATAATTGACAACAAAATTTATGAGTTTATTCTTACACTGATTTATTTAATATTGTGCAAATAAATAAATAAATAAATAAATAAATAAAAAATCTACCATAAAATAGAAAGAGAACATTCTTACAATTGACAAATAGATAAATTTCACTGTACCTGACATTTTATACAGGGTGGTCCTAAAATATATGTCAAAAATGTAAAGGTAGGTAGAGGGGACCTAAATAAGCAGATTTCGTATAGCAATGTGGGATCGGAAATGCAGCGTTAAGGCAGTAGAGGGCGCTGTTGAGTTCGGCAGATGAAAGCGTTTCGCTGTCTTTAATCGTCTTTCCCCGCACCGTTTTCGAGCAACAGGCATCGTTACACCAATGCGGAACATGTCGACATGCATTTCATGTATAGGGCAGCACAAGAAGATAGAGCGGTTTCTCAAATGATATACATGGAACGATTCCCGGGTCGGAATCTGCCGGATCGCCGAACAATTGAGCGTCTTCATCGGGAGTTGTGCGCTAGTGGATCGTTTTATGCTTCCAGGCGTGATACGGGCACTCGAAGATATCGCAGAATATAAGCAGTAGAAGAAGAAGTATTATGCACAGTAGATGATAGTCCTTCGACAAGCTTGAGAGCCGTTGAACATGCGCATTTCCTTACCGCTCCATTTCCTTGCCGCTCCATTTCCTTGCGCAGCCCCACACATGAAATGCATGTCGACAACCCCCGCATTGGTGTAACGATGCATGTTGCTTGAAATCGTGCGGGAATGACGATTCAAGCCAGCGAAACGCTTTCTTCCGCCGAAATCAACAGCACCCTCTACTGCCTGAACGCTAGATTTCCGCACCCACATTCCTATACGAAATCTGCTTATTTAGGTCCCCTCTACCGACCTTTACATTTTTGACATATATTTTAGGACCACTCTGTATATTGGTTTGCTTTTGTATGATATATTTCTGAAAAGTTTTTAGTATTAAATGTATTTTTATTAATATATTTGAAATTGGTTTGACTGAAGGAATTCCTGAAATTTAGTTTGCCAGAAAAATAAATTATACTATTTTATTCATTCATTAAAAAAGGGAATAAAATATGTATGTCTGTAAAACATGTTTGTTTAGTATGAAAATGCATACTTCAAAATTGATAGACTTGAAAAAAACTATATTGTGTGTTGAGAAAACTGATTAATGTACTAAAAAACTGCTCGAAAAAGTTTCCAAAAATCAGCTGCATGAAAAGTAACTTTGTTTTTATAAATGTTTCTGTAAATGCCGAATATATATTGGTTTTCCATGTTTCTAAAGATATTGAACGTTTTTTCGGAGCATTTATATATCATGAATATATATCATCATTTATATATTACAAAATCTTAGTTTAATGCAGTCTAAAAATAGCGGCAAAACCACTAATTTTAAAAATTGCCGCTGAGTCCACGAAGATCATCTAAATATTTTAAACTATTAATATTAAGAAAAATTCGAATTATAAATTTTAAATATAGGTAACACCAAAAACTGTGTTATCGCATTAATACACATTATAATAGCTCTTTTAAAGTCTCTATTCTCGATAATTAAAAAAATATGTATACCTTATATCACTATGAATAAAATTGGCTAATATAAATACCGACAAGATTAGTATAATTAGCTCAATATCCTTGCTAAGATATGTTTTCTTTTCTAAATTTTTAACCCTTTTGTGACTCAACTACTCTGATTTGAAAACAAAATATTTAGTCAGATAAGAATAAATGGTTTTAAGCATGTAAAAAATAATTTAAAACAAATTTAGAACATTAAAACTATATTGAGTAAAATATTATTTTTTCTGCAATAAACGGAACATTACATACTTGTAAATATTATCAATTTTCATTGAGAAAATTATAAAGTATACGAACGTACCTTTGTAAAAATTTTAGATTTGAACGTCTCCAGCCTTTTAAATTTGGAAATATACGAAGTTTATTTTTAGTAATAAAAGTGAGAAACTGCTTAAATGATAAATAAAACTTTGTCATGGAAAATTAACTAAGTATCGTTGTCTGTTGTGAATTTTATGACAATAACTCATAATTAATTCATTGATAATCTTCACTAAAAATGTGTTTTAATACGTACATTAAAATAAACCAAAATATAAAATATCTGAAACCTAGCACTTTCAAGCACAATCGCGCTCGGCCTCAGGGTTGCACAACAGACAATACAAAAACCGAGAGACTGTTTCTTTTTCGAAATCAAAGCTCGCTGGACAGTTCCAAATTGTATTGTCTGTTTTTCAACCCTGGGGGCGAGCGCGATTGTGCTTGAAAGTTTTAGGTTTTAGATATTTTATATTTTATATTTTATATTTTGGTTTATTTTAATGCACGTATTAAAACACCTTTTTAGTAAAGATTGTTAATGAATTAATTATGAGTATTGCATATAATAGGTAAAATTTGGATTCAACATATTTTAGATTTATATCATAAATATTGTTTATTATTTATGAACAATGTATAATAAAAATTGTATTCGAAGACAACAGATATAAATAAAATCGTCTTATAAAACACAGTTTATGACTCATATTGCTTTTTGAGTATGATGCAGATATGCAAGGCGGTGATGCAAACGGTTAAGGAAGTAAAACGACAATTTGCGGCAAAAGTTATCTGTTACACTGTTTTTTTTCTATTTTTTATTAATTATATCTTTATTAAGTTACATTGAATTACATTTGTAAGTTACACAACTATATTAAATAAGCAACATTTTAAAATTACAGTTATATTATTTATTTCTTTAAAAACAATCATATTTTTTATTCATAAATACAATATAATTTTTAAGCGGGGTTAATTCATGTAAGAATTTTTTTCTGTGTTTATAAAAATGTTATTTAGATAACATAATAGAAAATCTAAATCCACCAAAGCTCACTTGATACAGAAAAATTTCCTGGCAAAAGAAAACATAAACTATAAATATCTTGAGACGGATTTCCGAAATACTTCAAGCTCTATATCTCTAGAATTCTATGCAAAAAGAAATAGGTTTTAAAAATTATTTTGCGAGAATTTTCTTCGGACGAAAATATTTAATTATACTTTTTAAAAAATATCAGAGTTCATATACAAAAAAATAATCTTTTTTTAAATTGAAAGAGTAAAAAAAACAATTACTCTTTTTAAATTTAAAAATATATTTTATATTGTTTAAAAAACTGTTTTTTTAATAATTTTATAAGAAAAAAATTAATTTTAATGCAAAATTATTTATTTTCATATTATTATTGAAACCAAAGCATTTAATTTAAGTATTGGAACATCTGTTACAATATTATTAGACATTTTACTCGAAATTTAACTTTAAATATCTGTATTGTCATTCTAAAAATTTAAATTTATCGTGCTAGTGAACTGTTTTATAGATATAACACTTATTTGAGCAATATTTTATATTAATCATTAAATTGTATATGTTAAAAAATACAAAAAATAACTTGAAAATCTCAAGTGTAACTGCTTTCACCAACTTTCAGTATAGAATTTTTATAATACATTAAATTTAGATTTTCTACAATGGCATCTATTTGGTTAATGGCATCTACACTGTAAAAAATTTGCAGCAAAGTATCCGGTCATTCGACTGTTTTTATAGAACACGGTTACATAACCGTAATTTAACAGTATTCTAACCATAATATGGGCATTATTATTGTCAAAATAGCGTTACATTACAGTTATGTAACCGATTTCTATAAAAACGGTCGAATGACCGGTTACTTTGCTGCAAATTTTTTACAGTGTATCTGCTATTGTGGAATCTGAAAATGTTCATAAAAAATGACAGATAAACTCATCATGAAGATATATCAATTACTTTAATATACAAAAATACATTTCATTTGTGTAAAAAGAAGATGTATTTGATTGTATTTATGCACAGCAGTAATCCGTTAGTTGTACTTGTGTTTGATGTTAAAATTTCCTTCGTTTTTGAAGAACGTGAAATAATGGTAAGGGCTTTTTTCTCAAAAGATTATCTGAAAAATCTTTTACAGCATTTTTCCAAACTAATAAATATCCTCAGTTCAACCTAGCAAAAATCCTTGTTTATGTTGTTTTAGGACGTCTATATCTGGTAATGAAAATATAAAAAGCTGTATTGTCATTCTAAAAATTGAAGTTCATCGTGCTAGTAAAAAAGACGAAAAATAACTCGAAAAGCTCAAGTATAACTGCTTTAACTAACTTTTAGCTTAGAATTTTTATACTACATTAAATTTTGATTTTCTACAATGAAAAGCATCTATCTTCTATTGTGGAATCTGAAAATGTTCATAAAATATGACAGATAAACTCATCATGAACATATATCAATTACTTTAATATAGAAAAATACATTTCAGTTGTGTAAAAAGAAGATGGATTTGATTGTATTTATACACAGCAGTAATCCGTTAGTTGTACTTGTGTTTGGTGTTAAAATTTCCTTCGTTTTTGAAGAACGTGGAAGGTTATTTTTTCTGAAAAGATTATCTGAAAAATAACTTACGACATCTTTCCAAACTAGCAAGTATACCAATTTCGACTTTTTAGAACCCCCTTGTTTATGACTATTTTCAGACGTCTATATCCGATACTGAAAAGAATTCTGTTAACTATTAGTACGAATCATCATTTTTTATATAAAACATGGTTGCACCGGCAGGAGCCTGAGAAGCGGCCGGCGCGTCATACGACCACCGGACCCATGTCCTGAAAGACATTTAACGAGCACATCGGCTTTGGGTCACCGAGTGCTCTGCCGGTCGGTCCAGAGGACCGTCATCCAACGGAACCTCTAAACCTCTTACAATAGCTCACAACGACGTAGGCCATTACGATGGCGCGGAAGATCCCATATCTTAGAGGAGACTTCCACACAGACACTCGATGAACCATCTTAACAACCCGGTGACTTCGTAGCCGAAACCCCATAAGGGGAGTTGGTTCCTAAGTCACATGCTAGATTTTCCGACGGCTCTTGCTTTCCCACGGCGTCCGATCATTGACATGTATGGAAGGACAAGCAACTGGTTAATCTTCCATGGGTATCATTTTTTATATGAAGAATGTTGTGATGTATTCAAAAGGTAATCAAAAACTTTAACGGATATATAGTTATATAACTATAATGAAAAATCACTATCATTAAATAAAAAATACACGTGCTAAAAATATTACAGTACACTTAAAAGGCTATAAAATCCTTTAATAAGCATATCTGCTAGTTTCATACGCACAATCGGTAACATTCTCAAGATCAATAATGATGATTATTGATCAAGATCATTACCTAAAGATCATTATTGATCTTGCGAATGTTGCCGATTGTGCATATGAAACAAGTATGTCTGTTTATTAAAAGTTTTTTATAAGCCTTTAAGTGTACTGTAAATTCTTTTAGCATAACGTAGGTCATTACGATTGCGCGGAAGATCACATATCTTAGAGGAGACTTCCACACAGACAATCGATGAACAATCTTAACAACCCAGCGACTTCGTAGCAAAAACCCCATAAGGGGAGTCGGTTCCTAAGTCACATGCTAGATTTCCCGACGGCTCTTACTTTTTCACGGCGTCCGATCATTGACATGTATGGAAGGACAAGAAACTGGTTCATCTTCCGCGGGTATCATTTTTTATATGAAGAATGTTGTGATGTATTCAAAAGGTAATCAAAAACATAGGTAGATAGCTATATAACTATAATGAAAAATCACTATCATTAAATAAAAAATACACGTGCTAAAAAATATTACAGTACACTTAAAAGGCTATAAAATCCTTTAATAAGCATATCTGCTAGTTACATAGGCACAATCGGTGACATTCTCAAGATCAATAATGATGATTATTGATCAAGATCATTACCTAAAGATCATTATTGATCTTGAGAATGTCGCCGATTGTGCATATGAAACAAGTAGGTCTGTTTATTAAAAGGTTTTTGTAAGCCTTTAAGTGTATTGTAAATGCTTTTAACATAACGTAGGCCATTACAATTGCGCGGAAGATCACATATCTTAGAGGAGACTTCCACACAGACACTCGATGAACCATCTTAACAACCCAGCGACTTCGTAGCAGAAACCCCATAAGGGGAGTCGGTTCCTAAGTCACATGCTAGATTTCCCGACGGCTCTTGCTTTTCCACGGCGTCCGATCATTGACATGTATGGAAGGACAAGCAACTGGTTCATCTTCCGTGGGTATCATTTTTGATATGAAGAATGTTGTGATGTATTCAAAAGGTAATCAAAAACTTTAACGGATAGATAGCTATATAACTATAATGAAAAATCACTATCATAAAATAAAAAATACACGTGCTAAAAAATATTACAGTACACTTAAAAGGCTATAAAATCCTTTAATAAGCATATCTGCTAGTTATGAAAACCTTTTAATAAACAGACCTACTTGTTTCTTATGCACAATCGGGGACATTCTCAAAATCAATAATGATGATTATTGATCAAGATCATTATCTAAAGATCATTATTGATCTTGAGAATGTCGCCGATTGTGCATATGAAACAAGTAGGTCTGTTTATTAAAAGGATTTTATAAGCCTTTAAGTGTACTGTAAATGTTTTTAGCATAATTTTTTAATTCAGTGATAGAGTAGCATTAAAAAATCTAAAATATTTCAGAAAAATTTGTGGAAAACAGTAATAATTAACTTAGTGGACATTGAAATTTCTTTATTTTATTGTGAACAATTAACACTTTCTTGCAACGTAAACAAAAAGGAAATTTGTAAATAAATTAGGTAATATTAATTATATTTTCTTAAATACGATTTTTTTATTTTTTTATTTAAATTTTCTCACATATTTTGTTTTATTAAAAGTAAATTTATAATTTATATAATTGAAATAATGTTTTATTAAAGTAATAAGAAAAAAATAGTTATGAAAAATGCAAGTAAATTTTTAGAGTTATTGGACATTTAATTTTCGTTATTTTATTATGAACAATTATTATTTTCTTATATTGGAAACAACAAAGGAAGTTAATTAATGAATTACGTAATATTAAATATATTTTATTAAATACGATTTTTTTATATTTTTATTTTAATCTTCTAGCATATCTTGTTTCACAAAAAAGTAAATTTAGAATTTAGATAATAGAATTAATCTTCTGTAAAAAAAAAAAAAAAAAAAAAAAAAAAAAGTAGGTTAAAAAAATTATAATTATTTAAGTCAATGAAAAGTGAATTCAAAACTTAAATGAGAAAAATGACATTAAATCATCTTGACCATGTATATTCCTTAATTCTTTCCTCAGGAGACTAACTGAAATATTTTAGTTAGTCTTCAGAGTAAAGAAAAAAAAAGGATATACATGGTCATTAGAATTTAATTTAATTTTTTATGTTTTTATGTGAGATTGCAACTTTTTGGACAAAATATTTTAATTTAGATTTTTCTTTAAAAAAGTGAAAAAAAAAACCTGTATTTAATTATTGAAAATTATTGAAAATGACACAACCATTAGTTGAAAAGCAAAAAAAAAAAAAAAAAAAAAAAAAAAAGTTTTTGTTGTTTCTTTTCATATTTTAAGCCCGGATGTATTTTTTAAGTCTCTAGAGACATAATTAATCATGTTTTTTGACTTGCTGAAATTGAAAATTCCCTTCCCTTGCTTTAGCAATAAATAATAGCTCTTTTTTTTTAAAATAATGCTAAGGTGGAAAAATATTATTTATCCATTATATATCCGTGGTCATTATATGTAATTCTTTCCACGTTTGCGTTTTTAGTTTTTTTTTTCAGCATTTTCATGCTGCGATTACCGGGTTCTGAGACGGTTCTTCGCGGAAAAATTTATTGCGTCGTCAATTCATCGTGACGCCATTTATATGGACTTCAATTCAACGCGCTGTCAATTCATCGTAGCTGTGATGTTTTAAAAGCGATTATAATGACAGTAATGATAATTTATTAATGAGGTATTTTTTTCGGATTTCATGAATTATGATAATTAACTATTATTATGATAATTTACTTAAATAACTGGATCTGAAATCGGCCTTGATTGGCCTTGATCGGCCTTTGAATATATATATATATATATATATATATATATATATATATATATATATAGATAGATAGATAGATATATAGATATTATCTCTTAATTATGGGTAAGGTTTCTTTCCTTTTTAATATTGTATTAATATTTTATTTATTTTTTGAACTTTAAGATATTTCACAGGTTTTATTCTTTGTTTATGAGTGGTAGTCCCAAAATCATACCCTTTAGCAATGTTATGGCTAATGTGATGATCAAACCACTCATTTTATTTGTGGTATTTAGACAATTGGGACTTGATAATTCTGTCTAAATTCCACAAATTTCATTCATTCAATTTTTAATTTAATTTCTTCTTTTTTAAAATAAGCATTTGATATCTATATTCAGAGTGTTGGGGAACTTTCGTTGTCAAAAAATTATTACTTACTAAATCATAATTTCATAGTTTCTGTTGGTGTTTCGGTAATGTTTCATTAATGGTTATATATATATATATATATATATATATATTTAAAAAGCAGACCTATATAAAATTCCTGTATTTTATTATAATGAAATAAACATGAAGAAAAGCGTTCACTATTAAATTAAATGACATAATTTTAATCAAAGCATTCTATTCAAAGTTTAAACTACAGTTTCTTCCACAGGTACAAATAGACAGAAATATCATCATATTTCTTTAAAACCTATTTTGTAAGCTGACATTATTCACGTATGTCATGTGTCAGCTAAATGGAATTACTGTCATCATAAATTAGTATCGATGGACTGGAACGCGATAGTAAATACGATAACGATTAAAATACAAAAATGGATGGAAACTTTATCTTATTATTAAACTTAATCTTATCTTTTTTATTTTAACTTAATTTATTTTAGATAAAGATATTAGAGGTGTAAACAAAATATTAACTATAAAATTTTCCTGATATTTCTTAAAAATTATTCAGAAAGTTAGTGAATTAAAACTTCATTTTTCAAACATAGATTCTTGTTATAGTTTAAAATGACAAATTCAACATTACTTTAAATGTATATATTTAATTAACAAATTTATTTTTATATCTTTGTGAATTTTAGATATGCGAAAAATTCAAATATAAGGTAAAGCCAGGAGAGATGGCGCAGTCGGAGAGATTGCGCACATAGAGGTTCGGGTGAATAGAATAGAGTGAGAGCGCAGAGACTCCAGGTAGTTGTACAACAACAGTAGCGGAGTGTGTACTTGAAAGTGCACGTTGATTGCTTTGAGCGTCTAAGATAAAGTATTGGTATTTGTTTTGTTTTCCCAAAGTAAGTGCTTGAATTTTCATAGCTATTCATCAGAATTTCTATACAATGTCAATAGTACAAAATATTTTAAACTTAAACGATTTATCATAAGCTACTAATCTAGACTAACAATCTGAACATTATTGGTTCGTTTTAGTAGCGGCCATGTTTAAATAAAAGGCCGTGCAATCTCTCCTACCGAAATTGGAGAATTTGCGCATCAGCTACTTAGGAGAGATGACGCATTGCTCTCATTAGTTTATATGCTAGGAGAGATTACGCAGCTTATTGGTAAATTTGCATAAAAAAAAGGAAAAATGAAAATGGACTAATTTTAAGTTAAACGTGTTATTAAGTTACATAATTTTATTTTGCAATCTTATCTGGACTTGCTTTTTCTGATTCTTTTATTTTTTTTGTTCCTTTAATTAAATTTTTTAAATCTTTTTTAAATTTATTTCTTTTTTTCCGATTCTTTACGCATTAGGTTGAAATACTCAATCCCAATACATTAAAATTTGTTCACAAAAACCTTACAGCAATGTCATTTAAGTGTAATTATTATTGTTAGCAATTTAATTGTAGTTATTATCAGTAACAATCTCTCCTACCCATGTGCGCCATCACACCAACCCTGTAAGGAGAGATTGTGCAAAATAACTTCCTTGGTTTTATTACAACTGTTCTATTAAATTGCAACATAACAACAAAATAGCAATGGAAATGCATAAAAAACAAATGAAGTAAAAATTATTCATGGACAGTTTAGCAAAAAATAAATATTTAGATTTTTTATTGCTATTCTTTTGAATTGTGCGCAGACTATCCTAGCTTTAACTTATACTAAACCTGTTGATAAAATATGTATCATAGACTATTCTCCATATCATTTCTCTATATGTTTGAGTGTAAAATGGATCACTTGTTTAAACAAACAATCACAGCTGAAAGCTGTGTAGGAAATATCCTCCTGTATAGGAAATATCATTTTTTTCACAATACATAATTTCTATCGATACATTCGTACAAGGTTGTTTCATGTTTTTGTTGACACACGTGAAAACGTATTTTCTGTATATTTCTAAAGATTGTGTTAAAGTTTCTGTGTTAAAGTTTTAACAAAAAATATTTTGAATATAATATTAAAAGGAAAATTTTACTAAATTTCTTTCAAAATTATGTAGACAATTGCGTAATTAAAACTTCTCTTTTCTAAACACAAACATTTCCACTCTAGTTTAAAGTAGCAAAATCCACATTACTTAAAATGTAGTATCTATTTAAATCACAAAGTAAGCTTTTATATCGTTTCGAATATTACAAATGTTTTCAATTATTTTTTTTTTTAATCCTATGGATGAGAGATATATTACAGACGATTCTAGTGGAGATACTTTTATTTTAAAAAAATTCTTCTTCTTTCTGTTATAAAATGCATCTCTTGTTTATGCTTTGTACGAAGAATCATAGCTAAAAGCTACATTTTGAGGGAAAAAAATATGTTTTTCCATTATAATATATCATTTATATCGATGCAATTATTTTAGTTTTGATTATACATAGGTTGTCACACGTGTATGCGCAAATTTCGTTATACATCTTAGTATACTTCATTTTTAAAGGTTCAAACGAAAAATTTTTTGAATATTATATTAAATGAAAAAGCTTACTAGATGTTGTTTTTTTTAAATTTACTAGGGATTTCTGCCCTCGGCGCCCTTTATGTGTCAACCTCCGGACTTTTTTTTGTCTGTTTGTCATTCATTCATTTTTCATTTTTTATTTTTTCATTTTCATTCTTTGTTTTCATTCATCATTCTATTCAATATTCTATTCATTTCTATTCATTCATTCCTTCATTCATTCTCATTCTTTGATTAATTTTGATTCTTTAATTTTCATTCATTCATTTTAATTAATCATTCTACAAACTCATAATTTAAGCGTTTCATATATTCGTTTAATTTCTCTAATTCATATATTAGTCGTGTCATAAAATTGTTTCACAAATGCGTTTCAGAAAATTGTTTGATTTGGATTTCATATATATATAAGGTAGATTTAGGTTGTTATAGGAGTAAAACTTTATTTAATTTGTTAACCAAAAAACTTCATTATATTTTAAAAGGAAAATTCTATATATACTTTAAATATATAGATGAAGTTTACATACTAATATATTATGTAATGTTGAACATTCCGGATAACTTTAATTCTGATAGTTATTAAGCCAATTGATCAGAAAAATATTTAGCCAAATCTATAGCAAATACTTTTATTTGAGATAACTCCTAAATACAAATACTGATAGAAAACACTTTATTTGCTACAACAATATATTTCGCATACAAAATAGTAGCTAAAACATAACCCTGAAAAGAAACATCTGTTTTTCTTCAAATAAAGGATTCTTTTATCGTTGCATTTATTCCAGTTTTGTTTATGTATTGGTCGCCGTTAGTAAAAGCATAATTTTCGCCACATTTCTTAGGAGGTGTTCTGTGTTTGATAATAAATCTAAAATAGTTTTAATATGGAATTTCTAAATGGGAACATAATTTTAAAACATATATAAATATATATTCATATATATATATTAATTATTTGTACTGCTGCATGTTTAAATTATTTTCTAAACATACAATTTCAATATAATTTAAAGTTATAAATTCATTCTTTATTTTACATATACATTTTTAGTTTACATAATAAGATTTCATATGCATTCTATCAGTATGATTTTTTTATATATTAAAGAAACTATTAAGCTTAATAATACATAAAATATTTTAGCGCATTCTCCATAAAAAATATATTTTTTTTATAATTTCTTCTTATGCTTCTTCTAGAATATTTTATCCTTATACTTCTTGTAAAACATGCATCACTTGATTCTACGTAATGATTTGTACACATTATGTGATTTTACTACGTAATGATTTGTACTAAAGCTTTAGAAGGCAAACATGTGTTTTTCATCTCAGTACATATTTCTATCTTTGCATTTATCCCAATTTTATACATGTATCGGCTGTCACTAGTTAAAGCATCATTTTCGCATACTTCTTAGAACGTCTTGAGTGTTGCATGTTAAATCGAAAATCTTTTGAATATAAATCTATTTAATGTAAATTAAATAAAATTGTAAGAAAGTTATCAAAAGGATATAAGAATCGTTATCAAAAGGTTAATTAGGAAAACTAATTTTCTTTAAAACACTTTATATGTTATAAGCTTTTCTTTAATTTTTACGTGGAGATATATACCATACGTATCTAAGTAAAGTTATCGTATTTTTCTGTATCTTTAATGTGTTCAATTGATATGTTCATTGATTGTTTTTCTCTTAAAATGCGGAAAGAAATCTCACTAATTAAATTTTTACAATTTTGTACTAAACATTCTTGAAAACTTTTCATCTTGTATGTAATATATAGTTATTTTCTTTACATTATATGTCTCTAATAATTTATATTTAGGCGTTGTTTTTTACATAGTAATTGTAGTAATTGATAAATTTTTAGTCATTAGTTATGAAACGTATGTTAAAGTGCAAAATATTTATTGTAATCCAACTTCATACCAAATTTATATATATATATATATATATATATATATATATATATATATATATATATATATATATATAACGATTAGTTACCATAACTAGCTAAAAAAAAAAAAAAACATTTACATATTCATTCTTCTTCTAACATTCATAAACGTATATACAGGGTGATTATAAAAAAACTATCCCGATATATGAGCCCCTAACGATCATACCGTTCACAGAAACTGAATGAAATTTTTGTTTAAAGTATTTTGAGGTATGCGCTCAAGAATCCTATGAAATACAACAGTTAAATTCTAGCAGTTACGGTTACTGTGACAAATTTTCAAAAATTTCAAATGGCAACACCTACTTTTTAACACTTTCCAACCTAGTTGAAAAGTGTTTATGACTTCGGTTTGTCTGCCGTATGGCCGTCTGGCCGTCTGGCCGTCTGCCGTCTGTCCGTGCTCTAACTCCAGTAAATATGCTCGGATTGCCTTGCAATTTTTATATGTTATTGTTGTAATCTATAGCATGTTCCCTATTTCAACTGAAGTGTGTAGCGCTTATAGTTTTTTTACAGGGACACTCAAAAGAATCCCGTTACATTACGGTCTATGGGGAAAAATCATTTGCGGTTTATTTTAATGATGTTACACAATTTTAAACATATTGTAATTGATATATATCACTAAGGTGCATTACTAGAAGCTTAATATGGAATAGGGTGTGCATAGCACTTATAGTTACTTTACAGGGACAGTCAAAAGAGTTCCGCTACATTACGTCTATGAAGAAAAATCGTTTGCGGTTTAATTAAATAATGTTTCACTATTTTAAACGCATTGAAATTTTTATATATCACTAAGATGCATTCCAAGAGGCTTAATACAGAATATTGTGTGTATAGCAGTCATCGTTCATTTACAGGGACACACAAAAGAATTCTCTACTGTCTGTTAACAATAATTCCTGGAAGTACGTTTTAAGGTGCTGAACGCGACATAAAATTTAACTCACTTTTTGTCTATTACTTGGTGTGTATAAATTATGTAGATCATATACAGGGCAGCACAAAAGTTCGCGAACACATTTCCGTTTATTGACAGAAACTCCAGAAGGAGAATTTTAAACTGTGCTACGCGTTTCCTAACTAAATTAAAATGTAGCATCCTATGTAAGTATATATACAAATCTATAGATCATATACAGGGCTGAATAAAAGTATTCGGATATTTTTCCGAATACTGTATATGTTGGGAAATTCCTGAAATTACGTTTTTAAATATGTTATGCGTTTTCCAAATTATTTACTTAGATGTTATCTTTCAGCTTATTAACCCTTTGCGGCACGGAGTAAGTCTCTTTTTAAAATGATGAAATTATGGACTGACACCAGAATTGTCAAAATAATTCATTAGAAAAGAAAAACTTGCTTATTTCCCCGTACTTTATAAAAAGAAAAATTTAAATAAATAATCTTGGTGCCGTTTGTCAGTTTTGGAATTAAAATTAGGTGTCCTTTTTTGTGGACACCGCCCGCCAAAGGGTTAAACGGTAATGATTTGTAAAATTACTTTGGAAGCGTTGGAAAGTGTTACATAATCCATGCTTGACGCATGATTTTTCGTTCTTGTTTTTTATTGGAATGTGGTCCTCATAGTTAAAAAACCATAAAAAGCATTGAAACGGTACCTGTAGCACGAAAATCGTCAGCGCTAGACAGACTAAGAAGAAAAGTGAAAACAACCAATAAAGGACAGAGAAACAACAGAAAACAAAACATTTTATCGTGTTTTACAAATTTTCACTTCACACAGGATGACACTTTGCATGCGGCAGATGATTTATAGTACTAAACAGTAAAATGTTTTACTTTCTGTTGTTTCTCTGTCCTTTATTGGTTGTTTTCACTTTTCTTCTTAGTTTCACAAGGAATTATTTTATTTTATAATTAATCTACATTAAAAATCAATATTCCTCTAGAATTTCTTTAGAAAAATATTCAGATTTTGCAGACTGCCTCCATTATTGATGGATTGCCTTTATTCGACAGTAAATGACTCGTATTCCCTAAAGCGTTTATAAGGACGGTTTTATGATGATGGTATTTGACCTGGAACGAACTTGGATTAGGTGTTGAAATATGGATTTTCGTTTACTTTTCTTAAAATTGCAACGTGTCTGAGTTGGTGGTCAGTGTGTTTTTTCAAGGGAGATTTATTTCATCTGTAGCTGATTCAGTGTTGTGTTCCTGGTGAGGCATTTTTTAATATTGTGACTTAGTGTCCGGTGAGGAAGAGTCTGTTACTTAGACTTCAAATGTGTTTTTGAACATTTTAAATTCGTTGCGCAGTGTTGTGGACGAAACCCACTGCCACAAATATATATTATTTCTGTCTGGACTGCTTGGCTGCCTTTTAAATGTAACCAAATGCCGACGAGCCCGCAGCATGTTTTTTGCTTTTTGTTTAGTTTTCCGTGAATTTATTGTTGTAGTTTTTTTTTTTTTTGTAGTTTTTTAAGTTGTATTTTGTGTTCTCTTGTTTGATGAGGAGGGTTGCTGGTTCACACCAAATACATTTATGTATATATATATTTATTTATTTCTATTTTGAAAAAAAAAATAGAATAAACTGAAAAATAAGTGATAGCTTATCCTATTTTACACTGTTATTTGTGCTATATTATTTAGTGAAGCAGTGCACCACTATTTGCTGAACAATGTTTGAACTATTTTAAAAATTACACTGCACAACATACCCTTATCAACATGTTACTTGTTTTACTTATAATTTTATTACAGTTTGAGAAGACTTATTTGTAGTTTGTAAACTATTATTAAAATGACGCAGTACTACAAAAGGAAAGTTTTTAGGTTACAAATAATTAAAAAATCAAATTTTTAAATTTTAAAATTATTTTTACTGTAGTTTATTTAAAATGTTCGTAAGTATTGAAATGATATAGTATTGAATTACAAAACATTAACTTTACAGAAGCAATTTTAATTTTTAATATTATTATTCTAGTCACAGATGGTAATATGAAGAATACATTAAAAATATCGATTCCATTAATTGTTATTTTATATGTTTTCTTTAAAAAAAAATAATTAAAAGTTCAAGAAAGTTTTACATATAATCTAATTTGAGGGTTTTCAACACGCATAAACCGAATCAATATTCTTCTGAAAATTTAAATATTCAAATTAGTTTTTGACGTTTTATTTCACTTATATCACTATTTTGTGATAAATCTATTTCTTGCTTGAAGCTTTTATCAAGCTTAAAGCTACATTCTGAGTTAAATAATTTACACATAAGACAAATCTAATCAGATTATGGAAGAATTTGAAAAATGATTAATTCAGCACAATCGTAAAATTCCTCATATTTTTTGTTGGTAAGAAATACATAAAGTAGCATTAAAAGTAATTTTGTGTAAAGATATTCGAATAAAGTGCTTAATATAGTGTAAAACATTTGTTTTTAATATTTTATTTCAAATATATGAATTTATAAAATATGAAACTAAGTTTAAATACAATTTACAAAGTATATATTAAATTATATTTCAAGTTTCTGAGAAAAGTTTTATAAACCTTATTTTAAATTATATTTTTCGTTTTGATTTACCTTTATTTTCTAAATTTATAGTTTATCAAAATTATTGAAATGGAATTTTGAAACAGAAGATAAAAAGGGAAATAAAACTATAATTTAAAATTTCAAACTTTTGTTTAAAGTTTATAGTCCATTCACGACACCTTTGGCAGCTGTTTTGTACGAACTTAATGATTCAGTATTGAATTAGAAAAGTATTGACTAGTTCAAAAGTTACTTTATTCATTTTAATTAAATTATATTTATCACACATGCTAATATGAGGCATAATTAAAAACTATCTACTCTATTTAATAGTTTGATAATATTTTCTTTTAAAAATATAAAAAAGAAAATTTTCTTGAAAAGTTTAAAATGAAATCTGCTTTTAACAACTTGTGCCTGCATATTCTTAAAAGATGTTCTGTATATTTACCGCAAAATATTATTGTAAGTTTTATTTCCATTTTATCACCATTTTGCGATAAATCACTATTTTCTGATAAATCGATTTTTTATTTCAAGCGCTTGACCAATTTAAAGCTACATTCTGTATTAAATGTAACAAATGTCACAAAATACATTTAAATTCCACAAGAAGTTGAAAAGTGCCCCATATACAGCAATCCGAAAATTCCTCAGATTTTTATTAAAATATATAATGTATAAACTACGCTAATTGTTGTTGAAATGTTTGACATGGTATTTGTAAACATGTGGTTGAAATTACAGTGGGTTGCTAAATTATTAGGGACAGTCATGAAGTATAGGTTTTTTGTACAATATTAGGATATAATTTGAAAATAAACACTGTTTTTAAGTTTAGAAAGCTTTATTGTAATAGTTTAAGTATTTACACAATATTATATGAAAAAAATCCAACAAAAATATAATACAGTCAATTTACCAATGTTAAGTAAAGAATATTAATATTTGGTGACATTGCCTTTGGCTTCGAGGAGTGCTTCGATGCGTCTCGGCATGCTTTCTATGCAATTTCTGGCGCTTTCTTTTATTTTATGGTTGTGACGCCATATATTTATTAGTTTTCCGATGAGTTGTACCTTGGTTGTAATCATATCTTTGGCGATTTCATGTTGGCGATTTGGTCTTCATGTCAGGAGAATAGCCAGGCCAAAGTAAAACTGGGATATTGTGGTCTGCCAAAAACTTTGTAACGCTTCTATCTTTATGACAAGGCGCTGAATCATGCATAAACATGAACTCTTCACCACCTGGGAACCATTCTTCAATTTGCGGAAGCAGCCGAGTTTCCAGAACTTGTCTGTACTGGTCTTGTCTCATGGTTCCCTGAACAATGTAGAGGCGTCCAACCCCTTTAGCGCTTATGACAGAAGACACCATTATTTTATCAGGGTGTTTAACACTCTCAACGATGGAGTCAGGGCGGTATTTTTCGCCTGGGCGCAGCCTGACAAAGCTGCTTTTATCGGTTAAAATCTCAAAGGTTGATTCATCTGAGAAACAGACCTGAAAAAAAAATTAATAATTTAGAAACAAATGATTTTAAATGACATAAATAATAATTATGTTAACAACTGACCTTACTCCAGTCATCAACTGTCTTCTGGTGGTGTTCACGAGCCCAGGCAAGGCGCTTCTTCTTCATCGCTTCTGTCAACCGTGGTTTCTTGGCTGGAAAATGACCTGTCAACCCTTCCTCCGCTAATCTCCGCTGCACAGTTCTCTTAGAAACTGCTATTCCAGATTCTTGAGCAACCTGAGCAAGGAGTCCCACACTTTTCTTTCTGTTTCCTAAACAGGTATACCGAATTTTCCTATCGGTACGTGGAGTTGTTATGCGTTTTCTTCCACTTTTACCTTTTCGTTTGGGCGAAAGTGGCTGGTTTTTGTCCAGAATTATTTTTATCCTGTTGACTACTAACTTGGAAACTCCAGCACGCTCTGCTATCTTCCTTTGGGAATGACTCGTATGCAGAAGAAGGGTTTTTACCTCAGATCTTTTCCTAGGGGACAAATCAACCCCTCGACCCATACTGAAATCAATAAAAATAAAAAAATAAATTAAAATCGCAAATAATTTTGGCAAAAAACAAATATTTAATCAATAAAAGAAAGATAATACTCACATATAATTCTTAACTTTTCCAAAAAACACCCAAAGAATTTTGTTTAAATTAAAGAAAAGCGCATTCCACTATTGCGTGTGTAAAAGACACAGCGTCTCTCCCGTTATTAAAATATATATAGAAAGCAAACTAACCTTTTAACATACCAAAAGTACTTAAAAGTTGAATTATAGAGATATTTACAATGGTAAAATACATTCCTGCAACACTTAAACCACTTAGAACCGCAGTCAAGTGCACCCAAAGTATAAAACCAGCAAAAATTAATATTAGCTGTCCCTAATAATTTGGCAACCCACTGTTTACTGCTACGTATAATCCAGGTATTACTAATTACGTGACATTTTCAAAATATTGTATTTTTATTTCACATAAGATGGATAATAACAATGATTATTGTGAAGGAGAAATTTGAAGTAGTGGTTGTAAATAAAATGTAGAATTTACAAAATATAATTATGTATAGATAATTTTTTGCTGTATATAAAAATATATCATTTATTTATGTGCGTAGAGAGAAAAATGAACTTGTGTATATATTTGAGTTGTGATTTTGAAGTATTATAAATGACATGCATCTAGTCTTTACATACATTAATATTTTATGTTACATTAAATTATGTTACATTAAGATTATAAAAAAATATATATTTAGAAAACAACAAATGGTGTTAACAATTTGCAGTGTCCACAAATTGGATCACGTAGAAAGATACTTTTTTTAATATCCAACCAGGGTGTAACTTAAAAATTAACTAAACTTTGTGATGGTATGCTGCATATGAAACATGTTTATGCAAATCAGTCCATCAATTAAACACCTAGATGCATGTTGCATGTAAATCCTTTAAACGATGCAGAGAGCACATTATCAGTACGGGATCAAGAAATGCTTATTAAGGTTCTTTCGGGTGGGTGTTCATGGTCGTTGAATTAACAAACAAAGTACTGCAAAATTTTTACACGAAGAAATGACTCCGGTTCTGAAATCGGTCCTTTTCCACAGAAGATACTAAAGTGTTTCAGTCGCTGTTTTGCTCCTTTTTAATTTCTTATACAAAGTCGGAATTTTTTTCGACTTCCGGTTTTCGACGGATTTACAGGTTTTAAGGGTCATTGATCACGAAAAACATGTTTATAGGATATGTCTGTCTGTCCGTCTGTCTGTCTGTTTATCTGTCTGTCTTCTTTGTATCATCGAAAAGTGTATGAAGTTACGAATATAATTTTAACAACTTTTTATTATAAGTTCGTGTTTATGACCAGCAGGTCTTTCTAAAATTTGGAAAATGTACGCCGGAAAGGAGCAATGTAATAGCGATTTTTGTGCCATTTTCATTATTGTGAAATTGAAAAGTTTATGAAATTATGCATAGCTTTCAACAGAATTGTGTGTGTATGTGTTAGATAATTGCGTGCAGGTCCTAATTCAATTTGGGGCTATTCTGACTAAAGGTGACTCTGTGATAGAGATTTTTGTGCGATTTTGTCGTAATTCTGTTGTAAATCGTCTGTTCGCGCAGTGAAGGTAATCCGGGGCTTCGCAAGCAGCTGACGTACAACAGAATAACAAAAATATTGATTTTATTTGCGCTGTGACAGCAAATTTTGAAGTATTAACATTTATAAGGATAGAAGAAAAATTTGGGATTGACACATCCGACTAGTTTTCCTTTTCACTGTATTTTCGAGCAATATTAATTTACATGTATTTGCTTTACATTGCGGCTACACAATTTCTATTGGGGACTTTTGTATCTAGAACTTCTTTTCTTATTATAAAACATCCAATCTCTCCTTGAATCCATACATCCAAAATATAATTTTGTATCATATATTTTTTTTAATTTATTTTTTATATTTGTAACGAAATTTGACATACCCGGTACATAGAATATCCCTTTGAAGATCTTTAATGTAAACATAAACAAATAATTTATATACTTATTTTGATTTACAACATATATTACCTTTGCAGACTGAAATGTAAATAAAAATTCATGACAGCACCAAGTAACCTAACTTATAGGATTTCTGTAAAGTTTCTAAAATATGTCTAATGATTATGTTATAAATCACAGCTAATCAGATTTATTTTCCAGCATTTAAATAATTCAAAATAATATATTTTATGAAATGTACAAAGTATATTTTGCTTTATGTCATAGATTATGCCGAAGGTGTGTAGTTTCAATACATATTATTAATTGACAAGAATTATCCGAAACGTATTATATTTTGGTATATTTTGGAAAATATCTATCAGGTTTTATTTACTTACGATTATTTCTCTATAAAATATTCCTGCCTTTTGAACCGTTGTATTAAAAAAGGAAATACCTTTTTACTCGACCTATTCAGCTTTTCCACTTCAGTGTCCGGCAAAGTCTAAAAAATGAATACATTCCCTGAACGCACTTCACATTTATATTCATTTCAAAATGTATCTGTACTTCAAGTACTCTTCCGTCCATTTCCTGTTGAAAGGGGAAAAAGCTGTTGAATCAGAAAGAAACAGATTTTCAAGAGTTTCATCATTGCATTTTTTTTTCATTATTTTGTATTTCTTTTATAGATTTCAGTGATAAAATTTAAATTTTGAAAGACTCCAAGATATGGAGATGAAAAAGTGAAAAAGTGAATACCTGTATAATAAACAGATTAACAATTATTATAAAAACTTTTCTGTAGAATTATTTGAAAATATAAAAATGATAAATAATATATTTTAAATAACTATTATTAATAAGTTTTTGTAGGTACGTTTTTGCTTAAAAGCGCTGTTTTGAAATCCCTATAACTTCAAGAATATATATCCCATGTAATTTAAATATGCTGCAGGGAAATATTACTCATAGAATTATATCACAGAATTATATTTCTCATTATATTCTTTTTTTTATATAAAAAAACATTATGTTTATCATTTTTTTTTTCATTTTTATTTATTGAAAATAAACTTTGAAAGAGACTAGCGTGTATCAATGTATAAAGAGATTCGCAATATATTTTATCGTGCTCTTTGAAAAAACTATTTTATGCCATTCGAAATTTTAATCACTGATTTTTTGCTAAATCAATCGTAAAAACAACAGAGTGAAAAGTGTCCAAGACTGGATTCGAACCAGGGTCATTGGCATTACGTGCCAATGCTCTACCACCGAGCTAACTGGACGATATCCTATTGCCCTGTTTCGAATTCAGGATTGGTCAATTTTAACTGTATTGATTTCCCTCCTGATTTAGCAAACAATCAGCGATAAAAATCCCGATTACTATTTCTACACGTGTGTGTCATTTCTACAAATTATATATAATATATTTTATGCTTTAAGTTATTTCATGCAATTTTTTCCTAGGGAAGAAATCTTTCTTTAAAATATAACATAAATTTCAACTAAATTCAGATATTAATAATCAACATACAAACATAAATAAAACATGAAGAGATATTTCTAAAATATTGCTCTCTAAGTAAAATTATCCTTATTATAAAGAATTATAAATAAAAATGTCTGTACACGGAAACAGTAATTTTAACTGAGTTATTTCAGCTTTTCAGAAAAAAATGTTTTTGTGACGAAATCTTCTCAAAATTTCTCTTGTTAGTTTATGTATAATTTTTTCTTTAAATATATTTTGTATAACTACCAATTTTCAATTAATTTTACATTTCATAAGCCAATGTATGTACACAGTCAGTCTTAATTTTTAAAAGATAAATGAATACATAAAAGTTATAATTTCTAGCGGATAAAAATTTTCATAGCAACGAATACAATAATTTAAATTTAAATTTATCATTTATGAAGATTTTTTAAATTCATATATTGATTTAGAAACAAATCATAAAGAATTAATGTTCATTAAAATTATCGAAAATTCCTACATTGAACGGACATAAATTATTTGTAAAGACCGTCTACAGAATTTTATTTTACTAGTAAATATAGGATAAGGTCTTCCTAGAAGTGTATTGTTTAATACATTCTGGTGTATATCATATTATAAAATATATGTATGATAATTGTATGAATGTTACACATCCGGGCAATGAACATCTGTAAGAATTTGATAAATTTCTTATATTTCTGTGTAAGGGTAATTTATTTGTATTGATACAAACAGTACATTTAGGTTATTATTAGATACACTTTCACGAAAAAGCATGTTCTATATTAATTTCTTATTGCAATATGCTTTATTTTAATTGTATAATATCTATTTTATAAACACAGATTTAAGTTAATAAAATAGAGGTAGAATTATACATTTAGTATTAATAAAAAGTTCTTGAACTTTGTTAATTACGGATAAGAATAATAATGTACGAATATCAGTACGAATATCCATATTGCTGTTTCAATTTATTTATATCTTACTCAGATCTATTAGCTGGTATTTGTAATTGTAGAATAATGCAAAATGTTTCATTCAGTAAGACATAGCATCTATTCATTCGTAATGAAGAATATCATGCATATCGTAACATCCGAAATTTTTGAAAAACAATTTCCCCTTTTTAGTAGAAATGTATATATGCAAGTTCAGTCGTATGTTTGCCTTTCCTTATTTTATTCGCTTTTATATAATTTCGGATCAGCTTCACGTGTTCTTTTTCTCTTTTTAGGAATGCTGTTTCATACATTCTGTAGTCAAATTGTTAAATACATGCAAGCTAATTGCAAGAATGTTGCACAAATGTAAGCAAGGATAAATTACCTGGAGATGAAATACTTTGACTTATTTTTTTTTCTTTTATAACCCTGATAATGATAACACACTATGACTATAGTTTTGATAGCAATAATGTTCTCTCATTATCAGGTGAGATTAGCAGAGAGTAGTTAGCTAGGAAAGAATACAAATATTTCATATATCTAAATTTCCAATTAATTTCCAATTAGCAAAGTGAAAAGTAATTGTAGTGTCATTTATTTCTTATATTTCACTATATTTCTAAAAATGCCCAAACTACAGATCTGCAGGCAGAGCGTCAGCACGGTACGCTGAAGGTCCCAGGTTCGAGTCCTGGCCCAGGTCAATTTTTCACTCATGTCGGTTTAGTGTATTTAATTGTCTGATAAAATGTGACTTCTTATATTGTGTAAAATAAAGTAATCAAACGTAGTGTTTATGATTTAAAATATATATGTAAAATGTATTATATTTAAATCTCACTGAACATTGGAATTTCTCATTTAAACATTCGAAATAAAACGAATTACGGTTTCAATAGAATACGAATTATTTGAAAGGATACAAGAAATGTGAAAAAAGGTCTTGAAGCTTTGAAATTTAAATTGGTGTTAAAAATAATGAATGTTTAGTATTATATATTGAAATTTCATATTAAAAATGTTTTATTGAAATATTAAATAATAGTGATAAATATTTATTATGTAATATAATTAGTATAATAAACCTTTTTAAAATGTACGATAAAATTATATTTATTTTTTTTCAACAATTGAAAGATCGTGTAAAAATTAAATGCAATACATTGAGTACCAGGCCGGTAGTGTTTATCTTAGAATTTGTTTTCCCATTTAACAGTTAAAGGGAAATCAATATTTTCTTCATCGATTCAGATTATGCACAGAAAAAATTATTTTAAATTAAAGTTCAAATAATATATTTTTAAAACGACGCTTCGATGCATTTTTTATTAAACAATTAAAAATCAATAAATATTTTAGAAACTTTAGGGATTTCTTTCTTATCGTAAAGAAAAGGAACAAAATGAATAATTTAGTGAAAAATGCTGTTTGATTATTTCATTCATTTTTACATTTCACTTTTAGATTTTGTGATTTAAATAGAAAACTCTTAATCCAAAGAATAAAGAAATAATAAAATAAAATAAAAATTTGATATTTAATGAAGTTTTACTTAAAGAAATTTTCTTCCAGAAAATCTTGATTTAGTTAGTTAAAAGTATGCAATTATGAAAATTAAATAGACTTGTATTTGATTTTGAATTACAATTGAAAATTTTAAGAAGATTATTTTTTTATAAAACGCATACGCTGCTCAAACAAAATAAATTATACTGAGATTTTGAATAATCATTGCACATATATTAAATTGTGATGGATGATGTATTTTATATGGAATCGGTGATGTTATAATAAATGGAGTCTCAGATGGATAATGGAAAAAAGGCATTTTATTAAGTTTTGGTATCAAAACAAACTGTAACGATTTCATTAAATCTCTCACAGTCTGCTAATTAGGCAGAGTAATCAAAGATAGAAGTTCCCAAGAGTTGGAAACTTTTCTCACGCTTCGCTGTGGTGTTACAAGAATGTCGTTTACTACAATAGGAAAAGATGAGCTTCGATCAATCTTGTGAAACTGAAATTGCTAGACAGCAAACATTTCTCTGATCTGTCCGACTACATGTGAGGTCTCGAATCGTGAGAAAATTGGCCGTGTGAACATTCTAAAGTTCAGGAAGACCTCCCAAAAGAATGGTTTATCCAATGACTTAAAAACCGAAACTAATGGCGTAAACTAAAACTTTTTTGATTGGTGATCGGGGAATCTTTGTTCGAGCAAGCGGACCGGAAAAGAGAATCGAGGAGAAGTTAGTTAGAGTTTTGGCAGGAGAACGAGTGTTGGTGGAAAACACTCATCTCAGGACGGATTCCCATCTTAGTAGGGAAGGAAAGGCTTTGCTGACAGATTTTTGAATGAGAGAGTGCGATCTCTCTGAAGTCAACGCAAAAGCCTTGGATTTGAC
Source organism: Maratus michaelseni (assembly GCA_963931845.1). NCBI lineage: Eukaryota > Metazoa > Arthropoda > Arachnida > Araneae > Salticidae > Maratus > Maratus michaelseni. The sequence goes on along the minus strand of OZ007593.1, from coordinate 198,948,980 downwards.
CTTTCGGGGAGAGTGAAAAGTAGCACTAGTTAAGACTTTAAGATTCTAAAACTACTGTAAAAGACTGGACTATTTGGTGATTTGCTATAAATTACAAGTCGAGCGAACTCAGCTAAACAAAGTGTTGTAAATAATTTTTACCTCTAGAAATTTCAAGAACGCTTTTTAATAAAATTTGTTCTGAAATATTTAATGAAGGTGATCCATTGTGAAACGGTTCCACGCTACCCCATTTCAAAAACACACAACATCGTGGATTCTTTACAAAACAATATAATATTCGTGCATATGAGAAAAACAACTGATATAGTGCATTTGTTTAACATGAAAACGGTTTTGTTAGGGAGTAGGATTTCCTCTGATGAACAGCAACATTGAATTTCGGTAAAAAATGGAGTCAATCAGGTTATCAATGAGGGACATGGTAATTCGCCCCACTTTCCCAAACAAAATTTGTCCAGATGTCTACTCGTTCGTAGAGGCAATAGTTGGGAAATATCTCGTCTGCTCTGCACGTTCCATAAATATACTTTTCTATTCATGGCCTGGAAACTACACTCTAAAACGACATTTTCAAAACTGAGCAAAAATTACTCAAATCTGAGTATGTCGCATAGTCAAAATTGCTCTGAATCAAAATTTCTCAAGTTGGAAACATGTATATACTCATTTCTGAAAACAAGCACACACTCAAGAATAAAATATCATGTGAGTATGTCCATGTTTCAAAAACGAGTATGAACTGACTTGTATGTGCTCCTTTTTAAGTATGTCCATGTGTCAAAAATGAGTTTAACCTGATCCTAATAATTTTTGAGTTGGTCCTTGTTTCAGAAATGAGTATGAACTCTATGACCTCTATGTCCTCAGTTTTGAGTATGCTCATGTTTCAATATTCTGAGTATTTCTGGTATTTCAGAATTGAAAGCATTGGGTCGTCATATTTGAAACAAAAAGCTTCATAACAAAATGAAAGCATCGATTTACTCAGATTTGAAAGTGTCATTTTTCTAAGTGTAGCTGGACAAAGAATTTGTATGATTCCTTCGTCGTTAAGGAAATCCCCGATTAGCAGAACATGATTTTGACTGCAGTGATTGTCTATTAAAAATGAATTCATCTATTAATGTCAATGACTTAAAAAAATAAGAACTATTCCTATATTAAAGAAACATTACTATTTGTCATTCCTAAATTGCTAAAAAGATATAGATCCAGTAATAATATTGACAAGTTTGGTTATTAATCGATATAATGAACCAGACAACCATTCTACCTCTTTCAAATGTAAAACTTGCTGGAACAAATGTCGGAATATTTTGAGTACTACTTTCCTTCCGGACAAAAATGCGCTTATTATCTAGATGAAGTGCAATACCAGGCTCATCGGAGATCAGAACATTGTTCCAGTTATTTTTTCCTCTAATGGACATGTTCTACTGTCCTCTCATTGCAGGCAGCAGAGTTGTTGTTTACACAACAAAAACCATAGGTCTGGGCGTATGCAGAACCACAATGTGCAGTTCGTTGTGAACAGTTTGAGTGAAAATTCTGGTGCCAGTGGCGGAGCTAAGATATGTGTGGAGAAGAGTGATATTCAAATTTTAATTTATCGTGACCGCCAGTAATAAATTTTAAAGATGCGGACGGCCGAAGTACTGAATGTGCCAGTCATTGTAAAACCTCTGGCAAAATTTCAAAATAATTACGTGATTAACATCTGCTCCCCATTTACCCTCTTCCCAAAGCCCCTTCAATTTTCAACCAATGTATAAAGTTAGTTCGCAGTGTTTAATGCTCTCTTTCATTATTTTTGTTGGTCACGAATGACGTACGGAATACGCCACTCGTGCATTTCTGTAAATTATGCTATTTATCTTCTTAATTAAATTATTATATTTAAGTGTGAATTCTATTGATTTTATACTATTACTACACATTAAACCCTATTCTTTCTTAACATCAAAAGTTGGTATTTAAAATTTAAAAGGCGTCGACACATGGAGTATACTGCCCGTGACTTTATGTTACTGCAAACCGTCCGTGTTATACATTGTTGGACATAATTATAAGACACCTACCTAATTTGACATAAAGGGAAAGAAAATATTCATAGCTTAAAAATGCTTTATCAAATACGACAAAAACATAAATTTATTCTATTATCACACGTACTTGTTTTACAGAAATGATATTTTTATAGAGTTTAATAAAAAAATTAAAAATATCATGGACAAAATTATAAGACACTCTAACAATTTAATTAAAACACCTGTTTTTGTATTTAAATATGCAAATTTTCTGCACAAAATGGACCGTTTAAACTTCACTAAACAAACTATGGCCTGGACATCCAAATGGTACTCTGTGTTATTTTCTGATGAATTGTTTTTTAACCTGGATGGTCCTGACGGCTTTCACTATTATTGGCATGATTTAGGGAAGTCTCCTGATGTACAAATGAGCTACCAAATGGATGGAGGCTCAGTAATGGTTTGGGCTGGTTTTTCGGCTCAAGAGAAAACTGATATCATTTTTGCGCATTCAAGAATGAATTCCGAAAAGTATAATAATCTTCTTAAAGATCAAGTAGCCATATACCTTGAACTTCTTTGTGGCGAAAACTACACTTTTCAGCACGATAACGCTTCGATTCATACATCATACGTAACAAAAAAGTGGCTTTCAGAGCAAAGTATCAATGTTCTTCCATAGCCTTCTCGCTCCCCAGACTTAAATCCCATCGAAAACTTGTGGGGGATCTTAGCTTGTGAGGTTTACTGAAATGGGAGGCAGTTTACATGCGTCGAAGACCTACTGAATGCTATAAAATGTGCTGGGGCATTCTGTACCTCGTGGCATGTTTGTAAATGCGTGAAGTCGGTTATCGTCTGCTTTAGTTAACTGCTGTTGTCATAACAGCGTGCAGAAAATTTGCATATTTCGAAAAGAAGCAGGTGTTTTAATTAAAATGTTAGGGTGTCTTATAATTTTGTCCATGGTATTTTTAATTTTTTTTATTAAACTCTATAAATATATCATTTCTGTAAAACAATTACGTGTGATAACAGAATAAATTTATGTTTTTGTCGTATTTGATCAAGTATTTTTTAAGCTCTGACTCTTTTCTTTCACTGTATGTCAAATTATGCAGGTGTCTTATAATTATGTCCACCACTTTATTAATTCTAATTAAATTACCATTTTTTTTTTTTACAAATTCATGTTTATTATTTTTTAATGGCATTAAACGAGGATATCATTAAAAAATCTTACTTAGGCTTTAAAATGTCTTGGCACATACAGTACGCAATTCGTGTTTGTATAATACTACATGGCCCGTGTGTTTAAAGATTAAATATCAAACCTCATTTGGCTTTCTTATGGTTTTCTGAATAAATTTTCAGTCTCTAGAACACGCTTCAAGATCTAATAAATCATAATTTGTAATATTCTTGGGGCGTCTGCTTCCTCTGTTTTTAATGGCTCTTCTTATATAAGACTTTAAGATTTCAGATTAGGTTAATTAACTTTGATCAGATGCAGTCTTACCAATACTAAATAATCAACACTTTCCGCGCTCTTCATCACTAACATAACTCGCAGATGTTTTGCCGGAAGATAGAAACAAATTTATCCTAAAAACCACAGAAAACCTCTCTTTAGACATTCTAATAAGGATTCAAATAGTTTTGATTGCTAGATCTATACCATATTAGAAATATATCTGATCTTTGTCATGCCACGATATTAACCGATTTGGATGGGACTGAGCATATTTTAAGGGCATTCCGAAAACCCAACCGAGTTCATTGGTCAGCTTGATTCATATATTTGTTTTCAAAATGTCCATTAAATGTTTAAAGCTAAAAAAAATATACAAAAAATTAGAACTAAAAATTATTTTAAGTAAGAGTTAGGACATGATACAAGGATTAACAAGTATTTTTTATTTCCTCTATATCTTAAAAATGGCTAAATTGCAGCAATTTGAAATTCTAGGGTGTCTGCAATTTTGAAGGACGACAGCGTATTTTTTTCCATAATTGGGATTAATTTACAAGTCATAGAAAATGTGGTTTCTCGCAAATTGACTTTTATTGTAGTAACAATTGTTGCTAATCTCATACGCTTAAAACAACATATTAATATCTGATAGCCTCAATTTAACACCACGGTTAGCGATACTTGGCGAAATATCTTGAAATTTAGCGATATAAGTAGGTCGGAGTAAATGATGTGCACTTTGCGAATAGATGATTTATTTTTCGAAATTCCCATTCTAAATCAGTTTTGATTGAAACAGGGAATCTTGTGCAACAAAGTTACTTGCATTTTAGTTTTGTGTGATTGAGTAAAAGTAATAAAATTTTAAAATACAAGAGAGAGTGAATCTCCCTTTTCCTTCTGGTACAGGCCGGAATGACCCTTTTGTTATTTTTTTAGTTTATAAAGGTAAAACTTTAAACTTATTAAAAATATTCCCTGTTTCTAATAAAATATTTATTTAAGAAAACTTTATTTTAAGTAATGTTAAAAGGAAAATATTAAGATTAAAATTATGGTTGAGATAATAGGAGTCATTCACAGCAATATCAAAGTTCTAAAAATAGTTAAAAAATATTTTACTACAAAATTGTTGAGACAAAATTACTCTTTCTGTTAAGACTTCATTTTTGTCTACGTCAAATTATTTAAATTACACTTTCTTCTAAATTACATGAAATAATCATTTGTAAAATTTATACGTAAAATAATAATAATAATAAAATGTGCAGTGTCTGAATAAGATTTTATATTCTTGAATTTCAAAATGAGCTCTGACTAAGGTTTTGAAATTGAATTAAATTATATATGCACGATATTCAAATTTTAATCAATGCTTGAGAGACGGAAATTACTTAAGTATTTGATGCTACATTAAAAAGTTTGCAAATTTTAATTCCGAATTTCGGAAACATTATTCAAATATGCATTTTTTATACCTATGCAAATTGGGTTTATATAGATTTTTTTTAACAAATAAATTCATCCATAATTTCAATATGTATTTTCAGTTTAGTATGCGTTTTGTAAACAGTTTGTTTTCCATTAAAAATGTTTAAATTTTTAATGTTTTCAAATATTAGTGGGGAATAAATTTTTATTACTTACCCATCATACGTAGTATAGGGTAAGTCTTGTAATCGTTTTGAAAATCGAAAATTTTTTTTGACGGATTTACACGTTTCAGACACTGGAGATTCCGAAAAACATATTTTTAGAAAAAAATTTTTGCCGTCCGTCTGTGTGTCTGTGTGTGTGTCTGTGTGTGTGTCTGTAAACGCTCTATCTCCCGAAAAAATTGAGATAGAGACTTGTAATTTGGTATGTACTTAGTATGTAATAATGGGAAGAAGCCTATTTCATTTCAATAACCTCGATTAACCGGAACATTTTTTTTCGGACTCTCGAAATATTCGTTCTGATGAAAGGTATATAAAAATTTTCGAAATTGTTTATTTTGACATGAATATAAAAGACAATAAAAAAACATAAATTTTGAATAAAGCATGAAGTCGATCGGATAATTAGTTGCCGAGATATTTGGAATCCTATTTTTCCACACTCTTCGATTTTTCATGACCCTGTATTTCATCCAAATTTCACTTCAAAGATATATTTTAATTGGAAATTTGACGCTTAATCAGATGCAATAAACCGCTAGTTAATAGGATTATTATTTTTGGAGTTATAAGGAAAAACCTCTTTCAAGCAATTCAGTAATCGAGCCTTTAAAGTTTATGACGTTATCAAGCCACGATTTTATTTGAATTGCAATGCATTTTATAAGTAGTTTACACATTTTTATTTTAATATTTTACATTATGCATATCCATGATGGGTAAGTATTACGGTGGCCCCCAACGACTAGTATTATTATCGTAGTAAAATAATTAATTCGTAAAGCAAAAATAAGTGTTTTACTCTAACAATAGTAATTTTTGCTTTTCATAATGTTTGGTACATACACAAAGTATCTTTGTTTATGGGATTACGAAGATTTCATAGTCGTTTATTTAAAATTAAAATAAACATATTTACACACTGAAATATATTTAACTTTTATAATGATAAAACATGTTATTAAAAAAGTGATACGAAATGCAGGAATTGTTACCAATTCTTAAACTATATACTTATATATTTTCCTTATGTGCAAAGGAAGCGTATAAAGCGATCTTTAATATCAATGGATTCTCAAGCTAAAAAGTAAATTTTTAACTCCCTTTGCAAGTTATATGTTTTTACCTTTTATCCTATTAAGAATACTTATAAATATATATGTAATATGTCTTATAAATATATTATTATTATTCTAATATATCCATATATATGGAAATTTTGTTTTTCGAAAGACATATGATTTTTATTAATTGTAGTTGTAGCTAAACATTTAGGTGATCGGAAGCGTAAACGTCTAAAAAAAGGATCGTACTTTTAGTTTTACATTCTATATTAAGTTTTTTTTTTTTTTTTTTTTTTTTTTTTTTTTTTTGAAAAAAAAAATTATATATATTGTCTTATGCAAATATTTTTTTTTAAATAAATAATTTTGGCCAAATTTATATTTATTGTTTTCTGTACTCAAAAATAAAACAAAAACAGTACACATAAGTAGTTATTCCTTAAAAACATATATCAAATTTTAAATATTATTAGTATGATATATACTTTTTTTATTTTTTTTAAGAAACTTTCATTTGGAAAAAAGTATATAATTAGGCGATATTAAAAAGAATACATAAAAAATGTAACTAAAAGAGTAAATTATTTTTTGTCTCAATCAGTAATTGAAAAGCATCATTACTCGTGACGAAGAATGTTTGTTCTGGAAACTATACCAGGCTACAATTTTATGCCATATACTGAAGAAACATCATGAAGACTAAAAAAGTACTTCAGATTTTTTACTTTAGAATGCTTTTGTACTTTGAAAATGTTTTATATTCTGTTTTTCATGCTCAACAGAAATAGTGATAAGATCATTATTTTTTTCTTATTCTATCACAGGAAATATGCTTTCGGTGCCTAGAATCCACAATAATGAAAACTCGAAATTCTAAAAAAAATCTTACTTGTAGTAAATAATGACAAAAATATTTAAAGTCAAATAATTAAAAATATTAATTTAAGTTTTTTTTTTATACAGAAATCCAAAATTTCTAACAATTCAAAAATTTTTCCACATTTGACTTTTAAAATAGATTTTCGTTTTAAAAATCGAAAAAAAAAATTGACGGATTTACACGTTTCAGACAATGGAGATTCCGAAAAGAATATTTTTAGAAAAAAAATCCGTCTGTGTGTCTGTATGTCTGTAAACGCTCTATCTCCTGAACAAATTGAGATAGAGACTTGAAATTTGGTATATACTTAGTATGTAATAATGAAAAGAAGTTTATTGAAATTCAGTAACCTCGATTATCCGAAACTATATTTTTCGGACTCTCGAAATATTCGTTCTGATAAAACATACATATACATTTTCGAAATTGTTTATTTTAAGGCGTGAATATAAAAAAGACAATAAAAAAAACATACATTTGAATAGAGAATAAAGTCGATCGGATAATTAATTGTCGAGATATTTGTAATCATATTTTTCACACTCTTCGATTTTTCATGACCCTGTATTTCGTCGAAATTTCAATTCAAAGATATATTTTAATTGGAAATGATACACTTAATCTGACGCAGTAAACCGTTAGTTAATATGATTATCAATTTTGGAGTTATAAGTATGTTTCTTTTACGCAATTCAGTAAAAGAGCATTTAAAGTTTATGACGTCTTCAAGGCAGGATTTTATTCGAAATGCAATGCATTTTATAAGTAGTTTGCACATGTTTTATTTTCATATTTTATATTATGCATAACCATGATGGGTAAGTTTCACGGGGATTCCCAACGATTAGTTCAAATCCTTTTGGTGTGATTTAAATAGGTAATATTTCTAATACTGAAAAAAAAAATTGTTTTTTTCTTAATTTTTAATAACGAAAAAAAATCCTTTTTTTTTTTTTTTTTTTTTTTTTTTTGGTTGCGTAAAGAAAATCCATAACAGGCGTGTCTGCGTAAAAGGATTTTTTATTATTTTTTGGCATTACGGTAGTTTTTGGCATCACCCCTATTTCAAACTCTTTATCTAATTAATATCCACAGCAAAACAATTAACATTGTTTAAACTAAGGAGCTATGACCTCTACGAGCTATGCTCGCCAAACCCCCATTCAGACACCGCAGACTCTAAAAACGAGGTAATTTTATCTGCTTTAAAACTATTAAGGAAGAGTGGATTATAATTAAACTACCAGTGGCGATCTCCTGTAATCGGGTTTTCAATTTCTCCTGTAATCTCTTTGACTGGGGTATTTTAAGGCCGAATCAACTGCTGTCAAAATTGCTAATGATACTTTTCGTGATTGATTATACAAGAACAATTAAACATTTTAAAATCAACTTGGATAAAATTGCTAAGTGAACAATGTTGCTGTCTCATGGAATTTTATAACAAAAGCTAAAACATGCTATAAAGAAATCTTTTTTAAATGTATACCTTACTAAAATAACATAACTTTCACCGAAGGTTTCTTCGTATATTTTATATAAACGTAAAAATACAGAATTTGAATAAAATGAAGTATTATTTGCGCTGTTTTAAAATTTCCACCAGTAAAAGGATTTTTCCGAAATAAGTAAATCTCTCGTGCAAAAGTATTTTTAAATTGATACGATTTGCAAATTTCCTTTTAGCATTTTAAACATGGCGTAATTTTCTCCTCTTACTGCTTTAATACTTAATAATTTAGTTATTGTTTTAAAATTTTATTTCTCTTTTTAATATTTACGTGCATTTTTACGTACATTTACATACATTTAGGTATATTTACGTAAATTTTAAGACGTATTTTCTCCCATACACTTCTTTTCACACGTGATCATTTAATTATTATTTTTAACTTTTATTTCTGATTTAATAGTCACGTGTAAATATTATTTGAAATAAAATATTATTATTTCTTTTTTTTTTCTTTTTTTCTTTTTTTTTTTTTTTTTTTTGCAAATTGGAAAAAAATATAAAACAAGTGGGTAATAGTGATTGAAGATCGCACAAAGGGTTTCTTTTAATATTCCTTTCAAAACACTTTTTTCTTTCTTTAATAAATCCAAATAAATTTCAATTTCAAAAAACAAACAAACAAACAAACAAAAAGTCATGTTTTTTATAACGTAAAAATTTACATGTTGTATAGAGAGCTTCAAAATGTTAAAATATACCAATATTTCCATAATCGGATTTTCACCATGATTCAATATGTTCCTCAAACTCATATGACGTTATAATCACTTGCTGACGTCATATCTAGTTGGTTTCTCTATTACTCATATTCATGCCCTCTTTGTATTATTTTCAAACATTTGAAAAAGTCCGTTTTCCAATATGACGTCAGATTAATTTTCTTTTTAATTCTCTAATGACATCATATTAACCTGCTTTCTGTACTTACACATACTCATACTCCTTGTATTATTGAGAAATGTTTGAAAATTTCCGTATTATTACCAGTATGACGTCATATTAATATTTTTTTTCAATTGTTGAAACTTATTTTTTCATTTTCATTTTCCACGTGGAAATCTTTTAATAGAAAATTAATTATTATAGAAATAATTTTATTGTGGATTTCTAATTGTTGGCAACTGCTATAACGAAAAATGTTTAAATTTAATAGAAAAAGGCTGTTAGATTTTTGGTTTTTTATCTCTCGATATTAAAATAATACTATTTTTTCTAAATTTTATGATTTTAAGCGTGAAAGTATATATTCAGCTGTAAGTACACAAACTTTAAGGTCTGTAAGTTATACAGTTTCTGAGAACCGTCTCTTTGACAGACAGACAGAGAAGCGAGACGAATAGGGTTTCATGAGATGAACAAATCCCTAAAAGTGACCTTTTAGAAATAGGAAATAAAACCCTATCGAAATAATGAAAATTTGAATAAAAATTTGAAAAATAAAAAACCTCCCAAAAAATTTGTCTAATTAAAAAAGTAATTACACACTTTACAAAGCAAGCTTGTCTCCTACGTCCTTACCTTACAGTTTGTCAACTACGTCCTTACGTTATACAGTTAAATTATTGCACAGAGCTTTTTTTCCTATAAATCTTTTTTTAAGGGAGATATTTTAATCAAATTTAATATTAAATTGCTATTAAAATAATTCTTTGACTTAAAAACTATTTGCTTCAGAGTATTTACTGAAAATATTTATATAAAACTACCAATTTTTATATATATATTTTTTTTATGCAATAGGTTTCTTAATATTTGTTTAGAACGACCTGCAGTGGTGACTGCGGTGGTTAGTTTTTCTAGAATAGAGTGATACCATGTTTTTTTTTTTTTTTTTTTTTTTTTTACATTTTGAGTGTAAATATTTTTAGTAAATATTGAATAACAGACCGAAATTTAATATAATTTGATTGGACGATTTATCTAAAGGCAAATTAAAATATTTCAAGTTTTCTTTTCGTATAGGTATGATTTCTGCTTTCAGATTTAAAATTAAAAATACTTATTGAGAACCAATTCATATTATAAATGAATTAAATCATGTGAAGGTACTAGACGAAAAACAATTATAGAAAAAGATAGTTAGATTATATTATTTATAGATATATATTTTTTTTCGGTACTACTCTATTATCCCGTCGATCACTTTTCCATAAAAAAAAAAAAAAAAAAAAAAAGAAAAAAAAAAATTATCACCAAACTGTACCGTAAAAAAAAAAATAATAGTAAAATTATATAAATAAAAATACAAGAAATTCGGAAAAGCCCCACTCACCAATGTGTCAACTTAGTAAGTTTAAACAATAAAATTTACAATGTATTAATGAAAACAGAAAAAAAAATCTTGGATATTTATTTATTTACATTATTTTACTTAATAATCCATCTCGGCTGGTGAATAAATGTTTGTGACGGCAGTTGAAACTGATCCGAGGCTAACGAAAAAGAAAGGCTACCGCGGTACTTTACGCGTATCTTTTTTTACATACCGGCGGAATCACGTGATGTTCGAATCCACCAATGCAGGTGTACGAAAAGAGCTCACGTCACTCTCGCGGTCTGTAAAAAAAGATATACAGAATGCACCGCGGTAGCCTGTCTTTTTCGTTAGCCTCGAAACTGATCTATTATGTGTAAGCATCGCAACATTTTTTTCAATGCTTTTTCTCTTTTACTATCAAGGCACCGCCATTTAATGACGCAACTGTTATTTTAAATAACGAAATAACTAATAAATCAGTAAAACATAATGAAAAATACAGGTAAATAAATTAAAAATCGCTTGATATAGCAAACACATGTAATGCTTCTGACGTCAAGTGAATGTGATGCCAACGATCATGCATTTTTTACCTTAAATATTTGGCGATAGTCTTTTGTTATGAAAAGTGGTCGACGGGATAATGGAGAAGTATATTTTCCCCTAACCACTTTCAAACGTAGTTCAAAATTGTTTATTACTTCGGTTTATCTGTCTGTTTGGCCTTCTTGCCATCTGTCTCTAACTCTCGTAAATATAGTTGAATTGAACTGATTTTTAATAACGTATTGACGTATAATATAAAACTGTCACTATTGAAAATGAAATGCATAGCATTTCATTTTCAATACAGGTACAAAAGTATTTGCCAAAGGATTACGGGGACGGTTAAAAATACTTTACAGGCAGAACAAACATATTCAATTGCATTACGGTTAATGCGAAAAAACTGTTTCAAGTGCATTTTAATGATGTTAAACCATTTGACGCATAATGAAATTAATATGCATTTAAAAATAGCAATAAAACATGTTTTCTGTAGACAATCGTGTTCCAAGCATTAATTAAACATTTACAGGTTCAGACAAATTAATTATGTTGCATAATAGTCTAAGGAAAAATCGTTCGACGGGGTAATGGAGAAGTATCTTTTTTCCTTAACACTTTCAAACATAAGTGAAAATTGTTTGTTACTTCGGTTTATCTGTCCGTTTGGCCTCCTTGCCGCCTGTCTGTAACTGAAATTAATATGCATTTAAAAATAGCAATAAAACATATTTTCTGTAGACAACGGTGTGCCGAGCACTAATTAATCATTTATAGGTTCACACAAAATAATTATGTTACGTAATAGTCTATAAGGAAAAATCGTTCAATGGGATAATGGAGAAATATCTTTTTTCCTTAACACTTTAAAACATAGTTCAAAATTGTTTATTAGTTCAGTTTATCTGTCCGTTTGGACTCCTTGCCATCTGCTTCTAACTATCGTAAATATAGTTGAATTGAACTGACTGCATTTCATTTTCAATACAGGTACAAAAGTATTTTCCAAAGGATTACAGGGGCGGTTAAATTTTTTTTACAGGGACAGCAAACATATTCAATTGCATTACGGTTAATGCGAAAAAATCGTTTCAAGTTCATTTTGATGATGTTAAACTATTTGACGCATAAAGAAATTAATATGCATTTAAAAATAGCAATAAAACATATTTTCTGTAGACAATCGTGTTCCAAGCATTAATTAATCATTTACAGGTTCAGACAAAATAATTATGTTGCATAATAGTCTAAGGAAAAATCGTTCGACGGGGTAATGGTGAAGTATCTTTTTTCCTTAACACTTTCAAACATACGTGAAAATTGTTTGTTACTTCGGTTTATCTGTCCGTTTGGCCTCCTTGCCGCCTGTCTGTAACTGAAATTAATATGCATTTAACCCATTAAGCGCCGCTATATATATTAAACTATTTTTTTATGGAACAGTTGTTTTTTCTTTATGAATAGGAAGTCTTTAAAGTATTTCTGAAGAAAAAAAAGAAAAAATTCTAATATTTACGAAAAATAGCATGTTCCCAAAATGGGAGCAATGGATCTTAATGGAGGTAAATTTTTTCAAAATTTTTACTTATGCCTCCGTGCATTTATGGTTGTTATTTCACTGTTCTTTAGCTATAAGAGGGGTAATATCATTCTGAAACTGATATTTTACGAATAATTCATATAAATTAGTCCAACATCTACTTTTAAAATAAAAATAAAACATAAAATTACCGATTCCATAAGCATTTTCATTATCCATCTCTTTATTTTTCCCATTTACATAATTTCTGTTCTACTATTTTACATGAAAATGATGGAACATTTTTTATGCAGCATTATATTATTATTTTTTTCATTTTCTGAAATTGATTTTTTAACTTCTTTTTTTTTTTTTTTCATTTTGCTTAATTTTTCCATATTTCGATTTGAAGATTCGTCTGAACTTTCATCTGAAATATCAAGTCTGCTTTTAATACTTTGTCTTTTTAAAACTCTAAATCAGATATTTCTTGATTGTCTGTTGATTTAAAATTTACGGAAAATTCTACTCCACCAAATATAACATGGGATAAATCGTCGCATATTTTTTTTTTCTATTACATATGTAATAGAAAATAATTTAATCGACATACATATGAGGAAGATATCTTCGTCGTATGTTACAATACTGCAATCAGGTGGCAAAAAAAAAAAAACGATTTCTGGAACAGCCGAAAAATCATCCAAATCTGAAAAATTGTTCAATCATGTAAAAAAATGAGAAAAAAAAATAATGTAATGATGAAAAATAAAGAGATGAATAATGAAAATGCTTATAGAACTGGTAATTTCATTTTGTTTTTTTATTATAAATGTAAAAGTTGGACTAATTTATATGAAATCTTCTTTAAATATTCGTTTCAGAATGATATTATCCCTTTTATAGCTAATAAACTGAAAAATAAATACCATAAATGCACGGAGTCATATGTACACGTTTTCAAAAACATTACCCCCATTAGGAGCCATTGCTCCCATTTTGGGAACAACTTATGCTTTCGGTAATTGTGATTGATCTATTATACATATTAATTCTGGATTGATGTTGTTTAATGTAATACACTGTTATAAACATATTTTAACTAAAAAATATAATTTTTATTATACAGTTTTTTTTTTAAATATTTCTTTCGAGTACGGCCAAAAAGCTATTTTTCGCCTTTTTTAACACATTTTAAAAAATAGAAAATTCTAATGAAACTTAAAAAAAAAAATTCAGAAGTCGTCTATTATATTCAAAATTCAAATAACAGGAACATTTTAACAATATATAAAATACTCACTTTAGAAAAAAGTCATAAAGGAATGTTCCCAAAATGGGAGCAATGGCGCTTAATGGGTTAAAAATAGCAATAAAACATGTTTTCTGTAGACAACGGTGTGCCGAGCATTAATTAATCATTCATAGGTTCACACAAAATAATTATGTTACGTAATAGTCTATAAGGAAAAATCGATCAATGGGATAATGGAGAAATATCTTTTTTCCTTAACACTTTAAAACATAGTTCAAAATTGTTTATTAGTTCGGTTTATCTGTCCGTTTGGACTCCTTGCCATCTGTCTCTAACTCTCGTAAATATAGTTGAATTGAACTGACTGCATTTCATTTTCAATACAGGTACAAACGTATTTTCCAAAGGATTACAGGGACGGTTAAAAATATTTGAAAGGGACAACAAACGTATTCAGTTACATTATAGTCAATGCGAAAAAATCGTTTCAAGTGCATTTTGATTATGTTCCACCATTTGAAACATAATGAAATTAATATACATTTAAAAATAGCAATAAAACATGTTTTCTGTAGACAATGGTGTGCCAAGCATTAATTAATCATTTACAGGTTCACACAAAATAATTACGTTACGTAATACTCTATAAGGAAAAATCGTTTGCGGTGTATCTCAATATTATTACACTACATCAAACATAATGAAGTTGATATGCATTACTGAGGCGCACTATAAATTGCTTACTGAAAAGTATGGTGTGCATTGCATTGGTACTTCATTTGCAGAGACACATAAAAGTATTCTGTTTAAGAAATGTCTATGAGAGATAATTGCTGGAAATGCGTTTTAAAATTTGGTTTGCGTTTTTGAGTTAAACTAAGGTTTTGTATTGTACGTGGTTTATATAAACTATTTTAATCATATACAGGACTATCCAAAGGTAAATGTATGCATTACAGACTGTGGGAAATAATTATTAATGGTAGTTTTTTATTGTGTTATGTAATTTCCTTCTAAAACATTTTTAGAATACTAATAGAAGTTTTTGAAATATGTTTAAATTCATATACAGGGCTACGCAAACAACAAAGATACATTGCAGAATTTGGCTGGGGAAAGTTAATTTCGGAAAGTACGTTTGAAGTTGCCTTATGCGTTTTTTACCAGAATTAAATTATAGCATAATATATTGTGTGTACAAAAGCATTTATGTAATATACAGGGCTGTAAAAAAGATTCCGAGTTCATTTGCATCTATTGGTGAAAATTATTAAAAGTGAGTTTTCTTACAGAACTAAATTTTAACATACTACGTATTATATATGGAAATCTATCATAAATAAAGCTTCACAAAATAATTTAACTAAGGATGATAATTGTTAAAATTGAATTTTTAAATTTGATACATGTTTCCTAAGCTGTTTAGATACATATCTTATTTCACCTTATTTAACGAGGAAGTTTCATTACAGTTTTCTGGATGTGTTGGAAAGGGTTTCATAATCTATGCTTTGCGAATAATTTTTCGTTCTTGTTTTTAAAAAAACTTTGATTTTATCGTTTTACTTTCTTGTTACCAATTATTGTTTTGAAAGGGCATTGATTGTCCTTTAACCTTTTATGTCCGCCTTCAAGTGTGTTTTTTAAAGAATAACTTTCATTTTTACCTGGATGTTGCGAAATGATAGTACGTCTCTCAATCTAAAAGTTGATCCCACAGTCAAAGAATACCCACTGTCTGAAACCCACTGTGTGAAAAGAAAACCCACTGTCATCTAAAATTTCACAAAATTAACGCACACAAAAAATATGTACTTTTCACAATTCATAGTCATTTTCACAATTTCACAATTTCACTTTTTTTTCATGACCATTCATTTACTTCAAATATTTTCAACCAATCTAGCGTTTATTATGTACACTGAAAAAAATAGAGCTGTGTCTTAATTTAATAAAACATATTATGACCACATACGAAAATATATAATAATCTCTTTCGAATTACCCACGATTCCTAAAACCATTCTATATTTTGAAACCTTTTAAAAAAATATATACATTTTTAAAAATGTAATACAAATTTTTGAAGTGAAAACTTCTTTAGGCGCGTTGGGCATTTTTTGAGAAGGGGGAAAAAACATTGAATTCGCGACACTGTTACCGTTACTATTACCGACACCTCTGTATATTTGGCGACGATTCTGCAATAGCTGGTTCAGGTAAGCAACCAGATATGCTTAAATTAATATCTCACTTTGACATCAAAAGTGATATTTGTCTCTATTTAGCAGTATTTGAAAGACAAATTTCTCGAATGAATATAATAAAAGAAAATTGGGTCACACATTTGTTAAGTTTAATTCCGTTAGAAATCGCGGTACTTACGTATTATCCGTGACAGGAGATTGATCGCCAAAAATGGTTGCCAAGTACCAATCTTGTTTATCGTTGCCAATCATGTTTTCAAACGCAGTAATTTAACATTATCAAATAACATTGTTAAAAATGGTAATTAATATAAAATAAATAAAATATAATGTATACCTATTAAATTTATAACATTGTTAAAAATAGTAAATAACATTATTTTAATAAAATAAATAAATGATAAATGACATAGTAAATAAGAAAATATAATATTATAGATTATTCCCAGGCATGTGCCATGTAGCAAGAAAAAAATATATAAGCGTTACTATAATTAGTAATATTGGCTCCATGCCTGGCGCAGTTGGCTTAAAATTGGCACGGATAATATGTAAGTACCGAAATCGCCATTATAGCTAGAGAGCCAGAAATATTGGCGAACAATTATGATTACGTAAAAATTTTTTGTGTTGACTTCTTAAACGCTTCAAAATGACGCCAGAAGAATTTAGATAGAAATTAATGTCACATAGAAAAGAATCTTCAGCCACTTGGCGCGATTTAGCATTTGAATTAAGAAATTATTTGGAAGAATGGATTAGCGGTTTTAAAGTATCTGATTTTGAATCCTTAAAAGAATTAATAGTAGTAGATCAAATTAAGTAAAGGTTACCTGTAGAAATGAAAGAACATTTTATTGATGATCTTCCAAAAATTAAAAATGTAGACGTATTAGTAAGTAAACTGGACGATTATGATGCAGCGAGACGTAATGTTAAAACCATGAATAGAATTTCACACCACTTTGAAGATAGAAAACCCGAAGTAAGTACGAAGTAAGTAAAAATGAAAATTCACAATATTTCTTTCATACCCAATACAAAAGAAATAAATCTCAAATTAATTGATCTAGATGTAACTCTGAAGTTCACATAGCGTCTCAGTGTAATAATAATAGCAATAACGGTCAAACTACTGTTTCCTGTTTTAGTTACCGTAAACATATAGTATCAGTTCTGGAATATAATGATAAAAATGATGATGATGGCAATGATGATGATGGAAGAGTTGTTGAAATTGTGGATGAAAATTCATAAGTTTCATTGGTATTCATTTCAAAGTATACCAATTAATTAAATTTCATATTTCATGTATTTGTAAATTTACGTTTTAAGCAATAGATTGAAATTTTTGTATGTAAAATAGTATGCATTATTTTTCATGTACAATAGCGCATTAAATGAAAATTGCAATATAATTTTTGTAGTAGTAGTTTATAATAATGAATAAAAAAAACACTTCATTTAAAAGTATTTCCTGCACAATAAAACGTTTCCTGACGATTCAAAAAATACACACGTAATTGTTCAATTTTTCACTTCTGTCGGCACTCCCGGAGTGCCATTTTCTTTCTTTTGCTGCCACTGATTTTCGGAAACTTTTTCGAGTAGTTATAATAGCTAATTAGTCAGTTTTCTCAAACCAGAATATCGTTTTTTTAAATGTTATCGATTCTCAATTAAACATTTTTAGCTTATATTATGAATGCAAGAATAACAATATTATATCAATTTTAATGTTAACGTTAATGCTGTTAGTTTATCATGTTTTTCTGTAAAATATGTTTGTTCAACATGAAAATAATTACTTGAGAACTCTCTAAACGCCACCTGAAAACGTTTGCGAAAATAAGTCGCAGCAAAAGAAAATTTGTTTTTATAAGTACTTCTTTAAATCTCAAAAATATGTTAGTTTATGATGCGTTTAAAGAACGCTTTTCAGAATTATGGGTAATTCGAGAGAAGATATTATATGTTTTCGTTTGCTGTCACATTGTATTTTCCTAGAATATGAAACATTTGTCTTTTTTTCTACAGTTTGCTGAAATTGTATAATGGTTACATAAAAGGAATTACTATATTGAAATAATGAAATAAAAAATATTACTTATCAAATTCTTTACCCATGTCTTATGCAAGTATCATGAAGACATAATACTAAGATTTCACAATTCTTTTTATCGGAAAACTGTGTAAAAGTGACGGAACACTTTTTCCGATATTCTGCAATGATACAAATTTTAATAACTCCAGATTTAAACTTTGGCCTTATCCAAAGCGGGACATGATAAACTAATTTCTTTCTGAGGCATCTTACGGTGTTTGATATGAAGTCACGAAATATCTATATAATGAAACAACTTTACCATCCACTGAAAACCGATAAAATTAAATTAAAACTGCAATTGTGTCATTTCTAAAATTAAAATAGAAAATAAAATTCGTTTGAATAAATGAAACGAAAAAGAATATCACATAATATATTTAATACAATAGAAAACATAAAATTTATTTATAATTATTTCCACACTAATATATTTTTTCTTTAAACCAATTAAATATAAAACGATAAGAATAAAATATGCTATAAATTTGAATTTAAACATTATCAAAATTTGGTTAAACATTTGCTTTTTGCGAAAATCCTTTACAATTACGTTGGAATAACTTGAAATTATTACTGTTAAAAATATGTACTCTATATGCTTATCCATGATTAGAATTCCTTTCCATCCTGTGGTGTACAAAATATATTTTTTAAAATAGAAATAAATGAAAATGATGAGTTGAATATATGCAATGTATATGAACTTCATACAGAATAGTAAGATAAGAATATAAAAATATCTGAACTAAATATAAAAAAGTCCTTCTGGCCTGTACTGGGAGGAAAAGGTAGCTTTCCTATATCTTCTTTTTAAAATTTTAGCTAGGGATACTCGAAAACAGAAAGCGAAAGTTAAAAGAACCAGATTACAGAAGATTCGTTAATGCTGAATTTGAATAAGAAATTTGCTGAATTAGTCAACTATACCAAGTTGGCTTCATTTATATAGACTCATATTTATTCGCGTGTCGCCAAGGTTGGCGAGCATTTGGAGCTAACGCATATGAATATATAGTTTTTTGCGTATGATTTGGAAATTGATTACTACAATGAAAGATAATATTTTGCCAGAAATCGCGTTCACTGAAACTCACAAATTAATCGTTGGTTTTTTATAATGTGCTGTCTTGTTTCAAAATGTCAGCCACTCCAGAATTTCAAATTGCTATATCTTAGTCAATTTTTAAGATAGAGACAAAACAAAACATGCTCCGGAATCCCTGTATCAAGGTCTAACACTTTAACAAATTAATTTTTAATTTTTAATTGTTTGTATATTTATTTTACTTTTAAATATTTTAGTGGCCTACATTTTGAAACCAGATGGTGGACGAAGCTGGCCAACGAACTCAGTCGAGACATTGGTGAGCTTAATATACACAATTAGTTTCATCCAAATTGGTTTATAAATGCGAGTGCTATGGTATGACATACATCAGAAATACATGCTTTTCCAAATTTCCCTTTTTCATCCTATTAAGTATAATTCCTTCAGTATCCATTCTATTGCTTTTCTTCTTATCATTCGTTTTTCGCATGTGTTTTTATTTTTAAATATATATATATAAATCAACATATGTCGTATTGGTGTCTGGCGGTCATAATCGGAGAAAATATACCGAAATATTCCGGAATTGATTTTCTTCGAACGGATGCAATAAGTAACTTTATACTTTTTGTTTTGAAAATTACCTAAAAGACGTATAGTGTAGGTTATGGATGGCAAACATATGGCATGCATGCGCGAGGTGACATATACGCCAAATTCTCAGACACGATGAAAATTGGAATTTGTTAGTACTCCGATAGTTAGTCTACCGATTAAAAGTGATTTTTATTTTTCTTATAATGAATAAAATTTATTTTCAATTGCTTTTGCATGAATAAATTCGATTTTTCTTTTATCTTCCATTTTCAACATTTACCTATTTTCATTACTCTATGAATTAAAATTTATTTCTCCAAGACAATAACATAAAACAGTCATCACAATAAAATGGCCGGTGGGCCCAATTTTACTATGCATATTATTTAAAATAACAAACTATCAACCAGAAATGAAAAATTCTCCATAAAGCGAACAAAAATCATATTAAACATATTTAATAAACTCTGTTATGCAACAATGAGTCTTATATAAATTAAATGTTATATTAAACAAAAAATATATATTTTTTTAATTTTCTTTTTTAAGTATGTGTACTTAAATGAATCTTACGTTTTTTTTTTCAATAATAAATTCAATAAATAAATAATGGTTCCGGTATACGGAAAAACAGCTTTTGTTTTTTGTTTCTAATTTTTAAATGCATAAAAGTGATTGATTCAATATACAAGTGTTTCACGTACATAACAATACACAACAATATATTTTTATGTAAAAGTTGATCACGTTACAAATACTGATGTATATATTTCTGAATTATTAGTACACGCATATAAAAAGATTCTCCATCCCTGCTTTAGGATAATTTAAAGGTCTGACTTATAGTAACGAGCCTTTTCTGGTTATTTTATAAAGATCGACTAGATTGAATATTATCTATAGTTTTTGAATCAAAGATATATATTTCAAGTTTATTCCAGTGAGCCTACACAGCTTTAAGCTAAACTAAAAATGTGCAATTTCTTTATAAGGTTTTAGTTAAAAGAAAATAATTTTAATTAATGAATGAAAATGAAAATGAACTAAGCAATGAAATAAGTGTTTCTTTAAAAATATCATGCTTTTCTTATTTTAATCTCGTAACATATATAATTTTCATTTTAAAAGATATATTTTTTGTATCATTTCACAGGACGGAAAGATACTAAAAACACACGTAAGGATTATACATACAAATAATACAAAGTGAAATAAAAATTTTAAAGAATTTGAAAACACACAATTTAAAAAATATACCATTCCATTGAATTTTGCGTATGGAAAAGACCAAATGTTTTAAAAGATCGTGTTCACACTGCACTCATACTTTTATTCTAAATCTGCTACATTTAAAATAAAATAGAGTACTCAAGCACTTAAGATTGTAAATCATATCTAGTAGCAGGACAGTTTTCTTGTATATTATATACATACATACATATATATATATATATATATAGATGGTGAATGATTGCAGTCGATATCAATAATCATGGCGAGAATTTCTGTAAACTTTTTACGAAGATGATTTAATATTCCACGAGAAAATGGCAGTTTGTTAAAGATGGTGAAGGATTGCAGTCGGTATCAAGAATCATGGCGAGGAGGTTAGGCAATGATGAGACACCACAAGAGTTTCTTCAATCCAAGGCTTTATTAAAGTTATTTAGATTGTGCAGTTTCCACCAATCAGGAGTAGCCGAACCATCGCTATGTCATCAAATTATTGGGGTAAGTATTTAGAACATATTAAAATTAGTCATACGAGCAGCCAGGGATTTGTTGACAGGTAAAATTTTGACTTATTTCTGAGGGAAAATCGCAGGTAGCTGCTTTTTGTTACCTAGCGTAATAACACAATTTATGAAGTAGAACGCGTACTGAGGCAATGAGGAATTAAAGAAGACGCGTCATGCTACGTCATGACCAATGAAAGATAATTAGTAAAGAGTTCGGACAAAGATGCAGTGGAGGAATTTTATAGTAAAAAGTAACTTAGAGCGGGAAATGAAATTCAGAATAAAAATGGAAATGGCTCTCAAAGAAATTCTAAAAACCCGGAAATGATCGGAGATCATGATAAAAATTAAGAATAACTAAAAGCTTTATATTTAAGTAAATTGGATAAACTAGATATTAAATAAAAGGGAATTTAACAGAGTTAACGATAGAGCTAATTTAAGAATAAGAATTTAGTGACTATAGAGTAGTAATTTAGAATAAAACAGGGAAAATCGTGAAAGTAGATCTAATAATGTAACACACACACACATATATATATATATATATATATATATATATATATATAGATAGATAGATAGATAGATAGATATAGATATAGATATATGTATGTATATATATACATACATATATATATATATATATATATATATATATATATATATATATATATATATATATATATATATATATATATATATATATATATATATATGTACAGTGGTGGCCAAAATTGTGGACAGTTTTTGAAAGTTTCATGTTTTTCAAATTTGTGTGCTTGTAGAATATAATAATTTTCACTTAAATACAAAAGTTTATATATCAAATTGAAGGTAATTTATTGTAGAACTTAATAATAAAAACAGTATTACAACATCTGTATAACAAAAAAAGTTATGCAACTAATAGTAAGATCTATCTTAGATTTGCATTTTTTTAAAGTGATACTTACACAATCAATACTTAGTAGGATAATACTTATTTTTTACGACAGCTTCAAAGCGTCTTTTCATCGAGTGAACGAGTGTTTGGAGTTCATCTTTCGTAATCACATGGTGCCAAGAATCAATTATAGCTTCAATAAGTTGTCTTTTATTGGATGGACGTTTTTTTCATACAAGAATTTTCAAACGTCGCCACAAATTTTCAATTGGATTGAGATCAAGGCTGTTTCCTGGCCATGGTAATATATCTATGCCTTTATTTTGAAACCATGCTTTGCATACTTTTGCTGTGTGGCATAGAGCTGAATCCTCCTGAAAAATAAATGGTGCGTTGTTGGTGAAGAGATCCCTGATGCAAGATATCAATTTTGGTTCCAGGACAGTTTCGATGTATTTTTTGGCATTCAGGATGCCACCAATCACTTGAATTCGGCCCACACCATCTGCAGACATACATGCCTAAATCGTGATATTTGTCGGATTTTTTGTAGTTGCTTCAATGCAATCAGGATGAAGTGCTTCTCCTACTCTACGTCTCACGTATTTTCTACCATCACTACCAAAGAGCGATATTTTACTCTCATCGCTCCAGACTACTTGCTTCCATTGATTTTCTGACCATTTAATGTGTTCTTTTGCCCACTTAACTCGTTTTTCGCGTTGCTTTTGATTTAAATATGTTTTTTTCCCTTGGAATTCTAGCTTGTAGTCCAAATCCTGATAACCTTCTTCTTATTGTTCTTGAACTTACTGCAATACTCGCTGCATTCATTTCACATCTAATGGCATCTGACGAGATTTTTCTATCTTGAAGGCATAGCCTTTTAATTTTTCTATCGGCAGTAGCACTTGTGCATTTTTTTCGGCCTGATTTGGCCTTATTTTCCACTGATTTCGTTTTTTTATAACGTAAACAGAAATTTCGTACACCAGAACAAGTTACTGAACCACCAACTTGTCTTGCAATTTCAGCATAAGAGAGGCCATTTTCTCTCAATATGACAATTCGGCTTCTTTTTGTAGATGTCCAATTAGTTCTTCTTGTTGATGACATTGTTTAAAATTAGTTTAATTAAAAAAAAGGACTTTAAATATTCAAAAACAGCAATACTCTATTTAATTGTACTAGTATGCATCATTCCGCAAAATATTTCCACAACTATAACTCCTTTACCATCCAAATAACCTAAACTATAGTTACAGACATTTGATTGGTCCTCAGAATAGTGTTTGTGATTGGCTAGTACGCTTTTATTACAAAACACGTCCTTATTCAAAACGATTTGTGTTTGTTTGTTCTACTAAAATAAGCATAACTTTTTTTCTAATACAGATATTGTAATACCGTTTTTATTATTAAATTTTACATTAAATTACCTTCAAATTGATATATAAACGTTTGTATTTAAGTTAACATTAATATATTCTACAAGCACATAAAGTTGAAAAACATGAAACTTTCAAAAAATGTCCAAACTTTTGTCCACCACTGCATATATTCATATTACATTCAGCAACCCATTTTCTCTACGTAATTCTGGAAAAAAAAAATAAAAACCTGCCTCATCTAAAAAAATATTGATACGGAAATTTTCTTATATATGGAAATAATATGTTTAATTATTTCCATTCAACAGCCCATCTTCTCTACGTAATTTTGGGAAATCATTGACAACCTGCAAAATTATTTGCAGATTTTATCGATATTTCGGAATGGGATGTTTGCACAAAATATGCTCTTAAAATAAGAAGAAAGCATTGACACAATACACCTTATACACTCAGGTGTAAATCTGTAAATAAATAGTTTTCTTATAAATTTTTTATAAACATTTTACGTTCCTATTTCTATTTCTTATATTAAAATTATGTAGAAACATCCACAAACTTGGAAATCTTGTAATAATCCTGTATGAATCAATACTATTTGTACAATCAATTGTTCATTTTCTAATTAACATAAATTTGCAGAGACCCATTACAATGAGCCTGAAAAAATTAGGTTAATTGTAAAAAAAAAGGTTATTTTCCAAAATGCCTGAAGCCGTATAGGCTCATTGCAATAAGCCGGGAAATTATCAGGATGAAAGAAAAACAACTCCTAATTTTCAGAATTAGCTTGAAGCTAGAAAAGCTCTTTCTAATAAGTCTGGAAAAGTATCAGGCTGGTTGGAAGATAGCACAAAATATACATTATTTGGACTGATTAACATTGTTTATGTACATTAAATGATAAGAAAATCAATTCGTCCTCATTTTGTAAATATTATATTTTTTTCTTATTAATTGAGTGCAGTCTGAAAAAAGCTAAATAAAAATAAACATATGTTTGTATTCAAAGCTCACATTTCTATAGATTTATTCATGATATTTTTTTTTTCTTTCATGTTCTTGTTGGTCTCAAAGGTGTTGAATGAAACCATAATATTTGAAAGTAATGATACTTAAGAAAGTTTCTTTGTATGATTAGGAACAGAAAATACATTAAACATGTTAACAAATAGATGATGCCTTGTAAATATTTAAATATAAATTAAAAAATATATATTTGTTATTATACCTTCGTCAGTTTAAATAATAAATTGATGTATAAATATATCAATTGAAATATAGTTAGATAATTGAAATGTAGTTACCTGTTTCTTTTTTTTCATAATATAAAGTCATTTCAAATACTAATATCATATAAAGAAAAAATATTAGTATTGAAAATTCAAGTATTGAAACAATTATTAGAAACAGTAAAGAAATACATAAAACATGATTCTCAGAAATACATTATTTAGTTCGGGTATTTAATATATTTGGACTTTTTCGGCAGTTAACATTCTTATAAAATTCGTATGATTTATATTTTTAATCTTTAAATATTCAGAGAAATTTGCGTAAAAAATCTCTTTACGATGTTTTTGTTTTTTTCTAATAATATTAATTCGAATTTCTAAGCATTTTGTTTATTTTCATGTAAAGCAGCTTGCTATTACTTTTTAATATAAACTTCAGTTTGTGAACTGTAACAATAGAAGGTTTTATTCAAAGCGAAACAAACTATCATTTATGATTATATTGCTTTTATAAGCAAGTTTTTTTCATTACACATGTTAAACGCATATGGATTACTTTTAATCTCTTTTCAGGTTGAATCATTACTTGTTTCTTTCAAATTGACAGCATCCATAGAATTAGCTAAAGTCTGAAGCTTGAGAAATAAACATCTGTTTTTATTCAAGATATCACATGTCTATCGATTTGTTCATGATGAGAACTTCTATTATCTTTTTGATAGCAATCCTGATGAAATAAAAAGTACTGTTTTCTGGTAATAATCCTCGAAATTAATTTTTCATAGAGTATAAATGAAAAATTATTTATCCAAGTTAGTAGTTGAAAAGTTATTTGAATATTTCTTTCATATGTACAAATTTAAAATAAATATTTTCTTTTATAATTATTTGATCGTTTTTTGGTAATTGAAAATATATTTCTTCCATGGTAGAAGTTCTACATCATAAAACATTTCTAATAATAACTTCATCATTAGATAAATTCATGCGTTGACGCATTTTTAAACTTATATTTATCCTTGATTCTGATCAGATATAATTCATATAATAAATTACACTCGAGAAGATAATGTTTAGTTGTATTTTTCAAAACAAAATGCATTTAAAAAAACATTTAAACAATGCATTTAACAATATGACATGTTTTATTATGTATACAATTTAGTTTTAAAGATTTTTTAAACACACATTTTAAAATAGTGTATATAATATTGGATTAATTTTTTATGTAAAATAAAGGGTTCGTAAAATGATTATCATTGAAAGTCTAAATATTCTCAAACAATAAAAATCATTTGGGTTTTATGTAAATACAAAATTGTACAATTGGTTGTAATAAATGAAATTAAAAAAAATTACAAATAAAACAAATGTTTCATAAAAGGAATAATTATCATTGAAAATCGTAATGTTTTCGAACATTATTAATTTCTTTTTATGTATATAAACATGAAAATATAGAACTTGTAATCATTAAAATCATATAGGTTGGAAATTAAAAATAAGTGTCGTAAAAGGTTTATCATTGGTAATCATAACATTTTCAAACAACAAAAAATCAATATTTTTATGTAAACATGAAATTATCCAACCTATTACAAAACAAAAAGTCTGAAAAGTGAGAATGAAAAGAAACTACTATATAAATGATTGTCATTGAAAATTATAATATTTTCGAGCAATAAAAGTTAATTTTTACATATTAAATCGAATTATATAAACTGTTGTAATACAGGAAATCTGAAACATTGCAAATAAAATAAGTGTGTCAAAAAAGTATATCTTTGGAAATCATAATGTTTTAAACAAAAACAAAATATTTTATTTTTCATATAAAGACGCAACTTATACAGCCTGTCGTACTAGATAACATCAGCACATTAAAATATATGTATATTTTTTAAAAGGATAATCACTGAAAATTATAATGTATTCAATTAATAAAGAATATTTTTATCATTTAAACATGAAATTATGCAACCTTTTGTAATACATGAAACCAGAAAAGTTAGAGAATAATATAAAAGTTTTCTATAAAGAGTATCATTGTAAATCATACTAATCATAATATTTAACAAAATACAGTGGAGTCTGAATTATCCGTCAGTGTCGGGACCGGCACTGTGAGGGATGAGTGAATAGATGGATAACAGAAATGACCCCTCCCACTTCCCACAGACACGGCATATGCTAGCGATAATAATGTATTTTGGACTTTGATGCGTCATTCGAGATACTATCGTCTCTCTTGATAGGATGTTTAACACTGCACTGTTAAAAATTTGTAGCAAACTGTCCAGTCATTTGGCCGTCTTTATAGAAAATGGTTACAGAACCGTAATTTAACTCTATTCTGACCATAATATGGGCAATAATATGGTCATAATACAGTTACATTACGGCCGTGTAACCATTTTCTATAAAAACGGTCAAATGCCTGGATAGTTTGCTGCAAATTTTTAACTGTGTGTGTTTTAAACAGTTAGCAACCAATAGAAGTTCATTATAGTGTTTGATATTAAATATTGTAGACTACTGTTTATCATGTTGATAAAATAACATTTGTCACACTTGTTTATAAAATACGCAACAACGAGAGGTTTTTTTAAGTAACTAATTACAATTCACCTATATGCTACAGAACATCACACGTAAACAGCAAACTGACTCAAACTGAGGACAATGATTTCGTAATCTTCTCAACTGATTGCAGTAAAGGGGGTGGGTGAAGAGCGTCTAGGAGTGCGGTAGGGGTGATGAGAAGGAAGAACGATTATGGAAGTACATAAACAACAACCGTCTATCAAAGCATAATAAAACTTTTTAACCCCTTCGCGACGAGCGTCCTTTACATAATTTTTAAACTTTTACCACCGTTTTTTCAAAACAGAAATTTTCGCCTAATTGAATCTCAGAAATGCTGTCATAAAATAAGGTAAAGCTTACAATAAAGATTAACTGGTGGGAATAATCGAGGATTTTGAGCATCTTATGCGTCACGTATACGTGTCGCTCGTCCGCAAAAGGTTAAACCCTTCGCAAAGCGTCCTTTACAGAATTTTTAGTCTTTTACCACCAGTTTTTCAAAACAGAAATTTTCGTCTAATTGAATTGCAGAAATGCTATCATTGAATAAGGCAAAGCTTTCAATAATCGATACACAATAATGGGTACACAATAATGGGTACTTACAATAACTGGTGGGAATAATCGAGGATTCTGTGCATTATATGCACGTATGCGTGTCGCTCGTCCCCAAGGGATTAATAACATCATAAAAAGGGAATGCGCTAGGCCTTTCTAAAGAAATCTGTCTTTCTTCGTCAGGCGCAAAGAAGGCGTGTAATCACTTTGAAGGCAGCAGCAACACTGAAAGAAAATGGGATTTTTTTATGGTGTTATTAAGAATGTTTTTTATGCTTTTATAGTATCACACCAGTTTATTCAGTATTTTAATGTAACCGTCTGTCATTCGCATTCCGCATAGCACGGAATGTATTTTTACTGGGTATTTATTGTTAACAAAATTACAGAACATTATACGCATTGTTCAATTCAATATTGTGCTTAATTTATATATTACTAGCAGGCTACGCCCGCTGCGTTGGTCCATTTTCACTGCCTTAACCTGAAAAAAATCTCGATAACAGATTCTGGTAATAATAATAATAATAATAATAATAATCCTCTAATTTGCATCAAGTAAAATCTTCCTAATCTGCCGTGATGAGGTCCACAGCCAAGTTTGAAGTCAAATATTAGAAGTTTTTGCAACGGTATGGTTTAAAATGTTCCAGAGTTACCTACAAAACGATGTTAATTACCCGCCAAAATACGTTCCATTAAATAATGTCAAATTGCTGTCGACTGAATTATAGATCTTTCACCAATAAAACCCCTTTAGAATGATAATTAAAGTTAGTTATGCAAAATTTTTAGTAATAATCTTTTTTGTGAATACTTGAATCGAAGATATATGTGTCGTTCTCTAATGAGCATAATAACTCGGAAAAATAAATGGGCTTGCTGTTGCTTTTATTTTCAAGATTACATTATTATTCAGTCTGTTGTCTAAATAAACCCCATAATGTACACAATCGTTAATTTGTCACTAAGTTTAGCAGCAAGGGCTGTACGTGCATTATCCGATATTGCTTTATAATAAACAAAATTTTTATCTAATCTTATTTCCAGGTACTTTTTTTCTTGTCTAAGCTAAAATTATAACTAAGAAAATATTGTTTCTTTATGTATATTGATATTGTACCATTGGCATTTCAAAGTATTTTTCACACATTGCACGTATTGCTTTTTTAGTGATAGTAAAATAACTGCAGATGGAAAATATATAATCTATCTATACTAATAAAATAAAGTTTTGCTCTGTTTGTGTGTGTGTGTGTGTCTGTTGGTGATGGCTAGGAAAATTTAGCGCACCTAGAAGTCTGTAAATTTAGATTTAGGAAGTCCAAACCCTTTCTTGGTGCACCTGACCCTCAGAATTTTAATATTTTGATAATTAGCCTAGATATTAATTAGATTCTCATTAACCATCGCTTCTAAAATGACATCTTTTAAATCAAAATGGCGAAAGAAACGAACCGGCGTATTGGATTTGCAAGCGGAAACTAACGAATTTGCAATTATTTTACTAATTAGCGAATTTTAAAAAACAAGTTGAGATATAAATTTGAAAATTTCTGAGCATATGTAAAAAAAAAAAAAAAAAAAAAAAAAAAAAAAAAATCTGCATTTGACTATGTGATTTTTGAGAAATTCGGTTAGTATTTTTTTTTTTATTTATGCAAAAAACTGCCAAAAATCTGCCTGCGCCAGTGAAAACAACCCGAGAAAGTTTCAGATGGTGATCTCCTTTCATTAAAAACTGAACTACAAAGAGATCTGTTTCTCTGACCGATCCCTCCATTTAGTTTGCGAAAATGAAAGGAACTAATTGCCAATTTTTACTAATGAACAAAAATTTAGGTAACTATTTAAGATATAGATTTGAAATTGAGTTCGGGAAGGGGTGTCTTCTGCCGTATAGTGTATTTTAGCGTAGCGTCTTCGTTATGTTCTAATTATCAGAAAAATGTAATTTTTTTTTAAATTATCGCGTTAATGTAGGTGGTGGTGGTTCTCTTGAACAAATTATTCATTATATTTGCGGGTATGGGGAGGGAGGGGGTTAACACCTTTCTCTGAGATTGTAATTATTTCGGGCCCGGGAAACGCGGAGTGGGTTAGCAAGTAGTAAATATTATTTTGTCCGTTTGTTTCATAATGAAAAACCATAAATTTGCTGATCGCTGTATACAAATTTGCTGCAATCTGATTCACCCTCCACAGCCCGCTTCAAATATAAAAGAAATTTCCAACTATATAGTAAATAGTCTTATTTTCGGGTAACCCGATTGCAGAAGATTAGTCCAATATTTGTAAAAACCTTCAAAAAAAAAAAAAAAAAAAAAAAAAAAAAAAGAAAATATATGCAAAGAAAAGTAAAAAGAAATGAATGGTGAATATTTTTTTTTAAATGAGTGTTAATAATTAATATGTGGCAGACATTTACATTAAAATTTAAATATCTGACTCCATTTTCATAATATCAACTGTTATTTATATAATTTACAATTTAATATATAAAATTATCCCAAAAATGTTGTCGTACACTTTAAAAAATACAATTATTGGGAACATGCATTATTGTGCCATTACTGCGACCAATGTCATGCTTATTATGCCTTTTTTGGCTTAAAATCAAATTGTTTGGCGATAAAAGTAAAATTAAAATCGTAAATAAACAAATAACATGTGACTCACAATTACAGTTATTTTTATAATTACTATATCTGCTAGTTTCTACTGTATGTCATATCGTGCAGGAGTTAGATTAATATAAAAATAAATTAAAAAATAAAGAACAACTCAAAAATAAAACTGTTACTCAGATTTTATCTAATCAAATTTTCAGATGCATTTTTCTAACCTGACGCAAACAATAAATCACCGAATATGGTTTCAATTGCAATATTTCACATTGAATATTTTTTTAAGCATTACGAACATTTCCTTTCATGTAGAAATTAAATATTTTCGTTTCATAACATTATTTTTCATCAAAACTGTTTTGATTTTTTAAATTTTACATAAAATTAGTTAAGGTTTTTCTTTTATTTTTGAGGTGTTTGTATTATTTTCAAAATGATATACTAGTCGTTTCAATTCATTCAAGAACGATAGTGGTCGCCAAAAAATGACAAATGGTAACCTTTTCGGCCAAAATAACAGAACTTTCCATCATAATTCCGTAACTAATGTAAGTAGAACAATATGTTATATACTAAAACCTTCCCTGAAAAATTATCTATCGAACAGCGTAAGTTCCATCGAAATCCATTCAGCGGAACTCGAGTTATAAAGGAACGGAACGAAATTTCCGTTTGTGTTTTACATATATAGTAGATAGATGAAGCTAGAAACACGTTATTTTATTTTTTGTTCATCAAGTTTGTTTGTTTTTTATCCCATTTTTTTTCTTTTTATTGTCGCCAGTTTACTGCTGATTGATAGAAACTGACGGTTAAAAGTGTAATGGTTAAATGAGACTCCACTGTATATATATATATATATATATATATATATATATATTATGTAAATATATATTATGTGTATACCCTTTTTCAATACTTAAAATAAGAAAAGTTACAAATAAAATAAATGCTATGTAAGTGCATCAGCGTTGGAAATCATAATGTTTCAAAAATATAATATTTCTGTATAAATATGAATTTATGCTACCTATTTTACTCCAGATATATTGCACTGAAGATTTATATGAAAACTTTTTTCTTTAGTAGAAACAATTTTTTCATAAAACATCTACGGGATTCACCTTAAATTTATTTTCAAAATATCTCCTAAATATCAGTACAAAAACTGATACATAGTATTAATTTAATGTCCAGATGATTTTTTATTGAGGGAAACGATCTGAAGATCTATTTTATCATTAAATTTATGGTTATTCACCCGTTTTTTTATCAACTATACAATTTTGTTAATTTAAAACGTATAAATGCTTTATTAAAATAAATAACTTTCCTCATCGTGTTATGAAAAACTGGAATAATATTTTCAATATCTTTCTCTATCACAAAGTTGCTGATAATAAATTTATGATTTTTTACTTTTCAAAATAACATTTCTGTTAACAAATGCGGTATCAAATATTTGTATAAACGTTTTTCATTAACATATACAAGCAAATGCATTAACCTTTCTGATAAAATGTATTGGTATTCTAAAATAATTAATGGAACAAAGAACTTACTATCTTGCTTAATTACATTTTTATGTTACATAACCTAACATATTTTTAATATGTTAGTTTAAGTAAGATAAAAAAGTAATTAGAGAAAGATATTAATTATTTCTATAGAGAATGGCTAATTAAAGATTTTCCATTTCTTTAAATTGGATTTGAGAAAATTTGTTTTTATCTCGTGTGAACGTAAATAGAAGATTTTTAATAAAATAATTTAGCTTAAAAAAGCTATTTCCAAGAATTCTTTACATTCTCAATATTTCTTACTAAAACTTTATTAAGATTAGCTCTTTATTAGTTTGAATTTCACACAAAATAAATATATATATAAATAACTACATTTATTATATTTTAGAAATACAGGGTGTTTCTAAATGAATATCGGGGTTTTAACGCTTGGTAGTATTTATTACATAAAACTTAAAATTATAATTAACACATAAAATGAAAGAGCAACTCAAACAGTTTTACCTACAATCTTACAAGTGTTCAATGTCAACACCTTTCGTCACACGGCACACATCAAATTGATAGCTCAGTTCTTCCCAAACGTTAATTAGTGTTTGTGCGTAATTGTTGCAACAGCTGCCTCAATTTAGGGGAATCACATCTGAACTTTATCCGGAACGCACGTTGTACAGTAACTACAGATTCGGTCTTTGCAAACTGCAGAACACAAAATGCTTTCTGTTCACTAGTCGCCATTTTTGCTACTAGCACTGTCTAACATATGACGAAAGAAACATTGCGTGCGCGTGCGCATACACACAAACATGCACAGGTGCAAAAACATGCACAGGTACCAACAAACTGTTTGAGTTGCTCTTCCATTTTATGTATTAAGTTTAATTTTAAGTTTTATATAACAGATACTACAAAGCGTTAAAACCCCGATATTCATTTAGAAACACCCTGTATATATGTTTCAAAGAAGGATGTTATTTATAGAAAATAATTTCCGTAAATCCATATATTTAAATACAGCTTTTATTAAA
The DNA here is from genome assembly GCA_963931845.1 of Maratus michaelseni. Taxonomy (NCBI): domain Eukaryota; kingdom Metazoa; phylum Arthropoda; class Arachnida; order Araneae; family Salticidae; genus Maratus; species Maratus michaelseni. Next base: position 198,915,252 of record OZ007593.1, on the reverse strand, counting down.
ATTTAAACTATTTAAATGTCCATTAAATACTATTCTGTTTGGTAAAGGTATGAACTAAGTTTCATAGTTTAATAGCATCTAGCGTATACAACTCTTATTGTTTCATTTTGTCACATTTCGTTCATTATTAATTTGTATATTTTACTTTTATAACATAGCTTGAATACGTACGTATTATCTTGATTATTTTCGAGATCTTTATTGTAAAATGAAAGAGTATACAAATCAGTTCAAATCAACAATCTGAAAAAAAAATGTTTTTTTTAAATATTGGCAAAGATAATTAGTATAAACGCTTGCCTACTAAGAACACTGCATTCATCCATCCAAACTACAAAAATGAATCATGAAAATAGAAAAATTTCACATTTATGAAAAACTGAAAAAGTTTCATTGACCTTAAAAATATTTAAAGAAGACTTAATTAAGTTATTTTAAAATATATGGATTTGGTACAATGAACTTTTATTGTTTCAAAATTGTTGTTGTGTAAAAAAGTAATTTACACCAAATGTCTCCAGCAATCGTATATAATTTTATCATTAAGTTTCACGATTATTGAGCATAATTACTTTTTAATAGATATATATTTGCTTATAGATATATATTCACTTACTATTTAATACATATGTATTTGCTTTACAATCACAATTTTTTGCGATTAAATAAGACAAATATTACTATTAAAATATAGTGATATGCAAAAATTGGATAGGAATAGGATTGCTGTTAACCCTCTACACTCTCAGAAGAAACTGTAAATTTATGAGCGTTTGCTCTTCAATTTTCACGGGCAACAGCCTTATTTGATGAAAAACGGTCTGATCCACTAAATAAGCGGCCTTATCACTTAGATACTTAGAAATTTTAGAGCAATCTACATATTCTTACAGTTCTAGCCCATATGTTAGCAAAAATATGGCACGACCCCATACATTGTCCTCCAATAGGCTGTAACCCTTCATTTTACTCGTGTTTCGAAAATTTTAACCCGCCAAAACAGTGATTCTGTGATGATTATCTAACGTGCTACGGGCTACAGAACAGTAAGCAAAGTGTTATTGTGTTTTAAAGTGCATTATATCCTGTGCATTATAATGCTATATTACTTTTCCCCGTAAAATTACGGGCTGCACAAAATGATGGGCATGGATTTTTTTTTTTTTTACGGGGTATGACTGGAATCTCTGCTTGCGGCCTCTGCCCGTAATTTTACTGCAATTTTTTTTTTTTTACAGTGTAAGTGTTTTGCCCGTATTTTTTCGTTTCCCAAAAAACAACTTCAATCGGCTCTAGACAAAAATATATTTAATAAAATGGTATTTTAAGATATACATAAAATAAAGAGATATGAAGTGTATTTTAGAAACAAACGGGGAAAGAAAATTTAAATTATTTTAAGTTTTACAAATACTTTTCTGAAAATGCAGGAAAGCCCTCAGACGCTCAGAGGGAAACATCTTTCAGATTTCGCCATATTGCTGTTGAAATGATGCTTTCTCGGAGGTATTTTGAAGGGAAAGTAATACAAATTATTGTTTTTGCATAAGGAAAGCATTGAAAACCTTTTACAGCCACCTAGCACAGACATAATTTGTATCGAACTTAAGCCACTCTCTTTTCAGACAGTATGCTAGCACTGGGCTAATCGGGCCAATTCAAAATTGAGAGACTTGGCAGCAATTACATATAAAAAAAGTTTTAAAAAAACTTTTGCTGAATGCTATCTAATTTTCTCTACCAGGGATAAAAATCTATCCAGTTAATATGATGCTATAAACTCAGAAAAATAATTAAAAAAAATATATCCCACAAATAAAAATTTAATTTTATCTGAAAAATGATATTTTAAATTATTTATTTTATTTTTTTCTAAAATTCTAGTATTTAAAGTATGGAATTAGTGTAATAAATGAGTGTTTTCGTACAACAAGATTTTAGAACGAAACGTACACCTATGTTACCTACATTGCTATTTGCAGCAAAGAAGAAACTGCAGTAAAATAAATCCAACCAAACAAGGACCATGTTATAAGGAAATTATTTACATACGTTTATCAATTATTGATCGCAGAATATAATATACAATGGTTTTTAATAATGTTACATATTTTTTTATCAATTCTTCAGATAACAGGAATAAAGATCTTTCAGATGTAGTAATAGAGATCTTTCCTTTACATTTTATTCCTGAGATCAGTACACTCATTTTTTCATATATTTAATTAATAGTTATTTAGTATACTAATATTTTAATATGTAATGAGAGATCTTTGAACTGAAGTTTTTATTATTTTTTTTAACTTATGATTAAAGCAAAAACTTATGACTAACATTAGATAGCACCCCCCCAAAATTGGGAAGTTTGTAATCTGGGAATATTCTACCAATATTAGCTCACAATATATTGCTAGTTCATTGATAATATTTTCAACGTAAACCCAATACTACTGAAATATTTAAGCTTCATTGCGAATGTTTGCAATTTCAAGGCAATATGTATCTGAACAGTGGCACGCCATTGTGTTTATTTTTTTTTTTATGTGAAACAAATATCGATTCCTTATAAGTACTTAATTGAGAATATTTAAAACACAGTTGGGGCAATTTTCGGAAATACTGTAACTGATAAAGTCATTTTTGATTTGCTACTTTGAATATATTTTATTTATTAAGTCTATGATAAAGAAGTCAAGAATTAATAAAAAATATTTAAAAATTAAAAATAGTCTTGTAAAACCTTCTTTCATACCCTTACAAAAATAGTTCATAGAGCTGTGTAGAACTTTATAGAATTCTTTACAAGTTCTATAGAATAGCAATTCTATAGAATACTATTTCTATAGAGTTTTGAAGAGTTCTATAGAATATTTTTTCTAAAGAAAATGTTTCTATAGAAGTTCTGTAGAATTTTTTTTCTATCGAATAGTTTTTCGATAGAATACTATTAACCTTATAGAATTAAGTTCTATGGACTAATGATACTATAGATTGGCTAAGCTTTGAGATTAGCCTGCTGTCTGTCATCTTGTTTTTTAAATAAAAAAAAATATTTGTTTTGTTTCTCATTTCCAAAATAATTTTCATCCATATTTACTTATTATAAACACGTTACTTAAGTTTATTAACTAATCTATTTATAGTTAATAATAAAAGTTAAAATGTTTTGATTTAAAAAATGAGATGGATGACCACGGGCGATAAATCAAAACATTTGTTTTGTTTCTGACATAATCAAGTTAAATAGAAAACCGAATACTAATTTATTTATATTTAATAATAAAAGCTAAAATGTTTTGATTTAAAAAATGAGATGGCTGACCGCGGGCGGTAAATCAAAACATTTGTTTTGTTTCTGACATAATCAAGTTAAATAGAAAACCGAATACTAATTTATTTATATTTAATAATAAAAGTTAAAATGTTTTGATTTTTAAAATGAGATGGATGACCACGGGCGATTACTCAAAACATTTGTTTTGTTTCTGATATAATCAAGTTAAATAGAAAACCGAATACTAATTTATTTATATTTAATAATAAAAGTTAAAATGTTTTGATTTAAAAAATGAGATGGCTGACCGCTGGAGGTAAATCAAAACATTTGTTTTGTTTCTGACATAATCATGTTAAATCAAAACAGTTTAACCTTTATTATTAAACATAAATAAATTAGTCAATACAATTAAATAACGATTTATAATAAGTATATATGAATGAAAGTTATTTTGGAAATGAGAAACAAAACAAATATGTTTTGATTTAAAAAACAAGATGGCGGACAGCAGGCTAATCCCAAAGCTGTTCCTTTTTTTTATTTTAATGTATAGTTATAAATAAATTTATTTATAACTATACATTAAAATTAAAAAAAATAATAATCAATTTTGTAATATATCAGTTTAATATATAATAGTACTCCATAGATTTAATATGATTATATATATATATTTTAATTCAATTCCAATACATTGTGATTCAATTGTCAATGTAATAATATATCAGTCGAACTACTGAATTAAATCATGATTAATTATTTTCCTTATAATACCTTAATTTGTTGGTTAATTTTATAATAATTTTTTTATTTGTTGTTAAACTTATAAAACCATCTAATTAATTTAATAAACTTTATTCACTTTAATAGTATTGTAATTTTTATTCAAATATCTTAATCTGAAGTATAAATATTGAAACAATTGTTTGAGTTTTAACAAATAATTTATTAGACTTTTAAATATTTTTACAACACTATATATGATTGGGAATGCATATCACAAAAGAAATAAATTTTAAATAGTGTAATAAGAGTTTTGGAGTTATCAATGGTTGTATCATGCTGAAAGTATTGGTTCTTTGTCCGATCACTGAAGTCAAGCAGCATCGAGTGGGGTGGGTTACGACTTAGGAGAGTGACCACCTGCATGCTATATATATATATATATATATATATATATATATATATATATATTAAGTATGGTTTCTTTCCTTTTTTATATTGTATTTTATTTTTTATTTTCTCACTGATTTGAATCATTGTATTTGAGATGTTGTCCCAATATCATATTTTTTAGCAATGTTTGGCTAATATGAAGATGAAACATCTCATTTTATTTGTGGTATTTAGGCAATTGGGACTTGATAATTCTGTCTAAATTCCACAAATTTCATTTCATTTAATTCATTTAATTCCATTGATTCAATTTTTATTTAATTTCTTATTCTTTCAATGTTTTTTGATTCCATATTAAGTGTGTTGGGGAATCTTTCATTGTCAACTAATTATTTCATGGTTTAAGTTGGTGTTATGATAATGTTTCATTTATGGTTATATATATATATATATATATATATATATATATATATATATATATATATATATATATATATATATATATGTTTATAGAAGCTCTATATTTTTTCTATAGATATTTTTATAGATGTTCTACAGACATTTCCATTGAACTTCTATTGACATTTCTATTGAACTTCTACAGATATTTCTATAGCTTTAGATTAAACAAACTTATAGAAAAACGGGCCATAATTCTATAGGTTTCTATAATGCATTCTCTATAAATATTTTTTATAGAATTCAATAAGAAATTTTTGTAAGGGTAAGCATTAAATTTTTGCTTTAAAAATCAAGCCTTATTTGATGGCCGCAATTTATGTCGTTACAAAAAAAAATTCTGGTTCAATACGTTAGTTTCGCATAGGCTTCTATTATGAAAAAGTCACCGCTTTGATTTACGCTTGGTATAAAGCGCGAACTAGTGAATTTATTTAAAAAAAACATTAAACATTTAGGCTATTAATTATTTAAACATGTTGGCTCTCTTTCTTTTTTAAGTTATACAGAGTGACAGGAAAAATAAAAATAAACCAGCTATTCAGGCTTTAAAATTTTTTTTCTCAACATATAATCGTAATTTAATTAATGTTAAACTATTAATTTATTAAAAAAAACACAGTTATTTATTTTTGAACGACGCCATTGGTCACGTGGGCGATTTTCTCTCACTCTACTTTCTCCAATTTTGTCGGCAGAGCACGTAATGTTAATATTCGTAAAAATTTTCTATAGTTGAAATACAATGCAATTTATATTTAATGAAAAACAACAGAAATTTAATTCAAGGAAAGTTCAATGTATTGTCATATTGTGTAAGTATTGTCAAAGTGTAAATAAACACTTTTAGCGTGGCCTAGCACACCTAGCGTGAGAGAGATATTATCTTACCGTAATCAAAGGACGGATTAACATATTATTACACTAATTTGTTTATTTAAAGTTTATTTTCTACATTTTAGTGTTTAAAATATTTCATTGTGGCAGTTTCATTGGCAGTTTACATATTTTACCACGCATGCTGTGACAAATAATTAACTCCACTATTTATGTAACGTGTGTAAATTTTAAACTATAAAGAATAATTGGCGATTTATCACCTGGTCCCGAGTTACGGAAAAATGCCTTAATGTAATTTATTAACTTATAAATAATTTATGAATATATTAAAGTATTGTCAACTGAAACACATATATATGCATATTTTATTTCTCGCATGTCACTCAGAGAGTGAAAAATATATTACAAAATTCCATCTTTACCTACATAAATCAAGTAAAGTTAAATAAAAGAGGAAACCTTCGAAAATGCATGGATATTCTAATGTATAGTTTTTAATCAAAAACGATATTCCGGACTGTCTTTTTAAAAATCATGTTACATGAACCCGAACATCAAGAATCAAAACTCAACCCAAACCAAACCGAACACGAAAATATTATAATATAGCCGAACCGAACATGACCCACAACGAAAAAAAAATTAACGCCCAAACGACACGACCTGAACTACGGAAGGTGTCAGATTCAGATATAATCCGTTTATCCGGCACGATGCAGGACTGTAATAGGATAATTTGAATTTTTTTACCACTTTTTTTTTCTAGTTTCAAATATCATCTACAGATGGAGTTGCACGTTATCGAAATATTAGAAAACGCATACAGGTGAATCGAAGTTCACCAATTTGTAACATTTATTCTCTTTAGCAGTTAAAACGCAAAAATTTTGTTTGCGTTATAAAAGTACTGGGCATTTTTTAATATTATTACATATTGCGATAGTGCAGCGCCATCTTTCAGAGATGTTTGGAAATTAAACTAAGAATATTAGTAAAGAAATTCCAAAATTTACATAATACGCTTCTGCAAGAATAGTTTCAATAGTTTTCACCATTTACGTGTGATGGTATTTTAAATTCCGTTAGTGCATTTTAAAATACCCTGTATACTGATCATGATAGAAAACTAACCAAGCAAACTAAACTCACTGTTGTCAGTCTTATAACTGTAGCATATGTTAAACGCAGTTTCATCTACAAACCCCGAAATAGGACAAATTAAACTGCAACTCATTTTCATTCTAAAACATGGAGTAGAATCTTTCATATATGCTTAATGATTTAATCCTTAATTCCAAATGCAGAAATCTTGTCGTTGTATTTAACATTAAATTAGAGATATCCCTGTTTCCCTTAGCGACAATCTGAAATTAATCACTGTTGACTGCAAAATAATTGAATTAAATTGATGTCAGATTTGACTAATACACAACTGAATTTGGATTTTAAGTTAACTTAGAATAAATGTAATTATGATAGTTCTTGAAAGTGTTTTTGAAGCGCGATAGGATAAACAGGTAATTTTTAATGAGTATAACCTTTAAAATGTTACTTAAAATTTAAACTCATAATAATATTAAATCTATTATTTCTTCTTCGGTTAATTTTCCGAATATTTGTTGATAAAAATTTAGATATTGGTTTGAATCAACATGCCTTAGACAAATATTTTTGTTATAAATTATTGTTCATTACTTTAACAAATATGAAGATGTGCTTAATCGTGTTTTTATTCATTTAAAATTTAAAGAAGAATCATTGCATTAATAAGGCGAAAAATTCAGTTGCGATTACAATTAAGCAAATCTTTATCACATTTTAAAGTAAACATTACTTCTATAAATTTAAATTTGCATTTATATGTTATTATATATAAGGTCATTTTTTATGTGCTTAAAATTCTGTATACTTTCTCTAAAATTAAAAGTGTTGAGTAAAATTTTTTTCTTAATAATCCGATCTATAATTTATATTTATTAAATTTTAGATTTATTGCGTTTGTGAATATTGATTTAATTTTTGTTTTCGTGTATAAGTTTATTATTTAAAATGGTAATGTCATGTTTTTGCAGATTTCTTAATTAACAGGTCACTTCAGGCATGGCTACGAAGGGATTAGAGTAATAGAAAAATCAGCATACAACATAATTCTAAAACGCTCTATATTTCGAACAAAATGGAAGCTATACAGGGTCTGTTCTGAAAGTAGTACGACTCATAAAAAAATGATTCATGAGAATAGTACAAACGATTAGAATTTTTCAAGTAGCACCCTTCCGCATCTACACACTGCTGACAACGAGTTTTCCAGTTTTCGTATGCCTCCAGGAACACCTGGACCGGAATTCTGTTTAACTCTCTCGTCACGGCCTGTTGAACCGCCTCTACCGAGCCGTGATGCTTCCCCTTAGGCGTCGATTTTATTCTCGGGAATAGAAAAATGTCTGGCAGGGCCAAGTCGGGGCTATAGGGAGGATGAGGGAGTGTTGCCACATTATGCTGGGCAAGATACTCCACTACGCGAAACGATGTGTGGCTCGGCGCGTTGTCATGGTGCAGCCGAACTCAAAAACTTGGGTTTGAGGATTGCTCAATTCATCAGCAATCATTCTGATGCTCCTCTTACGATCACTGTTCAGTAAATTTTTCACTTGCGACACATTTTCTTTGGTCTTGCTGGTCGAAGGTCGTCCGGAGCGGTCGTCGTCTTCCACTCTTTCCCTACCTTCTTGGAAAAGCTTTTGCCACTCAAAAACACCCGATCTACCCATGGCAGCATCACCGTAGGCCTCTTTAATCATGTCGTGAGTCGAGATTGTGCGAGATCATGTCGAGATTTGTGCCTCTGTAAATGAACGAAAAATGCTATCCACATCATATTATACAACAGGTTTCTTGTAGTAAACTTAAGTAATGTATATCAATTTCATTATATTTTTAATAGTGTAACGTAATTAATATACGCTGCAAAAAGTTTTTCTCCGTAGACCATTATATAACCGAATACTTTTTTGTGGTCCTGTAAATGAATGATAAATGCTTTACACTCCATATTCTACAGACAGCATGTTTTAGTGTTCCTTAAAAATTAACATAAATTTCATTATGATGCAATTGTGTAATATGAATAAAATTTACAGCAAATGATTTTTTTTTCATAGACTATAATATAATGAAATTATTTGAGTTTTCCTCTAAACTAATTATAAGTGCTACACCTACCTTATTCGATAAATAAGCATCTTGTAGTGCACTTCATTAATGTATATCAATTTCAATATATTTGAAATAGTTTAACATAATTAAAATACACTGCGAAGGGTTTTTCCCCACAGACCATAATGTAACACGGCGTTCTTTTGAGTGCCCCTAAAAACGAAGTATAACTGCTACATTCTTCATTTTTAACACCGAGAATATCAATATATATATATATAACATATATCCGTTGCATGACAATCCGAGTATATTTGCGTGAATAAGAGCACAGACAGACAGACGGACAAACAAAACGAATTCGTAAGCACTTTTCAACAATGTTGAAAAGCGTTAAAATCGGATAAATTTTTTGGGGGGATTTTGTATTTTTTAATGTCTTATTTGTATATAATAGCAATATTTTATGATAATAATATTTATTTTATATGCAGTACAATATGTGTTAAAGGAAATAAATTTTGAGAATGATTGAAAAGAGTTTTTGTTAAATAAAAGAAACTTTCATGATCTTTTGATGCCTCAAACATAAATCATTCCTCATTTTTTTTTTTTATCTGATAGACATGTTTAAGTATATACTTGTAAATTCAACCTACAATTTATTTTATAAACTCTTTCGTATATATTTGCGTATTTTATGCATCAATTTATTATATGCGTACGATTATCGTCTGCTGTTTTTACCATTTTTCTTTTTAGCACTTTCCAACCTAGTTGAAAAGTGCTTATGACTTCGGTTTGTCTGGCCGTCTGGCCGTCTGGCCGTCTGGCCGTCTGCCGTCTGCCGTCTGCCGTCTGTCCGTGCTCTAACTCCCGTAAATATGCTCGGATTGCTCTGCAATTTTTATATGTTATTATCGTTATCTATAGCATGTTCCCTATTTCAACGGAAGTGTGTAGCACTTATAGTTTTTTTACAGGGACACTCAAAAGAATTCCGTTACATTGCGGTCTATGGGGAAAAATCATTTGCTGTTTATTTAAATAATGTTTCACTATTTTAAACGCATTGAAATTTATATATATCACTAAGGTGCATTAGAAGAAGCTTAATATGGAACAGGGTGTGCATAGCACTTATAGTTACTTTACAGGGACAGTAAAAATAATTCCGTTACATTACGTCTATGGAGAAAAATCGTCTGCGGTTTATTTAAATAATGTTTCACTATTTTAAACGCTTTGAAATTTATATAGATCACTAAGGTGCATTACAAGAGACTTACTACGGAATATTGTGTGTATAGCAGTCATCGTTCATTTACAGGGACACGCAAAAGAATTATCTACTGTCTGTTAACAATAATTCCTGGAAGTGCGTTTTAAGTTACTGAACGCGATTTTAATGTTAACTTGCTTTTTGTCTATTACGTGGTGTGTATAAATTCTGTAGATCCTATACAGGGCAGCACAAAAGTTCGCGAACACATTTCTGTTTATTGACAAACTCCAGACGGAGAATTTTAAAATGTGCTACACGTTTCCTAACTGAACTAAAATTTAGCATCCTATGTAGTATATATACAATTCTATATATCCTATACAGGGCTGAATAAGTATTCGGATATTTTTCCGAATATTGTATATGTTGGAAATTCCTGAAATTATGTTTTTAAATATGTTATGCGTTTTCCAAATTGTTTACTTAGAAGTTATCTTTTAGCTTATTAAACGGTATGATTTGTAAAATTATTTTGGAAGCGTTGGAAAGTGCTACATAATCTATGCTTGACGCATGATTTTTCGTTCTTGTTTCAGTTTAGCTTGTGTTTGCTTTTAGCAACACTAGATCAGTCGTCTTGCCAAACACAGAATATTTTTAGTGTATGTTTGAATCTGTCAGGATAATATTGTAATAAATATATTCTTATATTATATAAAACCAGCTGGTCAATTTTTTCAGGCCATCAGTAGCCAGAAAGTTTCGTGAGATTATGCAATACTCCGTTTGCATCTTTTATTGTTATATTCGAAAACAAACTGTTCAAGATTAGTCATATTGACGCAATATAATTCATAGTGGTTCTTATACAGAACGTATCCAACAATGTATAGATTAAGTAACTTATTATTTTCACTTCAGTTATTAATAAAAAGTGTTTCCTATTATGATATCCTTTGTAATAGAATCAATAACACTTTCCAACATACTTGAAAAGTGTTTATAAATTCGGTTTATCTGTCTGTCTGCCTGTCCGTGCTGTAACTCGCGTAAATATATACGTATTGTCATGAAGTTGATATATGTTATTGAGGTTTACTATAACATGTTCGGTATTGAATATAAAGTGTTTAGCACTTATAGTTTTTTTTACAGGGATACTCAAAGAATTCCGTTACATTACGGTCTATGGGGAAAAATCCTTTGCGGTTTATTTTAATGATGTTACACAATTTCAAAGAATTGAAATTGATATATATAACTGAGGTTCACTACAAGAGACTTGCTATAGAACATGGTGTGTATAGCACTTAATTTGTTTTTACAGGGACACTCAAAAAAATTCCGTTGCATTACGGCCTATGGAAAAAAATCGCTTGCGGTTTATTTTAAGAGTGTTTAACAATTTCAAACGTATTGAAATTTATTTGTCACTAAGGTGCATTACAAGAAGCGTACTATAGAATATTGTGCGTATAGAATTTATCGTTTATTTACAGGAACAAACAAACCAATTTGGAACTGCCCGTTAACAACAATTGCTGGAAGTGCTTTTTCAGTTGCTAAGCGTGTTTTTAAATATAACTCATTTTTTGTCTATTACTTGGTGTGTATAAATTCTATAGATCATATACAGGGCAGCACAACAGTTCTGGAGTACATGCATAGTTTATGCTTACTAACGGACAATTTCTAAAGTGGAATTTTAAACTGTGCTACGCGTTTTCTATCTGAACTAAAATTTAGCGTTATATGTGATATATATACAAATCTATGCATCATATACAGGGCTGCACAAAATAATTCGGATATTTTTTTCCAATTATTGTTGATAATTCCTAAAATTTGGTTTTAAATATGTTATGTGTTTTCCAAATTCTTTGCACATATTTGAAACACTTGCTTTATTTCACCGTATTAAACGGTAAAGATTTGTAAAAGTATTTTGGACATGTTGGAAAGTGTTACATAATTTATGCTTGACGCAAAATTTTTCGTTCTTGTTTTAATTGTTAAAATAGCTATTCTTACAGCCACTCTATAGAATCTTGATACTTGACAAATATGTTCATGTAATATTTTTCCAAATTTTAAATATTTCAAATATATATATATATTTTAATTTTTGAAAGAAATATACTACCTTTGAAACAAAATCTGAAACTAACAAAATAGACAGAACATTTAATTTAATTTTTATTATAACTATCAAATTTCTGTTCATGGTATTTCGTAATTTAAAAGTCAATTATAAGATCGAATTAATTTGAAATAGGGTAAAATGATAATTTTAAATTTGGTGCATATACTGCTGAAATAGCTTTCAACTTACCACATAATTATGCGATAGAAATTTTCTGGTTTTATGCAGATAACACATTTCACTACCTCACAATTTTAAATTTCCATTACATTGCATTTATTGAGGTTTCAAAACAATTTTCCAGGAGTGCATGTAAGAAAATTTCATGCTTTTCAAAATTATTTTTCATAAAGTAATAGTTTTAATAAAAGAAATATTCTAAAGTAAATTCAGATTTATAAGAAATTAAAAATATATTTTCTATTAAAATAAACGAATACAAACAAGAACGTGAATGATAAAGAACGAAATAATAAATTATTTTTCTGTGTCCACGATTTACCTTTTGAATATTATGAACAAAATATACTTTCAAAAAACTTTTAAAATTCGTCAACTATTACAGTGTTTATATGAATATCCTCGGGAGAAATAGATGTTTGTGGAAACATTTAAAAAAGAAAAAAAAAAGAGCTATTCTTTCCTTAAAAGCAGTGTATCTCTTTTATCATCTACACATTTTCAAAGCAAAAAGGCTCTGAATGATGTAAAAGGTGTTGCAATACACGTTTTCTCAAAGGGATTTATGAGAAATAATATCTGAGTGTTAAATTTTGCAATAGGTGTAAAATGGTTTAAAAAGAAATTCTTTCATAATCCTATAGACAGTGAAGCGCTTTAATAGTTTTCTATTTCACAAAAATGATGCGTTAAAAATGTTTTAGAAAATTTAACATTCGGAGAAGGAAATGTTAAAATTTTAAAGCAATTCATTATATATTGTTGTAAATTATGTAAATTCGATTTTTCTTTTCAGCTTTAATTATTTTTGTCTTCTATTTTTATATGCTCTATCTACACAGAAAAAAAAGACAAATGCTTCTGAATCTAAGGAAAATATAATATAACCACGAACAAAATTATACAATAACATCTGCCGAGTTACCTACTATTCCAAAAAGAGTTCTGTATCTTTAGAAACCACAGAAACTAATATATTTTTGTCACTTAAAGGTATATTTATAAAAACAAAGTTTCTTTTGGTGTAACCGTTTTTCGGAAGCGTTTCCAAGTAGTTTTTAGTGTTCCGTACTTAAGTTAAAAGTAGAAACGGAACAAATATGAGATCACTTGTGCATTTGTCTGTCCGTCTGTCACAAACGTTTTTCTCGAAAGGTATGGAACGTGGAAATTTCAAACTTAGCAGAATTATAAAAGTCATTGACCTATATATTTATAAATTATTAGCCATTCACAAATTTTTTTAGGAAAAATGCATAGTGGTGTAATTAAGTTATTTGAAAAAGATATGTATATATTTTCTATACTGTGTGGAGGTATCTTTTGCAAAATCCAGAGACACCGAACTAAACATATATCTGTTTCAATTATTATATTTTTATAGATATCGCTCGAAAATATACTGCAAAATTATGTCCCCTCTAACCTATTTCAGAAATCACTGAAACTAAAATTATGAAAAAATTAGGGATAGTAGGAGTTTGTTTAAACCTTGCAGGAAAACTTTAGCGACTATCCTACGTCACACAGTTTTTGAGAAAGTAGCACTTTTCCGTTTCACACAAAATTTACTTTGCAGACGCTGAGTGGGTGAATTGATAGGCAACACTTGAGGTACCTATCGACGCGAAAGCATTAAATGATTGTTGATAATGATTCAAAAAAAAAAAAAAAACAAAAAAAAAGAAAAAAAAAACGGTAATTGGCTGTGGGTAATTAGCTGAACCGTTAAAGACACAGGCGGTTTGTAGACACATAAAGACAGAGGCTCCGTGTACCATCGACTTTTAAAGCATAAACAACAGATTTTAATGATATACTATTTGTGTAATTCTTGAACTATAAATGCAATAAACATGTAATTGTTAAAAAAATGACTAATTTAATTATAATTAATCACGTAATTACTTTGGGATTCGAAAGTGATTTTTATTGAGTGACGCACTCAATACGTCATACGTGTTTTTAAAGGTTAATTAAAAACCTATCGAGGAAAGCGCGCCATGGACCAAGGCGGCGGCGTTTCAGCTTCGCGAGTTGTTTTTGGAGCGCGCTTGGCACGATGCCAAGTTTGAACTTTGTACAAGGTCTTTGTTTTAGTTGAGGCGAATCATAGTCATAAATAGTCAACGTTTTGCATTCCAATTAAATTCAATTATTGAAAAATAATTTATAGAATATTTCCAAGATATTAAACGTCAGTTGTTTTGAGACAACAATCGTTTAGAACTCAATATGTAAATCATTTCGATTCCAAATCACTTTAATAATCATGCATACAAGTATCATGCTTTTATGTTTAAAAATGAGCCAAAATGTATCGCAATTGTTCAGCGATTTTTTGTTGTTTTGGATAAAATTGTCTACTGTTACATCAAATAGTGACAGGTGAGTTCTCGTGAGCCACTCTGCAACCTCTTTCCTAAGCATAGTTAGCACTCTGCCAAGTTAAAAAAAAATTGACAAGGTCTTCTACAATGAGTTCGTTATTCATTCGTACACCATCCTTATTCATTCCAATAGAATTCAACTATGACATGTGAACTTGTTCTATGCATACGAGTACATTATCTTTGAACTGTTCTGATACTTTATTTATCAATTTAAATGTTTATTAAACGTTTTTTTATTTTTTCAAATGCCTACCATATTCCTATCTCTTAGACATTACTAGTTATGTCAAGTGCTTTTTAGCAACGATTTTTTGTAATATTGCAGTTAGAAATTAATAAATGTGTTGATCGTCACCCTTTGTTTTCAAGTAATACTCGTACATGAACGATTATTATAGTGTATTAATCAGTTTTCTGAATATAGGTTTTTGAATGTTATCCAGTATCAAATAAATATTTTAAAGTTAAACAAACATGTTTTAGAGACAGAAAGGATACATTAACTGCATTAACTGCAACGTTATAAATTAATAATATTTCGTTACATTTGCATGTAAACAATCAATTATGCAGCTGAAAAAGTTGAAGAGATAATTGATACCAACCTACAAAACCGACATTCCGGCTTGAAAAAAAATCTGATTCAATCCTATAAAAACTACAAATTTTTTTCCGAAAGTTAGGGATAGTGAAATAAACTTTGTTCTTATAAGTGCTTCTTTAAATCTCGAAAATATATCGGATTCTAAGTTTTCTAACGATAAAAGACTCTTTTCGGAATCATAGGTAATTCGTAAGAAGTTATTGTATATTTTCGTTTGTGATAATATTATATTATCGTAGATTAAGAAACATTTGTCTTATTTTAGAGTGCAACATCAGTAACGTTAAAAATATAATAACTCTTTCGCAAAAGGATAATCACTGAAAATTATAATTTTTCGTAAAAATAAAGAGCATTTTTTTTTTCATGTAAACATGAAATTATACAACCGACTGTAAGACATGAAATCAAAACAGCTAGAGAATAACATAAATGCTTTGTACAAAGATTATCTTTAGAAACCATAATATTTCCAAAGAATAATTTATACATATATATATATATATATATATATATATATTCTTTTATTGAAAAATGAAACTGTATACCCTGTTGCAGCACTTAAACTCAGTGGGGAAGAAATATTCTAGAGCACTATTCACGTGTTCTTTTAAAATTTTCAAAATTTGTTTTAACATAATATTGTATTGTTTTAGGAAATTAAAGCCTGATATTGCAACGTTTTTTTTCTTTTTGATCCCCAAAGTACACGATTTATTAAAATGAATTGACTGTTTTTAAAACTAAATAAAAGGTAAACGCTGAGATCTATTGCAATTATACTTGTAGGATAAACATATTTTGTGTGAAGTCCGGAATTCCAAAACTATTATTCCGTATTTTACTTCTAATTCCTCAAAAAGATGGCGTTGTACAGTCACAAACTGTTATACTGCTCGAATTTCACTGTTTGAAAATACAAACCATTATTTTAGAGCAGCGGTTCTTAAACTTTTAGTTGTGACGGACCTCATTCCCTATGTCCTATGTCTTTGTGGATCCCAAGTTGGAAATTGTACGTCAAACTCGAAAAACTAGGTGCGCTCGTACTATAGCTAGTTATATAAATATTCAGATCTTGATGATTTTCAATTCCGTGAAATGAATTATATCATCTACAGATCAATTTCTGTAATAAAATAAGTATCTCAATTGCTTGACAATTAAACCTCGGAAGCTCCTATAAAAAAAAGCACCGGTTAAAAAAAATCAAATTTCTGAATAAATATTTTTGTTAAAATCTTCTAAAGTTATGATTCGATTTTCATAAAATTTGAAATGGCTCCACAAAAGTCTGCAAAGATAATATATCCTAAATTTCAAATCATTTGGTTGAGTAGTTTTTGCTCTGTTATATGTGCACAGACGGACGGACGGACAGACAGACGGGCGGACTAGACGACGACTATAGGTGCTACGTATTTATATAATTATGAACGCACCTAAAAACGAAGTTACTGATATTCATTAATATATATAGGGTTCGTACGAACCTAACTTTCGAGCACCACTGTTTACGAATGGTAATTTTCATATTATTCATTCACGGAATCGGTAACAATCATCTGTATGGTAAAAATTAGTATTCGTAGTTAGTGCTACACGAAAGGGAAAACCTTACTCAACATGCATATTAAATACATGAAATATAAGCAAGACGAAATATATGGACTAATTATATAGAATGTTTAAAGAGTAATTTTAGCTTTTTCTTTCATTATTTTCAAATTCTAGATAACTAAAAATTTTTAAATTGGACACAACGCCTTCGAGGTCCCCATGAAATCGAACTGAAAACCGTTGGGATAACAGTTTAAGTACCGCTATTTTAGAGTTTCAAGAGCAAACCCCAATGGTGTTTAATATCGGATTTACTCCAATGTTATACGTTAATATATGTGTTCAAACATTATTTTGAAATACACAACAACAACAATAGACAACAATTTTAAATAATATTACGCGACTATAATATATGTGTGTTTGATTTTATTATTATTTGAACACTATATTTAGCATTACTTACAAAATGAACAGCGTTTTATTAACTTTATTAAAACAGTTTACAATATTGTACAGGGATAAAATACGAGATGATTTTAAGTTTATTAGCAATCGTATATATTATTTCTCCTGTCAACATCCCTTTTTCTCAGAAAATACGAAACGCAGAACGATAAATGAGATACGATATGAAATGATTTTGAACAGACTTCTGACATAGCACACTTGACATTGCGTTAAACATTTTTTGGATTAAAAATTGCATTTAATTAAAAAATAAATCGGCATTGTTTTCATAAATGAAATGAAAGATTTTCCTCAAATTAGTGTTGCCACAAAAATAAAATACAGCATTATGTGATGCTCAAGAATGATTATAAAAAAATAAATAGCACAACCATGGCATACGTAATAAGAGTACATTATTTACGTAATACGTAATGTGTAGAAATACATAATAAGTCCAACAAGTATAAAATGAGACACATTTGGCGCGCGGGTTTATTTTATATTTATAATTAAAAATGAAAATTGAAATGTTTAGAAGAAAAAACACCATCGATCGATGGAAGCAAAATTGCAGTTAAATAAAATTTAAATCAGCATTGTTTTCTTAAATGTAATGAAAGGTTTTCTCAGTTTTTTTCCGAAGCGAGTGCGGTCATCGTTTAATGTAGTTAAAATACGACTGTTCATTTTTTTTTCTCGCTCGTGCATTTTGATATCTTGGGTCAGATTTTACAGCAACTTTGATGGAATAAATGATATGATATTCTGGAGCTTGATTAATGTTGTTTGCAGATATTTTTATCCTTAATTTTTCTTTAGAAGTTTAAACCTGCATCTCTGAACTATTAGATATTGCTAAAAAAATATTAGAATGCAGTGCGAAATCCACGCACGGATCCACTGGTTTAAATATATTTAAGTTATCTTTTGATTTGTTCAGTTACAACTTGTTTTGATTAGATCATTTTCTGATGACATTTTCCTCAGAATTTCCAAACTCCTGTGTCAGCAAGCTTAAATTCGCAGTCTTTCTTGGAAAATATCTACTTGCTATGAGATGAAGTAATTTTTTTTGTCCAAGAAAGATTTCAAATATACATTTACATATGCATGCTCACAGTGTAAAATGCTAAACATTTAAAGCAGAAACACACGTTATGATGTGTATGAGTTAGAATTTCTGGAAAACGTATTCTGCATAAATATAATATGCGTTTTTATATTTTTTATTTAAACAGTTTAAAGTAGTTCACAGATGTGAATTTAGAGATATTTTATGCCTTACATGGAAGTTGAATTTTTTTCAAATAGGTTTTCATGTAACAAAGACTCGTTGAGCTGCCACTACGTTTAATCATACTGTGATAATATGATAGTATCCCTCATATTTTTGGACCTGTTAACTGTGTCAAATCAAACCTAAGGAAATTTCTGAAAGTTTATAAACTCCTGGAGTTATTAGTCCTGATGCTCTAAGAACTGCAATATGAAATAGAACGTGTGTTATTGTTGTGCCGGGAAAAACCTCAAACTTTATCAATAGAGGCTCAGAAACGCCCAGATTCTTTAATAAAAAAATATGTAAGCTAACATGTGTTGAAGTAAGGCACTTTGCTATGTGTCCAAGAATCGGACACTGACATGTGTCAATGCATAATACACCAACTTGAGACAATGTATGGAACACAGATATATATCGCTTTATTTGCTGTATCAATTCGTTCCACCAAATAACAAAAATATTATGTTAACTATCTGCATATAATGTGTTCAATTTTGGTACAATATCTCAGAGATGTTTTAAATTCTTTTGGTTTTCAAAGGTACATATTTCTATTTTATTTTAAAACAATAATGAAAGAGTGCCTTTTCTTTATAAATGGAAATCGGTACAATCCTATTTTTATATTATATTCAAACTAACATTTCGTTTAAGGATCTCAATTTTAATCGAAATCAAACTTTGCTATTACATTACAAACAAAAACATTTTTATAATTTTAACATGATTTCATAGTATAATAATTTATAGCTTTGATTACCAATATTCTTGTATCTCTACATTTAAAAAAGTAAGAATGTAATTTGTATCTAACATTTCCTTTCTAATCTTTAGCGTTTATATCTAATGACAAATATGTACTTTCCTTTTTTTATTTTAATTATATACATGATGCCTTAAAATTGAATGCGTGTTTTAAAAATGGAATTACATACAGATTATAGTAGCTATTAAAGCTATTCTTGCATGTAATTAACGTTTGATGTCACATATTTTTTAGCAGTCTTCCTTGTTTAGTACCAGATGTCACCGACAAATGGCGTTCCATACTCCAGATATTCCATACTTCTTAAATTAATCCTCTATAAACAATTTTACATGTAAACAGAGTTGGCTTGCATTTTATTGAAAAAAAAAGTTCTTTCTAGGATGTCAGGTATTTACATCTACTTCTGTTTTGACAAATAATTCAATAACGTAGTCAAAATTACAAAGAACAAGTTTAACAGATAATCATTTTCACAGTATAACAAGTGCTATTAAAAAAAAAAAAACTGTTAAATAAGAGGTTCATACATTGTTAAATTTTAATTATATTAAAAACAGAAAATGTGTAATTTTAAATTTAATTTTCTTTTTTAATTTTTAATTTAGTCTTCTAGCTTAAATGTATGTATCCTAATCCAAATATGTACTTACGAATTTTATCTTTATGTGCATAACCAATTGTGTCAATATGTACTAAACCTTATCAAAATTATATATTACTTGTTTTTTTTTTAATATTTTTATATTGCATTAAAAAATTAAATGTATTTTCCATAGATAATTATGTTTTTAATATCATATTATAATAATTTGTTATAAAAAGAAATATTTCAGAAATAAATAAGACAAAAACTGCAACAGAATCGAGAATATTTCTTTATGAAATATCCCCATGATTCTCTATTGTAACCGGAGACAGATGAATATTTGATGACATACCTTTATGTGCTGCATTCCACTAATGGAATGGTACTTGTATTATTTTTTCATTTCTAGTCCTTGTTTGTTTGGCTAGATTACAAAAAAAGATAACGAAGAATAACATAAAGAAACTATACTATCTTAATTAGTTATTCATGCCTGAAACAGTTTTAATCATGATACATATATTCGTTGTTTTATATTATATTAGACAACATTAAAATATGTAGTAATTGAAAGGATAATACGTATATTTATAAATTCATTAAATTTTTAACTTGTAATACAGCGATTTATGTCATTTAAGAAAATAAAGGCACTGGCAGATAAGCAGGGATCATTCCGATAGGATAGTGCCCCTTTCCGATAACATAAAAATATTTTCATTTTTCGAAGATATTTTTATTGTTTGAATATAATTTTTGATCTGCATTTATTGCCTGCATTATTGACTTTTGTTGAAGATTATTTAATTGCTATCCATAAGATCAGAAGCATATGTTTATTTAAAACATTTTAATGTATTCCAATAATCCCTTTCTCTCTCTCTCTCTCTCTGTACTTATATCAGTATTTGATTGTATGTTATATATAATTACAATTTTTGTCCAATTTTAACTCGAAACCTGATATACAGGGTGATTATAAAAAAACTATCCCGATATATGAGCCCCTAACTATCATATCGTTCACAGAAACTGAATGAAACTTTGGTTTAAAGTATTTTGAGGTATGCGCTCAATAATCATATGAAAGACAACAGTTAAATTCTAACAGTTACGGTTACAGTGACAAAATTTCGAAAATTTTAAATGACAACACCTATTTTTTTTTTATTGGAATGCGATCTTCATAGTGAAAAACCATAAAAAGCGTTGGAACGGTACCTGTAGCACGAAAATCACCGGCGCTAGACAGACTAAGAAGAATAGTGAAAACAACCAATAAGAACAGAGAAGCAACAGAAAACAAAACATTGTATTGTGTTTCATTCATTTTCCATTTTACACACGACGACACTTTACTATGTGGCAGATGGTGGATAGTACTGAACAATAAAATGTTTTACTTTCTGTTGCTTCTCTGTCCTTTATTGGTTGTTTTCACTTTTCTTCTTAGTCTGTCTAGCGCCGGTGATTTTCGTGCTATAGGTATCGTTCCAACGGTTTTTATTGTTTTTCACTACGAAGATCACTTTCCAATAAAAAAAGTAGGTGTTGCCATTTGAAATTTTCGAAATTTTGTCACTGTAACCGTAACTGTTAGAATTTAACTGTTGTTTTTCACGTGATTCTTGAGCGCATACCTCAAAATACTTTAGGCCAGAATTTCATTCAGTTTCTGTGAACGGTTATGGGCTCATATATCGGGATAGTTTTGTTATAATCACTCTGTATATACGTTTTAGAAGAATCCTAAAACTATCGGATAATTTAAAAATTTAACAGACCAATATTTACAATATGTTCAGCTACCTGCCACAGTTTTTGTTTTCTAAAGCAATTTATTTATTTCTTCTTGTCACACTCGAAATAACAACGCATGAAGTAAGATAAAAATTATATTTGGTGCATTTTATTTTTATAAGCCTATAAAAATTTATACGCTTTCGCTATATTTTAGTATATTAAATTCACGTCATTCAGAGTAGATAATCAGCTTTTTTGATAGATAAAATTAAAATATATATATATTATAAGTATTTTAAAATGACGTATTACTTTCATCTAAATGTATTTGTAGTTAAAACATGTAATGTTAAATGTTTGTATTACGTTAAAATGTAATGTTAAATGTTTGTATTACGTTAAAATGTAATGTTAAATGTTTGTATGTTTGTAATATAGACATGTAAATGTCTATAATACAAACATTTAAATTTCAAGAAAATAATTCAGGATAATAATAATAATAATAATAAGTCTCTAAATATGTCATAATTTTTCTTGAGACGCTTAGAGTGTGATGGCGTTTCATTTCCTATTTCGTTTGCATGTTACAGCTATATCTTATAGCAATAATGTATTGCATACGCCAGTTCGACAGAACATATTTATTTTATTTTATATTTTATCATTGTTGCCGGATCTTGTGCATAAGCCATTTATTACCTTTTTTGTTAATTTTTTTCTGTCAACAAATTATAACCGCTGTTCAAAATTTTTAGAAATAGAATTACACAGAACTGTGTTGAATTTACTTGAGGGAAATAAAAATATTTCCTTATGTATATATTTTATGATGATGTCGGCATATGTATAGTTTTTATTTTAAGAAAATACTCGACAGGTTCTAAAAAATACATATACGACACAAACTGAGAACACAACTTCAAATTTAGTTTTAAAATTACTAAATACCAAGCAACAATGTAGGAGACTACAGTTAGTTTTTAAGATTTATATTCCAGACGGAGAAAGAGTAATAGGGGAAATTCTAAATAAGGAATGGTTGGGGACGAAGAAAGGAATAATTGATATCATAATGATTTTTTTATATTTTATTAGATAATACAAACATAATACATTTTAAAAATGAAAGATACCGATTACATTTCAAATAAGATCTATATTATAAAAGCAAAAACTTGTCCATGAATAACGCTGACGTCATATCGACAGTGGCAACAACTGACCCATAAATTTTGCCTTTACTGCATTTTTTTTTTACTTAAAACCTTGCACAAATAATTAAACTTTTACAACGTCGAATAAGAAAAAAAGGTACTTTCGAATGCATTTTTTCTGAAGACTGTATTTCAATTTATTGTTTTTATGGTTTCTTAAAAAAAGGTTTAAGCATAAATATTTGTTTTTAAATCAGTCTCTATCGCGTGCAACTCGATTTCTAAATATTAACTCGTTTGCTCCTAAATAAATGTAAATAATTCAGCATTTGTTTTCAGCTAATATTTCAAAACGAAATTAAAACTTCTCCTATGAATATATAAAGTAATACAAAAGTTAATAAAACAAATTTAAGAGACTTGTAATCGAACTACGAATTTAAACCACTGAAGTATTAAAAACAAAAAGGATGTTGTGCGCAGGAAAATCTCTGGCAATTTCACCTAGCATGCGGCTAATAGTACATAAGTATCGCTTTAAATAAATTTCAAAACTTTATTTCAAACATTATTGATATTTTTCATATAAATGAACTTTTTGGTGCTGATCGTGGGCAATCTGAAAAAAATGCAAAATATTTATTTGAGTCTTCAATTAAAGAAATGCTTTTGACATATATTCTATAAACTAGGATGTCTGAGTTTCATCACCTATTTTTTAAATTGCCAAGTTTTTTACGCGATTTTTTATTATAATTTATCTTAGATATTCAGTCTTTGTAGAAAAATACGCATAGTAGGGAGATAAGCTCAACATTTCTGAAATCAACTTATCGAAATACATTGCTAGCCTAAATGATTCATAAGGTTTTAAAAGACTGTTTATTTATAAGTATACGACGTGCAAAGACGGTTGATATTTGAAAAGATACATACATTCACCAAGTTTCTGGTACATACGACAAATGCTTGGTGCAATACAAAAACTTAGTGCGCGTCATAAATTGTGAATTATGTGGGGGCCTGTAGTCACCCGGCATTCACCCCAACGATACCCCAGTAGCATGTTTCTGTCAATGTCCGCCACAGCAGCAGTGATGCATTCCTGCAATGTTTGTAGCGTTGTTGGCATTATGGGTACATAAACTTTGTCTTTCACATAACACCACAAGAAAAAATCAAATGGCGTGAGATGGCTTTTCACATGGCTTGGAAACTTGGTTAATGTATGTATCTTATCAGGTATCACCCGTCTTTGTAGGTTGTATACCTCTCAATTCACAGTGTTTTGAAAGACGATGAATCATTTAGGCTAACACTGTATAATAGTGGAGGGAAAAAAATGAATTGCATTATTTTGGAATCATGTGTTATTAATTAAATCGACTGATTGCAAGTTTTTCAGTTCAATTAGAAAAAATGTGAACAAAAAAGTGACCTTCCCTCTCCCCCATAACACGATTTCGCGCTAATAAGCGTGCAATCGAAATAATTTATCATACTTAATTATACTTCAGTTAACTGTATAATAGTGGACACATTATAAACATCTTCAAACTATTTTAGTGCACTGTTCTTAGTTTCATTACACACTTATATTTAACTTAGATTGGTTTATGTATGTAAAAAGTTTAATTTTAAGGCTTTCCGTTAGCTTACTGCGGGTCATAAATTGTGAATTATTCTTTATGGTTGCAAGTGTTTACTAGTTACACAAGCATTGAATTAAATTATATACCAATGCACGCTGGCCAACATATACCAAATAGCGGTGAAACTAAATCAACGAAATATTTTAAACAGTAAACTGTAGAAAATATAAATAAAATATTTAAAAAATATATAAGACTTTTTTTAAATATACTTTCTTGTCATTTAATTCTTTAATATTAATTAAATCTTTGATTATACATTAAAAAAAAACTATTTAGAAATCAAGAACATATAGTTTAAATAACATGGGATTTTTCCCTGTGTTCACATCTAATAAAAAACGATTAACAATTATATATTTTTTAATAAATTCACTAGTTTTGTGATTCTATCACGTGTAAATTAAATCAGTGAATTTTCATTAATCGGGGCCCACAGCTCACTAATTAGGCTAAATTCTCATTCATATTCAGTGTTAGCCGTAACTTTTAATGAATCTTCTATAATTATGTTCCAATCATTTTAGCTTTGTGTGTTTCAGTAAAATCAGAGGAATTCTTAAACACAAGGGATAGGGCAGTTACCTTTTCCTCACGGTACAGGCCAGAAAGCCTTTTAAATTATCAACCCTCAGAAATGTCTTCTCAGAAGAATCTCCTAAAGCTTTTTCTCTTTTAATTTGTAATGTTTAGATTACGTTTTATTTATGTTCTATTTTTAATATATAACCAGAGAAACACAATCGCAAAATATGCATTATTTATAGTACTGACAGGTGTTTGGGGAAGATATCTACTTTTGTAATTTGATTCTATGGAGTGTTTCGTTCTTTCCAGTAATACGAGTTAACAGATACCTAGTTATTGAATTTACTGCTTAAACTATTCAATTTTACAAACACTGATGTCAGCAGTACAGCTGAAAAAAAAAACTATTTTTTAATGTACTTTCAATGTATAAATATCGGGTTAATTCTGGACATTTAGGAGCCCATAGGTGATTCACATGAGCTTGCTCTTTATATTTTTCAATACTTCGCCAATGCAGGCAAGAGATCATACGACAAACTTTGGAATTCCCAATATACAGGGAGTTGCTGATTATCTTTCTGTCTGAAACAGACGAGATGAAATAAGTTATTTTTATAAACTTTGGACTTTCTGTATAATTAATTAATGTTTATTTTACCATTTGTTTGCAGAATAATTTGTTTTAAAAATTTTAGCTTTAGTTTCAGCAAATAATTTTACAAAAGTAACAATAACATGTTCACTCTAAGTTTGAAAATATTTTAAGGTTTAAAATTTTATTTTCTAAAAGAATATACGCTTTATATTTCTATACGTATTCTTCAAAATAGATTTCTGAACTGTCTCTTATATAAAAACTTTATCCTCTTTAGAATTTTATCTTGTGTCTGAAACCTGGATATTTAAAAAAACAAACAGAAATTTAATATTTTCCATAGACCGCAAAATTTCACCAAGTATTTTTGAGACAGTTGTAAATTTTTTTGTCAGCTTTTTTATTAAAGAATGCGTGTTCAGATAAGAAGTCTGAGGGATTTTTGAAGGTCTCTTGCATTTTTTTCCGTAATTAGTCGGGAATGTATTTAAATATAATAAAAGTTCATGTAGGTTTTTTACCATTCTTCTATTTAAAGGTAATTTTTTAAGCCATAGAAATAAGCTTTTCTTCAAAATACTAAAAACTACATATATATACAGGGTGTTTTTTTTAAACTGACGCTATTCAGAGCCGCCGGTAGCTCGTTCTAATAACTGAATTGACACAAAATTTTATAAATGGACTAAGAAAACCATGGGAAAAAAGATTTCAACAACAAAAAAAATAGTTTCAATCACCACCGATTGGGGGAAATGTGGCGCTGTGGTCATTTATGCAACTGAGAATTAGCATAAAATACAGGCAATAAATGAAAATGCAAATTTTTGCTTACGCAAGTGACAGTAGCGCCAATAGTTTAAGCTATAAATGCATGCGAAAAACTCCTAGAAACAATTTCAGCTCAGGTTGAAAATGAATATCACGTTACAGCAGCGCGCGTTACTTGTGAAGTTCTATTATTGTAACCAGTGCAATAGCCGCTCTTAGTTTAATTAGAACACGCCATAAACTGAGCAAAGGACCTTTATCCGTTAATGCATTGAAAGCAATGATTCTGAAATTTGAAGAAACAGGCTCGCTAGCAGTTCGGCCAGGCAGAGGACGTAAACCGGTGTCATAAAAAGTGATAATGGATGTTGCAACTGTGATTAACGATAGGTCACAGAGTACCTCTTTTGTTTGTAGTAGCAGCGCACGGGGTGTTGCGCGAGAACTGGATTTAAATATTTCGACAGTATGGAAAGTCTTGCGGCGAATTCTATCCATACAAGATCTGTTGCTTGCAACAACTTCATACCAATAATTACGATAAACGACTGAAATTTGCTCTGACATTTCTTGCAAGAATGGAAGTCGATGATGCTTTCCCGTGGAGAATTTTATGGGGAGATGAGGCCCATTTTCATCTGAATGGGTCTGTTAATACTCATAACTGTAGAGTTCGGGCCACCGAACAACCTCATACAGTTCTAGAAACTCCGTTACATTCACCAAAGCTAACTGTTTGGTGTGGCTTTACAGTTGAATTCATCCTTGGAACATTCTTTGTTGAGAACATTACTGCGACAGATCAGTGACGTGTACCGATAAATCAGAAAGATATCATAATATGCTGACTAGTTTTGTCGCTCCACAACTTCAACAGAAACAATGTCTGGATCAGATAATTTCTATGCAGGATGGTGCACCACCACATATTGGTGTAAAAGTACAGCAGCTGTTGCGCCACCACTTCACTGACCAAAGAGTTATCAGTCGTTATTTTCAATCTGTCTGGCCGCCCCGGTATCCGGATTTAACTACATGCGATTTTTGACTCTGGGGTTAATTGAAATCGAAAGTCTATCTTGGGGGAGTAACAAATCTGGGTATCTTAAAAGACAACATAATGCATGCAGTAAGGGCTATTCCATGTGACATGTTATGCTCGGCCGTAGAAAATATTGTACAAAGAATGCAAGGTGTGGTCCAAGAGAACGGTGGTCACATTGAATGTGGTCGAATTCCTCGTCGGGAAAGTGTATATGATGAATAAAACATGGCATTTTATCCAAATTATTAATTTTGTCTGTTTCTGATGTTTTCTTTAAATTATACAGTGCCAAATTTCTCCTTATTGGCGGTGATTGGAACATTTTTTTTGTTGGAATATTATCCCCCATGGTTTTCTTAGTTCATTTATAATTTTTTTTGTCAATTCAGTTATTAGGACGAGCTACCGGCGGCTCTGAATAGCGTCAGTTAAAAAAAAACACCCTGTATATATATATATATATAGTTTCGTAGTTCCATGGAAATAATGTATTATCAAAATATTTTATTAAAACAACTCATAAATTATCCTTTCATTCTACAAATCTAAAGCTTCAGTCATAAAAAGATGTGATATCACATTCGAGTTCCGTGTAAAAATCTATCACGACTCATGTTGTTTACAATGGGGCTGTGAGTGAGTTACGGCAATGCGAGAACTTTGTGGCGACGTGTAGACCTTATAATGTATGTGTGCCCATAATACCAGTATTCCTGCTGATATTAATTTATCAGCTTGTACGATTGATTCGTTGACTTTATTATCATAACAAGCTGATTCTCCCGGCGTTGCTCAAGCTTGTGATAATAACCTTAAATATACCTACAATCAGGGTCGAATGATTTAATATATTTAAACGAAAAAATTTAAAAACAATCCTATTGTTGGGGACTCATTGCCTCCGACATCGTAACCCTCGAATATACATGATATTATATGAAGTTATATATTTAAACAAAAAAAAATCCAAATGAACTTAATATTTGGAGTATCGCAGCCTTCGGTAGCGTTCGCAATCACATCATGATTTTACATTTTTTAATTCA
Source organism: Maratus michaelseni (assembly GCA_963931845.1). NCBI lineage: Eukaryota > Metazoa > Arthropoda > Arachnida > Araneae > Salticidae > Maratus > Maratus michaelseni. Next base: position 198,886,669 of record OZ007593.1, on the reverse strand, counting down.
ACTATATCTAAACGAAGTAAGAGGTCCGCGTTATAGTAAATGCTGATTTAATTTCAAATGATTAAATGTATTAAACATTCAATTCTGACTAAAGTTCATGATAAAATGGAATTAATATAACTCCCCCCCCCCCATCTTTCCTTCTTTTAAACTGAGAAAGACATAAATCGCTGTTTAAAATGTAGGTTTCCGTCTCGCATGCGCAGAAACGAATATATTTTTAAAAAATAACTAAGTCGGGAAACTTATCACCAAAGGCACTAAGCAAGAGAGAAATGTCAGTATCTGTAAAGAAGTCCTTGAAAGGGTTAGCATTAATAAATATATTTTTTAAACAGAAGACGTACTTTTTTAGGTAAATGTATCTTTGCTTAAGTGGATATTTTTTTCGTACTTCGAACTGGAAATCAAAATTCGGAAACGTGAGTTTCGGAAAAAAAAATGGAAAAAGTTAATATTTATATTTTTTTGTTTTACAGAATAGTCATTTTAAAGAAAACTTTTATAAAGCAGTTGTTTAAAGGAAGTAGTTTTAAAATATGTCATTGTAAAGTCAAACGTTTGATATGATTTGGTATTTTGGGTTTTTTTCTTATTTTTATTTCAAAAACAGATGCAGATTTTTAAACATAGGGAAAAAAATGCTAAAGTGACTTTTGAAAATGAATGTTTAATGTCTTAATAATAATATTTTTTTTTCATGGATTACACCATTTGTAAGAAAAATATACATACATATGGTCTGTTATTTTTGTTTTTCGTATTTTGATTTCAAAAGCCGGAGGAAATTTTTAAGCATTGAAAAAAAAATGCGTATGTGAGTTTTGGCAACAAAGGTTTTTGTAAGGGATAAAATTAATATTTTTTTTTATTTGGAAAGCATCAATTTTAAGGAAAACGTACGCAAATATAATTTCTTATCTTCCAGTTTTTCGTATTTTGATTTCCAAAGCCGATTCAAAACTTTACAACGCAGAGAAAAAAGTTGCAAAAATGAGTTTCGGAAACAATTATTTTTTAATAAAACGTTTACCACTTTTCGAAATGAAAATTAACTTAGATATGTTCTGGTATTTTTTCTTTTTTTCTTGGTTTTTTTTTTTCTTGTGTTAGAAGCTTTGATGCAGATTTTTAAACATTGCAGAAAAAACGAAAGCAGCTGCAACGGCTCTCCGGAAAATATATTTTTAAAAAGGTAGGTATGTTTTAATATTAACCTTTTTTTGAACGGATTGCGGCATTTTAGAGATACACGTATACCTTTGAATAGAGTTTGTTTCCGTTTTTCGGTACTTTGAATAGTTTAGCCGAAGCGGACTATAACTACAACCATTTGACCAAAAATGCAGATATCTACAACTATTTGTTTTGAAACGTAGCTATTACAAACTAATTTAAAAAGTAGTCACTACGTCGGCGTAGTTACATTCAGAGTTTAACAAAGGATTCAATCTACACTTAATATCGAGGACACGGATTAAGTAGTACAGTAGCTCCTCGTTATATAGTGTCTGTGTGGATACAATCAAATGCGGTATAACCGAGGGCATTAAAAAGTATGAAAGATAATATACAAGAAGGTGTTTAACGTTTGTCTCCAAAATCTTAGTTTTTACTCATACAGTGTAATGCAAAAATATACATACCCCTTTGAATTTGACGATTCTGAAAAATATGTTCAGATTTGTGAAAAGAGAAATACATTAGATGAATGTAAGTGGTAATTGAAACAATATAGAAAAAATGCATATTTATTTAATAGCATAGGAAAAAATACAGAAAACGTGGTTTCTTGCCATTTCAAAAGATTACATTCCCAGCATAAAAAAAAATATATTAATATTTGTTTTTGTGGTTACAAAAGGAAACTAACAATTACAAGGACGTCTTTGACGTCGGATGATGTCATAAATCCCCGATGGCATGCTTTCAATAAGATAAGATTTATCAACGTAGGTTTGTCAATTTCATTTCAGGCTTATAATATTGATACACGGAGCTCGTTTTTGCTTTCATATGTTTTGTTGTGGGCATAGATTTCACGAATTAAAATTCCGACAGATTCTCCGAAGATTTCAATCAGGAAAACAAGGTGGACAATTCAAAACATTAACTTTTTGTTGTTTCAAACAATCAGATGTATTGCGACTGCTATGTACTGAGGCATTATCGTGCTGAAAAGTGAACTTTACTTTCCTTAATCTCCGGTAATACGTGATAAAATGGTCTTTCAATATCTGTTGGTACTCAATACTATACCTTTTTGATGTTGTGAAGGTCAGCTGAAGTTTACCGTGAGCAGTGAATCCTCCGCATACCATTAAGATATACCCTGCAATGTTTCGTTTAGAAAAATAACTCTGTTTATTTCTTAAATCTCGCTTTTAATATGCGAAACCATCAGGACCGTCGAAATTGAATTTCTTTTCGTCACTAAAAATAATCTGAAACATAAAAGATTCATTTTTAACGTTTTTTTTTTTTTTTTTTTTATCCTTAATTTATGAAGGAAAAGAGATAGAACTTACGTCTTTCCAGTTTGTGGCCATTTTACTATGACAAAATTGCAATCGTGCTTCATTGTGTCAAGGTTTCAGACGTGAAGCAGGTTTCATTTATACAAAAACAAGATTTGAATTACGTTTAATTGTTCGTAGAACGGTATCCCGTGAAATGTTAGGCTGTAATTTTGCACTCACTGCCTTTGCTTTTATCTCATTTGACACAGCCCTAACAATTTGCCGTTCTTCACGTTTTGAAAGTTTCCGAGGACGTCCAGTTTGCTTTTTAAGCTCATAATTTCGACGTTCATCACGCAATTTTGGAAATGCTCTGACAGAATGATTTAATTGTTTTGCAATATTCTTATACCCTCTATTATCTACTCGAAATGTTATAAATAGGCCTTTTTCAAAATCAGAAAGTATTTGTAATTATTAGTTTCCTTTTGTAACCACAAAAACAAACATTAAAGCCTTTTTTATGCAGGGCCTGTATATTTTTGCATTGGCAAGCAACCACATTTTCTGTATTTTTTCCTATGCTATTAATTAAATATGCATTTTCCCCCCTTTTGTATTGTTTGAATTACCACTTACATACATCTAATGTCTTTCTCTCTTTACAAAAATCTCAATATATTATTCAAAATTTTCAAATTTTAAGGATTATGTATATTTTTACATCGCAGTGTATTATAACATTATTGTACATTATTGGCATTATTAAGTGTTACTTTAAAAATATATTTTATGATTATTCAAATTTCAGGAACATATGCAATCCTATTTATAGCATTGAGAGTTTTGTTATTTATAAATCAGATCTAAAAATGTAGTTTAGAAATGGTTTGAAAGAAAACTGTAATAAGGTAAATAGATAGATTAGTATCAAAATATTTGTGTTTGAATATGTGCGTATATTCCTGTAAGCCTACGTGTGTTTTTATGATAGTATTATTACTAAAATGTCAATGGCTCTTGGCATCATGCCATAATAAAAAAATAGGGTTATTTTTTTAAGGTCATTATATATTAATTCAAATATAAAAATAATTTTATCGAAAAGTTCTTCAATTTATTACAAAAAAGAAAAGCTACTCGAGGTACTTCAAACAATATAAAACTCAAAGAGAGAGTGTTTTTTCGTAACAAAAGAACATCGTTTCTAAATTAAAAAAATAATGATAAGATATTGAAATTTGATTAAAATTAAAGATATATTCTAATAAATTTTGTTTGAATAAGAAATGACTTTTATTAATAACGAAAACGCTTTTTTCTATCTTAATTAAATAAATCAATGCAGCTATTGTACTAATGCACTTTCTTTAAGGAAAAAAAAAGGAAACGCTAAAGAGATAAATTTAGAAATTTATTTTTACTTTAAAATAACGTTATTCCCTTTCATACACAAATAAAAAATTAAGTTTTTTTTTTTTTTTTTTTTTTTTTTTTTTTAAATAATATGCATTATCTCTGTTTTGACAAAAATAACAACATTTACGAAGTATTCCACAAAAGTTGTCCTTGTAAATCCATTTGATGATTTTATTTCTAAAGGCTAGAAGAATATAAATATAATAATTATTTAATGAAATTTAGAAAAAAATCTATTTTACTCGTATATTTTCTAGGTTTTCAGAGGTCTGTTTTATTGTCGACCGGTATTTTAAAGCAATGATTGGTAGCAATCGTGGTAGATTTCTGTTGCAAATGTAAAAACTAGTCGTTGGGGGGGGGGGGGAGCGGGAGGGGGGACCGTAACACTTAGCCATCATGGATATGCATAATATAAAATATGAAAATAAAACATGTGTCAACTATTTATAAAATGCATTGCAATTCGAATAAAATCGTGGCTTGATGACGTCATAAACTTTAAATGCTCTATTACTGAATTGCGTAAAAGAAACATCCTTATAACTTCAAAATTGATAATCATATTAATTAACGGTTTACTGCGTCGGATGAGGCGTCTCATTTCCAATTAAATTATATCTTTGAATTGAAATTTGAATGAAATAGAGGGTCATGAAAAATCGAAGAGTGTGGCAAATAGGATTACAAATATCTCGGCAGCAAATTATACGATCGATTTCATTCTTTATACAAAATTTATGTATTTTTGTTGTCTTTTATATACCCTCCTTCAAATAAACAATTTCGAAAAAAAATATATACCTTTTATTAGAACGATTGTTTCGAGAGTCCGAAAAAAATAGTTCCGGATAATCGAGGTTACTGAAATTCAATAAGCTTCTTCCCATTATTGCATACTAAGTACATACCAAATTTCAAGTCTCTATCTCAATTTGTTCGGGAGATAGAGCGTTTACAGACACACATACCGACAGACAGACGGACGGCAATTTTTTTTTCTAAAAATATATTTTTCGGAACCTCTAATGTCTGAAACGTGTAAATCCGTCAACATTTTTTTTTCGATTTTCAAAATGATTACACGATATACGTTATACTACGTATGATGGGTAAGTAATAAACTTCCTGTATTTATTTATTTTTTTGTGGGGGGGGGGGGGGAGGGGATTGTGGCAGGCAGAAAAGAGTCTGCTGTAATATCTTTTTAAGAGAAAAAAAAAAAACTCAGCCATTCTCAGATTCACTAAATGTTCAAATTAAACAATTCCGGAACTGATTTGTTTTTGTATTGCTGAATGATTCAAAGTGCATCATGTAGGTATTCTCATGAAGGCAAATGATGAGGTTTTGTTATTTATATCAAAACTCTCTTTTTTTTTTTACTTAAGATTTCGAAATATGGGTTTCGAAACACATTAGAGGGGCTCGAAAGGCCAGATAATGATGAAAGATTCTAAAAATTCACACTTAATAAAGTTTAATAAATAAATAAATTTTAGAATATCGTAAGAATGGATATTTCGTAGCTTATTTGAGAAATCCAACTCTTCAATCATACTCTATTCTGTTTTCAAAGACCATGGCTAAATAGAAAAACATTTACCTTTTTCCAGTCAGCCTGATATTTTCAAGGCAAAGAGCCCATCCAGCATTAGGCTAATTGAAAATGACAATTTGTTTCTTAAGCAGCCTGATTTATTTTCAGGGTTATTGCAATGACCCTATGCAGTTTTAGGTTAATCAGAAACTGATCAGCTGTTTGTCCGATTTGGCTTATTGCAAAACGTCCCTGAAAGTGAATGATTATACACACTTTTAGTATAAAAAACACGAGCATGACCTTAAAATGCCTGTAAAAAAATATCAAAATCCGTGTTATTGATAGATTTTATTAAGGCGATTGAGAGTCTTAGGTTAGTCTATGGTCATTTTTATTTTAATGGTATACATTTTGCAAACATCCTGTGCAGAAAAAAATTAAGGAAATCTGCAAATGAGTAGTATTTTTAATGCTTCCTCTGTGTTACGCAGAGAAAATGTGTTGCAAAATAAAAATAATTATAAAATATATATAACAAAATCTATATAATAATGAAATACACTGATCAGGCAGATTTTTAATATTTTCTCAGCATTGTGTAGAGAAGGTAAGTTGCTAAATGAAATGGTTTAAAAAAATAATAATAAGAAGAAAACTGAGTTTTTATAAGATTTAATTTATGCACCTGGTTGATAATTGTGGCTGATAAACACTTCGATTTTATTTTATTGTTGAAAATTACCTGCTCCTCGTAAAGAGGTAAAAAAACATTTGCAGGAAAGACAACGAGTACATTATGTGGATTCAGCGGTATATAATTTCTGCAAGATGTTGGTAAAACATTAAAAAAAACTGCCTCATCTGCAAATTTCTGATAAAACAATTCTAGTATAGATATTTTTTATAATTATTTTCATTAGTTACCCATATCTTTTGCATAATACTGGGGGAAAGTTTAAAAATCTGCTTCATCTGTACGTTACATTGATACAGAAATTTACATATAATTTTTTATGATAATTTTCATTCAGCTATCTATCTTTTATGCGTATTGCTGGAAATACAGTAAAAATTAGCCTCATCTGCAGATTTCAACGATGTAGCAGTTTTCTTATTTTGTTTTATAATTATTCTCTATATAATGTCGTGAAACATTAAAAATCTACCTTAACTTCAGATTTTTTTAATACAAACATTTTTTATTTATAATTTTTTTAATAATTATTTCCATTCATCTATTCATATTCTCTACGTAATGCAGGTAAAGCATTAAATATTTTCCTTGTCTGCAAATTCCATTCCTATAAGACTTTTCGTATACATTGTTTTTGACATTATTTTTATTCGAAATCCCATATTCTCCATGTAGTGCTGAGAAAACTTTCAAAATCTGCCTAATATGCAGATTTAGTTGATATAGCATATTCCTAATATATTTTTATAATTATTTTCGTTCAGCTTATAATCTTCGCTACGTTAGGCTGGGAAAACATAAAAATCTGCCTCATCTGCAGATTTTACTGAAACTTCTACACTGGGTGTTTGCAAAAAAATATACCATTAAAATAAAAATTAAGTATTCTCTAAACTTAGACTGTGAATCGCGCTAATGTAATCTGTCAATAAAGACATATTTAATGCTCTTTTTATAAGCATTTTAAGTTTATACTACGATTATGCATAATCATTCATTAAATGGACTTAATATAATAAGTCTGGATGCTTGGTAAACAGCTGGTCATTTCGTAATTAGCCTAAAACTTCATAGGTTCGCAAAAAGCTTGGAAAAATATCGGGCTGATTGAGGGAGAAAAAAGGTCATATTTCAATTAGTCTAACGCTGCATAGGCTCTATGCAATAAGCCTGGAAAATATCAGTTTGATTGGGAAATAGGGGATTTGATTCCCCAATTAGCCTGGCTCTTTGCAAAAAGCCTAGGCTCGTTCGAAATTGCAAGATTTCTCAATTAGTCTACGACATATGCATTCTTTATGACTCATCACTTAAGTGAGTTTGTAATTCAGTAATCCGGAAAATGAGATTTTCCCAAGTTTAGAACATCCTACTGATTGGATTAAGCCCATTTCGTTAATTCATCGTGTTTCACTGATTCTTCCCAGCTTAATTATTGACCGAATATTTGTTGTTAAAACTATTTTATAATATCCTTACTAGTTGACAAGCTCGAAAAGATGGTGAAAAACTATAAAAACTCAATTTACATTGATATGATAAAAAGTTGTTCTCAAAATATTTATATTAGGTTATTTCTTTAATAGAAAAACACCCCTGCAAACTCTGTACTCATAACTATGTATATTCATTATTATTTTTATTTATTATTATTATTATTTTTTTTTTTTTTTTACACGATAAAACACATGTTGAAAAATACATTTTTTATGATATATATATATATTTTTTTAAGTATTTTACTCGATAAAACAGTGAAAGAAACAAATTTTTTTGTCTTTATTTATTTATTTTATTTTTATAAATACTCTATAATGCCCTCCCACCGCCAAAAAATAATAATTTATTACTTTTCTTTTTTTAATTGCTAAATAAAAAAAATATTTTCTAAATGCCATTAATATTTTATCTCTTTTTTCATGAAACAACATCGCTATATTTTCATTATAGAAAACTAATTAACATCATAAAAGAAAACATTTACTTTTATACTTTTTTTTTACTTTGAAAGAATTTTAATTTTTAAGAAAATATTTTGAATCCCTTTATTTTTTTTTTACATCTCATTTTTCATCGTTTGTTAGAAAATAATTATATAAAAATTGTATTTTATTTTTCGTTTTTGATTATAATTTTTTGAGTAAACTTCTAATTCAGTATATAATAATGATTATCTGTATTTTATGCTTGAATATTTCCTGTTATAGTCGATCATCTTCATTGTTTGGATACTCTGTTTTGCTCTTGAAATCCTGTTTAGAATTATTTTTGAGGCTATTTACTTTTATCTTGCAGAAAACCTTTTAATATTTTCTTTTAGAAGATAAGGTACAATTATTCTATCTGTATTACATCTGTTACATTAAATCTGTACAATTATTTTAATTTTTGAGAGTGTTTTTATAATAGGTAAGGAAAAAAAATGTTTCTTCTAACTGCTGAATAAAAATGTTTACCAAACCATTTCTGTTTTATAATTTTTTTTACGAAACAGCAACGTTATATTTCCATTAAAAAGTACCGATTTACATCATAAACTGAATACGCATATAGCCTCGGCTGTCTGCAAAGAACTATTGGAATCTGTCTGCCTTTTTTTCCAAAAAACACTTTTTTCCCTGACTCATTTCAAAGAGCCTATGCAGCTTTAGGCAAATTCAAAAATGACCATTTCTTTCTGAATCAGCTTATAATTTAAAACCCATTGCAATGAGTTTTTGCAGTTTTATGTAAATAATACGTTTCTGAATGAAAATGACTACTAAAAATATAGAAAAAAAATCAGTATAAATGAAATTAGCATATGAGGCAGTTTTTTTTAATGTTTCCCAGAATTACGTTGTGTAGAAGGGATGCTGACTGAAAATGTAAAAAATATATTATAGAAGGTTTAATATTCATTTATTAGTAATAATTTGTATTTTTTTCAGTAATTTTCTTTAAAATGTTGAGAGCAATGTTCAATTTCACACTCTATGTAATTATTTTGCTGATTAAAATATTATTAAGATTTTTTTAAACTAAGTATTAATAAAAAAGCGTTGTTTTTAAACTATTTTACCTCACTTGACATGGGATGTGAGTTTAATAAAAATTCATAGACAATGTTATAAAAATTGATATGGATATATTGCCGTATATTAGTGATAATTGCCAGAAAAACACTTTATGTTGCTTTATGCATCTTCCATATCATTATACCTTATTTTCACTATGTAGCACATATGCATAACTATTTATAGATTATATATATAGCTGCACAAAAGAATACGCATGCAATGGACATTCCTATGGATATTAAACCCTAGAAATCATGTCTTGACTCTCTTATTTGCTTTCCAAATTGTTTATTTAAATATGCTTTTTTATTGATGAAATATATGAATTTTTTTGCCATTAATTGCGGGGGGGGGGGGGGGTGAGAAGTGTTTCATAATGTATGTGTGATGCATAATTATTCATGGTTTTATTATTATTATTATTATTATTATTAATATATTGCAGTTTTGTTAATTAAAACTATTTTGTCTTATACTTATGCATTAGTAGACTGCATTATAAATATGTTTTTATGTGAAACAGTTATAATTTTTAGAGTAACTTAAAATCTCGAATTTTACATTGTTTGTGTTAATAAAATTGCTTAATGCAATCTATCTGTAGCTAAAAATATGTTAAGAGATTATTTATATTTTTGAAGTAAAGCTATGTATAAATATAAATATTTCATAAGTTTAAATATATGTTTCAAAAAACCTTACATTGTTGCAGAAAATTATTCAGCTTATAAGATTATTATAATCTTTCAAAGAAATAAAAAATATTTCCAGTATTTTATGAACTGATAACAGAGACATCTACTGATATCAAATACGTATAATTTATCGTTGGAATCTTTCGCATAAATGCATTGTAATGAATATATACTATGTTTTTAAAATTCCATTTTTTACTGTATAGGTTGAATTTGATCTTATTACTTGGATAATAAAACAAAAGAGCCTGGCAAATATCCAGATTTGGAAAGATTTATAGGCAATTATTTTTAGTTTGAAAAAAAAAGTAGTACAAAAGTTTTTGAAATATTCGACCATTTATAAAAGGAGAATTATCAAGATAAATATTATGGAATGATATTTATAAAGTTAATTGCATTTATTTTAAAAAATTATCTGAAGTAATTGAGGGGTATATACAGGGTAGTTATATTTAAACTTCTCCTATAAACAGCATCCTACAGCGCAAACAGGTGAACGGAATGCAACGAAATTTGGTATATAGACTATACACGAGATGCGCTCACGTATTTCGAAAAAAAGTTCCAAAATGTCCACCAGAGGGCTCTATTTCCGGAAAAACATTAAATTTAACACAATAAACCACTAAAATGGAATACAGAAACAATATTAACAATCTAGAACAAGAACTATCAGCAATAAAATGTAAAACCGAGAAAAGCAGTCAGTTCTAGGGGAAAAAAATCGAGATTTGCATGCTTGCGAAGAATAGGAATCTTTATGCAAAACAGGTTAGGTGATAAAACATTTGCAGGCGTTGCCATGTTTTATGTCATTGTTTTCGGCTGTAATGGTGACGGTATCTTTAGTTGAACGTTTCTTTATTGGTGAAGATATTTTACGAAAATAAGGGGATTGCTTATGCTGCAGTTCGTGAATTTCTTCGTATAAAGAACCTACGGTATGGACCAATGTCTACTAAAGGAATCCGGGCCATTATTAAGAGATTTCAAGAGACGGGGAAATTAGGAGTTTAACCTGGAAGAGTCCGTAAACATGTCACACCGGTACTTGTTGATGCCGTCAAGACAGCTGTTGCCGCACATTCACAGATACCAGAGTTTGGGGGCAGTAGTGCATACAGTTTCTCGACAGACACACTATTCTTACACCACCGTCCGAAAAGTGCTCAGAAACATAATGCACTACTTTCCATACAAGATGCACCATACCCAAGATCTGTTCGATAGGGACAAGCCACAACGTCTCTTATTCGCAGTCATAGGCGTACCGTGACTGGAATGATTGGGGTGGGGGCACAAATGTTTATTAAACACACACACGCGCACGCACACATACCCAATATATTGATACAATGGTTTCTTGGTTAGAAATGGCCTCAGTTGAAGACAGTGTGGAAATTTTACCTCATTGGGTAAAAGGAATTCAGTTTCGATCTTCTAGCCCAATATCATGAATTTTGTCTGTGTTTAAATAGTTTATTCGGAAATCGTATAGCAATTTTTGAATTTTTCGTGAAATGTTTGTAATTTTTTCGTTTTTCGAGTTTTGCGAAAATTTCTTAATATTTGTGTTAGGAATTAAGTTTCAATCTTTTAACACAATACAGTAAATTTTGTCCTCTGCTTTTTTAAAAATTTTCGCGAAATTTTTATGAGATTTTCAGCATTTTTTAGCTTTCCGATGGGACGTTTTAAACATTCGTAAAAGAAATCTGGTTTTATTTTTTCAACAGAGATAGTAAATTTTCTATTGTGCTATTTTTAATTATTTTGCAAGTTTATTATGCGATTTTATGCTTTTGCGGCGATTTTTTTTACATTCGTAAATGGAATCAAACATCAATATTTTATTCCAGGATAGCAAATTTTGTAATATGCGTTTTTTTAGATTTTTCATAAAATTTTTTATGCGATTTTAAGCGTTTTTTAGCGTTTTGCGACGATTTTCTTAAACATTCGTAAAATACATCTGGTTTCAATCCTTCAGCACAATATATAGGGAGATTATAAAAAAAAACTATCCCGACATTTGGGCCCGTAACTATCATACTATTCACAGAAACTGAATGGAATTTTGGCAAAAGGTATTTTGAGGTATGCGCTCAAGAATGATATGGAAAACAACAGTGACACTCAAACAGTTACGATTACAGTGAGAAAATTTCGAAAAAATTCAAATGGCAACACCCAGTTTTTTGTATTGGAATGTGATCTCCATTGTGAAAAACCCTAAATAGCGTTGGAACTGCAACTGTAGCATGAAAATCACCGAAACTAGGCAAGAGAAAATTAAAAAGGACTTTGCCATGCACCAGAGCATTTATTTCCGTTTCATTTACGTTACACGTCACACCGTTTTTTTGGCTCATATCCCAGCCTGATTAGTTCTCCATAAAACGAGAAGAAGAAACCAACAAACGCAAATTTCGGGTTCTACGTAAGACACAGTCATAACTGACGTCATTACGCTAGGTGAAAGAAAAGGCACTGCGAAATGCGAGCCGCGTATGTTCTTTTCTGCCATTCCGAACAAGATGCCGCTTTCAGGGAAAGAACGCGGGAAAATCGTAAAAAAATATTACCTGAATGGACAAAATGCCGCAGAGACATTGCGTGTTTACCCCAGAAACCATGTATTACGGCGAGGACCGCGCACTGTGAAAGCTGTACGGGACTTGATTCACAAATTTGAAGAAACTGGTTGCACATGTGATCGACCTCGGTCTGGACGACCTTCCGTTCCTGTGGAAGCTGTTGCAGAAGTCCATCAGACGATAAGCACAGTTCGTCCCGCAACTGCACGGGGTCTTTCACGTGTTCTGGATCTGCCGAATTCAACTGTACGAAAGATTCTGCGCTCTGTTCTAAACATGTTTCCGTATCGATTCCAGCGTGTCCAGATGTTGGAAGCGGGAGACTATCAATTATGGCTGGATTTTGTAAATCAATTCCTTATCCTGTACGATGAAGATAGCAGCTGGCCTTTGCGCATTCTGTGGACAGATGAGGCGCATTTCTCGTTAACTGGTAACGTGAATTTGAAAAATTGTGTGCACTGGGCGAAGAATAATCCACATGGTATGCATGCACGTCCATTACATGAGGAAAAAGTGACTGTGTGGTGTGGAATAGCAAGTACGTTCATTCTCGGCCCTTATTTTTTTGAAGAGGTTACTGCCGGTGATCTGCAAACGTGTACAGTAACGAGTGCTCGCTATCTGGACATGTTAACTCATTACGCGATTCCCGCATTGCAACGGCAAAATGCTCTATCTGAAGTTGTGTGGATGCAAGATGGCGCTCCTCCACATGTTGGGTCTTCAGTCAAACGTGTCTTAACTCAACAGTTTGGTGACAGAGTTATCTCCCGTTATTTCCCGTTTCCGTGGCCACCAAGGTCTCCTGATCTGACACCAATGGATTTCCGGCTGTGGGGATATCTGAAATCCAAAGTGTATCAGTTTCGTCCTCAAACTGCATTTGATTTGAAAGATGCCATCAGAACTGCGATTCAAGAGATTCCTATTGCCATGATACGTGCTGTAGTGCTATCCACCATCAGCCGCATGCAGAGTGTCATCGTGTGTGAAGGAGGTCATGTGGAAAATTTGTGAAACACAATAAAATGCTTTATTTTATGCTGCTTCTCTGTCCTTATTGGTTGTCCTCACTTTTAGCCTATTTACCGCCGGTGATTTTCATGCTACAGTTGCCGTTCCAATGCTATTTAGAGTTTTTCACAATGGAGATCACATTCCAATACAAAAAACTGGGTGTTGCCATTTGATTTTTTCGAAATTTTCTCACTGTAACCGTAACTGTTTGAGTGACACTGTTGTTTTCCATATCATTCTTGAACGCATGCCTCAAAATATATTTTGCCAAAATTTCATTCACTTTCTGTGAATGGTATGATAGTTAGGGGCCCAAATGTCGGGATAGTTTTTTTTATAATCACCCTGTATTAAATTTTGTCTTCAGCGATTTTGAAAATTTTCGCAAAATTTGTATGCGATTTTTCTGTTTTTCAGCGTTTTGTGGCAATTTTTTTAACATTTGTGATACTAATATGGTTACCCATTCTAGTAAATTTTGTCCTCTGCGATGTTTAAATTTTTCATAAATGTTTTATGATATTTTGCCGTTTTTCGCGTCCCGCTGCGATTTTCAAGTACTCGTAAAAATAATCTAATATTTCAGCCCATTTTAATAAATTATGTACTCTGCGATTTTGTAACTTTTTGTGAATTTTTCATGCAATGTTTTGCGTTATTTTCACCTTTCGCGGAAGTTATTAACATTTGTAACAGGAATTTAATTACACCCTTGTAGTAATGTAGTAAATGTTGTTCTCTTTTCAATAAAGTTTATTCCTAATTCGTATAGCGGCTTTTGAATTTTCCCTAATTTGTTGCGGTTTAGTTTACAAAAATTGCATGCGACGGACAATGAAGAATACCAATTAGTTAATATATAAAACAGTGAAACCGAAGCATACATACAGAGTGTAATATAATTTGTTGTCTATAATTACAATAAATGTCAAATTACAAACGAAAAAATTATACAGGGTGATTTTTTTAAAGTTGTGAAAGTAAATCCCTATGAAAAAAGAACTACTGATCCAAATGACCTGAAATTTCACTAGTGTACTCCCAAAGCAATTAGAATTTTTTTTTGACGTGGTTAAAAAAAAACTTAAAATTCCACCGACAGATGGCGCTGTATATGCAGCAAAATCGGGAGACAAGCTTGTGCACGACACACATACAGTGACGATAAAAACGTGAAGCACGCACACCTCGTGTTCATAATTCTACGGTTATCCTCACAATGACTGTTTCATTGACGACCTTGCGTTGTTAGTGAAACAGTATTATCAGACTAATGACAGCGCAGCAACTGCTCTTAAGAGATTTAGGGCACTTAAGAATTTAAGAAAATGGTCAATGACGACAGAAGACTTAGGGAAGATGGTTGTTAAATTGGTTGTGAACAGACCAATGATTTTGATGGTTGTGAACAGACTGCTTCACTGATCCTAAAACCAGGTAGGGGAAGGAAACCAGTTGATGTTAACCCATAGCGCCATCTGTCGGTGCGATTTTAAGTATTTTTAATTACGCCAAAAAATTCCCATTGCTTTGGAAGCATACTGGTGAAATTTCAGGTCATTTGGATCAGTGGTCCTTCTGTTGTAGGATTTTACTTTCACAACTTTAAAAAAAATACCCTGTACATTACAATGATATGTGTTGCAATTCATATTTTAAAGGAAAAATCAGTTTAAAATATGTAAAGTTTAGAAATTAATTTTCGAAAACAATATGAAATGTGACATATGCTTTTCTAAAGATAAATCGATTTCTAGAAAGTTTTATATCAGCAAATCAAAAAATTGCAGTTCATTCTGCCAACTAGTTTAATAGATATGATTTTAAAAATAGCCGCGTTGTAATTTGGTTTTCAACGAAAAAAAATCTAGTTCACATTGCGGTAGCGTATGCTATCGGACACGCATAAGTTCACTGCTTTAAACTGCAAACAAAGCATTACAATTCCTGTTTATTCTGACAGTTAACATCAGAAAAGAAAACGAAAAATACCAATTACGATTTTTTATTTTCGATACAGGAATAACTTTGAAACACAAAATCCCTTTCGCGCTTTTGTTAGTTACATGGAATCTATTACAAAATTTCGATACAAATAATTTCGAACATAAATCCTCCGACCTTGAAACTATCAATTGTTGGGAAAAAAAACGGGAAAAATTTAATAACAAAAAATACAAAAGAACATTATATATACGTATATTCACTTCGATTGTTATCATTACACACTTTATAAATTAGCCGTTTAAATTCTCCAGAAGCAGTTTTTACTATGACGACATTCACATAGTATAATATAATATTTGAATACTTTTCTCCATTTTCCATTGTAAAGCAGGAACAAGTTCCTTTTTAATGAGTACGAAATTGCAGATTTTAATTTCACATTACAACGTAGCTACTTGGGAGGTTGTTGCAGCTGAGCCAAATGCATTCCACTCCATCATTTCCAGAAGTGCTGGCATAGTCTCTATTTTAAATCAACGAAGGTAGCACCTGATTTGAGAGGTACACGATGTTTTTATATTGTATTTCCGGACAACTTGGGGGAAGAAAGTACACTACTCCCATATCTTTGTGACTCGTAAGGTCTATCATCCTTGTATCATGGTGGTCAACTTGAACATGTTTGATAAAACACTCCCTGTGTATCAGTCAGACGGACGGTGCATATTTTAGATACCTAGCGACCAAATTTATAAGTACTTCTGTTTTTGAGATTTTATTTTTTCTTTGCGTATTATAATATGAGTATTTTTTTTAAATAGTTTTTACTGTCATACCATTTACTTATGAAATAAAGGAACTGGATCTCACAGATCCCATAAGTAATTCCACAGGAAAAATAACAAGAATTTTTCGGCGATCATAAAGCACATGAAAACAACATATTCACATTACCACTACAAAAAATATTTCCCTACATTAGTTAAATATTAAATATTGTTTCTTTTAAATTGCAAACGCATCAACTCTGAGTACATAAATAAATACAGCCTGAGCACTTATAAATGGCGTCAATGTCTTTTGGGGGAAATCCCATATAATCCAATAGGATTTCCCTCGAATTTGTCAATTAGCTCACTGTATTGTTGATATATTTCTGAGTTTTCATGATATTTGACTGGTCTTTCCATATGCGTTACTTTGTAGAACTGACTACCAAATCAGGAAAAAAAAATCTTTTGTATAGTTCGCACGTGCACAGTTATAAATTATTTACTACAAATGCCCACATAGCATCAAATATTCAATATATTTTTTTTATTGCACTATATTGTTTCTACTGTTCTTGAGGTCAAACATATGCTTTACGTCCTCGAATATCATGAACAATTTATCAAGAATTTCAGTAGAAAATCGACAAACGTGTAAAAAGTGAAAGCGTCTGGTCGCTGTCTCTTAATTTTTTAACAGTAGTGTAGAAACATTTATATCTCCATGAATATACTTCCAATTCTTAAACAAAAGAACACAAATGTTGTATCATATTACATAAGCATGTAAGTAGATGATAAAAGAGAGTTCTACGCCAGTGGCACGGTGGCACCGGAAGTTCTGTGCTCTGTGAAGGTCACCGGAAGTCGCAGGTGGGGATAACAGGCATGTTGAGACAGGAAGTGAACAGGAAGTATGATCGGAAACGCGAAAGGAAATTTAACAGGAAATGCGACAGGAAGTGAATGCGATAAGGGAGAGAGGGGGAGGGCTTATTTTTGTGGGGGGCTTAATTTTTTTTGTTGGTTTTAATCCTTCTAGTCGAGTGGAGTTGAGTTGTAGGAATCCTGCTAACAGAATGAATTTAGTTTGAAAGTAATATTAGCAAAATGTTCGATTTTTATTTTTATTTTTATTTTTATTTTTTTTTCTCACCTGAAATAAAAATTTTATTTGCTAACTAACACCTAATATAAAAATGGAAATCTTTCTGACTTTGTTTTACTTTATAAAAGTTTAACGTGAAATTTATTTTTAGACTGGAAACGCGACAGGAAATAAGATCGGAAACGGGATTAGACATGCTTTTTCCAAAAAGGGTTTTCAGGAAGCAGTAAACATGTTTTAGGAACATGTTTGGGAGCTTGTTGGAACAGGACAGGTGGTTTGTGAGACCGGAAGTAATTAAGATGAGAGAGATAAAGAAGGTGCATGATTAGACACATACATTTTGTTCTTTGTAGAGGGTTAAATTATTTTTAGATGTTATTTATTTTTTAGTGTTTTGAATTTTATTTATTCTTAAACCGTTATAAATTATTTTTTCTCTCGCGCTCGTCGACCTAACCGTTCGGAGTTTTCTTCGAACCTTGTCAATACGAGTTAGGAGCCCTTAGAATGACCCCTAGAGTGACCTATATCCCAAGCGTAGATAATCGGTTTTAACAAATAACCAACCATCCACAACACATAAGACATTTTAGATCATTACATAAGACATTTTAGATTATTACATTTAGTTAAGAAGTGATTTGACGTGCAAAATATTATTTATAAAATCATACAATAAGAGAATTTTAAAGATTTTTTCCTTTTAAATGAACAATTTTTAGTGACTATTTAACTTATTAAAGAGAGCGGGTATTTTGTTTAGAGTTATACGATGAAAATAAATTTTCAATAGATTTGACTTTATACAACCAACATTTTTAAAAAAGGGAATGGAATGTAGTTTTTATAAATTAACGTTTTTCAATTTTACAAATACTTCACACCCCGTCTTTTTTCCCCCTCTTTTAGTAGACTTTACATACATAAGACATAAAAAGCGTTTTAGAATACATCATTTAGAAATTAAGTGGTTTGATAAATAAAATATTATTTATAAAAGCAATAGATACGAGAGTAATAAGGATTTTTACTTACATATGTACGAGCTTCTGATAGGTAAGACTTTCTAAATCATTGTGCAAGAATTAAGTGGTTATTGAACTTATAACATTATAGGATGAAATAATCACGTGACGTATTTTTAAACCAATAAAATGTCAGTATTTTCACACAAATAAAAAGTTAGTATTTTTACACGAGCGCCCTCTATCATTATATAAATTTCAATGAAACGAGTTCATAACATTCTACTATGACCTGATATCGTTGTAATAGGTTGTATTTTTCATTTAAGTTATTGTGGAACGAGTTATGAATTCTTATGTTGGTGATGTAACCAACTTGGAGTGTCAACACTCATCACCAGAGTTAAATAATCAAGAGATGGATTCTACACTTTTATCCAAAGAAGGACTCGTTTCGAATTATGAAGTGAAACTCACCTCATCAGGACTAAAGAAACAGAAGTTACCCCATGTGCGTAAGATGTGTAACACAGCATTTCCTCGAAAAGTTAACTTAGTGTTTCATATGAAAAGTCATCTAAAGGAAAAATCTTTTTGCTGTGAGGTGTGTGCTGAAGTTTTTTCACAAAAGAGTGATTTACGTAATCATCAAAAGATTCACAAATTGCCCAAACAATACAAGTGTAGTGATTGCAACGAGATATTTTCAAGAATGTCTGACTTATTAATACACAAGAAGACCCATAAGATTCGTAAACAATATTCATGTGCAAAGTGTTGTGAAATATTTAAGTGTGAATCGGATTTTTTACAACATTGTGATACTTTTCATAAAGTTTTACCTAACATTGCGAAATCACCCTGTTTAAAAGATTTGTTATTTGAACTTATAGTGAAGCTTATAGATTAGTTCGAACTTATAGTGAATTAAAAGACAAAATGATATGCAAAATACGTAAAGTGGAATTAACAGACCAAAACATACATGTACATGCTGAGAATGCCTTTTTAAAGTTGTACAACGGCTTTGAAGATTTCACAGAACGAGTGTTTAATTGGACATTACGAAAAATTTTGAAATTAGAATTGATTACAGCTCAATATGACAGGCTTATTTGATTTGTATTATTTTAAATGATTAATAAATAGTTTGATTGCGAAAAAAAGTGTTTTCTTTAGCATACACTGTGTGACTTTTAAACTAATGTTGTGTATTTTGAATGAGTCAGACAAAACAGGAGTGTGTTGACATTTAAAAAAAAAAAGATTTTACATAATATAAAAGTTTTACAATAAAAATTGACTTACCTAAAGTTTTTTCAAGATAGTCACGATATCCTTTCCATTACAATTATTTTAAGGAAATAGAATTTAATTTTGTTCTGAATAACACTTTGTTGTTAACATCACGTGGTTTGTCTTATCATAACTATGAGATCCTAAGATCACTTCCTATTAACATGATAACGAAGAGTAAAAAAATGACTAATGCAAGCCGATTTTCCTGCCTAAACTTGTTATCAGCTTGCATGAGTGACTCATCTTTACATGTGTGGATTTGTATGTTGAAAAAATGATTGCTATGTTTAACCCGTGTAGACGATTTTTATCCGGAAGCTGTTTGAACTACCAAATTTCAGATATCACACATTTTACTAGAACATTTAAATATTTTAATGTCTTTTCGCCCGCAAATTGGAAACTTAGGATTATCACCTTTACATCGAGACATGGAAGGTAGAAAAATAATAACTTTACACTTAGACAATATTTTAATTTAAGAAGAATTAGACTTAACACATTGTTAGAGTTTCTTTGAAAAATATCTAGTTGGTTGTAAATTTTAGAAAATTCGACCTAACGAAATTAACACACATAAAAATATCTAGTTGGTTATACATTTTATAAAATAAGCAACAAATAAACATGTCGATACATTGACAAAAGAAAATAATTAAGTTTAAGTAAACTTTACACTTAGACAATATTTCAAACTAAGAAAAATAATAACTTTGCACTTATATAATATTTTCAACTAAGGAAAATTAATAACTTTAAAAATCAGACTTAACACATTGTTAAAGTTTTTTAAAACAACACAACATTTTCAAAGCAGTGGAAATAGTATACCTGAAAAAAATTCAACTTAGTGGAATTTAATAGTGAAATTTTTTAACCTCACTCATTTAAAAAATAAAACTTTGTAAATTTTTTCCATTTTTAAAATAAAACTTATTTAAGAAATAAATAAGCAACTATTAAACATTTTGAATGTCTTAGACAAAGTGTGAATAAATTTGTTGAAATTATATAAAACATGAAAAATTTCATTACTTTTAAAAGAAATTTTATTTTTGGTGAAATAAACTCGAGGTATTTATTATATGTTACTTAAACTACATGAGAATTGATTGAAAATGTGTTACTTTTAATCACTCACAAGATAAGACATGATGTTACAATATACACATAGGAATGACATAGGAATTTCAGATGGGTTTTTCTCCCACACATGACGTCACTGATAACATATTTACTGATCAAGTCATAAAATCATAGTTTAGGGTAGGTTTTTAAGCACGAAGTTTAGTTGAGATTTAAGATATTTGAGAAATATAAACTACAACTTTGGCTACTTTTTGAAATTTCCCCCTACATAAGAAAAAGAACATAGAAAAATAAAATGAAAAGTCGTATTTGAATGGAATCAAATTATTATCCTTTCACTTAACAGCTGAATGCGTCGGTAATTACATCACAAAGGCACTGATAACAACTGATTGAATATATTGTGTTTCTTTTTTAAGGTTAAATTGATTTAATATTCAAGTTATTTCTTAATAATACACTTAAAAACAATAAACTTAATTAGCATTCAAAAAGCAAACGATCACATTATTGTGTAAAACAATCAAATGTTTTAAAAGTCACGAGTTAAAATTTGAAATGACTTAGAGTTTAAGTAGAATTTAAATGTGAACCTTTTAAAATGAAATAATAGTTTTTTGTATCGCCCTCTATCGGTGGGTAATAGAATTAAGAGATAATTAAAAGTTTTAACTTGAATTCGAGCCCACAACAAAAATTATTTTTCGGTTTTATAATTTAGGGTAGGTTTAACTGAGCAAGCCATGATATTTCAGTATTTATAGACGATTTAAGATATTCGATAAAGGAAATCATCTGAATTTTTAATTTAATTGAAGGGTTTACTGCTTAAAGTACTACAAAATGAGTACAACACGATGCATAGTTTTTTAATTAATTATATTTTTCGAAATGTTAAATTGACTTATTGATAAACTTAGGATTTATGTTTAAAGTGAATAAATTTGACATGTTAGGTTCACTTAATAACAGAGGGTTGAATAAGTTATTTTTAATAAAAATAAAGTTTACTAAAAATTTTTAAAGTTAAAAAAATATAGTTTTAAAAAATTTAAAGTTTACAAAAAGTTTAAAAATCTTTAAGTAAATCAAAATTAACTTTTTAATTTTAACTATTGAGAGACTATAATCTAACTGTTTATCCTTGTAACCAACTGGTGCATATCAACTATATACTCTGTATCTGCATATGCGCAGAAAAACATAGACATTTAATCTAACTTGAGTTCGACTTTAAATTATTTGCCAACTTTTAAGTTTAATTACTATACACAACTCGATTACCTTTCCCACAAAACACCTTTCAGAAACAAAACAGAAATTAACACTTACCGAAAAACACGTCCACTTTGGGTGTTAGTCTTCACTCAACTAACGTTTCTCCCTTATCTTTGCTAGGGGGCGCTACAATCGCCGCTAGAGGCGTTAGTAGTCTTCAGGTGTGTGATAAGAATAAACTTTAAATCCAACTTACACTCGCTCAGTCATTCTTGCTTCTCTCTACCTTGCTAACAACCGTTTGCTGCTGGCTCATTGTTTGGTTGTTTAAACTTGTTGAATGACGTCATCATATGTTTGTCTAAACTTGTCCAGTCTTGTTTTGATGCAGTACGTCTATTTAGATGAGTCATCACTCGCTTATCTTGGTTGACTTGTCCAAACTTGTTTTTGTGTGGCACGTCTATTTGGGTGAGTCATCGTTCGCTTATCTTGCTTTACTTGTTTGAACTTGTCTAGTATCCACCACCTCATGTCTTTTGTCATAGCTTGAATATACTTTACACCAATCACTTAAATATAAAAGTCTTGTCACAACTTACTTAAACTTTGATAAAAATATTAATTATTTATAAATTTCATCAAATTCTTATTTTTCTGATACATTTACTATGTAATTTTCGTTCAAAAATATGGTAAAGCCCGATTTTAAATCGAAGTCTAAGATAAATTCCCCAAATTTGTAACATTTTAACACTAATAATAAATATTGTAAGCACCCAGTACATACAAGTTTTGTAAAAATAATATTACTTATAGCTAACTCGTTATGTCCCATGATACAAAACTTCAATATAACTAAAATCAGTGTTAAACGAAAATATAATCACGTGTCTTTATATATTATTTTGAAATGCAAAGCATTATATCTAAACGAATGATATAAGGAGTAGTTAGAATAGTTCTTATATTTTTGTTAGTAAAAAAATTATACACATTATCTTACAAGGTTGCAATATTCAACACACGGTTCACCATATTTAAAAACGATTCACCATGATTTAAAAACTTAGTAACATATTTTAAATTTATAAATTTAAATTAAAAATACTTAAGTATTTATAATTGTTTATTTATAAAAATATGTTTTAATTTAAATTTATAAATTTAAAATATGTTACTAAGTTTTTAAATCATGGTGAATCGTTTTTAAATATGGTGAACCGTGTGTTGAATATTGCAACCTTGTAAGATAATGTGTATAAATTTTTTACTAACAAAAATATAAGAACTATTCTAACTACTCCTTATATCATTCGTTTAGATATAATGCTTTGCATTTCAAAATAATATATAAAGACACGTGATTATATTTTCGTTTAACACTGATTTTAGTTATATTGAAGTTTTGTATCATGGGACATAACGAGTTAGCTATAAGTAATATTATTTTTACAAAACTTGTATGTACTGGGTGCTTACAATATTTATTATTAGTGTTAAAATGTTACAAATTTGGGGAATTTATCTTAGACTTCGATTTAAAATCGGGCTTTACCATATTTTTGAACGAAAATTACATAGTAAATGTATCAGAAAAATAAGAATTTGATGAAATTTATAAATAATTAATATTTTTATCAAAGTTTAAGTAAGTTGTGACAAGACTTTTATATTTAAGTGATTGGTGTAAAGTATATTCAAGCTATGACAAAAGACATGAGGTGGTGGATACTAGACAAGTTCAAACAAGTAAAGCAAGATAAGCGAACGATGACTCACCCAAATAGACGTGCCACACAAAAACAAGTTTGGACAAGTCAACCAAGATAAGCGAGTGATGACTCATCTAAATAGACGTACTGCATCAAAACAAGACTGGACAAGTTTAGACAAACATATGATGACGTCATTCAACAAGTTTAAACAACCAAACAATGAGCCAGCAGCAAACGGTTGTTAGCAAGGTAGAGAGAAGCAAGAATGACTGAGCGAGTGTAAGTTGGATTTAAAGTTTATTCTTATCACACACCTGAAGACTACTAACGCCTCTAGCGGCGATTGTAGCGCCCCCTAGCAAAGATAAGGGAGAAACGTTAGTTGAGTGAAGACTAACACCCAAAGTGGACGTGTTTTTCGGTAAGTGTTAATTTCTGTTTTGTTTCTGAAAGGTGTTTTGTGGGAAAGGTAATCGAGTTGTGTATAGTAATTAAACTTAAAAGTTGGCAAATAATTTAAAGTCGAACTCAAGTTAGATTAAATGTCTATGTTTTTCTGCGCATATGCAGATACAGAGTATATAGTTGATATGCACCAGTTGGTTACAAGGATAAACAGTTAGATTATAGTCTCTCAATAGTTAAAATTAAAAAGTTAATTTTGATTTACTTAAAGATTTTTAAACTTTTTGTAAACTTTAAATTTTTTAAAACTATATTTTTTTAACTTTAAAAACTTTTAGTAAACTTTATTTTTATTAAAAATAACTTATTCAACCCTCTGTTATTAAGTGAACCTAACATGTCAAATTTATTCACTTTAAACATAAATCCTAAGTTTATCAATAAGTCAATTTAACTTTTCGAAAAATATAATTAATTAAAAAACTATGCATCGTGTTGTACTCATTTTGTAGTACTTTAAGCAGTAAACCCTTCAATTAAATTAAAAATTCAGATGATTTCCTTTATCGAATATCTTAAATCGTCTATAAATACTGAAATATCATGGCTTGCTCAGTTAAACCTACCCTAAATTATAAAACCGAAAAATAATTTTTATTGTGGGCTCGAATTCAAGTTAAAACTTTTAATTATCTCTTAATTCTATTACCCACCGATAGAGGGCGATACAAAAAACTATTATTTCATTTTAAAAGGTTCACATTTAAATTCTACTTAAACTCTAAGTCATTTCAAATTTTAACTCGTGACTTTTAAAACATTTGATTGTTTTACACAATAATGTGATCGTTTGCTTTTTGAATGCTAATTAAGTTTATTGTTTTTAAGTGTATTATTAAGAAATAACTTGAATATTAAATCAATTTAACCTTAAAAAAGAAACACAATATATTCAATCAGTTGTTATCAGTGCCTTTGTGATGTAATTACCGACGCATTCAGCTGTTAAGTGAAAGGATAATAATTTGATTCCATTCAAATACGACTTTTCATTTTATTTTTCTATGTTCTTTTTCTTATGTAGGGGGAAATTTCAAAAAGTAGCCAAAGTTGTAGTTTATATTTCTCAAATATCTTAAATCTCAACTAAACTTCGTGCTTAAAAACCTACCCTAAACTATGATTTTATGACTTGATCAGTAAATATGTTATCAGTGACGTCATGTGTGGGAGAAAAACCCATCTGAAATTCCTATGTCATTCCTATGTGTATATTGTAACATCATGTCTTATCTTGTGAGTGATTAAAAGTAACACATTTTCAATCAATTCTCATGTAGTTTAAGTAACATATAATAAATACCTCGAGTTTATTTCACCAAAAATAAAATTTCTTTTAAAAGTAATGAAATTTTTCATGTTTTATATAATTTCAACAAATTTATTCACACTTTGTCTAAGACATTCAAAATGTTTAATAGTTGCTTATTTATTTCTTAAATAAGTTTTATTTTAAAAATGGAAAAAATTTACAAAGTTTTATTTTTTAAATGAGTGAGGTTAAAAAATTTCACTATTAAATTCCACTAAGTTGAATTTTTTTCAGGTATACTATTTCCACTGCTTTGAAAATGTTGTGTTGTTTTAAAAAACTTTAACAATGTGTTAAGTCTGATTTTTAAAGTTATTAATTTTCCTTAGTTGAAAATATTATATAAGTGCAAAGTTATTATTTTTCTTAGTTTGAAATATTGTCTAAGTGTAAAGTTTACTTAAACTTAATTATTTTCTTTTGTCAATGTATCGACATGTTTATTTGTTGCTTATTTTATAAAATGTATAACCAACTAGATATTTTTATGTGTGTTAATTTCGTTAGGTCGAATTTTCTAAAATTTACAACCAACTAGATATTTTTCAAAGAAACTCTAACAATGTGTTAAGTCTAATTCTTCTTAAATTAAAATATTGTCTAAGTGTAAAGTTATTATTTTTCTACCTTCCATGTCTCGATGTAAAGGTGATAATCCTAAGTTTCCAATTTGCGGGCGAAAAGACATTAAAATATTTAAATGTTCTAGTAAAATGTGTGATATCTGAAATTTGGTAGTTCAAACAGCTTCCGGATAAAAATCGTCTACACGGGTTAAACATAGCAATCATTTTTTCAACATACAAATCCACACATGTAAAGATGAGTCACTCATGCAAGCTGATAACAAGTTTAGGCAGGAAAATCGGCTTGCATTAGTCATTTTTTTACTCTTCGTTATCATGTTAATAGGAAGTGATCTTAGGATCTCATAGTTATGATAAGACAAACCACGTGATGTTAACAACAAAGTGTTATTCAGAACAAAATTAAATTCTATTTCCTTAAAATAATTGTAATGGAAAGGATATCGTGACTATCTTGAAAAAACTTTAGGTAAGTCAATTTTTATTGTAAAACTTTTATATTATGTAAAATCTTTTTTTTTTTAAATGTCAACACACTCCTGTTTTGTCTGACTCATTCAAAATACACAACATTAGTTTAAAAGTCACACAGTGTATGCTAAAGAAAACACTTTTTTTCGCAATCAAACTATTTATTAATCATTTAAAATAATACAAATCAAATAAGCCTGTCATATTGAGCTGTAATCAATTCTAATTTCAAAATTTTTCGTAATGTCCAATTAAACACTCGTTCTGTGAAATCTTCAAAGCCGTTGTACAACTTTAAAAAGGCATTCTCAGCATGTACATGTATGTTTTGGTCTGTTAATTCCACTTTACGTATTTTGCATATCATTTTGTCTTTTAATTCACTATAAGTTCGAACTAATCTATAAGCTTCACTATAAGTTCAAATAACAAATCTTTTAAACAGGGTGATTTCGCAATGTTAGGTAAAACTTTATGAAAAGTATCACAATGTTGTAAAAAATCCGATTCACACTTAAATATTTCACAACACTTTGCACATGAATATTGTTTACGAATCTTATGGGTCTTCTTGTGTATTAATAAGTCAGACATTCTTGAAAATATCTCGTTGCAATCACTACACTTGTATTGTTTGGGCAATTTGTGAATCTTTTGATGATTACGTAAATCACTCTTTTGTGAAAAAACTTCAGCACACACCTCACAGCAAAAAGATTTTTCCTTTAGATGACTTTTCATATGAAACACTAAGTTAACTTTTCGAGGAAATGCTGTGTTACACATCTTACGCACATGAGGTAACTTCTGTTTCTTTAGTCCTGATGAGGTGAGTTTCACTTCATAATTCGAAACGAGTCCTTCTTTGGATAAAAGTGTAGAATCCATCTCTTGATTATTTAACTCTGGTGATGAGTGTTGACACTCCAAGTTGGTTACATCACCAACATAAGAATTCATAACTCGTTCCACAATAACTTAAATGAAAAATACAACCTATTACAACGATATCAGGTCATAGTAGAATGTTATGAACTCGTTTCATTGAAATTTATATAATGATAGAGGGCGCTCGTGTAAAAATACTAACTTTTTATTTGTGTGAAAATACTGACATTTTACTGGTTTAAAAATACGTCACGTGATTATTTCATCCTATAATGTTATAAGTTCAATAACCATTTAATTCTTGCACAATGATTTAGAAAGTCTTACCTATCAGAAGCTCGTACATATGTAAGTAAAAATCCTTATTACTCTCGTATCTATTGCTTTTATAAATAATATTTTATTTATCAAACCACTTAATTTCTAAATGATGTATTCTAAAACGCTTTTTATGTCTTATGTATGTAAAGTCTACTAAAAGAGGGGGAAAAAAGACGGGGTGTGAAGTATTTGTAAAATTGAAAAACGTTAATTTATAAAAACTAGATTCCATTCCCTTTTTTAAAAATGTTGGTTGTATAAAGTCAAATCTATTGAAAATTTATTTTCATCGTATAACTCTAAACAAAATACCCGCTCTCTTTAATAAGTTAAATAGTCACTAAAAATTGTTCATTTAAAAGGAAAAAATCTTTAAAATTCTCTTATTGTATGATTTTATAAATAATATTTTGCACGTCAAATCACTTCTTAACTAAATGTAATAATCTAAAATGTCTTATGTAATGATCTAAAATGTCTTATGTGTTGTGGATGGTTGGTTATTTGTTAAAACCGATTATCTACGCTTGGGATATAGGTCACTCTAGGGGTCATTCTAAGGGCTCCTAACTCGTATTGACAAGGTTCGAAGAAAACTCCGAACGGTTAGGTCGACGAGCGCGAGAGAAGTTTAAACCCAAACGTCTAGTAGCTTTAAAACCAGAACCTCTCAGTCACTGGTCTTATGTGTTGTGTTTTTATAAATAATATTTTTCTTGTTTAATCACTTAACTCTAAAATGAAATGTTTCTAAGACACTTTGTCATGTCTTAAGTGAAACATATTTAACTAAAGAAGGATGTAGTATTTGTGACATAAGTTATTCTACAGTACCCTTTTAAGAAAAAAAAAAGAAAAAAAAAAGCTATATTACAAGTCAATTAAAAAAAAATTATATAATTAAAAAGTGTATATATATATATATATTGTTTAAGTATCCTAAAAACGATTATTTAAGTTAGTCCACAAATTTGTAAACTTAAAAAACGGAAGATATAATGTAACACAAAGAAGTATGACAAATTTTTCCCCCATAAAGGATTAGTCTCAATGACTTGAATTAATTTTTTTTCCCTAAAAATGACACATTACTTTTAGTATACAAGTTTGTGAAACGGCTTTTGCAGGAAAATAGTATGGTGAATACAATATTAAGCCTTGTAATTTAATTCAATAACAAAAATGCGTGGGTGTATAGCTTATATTTACATTTTTTAAAATCACTTTGCTTTCGTTTTTAAAATGTATAAACACGTTATTTTTCGTAACAAAACTCTATTTCGAATATAATGTTAATACAAGAAAGAATTAGGTATGCTATCTTCGTCAATCTCTATAAATAAAATTTCGTATAGAAATTAAAAAATTTCCCTCTAAATTATTATTTCGAATATTGAAGTGATCTGTTGACAGAGTGTTGTGAAAGAAATGTGTTTGTAAATTAAACAAATAGATGTAATAGCATTCATATTAAACCAAAACTCTCGAATTACTCAATAGCTAAAGAAAATTTCCTGCAGTTCATTAAAACTATGATAAAGATATCTCAATACATGTCTGAAGTCCCCATCTCTTGCATTTAAAGAGATAACATTACAAGTTCCCGCTAGCACAGTGGATAAACACATTGGTTTACCACATATAAGATAGTGGGTTCAATTCCTGCCTGTGCCAGCGTTGAAAAATAATTCTTTTAATGAGCAATTACTTCTAAAATTGGTGTCACTAAAAATTAAAATGATAGAAAAAAATAATTTATAACGGTTTAAGAATAAATAAAATTCAAAACACTAAAAAATAAATAACATCTAAAAATAATTTAACCCTCTACAAAGAACAAAATGTATGTGTCTAATCATGCACCTTCTTTAACTCTCTCATCTTAATTACTTCCGGTCTCACAAACCACCTGTCCTGTTCCAACAAGCTCCCAAACATGTTCCTAAAACATGTTTACTGCTTCCTGAAAACCCTTTTTGGAAAAAGCATGTCTAATCCCGTTTCCGATCTTATTTCCTGTCGCGTTTCCAGTCTAAAAATAAATTTCACGTTAAACTTTTATAAAGTAAAACAAAGTCAGAAAGATTTCCATTTTTATATTAGGTGTTAGTTAGCAAATAAAATTTTTATTTCAGGTGAGAAAAAAAAATAAAAATAAAAATAAAAATAAAAATCGAACATTTTGCTAATATTACTTTCAAACTAAATTCATTCTGTTAGCAGGATTCCTACAACTCAACTCCACTCGACTAGAAGGATTAAAACCAACAAAAAAAAATTAAGCCCCCCACAAAAATAAGCCCTCCCCCTCTCTCCCTTATCGCATTCACTTCCTGTCGCATTTCCTGTTAAATTTCCTTTCGCGTTTCCGATCATACTTCCTGTTCACTTCCTGTCTCAACATGCCTGTTATCCCCACCTGCGACTTCCGGTGACCTTCACAGAGCACAGAACTTCCGGTGCCACCGTGCCACTGGCGTAGAACTCTCTTTTATCATCTACTCATGTACCTCAGCTAAAGCTTATTTTGAGCATTTTACATTACCTGTGATCCCATATACATTTTTTTTTAATTTTTTTGTTGGTCCTCTAACTGCCCTCGTGATCAAATCATCGCTAAAAATCATACAGTTAAATGTTTCCTTTATATTCCTCAACATCCAGAAGGATATTGCGAAAGCAAGAATATCTTCCGAAATATCAACATACTTCAATCTTCCACCGACGTGCAAAATGCTATTATGATCTAAGAATCGATTTAAAGACAAAAGTTTACTTGAAAACTTCAAGGGCTTGTGATGACTTAAAGAAAATATGTCATCACTGAAACAATGCTGTTGCACTATTTTCACAATCCTTATTGAGGCTTTTAAAATTTCTGACACGAAAAATAAACCATTAACTCAATTTGACAGCGACGTTGTTGCAATTTCTAAAGATCTCAGACACCACGCAATGAATTTTAATATTCTGTTAAAAGAGGAATACTCGAAAAACAAACCATTAGGTTTAGAAAAATTTACAATACAGTTTCGCTTTTCTTCTTTCAAAACAATCTCTAGTATATCTCTGCTTCACATAACTCAATAGATGGTTTATCATTTAATAACCCTTACAAAAATTTCCTTATAGAACTCTATAAAAAATATTTATAGAAAATGCATTATAGAATCCTATAGAATTATGGCCCGTTTTTCTATAAGCTTGTTTAATCTAATGCTGTAGAATTATATGTAGAAGTTCAATAAAATGTCTATAGAGGTTCTATAAAAATATCTATAGAAAAAATATAGAGCTTCTCTAAAAATATATATAGAATCCAGGTGGCCACCCTCCCAAGTAGTAACCGCACTCGATGCTGCTTGACTTCAGTGATCGGATGAAGATCCAATACTTTCAGTATGATACAATCATTGACAGTTTCAAAACTCTTATTACACTATTTAACCCTCTGAGCGTTTTGAAAAAGGATAAAATTGTAATGTTGTTTTCTCTGCATTTAAATGCTTTTTTAAATGCTAAAAAAATATGATTCTTTCAGCATTATAAATAAAACTTAATTACAAATATGAATGTAACCCTTGAGAGGATTAATCATTCTTCAATGTTTTGAAAATTCATTAAATCTATAGAATTATATTATCTTAAACATTGCATATATTGCAGTGAAACCTGGAGCTTAGTGAACGGAATATTACGTTCCACTCGCTTAGAGGGTTAAACTTTATTTCTTTTGTGATTTGCATTCCCAGTCATATATAGTCTTGTAAAAATATTTAAAATTCTAATAAATTATTTCTTAAAAATGAAAGAGTTGTTTAAATATTTATACTTCAGATTAAAATATTTGAATAAAAATCACAATATTATTAAAGTGAATAATGTTTACTAAATTAGAAGGATGGTTTTATAAATGTAACAACAAATTAATAAATTATTATAAAATTAACCAACAAGTTAAGGAATTATAAAGAAATTAATTAATCAGGATTTAATTCAGTAGTTCGACTGATATATTATTACATTGACAATTGAATCACTGTACGATTTTAACTGTAAGTCTTCCCGCTAGATGTCAGCACCAAAGAAACAGTTGAAAGAGAATATGCTTGAATTCCAGATTTACGTCAGACATTAAATAAATAAAAAACATTCTATATAAACTTTAAACTATTCTAGAACTCTAATTCTTATTATGTTTAAAATATTCTGTCATTATTTGTCTGTAATATATTATTCATTTTCTTTCATTCTTTTTTTATTAGATTTTATGAAATGCGAGCCTGCTTCTTTTCTGCGGGAAAGTAATGTAAAAGCCATTCTGTTATGATTCTGTGTTTATTCTGATCGTAAAGTTCTATTCTGTTTTTGAGTCTGAATTCAAAGTGTGTAGTGATTCTAATTCAATTCAAAGTCTTATTATACTTTATTAAAAATGTGAAAATGATCAAATTCTCAAGTTTTAATTATTGTGAAATTATGCCTCAAGTCTTCAAATTTAATACACATCGTTATTTATAAAAAAAATGCTGCTGGTTTGCGCAGAACAAAAATTCTTCTGTTCTGAATGGGACGTGCGTGGACTTCAAATTTAATTGCTGTTCAAGTGAAATCTTTTAAAAATTATTCTGATTATTCTGTGAAATAAATAGCTCTACAAAATGTGAATATTCGCTATAAACGAAAGTCATCCTGGAATTGAATCTCGACTCAAATCAAAGGTACGTAGAGATTCTTTATTTATTTTATTCAGTAATAAAATCCCAAAAATTTCTTAATTTTACATTCCGAAACTATACAAAATGTCTGGTCCGTCGAGACGGAGCTTCTACGTGAAATCTGTTCTTAAACCGTAGTTTCTATCTGTGCTAGATTAAAAAAAAGAAAATAAAAGGTAAAATTATTATAGGTATTGATTCTTTGGGTTTATACTTTTATATTTTATTGAATGTGGTATTATAGTATATTTTATGTGTAATATTTTAATTACGAATTTTCACAATCTGATTCAGTTTTATAGTGCTTATTTGTAAATATTAAGTATTAAAAATGACTAAGCAATCGAAACAAGAAATTTATTTTGAAAGAATATGTAAAGAAATACATTTATTTAAAAATAAAGTGAACGAGCATAATTCTGATGAGCAGGCAAAAATTAAAATATTGAAATCGAAAGTAGTACCGTATGAAAATACTCTCGCGCAAACTTTTGAAAAACTGTCGCCCAAAGAAAATGATGATAATTTAGAAGCGTATTTGAAGTATCAAGAAATAATATGTGATTTCTTAGTTGAGTTAGAAGAAAAAACTAAGGTCGATTCTCAGGCCGAATCTTCCGAATCTTCCTTGATCTTCCGAATTTTTATGGCGAGAAAGAACATTGGATTTCATTCAAAGAGTTATTTAAGTCGACGGTATTAGAGAATGAAAATTTGTCAAATATTGAGAAATTGCAATACCTACATTCTTCAGTCCGTGGAAATGCGCCAAAATTAATTCGCGGATTTGCATTAAAGGAGGAAAATTTGGATCAATGTTGGGAGTTGTTATGTGAGAGATTCTACAACAAAAGACAACTGGCATTGAGCCAAATAAATAAAATATTTTCTGTTAAAATTCTCAAAGCTAATAATTCAAAATCTTTATTAGAATTACTAGATACTTGTAATGATGCAATTCGTAATTTGAAAACATTGGGGTTAGAGTCTAATGCGTTGAGTGATTTGATGGTTATAAATTTCATGTTAACTAAGTTAGATCAGCCGATTCAACAGTGATGGGAATTGATGTTAGACAATAATAAAATACCGGACCTAGATTCATTTCGAAAATTTATCGAACGTGAGGCTAGGAGAAGAATCAAAATTCATTAAAGTAGACAATAAATCCAATTTTGTAAAAAGGCCTCCAGATTCTAATAGAGGAGCCACTAAAACCAACCTAGTAAACAGTGCATTTGTTAGGAATAGTAATAATTGTGCAGTATGCAATCAAAATCATGCGGTATTCAAATGTTCCGTTTTTAATTCTAAACCAGTAAAGGACAGGTGGAAAATTGTTGAACTAAACAAATTATGTCAAAATTGTTTAAGGCAAAATCACTAAGCTTAAAATTGTAGAATAAATGTGAACTGTAAAAATTGTTCACAAAAACATCATACATTATTACATGTGTATACAACTGCTCAAACCAGTCAGGAGGTTGTGAATAATAATGTACCAGGCACTTCTGTGTCTAATAGGGAACAGTGTCAGTCATCTATGCAAAATTTTAACGTCTTATTATCTACTTCTCTGATTAATGAGAAATCTAGCACAGGTAATGTCATTCAGTGTAGAGCACTTGTTGACAATGCTTCTCAAAGGAGTTTGACTTAAAATCGTGTTGTAGAAAGCTAGGTCTTCCCTTGAGAACTACAATTCATAAGATATCAGGAATCAACAATTTAGTCGCAGAGACAGCTCTTCAGGAAGTTTCTTTAACATTTTCTCCGAATATTAATAACGTAACTTTTCAGTTAGATGCTTTAGTTGTTAATCAGATCACAACAAATTTACCGAACTTTCTGATTACTAATAAGTATTGGCCTCATATTGAAAGATTAAATCTGGCAGATCCCAATTTCCATGTGTCCGATTCCATTGATATACTCATAGGTGCGGATTTGTTTGCTAACATAATAATCGGAGAGTCCATTCTAGGTCTTGAGGGAACACCGAGTGCTGTGAATACGAAACTGGTTTGGGTCTTATCTGGAGTAATTTATTCGAATTATTCAAATAACAATTCTTCTGTTAGTTGTCATGTTACGACGCAAATAAATTCTCAATTGCAAAAATTTTGGGAACTCGAATCAGTTCCTAGTTATGTTCCAGTTTCGTAGTAGAAGATAATTATGTAAAAACAGTATCACGCACGGAATCGGGAAGATATATCGTGGATCTTCCATTTAAATATAAACCTGTTCTCGGAAATTCTAAATCTCAAGCTTTGAAGCGTTTCAATTCCTTAGAAAATAAACTTCAAGGAAATTCCGTACTTAAGGAACAATATTCGTCATTCATGAAAGAGTATCTTGATTTGGGACACATGGAACTCGTACTAGCAGCAGAAATTTCAAGTCCAGATCATTTTTATCTCCCCCACCACGGGGTAATAAGAGAAGATAGTTGTACAACTCGACTTCGGGTAGTATTCTATGCATCAGCAATTGGTTCAGAAGGTCGCTCGTTAAATGATTATTTGGAGATAGGGCCGAAATTACAACCGGATATTTTTCAGTTATTATTAAAATTCAGAATGCATCCAATAAGCTTTAGTGCGGACATAAAAAAATGTTCAAGCAAATGCTTATCAATCCAAAACATGTAGATTATCAACGTATTTTATGGCGGTTCGATCCTAAAGAAAACATTCAAACCTATCGGTTGTTAACAGTAACCTATGGCACTTTTTGTGCACCATTTTTGGCAATTAGAAATTTAAATCAGTTAGCAATAGATAACGAACAAACTTTTAAAAGGGCTTCTAAAATTATTCGCGACAATATCTATGTCGATGATTTGTTTTTGGGTTCAGATTCCAAAGAAAATGCTAAGTCTCTAGTCACAGAATTTATTAATGTGATGAAAGGCGGAGGCTTTAATTTGCGAAAATGGACCTCAAATGATCCTGAAGTACTCGCTCATTCACCAGATGAGCTTAAAGCTTCAGCACAAACTGTAATCAAAGAAGATGAAGCTGTTAAAATTCTGGGTTTGCTCTGGGATTCATCAAATGACATGCTCAAAATTAAGTTTAGTGTGTTCAAAGACGTTAAAAATAAAAGAGATTTTCTATCAGTGGTATCAACAATCTTCGATTCTCTAGGTTTTCTCTCCCCTATAACTATTAGTTAAAAAATAATGCTACAAAACCTCTGGAAGGAAAAAATCTCTTGGGATGAGGAAATCTCAAATTCAATCTTAATTAGTTGGAATCAATTTTTGGCAGGAATTCATTTGTTAGAATGTATTGAAATTCCCCGGTATACTAACTCATACCAAAAAAGGGACTCTGAAATTCAGTTACATGGTTTTTGTGACGGTTCAGGAAAAGCTTACGCTGCTGTCGCTTATTTACGAGTTATCACTTCTAACGAAATATTCGGCAATCTACTTGTTGCAAAAACAAAAGTAAATCCCATAAAACCACAAACTCTACCACGCATTAAACTTTGCGCCGCTCTGTTATTAGCAAAACTATGCTGAACTATCGTCTATACGTTATCTACGAGCATAAATACTGCATTTTTATGGTCAGATTCCCAAATAGTACTCGGCTGGCTAAAATCGCCTCCTTTAACGGGTAATCAGTTTGTATTAAATAGCGTATGTCAAGTGCAAACATTATTGCCTTTAGCCGAATCGAACCATGTTCCAGGAACACTAAATCCTGCAGATGTAGCTTCCAGGGGTATTCCACAGCAAAACCTCCTCAATAATCAGATGTGGTGGCATGGGCCTCCATGGCTGTCGTAAAAAAAACAATTCCAATCCCCTTATACAGTACTGTCGCTGAATTAGATCAAGAAGCTAACTCTGTCAGTAACATAACAAAAATAAATGTCTTACCAGACTTTATTCAAAAATTTTCAAGTTTTAATAGATTAGTACGTCTAATGGGATGGTGTTTCCGATTTATTCATAATTCTAGACATAATTCTACAAGAAAGATCGGAAATCTAAGTGCACAAGAAATATCTAGTTCTACCATTTCTATAGTGAGAATAATTCAAAATTATGAATTTCATGCAGAAATTAAATTATTAAAAGAAAATAAAGCTTTGCCAAGCAATAGCAAATTGCTATCGTTGAATATCTTCTTAGATTCAGCTGATTTATTAAGAGTGTGCGGTCGTCTATCACAACATGAATCATTCAGTTTCGACAGAAAGTATCCTATCCTTCTTCCTAAAAACAGTGTTGTTACTAAATTGTTAATAAAGAATGTACACGAAAGAAATTTACATGCAGGCACACAGTTAGTGCTTTCTACAATTCGCCAGAATTACTGGTTTGTAGATGGTCGTTCAACAGTCCGACAAGAGCTCCACAATTGTGTGCTTTGTAAACGACTTAAGGCACAAGCCTGCCACCAAATGATGGGAAACCTTCCCGTTGAAAGAATCACTCCAATTCGTTCATTTTTCAAGGTGGGCCTAGACTTTGCTGGTCCCTTTTTGACCAAACCAAATATGCCAAGAACAAAAATCAAGCTTAAATCTTATATAGCAGTGTTTGTCTGTATGTGCACGAAAGCAGTTCATCTTGAACTCGTATCCGATTTATC
Source organism: Maratus michaelseni (assembly GCA_963931845.1). Taxonomy (NCBI): domain Eukaryota; kingdom Metazoa; phylum Arthropoda; class Arachnida; order Araneae; family Salticidae; genus Maratus; species Maratus michaelseni. The sequence goes on along the minus strand of OZ007593.1, from coordinate 198,849,688 downwards.
TGTACAAGCCTTGCTAGCAGCTTTCAAACGCTTCATCGCACGCAGAGGTTTGCCCTCTGATGTCTTTTCGGATAATGCAAAAAAAAATTATTGGTCTGTCCAACCAATTAAAACAACTCTTTAAATACTTGAAGGAAAGAGACTTTCAAGAATTTCTTTCCACCCAAAAAATTAATTGGAAATTCATCCCTTCATATGCACCACACTTTGGTGGTCTATGGAAGCAGCTGTGAAACTCACAAAAACTCATCTTGTGCGACCTTGTAAATCAAGCGTACTCAATTTTGAAGAGCTCACTACTTCACTCTGTCAAATAGAAAGCTGCATAAATTCCAGACCGTTAACTCCGATGTCTTCAGATCCTTCTGATCCTCGTGCCTTAACGCCGGGTCATTTTCTAATAGGAGCACCTCTTCTTGACATTCCAGAATCATCAAATCATCCTAAAATATCGTTAAATGCTCGTTGGCGTATAATAGAAAAAGAAAAAAATCAATTTTAGGGCCGGTGGTCCAGCGAATATTTGCAACATCTTCAATAGCGTCCAAAATGGACTACTCCACGTGCAAATGTTCGAGAAGGCGATTTGGTGATAGTTCACGAAAGATTACAGCCCATGAAATGGAAATTGGGTCGAATTCTAAAGACTTATCCTGGAACAGATAATCATGTGCGGGTTGTCCTGATTAAGACAGTTGACAGTGACATCAAGCGTCCTATATCAAAGGTGTCCCCTCTCCTGCCGGGGGCGGAGGATGTACGATTTTAAATGTAAGTCTTTACGCTAGATGTCAGCACCAAAGAAACAGTTGAAAGAGAATATGCTTGAATTCCAGATTTACGTCAGACATTAAATAAATAAAAAAAATTCTATATAAACTTTAAACTATTCTAGAACTCTAATTCTTTTTATGTTTAAAATATTCTGTCATTATTTGTCTGTATTATATTATTCATTTTCTTTCATTCTTTTTTTATTAGATTTTATGAAATGCGAGCCTGCTTCTTTTCTGCGGGAAAGTAATGTAAAAGCCATTCTGTTATGATTCTGTGTTTATTCTGATCGTAAAGTTCTATTCTGTTTTTGAGTCTGAATTCAAAGTGTGTAGTGATTCTAATTCAATTCAAAGTCTTATTATACTTTATTAAAAATGTGAAAATGATCAAATTCTCAAGTTTTAATTATTGTGAAATTATGCCTCAAGTCTTCAAATTGAATACACATCGTTATTTATAAAAAAAAATGCTGCTGGTTTGCGCAGGACAAAAATTCTTCTGTTCTGAATGGGACGTGCGTGGACTTCAAATTTAATTGCTGTTCAAGTGAAATCTTTTAAAAATTATTCTGATTATTCTGTGAAATAAATAGCTCTACAAAATGTGAATATTCGCTATAAACGAAATTCATCCTGAAATCGAACCTCGACTCAAATCAAAGGTACGTAGATATTATTTATTTTATTCAGTAATAAAATCCCAAAAATTTCTTAATCTTAAATTCCGAAACTATACAATCACAATGTATTGGAATGGAATTAAATTATATATATGTAATCATATTAAATTTACAGAGTACTATTATATATTAAACTGATGTATTACAAAATTAATTATTATTTTTTATTTTAATGTATAATTATAAATAAATTTATTTATAACTATACATTAAAATTAAAAAATAATTTAAATTCTTACACGCATAAATTTTAAAAGACCAAGAAATATTTTTTTTTTTATAAAAACAATAAAATCTATTGAATCATTAGTCCATAGAGCTTAATTCTATAAGGTTTATAGTACTCTATAGAAAAACTGTTCTATAGAAAAATAATTATACAGAACTTCTAAGATTTCTATAAAAACATTTTCTTTAGAAAACGTATTCTATAGAAATCTTCAAAACTCTATAGAAATAGTATTCTATAGAATGGCTAATCTACAGAACTTGTATAGAATTCTATAGAGTTCTATACAGCTCTATGAACTATTTTCGTAAGGGAACACTCTTAATAATTGAGGTCCATTAAAACCGTAACTCACAGTTGATTAGCTGTGGTGATAACATACCTCATGTACCGCAGTCATGATTCAATAAAACATTTGGAAGTGTTTCTTGATTCTTACAAGGGAGGTCGCCATAAGCGCATACTCAGAAAACTTTGAAATAAAAATATAGAATGTTCTTCCCATGAGGATATATACGTTTATAAAAAAATTGCTGCAGAACGTCGATATAACGTCAGTAAAAAAATAATTAAAATTTCGTGTTTTGGCGATTTATCGCTGGTTTGACCACACACTGAAATTTAAAAAAAAATACGCATTTACGATAAATATTCTTTTAGGAAAAACATTTTCTAATCTCAATACTGAAATAGTTTAAGTAAGTTTAATTTAAATAAATTCACTTGTATAAGTACGGTTTTGCCATATATATATATAAATGTAGAAAATTAACGAGTAGAAAATTAACTAAAGAAAATTAACGATCGTATTCTACGTTTTAGAACAAAATTTAAATTGATTTTATTAATTATACGATTCTGCGCACTGATAATTTGACGTCGATATTGTTAGTGCCGGAGATAGCAAGAGAAAAGTCTTGTAGCCGTGGAAACAATCACTTTTTAAAAATCGAAATGTATAAATGCGTGCGTTCTTAATCGGACAATTACTGTAAAATGAACTAAAAATTATCCAGCTGGCGAAACCGTGACTTAGACTTTCCCAATACGCAATTTGTATATATATATATATATATATATATATATATATATATATATATTATATAACCTTATAGAAAAAACTATTTAATCATTAAGTTTCAATTCATAAAGTACTCTGCATTTAAACATTCATTGAAACAGGAATTTTTAAATGCATTAAAATTGCTTGCGTTTGGCGAAGAAAAAGTGTTGTTTGCCAAATCGCGTCTTTTTTTCGCCAAATACTCGAAAGTTAACAAAAAATTCAAATTTTTTTAATGGGAATCCTCAGCTAAATTTGACTGTTCCTTTATTACGAACATAGGTTCTTCCATCAGCATTTTTTTCAAAATATTCTGAGTTATGCTCTTTAAGGAGACCTTCCTTGTTAGCAACATGGTTAGCTATAAAAGTTTGCTATTGAAGACGGCCAAGCAAAGTATATATACTAGGGTGGATCGAAAAGTATACGAATTTTTTTTTCCGAAATTAATTTTGGCGCGGGGTGCAAAATTTGCCTTTTATGTATAATAGTTTACACGCTTTTTTTAATTGAAATTCATTCATATCTTCCCGTGCCCCAAACGCCCCAAAAATAGTTAAAAATTGAATTTTTTGTGAAAACTTATAATTTTTTTTTGTTTTTTTATTTCTTTTAAATTACTTTTGGCGCGGGGTGTGAATGTTGTCTTTTATTTGTATTAGTTTGCATGTTTTTTTTTTAAATCGAAATCCATTCATGTCTTCAGGTGCCCCAAGCGTCCCAAAAATAGTTAAAAATTGAAATTTTTATAAAAATTTATAATTTTTTTGTTTTTTTTATTTTTTTTTAATTCCATTTGGCGTCGTGTGAGAAAGTTGTGTATTGGATGCATTACATAACTCTGTAGTTTACATTTTTTTTTTTTATCGAAATCCATTCATATCTGCCGGTGCCCCAAGTATAGTTAAATATTAAAATTTTTAAGAAAATGTATTAAAAATTTTAATTTTACGAAAATTGTTGACAAATTTGGTAAAGTGTTTAATTATTAAAGTATAAACTTATAAATAATAATAATTTTATATTAATACATAAAGTATAAATTTAAAAATCAAAGCTCTAAATCATAAAAATTATAAAAATTGAACTTACGTAGCAAATTGTTTACTTCTTTTAATTTGGAGATTTACATATTTCTAAAGTTTGTAATCCTTTTTGGGATTAAAATGTTTGATATGGCGTCTTAATTTTATTCTTTTCAATATAAAATCGAGTCTCTTTTCTTGTCCAGATACATTTTCTGATGCCTCAGGCACTAGGCGAATGCATCTTTTATCATCTTGTGTATGGCATTGATATTTTGACCATTCCACCGTTTTTCCTATATTTACCATGGCTTCAATTTCTTCGTAAGGCACATTCATCAAAAGTGGTGGTTCAAAACTACCAACTAATTGCCAGTTAATAAGTTCACATTAATACTTTGCTTAGAAGTGTATTTTTGGTACTTGAAAAATTCTTACTTCTGGTGATCCTCTATTTTCATTTCTAGCACAAAATAGCTTTTGTATTGCTAAAGACCTTATAGATTCTGTATTATCTCAGAGCATAGATAATAACAAATTTTCAGGAGGACAAAAGAAGCTATCTAGTTGAACAACGGCATGTACAAACTTTCTTAGATTGGTTTCTAAATATCTAGAAACTGATAAGTTTCAAAGTATACCGCTGTCCTTCTGTTATGGAGTGCTTTGTTTTGATATGGAACCATGTATTTCCATACTTTCATAATATATGTTGTAAGAACAATGAGAATCTCAGACGGATTTTCTGTGGGCACCTACAACCTTAACGTTCTATTTGCAGTCGTTAGCCATCATGAGTAAACAACTGGAACAGGGTTTTTAAATGCCAGGTCAGAACCACTTTCACCACGTGATATTTCTACTCAAATGTCATATAAATATTTCTGATCATTGCTGAGAACCATTCTACCTATGTTATATGGCATATTCTCAACACTTATGGAAGAAAATGAAGCTACAGGTAGATTCTCGCAGATTTTGATTGCTGTACCAGTTGGCCCACAATAGGCTTTAGTACCAATTGTTGCACATCAAAAGAATGTAGTAAATGTCGTAAAGGCCTTTAGCTTCTCCTGTTGCAAATGTAACGTGTCCAATATGCAGAGAGTCCAGGTTCCTTTACAAGAGTATAATGTTCCTACTTTGTGCTCTTTGTGTAGTACATTGTGCTCTTCATCATTAGCATTTTTATATTGTGTCTTTCCCCATCGGAAAATAATCCGGTTAAAATAGACCAAGACACACAGCTAAATTGCTCGTCTATGGAACAAAATTTCGAAACTTTGTACGCTATCGACGAATTTTGTTGCGATCTACTAAATTCAAAGTCTCTCTTTTGTGTACAATTCCAATATCTTACAATACAGCACTTGCAAATTAAAGCAAATGCTCTATTCAAAATTTCGTATATAACAATATATTATAAAAAATAATTTTATACATTTAATATGAACAATAAATACTTTGTCATCCCCTGGATCTAATAATTACGCTATACCAATGATTATTTAACTCTTATTTATACTTATAATTTTAAGTTCAAAATTTTCATACAAATCAATTTTTGGCAAATATTTAAGTGTCTTGGGACACAAGGAAGACATTTATCGAAGTTAAAAATGTTTTGCATGTTTACTAGAATGCTTAAGACACAATTTTCAACCCCCGTGCTAAAAGTAATTAAAAAATTAAAGAAATAATTAAAGAAACCAAAATAATTATAAATTTTCATAAAACTTTCAATTTTTAACTATTTGTGGGGCGCTTGGGTGCACCGGAAGATATGAATGGATTTCAATAAAAAAAAAAAATGTAAACTAATATGTATAAAAAACAACTTTTGCACCCCGCGCCAATAGTAATAAAAAAAAATACAAATTATAAATTTTTATAAAAATTTCATTTTTTAACTCTTTTTGGGGCATTTGGGGCACTGGAAGATATGAATGGATTTCAATAAAAAAACAGATGTAAACTAATATACATAAAAGGCAACTTTTGTACCCCGCGCCGATTCGATTATCCACATTTCGATTTTTCGATCCACCCTAATATATATTCTATATTCAGTAGCTGCAAACACTTCATTAGTTCTTAAGTTTAAAAGTAAAACTAATTTAGCAAATTTGTAAAAACAAGGTGAACACAATCTAACATTCGGTATTGACTGATCTCTTATAGGAGCGATCTTATTCTTATATGTAGAAAGAGTTACAATAATGCTCTAATCATAAAAAATGAATGCATATATGTCACTTCATAATATGCTTTTTCAGAAGCATCTGAAAAGCCATGACTTTTAAGTTTAATCTTATCTGCCGCTAACAGAAATCGAGAAATATTCAATTGGGAAATTGCTTTTAAATCATTCCAAAATAAATTCCACCGTTTACTTAATCTTTCAGAAATTGACTCCTCTCATGTAAGGGATATTTTTAATAAATCATGCAGCAATATCTTCATGAAAACATCACAGGGGTAGGATAAACCCAAAGTTTGGAAACTGTGTAACTTCTGATAAGATATCTCTTTTAGAAAATCTGTACTTTTATTCCAGTTTTAAATTAACGAAACAAAATTATTGAATCTTTGGTTCCATTGTATTCTCAAAATTTTTATTTCATTACCATTATTCCAGATCGACGAATCTCATGTTCTTGAGCGAATATCCCACGCGCTTGAGAAATATTCCTCAAAACTTCAGATTCAATATAAATCTATTTACTCAGCTTAAATCCATCTTTATTTTATTAAAAAAGTCGATTGATTAATTAACTGCAGGACTTCGTCCTTATTATACCCCCACAGAGAACATCTTCCATTTAAAAAACTCCTAAACACATCTGCAGATGATAAAATAAATTCATTTTCATCATCTAATTCAAGTAATGAAGGTATCTAGATAGGCTGGCGCAATGAAAAAGGAAACTGTTGTTAAATGATATTCTTTTACAGAACTTTAAAAATACTTTCTTCAAAGAAATCGTAAAAAATAAAAAATGAAATAAAAAATCTATACTGTGGATTTATTGAGAAATGTCTAAATATATTTTCTGTATCTTCAGATTCCATAATAACCCAAATTTCTAAATCTTAAAAGAATAAGGAAAGGTTCTTATTGTATGTGTGCCCTAACATAAAAAAAAAGTTTCGAAACATACCAGAAGTTTACTTAGCAGAAGCATCAAAAATGCATTTTAATTTCGTCGTCGTATTTGATTCTGCATGTTTTGTTAAACACAAACATTTGAATGAATATTTTCCGTTTATTATATACTCGTTCGTTTGATACGACCCATCTCTAAATACTCGTTTATGAATTCTTGATAAATTTCGTAAGTAGACTTGTAATGCATGCCTGCGTTACAAAGAATGAAGTCACTTTATGCTAGACCCTTAATATAACCCAATCGGAATGGAGAATCTTTAAATTGAAATTTCACAAAACATCATCCAGAACTATCACGAAAATATTTGAGATTTCTAATAATTGATTTCTATTTAAAAATGTTATTTTACAACACCTTTTTGGGATGGAAATATATCTATTTTTTAATGATTAATATATATATATATAAATATATATATATATATATATATATATATATATATATACATTTTAATATATTATTTTTAGAAAAAGAGATTAATTACCAGAAACTTCAAATATGCGAATCCAAAATTTTAGCTCATTCCTCCAATGAGTTATGGTTGAATTGAAAATCTACACGCAATGGAATCGTTTTTGCAGCGACTGCAAATGAATTTAACATTAGAAGTTCAAATTTATACTTTTTGCAACGATTACAAATTAAATTAACATTATAAATTTAAAAATTTAACAGTTCTTCACAGTTCTTAAATATTTTGACGGAAATACTTCCTGTTTGGTATCCTATGTTAAATTTTACCGAAAATCCATATATGACGTCAAAATTAAGTGTCTGTACTAAACATTTCAGTGTTTAGTATGATTTCAGTAAGAAGACAACCCCCTAAGCTTATTTTTTTAACATTTTAGAAAGAAAAAAAAGAAAAAAACTTCAGTCGAATGGCTATTTGAACATTAAATTTTTCTTTTGAGGCAGTTTGAAGATTGAAATATGTTGTGTATTCTTTTATTGTTTTGGCCGACTGTGCATCAATACTTTTATAAAAGGCAGATAAGAAAAAAATATTATTAATAATATCCATTAATACAGAATAAATATAATTCTAATAAAATCGAAATGCTTCAATTTTGTCTTTTTGTATCATTAAAATTTATTAATAACTGAGAAAAAACGCTAATTAACTTGGTATTACATTTTGATACCTGTTACATAATGCATAAGAGTTTTGGAAAATATAATTACCATTTAAAAATCATTAAAACAGTAAATGAGATAATGAAAGCAATAATTAATAGCGAAAGATTCATGTACGTCCATTAATGCGCCATAAAATTGTGCCTTAAAATTCACTTATTTATTTTTTAATACTATTTTGTCTTATGAGTACAATACACTATTATTTTAATTGACGTATTATACACTACGTCAATTAAAAGACATTTTAACTCATTAAAAGTTTTGGCAAATTTATTTTATTATCATCTTGTTTTGCATAATATTTTATTATTGAAAGGACATCATACTATCAAAGAGACACAAAATCATTTAATTTAGTAATTAAAAGTTTTAATTATGTGAACTACGATTCTGTATATACTATGTAATTACTATACGATGAAAGCCAAGCTTGTTATTAATTTGACTTCTGAATAATTTAGAATAATTAAGATGTTTTTAAGTTTCTTTAAACTATTTTATTTTATAAATAATTACGATGTTAATATCAAACAGATATAAGCTAAAATATTTTAGGAAATAAAAAATTCTTAATCATGTCACCTACTAGATATTTATCATTAGTCGGATTAATTTGCTGTTAAGATTATAATTAGTTTTGGTGCTACACAGTTCAGGGTGATTAGGTTATAAATATATTCTTAAATAAGACGATGGTGCTCAGTGCGATTAATGCAAATATTACAGTTAAAGAATTAATTACTCAGCAGGTAGTGTGAGTTGGTAAAATTCCAAAAAATTCTTCTAAGCCAAATTCCATTTCAGGCTTTTATCAAACCATTTGAGTAAATGCTAGGAATTTCTGAATTATTTGGGTAAAATTCCAAAATGATTCATAAACTCGGCATCGCATTCAGGAATTGCGTAGTTAACATATTAGATTAAACCGTTAAGCAAATATCTAATATAGTCATGTGAATAGTTAATTACTTTTATTTATTTAAAAATATATTTTTTAAATAGTAAATTAAACTAGTCGTTGGGGGCCACCGTAATACTTACCCATCATAGATATGCATAATACAAAATATGAAAATAAAACATGTGTAAACTATTTCTAAAATGCATTGCAATTCGAATAAATTCGTGGCTTGATGAGGTCATAAACTTGAAATGCTCTATTACTGAATTGCGTAAAAGAAACTTCCTTATAACTCCAAAATTGATAATCATATTAACTAACGGTTTACGGCGTTGGATTAAGCGTCTCATTTCCGATTAAAATATATCTTTGAATTGAAATTTCAATGAAATACAGAGTCATGAAAAATCGAAGAGTGTGGAATATGTAATTACAAATATCTCGGCAACTAATTATCTGATCCACTTCATTCTTTATGCAAAATGTATGTTTTTATTGTCTTTTATATTCACTCCTTAAAATAAACAATTTCGAAAAATTGTATATACCTTTTATCAGAACGAATATTTCGAGAGTCCAAAAAAAATAGTTCCGCATAATCGAGGTTACTGAAATTCAATAAGCTTCTTCCCATTATTACATACTAAGTGCATACCAAATTTCAAATCTCTATCTCAATTTGTTCGGGAGATAGAGCGTTTACAGACACACACACAGACACACACACACAGACGCACACACAGACAGACGGACGGATTATTTTTTTTATATATATGTTTTTCGGAATCTCCAGTGTCTGAAACGTGTAAATCCGTCAATTTTGTTTTTCGATTTTCAAAACGATTACAGGACTTACCCTATACTACGTATGAAGGGTAAGTGAAAACTTTATTACACTCTATATTTTCGTCACGAATGTTTCAGTATTTTTTAAAAATCATATTTGGTTTAAACGAAGCCTAGAATAACACTAAACGTCACTTTATATAGCATTAAATATAACTTTTTATATTTTACTGCATATAACTAAATTGTTAAACGTACACATTCATGGAATTAATGGAATTCTTTGGTCCTATTTTTCTCAAGAATTGTCAAATGATAATTAAACTCATCTGTTACACGACGACTATTTTTATATTCTATTCGCTTTTAAAAATAAATAAATTTATATTATATTTCTCTTTTGCAGCAAGATTGATTGTTGTAGCATTTTGAATTTCAAAGTAGAATTACTGGTTTGTACAAACACATATTTGGGATACACTTCATTGGGCAGTTAATTTGTTTTTCATTGCTGTTTAAAATTTTATCCTTCTGACAACAATGTATTCTTATATATTTCCACCCATATTGTCATTGGTTCACCAGTTCGACTACATCACGTGACTCACCATGACTCTGTTTAGCATGAACAGTTTTTATATTATTCCACATTTCACATTATTTTTTTATCATTTGGTTGCAAAATGCCTCCAGGATTTCGAAATGTAGAATATCTGACCATCTAAAAATTGTGAAAATATAAAAAAGATAATATTCTACTTCAAAATATTCGTGCGCAAGTATGGAATAAATATATATTTTGAAATATGATATTGATATACTAAAATAAATTTTAAAACGTAACTAATATTTATTGTATTACGATGCGGGTACATCATACAGAGAACAGCACAAATAAATAAGCACACATTACAGGTTCTGGACAGCAATTGCGTTAAATGAATTTCGCTGCGTTGTGTTTTTTCATGTTTATTTAGATATCTCATATCATTGTACGAACAGAAATGAAATTTCTTAACAATATACCGTTAATATTGGATATTGTTTCATAATCTACGGCTTGATGCATAATTTTCCGTTTATGTTAAATATTTATAAAATAAACTTTAAAGAAAATAACTACTGTTAAAAATTAACAAAAACTGTGATAATGCAAAAAGTGCAAAGTATGTTAACAGAAGCTATTCTTTATACTAAGAAAATGTATTTAAGTTGGAAAAAATATTTTAAATTGTATATGCAAGTACAATATAAGGCAAATTGAGCAAAATGCTGACAAAAAAGGAAACGTATATACGAAAACCAACAGAAAAGTGGAAAGACAATACAAATTGTCTAGCAATAATACTGACAAAATTATTGAAGATTGAAAACGTTTTATTGCACTGTTTTTAAATAGTATTTTATAAAAAATACTAAGGGTCTTATCCTCCTGCTCGCAAACGTTCGCTAACCCTGTGAATTGCAAAGCAATGCACACTGGGACAGCTACACGGTCAAAGCTCGCTTCGCTCGCTCATCACTTTTTGAAACAATTCTAGCCAGATTAAGTACTGTCATAAATCATTTTAACATACAAAATTTACAATTTCTCACAATTTCTAACAATCTCATATATATATATTGAGCATTTTGTTGAAAACACAATTAAAAATGCTTTTAGTTGCTGCTACATATGGGCATTAATCCTTTAAACATTCTGAAAAAATTACATTGGAAGCACAATTCATTTAAAAGTCATTGCACCTATACTATTGTAAATCAAGGCTTAGAATTCATTAAAAAAAACACTACGTGATAGGAAGAAAGTTCATATAAATCAGCAATCATCGTCTAAAGTTTGTTCGACGGGAAAATTACAACCTCTCTCAGACGTAGACACGTTTTCTTCTGTGTGTAAAAGAAACGATCAAAAAACTGATTTGCTGAATGCATCACATGACCGTAAAACGGACCAATGCCATACATCGCCGAAAAGAGCTACATCAGCCGATAACACTGACAATGAGCTCCACAATAATATGGAGGGTTATCTTCATGTTCTCATACGTTGAATGTAGCGGTCAGTTCATGAATACAATGCAGAAGAATTTCCGAAGGAATTGTTTGCCAAAATACAGATTTTCTCCCATAGAGAAGTATGGGGTACATATTCTCAAATGGGATCCTTGTTTAAAATTATGACGAAGTTGCTACAATTTTTACTAATATAAAATTTTATTGACAAAAAATTACAGATTTATTCAAATTCATCGCAAATATTTAATTTCATATTAGTTAAAAATGAAAGTTTATGTAAGATCAAAATAATAATAATAATAATAATTAAGTATTGCTCATAGATATAAGAAAAAGTAATAAAAAGTATGTGGAACTGTCTGAAACAAATGCCTGTAATATTAAACAAGTGGGTAAGTGTGATCAAAGATCGCACAAAGCGTTTCGTTTAATATTCCTTTCAAAACACTTTATCCTTTCTTTAATAAATCCAAATAAATTTCATTTATGATTAATCAAAATAAATTTCATTTAATCCAAATAAATTTCCTTAATAAATTTCATTTCTTCAATAAATTTCTTTATTTTCAAAAAAAGTCATGTTTTTTATAAAGTAGAAACTTATCGGTCTATTTTTTCGTTTTTTTTTTCGAATATCTAAACCAACCCGCTATTACACTCTGTCATAATAACATCTGTCATGTGGACTAAATGCGATATTTAAAAAAATAATAATTTCAAAATTAAACATGTTGTACAACTTCAACATGTTAAAATATGCGAATATTTACCTAATCGGGTTTTTATCATGATTCAATACATTCCTCAAACTCATATATTTACTATTCTCTATTACTCATATTGATACTCGCTTTGTATTATTATCAAACATTTGAGAAATCCATTAAATTTCCGATATGACGTCAGAGTATTATTATTTTTTAATTCTCTAATGACTTTAATATTAATCTGTTATTAATCTGTTTTCTGTACATACACATACTCAAGCTCCTTGTATTATTGAGAAATCTTTGGAAATTTCCGTTTTATGACCAATCTGCGTCAATAATTTTTCTTTCATATTAATCTTTTTTTTTCAATTGGTGAAACTTTTTATTTCATTTTCATTTCTCACGTGGAAATATTTCAATATAAAATTATTTATTGTAGAAAGAATTTCATTGTGGATTTTTAATTGTTGGCAACTGCTATAACGAAAAATGTTTAAATTTAATAGGAAAAGGCTGTTAGAATTTTGGTTTTTTATCTCTATTAATTAAAATAATACGATTTTTTCAAAGTTTAATATTATGAGCTTCATAGCAGGTATTCAGTTATATATACACAAAGTTTCAACTCTGTACGTTATGTAGGTTATGAGAACGGCTCTGTGACGGACAGACTACGGAGCTGGAGTAATAGGGTTTCGTGAGTTGAACGAAACCCTAAAAAATGCAGGATTCATTGCTTGCGAGTATTGAAAGTGTGATGTGATTGCGGTAGAGAGTGGACCGTTGAATTAGCCCTCCGTTCTATTATGGAGCTCAGTGACCGATAGATGATGCTGCGTTTAAAAAAATATTTCCGCTCTGAAGTTTGATTTGCTGAATGGATCAGATGACTCTAATATCAACAACTCAGAATCATCGCGCTGGAAACTGTGGTTGTTGCCAAATGGCCAACTAGAAATTCAGCCTTATTTTTGAGCTACGTAAGAGAAATATATATATATATATATATATATATATATATATATATATATATATATATTAGAAATAATTAATTAATTATTAAAACTCCTTTAAAGATTCATTATAATCACATGTAAATCTTATTTTATCTAGTTTAAGAAATTCATTAACATATTTATTTAATAGTTTTCAAATATTCCAGTGAAGCAATAATAATAAAAGAAAATTGAGTAATAATTAAATTTCTAGTAATCTTACCATTTAAGTATATAGAATGAAATTTGAGAGTTAGCTATTTTATTATATAAGCTTAAGAATGTGGTGAAAAAATTCTGGATAATTAAAAGTTATTGTTACAGTGACAAAATTTTGAAAGTTTCAAATGTATACACTCAATATTTTTGTTACAAATTGATCACCGTAGTGAAATCTATAAATGGTAACAGTAGATTAAAAAACAATAGCGTAAAACACATACAGAGTTGAATCGTTCTATCATAAAAAGCGGTCTGTCTAGCAATTATAAATTAATCAGATTTAAAATTTTCATCGAATGATTCTTCACAAATAATGCAACGCTATATTCGCTATATTATAGAAAATGAAGCATGCATCCTTGCAAGAGAAGTATGTAAAACCTCACATTTAATGAAGTGTTTCAAGTGATACACATTTCAAAATTTCTATGTGCACACTTAAGCTCTAAAAAATCCACAGATCCACAAATCTATTCGGTGACGTAAGATTATCATGTCTGACAAAGAAATAGGTGATAACACTATTATGAAAATGTTACTTCAGTACTTGTTGAAAACTAATTGCTCTATCGTTCTTCTTTGCCACTTTCTTATGTCTATCATTGCGTATCATTAGAAAAATGGAAATTTTCTTTACATTTTAAATTCAAAGTCCATCTAGATTCACGCCTATTTTATGTAAACTAGTGTTAATATTATAAATTTCTAACATGAATCTCTATTCAGAGTTTTGATTTTTCAAGTATATTTAAAGTATTATTCTGATTAAATAGCCAAAGATTAACTCTAGCAAATAAGTATCATAATATTATTTTTATTATTTATGATCGTTCATAATGTCATTTTTAACACAAATTATTCTGTGCACTACCTATTTTCGCAGACATTATAATATTTTCCAAGATATAAACAGGTATTTTACATGACCAAAAGTCTTAAAAAACACATTTAAAATCACACAACCCAAGTCAATCTGTTAAAAATTGTAAAACGTAAAAATATTTTCACCTGTCGCTCGCAGGCATCTTCAGCCACTGATGTTATATTTTCTGCTCTGTCAGTCGATCTGTTGAAAACTTCCATTTTGCTTTTTCTCAATAACATCTGGCGCCATCTGTTATCAATTTGTGTATGAACTATGCCGTTGCATATTTCTGAATTTGATGTTCATATTTCTATTGCTTCCCTCTGTAATGCGTAGTTTAAATTATTATAATTGGCCAATTTTTCAACATTATTGAAGTCTATTGTAATTGAGATTTATTGTTTAATCTGGCTATTGCAGTGGTTGATTTATTTAGGTTTATATCTCTTCTGTGTTCTTTCATTCTGTCTGGAATTTTTCTTTTCGTCATACCTATATATGAAACAGCTTTTCCTTTATACTCGTTGAAATTAATCCTGACAGAGCAGAAAGTATAACATCAGTGACTGAAGATGCTGAGAGCGACAGTTGAAAATATTTTAACTTTTTACAATTTTTAACAGATTGACTGGTTTTGTGCTTTTTTAAAGGTGTTTTTTAAGACTTTTGGACTTGTACAATATCTGTTTATATTTTGAAAAATAAAATAATGTCTGTGAAAATAGGTAGTGCAGAGAATTATTATAATATCACAATATTCATACAAAATACACTTTAGTAAAAATATCCATTTCAATACTGTTAGCTATTTAATTTTGCACAAACTTTGTAAAATTAAATAAATACTCTTATGCAAGTTCAATTATGCATCTTTGAACTCACATTATTCAGATATATTTAGTGTATATACGATTTCATTTAAAATGGGAAACACAAAGTTTGTAATAATTTTTAAAATCTTATGCAATATAAATATATTTTTTTCTGCTTCACCTTATCTAATAAAAAATGTTTTTTTTTCTTTTTTTCAATTCAAATGTTAGTTTTTCTGGCAGAGCTAATAGGTTTAAACTTTAAAAAAATGTATAATAGCACTGTTTAGGCTTGTCTCTATATTTAGTACTAGATTTACAGTTACAACATCATTTAATATTTTTCCTAATGCCTATCACTTTGTGATTTAAAAAAATGGATTCTGTTATTCAAATTTTGAAATATCTTCACCGTAACTATAAACAGAAGAGTTTGATTGGTGCTAGTCAACAAATTCGTGCATAAATAAATTACAATAACTATATCTCAAATGTCATTCTATTCATCGAATGGTAAGGCCGCTAGGACTCACAGTGATTCTAATAACTATCCAGTATGCATATCTGCATTATTAGTTTCAGAGTTTAATCTTAATCTAGCTAAAGCATGCGATCAGTTATATTTTAATATTTAAAAAAATATATGCTACATTCCCGTGACGATTTATTCAACTGTAAAATAAATCCGGACGTAATATTAAAACGTAACTTATAGAAATAGAAAGGCTCCAAACCTTTTTAAAACCTAAAACAAAGTACTTAAGTGTATGGGACTTCTAAATTTCGTTTGCCTTTTAAATAATTCTGGGTGAAAGCAAATTAAGTGTTATGCTCATAAATTTGCACAATAGCAAAAAATTCAGAAATGGAAATAAAATAAATAACTATTATTTTTATTTTATTTATTTTTATTATTATTATTATTTATAATATGATGAAAAAATTTTAAAGAACCTTTTACAGATATTTTAATGTCAAATGTTAGGACTACTTTTCATATTTCAATACAGTATTATAAAAAATACGTAACATTTACTTACAACATATTTATCTCTATCATTCTTATTTAATAAGCTCAACTGGCTTTGGTTACAACAATATAGTTCAGTCAGCCAAATCTTTTCATATTCAGTACCCTGTGGGAAATTTTGATCTTACAAAGAAAGATTTATGAATTGTGGTTAGCATTGCAAATGAAACGTTTTCATTTAAAAAGGTTTGTTATCTAGTAGCCTAAGGTATCAAAAAGCTATATTATTCAGAAAAATTTGATTATCAATAGTTCATCCTTTTAAAATGTCAAATAAGTTAAATACTCATTTAAGTAATCTTTAGGCATTAATATTTTTTTCTGCCTTTGAATATACAAATAGAGCTTTGTTGAAATTTGAGTATTTTATGCAAGCTTTAATAAATTTAAGAGGTCATAGTACATTTAAAACTTCAAACAATTCAACGTTTAAAAAAAGATATATATTAAAGTGTAGTCATTTCTGAACCCCTTAAAACAAAATGAATGACACTCTTAATAGTTGTTGAATATCGAATATTTTCAAAGTGAGAACATCACAGTCATTTTTCTTACAATGTAATTTTGGGCCATTTCACACAAGGTAGTAAAAAAACATTTTAATATTCTTTCATAAAATGTTCAAGATATATAACGCGTAGAAGACTCTGCGAATTAAACCTAAATTTTCATATTTTTATCATTGAAAACAGTTTTTTTCTTG
Organism: Maratus michaelseni; assembly: GCA_963931845.1. NCBI lineage: Eukaryota > Metazoa > Arthropoda > Arachnida > Araneae > Salticidae > Maratus > Maratus michaelseni. Next base: position 198,832,562 of record OZ007593.1, on the reverse strand, counting down.
ATGTTATAATGCTAAACTTTTAAACATTTTATAAAAGCAAGTCGCAGTTTTTTTAAACAGAAAAGTGCTATGACTAAACGGTTGTTTAGGTTCACTGTAAGAAAAATACTCTCAAGAATAATTATATAAAAATATATATATTTGTTTTGCATGCAGAATTTTTTTTTAAGCATCTGTGATTCGAAGTTTTTCCTTGACAAGTTTAGAAACCACTATGACATTTTTCCTGTTACGATCTGAAAAATATATGAAATGAAAAAAGAAAAACATGTATCTATTTGTACCTTTAAAAATTATGTTTTTGCAATGTATAAATTTAAGATATAAAGTGGAAAAAAAATGAATTATTTTTCTCTTTTCGACATTTGAAAAGTCTTATGACCCCTTAACAAGAAATAAACTATTGCATCAAGAGTAGATTACGAAACACTTTCCAATATTTCTTCAGTACCTTAAAGGAATTTCACCGTTTAATAATGTGAAAGAAGTTATCGTAAATAAACAATATAGAAAACGCATAACATCTGAAAACGTACTTTCAGAAATAACCATCCATAGAAGGCCATGTATCCAGTTATTTGCGTAAACCTGTATGATAATTAATTTATATTCTGCAATCATTTATTATTACATAAGCACATATGTTAAATAATAATTAAATATCCATTTGGCTTAAGTACTACTTTACATCAACTTAAAGATAGTTAAGATTAAGAAGATAAACTACAGATGCTTTTCGATCATTATAATTAGTTAAAAATTCAATAGATTCCCAATATCAAGATACTGTTTCAATATGTCATCTTTAATTTTGATAAAAGCAAAACCTCCTATCCTTAGCTATTGATGTTGTATTAATATGCAAACAACTTTGATTTAAATCATTTTTATTATTTTTTTATCCTTTCTGAATGATAACTTTATTTCCAGACATAATGTAATAAAATGTAATAAAAATGTAATAAAAATGTAATAAAAATGTAATAAAAATATCATTTATTATTCATGCTTCAATCTAAAATTTTATTGCTATTCTAAAGCAGTGTTTAAAATTTCCATCTTTACATACAAATAAAATATTTCCAATTCATATTTACACATCACAACATTTATTTAAATAAGATACAGTATATTCGATTTTTGCCAAACTCACATATTTACGATTTTTTGTCATATGTTGTTTGAAAGTATTAACAATCACAAGAATAATGCACTTCCATTATTTTATGAAATATGATATTCTGAATGTTGAATTTACAATCAAGAATTATTTTAGGCAATGAAACTTAACGGAATAAGAAAATGTAACATATAAAGAAATATGCATAACATAGAAAATCTAGGTATAGTATGACGTTAAAAAGACAAAGAAGAACAAGTTCTAAGATTTATTATTCATTGCATCATGTAAACAAAATTTATGTGAAAATGCATTTGAAAATATAATATGCAATAAAATATGATAGGAAATTTTAAACTCAAAGAAAATCTATATTTTTGGACTTTAAACTGGATAAAATCTTAATGGTAATGCATGAAATACATTTTGCAATATTATATTCAATATTTTTATTATATGATATTTTATAAAAAAAAGTACTTTGATTAAAAACACATGTAGTTTTATAAACAAAATAAAAATTGATATTTGAGTAATATGATATCAATTTTAACTTGGCTGGATTTTACTTTTGTCTTGTTTCTGCAAATTTCCTATTGCTCTATGATTGTTCGACTTTCCAGACTCCATAATAAAAATGAGATACATTCTAAATTATGAATAAAAGATTACTTCTTGTAAATGTTTCGATATTTCATCACTACTGAATAATTGTTGGATTAAATTAAATTAAAATTTTCAAAAAAACATTGTAATCCACTGTGCAATTATGAATACTAAAATTATAAATTTATGAAAACTGCCACATAATGAGGATACAAACAGAATTGTAAATTAAAAAAAGCATGAAAATAAAATAAATAAATAAAAGAAAGAAGATGAAAAAATTATTGATTTGGATAACAATTTCATTTGTGACTTCCTAACTAAGTAGCAATAGTCTTTCATATTGTGTTTCAAACTAACAACATAATATTAAATATAACTAATTTTTAACTACCTATTACAAATAAACTAGATTTGTGTGAGCCAGAGATCAAAATGTGCATGTAAAATATAATGTACTTCAATGAAGAATAAGAAATAGCATCTAACGTTTGGATTTTCATGCATTTAGCAATTATGTGCCGTGATATATTCGTATGCACCATAAGCGACTATTTAATGCAACTATAATTAAATTTATTTTTAAATATTGTTTTAACATTTTATATAACTTAACATGTACTATTACGTAAAATGTGATACACGTGACCGCGTGTTCAGGGTGTGTACAAATGAATATCACAAATTTGAAGGGCTATTAAAAGGGTAAAAAGTACAACATTGTTGTTAATCAGAAATCAAAGCCAACAGTTGAAAGTTTAAATTAAACGCAGTTATAAGTGTTCAATGTGATCCCCTCTAGAAACACGAACGATATCGAGGCGTTACGATAACTCATCATTGACATCACTCCATGTGATTTTTTTGGTGGAGCCTCATCAGGTGTTTGTTCCACCGCTACAAACCGACATTGACGAACTTAGGACACGCCTATCTACAGTCATTCTAAGAGTCACACCCAAATAAAAAAAAAAATGTGGGATGAGCTATCGTACCGCCTCGATATCGTTCGTGTTCCGAAGAGTCTCATATTTAACACTTATAACTGAACTGTGTTGAATTTAAACTTTCAACTATTATATTTGATTTCGGATGAACAACAAGGTTGTAAATTTTTTGTTTTATTTTAATAGCCCTGTAAAGTTGGTATATTCATTTGTAATCACACTGTACTTCAATGAAGAATAAGGGGAAAACATCTAACTTTCAGATTTTAAGGCATTTAGCAATTATGTACTGTGACATGTTCTTATGTATCATAAGCAAGTATTTAATGCAACTGGAATTAGATTTATTTTTAAATATTGTTTTAATATTTTACCTTAACTTAACATGTGCTATTACGTAAAATGTGATACACGTGACAGAATATATTATATTATCTTTTGAAGTAAATGATAAGAACTGTGTCCAGCTGAATTTTAAAATTGTCTGTGACATCTTAAATGAAAGTATATATAATGAATATGTTAACAGGTTTTTTTTTGGAATTATTGGGTACTAGATAATTAATTAGAAATACAATACGGCTATGGATCCCTCTGTAATGATATGCGACAACAGTCTTTCCGATAATGACACTTTTCGTATCTCATTACGATAGGTAATGATATCAAGATAATGTTCAAGCCCACATAACTTATTTATTCCTAATGATGCATTAAAATGAGCTTTCGGAAACAATTAGAGCTTGATTTCACTTTTAATATATTTCACATTTTTATATTCGCAAAGATAAATTTTCTTTACTTTCAAATATCAATTGGTTTATTGCTGTTCTGAAAAAAAAAAAAAATAGAAATTCTTGTATTAGGATTTTATTGTATTTTAACACACCTAATTCCAACTTTTTTCTTTCATTCAGTACCACTGGGGTCATATTTGACTCCACTAAGATTTCTATTTTCTTACATGTAATATTATAACTAAATGATTATAAACCTTAAATTTATTTTTTTTGTTACAAAAATGTGTTTTAATGTAAAATAATTATAAATTTTGTGTTCAGAATTTGATTTAAGACCCTACGCTAGTCACGCGAAGAAACACTCGAAATAACGTTAAGTCTAGGGGAAGGTTCTTCGCAGATTTCTCGCTCGCAATTTTATATTTCTAAAGTTTTTTTTTTTTTTTTTTTTTTTTTTTTTTTTTTTTTTTAAGTGAAAACTTCTTTAGGCGCGTTGGGCATTTTTTGAGATGGGAAAAAATCATTGAACTCGCGACACTGTTACTGTAACCGACACTGTTACCGACACCTCTGTATATTTGAAGTGAAAACTTCTTTAGGCGCGTTGGGCATTTTTTGAGATGGGAAAACACCATTGAACTCGTGACAATGTTACTGTAACCGACACTTCTGTATATAAGCATGTCATGTATTGTGTACAGTGCGGTATCAGGTAGGACGGGGCGGGCGCGTCGAGCGCCCCATGCTTTTCTGTGCGCTATCCATATACTTAAAGCTAACCTGCTTTTTAGTTTTTCGTGCAAAAATGCCTTTTATAGGCATGCGCGAGCATTCAGCTAATCAGCTAGAGGCTTTTACTATCTTCAGACACGATATTTCAGCCAATGAGGTGAAGGCTTTTTCCTCTCTCTAGAAGCGTGTGTGGATTACTACGACTCCATTTGGTTGTTCAGTTGTTGAAACTTTATGGATTTCTTTTATAAGGTATTTTTTCATTTTACCGTATTTATTTTCTTTTTAAGTCGTATGTATTTTATTACTTTGAATTTTTTATAACTAACCCCTTTTTTTGAGAGAGAGAGAGAGATTTCGTGGCACGAAATTCCGGGAATCGTTTCCGATGTAAACAAGTGTAAAATTTCAGTTTTTTAAACTTTTAATATGTAATTCTGTGTGATATGATTAAATTCAGGTTTTCTCAGCGACGATCACAGTATTTTTACCAAAAAATTTTTGTATTAATCAAGCTTTTTTGGTTATTAAGCATAGCTAAACACGAAAGAAAACTTTGTTATTTTAAGATTTTGATGTGAATTATTTGCGTACATTTATAAGGCGAGTTTCACTGAATAATTCAAGAAAAAAAAATCTCATCATTATACATATTTAGTTACGCATTATTAATTATTTACTTGGCCTTTACTTTTAATATTTCAAACTTACAGCTGAATGTAACTATTAAAACATTTGAAATACTGTATTCGTAAAATGAAATTTCAGCTTAAACACTCGACAATTACTTTTACTTATGCATTATTAATTATTTACTTGGCCTTTAATTTTAATATTTCAAACTTACAGCTGAATGTAACTATTAAAACATTTGAAATACTGTATTCGTAAAATGAAATTAGCTTAAACACTCGACAATTACTTTTAGTTATGCATTATTAATTATTTACTTGGCCTTTACTTTTAATATTTCAAACTTACAGTTGAATGTAACTATCAAAACATTTGAAATACTGTATTCGTAAAATGAAATTTCAGCTTAAACACTCGACAATTACTTTTAGTTATGCATTATTAATTATTTACTTGGCCTTTACTTTTAATATTTCAAACTTACAGCTGAATGTAATTATTAAAACATTTGAAATACTGTATTCTTAAAATGAAATTTCAGCTTAAACACTCGACAATTACTTTTAGGTTAAATTCAGGTTTTCTCAGTGACGATCACAGTATTTTTACCAAATAATTAAAAGTACTACATGCATGCATCTATCTATCTATATTAGAAATTGTGCAGGTTTCTGGTCACTGTTTTGTTTACATATTTTAAACAAAAATTTCAATTTAATAATGCACTGAAAATTATAATGAATGCTTACAATTAAACACAACAACACAAAACAAAAAATTTCACAAAAACACATTATTTCCCCGATATTTTCCCACAACTAATCAATAAATTTCATGATATTTTATTGCGATTTTAAACCATGAACTTTAGTACTTTTCTGTTATACGGACACTATGCCAAAATGTATGTATGTATGTAAATGTATGTATGTATGTTTGGCGACAATGGTGTACGTATAACGGAAAAGTGCCTGAATTATTATTTTTATATATATATATAAAATATGAACATAATTGGCGACACAGCAAGTTTTCTGGATTTCTCCCTGGCTCTCTAACCACATTGTTAACAAAACAAAAAATTCACGAAAAACACATTATTTCCCCGATATTTTCCCACAACTAATCAATAAATTTCATGATATTTTATTGTGATTTTAAACCATGAACTTTAGTACTTTTCTGTTATACGGACACTATGCCAAAATGTATGTATGTATGTATGTTTGACGACAATGGTGTCCGTATAACGGAAAAGTGCCTGAATTATTAATTTTATATATATATATAAAATATAAACATAATTGGCGACACAGCAAGTTTTCTGGATGTGAAAGGCGGAGGTGAATTTCATTCATTCAATGACCTTTTTAAAAGTTTCAAGTTTGGATTGAGTGCACATGAACATAGAAACCGATACCTATTTCTATGTTTATGATTGAGTTATTTGGATATCTTTTCGTATAGCACAGAAAATCATTTCTCCCGCTTTCGTAATACAGATAAATTCTGGTGTATTTTTTTTTCTTCTTTTTATATCATAAGTACTTTTCTACTTTAAATTTTTTTAACCTAATAGTAATTGTCGCGTTTCTAAGCTGAAATTTCATTTTTCGAATGCAGTATTTCAAATGTTTTAATAATTACATTCAGCTGTAAGTTTGAAATATTTAAAATATTAAAAGTAAAGGTCAAGTGAATAATTAATAATGCGTAACTAAATATGTATAATGATCAGAATGACATATTAAAATGTGTACAGAATGACATGAAAATTTAAAAAAACTGAAATTTTGCACTTGCAACTTAATTGTAAATTTCATTGTTTACATTGGAAACGATTTGTGGATTTTAAGAATTTGCGGAACTTCGTGTCACCAAATTACTAAATCTCTCTCTCTCACTCTCCAAAAAAAAAAGGTTAGTTTAAAAAAATTCAAAGTAGCAAAATACATACAACACAAAAATAAAATAAATACGGTAAAATGAAAAAATTACTTTAATAATAGAAATCCATAAATTTTCAACAACGACATCAAACGAATGCGACAGATCGACGAACATTGCGTTTTTTAAGCGACTGATCGACGAACCTTGCGTTTTTTGGGGACATATCGACGAAGTTTGCGTTTATTCCACAATCGATCGACGAAATTTTTCTTTTTTCCCTGACTGATCGATGAACTTTGCATTTATTCCGCAATCGATCGACGAAATTTGCTTTTTTCCGCAACTGATCGACGAACTTTGTGTTTTTTCCTCGACAGATCAACGAACTTTGCGTTTTTTCTGCGACAGATAGACGAACATTGCGTTTTTTAAGCGACTGATCGACGAACCTTGCGTTTTTTGGGGACAGATCGACGAACTTTGTGTTTATTCTGCAATCGATCGACGAAATTTGCTTTTTTCCCCCGACTGATCGACAAACTTAGCGTTTTTTCCGCGACAGATCGATGAACTTTGTGTCTTTTCCACGATCGATCGGTGAATCTCAATCAAGTAAAATCTAAAGTCAGAAATTTATTTAACAACCTAATTGTTAAGGGTCCCTAACACATTTAATGGAACTTGAAAAATACACTGCATATATAAAACTTAACTTTCTTCCCTTTTTTATAATAAAAATAAACATTTTACATAATCATTCTCAGTTGACTTAATTTTTTCAATGGTATTTTGTCATGTCTGCATTAATGTAATTCTTTAAATAACACGTAAAATAATAGTGGGGTTTAAAATTTTTTTTTCTCCCTCCCAAACATTACAACTCCCCTCCATTTAAAAATGTTAGTAGGGAGACTCCCGTCCTTGGAAAAATTGAATTTCAAGCCCTGCCTATAATATGTTTGTGTGTATTGAGGTTTGTATAGATGTTTGTGTGTGTGCTGTTTTTAATAAAGACAGTTTCATTTTTCACACGAACCTTTCAAAAAATTCACATTCTTTGCGCAATCCTTTAACAAAATTCGCATTTTTTTTCGTGATTCTTTAATGAAATTCGCATTTTTTTCTGTATCTTTTTTTTGTCGAGATTCACAATTTTTTCAGCTATCCTATGACGTAATTCATGTTTTTTTTTCAGCGATAATATGACGAAATTTGTGTTTTTTCTGCGATTTTTTTTTTCACGAAATTTGCATTATTTTCCACGATTCTTTTATGAAATTTGCGTTTTTCTGTGATCCTTAGACGAAATTTTCTTTTTTCGCAATGCTTTGATAATAATCACATTTTCTCTGCTGCCTTTTGATAAGATTCATGAATTTTCAGCAATCCTTCGATGAAATTCGCGTTTTTTCAGCAATCTTTGAAAAAATTCGCATTTTTTTCGCGATACTTTAACGAAATGTGCGTTTTCCAGCGATTTTTTGATAAAATACATTTTATTCCGCAATTTTTAGACGAAATTTGGCAAGAAAGCGCTATCTTTTGGTGGAATTTCCTGTTTTGCGATTCTTTGACAAAATTTGCTCATCTTTTGCGTAAATCACGTTTTTCTGTGGCCTTTTAACAAAATTCACGTTTTACATGATCCTTTGATGAAATTAGTGTTTTTCCCGTGATCATTTGACGAAATCTAGGATTTTTTTCCCGCGAAGATTGATTATATGTTTTTAGTCTGCAGGTACCCTAAAAAGTTTGTGACGCCAAACAAACAAAATTCATCCTAAAGAATTATTGTTTCGTTTCTGGAAATGAACGACTGTCAACTCATTGGCTGAATTATAAAGGGTGAAATGTGTAGGCACTGAGTATCATCTATACTATTAACAGAGTTTCCCCCAGGTTTAAAAAGGGGCAAGGTGCTGCTGGTGAGAAAAAGGGCACTTTTTTTATTCTTAAGGGCACTTTTTGAATTTTTGAGGGCACTTTTCAGAATCTTAAGGGCACTTTTTTAATTGTTAAAGCTTAAAGGTATTCTTTTGGTTTTTAAAGCCACTTTTGATATTTCAAAGTCAAAACACTCTTTTTAAGACAACATTGAGTCAGTTTTTATTATGAAACCAAATTTTTTAATGCAAAAAGGAGAAAGGGCACTTTTTTTACTGAGAGCAAGAAGGGTGCTAATTATTTTGCTGGAGGGGGCAAGAAGGGTGCTAATTATTTTGCTGGAGGGGGCAAGAAGGGTGCTAATTATTTTTATGAGGGGCAAGAAGGGTGCTATTTTGCAAGCCAAAGCGCAGGCAGGGTGCAGCACCCTTCTGAAACTGTCTGGGGGAAACACTGCTATTAATGTCGGTAAACGTCTGTCTGTGTGTGTGTTGTTGTGTCTGGCGTCTGTAAGCACAAAACTCTGCATGCAGACGATGGACATAAGTGCTTTTGGTATAAAAAAATTCGGAAGGGGAGTTTTTAAAATTCACAACATTTTGCGGGAGAAGAGGGGTGCGAACGAATTTAAAAAATGAGTCCGCATCAATAATTATGGCGGCGGGGGGGAGTATGTTTTGCCCACACGGGGCGGAGACTTTTCTTTGCTGACACCACTCATATGATATATCATTCGAAAGGCCTGCGACTGCCTTTTCATGTTATGCATCTGTGTGGTCCATCCCCCCCCCCCCGGTCAATTGGGGCACTTTTCTAAATTTTGCACATACCACTCATGTTATATATCGTTAAAAAGGTCTGTGACCGCTTAATCATATTATGCATCTCCGGTGTTCATCCCCCACTTTGCCCCCCCCAAGGGGGTACTTTTGTAAATTTTTCACAAACCCTTCATGTTACGTATTGTTGGAAAGGTCTTTGACTGCTTATTCATGTTATGCATCTCCGGGGTCCATCCCGCCATTTCCCCCCTTTTAAGGGGGGCACTTTTCTAAATTTTGTTGACACCCCTCATGTCATATATTGTTGAAAAGGTCTGTGACCGCTTAATCATATTATGCATCTTTAATGTCCATCCTCCCAATTGCCCCCCCCAAGGGGTCAATTTTCTAAATTTTGTTGACACCCCTCATGTCATATATTGTTGGAAAGGTCTGTGACTGCTTAATCATATTATGCATCTCCAATGTCCATCTCCCCACTTTGCCCTCCCCCCCCCAAGGGGGTACTTTTCTAAATTTTGCAGACAACCCTCATGTCATATATCGTTGGAAAGGTCTGTGACTGCTTAATCATATGCATATCTCTGATGTCCATCTCCCCACTTTGCCCCCCCCCCCCAAAGAGGTACTTTTCTAAATTTTGCACACAACCCTCATGTTATATATCGTTGGAAAGGTCTGTGATCACTTAATCATATTATGCATGTACCGTGTCCATCCCCTACTTTACCCCCCCCAAGGGGGTACTTTTTTAAATTTTGCACACACCCCTCATGTTACATATCGTTTGAAAGGTCTTTGACTGCTTATTCATGTTATGCATCTCCTTGGTCCATCCTGCCATTTCCCCCTCCCCAAGGGGGCACTTACCATTTACTTCCACAACAGCGCTAAATGTGTCAAATGAAAGAAATTCCGCGAGTGCATGTGCCAGTGAAACTTAGCCAATTGCTGTTCTTCAACCTAGCTTTAATTCAAAGTGGGTTTTTTATTTATTTGAATTATTCTGCAAAAGTTTCAAACATTTTAAAGCAGCTATGAATTTTATTTTTATGGTACTATCAAGTTTTTTGCCGTCAAATTTTGACGGGTTCCATCTAGTTGTTTTTTATGTAAATTATTTATATATTATATTTAATATATATTTATATATTATTTTTATGTAAATTAAACAGTAGTATTATATTATATTATATTATATTATATTATATAATTAAATATGTAATGTATTAAATATTTATATAATTATATATTATTTTTATGTAAATTAAACAGTAGTATTATATTATATTATATTATATTATATTATATAATTAAATATATAATGTATTAAATATTTATATAATTATATATTATTTTTTATGTAAATTAAACAGTAGTATTATATTATATTATATTATATTATATAATTAAATATATAATGTATTAAATATTTATATAATCATATATTAAAAAAATATATATATATATATAAATATATATATATATATATATATATATATATATATATATATATATATATATATATATATATATGTTAGAGATTGTGGCGGTGTCTCAAGAGGATTATACTCGGTTAACTAAATCTATTAAAGAGCTTCAGAGTAAATTAATAATTACATATGTCGATAAAGCTAACACAAGTTATGCATTAATCTGTAAAAAAAAATATGGTGAAATATTAAATGAAAGTTATAATAACAGCGATATTTATGAGCTATTGAAATTGAAAGTTTCAGTGATGGAAAACAGGGTTAAGACACTACATAAAATAGTTAAGTTGAAGCAGAAAATTCAACGTTTCCCATATCTTGTTATAGTGTCAAAGTTCCACAAAAAACAGTGAAATTTAGAATTGTAACTTGTGGGTATGGTTCATACCTAGAGTCTGCTAATAGGAAATTGTTGGGAGTTTTGAGTAGTGTGTTTGATAGAGTGTTGAGTACGGAGTCCACATTTATTATAAAAAACAGTTAAATTTTATTAGATAAATTGAAAAAACATCAAAACATAAAGAGTTTGTTTGTATATGATTTTGCAGACCTATACAGTACCATTAACTTACTGGACAAGGTTATAGATTTTTATAACAAAAACAGCAATATAGATAAAGATTGGTTTATTAACTTGTTTCAGTTGGTAGTGCAAAAGAATTACTGGTATGAGGGGAGTAGAGTATTTAAACCGATTCGTGGAACCCAATCGGGGGGAGTTGCAGTTCAATTTTAGCTGACATGTACTTACATATATATGAGAATAACAATATTTTAAATAGAGAAATATTGAGTTATAGGTATATTGATGATGTTTTAATAGTTGAATTAAATAAGGAAAAATGTAAACCTAGATTTTAAATATTATCCAAATACTTTAAAACTAGAACTCTCCTCCCAGAATATTAAAAACATCAATTATCTGGATGTGAATTTAGAGTTTGAGAATGACAATTTGGTAACAATGGTTTATGACAAGAGAAATGATTTCGATTTTAAAACTTTAAAGATCCTAAATTGTGAATCGAACGTGCATATTTCAGCATTTAGAAATGTGTTTACAAACAGTTTAGTTCATATTGAACGATTATGTTCAAGATTTGGCGATGCAGTTGGCGAATTCATGGAGTGGATTAACATGGATTTGATGCAGGTTTACCCTGTGAACTTTGTACGGAGAAATATGATTAATTTTATAGGTAGAAGTAAATATAGAAGTGAACTGAATTAATTTTTGAATGCTAAGTGTGGTCAAGATCAGTTGTTCAAGGAGTTCAGATAGGGTTGGTTACTGCTCTGTGTAGCTTAGTGTTTTGGTTGATAGTTTGAATTAATTTGGTCTCGGCAGGAGAAGGGGGACGTTGTTTGCGTGGAAACCAGTTTTAACCCTGCAGTGCATGTCGTTAGCCATGCCCTCGTGCATTCAGGTTTAATTTTCCTGGTATTGGTGTTTCGTTAGTATTTTGTGATTGGTTATAATTGTATTATAGTTTTAATTGGTTATATTTTAGTGTTCAGTTGATATAATGTTATTTGTTTTTGGCTATATAGTGTGGTTAGTGTAAATTTATAATTGTACTTTAATATATATATATATATATATATATATATATATTGCAAGAAGAATGTCCTATAGAATTTTAGAAGTAGGAATCTGGATAAATAAAGATGATGACAAAATCTATTTATGACAAAATAAAACATGATATAAGGAAAGAGCTTATCAGTAGTGATATTAGACATAATATCAATTTGAATACTTCGAAAAATCTAAATATTTGTAAAGAAATAGAAAAATCAATATTTAATTGTGATAGTAATCGAAAGGAAAATAACATTAAGGGAATTATGATTAATATGAAAAAGAAATTGATACCGGAGATTTTAACAACTTTACAATCTAGCACAAGAAATGTTAACAACGATTTTGCTTGGATTTATTGCGGTATAGAATCAAGAAACAGGATCTACAGAGATATTGTAATTTAAAGAACTGTCAGAAAAGTACGGAAGAAAAGATCTTCTTTATATCGGATTATGTGGGGAATTGCTATAAAGGAGTTAATTTTGGTAAATATTTAAACAAGTACAATGATCTATTACCAGTGAGTAAAGTAAAAATAATTAAGTCATTTAAATATGATAAGCCTTTAGGCCGTGTTATGTTTAATTATAATGGATATGCAAAAGACCTAAAGAGGGGTATTGATGAAAGTACATGCAGTTGCAATGATGGAGAATTTATTGAAGTGAAAACTTATTTAGGCGCTTTGGGCATTTTTTGAGATGGGAAAAAACCATTGAACTCCTGACACTGTTACTATAACCAACACCTCTGTATATAAGTATGTACATGTATTGTGCATAGTTCGGTATGAGGTAGGGCGGGGCGGGGCGGGCGCGTCGCGCGCCGCATGCTTGCCTGTGGGCTATTGTTTTTTATGAAAATTATTTATATATTATATATATATATTTATCTATTATTTTTATGTAAATTGAACAGTGGTATTTTATTATATATATGTAATAATAAAAAAAGTTCGCCATTTTTCCTTAGTTAAATTATTCCAAATTCTTACAATTCTAAATTTTTTTCCCTGTTTTATTCCAATTTACTACTCTATATTCATTAAATCCTTATTCTTAATTTAGCTCTACCGTTAACTCTATTAAATTCCCTTTTATTTAATTCTAAATTGTCCAAATTTACTTAAATATAAAGCTTTTAGTTATTCTTAATTTCTATCATGATCCTCGATCATTTCTGGGTTTTAGAATGTTTTTTAAGAGCCATTTTCATTTTTATTCCGAATATTATTTTCCCGCTCTAAAGTCACTTTACTATAAAATTAATCCACTCATCTCTGTCCGAACTCTTTCACAAATTATCTTTCATTGGTTGTGACGTAGCATGACGCGTCTTCTTTAATTCTTCATTGGTTCAGTGCGCGTTCTACGTCATAACTTGTGTTGTTCCGCGGGGTAACAAAAAGCAGCTGCCTGCGGCGATCCCTCAGAATTAAGTCGTATTTTCAATTGTAAACAACTCCCTGGCTGCTCGTTTTGAGAATTTGAGATGTTCTAATACTTACCCTCTATACCTTGACGATGTAGTGATGCACGGCTTTGATGGTTATGGTGGAAACTGCCCAAGAACAATACTTAATAAAAGATTGACAGTGAAAGCTTTGTTCGTTGTATTATGGAGAAACGCCTCTGGATGTTAAATTCACTGCGGCTATGGCCGCGACGAAACTGCAACTAAAATGTACGACTGCTTCTAAAAACTTATATCATCCATAACAACCAACGTTCTTAACTTCGTTGTGCAACCATGTGTGCTCCTTCTATAATCCACGTTACTGCAACTACAACATCTGACGGTAAATCATTGTATTATAACATATATATATATATATATATATATATATTATAATATATATGTATTATTATATATATGTATTATAATATATATTATAATATATATAATATATATATATATTATATTGAAATTCATGTTTTCACTTCTGTCGGCACTCCCGGAGTGCTTTTTTTTTTTTTTTTTTTTTTTTTTTTTGCATAGGATATCTGAGGTCAATCTCTAACGTTGTTAGTTTTTACTTCTTATATAAAAAAAAAAACTGGAGCCAAAATCGAAATGGTAAAACCTAACAACGTTAGAGAACGATCTCAGCTATCCTATACAAGAAAAAAGCATTTAAAAATATTAAAATGCGAGTGAGAAATTTGCCAAGAACCTTCCCATAGACTTAAAATTAGCTTCCGCGATCTTTCGCATGACTGATGTAGGCTCTTAATATATAAATGTGTGTTGGGGTCACAGATGACCCCCGTGGAACTTATTGGGTAAATGAAAAATAAAATGTACCGCTTTTTTAATTTCCTCTATAAGAGTCAAATATTAAGCATAATAAAAACAAATTCAATTTTATTCAGAATTTTAAAACTCACACATTTTTACAGTTGTAGGGTAAAGTTGCTCTGGGGTCACAGTTGACCCCATGGTAGTAGGAGGGTTAAATGAGATTTCGGTATTTAACTGTTAAAGATTGTGTAAAAATGTAAAAATAATATAGTTAAAATACTGCCAAATATTTATGTATACAAAAATATTAATAACTATTATTTTTATGTAACAATTTTAATATAACGTTTAACAAAAGCTTTATAAAAGTTGTTTCTGAACACTCCCCAATGAAGTTGAAGAGTTTTTATCACACTGGTATGTCTTATCGTCTGCCTGGCCACCTGTCCCTGCTCTAACAAGCGTAAATATACTCGGATTATTGGGTAGTTAATATGTCATTCAGCTTTACTGGCAGCTTCTTTGTCATTATCTGCATTATCACTTTTGGAAATTAAATGTGTGGCATTCACAGTTCTATTACAGGGAGAATTATTGTCAATCGTGAAAAATCCTTTGCGAAGGATTTTAATGGTGCTACTCTAATTCAATTATTTTTTCTGCCACCAGATTAAAAGTACCCAATCGACCGATCGATAGTTGAGCCAAGAATAAGTAGTAACAATAACCTTACAATTTTCAAAATGAACTCCGAATTTTGACACTAGAATATGAATATAGATCCCCAAATTTGCATAGATATACAGGGTGAGCCAAAAGTCTTGTCCTGATTATAAATATTTATTGTGCTCAAACTATTATAATTAGACATATGTTTGTTTGGATACATTGTAAGTACTGTTATATATTTTTTATAAGACCCCGTACCTCAGTAAATTTCAACGTGTTCCTCTTTGGTAGCTCGGAGAATGCCTAAGCGGTATTCTAGTTCTACCCAAGTGTTCTATACCATGTCTTCTGTTACAGCACACACAACAGCTTGTATCCCAGTCTTCAGTTCTTCGACTTCAGCAATTGGTGCATTTACACCAGGTACTCACACTAGGCCTGCCACTTCTGGGCAGATCAGTAACGCTACCTGTTTCTTTAAACCTCTCATACTATGGCATTATATATTTTGCATCAGGAGGGTTGCGTCCATAACAACGTCGAAATGTTCGCTGAACATTAATTGGTAATATCGTTTCGCGAAACCAAAGCATATATTGATCCTTCTCTTGAATCAACACCATTTTGTCAGAAAATTATGTCTTTTTTACAAATGTTCCCCTGTGTCACTCTTGAAGGAGCAATTGCGCCATCCATTGCACAAAAAACTATTAAAACTGACCTATTCAATGATACAACAAGTTACATTATTATTCAAAAGGTTATTTTGTAATGAATTATTATAATTAGAGCAAGATTTTTTTAGTTCACCCTGTATATTTAAACAGAGTTTTTATTGTTATTTTGAGAGATATTCAATATGAAATATTAAGCTAATTTGGAAGAGCGTAACAAAAGTTAAAATCATTACTTTAAGGTAATCGATTAAGGACGATTCAATTACTTTAAGGTTGCTGAAGTCGATTTAGTACAAATTTTATAAAAAGATTTCACTAAGATGTATTATTTGTGTCAGTAAAATACTACATAAATTGATTAAATATTTAACAAATATTAAAAACCAGTCTTGCCATTACATAAAAGTTTTTATAAATTCTACTTTTTTGAATGTACGGTTCTCATTTTATGTTAACATTTATGTTGAAGGTGTATTAAGCATAACTCAAAAACTATCTGATCGAGCTGAAATTTAGGATTAACATTTTAGTAATTTTTAGAAATAAATTTATGTTAACACGTTGACTGCCATATAAATCAATAGCGATTCATGCTGTATTGCTTCAATGAGTTGCGTGAATCGTTGCGGCGCCCAGTGGAGTATTTGAGAATAAATCCTGGTGAAAAAATATTTTAATATATTTTAAAGTTAAAACCATTGTTTTATTTACAAATAATGTTTAATTGAATGTTGTTAATTTTACTACACATAAATGTTTACGTATTTATGCAAACCAATGTCTATAATATATATATATATGTATATATATATATATATTACTTGCATTTAGTATTTAGCGAAGTTGAGTCTCTTTAGTACAGCGATGCTAATTTTTGAATGTTTTTAATGGATTTGCAGTCCACCCAAAAAACATTGATATCTGAAAATAGAAACAATATGCGGAACATTTAAAAACAAATGTCTTCAAAACTATAACCAATATGATTATAATTCAAAAATGGTCCGATAAACCCCGACACATGTTTAAAAGGCTTTGAATATATTAAATAATATATTTCAATGAATATATTTCGATATATGAGAGCTAAATAAGCTTAAAAATAACCAAATTTTCAATTTTAATTATATTTTATTATATAAAAAGTAAAATTATTTATATGCACATGTCAAAGTATACATTTAAAAACAATTATAAATCTGATACATAACGAAAAAAATAACGTCTTCTCACAAAGAAACTTTCACTTCAACTGATGCTTGCTGCTGCCGCATATAACTCATACTTCTGTAATAGACATAGATCGACACACTAGTTAGTCAGCTATCATAAAATATGCTTTTTACAATTGTTGAGAAAATTTTTATTTCCGCTTTTTTGGCCAGGATTTTCATAAAATACTTTACTGTGCTGAGGTCAATGTTTTAAATTCATTAAAATTGAATAAATCAGCTACCATAATAAATATAATAATAAAACAAATATCATGACCATAACATAATGAAAAAAAAATCCAATACAGTAGAACTAAGCTTTTTATATAGCAAGGTCAAACTCTGCACCAGTATTTTAGAAGATACATTTTTGCCTTATATAAGATAAATAATTGTGCTTTTAAATAAGGCGAAAATTTTTGTCTTAAAATACTGTTGAAAGTTTGCATCTGCAGTAATATATCATTGTTGACACATTTAAATGTAGATGAGGATAAAGAGTAAATTGCGGTTAAGATATAATAACAGGGACGTAAAAAAATCCTGGTTACTGCAGTACAAATTTGCATCAAAAGTTACCGCTGTGCTGTCTAGCTGTAAGAATGCTCAAAGTAGCCTGTAAAGATGTATTAAAGGTAACACAATGTTTACCATTTTCTTCTGTTACCCGTTGAAATGGGCAAAAAGAAAAGGTTTGCAATTTGAAATAAATTTAAACATTATTACAGGTTGAGACATCGTAGTGACATCTATTGATAAGAATGTGAACAATTTTTAAATTTTTGTACACACAATTTATGAGCTACCTTATGAAAATGTAATTTATATCATACTTACATAAATGTAATTAATGAAAGTTGAATTTGAAAATTAAGAAGCCTTTATGAAACATCTTGTAATAGATAAAAACAAATAAGGCAATATTTTCGAAAACACATTTTATATACAAAATATTTTTTTTCTAACACACCTTAGGTAATATTAAGATAACTGTATATATATTTAATAAATTAAGTTGTTACTAAAGCATCTGCATAGTATTTCAACTAACAATTCTTAAATAATTTATACCAAGAAATTAACAAACGCAACTGAAATGCTTTAATATTAAATTTAAGCAATATTTTAAATTCTCAGAATATTTCAATTCTAATACCGCTTTGCGAAAATGTTTTGAAATATTTTCGTTTTTAGCACTTTCCAACCTAGTTGAAAAGTGCTTATGACTTCGGTTTGTCTGGCCGTATGGCCGTCTGGCCGTCTGGCCGTCTGGCCGTCTGCCGTCTGCCGTCTGCCGTCTGTCCGTGCTCTAACTCCCGTAAATATGCTCGGATTGCTCTGCAATTTTTATATGTTATTGTCGTTATCTATAGCATGTTCCCTATTTCAACGGAAGTGTGTAGCACTTATAGTTTTTTACAGGGGTACTCAAAAGAATTCCGTTACATTGCGGTCTATGGGGAAAAATCATTTACGGTTTATTTAAATAATGTTTCCCTATTTTAAACGCATTGACATTTATATATATCACTAAGGTGTATTAGAAAAAGCTTAATATGGAATAGGGTGTGCATATCACTTATAGTTACTTTACAGGGACAGTCAAAAGAATTCCGTTACATTACGTCTATGGAGAAAAATCGTCTGCGGTTTATTTAAATAGTGTTTCACTATTTTAAACGCATTGAAATTTATATATATTACTAATGTGCATTACAAGAGGCTTACTACAGAATAGTGTGTGTATAGCAGTCATCGTTCATTTACAGGGACACACAAAAGAATTCTCTACTGTCTCTTAACAATAATTCCTGGAAGTGCGTTTTAAGTTACTGAACGCGATTTTAATTTTAACTCGCTTTTTGTCTATTACGTGGTGTGCATAAATTCTGTAGATCCTATACAGGGCAGCACAAAAGTTCGCGAACACATTTCCGTTTATTGACAGAAACTCCAGAAGGAGAATTTTAAACTGTGCTACGCGTTTCCTAACTAAATTTAGCATCCTATATAGTATATATACAAATTTATAGATCATATACAGGGCTGAATAAGAGTATTCGGATATTTTTCCGAATATTGCATCTGTTGGAAATTCCTGAAATTAGGTTTTTAAATATGTTATGCGTTTTCCAAATTGTTTACTTAAATGGTATCTTTTAGCTTATTAAACGGTATGTTTTGAGAAATTATTTTGGAAACGATGGAAAGTGCTACATAATCTATGCTTGACGCATGATTTTTCGTTCTTGTTTAAAAACTTCATTCGGTTAAGTGTGTTACGCTGTGAATAGTTGTTTTCTTCAAGATTTCTCAAACAACAATTGATAACGTTCGCGTACATTTTTGAGGTATTTAAAACCATTTTCTAAATAAAATGATCGTTGTTGGAAAGTATATTATAATTTGTTAAAATAATACAGGTTACAATTCTTTCTTTAATTTTATGTGTAAGATGATAAATCTACATTCATGAACAATTTTCCATTTCTTGGATTCAGTTTTAAATATTTCATTATGTAAATATTTACAAGAAAGATAAAGTGCTTACAATTTCATGTAGATAAGTGAAAATGTCCATGCATAAAAATATATAATAATATTAAGATTTAAATTAAAGATATTATAATTTGTAGTTAACTATGTAACTACATGTATTTTGCTTATTTTCTTTTCATTTTTTTTTTAAATTGATATTTTCAGAAATGTAAATTTTTACAAAATGTATTGTAGTATACATTCTGTGCTTTAAATTTAAAAATTAGCATTGGGCTAGCACAGAAAATTGTGTTACAAATGGTTCATATAAAGATTCCGCATTATAAATTTACATTAATTAAAATTCTGTATAATACAGGGTCATCGAAAAAGGTTGGACAGATTTGAAAGGATAATAACTCTAAGAGCAATTGAGTAAACGCAATTATTTTTTTTCTAAAGTATTCATCAATTATCCAAGATTTGGTAGATGTAGATGTTTTTTAAGTCGTGACATCCAGACGATGCGCAGAATAAATGCAAATCGCACCACACATTCGCAATTTTCACTTTTTGCTTAGGCTATTCGTGTGCATAGTGGATCCTTTACTACTAAATCGACGATGCTGAAGAACTTTCTAATTCTTATTTTCCCATACCTCCAATAGTTTTCATAAATTCTATCAAAAAAAAGTTCTTATAATTTATATGCTTTCCAGAAAATTGCGAATGGGTGGTGCGATTTGCATTTTCAGATCATCGATTCTGCGCAGCGTCTGAATGTCACGACTTTAAAACAGCTACATCTAACAAATTTTAGATAATTGCCGAGCACTTTGGAAGTTAAATTATTTCATTTACTCCATTACTTTTAGAGTTATGTTTCATTCAAAGATGTCCAACCTTTTCCGATGACCCGGTATTGCCTCATCAAATCTACACATTAATACCAATGTCAAATTTCTGTGGGATAATCGCTTTTAAGTAGCTAGTTTTCAAATGTATTCTGAATTAAATATATAGATTATATAAAGTTCGATATTTAAGTTTAACAATATATATGCCAATATTTTGTTTGACTACTATTTTTAAATTCCATAGACTTTAATATATTAGAAATATAATATGATGTTTTATAAAAAACAATTCTGCTGGTCTAGAGTTTCAGATAAGATATTCTGCAATCTATTATAAAAAAAAAATTCTTGGCATTTAATAAATTTTATATTAATGGCTTTAAGAACATACATATAATTTAGGATCAATAACATTTCCATAAAGGTTGCATTAAAAAGCAACAGTTCTAAAGTTAATTTTATGATTTTTTTAACTTTTATTTTATAGGTAATTGCTTTTTATTGAAAATAATTTATTTAAATTAACCTATTACTTATCATTTAGTGTTAGCGAATAGCATTTAAAAAACCATTAAATTTTAAGTTGTCGCTACAAAAAAGCTTATACCTTCAAATATTAAATTGTTTATTCATGGCCAATATTTTAAAATATTACATGTGGATACATATTTCCTTCTGTCGGTAACAGTGAGAGATCAATTCCATAACACGTTGTTTATTGTATCTAATAAGGTATCATAATGTACACAACTTTGTGTTATTTACTTGTGTAAAACTGGGTCTCATACAATTAACATAATGTAAAACATATGGGACTGAATTATGTAATTATGAACTTCTTTCAAATATTAACAATAAACAGACATGAACAATAATGCAACAAGTTTCAATAAAGGCTTAGTTACTTTAAATAATATACAAAAATATTTTTATATGAACCAGGAGAAATTATTATACAAGGTGGCCATAATTAAAATGTCGGTACTCAGAGTATTCTGTAGCGCGATCTAATTGCGAGAATGGCACCAAATTTTGTAGGAAGATTAAATAAGACGGGGGACGAAGGATTCCGTGAAAAAATAGTTCCAAATGTCACCGCCAGGGGAATATTTGGCGCTGTGAAATGGAAAAAGAGAGTTTCAAAAAAGAAGAATCAATACTGAAATAAAATTACCGTTTATTTAGCACATTCAACTCAGGTTCGATGTAGCTGCCGTTTTTGTGGACCACATATTGCATTCCTTGCACAGCATTTACAACAACAGAGAATAACATGTCTGCAGGAATCTCCCGTACAGTTTGCGATATGTTATCCTTCAACGTAGCCAGGTCCTGGACACCTCCATCATAGACCTTGGACTTTAGGTAACCCCATAGCCAAAAGTCGCCGGGGGTAAGATCAGGGGACCGAGGTGACCATGCAGTTGGAAAACAGTGACTCTTTCTGTTGTGAATTTCTCAGCTGCTGTACCCGCAATGCAATATGTGGAGGGGCTCCATCTTGCATGAAAATGATTTTCTCCTGGCTCTGTCTTTGCTGAAGTGCCGGAATAACAAAGTTGATTAGCATTTGGCGATATTTATGTCTCCTGTAACAGAACAAGTTACAGGTCCTGTCGGAATAATGTTCTCATAGAAGAATGGACCTATGCTCATATCTGCTGTGAAACCACACCAAACAGTTATCTTTGGTGAATGCAAAGGAATTTCCTTGAATACTCTTGGTGACTTGTTATCCCAAATTTGGCTGTTCTGGGTATTTACAGTTTCATTCAGGTAAAAGTGGGCCTCGTCTCCCCATAAGATTTTCCATGGCCAAGCATCATCCAACTCTGTTCTAGCAAGATAAGTGAGAGCAAAATTCAAACGCTTATCATGGTCGGTTTGACGTAACTCTTGTACACGGCTGATCTTGTACGGATAGAAGTGGATAATCTTTCGTATGATTTTCCATACCGTACAATAAGGCATATACAGATTCCGAGCTATCCCACGAGCGCTGGAAGTGGACTGGTGCTCTGTCGACAATTTCCGTTGCCACTTCTTCGATTGTATCCTATGATACGGATTTTCGTCCTCTACCTGACTGAACATTTAGAGAACCTGTTTTCTCAAACTTCTCAACCATTGCTTTTAAACAATTAACTAACAAAGGACCGTTCCTTTACGCATTTTCTGTGGTTTCTAAAAGCACGAAGAGCGGCTGGCGCATTGCACTGTTTGAGGTAAAAGAATTAGACAATTATAGCTCGCTCGACTAAAGAAGGAGACATTATGAAAGATAACTTTCAATGAAATTGCTTCTAACAGTAACACATTACTATTTAAAGCCGAACAAGCTGGCACTGGGCCAAAAGATGTAACATGAAATTTGAATAAAGAACTTCTTCTTCTGCTGTTTCTTTCTTTGGGGCTCTGTAAGTGAAATTGCAGATAAAGAAACTTTAGCAGTGTTTATGTAAATTTTGAGCTTTTTATAAATTGTTACCACTTTGAGCTTGGATTAAATTGCTAAATTCGTTAAATAAACGGTAATTTTATTTCAGTATTGATTCTTCATTTTTTGAAATTCCCTTTTTCGAATACACAGCGCCACATATTCCCCTAGCGGTGACTTTTGGAACTATTTTTTCGCAGAACCCTTCGTCCACCGTCTTGTTTAATCTTCCTACAACATTTGGCGGCATTCTCGCAATTAGATCGCGCTACAGAACACTCTGAGTACCGTCAGTTTGATTATGGCTACCTTGTATTTTCTTGAAGCCGAATTTGTGTAATTCAATTTTTCATAATGCTCAGGAAGTTGGATAAGAATAATTGCTTTCATAAATACATATATCTATATGGAATTAAAAACTGTACAAATGAGACATTTAATCTTTACAAAAACATAAAGTGCATTGATTTTTCTTTTCTTGGAATATATATTTAGAAAATATTGTAACTTCTTTCAAATATTATATCAGAAATTTTTCACTTTATTTCGTTAAGGGTTTAACATAATACTTATATATATATATATATATATATACATAGAAAGAGTGTAGTGGATTGGTGAAAATGCTATACTTCAATTTTTTTATGGATTTCCATGTTTTGGGACATCTTCAACACGATTTGATTATTTTTGGAAATTGTGTCTGTTTCACTTTTTGTTTATTAGTCTGTGCGTGACACATTTTACATGTGCTCTAACACAAGAACTAATAACGGGATTAAACCAAACTCGTTAAACATCGACATTAGTTGATTCTTATTTTACTCAGCAGATGACGCTACTGTTCTACATTTTCTTTTACGTTTTTCTGACAGTTAATATTAAGAAATAATACACGGAATTTCATCAAACTACATACTTGGTAAGAACTTGACTCCTTTTTTTACGATTTTTGTGATATCAATTCCATAACACGTTGTTTGTTGTATCTAAGAAGGTATCATATTGTACACAACTTTTTGTTATTTGCTTGTGCAAAACTTTGTCTCATACAATTAACATAATGTAAAACATATGGGACTGAATTATGTAATTCTGAACTTCCTTCAAATATAAACAATACACAGACATGCACAGTAATGCAACAAGTTTCAATAAAGCTAAGTTACTTCATAAAATTTTTCAGTGCCATAAGTAATTCACGGAATTTAATCTAAATGTCTATTCTGTTACACCTTGACGTAAATGGATTTGTATTCAATTTTGATTTTGTTCACTGAATATCGAGCGTTGCTATCCCATGCTGGGGAAAGATCCGAAATCTGATCCACAAGCAGTTGATGCACTTTAGGTAGCATGGTTTGCCTCTTTATTAAATCCACCTTTTTATAAATATCATACTCATTTAACTCTATTGTGGGTATAAGAATTCACTTTTGATGCTAACACTTGGTTATGGACTCGATTTCGAAATATTAGAACTACATTTTTTGCGATGAACATTATAGCTGTTTCTTATTTTCTCATATTTAGAAATGCTCCAAATTTTAGATTTGAGTTTAAAGATTAAAAATGTATATGTTAATTTATTTGTAAAAAAATGACAATCAACGGGGGATTGCTGTTATTCTTTTCTCCTTTTAATTAACTGAACAATGTATATCCGTGTGAAAGTCAAAGAAATGTTTTACGTTCAATATCATTGATGCTATGTATTGTAATTTTAATATATTAGAATAGCATTAAAGAAAGTTTTGTGATTGCCAGAGAAAATACTAGTTTTAGAAGCATTTGTAAAGAAATTTTTTGTTTTTCAGTGTTATTTTTCTTTTCAAATTAGTCTTAAATTAGGTTTAGGATATTCAAAGTAATTTCGGTTGAAGATATTTACAAATGCGTTTCAGCTAATGTGTTTAAGAGCACAGTAGAAAAATTTCCCGAATCAATCGTGAAATTTAACTCAAAATAACTTTAAAATAAATGTTTATGGATTGGATATTTTCAGCCAAAGCGGATATTAAATCCCAACTGAATGTTTATCGAAGTAGTAGCTTTTTCTTTTCCGAAGTCCCCAGGAAGTTAGAATTCCGATTTCGACCTATGTTCTAGACTTGCTTCCTTGACATATAACTTTAATGTAATGTTCCGTTTCTGTTTGTATAAATAAAAGTTAAAAGTTACGTAGGAAATATTACATGCATAAGTTTAATTTCAATGTTTAGTTCATTAATAAATACGTATAGTTTCCAGTTAACGCATCGATGAAATGAGAGAGGTAATAGGCGACACCTGAAAATGATCGAATTTTTTATAAGAGACCAAGGTAGCAATCTATTTATTCCGTCAAAAATACACGCTGCCTCATTTGAGTTTTCGTTCATATTTTTAAGTATAAAAAATATAATGTAACAGAATTTTCAATAGTTACCAATTTTGCTTTTCCAGTTTTTGCTTTTTCATCCTTTTGGGTATACTTTCTTCAGTGATCATTCTGTAGCTTTTTATAATGTCTTTTCCTTCGTTCTTCACATGTGTTTTCATTTATAAATATATATATATATATGTATATATATATATATATATATATGTATATATATATATATATATATATGTATATATATATATATATATATATGTATATATATATATATATATATATGTATATATATATATATATATATATACAGAGTGGTCATAAAAAAACTTTGCCGATATATGAAGCTCTAGTGGCCGGTCTGTTCAACCGATCGAGGTGAGATTTCAGATATAGTTATTCAGATGTATGAGCTCGGGATTCTGTGAACGGCAATAAAGTGGTGCTCATAGTTACGGTTATAGGTATAGCAACTCGAAATTTTCCAATGGCAACGCCCTTTTTTTCGTCGCAAAATGCTCAGCGCATGCGAAAACCTTATAGAGCGTTGGAAAAAAAAAAAAACGATCGGGGCGCAGTTTGCAATCTCTCGTTTGATAGAATCTTTCAAATCTGGTAAAGTTTGCGGATCACACATGTACACTCTAGATTTGAGATATCCCCAGAACCAGAAATCCATAGAAGTGAGGTCGGGGGGATCACGG
Organism: Maratus michaelseni; assembly: GCA_963931845.1. NCBI lineage: Eukaryota > Metazoa > Arthropoda > Arachnida > Araneae > Salticidae > Maratus > Maratus michaelseni. Next base: position 198,806,499 of record OZ007593.1, on the reverse strand, counting down.
AGGCCACGGAAATGGAAAATGGCGTGAGATAACACGTTCGCAAAAATGCTGTTCCAGGACCGTGCGAACAGACTTCGCTATATGTGGAGGTGCACTATCTTGCATCCAAACGAAGTCATTCAGTGCATTTCGCTGCAGCAATTCTGGTATGACGTAATTTTGCAGCATTGATGTATAGCGGGAGCCTGTTACAGAGCAAGTTACAAATCCCATTGGTGTCGCTTCCTCAAAGAAGTACGGCCCGAGAATAATTGTGCCTGGAATGCCGCACCACACAGTAACTTTGACGTCATATAGAGGCACTGGTGCCACAGCGTGCGGATTCATGTCTGCCCAGTGCACACAATTTTTCGTGTTGACGTTGCCAGTTAAGGCGAAATGTGCCTCGTACGTCCATAATATGCGAAGAGAACAGTCGTTATCTCCATCATATTGGATAAGAAATTCATTAGAAAAGTCTATACGTTGTTAATGGTCCCCCACTTCCAACATCTGGACGCGCTGGTAGCGGTAAGGAAACATGCGGAATACAGAGCGCAGTAGCTTTAGGACCGTTGATTTCGGTATATCCAATACACGACAATACACGAGATGCACCTCTTGCAGTTTGCATGTGTCCTGTAGTCACTGAGTGATGCACTTCCATAACAGTAACCTCAGTAACAGTTGGTCGTCCGGATCGCGGTCTATCACAGGTGAAGCCAGTTTCTTCGAATTTCTTTACTAAATCACGAAGAGCTTGCGGGCTACATGGGCCACGTACTTGGCGATGGTTTCGACGGTAAACACACAAGGTTTTCGCAGCATTCATCCCATTTTGATAATAGAGTTTTACCAATTCACCACGAACTGTCACTGGAAGAGTCATTTCGTCGGCATGTGCGTGCTCCCGACTGAAGAACTAACATTCCCACCCCACTTTTTATCAGTTTTCTACGTTGACTATCTGGCGAACGGCGTTCCGTGATTGGTGTTTTGCCTCTGTCATATGCAAATTTCCTTCGTGCGCATTGATCGTGGTTTTTTTTGGCCGTTTGCAGAGCTGTTTTTTTGCGTGCATAACGCGTCCGTTTATTGCGATACAGGTACCGTTCCAACACTCTTTAGGGTTTTCACTTGCGCTGAGCATTTTGCGATGAAAAAAAAATGGGCGTTGCGATTTGAAAATTTCGAGTGTCTGTAGCTATAACCGTAACCGTGAGCGCCAATTTGTTGTCGTTCACAGAATACCGAGCTCATACGTGTGAATAACTATATCTGAAACCTCATCCCGATCGGTTGAACGGACTGGCCGCTACAGTTCGATATAGCGGCAAATTTTTTTATGACCACCCTGTATATATATATATATATATCTGACATGTGTCTTGCTGTAATTCACTTATTTATGAACCGATTTGGATGTAACTGCGCATGTGTATAGCACATACTAAGGTCTCGACCGAGTTCGTTGGCCAGCTTCATCCGCCATCTTGTTTCAAAATGGCGGCCAGTGAAAAATTAATTTGTTTTTTAATTCAAAAACAAGTACAAAAAAATTATAAATATAAAAAATTGTTTCTGTTAGGTGTTATAACGTGATACATGTATTCTGGAACACTTTTTTGCTATATCTTAAAAAATGGCTGAGATATTCTTATAATATTCTTGAGAAATTTTTAGGTGGCTCAGATTTTGAAACAATCTGATATTTGTTATGCTGTAACTCTCGTATTTATGAACCGATATGAATTTGACTGATCATGTGTACAGAACCTACAAAGGTCTCGACCGAGTTTGTTGGCCAGCTTCATCCGTCATCTTGTTTAAAGATGGCGACCAGTGAAAAATTTAAAAAATATTAAAAATTCAAAAACATGTACAAAAAATTTATAAATTGAAAAAAATGTTTCTGCTAAGTGTTAGAACGTATACAAGGAATCTGGAGCATTTTTTTTGTTTTAGTTATATCTTAAAAAGAGGCAAAGATATGGCAGTTTGAAATTCTAGGTTGACTGACATTTTGAAACAATCTGATTTATGTTATGGTGTTACTCTCATGCAGAAATGCGCATTCAAATGCAGTATTAACGAAAACAGGGATTGAATCTTCTATAATTGGTTTCCAAGCAATTTAGCTTAGGGTGTTTGGAGTACAAATATTTGAATTTTTAAAAACATGGACTATGGACTATGAAAGCTGCCTTTTCCTCCCGGTACAGGCAGGAAGGACTTTTTATTCTCACGTGTTTATGTTAGTTTTTTATTTGATTATTAAAATATAGTAATAACTATTTCGAATTTTTATATATTCCCTTTATATTCTTTTATAGTTAATTGCTTCAAATATGCACAGCGTTACACCACCCTTCCTTATTACATCAAAAAGAATCTCCAACTAAGTTAAAATAAGAAATAAAAAAGAATAAATGTAATGATCTGTTTAAAAAATAGACAATCAATAGCGTTCCAAATAGAAATAACCTCATATATCTTCCGTCCACAAAGCTTTGCTGTATAACCAAGAGTTATATATTTCCTGACAATTTAACCAGTGAATCTCTTGCATTGGGAGTTGAAGAAATAAAAGAAATACAATAATAAATAAAATGAAATAATACACACTTCATTAATAAATTATACTAGTCCCTTTTCAATATATTTTTGTTAGTTTCTTATCTCAGGGAATTTGCTTTTATGGAGTGCTTCTACTAATGTTAACTCAACATTTCTTCATGAAAACTAATTGGTCTTTTTTCTTTTATTGCGTTATTTATTCGAAATGATATTTTCTTTTTTTATTAATTTTGTCCTAGTTTTTTTATTATTATTTCTTTCAGGACTTACAAAATAATAGTAGAGGAGAGTCGTACGCAGTGAAACAGAGAAGGTTTTATAGGAGATTTTACTGCGCCAGTCTAATTGCCTATGCAATGAATAAGTTTGTATCTTATACACATGTTATACTATTTCTCCACTGAACACTGCTCACTTAGCTACAACAAAGGCGGAGAAAGAGGTATGTCACCATTTTATTTTCAACAGATCGAATTAGTGAATAGTGAGACTTAACATGCTGGTACATACACTGTAAAAAATGACCAATGTTTCTTATTTTATGAAAATATGCTATAACCACGAACAAAAATATAATATAATCTTCTGAGTTATCCGAAATTTCAAATAGCATGTTACATTGTCTTTTGAATCCCTAGAAATGAATACATTTTCAAAATTTAAAGATTAATTTATAAAAACAAATTATTTTTAGCTGCCCGAATTTTTCAGAAACGTTTCCGAAGGGATTTTATAGTGTATTAATGAGTGTCCTCAGCCTGGAATACCTGTTTTTTGAATGCTATCAATTCTGAAGTAAACATTTTCATGCTAAAAAAAATGATTAACAGACAAACATGAAAAATTAACAGCGTTAGCAATAACATTAAAATTAAGATTATTTCTTTATTCTTTCATGTATAAATTAACTTATGTGGCTGAAAACGTGTACTTGAGAATGGATAACATTCGAAAAACAGGTATTCCAGCCTGAGGATACTAATTAATACACTATAAAAACCCTTCGGAAACGTTTCTGAAAAATTCGGACAGCTAAAAATAATTTGTTTTTATAAATTATTCTTTAAATTTTGAAAATGTATTCGTTTCTGGGGATTCAAAAGACAATGTAACATGCTATTTGAAATTTCGGATAACTCAGAAGATTATATTATATTTTTGTTCGTGGTTATAGCATATTTTCATAAAATAAGAATCATTGGTCATTTTTACAGTGTAGTGAAACAGTATAAAACAATATACCATTGCAATTATGTAATGCCGATAATGGATAATATGCATTGCAAACATCTTTAATATACTTTTGTGTCCTTGATATATAGGTGTTTATAAATAGGAAATTCTTTTCTCACCTCAAACCACATAAAAACTACAAACTCCAATTCATAGATTGATCCGTTTTTGGACCCTTGAAAACGATCTATTATGTATAAAATTAGGAATCGCTCCGTTAGACGGCGCATAACCGCCATGGACTTCAACATCTACTTTCAATCCCACAACGTACTCTCAAAAACGCAGCGATAAAGACTGCTTTGATTTTTTAATTTGATCTTGAATATGAAAACGGAGTATTGTTTCTCCATGTATGTTGATTTAAATCTTGCAAATAATGTAAATATGCATGTTTTTCTTATTATTAAGCTTTGAGTATTCGTTTTCTATGGCATCTAAATTTGATCCCAAATTTTGAATTAATGTATATGCTTTTTCCTTCAACTATGCTAAGTTTGTATATAGAAATCCTTTGACAACCATGTCACATGCCAGTTTGTTGCATGTGTCTGTGAAATACATAAACTATCAGCACTGTCCCACTATTCACTAAATGTGGTACACAATGAAACGGATTTTGATGATATTTCAAAGTGATTTGTTTCTGTTTAAATTTAAATGTATTAGTAAAAATTAAAGATGCAGGATGTTGCCAATAAGCGGATTTATATATACTGTGACAAAAATTTAATCAGTCGATTATATCTATCTCTGATTTAATATTTTTTAAAAATCTGTCTCACTGTGTATGACTGTAAACTATTTCTTAAAACAATTATGAATTTTATCTATAATTTATCAATTAATAAATATTATAATCTAATTATAGATTTTTGTCTATTTTCTTGCATTTTTTTCCAATTTATTCGAACCGGGCGGGACAAGGACATAATTGTTCCCAAGATGTGTCGGACATTTAATTTAAATTTGCAAAAATAACTGTGTTAATAAACTTTTACACAGTTTATTAACTGTGATAATAATTTTTTTATTATCACAGAATAATTTTAATTGAATATTTGGAAATATACTTTAATAAATTACAAAGAAATATTTTCAAAAATCTACTCTTTTTTTTCTTCTTTTACAGCTTTAAAGTTATATTTAAACCATCTCTTTCTCTCTTACTACATTAAATTTGTAATGAGTCATTTTTATATTGTACTAGTCTAAGAGTTTAAGTGACAATTTGTATCGCTATTCTGTATGCTATGACTTGCGGATATATAGTCTGAAATATACTGTAAAACTTTCAAATTAATATTTGTTAAAATAATCTTAATTGTATGTTAAGAAAAATAAGAATTTTTGTAAAAAAATGAGTCGTACAGGGACTGATTTTATTGATTTTTGACTGGTATGGCCAACGTGTGTCGGGTCTAGAATGTTCGGCCTGTGCAGATCTCTAGGTCATATATGTCATAAAACATGTTTCAAGAAAGAAACCTTATTGTTAGCATGCCTTCCGTGTTACAAAAATTACATTATTATTTCTTTTATGTCATTAAAAGTTAGTTTCAGAAATATTCAGTGTTCATGCTGCTAAAAAAAAAGATAGATAAAGTAACTGCTTTTTTTCTACTTGCTTCCAAGCGGTCCTCTCCCTAACGAATTTTCATTTCTCACATGCAACCGATATCTAAATTTAGCACGCAGTATTGTCTAAGTTCTAACGTTCATGCCTTCCATTTTAATCATCCAGGCTCGGTCAGCACCTCAGTAATTACAAAAATTTGTACAACCCTCTCTTCCCACGAATCTTGTGCAGGGTCTGTCACTTTTCAAATTACTCCATTTATCTTACCAAAATACTCTGTTCTTTGCATGATTATCGCCAAATTCCTTGTATATGTTCGCGGCAGATAACGAAAACCGCACGCCAAAATAAAAAGTGCAAATTATGTTTAAAACAATTTGTGTCACTCTTACCTCGACTGTCTCTGTGTTAACTTTAATTTGTAAGCCTCCTCTCCAGTGATTATTGCCTGTATAACGAACCCTGTCACCGAGTCAAGTGCACAATAAAAGAATGTGCCTTAAACTATGTGGTAATCAAAACTTCTATTGTTCTGCCATACTTACGCTTTATTCTAGGTTATCGCTATTCCTACTTATGTACACATCATTCTTGCGACGCCGCAGCTATGCATCCGTTTACTCAAAATCCGGATTCCACGTTATGATGCTGCCAAAACCTATACATATACAGGGCAACTCATAAGTCCATTGGATTATAAAAAAGATAAAACAAATTAACAAATTATTCTATCAGTATGCGGTTTCTATCATACGACTTTTCTAAGTGGAGAATTGTTTGTGACAAAAGACAAAAAATATTCAAATAGATTGTAAACTAAGTTCTCATGCCTAAGCAATCATGAATTCTATCCAGCCTAGTATTATATAACACAATATATATATAATACAATTAATAGAATATAATATAATACAATTACCTACATATATATAAATATGACTTGCTTTTCAGCGATTATTTTGTTTTATATTATGCTTGTAGACTGTAGCAAAGTGATATATCAAGATAAAAGTTATACCTTTGAAAACTGTATTCGGATGTAAAACGTACGTATTTATAAATAAATGAAAATCAATTTTTCAAAAAATATATAGTACAGACATATTTTTATGTAAAACTAGTTTTATAAAATTTTAATTAAATGTATTTACGTAAATATATTTAAAAATTTAAAAATTAAATATAATGTTGACGCAGAAAATTATTAATCATGCTCAATACATAATATAATAATTAATTTCTAATAACTAAATTTAAAACAATGAGCATTAAAAAGACCAAAAAATATTTCATAATGTCTTCAAAATTATAACAGAAACTTTATTTTTTATGACGGTTAAAATACATAAAGTTATATAATAAAAGCAATAAAATAAAAAAGTATGTAATGCCAAAAACATAAAAAAAAATTACAAAAAAAAATCAATGATAAATTAAGGAAACAAAATATGTTCCAGTACTATCACACTCGAATTGTGTTAATGGTCTTTTATTTATGTTACTAAATCATTAACAACCATCACTATTTTTTCTTTAAATCATGAATTATGAGAATTACAGTATTTAATTCATTTTCTAGAGAAGAAGAAAAATGCGCGTAATTTTTATTGTATATATAATATATTAATAATATACTGTAAAATCCCGTTAATCCGCACCTCCCGATCAACTCCGGATAACGCAAACACAAAATACTCTAAATATTTTTACTCAGAAGATAAAGTTAAACATAAATATCTAAATTAATGAACATCTTATGAAATGTTGGAAGTTAAAAAAGTATTAAGTGTATTTTTTAAAATTTTGATCAGAAACTACACTCGAATGATTTTATTATATTTTTTTCTGTTTCTGTGTTTATACAATAACTATTTTTTCGGGATGCAATTATGAAAGAGAACGTATCATGTAAAAATAGAAAGATTCATTAACCTAATGCAATTTTTTTCTTCAAAACCTCTTCACCATGTTCTTGATATTAAGTCATTTAATTAAAAAATCATTTTCATATAAATTTAAGATTAATCTAGAATCTAACGATATTTACTATTCGTTTTCCACAATTCTAATTTTTAGTGGACATTAGTGAGCGTTTTAACTCTTTTAGTGCCAAGGAGTGCCGTCGCGCTCCTCTCGCTCTGTGTTTTTATTATCATAGTATAAAATCTTCTGAAGAGAATGTTGAAAAAAATATGAATATTGGTGTATTGTAACGGAAATGGTGAATATTTCTCTTGTTCATATAAATTATCTATAAAAATGCACTTTTTTACTGGCATTTTTAGCATATATTGGTAAACTATGTATGGCACTAAAAGGGTTAAATAAATTTTGCTTTTGGCGAGAATCGTATCCAATGCTACACAATAAAACTTCATTGAGTGCAATTTATTTTCTTTTGTATAAAACCACACTCAGTAGATTTTACAAATTAGGTATAAAGAGACATGCGCCGCAGGTGTCCCGGTGCGGGACGCACCGCACACAATCGACCACCGTTCCCAAGTCTTGAGAGACTTTTACTGCGCCAGTAGCTTTGTCTTGCTACGGCGCTACGGCCGCCCAGAGAGCCGCACCTCACGGCGGACCCTCTAACCTAGTACCCACGGGTCGATGACATAGGTTGCTAGGACAGTAACCCCACTCTGGGGAAACTCCCCACAGGACGAACCCGTGGCAAACTGGCGAAGGCCACCCGCCGACCCCGTCGCCGAAACCCCAATAGGGGAAACGGTTCCCAAGTCGTCGTGCTGCCGCGACAACTTTTGCTTTCCCACAGAGGTCGAACGTTGACATGCTATGTAAGCGAGCAACTAGCCTCTTCCTCCGTGAGGTTCACATACCATACAATACTACATATAAATAACTACTACAAATAAACACAACTACACATATATCACTATAAAATGAGCAGTCCTTCTCCAAGGAGATACCCGCGAGGCATCGAGATCCAAGCGACACGGTATCCCTTGGGAGGTCACGCTCAGAAACTACATATCACAACTACATATATATCACTACAAAAGAGCAGTCCTTCTCCAAGGAGATACCCGCGAGGCATCGAGATCCAAGCGACACGGTATCCCTTGGGAGGTCACGCTCAAAATGGAGAAGAAAGATCCACTACCGGACTCTGAGGGACGTGGACCCCCTCAAGCGCGCTAAAGGAGCGGACCCGGCAGATTTAATAGTCACTCAGCGAAGGAGATCCTTTGAGAGATCGATGCCTGCTTACGAGACAAGTCTCAAGCCTGCGTACTTGCCCCATTACCTCCGCCTCCTGCACCGCGGGGACCACGGGCGATCGGCGGTGCGTTCAACTGCGGTCTTTCACCGCGAAGAGCTCGGTAATTGCGGCCAGCTCTTCGGCGACCAAGGTTTCGATCTAACGTACGCATTAGGAGCCGGTGAATTATCAGCCGAATTCCTTTCCTTGCGTAGCCGTCTAGGCAGAGATCGCATAGCGTTCGCGTCCTAAAGTCATGGGGAAAGTACTTTTCCCGAACAGACTTCCAGAGCTCACACAGAAAAAGCACATGGCTTATGTTACTTACCCCAACTCCACAAAAACATGTAGAGTTGTGGTAAAAGAAACGAGCCTGATGGTCACCGAAGGTGCCGTGTCCGTAAAGACCTGATTTATATAGAAATCGCCCTGCAGTCGGCGGACGCCGACGCGTGGGAAAAATTCATACGTCCTGCGGCCAGTCCCCGATCGGTCCCATCTCTCCTGCCATTTGGCCAATATTCGTCCAAAAAGGTCTTTCTGGGCTTGGCGGCGCGTGACCAGAATCACTACATCGACAGACTGTCGTGCCGTGGCTTCTTTTGCCAATATGTCCGCCCTTTCGTTAAAAATGTGACCGACATGAGCCCGGACCCAGTGCATATGAACTTCAATTCCTGTTGTCCAAATCAGGTCCTTAATCTCGGCAATGGCCCTGTGCTGAGGCACAAGTCCGTGAAGCGCCTGAAGCGCCGACCTCGAGTCTGAGAAGACGTCGAGTTCCCCGAGGCCTCTCAGGTGGGCATGGGTGATATCTTCCTTGATCGCATGAACCTCGGCCGCAAACACTTCCGCACCATCTGAGAGACGGAACTGGCTCTCCACTACTACTTGGTCTCCTGACACAGCAAGGAACGCACAACCTACTGTGCCGTCCTCTTGCTTGTATCCGTCCGTGTAGTAAGAACACGGTGTCCGCGGAGTCAAGTCCGCGGTCCACCGGACCCGCCAGAGATCCTCTAGTCTGGGAGTGGGCCTCCAGAGGTCGACCGACTCGGAGTCTAATCCGGTACCGTCAACGCTCTTCTTCCATCGGACAAGGGACGTATAGTCCCTGTCCAGCTCCGCACGCAAGTCAAGGGTAACAATCCCTGACAAGACCTGCAGAGCATCCGTGGAGGTTGTCGAGTAACATTTGGTTACACAGAGGAGTAGGTTCCTCTGCATGCTGAGCAAACTGTTTGCTATCACTACCTTGCTGGAGTAATACCAAATAGATGCCGCGTAAAGAATTATTATTTCCGCTGCGACTGAAAAAATCATCTTGCGAAGCTTCGGTCTCAGACCCCAGTTGGCAGCTGCGAGTCGGCTCATCTTATTCAACACCTTAAATGCTTTCTCCTGGACCGCAGTCATGTGAAGCATCCAACTTAGATGGGTATCGATTATGACGCCCAAGTACAGAATCTGCCATTTCCACCGAATTCTGCTCCCTTCCATGAGGATAGGAATAGATGGGGCATGTTTCAATTTGCCCGCGGGCTTCACAATCGTGTAACCGCACTTCTCAAAGCTGAAAGTGAGACTGCATTCTGTTGCAAGGCGTGGATCTCTGAAAGAACCGGCCCTAGCAACTCCGCAAATCTCATTGCAGCCCGTCGTCGTGCGGCCACAAAGACGTCATCGGCGAAAACCAAGATTACAAATTAGGTATATAATATAAATTAATGAAATAGATTTAATTACAATATAGAACTTATCATGTAATAATATAAACATTTATAAAATGGATGCAAATAATTTTTAAATGCGTTATCCCCTATTTCTTTATACTACAAAAATTAATTAAATTGTCATATTCATGTGATGCGATATACATGTAAAATCTAATATTATGTATAGGTTAACATAGTGCGTATATTTTTGTGCATAATAGTAAAAGCTCAAAATTTATAGTAATTTTGGTAAACATGGTATCAAATGTTAAACAGTATACATGATTATGGTGTAATTTATTTTCTGTTGTTCTGGAACAGTCCTCGATAGAGTTTACAATTTAATGATATTCCTGATTTTAAATTTACACAATAATGAGATTTTACGATTTCAATTACAAAGGGTATTATTGCGTAAAAATACAAATATTCACATACCTAATGCAAAAGCTTCATTAAATGTGTGTTCTGCATTTATTTGCCAGTACCTAATTTATTTTTATGCTGATATTCATTTCAATATAATATAATCTAGAAACTAACAAGACCTACAATTCGTTTTACATAATGGTGATTATTAGAAACATATTAGTGAATACTTATATATATATACATAAATTCACAAGAACACAATATCAAATGTTAAACAAAAAAGAAAAAGCTCTGTGTATAAATTATTTTCTATTGTTCTGGAGTCACACTTGATAGAATTTACAAATTATGTATATTTTTAATCTCTATTTGGTGAATTATAATTTTTTCAGCTACAATTACGAATGAGCATTTACTGTATAAAAATAGAAACATTATTAACCTATTGAGGAATTTAAGGGTTTTACCTCGAAGTTCTTTATACGACCACACTTCATAAATTGTTATGTTTATTTAAATATACACTAAAAGACTTTTTATTTTGCTTAAAAGACGTCAACATACAGTCCCTGGCCAAATTATTAGACGCAGTTGTTTTTATTATAATTTGTTAAATATCTGGAAAGATATATGAGGAAGTATCTTGAAACTTTAGGAGTGTAAACAACATGATCAACGTCATATATTTCCGAGAAGATTTTTTCTTGAAACCCCATAAGGGGCCGTCAACAAATTGAAGAAAAACGAATACGTTTTTGATGTTGATCATGTTGTTTACACTCCTAAAGATTCAAGATAATTCCTCATGTATCTTTCCAGATATTTAACAAATTATAATAAAAACAAGTGCGTCTAATAATTTGGCCAGGGACTGTAAACATTAAAGATGTTAAAATTTAAAATTTACGTGTTTCGATTTGTTCATTAAATCGTCATCAGAATAAACACAAACCACAAATACAATGTACATAAAAAACGAGCGATTAAATTAATTAAAAACCACAGAGTCTGAACAGTCACTATGTGGAAGACGGAACAACGCCCTCTATACTTTTAATTTTAACACCGCTCTTAGACCCATCTACAGACCGCATCCCACTATTATTCAACCACTCAACCCAAATCTTCAGAATATTAAATGACAACGTATCATTACATGCTTTCGAGCTGTAATGCTGCAGTAAATGCTGACATGCTTCTGATGACGATTTGATGAACAAATCGAAACATGTAAATTTTAAATTTTAACATTCTTTTAATCAAAATAAAAAGTGTTTTAGTGTGTATTTAAAAGTTAATTCTAATGGACGTATTTTGACTCTCCACTTTAGTTGAAATATAATAACATTTGAATTGTTATGTTCATATCAAAATATTATAAATCTGACAACTATCAATATATTTATTTTGCTTCAGACAATGCTGGGTATTTGATACTCTTTAGTTTAAAGCTTTAAATAAATATATAATATATTGGTGTAAATCCTTTCAAATAATAAACAATAAATAGTCATTGAATGTAATTTCATCTATTGTTCTGAAGTCACATTTTATATGTTTTACAAATTAAACATTTTCCTAATTCTAAACTAATGCAAGGATAAGATTTTCTGTCTTCAATTAAATTTGCGTTTTATATGATGTAAAAATTAAACGATTTATATTATGTTTACAATTTTGATTAAATCTATTGTCACTAAGTTAATTTTCTTTTGTACTACAATTACAGTCTGAATTTAATGATACGTACACATTTTATTAATACGTACGGTTTATTTATTTTATTTTATTTTATTATTTTTTTGGGGGGGTGGGGGGGTGAACAGAGCATTCATAGGTATTTATTTCGGTAAATTAACTTTTAAGCATCTATTAATTTAAAGCTGGAAACTGAGTCTGTTCTATTAATTTACATGCACTTTAACATACCAGATAGAATACACATTTTATTGTAACAATTTGCGAAGATATAATACTCGCAGATAAATATTTTATAATGTCTCAAGGCAATTTCATGATTTGTCATTATTCAGCAGAAAAAAGCTTAAAAAGCGAATATTTTAAAAATTGTTTTCTAAAGGGAAATATCTGAAATTTATTGAAAATTGAAGTTTAATACCTATTTATTTAGTCTAAAACGTTATTTATTCTATATATTTATTTTTTTTTTTGTCAGCTAATAACGTATTCTGCTTTTACCTAAAAATTTAGCATCACAGTATTACAAAATACTTTTCTCCTTTATTATTATTTTAAATAGTTAAGTCTTCCTACAGTTTAAATCGCTTAAGCAACAGATTTATTTGAAATAAATTAATTACACAATTAATTTTTTAGAAAAATCGAGTTTCTTAAAAAAAGTTCCTGTAAATCCAGGTAAATGCTTGATGAAATTATATAATTTTAAAAATCTGCAATTTTGTTTTAATGACTAAATGTATTTTCATTATACGAGATTAATTACTAGTATAGAAAACTGGTACTAAATTTTTGTCATTGATGTCTGAAGCTCCTGTAACAATTTGCAACAAAATACTTTTTTTTTCTTTTTTTAACCTTATACATGACGGAATAAGCTTATTTCCATGATTGTTGTGTTTCGGTATTGCTGGACTTTGTTCACCTGGGCGCATCCATGCTTTAGTCCCTAGGGATTTTCGTACGGAATCCTTTTTTCTATATTCCATAAAAAGTCTCTGCAAATCCCCTTCTTTTTTTTGCTTTTGAAGCAGAAGTTCAAATATGGATTTTTGACTTTCTATGTCCCATTTATTAAATTCATATGAGACATAATTGTCTTCCTTTTGAAAGATACCCATTACATGTATATGTTTAGAAATGCATGGTTGGGTCACATTTAATGTAGCAACTATTTTCGATTTTGTTTGTGAGGAATAATCACAAAGGACAGAATTATATTTACATACCTAATAGGAAAGCAAAAATCCTTAATGTCAATCCTCCTTCACGAAATACTTCAAATGGTTGGGAAACTGTATGACATAAGATTTGTTTTATTCACTATGACCTCAAGCTACAAGAAAAATATTGTGAAAACATGTTACGAAAGGACTTGATGTATTTTCTAAAATCACTTATATTAAATACACTTGCTTTAGTTAGGTTGAAATCTTTTTTATTATTTCATGCAGAACTTGCAAAAAAAAAAATATATATATAATAAAAATTAACAAAATACATCCAAGTTTCCTATATAAGCTATTAAATATATATCGTCATGCAGCTCACTCAAATTAAATATTCTAAAAGCCACTTTATAAAAAAAGAAAAGAATCAGATGTAGCGATGTAGCATCTCACCTAAACAGTATATATCAAATTACTAGCTTATAGTAACTGTTTTGGACTTTTGCTTCACTCTATGCCGCTCGCCTATTGTTCAAGGCGTCACTGGTTCAATCCAAGGCAGTTCCTATCCGATCTCTACATTAAAAAAAGTTTCGGCATAAGCAAGAGTTGTAAGTCTCCAACATCTTGAACATCAATATTGTAGCAATTTTGCCACTAACAGTTTAATTTTTTTTTTTACGAATACAAGTGTAACTTTTATTATTTGTCCATTGGGTCAGAGAAGGAATCACACATATTCCAAATACATTCAAGATACATTTCTTCATCAATGGTTTTTGTAAATCATGTTCCTTAATCTCATTTTTGTAGTAACTTACTTATTTGAACTCTAAGCTCTCAGTCTTTGAATTTTTTAAGATCTCTCTCCCATGAGAACGGCATATAAGTTTTTTTTTTTTTTTTAAATGCAAATGTTTCACTTATATTATTTTAACATACATATTTTATTTTTAAGATTATCATATTTTCTCTATCACAAAGAAATCTTTTTATTGAAAAACTATATTTATAATGTTCTTTGCAGAGAAATATATGTAAAATATTTATTTTATTTAGAAAAAAAAATTAAACCCAATTTTGTATTTTTTATTTTTTTCGAAAAAAAAATTCCAAGTATTTTTAAAAAAAATAAATATTGTTTACAATGCACAAAGAAAACTAATCATTTTCAGATAGTTTATCGAATATATTTTTCTCCTATATCACTTCAAATTTTCAGAAGAATTTTCTTTTTACTTACTTCATTTCTATCACGAACTTAAGCTGCATGTCACGTAGAGGGCATATCTTACATAACACTCTTGGGAACTATTAAACAAACTCTTTTCATAACATACTGTCATAAATATTTCTTGAATGGAATTTTTCACAATATTTATTTCAACTAAAAGTATTAATTTGGTTTCCGATTTTTCAGTATATTTCATAAAATATAAAATATAGTAAGATGTCGATTTTCCGAACGTCCAATTATCTGAAGTTTTAATAACTGTTTTTTATTTTCAATATTACGACTTTAACATAGGTAATTTTGTTTAAAAAAAGAAAAGTTTGAGACATTTGGGAAAAAATGACAACTAGACTGGTATTATAAGCGAAAATAAAGATTCTCATGTTTACGGAGCATTCAACACGTTAAACTGTTAATTAAAAGTAAGTTTTGAGAAATGTCAGTGTGCATAGTAATACAAATACCCAAATGTGCCGCAATAAGGTATTAATCTTTTCCGAAATATCAGATCTCCAAAGAGAAAAACAACTTTATCCAGTAAACAAAGCTTTTCTCCTTACTTCTGTATGAAATGGTAAAATTTTAAACAAATGCTACCCCCTCTTTTCCTTTACTTACCCATCATACGTAGTATAGGGTAAGTCTTGTAATCGTTTTGGAAAATCGAAAAAAAAAATTAATGATTTACAGGTTTCAGACACTGGAGATTCCGAAAAACATACCGTATTTTCGGGTGTATAGCCCGCACCCAGTGTATAGCCCGCACACTTAAATCGAGCAGTATAGTAAAAAAGTTCGTGTATAGGCCGCGAGCTTTCCATAGCCTACGAACGTATATTTCGATCAGGGTTCGAAATTAGAGGTCATTAGTCATAATTTGAAACAAAAATTTACTAATTTTTTTCGTGATGCTTAATGCCTACTGATGCACCACGCTTAATAGAAAAATGGAGCGAAATGCTCATGGGCGAAAATGGCTTGTCTATATCGAAAATGGGGAAGTCCGTACCATCTCGGAATGAGTTTGTTTATTAAATATCACAGATATGCCGCTTTTTTGGCAAATATCTTTGGAATATTGGCTTTATTGGAATATCTTTTTGTTTCTTTCATTGAATTATATGTTTTAAAATATTATATTGTCCAATCATCTTAAAATAAGTTATAAAAAGACAAATATAGTAAAAATGATGGTTAAATATGATCCTAAAACTAAACATAACTTTTTTCCTTCACAATATATATTAATAAACATGAAGTGCGAAACTTAATCTTTTAAGAACGACAACATAAATATTTTAAAAATCAGTAAATTAAATTTTCGAAATAAATTATCTAAGAATACATTTATTAATAGTAATAATAATAAACGAATCATATTCATTTTTGCAAATAATTTAAAACAATCAGAGGCTTACTTTCATTGGATATTTTTATTAAATGGTTTTTAGACACTTCTGAATTACTGGATTCAGATAAGAAATCAGAATCATCATTTGTTTCAGAAAGATGTATTTCGAGAGGTTCACACATTTCTTCAATTTTACTATCCCTTTCTCAATACATAGTTTCTAATGAAGAAAACACGAGAACAGTATTTTTCCAGTGTTTAATAGTGACACTTTCAATGGCTTTATGTGAATATGTTAATAATTTTGACATGCAAATATCTACCGTCACATTGTGTTTCCGAATAAAATTCTTGATTTCTGCCCAAACATATTCGATTGAATTAATATCGCAATGATAAGGTGGCAGTCTCAATGCTGTAAATCCATTTTGTTATAGCATAGAGTCAAACTTATAGGATTTTGTGCGAGGCTGATTTAGTTTAACTAATTCCAATAATTCAATTTTTCGCAAATGGAATATGGAACATTATTAGAGGAAAGCCAATCCATAATGGCATCTTTTCTATTCGATGAGTTTGCCACTTTATTTAGCTGGACTGAATGGTCAGGAGCGTTATTAATTACTACCACAGCATTTTTAGGAAAGTTTGGAATCAGCTTTTCTGAAGCCCATTTTTCAAAAATCCTGGAATTCATTTGTCCGTGATAATCTTCACTTGAAGAGCTGGCTTTATATAATAAATTGGAGTTCGGTATAAACCCCATATCCCCTCCAGCACACAAAACTATAATTCTTCTTGATGCATTTCCACTTTCAATGGCACCAAATACATCATTTGTTTGCCAACGTTTACCAAAAGTTAAGTTGCTATCAATCCATGTTTCATCTAAATACACAATCGGCTTGTTCTGTTCTCTGTATCGTTTTATACTTCTTGAGAATTGTGTTCGAGCCAAAACTACGTCACTCCGTTCCATTAGATGTTTTCTCTTATTCTGGGATTTCTTAGAACTGAATCCTATTTCGTGCAGCTTTCTCAAAGTTTCCCTTTGCCTCAAAAAGTTTATTTTTTCTTTTAATACTGGAATCAGTTTAGGAATTGTAGGGACTATTTTATTAACAGCATACAATACATGAATTGTTCGTCGAATTACATCATATTCAAAATTATCTAAAACAATGTTTTCAATGGTACTCTTTTTTTTTGCCGTTTCTTGGGTGATATTAACTTTGGAGTTTCTTCTCCCTTTGATTCTTTTCGAATTCTTTTTATGCTGGATTCCGATACACCAGTTATTTTACTCGCACGTTTTACGGACTGCGAAACTGAATAATAATTTTCCCTTTAAAGCTTCTTTATCGCAAAATTGAATTATATTATGCAAAATACGCTTACAATCACTTCGAAAAGGCCTAGTTCGAGAACTAGTATGATCCATTTAATTAAAAATTAAATTTTACTGAGAACAGAAAATAGCAAATAGATATTGAACTCTGTTTCCATGTACTAATAGTAATCTTGGATAAAGAGCGGTAATTTGAGCTTCTTTTGCCGAGGCTAATCTCCCTACAGTGTGAATGGAATTGGCTTGGCATTCTGCCAACCGGAGTTCTGAGAAGCGTGGTTAAACAGTACAGCAATTCGGCTAAAAATTAAGGACATCCAACTAAGGACACTACAAAAATTATGCAAATACAAAAAATTAGATTTTTTTAAATTTTTATATAACAGGTAGCTTTTTGTAATAAAAAAAGTATGGTATTAAAGTATCTTGAGTAAGTAATTAAACAGAAGTAACTCAGAATTACTATTACAATATTATTACTTAATAATTTATATTGCTTTCGTTGAGAACGTGATGTAATATACAACTGGAACCATTAATGGCACTTTCCAACTTGGAAAATATGTTATTATTATTTGGTTATTTTAAATAATTACTATAAATAATATAAAACTATTGCATAAAAAGGCATACAGTAATTCACTCAAAAATATTATTTTAATCACTGGAATCGGAAAATCCTTCAAAATCGGAAGTTTCCGAGTCTGTCATAAACAAACCAATTATGTCGCTATTTATAGACGAGTCATCAGCTTCATCTTCATCTTCACTATCAGAAAGATCAGAAACCTCTGAGCTGTGTGGCTGGGGTTCAGCATTTTTTTAAGGGTAATCCAGCTTTTCTGAATCTCTTCATCACTGCCTTTGCAGAAATATTTTTCCATGAATCGGCAATCCCTTCACAAATTGTACTATACGATACTCGTTTCATTCTTCCGCTTTTTCTGTAGTTTCGGTTTAAGTTAGAGTTCTCGAGATGCATTATCTCTAAAAAAGAAAAGATTAATGAGAAGATGTAGTAGGCTATACAACATTTAAAAATCAGTAAAAAGTTTGTGGGATGTGAATGCAAGGAGAGAGTGCTAAACGATGCACAGTAACGGTCAAAGAAACAAGGCAATGTACACAGGTGCAAGCAGATAGAAGGTTAGATGCAATGCAGAGTGAATTTAGATAAGGCACAGGCAATGCGGAAAGAGTTCATAGCCAAGTTGATAAGATTGTTGTGTGATGTGTCTAAAGGGGATTTTAAAATAGCAAACGAGACTTTTCGTGGGAGGTGGTATTTAGCACAAATTAGGAGCTTATGTTTGGGAATATTAACCTCATGACAATAATTGCATAGTGGAGTAGGACTTAAGTTCAATATGTGGAGAGTTAGGTTGCAAGGAATCATATCAGTTCTCCTTCTATCAATAGTGACGTCACTATGCATGTCTGGAATCCATTTTCTGTGAGACTGGGTGCGGATATTTAAGCTACTATAACGAGAAGCTGACTATGATTGGCTATTGAGCCAATCATAGTCAGCTTCAATGCTGCAGTTGATTTTCAAGCAATGTTTCACATCTTCGGAGCTTAAGGAGTTGTCTTGGAGGGTGAAAATACCATGTATGGCACAATGGTCTGTCATTTCATTTGGAGTAATTCCACGATGCGCAGGACACCAGACCAGGAGAAGAGATTTGGTTTTGATGATGACATCCGAAATTTTGTTGTTGATGGAATGAATGGTGTGCTGAGATTTGTTATTGATGTGTTTGAGAGCTTTGAGGACGGATAGACTGTCTGAGAGAATGACATAATCAGTGAAGCTGCAAATGAAGGTGTTAAGAGATAGAGATATAGCCAAGGCTTTTGCTGGGAATACAGAGTTGTAAATATGAGAGAGGCAAGCAATACTGGAGTTGTTGTTATAGTTGACAGCTGCAAAAGTGGCTTTGTTTTCGTCTTTAGAAGCATCGGTGGCAATGATGGTATGGTTGGGTAAGTGATCATGCTTGTAAGTATTCCAAAGGTCTCTAGTCACATGGTCAGGGAGGTTGGTATCTTGAAAGGGGAGACCCTTTGTGAGGATGATGTCTGTGAAAGAGAGACCAGACCAGCAGGATCCAATGATTTGAGAGGGATCAAAACGATATTCCTGGATAAAATTATCAAGGCAGTGGTTGATGAGGGAGTAGTAAGCAGCAGAGAAAGAAGACCTATGGAGAATGGTACTGCTCAGTGGCGAGTGATCAAGACAAGCCATATGACGAACCAAAAAGCAGCGAGTAAGGGATTTTATGCGAATGTGGATGGAAGGTTGGTTGGATTCCCCCAGATTTTAAAAATGCATTTGATACTCTTCCGTGGGAGCAGACATTAATCCTACTTCAAAAACTAAATATTGAACAGCCCTATAATAACACGACAAGGTCCTTCCTAACTAAAAGAGGAGCATATACCAACTGGCTAATGGATGAAATACATTGGTTCTCCAAAGGCTGCTCACAAGGCTCGTGCTATGGTCCTTTCCTTTTTTGGAAAGGGTTTATGCAGCAATTAATCGATATTCTCAGCAATAAAAATATAAGAGTCATAGCATATGATAAGAGTCATAGCGGATGATATAATGTTAATAATTGAGGCAAGAACTAGAGCCGAACTGAAAGGAGAGGAAATGAAGCTCTTCAAGTAATTTGCGATTGGGCTCAAACTTCAGATCTGAAAATATCTTATCACAAGTGCCAATGTCTGAATCTCAGACGTCCGCGTCCAATCTTCAAACTTGATTCACATAATCTTAAACTGAAGATACTATGCCATATCTAGGAATACATTTAGACTCAACCCTATCATTTTTGCCACATCTTAGAATCAAACGGGATGAAATGTCAGCAACAATACAAAACTTGTTAAAATTCGCATCAACCACAAGTGGCATTTCCAAACAAATCATAAAAACTTGGTACACTTCCATTCTAGGAAAGAAAGTTTCATATGCAGCTGCTACATGGTTTCCAAGATTGCAAAAGTCACATGGCTTTCGCCTGCTCTTATCTATTTAGCGTCGTTGTCTGCTACTAATTTCTGGAGCATATAAAAAATCTCCTACATCGGCTCTAAATGTCCTGACAGGAATTCCTCCACTACCTTTAAAACTGAAACATATTGCAGACCAAGGAATGATACTGAGACTGGGAGTGCCATCACACCCACATCACTCTGATACATTTCAAAACAAAGCCTACAAAAAATATATAGATACCTCAAAAGAATATCTTAATATACTGGATCCACAAAATGAAATAGAGACAGATGTACAAATATACACGGATAGCTCCAAAACTGAAACCGACACGGGTTATGCCTACTGTGTATTTAAAGAAGAAGAAATAATATATACATATCAGCAAAGAATGCAGAACGAAAACTCAGCTTATCAAGTGGAACAGCTGGCGATCTTGGACTCAATACAATGGTCAAAACAATCAAAATATCGCACAATAGTTATAAAATCAGATAGCTAATCTACAATATCAGCACTAAAAGATATATCTACAAAAATATAATAATCAGCCAAATAATCCAATCTCTGCAAGAAGCAACGCAAAAAATTTATCTAAAATGGGTCAAAGGATATTCAGGCATAACAGGTAATGCATTAGTGGATCGGTTAGCAAAAGAAGCAACTGACGCAAATTCATTAATACCAGAAAAATTTATACCATATGGCCCTTTCCCGGCTTATTTAATTAAATTTAATAAAGTTTTGTCTTCAAGATGCACTTGTGGCGCAAAAGGGGATTCGCTACATTACGTTCTCACTTGCCCATTGACAGCTACTCTACATTTGAGGAAAACAGACACCATCTCTCTTTCGAATTGGTTCAGATCAATCTCGGCGAATTCCTCATTGCTTCAAACGATAATTAGCTGCATGTTCTTAATAGAAAAAAAAACCAACTGTTATTCCAAATGCCACCAGTACACATCATTTGTGGTGATGATGATGATGATGCTTTTCCTGATGATGACGAAGTTTATTGAAAAAATCCACTGTCTCTACTTTTAAAATATTTTACGCTAAAAATCTGACAATTTCAAATAATTTTTAAACTCTTATTAATTGTGAATTTTCTGCTGAGTATCACTTTTGAGTATGACTTTTTGAGTATGACTTTTCTGCAAATTAAGCTGGGCTGTTTTGTCAATTATGTAATTTTTTTTTCTTTTTTAAAAAAATAAACTTGCCAAGCAGGGCTTGCAGGGGATAAAGCCATATGGTAGTCCTCCCTGCTTGGTTGAATCTGAATCCCTTCGGGGGACAGGGATGTGAAGTGGAAGACCCCGGTCCTTAGCAAGACCCGAAGCAAGGCGTAGAGCAGCATTGTATATAGTTACTAGCGAGGTATGAGAAGATACAGGGAGGTACATGTGAAGAAAGCAAGAATAATTGATGAGGGTCCTCACCAGAGAATTCACAATCTTTATAAGACAGAAACTGCTGGCACCTCTATCGCTGCTTGAGATAGCTTTGATAAGGTTGAGACGCTTGAAAGTCTCCTGCTTAAGATAGGAGGTCTGCTTGTTGAGGGATAACGTTTTAGTGAAGTAGATGCCTAGAAATTTGATATCATTAAGCCAGTTGAGTTCAAAACTCTGGATTTTGATTGGTTCGACCTGCCTTGGCGTTGTCTGGTGGAATTAATGGAGGAACATTCGTCTGGCGCGATACTTAATTTCCAAAAAATTCAACCAGGTGGTTATTCTGTTGATATTTTCTTGCAGTTTTTTTATGGTTTGAACCCTTCATGTAAATTATGAGATCATCTGCAAAAATAAGGATTTTGACATCATAGTCTAAGAGATAAAAAATATCGAAGATGTAAAAAATGAAGAGAAACGGGGCGAGAACGCTACCTTGTGGTAGGCCTATGTTAACGTGAGCTTCAGGACTGACATAGCCTTTCCAACGAATTTTAATGCTGTGACCAGTCAACCAGTTAGTAATCTAGAGCCTAATTTTTGCATTAATTGTATATAAGACCGTCGATCCACACAGAGTCGAAGGCAGATTTTATGTCTAGGCAACAATTCTTCCAAACCCAGAAATAAATAATAATAGGATTTAAACAGTAACAAAAACATTACAAACACGGGAAAATTCTTTAACTTTTGCGGCATAGCGAAAGGATATTTACAAATTTCGACGATTTTTGAAATTGTTTGGGGTTTAAAAATTGTAGAAAAATCACACGATTTCTATTTCTTTAAAGAAAAAATCTTTGTATAACCCGCACCATGTATAAGCCGCAGAGGCTATTCCAAATGTTTTTTTCTTGTATAACCCGCGGGCTATACACGCGAAAATACGGTATTTAAAAAAAAATGTCGTCCGTCTGTCTGTCTGTGTGTCTGTAAACGCTCTATATCCCAAACAAATCGAAATAGAGATTTGAAATTTGGTGTGTACTTAGTATGTAATAATTGGAAGAAACTTATTGAATTTGAGTAACCTCGATTACACGGAACTATTTTTTTCGGACTCTCGAAATATTCGTTCTGATAAAAGGTATATAACAAATTTTCGAAATAATTTATTTTAAGGAGGGAATATAAAACACAATAAAGAAAGATAAATTTTGCATAAAAAATTAAGTCTATCGGATAATTAGTTACCGAGATATTTGTAATCCTATTTTCCACACTCTTTGATTTCTCCTGACCCCTGTACTTCATTCAAATTTCAATTCAATTGTAAATGAGAGGCTGATTTAGACGCAGTAAACCGTTAGTAAATATGATTATCAATTTTTCAGAAATAGAGCATTTAATGTTTATGACGTCATCAAGCCACGATTCGAATTGTTCGCATATTTTTCGCATATAATTCGACATTATTCGAATTGTAATGCATATTATAAATAGTTTACACATGTTTTATTTTCATATTTTTATATTATGCATTTCCATGATGGGTAAGTATTTCGGTGGCCTCCAACGACTAGTTTATGTATACACTGGTAAACAGGAAAGGTCCATTTCGCAAGAGAAACCTTTCAAAACGACTTTTTTTTTCTAATCGGTCAATGATTAACGGCAACTACTAATGAGTCTAACACACATTAGGATAATACGGTGGCGCTCAACGGAAGATGTTACTAGAAATACCACTTCGAAAATAATGAACACCAAAAATAATATCAAATCTTATTTATCTTATGAGGTGCTTATAACTTCGGGTTACGAGAGAGTGTAAACAAATAAAATTCCTTTTGCAACTTAAATACTTCAGAGCAGTGGTGCAATAGATTTTCGTTTGGCATTACAGTCAGTGTTAAGTGAACTTTCATATGTCCAGTTAGCCGTCCTTCCGTTTCATTTATCCAACACTTGCATATGCAAACTCTGCAAGATCTTTAGCAGTGTTGACAATTTGTTACTTTTAAAAAAAATCAGATTGCTTGATTGCCACCACTTTTGTTAAATAATATAATACCCTTATTTTAGTATATATAATATGTCATTAAATAAGGCGAATATTTCTAATTCAAAAAATTGGTGGCAATGAAATATTATACGTTATGTTATACATTATTAAACATTTTCCAAAACATTAAGAATACTAAAAAAAATTCCCCGTTTAATAATTTAATGATGATGCCTAAGTAAACAATAGGGAAAACGCATGTCATATTTGAAAATCCAATGTAAGGAATTACGCTGAATATTCGAAAAAGCATCCGAATTCTTTTCTGAAATTATCTATAGGATCTATAGATTTGTATACATACTACATAGTACAATTTACTTCAGTTAGGAAACGCATAAACCCAGCTGAAACTTTCCCTACCGCAAATTCCACCATAAACGGTCTAAAAGGATTTTGTGCCATAAAACCCCACTCAACCAACCATTATAAATGGGAATGTACTCGAGATATTTTGTGCAGTCCTGTATAGAATTTTAAAAATTATATACACCCAGCAATATGGAAAAATATGTTAAAATATAAAACGCGTACTACAACTGAGAACACAATTCCAGCAATTATTATTGATAAACAGTACTGTAACCGAATTCTTTTGTGTGTCCCTGTAAAGCAACGATGTATGCTATGCACACCTTATTTTATAGTTGGTTATTTGGTTGATTGATGTATGACGGCCGATTATCAACTCGATGGATATAGGCCCTAGAGGAAGTGCTCTCCGTGAGAGTCTTTCTAAGGGAGACTAACCCGTATTTACGGCAAGGTTCGAAGAAAACCACGGAAAACTCCGAACGGTTAGGTCGACGAGCGCGACAGGGGTTGAACCCAGCACCTGAGATCTACCAGCTTTGAGATCAGAACCTTTCAGCCACTGGTGGGTCCCTTATTTTATAGACATTTTGTTGTGCACCTCAGTGATATACAGTAGAATCTCGTTACAACGAATGTCACTTTAAAGAATTTTTCAGTTTAACGAATATTATTTAGAATAGAAAAAAAATCCGTATAGTTTGTCATTAGAAACATATTCACTTTAAAGAATTTCAGATTAACAATTTTTTCAAATTAACGAATTTATTAAAGTCTTAAAAAGAATGCTCATTTCATTTTAACGAACGCTGAGTTGACAAAAAAAAAACAATTTTTATCAAAAAACTATAATACTAAAAGAGAAAACTTTTTAAAGTTTTAAATACCCACAATTTTAGAATTTTCAGCGTATCTCTCAGCTGTTTTTAAAGAGATGGGGAGAATTGTTGCCCTATGCAGATATTCTTTCTTTCCATTTATATCTAATCACTTTTGTTTATAGTTACTTTGGTTTGCCTTTGCAATCGCTTAAAAAATGCAGGAAGTCCAAAGATTTTATTTTCGAACTAATCCCTTACATTCGAATTTGGCAATAAATAGCTGCACCTATCAGTGAATTTCTAAGCTGCATCAATTCACATTTGGAATTATATTTCTTTCTTTTTTGAACGGTACAGAAATGAAAAAGATTCATTGAAAAACATATATTAATATTATAAAAGCAGTAAGAGCTGAAAGAAGGCAAGCAGATGCTGAGAAAGAAACTTCGGCATTTACTATCATTTTAAAAGAAAAGTGAAAACCTTTGAAGCTTGCTGAAAGGTCTAAATATGTGCCCAAAAAGGAAATCAATGTGACTTGGGGACTATCAAACGATTTATGAAAATGTATACACTTGGTTTAAAGATATAAGACAAACACTTTGCCCATTTCATGACCTATACTACACCACTGGCCTTTCAAAATGCTACACCATGAAGGAATACAAATAATAGAATGATATTTATTGGACAAATACATTATAATGGGAAGGACAGGTGATTACATTTTCAGAAAATTAGGAGATGTAGATCCTGAGAAAACACTACACAAAGCACCCACATCTGGCCGCAATAACAGCATTTATCTGCCTAACCATGGAGTCTAACAGAGATTGGATATCATGTACTTGTTCACCAGTCCATGCAGCTTCAACACTATGCCACAGTTCATCAACCGTAGTGACGGGCGAGTGGTGGGGAGGCCAGTCGCTCAGAAGCCATTGACAGGACATTTTCAATTGGTAAGAAATCAGGATAACGTGCCGGCCAGGGCAACAGTCAAACATGTTCTGTATCAAGGAAGGTCAGGATAGTACGAGCAACATGCGGTCGTACATTGTCCTGCTAAACCGTAGAGTTACGGAGGCATCGAAGACAAGGTAGAACCATGGGCCGTAACACATAAGAAATATAACGGCTGCTGTTGAAATTGCCGGCAATACCAATAAGAGGTTACCGTGACGTGTATCCAGTGACACTTCATACCATCACTCCAGGTGATATGACAGTATGACGATTCGAATGCAAGCTGGCAATGTGCGTTTTCCACGAGGCCGCCAAACATGGATGCTGGCATCATGATGCTGCATACAGAGACTGGATTCATCAAAGACTACGTGAGACGCCATTCCTGCGTAATATACAGCATCATGATGCCAGCATTCATGTTTTGCGGCATCGTGGAAAACGCACATTGCCAGCTTGCATTCGAATCGTCATACTGTCATATCACCTGAAGTGACGGTATGAAATGTCATTGGATACCAGTCTCGGTAACCTCTTGTTCGCATTGCCGGCAATTTGAACAGCAGCAGTTACATTTCTGATGAGTTACGACCCATGGTTCTGCCTTATCTTCGATGCCTTCGCAACTCTACATTTTGGCAGGACAATGAACGACCGCATGTTGCTCGTACTATCCTGACCTTCCTTGATACAGAACATGTTCGACTGTTGCCCTGGCTGGCACGTTCTCCTGATTTCTCGCCAATTGAAAATGTCCTGTCAATGGCTTCTGAGCGACTGGCCCGCCACCACTCGCCCGTCACTACGGTTGATGAATTGTTGCATAGTGTTGAAGATGCATAGACTGATGTACCCGTACATGACATCCAATCTCTGTTCGACTCCATGGCTAGGCAGATAAATGCTGTTATTGCGGCCAGAGGTGGGTGCTTTGGTTAGTGTTTTCTCAGAATCTATATCTCCTAATTTTCGGAAAATATAATCACCTGTCCTTCCCATTATAATGTATTTTGTCCAATAAATATCATTCTGTTATTTACATTACTTCATGGTGTAGCATTTTGGATGGCCAGTAGTGTACATAGTAAAGCCAAAAAAGTTTCACAGAATATGAAAGTTAAGAAATTTTAAGCGAATTCTGGTTGGCTGTTTTGTTTTCCTCATAGGTATGGCATAGCATAAAAAAATGGAGAAGAAAAAAAGTACGTATATATCGTGAGAAGTTTTTAATGCCGGCGAAATTACTTTTGTATCAACTTCTACAAATGGAAGTCACACTACATCAATAAAAGTAGAAAAATGTAAAGGCAGAAAAAATCTAAAGCGCGGATTTCGGTTTTGTTCTGTTGTAATGTTACCGGCACAATAAAAATAAAATCCTTTAAAACCATTTAAAGCTCTTTTGGGACATCTGCAAGCCACACTGTTTGAAAATTGTGAAGAAACTTCCCCTTTTTCAAGCGGCTTAGCTATTTGACAGAACAAATGAGCAAAATCAGAAGAAAAATAAATTTTCTCAGATAATAGTGATGTACACTAAATTACAGAAAATTAATCTAACATAAAAGTAAAAGTTCGACCTCTCCTAATCGTACTTCCATTTTGCAGCCCACGCATCAAGACATTATAAAAAAAAATGCTAAAGTCAATTTCGGCGCTGACTAATAGAAAGGCCTTTTCTGAAATAAAAATTAAATTTCTGTAACGGTGAATGTGAGATAGGAAATTGACGTGATATAGGCTGCCTGGCAAAGTGTATCCTCTACCACAATTAAAAACTTTTGGAGAAACTCCAATCTTGTACATTTGACAAATGAAGCACAAAAGACTACAGAAGAGTGTACATATTGGATCAAATTTCCTCCTGATTTTTGAACCACAGTTACAGAATGTTTTTAATTTACATCGTCTGCTAATGATTACATTGAATGGATGAAGGAGTCGTCACATGCCCTGACATACAAATAAAAATAACACTTTAGTCATTTTAGTAAAAGAAGGGAAAGCAAACAACAGTGAAAGTTAATATAGCGATTGTTTCTCCAATACTAAAAATTGTGTTCTACAATCAAAAGAAGCTCTGTCGAACATTGCAACTTTTAAAAAGCATTTGTCCTAGCAAAACATTATGCCGGACACATTTTATACAACGTTAAATAATATTGAAGATTTTGTTTGGGAAAAAATTGTCAATTTGAAAAAGGAGGAAAATTTCTGACTTTTTTGTAAAAAGAATTAATTACTAGTTACATTAATAGAATATATCAGTGTGAATTTTTCTGCAGTCAGGTATGTGAGATAAATTATAATTTCTTTATAGTTACGAAGTTACGACTAAAATCGTCAAAATTAATTAATTTATTTTTTATCTTATAACAAAAATATTCACAAGAATATACTATATATAAATTCATTATTGACATGTTTGCATAAATTTAATACAACTTTACTAATAATATGTAATTGTCTGAGTGCAACGAAGACTCATACACAGCGCAGTATTACTTTGCCCCATATATAGCTACGATGGATATTAAAACCTTTCGTCAAGCATAACTCAAAAAATATTTAACGGATTTCGTTCAAATTTTTACAGCAGGTATATATAAAGGTGACAACGTCGTCTATTTATTACCAAGAATAAGTGTCAAACCGTTTGGAAGTTATATTAAAACTATAGATAAAAAAGCACAATTAAATTACATACGTCACTAAATTTTGTGCGTACGTCATTTTCACCGGCGGGAGATTTTCGCAGATAATCGGAATTGAAAAGTTCATGGAATACATGGAGCAAAAAAATATGCAAGCACTAATATTCAGCACAATAAAATATATTTCAATTTAATAAAAATGGAAAGTTAATCTGGAATTTTTTCTGTTTGAAAAGTATTAGAGATTAGTAAGAGTAGTATTAGTATTAGAGATTTGGCGTAAATCACACCATTAGCAGCTTTTTTGTTTCGCGTGTGTATGTTAGGAACAATTCTTTGATGTTTAAATAAAAGGTTTCGATTTGTGGCATTATTTCTTATTTTCTTTTCCTTTTTAGTATTTTAAATGGAATTAGTGAAAGGCGTGTATTTTAAATTAAATGAGTGAAAGACGTGTATTTTTAATGTATGTATTTCAAATGAAATCAGTGAAAGATTTATATTTAAATGAAATGAATGCAATATGAAGATGTTATGAGAAAAATATTTGACGATTTATCAACTGCGCCAAGTTAACATAAAAGTACCAATACATATGTGGGTACTTCTCTATTATCCCGTCGACCACTTTTCATAACAAAAAACTATCGCCAAATAAACGGGAGAACGTTGTCATTGAAATATCAAAATACATAAATAAATAAAATATAAGAATTTAAGGACACAATTGTTATTTTAATGAATGAAATAACTAATAAATCAGTAAAACATAATGAAAAATACACGCAAATGTCGCGTTAAAAACCACTTGATGACGTAACAAACACGTATAATGCTTCTGATATCAAGTAAATGGGACTGCATTTTTGGCGTTTAATCTAACAGTTTGGCGATAGTTTTTTGTTATGAAAAGTGGTCGACGGGATAATAGAGCAGTACCTCTATGTGAAATGAAACAAGGCACAGATGTCATATACGCACCACGTTGGCGCGATTTTTCCCTCCACCAGCTTGGGGAAAAATTTGTTTTTGAATATTAGTTACAAATAGTGTGACAAATAGTACACATGATTTTTTATTTCAATATAAAAATAAAATAACGTAATAAATGAAACAGCTTCTATTATTTTAAAAAAGAAATAAAAATAAATAAATAATAGTTTGATATAAATAAAGGCGCGGATGTCATATACGCACCACATTGGCGCGTTTGCAACAAAATGGCAATTTTATGCCTCACATGGTAACCCGGTTATTTTGTTTCAATTGTTGTTTATTCTTTTTTTTTTTATTTTAATTCTATAAATTGTTTTTATTATATATATCAATATTTATTTATATCAAACTATCATTTATTTATTTTTATTTCCCATTTTTGAATAATAGGAGCTATTTCATTTATTACGTTATTTTATTTTTATATTGAAATAAAAAATTACATGCTATTATTGAATGGTATTTGTAACTAATATTCAAAAACAAAGTTTTCGCCAAATTGGCGGCGGAAAAATCGCGCCAATCTGGTGCGTATATGACATCTGTGCCTAAATTAATATTGATATACATATAAAAATAATCTATAGAATTAAAATAAAAAATAAAAGTAAACAAACACAACAAACAGTTTTCGCCAAAGGGGCGGGGGGAAAATCGCGCCAACGTGGTGAGTATATGGCATCTGTGTCGGGATTTTTACCCTTTTATCTGTGCTTTCGGAAATATAAAAAAATTAAAAAATTCTTATATCAGGTGTATAATGTTTTGCATTTTTATACGGACCACTTCTCCATTTTAAGATTTTAAATGCTATTTATATCAGATATTTCTTTCTTGAGATTCCCACAAGTTCTTTCCGGTAATTTTTTTAGTTCGCTTATTAATTGTTTACAATTTGCCCCCCTGGCAATAACAATTATTTATCACAAAAAATGGGTACTTCTCTATTATCCCGTCGACCACTTTTCATAACAAAAAACTATCGCCAAACTCTAACACTAAATAAACGGGAGAACGTTGCCATTGAAATATCAAAATAAATAAAATATCAGAATTTAAGGACACAATTGTTACTTTAATGAATGAAATAACTAATAAATCAGTAAAACATAATGAAAAATACACGCAAATGTCGAATTAAAAACCACTTGATGGCATAACAAATACGTATAATGCTTCTGGCATCAAGTAAAAGGGACTGTATTTTTGGCGTTTAATCTTAGTTTGGCGATAGTTTTTTGTTATGAAAAGTGGTCGACGGGATAATAGAGAAGTACCCAAAAATGGCTTAGTTTTGTTAAATTTGTTTGTTATGTATTTTCATTTCTTATTAAAATATCGAAAATGGCAATAAAATTTTATTTTAGCACCGTACTTAATTTTTTAAAATGGCTCAAAAACATGGTTTAATAAACGTATATTTGTAAATATTTTAAAAAACATGTTTTTCCGCTCTCTAGAAAAAATTGTAACATTCTACAACTGCCTTTGGCACCAACCAGTACATAATACGGAACTTTTCCCTATTCAGATACACAGAAGAGGTTGGTCACAAACAAGAGTAATGCTAGCAACAATATTGTTTTAACTCTATAAGAGTTAGAAACAATAATGATATTAAATTCCCCGATTAGCTTAGGGCCCGATTACGGAACTTTCTCCTAGAAAAAAAAACTGTAGAAGTCTTTTACATTTGTTTCGAATGAAGCTCGATCAACAAAGTATTAATTGATAATACAAACAACACTAATATTAACATGGGGGCAAAAGTTTGAATTTAAGTGTATATATTTGGAACCCTCCCCCCCCCCAACCACCCACCAAAAAAAGAAAACGAAAGTTACAGAAATGAATTTAAAATGGCGTGCAGCCACCCTTTCTGACATAAGAAATTGGCTGCGAACCCGATTACGAAACTTTCACTTAACTTAATAACATGTATCTATTAGCCCTGAGGACAATTCCCCTTTCCAGTTATACGGACCTTGGGGCTTTTTTAAAAAGCTTGACGCAGTTCGGGTTGAAGAAGTTGAGATTTACTGTCAAATGACATAAACTACTATGAAAATAAAACTGGTGAATTATTATGCTGGTTTATGTATGTATTTAAAAAAATTGCATCTGATTACACTCTTTAGATAAATTACTCCTGTTTGCATTTAATAACAGATAAACGGCTTCCGTTTACTAAATTGTTCAAATATTGGGAAGAGTTGGCGAGAGATAGATAGACGTGTAAACAAAGGGGTAGACAGACGGGTAGAGAGACGGATAGCGACAGAGATAAGCTAACGGGTAGCGAAACGAATAGACAGACGGGTAGCGAGGCAGGTGCAAAAAAAGGTTGACAGAGGGGTAGTGAGATGGGTAGGGAGACGGGTAGCGTGGTGGATAGAGAGACGAGTACAGAGACGACTTGACAGACGGGTAGAGAGAGGGGTATATAGACAGACAGACGTGTTGATAGACGAGTAGTGTAACGGGAAGCGAGACAGGTAGAGACACGATTAAAGAGTCGGGTAGAAAGACAGACGGATTCTGAGACGGGTATATAGAAGAGTAGAGAGACAGTAGACAGATGAGTTCGGAGAGAGACACAGCTAAGACATACGAGTAGTTAGACTGGTAGACACGTTTGTAGCAAAGCATGTTATCAATGTGGTTTGAAGTATACGAGTTTCTATAAATAGTTATACAAATAAACAAAGGAATTTTTTTTAATTCAAATATTAAATATTTGATTTAATATTTCAATATTTAATATTTTATTTTTTAATATTTTATTTAGATATTTGTCACAAAGAAAATGTTGCAAAAATTAAATTAAATTTGCGTTAAACTACGCTTGCTAAAATACGCTATTGGCTGCAAATCTGATTATGTGACTTTAAAAATATCGTTTTAAAAGATCCGGCGGGTTTTTTTTTTAAGTTTTGAGCAATTCCCGCTTAAGAAAATGAGATTATTTGCCAAATGTTATAAAAAAATGCATATGAAAACATAACAATATATGAATTTATATATGATATTTTGTAATTATATCATTTAATATGATATTTTGTAATTATATGATATTTTGTAATTATATGATATTTTGTAATTATATGATATTTCATAATCATATGATATTTTGTAATTATATCATGTTGTATCTTTATCTATCTCTTGTCTATCATATTCTGTATATTCACTTAGATTCTTGTTGATATCTTCTTTATATCGTAATTGTTAACTTTATGTTCTCAGCAATATCACTCAGACTAATCCCTTTGAGGGAAGTCCTAGTTTTATTTAATGTGTATTGAAATTGAATGTTTTAAATCCGCCATATTGGAATTTCACATTAACGAATTTTTCAGAATAACGAACTTCAACGGTGGTCTCTATAAATTCGTTGTAACGATATTTTACTGTATATCAATTTCAACATGTCTGAATTATCGTAACATTATTAAAGTTCACCGCAAAGGATTTTTCCACCATACACTGTAATGTAACGGTATTCCTTTGTCCCTGTACATGGTAATCCCTGTAAATGTACGATGAATGTTATGCGCACCATTTTCTATACTAAACAATCTGCACTGCGTTTCATTAATATGTATAATTTTCAATATTTCTGAGATGGTCTAACATCATTAAAAATCACTGCAAACGATTTTTCCTCCATAGACCGTAGTGAAACGGAATACTTTTGAGTGTGTCTGTAAATTATCCATAAATGCTGCACACTTCATTTTCAATGCCGAACAAGCCATGGTAAACATTAATTGCAACTATGTTGTTGTCTTTTCAAGTATATATGAAAGGGTTCTAAAGTATAGTGAACTGGCAACATTGGTCTTGACAGGTTCGGGTAAGCGGTGTTCTACTGTATTAATATACATTATTTTTTTATGAAACAGGGTTAATTCTCAGTATTCCTGATTAGTTAATAAACGACAGTAAAAATATTTAAAGTTATTATTAGCCATATTTTTATTTATTAAGTAAGGCAATACATCATCATTTCATATAAATCTGCTTTTGAAAAACACTTAGACCTATGTTTCACCATAATTACATGATACCGAGAACATTGTGTTCAGTTAAACATTGTGATAATCGATATACTTAGCACTACGATATTACCAGGGCTACACTAGATACCGGGCTTGCTCATTCATTATCATGACGCCACAAATGGTGGCTGGCCGCTACCAGCGATTGGTGCAAAGCCAAACGACAAAAGGAAAGACATACAGCGATTGGCACAAAACGACGTGCTCGTCGGTTTGCACCAATCGCTGGTCGCGGCCAGCCACCTTTTGTGACGTCATGATAATGAATGAGCAAGCCCGGTATCTAGTGTAGCCCTCATATTACAGAGCAAGTATTAAAAGTATTTTGGAAGCTAAATAGTTGAAATCCTTTATGAATTACGTTATAAAAATGTAATTTTATCGTATTTTTGAAGGTAATTATTAAGGTAATGAAGTATATTATTTTGCGATCAAGCGTATTATTTTGCATTCTCTTTTAAACAGCTATTGAAAGAATACCATGCATGTCATTTTTCCATTTTTTCAAGTGAATTAAATATTTTTCGACTTTTTAGTGCAATTTATTTTACTCATTTAAATGCTGTAAAATAATGTGTTAAACATTGTGATAATCGATATACTTAGCACTACGATATTACCAGGGCTACACTAGATACCGGGCTTGCTCATTCATTATCATGACGCCACAAATGGTGGCTGGCCGCTACCAGCGATTGGTGAAAAGCCAAACGACAAAAGGAAAGACATACAGCGATTGGCACAAAACGACGTGCTCGTCGCTTTGCACCAATCGCTGGTCGCGGCCAGCCACCTTTTGTGACGTCATGATAATGAATGAGCAAGCCCGGTATCTAGTGTAGCCCTCATATTACAGAGCAAGTATTAAAAGTATTTTGGAAGCTAAATAGTTGAAATCCTTTATGAATTACGTTATAAAAATGTAATTTTATCGTATTTTTGAAGGTAATTATTAAGGTAATGAAGTATATTATTTTGCGATCAAGCGTATTATTTTGCATTCTCTTTTAATCAGCTATTGAAAGAATACCATGCATGTCATTTTTCCATTTTTTCAAGTGAATTAAATATTTTTCGACTTTTTAGTGCAATTTATTTTACTCATTTAAATGCTGTAAAATAATATTTTTCTTTGAATAAATTTAATTCAATTTTAACAGAAATTAAATACGTTACCAACTTAATGTTAAAATAGACGAATTCTCTTTGATTTATTATTTTTTAACAGCAAGTTAGCGACAATTCGTTAATAGAAAATAATAAATTATGAAGGGCAATAAAGTATGCAAAAAAAGAGTATGCTTAAATAATTTAACTTGAATTAAAGTAATCTTTGCATTTATGAAACATCATTTTCCAATAATGCAACACACTCAAAAATTTGGTCTGTTATATCACATTTTGATTGGTTATTACTGATCGAATTTTGATGAAGAGCCATTAATAATTTTTAAACATCTCACTTTTTCCTGGTAGGAAGTTTTATTTCATTTTTGTCACAGTCAATTTCTTGGTCTATTAATAATCAATCTCACTTCAAAATTACTTTTGAAAAATAATGTACAAAAGCAATTTTAATTCCACTCGGTAGGATTAGGAAAAAATATTGTCTTCATTACACGATGAATAGTACATCTTTAACATTAATTGTACATAGAAAATGCTGGGGAAAAACGAAATTGTCCTCATTAACAAGAGATACATCTTAAGTGAAGACACATTAACGACAGCCTACTGTATTGTATATTTGTAGTGTATATTTTTAAATAACTGTAAGTCGTCATCTTTTTTAAATATTTTAAAAGAAATTTCATATTTCATTTCAGAATTACATATGAAAAACCAATTTAAGAACCTAATTGTTGTACAAGATAGAACACATTTTGTGTGATAAAAGTGAATTAATATTTAAAATAAAACGAATTTGTTCGAAATCTAAGTGAGTCTTTGAAAAATTGTTTTAAAATTTATTAATAGAAACAGTTTTAAAATTTTATTTTGAATTTCTGTATAAATAAAGAATTATTGGCATCGTGAAAATTTTGAAATTACGTTTTTTGTTGGATTTACAAGTTTTGGGATCTCCTAAACACGATTTGGCTATTTTAGAAAAGTATCCATCCGTCTGCGTGTAACACATTTTTCGAACACTCTAACTCAAGAAATAATTCACGGAATTTCATAAAACTGTACATTCAGTTGGACACTCAAATACATTAGAGCTGATCACATTAGGTACCTATGCACATTTCCCAAATAGTGAGCTGCTATAGTATAGTTTTCACAACTCATTTGATAACTGTACTGCAATAACAAGAACATGCAATTTAATCAAACTATGTATTTTGTTAAAATAGTTACATAAATTTGTCAGGATTACATTTTTGTTCATATCACCTAAAAGGCAGCGCTATTATGTTGTGATAATGACGATTTTCTTAAAATTTATATATGAAGAACTAATGAACAGTATTTCTCAAAAAATTATATTCTGTTTGGCGTTGATATAAAGATTAGTGCTGATTGTAGATGATTAGTGCTGATTATATTTTAGTGTATGTTACCCAACAGGTTGTACTGCTATGCTTTATTTTTTCACGATAACCGTGGTAGATATATTTCACTAACTAATACACAGAATTTCATCAAACTACATATTTATTTAGGTTTTGACTAGAACTGATGCTGATTATGTTTTGGTTCATATTCCCTAAATGACGATGCTCCTTGTCTGTATTTTTCCCAATTTCTCTGATAGTTATATCTCAAGACCAAATGACAGAAAATACACCAAATTTTTTATTCAGAAAGACTTAGACATAATATGATGCTGATGATATGTCGTTTTACATAGCGTAACTGGTAGTGCAGCTATGTTGTATTTTGAACGATTTCTTTTATCGCGATATCTTTAGGATGCTATTGCACCAAATTGAATATCGAAGATCTTTATTAAGGAAATTTATGCTGGTTCATTTCTGGCTTTCATGACGCTACGAGTGGGACTTATATGCTACACTCTTTGTGTGGAACATTATAGCTGTTTCCCAGTTTCTCTAAGATAGAAATGCACGAAATATTATTTTCATATAAAGGATTAAAAATATATGCTGATCTAATTCTGAATTATATTCTCAACAGCGGAGGTGATGTTGCGCTTAAACTCAATGATCACTGTAACTTCTGTTAAATTCAAGGAAATGCACTATTTGCATTATATATGATGAAATTATATTACCGTGTATTCCGGAGTATAACTTGCACGCACAATTTGATTATAGTTTTTGCATGGATAAGCAAATCAAACAAACAAACAAACAGACAATAACCATTTTAAAATATGATCATTTCCCACGATTCCAAATCAGCCATTTGGTGACAATGGGATATCAATACATTTTTCTTAGCCTAATCATTCTTATTAAAATAAAACCAACTAGCATTCAATAATTATATATCAGTTAAAAAATGCATTAAACAATTCCTTGATGTCGATTTAATTTTTTTTTCTGAGCCAAACAGCTCTTAATCAAATACGCCAACTAACCAACTAACGCAAATTAACCAATGACATAGTTAATTACATAATCAATGGAGTAATGTATGAAACAATCCACTGAAGTTGGTTTAATATATATTTTTTAATTTCCTGTTTTTATGATTCCGTACTTAAAAACTAAAAAAACGGCCCCATT
Source organism: Maratus michaelseni (assembly GCA_963931845.1). Taxonomy (NCBI): domain Eukaryota; kingdom Metazoa; phylum Arthropoda; class Arachnida; order Araneae; family Salticidae; genus Maratus; species Maratus michaelseni. The sequence goes on along the minus strand of OZ007593.1, from coordinate 198,769,038 downwards.
ATAAGATCACTCGTGTGTCTGACTATCGGTCGGTTTCTCAAATGGAACGTGAAAAATTCACACTTGGCAGAGTTATAAAAGCTATTGACCCACATCTGTATAAGTTATTAGCCATTCACAAATATTTTTAGAAAAAAATTCCGTTGGGTGTTAATTAAGTTAACTTAATTATATATATATATAACTTAATTATATATAACTTCAATTTAACTTAATTATATATATATATATATATATATATATATATATATATATATATATATATATATATATATATATATATATGGTGCGGTATCGTTCGAAATACCTCGTTATGCCGAAATCAAAAATATATTTGATTTAAGTTTAAGTATTACATTTTTAGGGATATCGATATCAATGTGCTCCAAAAAATATTTTACACCTACCTAATTTCCGAATCTACTGAAACTAAAATGGTGAAAAGAAATAGGGGTTGTAGGGTTTTATTTAAACCTTGCTGGAAAACTATAGTGATTATCTCAAGTCACATATCTTTTGCGAAAATCCATTTTTACGTTACACACACACTTTACTTTGTAGGAACTCAGCGGGGGAGTTGAGGGGCGCTCGATGTGTTCTATCGAAAAGGAATAATCCAAGGTTTATTTATAATGATTTTCTAAAAAAATTGTCAGTAATATTAACCTATAAACACAGCGAGTGTTTGTACACTGATAAAGACACGGCCGGCGCTTTCTGTGCGCCATCTGCTTTTAAATCCTAAATAACAACTTTTAATAATATATTTGTGTAAAGTAATGTCTAGTAATAGTTTAAAAGCAATAAACATCGAATTGTTAAGACATAGTAATTTAATTCTAATTTATCACGTGATTACTTTGCGATTCACCGTTGGTTTTCATTGAGTGGCGCATTCAACATGACACATGTGTTTTTAAATGTTAATTAAAAACCTATCTAGAAAAAACGCGGTACGGATCAAGGCTGCGTCGCAACTTTTCGACCTCACTTTCGAAGCTCACTTGGCGCAATTCCAAGTTTAAACTTTGTACGAAGTCTGTGTTTTATATAAGACGAATCATAGTGATAAATATTCAACGCTTTTTATTCCAATTGAATTCAGTTATTGAAGGCAATCATTCAAAAATGATTCATAGAATAATTGCAAGAGAATAAAAGTCAGTAGTTTTTAAAGAGTCGCTTATATCTCAATATGTAATTCTATTTTATAATGAAATAACTTTTCAAATATTCAATAAACATGTCTGCAAGTATTATGAGTTTATGTTTAAAAAAATAGTCAGAAAATTTCGCGTTGTTCAACTTTTTTTTTTAATTGACTTAAAATTGTCTATTGTTGAGTCAAATAGGATTGGCAAGTGATTTCTCATAGTCAACTCTCCGACCTCTTTCCGAAGTATGGTTGGCACTCTGCCAAGTTTAAACTCTGTATACGGTCTTTAGTTTTGAGTGAGAAATATTCATCGTTTTCATTCCAATTTAATTCAATTAGGACATGTGGCACTGTTTTACGTATACGAGTAGTATATTGCATTTGAAATGTTCTTATAATTAGTTTCATTATTTACAATTTTTCACGATTTTTTTTTATTAAATGTCTTGCGTTGTATTATATCCCTATCTTTTAGACGTTACTAGGTATGTCACTTATTCTTTTAGCAAAGTTTTTCTGTTATAATGCAGTAATAATTAATAAATTTATCGTACGGAAGCCTTTGCATGCTAGTAAAACTCGCACTTGACAGATTATTTAAAAATTTATTTTATAAACAGGTGAATGTTTGTTCAAAGTTTAAGATTTGTACAAAATCTTTGTTATAGATAATGTTTGAGATAATCAATGTTTTAGATAATCTCTGCTTTAGATAATTTGTTTAAGATAACAACAATAAATAAATAAATATGGCATAACTTCAAAAGAAATTTTTTTTATGAAAAATGCAGACTGCATACAAGTTTGTTCCGCGCTGAGGAATATTTTCTTCAATATAGGTTTTTTTTTATTCCTTGAAATTATCCAATATGAATGTAACATTCATTTTTCCTCTCGTGAGATTCTGTGGTCATTGTTGTCACTGGACAACAAATTTGAACTTTTGAACCCAAATCGATATCAGTTGTTTCTTAGTCAGTTTTTTACGCTGATTCTGAATCTAGTTTCAGATTTTCACCAGCACGTCCATATTCTCAGGTATTTGCATATTTCTTATTTTTGCAAACTTTGAAATTTGTGTACGGAAATTTAAGGATAAAGCAATATCATACTGGCTTTTTGGTTTTATGTTATTAATGGCCAGTTTACTTTACAAAATTGTTGTGTCCGAGATTATACTGCCATGTGACCGTGAAATATTATGCCTAATTTGCATATTTTTCATGTTTTTATAATAACGTTTCTTGACGTCCAAATATTTTTGCCATATGAGTACGCTAACATGTTTCTAAATCAGTTTTTTTACGCTAATTTCGAATCTAGTGCCCGATGTCTTCTATCACTTCTAGATTTTAAAAAATACGAAATTTTTATTTTTTTTTGTCAAAAAAGCCAGAATACGCTTTTATGCTACTTTGTGATCTACTTCAGCTATTTAGATTCTACTACTGTTTTTCAATTGTTTTTTGATTATACCTATTTGTGATTATGTCCCTGATAGGTATCTCACACTGTTAACCCTTTTAACAAGGAGGTACTCTCCCCTAAAAAGCATTTCTTATCAAACGTTTGCAATCCCACACAAACGTAGATATTCATTTTACTCAAAAAAACGACATGATAGAGGGAAACGGATTACAGATTCGAATCTAGTCTAGAGAAACTTTACATCAATTCTGTGACAATTACTTTAAAGTTGATAGCAATGTAAACCATTGAAAAACATAAGGTTCAATAACTGACATGTAAATGTTAAGAATATGCAGACTGCGAAATTTATCTGAAGCAAATTTTCCAGTAATCATAAACTAGAAACCGTAAATCAATCTGACGTTTTTTGTACCTAAAATATGCATAAAATGGCACACAACGCTTCATTTTGCATACACATAAATATGCAAATTTCTCAAAAACTGGACGACTTAAAGAAAAATGGAAAAATGTAAATACAAAGAAAAAAAATATTCAGAATCAGCGCAAGAAACTGATTTACGATCAAATATTTTCATCTAAAGGAACTTTTTCGTGTTCACAGTGTAATTTTTCTGTCATTGCTGATGTAGTGTTTTTTGAAATATATATAAATTATATTATTTATATAAATTTTTATATTAGTTATATTATTTCATTTTATTTTTATTTATTTTTTAAATATTACTAAATATCATGATTGAATGAAATTCATCCATTTTATCTTAAAAAATTTCTGCGCCATTTCTATTATTTTTTATGAAATGAATGATTTTTATACGTTTTAAATATTGCCTATTTTTTTCAGAATAATTATGTGTTTGGATATATTGTATTTTAATGCTTTTTATTGCTGTGCAGATTTCTAAATCCTCAAAAAAAATTTATATAAGTCTATTTTGTATTATAAGGTAGCAAATATCTATAAATATATTTTTTGTAAGTTAAATTGTTCATAAAATAGATAAAAATTCTCAGAATCTAATTCTCAGAATCTCTACTCGTAAAAACAATTCTTCTTCTAAATACTAAGCGATATCTGTTAATACGGAACTTTAACATTGCATCAGTTTAGGCATGTAGCAGAATTCTTTAATGAAGTGTAAGAGAAATCACCAGAATATTTACGGAGTGTTTTATTGCTAGTAAAATCCGATTTAGCTGAGTATTAACAATAAAAAATGTAGCTAAGTGAAACTAACATTGATTTAACGGCATTTTGATTGTGGTAACTGCAATGTCGTGGGATAAGAAGATATTCACAGTTTATGTGTAATTTAGTGTTACTTTTCATAAAAATGTATATACCGTGCCAGTTAATAGATTAAAAGAGTATGCACTGTTGGGGCAATTTTTGGCATAGTAGAGGAACATAATCAAAAATCGCATTTTTAACACTTTTCGGAAACATTAAATTGTGTTTATGAGTTCGGTTTGCATTGTGCTGTAAGCGTTTTGCCCGTATTTTGCCGTTTCCCTAAAACAATTTAAATCGGCTCTAGACGAAAATATTTTTAACAAAATTGTATTTTAAGATATATATAAAATAAAGAGATATGAAGTGTATTTTAGAAACACACGGGGAAAGAAAATTTAAATTATTTTAAGTTTTACAAATATATTTATGAAAATGCAGGAAAGTCCTCAGACGCTCAGAGGGCTAGACGTCTTGCCTTCTGACCGCATTCTAACTCTCCTAAATATACTCGGATTATTATGTAATTAATATATGTTATTGAGGTTTATCATGTCATGTTCGATATTGAAAATTATGTGTTATCAGTTTTAGTTCGTTTACACGGGCATTGAAAAGAATTTCGTTAAATCATGGTGGATACGCCGATACCTCAGACATTATTTAGCACTACAAAAGAAAAAAACACACAATCTCAATAAAATAACTTACTAGCGGACTGCAACTCTTTTAATTTCTCACAACACTAAATAAAAAGGTCGAGAGCCGAGATTTACACAACTTCTCAGATCGGCATCTCGAACCCAACTCACAATCACAAGTGTTTTTTTTAAACAAACATTTTACATAGACGGCGCTTCTAGCGGCAACATACCGCCGGGCCTTGAATGTTGCTAACATTCAATAATATAAATGCAATATAATTCAAACACAATCTCTAAATGAAAAATACAATCTCAAAAAAAATTTCTTCTCAAAAATACTACACTAAATAAAATACTAAATTTACAAATATAAACACAAGAATGTAATACACTGCAGGAAAAGTATATAGTTTAATGAAACAAATGTATGAATTTAAGTAGTTAATAAACCATCATTCACATATGGCAGAACAACAATTTTTGTGACTGGCCTTTTAGAAAAGAGATATGCAGGATTTTGTTTGGAAGGTACATAATTCCACTGATCAATCGAAATTAAACTTTGTATAATCGATACTCTATTTGCGACAAATGTCTTTAGATCATTCGACTCCTTTTTTAACCATGCAAGTACAATAGTACTATCTGTCCAAAAACAAGTTTTAGAAACTTCTTGCTTTAGAGCACTTAACACTTTTTGCATCAACTTAGATAATAGAACTGCGGCAGAAAGTTCTAGGCGAGGGATAGTAATATGCTTTAGATGAGCCACTCTAGTTTTACTAGTGAGCAGTTTGATAGCAGAATCACCATAAGAATTAATAGATTTTACATAAACGACCGCACCATAAGCAAGTTCAGAAGCATCTGAAAAACCATGCAATTCCACACAATTAGATTGTTCTACAAATCCAAATCTTGGGATATTGATCATATTTACAGTTTTTAAGGAAATAAGAAAATTAGTCCATTCGATATTTTATTTCACTGGAAGATAATCACACCAATCTATTTTCAGCAACCATAATTTTTGGAGGAAAACCTTGGCCTTTGTAATTATTGGACCTATAAAACCCAACGCGTCAAATATTCTGGCAATATGTGATAATACTGAGCATTTGGTATACCTTTCACTTTGCTCTATAATTAAATTAAATCCAAAACAATCTGGTTGCGGCTTCCACAATATTCCCAAAGTTTTTGTCTCATTGGAAAATGAATATTCAGATATTGTATTATTACACAAAAGAGAAGAATTATTTACTGACCATTTGTGACGATCCATGTTTCCCTTCTTTAACAAAGATATCAGTTGTTGTTGGATCTCTTTAGCTGTGTCTAGATCATCAGCACCTGTCAAAATATCATCCATATATACGTCTTGAAATTAGACATTTGAAGCTAAAGGCAATTCCTTTCCTTCATTTCTAGCTAGCTGCGTAAGGGTTCTTGTTGCTAAAAAAGGGTCACTCGTTGTCCATATGTCACCGTACATAATTTATACACCTTAACTGGTTCATGTACCTCAGGTTTAAACAAGATTCTCAATAAATCTCTCTGACTCGAATGTATCAATATCACACGGTACATTTTTTTAATATCTGCTACAAAAACAAATTTGTGCTTTCGAAATCGCAACATTATACTAAATAACACATCTTTGATTGTTCCTCCGTTATACTGCAAACTATTTAAAGATTTTCAGGTAGAAGTTAAGGAGCTAGCGTTAAAGACAACTCTTAATGGTGTGCTACTTGATTCAGCACGGAACACGCAATGATGGGGTATGTAATAAGTGATATCTTGTTCTTCAGATTCTATCACCTCTTCCATATGACCCATACTTAAATATTCTTGCATACAGACTTTATAAAGATCATTAAATTTAGGTTCTCTAACTAAGCGATTCCATAATGAATTAAAAACTTTCATAGCATTTTTCTTTGATTCTCTAAGACAAGATGGGTCTTCCTTAAATGACATTTTTACCATGTATAGCCCTGTTGCAGTTCTGGAATAATTTTTCAGAAAATGTTCTTCACAAATTTCTGATTCCTTATTTCTAGAAACTTCAGACTCTCTCTCAATGTTTTCTATTTCTCAAAAATCTTGAATTACCCTTTCTAACTCCAAATTATCTCGATAATAAGTATTTTTATTACTCGCTCTAGAATTGTCAACCACGGGTTTCCCCTTTGACGTATAATATAAATCCATTTCCCGAGATAATACAATGGGAGAAAACCACGATTATGCTTGTCTAACATTTATAAAATACATGACATCTTTATCAAGCGTTTGACAAATCTTATCAGAAACTATTAACTGTTTTAAAGTTTCGAAATCTGTCACATTTCTCAATTTTAAATAATAATCCCAACTCGTTGTTAATCGGGATGCAAATTGTACATATGTTTCATTAGGATGACGTTGTACTTTCCTAAAATGTTCTAAACAAGACTGGGGGGTTGGCTCAAATTCTCTAAGTACTGTTGTAGCCTTTACTTTTGAATAATCTTCTCATACCCCATCTTTAATGTATGTAATAACGTTTGTTGCCCTTTCTCCTAACAGATTTAGAAGAATTTCCGATTTATATTTTTCTGGGACATTTTTAGAAATAAAGGCTCTTTCTAACGATGGAAAAAAAATAACCCCAACCTTCTGATCTAGATGGAATTTTAATCGTTAACGTTCGCACACTTTTAATCAGAGAGTCTAAAGATTCTATACTATCTTTTTTTTTCGAGATCACTTAAATTATCATTTTGGTTTCTGCACGGACCTTAGCCAACTCAATTTCTAACTTTGCATGTTCAATTTTTAATTTCTCAAGATCTAGTAATTTTGATTCCTCATTTTTTCATTCCTCAATAAAACTGTTTGCTATGTCTTCAACCAGTTTATTATCTGCTTTATAATTCGAACTTTCCTTTATTAAATTTATTAAATCACAAATAGTTAATTTGGAATCTGATATATCTATGTCTAATTCAGCAGCAATTCGCTGATAATCTTCCTTTTTTGCACCTTTAAACATTGTATTATAATTGTATTATAAATACAATTCACAATAAAATAAATAAAACTGACGTACCTTTATTTATTAATAAATCTCCAAATCTGATAATTCTACATTGAAAAGATGTAATCCACTTTTTCTATTCTTAAATTAGTTCAATAATAAAAAAATATCAGTTCTTCTCTGCGTAAACACATTCACAGTTTATTTTTTCGTATTACGAAATTCTCAAGGTTAATCGAAATTAATTTTCTTCTGGAATAAAAAAAAAAAAAAACTTCATCGGAATTTTGAATCACAATATTTTGTACTTCAATAAAAACAATACGATGATTTAATTTTAGTCTTACTCATTCTAATTACTTGATATAATTACAAACACAATTTTATCTTCTGCAGACGATTACAAAAAACATAAACATCGAAAAATTCCTTTTGTTCTTTCTCCGGCGAGAGGAGACCAATACTATGAATGCGCCGATAACTCAGTTATTATTTAGCACTACAAAAGAAAAAAACACACAATCTCAATAAAATAACTTACTAGCGGAATGTAACTCTTTTAATTTCTCACAACACTAAATAAAAAGGTCGAGAGCCGAGATTTACACAACTTCGCAGATCGGCATCTCGAACCCAACTCACAATCACAAGTTTTTTTCTTTAAACAAACATTTTACATAGACGGCGCTTCTAGCGGCAACACATGGTATATCGAGAAAAATCGTTTCAAGTGTATTTTAATGTTATTATATTATTTGAAATATATCGAAATTGATGTATATAACTGTTGTGCACTACAAGATGCTAACTATAGCATATGGCCTACATAGAATTTATCTTTCATTGACAGAGACACGCAGGTAATTTGGTTACAGTACTGTCTATGAGTGAATATTTCTCGCAGTGCGACAAGACTATACAATCAAATTCCAATATTTTTCATATGTTTCTGATATTGCTGACATTGGATTTTCAAATGTGTTATGCGTTATTCCAATTATTCTCTTAGACGTCATTTTTCAAATTATTAAACTGTGATGATTTTTTACTGTATTCTGAAGGCGTTGGAAAGTGTCTCATAACTTAAGCTTGATGCAGGATTATTTCTTTCTTCTAATTTATAAAATCTAACATTACTTTTTATAATTAGAAAAATTGAATTATATTGTATAATTTTTCTCAGTGTTTCAGCCTGAAAAGAATTTAGTTAACTACAGTTTCTTTCTATAAAAAAGGGAAATATAAAAATAAAATAATAAAGAAATAACCGGTATTTCTTTACAAGTTTGTGGGTATTATCTTTCAAAGCACATTGTTACAAAACTATCTGATCTACAGATTAGAAAAGAAAACACTGATGTTTTGGATAAACGAATAAAGATATATGTTCAATTAAATCTTTGCGTTAAAATTACCTTTAAAAACTTACAAACATAAATTTTAACAATTAAAAGAGAACTCTTAACATATCAAATAAGTGACTAATTTATTATTATTTTTTAAAATATATAATTTATATAAATTTCTCTAATTCCTAAAAATATACTAAAAAATGCAAAATATGGGATGAAATAAAACTTCTCTTGTAAAAGTATTATTAACAAGTAATATATAAAAAAAATAAAGTCATATCCTAATTTTTAATCATAAATATATAAAATAAACCCGTGCAGCATTAATGTCCCACGTTATCTTTATTGAACATTTTTTTATAGTCATCGTTACGGTATTTTATTTTTGTGTCATCACTAATTTGAGGAAAATCTTTCATTTCATTTATGAAAACAATAGGAGATTTTTTTTTCTCCCATATAAAACTAAAATTAATTAATTTAATTTAATTAATTAATTAATCTTTGAAAAAACTGTATTAACATCAAGTGTCATCCACTACAAGTTTAAAAAAATGTATTTGTACTTGAGTGGATGAATAGGAAATATTTTATTAACGATTGAAAATTTGAACAAGATAAGTAAATATATAGAGAGTATGAGCTAATAGTAGGAATTGAAAAAAAGAAGTACTAATTAGTTGTCACATGCAGTGGAATGGACTTTAGGTCTTACCATATTGTCACAAACATTGAAATTGTTGATATATTCGAAAAACATTACAATAAAAAATTACTTCTAGTGGTTATCTAATGTTACAATTGATCCTATTATATATAAATAAATGTATTTATCGCTTTATCAACTTGTTTCTTAAAAAGAAAACTTAATAGTTCAAATTTAAAAGTTTTGGGTTTTTTCCGAATATTTTTATATTTATAAAACTTTAATAAGTAAATTTGTTTTTTTGGATGTTTTATGTTACAGGAGTGAAAATTTCATTTAGAGTTTTATAGAAGTATTTACTGTGCAATAGACAATTAATTACGATTAAAAAGTCATTCATAGCATAATTTTGGTACAAAAAATGTATTAATCTATATTAACGATGTTTAAAAAAGTTTAAAAAGAAAAATTAATAAACTTTCGCTTGAAGTCATGAGGACAAAAATTAAATTTAAAAGAAAGTGCGATATTTTTTTTTTATTTATTTCGCTTATGCTTCGCAGTCTGCTTTTGATTTCAATGATTGCATTATCCAGCAATCTATTTCAAATAATTATAAATGGAATTGTTTTTAAAAAGAAAATAGTTTAAAGAATTGTAATTATGCCGGTACATATAATTGCGAATTACTTTAATGAGGTATAAAATTTAGTTTTTATTATTATTTTTATTTTTATAAAACGAAAATATTTCTTAATTAAAATGTGACGAAATCTAAAAATGTAAAATGTAATTTTTGTAATTTTTATTTCTTTAATAATAAACAGAAATTTCTTTTAAATTTGCTTACAAATATAGATAGAGAAATACAGATTCTCTTTCAAGATAACAATGTAAATAAACAATCCTATACGAGAATAACTAAAATGCAAAATTTTTTATTTTCCAAAGTAATTATGAAGTATGTATTTAACATAATTTGGAGATGTTTTTCTTATGAATGCATATAAATAAATATTTCGTAATTTCCAATTTCAAAATACTAAAATTTGATTGGTGAATCGTTTCTTTTCAAGCAGATACAGATCACAACATTTTTTTTTATAATTGTTTTAAATAACTATACGCTTGACAAAGGTATTTATTTATAGAATTTTATAAAGTAAAAATAATTTCAAGACTACCCGTGTAGTATCTAAAGGTAAAATTTATTGAAGAAATCAAATATAATATCAAAATTTTAGTCATAATACTAAAATTTCCAAAAGTTTGTTACACTTTCAATATGGATGGTGTCCCGAAAGTTTTTATTAAAACAAACGGAAACTAGTCGTTGGGGGCCATCGTAATACTTACCCATCATGGATATGCATAATGTAAAATATTAAAATAAAAATGTGTAAACTACTTATAAAATGCATTGCAATTCAAATAAAATCGTGGCTTGATGACGTCACAAACTTTAAAGGCTCGATTACTGAATTGCTTGAAAGAGGTTTTTCCTTATAACTCCAAAAATAATAATCCTATTAACTAGCGGTTTATTGCATCTGATTAAGCGTCAAATTTCCAATTAAAATATCTCTTTGAAGTGAAATGTGGATGAAATACAGGGTCATGAAAAATCGAAGAGTGTGGAAAATAGGATTCCAAATATCTCGGCAACTAATTATCCGATCGACTTCATGCTTTATGTAAAATTTATGTTTTTTTATTGTCTTTTATATTCATTTCTTAAAATAAACAATTTCGAAAATTTTTATATACCTTTTATCAGAACGAATATTTCGAGGGTCCGAATAAAATAGTTCCGGTTAATCGAGGTTAATGAAATGAAATAGGCTTCTTCCCATTATTACATACTAAGTACATACCAAATTGCAAGTCTCTATCTCAATTTTTTCGGGAGATAGAGCGTTTACAGACACACACACACACAGACACACAGACACACAGACGGACGGCAATTTTTTTTTTTCTAAAAATATGTTTTTCGGAATCTCCAGTGTCTGAAACGTGTAAATCCGTCAAAAAAAATTTTTTTGATTTTCAAAACGATTACAAGACTTACCCTATACTACGTATGATGGGTAAGTAAAAATAAACAATTCCCAAACGAATGGCTATTTTTGTTTTGCTTTTTTGTCCATGCGACAATTTTGTGGTTAAACAATGCTGTGTGTCACTCTCTTTTCTTGGTTTTCTATACGAGACTGTACATATCTTAAAGATAAATTTAATAAAAATGTAAAACAAAACGTATTACAATATTTAATTTTAATTGTATCGTGATTGCAGAATTTTATTAATTCGTGTATATCGATTGTTTTGCTGTATATTTATTTAAAAAAGAGTTTTAATGTAAAGCACAGAATGTGTAGAATGGTAGAGATATTAAGGGGTACACATATAGCTGTACATTGTAAAAAAAATCTGTGAGGTTATTAAGAATTTTCTAGGAAACGGGGATGCGTAGAACATTTCATGTAACTGCAATAAAAAAAATAAAAATACACGGGTAACAGCTAGTATATATATATATATACTAAAACACAATTATACATTTACATTAACCACGCTATATAGCCAAAAACAAATAACAATATATCAACTGAACTCTGGAATATATATATATATATATATATATATATATATAAGCTTATTGCAAAAATTAACAATTGAAACAGAAGCAACTGACCATGAAATTATTACCCCATATAGAACTGTCAAATTACATTCAGTCAGACCTCGTTATATGGTCACCCGTGGGAACCGTTGAAAAGTGACCATATATGCGGGGTGACCATATATGCGATAAAAGAAAATTAAAGGCTATTTTTAATCTTAAACATGTTTGTCAACATAAAAAAAGCTAAAAACATGAAGTTTTTAAAAACAGAAGTGTACATAATATTAATTAATTATTTTATTTTAATTTAAGTATGAAACTGAATAGGATAATACATACTACTATAATAGAAATTAATGCATTACTTACAGAATAGTTAGGAATGTACAGTACGGTGTTTGAAATACTCCTTTATGCAGGATTGTCTTTGTTTCGGTTTCTCTGTTGTTAGCACTACCTTTTCAAGATTATTAACAGTTTTAAAATGTTCTTCTGAAGCTTCTGAATGCGCAAAAAAACACCTAACAACGTTCAGTGCCTTGAGAGCTTCTGCCTGAGTTACAGGCTGAATTTCCAATTCACCATCACTCTCTTCATCGTTGCTTCCGGAAGCATTTGAATTTAACACTTCGGAGACAATTCCAGTAATGGACACTTCAGAAGATGTAGCTAAATCATTATCAATAGTTACGTAATCCATTTCATCAGGTACGGTGCATCCATAATTTTGAAGACGCTTTGCAAGTTCAGATAGAGGCACATCCTCATCTTCATCGTCCGATAATCCATCATTTTCAGAGGGGCAAAAACCAGCATGTCTAAAACAATTTGAAATGGTTTTCTTTGATACCTTATTCCAAGCTTTGTCTATATAAAACAGCGCATCGAACACGGACACATAAAACTTCTCATTCTGATCAATTGCAGAAATCATGCCATTAAGGAGTAACTTCCGGTAGTTTACTTTAAAATTTTGAATAATCCCCTGATCTAGGGGTTGGGAAACACTAGTGCTGTTTGGAGGTAAGAAAACAAGTTCAATGGATTCTAATTGAGGAATGTCGCAATGGGCAGGGCAGTTGTCGATAACGAAAACGATTTTTCTTTTTTTCTTTGAGAAATATCTATCCATACGTCGGATTGTTTTCTCCCAGATGCTTGTTGTCATCCAAGATTTCTGGTTCGCATCGTAGAACACGGGCAAAGATTTTATGTTTTTCATACAACGGGGTCTCAGAAATTTTCCTATAACCAATGGAGTTAGTTTTTCTGAGCCATCCATATTTGCTGCTAATAAAATGGTTAATCTGTCTTTGCTACTCTTGCCACCTGTACATTTATCGCTCTTAAAAGAAAGAGTTTTATCTGGTAGAGCACGATAGAATAGTCCCCATTCATCAGCATTGTAAATATCAGAAGGATTATAACGCTTGAGGACATCACTCAAAACAGATTCTCTCCATTCGTTTAATTCACTGTCATTCACATCAGCAGCTTCACCGCATACTTTCTTGAAAGATAAATCTTGCCGGAACATAAATCTTTGAAGCCATCAGTTGCTAGCATTGAAATCGGATTCTCCTAATTCAGCTGCAATTTGTAAAGCCTTTTCTTTTAAGATGAAGGAAGATATTGGCATATTTTGAGATAATGCATTTTTTATCCAAATCACAAGCGCTTGCTCAACCTTGTCGAATGGGGAAGCACGTTCCCGTTTTCTCTTTCCATTTTTGAAATCTACAGTACATGATTTTGATAAAATATTTTTTACAGTTGTCCTTGGAATTCCATGCTTTTTCGCAAATGCTGCTTTAGATAAATTTGATGTTTGAAAAGATTTTATCAGTTCGCTTTTTTCTTTAAATGACAATTTTTTTCGTTTTGCAGCCATGTTTACTCGCAAGCATAAGCAATTGAAAGGGAATCCTGAACAAAAAAGCAGTGACCAAAAACAGATGAAACAATTTTAGAATTTTATTGGCGTGAAGGTGACACTTATCCCACACGTGTTCTTTTCCCTAAAGATTAGTGTACAAAGTTGGTTGCAATCCCGTTTTCTGAGAATGGAGACTGGCATGTGAAATTCTTTCAGCAGCAACGTGAAGTGTGTGGGGAAGGGAAAGGAGAAAAGTCCTTTTGTAATGGAGTCCCTGTACCTTTTTAAACGCTTTCCTCCTCAATAAATCATATTGACAGCTTCCATTCAGCTATACTAAAAAGGAAATAAAAGAAAACTTTTTCATTGATCGGGAGTATGGCTAATCGTTTCCTGGAAGAAAGATATTTTCAGAAGTAAAGTGACCATATACGTGAGTACAGGTATTCTGAAATGACCATATATGCGGAAACAAAATACACAGAATTCCTATTAAGTCAGCCGGGACTTTTCAAAAGTGACCATATATGCGGGATGACCATATAAGCGGGCGACCATATAACGAGGTTTGACTGTATATATACATATATGTGTGTGTAAAATTACAAAAGTTGTTTCAGTAACGGTTACTATATACAGATCAAATTTTAGTAAGCATACAGATTTTTGAAGCCTTACAAAAAACTAGTTTTGTAGATTTACATTTTTTATTTATTTATTTTTATTTTTTTACAGTGCATATTACATTGTTATAAATCTGTAACAAAGTCTAGTCATTCAAGCAATTTTTATAGTGAACGGTTACTTGACCATATTATGAAGTGTTTTAATTTACAAGAATAGAGATAAATTACGGTTATGTTGTAGTTTACTATAAAAATTTTGAATGACTCGACAGTTTGTTCCAGATTTTTAAGTGTGAACAAAATATTAACCAAAGCCAATTCATTTGGTTATGGTCACATTCCTATTACGCTTTTTGAATTCGTTAGTAATTCAGTAATTTTATATCTGATGCATTAACTTCAGTAATATTTGTTAGACAATGTTGATTTTGAACCGTAAATTAACTATGATAATTTTAGTAATTTATTTAGTAGCTTAGTTTAGTAAATTTCAGTTAGTAAGTAAAATATATTATTTGACTGGTTTCACTTACGCTATTGTTTTTCAGGACAAATGTAATAACATTTTTCGAAAGAGAAATCAGCCTAAAAGTCAGCAGCCCTAAACGGGAAATGCGAAATATAATTTATTTAAGTCCTTTCACTTTTTCAATATATGTGTTATGGCACAGATATTTGAAAGCGAAACTTATGTTGTCTCACTTCAGAAAGATTACTTGTCAGATGTATATTCTTATTTGGAATGGAAATCGAAAATGTTTCTTCAATAAAAACGCCATTGAAGCTTAAGTAGGAAAAATAGCTTATATATTTTTAAAATCTCCGTACAATATGTCCTATATCAGAACTCACATATGTCAAAATAAATTTAACAATGTGAAATCCTTTTTCAATATTTTTTGAATAACAAATGTTTGATGATATCATTGTTTTGTTTAAGAAATCGATTATTTAAACATTTCCTTTCACATTACATTGCACATTAGAATTTCGTATTAGCAAAGTTACCGTGTGTCCTGATATTTTTAACACCTCCTTTGTTAGTTACTGAACTTTTCCTTATTTAATTCTTCCAAATATTTCTTTTCGCATATTTCTGCCAATAATCGGGTGAATATATTTATTTTTGGAAAGTGGTAGTAAAAACTTGGGAGACTTAGAAGTCATCTATTAGAGTATATATATATATTTTTTCAATTGATATAAGGAATTATCACATTTACTCTTTTAGTTTAACATTGTTTGATTCATGTATTAAATGGCAAAAAACAGTAAATATTTTCCCTTTTTTTTCTTTTTTTACTTTGTTTTAAATTTTAAAATAATTAAAAACCTTCGAAAAATATTTCTTTTTAAGCAAAAAGCTGAATTAAGTACTGTATGCATTATTTTACAACTTCAAATCTGGAAACAAAAAAGTTGTCAATGCTAACAAAGCATTGTATTTTTACCTTAAAATGTACCTTGAAAATAAGACATGTGTCTTTTACAACGAATTTATGTATTTTTTAGCTTAAAAACATCTTTAACTTTCTATGTGACCTTTCTATCTTAATCCATCACAGAGCCAGGGACTCCGGTTCCCACTTATTCACTGAACATTGTCGGGTCGGAGCTTTGATATTATTTAGAACATTTGTGTTTTTCACAAATATTGTTTTCGTTAAATTTATATATTCATTTACCTATTGTTCACAACCCCGCACCTGTCGCGTTTAACGGCGGTACTTTGTGTTTATTTTTAAACACAATAAAGGGTACCGAGGGGGACATCTATGCTCTACAAACTTCTCCTACTCTGAGCAGTCCCTCCCGGGCAGCAAAATAAAGTAAAAATGCATGGATTTTGTTAAACTAGGATATCATAAATTTATTGGTGTCTAGGACATGTATTAAAATATAGTTATATATACTTGTATTAATTGTTACATTAATAGCTATAGTAATTAGTTATAAGCTATAATCAGTATTTTACTGAAAATATTTTTATTTTTGAATTAGTTTTATCAGTCTTATACTTCTAAATGTGTCACATTTTAAGGTGCGTCTTATACAAATTAGCGTCTTATATACTAAAAAATACGGTAACTGAAAGGAAACACGGACGAAAATGTCTAGCTTAACTAATTTTATATGAAATATCAAACTTCAAGGTCAAAAGCATTAACTCGTTCGCCTGGAAAATACCAGCATCATGAGCCAGAATTTACTTATTTAAGTTAAATCGTCTTATACTCTCAAATCTCTCTATCTCTGCGTCTTATATTTTGCAGAGACGTCTTATATACCGGGAAATACGGTAACTGAAAGACAACATGCGCAAAAATATCTAGCGTAAATATTTGTCTATGAAATATCAAAGTTCAAGGTCCAAAGTATTAACTCGCGCACCTGGAAAAAATTATTAGAAATATTAACCTCATCCGACTAATTTATCACCAGAAAAACCACTTTCATTTCCTTTTTGCGAAACGGAAAGAAAGAAAGACCTTGAAAATGTTCAAAGTGATCAACATTTTTTTCTACTCATAATAAATCGCTCAGTGAGATTTATGACCCTACTCAACTCTAGATAAACTGTTATTATGTGAAATAGACTAAAAAACATTTGTACAATAATTATAAACATTGTTATACTGATTACACTCTTACGTTCAGACCCTGCAATATGTGTTTTTTCTTCTGACGTATGAGTAATTCCAATGATGCAATCATGAACTATGAACTCATTCTTTATGACTTTAATTTAGCCAGTCCTCTCCAAAATGTAATCGTGAACACACGTGAGCCTGCGAGCTCAAATAAGATAAAATATATGTTTCCTAAAATTATAAGTGTAAACGTAAATGTTTAAATGTTTGTTATGTATAAGTTTTCATATAATCAAGAATATATAATCATTAATATGAAAAAAGAAGTCCAATTTATTTTTGTGTGCAACTACTAATACATTTATTTAGTTTCCAGCGATTAGTGCGATCGATATTTACCAATGCCATGGATTCAACCACTGGATTATTCTTCAATTGGATTTAGCCATCAGATACACCTTCAGAAAAGGTAAGAAAATTTATCTTATCCTTTTAATATTCTTGAGATAAAAACAGCGCTCGATCGGTGATATCGAACTCCTCCTTCAATGATTATGAGACTGAAATATTGTCTCAGAGGGAAGGTGTGTTTTTAAAATTAAAAACTGAAAACATTTATAAACTAATTTACAAATCACTTAGAATTAATTTCAAAAGAAAGAAAATAAATATAAGAATCTTTAAAGAAATAATTAAATAAAACTTAATAAAAACAATAAAGAAAAATTAATCGAAGAAATGGCTTTCTCTAAAGAAAAACAGATAATTGAAAAATTAATTTCTAATAACTATTCCATTTGGAAATTCAAGGTCCAAATGTTATTAATCAAAGAAGACTTGTCTGAATTAATAACAGAAGAACCGCCAAACCCAATAACACCTGATTGGCAAAAGCGGGACAAGAAAGCAAGGGCCATAATTAATTTAAGTCTTGAGGACTCACAAATCGTTCACATAAGAAATTTAACCACGTCAAAGGAGACGTGGGACAAATTAAAAAATATTCACGAAAGAGGCAATCTGTCAAGCAAACTTTATTTGCTCAGAAAATTATATGGAGTTAAATTACAAGAACATGGCAATATGCAGCGTCACATAACAAACATTCTTGAAACCATCGATAAACTCTCCGCAATTGGAGAAAAAATCAGTGAATCGCACATATCAGCACTATTACTGTGCTCACTTCCACCTAGTTACAACACACTAATAACGGCTCTGGAAGCCAGGCCGGAAAATGAATTAACACCAGATTATATTAAAAATAAACTTGTCGACGAATATACTAAACTAGTAGAAAACTCGGAACCAACCGAAAATTCGGCAAAAGCGTTTAAAACACAGAAAAAGTACGTAAATAATGATTACAAAAATCTTAATAAATATTGCACGTATTGCAAAAAAAAATAATCATAACTATAAAGAATGCTGGCACTTAAAAAACAGAAATTCACAAAAAGCTACACCGAATAAACAAACATTTAAACCAAAGAAGTTTACATCGTCGCTCTGCTTCGAAAACACAATCGGTGATAGTGAAAATGATAGGTACGAAACGAAAGAAAAAATAAATAAAAACGTACAAATAAAGCATAACAAAAATCAAGATGCAGCATTTATAATCGAAAAGCCCGGAAAACCAACCTGGATTATTGATTCCGGAGCATCTTCCCATATTGCGAACAGCAAAGAAATATTTACTGAAATAAACAACACCGAACAAACATCCTTAATAATCGCGAACGGAAACACACTCAATTCCTATGGATCCGGTGAAGTTATGATTACAACAAAAACATCAAACGGGGACTCAAATAAAATAAAATTAAAAAACGTGTTATATGTTCCAGATTTGAAAACAAACTTAATTTCTGTGAGTAAAGCAACTCAACACGGTTACAAATTAATATTTGAAGGCGAAAAATGCATGCTATCCTTTAACGGCAAAACGTATCTGGAAGCGAAAAAGAAAAATAACTTATATGAGGTAATTCTCTCAGATAAAGATATCCCAAACACAGCAAATATCGCAAACGACTGCAAAAATAAAGAATGTCTAGAACTTTGGCACAAACGCCTAGGTCATAGAAATTACGAAAGTATAAAACAAATGATGAAAAACAACTTGGCCAATGGCATAAAATTAAACAACTGCAGTCATACTACACACTGTGAAACATGCATAAAGACAAAAACTACTGATGCACCATATCCAAAATTATCTGAACATAAAACGACACAGGTACCCGACCTGATACATACAGACGTCTGTGGACCGATAAGAACAACCTCTTTAGGGGGAAAAAGGTATTTCGTCACATTTATTGACGGCCACTCAAGATTTACTGTTATATATTTAATATCTCACAAAGATGAGGTCTCAGACAAAATAAAGGACTATATTGAAATGGTTCACACACAATTCGGGAGGTATCCCAAAGCAGTCAGATCAGATAACGGGGGCGAATTCATCGGTAAAAATACGGAGGACTTTCTTAGAAAAAGAGGTATAAAACACCAATTTACTATTCCACACTGCCCGAGCCAAAACGGGATTGCTGAAAGGAAGAATAGGAGCCTGATAGAAATGACCCGAGCTATGCTCTCAGAAGCTGGGTTACACCACATATTCTGGGGTGAAGCAATAAATACAGCAACACATCTCCAAAACAGACTACCAACAAAGGCTACAAATAAAACTCCGTACGAAATTTGGTTCGAGAGAAAACCAAACTTACATTACCTTCGAGTATTTGGCTGTAAAGCTTATATATACATAAACAAGATACATAGAAGAAAATTAGATAACACAGCCAGGGAAGGAATATTTATGGGATATGATAACCACTCAAAAGGTTATAGAGTATACACTAAAAAAAGGAAATCATAATCGGGAGAACTGTAAAATTCTTATAGAATAACACACACATTCTGAATGAAGAAAATAATGAAACAGAATGCCTGCTTGATAACAAAAATTATATTGAAACGGAAATAAACAATACAGAACAAACACAAGCAGAACCCGATTAAAACATTCCTACATTAAGAAGGTCAGAAAGGACAAACAGGGGAGTTCCACCCAATAGATATACATCCGATAGTTACATCTGTATAGTAAAAAACGATGAAACAATAGAACCGAAAAATTGGAAAGAAATCAACGAAATAAAAAATCCTAGAGAAAAAGAAAATTGGCTCAAAGCCACAGATGCGGAAATAGAAGCGCTAATGAAAAACAAAACTTGTTTA
The DNA here is from genome assembly GCA_963931845.1 of Maratus michaelseni. Classification (NCBI taxonomy): domain Eukaryota; kingdom Metazoa; phylum Arthropoda; class Arachnida; order Araneae; family Salticidae; genus Maratus; species Maratus michaelseni. Next base: position 198,748,576 of record OZ007593.1, on the reverse strand, counting down.
CTTAGATTTTATCTTTCAGCTTATTAAACGGTAATGATTTGTAAAATTATTTTGGAAGCTTTGGAAAGTGTTACATAATCTATGCTTCATGCATGATTTTTCGTTCTTGTTAAAATTAGTGACACTTATATCACTAAGAATTTAAGGAGTTAAATCAATATAACATCTTGAAAAGATATATTTTTTTATACTGTGCGCATAATTTTAAATTCCTTAAAACACCGTTCAAAATGCACTTAGTAAGCAGACCTCGTAATTTTTTATAATAATATAATATTTTGAATGTAGAATGAGAAAAACGTGGTTTTATAAAATGCTGCGTATGTGTTTTTTGCATTTTCTGTAATTCCTTTGGTTGTTCTTAAAATGATGATTTTTCGTGTTGCTAAATCTCTTCAAAGAATCAAATTTTATACTTTTAAATTTATACATATAAATGTGCCCTATGTAAACACAACTATTCTAAAATACGCTTTTCTTTTTTTTACCTTTTGACGTGCCTAAAACATTTTTTTTCTTGAAATGACATATAGATTATAACTTTAAAATATACATTTTTTTTTAACTTTATGATACAAAATTTCATTTGATAAATACTCATTATGGATAAAATTGCATGAATTTTTTCTATTTTACTTTCATAATAAGTAGGTCATATGAGAAAAACCAATAACCTTGTAAGATTTCACGTTCTTTTATGTCAAGTAAATCCATTATTTATATCTTCTAAGTAATCCGCAAAAATTCTTTTTAAATTTAACAGTAAAATGTATTTTCGTACCCATCAATCATTCGGTTTGATCTGTATTCCTTTCCAATAAAGTATTATGCTAGAAGTCGAACACTTCAAAATAGAGGAACAATGCAATTATTAAACAAGGAAGAAAATTCACACGTCAAGCATATATTATGAAACACTTTCCAACATTTCTAGAAAACTGTAACGAAACTTAACAGTTTAATGATGTGAAAGAAGATATCATAAAAGTAAACAATTTAGAAATCGTGTAACATATTTGAAAGTCCAACTGCACCAAATACTGCACATAGTCGGAGAGATACGTTACGTTTTTTGTGCAGCTCTGTATGGGATCAATATGTTTGCATGTATACTACAAAATTCCTTAGAGGTATAAAACACATAACGGTGTTGTAAACTAACCTTCACTAATTTCTGCCAACAGACGAATTTTTTTTTTGTTTGAATTTTTTTTTACCAATATCTACAAATTTTATACTCACCACATATTTAATTAATTTAAACTCAGGTAAAAAACGTAAAAAACAACTAAATATGCGCATCCAGAAATTACCATTCATAGATAACAATGTATCCAGAACTTTTGTAGCCCCGTACATGAATTTATTTTTAGTCAAGAAACCTGTTTTAACTAAAAGATACATTGTACAATTAAACATCATCATTACTCAAATCAAGCCCGTAGGTAGTAGCGTTTACGAATTATTTTGTGTAGCACAGTATATGATTTTGTAACCCATAAATTGCAATGTATATTTGAGGAAACTATACAAGATATTTATATCTTTTGCCGAAGAGGAGCTGAAATATACAAAAGGAAAAGTTACAATGCTGTCAGCAATTTATGAACCATGAAAAAAATATATTTCTTGGAATAATCAGCGAAAGAGGTGCCTGAGAAATCGGGGAGACCGGTGGTCGCAGCCAACCAAAGAGTTGAGTTTGGGTTAGCTCTGGTACTATATAAATATTCTGCGGTTAGCAGATTTATGGTAGGGTAGTGAAAGTGTTAAAGAACCAACGAATAGTGAGCGAGTGGGTGGTCCCACTTTGCACCACTGCTGGCAAACTTTTTTTTCGGACAGTTTTGTCAATTTATATATATTCATTCATGTTCTAGTCTCTAAAATGAGAAGGTCTCTAACTTGTAAAAATGGATCAGAAGAAGGCCCAGCCCGATCGATAAATAATGATGAAGGGATGCATGAACCGACTGTTGCAAGCCCGCTGATTCTGACGGTTCTGACTGACCAACGCCTTGCTTGAAACCATACTGCCAACACCATTAGAGGTATAGTTTGCGTGCTATGCACCATACAGTACACCAATGGAACCCGGTTTTAATAAAATAGAAGATGAGGAAAATTTGTTACCAAACAACACAGAATATCGAAAAGCGATAGGATCACTTCTTTACATCGCGACAGTTACTAGACCAGACATATCAGCACCAGTCAACATCCTTATTAGACGTAATGAAGCACCGCGAAACAAGGACTGGAATGCAGTAAAGAGAATCATCAAATATTTACACTGTACAAAAAATTTAAATTTGGTTTTAAATACAAAAAAGTTACCAAAATTGGAAATATATACCGACTCAGATTGGGCCAGAGATATAACAACGAGAAAATCAACTTCAGGCAGTATTTACATGTTGGGAGACAATCCAATACAGTGGATCACAAAAAGGCAGACATGTATTGCCTTGTCATCTGCTGAAGCAGAATACATATCTGCTGCAAATGCTTGTCAAGAAACTTTATGGTTAATTAAATTACTGGAAGATTTAGGATTAACTCAAGAAAAACCAATAATAATGCATGAAGACAATCAAAGTTGCATAAAAATGATACACAACGAAAAGTTTGGTAAGCGTACCAAACACATTGACGTCAAATTTCACGCCATAAAACAGCTTAGAGAAGAAGGAATTATAGAATTAAAATATTGTCCTACAGATCAGATGATAGCAGACGCGTTAACCAAGCCTATACCCAAACCTGCACTGGAAAGACATAGAAATTCAATGAAACTTTTTATGATCAATTCCTCGGAAGAGCTTAAGGGGGAATATTAGAAATATTAACCTCATCCGACTAATTTATCACCAGAAAAACCACTTTCATTTCCTTTTTGCGAAACGGAAAGAAAGAAAGACCTTGAAAATGTTCAAAGTGATCAACATTTCTTTCTACTCATAATAAATCGCTTAGTGAGATTTATGACCCTACTCAACTCTAGATAAATGTTTCAAGAGATCTACTAAATTAATAAACTGTTATTATGTGAAATAGACTAAAAAACATTTGTACAATAATTATAAACATTGTTATACTGATTACACTCTTACGTTCAGACCCTGCAATATGTGTTTTTTCTTCTGACGTATGAGTAATTCCAATGATGCAATCATGAACTATGAACTCATTCTTTATGACTTTAATTTAGCCAGTCCTCTCCAAAATGTAATCGTGAACACACGTGAGCCTGCGAGCTCAAATAAGATAAAATATATGTTTCCTAAAATTATAAGTGTAAACGTAAATGTTTAAATGTTTGTTATGTATAAGTTTTCATATAATCAAGAATATATAATCATTAATATGAAAAAAGAAGTCCAATTTATTTTTGTGTGCAACTACTAATACAATTATTTAGTTTCCAGCGATTAGTGCGATCGATATTTACCAATACCATGGATTCAACCACTGGATTATTCTTCAATTGGATTTAGCCATCAGATACACCTTCAGAAAAGGTAAGAAAATTTATCTTATCCTTTTAATATTCTTGAGATAAAAAAAGCGCTCGATCGGTGATATCGAACTCCTCCTTCAAAAATCAGCATCATGAGCCAGAATTTCTTTAGTTAAGTTCATTAACATGATAAATAATTGTTTACAATAAATTAAATAGATATAGGAGAAGAAAAATTTCGATTAAGGGGAAGTTCGGGGATAAAGAAGGTTAAAGAAAACTTTCGATATTTTGTTTTCCTTTTTTGTATCTCTCAACTGTGTAGATTGTTGCCCTATAGTGGTTTCGAGATATTCCATTACCTTATAAAACGTTTTGCTCGTCGAACATAACGCTGCGACGTAGCGGCTAGAAATCGAATTTCTACATACATCTGTATACTGGAAGGTAATTGCTTCACGAAACCACGCGAAAAATACCATCTCAAAAGATGTCGAAATCAATTGAGGGGCTCCTTTGCAATAACAAGGAAAGTGAAAAATGGAGTTTTCAGCTACAAAGTTTTTAAATTTACTTTCAACATTTTAATTTAGAATATAAATTATTTGCATATATTCCTATTAAGAAGATTTTTAAAGCATCTTTTCTTTGCTTTTGATCATAACATTTTATTTCCTTATATGCTGAATAATACATTATATAAATCTGAAAAATTAACACTTACCGTATTATTGCATGTCCTATTGTTTTGGGTGAAAGAAAATGTACATTTGGAACACATAATGACTTTTTTTACAACTTTTATGTAGTGCATCACAAGAGTTTACAAAATATGAAATCATCTAGCGTTTTTCTTGTTAAAAAATATTAATACTCTCATCAGCCCTGTTTAAAACTCCAAATCCGATTTAACCATTTCAGACTGTGCCTCCTGAAGCTCAGATCCAAATTAATCATCAGGGTTCAGCAAACTGCTGCTTTTCAGGAGTAATAATTCATAGCAGAGTTTCAAAATCCTTCTTCTTTGAATCCTTGATTTTCATTTTTTTCTGGTTTATTGAGTGATGACAGAATGGGATACTGGATAGGCTTTTTCTCCCATGCCACAGTAGTTTATCGAAACTGACACTATTTGCTTTTTCTCTCTCTCTCTTTTTTTTTTTTTTTTTTTTTTTTTTTTTTTTTTTTTTTTTGCTTTTGAGATGTGGAAATTTTTGCCTTTCGGAAACTTACCCTTGATGGGTGGCTCAAAGTCGAATAGGATGTCATCTCGCGTCCCATCAACCAGTATAAAAGGAGGATTTCTGCTCGATTGGATCACATGCACACATTCTTGTTCATTTCCCAAAACCTCCTTTTCAACCTCTGAGAATAGTTCCCAAAATTCCTGTCGCATTGGCAATATGAGTTTCCCCTGACCGGGGACAGATGCACTATCAGCACATTGAGAAATACCGGGTGATCCAAAAGTCAGGACGAACTTTAAAAATGAATAATTTGAAAACGAATCAAGATACAAAGATACAGTTTGCACCAAACTGATGGAAAAGAAACCGGGTTTTGTGTGGCAACGAAAAAAAATAGTCCTGTTGGCGACCAACAGATGGCGCTATAGTGTTTTATTGCTCCAAAAGATGATTTAAAAATGAAAAAATGTTGAGAACTTACACGTCTACTTAATTACAGTTAAATAGTACTACCGTAAATGTTCAATGTGCTGTCCATCATTCAGAAGTACAGCTGTGAGACGAGGCACCACACCGTTCACAGCATTTAGTAGCATTTCTTGCGTTAAGGCAGACACATTTTGGCGGATGACATCTTTCAGTGCTGCTAGTGATGCCGGTTGGTCGCGGTACACTTTTGACTTCAAGAATTCCTACAGCCAAAAGTCACGGGGTGTCAGATCGGGAGATCTTGGAGGCAATGCGTGATTAAAGTAGCGACTGATAATGCGATCTTCCCCAAATGTTGAGCGTATCAGGCGTTTCACAGGAAGAGCAATATGAGGTGGTGCTCTATCTTGCATAAAATTGACTGTTTGGAGTGCCTGTCGCGCTTGCAGTTCAGGAATAATGTTCTTATGTAACAGTGCTACATATCGCTGACCAGTGACAGAAACTGTTTTGAAACCAGTCTGTGTGACTTCCTTGAAAAAAAAATGAACCAATTATGAAATCAGCAGTGAAGCCACACCAGACTGTTTTGTTGCAAGGGTACTTCAACAAATGCATGTGGATTTTCTGTGGTCCGCACTCGACAATTGTGGGTGTTAACAGCGCCAGAGAGTGTGAAATCCGCTTCATCTGTCCAAAGCAGAGTGTGAAGTCAGTCGTGCTGCTCTTCCATCTTATTGAATACCAAATTCGCAAAATCTCGGCGAGAGTCGAAGTCAGGAGGTTTCAGTTCTTGGTTATGTTGCAACTTGTAGGGATACAGTTGCAAAGTTATTCGCAGTGCTCTCCAGACACTTCCGTACGACACTCTTGTCTGCCTCGAAACTTTTCGAGCAATGCACTCCCCATGTGCAGCAACCGCCGACATGGATTGCACCGTCTGCTCCACTGTCGTGGCAACAGCAGCGGCTGTTGAGGGACGTCCACTCCTTTGATGTGACGCCAAAGAGCCTGTAGCTTCCAATTTCTTCATCATTTTGTTCAATGCAGAAGAAGTTATTGGTCCTTTGCTATCTCGCATACCCTTCATGTAGCAATATGCTCGCAATGCCGCAATGGCACTTTCCAAATTCTTATCATACAGTTTAACTAAGAGGGCTTTCTCAACTATTGACAGCATTTCGATGCATACAAACTTCGACTACCATTAGCTGCTGCAGTTGTTCCTTTTTATATCGTTTGTTGCTCCTACATCAGAAATCCGACAGCGCCATCTGTTGGTCACCAACATAACTATTTTTTATTTTGTTGCCACACAAAACCCGGTTTCTTTTCAATTCGTTTGGTGCAAACCGTATCTTTGTATCTTTATTCGTTTTGGAATTATTCATTTTTAAAGTTCGTCCTGACTTTTGGATCACCCGGTGTACATAGCGTACACAGAAAATGGAACAACGTGTACTTCCTGCTTTGTTTTTTTTCGAGCAGGAATCAGAGAACAGAATAATTCTATCATGTTTTTCATCATCAAAGTTCATTTTTATCACATGATATAGGAAGTAACACAGAGTGTTGGCACCTTTTTTGCAACTCCGTCCATTAAGAGGAACATGTAAGATATCGAAGTCTTTGCATCGTGAACATCTACGTTGAACAGATACAAGCACATGAGTCATTAATAGAACTGGACCGCTACCGTACCGTATCCTAGCATCTACAAGTGCTTGCTAAATAGTTCCCAGATAGTAGCGCCACCTGTTAGCAGGAAACTGAGACACGTGAGTGTTAAAAAAGAGTTTTTACAAACCATGAGGGTTCGAATACGATGTAGAACCCGATGAATAGCAAGGTAGATCTAGAATCCGTCTTTTTAAATGGTTTTCATGTAATCTAGGTAATTTCATTTGTCTTGTTATTGCAGACGGCCCCTCATTTTTCTCGGCATACTGTTTTTCAAACTCGGTGACTCATTTTCTCGAGAACTATTCGACCGAATTCCTTAATTTATTTATTTTTTTTAATTTAATAGTTTTTCCTAGAGTTTATACCACTGAAAAGTATAGTTTTCATTGATTAATTAATTTTTAGAACCCGCCAAAATTTGGAAAAGGTAGATAAAATGACCTTTTTTGTTCAAATATGACCACCTATTTATTAAAAATGAACTTGTTAAACTAATTGTTGTTATAAGTTCCAGAGAATTTCATGCCTTTTCATAATTTGGTCTTCAAATTTATTCACATGCTTGTGACCGGAGAAAAAAAGTCGACGGATTAAAAGTTCACGGCGTGCACCTGCAAGTGCTGCCTGCCCAAACACACAAAATGTTTCACAAGATGTTTTTATTTATTTATTTATTTACTTTTTACACACAAAATTTAAATATATAAGAGAAATGTCAAGAAATATAATGAAAAAAGTCCAAATATGAGTTGAATCACCCCTTAATTATGACATTAATAGATTATACAATAGGTATCATAAAATCAAGTTGGAAGAAGATCCGAAAAATTGTGTAATACCGAAAAAAACCTCTTATAAATAAATAAAAAGAGTAACTCTATTGATCTATCAATGTTCTGAATATCAAGGATTTATGATAATTTTTTTTACAAATATTACTGGATAAAATAATACTGCCAAATGTGAAAGTTCTAGTAAGTTTTTTTTTTTTTCCGTTTAATTTTTCGTTTTTTTTTCGTCTTTTGTTTCTAGTACTCTCCAAATTTTCAGCTTACTAGTCTTTTAAAAGTCATTATTTTGTCTAAAATCATTACTTCTATTAATAAAGAAAAAATTTCATAAAAAAAATTCTTGAAACATTTTACTATATAATTTACAAAAATATTTCCCTATATTCATGTTTTGTTTGTTTATATGGAACATAAATTTAGAATAAAAAATTAAGAGCTCATTCCCCTAAATAAGTTTATTATATTAAACGTTTATACCAGATTTTTATTAATCCTCTAAAAAGAAATGATCTGGATCTCGCTCTTCGGTCTTCTTCTGTGTATTAATTTATTCAATAAATAAGAATATTTTGGCACAATTTCCAAATAAATATTATAAGAAGGGCAATCAGAAACTAATAATTTAAGCCTTTAAAAAAGTTAACTAATGATTTAGCTAATAAATGTTATCTTACACCTAAGAGAAATAGAATGAGGGTAATTTATTAAGATAATAATAATTCATTAAGATAATACATAATTGATAATGATTATATATATTTCGCACTTCGCTTCAAATGTTAACACTCTTATCATTCTCAGAGATAAACTGTTTTTTTTTTCCGAATTGCTTAGTTTTTTTTATTATTATTTTGTTTCATTATTCATATCGGCTGTTTAATCCTAATTAAACGTACATGATATCTAATATGTGAGACGTTTATATTCTAATTAACAAGTTAAAGATAACAAACAAAAAAATTAAAGGATATTTATATATAGACCTTATCTAATTTAAATATTAGTTACCACTACAAAAAATGAACATAAAATACAAGAGCTTATCTATTTTTAAACTAATTAATAACCATGTTAACATTTTTCATAATAACATATTATTAACAATCGTAAAAAAATATACTATCGCCTCAGCAATGTCTGTTAAAACATGTTTCGTTATTATGTTGTTACAAATTAAATTTTAAAGGGATTGTAAAATAATATTTTTCTGTTTTAGATCAACTTTATTATTGAATAATAAAAGAACCTCATTAAAGTTCTTGGTCACTGACCCTAAGGACTATGTCACTAGTCCCAAGCACTATGTTATAAGTTCGCTTTTATAGTTTCTTATCTTAACTAACATTTTATTTTTAAAAATTAACAGAAAGAAATTTAGTAGCTTCAGTTTATAGATATAGAAATCCATAAAAACAAAAATAAAATCTACAAAAAAGTATCACTGAATAAAAAATAAATTTTAAAGGAAATAGAATAACCTATATTGAGAAAGAAAAAATATAATACAAATTAAAAAATCAATTTTTTTTTTTTTTTTTTACAGCTTAAAGAGTTAAAGTATTTTAAAAATAATCTAATACCTGTCGCGTTCTTAGAATAAAACAGAGAATTGGATAGGACATATTTACATCTAGCGTGTCCAAGTAGATTCGCCTCATTAAATATATATACAGATGAGGGACGTAATAATACGAACACATGTAAGAAACATGCCTCATTTCAGGCTTGCAGTACAGGAGCGCTACTTCGAATAGAAGTCTCTCACATTGTGGTCGTGAAAACTTTCATAAGATGATCCAGAGGCATGTGTAAACTACATGCCTCTGGTAGTCAGATTTATTTTAGAAATGTTTTATCTTTTTAAGAAAGTATTAAATTATTTGGAAATATTTGGAAAATTTTGAAATAACTGTACTATGATATTTATATTTATTTAATCAATATGTTTTAGTATATCATGACATGAATTTTTAAAATTTTATATGCGTATATAATACGTGTATATTATAACAATATATCTTCACAAAAAACATATTTGTTTATAGGATATTTTATCAATATATATATATATATATATATATATATGAATTTAACACACGGTACGGCAGAATAGACAAAATCAATACATATAACTTATGGTAACGTGTAAACTAGTGAGTATGTAGCCTCCATGGTCATGAGAAACTTGTTATTTTTTATTGAAATTTAATTTAACTAGTTGTTATGGCAACAGAAAAATATTCCATGGAATTGTAAAAAATAAACATGTAGTTTGATGTGTGTTCGACGTTAGATGTCAATAAATGTTGTATTATTTGAAAATATCGTATTATTTTGAAGTTAATAATTTTAAGTAACATAAAATTAGTAAATTAATTAACTTGAACATATTATTAGTGTAAAAAGGCCAATAAATGAAACCTAATTTACTAGTGCTAACACAGTCAATAAATTGATATTTGAAATAGATATAGTGTTTTCATAAAAATATGTTGTTTAAAGACCTTTATTTGTAGCTTCATATTATGCAAATATATCGTGTACAAAAATATATTAATTATGATTTTTAAAAGTTCTACGCTCGTTTCTTTTATTTTTTCTATGTTAAGAAAACATTTTAAATATATAGTATAAATTTGAGTACTTATATTGTGTTACATGTCATGCTGAATATTGTTTGCATTTTGAAAATAGTAAATTTAATAAAACTGTAGTGATATAGGATCCGCCTGTCTTATTTAATAAAGTAAATATATCTACGCTGAATAGAGATTTTAAATTTTCAAATCTTGTACTCGCTTTTCTTTTCCACTCCATCCAAATAAAAATTCAACTTTGTAGTATTTTCCTGATTTTAAATATTACATTTTCAAAATGATCGCTTCTCGTACATGTCAGTATGCTGAATTTAATCAGGAAGAAAAATAAATATCCATATAATTTTACATATAGGATAAAGGAAAATATATTTGGAACAACATACTGTCTGTATGTATATTCATTGTTCATAGAATAAATTTTGAATGTTTGTATCATGTATCCCCCCAACACATATGCCTTTTCTATATCAAACACGTTCTGAAAAGTTTTATATTTATCTATACAAAATATATTTAAATAAAGAATTTTATGAATACAAAAGTTTCGAGCTGTTGAAACTTGAGAAAATTTTATGGTAAAATTTTTTCTTTGAGTGTGGCTATTTCTTTCATTATGATATAACCTTCAATTATGTATACAATAAATATTCACATTTATTTTCATTTTATTCTTCATCAATATTTCTTTAAAATGCATGCTAAACTATTACCATACTTGCTATTAAGTGTTACCAAAAACTAAAAATTGTCAATTTTTATTTATATAGAAGAATTATATTTTAAACTTAAGTTTACGGACAGGACTGGCGAGTATTACTTATCCATCATGCGTGGTATAGGTTAAATATTGTAATCGTTTTAAAAATCGAAAAAAAATTGGCTGATTTAAACGTCTCAGACACTGGAGATTACGAAAAACATATTTTTTGAAAAAAAAAAATGCCGTCGGTCTGTCTCTGTGTGTCTGTAAACGCTCTATCTCCCGAACAAATTGAGATAGAGACTTCAAATTTGATATGTATTTAGTATGAAATAATGAAAAGAAGCTTATTGAATTTCAGTAACTAAACTATTATCATACTTGCTATTAAGTGTTACAAAAAACAATTGTCAACTTTTATTTATATAGAGGAATTATATTTTAACATTGCGGACACGACTGGTGAGTATTACATACCCATCATACGTGGTATAGGGTAAACCTAGCCCACTAGTGGCTGAGAGGTTCCACTCTCAATGCTGGTAGACGGGAGGTGCTGGGTTCAAACGCTCGTCTACATAAGCGTTCCGAATTTTCCGTGGTTTTCTTCGAACCTTGCCGTAAATACGGTTAGGATCAATTAAAAAGCCCCCTTTCCCCCACCTTGGAGACCATTCTTCCTTGGGCCTATTTCCCACGAGTAGATAATCGGTCGTCATAAAATCAACCAACCAGCCATTATGACCTAATTACATGGTATACAGGAGTTTCCGTGCTATTTCATGATTCATCATGTAAAATGCTATAGTTATAGTTCGGATGAATGAAATTAGCACTGCAGTTCGCATCCTTGTACAACAAATAAGAGTGAAATATTCATGCCAGGACATCGTTGGAATAACTCAGTAGGGAGAGCGTTGGCACGGCAAGCCAACGTACCCAGGTTCGAGTCCTGGTCCCGGCATACTTTCGCTCAGTTGGAAAAAATCTCAACTATGACACTCCAATCCTTGTATATATATATATATATATATATATATATATATATATATATATATATATATATATATATATATATATATATATATATATTTATATATATATATATATGTATGTATATTTTTCTTAAGTCAGTCTTCAATGTATTCATAGATAAATAAACGTAAATCATAAGCATATCACGAACATTGTAGTCATTAATAAAAGACGAAATTGAAAGAACTCCCAGCCGTTACACCACATGTGATTCAAGATTAAACTGTCGGATAGATGACAAAGAAAAACTGTTTTGATAAAGTGTGTGAGAAAATAGCGAAATATATTTGTTTTATTAATTGAGTTTTTAGGCAATTTGAAATACAATGTTTAATTTTTACAATAAACGTTTATAAATATATATGTATATATATTACGGTGTTCGGTTTTTATTTTTTAAATAGAAGTTTTTTTATTACATTTTTCATAATACTATTTAAAATACTTATTAATAAACATTTTAAAATAAACTTTTCCATATTTTGATTTCAAAGTCTTTATTTACCGCTATTTTTTATTATATTATTAAAAATAAATTTGTTGTAAGAACATTTAAATAGGTTTAAAATGGCTATAAAAATGCAAGTATAAAGTATGTCACAAGAACGTTCACATTTCAAATTCAGAACAAATTAACAAATTGTCATATAGAAGTACTATTTGTAATACAAGACTTGAGAAAGAGTAATAAATGCTGTAGCTTTTTAAACACGGTAGTTCAAAGAAACCCATAAGTAACCTCAAAATTAAAAATATCATAAAATATTAACAAATTGCCGTATAGAAGTAATATTTACTCTCACAAGACTTGTTAAATAGTAGACATTTTCGTGGTAAAAGAAAATAATTCATTAAGTTCCGTAAGTTCGTTAAAAATTCAGAAACTCATTAAAATTTAACAAATTACAGCATGAGAATGCTTTTTGCACGACAATAATTGGAAGATGGTTGGAGTTTTATAAGGAATTTTTTTAACTAGTTTTAGCCACAAAAATTCGACAACTATAGATGGGATGTACGCGTGGAGAGAAAAATAATTATAGATAAGGTAAAGCTAGGATAGTCTGCGCACAATTCAAAAGAATAGCAATAAAAAATCTAAATATTAATTTTTTGCTAAACTATTGATGAATAATTTTTACTTCATTGGTTTTTATGCATTTCCATTGCTATTTTGTTGTTATGTTGCAATTTAATAGAACAATTGTAATAAAATCAAGAAAGTTATTTTGCGCAATCTCTCCTTATACGTTTGGTGTGATTGCGCACATGGGTAGGAGAGATTGTTACTAATAATAACTACAATTAAATAGTTAACAATAATAATTCCACTTAAATGACATTGCTGTAAGGTTTATGTGAACAAATATTATTGTATTAGGAGTGAATATTTCAACCTAATGATTGAAGAATCAGAAAAAGGAAATCATTTTAAAAACGATTAAAAAATTTTAATAAAAGGAAAAAAGAAATTAAAGAATCAGAAAAAGGAAGTCCAGATAAGATTACAAAATAAAATTATGTTACTTAATAACAAGTTTAACTTAAAAATAGTCCATTTTCATTTTTCATTTTTTATGCAAATTTACCAATAAGCTGCGTTATCTCTCCTAGCATAGAAACTAATGGGAACACTGCGCCATCTCTCCTAAGTAGCAGATGCGGAAACTCTCCAATTTCGATAGGAGAGGTTGTGCGGCCTTTTATTTAAACATGACCTCTTCTAAAACGAACCGTTGTTGTTCACATTGTTTGTCTAGATTAGTAGCTTAAGAGAAATCGTTTAAGTTTTAAAAATTGTGTACTATTGACATTGTATAGAAATTCTGATGAATAGCTATGAAAATTCAAGCACTTACTTTGGGAAAACAAAACAAAATAGCAATACTTTATCTTAGAGGCTTGAAGCGATCAACGTGCACTTTCAAGTAGACACCCCACTACTGTTGTTGTACAACTACCTGGAGTCGCTGCGCGCTCACTCTACTCCTTCCCCCCGAACCTCTATGTGCGCAATCTCTCCGACTGCGTCATCTCTCCTGTCTTTACCTTACATTTATACATAGATTGATAGATATCCGTATAAGTATTGGCATAATGTCTATTTACATGTATATTCATAAAAAGGCATTTCTTTAAAGTGTGAAAAATGTCAGAATGGGAAAAGTAAAATCTGTTGTTATTCGAATTCAATCAATAATTTTCGTTCTTAGTTTTAACAATAGTGAAAATTAATTTGCCTTTTCCCTGCGCTAAAGAAAAGAAACCACCGCTGCTACTGCCGTAAATGATGTTTTTGTAAACGTGACTACTTCTCGGCTTAAATAAAAAAAAATTATTGCATAAGGTAAAGCCAGGAGAAATGACGCGTTCGGAGAGATTGCGGACATAGAGATTCGGGGGGAAGGAGTTGAGTGAGCGCGCAGCGATTCCAGGTAGTTGTACAACAGCAGTAGTGGAGTGTCTACTTGAAAGTGCACGATGATTGTTTTGAGTGTCTAACGTAAAGCATTGCTATTTTGTTTTGTTTTCTCAAAGTAAGTGCTTGAATTTTCATAGCTATTCGTCAGAATTTCTATACAATGTCAGCAGTACAAAATATTTTAAATTTAAACGATTTTTCATAAGCTACAAATATAGTCTAACAGTGTGAACATCAATGGTTCGTTTTAATTGCGCCCATGTTTAAATAAAATGCCGCGCAATCTCTTCTACCGAAATTGGAGAGTTTGCGCATCTGCTACTTAGGAGAGATGGCGCATTGTTCCCATTAGTTTCCATGCTAGAAGAGATTACGCAGCTTATTGGTAAATTTGCATAAAAAGAAAGTAAAAATGAAAATGGTCTAATTTTAAGTTAGACGTGTTATCAAGTAACTTAATGTTATTTTGTAATCTTATCTAGACTTGCTTTTTCTGATTCTTTAATTTTTTTCTTTAATTAAATTTTTTTAATCGTTTTTAAAATTATTTCCTTTCTCTGATTCTTTAATCATTAGGTTGAAATATTTACTCCTAATACAATAATATTTGTTCACAAAAACCTTACAACAATGTCATTTAAGTGTAATTATTATTGTTAACAATTTAACTGTACGAGTTGCAATTTTCCAACTGGATGAAAAATGTCCGGACCAGGATTCGAACCTGGGATCTCTAGGCTGAAGCTGCCACGCTCTACCAACTGAGCTATTCCGTTCGAATCTGGAGGGCAAAATTCATCCAGTGTTATCCAGTAATTGTGTTAAAATTAATCTAATTTAATTGTAGTTATTATTAGTAACAATCTCTCCTACCCATGTGCGAAATCACACCAAGCCTGTAAGGACAGATTGCGCCAAATAATTTTCTTGGTTTTATTACAACTGTTCTACTAAATTACAACATAACAACAAAATAGCAATGGAAATGCATAAAAAACAAATGAAGTAAAAATTATTCATGGATAGTTTAGCAAAAAATTAATATTTAGATTTTTTTTGTTATTATTTTGAATTGTGCGCAGACTCTCCTAGCTTTACCTTATAAAAAAATATGAAAATGAGTAATTTTATAGACACATGTTTGATAAACACGCTGAAGCAGACTGTTTTTAAATAGAAAAAAAGTATTTTAAGCGCTATTTTATGGTAAAGTCAGTCACAAATGCTCCGTTAAATTAGTTTTATAGGATATAAAAATGCATAATAATTTAACAACTTTCAAATGGACATACTTGACGAGCTTGCGATGTGCAGTGTGCAATATATTTTTTAAATTTCACTAATGTTTTGAAGATTTTTGTTTGTAATTTTTTTATTCGAAATTTCATTAAATCATTAGAGATTAATTTGATATTTCTAAAAGGTCATTTTTTGTTACCTATTGTTGCGAAATTTTAACACTGCACAAATAACAGTATTTCCTTTACATTGAAAAATGTATTTACACGTAAATAATAAAAAAAAGAAAGACAACTTTAAAATAATGATTAAATAATTAAGTGCTAAAATCATTAAGAGCGGAAAATTGCGTCATGTATAAAAATAAACAACTAATTATATTGCCAACCAGTTTTAATTAAATAATATTGTTACACGAAAAATTTATTTCCTATTTCGAAAAAGTAATTTTATTACCTATTGTTGCCAAATTTTGAAAGAAGCGCAAAAAAAATATATTTTCTTTCAAATTAAAAAAAAAGTATTTACACAGCAATATTAAAAAGCGAAAGAAACTGTTGTGAAAATTTCGTCATATTTAAAACGATACATTTAATACGTATTATTTAAACATGTCCCTTATAGCGACAATGCATATTTTTGGGAAGCAGAGACATTGTTTACGTAGCCATTTTATGCAAGCTGATTTTCAAACGTTTAATTGATCTTATTTAATAAGTCACGAAAACAGCCGTTAGCTGTTACTACAGCATTTGATTCGGCTTTAAGAACCAAAAAAGACCCCAGTCAAAGGGAAATTAATGGCAACCCAAATACAACCAGTCACTGTTCGTTTAATTGTAATTTTAATTTAATTGTTCCGTAATCATTTTAAGATTTAGTAAATTAACTCGTTTTTAGAGACGGCAGTTTCTGAATGGGGATTGGCGAGCGTAGCTCCTCGGGAGGCAAAGCCCCCTAGTATTGCTAATGGAAACGTCGAAGCAAATACCACAAATTGCCATCTTCAATGTCCGAAATAAAATCTAATGTTCCTATCTATAAACTGGTTTTGTAAATTATTCTGTATTTTCTCCTAACAATTTGGTATGTCTATTACCACTCAAGCATTCAAAGCCAGTTTTTATCACTTTCCAACCTAGTTGAAAAGTGTTTATGGCTTCTGTTTGTCTTGCCGTATGGCCGTCTGCCGTCTGTCCGTGCTCTAACTGCCGTAAATATGCTCGGATTGCACTACAATTTTTATATGTTATTGTCGTTATTAATGGAATGTTCCCTATTTCAACTGAGGTGTGTAGCACTTATAGTTTTTTCACAGGGACACTCAAAAGAATTCCGTTACATTACGGTCTATGGGGAAAAAGTCATTTGCGGTTTATTTTAATGATGTTACACAATTTCAAATACATTGTAATTGATAATTATCACTAAGGTGCATTACATGAAGATTAATATGGAATAGGGTGTGCATAGCACTTATAGTTACTTTACAGGGACAGTCAAAATAATTCCGTTACATTACGTCTATGGAGAAAAATCGTTTGCGGTTTAATTAAACAATGTTTCACTATTTTAAAGGCATCGAAATTTATATATATCACCAGGGTGCATTACAAGAGGCTTACTACAGAATATTGTGTGTATAGCAGTCATCATTCATTTACAGGGAATCACAAAATAATTCTCTACTGTCTGTTAAAAATAATTCCTGGAAGTGCGTTTTAAGTTGCTGAACGCGATTTTAAATTAACTAACTTTTTTTCTATTACTTGGAGTGTATAAATTCTGTATTTCATATACAGTTCAGCACAAAAGTTCACGAACACATTTCCGTTTATTGACAGAAACTCCAGAAGGAGAATTTTAAACTGTGCTACGCGTTTCCTAACTAAACTAAAATTTAGCATATTATGTAGTATATATACAAATCTATAGATCATATACAGGGCTGAATAAAAGTATTCGGATAATTTTCCGAATATTGTATATGTTGGAAATTCCTGAAATTTCGTTTTTAAATATGTTATACGTTTTCCAAATTGTTTACTTAGATTTTATCTTTCAACTTATTAAACGGTAATGATTTGTAAAATTATTTTGGAAGCTTTGGAAAGTGTTACATAATCTATGCTTCATGCATGATTTTTCGTTCTTGTTAAAATTAGTGACACTTATATCACTAAGAATTTAAGGAGTTCAATCAATATAACATCTTGAAAAGATATATTTTTTTATACTGTGCGCATAATTTTAAATTCCTTAAAACACCGTTCAAAATGCACTTAGTAAGCAGACCTCGTAATTTTTTATAATAATATAATATTTTGAATGTAGAATGAGAAAAACGTGGTTTTAGAAAATGCTGCGTATGTGTTTTTTGCATTTTCTGTAATTCCTTTGGTTGTTCTTAAAATGATGATTTTTCGTGTTGCTAAATCTCTTCAAAGAATCAAATTTTATACTTTTAAATTTATACATATAAATGTGCCCTATGTAAACACAACTATTCTAAAATACGCTTTTCTTTTTTTTACCTTTTGACGTGCCTAAAACATTTTTTTTCTTGAAATGACATATAGATTATAACTTTAAAATATACATTTTTTTTTTTTAACTTTATGATACAAAATTTCATTTGATAAATACTCATTATGGATAAAATTGCATGAATTTTTTCTATTTTACTTTCATAATAAGTAGGTCATATGAGAAAAACCAATAACCTTGTAAGATTTCACGTTCTTTTATATCAAGAAATCCATTATTTATATCTTCTAAGTAATCCGCAAAAATTCTTTTTAAATTTAAACAGTAAAATGTATTTTCGTACCCATCAATCATTCGGTTTGATCTGTATTCCTTTCCAATAAAGTATTATGCTAGAAGTCGAACACTTCAAAATAGAGGATCAATGCAATTATTAAACAAGGAAGAAAATTCACACGTCAAGCATATATTATGAAACACTTTCCAACATTTCTAGAAAACTGTAACGAAACTTAACAGTTTAATGATGTGAAAGAAGATATCATAAAAGTAAACAATTTAGAAATCGTGTAACATATTTGAAAGTCCAACTGCACCAAATACTGCACATAGTCGGAGAGATACGTTACGTTTTTTGTGCAGCTCTGTATGGGATCAATATGTTTGCATGTATACTACAAAATTCCTTAGAGGTATAAAACACATAACGGTGTTGTAAACTAACCTTCAATAATTTCTGCCAACAGACGAATTTTTTTTTTTGTTTGAATTTTTTTTTACCAATATCAACAAATTTTATACTCACCACATATTTAATTAATTTAAACTCAGGTAAAAAACGCAAAAAACAACTAAATATGCGCATCCAGAAATTACAATTCATAGATAACAATGTATCCAGAACTTTTGTAGCCCCGTACATGAATTTATTTTTAGTCAAGAAACCTGTTTTAACTAAAAGAGACATTGTACAATTAAACATCATCATTACTCAAATCAAGCCCGTAGGTAGTAGCGTTTACGAATTATTTTGTGTAGCACAGTATATGATTTTGTGACCCATAAATTGCAATGTATATTTGAGGAAACTATACAAGATATTTATATCTTTTGCCGAAGAGGAGCTGAAATATACAAAAGGAAAAGTTACAATGCTGTCAGCAATTTATGAACCATGAAAAAAATATATTTCTTGGAATAATCAGCGAAAGAGGTGCCTGAGAAATCGGGGAGACCGGTGGTCGCAGCCAACCAAAGAGTTGAGTTTGGGTTAGCTCCGGTCCTATATAAATATTCTGCGGTTAGCAGATTTATGGTAGGGTAGTGAAAGTGTTAAAGAACCAACGAATAGTGAGCGAGTGGGTGGTCCCACTTTGCACCACTGCTGGCAAACTTTTTTTTCGGACAGTTTTGTCGATTTATATATATTCATTCATGTTCTAGTCTCTAAAATGAGAAGGTCTCTAACTTGTAAAAATGGATCAGAAGAAGGCCCAGCCCGATCGATAAATAATGATGAAGGGATGCATGAACCGACTGTTGCAAGCCCGCTGATTCTGACGGTTCTGACTGACCAACGCCTTGCTTGAAACCATACTGCCAAAACCATTAGAGGTATATTTTGTGTGCTATGCATGTTTGTTTTTTTAGTAGCGACACCAACATCAGACAAAATGTTAACTCTCTTAAAAGGGGACCATCTAACATGATGCGCACAGATTTTGATGATTTTAATATATGTTGTAGGGGTAATACCCCTAACTATTCTTGTCAAAGGTTTCCTTCAAATGGACCTTAGTTTTCGGGAAATTGTGGGTTAAAGTTCAGCATGCGTTTCAAATACCTATTAGTTGGCCTATCTGAGCAAGGTCTCCGTGGCGCAGAGTTAGCGTTCGCGATTTGTGTCCGGAGGGTGAGGGTTCTGTCTTATCGTGTGACTTTTACCTTTTTAAATAAATTTTACATATTTTACGCGTTACAAGTTTTATACAAAATTATGAATTCTGCATCTTTGAACTTTTTGATATTCTTCTAATAAATTCCATTTCCAATTTCGAATATTTCGTGAAAATTTACAGTTTTTTCGCGATTTTGAAATTAATATTTCTATTGCCGAAATTCCAAACTAATTTATGTCTAGATTTGTTTCAAATTTATTAATATTTACCTTTTGTATTTTAATAACCGATCTGGAAAAAAATATATTTTTTTAACTTTATGAAATTTTAAATGAAAATTTATCAGTTTTTATAACTTATAGAAAATATTTTTCATCTTAATTCTTCTAAACGTAGGTATGATTAGGTAATTCCAATAGCATATCTTAAAATGAGAATAAAATATTAAAGCAGTAACGCTTATACGGAAGTTTTAAACAGTTACATATATATATATATATATATATATTATCTAAATACATTTAACTGTAAAGTTCAAACTCAACATAATTTTTTATAGCACAAATAAAAAATAATATATTACAATAATTTTTTATCATTCTAGCAAGTCGATGCCATACAGTAAAATTCAACTAGAAATGAAAAATCGTCTGTAAATTACAATACATATAAAAAAAATCTGAAAAAAAAAATCGTCTGCAATGACTTTTACGGTAATTTCAGAATAAAAAAAAATTTATTTCGTGTAGCTTCCTATGCAGACAATTACCACTTAGAAATAATTTCCTTTACAAATTTTAATGCATTTTTTAATATATTTATCAAAATTTAAGTATTTAAAAGATTAATATGTTAATTTATCCATTCTTCCAATATTGTTAAAATAATTTACGTAAAGAAATTATGTAATGGTATTTTTTAATGCAATATTTTCTTTTGAAGATTTTTACGATATGTATCACACAATTAATTCCATATTTAATAAACTAAAAATGTCGACGTCGGTGATTGTAAATATTTTAGTATTTCACTAATTAACATATTGTAATATATTTAGAACAAATCAAATTTTAAAATGATGGATTAATTTACTATTTTTTTTAATCATTTAAAAATTTTTAAATAGAAAATGCAAATAAAAAAAATGCATTATTTAATAAATATGATAAATAAATAAATATATAAATATACATAAATGTAACCAATAATCGTTATAAAAAGACGAGATATCAAGACGTTTTGATTTTCGTCGACAGAAATATTAGATTAAAAATTGCACCAAAAATATTATTTTTACGAAAAATTTGAAAATGTAAATGGAATTTATTAGGAAAATATCAAAAAGTTCAAAGATGCAGAATTCATAGTTCTGTATAAAACTTGTACGCGAATAATAATATAAAATAAATTTATAAAGGCAAGAGTCACACTATAGGACAGAACCTCACCTTCCGGACAAAAATCGCGAACGCTAGGTCTGCGCCACAGAGACCTTGTTCGGGGAGACCAACTAATAGGTATTTGAAACGCATGCTGAACTTTAACCAGAAATTTCAAGAAAACTGAGACCCATTTGAAGGAAACCTTTGACCTGAACAGTTAGGGGTATGACCCATACAACATATATTAATATCATCAAAATATGTGCGCATCATGTTTGGCAGTCCCCTTGTTACATAAAATTATCAACAAATCATCTAAATTGAATAATTTTGAATTTTCCATAAACGTTAAATTGTAAGTTCATTTTGAAGATGTTTATATCCTATGTTTTCTCTAATAATTTTTATAATTTGTAAATATGTAAATAAAAACTCTTTATGCAATTTTAATTCTCTCTCTTTATTTAGGTATTATTGTCTTGTATTTATTTTCTTTAAGTGAATGTTTACAATAATTACTGTGTGGGTATAAATAAGAATTGACATATCTACATAGATGTTTTTTATATAGGCCGTTATTGCTCTAGTATTATCTTATTTCAATTCCCTTCACTAGTCAGTTTAATTTCTTGAGGGTAAGGGGTCATCAAAAATATTCACAACGTCTATTCTCTAATTAGAGTAATTCATTTTACTGCTACAATTTTACCCATTGCTAGGATTTAATTTACGATCAAGCTCTTCCCGTGTGTATTTTTTACAAACTTCTATGACAGGTAACAGCAACATAGGATTTTTATCATTTTGCCCATCAGTTATTGTCTGGGTGATCGCAAAAGTGAGTGGTAACCCGGTTACAGTAGTAGCCTTCTCAGTTCACACCAGCAGTTTCAAACTTGAAAACACAGTTCTTGCAATTATCGTTCAAAGGCAGTACTGTAACCGAACTATTTAGTGGGTACCTGTAAATGAACGATCATTTCATGCACTATTTTTTCTAATTAAAGAACACTGTAACGTATGCAAAATGTTTTACTTTTAAAATAGTGTGACACCATTAAAATGCGCTGCTAATGATTGTCTCCTTGTAACTTATTATTTAATATAGTTATTTTGTGTGACCTTGTAAATAAATGATAAATTCTTTGCATTTCATATTATACAGAAAGCATGTTTTACTACACCGAATAATTTGATATCAGTTTCATTATGTTTGAATGTGCATAACATCATTAAAATATACTGCAAACAATTTCCCCCCATAGGTCAAAATGTGAATTCTTTTTAGTTCCCCTGTACACGAAATATAAATATTGCACAATTCATTTTCAAATTCGAACATATCATAGTGAATCACAAAAACATATATCAATAACGTAGAAAACGAAGAATATTTAAGAGTTTAAGCGCGAATATATAGATACACGCACAGACGGATGATCAAACAGACAGACGAACACAATTCATAAACACTTTTAGCGTGTTGTACGATGTTAATTATAATATTACATATTTTCACTGGACAGGACAGACAATATAACTTCAACGCAACAGAAAAAAATCAGATTGATTCAGAACTCATAGACAAAATTCAATACGTTGTTAGAGAATAGAATATTTTAAGAAACTTATTTGTTTAAAGAAAATATGTTGTCGCCAAGTATTCAGTCAAAAACACATAAAGTTTTAATTCAAGTTATATTCTGATTTTAGTTGATACTTTTTGCATTAATGAAGATACTATAACGATATATTCAACAGCTGCACTTTGCTTTACGTGGTGACATAAAAAAAGGAAATGGCCGCCATTGATGTCCAAACAATATTTGTGTTAGACGGTTCTTAATTCTGAATATAACTGACTGTAGATACAATGTGACTAACAACTTGCTTTGATGTTTGCTTGCAACTTGGTTGAAACTTGCTTTGATGACTAACAATTTGCTTTTATGGCGAAAAGTATTGTTTTATTGAAAGTTTCGATAAAATATATTAGTTATTATTATTAAAGGTATAAACGAACTTATGGATTCGAAACTCTTGACCATAATGATATTACTGTAATTAATGTAAATTTTTAAGTTCAGTATTAATATACTCATAGTTTAATATCAATATTCATTTGTTTAAAATATATTATAAATAGTATGCTATACAACAGGTTTGTAATTAGTCTTATCTATCTTCGTGTTGCTGTTTGGAGATTAATTTACTTAAACATGTTTACTTACTATATAACATTTTGAAAAAAAAACATTTTTCGCCTTTAAAACTAAGGATGCCATATTTTCTTGATTATTATTTCCTCTAACTCTTTAGTATGCTCTAAACGTAATACCATAACCATTTCTTATTTTATCAGTTTGTCTCAGGAATGTTTTCCAAAATGATTTCTTTTAATCTGAGATACCGAATATGTATCAAGATTTCAGTGAATTGAAGAGCAGATTAATTTTAGTAAGTATTAAAGAAAATTGATGTTTTTACGAAATGAAGTAGCTATTGTTGAAATATATATATATATATATATATATATATATATAATCTTCATAATATTTTATGTTTAATTTATGAATACAGAACTTTAAATAGTAACATTAACTTGAATTATTTATTGATTAATAATTCACTATTATCATTGTTAAATTATACGCAATTGTGCATTTCTCCTAGCAAATATTTTATTGAAATATTTAGTGGAAAATCGACAGGTATATATTTTTTCCTGTAAAATGTAATGATGAGGATAAATTTCTATTTAGTATTATGATGATTAATTAAAAATAAATCTGAAAACTAATATGCGAGAAAGTGGTTACATTACTCGAAACAGAGAAGGTGTGTGTGTCTTAATGAACACAAGCAACAGTTGATATTAAAAGTGTCCATTTCCTGTCTCTATTTTATTAACATAATTTAAAATAAAATTTATTGACTTTCAAATATTATTACAGAATAAGAACAACAGACGTTTACACGATGGAATAAAGTGAAGAAACGTTTATACAATTTAACTATCAATCTCAAGTCCAATATTCAATAGTTAATTACAACGCTCTCAAATTGTGGAAATACTTTCAGAATACGACTAATTTCGTATACATATTAGTTTGACAATAACATTGAATATTTATGATAATTTTCACAGTAGTTTAGTTGTTATCTATCAACAAAAGAATAACTACATCCCCCCATGTCATTTGTGAACTCCAGACAGTAGCTTCTAGAATTACATTTTCGTGTTTCCGTGTAGTGTTCTAACTTTGATACTTACATTGTTAGAAAAAATCGTCTTTATACACTACATTATTACTCATTTTCAATAGGTAATTTTTCTACTCCTAAAAATTTTCCTTTTCCGCGAATTCTTCGGGAAAGTCTGGAGGAGAACAGGAAATTGTATTTATTATCTGCACGCATTCCCACTAACCTTTACTTACAAATGAAACAATAAACATCCATATTTAAGTTAGTCTTCATACTATAACAATGAAAAGAAAGTACAACTCTTTGCAAAGGTGTTACTTGCAAAAAATAAAAAATAAAAAAATAAAAAAAACTTGTTTTTGTGTTAAAAAAGTTATTGTTCTGTAAATGAGAAATGTTTAAAGGTTTAAAAATCTTTAAAATGTAATCTCGATTTTGAAATAGTCTTAAAACATTTTGCCCTTTTTGCACTCCCCCCTATACCGAAATACGAAATGTGTATTAGTCTCATTTATAACATATAATTATGTTTTTAATTTTGTTACTTAAAATCAATGATATTTTCTACTATTTTTTCGAATAATAAAATTTTAAAAATATTACCATTGAAAGGAATCAAGATTTTATAATCATATCGCAAATATTTTTTTTTACTTCTGTATTTTCAAGAAAATTTTATACATTGCAACAAGTATTTATTATCTACGATGAAACTTCATATAATACTTTATTGGATTTTCAGAAACAAATCTTCGGATACAATCTAATTATATGATCATCATTTACAAATTAAAATTTACTATCCACGTGATAGCATTTTCAATAAAAAAATAAATTTGATCAAGCAGTTCAAGTATCATCATAATAAAAAGAAAAAAAACTTTTAAAAACGCATTTATTAATTCATTTAATCTATATTTTCAGATAAGCAAAATAATCAAATTTGCTAAATATGATACAACATAAAGATAATTAACAACTTTCATTTAATTAGTAACAAGAAATAAATAGTAATGATTATTTTAAATCCAATATGCTAATTAAAGGCAGTATCCCAATAATATATATATGAATAGAATTAATTAAATAAATACAGTTTTTTACTTCGCATAGGGAAAAACTATTATTTACTTTATTTACATGCAAATGTATAAAACAAAAGTACATATGAACGGAATTATTAATAAATGGCAAAATATTTTAATTTAAATTAAATACCTTGTATATTAATTATAAGATCAATAATCATGGAAATGTATCGCAGTAACACAAAGATATCACTCAATATCAAAATATAATATTGACCAGTATCAAAATTTAATACTGACCAATCTAAAATGACTCCCCTCTAAATGATAATATTGAATATATATATTTTTTTTATTTGGCAAATATTTATAAGCTCATGGGAATATAATATTTTATATATTTTTCTAACATTGCTAAATATCATATTTCGACATTGTAATATATATTTTTCAAAAATTCCTAAATAACATTGTTAGATTCTGAATGATATATATATATATATTTTTTTTTCACATTACTGATACTGAATAGCATTTTCAGGTATCATATATATATATATATATATACAACATAGTTCTGACACTAACAAGAACAAAGCAAAAAATAAACAGTCTACAGCAGAAATACAACATTTTCATAAACATACTACAATTGAAATTATACAAATTATAAAAACTAAATCAGAACGTTTGTTCTTGGAGTCTTCATATATGAAATATTATAACACTATTTATACTTATGGACTTAATAGTGAATTATTTAACAGACCAGTTACAGTTTTTTCAACAAATAATACTATAGATTATTCTCCTATTTATCCTACACTTAATCTTAATTTAAATAATAAAACTACACGTAACAATCTAGGAAAGTGTACTGCTGCAGTTGTTATTTCCAAAAAATATATTGTTAAACAAATAAATTCTCTTCAGCATAACTACAATAAGAATTACAACTGGTTATTGATTCGAAAATACATATTTGCTATTAAAAAGAAACAGATAGTGCCATATTTAAATGTGTTTCTTAGTAAATCTTACTCAAATCATTTCTCTGATATTTTTTATGATCTTATGACAAGAGCTAATCTTTTCAACATTAATTTACATAAAAAACAAAAAATTCAAAACACTAATACTCAAATGATAATCACTTTTTCAAATCAAATCTTTAATAAAATTAATATTAATTCTGTAATTAATGATAAAAACTGTTATTTTCCTATTAATAATCTTCAAATTTCAAAAACATTTAAATATCCTAATACAGTCGGACGAAAGATTTTTAACTATAATGCATTTTCAAAAAATACATCTGCTGCAAGTACTTTTCCGTGTAAATGCAATGATCCCACTCTAAAAAAATACGTTAATAATGATCATGGCCATATAATCACTGGTAATCTTGATATTGTGAATGATTTTAAACTGCAAAAACTAATGGGTTATGGTACTAAATATAGGCTTCCTTCTAAATTTAATATAAATTCTATTATAAAACAGTTTATATACGATATAGATATTTTCATTTATAAAATTTCAATCTCATATAGTAAACCAATTGAATATTTTAATCAATGGAAAATACTAGTTATAGAAAAATTAACTACGTCTTTGAAACATAATTTATCGCATCTGGTTAAAATTAACACTAAACACTTGTTCCAGCAAATTACTAAATTACAAAAAAACTTTGTAATCACATACATTGACAAATCTCCTAATAATTATGCAATCATGTGTAAATCTTATTATCACCGGCTACTTACATCTTGTATTTCTACTAACAAATCGTTTCAAAAAACTAATGAAAATGTAATTGTAAATAATCGTAAAATTCACAGTTGTTATAAACTATTGAATATTTCTTCTACTAACTTTAATTATCCTTATTTAGTTCTTATACCCAAATTTCATAAAAATCCAATTAAATTTAGGACTGTAACTATTGGGTGCAATACATATAATAATATAGCCAATAAACATCTATTAAAAATTCTCAATCAAATTTATACACTGACAACATCCACTGATAATGAATACACATTGTATAAAAAATAGCTATCGACTCGTCAATATTTTAAAAAATCTTAAATGTGTTAACAATATATTGACTTATGATTTCAAAGATCTTTTAAATAACATAGATTTATTAGATCTACATAATGTTATAAATGCATTATTTAATAAGTATAATCATACACTAAATTTACCTATTCATATAGATACTTCTTATTTTAAAACTTTAACAAATTTCATTATATATAATAATTTTATAATGCATGATAATACGTTATATTTACAGAAAGTCGGTATGCCACAAGGGGGATGTCCATCTAGTATACTATCAGACTTATACTTGTATCACTATGAACGTACTTTTATTAACAGTAATATACATTTATATCGTTATATTGATGACATAATTTTAATTGCCACTGATCACACTAATATATCTATATTTCCAGTTAATTATCCTACTGATTTAGAATTAACGGAAAACCTCCTTTCTAACAGTAATATTAACTTTTTAGATCTTAAAATTACACTTAAAGATAACAAAACAATAATTGATCTTTTTGATAAACGTAAAGAATTTAAATTTAAAGTTAATACATTTACTAATTTTAAATCCTGTCTTCATAATTCTGTATATCGTAATATACTCCTTAATCAAATTTACAGAATAAATAGTTTATGTTCTTCTCAACTCATTAACAGCAACATTAAAAAACTAATCTATGATGCATTACAACATGGTTTTCCAAAAAAATTCATATATTCTTTAATATATAATTAGTACTTATATGATCTAAACAATCAAATTAACACATGTATTAACACATTAAAAATGTATAAAAAACATATAATATTATTTAAAAAAATTAATTAATTAATTAATTATAATAAGACGGCTTGGTGTGTAGATGATGGATTGAGGAGGTGTGTGCCAGAGTTGTATGGAAAAAACGCATGGTTAATTTATTTTACACACACACACACACACACACACACAAAAAAAAAAAAAAAAAAAAAAAAAAGAGGGCATTTTGATTTACACATACGCTTGCTAATACAAATTTTATAATGGACTTTGATGTAGTACTTTTATATGTGAATTACTGTAATTATATTTAAATCTTCATTAATTAACTTAAATGTATTATTCACTACTATTAAGAATGTTTATTGATTAATTGTATTTACTTTTATGTCCATGGTGGACAATATCATATTCTAATATAATGTAATGCTTTCTTAAGCGCTAATATAATGTATATTAATTCAAATTAATTTTCTTCCCTAACAACTTATATCATGTGTATTTAAATTTTAACTTTGTATGCAAAAACATAATATGTTACTATTAATTTCAATATTTATTAATATTATTTTTAAATCCATAGTATCTTAATTCACATAATTTAGTATTTTAATTTGCCCAAGGTGGGCAATATCATATTCTAATATAATGTAATACTTTCTTAAATGCTAAAATTATATGTATTAATTTAAATTAATATTATCCCCTAACCTATTGTATCATATGTTTAATATTAAATTTAACTCCATAGCATCTTTATTCACTTTTAGTATTTTAATTAATCATTACTACATCCATTTTTACTTTAATGTAATTGGATTTATTATTCATTTTATATTTAATTTCATATATATTTATTAATTAAATATTATTTATTTTGTTTTTAATTTAATTTATATTTATTAACTAATTAGTACCACATAAGATAGAATGAATTTATTTTTAATATTGATTTTTCCATTGTATATTCACTACATATTCAGATCATAGATGGCAGTACCATGGCTTGTTTGCTTTAAAATATTCAATATATCCATGTAGTTCATTTTCAAAATCATAGATGGCAGCACCATGGTTTGTGATGTTTTAAAAAATTCCATATATCCAAGTAATTCATTTTCTAAATTGGCAACAGGGCTTGTAATCTTCTAAAAATGTTTTTGGCAACATTTAGAAAATTATTTTTTGCCATTCATTGTCTTTATTGGTCTTCATGTATCCTGTTAGTGTTGTGAGCAGGAATCCACATTCATCGCGTAGATTATGGTATTTGGAGATCTATCATCAAGTTCTTCTCTTATAATTAAGGGTAAGGTTTCTCTCTTTTTAAGTATTGTATTAGTTTTGTATTTGTTTTATGAATTTTAAGTCTTTTTTTCACTAGAAGGTTATTGTCATTGAGTGTCGTCCCAAATTCATATTCTTTAGCAATTTTAATGCTAATATGAAGATGAAACCACTCATTTTATTTGTGGAATTTATGAATTTGGGACTTGATAATTCTGTATAAATTCCACAAATTTCATTTCATTCATTCTATTTATTTCATTCAATTTTTAATTTAATTTCTACTTCTATTATATAAATATTTAATATCTATATTCATTGTGCTGGGGTTACAATTTCGTTGTCAATAAATTATTACTTCCTAAATCATAATTTCAAGTTTCAGTTGGTGTTTTGGTAATGTTTCATTAATGGTTATATATATATATATATATATATATAAATTTGCACTCCAAGGAACCGCGTTTTGCAGATGTTGTGCGATGAACGCCAACATCTAAATGAGAAATCACTGTCGCTTCCATTCCATAATACTCTGTCTATTAATTTAATAATTTCATATATATTTTTTTCAATTGGGTAAAGAAATAATACGTTAGATTTTGTTTAAAATTCTCGTATAAATTATCTTAGTAAAAGTGCGTGGGGGCTCAGTGGTATAAAGTTTTATTTTATTTTATTTTTTATTTTTTTTTTTCAGTTCTGTAGACACGGTTCCGATCCAGGCAACGAAAAATTTAAATAAAATACTTGAAAGTTTTATTTTTAATTATCTTTAATGAAATTAATAGAAAATTTAAAACAATATTAATAATTTATCTAATCTAAATTTTTAAAACGAGTTGTTGTTATCATGGTTTTAACGAAATTCATATTTTTAGATATTGCCGTACAAAAGTTAGATGGATCCATTTATCTTATTATACCTTTTTTCGGTCTTATTAGATCATCTTTTTCTTATCCTAGTTTATGTTTATTTATTTTAAAATATATGAAAAAAAATGTAGAAAATTCTACTGATAAATGCAACATGAAGCATCAGTTATAGACGAATTTTGAACACAAACTTTATTGCAACGAATAAGCTTAAAATGTGCATCTTTTAAATTTTCTTTAATTCTATTATTTTATGCATTAAATTAGTGATTTTGAAAACTCTCGCAGATTCAAATGAAACCTTTTAAGGACATTTGATGTCACATGACACAAAAAGTTTTAGCAAGAGATTTTGTATGTCAGTTTTATTGTCGGTAACTTGGCGTCTAAAATTTAGGATATCATTTATGATTTGAAGCTCACTAATAAATGAATGTACCTAACACTATCAAATATGGTTTATATGAAATATATTATGAAGCATTAATTAAATCAAAAAGAAACTATACTCAATAGAATTTTTAATAGCACCTTTATAAAAGATTAATAAATATTTTGAATGTTTCTTAGCGTCAATTTAATGTATGAAAATCGTAGACAAAATTAAGCTCATTTGTCACAAGAGAGCAGTATAACTACATACAAATATATGATCTTTGTTCGTTACCAATTTATTAACAAAGTACATTTTCCCAAATTGTATTTGAAAATTTTCCTTTGCGAATACTCTCGGTTCAAGATAAACCGCGTACTGGTTGAACCAAATCAGATATATGCGACTTCATAGACATACAAAAAATGAATCATTTGATTTTTTGTCTTAGTACTTGAAAGTATATTTACAACAGGAAATTTAGAGTTAAATGTAGACTGCAGGCATAGTTTTTTTAGAGGCATTTATTGACTTTGATAACACGGTTTCCCGATTCCAAATCAGTTAAATTTAAAAACAAAGTTACTGTGTACATAAATAATCTAGTACATATAAAAGTTTGGTGTCCGAGTTCCAAATTAAATATAGTAAACACATTTAAACCAACGTATAAGTATGGTCTTAAAAACAACAAAAGGGATACCATAATCGGAAACCATATCACTTAGTAATTTTCTGCCATAAAGCCATAGCATAATCCTAGTGATCTACTTCAACAAACATGAAATTATTTAGAGAAGAAGCCTTAGAATATCTGTGGTGGCATTTTAGGAAAATTGTGCATTTTGGCTAACTACCAGCTAACACCACAATCAATTACACTGTATAATTTCTGCAGTTAATCAATTTAAATGACGAAAATTGTCCGAAGTTAGTATTTTCTCAAGTTGTACTTTATCAAGAATAAGCACGACTTCAAATTGTTAAGCCACACAACCGAAATTACTGGTACGTTGTTGTGATGTAGTACCACATCCTCCATACAACCCTGACATTGTAGAATGAAACTATTTACTGTACTAATCTCTGCATGATCTCTTTATTTGGGAAACACTTTACCACAAACAACAGTGTTACAAATATTTTGCTGAAAATGACAAAAAATATGATGAAACATTTAACATGTAATTGCCTGAAATATAAACACTCACTATTAACAAAAGAACCAATATATAAATGATTTGCTTGTATGAAAAATAATTTTATTTTTTAATAAAAACCGAAATGATATTTTATGTCATACATTTTTTTATTTAATAATTAATACTGCATTTTGATGTATTTGAAACAACAAACTCTTTATCACAAATTTATATGTAATGGCATTCTTAATGTCTTCTCAAATGCAAAATAATATTAATGATCAGCATAATAAAATATGCGCATTTTCAATAACACTGTTGCTTAACTGAATTGAAAATCTTAAATCACTTCAGTAGCTTATTTTTGCAAAATTCAATTCCATTAAGTGAAACAGAAGTACATTAGATCACGGTGCCATTTAAAGGAATATGATAGAAATGAATTCGAAAAACAACTTTATTTATAAATTCAGCACTTAGATGTTATTTATCTGGATATCTAAAATAATATCAGTATTTTTTAAATCCATGCATCATTCACAATTGTTTCTCTCGAGAAAGTTAAAAAGATAGAAAGGTTTTAGCTTTTAAGGAATTTTCGCAAGTAATAGAATAAATGTTTATATATATATATATATATATATACATTAAGGTTATTCAAACAAAAATTGAATCATTTGTTATTTTCAGTTAGCACTTCAAAGTATATTTGCAACACATCATTTAGACTTAAATGTAGATTAGAGACATAACTTTTTTCTATTTTTTATGGTAATTGCTTTAATTTCAATTTGTTTTATTTAATTGTTTTCGAAAAAAATCATGATTATCTATCCACCTTCTCTGGAAAAAGTACGAATTTATCAGTACTTTGAGTAATTCAGCGATTCATGAAAACAACGTTTAAAAAATATATTTTTAAGAAAACTAAAAGAATACAATACAGTAAAATACAGTAAACACAATAAAATACAAGCTGGTTTTCTTTTGTCAAATGTCCTAGGATTTCTACTGAAACAAAAGTTAAATAATTATTTTTCAAACTAAAATATTTTTGTTTTTAGATGAGTCAGCACTAGCTATTTCTTGAAATAGTTGCATTTGTATATTTTATAGTTATTTTTATTTTTAATGGATTTGTTTCAGATTGTCGGCAATACTGTTACTTCATTGT
This sequence comes from Maratus michaelseni, assembly GCA_963931845.1. NCBI lineage: Eukaryota > Metazoa > Arthropoda > Arachnida > Araneae > Salticidae > Maratus > Maratus michaelseni. The sequence continues at coordinate 198,715,352 of OZ007593.1, read as the reverse complement.
TATAGAAATGGGGAAATAATAGAGATTATTATATCTTTGTCGATGCCCTTTTCTCGTTACAAAAATAAGTAAACAAATAAATTGAAAGAGATGCTGTTTGAGACCATCAAGAAAGGTGAATTACCTTAAAAATGAAATCGCATCGTTTTTTTAACTCAAAAATTCTTTCACCTATATTATTTTATGGAACAGTATTATCTCCAACTATAATAAGGAAGGAAGTTTGTGTGTTTCTCGGTTGTGTTTTGAAGAGACCGCTGCACGCGGAGCTATACAATTTGGTGGAAAGGTACCCCTATGCATGTAATTTCGCACCTCGGAGCCCAATTTTGGAATTTTTGAATATATTATTTTTAAATTAATTTTTTAAACGATTTTTAGTGTTTTTCAGCTTTTGCTGCGATTTTTTCACATTAGTAACAGAAATCCAGTTCCAATCGTTTAGCTAAATATAGTAAATTTTGTCCTCTTTTCAATAAAGTTTATGCGAAATTCAAACAGCGATTTTTGAAATTTTGGCAATTTTTTTTTACTTCGACACTAAGAAATTTTGCCCAGAATGCTTGATTGGTTCGGTGGTTGATTTCATTTCCGCCTCAGCTACGCTCAGAACCGTATTTTTTTTTACTCTTTTTCGCTTGAAGAGAGTTGATATTTTTTTACAGATAAAAAGTATTGATTTTAAAAGGAAAAGGCAGATTATTAATTATTGTGGAACAGGAATCCGGTTCCAATCTTTTAACCCAATATAGTAAATTTTGTCCTCTTTTCAATAAAATTTAAAAGAATTTCGTACAGCAATATTTGAATTTTTGGCAATTTTTTAACTTCGACACTAAGAAATTTTGTCCAGAATGCTTGATTGGTTCGGTAGTTACTACCATTTCGGCCTCTGCTACGTTCAGAATCGTCATTCCCCTCCCCCAGTTTTTAGCTTGGATAGAGTCGATAATACTTTACAGATAAAAAAAAATCATGATTTTAAAAAAGGAAGGGCAGAATATTAACTATCCTGATTTTTTTATTAGCTTATATTTTAAATTTCATTTTTTATGCGTTTTTTAACCTTTTATCATGTTTTGCAGCGTTTTTGTATCAAATGACGACACAAATCTTCCACTAGAAGTCAAACACGGTTGGAGGTTAGTTGGGATTGATAGTTTATAAGATTGTAGCCACAGCTGGAAGTCAATCGCGCAATTGTAATTGGCAAATGAAAAGGTCGTCAGCTGATTGTAATTCGAAAAGCGAGTTGTGAGTTTTTTCATGTACGTGACGTAGTTTATGTATTTAATATCAGAAATTGGCAACGTTAACTTACTGTTTTTGTAGGTCAAAACAAAAAGAAAAGTAATTTTGTTTCTGTTTCAAAAGTTAATGATAATTCCCAATTTTTTAAGGTCGTTGATTTAACTCGGTGGAGAGGAGAGAAGTGTCTCCGGTTGTAATTTAAATCTCCTGTTAATGCTCTGATCGAAACTCCCTCCTCCCGCCTGCCTCCTAAATCAGAACTTTTATTATTAGTCCGATTCAAACGAAACCTTTTCTCAGGTCCCCCAGATACTAGATAAACATCGGTATCATTTTTTTCAGACCTCGGTTACCGCTATTTATGAACATTAATCACCAGGGAGGGGTAATTTCGCGGTTCTATGGACCCAATTTCAACGAGAAGTAGTTAATTCAACTTAATACGAACTAATTAAGATACATATTTTGCGCCACCTGGCTGTAGAAAGTGCAACTAAAAGATTTTGCAGCGCGTGCGTAGCACTCCTGCTATACGGTGTCGTAGGCAGCAGGGACACGTGCCGGATTTTCGCTCGGAAAGACTTTTATTTAGAACAGAGTGCGACCCTAGCGGTGGGAAGTGGAACTAAAATATTTTGCTTTTAAAATTGTTTCGATTCAAACAATGGGCCCGATTTCAACGAGAAATGATTCATTCAACTTAACATAGATTAATTAAGGTATAGATAACTAATAAAGACATAGATTTGGTGTCCCCTAGCAGTGAAATTTAGAACTAAAAGATTTTTAATGCATGCACAGCACGCTTTCTGTACGGTGCCATGAGCAATGGGGACACGTGTCGATGATTCTTTCGGAAGAAGGTTTGCTTAGAACAGAGTACGTCCCCTGGCTATTGAAAATGTAACTAAAAGATTTTGCATTTAATCTTGGTCCGATTCAAACGAAATCTTTTTTAACATTCTTTCGAGGTCTCCCAGGTACTAAATAACATTTGGTACATTTATTTCAGCCCTTGGTTACAATCATTTATGAAAATATACAGGGGGGAGGGTTTATTTGTTAGTCTTATATGGAACCGATTTCAACGGGAATCTGTTCATTCAACTCAACATGAACTAATTAAGATATAGCTAAATAATTAAGACGTAGATTTGGTACCGCCAGGCGTTGGAAAGTGGAACTAACAGATTTTTCGCGCGTGCATATAACGCTTTCTACACGATGACGTAAGCAGCGGGAACGAGTGCCGGAGTTTCGTTCGGAAAGAGGTTTATTTAGAATAAAATGATCCACCTGGTGGTGGAAACTGGAACTAAAAGATTTGCTATACACGCTATCGTAGGCAGCGGGGACACGTGTCGGAAATATGTTTAGAACAGAATGAATCCCTTGGCGGTGAAACTAAAAATTTTCCTACGCGTGGGACGAAAATGTCTATTTTGAAACCGCAAAAATAGTTACCGATTTGATAACCCCAGATGACGAAATAGTGTCATTTTCACTCATCCTCGAATATTAAGAAATGTATTGGAGGTATTGAATTGAAACTCGCAGTCTATACGTAGTTTATTTTCTGATTACGAATGTGTAATTTTTTTTGAAAATGCGACGATAACTTTTTTAAAATTTTGACCAAAAACTGACCCGTTTTCGATCAAATGATCCAGACATTTGAGGATGTGGTATTTATTTTACTTCCGCTTCGGGGCCCATTTAATTTCCCAAAGACAAAGAGTTACCAGAGAAACGGTTTCGTGCAGCGATTTTTTGAGTGATTTCGCATTTCGTATTATTTTTTGAAGGGACCGGACAACGCCGGGCGGATCAGCTAGTTTTTGTATAAATTGGATCAAAATTAGGATATCATTTTCAAAGTATTTTTCATTCTTTGTGTTGTTAAGTTAGATATAAACTCATTGAATAAAGAAATATTGTACATGTGTAAAAATGCTGGAAACGTTCATTTTTAGTAAAATAAATAACAACATTTTACTACAATTGTGTCTAAAGGATGCAATTTGCATTGGTTTTTGATTCCTACTGTATACAAATTAGGATCATAAGGGCGTTTAAAAATTTCTTTCTAAGACTATAAAGGCTTCTAATTACTGAAATGTTAACTGCTTCTGTCAGTGAAACTGGCGTCAAATTCAAAAGAAATCATGAATATTCATTCATCAATTGCAATTAATTTCATTTCAATACCGTGTTTTAAAGATTTTCAATAATTTCTTATTTCGCTGGGAATGAAATTTTTATAAACTTTCAGAAATGATGAAATGCTTGCACGGCTTGAACCAGTGAAAAAGACACAACGTTCACTATAAAACGAGCCTTTGATTTCAGAAAACTATAGTAGTTTAACTGTTTACTACGATTGTGTCTTACTGGCATAATTTACTTTGCTTTCTATTTTTTATTGTTCCGAAACAATTCCTACAATTTTCTTCTTACTAATCTCCTTTATATTACAGAGGGTTCTAATTGAGGAAAGGCGGAATGCTTCTGTCATAAAAAATGACGTATATTCAAAAGAAAACACAAATATTCATTCATCAATGGACGAAAAGCATTTCTGACGTTATCCAACATCACGATGACGCTGTTTTTCATATAGCTAATCAGCGTAAAAAATTTCCCAACAAGCATTAACCAAGAGCCAATAAAAAAAAGGGTAATCGCCCACAAGTAAAGATTTTCAATAATTTTTCATTCCGCTAATTATTAAATTAAAAGCAATTTTCAGAAAGGACGAAATGCTTGCAAGGCTTGTACCAATGCGAGGCTAACGAAAAAGACAGGCTACCGCGGTGCATTCCACTTATCTTTTTTTACAGACCGCTAGAGTGACGTGATGCTCTTTTCGTACACCTGCATTGGTGGATTCGAGCATCACGTGACTCTCGCGGTCTTTAAAAATGATACGCGTAAAGCACCGCGGTAGCCTTTCTTTTTCGTTAGCTTCGGTACCAATGAATATGACGTCATGTTTACTAGAAAACAAGCATAGAAAAATGGAACAGTTACGGTGATTGTTTCTAACTGGCGTAATTTACATTGTTTTCTCTTTTTTTCCCTGTACCGAATTTAGAGATGAATGGTTCTGAATACTTTTCTCTTCTGCATTACAAATGTTCTAATTGCAGATGGGTGGAATGCTTCTATCAGATCAATTGACGTCATGTTCAAAAGTATACAGAAATATTCATTCATCAAGTACAATTCATTTAATTTAAATAGAGTTGTTTTGTAATAATTTTCAATAATTTTGCATTGCACTTTTAATGAAATAAGAACCAAATATCAAATTTAACTGGGAAATGCCAAATACATATAAATGAAATTAGCTTCAATTCTACTCATAATGTCATACACTTTTCGATGGTACAAACAGGACACATGGACAGACAGACCTTTTGTAAAAAAATGTTTTTCGAAAACTCTGAAGCTTAAAACGTGTAAATCCGTCGGAAACCGGAATTTGGAAATATTTTCTATTACAATACATTCTTCTATTTTAGATAGGAGAAAGTAAAAATAAATATTTAACAATATATTTTAACTATATATACTGCCTAGTAAATTACTAAAATTCAAATGTCTTATACATGCGTTTTATCGAAGATAGAAAGAAAGTTTTAACTCATTTTTAAAGATCACAGCTTTTCCATTACTTCAAAATTAGAAAATACATATACGGTCCTAAATTGAGTTTTGAAGGTAATCAAAAGCTTAAAATAGCTGAATTATCAAAACAGAACACTATTCTTATTATTCAGATTTTTCCAATAGATAACAAATATAAAATTCGTAATTGAAGTAATTTGAAAAACAAGCTAATATTTTATGTCTTTATTATTGAAATGGATTATTTTTGTTTTCTTTTCTTATATAAAATTAAAATATTATATTATATCCTCCACCAATTTCATGTAGTCATTTCATGGCACATGTATAATTATAAGCATAATAACTAGAAATTAGCTCTGATGACTGATATGCCTCTTTCATATAATTATTATAACTATTACTAGTATTAACTATTATAAGGCTTTGTCTCAAAATGCAATTTCAAGATTGAATCAATTGCTTTATAATTTGTCAGCAATATGTGTTTGAAATGCATCTAGCTCTTAAACAATAGAAATTCTGTTTACAATATTGTACTACTAGATGTTTAAGATATTATACATACTTGAATTCCCTATATAATATAATAGTTATTCAGTATAACGTTAACACTCCCATTTATAAATATATCGTTAATTTCTATTGACATCCATAGAAGTTTGGAAATCGCAATTGTTATTTCCGCATTGTTGGCTTCTTTTTAACTGGTAGGTGAAGTCTTATAGTACCAGATAAAAATAAAACAACATATTTCAAGTATGGTTATAAATAAGTTAATTTAGTGGCCCATGTCTAATGAACTTAAAGTGTGGCCTAAGTGAAAAATTAATAACATTTCTGGTATAGTTTATGATTCTTAACCCATGGTATGTTATAGAAGAATGACAAAATACGATAAGTGTTATCTTCTCTTAGTATTTAGAATTTAATTTACATTACTATTTAAAGCTTACAAACTATTTCTTTCAAACTTCCTTAATAAAACACAAAAATTGATTTAATATCGTTTTCTTTCTTTCTTTCTTTCTTTTTTTACATTTATCCGTTGTTAATTACGTCTAGTTTCTTTTTTATTCGATAAATTAGAATCAAAATTTAAAAAGTAAGAATAAATTTTAATTAGAATAGCTTCCTAAATATGGAAATTATTTAGGAAACAGAAAAAAAACAGTGAACATAGGAAAACAGAAATATTTTATTTATATTTCTTATTTGAAATATATTATTATTTTCAGACGCAACACATTTTATTTATTTGAAATTAATTAAAATATTAATTAAGGATTTTTTAATTGTGCTCAAATGTCAGCAAAAAATTAAGGAGAATACAATATGCAAAAAACTGATTTTTCCTTTGACTCTTAATTACATTGTTACTATTTAAAACAGTATTTGAAGAGTAAATAAAATACTTTGTTTATTGAATTAATGTAAACATCTTATGTTTAACCAATTAATTTCGGTTCAGTACATTTCTTACATATTTTTTTTAACAAAATACCTTTCCATTTTTATATAATTATATATATATATATATATATATATATATAAAGTTAATTTAATGAGGCAGATTTACGTAAATTGTTTTAAAGAACCCGGAAAAAATAAATGATTGAAAATATAAAAAGATATATTTCATTGTTTTTATACGTCAAATTTAAGCATAATTACCAACCACCGAAATTGTACATGATTTTTTGAAAAAAATAATTACTTTTATAATGCACGTGAAGAAATTTTCCTTTTTTTCCATACATTTCGAATATTCTGCCAGCATTCAATCATTGCAAACGTTAAAATTTAACAAAAAATATTAAAAAAAGACTGATTTAATGTACAATAGGAGAAAAAAACTTCTTTCAAATAAATAATGCACAACGCTTCTCGAAGAACGTGAACATTTATACGAAACTTTAAGGAGATTGAACACACCCAATCAAACACAAGCTGCCACATAATGCATAGTTGCAAATAGTGCAGAGCAAAACTCTAGGGTGTTTTGGGTTTACTATATTGTAAAGAATGTGCAAAATTTCTATTGATTTAAAAGAATCACTCTGAAAAGGAAGTATAAAAGCACAATATTTTGAAAACCATTACACATAAATGGGACTTCTTATCATTATCTCACCCATTTATTTTTGTTATAAATACAAACTTTCAACATTAATATCGAAGAATAAAAAGCAAACTTAACTCTGAAACCTTTTCAAATGCTTTCAAATATACATTACAAAATCAATCTACCACATTCAATTTGACAACTGTGTAAGAGTGTATTCTACAAAGTTTAATATACACTATAACTTCTATTTGCATTGTTGTTTTGCCCAGTAGGTTAAGAATAATTAAATTTACCATCTAATAGAATAGCATATCTCAAACAATCTCGTTCAGAAATGTGTTGTTAATCACTACTCATGCGAAAAAAAAATCTTCCGAACTACAATCGATATTTTGGTTAAAAATATTTCCCGTTCAGTACCATTTAAAACTACTAATTGATGGATTAAGTTGTTTATAATAGCACGGACATTTTTTGCTAAATTTCCAAATTAAGTGGAACGACAAAAGTTATTAAAATACAGTATATGCAGAGTATTTCACAGAAAATGGACACATTTTCAGATGTGTTTGGACACACTTCCACAAAATTTTTTTGATAGGGAACCAGTGTCGCTATAAAGTAATTCAGTCAACAAAAACAAGGTGTTACACCTGTTGCAAAATGCTATATTTGGCAAAATTTCTAAAATCATAAGTGTCCGTATACTTTTGATCAGATAGTGTACTTGATCTACTATATTCTCAATTATTTTTAGACAATTCAGCAATTTATGATTTATAACTATTCCTCCATTATACGACTTCTGCCCGTTTTTATTTTACGAAAATCATACCGGATATCATTGTACTGAATTATTCCTTCATCGTCAAACAGTTTAGGGGGAGTAGAATTAGAAGTTGGTATTGTAAATTAGGGTATTGGTATTGATAAAAATTGAAACCTTTCCATCACTGATACTGGAATATTTAACAATTTATCCATCGAGGACATAATTTTTTCTGTCAGATTTTGTTTTACCAAGAAATGATTTTAAGAAATATAACACAAAGATAATTTGTTTTAAATTGTGGTAGCAAATGTAGGACGCTGCGATCCCTGCATACTATCTTGATTATTTAGTATATCTTGAGTACCTAATATCTCTAAACTATGGTATTTCCGTATGCTGTTTTCAAATCAATAGCCTGAAATTTCTGGTAACTAATTGTGACCTCGCGTCCGGAATTTTTTAACCCTACCATATGTTCTCAATTATAGAATGAACAATTGTATCTTACATAAATTAAACACATCTTAATTCCGTCATCCAATTAAACTAGTCTGTTTCCAACTATTAAAAATTTAGCTCGAAAAAAAGGAAATTAACTATTATACAGAAGAAAATAAATTAAAAATAATAAAAAAAATCCACGCAATAAAAATATTTATTATAATATAAGTATATTTTGTATATATTATAAAACATTTATTTTATTATATTATTTTTTTTATGCCGTTAATTTCTAAAATTTATAAAGAATAAGTAATATGCTTTGTATTTCATGTCACTAAAAAGTATTTCATAAATTTTATTTTTCACTTTTCCAATGACAAAAATGACAACCTCCACTAACGCAAAATCCTAAAGAAAAAAAAGCTTTGATGGCGGTGTCAATCATATAGCAAAAATTTTATATTTGAAAAGAATTCACAATATAAATATACCATTTTTATTAAGTGTGTGTCAAAAAATTTAAACAAATGAAATGAAAAATTGTCATAAAAGTATATTGGTAAATGTCACGTCCAAATGTGGATTTCTGGAAAATGATAGGTTTTATTCTTAAAAATGACAACATAACGAATTGATTTATATTTGTCTGTGCGGAAGATTCGATAAATCAATATTTAAAATATTTCTCCATACATCAGCTCCGTTTAAAATTCCTTATTCAATTTGCAGATTATTTCATACTTATATATTTGTAAGACAACTCTATTCATATAAATGTTAAACGAATAATAACATTGTTAATAGATATTTAAAATGTGAAGAAAGTTTGGATGTTTGGTTTATAACATTTACTGGGGAATATTTATGAAAAAGCTGTCACTCACTTAATATTATTTTAATATATTTTTTTTCCTTACAGTTAAGTATCAATATGTATTTCATCACCTATGCGAAAGAAATAATATGATTAATACAAAAGCCCGCTTTATTTCATTGAATTCGTTAGTATTCATTTTAATCAATGAATTTATTGAGGAAAAATAATTCTCAGAATTTATACTGTTCATTTTCGTTATGTTAATATATATTCCTTAAATTCTCTTGATATATGTAAAAATGGAATAAGAAATGTGTTCTTTATTTGGAAAAACTGATTAAGTTTTTATTCAGATTTTATTCAGATTTCCAGATTTTTTAAAACAAATTATAGATATTATTTCTGCGAAAATGCTTCTTAGTGTTGTTTATGGACAATTCAGAAAATACATATTAAATGTATAAAACCTGTTCAAATTTTGAATAAAAAAAATAAAAAATAGTTTCACTTATGATCTGTAACTCTGGAAGACCGGGTTTTATCTCCTAGTATTGTCGACAGAAAAACACTTATCCAGGTGGAATTAAAAAAAAATCTAGGTATTTGTATTAAAAAATAGTAAAATTGAGTACGCCAATGTTTTTTATGTATGTCAATGGAAGAGCCGCAGAATTCCATTAAAAAAGCTTTGAGAAACATATAGGTAAATAACTCATTCGGAAACTGATCTATGTGTTCAGTGTGCATTCAGATTTGCTGAATACTTATTGATAGACTTTAGACTGATAGATGATTTCTGGCTCTATACTTTTAACATTAATTTCTAGTGACGCCTTCAAAAGTCTAAATATACATTAAGCGGTCCTTTCATTTAGTATGCTTAGTTACAGATGCCTCTCAACAGACCAAAGTTATTTTTAGCTACAGTATATATTAAGAGGATCACGTAAGCAGTTACTGGCTGAAAAAAAAAAAAAAAAAAAAAAAAAAAAAAAAAAAAACTTTTTCTGTTCAAAATAACAATTCGTAATATTTGAGTTAAATATAAATAAAATTTTAATTATATCCAACAGAAATATCAGATATATCAGAAATCAGCTATAAATAACACAAGCCTGCGATGAAAAAATTGCCGTTATAGTAAGTGGTATTTTTTATAGTTATTTGGATGCTGATTACTAGAAAAAATAATGAAAAAATTCCATCACGTACAATTTCATCACAAATCACAATCTATTATTTTATGAATTTAGTAAATTTCGGACCAACAAATTATTATTTATATGATTTTGTCAAATAAATTTATGGACTTAAAATAGTAAATTGGTTTATTAAACTAATAAAAAAGAAAGAAGAAACTATTTCAATACATAATATTTCTCTTAATCGGTAAATTGTCTATTAAATACAATATTCAAGACAGAGGAAACCAGTTGAAATCGGATCTTTTCTGCTTGCAGGTGTCTGTACGCCACCCCTTCTTCAGACCCCTTTTCACTGACCTTATCTGTACTCCTGAATCAGTGTCTTTCTTTACTCTTTGCTGTACACATGTGATTTTATTCCAATCTGTGAGTTAGAAGTTGTAGTAGTAATTTTAACTTCTAGTTTTTGCTGCATTAGAGAACATGACTTCCAGAGGATGTACTAATTCACCGAATTTTTTCTGCTATATTTGTGGTAACTATACAGTGAAAAAACAACAAAGAAGCATTTCTGATTTTGTAAAAAAAAAGTGTATTTCGCTTATTTTGGCATGAAATTGGGTGATCAAAACAAGCCTTGGGCTCCACACAAAGTTTGTCGTATTTGTGTAGAAGAATTAAGGCAATGGTTTCAAGGTAAAAAGCAATCTTTTTGGTTTGGTGTACCAATGGTTTGGAGAGAACCTAAAAATCATAGTGATGATTGCTATTTTTGTATTTGTAATGTGAAATGCTTCAATTTAAAGAACAAAAAGGAAATATCTCATCCTGACATTATGTCTGCTATACGTCATGTTTCTCATGGACCTGGTATTCCAGTTCCTTCCCCTCCAGAAACTGTGGAAAATAATTTTGATTATTCAGATACTGTACCCGAATGTGAAAGTGATGATGATATTGAGGAGGTATATGACTCTATTAGCGATGAAGCTAAACTTTTCATGCAGTCTGAGTTAAATGATTTAGTCAGGGATTTAAATCTTCCTATGGATTCGGCAGACATTTTAGGTTCCAGATTAAAAGAAAAAAAATGTGCTAGCTCCTGGTACGTCATTTTCTTGGTTTCGGAAACAAGAAAAATATTTCATTCCGTTCTTTTCTAAAGAAGGGAAACTTGTTTATTGTAACAATACTCCGGGCCTCATAGCAAGTTTCAAAGTCCAATATGAACCTGCCGAATGGAGACTTTTTATCGATTCATCAAAAAGAAGTTTGAAAGCAGTACTATTGCATAACGGAAATGACTATGCTTCTGTACGTGTTGGGCATTCAGTTCATTTGAAAGAGTGCTATGAAAATCTTGATTTGATCCTAAATAAACTGTCATATTCAGATAACAAGTGGACAGTTTGCGGTGATCTGAAGGTGATTTCTCTGTTGCTTAGTCAGCAGAAAGGGTACACAAAATGTCCCTGCTTTCTTTGTGAATGGGACAGTCGATACAGAAAGCGACATTACATTAAGGAAAAATGGCCTATCAGGAAGACATTAGATCCTAGAGTAAAAAATATTCAAAGGAAAAATCTTGTGGATCCAAAAAAAGTGTTACTTCCACCGCTTCATATAAAATTAGGTCTTATGAAACAATTTGTCAAGGCTTTACCAAGAGAAGGTGAATATTTCAAATACCTTTGATACACTATATGGCCAATGATGACCGGTCACTTGCGATTTTAGACGTTTTGTTAAATATCTGGAAAGATACATGAGGAATTATCCTGAAACTTCAGGAGTGTAAACAACATGATAGACGTCATATATTTCCGCGAAGATTTTTTCCCGGAACCTCATAAGGGGCCGTCAACAAATTGAAGAAAAACGAATATCTTTTGGATAACCCTGTAAAAACTAAAATTGCAAAAGCGTTGAAACGGTAGCACATGCTTAGGAAGTTTCTTTTAATAAACTATGGTCATTTTTGTGAGAATATAACATATACTCGTGGAGAAATTAAGTTTTTTATAAAAACAATCCAAATTTCACCAAGTGTTTTGCTTATAATATTCAGAGTTCTTAATATAAAAGAATGTTCTTTTCAGGAAACATGACATACAACATTATATATAATCCCTGCAATTAGAATTAAAAAATAATAAATATTGGATGAAAAATGAGCAGGTTTACTAAATATTGTTTCACTGCGCATGCGCCAATTAAATCAAATTAGAACCAAAAAGATGAGGGCTGTGTACAAATATACTAGCTTATGAAAGTTGACATATCAAGAATAAAGTGTCTCTCATTTATACAACCCCTCATCTTTTTGCTTCCTTTTGGGAACAGCGAATTTCGAGCTTATTCTATCGACGATTACTATCAGAATTTTCAAGCTATGTTTTTGAGACTTTCACAAAAGTTGGTCCATACATTTAGATAATATATTATGCACAGTATAATTTGATTGAATTCGCGCATGCGCAGTGAAAAAATGTTTAGTAAACCTGCTCATATTTCATCCAATATTTATTATATTGTAATTTTGATTGCAGGGTATTATATATAATGTTGTGTGTCATCGTTCCTGAAAAGAACATTCTTTTATATAAAGTTCACTCAGAGTTCACTTTTAAAGACACTCGAAAACGTTTCCGAAAATCAGTGCCAGTTAAAGAAATTTTATTTTTTTAAATATCTTTAATTTTTAAAATCTAAAATATATACTGGTTTCTCAGGTTTTTTTATCGTAAAGAATTATTTAGGAAATCGTCAGTAATTCGTAATTTTTTTTTCGTTCATTGTTATATAATAGATTTTTTTTTTTTTACAATATACGTGAATAGCAACTAAATTACATTCTAAAGACATTGGGGAACATTCAGGCAAATAACTCATTTGGGAACTGATATAGTTGTTTAATATGTACCAAGAGTTGTTGAACTACACTGCAAAATAAAATTGTTGATTTTACGGTATAATACGGCATCCAAGCTGCTAGTGTTATACCATAAAATCAAAATATTTTTTGCAGTCTACATTACTGAAAAACTTTAATTTGTGGTTTTATAATTTTAACTATAACTTTATTCATGGCTTCAAAAGTCAAAATATAAAATCTACTCGCCTACCATTTATTAAGCTTAGTTACAAATGTTTCCCAAAGGCCAAAGTTATTTTATTAGTACCCTCTGTATTAAGCGGATTAAGTGTGCAGTTGTTGACTGTAAAAGTAAAATTTTTACCATTTTCAGATCCAAAATATCTATTAATAACAATTGAGAGAAATATAAATAACATTTTAATCGTATTCAACTATAAATCATTTTGCTTTGTTCAAGTATTTCATTAAAAGAGTGCTCTGATCAAGACAGTCTTCTAACTTTTGACTAATACTTGTCACGATATTGTTAAAATTATAAAATATTGTTATCTTCACTTTTCTAAAATTATCTAATATTGCATTGCTACCTAAGTTGTAGAGTTATTTGGAAATAAATTCTTATGTCACGCAAAATATTTTGTCGCAAAACATTTTACAAACGTATTTGTTTATTTATTGATAACTTCTCAGCCTAACTTGGAAAATTTTGAAGCATTGCGATTTATTAATTATTTAGATTAATTCTGTTAGTTGCGTGCTGAATAAATTTAAAGATAATAAATTACACGAGAATTAGGATCAATCTTGTATATGATTGATGAGATCCAAAACCATCTTTGATCGTTCGAGAAAATTCTGGAGATTTTTCCGAAAACATAAGATCATATAGTACATGGCCAAAATTTATAAAACATACACAATATTAACTGTTCCATTGTGATTATGTGTGTGATTGGTCACATTTTAAAATTAAAAAAAAATATTTTTTTTTAAATATAAATAACATATGTACTAGATATCTGTGGAAATAATTTTTAAAAATCTAATGAGAATCTATCTTTTCGAATCGATCTTTTATTATTTCGAATCTATCTTTTCGTATCTTTTAATATTTTTGCCATTTGAATTGTCATTGTTTATTATGAAATTGAAACTTTACTGTCATTTGAAAAATATGTCTATTTTGTCTATAGTTCATAAATTATTTATTTTAGAATTCTAAAATAGATATTAAAAGCGTCAATTTAAATGTCATGTTTGATTGTTTTAATTGGCTTATAATATCAAAATAATTTTCTTTTGTCCTTCATAAACCAATCCAATCCGCTTCAAAAGCGTGCAGCTTTTAGTTATTTTCTCTGCAGATTTAGAGCTAAAACTCCTAATATTTATATTCACCTTTTGAATATGTTTTGAATATAATGTATTCTTTGTTTATTAATATGTTTTTCTGATATTTTTATTTTAAAAATACAAAAATAAACATAATTAAATAATGATTACGCTTAAGGAAAGAAAGATTTTTTTTTCTTTTTTGAACAGTTAAAAACTGAAATCTTTATTTTCATTTAAAAATTTAAGGGGATGGATTTTTTTTATTTATTTATTTATTTTTGCTTAAGCAGATATGTAATTAAAAAGTAACTCTAGGTATTGTTTTTTATCAACTTATATGTATATATTTTAGATCCAAAAATTAGATATGGAAGAGTTTCACTTTAATTTTTTAGATTGTTTATATTAAAATACTCAGCAAAATAATGTCAGAACATATATTATTTGCTTTTCATTCGATCAATTAATCATCTTGCATATATGTATGTAGCTTTCATTTGTTTTGTCTGTCACTCAACAGGTTGTGAAGGATGGATACAATGTTCAGTGTGCAATGAGAGGACACATGAGTGCAACGGATGCGAGAAGTAAAAGCTGAGAAACCCATTACAATACAACATTAAAAATTTCTTGGAAACTTGAAAAAAAATTACTGATCTTAAAAAATGTACTATATATATTTTAAAGTTTGATTCAAAATTTATTACAAGGCTTTATGTTGTGTAAAAATTTTATTTCTGATTCATACCCCGTTTTACACTACCACCAAAATTCGGAGCGGTTTCATATGGTCCTAGAAAATGCATATTCCCAAGTAGAGAAAATTTTCCTGTGGAAACAGGTGTGGTTTTTCAATAGTCCAGATGTTCCTAAAAACTTTTGTAGAAAGTTCAGATTTTTTATGCTTTTCTGGACTTTTGCCAAAAAAAGGAAAACCAGTAGGTTTTACCCTAGTTTCCTCAATATAAAAAGTCCTTAAAATCAAAAAAATATTTTTTTAAGAATATCAAAGAATTTTTAACTTTATTTTTATGGTTATTTATTACAAATTATAATCCACAACTCTTATCCATAGATACTGAGCTATAACTATCACAGACATCATGGGAAATACAGAACAGTAGTGCCATCTGTTTAGAAAGACACACTGAAAGATAAAAAGTATCAATTAATGCCAAGGTCTAGCTGAATATGTAATTTATTTATATTCTGTCCAGTAGATGCCGAGATATTTTATGGAAATTACAAATTACGAATGTCAGAATAACCGAATAACATTTTAAGCTATATACACGAAATTCTTATCAGCACGTATATGTACCAAGTACCAGGTGAATATTACGTTTGATTAAATTACATCGCATAGATGTCGAGATAAAACTATTCCGAATATCATGAAAATTACGACTTGGGTGCAACGGTTGATGTGCCTGCCGGGCACCACTCGGCGCCTGGTGGCGCAACTCAGTCTTATACCATGGCTACTCAACCCATACCATGGCTACTCATGGTTGAATTCAATGAACCTAATCAATTCCAGTCTTTGTCCACGTCTAACAGAATGTAAAGATTTATAAAATTCAGTGCATTAGTTCATGAGATAGACTGCCCACAAAATATTTGTGTTACATTTTAAAATGAAAACGTTAAAAGTACACGTCAAATGAAAACGTTAAAAGTAATAGTATTTTGTTACTCTTGAATGTATAATTTAAATTACGCTGCTGAAAATATATAAGTGAAAATTTATAGCATCCTGAAAACTGATAAACATTTTTAAAGACACTCGAAAACGTTTCCGAAAATCAGTGCCTATTAAAGAAATTTTATTTTTTTTAAATATCTTTAATTTTTAAAATCTAAAATATATACTGGTTTCTCAGGTTTTTTATCGTAAAGAATTATTTTGGAAATCGTCAGTAATTCGTAATTTTTTTTCTTTCCTTGTTATATTTCGTAGAAAGAAAAATAGATTTTTTGTTGTTGTTGTTGCTTTTTTGTTTTGTTTTTTTACAATGTACGTGAATAGCAACTAAATTACATTCTAAAGCCATTGGGGAACATTCAGGCAAATAACTCATTTGGGAACTGATCTAGTTGTTTAATATGTACCAAGAGTTGTTGAACTGCACTTCAAAATAAAATTGTTGATTTTACGGTATAATACTGGCATCCCAGCTGACAGTATTATACCATAAAATCAAAATGTTTTTTGCAGTGTACATTACTGAAAAACTTTAATTTGTGGTTCTATAATTTTAACTATAACTTTATTCATGTCTTCAGAAATCAAAATATAAAATCTACTCGCCTTCCATTTATTAAGCTTAGTTACAAATGTCTCCCAAAGACCAAAGTTATTTTATGATTACCCTCTGTATTAAGCGGATTAAGTGTGCAGTTGTCGACTGTAAAAGTAAAATTTTCAGATCAAAATTATCTATTAATAACATTTGAGAAAAATATAAATAACATTTTAATCTTATTCAACTATAAATCATTTTGCTTTGTTCGAGAATTGCATTAAAAGAGTGCTCTTATCAAGACAGTCTTCTAACTTGTGAATAACACTTGTCACGATATTGTTAAATATATAAAATTTTGTTATCTTCACTTTTCTAAAATTATGTAATATTATATTGCTACATAAGTTATAGAGTTATTTGGAAAGAAATTCTTATGTCACGCAAAATATTTTGTCGCAAAATATTTTAGAAACATATTTGTTTATTTATTGACAACTTCTCAGCCTAACTGGAAAATTTTGAAGCATTGTGATTTATTAATTCTATAGATCAATTCTGTTAGTTGCGTGCCGAATAAATGTAAAGATAATAAATTACATAAGAATTAGAATCAATCTTGTATATGATTGATGAGATACAAATCCATCTTTCATTGTTCGAGAAAACTCTGGAGATTTTTCTGAAAACATAAGATCATATAGTACATAGCTAAAATTTAAAAAACATACACAATATTAACTGTTCCATTGTGATTATGTGTGTGATTGGTCGCATTTTAAAATATAAAAAAAAATATTTTTTTATATATATAAATAACATATGCACTTGATATCTGTGGAAATAATTTTTAAAAATCTAATGAGAATCTATCTTTTCGAATCTATCTTTTATTATTTCGAATCTATCTTTTCGTATCTTTTCATATTATTGCCATTTGAATTGTCATTGTTTATTATGAAATTAAAACTTTACTGTCATTTGAAAAATATGTCTATTTTGTCTATAGTTCATAAATTATTTATTTTAGAATTCTAAAATAGATATTAAAAGCGTCAATTTAAATGTCATGTTTGATTGTTTTAATTGGCTTATAATATCAAAATAATTTTCTTTTGTCCTTCATAAACCAATCCAATCCGCTTCAAAAGCGTGCAGCTTTTAGTTAGCTTTTAGTCTCTGCAGATTTAGAACTAAAACTCCTAATATTTATATTCACCTTTTGAATATGTTTTGAATATAATGTATTCTTTGTTTATTAATATGCTTTTCTGAAATTTTTATTTTAAAAATACAAAAATAAACATAATTAAATAATGATTACGCTTAAGGAAAGAAAGATTTTTTTTTCTTTTTTGAACAGTTAAAAACTGAAATCTTTATTTTCATTTAAAAATTTAAGGGGATGGATTTTTTTTATTTATTTATTTATTTTTGCTTAAGCAGATATGTAATTAAAAAGTAACTCTAGGTATTGTTTTTTATCAACTTATATGTATATATTTTAGATTCAAAAATTAGATATGGAAGAGTTTCACTTTAATTTTTTAGATTGTTTATATTAAAATACTCAGCAAAATAATGTCAGAACATATATTATTTGCTTTTCATTCGATCAATTAATCATCTTGCATATATGTATGTAGCTTTCATTTGTTTTGTCTGTCACTCAACAGGTTGTGAAGGATGGATACAATGTTCAGTGTGCAATGAGAGGACACATGAGTGCAACGGATGCGAGAAGTAAAAGCTGAGAAACCCATTACAATACAACATTAAAAATTTCTTGGAAACTTGAAAAAAAATTACTGATCTTAAAAAATGTACTATATATATTTTAAAGTTTGATTCAAAATTTATTACAAGGCTTTATGTTGTGTAAAAATTTTATTTCTGATTCATACCCCGTTTTACACTACCACCAAAATTCGGAGCGGTTTCATATGGTCCTAGAAAATGCATATTCCCAAGTAGAGAAAATTTTCCTGTGGAAACAGGTGTGGTTTTTCAATAGTCCAGATGTTCCTAAACACTTTTGTAGAAAGTTCAGATTTTTTATGCTTTTCTGGACTTTTGCCAAAAAAAGGAAAACCAGTAGGTTTTACCCTAGTTTCCTCAATATAAAAAAAGTCCTTAAAATCAAAAAAATATTTTTTAAAGAATATCAAAGAATTTTTAACTTTATTTTTATGGTTATTTATTACAAATTATAATCCACAACTCTTATCCATAGATACTGAGCTATAACTATCACAGACATCATGGGAAATACAGAACAGTAGTGCCATCTGTTTAGAAAGACACACTGAAAGATAAAAAGTATCAATTAATGCCAAGGTCTAGCTGAATATGTAATTTATTTATATTCTGTCCAGTAGATGCCGAGATATTTTATGGAAATTACAAATTACGAATGTCAGAATAACCGAATAACATTTTAAGCTATATACACGAAATTCTTATCAGCACGTATATGTACCAAGTACCAGGTGAATATTACGTTTGATTAAATTACATCGCATAGATGTCGAGATAAAACTATTTCGAATATCATGAAAATTACGACTTGGGTGCAACGGTTGATGTGCCTGCCGGGCACCACGCGGCGCCTGGTGGCGCAACTCAGTCTTATACCATGGCTACTCAACCCATACCATGGCTACTCATGGTTGAACTCAATGAACCTAATCAATTCCAGTCTTTGTCCACGTCTAACAGAATGTAAAGATTTATAAAATTCAGTGCATTAGTTCATGAGATAGACTGCCCACAAAATATTTGTGTTACATTTTAAAATGAAAACGTTAAAAGTACACGTCAAATGAAAACGTTAAAAGTAATAGTATTTTGTTACTCTTGAATGTATAATTTAAATTACGCTGCTGAAAATATATAAGTGAAAATTTATAGCATCCTGAAAACTGATAAACATTTTTAAAGACACTCGAAAACGTTTCCGAAAATCAGTGCCTATTAAAGAAATTTTAATTTTTTTAAATATCTTTAATTTTTAAAATCTAAAATATATACTGGTTTCTCAGGTTTTTTTATCGTAAAGAATTATTTAGGAAATCGTCAGTAATTCGTAATTTTTTTTTCGTTCATTGTTATATAATAGATTTTTTTTTTTTTACAATATACGTGAATAGCAACTAAATTACATTCTAAAGCCATTGGGGAACATTCAGGCAAATAACTCATTTGGGAACTGATCTAGTTGTTTAATATGTACCAAGAGTTGTTGAACTGCACTTCAAAATAAAATTGTTGATTTTACGGTATAATACTGGCATCCCAGCTGACAGTATTATACCATAAAATCAAAATGTTTTTTGCAGTGTACATTACTGAAAAACTTTAATTTGTGGTTCTATAATTTTAACTATAACTTTATTCATGTCTTCAGAAATCAAAATATAAAATCTACTCGCCTTCCATTTATTAAGCTTAGTTACAAATGTCTCCCAAAGACCAAAGTTATTTTATGATTACCCTCTGTATTAAGCGGATTAAGTGTGCAGTTGTCGACTGTAAAAGTAAAATTTTCAGATCAAAATTATCTATTAATAACATTTGAGAAAAATATAAATAACATTTTAATCTTATTCAACTATAAATCATTTTGCTTTGTTCGAGAATTGCATTAAAAGAGTGCTCTTATCAAGACAGTCTTCTAACTTGTGAATAATACTTGTCACGATATTGTTAAATATATAAAATTTTGTTATCTTCACTTTTCTAAAATTATGTAATATTATATTGCTACATAAGTTATAGAGTTATTTGGAAAGAAATTCTTATGTCACGCAAAATATTTTGTCGCAAAATATTTTAGAAACATATTTGTTTATTTATTGACAACTTCTCAGCCTAACTGGAAAATTTTGAAGCATTGTGATTTATTAATTCTATAGATCAATTCTGTTAGTTGCGTGCCGAATAAATGTAAAGATAATAAATTACATAAGAATTAGAATCAATCTTGTATATGATTGATGAGATACAAATCCATCTTTCATTGTTCGAGAAAACTCTGGAGATTTTTCCGAAAACATAAGATCATATAGTACATAGCTAAAATTTAAAAAACATACACAATATTAACTGTTCCATTGTGATTATGTGTGTGATTGGTCGCATTTTAAAATATAAAAAAAAATATTTTTTTATATATATAAATAACATATGCACTTGATATCTGTGGAAATAATTTTTAAAAATCTAATGAGAATCTATCTTTTCGAATCTATCTTTTATTATTTCGAATCTATCTTTTCGTATCTTTTCATATTATTGCCATTTGAATTGTCATTGTTTATTATGAAATTAAAACTTTACTGTCATTTGAAAAATATGTCTATTTTGTCTATAGTTCATAAATTATTTATTTTAGAATTCTAAAATAGATATTAAAAGCGTCAATTTAAATGTCATGTTTGATTGTTTTAATTGGCTTATAATATCAAAATAATTTTCTTTTGTCCTTCATAAACCAATCCAATCCGCTTCAAAAGCGTGCAGCTTTTAGTTAGCTTTTAGTCTCTGCAGATTTAGAACTAAAACTCCTAATATTTATATTCACCTTTTGAATATGTTTTGAATATAATGTATTCTTTGTTTATTAATATGCTTTTCTGATATTTTTATTTTAAAAATACAAAAATAAACATAATTAAATAATGATTACGCTTAAGGAAAGAAAGATTTTATTTTCTTTTTTGAACAGTTAAAAATTGAAATCTTTATTTTCATTTAAAAATTTAAGGGGATGGATTTTTTTTATTTATTTATTTATTTTTGCTTAAGCAGATATGTAATTAAAAAGTAACTCTAGGTATTGTTTTTTATCAACTTATATGTATATATTTTAGATCCAAAAATTAGATATGAAAGAGTTTCACTTTAATTTTTTAGATTGTTTATATTAAAATACTCAGCAAAATAATGTCATAACATATATTATTTGCTTTTCATTCGATCAATTAATCATCTTGCATATATGTGTGTAGCTTTCATTTGTTTTGTCTGTCACTCAACAGGTTGTGAAGGATGGATACAATGTTCAGTGTGCAATGAGAGGACATATGAGTGCAACGGATGCGAGAAGTAAAAGCTGAGAAACCCATTACAATACAACATTAAAAATTGCTTGGAAACTTGAAAAAAAAATTACTGATCTTAAAAAATGTACTATATATATTTTAAAGTTTGATTCAAAATTTATTACAAGGCTTTATGTTGTGTAAAAATTTAATTTCTGATTCATACCCCGTTTTACACTACCACCAAAATTCGGAGCGGTTTCATATGGTCCTAGAAAATGCATATTCCCAAGTAGAGAAGAATTTTCCTGTGGAAACAGGAGTGGTTTTTCAATAGTCCAGATGTTCCTAAACACTTTTGTATAAAGTTCAGATTTTTTATGCTTTTCTGGACTTTTGCCAAAAAAAGGAAAACCAGTAGGTTTTACCCTAGTTTCCTCAATATAAAAAAAGTCCTTAAAATCAAAAAAATATTTTTTAAAGAATATCAAAGAATTTTTAACTTTATTTTTATGGTTATTTATTACAAATTATAATCCACAACTCTTATCCATAGATACTGAGCTATAACTATCACAGACATCATGGGAAATACAGAACAGTAGTGCCATCTGTTTAGAAAGACACACTGAAAGATAAAAAGTATCAATTAATGCCAAGGTCTAGCTGAATATGTAATTTATTTATATTCTGTCCAGTAGATGCCGAGATATTTTATGGAAATTACAAATTACGAATGTCAGAATAACCGAATAACATTTTAAGCTATATACACGAAATTCTTATCAGCACGTATATGTACCAAGTACCAGGTGAATATTACGTTTGATTAAATTACATCGCATAGATGTCGAGATAAAACTATTCCGAATATCATGAAAATTACGACTTGGGTGCAACGGTTGATGTGTCTGGCGGGCACCACTCGGCGCCTGGTGGCGCA
Source organism: Maratus michaelseni (assembly GCA_963931845.1). Classification (NCBI taxonomy): domain Eukaryota; kingdom Metazoa; phylum Arthropoda; class Arachnida; order Araneae; family Salticidae; genus Maratus; species Maratus michaelseni. The sequence continues at coordinate 198,692,784 of OZ007593.1, read as the reverse complement.
ACTCAGTCTTATACCATGGCTACTCAACCCATACCATGGCTACTCATGGTTGAACTCAATGAACCTAATCAATTCCTGTCTTTGTCCACGTCTAACAGAATGTAAAGATTTATAAAATTCAGTGCATTAGTTCATGAGATAGACTGCCCACAAAATATTTGTGTTACATTTTAAAATGAAAATGTTTTTATTTAAATTTTAGAAAACTTATCTAATGTTTGGAGTCATTTATTTATAATAAAATGGATGAAAAGGCAATTGAAAATATTTGCGTTACAAAAGCCATTTCTTGCACTATTATACATATCCCTGTAATACTTTGCGTTGTTTTTGTCTTTGTTTGCACGTCATTTGTGGCTAAATTATCATACTTCATTAATTGATATAATCTGTTAAACAAAGATCATAACAACAATAAAAGAAATTTTTATTTATACGGTGTTTACATTTTTCGATTTCACTGAAGTCTTTTTCACAACAAATGAGAATATTCTACACGATCTGATCTAGAATCCAATTGATTGAAACGCCATTATTCGCGTTTCTTTCTCAGATTGTTAACATTGTTGTGTTTTATTATTACATTGATATTTATTCCCATACTCGTAACCATGAAGTAATTCAACTCATAATTTTGGTAAGTTAAATGATGCTGCTCCGTTACATATTGAATTTTCATGTGTTACAATTTCAAAGTTTTATCTTATAATGGAGAGATAGTATATACTGGAAGGATAAATTATTTTGGTTTCATTGAAATTGTTTGGATATCTGCTTCTTGATATATAATTTTGCTCGTACTGTAGTTTTTCTATTATACTTTATATCAGCTATTTGTTACTTTAATCGGCAATTAAAATTCACGCTCTTCATGTTACTATAAAAATATTCGATCCGTTCGTTTCAATAAATGGGATTTCATATACTTCTGAATAATTTTCAAAATGAATTTGGTCAATTTCAGTGCTAGTGCTATCCTTCAAGTTTGGAGTTCTATAAACTATGAAACATTCATTAGGTATATAACATATATATTATATATTTATAGCTAAAATAAATTTTTACAATCTTGACTTTTCTCGAATTCTTGAGTATCTCGAGTAGCTAATAATTCAAAAGGAATGTGATTTCGTGCATTTGAATATCAACGACTTAAAACAGTTTATTTTATGTAAGTAAAATATCCAAGTTAATCAGCAAAAAAGTATTTTTGCTTGTGAATTGTTGTAAAAATCCGAAGCATACTAATTTAAACTATGAAACAGCTACAGCCACTTCAATAAAGCTTTTCTTCTATTTAACGCTATAGTATCATAATAAATAGATAATAATTTATAAAGAATCTAGAAAATGTTAAATTTCTTAATTTGTTTAAAGTACTCTCCTTTATATTGTTTATATTATATTTAACTTTTGTCCAATTAGGTAGATTAAATCATTAGGATTTTTTATGATATATATTAACTTTATATTACAAAGACACGTGACAATTGTTCATATTTTTAGTTTTTAGACTAGAGTAACTTTTCATCAGCTCTCCGTTAACAGTGCATATGTCAAAATTAAAAATATATAAATAAATGAATAAAATAACGCAAGACATAGCAACGTGCAGTTTTAAAATTAATAAAATTTAAGATGTTCATATCAAAATTTAATTTATTATTTTCAATCTTATCTTGTAAAGCTGTATATCAGGTTCCGCAACGACGATTTTGAAAGACAGTTTAATTTCTATATCATTTCACACATTATCTAACATTCTTAAATCCAAATTTAATAATGTTAGATTATATGTATATTTACACCCAAACAGGGACAAACCAATAGCGGCACGAAGCATATTTTTCTATTATGGATGATGTTCGTACATTTTGTATTGTTGTGCACATCTCCTTTGCCAATACAGATCTTGACAAAAATTACATTACTTATTATCTTAGTCGGTGATGCTCCAAAATGTCCATTTGCAGTTTAGCTGCAACCCACTCACTTATATGTAGCAACATTTAAACCTATTGTGTAATTTTCGTAATCATGTCCTCAGCCAAATAGCGGATTTTAGCGAAAGGCATTTGCACAATACAGTGGTTTTTGTGACAGTTCTATATTAGTATTTACATTTATTTTAAACTATACTGATGCTAGAATCAGTCATGTTTGATGCTAACTGTGTTCATTGATTCCATTGGAAAATATTAGCTATTTAAATTTTATTTAATATTTTTTCCAAACCTTTCTTAACAGAGAAAGTCACAATTATTGAATTATTTTAATAACATTTCTTTTTCTTACACTTTATGAAATAGAGTAGCTTTGCAACTGGTGAAGTTAAAGAGGAAAAATAATTACTTTTCATTAACAAAATTATATTATTGAACAATTAAAATGTCGAAGATATGCACAACATCTCATCAAAAAGTACATAGATAATTTTGAATTTCTGATATATGTATTGAAAAAATTTCCAACTAATAGGAGTAATTTAAAATCCCATTTCGGAAATTTAGCATTCATAATTTAAAATTTAAATGGGTTATTCAGAGCCATCATTTTGAATGCAATGAATGATAAAAATTTAAATTGTCTAAATATCCATTGAAAAGCATTAGGACATACAAGAAAATGTGTTCTACACTTTCTAACAAATGAACCAAATTTAACCAAAATCTATACAGTCAAATCCGGATACCGCACTAACATACATAGTTAATTAAAAACAAATTTGGTTAATTTTTTCGGTAGTTATTGTGAGTCATACAGACAAATAAACAAACAAACAAACAGACAGACAGACACTAAAACGTTTCCGGTCTCCAAAGTAAACCTCAACTGACATTTCAGCAATAACAGTTGATTGGTTTTATAATAGAAAAACCTGTTCGCATTTTTTGTTGACATTGAAATTTTTAATTAAATCCCTTATTTTTTCACAAATTTCTCGATTTTGCATCACATATTTTGTAGTAAATATTACTTTACTCTACAATTAAACGTTATTGAGCCTATTAGACGTTATTTTACGTAATATATTTTTTAAATCTATTATAATCTAATATAATAACGATCAATCTTTTTATAATACGAATAAAATACATTTTTATTTTGAGTTCTATAGGAGACCATTACCAAAATATTACATTAATATTTATTTATTAAAAATTCTAAATTAAAATTTGTCTCCATTCATACATAATATTCTTTTTTCTAAAATCAAAATTGAATTCTTCAAGCGATTTTCATTTTCTCTTGATGTGCATTGAAAAGTCAATAGGCATTTACAAATATTTAATGCTGATCATATTTAGAATACAAATTTTCCTAAATATACACACTTTATATGAACCCTTGAAATTAAATTGCAATATTTATCTAAAATTAAAGCTATATTTAGTGAAATTTGTTTTGATTCCCAACAAAAAGGCTTTTGAAATTACTCAAAGTAGATGAATGCATTATTTATTTATTTGTTAAGGAAATAAACAAATTGAAATTTAATATTCTTCAGGGGAATCATTTAAAAAGTATTGAAAACATTTTAATATTGATGAGACAGTTTACATTAAGATCATATGCATTTTATTTACGTGAGAACAGTTATTTTGATTACTTTAAATATTTAAGAAAACCTTCGATCGCAGCATGCAGTTTCATACTCATTTCTTTCTACATAAATGTACAATCAGACAAAGGAAAGAAAAAGAAAAGGATGAACATGGGAACATCCCATACATTTAAACTCCAAATTCTACCCAAAAACGGAAATGTATATTATACCGGAAATTATATCTTCTGTCAAATTGCATTACAAAAATAATCATCCCCGGCCGTCTCCATGCTGAAATTATAACAAACTGTGAAATTTAACAAACGAACACCTTATTTTAACCATATGATCTTCTGGCGATTTTTCTGTACACTCTCAAAAAAAACTGTAAATTTATGAGCGTTTGCCCGTCAGTTTTCACGGGCAACAGCCTTATTTGATGAAAAACGGTCTGATCCACTAAATACGCGGCCTTGTCCCTTAGATACTGAGGAAATTAAGAGCAATCCACATATTCTTACAGTTCTAGCCCATATGTTAGCAAAAATACGGTACTACCCCATATATTGTCCCCCACTAAGGTGTAACCCTTCATTTTACTCGTGTTTCGAAAATTTTAACCCGCCAAAACAGCGATTCTGTGATGATTATCTAACGTGATACGTGCTACGGAACAGTAAGCAAAGTGTTATTGTGTTTTAAAGTGCATTATATCCTGTGCATTATAATGCTATATTACTTTGCACCGTCAAATTACGGGCTGCACAAAATGATGGGCATGGATTTTTTTTTTTTTTTTTTTTGGGGGGGGGGGGGTATGACTGGAATCTCTGCTGCCGGCCTCTGCCCGTAATTTTACTGCAATTTTTTTTACAGTGTATTTTAATAAGAATGTTTGTAAATTCAAGAAAAAAAATCATTGTTTGATGCTACAATATTTCACATTCCTTCATTCAATATAATTTTCAAAATATAACTCTGTTTCAAATAATTTTGCCTACAGCCATTTTATTATGATTTCTGTGAACGGAAAACACGCGCCAGACGATTATAGGAATGTCTGTATTACGTAATGTCTGTCGTGAAAGAAAGCTAAGATTATTATTTTGAAATACTGGTTTTATATTTTGAGTAGAAAACATTTCCATCTGAGCAACAATATATCAAATCTAACGTCAAATAAAAAGATCATCTCACAAGAATTTGCTATTAGTTTTGAAAACATAAAACGTTAACAAGAGTGGAGATATGTAATGTTTTTATGTCTATTCATAATTTAATTAAATGAATTTTTATACATTATATATTTTCAATTTCATTAAATAATATTTGCGAAGTATTTGATATAAAAAATTAAATGTGTGAATACTGTTGGTGTTAAATCAATACACCATTACATTTTAAAAAATATGTAGCTAGAGAGTTTGAAGTAGTAAACAGTTTGAAAAAAAAATGAATGATTTATTATTTAAAAAATACTATATCTGAAAAAAATATTTTTATTCAAAAGGAGAATATTGATATTTTTGCATAAATAACTTCTGAAAGTAACATTATCCTCTTGAAAATCTTTTGAAGCATCAATATTGATAGAAAGTATACTTTTTTGTACCTTCCCATTTTTCCTTTATCAGCTTTTTTAAGCCTTTTAGCATTCATACTTGACTAAATCTTTCAGACCTAAAGAAAGATGAAAAATGATAAAAGAAAAAAAAGCATTATTCATGTCTGACGTAATGGCTACAAAAATACAGTTGATGCTCTGTTGTATTGCTAAAAATTTGCATTTACTAGAAACATACAAAATATATTCAAAAGAACATGTTATTGGAAAATTGTTCATGAATTCCAATTTTATTTACAAACTATTCATTGTTTATGCATCTTCAGAAAATAGCTGGTATCCGAAAGTTATTTTCATTTCAGCACAAGTAATTTTTTTAAAAACATGTCGATGTTTGTTATTTTGAATGATGGCTCTATATTGATGAAAAAATATATGAATCCATGTTTATAGAGTGCAATACTTCGAAATACACGATCATGTGTTGTTTTGAAAACGCTTTTTAATATTAATTCCATCTTCTCAATAATAATTTCCTTTAAATGCAAAATCATATATGCCAGGTGTTTCTAAAGATTTCACCTGATTTCGAAACGGGAAAATATTTTCAGAGATATCTACTGGAAGAGAAGATATGACAATAGATTTAAGGAGGCATATGTAGGAACTTTGACTTTATCTAAACTATCAAAATCATCACTACTTTCAAAGCATCAAAACTCAAATAATAAACAATTGGATTTTTTTTCGTTTCTGCCTAAAGTATATAATACAAAAAATAAAACCTTGCATATGCTAAAATAATGTATAAATTTTAATTCTAGATGTTCATATCACTAATACAAGAATGAAAATCATTCAGTACTGCTCAAAAACTGCACATTATGCATACAGAAAAATGTTTTTGACAAAAGTAAAATCATAACACACTTACGTCTAACCTAAAACCACAATACACGCTAAAAGTCTTGTTTAAAATTTATTTTAACAGAAAATTTCGAAATATTAAAAAAACTACAACAAAATCCTACTTATCAAGTGCAAAATTATCCAAAATCATAATATGTATTTTTTTTTTTTTTCACATTCAGACTAGGAAGAAATGCATATGTGGTTATTTTTTTAATCTAGTGTATATAGTTTAAAAGTAACAGTGCGCTCAACTCAAGAATTTCAAATCTCAGAAAAAGTTTCAAAATCCTCTTACCTTTATATATACTAATATTTTATAAAATATTATAACTCACGGAATAATGCACAGATCTTTGAATGCGTTTTTTTTTTTTTTTTTTGCATATTGTTAAGAATTGCTTAAAAATTTAGGCTACAACGAAATTCGAAAATTTATTTGTTTTTAATGTAAAGGTCCTGTATCTCCGTATAAGATCAAAAAATTTATTTTAAAGAATAAGCAGCAGATGTTATCAGTGGAGCGGGTAGATTTAATTCAGACAATTATTTATAAAATTTGAGATGGAAATTTTTTTCTCAAACTTACTCAATTACAAATAATTAACTATCTCCTCTTTATTCTTTACTAGATATATTACCTAATACATTCCATTTAGAAGATAGAATAAACTATGAATGGAATCATGATGATAAAAATGCTTCTTTATTTGAAGTAGAAAACTCAATTTTTTACCAAGTAGGCTAAATCTCACAACCGTTAACTATATCAAAAGCTGCTATTTATTAACTGCAACTCAAATCAGCGTATGCATGGAGTCAATATGATAAGAGAACGTGATATCCATATGCGAGATCTTTTCTAAATCCGATGAATTACCAACTGCCGTACTTATATACCTGCTACACAGCCACGATTACCTAATTAACATATAATTGCAAAAATAATCGAGGCAACGAGATTTTTGATATACACATGCACTTTGCAAAACTTGAAGAATGACGGAATAGTTGGTTCATTCATACACAAATATTTGTGATTCAAGAGAATACCCTCGACCACAAAATCTCAAATCTAACTTGTCTACTAGAATACCCTCATAAAAGAGTAGCTGGATACTCTACTATAAGAATTTTCATTAATATTAAAATAAATAATACAAGTTTGTTACAAAACAGTTACAAAATGTAAAATATCTGTAACTACCGCCGAATGTGATCGTAGAACAATGTCTTAGAACAATACTTTTATACCAAAGCCTGCAGCTGGCGCTTTATCACCCCTTTTGTGGAACATAAAATGTTATTTAAGATAATTCATGTTTCTCTATATTCTATAATCATACAGGCTTCTTTCTTTCATTTTTAGGTTACGTAAAAGGGAACTATGAATGGAATCATGATGATAAAGATGCTTCTTTATCTGAAGAAGAAAACTCAATTTCTTACCAAACAGGCGAAATCTCACAACCGTTAACTATATCAAAAACTGCTATTTATTAACTCCAACTCAAATCAGCATTTGCATGGAGTCAATATGACAAGAGAACTTGATATCCATAAGCGAGATCTTTTCTAAATCCGATGAATTACCAACTGCCGTACTTATATACCTACTACACAACTACGATTATCTAATTAACATATAATTGCAAAACTAATCCAGGTAGCAAGACTTTGGATATGACTATGCACTTTGCGAAACTTGAAGAATGATGGAATAGGTAGTTCATTCATACACAAATGTTTGTGATTCAAGACAATATGCTCGACCACAAAATCTCAAATTTAACTTGTCTGCTAGAATACCCTCATAAAAGAGTAGCTAGATACCCTGCTATAAGAGTTTTCATTAATATTAAAATAAATAATACAAGTTTGTTACAAAACAGTTACAAAATGTAAAATATCTGTAACTACCGCCGAATGTGATCTTAGAACAATGTTATATCAATGCTTTGTATGATTAAAATATATATAAAACAAAGTTTTGTAAAATGGTTCTGCTACCATGGAATTATCAATTTTCCAACGAAATATGTGTTCTCAAGCCACATGACCACGGTTCATTGAAAACTTCGTGTACTTTCGTCTGTACAGAAAACTTTAGATGTGCTCAATGCACGTAAATGATAAAATTTTATGCGTCGTAAGACATGATTTTAAACAATTAAAACAAATGAAGCTGTCCTCAAAACTGGTGCAGTTGGAGGCCAGGACAAGAGAAGTGTCCGGAAAGTTCAAAATAAATCCAAACGTTTTAAGAAAGGGGACATTAGCCTTGAAATTAAACCGAAAATTGACAAGTGAATTTTGGCCAGTTGAAGAGAAAAAAGAGGCGAATCCATCCTTCACAATAAATTTTTATGCCAAAACTACACATTTAAACATTAATATATATTGAATGTGTAGTTTTGTTAATTATTAGCATCCAAATTTATTATGAAGGTTGGATTGTCCTCTTATATTTCTCTTCAACTGGTCAAAATTCACATGTCGCTTCTGGGTTTGATTTCAAGACTGAGATCCACTTCCTTAAAACGTTTGGATTTGGTTTGAACTATACGGACACTGCTCTTATCCTGGATTTCAACTGCACGAATTTTGAGGGCAGCTTCATTGGATTTAAGGCAAAGTTTGAAATCTTGCCTTAAGATGCATGAAATCTAAATATTTGCATCACTCTTTACGTAACCTAAATATGAAAGAAAGAAGCCTGTATAATTATAAAATACAGAGGGACGTGTATCCTCTTAATAACATTTTATGTTCAAAAATAGGAGTGATATAGTGACAGCTACCGGCCTTGGTATAAAAGCATTCAGAAAACTAAAGTACTTTTGATACAGCCTAATAGTTTGTTCAGGTTGAGCCATGAATAAACCTCAACTACTAGTGTTGTAATAATTTTAGAGTCATTGATGAAAATCGTTTTCATTTACTCATTTAAATGCTTCACGCCGAATGAATGATGTTGAACAAACTACTTTTAAAAACTACATTTGAGCGATTAAATAAATGTATTTTACTTTCATAGCGAGAAAGTATCCAGAATTGCGATTTATACACTGTATTTACAGCTCGTCTAAATAAATTGCCTTTATTTTTTGTTGATAAAAAGTTTAATGCTAGCTTACAAAAGCCACACATTTATGATGTGAGTTTCATTGAATTGAAAAGTTCTTTACTTTGCCACATTGGAAATCTCTTGGAAGAGTAATATTAAACGTTTCCTGAAATATTCATTGCTTTTTTCGGAAAAGGGTATATAATGATTGGCGTATTTTTTTTCAAGTAGTAATTCGAAAATTGATGTTTAAAGTATGAACAAAAAATTAATAAGATGAATAACTTGATAAGAGAAAACTTTTTCAAATATTTTCGATGCTTCATAATTCTACATATATTCTTTTGTGAATAGATTTTGTTCTTTAGATAAATTTAAATTTCTCATTTGTTATAGTAGTTTAAAATGTTATATTATTGCTTACAGAAGTGTTATCATTTATATTCAATAATATTCTTAAAAAGTATTCTCCACTTTAAGTCTGCAAATTAAATATCATTAAGTTATACTTTTCTTAATGAAATAATTATTTTATTTATCTTAAAATACCGTAATTTCCGGCGTATAATCCGCAGCTCAAAGAGTCGTTTTTCGACCCAGAAATATTATTGTATAAAATGTAACTTAAAAGATCGCTGTAAATATTTAACTACAATTATTGAATAAAATTTCTGGGTCGAAAAACGACTCTTTGAGCTGCGGATTATACGCCGGAAATTACGGTACACACATTTGTAAAAATGTTTGAAATAGATTGTTTTTGCTTTTAATGCAATTATTTGAATGTTGAAAATTTAAGCTGTCTTTCGAAAGTTAATTACCTTTTCCTTTGAACATGCAATCAGCCATATAACAAATGTAACATTTATGACATTCGCTGTTGTAAACAATTCATTTACATTAATTTAAAATAATGCCTATTTTGTTTCGTTACGATGTAAGAATACATCAGTCATTTCTATCTATGCATTAGCATATGAACGTATTTTTTTTATTTTTTATATGCTATTTAGAAACTTGTAATATGTTAAAAATGTACAACAAATGACAAACAAAATGACAAACAAAAGACAAAATATAAGTGCTATCATGAAAATATATAAAAAAAGATATGCATTTATTCTCTTTGTTAATACCTTATTTATGATTTTATCTTTATAAAAATTAATTGTACACTCAGATTCTTTACACAAGGAAGTTTTTGACTTTTAATACGCCACTGAGCTTCATAGAAATACTACTTGCGCAGGCATACATTTTAATTATTTATACTGCACAATAAGGCAAATAAACAATGCTTTCAAGATAGGTAACAATTCCTGAACGGATTTTTTTTTAATTGTTCATCCTTATAACGTAGTGTATCCTCGAAAATAACAAAACGCTTTTTTGTTTTTCAAGTTTTAATGTGTATGTTAACTTTTATCAATATTAGCTTATAAAATCTAACCAGAGGGAACTATCACGAAAATTGCAGTAATAAAGTAAGTATCTGGATGTTTGGGATTAGTAGTGTATTTTTATAGCACATATTTAAGGAGTCCACAACCTACAAACTTCGCTTCATATTGTTTTATAAAGATGTGATTAGTAAAAATTGATTACTAATAAAATATACTACTGTATGTTAGATTTAGCGTTTGCTGAGGGTGACGACTACATATAGAAATAACAAACTTTAAAATTTCTATAAAAACACATAATTTTGACAGCTTGTTTGAGTTCTTTGACCCTCAGCTACAAAACAGGAATACATTCGGTAAAGTAATTTTAAAATCCTGCAGGTGTTAAATTTAGAACAATTAATGTTAAATTCATTTTAATAGTTGCAAAATGGATTGAAATACTGGTAGTTTTTTAAGCATAAATAAAACACCACATGGCAGAATTTGATGTAATGTTGGATTTGCATTTTTAAGTTTCCAGAAATTCAATTCCGTTAAAGTTATAAATTGCAATTCAAATTCTGTCTAAAACGTATTTTGAAATTATTAGTTTTCAGAAATTGGTTTAAAAATATCTGTATGTTTTTCCGAAAAATTGTTTCAAAATACGTTTATTATTTTTTTAAATTAATTTGCTTTCAGAAATCAATTTCCGTAAAAAAATATATAGGATGCATTTCATATTTATTTCGAAAACTAATATATATATATATATATATATACAAAGCCGTAACTAGCCATTCCTGGGACCTGCGCTAGAATACGCATTTGGGCCCCTTAATTATGTTTGGAAAAAGTGAAAAAAAAAAATACGTCACAATAAATTTTTTTATTAAGTTTTATTTTAATTGCACTTTTCTGGCTTTCATTTCGGCAAATTCGTTAATAACATCATCATAATTAATATTTTTAACTATATTGTATTCTATTGAAATAATAGACAGATTGGATAAACGTTCTTGTCCGATAGTTGATCGTAAATAATTTTTTATTAATTTCAGCTTGCTAAAACTTCGCTCGCACGAAGCAATAGAAATGGGAAGAGTTAAAAATATTCGAAGGGCGACACTGATATTTGGGTAAGATTCAATTAAAACAAAATCATGTAGAGTCTGTAGAATATCAAGCAGAATGCAGTTTGTATGTTTTGTATAAGAGCCGTTACTTCAAACTTAAAACTTTCAATTTCACATGTGAAGTCGTACTTTTTTAAACCTTTGCTGTACTTAATAGCGAGATCTGCAGCCGATTTTTTTAAGTCAGCGACACTCATATGTTGTAAAGAAGAGCCATACAGAAAGCAAAAATAATCACAGATGGTTCTCATTTTTTCATAACGCAAATCTATCTGAGACAACAGAGTGTCAAGAGCAATGTACATTTGTATTTTAAATAACTCTTCAGCTATACATCTGATGTTTCATCTATTTCCATTTTCTTCACTCTTCTTTTATTTTTGTTAAGAAATTCCTTCTCTATATCTATTTTTCAGCCAAACTTTGTGCTTCCTGGATATTTTGTTCAAAGCCTGTATCTCGAAGCCCTTGTAATGTACTACGTAAACCAGCAATTAGTTTTGTTCCAATATCTATTGACAAATCTTTCTGTTGTAATGCTCTGTTTGTTCGATCGATGCATTGTAGAATTTTATTCCATTTAGAAAGTGTACAGATAAACCTATAATTAATTTGCAGAATCAAACTTTGGGCATTCGATACAGCTTCCGGATCCGAAAAATCGTTTGTAATCATTTGAAGTCCTTCCATTACTTCAGGTAATTGTAAATACAGCGCTTTTATTGCTCTGGCCTTTGATGAGCATCTTGTATCAGAAAAACTTTTAAAACTTCATTAAAGTTTCCCAACGAATTGTTGAGGACGAGAAAAAATTAAACAACCTCTGCACAGTACCAAAAAAGCAATAATTTCCGGAGTTATAGATGCACCGTGGGCACCGCCTAAATTTAGATTATGAGCTGCACAAGGTACAAATATTGCTAAATCATTAATTTCCAAAATATGTGCACTTACTCCCTTATACTTGCCAGCCATATTGGCACCGTTGTTAAATCCTTGCCCTCTGCTTTCCTGAATGTCTAATTTATCAACATTTAGTTTATTCAAAATTTCAGATGATAAACCTTCTCCCGATTTTTCATGAGATTGAATAAAGTTTATGAAGCTTTCTTCAATCATTACCTTCGCTTTACAGTCAACATGGACATATCTTATAATCTGACTCATTTGCTATTTTCTTGAAACACCAGGAGTGCAGTCGAATAAAATTGTGTAGTACTTTGCCTTCTTAATTCTGCAGATGATTTCATTTCTAGTATTGTCCCCAACTAATTTTATTATTTCATTTTTAATAGTGGGTGTGAAATAAGACACTGAACCCTTTTTATGTTTTACAATATGTTCCTTTAAAGTAGTATTATAATGGCTAGCAAATTCAATCAAATTTTAAAAAATGCCACAATTTGGATCTCCAATAATTTCATTTTAACCTCTAAGAGCAAGATTTTATTTGGCACAGAATAGAATAGCATCCAATATTATTTTCAATATTTCACGCCATATCATTTTTTCATTGTTAATGGAATTAATTACATAATCATCAATTGCATTTCCAGATTTTATATTCTTTTCCATTACTTTCAATTTCACATACGAAATTCGATGTTCCGGGGAATTTTCGTGTCGGGGAATAACCGGATGAAGATGCCTCCAATCATAAAAACCTTTTTGTGGGTCTGAAAGATTATGCGATTTTTGCCCAAAAAGCATGCAAGGAAAGCAAAATACTGCTTAATTTGTTTAACATAAAACCAGTCCTTTGTAAATTTTCGACCTGAATCGTCTACTTTTAACTTATTAAAGTTAATGTTGTCGCCTTGATCTGCACCATGCGAGACAAGAGAATGTATTAATTTACCAGTAACGGCAGGCCAGGAATGGAGATCGTTGTAATTAAGCAGTATTTCTTCTGGAACAGTACAGAACATATTTTGTTCGGTATTATCAGTTTGTGAAACAGTACTTTGTGAAGGCTCGTCCCCTTTTGAATTATTATGGAGAAAATGTAGTGAAATACCTTTTGAAACAGCAGAATATTCGGTAATATCAGTTTGTGAGACACTACTTTGTACAGGCTGATCCTCTTTTGAACTATTATCGGGCAATTGTAGTAAAATACCCAGTGAAGCAGCAGAATGTTAATTATTATCAGTTTGTGAGACAGTACTTTGTGCAGGCTCATCCTCTTTTGAATTATAATGAGGGTATTGTAGTAGAATATCTTGAGAAGCAGTAGATTGCTTTGATCGTGTTTGTTACTCTGAGAATTGTCGTTAATTGAAGGGGTAGATGCCAAATGTAGTGTTTTTTATCACCTTGTGAAGTAGTGCTAGATTTGACCTCTTCCACACTTCCTCTATTCTCTGAGTTTTCAGTTTTTAGCCATTTACCAAACTGTTGCGACATTGACTTGCATTCTTCCAATTTTCGTTTCCTTATATTTCTCTTTTGTGCACCTGACAAATGCTTAGACATTTTGAAGCTAGAAAACAAAATATTATTGTTAGCACGTTGCCTGTACAAGTATAAAACTGTTATAACGTACATAAACTACTTTTTGTAGAACGAATGCAAGCGTGTGACGAAATATCACTTGCTTGGATGACTTTTATTTGCCATATTTCGATGTTTTTTTCCAATCAAACATTTCTCAGAAAATATTAAAAATCTAAAAATTTGTTACACATGAAAATAATTATTAAAACGTTGCCATAAAACTCAAATGGTACATTAAAAACTACAAAATGAGTCTAAAAGGAATCGTAAAAGGTTTCAAACATTTAAACAATAAATCCTCTCGTTTAAAGCGATGAAAAAAATAGAAGCAAATATTTTTTTTCTACCACCAGTAGACAATTCTAAAGTCGCGACCATTTGTTTGCTATCCAGATTGATTAGAAGATGGGATGAAGTCTATCAAGCAAAATATAGGAAACGTTTAATTAACGATGATGAAATAGCAGATAAAAGTCTCCAGACAGCAATTTTCTTCACAAATTTAAAAATAAGCGAGTAATTTTAGAACTTTTAAATCAAATCAGTTGGTTGATCCAGACAGAAACAGAGCCTTTTTAGAATATCTCCACGAAACTCTAACAAAAATGGGCCCTTTTAATTATTCCTTTAACACTTAATAAAATAATCTATATAATGTGTAAAATATAATATATTCAATGAAATAAAATATTTAATAATTCCTTTTAATAAAACAACACCCTTCACAAAATTTAATAATATAATAAATTACATAAAAATAACATTTTCTTGTTTTATAAATTGAGAGACAAGAAAGAAAAAAAAAACCTGCATGGACCCTTGAAATTCGATATATGTTTACCTTTAATAAGATTTAAAATAATAATTATAATTATAATAATAATAATAATTAAAATAATAATTCTTCTACAAAAGTTTTTCCAAGATTATATACATAAATATTTTCAATCATTTCACTTACATTTAAATTCTAGCCTTAAATTTCTTGGTACTTCTTTTTCTTTGAATAAGAAATAAATAAGAAATACAGATTTAAAATATCAAGAGACATTAGAATTAGATAAAAGAGTAAACTGTGACGTTATAATGCACGACCACTTAATAAAATCGATTTCAGTACTTATTTCCGCTTTCCGCATAAAAACATAGAGCTCGGTGGAAGCAAAAACAGAATAGAATTCAAGACAGGTTCAATGTTGCCAAATGACTAAAAGTAAACTTTACGTGAAATAAGGTAAAGAAAATACCCAAGTTTTTTTCGAAAAATTTTATTGTTCCCGAACATTTATTTCCCCACGAATTACTTGTCCTCAAAATTTGACAAAACTGGCTTTCGGAAATGAATTTTCTTTCATGAGGTTAATGATGATATTTATTGAAATGGTTTGCAGTGTTGGAAAACGAATTCAACGTACATGTTGCTTAGGATTTTTTTTTTTTTTTTTTTTTTTTTTTTTTTGCGTATTTTGATTTTCGGAATCAATGCTTAATTCTGAAGTCTGCCGATAAAAGAAGGGGAAGAACGGGGGAGGGGGTGTTACCTGTAATTTAGAATTTTTTTTTTCTTCAGTGGTTATCGTTCAATTTTTTCGAAATTTTTAGGAATTAAAAATATGATGTTCCCTTAACCATTTTATGAAACAATATGCATATTTAATAGTGAAAGCGTAGGCCAAATCCAGCGAAATATCCCACTTCTTTCGTCGGTTTTTTCTTAGATTTTAGTATTTTTTTTTAAATATTTGTGCTCCCCCGAATGTTTTTAAAATTTTTGTAGTAGCTGTAAATCCAGTCTGCCGAGATGCTGTAAAAATATTGTGTCGAAATAGGGACGTTTATTTACTTTTAATGTAGAAAAAATATCGTTTCCGAGAGGTAAAGTGACTTGCGGTCGTGAATTTCTTAAAAGAGTTAAAATTTTCCTATTTTTGAAAACCGATTGCACTGACGATTAGAAGAAAGTATTGGCATTAAGGCATATTTTTTGCTTATCGGTGCCCCTAAAATTGCGACCTGGGAGGGGGGGGGTGGAAGGTTGGCATATTATGGGAAATGTTTACTGCGAAAACAACTCTTTTTTGTAAACATTTTTCAAAGGGTAACAACGATATTTTTTCGAAGTAATTGCAGAATTTGAGATGTAAAGGTACTAATTTTAAGAGTGTATCTTCCATATTTCAAATGGTTTGGTTAAAGGAAGTTAAAATAAAACGGAATAAAAACCGGCATTTGGTAAAAACATAAGCGAAAACGCAAGTATATGTTACTGTATTCAAACTATAACCTAGCATAAGTTTGGCAGATACGTAGGTAAGTTGAAAATGTCAGTTCTATATTAATTCGAATGTTCATGTTGAAAAGCAGAGACATCTAGGTTCTAAATAACACAAAACTTAACCGCCAAATCGCGCAGTAGAAAGGCAGAAATTTCTTTTTCAATTAAAAAATATAATTTCTTATGCACATCATTTTGCGGCACCCCCTATCAGATGGGCCTTGTGCGGCTGAACCTGTTGCACCTGCCTAGTTACGGCACTGTATATATATATATATATATATATATATATATATATATATACAGTTGTCCTACCTGTATCTTGGAAATGCTTTCAGTGGAAAATTTTCAATAAACAATTCCTTCAATTGTATACGAAATAGATTCGCGTGGACAATTGATAAACTGGACAGACAGATTAACTTACTACAAATAAAAATTTTACATTTCACTTCTAATCTGAGTTTTTCATTTTAGAATTCTAATTTTTTTAATTTAATCTAGTGGTCTAAGTTAATGTTCTTTTCATCATGCCTGGACAGGCGCCAGACACATGCTTCTTACTTATGTTTATCTTCCCGGTCGAGTCAGTTATGTTCGCAGGTAGAGTTATTGGGGAGGCGTCACTAATCATGGTTACCCAGGAGATAAATGTGTGAGTTTTAATATTTTCGAAAATGAAAATATATGGTAACCGATATATATATATATATATATATATATATATATATATTAATCCAAGTTTCATTCTCATTGCGCCAAAGAGATTTTGAGTTATTCTTAAAAAACTACCTGCATTGCAATTTCTTTTCCAACGATTAAAAATGAAATTAACTTTAGCAGTTCGAAATTTTAAAAGTGCATAATTCTGAAACTACTTGACCGAATAACTTCCCGTTTGTTATCCGAATCTACAACTTTACCGAGGAATCAAAATATCATGACGTAATAATGCAAATTGTAAAGTTTGTTACAATTTCTATATGTAGACAATTTCCTAAGCGGGTATTAAGTAACGCATTGATTATTGGAATTTTTACTAATCGATTGGTTCCAGTGAAAATTTTATGAATATGACTTGTAGAAGGGTCAGTAGGTGTTGATCACTTTTCTTTCAAGTACTGTTGAATCTACAGAAGAATACAACATTAGGCTATCTTTATTCAACGTTTCTCTATTCTACGTATTTAGGATAGAGGAATAAGTAGAATAGAAAGATTATATTATAAGCAATCAATTTTTATTTTAATCTAAGGGTATCTCTCTATTCTAAAAAAGTAACAATTGAATGTGACTCAGCTGCTCTAATTGAATTTATCAGGAAGTTTGCCCTTTCTCATCGCATAATTCAGAAATATTTTGGATATAAAAACATGAAAAGGTTTAGCAAAAATACAGTGAAGCAGGCAGTTTTTAAATTTTAGAATTTTTTAAATGCTATTTAAAGTTGAAATCAGTCAAAAAAGTTCAGATAAAAAAGCTTTATAGTTAAAAATCTAAGCGTAGCAATTTAAACATATTTTGAAAGCTCATGAATGAGTAGATTGTGGCGTGCAGTGTGCAATCACTTTTTTTTTTTAAATTTATATAATTTATATGTGTGCTTTTACCAAATTTGTACTTAAAATGTTATCATTTGAATATAGATTTAATTCATAGTTTCAAATAGCCTTTTTTCCTACTGTTGCCAAATTATAAAAAGCCAAAATAATAATACTTAGAAACACTTTTCAATTGAAAAATATATTTACATGTGAATTTAAAAATAGAAACTAAACTGTAAAATAATTAAGCTATTACGTGCGAAACGCATTTAATGATGAAATTTACGTCATATTTAAAACGTCGTATATAAATAATATTTTTTAATTATCTTTTTTTTAATTATCGCATTTTCTTAGAGCGTTTTCAAACACTGTGATTTTATTTGAATTATAAATTTGTAAATATCATACGCGCATTTAATGGTGGAAATTAATTCATATTTAAAGATATATATTTAAAGTGCTAAAATCAAAAGGGTTTTCTTAAAGCATCTAAAAGAAAACTTGTCCTGTGAAAGTCCTTGAGGCCTTATGAAAGTCCTTGAGGCAGTGATATTTTTTACTTAATCATTTTTTACAATGTGATTTTCAAATGCGTAATTTATTTTTCTTAATTAAACAAGAAAACAGCCGTCAGATATCGCGACAACGGTGAATGGGGCCTTGGGAACTAGAACATCCCTCCGTCAAAGGGAAATAATTTGCAACCCGATTACAGAAGCTAACCACTGGTCGTTATTATGTCACTTAATCTTCCGTAATACATTAATCCTTTTAAATCGTACAAATACTTAATTTAATTATATTTTTTTACGTAAATACATTACACGCATTTAATGGTGGAAATTACATCATATTTAAAAATATATATTTAAAGCGTTATAATTAAAAGGGTTTTCTTATAGTATCTAAACGAAAACTTTTCGTCTAAACGTTATGAAAGTCCGGGAAGCAGTGACATTTTTTACAATCTGATTTTAAAATGTTTAATTTATTTTTCTTAATCAATCAAGAAAGCAGCCGTCAGATATCGCAACAACGGTGAATGCGGCCTTTGACACCAGAAAATCTCCCAGTCAAAGGGAAATGATTTGCAACCCGATTACAGAAGATAACCACAGGTCGTAATTATGTTACTTAATCTTCCGTAATCATTTTATTTTTATAAAATCAGAGCACATTAGTCATAACAGCAAATGTTTTTAAAGACTATTGTATCTAGAAGGTCTTGGCGAGCAACATTGGAGAGGGCCCTTTATTGTTTTTAAAATAAACAAATTTTACTTTTATAATTATTAAAACAATAAATAGCACGTGTACCTTAAAGCATATTCAAATTTCGTGCCGAAAGTTAGAGTCAAAGGGGAAAAAAAGAAAATAAAAAGACTAACAAATAAATTTGTCATCCTGTCTAAATTTATAAAAGATGAAGAACGACAAGAAACATGAAGACGAACCATCTCGAACAAGAAAAAAAATATATAATACATTAAAACATTGCACAAATATTGTATAATAGCATTGTAAATATAGAAAATTACTTGATTTTTTTTCTATATTATAAAGGAAACATTTCCCCCAAGATTCCACAATTTCATAAGAAATTTTAAGATTAAATCTAGTCTAAGAAAAATATATTTTTTTTTTCTTACAGCATATATTGAAGTTCAATCAGTCTTCAGACAGTGAATTCAGGATACTTAGCCTGAGGCATTGTTTTTTATTTATCATACAGACATTTTATAGCATGATTACATTCAAAAAGTACAAGATCGTTCAAAGTAATGAATATTTTTGCCAGTAGAATTTTCTTAGGAACTTTTCTCTCATGAATTTGAAATGTAAAATTGTACGGAGACAGAAAAAAGCGGAGTATTTTGAATAGAAAATTTTCAAATGTTTTTGCTGAGTAAATGAAACTATTTTGAAATATATATTTTATCAATAAAATCTACGTGATATAATGGTAGCAAAATACCAGTATATATATTTTTTATTATTTATGTAAAAAAATAAAAAATCATAAATACGAATATTACTTTTTGTTTGAATGTATTATTATTTTTTCTTCTCATTTATTACTGAAAATCAGCATGAATTATTCAGTGATATATATATATTAAGAATTGTTTACAGTATTTTAATAAAAATATATGCGATATGACAGGATTCTAGCATATTTTGATAACTAGATTATTATTTTTTTTTCTCTAACATGCGGATTCTAATGGGGACCAATAAAAAAATATATTTATGTCAGTTTTTAATAATATATGAAAAAGAATTTTTTATAATTGCATTTTCAATTAATAATTATTATTTAAAATAGGTGTAAGCATGGTCTTATTAAATCTCAATTTTATTATGTTAGTAACCCCTTATGAAAAATGAACCACGTGCAGTTGTAAAGAACTTTCGAATAATTAAACAGTGTTTCTTTAAAACTTAGAACTGTGGATTTAAAAATAATTCCTTTAAGTGCAGTTTTTTGTTATGCTAAATTTAATGGTACGATTGTTATAGCCATTACAGAAATAAATATTTCAATTTAATACATTTTAATTTTACACTTAGATTAAGAAGAGTATGTCAAACTTAAAATATCTTTCAGAATTTTGTCATTGTGTTTCGGCTACGAACATAAATAAATGCGAATGTATAAAAAAAGGAAAATTGAAATAACAAGAAATAAAAGAAATTGAAATAAACAAAAAAAAAAAAAAAAAAAAAAAAAAAAAGGGAAAGAAAATTAAAGGCAAACGTTGAGTGACAACGTACATTTTACTTTACATTATTATACATGTGTTTAGTCTTTAAACAATAGAATTTATTTATTTATTTTTATTATTTATTTATTTATTTTGCGTCTGTGTGAAAATATATTTTCATTTACATTTTGAAACTTCTTATTTTGCTTTTTCCGATAAAATTCTTATGCAAAATACAAATCGATAATTTTGTTAAAATCGGAAATTAGATGCAGATTTGTAAATATTTTTATCGGAAAAGTAATTTGTAAATATTTTGATAGACAGCTGAGATTAAAATTAAATAAGAATATATATCTTAGATTTTAGAAGAATGTATGATGAATTCTGTGAAATAGTTTTAAGGAACTTGTACGAATTATATATTTGTTTAAAATTGATATATTGCAAAAAAGATTTTTTTTTAAAACTTTGTTTGCTTCATTGTCTTATGATAGTTATTTTTTGTTATTGTTTAAACATCCCTTGTTTAAAAACCTCTTTTTGTTTGTATTTTTCCGTATTTAGTTCTATAATTATGGATTGAAGTATGTTGTTATGAAAGATAACAGCAATTTATTAATCGTTTACAGTTCCTTTTTTTTAAAACTTATATTTTCATCACAACAGATATAATAATCAATAATAAAATAAATTTCATGTAAAAAACGAAACATTTGTTAATGATTAATTTTGCATATTTTATTTTTACTTTTAGAAAACCTAATTAAACTAAAATGAATTTATTTTCTACATTTAAAAAAATTAAATATACATTTTGATTAATACATTTAGATGCAATATTTTCTTTCATTAATTCAATGGTTTAAGCATAAGTTGAATTATTTTTTATTGTTTTTTTATTATTTGTTCTCTTTTTTATTTGTGCCTAAATTTTCTGAATACATTTGGTGTAATTTAACTTTTAATGCAATAAAAAAAAAAAAAATTATAAGACAAATTTATTTATACATTGTAGAACTGGAGACTTATACGCTTTAATGATGCTTTAAAAATCGTAATATTGATAGTCAATTGTTACTGAGTATATTTAACATTATAAATGCATAAAAAACATTGAACAAATTAATTTGTACTATAATATCGTTCTTTGTAGAATATATCAGTATAACTGTATGTTCAAAATTTCCCGTTCAATGAAAATCGAAAAAGAATATTCAACAAAACCTCGTTGTAAAAGATTTGCAAAGAGTTAAAGTTTTTGTTAAGTACATCCAGGTTTTATCCTGTGTATATGATGAAATTAAAATTGACAAAAATGTCTTTGTAATATACTCGTTATATACCGGGTTTTGTTCACCTCAGTTCAATAAATTAAAATTTAGGTAACCAGACACAGTTTCAGTCATCAAGAAATTGTACTTAGCAAAATACTTAAGGGGTCTCAGGAGTCTTAATTTTCCTCCGAAGATGCAACTTTGCATCATGTCACATTTTATTTTATTTCTGATTTCATATAACACACAAAAAATGGAAATTTTTACCATTAATCGGTCAGTATGTTCTTGAAATAACATAATCATTTTAATGTTCTACAATTCATATTTAATTATTTAAAAAAAGTTTAAATTTAAAAAAAAGTTAAAAAAAAAACTTTTTCGCCTTTATCGGCTGCGCGCAAGGTTGTAATTTCTTTTAATTTAATTTTAAATTGTAAAATGTTTAAAAAATTCATTTTTTCGTTGAAAAAATGCCAATTTAAAAAAAAAAAATTAAATTTCCAATTGCTTGAAATTGAAGTATAAGTTCAAGATACATCAAATTTACATCATTATCAGTTTTTTTTTTTTTTTTTACTTAAAAAAATAAATTAAAAAAAAATAAATATTAATTGTACAACATTTAAATACTTATTTTAACTCAAGCAAATATTGACCTATTAGTGGTAAAAGTTTCAATTTATTGTGTGTTATATGAAATCAGAATAAAATAAAATGTGAGATGATGCAAACTTGCATCTTCAGAGGAAAAGTGAGACTCCTGAGAACCCTTAACATATCTTAGTTTTGAATTATAATAATATCAATAGTTTCAAAAATAACTTTAATTTCATCTGAAAGATTTGTGCTATATTCCTCTCACTATTAAAATAATCTGAAAATACTACACATTTACAAAATTTTCATGAACATATATATTTTAGTCTGTGATTTGCTGAAATTTGAAAATACAGCATAATTCTCACTTCTAAGGCTACATTATTTATTCGCCTATTTCTTTAAGCGGTATGTTGAGTTGAAGTAATTTCTGCTAACAAAAATTCACATAGAAGAAAGAATCAGATTTTGAGGATGTTTGGACATTAGTAGATGATTGGGATTGGAATAAATGTTCTCGGAGAACTTTAAAAAAAATACTGCAAATGTTATAAAATGCATCGAATACGATAAGAAGCTTTGAATGTGACATTGCATTTGTGAAAATACATTGATGCGATAGTCTTTCAGAATTGAAAACACTTAAGAAATATTTGAATATGGAGAAAGAAGATGAGCAGTGAAGAAGTAGATGAGCATCGGAGACGGTGTTCTTTAGACTATAAAATATTTCGGATCCAGTACAGCTTTATATACTTTCTGATAACTTGTGCAACATTTTTTTTCTTTTTCTTTTTTTTTTTTTTTTTTTAATATAAAACGGGTTAAATAGAAAGTGTCATACACAAAAGCAAAAATTTTGAAGAACACCTAAAGCAGTTCGTTTCACTTTTTTGAATATATTAAAACGGTTCCAGACGACATATACAGAAATAAATTGCAATGTAGATTTTTCTTTTTAACCATGCTTTCTAACTTTTTTAAGTAATATGATAAAAGATGTAATAAATGGTAAAAAATGAATTTTGATTTCTCTAAGATTTCAATTTCCCCACAAATGGGAAATCTCCAAAAAGTGTACTTAAAAGACAATCTGAGGTTTTCTGAAAAAAAAAAAAATACAACATATTTTTTCTCTAAATTTTATAAATAAATTTTAATTAATAAATTTTACCAAAATGCTATATTTCATTTTACTCGACGTTATTCGTCGAGAATGAATGCATTTGTCTTCTCCTGAACTTAAAGATACAGAATTCAAATTCAATACTACAAACGAAATGTCACATTTTCCTCTTTTGAAGGAAAACCAAAACAAATAAAATTACAAGAAAAAATATTATTATTGCTTCCTAATGCTCTTTCTATTTTAGAATTTTCTTTTCATTTGTAGCATAAGTGATGCCAAATATCTTGGCCATCCATCAAATTTAACTTTTTTTGGTGTCATTTTGGAAAACTTTAACATGGTTAACTGTGTACTGCATCGGAATACCTGGAGTGTTCTCAGAATTACTTTGGAGTCATCTATCAAAAATATATAAAACGCTCAAACAGAATACACCCTACGAACAAAAAAATGAGCAAAAGTTTACTTTATTTATGAAAGTGATTTTGTTTCTTTTAGTGCCTTATAAAATAATATAATGAAATGATACTTAAATATGTCAATTAACGTATTTTGTAACCATTAAAGAAGGCGACAAATTATTCTTAAACTAATTTTAAGATATCATTAAGAAGTATTATTAAACTTAAAGTCGTAATCATTATCGAAGTTAATGTACGTAAATCATTTTTTTAATATATTTCTTTACATAATGAATATATTTTTTTTTAAATCGAAAATTTTCTTCAGACCACACTGTAATAATTTCCGTTCAACATAGAATCATTTACTTTAGCAAATTAAGCATATCCACGAAAAATTTTTTTTTTTCAGAAATCTTGGCTATATTGCATATTTACAGGAACAAATGGTCAAAAGCTATTATCAACCTAATGCAATATCTGATAGACAATCCCGAAAAATAGCTTTATATATTATATGTATGCTGATTTATTGAATGATGGTATCCGCCTGCTTGTCCCGTGGTTAGAACGCAAGCTACAATTCTAGAGGTTTTATGTTTCAATCTCGATTCAGGGTTGGATGTGTATATTGGCAATAATGATCTCAAAGCCGCAGAGATCGTCCGAAGTATTAAACGGCCCGGCCCAAACGAACCTGCTGGCCATTAAACTTATCGAATTTAGCTTTTAAAATTATCCGGTGACATCTTCCTTGATCGGATCTGAAGATAGCATACCGATCAAGTGTCATAAACGGCATAGGGACGTTCGACAGGTTCGCAGCTGCATTTTCCGCGAAGTAGCGGTGGTCTGACCCTCTCGCCCACCCCAGACCGTCGCCAAGAGCAATAATGATCTCGAAACCGCAGCGATCTTCCAAGATAATGTACGTCTCGGCCCAGCCCAAACCGCTAGCCGATAGATTAAATTTATCGAATTCAGCTTTTAAATTTATCCTGTGACATCTTTCGTGATCGAGTCTGCTACTACCATTCCGATCAACTGTCGGAATGAGCCCGACGGGCGCGCCGCCGCCGCCTTTTTGGCGAAGTTGCAGTGGGATTCCACTTTTATTTGAGATTATTTAATAATTTCATTATTCTTTCGTAACAGAGAAAAATTGTAGTGTCTTTGTAATTCAACATTTTATAATTTTTTTCAACATTTTATTAAGTCATACGTTTACATTTTAACAGTTTATTGCGCAAGCTACACATAGAACAAAATTTGTAACAACAGTTCACTAACATCTTATGATTGCAGCGTTCAGTTTACCCTATGTTTTGAATAATTTTTGAAAAAAACGTTAGACCGTTCACATATATTTCAAACAACGTTCACTCTGAGCATTTGCGAACTTTGGTATCCCATGTATTAATCTTCCAGACAATGTTTCTTTATTTATTAATAGTTCTACAGGCGAATAATGAGAGAAATTATTTCCCAGCAATTCGTCAAGAAACGGAAGGGAAAGGGGGAGTGTTGATGATTCCGGCAACTGTACTTATACCATTTTTTATGTTTTAAATGAACATTATTATTGTGTAAATACATGGTCTAAAATCTACACTCACTTTCATAGAAAATAACATATGTATTATCGTAAGTAATGTACTCAAATATATTCTTAGTGAAATTGCAAATATCGTTCAAACTACAGATTACTATCATTCAAAACAGTTGAATACGATGCATTGCATTCAGGGTGATAACTAACACAGCGTCTTAAAAAGCAGTATTAATTTCATAGCGGAGTTAGGCTAATTAACATTGTTTCATAATGCCCTATGCATCTTTCAGTGTCCCCACGAAGAGAATTTGAGAAAGAAATTTTAGGTACCGGAGACACCATTTACCACTATTTCTTAATATTAATTTTTTGCCTTATATATGACATAAACTCTGCGTTAAATTAAGGAGAAAATTACTATTAAAAAGCAATGGTAAATTAATTAATTAATAAGGACTTTACGTTGCACATATAAATACAAACATCAAACACTTGCTTTCAACGTATATTTCGTTTAATTTAAATGTGAGTTACTTTAAAAACTACATAGATAAACAATTCTCGACGTTTCGATTATTCTTTATAACCATCTTCAGGAGAAAATTTCCATAAATACAAACAGCAAAAAAAAATAAATATGTGTTACATAATTGAGAAAAATGTTCCAACTGACAAGACGCTTAATTAACGGAATTTACAAAACATATTAAAAAATAAGCCTGATGGCGCCCTCTATGAACCATCTACTTAACTGGAAATCATGTTTCACGAAATCAAAGCTCCTTCAATATACATTTCCAGATAGTCGTAATAGAAAATGATGTGTTACAAATTTCATGCTTTCTTAATGAAATTTCTAGAGATTCACGGATATAGACTTTAAATGGATTGTCTTGTCTGGAAATAACTTTAACGTTTTCGGAATCGATAAACTTAATCTGTCCATTAGCAAAAGCATTTGATAAGGAGTGGAAAGTTTAATATAAATCACTCTTGTGCTCTTTAAGTCTTTCTACGATGCGACGTTTTGTCATACCAATATAGGCAGAATTTGTACCATCGGTAAATTCAAATGGAATTTCATATACTCCAGAGAAACAAGTAGATGATAAAGGGTCAATGCTTCTATTCAACAAACTAAATAAAGTCTTGGAATTGGATGCCACAAGTTGTATTGGATGCCACAAGTTGTATATTATATTTCCTGAAAACTCTCCTTAATCTTTCAAAAAGAATGGGGATATATGGAAATTTTCTATAGATAGGACTAACTTTAGGAGAAGAAACCACTGTAACTCTGTATTTAACAATTAATTTCTGAATAATGTGCGGTTTATATCCATGTTTCATAGCTACATTAATAATGTAATTAAGTTCTTCTAAGAATTCTCCTGAATTTCTAAATGGGACAGTCTTGTAGCAATCAGGTGTTGCACACAAGTAAAAAAACAATTCGTTGGTTTAAATAAGTTGAAAGATAAAATACTCAAACAGGCCAACTAACGATCTAGTGTAGCATCAGCTAGGCAGGGGCACAATCATGTATAAAAGTGTAAGAAATCGTGTTGTACATAAATTACATCTTCTCCAATCAAACCACATTAGTTGAGTGTAGCTTTTATCAACACTATTTCCTCAATATTGAAATAATTTATGAGGCAAATCATTATTATGACAGCTAACATATATGGAATAAATATAATTTTTATTTATTTTATAACATTCTAAATATGATTTATATATTTCTTAAAGAATGTACCTACTGTGATATCAAATAAAAATTCGTTTAATTTGCTTATATCTTTAAATCAATTTGACTAACAAGGAAGATCTCCTTACAACGCACACTCAGAAAATTTTGAAAAAAACTGCTTATATAAATATATTCAATGAAACTACTCATGTACGTAATAAAGGAACAGTGAAATTTAACTGCGTAATCCCAGTAGGAAATCTGAAAAAAAAAAAAAAAAAAACACTTTCCAGTATTTGGCGCAAAAAGTCGCGATTTGGCTAGCAATATTTTTCCCTCGCTAAATGCAGACGATTTTAATGTATTTTAAAATTGCTTGTAAATTGATTATTCGAATGCGTAATACTTATTGAATTTAAACTTAAATGATGAAATAGTTTATTATATTTTGTATAATATATACAAGCTACTTGATGTTACAGTTATTTAACTTTACCACTGAAAAAATATGTTCTATGTTTTGGAAGCTGCAACTATCTATTTTATGTTATAGTGAAGCTGAGATTAAAGTATGTGTATTATTGAATTATTAAATAAGTTTTAAGTTGCAAATGTGCATTTTCACTTTTAGTTGACAATCGAAATTTAAATAATATATGCATCTGAAAGGCATCTTAAAGTAAACGAAGAGTTTGAAGAAATTCTTGTTATGAGACCTATGATATTTTTGTAAAATTTGAAAGCGTAAATTGTCATTATCTTAAAAAAATTATACGAATAGGTTAATTCTGGGGCTCATGATACAATACCCTCTTGTTCAGAATCGTTTGCATTTTGTGTTCAACATTTTCAACTCTCTGTACGTTCGCAGTAATATTAATATAAAATTTTCGTTAAATCAGATTAAATAAATCACTCACGTTTTTTTCTCTATTTATTACCGATTGAATGAAATTTTGCTATTGTTTTATCTTCCATTCCACATTTTTTTTCTAATTTAAACGGCTTCATCGGTGATATAACTAATTTTTAAATGTATTTTAAAAGGAAAAGCCCGATGACAAACGGATTCATTATACATTTCTATATCGAAGGAGTCGTTGTTTCCATAACAACAACTTTTTTTTTTTTTTTTTTTTTTTTTTTTTTTTATTGACAATGTTTAGATTCGGGCTTATTTTTGAACTTGAAACACTTTTAATCAATTTAAATTTTGTTTTATATCGTAAAATACAATCGTTAAATTTCTTTATATATACATATAAATGTGTGCACAAAATTGTAGTTATAAAAATTTATTTATTATGTAAGTTAAATTTACATAAACAAGTTCAGCATCAAAAAGTTTTTCATTAAAGAGTATTTGTCATAAAAGCGTATTTTTTTTAAAGTTCATTCCGTCGCCAACCGGTGATAAATCGCCAAATAAACGAAATTTTCATAAAGTTTTACTGACGTTATATCGAGGTTCTGCAGAAAATTGCTTTATAGACGTATATATCCTCATGAGAAGAACATTCTGTAATTTTTTCAATTTTTTTTTGAGTGTGCGCTTATGGAGACCTACTACATATGGGGGTTACTACATATATAATATTGAAAAACCAAAATTAATTATTACTTTTTAGCTTTTGTACTTTCATTAAATTTAATTAAGCAAGTAATATCTGAGTATTTTGAAACAGTTACAATTTGCATTAATTTCCATGGATTTATTTTTTCTAATTTAAGATTTTTTTTTTTTTTTTTTTTTTTTTAATTGTTTATATATCATTTTTGGAAAACCAATTAGGGCGAATTACACAGAAAGAAGGCACATGACATGAAATATCTTTTGTTATTTCTTTCCCAAATGTGTATGGTTTTAAGTATTATGAATTAGGGTATGAGAAATCAGAAAAAAAATGTATTAAAAAATCCATTAGTTTACAATGATAAAAAGTTTGTATATTTCTTCATTATACTATTAATCGTTTTTCATGTTTTACGTCCGAAAACAATATATTATTTAAATTATTGAATATCATAAGAAAATATAAAAAGTATCATTTCCTGATATCTAATATTTGTTATTTAATATAAGTTAATACAAAATAGCAATGCAAACAAACGGGACAAATGAACATAATTTTAAATTTTAAATTTGCAATATTTATTCTTCAGTTTGAGCAGTTACGCCGGACTCTTCAGTTATTATTTTCTTATTTCATGTTTAAAACTATTGTAAGTAGATCTTTTAATGATAACTATTTATTTAAGAAACTATAAATATTTAAAAATATTTCATTCTATTTAGTTTTTAATTTTAAATGTATAACAAAACTATAACAATATTTAAAAAAATGTATTTTTATTTATCATTTTTGAGATTTTGAGATTTTAACATATAATATACGTTATAAATCTTTTAAAACTATTTTTGGCATGAATATTCGTAGTCCCGATATCAATCTTAAAATCCAAAATGTCAAAAAGTTAGTTTTTTTTTTTTTTAACGTTTATGATATTTTCATGCAGATTGACGTTTGAGAAAAATCGCAGCAGGAAACCACTTTGTTATTATCTCTTAAAAGTGTTTATAAATATCCGGATTCAATAAAATTCTAATGGAATTTTTAAGAATACTTTTCTCTACTGAAAAATATCGATTTAACGTATGAGAGGGGATGTAAATACATCGTTGAAAATGCGTTATAAAATATTTCTTACTAACTTTGAGAATAATTAATTTCAAAAGATCATTTGGTTATATCGTATATTTGTTATTTAATATAAGTTAATTCCAAAATAGCAATACAGACAAACGGGAAAAATGAGCATAATTTTAAATTTCATGGTTTTAAGTATTATGTTCGGTTTGAGAAAAATCGCAGTAGGAAACTACTTTGCTATTATCTCTTAAAAGTGGTTATAAATATCCGGATTCAATAAAATTCTAATGGAATTTTTTAGAATATTTTTCTCGACTGAAAAATATCGATTTAACGTATGAGAGGGGGTGTAAATATCTTGTTGAAAATGTGTTATAAAATATTTCTTACAAACTTTGAGAATAATTAATTTAAAAAGAAAACCGTGTATCCTGAATGTGTGCTTTATTTTAATGAAAGAAAACCTGACTGAAATAGTTTCATGTTGTGAGAGGCATATTTATGTAATTAACATATATTTACAGATATGTTTTGTAAATTTGTACTGATAGATTCTTGAATATGTTTCTAAATACAGATTAAATAGAAGATAAATCAGTTAAAAATTTTTTATAATGTTTGGCTATAAAAATAGCTTTACAAGAGTATTTTCAATGAGCTTCAAATTATTGTTTTTAAACAACGTTTATTGAAATATAACAATGACATTGATATACATTGTATAATAACTATTTTTAGAGTATAAATGTTTGAATTTAAATTAAACTTTACCAGGTCTGTTTAAGTATTCATTAATTTGACTATATTTATATGCAAGCCCTTAAAAGTAAAAACTTAGTATTTATTTTATGTATATGATATCATACTAAATGTAACAAATTATGATATCAGAATTATCAATATGGCTTAATACCGGTTTCGATAGCATCACTTCCTATCGTTATCAGTGTAGAAAACATCGACGATGAGAGATAATCACAATATTGAAACTACAATAAGACGCATCAGATGCAAGACAACGTCAGACGCATAACTTTTCGAGCTTATAAAATCTTGATAATACTTTTTAAGTATAGACGAAACCCGATTTTAAAATTTATGTCTGAATCTCTTGTGACAGAAAATAAGCATTGGTTATCTTGAGAGACAATATGTATTTTTCTATATTTCCTAAATATAATAAAATCTATCCGCAACTCTTAGTTGAAAATAAAACTTTAATAGTTCGAATTCTCAATGAATATTCAGTATATTTTGTTACAAAAAGTAAATTTGCAAAAGTATTCTGGTAAAAACTAACAAACAATAAATGGTTATGACCTTATGTTTGCAGCATACTGAATAGCTAGGGAAAATTATAAAGTGTAAAATGTAAACATCATTAGACATGATGGCGACAAATGTTGTTTGCGTTAAATTACGCAATGGTAAGATAAGAAATACTTTATAAGTAAAATAAAGATATAATAATGCTTTTACACAAAACGGTGAGCCTATGAAACTCGAAATGTTTATGATTAGTTTCTTGTGACTGATTTAAAATTTATGCGGTGCGATAAAACGTGTTTCATTGAAGATTCTACATAAACTATGCTATAAATATTAAATAAATCCATGTCAAATCTTACCTTTTAAAACACACAAAGATTATTTTTGAAAATGTAATTACTTATTTTCAAACATCAGTATATTTATGTTATATATATATATATATATATATATATACACTATATGGCCATTAATGACAGGCGATTTTCAATTTTAGAAATTTTGTGAATAGTTAAAAATGTACTTGTCAGATTCTTCTGGAATTTTAGAATTAAAAAGAACAGGTTTGACTTCATATTTATCAACGTCAATTTGATAAGGAGTATAATTACGGGGCTAAAAAAATTAAAGAAAAAAATAATACTTGGGATTACCCTGTAAAATAAAATGCACGAAATGATCTATCGCTACAGAATATACATAGGCAGACATTGTACAATATGTGTATTCATTTGTGTAAGAAAAGCATTTATATTAATAGAGATATAGCGATTTAAAAAAATAAATTTAAAAAAATCTTGCATGTTTTTTGCTTATAACATACAGAGTTTTTAACCAAATTTAACGCCAGTTTCAGAAAAATTGACAAAATATAGTAGAAACAATATAGTACAATTGAAATGTAAATGTATTAAATATTTAAGGGAATATTGGCAGTTGTATAAAATATTTTTTATCTGCGCATGCGCGAACGATAAAAAGGAACTTTCTGCATAATTTAATAGGCGACTTTATGGAGCAACTTATTAAAAAATCAGTCAAATACCGTAAAAATTCAGAGAGATATCGTCGTGAGAGTGAGCTGTTTTTTAGTTTCTCACTAAAACTCGTTAAATGATAAGGGATTGTCCACAAATTGTCATGTTTAATTTTTATACTATATTTCATTTTTTATTGATACTTTAGTTCGTCTTGGAAAACTTTATTGCACCATATTATTAAATTTTTGGAACGGATCCTTTGATTTTGATAATCCTTTTTTTTTTTTCGAATAAGCTCGTTAGGGTAGATTTTCAAACAGAACTAAAATATTATTAAAAATTTAAAAATAGTATAAAATAAAAAAATGATAATTTGTAGAAAATCCCTCATCATTCAGCGAGTTTTAGTGAGAAACTAAAAAACAGCTCACTCTAACGCCGATATCTAATTGAATTTTTACGATTTTTGACTGATTTTTTTTAATAAGTTGCTCCATAGAGTTGACTATTAAATTATTCAAAAAGTTCCTTTTTACCGTTCGCGCATGCGCAGATAAAAATTATTTTATGCAACTGCCCATATTTCCTTAACTATTTAATATATTTATATTCCAATTGCACTATATTGTTTCTACTACATTTTGTCAATTTTTCTGAAACTGGCGTTAAATTTGGTTAAAAACCCTGTATGTTATAAGCAAAAAACATACAAGATTTTTTTTAATTAAAAAAATCGCTATATTTCTATTACTATACATGCTATTCTTACACAAATGAATACACATATTGTACAATGTCTGCGTATGTATATTCTGTAGCGATAGATCATTTGGTGCATTTTATTTTACAGAGTGATCCCAAGTACTATTTTTTTCTTTATTTTTTTTGGTCCCCTATTTGTCCTCCTTATCAAATCAACAATGATAAATATGAAGTCAAACCTGGTCTTTTGGATCCTAAAATTCCAGAAGAATCTGACAAGTATATTTTTAAATATTCGACAAAATGTCTAAAATCGAAAGTTGCCGGTCAGTAATGGCCATATAGTATATATATATATATATATATATAGCAATTAAACAAATTATATGAAAAAATAATTTTCAAATATTTTTCATATAAGCATTTTCTGAAAGAGAAATGTTTGGTTATCATTGCGAAATTTTAATCCATATATACTTAAGTATTTTCGAAAAATTGTTCTGAATGTATACAATATCACGATAACACCCTAAACATGTAGAAATATCAGAATTAATTAAATATTTTTATCCAAGTTCAATGAGGCAGAATTTAATTGAAAGAAATTGTAAAGATAAAAGTTTAAAGGTTTAAACAAATGGATATTTTCGATAAATTCTAAAGCACAAGACGGTTATAAACAAACTTTGCATGCTTCGAAGTATAAATAGCTAAATCTGATGAAATGAATGAAACCAAATTTTATGTTTAAATAGTAGAAGGCATTCAGAAATAAATTCCTTTAAAAGAATTTGTATCAATTTACGTTATATAAATCTGTTTGTGCTATATTTAATACAGTAAGTCTTCATACATACTTACTACCATTTGTGAGTATTTTAAGCGAATTATTCATCTGATGAGCAA
The DNA here is from genome assembly GCA_963931845.1 of Maratus michaelseni. Lineage (NCBI taxonomy): Eukaryota > Metazoa > Arthropoda > Arachnida > Araneae > Salticidae > Maratus > Maratus michaelseni. The sequence continues at coordinate 198,658,993 of OZ007593.1, read as the reverse complement.
GACCATGCATGTATCCCCGATGCTTTTTCAGAAGAAAAAAATAGTGTTGACGTCACGTACTCACAAAATATAATCCTTTTTACTTGAGAATAATGTAAATATCTGATTATTTTTTAATGAAATACTTTGAATGAAATATTGTTACAACATATGCTAAAATATGGTAAAACGATCCGTTTTGGGTGAAAACGGTTAAATTGTTGTAATTACCATACACTTGCCACGATTGTTCATGTTTGATGCCAACTTTGACTGTGGATCCGATTACGGAAGATTAGCTCTATAATGGAAGTATTTTGTAGAATAAATATCATATATTGCATATTATATTTTTCCAGTTACTTTTGAATTACCTGTTATCTGATATTCTAGATCGGATTGGAAAATCTGGGCAACGGCTAGCTATTGTGATTGGAACAGTTCCACAGCTTATCTGGAACTATGACGGGGGCGAGATCGGACTCTAAAGAGCGTGGACCGCATTGGCTCTGTTGCGACATCTGATCAGTTCGTAGGGTGGCATGACGCATCTGACGGCATGTTCGGTACTGGGAGGCTGCGGAGCGTAGACAGCAGCATGCGGACTCACACGCATGGTCTTGCTCATCCTTTGTGACTTCCTCTGCAGCTGGAGTTGTTGTGTGCCGTCCTCAAGGTCGGTCCACAAAGAGAGTTACCCCGCTTGACCAAGGCGGGGTCGGGTCCATGGCGAGTCGTCCGATTTCGATGTCATTGCTTGCATATCTCTCTCGGAGGGGATTAACTCGTCGACGTTCAGACCAAAGCCAGACCCTGGTGAAAAATCTGTCCAGCGTGTCTTTGCGCAGTCGGATCTTTCTGCTCTCTACGGATAGACTACCAGGAGTCTAATAACTAGGTTTCAAGCTACTAAACCACAAGTGTGAGCACTCCTTTGGCGCTTCAGGGATAGGTTGCCACGTCCCTGTGGATAGTAAGTGGTTCCTACGATTTCCCGTACCAACGGCTCTGCACGGTTTGAGGGCTCCTCCGATACTTGGAATCGGGAGGTATTTGTGTGAAGAAATAGGCCGGGAGGTCCCGACCATGCAGCCTACAGCCTAATCAGGGACGTATCCATGCGTCCAGGGAGAAAGTTTCCTTAATCTTCCGGGCCTGCAAGAGGAACCTCCCTTTCCACCATAGCTGACGAACTAGTTGTTTCCTGTTTAGGATTTCCAGTATATAAGGCGTTGGTACATAATTGCGGGTCAGGGAAACTTGACTTAAGGCATAATTATACATCACTATACATTAACCATTATTGCTTTACAGTTTCCTCTCTAAACAACAAAAATAAAAAAATCTTTACAGGTAATAATGAACTCTAAAGTTTACAAATAGCCCGAGGATACTACGAAAGTACCTGGGGGTTGCTTTTATTCTTGCCTAATTGTGAAAATTTTTGTAGTTGTTTTTAACTACAAGTATGTCGTCTGTCATACACAAAGAAGTTTATAATTTATACCAGATTTTTTGCAAATATAATATTTTGTCTACTTACATTCTTCTCATTTAGATGTTTAAGCAAAACTATATGCATTGTCGGAGATCGGTAACACAATCCATGCAAATTAAAGATGGTGCTTATGCGTGTAATTGAGAACACTTTCTTTGTCCTACTACAGATTTTTCTAACTTTATTGTGAGCTCTAAAGCAATGGAAAGCAAAACGTTTACTCATGAATATCAAAACTTCACGTTCTCTGCTGAACAGTAGGAAATTCTACGACTTTGTGATAAGCAGTTCTGTACACTCAACAGTTGAGATCAGCGATATCTTGAACCGTCTTTTATGCTCGTAAAAGCCGATACTAGAAACCCTCTGTGATGATATAAAACTATGTAAGTTATCTCTGAATCTGTTATGGATACTACAAAGCGTATTAAAATCATTGAAAATACATATATTTCGTTTGAATTTTGTGTTTGAAACGCTTTATCTACGTTGTATGCTACTAGGGAGCTCTTAGCTCTTGTTTGCTTCGCAGGTATTAATATTGACGGCAGAACACAGCATGCAGACATGAAACAGCTAATCTTAACACATTATGTTGATCATTCGCCAGGACATTCGTGCTCTCTATAGTGCATAGCTTAATTATTAACATTTTCGACCGTAATTCGATGTAATATGATGAATGCGTTCGAAAACTGTTGCAAAATGTAAAACACCAAGAGCCATTTTGTGACTTAATATATTTTTGATGGCAAAATAATAGCCTATTCAACGAGTGAATATATAAAGTGTACGCAGTAAACGTTTCTTTCAATAAAAATTTCAATTGTTCGCAATATATTTCTTTAATCTGTTTTTCAGATATTAATGCGTCTATAAAACATAGCTTCGAGAATTGGGCGGATATGCTTTAATATCATTTTGAAAAAGAGTAATGTTATAAGAAATAATATCTACGCTGTAAAGAAAGACAAATAGTTTTTAATCTACGCAAATATAATATAACCAGGAAATAAAATATAATACTGCCCCATTCAGTTACCCACAATTACGAAATTCCTTTATACAGTGTGTCCCAAAAGTCTCCGAACAACTTCAAAAATTTATTACAAAAAAAAAAATAATAGGCCTACAGCAAAAATAATTACAACAGTACATATAGTAACTCAAAAAGTTTTTTTCTACTACCTTACTATACTTGTACATGAGATCATTTCGTTGCACGAAGAATATGAAGTCGATATTCCAATTCCATTTACGTGCGTTTTTGCATGCTAACATCAACAGTAGTTACAACTGTTCGGATCTTTTGTTTCAATTCCACGAAACTATTAACTTGAAACAAAATATCCGAACAGTTGTAACTTTATATTAAAATCATTAAAATTGTAGTTGTAAAAATAGTTGTAACTTCTGTTCATGTTAGCATTCTGATGCACGTGGATCGACTTGATATTCTTCGTGCAACGAAAGGATCTTATGTACAAGTATACTAAAGTAGTAGAAGAAACTTTTTAAGTTACTCTATGTACTGTTGTAATTATTTTTGCTGTAGTCTTATTATTTTTTGTGTAATAAATTTTTGAAGTTGTACGGAGACTCCCAGAACCTTTCGAAATGTTTCTTTGTAAATATAACATTTTATTAATCGGTCTTCTCAACCAGGAATATAAATTTTTCGTATACTATATATAATTTACATAAACATTTTCACTAGTGTAACTTCCATTATTCATACAAAATAAATAAATAATATTAATTTTAATGTTAATGTTAATGCTGTTAAATTAGCGTGTTTGTCTGTTAAACATTTTTATTGAACATGAGAATATTTGCTGAAAGTTTGATCTCCTAATGTTTTGATCCCCTTATTTTTAATTGTTTCAAAACAGTTTGAAATGCGACTACTTTTATAAAGCCTAATTAAAAATATATAATTAGCTGAATAAGCTATAATTTACAATTTGCACTTTTGAAGCTTCTAAAAAACGATTTCTCTTAAAAAATTCAGAAGTTACATTTAATACATTTCAGACGTTATATATATATATATATATATATATATAGCATCCGAAACACCAATCCTCCGGGTTGAGAAAACTGATTAATACATTGTAACAACTACTCATTGTAACAACTACTAAATGTTTCTTTAAATCTCGAAATTTTATTGGATTCGGAAGATAATGGAATACTTTTCGGAATGGTAGAAAATTCTGAAACAGTTGTATGTATTATTTTCAAGTGTGTTTAGATGTAATTTTTGTAGATTAAAAATATTTGGCTATTTTTGCATTGTACTCTTTTTGACAATGATATTCCTATATCTGGGATAAACCACTAAGCTTCAGGAAAAAACAGTAAATGTATGGAGTTATACATAAACAAATATATCACTATTGACAAATCAGTTTTCTTTCTTACAACTGATATAGGAAGAATTAAAGATTAATATAAAAGATGTTGCAGATATTATTTTTATATAGAATGACTTTCAGATTTTGTCTTTCTAAATGAAACATCTGCAGATTAGTCGATTATTTTATAGTAATGTTATACATTTGCCTGGAATTTCATATTTATATAAATGTTGCTAACATTGCTTGTTTTAAGTGTATTTACATCATGGGATATGAGTGAATTTGGTCAATCAGAAGACCCATATAAGTCTCTTACATTCCGAAATTTTGAACTTTTGCGCAGTGTTGTTTCGTCGCGTATGGTAGACATTTCTATCAATTTTACATATTCTGTCACTTTCTTAAATATCAACGTACAAAAGCGGATACAAAATCCCCCCCCCCCCTGCACAATGTCATTATTCCAGTTCTACAGTCACAGAATAAATCTGTTTGTACAAAATCTCTCTTTTTATTATTTTCTACAATCATGTTATAGTGAGATTTTCTTGAGAGATTGTCTACATAATGAATGTTCATCAAACTTAAAAAAATAATACTAAACTCTACTTTTGACATCATATTTTGATTCCTCGGTAAATTTTACTTTAGGATACAAAACAGGAAGTTATTCGGTCACGTACTTTAAGAATTATGCAGAATGAAAATTTGATCTCCTTATTTTGAATCGTTTCAAAACAGAATGCAGTTCGAATACTTTTATAAAGAAGCATAATTAAAAATATATTTAGCTGAATGAACTATAATTTAGGCTTTGCACTTTTGACGCTTCTAAAAAACGTTTTCTGTTAAAAAATGCAGACAGTACATTTCATATATTTTTTAAAAAATTATATTCAATACACACACACATATACATACATACATACATACATATATATATATATATATATATATATATATATATATATATATATATATATATATATATATATATATATATATATATATACGTTGAAATTCATTTGTATAATATATTAAAATACTCATGTGTACAATAAGTCAAAATAGTTATAAGATGAATTATTATAGTTCTTTAATAAAAGATCCCGATGGAAATTTTCCAAATTCATGATATTTATTGTGGAACTTATGGTTTATCATTTAAATAAATTCCCCTTTCAACAACAAACTTTCTTTAAAAAGTTTTGTATGATGGCTCAGAGTAAGTTAAATTCAAAATACAAAGTATTACAGAAAATGTTGATCCTATAAATACTCATTGGTAACATGGATTTGTTCCAAATTATGAAATTTTGCTTTTAATAAAGTATTTAAATATTAAATATAAAGATTTCCATATCCACATACAATGCAAAACGTGCTACAATCAGAATATATCCGCATAATACATAGTTTTGTAAAAATGTAACCCTAAGCTTGCAATATTTTTCTTTAATTTGGATAAAACGTCACTATAAAACATATCAGACAAGAAAATCTGCTTTTGGAACAAACTCATTTCGAAAACTTGGAAATATTTCTATATCTACAAAGAATTGAACGATTTTTTAAAACACTCTGACGACCCAGCAAAAGGGCAAAATTGTAATGTTGTTTTCTCTGTAATGCTTTAAAAATTAAAAAAATATATATATTTCAAACATTATATAAGAAACTTAATTGAGTATATGAGCATAATCCTTGATAATATCAATCATTAATGTATGTTTTAATCATTATGTATGTGTTAATGATTAATGTATGATATGTAAATGATATGTGATGTTTCAAAATACATTATATTTGTAAAATTATATTAATTTAAGTAATGCTAATATTGCAGTGAAACCTATAGCATAGTGATCGGATATACCAGTTCACGGCGGTAAGAAAAAATTAGAAGTAATTAATGGAATGTAATTAATTTTGCTTATAAAAAATCTGCATTTCAATTATAAGCTCCTAAGTAGCATAAAAGTTTAACATTTTGTGTAATTTAACTGAATGTTAAATTATAAAAATTTTATAGATTGTCAAAACATTTTTTTATACAAATAAAGCTTTCCTGAACTTAAAGCGTCTAATGCCAAACTTAGTCTAAGGTATAAGAAAAATTTCTGATTTACCAAAATAATTGATCAATATATATATATATATATATATATATATATATATTAAAAGAAAATAAAAAAGTTTTATATTTAAAATTTTAATTGCTAAAATATAGACGAGAAACAGGTAAATAATTTTATGCTGCATTTAAAATTATAGTCAGATAAATTTTGTTTAATGACAAAATTGTAAAAAAAATGAGAAATTGAAAGAACGTATAAATAAATAAAAAATACATCATTTATAAAACATAATTCTGTTCATAAAATTGAAAACGAAAATTTACAAACCGCATATGGAATGTTCTACAGCACAGCTGTAATTTTTTACATAAGTTTTTTATATATTTCCAATTTATTTGTTGCTTATTTTTTATGTATTTCTTTATATATTTACTCTTTATTATAGCTATATTATACTAAATATATAAAACTGAAATATGTATTAATTAATCGTGTATAGATATCTAAATAAAATTCCATTTGAAGCACATAAAATGTATACAATTATTATATCTTTTTTGATATTCAAATTCATGATATGTAAATTTCTTCTAAATATTTTATTTATTGTATACGGCTGTGAAGAAAAAATGATCGATATGTCTGTGATTTTGATATATTTTTGTTATGTTTCTTTTCCTTTTTTTGTTTGTAAATTGCAATAAAAGTAAACACGTATCTAGAGATATTTAAAGAAAGGAGACATTATTTCCTAAATCTGCTACATTGCCGTCAAAATAATAACAAAAACCAAATTTTTGAAAACTATAAGCTGTAGTTAAAAAAATAAAATACATTTTTTTAGAATACTACCGTGACATTTTGTCACAACAAAAAAAAAAAAAAAAAAAAAAAAAAAAAAGGAGTGATTAAAAAAAAGTTTCATAAAACAAATTCTAAAGTATTGAAGTGTTAACTAATGAAGGTTTGGCAATAATGCTATTCTTAACCGCTTTATTTTAATATTTATTACTTTACGTTTAAAATTTTACTGCAGTTTCTTTGCTCAATATCCTGTATTTTTTGTCACAAAAAATGTAAAACTTTCAGTTAAAATTTGGAAATATATATATATATATATATATATATATATATATATATATATATATATATTATATATATATAAATGTATTTTTACGCCATATGCCATAAACACTTTATAGAAACTAATTAATTTTATTCCTGAAAACAAATTTGTTCGTCATTTTAATTCATGTAATTTTAGTTTTATGTCGAACTTTAAATCGGTATTAACTATTAAAATTAATTAACAATTAAAAAAATTATTTTATGTAATTAAAACTATTTCATAGAGTTTTACATTTAGGAGAGAAAAACATTAACAAACTTTTTATAATATTTTGCTTACGTTATGATAATTTGCGTTACCTTTGTTTTTAAACATGTTCATATTTCATAAAACAGAATAAAATCTGTAATGTTCCCTTCAGTAAAGTTTCCTGTATGAATATTAATGTCCCTAGCATGCAAAACTCTCATTAAATATAGTTAGTGTTTTCATAAAATTTTTACAAAATCCTTTTATCAAATATTTTATCGTATTTAGGAGACGTTAAAGTATTTTTCTTTACGTGAAATTAAATATCATATTATTTTATTTTTCTTCTATATTTATATATATAGTATGCAGTAAACGTTGGAAAAAACACATTTCACTTATAATTTTCTAATAGAAAGGGAATAATAAAAAACACTTTAATGCAATCTTAAACTTTAAAACAAAAAATATCCTATAAGATAAAGCTAGGAGAGTCTGCGCACAATTCAAAAGAATGACAATAAAAAATCTAAATATTATTTTTTTGCTAAACTATCCATGAATAATTTTTACTTCATTTGTTTTTTATGCATTTCCATTGCTATTTTGTTGTTATGTTGCAATTTCATAGAACAATTGTAATAAAACCAATAAAGTTGTTTTGCGCAATTTTTCCTTACAGGGTTGGTGTGATTGCGCACATAGGTAGGAGAGATTGTTAGTAATAATAACTACAATTAAATTGTTAACAATAATAATGACATTGCTGTAAGGTTCTTGTGAACAAATTTTATTGTATTGGGAGTGAATGTTTCAACTTAATGCTTAAAGAATCAGAAAAAGGAAATAATTTTAAAAACGATTAAAACATTTTAATTAAAGGGAAAAAAATAAAGAATCAGAAAAAGCAAGTCCAGATAAGATTACAAAATCAAATTATGTAACTTAATAATACGTATAACTTAAAATTAGTCCATTTTCATTTTTCATTTTTTATGCAAATATACCAATAAGCTGCGTAATCTCTCCTAGCATGGAAACTAATGGGAATAATGCGCCATCTCTCCTAAGTAGCAGATGCGCAAACTCTCCAATATCGGTAGGAGAGATTGCGCAGCCTTTTATTTAAACATGGCCGCTACTAAAACGAACCGTTGATGTTCACATTGTTATTCTAGATTAGTAGCTTATGAGAAATCGTTTTAGTTTAAAATATTTTGTACTATTGACATTGTATAGAAATTCTGATGAATAGCTATGAAAATTCAAGCACTTACATTGGGAAAACAAAACAAAATAGCAATGCTTTATCTTAGACGCTCAAAGAAATCAACGTGCACTTTCAACAGACACTCCACTACTGTTGTTGTATAACTACCTGGAGTCGATGCGGTCTCAATCTACTCCTTTCCCCCGAACCTCTATGTGCGCAATCTCTCCGACCGCGCCATCTCTCCTGGCTTTACCTTACACGTATATTTTAAAGTTTTATTGTAATTTTCTTTTATTAAAATAATTTTAAGTAAAAAAATAATAGCTTACAAAAACACTCTTTTCTATAATTAACAATGTTTCAACATTTGTTATTACCAGATACCGACGTCTAAAAGATGCTATATCCAATTTTTGAAAATCTCAGATTTTGAAAAAAAAACTGGAATCACTACAAATGTAGAATAAATATTTCACGCGTTTCAAGTCCAGTTTCAAATAGCAAAGTGTAAAAGTAAAGAAGAACAAAAAACTAAAACTCTAAAACAAAAGATTATATTTTCGAGACAGGTATATTCAAAATTTTAAGCAATACCCACGTGTCAACCCTGTCTAAGAGAAATTGTGAAATGTGTCTAAGAGAAATTGTGATGTGAAAAATCACAATCAAAATACAGGGTGTACATAAAAGGAATATCCCAAATTTACTGGGCTATTAAAAAAACACACAACATTGCTGTTCATCAGAAATCAAAAATAAAACTTCAAAGTTTATGAAGATGACGATAGATGGTGCGATCTTGCTCTTCATCAATGGCTTCCTCGCAACCCTGTCAATACTTCATGTGATTTTGTTTTGTGGGGCCTCATCAAAGATCAGGTTTTTGTACTATCGCTACCAAGTGACGTTGACGAATTTAGCACACGCATATCTGCAGCCATTCAAACAGTCTCACCGGACATGCTGAAAAAAGTGTGGGATGAGATGTCGTACCGCCTCGATATCAGACGTGTTTGTGGAGGGGCTCACATTGAACACTTATATTTGAATTAATTGCAAACTTTCAATTGTTATTTTTGATTTCTGATGAACAATAAGGTTGTACTGGTTTTTATTTTCTTATAATAGCTTTGTAAAGTTGGTATATTAATTCGTATACACTGTATATTTCCAGCATAATTTGTGCAGTAAATATTAATAGCAAGTTGGATGTAACTGATTTGAAACTCATGGGGAGCGATACTAGCTATCTGGGAAAAAATAAAATCCATGCAGTCATTGAAAGGACTAGAAAACGTAATAATTTATTTTTGCCCTGAAAATGCGCACTATTATTTGAAATTGGAATTAAACATCCATTTCCTATACCTTCCAACAATATCGTTTCGATAATGTTTATGATCTTAAAGATTTCAGTTCTAAACATTCCAGAAATTTAAACAAGAATTCTATGGGAAAACATGTCAAGCGGCTTAATGGTTAGAGTTTGATATTTCTGTGAGTTAAGAATTTCTTAACTTTTTTATAGATACAGGCATATTGAAGTCGAAATATGAAGTTAATTTGAAATATATATAATTTGGATATTAAATACTTTAGCCATGTACAGTTAGGTGGTGTTTTATTTTTTGAGTTTTTGAATTATTTATTTTTCTTTAGAGAATATATTTTAAACCTGTGACACGCAGGGAAATCGTACAAGAAATGTATGAATTCTTATTAAAAACTGTATATAAATAACGAAGTTCATAACAATTTTCATTTAAGGATACATATGGCAGGTTGGGGACACACCTTTTGGTACGATTTATAAAAAAAATTAGCAAAATCTTAAATTTTACGTTACGTATTTATTGCTTGAGTAAAAACGAAGACTCATCACAAGCTCAATATTACTTTGCCCCATATATAGCTACGATAGATATTAAAACATTTAGACAAGCATAACTAAAAAAATATTTAACGGATGTCGTTCTAATTTTCACAGATGGTACGTGTGATGGTGAGAGCAACACCCATCTAATTACCAAGAATAAATTTCAAACTATTTGGAAATTAGATTTAAAAATAGATAAAACGAACACAATTAAAGCGCATACGTCACAAAAGTTTAGTGCGTACGTCATTTTCACTGACGGTAGATTTTCGTAGGCAGGTGGATTCGAGCACATTGAGCAAAAAAATTTTACATGCATTTATTCAATACAATAAAACATATTTCAGTTCAATAAAAATGGAAAATAAATATGGGATTGTTTTCTGTTTGAAAGAAAAAAACCCGTAATAATTTAGTAGTAGAGATTTGGCGCAAATTTCGCCAATAGCATTTTTACCAATATCAGCTTTTATATTCCGCGTGTGTAAATTATAAACAATTCTTTGATGTTTAAATAAAATCTTTTGAATTATGGCATTATTTTTTCTGATATTTTTCTTTTTAGTAATTGAAATAGAAATAGTGAAAGGCATGTATTTTAAATCAAGTGAGTGAAATTCATGCATTTTAAATGAAATGAGTGAAAAGTTTATATTTTATTTAAATGAATGCAATATGAATATGGTGTGGGAACAATATTAGGCAATTTATCATCTTCGCCCTACTATTATAAAAGTACAAATATTGCAAATGATATGTAGTATGCGAAATGGAAAAATCATGTTATAATCACTCTTCGTACAAGAAAAATAGATAATATTCTGCATTCAGATACACAGGCAAGTTTGGCGTCAAATAAGAGTAATGCCAACAACAACAGCACATAACTGTATGAGTTATAATAATGATATTAAATGGTGAAACAAGTCTACGGAAGTTTCTCGAATGAAATAATCACAGAAGGAATATTTTACATTTATTTCTAGTGGAGCTAGATCAACAAGATAATAATTATTTATAAAAAACAGTTATATAAACCAAAGTTTAATTTTCAGTGTAAATAGTTGCAATCTACCCACCTCTTTCAAAAAAGTCCTTTCGGCCTGTGTCGGGAGAAAAATGTAGCTTTTATATATCTTCATTTTAAAATTTTAGCTACTGTTACTCGAAAACAGGAAGCTAAAATGCAAAGAACCCGATTACAGAAGATTCGTTAATACTGAATTTGGATAAAAAATTCTCCAAAGTCAGCTATTGCCCAGTTGGCTTAATTTATGGAAGTTTATTTTTGGTCGCCAATTATGGCTGTGTTTCGCCAGGTGTCGCCAAGCTTGCCGAGAATTTGACGTTAATGGATATAAATATACAGTTTTATGCGTATGATTGGGAGAATGATTACAACAATAAAAGATAATCATTTGCGAAAAATCACGTTCACTCATAATTAATTAAGACTCATAAAGATTTTTTGTATTTTATAATCTGCTGTCTTGTTTCACAATGTCAGCCACAATAGAATTTCAAACTGCCATATCTTAGCCATTTTTTTAATATAGAGCCAAAAAAAATGCTCCGGAATCCTTGTATCAAGAATTAATATTTAAACTGAAACAAAAAATAACTTTGAATATCTAATTTATATACATACACACACACACATATATATATATATATATATATATATATATATAATTTTTAGTTTTAAATCTTTTATTGGCTACCATCATGAAACAAGATGACGTACCAAGATGGATAACGAACTCGGTTGAGATATTTGTGAGTCTAATACACGCACTTAGTTACATTCAAATCGGTTTATAAATACGATCGCTATCGTATTACACAGATTAGATACATAAATTTGTATATAAACAACCCTTGGCACAAAGTTTCCGATCATTACACCAATACTAAAAATTTTTATAAGAAAGGATTATTTATTCTCACTGCATAAAAATTAAACGGTTATTAGCAATAATACATTTGTATTATACATAATGAACAAGAATATGCAAAAAAGAAAAATCATTATATATCAATTTATAAACAAAAAAGTGGTGATTGAAATTTAAACACCAAAGAAAAAATTATCCAATCACGCTTTGATTTGGAAAAAAATAACCGATCACTGTAATCAATATTTAGTAAATCCACCTTTAGATCGGATGACAGCCGAAATTCTTCGTGGAATGGACTCAATAAGCAACACTCATTTGGAGCAATTCCGCACCAGCCATCCTTTGTAGCTGTACGTAGTTTTACGGCATTTGTGATCCTTCGAAAATCGATTTTTTTTAAATATATTCCACGGATTTTCGATGGGATTAAGATCCGGACTATTGGGCGGCCAACTCATGGTTTTAATTGAATTATTACCTACATTTTGTAGAAATTTCTTCACTGATTTCGTGTGATGGGGAGCTGCGTTGTCATCTTGAAATAAGAAGTCATTTTGATCCCCGAACCATTGATTGATGCTGGGAATCAAAAAATTCTCTAAAATGTCAATGTAAACTTCAGAGTTTACAGTACGTAACACAATAAACAACTTGCCGATGCCTTGTGATATCATATAATTCCAAACTGTAACTCTAGGTGAAAATTTAGACCTCGTATTGACACACTTATCATTAAACTTTTCACCAACTCTCTTCCAAACAAATGTTCCACAGTCATCACCTGTTCCGAGAGATATGCGAGATTCATCGCTAAAAATAGCTTTATTTAATTTATCAAGTGGTCAGTGTACATGTTTTTACACCATTGCAAGCGCTCTTTTCTATGCTTCTTTGTCAAGTAAGGTTTCATTTTAGTTTTACAGAATTTAAATCCTGCTGCTTTTAGACGATTATGTATAGTGCGGTCACATACCTTTACGTTATACTTAGACCATTCGGCATTGAGTTGTTTTGAGGTTGCTCGCTGCTTTCTTTTCTCTATTTCCAAAAGTTTTCTGTCCTCCCTAGGCGTTGTCATTCGTGGACGTCCACTTCGAGGTAAATTTTTCACGCTGTTAGTCAACTGATATTTTTTTCAATTGTCGCATTCGGTACTTTGAACACAAATTAATAAAGCATCCACGTTCCTTTGTGAAGTTCCCTCTTGCAACAATTTAATCTTGCAGATTTTTAATTCGCGAGACAGGTTTTTTACACGAGCCATTGTCCAGCACTTCAGAGCTGCTTTTGATATCGCAGCTGGAAGATTTCTTCTTTTAAATAGGATTCAGATATTGTACGCATGATCAGGCTCTCTTATCTGTCTTCAATATGCAAATTTCAAACTCGTTTCCTCAGTGATCGATTACTATTTTCCAACTTCCGTCTTGATCGGATATTTTTTTTCGTCTGCAGTATAATCGTAAATTATATGATTCTTATATTGAATTCACTATTCATTTATATTTTAATACGTGTTCTTTTATATGGCATATTGTAAAAGGCCCTTATGCTCATGAATCGCGAAATATATGCTTCGAAATACAAAAATCATAAACTTGATAACACTGATCGGAAACTTTTTGCCAAGGGTTGTACATCAACATTTAAACGAAGGGTGGTTTTGGGGTCTGGTTTTTATGATTGGTGAAAATATCCCGTAATTTTACGGAAGTGCTTTCCTCCGCACGGCTGCAATAGGTATCTTTTTACTTTTTGTAATGAAAGCTACCTAAAATTTACAGCAATGTATTTAATTAGCTTTAAACCTCGCTTTCTAACAAATGACATTAGCTGCAAAACCGATTACGGCATTTTCCCCCACAAATTGAATTTTTTAAGTTATATGTTAGCCGGGTGATAACCTCGCCAAAAGCAGCGTTTTTTTTTTCGCATGTGTAACATAGAAACAATGTTTTAACAGTAAAATAAAATGTTTTAGTTTATATTATTATCTCTTCTTATTATTTTTATTTGTTTATATATTTTTTAAATGAAATGTGTTAACGGTATGTATTTAATATATGTATTTTAAATGAAAAATATGCAATACGAAAGATGGCGATAGGAACAATATTTGGTGATTTATCACCTGCGCAAGCTAACTTAAAATTGCCTTATTAACATGTTACACTTTGTCAGTACTTTACTGTTAAACGGGCCGGGCCTTGGAATTGTGTTAAAATGTTGATGCAATGGGAGTTTTAAGAGTGATATTTATTGCCAAGTAATATAAATAACTAGGAAAACAAATGTGATGAAATATGCTGGTGTACGCGTGTATTTAAAAAAAATTGCATCTGATTACACGTATTAAATAAAACAATATTTCTGTTTATATATCATAACACATATACGGCTTCTGTATCTATACTAATATTATAAAGAAGAAATATTTGTGTGCTTTGGGGGCATAATCTCTGGAACTACCAAGCCGATTTCAATAAATAATGGGGGTCAAATGATGATGACCATCTCTGCTCCAACATAGGCTATATTTTATGTTGGTACAACAACCCCTAACGGAGTGCAAAAGCAAAAAAACGTTCTAAAATTGTGATTTTTCGAAAAAGCAATAGAAAGACATCATGCAATTTAAATGGAATACAACGGGATGCTACGCAGCTATTATTAAATAAATTGTGGAAATATTGTGGAAATGCTTGTGTATATGAAACAGTGCATAGAATCCCCGAAAGTGCTTGTGAATGTGTTACTTGGGAAATGCCAGTTTAATATTGATATGTATTTTTTTCAGCTTCACTAATCTAGATATATTATGGAGAAGTCATTTTCTCAATTGTAATTAGAACATTGCTTCTATAGTAACTTATTCGGGGAAAATTTTGTATTTGAGTTCATATTGGCGCATTATACCTAGTATGCTTTGCATAAATAAAAAAATGCACGAATTTGTAAATTACTTAGAATGGAACTTTCAGAGCCCAAAATCCAGATATCATGTGCTGCCTGATTCTGAAGCCATTGCGTATGCCTACCCTTTAATGCATACTAATGGATAAAACAGCTCCACTTGTGGAGAATATGTTTGTAAAGGAAATAATACATCGTGTGTATTGGTCAGTATCCTTTACTCACTTGAGTCCGATCGAGCATGTCGTGACACTCCGGCGGAGCATTGCAGCGAACGCGATACCTCTGTTGAAATGGACTGCTCGGGACTTTGAGATATCACTTTTTGAAAAGTGAATAGAATTCTCCAAACTTCTATCTACAGTTTTATCGAATTCATGGAAAACAGATGAGCTACAATCTTAATTGTCCGAGGTCACAACACACCATATAAAACATTATCCATAAAAAAAAAAATATCTCTAATAAATCTGCGTCACTTCCTTCAGTATATAAGAGTCTAAAATTAGTTCAATAATTAGATAAAACATATATATGTATATAAAAACATTTTTGACATTTATAGGTATTATAATTGGTGCTAAAAATCTCTTCATGTTCTTGACATTCAACGAGTTAAAGTTCCGATATACGATGTTTAAGTGTCCTGTTTTACCTACCCATCATACGTAGTATAGGGTAAGTCTTGTAATTGTTTTGAAAATCGAAATTTTTTCTTTCACGGATTTACACGTTTCAGACACTGGAGATTCCGAAAAACATATTTTTAGAAAAAAAAAATTGCCATCCGTCTGTGTGTCTGTGTGTCTGTAAACGCTCCATCTCTCTAAAAAATTGAGATAGAAACTTGCAATTCGGTATGTAATTAGTATGTAATAATGGGAAGAAGCCCATTTAATTTCAATAACCTCGATTAGCCGGAACTATTTTTATCGGACTCTCGAAATATTCGTTCTGATAAAAGGTATATAAAAATTTTCGAAATTGTTTATTTTAAGAAATAAATATAAAAGACAATAAAAAAACAAATTTTTCATAAAGCATGAAGTCGATCGGATAATTATTTGCCGAGATATTTGGAATCCTATATCCCACACTCTTCGATTTTTCATGACCCTGTATTTCATTCAAATTTTACTTCAAAGATATATTTTAATTGGAAATTTGATGGTTAATCAGATGCAATAAACCGCTAGTTAATAGGATTATTATTTTTGGAGTTATAAGGATGTTTCTTTTAAGCAATTCAGTAATCGAGCCTTTAGAGTTTATGACGTCATCAAGCCACGATTTTATTTGAATTGCAATGCATTTTATAAGTAGTTTACACATTTTTATTTTAATATTTTACATTATGCATATCCATGATGGCAAATCGATATATTTATTTCGTTATGAAACTTTTTGTTTCAAATATCACGACCCGATGCTTTCAATTCTGAAATACCAGAAATACACACACAAAATTACTTTTTATTTGAACTTTTTATTGAAACATGGACATACTCAAAAATGTTTAGCGTCAGTTCATACTCATTTTTGAAACATGGACATGCTCATATATGAGCACATGATGTTTTATTCTTGAGTGTGTGCATGTTTTCAGAAATTGATATATGCATGTTTCAAATTTGAGTAATTTTGTTTCGGATCCATTTTGACTGTACGACATACTCAAATTTCAATATTTTTTTTCTCAGCTATGAAAATGTCATTTTTCGAGTGTACATCTATATTAACGTGAAGATATATTCTCGGAACAATTTTTTTTTTTTATTATTTGACGCTAAAAAATTAGAAAATCATGTTCATCACCCATTATGTTTCGAATGCTGAAAAGCTCTAAAATTTATATTTTGAACTGATAATAAAAATATAACTTTTGCTCAAATAAAAATATGTCTGCGTCAGTTCCAAGATTACATTTTAAGTATTCTTTAGCAGACAACTTTCTAAAATTAGTTCAATAATTAGTTAAACTATATTTATATTCAAAACCAGAGTCATATCAATAAAAGCAAAAGCAAATGTCAATATAAAATATTCTTCAATGCATTCGGAATCAAAACTTCTTAAAACTTCAATTATATGGAATAAAATCTTAAAATTTTGTAGACTCTCCAGTACATATTATTTAAAAAAATATATTACTATCCTTTTCTTTCGAGATAATGTAATGTACCTCATCATTTGAATGACAAATTTCTAAACTTTCCAGCTTAGATTCCAAACAATTTTGAAATAACAGAAAGAAATAAAGAACAAATAAAGAAACTGAATTAATAATGGATTAAAAGAATGCACATAAGAGATTCTTTAGAAATGTGCTTTAACAGTTTAAATAGAACTTTTTCTGAGAAAATATAAACTGAATAAATTAACTAAATTAAGAAATTATGTAGTGCAGTATGAGGATTATAAAGTTATTCAAAATTATTATTAAGTAAGCATTCAATTGCATATTTCAAAATTGCATTCGCCATACACTGTGTCTCTTGTCAGACATGAAAATAACACTTTATATCTATACAGTCTATAATATTAATTCGACTGTGCATTACTTTATATTCTGTAAATAACAAAAGAAGTAAGTATCGAAATTTTCATATATTCTCAAATTAAAAAACAGCTACAGAATAAATATTTTATACTTTCACTTAGATTTCTTTTTTTTATTTCAAAACTAATAAAAACATATATTTAAAGTGTTTTCACTTTCATTAATCAGCCTAATTAAATTCAGATACAGAAATATCTTTTGTTTTGTTTTGTTTTAACAAAATATTTTCCTTTTTCGCACAAACTAGAAGTAAGACTGTTTTAGAGAATACGTTAAAAAATGTTTATTTTACTCCTAAACATAACAAAAATAAACATATAACGCTTGTCACTTTCTCTGTATTTGTATCATGAAATACAAACTGTTTATGACAGATGACTTCAAAACTCTTTCCTTATCAAAATATTGTCTTTTATTTAGCAGTACTTCTGTGTCTAAATATTTAAAAACGTAGGCTGAATTTTGAATAAAAGAGCTCAATCTATTGTTCGGAACAATGCTAGAGTTATTCATAAATTGAGAATTCAGACTATAAAAAGTAAGATGAAAATGGAACAAAAAACAATGAATTAATGAATAAAATATGAAAAAGCAACATTACATAGAAAATGAGTAGAAGCATATGAGGATTTTCAAAATCATTATCAAAAACACTTTGAGAAAGTTAATTTTATTCTGTTCGCAATAGGAAAAAGTAAAAGGTTTTCTTTATGTTCACATATAAAATATTTCAATATAGTACATTGTATGTAATATGCATGTTTTGGCGTAATGTAAGTTCTCCTGGAGCTCCATCTACAAGACTATTAGGTAACTTTCAATACAAAAAAGTCCTTCCGGCTTGTACCGGGAGGAAAAGATAGCTTTCCTATATCTTCGTTTTAAAATTTTAGCTAATGTTACACGAAAACAGCAAGTTAAAATGCAAAGAAAACGTTTACAAAAGATTCGTTAATACTGAATTTGAATAAGGAATTCGCCAAATTATTGAGCAATAGCCAAATTGACTTCATTTATGAATACTTATTTTGGTCGCCAAATTTGGCGATAGTTCGCCAAATGTCGCCAATGTTGGCGAGAATTTGGCGCTAACGAATATGAATATATAGTTTTATGCGTATGATTGGGAAAATTATTAAAACAATGAAAGAAAATAATTTGCGAGTAATCGCGTTAATGTGCTGTTTTGTTTCAAAAAGTCAGCCACCCTAGAATTTCAAATTGCTCTATCTCAGCCATTTTTTAACATAGAGGTAAACCAAAAAATGCTCTGGAATCCTTGTATCAAGGCCTAACACGTAATTAAACAATAAATTTGAATTTTTAACATTTTTGCATATTTATTTTAGTTTTAAATTTTTAAATAGCCGCCATTTTGAAACAAAATGGCGGACCAAGCTGGCCAACGAAAAGATATATATATATATATATATATTGTATATTTGTACTGAAAGCTACTTAAAAGTATAAAGCTACCTATTTCAGCAGTTCGGAGGAAAGCAGTTCCGGAAAATTTCGATATATTTTCACCGATCATGACCCCCAGACCCCAAAACCACCCTCCGTTCAATTGTTGCTATATATATATATATATATATATATATATATATATATCCATATATATATATCCATATATATATATATCTGAGCTATGTCATACGATAACGCTTTTATTTATAAATCAATTTTGATGAAACTAATTGTGTGTATTAAGCTCACCAATGTCTCGACCGAGTTCGTTGGCCAGCTTGGTCCGCCATTTTGTTTCAAGATGGCGTCCACTCAAAAATTTAAAACTAAAATAAATATACAAAAAAGTTAAAAATTCAAATTTATTTTTCAATTAAGTTTTAGGCATTGATACGAGGATTCCAGAGCATTTTTTGGTTTACCTCTATCTTAAAAAATGGCTGAGATAGAGCAGTTTGAAATTCTAGGGTGGCTGACATTTTGAAACAAAACAGCACATTAACGCGATTACTCGCAAATTATTTTCTTTCATTGTTGTAATAATTTTCCCAATCATACGCATAAAACTATACATTCATATCCGTTAGCGCCAAATTCTCGCCAAAATTGACGACATTTGGCGAAATATTGCCAAATATGGCGACCAAAATAAGTCTTCATAAAAGAAGCCAATTTGGCTATTGCTCAATAATTTGGCGAATTTCTTATTCAAATTAAGTATTAACGAATCTTTTGTAACCGTTTCTTTGCATTTTAACTTGCTGTTTTCGTGTAACATTAGCTAAAATTTTAAAACGAAGATATAGGAAAGCTACTTTTTCCTCCCGGTACAGGCCGAAAGGACTTTTATTCTTTTGTTTTGTCCTTTTTTAGTATTTTGGCAAAATAATATATATTTCTTTTTCAGTTGTATTTTATCATGTAGTACCTGAAGTTATAATTATCGTTCATTGTATCAGAAAATGGTTTCAATTTAATTCATGGCTCCTGTTGGAGGCATTTATTATTATTTTATGACGAATTATTTTTATGACGAATTATTTTATGACGCTTTACGATGGGAATTGTTGTAATTAATTTTATTTATTTATTTTTAATATTCATGAAGTAGAATATGAAGTTTTTTTAAAAATAGCATGACTCTATATTGCGATATTCAACATGAATTAGATATTATTGATTTGTTATAGTTCATAAAGAGAAAATAGTATTCATATGCGACTGTGTGCTGTGTAGTAAACTATACATATTTGACCTAATTTGTTCTACTACAATGACGATTCATTTACTCGTGATTGTATTATTCCGTGAATTCGTGCAACAACCATTTTGTTTGGTGCCAGAAACTTCAGGATGTGAATAAATTGGAATTATATATATATATATGTATGTATGTATGTATTTTTAATTCATGTGATTAAAGAATAAATATTATGACTTTAAATTCAAGTGTCTTATGCGACAACATTCTGTCATTATTCCTTACCTGGGATTACCAGTTAAGGATTTTTTTTTTTTTTTTTAATGAATATTTTGTTTTACGTGTTGAAATAAAAATATTCTTAATTTGAAATGGAAAGTTTTGAGAAACTTAAGACATAGCGTTCTGTTGAACGAACAATTTTCTGTAAATTGATTTCGAAACTAGAAACGTTATTAACTAGCGACGTTGATAATACAGAAGTGGATAAATTATTAGAAATTCAAGAAGTGTTATGTTTAAAATAATCTACTTTTCAATGTTTGTATCATCAAATTGTAGATGAACTAACTGATCTTAAGGACTATGAAAACGATATTACTAATAGCGAGAAGTAAAATGAGCAATTGATAGGTACTAAATTTTAGACACAAAATATTTTAAGTGAATGTAACAGAAATAATGTTTCATCAATGATAACAGGTAGTCTGCCAGGTAGGTTCTGTCAATGGAAAAGAAGCAAGCTCTTTTTCTGAAATGAAGTTAACAATCTATATATATAAATATATATATATGTGTGTGTGTGTGTGTGTGTGTGTACAAGAAAGTAAATATAGAAGTAAATATATATATATCAGTAGTGAAAAATTAAAATAAAAAAATACAGTAGGATGGCTGGGAGGATAAATATTAGAATAAGGAGGGGACGATGTAGTATTGATAATTAGTGTAAAAAAAGAGAGAGTTATTGATATATAGTGCATTCATTCATTACTTGTTATTATTTAGTTGATCCAGCGAACTTAATTTCTTTTTAACAGAAATGGTTTCATTTCATTTACTTTATACAGTTTTATTTTAATTTATTAATATTTAATTAACTTATTTGACTTGTGTGGGACAATGTCGAACCAAAATCACTTCATCAACAACATTACATTAATATAAATCTGTTTGTCTTATTTAATTTTGTCCTTCACCCGTTTAATTATTATTATTTTTCATACATACTATTATTTTATGCTGGTAATCCATTTATTTAATTTTCTTTTATTATATTTTTATATGTAATTTTATTAATTATTCATTTAATTCGTGTAGTCTCCTACCCCTTTACTTTTTATTCATTATATACATTAATTTTATTAATTTATTAAGTAATTTAGGTACATAATTTAATTTACAAAATTTTTCCACCTGTTATGAATAATTCTTATTTTATATATTCTAAATTTTTCTACTAGATGGCAACAATGTTCATTTATTTCTGGTTTTATCGAGATTTTTAAACTTCAATGCCGACTTTGTTTGAATATTTTTAGAGCCTTTTTTTCTCTTATAAGGGGACCGTGGACATTTATTTAATCAGAAAGTGACCCACAAATCGAAATTTATTTTTGTGTGTATTATTAATATTCAGTTTGTACTGAATCATTTGAAGAAAAAAAAAACTGCATGCAGCTGCGATGATTTTTCCTAAAGTTACAAGTGTTTGAATTATGTACACAATAAATGTTTCAGTATTTTAGTAAACTTTATACCTGTTTTTCTCACTACGGATTTTACACGTTTTTTTAGATTTTTGAAATGCGTCATGCGTCTTAATTTTTGTTCAAAATTCATGAAATCGATAAGAAAGAATCCTGATACTGTTTACAAAGAAACTGTGCATGTATTTTACAATTAGACTTCGTTAAGATAATTAAATTTGATTTATAACTTATTAAAATGCTAAATTTTGAAGAAAATTGAATGGAATTTAGAAAAAAACTCAACTATTCAAGGTATTAAGTAACTGATACACATATTTGTTTGTAATATAGTTTTAAGTGATCCAAATGCCGACTCGAGGAAATATCTTACAAATTAAGACGCAAGGAGCATTTTAAAATTTTGTTGATAAATTTTTAATTGTTTTTTAAATCTTAAATTATATTAAGATTAGAATTTTTTTTAAGGTATTCTATATACTTATGGTGAAATGTATAAATGCACAAAATTTCATATATCTATGTTGAAAAAAAATAAAAATTCAATTTTAACGTCCGCCGTCCCCTTAATGCTTTTGCTGAACTTGCAAATATATTTTGGCAACAGGTGCAGATTTGCCAAATCATGCATATTTGTGTGGGATTACTATGAAAAAATGCTCCCTCACTTCAATATTTTCATCTCTTATTTATTTTATTTTCTAACTATATTAATCTTAGATTTCCCAAATAATGTATTATATTAACTTATTATAGCTTGTACAAGGATGAAATCGTACCTTTTGTGGAATCTGTCGTAATTCGGGTCTGTAGATTCTGCAACTTTTGCATAGATATTTCAATAATTCACTATCTTCATATTCTTCTTATTTTTCTGAATATTATTCAAACATGTATGTGTTCATATTTTAATTTATGATTTTTAATCCCTTATTTGTGTATAATGTTTCTTTATTGTCGTATAAAAAATTACGATTCTGATCGTATCCGAGGTTGAAATGGAAGCGCAACCACCGAACCAATCAAGCATTCTGGCAAAATTTCTTAGTGTCAAAGGAAAAATCGCCAAATATTCAAAAATTGCTGTACGAATTTCGCATCAACTTTATTGAAAAGAGGACAAAATCCCCTATATATGGCTAAAAGATTTGAACCGAATTCCCATTATTAATGCGAAAAAATTGCATCAAAACGTGAAAAAACACTAAAAATCGCATAAAAAATTTTATAAAAAAAATCGGTTAAAAAATTCCAAAATCTGGCTTCAAGGTACAAAACTACATGCATAAAGGTACCTTCCCACCAAATTTTGTAGCTCTGAGTGCAGCGGTCTCTGCAGAACACAACCGAGAAACACACACACACAAAAATACAAACTTGCTTCTTTATTATAGTTGGAGATAACAGTTATATATATATATATATATACAGGGTGTTTAAAAAATGACCGGTATATTTGAAAAATCAATAAAAACTAAACGGGCAGCGATAGTAATACACCGTTTGTTGCAATATGCTTGGGGCAAAAGTAAATTTTCAGGCAGACAAACTTTCGAATTTATTTGCAATTTTCAACAACAGATGGCGCTGCAGTCTGGAAAAATCAAAACCATGATATTTTCCACATATCCATCATGCGCAGCAATAATATGGCCTAGTGTCTGAACGAAATTACCAGAAACCTTTGTAAACGTGTCAAGCAGAAGAGATGTACTGCTTCAGTTGTTCAATTGTTTCTGGATTGTGGCGGTACACCTGGTCTTTCAAGTGTCCCCACAGAAAGAAGTCACAGGTTTACAAAGGTTTCTGATAATTTCGGTGGATATGTGGAAAATATCGTGGTTTATATTTTTTCAGACTGCAGCGCCATCTGTTGTTGAAAATTTTAACTAATTTCGAAAGTTTGTCTGCCTGCAAATTTACTATTGTCCCAAGCATATTGCAACAAACGGTGTATTTCTATCGCTGCCCGTTTAGTTTTTATTGAATTTTCAATTATATTGGTCATTTTTTAAACACCCTGTGTATATATATATATATATATATATATATATATATATATATATATATATATATATATATATATATATATGTATACGTGTAATTGTAATGTATCCCATTTCACATTATTCCCAATTAAAAACTACTTCTTAATTTTACAATATGCTTAAGATAGCATACAGAAAAAAAATATGAAGAATTAAGACCCCGATTAAAAATGACAATTTGACATAAAACTACAGCATAATAAATCGTTGCTTGAATATTCGTTATACCTTACTTTAAAACATTGTGATAACTTAAGAGTATGTTGTGTAATCAGTTACATCAGATTTGATGAATTACACTCAAAACTGCTTAATAATGCGCAATTTATTTGGGTACTTTGCTAGTGTCATCAACGTTGTCAAAACAATTTCTTTTGTCAACTTATCAACTATTTAAGCTTGAATTATAGGCACCTGTTTGGCATTTCTTCGTTAATGAATGGCTTGAAACTCCTTCTTTGTTAGTTATCTGCAGTTTGCAATACATATGCTTAATTTTATTTTATTTTATTTTTTATTTTATTTTTTTATTTAGAACAAAAATGAAATATAGCTAAATATATATATTTTTAAAGAATATTATTTACATAAAACCCGACACACAAAAATAATATACCCAAATAGATCCAAAAATGTGTTTCACGCAAGGTTGTTTTGGGGGGTAGGGGTGTGGTAGGGGGTGCGTTTACAAATGTTCGATGTTGAAAAATATTGTTTTGTAATTTTAACTTAATTTTAAATACTCTATAGAAAGTTTTGAATAATCTCCTAACGATGTATCTACTGTATCATATACTGTTTATTCAACAGACTTATAGGCCACACACGTGCGTTTGTATTCGTCCCCTAACTGTTTTCTAGGATGTTTTGTCGTTGTAGGATAAAAGGCTATGATTATGACAGTGTGTTTCTTAAACGAAAATCGACGTGCATGAATTCTTTAGCGAGAGAGAATAAAATTATTATTTCTGTCTTGTAGTCAAATGCAATCATATTAAAATATCTTATATTTTATTTCTACTATATATTCTACTTCTTAAAAAACAATAGCAACCACAAAAATACAATCTTGTAGAAAGTAAAGAGAATGCAAAAACCACAAAGCAAATTATTATTAGCTAATAAGGTGTTATTCTGATATTAGTTGCGAAAATATATTTTTACAATTTTTATTCTGTATTGTATTATTATTGTACGCAATATTATTTTGTAGTTCAAATTTTAAAAACATTTTCTAATATTGTTAATAAGTTCGATTCATTTGTCTATCTGTCAAAGTTGACAAGTGAGTTGAAAAGAAATAGCGTATGTTTTTGGATACTTTAAATTATGTACCTATTAAGAATGGCATAAGTGGCATTGTTATCGTTCGCTTTTAATGGGCTTACAAGCACTTGAAAAGTATTTTAATACATGGTGTATGAGTAGCAATTTTTTACATCTATTTTAGTGTGCAGATTGCGGTGATGATTGAATTCAAATGGTGATGATGATTTCAAAATGTCAATATATCGACAGACAATTTTTGTTTATGTAGAATAAATTTATTCGTGAAGCTTAAATATGGAAGAATAGAAGGTTTAGTTTTCGAATTTTCATGAAAAATTTAATTTAATCATAATTCTTTTTCCACCATCTATTTAATTTAAAAGGTTCATTTTAATAAAAATAATGAAGTTAAGCATACTCAATGTGTCACATTCGGAAAGCATGCAGAATGCATGATACATTGCTTTCTTCAATTTTAATGAGGAAATGACGTAAACAAAATCTAA
Organism: Maratus michaelseni; assembly: GCA_963931845.1. NCBI lineage: Eukaryota > Metazoa > Arthropoda > Arachnida > Araneae > Salticidae > Maratus > Maratus michaelseni. The sequence continues at coordinate 198,633,097 of OZ007593.1, read as the reverse complement.
TAACCCTATTGTTTCCCCTTTGCTGTCTTTTATCCCCCAAAATGTAGTAAATTCCCACCATTCTAGAAGTGTCATTACAAAATACAAATCAATTAATATCTCTGAAGCTTATACAAATTTTAAAATTCTGAGACCTTATACGACACCCCTGGATCCATGTTGATAACTGATGTTAATTTCATCTCAACATTCAATATTCTATAAGAAGTACTTGCAAAATACAAATAGACATGCAGATTTTAATAAAATAGATTAAAATAGAAATGTATGTTTTTAAATAATTTGTTGTTAATTATACCGTAGTCAAAATACATGTATTTAATAACTGATATTTTGTTTATAACAATTAATTCTATTGTTATCGTATCCAAGTGTTATAGTCAAGACTGCTATATACAATATATTACACTCTTAATTTCTAAGATTAAATGAACAAAAAATATTTATTTATAGCGATTATGAATCAAAAAGTGAGGAGAATATATTTTTTTATTTTTTTATTTTTAAGGCAACGTTGATCTTTGTATTAATGTAAAATAATCATGAAATTCAGATATTTCAACACAAAATGTATTCAATGTATAGAATTTATAACACATTCAAAAATATGAAAGCCTGAAAAGATATAAAACTTTTTTCAACATTCAACCTGAGAGTAATATTTCAAAAAGAAAACTACAAGAAAAAAATATATTCAGAAAAGCTGTAGTGATATTGAAATGTTTTCGAGTGCAAAAGAGGATAATGCAAGAATATCTTAAAGCTTCGATGGATTTCTGAAATAGGTGAAGATGCTTATCTTTAGCCAATATTCTTTGCTAAATGTACTGAGGAAAAAACAATTTAATATTTAAAAACATTTTTATAAATCTTCGCAGGTTTCAGGAAGAATTTAAAATCATTCAATTTTTCAAGCTATGAAAACCAGAAAAAAAAATATCGGCGAATTTTTATATAGCTTAAAAATAAATCACATATACGTATTTTTTTTTATTTTTTTAGTAAATACAGATAAAAATAAAAAAAAGTAAGGAAATGGCATATCTTAAAGGGGACAAATGTGGTTGAAACGGAACAGTCTCATTTTAAACTTTAGAGAAAAAAAAAATAACAACGTTTTTTTAATAATATTTTTATATGTATAAGACATTTTAGCAGGTGTAACTATTTAATGTGAGAAATAACACTTTTCAAATAAATATTTTATATGAAAATGCTTCTTATTCCAAATTATAAAAATAAAATTTTTGAAAATATATTTATTTCATAGGGTGAAACCCCAAGTTTTTGACATCTAACTAGTCACTGACACTGCAGCAGAAATTTAACTCAAATAAGCATTTTTTTTGTAAAATTTGCAAAGTAATGTCATCTAGTGGTAACTTATTTGTCTTAACTGTTATAACTTATTTTTCAGCTATTGGTTTTCAAAAAAGGGATGATGTCAGTTACTGGAGATAGTGACAATACTTATGACAAAGATTAATTTTTAGTAATAAAAAGTATAAATTTTCAAAATTTTGTCAACAATAAATTTTTAATGTATCTTTACTATACTTTCAAAAGCAAAGATAAGTATAAAATATATTTAAACTTTGTAATAATGATTTGAACAAGAAAAAATCATTAAAGTGTCAGTTACTTGGGTTTTCACCCTATAACTTTATATAAAATATATATCTCATATAAAAATACACCCTTTCAAAATGTTTCCACAATTTTCGTCCCTATTGTATATATTATATATATATATATATATATATATACAGAGAGAGAGAGAGAAAGACAGAGGAGAAAGATTCAAGGTTGATTCACTCTTAATTTTCTTTTATTTTTATATGTGGTATCGCAGTCGGTCGGGTAATTAGAATATGGAAATTTTAGCTTTATGGATATCTATATTGAAACAGAAATTATTTTCGATTTCCTTATATTGTGGAATATTGCCATTGACAAAGTGTTCCGCAATATAAGTTTAAATTTTATCATTGTAACGTTTTAAAATTATGTTTATGATTTTGTTTTATCAGCATATTGGATTGATGTTATTTTCTTACATTTTCGAATAATTGGTGAATTTATTTAGAGTCAAATTTCTTTGAATTTAATAGCTATTCTATTTGCAAAAAGTTTATTGTATATTATATATATATTTATTTTTTATATATTATTATATATTTATTTATTTATTGTATATATATATATATATATATATATATATATATATATATATGTCAAATATTTAACAATTTCAGTTATATAGGTACGTACCATCAAAATCGTCTAGCTCTGTTCACGACAATCTCTTCAGAAAACAGTACAAAGACACGCAAACATTACCCTTTATTATTATAGATGTCGTATTGAATAATTGTTAAATAAAAAAATTGTTATATATGAATAATTGTTATTTAATGCAAATCCTTGCAGTTTACACCTAACAATCCTTGCACTCCACATCGTATTGGCTTGAGCAATTCACCATTTTATATATACAAATGATAATATTCTGTCACCTGGAAACAATTTGTTAATTCTTCTACTATCACGTGCTGTCGCTTGAGCTGATTTTCAAGGGCACAAAAATCGGGAAAGATTTTTTTGAGGAAGGAATATATTATAATTTAAAATATACACATTTTGAAGAAAATTCAAAAACGTCGTTCGATTCTTCAAAAAATAAATAGCAAATGCCGTAAATTTCATGCGTCTATTCAGGATTAATGTGTCCATCAGATTTGCTTGTTTGAAGAGAAAAATATGATAATCTTTTTAAAGAAATATATTTTTATTTCTTACCAAAATTATCTTTTGATATGATTTAATGTACATTTTGATAAAATTAATTATGTGCTATAGATTAAAAGTTATTTATATGTAATTAAAAAAAATACAATACGAGTTATTCCTTTTGAAACAATTTGTTATGTATTACGCTTCTTTTTTTCAATTGCATACTTTCAGTATCGGGCTCAAGTGGGTCCAAAATCATCTGTACTCTTTGTCATTTAGTTCATTTGAACGATTTAAGGGGAGTTAGTACTTCATTGGCCTAATATCCACGTGAGTTTTACGAATTTTCTTTTGGTTACAAAGAAAAGAGATATCATCTTTTGATATTTTTAATTTAATTTATTGACATTTCACTGATACATTCCCATTTTTGTGTGTAAAAAAAAATACATATATAAATAAAAAATAATAATAGTACGCTTTGTGTGAGGATGACTACCTGCAGGTGGGGGCAGTGAAATTCCAATCGTTCTTCGTTGGAAGCATGCATCGGAAGCAAATTTGGTCGTCAAATTTTGAAACAGCAATAAATGTTCTGCATCTTATACAAACATTTCAATTAAATTTATATTTTAGGGCAAAATGGCGATCATTTGAACAAAAGCAATTGTAAACTTCTGTGAGCTCAAAAAAATAATTAATCAGTTAAAATTATACTTTCCGGTGGTATAAGCTCTACCAAAATTATTGCATTTCTTAAAAAAATAAGTAAATCATCCAGTATAAAAATGAACACCAAGTTTGAAACACATGTTTCCAGAAAAACAAGTTAAAAAAATTCCATGTGTTACGTTCAAGAAGCAATAAAGATTGCAAGGATTTAGAATATCACGAAACCGCTTAAGGGAAACAATCGAAACTGTTACACCCAGAAAAAAGAATTGATTAAAACTACAAAACATGTTTTGCTGACTACATTTTGGTTTTTTAGCAAAATTCAAGTAAAATTGAACCATTTTACTTGAATTAATAAAACATTTTTTGTTGACGATACATTTTTTTTTTTTTTTGGAATTGCAAAAAAAAAAAAAAAAAAAAAAAAAAAAAATGTTGATTCAAACAAAATTTCCATTGACCTATATTTAAACAAAAAGTTTTGTTAGGTCAACCAATTTTTTGTTGATTCAACAAAACTTTTTTCTGGGTGTATGGGATGAAAAATGCGAAAAAGAAATAAAAAATGTTGATCAAAAGAAGGTGATCACATCCCCTTTAAATAATATATTTAACTTTCTCGCTTCATAGATTTATTCTCACGAATCCTTTGAATTATACTTCTCACGAATCCTTTGAATTATACTGGTTTAAATTGCATTGCATAATTCTGCAAATTTATATTTTTGACATGCATGATACGTGGCTGTGTAAATGATATCAATAAAAATATTTGAAATCCGATTTAAAAGAATATATCTTTTATAATTTCAAATTGGATCAAAATATGCGGTTCAGGTGAGCGATCGAGTTAATTATATACATACATTATTCAATATTTTTTTTGTTATGCAATTAAAATAAATTAAACTTACATTTTAAAACATTTTACTGCCCACTGAATCATAATGTTTGACAAATTTGCCATGAAATACGGAAAAATGGCTAGAATTAGTATTTTTCTAGAAATATCTTTAAATTCTATCTGCTATAAAAAAAAACTTAAATGCGTTTTATTTTTTTTTTTTTTTGTAAATACATTTGTTTGTAAGTCTTGCAACAGAGGCCAAAATGTCAAGTTTGTTTTTGCTATTTCAAAATAAATTTTTAAAAATTTGAAAGGTTTTAACGTTAAGTAAACAAGAGTTTTTGAATAGTTATTTAAGTTAAAAGCAATATATTAAATCTTTTTATATTTTCTTTTAACTTGTATTTATAAAAATATAGTTTTCGTAAAGTAAAGAGGAATATTTGTCTTTATTTTCTAATACAATATAAATTCATTTCTTTATATGAATAAAATATTTTATTATAAAGTTCATGTATTTGAAATACATTAAACTACCTATAAGAATAGATTGCATAGAAATCGTCATATCTATTCTTTCTTTTTATTTTACAGTTGCATATTTCGATAATTATAAATTTTTCTTGATAAATATCTTTATAATCCTGGTAAGAATTTTTTTTTTCGTTCGTTATACTTTTTCAGGATTTAAGTTACTAATAACGTATAGATTCCAAATGAGCCAATGATCAAAATAAAGATGCACATTAACCACAAAAATTAAAATACATTAGCCAGATATGGTTTATATCAATAAGAAAACCAAGTATGCTCAATAAGTGCACGATAGGCAGTAATACATCATGCATTCTGTATATGCGTCGATGATACAAATAATTGGCATATGTAGCTAGATTTTTGTATTAAACCAAAATGAACCTTGCTTACATGTTTTAGTTTTATTAGTAAATGCGCATTTACTTTCTTAATACCACAATTGTGCTGTGCATGCAATTATTAGCGTAATTAATCTAGTGATTGGATATTTTACATTTCAATGCATCTAAAAAAGTATATTTTTATATGTCAGATAGTATTTTATACTAACTAGGGAAGGTCCCCAACTGCTAGATCAGGATTTTTATGGAGAGTGGTGTCGTTGAAAAGCTCTGACCATGGGTATCAAGGAAATGTATACAACAGCCCGTCCGAATACAACTTGGGAAGAGTTATAGGCCGATGTATTTCTTTCATTTATTGATTTTTCCAGGTCTCTATCTATGAAGGAAAGACACTCTGTGTGGTAGAAAAGCAAGTCGACGGGTTGCAGAGATTACAGAGAAGACAGTTTATGCTTGGTGGAAAAATTAACTTCACGGATGGTACTGCATTTCTGAATACAAATGGCTGAAGTAAGAGTGTTTCCAATACCAGGTACACACAATGAAAAGGGGTGTTTCGCAGTTGTCACAGATGTTATTATTTATGTTAAAGCATGCCTGTTTAACTCATCGAAAAACGGGATCCGTGTGTCTGATTAAAGTCTTTTGAATGGCATACCGACACATGTCATCGAAGGTGGTCGAGGAGAATTGGTTATAGGCCAACTTATGCAATTTTATTATGCTTTCGGTAGTGGTCATGTCGACATCTCCACAAACATCCTGATGTGTTTTTGAATATTCCACTATTCTCTTTATTAAGTACTTCTATTTTTGAAAGAAATAAACGTCTATCGGCTGAAGAAATGTTGAAGTGTCCGGTGGGAGAAATACAAGCTGCACATTGAATCCAAATTTTTCAATGCATAAACGGAGATCCATTTGGTCACTCCAACTATCCATCACCATAATTTCTTCCTGATCACCAATGAATTCTTTTAGTTTATCGAAGTATGCTGCAGTTATTTGTTTTGTGCTCTTTCCTGACATGGAGCATACAATGAGCAAATTTGAGAATGATATTCATTACAGATTTTCCATAATTTTGGGAGAAAATTCCCCTGACATTCCTGTGTTACAAGTAGTAAAGATAACATAATTTTTTCAGCGGCGTTCATACAATTTTGCACGGTTTAGGATTGATTCGCTTTAATTTTACTGAGTACTGATGCACCCACGTCTTTAGATCCCTTCATATCGAAAGATCTGTTAGATACAATCTCGTATTGGAAGCCACTTTGATCGGTGTTCAGGACGTTTAACAGTGGGCACTTTTGCTACTAAATCATTTTATTCACGTTTTCCCAGAATTTGTCGATCACAGGTTGCAAAGATACTGCCGGAAGCAATTATCTTTTTGTTACGATTTGTGTCATCTTTCGACTTGATATTTTATGTGCCTAATTTAAATTCTTGATGAAGTATGAGCTTGCTGTGAATCCGGGGATTCGGAACTCTAGTGATTTGTCAATGGTCTACATTTTAAGGTCCTTGTCATGAACGGTGGCTTTTAACTGTGTGCGATAATGATAAAATTGCGACCACACGTGTTTGGAAATTAATTTCATTTTGCTGTGCATGTTCCCGCTTTTCACTACGTGTTATGCCCACTGTTGAATCATCTTGTGGTCTTTTACCTGCCTACATATATGTTGCACAGCCTTTAGTTTTTTTTTTGTCTTCTTATATGTTTCTACAGCTTTCGCCATTATTTCTAGGCATACTCCTTCACTTCGTGTCGGCTTTTTTTCGCAGGTTCATCATATTCAAAATGTGGGGTCCGTATTTATTTCCAAATTACTTGTCAGCTCATTTTCGTCGATGCTGCTCTCATACAGAATATTGAGCGACCAGAAAAAATCTTTTTTCGATCATCCACTTCACTGTCTTGAATAGTCGCTGACTAATGGCCTTCTCTTCAGTCGATGACTCCTTTTCCTCGGAATTCCCCAAAATTTTCTAGCAGTTGCAAACTAAGGAGTTTTGCAATTTTCGATATGTCGGCGATAGCGTTACAGCTTGAAGACTCGCTGACGACATCTTTACAATTGGGCCCGAGTTTGCATGTCACAGGGGTGCGCGACTCCTCTCCTGAACCATAGCGCCTGAAATGTGAGTCACAATTACTGCTAAATTCTTCATGATTGAGCGCCTCGGAAACTGCCCCGATAGGCCAGGCCCATGCCCTATTTTCATCCCGTAGGATTAGGCGAGGAGTTAGTTCGTGATGTTCTTTAAAGCATACTCCAAGTCAGTGCAGTCCATTTAGTTATATATGATTGTGAAAATGTGGTCACAATATTCTGTTTCTTACTAGAGGGAACATGTAATCTTCACCAACTTCACATTGACAACAATAAGTTACATAATTGTACTGTAAGCTGTCTTTTCTTCCCCACAGTGCGTTTTTCCTATATAGATAGCGACCTGGAAAAATCAATAAATGACAGAAATGCATCGGCCTATTACTCGTCACCAGTTGCATTTGGACGAGTAGTTGTATAAATTCCCTTTATCCCCATGGTAAGAGCATTCCAACGACACCACTCTCGACAAAATCCCGATCAAGCAGTTGGGGATCTTCCCTAGTATGTTGAGGGCGATCTACAACATTGTTATTTCCTTCTTTCTCGTATAGCGTGCCTTTTTAGGTGCGTTCGTAATTATATAAATACGTAGCACCTATTGCCGTCGCTTGGTCCGTCCGTCCGTCTGTCTGCCCGTCCGTCCGTCCGTCTGTCTGCCCGTCCGTCCGTCCGTCTGTCTGTCCGTCTGTCTGTCCGTCCGTCCGTATATAACAACGCCAAAACTACCCAACCGAATGGTTTGCAATTAAAAATATATTATCTTTGCAGATTTATGTCGAAACATTTCAAATTTTATTAAAATCGAATCAAATCTTTAGGAGATATTAATAAAAATATTTATTAAGAAATTTGAATTTTTTTTAAATCGGTGCTTTTTTGTTATAGGAGCTTCCGAAGTTTAATCGTCAAGCGACCGAGATACTTATTTTATGACAGAAATTAATCTGCAGATTTAATTAATTTCACAGAATTAAAAATCAGAAAAGATCTGAATATTTATGTAACTAGTTATAGTACGAACGCACCTCATTTGCCACGTTTGACGTACAATTTCCAACTTGTTTAATATAAGAATGCTAACACCGCGGATTGCCTCTAGGTGGCGCTATAAGAAGTCTAATTACGTAGCACATCGCCGCTTCATTGTACGATGTTTATGACTATAGCTTCTGCGTTCAGTAGATGATTCAGGGAAGCAGCCTTTAGTGGCTACACTGTTTATTCTAAACAAGAAAAAAATATATTCCGACAAGCATAGATTAAGTAGCACTATCCAACCTATTCTAAAAAAAGTAGTAAAATTTCAACGTTTAAGAAGGTGAACTATGATATCTAACTAAACAATTTGGGTAATGCGTCACACATTTGAAAACCAAATTTCAGCAATTGTCATATACATTCTGAAAAAAAGTATTCGTTTTATTTTGTGAAGACCCGTATATCATCTATATATTTGTAAACATGCTAAATAGCATGCTACATTTTTGGTAAATTTTGTATGAATGTATTTAAATGCATAGCACATTTACAACCACATTTTAGCAAATCACGCAGGAAATAACTTAATTGATAACGTTGAATTCTTTTCGACATCCCTGTATAAGATATATATAATTTACACACATCGAGTTTTATGCAAAAAATAGTTAAATTTAAAAACGTATACCCCTGAAGAAATGCATTTTAAGAAATTACCGCTCATAGACAGTAAGTACTGTAACAGAACCGTTTCCTGTGTCCCTCCCTGCAAGTGAACAATAACTGATATGCACACCATATTCTACAGTAAGTGCACCTGTGCCATGTACTTCATTTTAAATTTTTTTGGAATAGTGTAAGCATAAGTGTAGCATCTTTATAAGTTAACATTAATATCTGTAAAAGTATTGGAAACGAGTGTCACCCATAAACCATACTGTAAAGGAATTCCTTCGAGTATCTCTGTAAACTAACTGCTATAAATAATACAATCTTCATTTGCAATAGCAAGCATTCCATATTAAACCTTATTAACAGATATAAATTACATAGTAATCCCACTATATTTCCGAAAGTTACAGTACTGAGAGGCAGACACACAGACAAACCGTCATAAATTATTTTCATCTATGTTATAAAGTGTTGAAAATAGACCCTGAAAAGTCTAAAAACTTATTGTATTTTTCTTAATTCGATAGTATTTTGCAATATAAAATGGGCTTTTATTTTGAATATTTTTAAGTATATTTTTCTAACTTTAACTTTTAAATATATTATCGGAATTTCAATTTCGCATCATTTACAATATTAATTATTTTGACTTAAATCGCTTCTCTGAGGATGAAAAACAACATTTGAATAATTTTTGAAATGGGAAATATACATGTAAATTTAATGGTTCAGGAATTAGGTAGTTGGCAGAGACAAGGAATGCCATTCCGTATATCACGAAGCGAAATGAAACATTGTAAATAATTTTTTTGGAAAATAAGTAAATTCATAACGTCCTAATTTAATAATGTTGTTCATTTTATATAATGGAATAAAAAGTAATTATTAAAAATAATTACACATTAACGACCATGTTAAATGTTACATGGAATAATTTGCCAAATACACTGCTTTAAATGTTTATTTTAAAGCAGTATCACAGGAATTTTGTGATTTTAAGAATAACCTTGTGAAAAAATTCAAAGTAATCAATCGAAATTTCCAAATCACAAATTTGCTAATTACCGTAAAATTCTTTCAAATAACTTAACCGAAATAGACGCATATGCACATATTTTAATTACATTAAGCATCTACCTACATTGTAGCTTCAATGACTTTCAAACGTTTCTTAAATTTCCATTAAATTTCACTTAGCTGTTCCGTGTGAAGTTGTTTAGTTTGATTAAGATTTTTAAATGAAGTTTAATATGAAAGAGAAAGACTATACTTCAAAATAATATTAGTAAAAAAAGAATAGAAACTTTCGAATGCAATTTGCTTATATTATGAGTATTAACTTCAATAGATGCAAAGTTTTCCAAAATAATTTAGTTTCGTGATATAAAGGGTAAAATCATTTTTTAGTTCTAAAAAAAAGAAATTACTTTTTTTCAAAAATTTAAAATTTCGAAAAAGAAACATTAAGGAGATGCGGTCTAAAACGTCTTTTTCCTTTATTGCACATAACATATTTATGTTTATTGTATACATATGCATCATACATACACACACGCATATATATATATATATATATATATAGAGAGAGAGAGAGAGAGTGTGTGTGTTTAATATATATATATATATACATGTATATTATACACACTGGTAAAAATAGATATGTTTGCTAATCAAGGGTAATATTATATAGCCACGAAAGAAAACATACAACAATTTTTTTAAGTTACCCATGATTCCATAAAGCGTTTCTTATTTTTAGATACCTCACAAACAAACATATTTTCAAGATATTAAAGAAGCATTTATTGAAACATTTTCTTTTGCTGCCGCTCAATGTCGCAAACGTTACCCTTTAACTTTCTATAGTATATTGCATAAAGCCATGCCTCTGGGTCATCAAAACTCTTTCCATTTTTCTTAACACAAAATACCACAGTAACGCATACGGTGACTCTATCTAATTATAATATCATCATCTAACTTTTTTTAATATGGTAATCTATGATCCATTGCCTAACTTTATCGTAACGATATGGATTACTAGCGACAGGCGCTGCCGAACAAGTATTGATTTCGTAACAAGAAACATGAGTTAACCCCGGTTTATCTGAAAAACTTCACTAAAGTCCGACAAAAATTTCTTAAGCTTATCTTTCCCCCCCCTCACTTAAACCAGATTCCTCCATAACCACTGACACAGATGACGACTCGATTTTGAAAATATTGTTATCATTGTTCACCCCCAATTTCCTTTTGAAAAAATCCAAGCTAATACCTCTATCCACCATATAATTTATTCCCATATTTCAAAGCGCTTTCAAACCATCAAGAACACAAAACTGCCAGCATGTTTTTACCAAATGAATTTCAACAACTAAATCGACCAAACCTTTATTTACACAAACTGAACCTTGAGCAGACTGAACAACCATGTTAGAACGTTTAAGCTTTTTGTAAGAAAAATACTTGCGATAGATACCATACGAAATGTTGGCGCAACTTGTCCCCAATGGGACCATGTGCCATTAAACTCTATACAACCAACCAACCATACGAAATGAAACTCCTTTTCTCTTCCGTATCATACAAATACTTAACCACAATCCCATGCAAAACTATAAGAAACTCAGATAAATCAACGGGTTTAGTTTTCACCCCATTCAAATTTAGAGAACGCTTTTGCTGATTAATCCGTGACTGCACAACTCCTGACATACAGCCACAAACAAGTTTAACGGTGCTGATCGTCTACCAACACCACTTTGCACTAACCTTCTATCCATACCATTTTTACTTACTGTTAATTGCCTTAAACGAGAAGAACCTTCTCTATCGCGTTCTCCCCCATTATAACTATAACCACCATTCCTCCTACCATCATCACTATTATGAAGATTTCCTTCATTATTTCTAAACTCATTCGTACGACCACCATTACCACAACTTTCATTACCTCTATTCCCCGCATTAAATCAATTTTGATTACTGCTATCATTAGCATATAAAAAATTACTACACCATTTCTATAACTATTGTCAAAGCTCCTCCTTACACCATAACTATTACCCTCATTTCTAAATTCTCGATTGCCTTGTTTCTCTGTCTATGGTAATGTCTATCCTCCTGATCAGAATCATGTCTAGTTTCATATTTTAGTAACAACTGTTACTGTTCTCAGGAGGTCTGTGAGGCACGTAACTCCACATAATCCTCTATGTGAATACTAAAAAGAGGACTTATTATGTCCAATTACTCGTCATAATTTAAAGTCAGATCTAGCTTATTTTTCGAATGCAATTTATGCAGAAAAATATGGACGCTTTCTCGTAGATAAACTGCTTCCCACAATAAAATTCACGTCTCAATACATTTTTATCAATCAAGGCAGAAAAAGCTTTTTGCAACTTCGCATGAGTTCGTTCAAAACGTCTAGTATCGTCCGTAACCGAGAATTTACCTATATTTTCCAGCCATTGGTTTTCTTCACACTTTAGACAACATTTCCGTACAAATATTTATTTTTCTCTGGTATATTATTGTACGAAATATAGGCATTTAAACTTACTAACAATTCTTTTACATCAGAATCACCAGAAAAATAAATCCGCGGTACTATTTCTCTAGATGTAGGTTCAGTTTCAAATTGACCACTACTAGCATTGCTAACAGCATACTTTTGAGTGCAATTTGTAGTCTGCCTACAATCCCACTATATAGGGCGGCAGTTATAATGTCCGAGTTCATTCTGCACCGGTCTAGCGTTGTAAATGCTTTTGTATAAGATAGAAAACAAGTGTTTATTGAAGATAAACGGGCAGGGTCAATGGAAGAGTCTCGATCGCAATTTTAGCCTGGACTGACATGTACTTTCAAAATAAGCCCACTAAGAAAATATACTGTTCAATAGCACTAACCAAAATTACTTGAAAAGAATGAATAATTAATGTTTTCACTTACGCATAGACGATCGATGAAATATGTCAAGCTTAACTCCACTACACTTGAGCATCCTTCGCCGCGATACACTAACTCTGGCAACTTCCTAAAATATTAACAGCTCGTGGCTGCCAACGAAAGTTTATTGAGATAAAAAAGCAAAAACTATCTTACTATGTCGAGCTTTACACTAAATCAACTTTACTCCAGGAATTACCACTCTGTATTTTGACAAATGCCGGTCTTAACTTCCACTAGGGCGAGATACGACCAAATCCAAGGCGACACACTTTCGTCTCAGCTCATACATGACTGCTGAGTGACCAGAACGATTTTTGCATAAAACTGCTGCGAAACGCAGAAAACTCACAAATTTCGAAAATCACATGCATTTGTCGAAAATTAGAGTACAATAACATACAGATTTCACAGCACGCACACAAATGTTAGCTTGGTGATAAGTTTGCAATCAAAACAATCGAGTGTCTTTATAAGAGTGTCGCTAGTCCACTACACTGTATGAATAACCTTTAGCAAGTACCGCAATAGAAGATTTAGCTCTGAAAACAGAAATATAATATTTAAAACAAAAACTTAAAAAATGACAAAAATTAGATGAAATTTATAGAACTCAGGGACAAAAACAATAATTTCGATTTAGAAAAGAAATATAAAGAATCAGAAAACATTTCTATAAAACAGAAGCTAAAGTAGAACAAATCAAAGGAATTATCTCTCAATGCAGATATTCAAGCACTAAAACTAAAACTTAATATTTTCATGGAAGAAAACACCGTAAATGTAAGGAAAATTAAATATCTCAAAGAGGATATGAAAAACCTCCAATCTCAACAAAAGACCTAAAATTAGACATTTATCCACTAAAACATAAGCTAGACGATCTTGATTCTAAGATTCTCTTACAACAGCAGAAGTCAGATAGTCTACTTAAATAAAACAATCAAAAAGACTCTGACGGAATTCAGAGAAAATTTTTATAACATCACAGAAGAATATAAATCACTAACGAAAAGTTACAATGAACAACAACAGGGATTGGAATATCAAAACTTACTTATGTCAGAATCTCAACAACTCTTTTAAAGACAGTCAAATGAAAAGATTCAATTGGAAAAATACATGATACAACTCAATGAGACGCATGGCGCTCTACTTAGAAAACTTGCGTTAGTTAAACTAATTCATCATAGAAAAATCCATTTCCGTAATCAGATGTTTAAAATATTCATTACTACAAGACAATTTTTATAAGAAGCAAGAGAACCTGTTGACTGCACAGGAGAAGCTACTGCACATACAGCAGCCACTGAATAAATTTGAGCTCCCTATTTCTGCGGTTCAGTCCTTTCTCGACAAGAAATTAGATGATTTGGCTACTAAAATAAAGAAACAAAATTCTGAATCAACTGAAATATTGTCCACACATAGACTCTCCAAACAATTCCTTTTTTCCAGCCTTATTACTTCGCCCAACGCATCGGGAATCAGAATTGGCAGAAATTTAAAAAAAATGTATTAGCATGCTCAATATTGCCGCTCTTTCTCAAGTGATTGACAGTTCATTTCTTAAAAATGACTTCCGACTTTGCTGCAAAGACAGAGAGGACTTGATGATCCTCAAGAGAAAAGAACATTTTTCTGATACCCTCACCCAACTGGTAACCATATTTGAAGAACAAACAAAAACATATAGAATCATAATCTTTGGGAACCAAATATATACCCTCTTTGCATGTTGTTGGCGACGGAGTTGCTCTGCATGAATATCTTGATTAGAGCTTTAACCCAGCTCTGAGGGGTCAAGCCAGCTCCCTCATTAATTATGAGGTTATTAAAGTCCTGACCGTTTTCAACGACGAGTATAAGTACAATTTGGTCATTCATCAACCAGCTGTTGATGCTCCAAACCTCATATCACAAAGTTTATGTTTCGTTGTAAATCACTACCGGATAATGAAATACTTGACCATTATTATATGCTTCCATTTTCAGTGGATATAGGCCACATGACCCATAAGTATAAATTTAGCATTGAATGTGCTAGTGTACTGGCTGATAACTGATCAGTACCATCTGGTACTGAGGTTTGCTGGGGAAATTGTCTCGATTTTCTGACTTCGAAGAGTGGCTCATCCAACAATTAAAGATACATCTTACGAAGGTAGCAGACCAGCTTATAGATCCGCGTTTGGAAAGACTCGGTCTTCATGTCGCAACCATAAATACACTGGCGAGAAAAATTAAAGGAACAACTATAAAACTCATTGGGTACATGGCCGATGTAGACTGAACAATGTTCTTGAATTAGCGAATAATGCTCTTCCCTTTTTACTCTACATAACCCTTTCGAATGAGCTACATCTACCACTAACGTGTTGTCATTCCTCCATCTAAATAGAGACTTTGCAGTGAAAATTTGTCTGATTTATTACACAATTCAGCCCTACAATTTCGTTTTTATCTTCTCACTTTGTTTTTGTCTATAACATGGCAGACGTCAGAATCGGTAATTAATCCAACGTCTTGCAAAACACTTGAAGCGATTTCAGCGGTGGCGCGATCAGAAACTCCATAACGATCGCTCAGTAATGCAGTAGATTTTAGCTGAATTTTCATGTGCGAAATATTAGGGGAAACTTTTTTGGCACTTTGAAATCTTTGTCGCTATCGCTTTCGCTATCTGCACTAGAAGGATATTGGTCTGCATTGTCAGTTTCGACAACATTTGAATTTGAATGTTGATGAATTTAAATAATATTTAAACATTATATTTTGTTATTCTAATACATAAAATTTGCAGCTATTACATCCGTAAAAAAACTAATTTAAAAAATTTTAAAATCCTAAATAACTTTCGTGAGGATTACACTTTCATAAGACTATTTTAAGAGAAAAAAGTCCTATAAATAAAATTTTATGGACTCTTGAAAATCTTCGATTATGTTTTCTCTGCTTCCGAACGCCATCCATATTTTAAGACAATCAATCATATTTTAAATATGATTGATTATACGCACAAATATTATTATAATTTTGTTTATCTGACTAATTAATTTAACAAATTTGAGACAACAAAAATAATTTATACCATAAGAAAAAATTAATTTGAATATAAGATTATCCATATGTTTGAAACTTCAACTCTTCAGATAAATGAAAAAATATATCTAAATTATTGAGTAGATATTTGGGCCTACATGAAATAAAAATAATCTTGTAATACGATATATTTTATTTGGAAAAAAGAATCGCAGATCTCTAAAACAATAGGAAAAACTTATTTCTGTCTCTATTCGTTTCTTTCTTTTTTCCCTTCAAAAGTAACTTAAATCCTAAATAACTTTTGTGAGGATTACACTTTAATAAGACTATTTTAAGAGAAAAAATCCCTACAGAAAAAAATTATGGACTCTTCGAAAATTTTCGATTATGTTTTCTTGCTTCCGAACATCATCAATATTTTAAGGAATCATATTTTAAATATATATATATACGCACAAATAATATTATAATTTTGTTTATCTGACTAAATAATTTAACAAATTTGACAGGGTATACCTTCATTAAATCTCATTAAATCCTTCATTAAATCTCATGATGAATTAAAGTAATTGCGTTACAGTGAAAAGAAACAATTTCCCGCAATTAATGATATTAAGTTAATGTTATGTTTCATTAACATTTCTGTATTAAAATTGATTGTGTATGCTTGTTAGTGTATTTAAGAGAAAGTAAGAGTTAGCTACTGATATATCATTACCATTGTAATTATATTGTGATTAAAATGAAAATATATATTACATTTTTTAGATAATCGGCACAAAAATGCTGATTCATAAAAATTCTGCCATCAAACTATCTGTACCACTCTTATTTCATTAATATATTTAATATTAATATTGACTTACTTAAATTACAATCATCAAGTTAGAAATAAATAATGGATATTTAATTGTATTATAATTATGTTTACTTTCAACATTTAATCCGAAAATGATTACTCTGAAAACATTTTTCTTTCATTAAATTTAATTTTCCGTTTTATTAAAAATATATAATTTATGTATCTTACATTATTACGAATTACTAACAGTTTACAGTTTATTTGAAAGCTGAGAAGAGGAGTGAAAAAAATAAATATTTTGCATGAAAATAGAAATTTAGAATTAAGAATTTTCAAAAGAAAAGAAACTTCTCTGCAAAGTTGAGAAGCCAACAAAGGACTGACCATTTGATCTCTTAACCTGACATTCTACAACATAAGATAAAATAACGTCGTTTTTGAGAAGTATATTTTATATAAAATGTTCAAATTTTTTACTATAGGAATAGTAATTATTAAAAATTTCTGCATGAAGTACTTTTATTTTCTTTAAAATGATAATGAAAAAAATGCTTGAATATCTCACGAAATAATAATAGTAAAAATCAAATAACAATTCAAATCTATACTGCGAATTCTCTAAATCGATTTGATGCATTTTGTAACAAACATACTGAAGAGAAATATTTATATTTATAATATTAAACTATTCAATTGTTTATTTAATAAATTACACTGCTGTCCAAAAATTAACGGACAGTGACCGGACGCTTTTGGTTTTTACACGGTTTGTCGAATATCTATTGAAATTCTTGACATATTGACCTTCTACTTCGAGAATGTAAACACATGTTTGACTTCTAGAACAGTAGAAAAATTCACACGCCTTGCATTCATAATATTCAAATTTTAATTAGTGAAAAAGCATCCATGCCGGAACTCGAACTCAGGTCATCAATATAGAGCACTGACGTTCTACCAACTGAACCACTGGGAACGATACTCATCCTGGTCACTACCCAGGGTTGATGGCTCACGAAAATCTTCCATCTCGTACTGCGTTTGTAGTTTTGCCAACATGTTATAGCGAGGAGGTTCCAGACTGAGTATATCGTACCCAGGTGGTTCAGTTGGAAGAGCGCGCGCTATCAACGTGCACTAAGGATCAGTGCGCTATACCGATGACATGGGTTCGAGTCCCCGCTTGGATACTTTTTCACTATGTTGGCTACACGCCTATTAAGCAATTTAATTTTGAATAGTATACTGCAATTAAAAATATATATCTATTGAATATTTCATGAGATACGGGCATTTGTATGAAATAATTTTTAACTGCGCATGCCCGTAATGTACGAAAGTTTTCTTTTCCTCATTTGGCAGTCAATTCTATAGAGCGACTCATATAACAAGACCAGTGAAATATCGTGAAAACTCAGAAAGATACCGGCATTATAGTGAGCTAATTCACAAATTGGGCGGCGTGATCTCTTATAATCCAATAAAAAAAAAAAAAATGCGTACAGTTCGCGCATACGTAGTTAAAAATTATTTTATACAAATGCTTATATCTCATCAGATATTCACAATATTATTTTTTAAAGGGAAAGTGGCCATTAAAAACGAAATCCTTCAATTGTCAATGGACAGACTTGTTAATGCAAGCTCAACTACGTATACTAGATTAATTTTAACACAATTATTCAAAATACGTAAATAAATCTTATGAGTGGTAATTTCCCAACTGGGCGAAAAATGTCCGGGGCAGGACTCGAACATAGTATCTCTTAGCTGAAGCTGCCAATGCTCTACCAACTGAGCCGTCCCGGTTGATTCAGGAGGACCTAACTCATCCACTTAACCTTATTGATCAGAGCATCTTGTCTGATATATGAAGCAGCTGAACAGAATGATTCAGGTATCAGACCAAATGCTATGATCAATTAGGTTAACTGGGTGAATTAACTCCTACAGTTTCGACCGGGATGGCTCAGTTAGTAGTGCATTGGCAGCTTCAGCCAAGAGATCCCAGATTCGTGTCCTGGCTGGGACATTTTTCGTTCAGTTGGAAAATAACAACTCATAAGGTTTCATTACCAATTTGAATAATTGTGTTAAAATTAATCTAGTGTAATCCCGTATCCAGCGTTTACTGGAGTTCCAAATTACCTGGGATTTATTCTGTTGAGCTGATTTAGATATCAGACCAGATGATATGATCAATAAGGTTAGCTGGATGAATTAACTCCTCCCGACTTGACCGGCAGGGCTCAGTTGGTAGAACATTGGCAGCTTCAGACAAGAGATCCCAGGTTCGAGTTTCGGCCGGGATATTTTTCGTCCAAATGGTAAATTAGAGCTCATAAAATACTTATATTCAAATTTTGGTGCTAAACTAATAAAACGTTTTTACATCATGCAATCTTTCAAGTTTTAAAGTAACGAATAATGACCATATTTTAAAATGTCCCATGCGCATTTCTTTTTCATAAAACGTGAGAATATTGATTTATCAGATACTTTTTATATTACAATGGAACTTTGCATGGATTGTAAAAGTTCGCTGAATTTATGACATATATATATATATATATATATATATATAATTATGCTTTGTTTTTTCTAAAAATGTAGCTATATATTTTTATATGCACATACATTTTAATACTAAAATAGCCCTGAAATACATTTTTTTTGCACTAACATGTATTTATTATCGTATAGAGAATATACAGTTTCCATTGCAAAGGAATCTAATAATTAGGAATGCGCATGGAACATTTCAAAAGTTAGAAATTTGCAAATATTTCAATTTGAGAAAACAATAAAAACGTATAAATATATAAAGTTTTTACAAATATAAAAGGTTATATCTCTGCAAAGAAGCTTCAGAAGTGAAAAATTATTTTTTCATCAGATACATTTGAGCATCTGTATTCATAATTCTCCAAATACAAAATATTGATTTTTTACTCGAAATTCATTATTTTGAAAGTCCACTGTCCCTTTAATTACTGTATACTGTTTCTACTGTTCTTGAAGTCAAACATGTGCTTTACATCTTCGAAGTACAAGGACAATTCGTCAAGAATTTCAGTAGATGTTCGACAAATCATGTAAAAAGAAAAAGTGTCCGGTCACTGCCCCTTAATTTCTGGACAGCTGTGTACAAAAGTGCAAAATGTTCATGTTTTAAGATATACGGATATACCACACGAATACGTCTGCCATCAATATTTTCGTTGAATATGAAACACTACTGATAATTTATTACCATGTATTAACAAAAAGTACCCCGTGGCATGGTTAGTGATTTCAAGTTGTCGTTCAGCTTGTAAATATAACTCAAATTTGATATTTTCGAATTAAAAATGTATGCAATTAATATTTTATGTACATTACATTTACAACATTATACAGTTCAATTGTTTATTTAATAAACTACATAAGCGAAAATTTTTCATGTTTTAAGATATACGGATATACCACACGAATACGTGTGCCATCAATATTTTCTTTGAATATGAAACACTACTGATAATTTATAACCATGGATTAACAAAATAAATAAATAAATAAATAAATAAACGTGGTGTTAGTGATTTCAGTTTGGCGTTCATCTCGTAAAAATAACTCAAATTTGATATTTTTGAATTAAAAATGTATACAATTAATCTATATCGATATTATATTATTGCGCAGACCATTGGTGTTAGTGTTAGGTAGTAGCCTCGCGTCTCCAATCATGCACTATGGTGGCTGTATGTCGGTAGCTGTGGGTGTCTGTGAGATACGGTGGTTGAAAGTGGTCGATCTAGGGCATTTTCATATTTCAACCAAAGTGTTATAAAAATATTTGGAATATTCTAGAATGTATTAGAATATTCTTGAATGTACTAGAAATTTCTAGAATGTATTAAAATGTGTTTAATATTTTATGTATACATAGACTTTTGTTACAAACAATACATATATATATATATATATATATATATATATATATATATATATATATATATATATATTATTATTAGGTTTACATATGGACCGAAAGGATCGAGATCGTTCTGGAATGTTCGAGAACCATTATGTGGGTGTGTAGGAAATATGGTGGTTGAAAGTGGTTGACCTAGATCATTTTCATATTTCGACCAAAGTATTCTAAACAGTAAAAGAAGAAACAAAAAAAAGAAATGTTTTTAGTGCTTTGTTCTATATTAAATATAGAAAAAAACTGCACAGACATCCCCCCCCCCTCCAAAAAAATCTAGCGAAGCGGGTTGTCCTCAGCTAGTATTTTATATAAAATTAACAAACATTGCAGTGTTTGGGAACTGTGTAGGAACTGTGAACAGAGCACATAATAACTGAAAACTGCTTTGTAAATGTCTACCAGAAAAAACCACTTCGTCGGAATATGTGGCGGTCAGCGTGTTAAAGAATATGTGTCAATTGAATGGAATGTATAAAAAAAACTGCTACGAAAATATGTTAAAAATAATTATAAATATCGCCTTTTAATGAAATAAAGATGTTTAAAATACATCTTTGTATTGCTTTTTCACCTAATTCTTAAGCGTTATATTTTTATCTGTTCTTCATATCATATAAACATGGATCACATAAAATAATTCCTTATAATGTCTGACGCTACGTTACCTGAATAAATCAGTTATTTCTCTTCATTCAGTGAAAATCTGTTACAACAATCTAATGCCATTAGTGCCACCATTAGTGTCACATAGCCCCATCATTCACTCTTACATTCCCTCTCACACCAGATGTTACGATCAATAGATTATGACACAATAAGTTCTGCTGATTTGTGTAATACTTTTTCATTGCCTCTTTCTTTTCCATATATACAAATAAAATATATGTAACCGTATTATCATACATGCAATTTCTGGATTTAGTATTATAATACCTTAAAAATTCTAGAGTGACACCATTCGATATTCCAAGTACTTTTTCAGATTACTCAAATAAATAATAATATAAATATAAATATAAATGTTGATAGCAATTTAAAAAAAAATAATAATTTTCCACTCGTAAAAAAAAGCTCATGTTCTGAAGAAAGTGTCACTTTAATTCATAAATCTCAAACTGGTTTCCAAATTAGTTACTATATTCTAAAATTATTAATTTTCAACGAATTTTCATTCCCCTTGCTGAATTTAACACTTGTTTCAAAATGCTAAAAAAAAAAAAAAACACTACATTAATGACATTCTTTAACGTATGCAAGAGAGATGATGATTTTGCAAGAACTTTATTATATGAAAGATACCATCATATACTTGACAATATGAAAATGCAATCTTTTAATGCTGACATAAATGTATTGCCCAGCCAGCTAAAAAAGTCGTGTTACGTGACTTTGGATTGCGAAGTAGGTTATTCTGATTTATATCATTACGGAACAATATGATTGAAGATATACAATTAACGTTTTCTGGCAAAGCCGGTACTGTGTTAACATAAAAAATATAAATTATTCGAATTAGATATCCATTTCAGTTAAAAATACTTTATTTTCCAATTATATTAGATCATATTTTGCAGTGACAATCAATAAATCCCAAGGACAAATGTAATGCAAGTTGGATTTTATCTCAGGAAAATTGCTTTTATTCACGGTCAGTAAATGGCTTTCTCTTGTCATATATAACTTAAATATTAGATTTTGTGAAACTACATCCATAGATGCCCATATATATAGTTATCAAGGAAATCGTGAAAAAATACAGCATAGCATACATCCCTCTGTTGAGTGAACAAAGCCAAAAACTGTAAAATTATACTTTTAATAAACGTCGTACATAACATATTTCGTGAAATCCATCTCATAGATGTCGAGAAATAGCTATCATGGACATCGTAAATTAACATAACATAGCAGCGCTACATTTTGGGCTAATCGTAATCGATGCCTAGTTATGTGAAAGTGTGACTGAATAATTAGTTTGATTAGATTACATCACATACATGCCGAAATAGAATTATCCTTGAAATCATGAAAAACACAGCATAACAATGTTATATGTTGGGCGCAATCAGCACCAATTTATGGCAACATCTAACAGAGTGCATGAGTTTGAAATAAATTATGTGTGTTAGTGTTTGAGATTGAATGGCCAAAATATTTCTGTCAGATGCAGACAGACAGATATGTTAAAGTGAAATTTTTTCACGATTTCAATGTTTTTTTCTTATGTATATAAAATAAAGTAAAGACGGATACTATAGTACCTAGTTTATTAATGAATTAAAAAAGAATTGCTATCTTAGCATAAAGGCGATGCGAATGGCGAGAGTCTCTAAAAGAAATTTAAATTAAAAAAAAAGTTCACAAAATTTTAAAACTTACTGTTTATTTTTTAATTTCAAATTAAAATATTTAATTTTCACGTTCGTGATCACCAAGATAATATATAGTAATGCAATATGATTCTTTAAAATTAAAAGTAGATATATACATCATAATTTAAATTATTATTATTTCCTAAAACTTATTTATTTTTTTAATTAAATAACAGAATAAATAGCACGTGAAATAAATATAACTATTTCACAGACGTAATGCAGATTTTTTAAAGTGTAATTAAAATTTTAATTTCTGCAAAAAAAATTAACATAAAATTTAAAAAAAATGTTTTTCTTTATAATTTATACAATGTTGGATTATTAATAAAACATATAATTAGAAAAAAGTTATTAATTAATAAAACATACCCTTATACTTGATATATATATATACAGGGTGTCCCAGGATTATTGGGACAAACTTTAAGGGGAGGTAGGTGACATCACAAGGATTCAGATTTGCATAGCAACCCATGGTCGGAAACGGCTTCGTACGCCGTTACGTGGTGTTGTTCACAAGAGCACTGGAGGAAACCTTACTTGTTGCCAGCACCTCTAACATCTGCAGATTATCTCATTTTTTTGCAAGAGGTGCTACCAAGCTCACTTGACACTATGCCAAACATGTCAGACGCCATATGTGGTTTCAACATGATGGGAAACCTCCCCATTATGGTAGATGTGTTCGTGAACATTTGAATCAGGTGTTTGGTCCACGCTCTCTTGATATAAGCAGCACAGATTTCTATTTTTGGGATGCACTGAAAAATGCTGTGTAAAGTGCTGCCTTTTGATTTCGATATGGATCTGGTTTCAAGATTCATCTGTGTGCTGATGCAGATAGCCAGCAAAATCCAGGTGTATTTGAGCGAGTCCACCAATCCATAGTCCAACGGTGTAATGCATGCATGACTAGCAATGGTGGAAACGTTTAACATCTTTTGTGACATTTTCACATATCATCTACCACAGCACATGTGATATCTTTCACCAATAAATTATTTCAGATGTACTCAGCCTTGTGTCTCTTCGTTTCTTGTACCTGTCATACTACTTTCCCATGACATTTCCGACCATGGGTTGCTATGCAAATCTGAATCCTTGTGGTTTCCCCTATATTCCCTTAAAGTTTGTCCCAATAATCCTGAGACACCCTGTATAATATATATATATATATATATATATATATATATTTGTGTAATTTGGTAAATGAAAATAAAATTAACACACGAAAATAAATTTATAGATAAAATTGATGAATTATTATCCATTTCTGGACTTATTAATCATAGATAAGCATTATAGAAAAACAGGGTAAAATAGGCATTTTAAAGAGAAAAACAAACAAACATTCGAATTCGTCACTTGCCGCTACACTGATATAATATATATAGAAGCTAAAGACTTTTGCTGCATTTTTTGTCAAACTTTCTAACAAGTAAGCTGAGTTCGTTCATTGTAAATAGAAAGAAATCAATTTCCCTTTGTGTAAGTGTATAAGATTTTGGAAAATTTTTGGAAGCGTCCATTTTTGGCCAGTTACACTAGATGAGACATAAATATAATGAAGTAGCCTATATATATTTACTAGCTTCGTAGCAACCCGTTGTGTAGCATTTAAATTACATGAGTTCTTTCGATTGTTTCGGTGTAAAAGAAATCTAGTTCTATTATACATTCCAAGCTTGTAGCGCTAACAGTTCCAAATAAATCATAATTTAGAACGTTTTTAGAACTTTTTACTCTAATCTCATCTTTTTAATTTACCTCTAAAATGGGACACCATGTAAAATATCAGGTTTTTAGCCCCAAACAGTATCATAGAAATCGGAATTTTACAACATTTTTTCTTCACGAACCTTTTTGCGTTTTGAAATAATTCGAAATATTTCTGTGCAAGTCTTGACGTCTTAAAAGTAAAAGTCTGGTCTAAATTTAAGCACCTGACCCTAAAAATTCTAAATAATTCCCTAATAATTCCGTGATTTAGAGCACTTTAGCTTATTTCACCGTTTTAAATTTCCGATTTTTTTTAATTGTTCACAGCGAATATTTTTATCTTAAAAGGAACACCACACCAAAACGTCAAGTTTCTTGTCTCAGCAGTATCAAAATCATTTTAGAAGGTTTTTACTCCCGCACTGTCCTTGGAGGTTGTTGTACTGACATAAAATATCGTCTGTGTTTGAACAGATATGGTCACCAGCTTTGTGCTACTTTTTTTTTTTTTTTATTAATCGACACGGTAGTTTCAGAGATTACCTCTTACAAACAAACACACAAACGCTATATATTTATAATGTTAGTATAGATAAAATTAAACGCTGTACTTGTTAAAAAAAATTAATAAATTTATAATAAACAAGATAACTTTGTTAATAAAATATTGTTCAATATTTTACTACATATAAAAATACCGTGATATTTTTATATTTTTCTCTTTAATTTTTCTATAGTTAACTGGTGATGTATGGTGATGTTATAATTCATACGAAATGATTCTCAAGAATTAAGAAGAGAGATACTTTATATGAATCAAAACATAATTTATTTTCAAAACTTTTTATAAATCAAAATTTTTTTGAATACTTATTAGTTTTATAATCTGGCCTGTTATATCTATTTGTTTAAAATACATGAACTCTCGAAGGTAATCTGTTGATATTGAATATTTTCCCGCTATTCATTTATATTAATTAGTAAAGTGAATGTAGCTATTCATAAGTTAATTTATTGAGTTACAATTGTACACGAAATGCTACGCGTTTCAGAAATATAAATTATTCAGTGATGTTTGAAAGATTCTATTAAAAATCAATCATACACATTTAAAAAAATCCGAATAAATCATATCTAGAATTAGATGTATATGAAAAGTACCTTTCAATGAAAATACTTGATCATTTCAAATTTTATTTTAGATATTCGTGAATATTTCTTTTACTTCGAATTGAATAAAACGATCCAATTCATTACATTTATGAAAGACGAATATTAGACGCTTTCATAAGTGTATATTTGAAATTGAAATCGCTTTTATTAAATTTGGAAGAAAAGCTAATGTGGTTGTGCATATGCGAAAAATAAATGTTTTAAATAATTTGCAATATAGTACACATACATTTTGTTCAAAAGCTGTTTTATAAATCAGTTTATACAAAATATGTTTAAAATCGGATGACTAGCGTGAATGACAATCACTTTTACGTCACATTTCTTGTAAAAAATACATATATTCTGATCTTACTATAATAAATTTAAATAAATTCACACAAAAGTATTTAAACTGCATATGTGTATTTGCGCCTTTTTTTAATTTCATGTATCAGTTATAAAATCCTTTGATACTCTGTTTTTTGAAAGACTAATTTTTTTAAAAAGTGATTCTAACGTGGTCATTTAATACGAATAATATAAAAACACATACGCATACATACATATTCTGGAAACCTACCATATATGTACAGTAAAATTACAAAAGATAAATTTACTTAAAAATATAATTTTTTTTAAAACAGTGTGTTTAGAAATAGGCAAATTTCAAGAACTATAACAAATATTTTTGTATAGGGAACTATAGTTGTTATCCGATTATTCTGTCCATGGATTTGACATTACAGTTTCAACATACACTCGAAAAACGACATTTTCAAAACTGAGCAAAATATACTCAAATTTCGCTATGTCAAAATGGCTCCGAATCAAAATAACCCAAGTTTTAAACACGTACATACTCATCTCTGAAAACATGTATATACTCATTTCTGAAAACATGCACACACTCAAGAATAAAACATCATGTGCTCATATTTCAGTATGTCCATGTTTCAAAATTGAGTATGAACTGCCTGCTATGTGCTCATTTTTGAGTATTCCCATGTTTCAAAAATCGGTTTGAACTGATTCTAATCCTTTTTGAGTATGTCCATGTTTCAAAAATGACTATGAACGGACCTCTACGTGCTCAGTTTTGAGTATGTCCATGTTTTAATATACTGAGTATTTCTGGTATTTCAGAATTGAAAGCATTGTGTCGTCCTACTTGAAAAAAAATGTTCATAACAAAATGAAAACTTCGATTTACTCATATTTGAAAGTGTCATTTTTCTCAGTGTAGTGACGATATCATAAACGAATTTTCAACAGAATTAGTTTGCTTTCTGATAAATGTGATATCAACATGATAAGATGTAACTAGATGAAATATAATGAGATAATAGTAAAATGATTCGAAGAGTCTGTAGTAATTATACAAGCATTTTATCTACAGTATATACACTGACATAAGTTTAAATCAGGACTGACACCTTAGTCAGTAGCTAATTATGTAACATAATTAATTTGTGGATTATACCACTTGAAGAAAAGACATAATCGGTATAATTCTTGACATTATTAAAATAGGAATTATTATTATTAACAATAACGCCCACATGATCCTCTTTGCTTAAGGAATAGATAAGGTTTGTTGATTATTACATGAAAAATTCTGAGTACGATCACAACAATCTAGAAATATTTAAAGTCTAAGGCATATACGTCGAATTCGCGAAGTTCGTCTGACCTGCTAGACAGCTATAAATAAGGCAGTTTGCATGTAATTTTCTTCAAGTAAAGTTACGAGCTTGACTATCGCACAAAATGTCCCATATGCAAACTGTTACTGTCTGCGAAGGCTACAAATTGAACATTATGCTGCCCGAATAAAGTATTCTGCGTTCATCTGTCCTGACTGTCCTCAATTTTTAATCCTTCAGATCTTCCCTCATTCTTTTTATTAAGTCGCATTTGCTGCTACGAATATTACTTCAAAGCGATTTATAGTTTTTACTACAATGCATACATTTCAATCCCAAAATATGTGTGTTGTCATTTGTAATATATGTTTTGTCACTGTAACACTTATTATAGCAGCTCGAATAATGTGTTTCAAGGCGCACAATTTAAATTCCTGCACATCAATTTTCATTCCGATTCCTTTAATATTCTATTCGCTATGTCTTTTTCCAATGTTTTACAGATAATTTAACATTTTGTTAAATACCTGCAAGTATCTTATGAATATAATTTTTAATATTACTTAATTTTGAACACAATTCAAGTTTGGTTTTAGTATTAAAGTGCTCTTTGTCGTTGCAGACTATTAGTTTGTTGTCTCATGTTAATGTGAGAACTTTTACGACACCTGCTCTAGTGGAATCACGATAACTTGCTCGATGATCTTAAAAAATTTAACGTTGCTACGGGAAAAAATTTTCCAACAGGAAATAATGTTGCAGGAAATGAAACAGTGTATGCCAGGGTATTTTGGTGCTTCGTTTTCAATTATTATTGTCATAGTCTTATTCTATGGAATGAATCTTTAAAACATTTTACAAGTACTTACACATGTGTACTGTGTATTAAATACATCTGTATTATGTACGTAGCACATTTTCAGAAGAAAAAAAATATTTTCTGGAATCTATCCAAAACATTGGAAAATGACAAACTTCAAAAGTTTCAATATGTCTCTACTTACATGCAGCTACAAAAAAAAAACGACCATGAAGTACGCATGAATACACATTTGTACTGGCATGTTCAAAGCACCCTCTAATAAGTATTGCATTTCTTCATTCTGCATCTTTGAAAATGACACAGAAATAAAATAATATTTGTGCAAGCCCCTAATCGCCCTGGATTACCCTATCTATCTATATTATAAAGGACAAACGTGTCCGTGCCTAACGCTGACGTCATTTTGCGAATGGCAACACTTGACAATGAAATTTCGGTTTTGTGATTTTTACTACTGGAATTTTTTTTTAATTCTAAGCATCGCATATTTTCAATTTTTACACCGTTAAATAGGGAAAAAATTTACTTTAATAAAATGCAATTTGTTTGAAAACTGTATCGCAATTTACTCATTTTTTATTGCTTTTAAATTAAATTTCAAGCATTATTGATTTTTAAATCTATTTCTATCGCTTGCAGACGATTACAATATATTAATCCGTTTGCACTTTAAACAATATAAATAAGTTCAGCATTTTTTTTCTAGCTAATATTCCATAACGAATTTAAAATTTCATTAAGCAGTAAATAAAATAGTATAAATAAAACACAAATTTAACAGACATGTAATCGAAATAAAGAAATTAAAATCGCTGAAACTATCAGAATTAAAAAAAAAAAAATGCTATAGATAACTAAATTTTTAGCGAATTCTTCGGTTATTAAATTCCGGCAAAAGGCCAGTACGAAATTACCGCTTTTAATATATTTCAAAATTTATTTAAATATATAGTTGACATATTTCATATAAAAATGCTATTTGCTGTTGTTAGAGGGCAATCTAAAAAATATATTAAATGCAAAAAAGCTATATCAAGAATAAAAGGAAAATGGTTTTCACCTATACTCTCTATCCCGGAAAGCCCGGGTTGGATGCCCTAGTTTAAATAAAAACTAGAAATCATAGATGATTTTATCGCGCGGACTATAAGTGACCTAAGTACTAAAATTCCGAGGCTGTAACGAATCCTTTATTAAAAGAATTCATTTAATTTGAGAATTAGAAATTCCTATTCATATAATAATCTATAAGCTAAATATATAAATTTAGTATAAGATCATAATCATATGAAATGCATGTTATTTCTATAATATTTTAGCCAAATAAATACGTTAATGTGAATTTAATAAGTAAAATGATCACATTTGAAAATGAAAATTGTTTTCTTCTGAAAGTTCTTTAAAGAAATTTAGTTGAAAATAGTAGAGCTTAAATAATAAATTATGCAATATGCAAGAGATAAAGCTGTAATTTTTCACATAATTTGTAAATTACTCGTAAATATATTTTATTATAATTTACAAGAAACCTTGTCAAAAACTTTTTAAAAATTATATTATATTTAATTTAAAATTAATTATGATATTTAAAAGAATTATTCAACATAATAATGGAGCATTTCTATATTTCTATCATAATTTCTTTATTGAAATATAGTTATAAATTTTAACTATTTACGGTTGACTTGCAGTAATTCGAATTCAGCTCATTCATACTTTCTGGATATTCAAACATATCATAAAGTCCAGAAAACATCGCATTATTACAAATAATAAAACGATCGTTAATTCTAACTTTTTAATATCGCATCTGTTAATTCAAAGTAAATAAAACAGAGACTGAAATACAAAAAGACTGAGATATTTCTGAAGTTGACTATGTAACAGACGATGAATGTCTTGAAATTCTTAGACGTTGTAATAGAAATATCAGTATTGTGTGCTACTGTTGTTTCGAAAACTTTTACTGAGGTGGATTCATCCTCCAACAAATATCTTAAATTTCTGTTCGATTAAAAAAGATTGTCTCTAAGACGTATGCATAACAAATTAGACCATATATTTCATTTTTTTTTTTCAAAAACATACTAAAATTTTTATATATGCGTACTTAAATGATTAATTCATTATATATTTCATTTTCTTCTGCTTTATTATGTCTTCATTTAGGATAATATAAAATATTTATGGTTTAATTTAACTGTAGATTGTAATGCGATTTTTGTAATTTAATATGTTCAAAACAATTAGAATTATAGAAAATATATTTCTTATTAACGTTAGATATTTTTTTTATTGATAGCATAATATATATATATATATATATATATTAAATAGGATAGTTCGAATTATCGAGCGTCGAGCGTAGAAATATATTTATTTATTTTTATTTGTCTTTACATTATTTAAGGATGATTATTTACACAATTAATCAATTTACTTTAATATAGTTATATATTTATACGATTATTGTCTTTCTTTATCTTGAGAGAATTTTATTTATTTTCTGGAGTATTTTACGGTAAAAAAATACACATTCATGGCAACTATAAAAGTTTAGAATCTATTTTGGGCTAGAAACTCTGTAATAAAACTGAAGAAATACTGGTTACAAAATCTTTCAATAAACTAAACACAGAAGATATTTCACAGCACAATATGAACTTTACGATGAACATAAATTGTTCGATAAGGAATATAATCAGGAAAAATATAGGTACTACAGTGCTTAAAGTTTTTCGAAAATGTTTAAACCAGTTTTATGATGAAACAAACATGTATTAACCGTCTTTTGCAGAAAATGGGAGACGTTTTCGAAGATTTATATGATACGTTGATATGATACATGCATATGTTTTCTGCTGATTTTTTTATTACATTCTTAAGGGATTGCTAGTGTAGCTCCAGTTAAATTAGTATATTTTTCCATAATTTTTTTGTGTAAAAAATTGACAGTTTATTTTAAAATGGATATCATTATTATATAAGATGAGCTCAAAAGAAAAATATCAACAGAAATCAAATTAATTTAAGAATCAAGAGGACGCAATATATGAAAATAATCTCTATCAGAGGACCTTTCTGGTTGATAAAGGTGGTTTTGAAACAAAATTACATGTTTTTCCAAATTGTAAATTGAGTGTAGATATCTCGCAATTTCTTAATGTCCATAAGGAAAATTAGGACAGTATTACTATTTTTTCCTTTTTAAGGGAATTTTGGGAGGAGAAATCTGAAAGATTTTCAATTATGGATATCTTCAAATATGGAGTAAAGGTACAGAGATGTACTTTTTTTCTACACTCAGAAAAAGGAATTGATTAAAACTACAAAATATGTTTTGTTGAGTACATTTTGGTTGTTTTAGAAAAAATTCAAGTAAAATTGAACCATTTTACTTGAATTAACAAAACATTTCTTGCTGACGTTACATTTTTTTTTTTTTTTTGGAATTGCAAAAAAAAAAAAAAAAAAAAAAAATTGTTTATTCAAACCAAATTTCTATTGACCTATATTTGAACAAAAATTTTGTTTAAATATAGGTCAATGGAAATTTTGTTAGATAACATTTTTTTTTTTTTTTTTTTTTTTTTTTTTTTGCAATTCCAAAAAAAAAAAAAATGTATCGTTAGCAAAAAATGTTTTGTTAATTCAGGTAAAATGGTTCAATTTTACTTGAATTTTTCTAAAACAACCAAAATGTACTCAACAAAACATGTTTTGTAGTTTTAATCAATTCCTTTTTCTGAGTGTAGAAAATATGTACATCTCTGTACCTTTACACCATATTTGAAGTAAATAACTTAATCATGACTTCTCCAAAATGTTTACGAATTCACGTTATATAATTTTCATTAAAAGAATTTATTTCCAGTGTTACTTTGAGATAAATTCAGTTAAAAAAGCAAATTGTTTATTTACAGAGGAACGAAATATATAAATTATTCTGAGAATGCAGAAAATTATCCCATAAAATCCCATATGAATCACACGTAAATTTATTTTTAATTTTGATTTTCACAGATTTCCTTTAAATGTAATTTCTAAAAATGTCTAAAAATTCTAGAAAAGTCTGTATTTATTATTCAGGAGCTGAGTAGAAATTTTGTAAACTAAAAACAGTATCAATGACTTAATTCTGAACAACTAATCTTTATTATGTTTCAACTAACCTTTATCTAATCCTTTATGCAACACAATTCCCCATTATTAATAAAATTAGTGCTCCCTGTTAAACGTTCATACGAATATACGTTCTGAGAATGCAGAACGTATATTCGTATTATACGGGGTGCAGATTTTAGATACGTATGATACGACCAAGGCGGTTATACGTATTATACGAAAGTGCATATACTGTACATCGTATATACGGATCTTACACCAGCGGTTAAACGGTGACATCGTATAAACGTTTAAACAGTTTTCGTTCATTGCATAAAAAGTTATGCCTTGCATAAAATGTTATACTGGTCTGCGGATCAGAGACTTTGAGAAACACGCGCTGTGTCCTGTGCAGTCGGTACTTGAAAAAAAAAATCTGAATATTGTTTTTTTTCAGTTTAGATTTTGTTCCCCCCCCCTCAAATCTAAACTATTAATTATGAAATGATTTACTATGAAATGATTTATCTTTCGCATATCTGTAGCACACGCACATAGCTTATTTTGATTTATGGCGTGGACATTTCACCCGAAACATTAGTTTAACAGAACACAAATTTGCATTGACTTCTTATTTTATACTGACATTGATCAATCCAACTCCTGTGAAGTTACATAATCTTATTTTTACTTTAACGATTCCCCCCACCAGTCTATATCCCTAGTGCAGATAATCGGCCGTAACAAATAACTGACTAAACATACTTTTATTTTATTTAAGAATACTTTATTCTATATTAAAAATATTTTGAAAATACGTTTTACAGCAAAACAGAAAAGAGAAGGCAAGTCAGTTTAAGCTTGTGTGATTGCGTTCCGAAACCTGCAATGACGATTATTGGTCAGGCTATAAGTAATCGAAATTTATAGGTACTAGCATAAAAAATGAAATTTATCAAGATTAACAACAATTCTTAAAACGTAATATCTTGTAATGCACATACACTTTGTATAAAAAATACCACGAGTGTCATGGTTAAAAAAATGAAATTGCGTAGTTTTTGAAATTGCGAGTGTTGAGTTGTTGAGTTTGAAATTGCATAGTGAAATTGCGTATGAAATTGCAGAGTAGAAAGCATTAACACCGTGGAAATAACAACATTTGACCCCCCCCCCCCCCGGGCGCAATTTGAGTATACGCACACAAAAATAAATATTGTTTTTAAAAATTAAAAAAGAAAGAATATATGCTTAATAAGAATTAACAATAAATCTGAAACGTGTATATTCACCTTATTTGCTCAAAAGGTGTTTTTACTTTCGTTATATATTTACAATAATCGTTTATAGGTAAAAATAAAAAGACTCTATGTATGAAACATATTATGCAAATTGCTAAAGTAATGCCACAGATTTACAACTTGTTCTCCGTTCAGTGACGTAACACTGATGATCTCCATTTGCATTAAAAGTAAATACGATACTTTAAATATACGTATACTTTAAATATACGTATACTTGAATTAAACGTATACTTGAATTATACGTTTAACCGATATACGCTTATACGTATCCGGATACGTTTAAACGTATAGTTTAAGGTATACGTATTCCTTAAATACGTATATCGGTTAAACGCATAACTGAAATACGTATCGCATCGGGAGCACTAATTAAAATATCAACGTTCACTTACGTAATACCATAAAACATAAATCCCATTTCTTTGCAAATGTGAATTCAGAACCTAATTTTTAAAATTTCATATGACTTAAAAGTAACTTTATGTTTAATTTCTTTTTCCCCATATTCCCTTTAAATATACATTTCTAAATAGAATAAAAATACTAAAAACAGCTGGATTCAATATTCGAGAGCTGAGTAACAATTTTATAAATTAAAAAGTGCAAATGACTTTAAAATTATGAGTAATTAACCTTTATTATGTTTAAACTAAATTTTATCTATAGTTTTAACACATTTTTCTTTTCTCATTAAAAAAACACCATTCACTATAATACTATAAGACATACATCCATTTTCTTTTCTAATGTGAATAATTCAAACTAGAGTTATAATTTGTAAATAAAATTTGGATTAAATTACGCAACAGTTTTACTTAATAGATTAGCGGATGATAGTATATAAATGAAGGAGAATGTTTGAATCTCGCAACATTATTATAAATTGGTATCAAATGATAAATTTGAGCATCTGTAAGATCACATCTATACACGTAGAACAATACTCCAGATAGAAGTGGTATAATGCGTTCAAATGAAAGTACTTTCATTACATATTTCTGACACTTTGGAATGGAATTCAGTAGATGAGAAAATGAGGTTTTGAATCAAATGCTTCAATAACATGACAGTGCAATGTCAGTTCATATAATATGACTTTAATTACTCGCTAGTATACTAGAAATAGAATTATGCTTGTATTCTATTTCTACTCTATTTTGTATAATAATACAGCCATACTTACTTCGAAAACGATCTTAATCCATAGCGATTTCGACGTAGCAATTTTTTGAAGCATATTCGTAGCAATTTTTTAACATGAAGTCAGATAACAAAGTGAAATAAATAAATCCGGTTAATTTTATTTAGTTACTAGCTGACCCACCCGGCGTTGCCCGAGCCCTTGTAATAAACCTAAATCTCTTAAAAAACGGAACTCTGGCCAAGGTCTACGATAGCTTCAGAACCGTATACCAGCCATGTTCGTGCGCTCCAGAAAATCTTTTATTTCCCCCTACCACCACCAGGGGAGCATTCTGTTCTAAACAAACCTCTTTCCGAACGAACTTCTGAGACAGGTCCCCGCTGCCTACGTTACTGTATAGTAGGCGCACTACAAAATTCAGCTGGTTTCGAGAAGATTGGAACATTATTAGCCCAGTTATTGCAATAAGGCACAGTTAGAGAAAATAACCTTGAGTGAGGTGCCGAGGGGAGGGGATGTTCGAGTGTCCTTCAGAAAATGACTAATTAGGAGGCCCACTATGCATACATGAAAATTCGTTCGTTTTGTTAAGTTAGGAACTTAATTACATAGTTGGCTTAAACTTTTATTTGTAAATAGTGGTAACCGATACTCATAAATTTAATTTAATGTTATGAAGGGTGACTATTAAGTTAAATATAATGTTTGGAATCACTTGCGTTGAAATCGGAAAGATAGTTGCTGATATATAGAAAATGGGCATAGTTAGAGAAAAGACTTGAAGGAGGGGCCGAGGGGAGGGTTGTTCAAGTACCCTTCAGCAAATGACTAATTAAGAGGAGCACTATGCATCTTTCGAAATTTGTTCGTTTGCTTAAGCTAGGAACTTAATTACAAATTTGGATTACCCAATTATTCGGAAATAGTGGTAACCGCTACTCATAAATTTAGTCTAATGTTATAAAGAGTCACATTTAAGTTAATTATAATGTTTGGAATCACTTGTGTTGAAATCGGAAAGATAGTTGCTGAGATATTGAGCAGAGTTAGAGAAAGGAGCAGAGTTAGAGAAAAAACCTTGAAGGACGGGCCGGGGGGGGGGGTCAAGTGTCTTTCGGCAAATGACTAATTAGAAGGACCACTATGCATCTTTCAAAATTCGTTTGTTTGCTTAAGCTAGGAACGTAATTACAAAATTGGCTTAAAGTGTTATTCGGAAATAGTGGTAACCGCTACTCATAAATTTAGTTTAATGTTATAAAGAGTGTTTATTAATTTATTTATAATGTTTGGAACCACTTGCGTTGAAATCGGAAAAATAGTTGCTGAGATATGGACTGCTTAACTGCTTTCTAGAAATACACCTTGAAGCTTAAATGTAATCAGACCCTTGCCCGTCTTCATTCCCGCAAATATAAAAAAGAATCTGTTAAATAAAGTTTTCTGTACTAACAATCTCCATCATAATAATAAATGTCATGTAAAAAAAAAAAAAATACCCGACTAATTGTCATGAAGAAAAATGTGCCTGGAAAATATTTCAATCAGTGGGACGTATGTGTAATTTGTCAGGTACAGGTGGCGCGACAATCGTATGGCTCCTCTACGCTGATAACTTCAATCCATATTGACACTATTTAGTTAGAAATCCTTTTTATGCATCGCTACTCTGGTTTATTTAATTACTTCTGTGAAGAATCGATGCAACCAACCAGTGAACCAACCTGTGAACCAACCAACCAAAGAGAATAAAAGCGTATTTTTAATGAGTGTTCTTTGTTCCTTTTAATTAATATTTCAGAAAGTAATTAAAATATTAAAATTCTGACGCTCAGGTATACCAGGAAATGGTTTGGACTATCTAAATCTAAATTTGCAGACTTCTAGGTGCGCTAAATTTTCCTACCCACTCAGACAGACACACACACAGACACACAGAGCAAAACTTTCTTTTATTAGTATAGATAAATATTATACAGGATACTGTGCATTGTTAAAATTATAAAAATGAAAGTTTAAATATTTTAATATTCTCTGTATTCGTAATACATTAACAATCACTAACTATGAAATATTGTAATTTTTTATAGGTTTTTATTCTACCATTAGTTTTTAGAAATTCTGTATACTAATAATTTCTTTATGTTTAATGAAAGTTTGCATCATTTATGGTTGCAATTGTGTTTTAAAATTTGTATATAGTCGTAGAAATGAAAAAAAGATCCACCTTACTAAATCTGTCGCAAATCACTTTGTACAAATCGATTAGTGATAATATCTACTAATTAATGCTACGTATAGAAGTTATAACAAACTGTAACATTTTTAAAACTAATACATAATTTTTCACATCCTATTTCGATTATTCATAAATTTTATCGCCAGATTCCAAAAAACAGGGAGTCATTTGGTCAAGTAGTTTAGGTTTTATGCAGCTATAAAGCTTGGAACTCCTAATTTGAAATTCATTTTTAATCGTTGGAAAACAGGTTTGAATGCAGGCAGTATTTAAGAATAAACTACTTACCTGAATAATCTGCAATTTCAAAGCTTTCTTAAAATCGATTTTTGTTAAAAAGTTCATAAGTTACAATGCATGTTTTTTGAGCTATAAATTTGAAATACATATATTCGAAATTACTTTTGAGAAACAAATATAAATGGTAAGATATAATTTTTTCAACTAAATTGTACTTCTAGAAGCTTCAAATATGCTAATTCAAAATTACAACTCATTCTGTTATTTTGTTTCTGTTATGCTTAAACAAATATTCGTATTGTGATCTGTTTTGCAACGATTTTGATAATTAAATTTAATATTAGGCGTTCCAAAATTAAACCTGCATAAATCCTAAACTACTTGACCGAATGATTTCTAGTTTGTTATCCGAAGGTAGTAAAGTACTGACAAATCCAAATATGGCCTAATAATTAGGTGTTGACATTGAAAAATTTAATTTTTGTTACGTGGTTTTATGTAGACGATACCGTAAGCAAAATTTAAATATATCATCAATTAGTAGACATTACAACTAGATATTTGGTACCAGTCATATTACCAAACGATCATTTGTGGTACAGTTAGTAGAGGTAATTACCTTTTTTTATACTGTACAAAAAATATAAAGTACAGCTGTAAACAAATATAAACCATTGTCCAAAATGTTTTGGCATGTTCTGAATGACGTACGTAAATCAATTACAAAGTAATTTTTCAAATTTAATGTAAAATTTCATAGTTCCCTGAAATACATTTTTGAAAGCAGAAGGGACACCATATAATACTTTTGTTCCACAGTGAGGTAAGTCCACAAAGAACATTAAAACCATTTTTTTATTTAGCAGTTTTCGGACTAAATCTCGCCCATTATTTTCTCGACTGACACCAAAAAAGTTGTTTCAGCCCCTAGCATATTATATAGAACATTTTAATTTTAAGTTTTAGCATATTTTCAAAATAGCGGTAAAAAATATGCCAAAATAGAGAAAAAAAAGATCTAAAAATGGTTTGAGAGGGTAAAAAAAAAGCTGAATTAATTCCCTTTTACCTTTTTTCGAACCGCTTTTAACGCTTTTTTTTATCAGTCATGAACACTGAAAAAACATCTCTGGGTATAAAATCAAAGTATTATAATTTTAGAGAGTATTTTTTAAAACGTTTGAAAAGAAATTTTATCAGTTTGGTAAGCCAACACATTGTAAAATTACTTGTCATTGTTACTTCTTTTTTTCGGCTTTTTCTATGTGAATAACACATCACTTTTTAAATAATTAAGTATTATATGTTATAGATGAAGGAAGGTGGATGATATTAGAAATTCTTAGGTGGAGCGTAGCCAGAAAAGTTTTGGGAACCACTCGTCTATATTAAAAAAGAACTAATCAAATAATTAAATTTTACTTTCAGAAATACGATTAATTAAAACATAATGATCGAATAAGTAACTTAAATCTTTTTAGAGTTTTATAGTAAATAAATATTTATTTTCATCTGTTGCTAAGAGTTTTCAAATAAGATTTCCAAAACTAATAATATTACAGAGTGAGGAATGCAAATTTTAATATTACTTAACATTTACAGAAAGTACTTACTTATGTAGATAAAATATTATCAGTTAGTAAAAAAGTTAAAACATACTTTGGCTGCTTCAGTAAAAATTATAAAATTGCAAACATGTTGCTTATAGCTCACAGATAATATTATAAAGTATAAATTAAACAATTTTCTAAACTAAACAATAAAGTTTCGTAATAAAATTCTGTAAGTGTCGGAACAAGTTTCATAATCTATGCTTGTCATATGGTTTTTGTTTCTGCTTATAATTTATGAGAATTTTTACATTTTAACATATATTTCGACGTATTTCTTTTTTTTTCAATGGCATTGGTTCAAAGTTTCATACAGTTATTTAGGATGCACCCAGTACATTTAACAAATCTTTCAAAATATTTTAAATTAAATATAATGTTCCTGTATCTGCTTACATAAGCAGATACAGGAACATTATATTTAATTACATACACTCTTCAAATACTTGTGAATAATTATTTTGTGCACGATTGAAAATAGTAAACAAACATTTTTTAAGTT
Organism: Maratus michaelseni; assembly: GCA_963931845.1. Lineage (NCBI taxonomy): Eukaryota > Metazoa > Arthropoda > Arachnida > Araneae > Salticidae > Maratus > Maratus michaelseni. Next base: position 198,593,553 of record OZ007593.1, on the reverse strand, counting down.
TTTGTTTTCTTTTTTAATTTTGAGTATTTCATGTGAGGTATCATTAAACAATGAATATTTGTACTTAAAAGATATACGTCTATAAAGGAAAAAGTTTTATAATGATACATATTGATAATATTTTTAAGAAAAAAAAAATATATATATTGTAAATTTGGCTACTACATTTCGTTGTTCAAATTCAAATGATAAAATGATTTATGTACTGTCAAATTTTAAACCTGGAATATTCATTTTATTTTATTTTTCTTTAAATATGTCTAATGCTCCCAAATTATATAAAAACAATGTAATTTTAGTTTTTTCTTGAAGTTTTTCAGAGAAAGATCGCATTTAAAATTTATTAAATTAAAATGAAACGTAATTTATTTTGTAGATTTCAAAAAACCGAATTATAAAAATATCATCTTAGCCATGATTCATGCAGAATTACACAAATAAAAGAAAGTTTCAGAAATTTTGAAAGTAAATTTAGGGAATGCATTATATATTCTTGAATAATTTACGTGAATTCTCACAATAATACATTATTAATGATATTGCGATGGCAGTATCTGACATTTTTAAAGGATAAAGATGTGGATTTTTATCCTGACGCTAATATTTTCTATAAAATTGTAAATAATGATTTAATATCATAAGTTTTAGATATAAATCATGTATTATATATTACTGAAGAAAAACCATTAACTTTATTGGAATTCTACATTTTTATGTTATGCTTACGTTGTGTATATGAATACAATTCTATACTTTTTGAAAATTGATGATGTTGAATTTTTTTCTAGAATAAAATTGCAACTTAAATCTAATTAAAATCACTAAAGTATAATGTCATTTATAATTGGTAAATATTTATTTTCTAACGAAACAGATATTTTGAATTTAAAATCTTCTTTGGAAAAGAAATTATGCATGAAAATAAATAAGAGAAATAATTTGTAAAAAAGACGAATGTTTTTTAATCTTCGAAAATATAGTATAACAACTTACAAAAATATACAAGAACTTCTTTCGAGTTACCCATGATTACGAAAGCGTTTTTTTATCCTTTGAAACCTCAGAAACCAATGTATTTTCGAAATTTTAAAAAAGCATTTTAAAAACAAAATTTCTTTTCCTTCCAGTTATTTTCGTAAACATATAACAATATTTTTTATAATGCATTAATCAGTTTTCTCAAGCCGGAAATGTATATGAAAGAGTAATAAAATAATATTAATTGTAATTTTAATTTTAATGCAAATAATTTAGTACGTCCCGCTGTTAAACATATCTGTTGAACATGAAAATTTTTACCTTAGAATATATAGCATCCGAAACAACTTTATTCCCGATTCAGAAAACTGATTTTACACTATAAAAACTACTTGGTAATGTTTCCGAAAATCAGCGGCAACAAAAGAAATTTTGTTTTTATTAATGTTTCTTTAAATCTCGAAACTATATTGATTTCTGAGATTTCTAAAGATAAAGAACGCATTCGTGGGTAACTCAGAAGAGAGTATTGTATATTTCCGTACGTAGTTGTATTATATTTGTCTAGATTTTTTAAAAAAATGAGTGTTTTTGAATAAGAATTAGAATTGCGTCATTTTTTTCTGAAATATGTTATGATTTTTGCTAAGTCAAAATTTATAAAACAAAAAGTATAAACCTCTTGAAAAAATGCTTTTTGAAACAATAACTATTAATATATTTTTTTAAGATTGTATTTACAATAGAGTTTTGTACAACAGCTGAAGCTGTTATACTTAAATTTTGGAAAATATATTAGAAACAGTGTTAAGTACATTACAAATGCAAATCCCATTGAAACGCAACATATTTTGCATTTTCCTTCTTTCTGGGTGCAATGAAATACCTTTGTAATTCTATAATGCTTCCTTCATTCAAAAGAAATTCTTTGCCGAGAGTTTTCTTGGAAAATTTCATATGAGTGAACAGCATAAGAAATCATAGTGCCTGTCGCAATATTTAGACTAACGTCAAAGCCATCCATCAAAATAAGAAACAAGTATTTTTGAAAGGTAAACGAAAAATGTTGTGTGTTTTTAAGTACATGAATTTTTGTGTCAAAAAGAATATAAATTCTAAAAGTTTATTTGGCCTGTCACGCATTTTCTCCATTTTCTGTAAGGAAATGCTCTGAAGGCTTAGAATGTATTTTGAAATTTAAATTAGGGATGTATTTTTCATATTTTTTTAAAATCAATAACATAACACGTTTTAAAACCATAGTAAACAACAGAGCTTAAAAAAAATTTTTAACGAAAAAATAATAGCCATATCTATTCAAAAACGTATCCGCATACACACTTCTCTCTCTCTCTCTCTCTCTCTCTCTCTCTCTCTCTCTCTCTCTCTCTCTCTCTCTCTCTCTCTCTCTCTCTCTCTCTCTCTCTATATATATATATATATATATATATATATATATATATATATATATATATCTACACACACACATATATATATATATATATATATATATATATATGTGTGTGTGTGTGTTTGTGTGTACAGATATTTAGATTAAATATTTAAATTTACATATTTAAATCATATTTTAAAAAGAAACTTTAGCCATATACACGTCTCTTAAAGAATTAACAACAATTCTCTTTGGTTATTTCGGTTGAGCTGAAGATTTAAATTTTCTTTAAATTTTATATTATTACCTTTTAAAATAGCCTTGTCATCTATACCTTGTCATCTATAAAGTGATATCCCTTTTAATCATTGTTATTATTGTCCAATTCATATAGTTTATTCATGTATATTAATTAGTTTTAATCAGAACTAGCCGACCCACTAGCGTTTCCCGAGCCCTAGATAACATTGTTAATTGTACCTGTAAAAAAGTGTTGAATTAATATATTTTTCTTCCTGATGGTTTTAGTGTTGGGAATCCTACCGCTTTCGGTAGCGTACAACCTCGAATTTTTATGATATTATATTTTGAAACGAAAATCTCTCCAAGCGCACCTATATTTGGAAATCTCACTGAATTCGATAGCGTACATCCTAAATTTGTATGATATTATATTTTAAAACGAAAATCTATCCAATCGAACATTGAGTTAGGAGCCCCACAGTCTTCGGCAGTGTACACCAGGTGATGCTACGCACAATCAGATCTGTTTTTACACACGACCCTCGAATTTTTATGATTTATATTATGAAACAAACATCTCTTCAGAACTGCCTTATTTTGGGTGCCCTACTATCTTTGGCCTACCTACCTACCTACTAAACACTCGGATTTGTTTAATTTTACATTTTTAAACGAAAATTTATCCAATACTTAATTAAGCATTACAGCATACATAACTGCCGCAGAGCTTACATTACAGCATACATTACAGCATACATAACAGCATACATAACTGCCATACTTTCTTGGACAAAAATACCAAAGAAAAAAAATACACACGTATTCGGAGTACATTTCGGGTTCAAACGGTATCTTTTGTTTAAAAATATATGAAAATTTACTTTTTCAAAACAAAAATTGTTAGGAAGTCAGTTTTATTTTTTATGTGTTTTCTATAAATTTTTTAAATCATGTCCGTTTTCTCGGATAAAAACTAGTCGTTGGGGGCCACCGTAATACTTACCCATCATGGATATACATAATACAAAATATGAAAATAAAACATGTTTAAACTATTTATAAAATGCATTGCAATTCGAATAAAATAGAGGCTTGATGACGTCATAAACTTTAAATGCTTAAACTTTAATTTATCCTAGACTTGAGACTCTACTGTCTTCCGCAACGTACTCTCTTGCGGTTTGTTTTGGCAAACAAACCGCAAGTTTGCATGATTTTATGTTTATTACACGAAAATAGTTTTAAACTAACTAAAACACTCTCGTTATATTGATTGTCGATTTAATTTCTGACATTCAGGTATATTCAACTTTCAATTCTTATCAAAATTAAAAATTAAAAAACGCGTCACCCCTCTTACTATTTTAAAACCCGAAATAAAATCTTCCAGTTTTAAAAAATTGCTCCGAAAGTAAAATTTTCTTAAAACACGAAATGATATCTGCGAAATGACTGAGGAAAACAGGGTGTCTAGAAATTTTGTGAAACGACTTCGGGGAAATATATATATATATTTAAATAGTAAATATCAAAACATTTTTAACCAAAGATGTCATTAGAACCGTTAGATGTCATTAGAACCGTTAGATGTCATAAGTCACTTTTTCTGTTTTCATTGTACAGGGGGATTTTTTTTAAAGTTGTGAAAGTTAAACCCTATAACAAAAGAACCATTGATCCAAATGACCTGAAATTTCACCAATATTTAGGTGTAGTTAAAAAAAATTAAAATCGCACCGACAGATGGCGCTGTAGGTTAACGTCAACTGGTTTCCTTCGTCTGCCGGGTTTTGGGTTCAGTGAACAAGTCTGTTCAAGTTTCAAAACCATCTTCCGTAAGTCTTCTGTCGTCATTGGACCTTTTTTCAATTCTTAAGTGTCCTAATCTCCTAAGAGCAGTTCCTGCGCTGTCATTATTCTGATAATACAGTTTCACTAACAATGCACGGTTCGTCAATGACACAGCCATTGCGAGGATAACCGTTGAATAATGAACACGAGGTGTGCGTGCTTGACCTTTTTAGCACCACTGTTCGTGTGGCGTGCACAAGCTCGTCTCCCGACTTTACTGTACAGACATCGCCATCTGTCGGTGGGATTTTAAGTTTTTTTTAACCGCGTTAAAAAAATTACCATTGCTTTGGGAGCACACTAGTGAAATTTCAGATCATTTGGATCAGTGGTTCTTTTGTTGTAGGGTTTTACTTTCACAACTTTAAAAAAATCACCCTGTATTTCCACCCGGGAAAACAAGATGATATTTGAAAGCTGCAGAAAACACAGAAAATATAAAACTATCACTAAATCAACCTACAAGCTACATACAAGCTATAGATATATATAGATATATACATTCAAAATACAAAATATTAACATTTTTTAAAACGAAGATACCGTTAAAACCGAAAAGGTAATTTCCAATACGTGGTTTGTTATTGTTGTTTTGTATTTCTCTTCGAAAAACCGGGATGGCTGTTTCAGAATGCAGAAAAAAACTTAAAACTCGAAAGCAAATTGCAAAACCCAAAAATAAACTTTACATCAACCTTTAGTAAATATATTTTTTTAAATAGTAAATATTACTATTTAAAGGAAAAATAACACATCGTTAGAAACGAAAAGGTGCTCAATATAAATTGGCATATTTTTATTTGATTTGTTTTGTATTACTTACCCATCATACGTAGTATAGTGCCCATCATATGTAGTACGCACCATACGTAGTATAGTCTTGTAATCGTTTTGAAAATCGAAAATAAAATTTTGATGGATTTACACGTTTCAGACACTGGAGATTCCGAAAAAACATATAAAAAAAAATGTCGTCCGTCTGTTTGTGTGTGTGTCTGTAAACGCTCTATCTCCCAAACAAATTGAAATAGAGACTTGAAATTTGGTATGTACTTAGTACGTAATAATGGGAAATAGCTTATCGAATTTCAGTAACTTCGATTATCCGGAACTATTTTCTTGGGACTCTCGAAATATTCGTTCTGATAAAAGGTATATAAATATTTTCGAAATTATTTATATGCAGAAGTGAATATAAAAGACAATAAAAAACAGAAATTTTGTATAAAGAATGAAGTCGATCGGATAATTAATTGACGAGATATTTGTAATCAGTTTTTCCACTGTGTTCGATTTTTCATGACTCTGTATTTATTCAAAATTCAATTCAAATATATTGTTTAATTGGAAAGAGGCGCTTAATTCGACGCAGTAAACCGTTAGGTAATATTACTATCAATTTTTAGTTATAAAAATGTTTCTTTTACGCATTTCAGTAATAGAGAATTTAAATTTTATGACGTCATCAAGCCACGATTTTATTCGAATTGCAATGCATTTTATAAATAGTTTACACATTTTTAATTTTCATATTTTATATTATGCGTATTCATGATGGGTAAGTATTACGGCTGCCCCCAACGACTAATTTTCAACTTTGTACTGGAGAATGACACTTTAAAACTGAAAAATTAAAATTAAGAGTGAAAAAATAACACCTTGTCCAACTGTGGATTTTTTTTTAAATCGTAAATATTAGTATTTAATTTAAGAAAAGATACCGTTAGACCTGAAAAGGTACAGCAAAAATGTTGTGTTATTTTTTTTATGTTTTGTAATTCGATTGAGTTTCAAGCAATTGCCATTTTAAAATGCAGAAAACTCTGCTTGAAGACCCGAGGAGAACATTTTTCAATTGAAACTTTAGTATGCAAAGCAAAGATTATAAATCTGGTAGGAATATTTTTTTTGGAAAATTTACCAAAGCAAAACACTGTTTATTAGTAATTTAATAATTTCTATATCACATTTTATATAACTTTTTAAATAGAATTGTTTTACTTAATTTGTTCCTTATGCACTGTATAAGATTAGATAATTCTAAAAGCTGTTTTTATATTATTGAACGAAAAAGTTCGATTGAACTTGGGATCTCTTGGCTGTAGCTGCAAATGCTCTACCAACTGAGAAATTCCGGGTTCGAATCCTGGCACGGGCTTTTTCGCTCAGTTGAGAAGATTGCATCTCATATGATTTCATTACCAATTTGAATGATTGTGTCAAAATTAATCCAGTGTAATCAAGTTTTCAGCGTTTACTGGAGGTCCGCAATTACCTGTGATTCATTCTGTTGTGCTGATTCATATATCAAACCACATGTTATGATCATTAATGTTAACTGGGTGAATTAGTTCAGACACATTCGTCTCGGATTTCTCAATTGGTAGAGCATTGCAGCCAAGAGACACCGAATTCGATTCCTGGCCCAGACTTTTTCGCTCAGTTGGTAAGATTACATATCATATAATACATATAGTATTTAATTATATTTACTATAAGTGTAACTATACATTACAAGATTACTCAAACTTACTTCACACTCATAACCACTTAAATGTGTTCAACAGGCGAAAACAAATTATATCGTCGTTTGTCCGTACGCAACACCAGAAAGCACACTATTTCATTTTCTTAGAGTGACTCATAATTTTCAAAACAATTATAGAATATCTATACTATTAAAGGCTGCCAAGTGTATGCAGGGCCCGCTGAAGACATAAAAGTAGGGGCAGCCCGAAGTTACTCTGCCCCTCCCCCCCTCTACCAATATCTTTGTTATTTACTAAATCCTTTTTTGGTATACTGCAACAATTTGAAATTTTGCCATCCAAATTTCGAGTAAACAACAATTTAGAAAGAGCGAGTTTCTTAGATAAAAATTTCGTAAGGAAAATATGCATTTTTTTACCCTAATTTTTTTTTTTTTTTTTTTTTTTTTTTTTTTTTTTGTAAAAAGTTATTCTGAAAAGTAAATTTGGGGGCCCCTTTGTATTTCTTTGGGTAAGCACGGGCTTCTCAGGCCTATTCGGTGAACAGGCCCTGAGTGTATGTATCTTTTATATATGCAAGTCAAGGTTAAAGTGCAGGAATCCCAATGAGTTTGCATACGTCAGATATCTTTAAATTTTGCTTATTTTTCAGGGAAGCGGTCACAGCCATACTTTTTTTGAGCTTCGAAATTTATTTATTTATGTGCTTTGTGGGAAAATGTGACTACATTTCGGTCAAAACGTGTTTCTCTTACAATTAAGAAATATTTTTTGTCTTCTTTATTCGAAATTTTGCGCAAGGCTATTTTCCACGATAGGTTTTTGTTTAACTATTTTGAGGATTACCTTTTTACATGATAAATGTTTGATTAAATATTCTTTTCATTTAACAGTTTATTAGTTGCTTTTAATTTTTATCATTTCAGAGATACTGTTTCAATCTCTATTCAAAATATAGTACATTTTCTCCTCTTTTCAATAAACTTTATTTTGAATAATAGATTTTTAATTTGAAAACTGATCACAATATTTAAGTTTTGTGGTCTCGAAACGTATACATCAGTAATAGCGTCACCTTTGTTGATTGTCATTTTACGTAAGATGCAGGTTCTTTTCGAAATACTAAGCCATTCATTCCTTTCTTCAGGAATCAAATCTTGATAAAATAAATAACTTGTTCAGTTATTGTGTAAAATTTTGCAACAGATACTCAAAACCTTTTCTTTAAAAACTTAATAAAGACTATTTATTTACAGAATCAACAAGTTATTAATATTTTATCACACTTAATTCAGAGTTCAATTATTACCGACATTCGGTTCAAAAATCAAAGTTACATCTTCTCTTTCCGAAAGAACAAAATCAGAGTAAACAAAAAAAGGCCGTTGCCACTAGCAACAGACAAAAGGCTAGTCAGACAAAAATCGTCTGATAGCGCCAGGGAGGCAATCGTAACAACATGTATAGTGGGTGTCCCTGTTATAATGATTGTCGTATTAACTATTTATGGGCAGGTAGAAGGACAATGGACAAGTTTGTGCCACAGAAAGAGATGGGTCACCTTCACAAGGATCATTTTGAAAACGCTCTACGCTAGTTTATATTTTTTAAGTTTTGAAGATGAAAATTATTTGCTAATTTTTAATAATTCAAACTCATCTCTTTTTTGCTAAAAGTATAATTATTCAGTTCAATTAGTTTTTGTTTTTGAATACATGAGAAACAAAATGTACCAATATTTTATGACTAATTCAATTTAACATCCGCCATTCTAACTGCCATCTAGGCGTCACTAATGACTTCCGCCATTCTCTATTTCAATAAAAATGGTATAAAAGAAACACATTAACAATGGAAAACTTTTTTAAATGTAGCATTTTTTCATGTTCTTTCGTTTTCTACTTTTAAAAATATCTACTCCCAGTAACAGTATAATGATTCTAATATTCATCTTTGCAAAGATACCGTCTTTGAAAGTTTCAAATGCAGGAAATGCATACGAAAACATCTCGCTTTTCACATTTTACTGACTAATATAAGAGTCATCTATCAAGAAAAAGAAATGGAAATTAGAATGATGACATGTGTTCTAATTATTAGACTGAAACTATACTTGATAAATTAGACAGGTGCAAAATAACATATTATTTCTTTCTGTTTTAAGTATAAGAATACGTTTTGATAAAAATTTTAAATGTATTTCATTTCCAATATCTAAATATATGAAATAACTTTAAAGTGGAATAATAAGTCTAAAGAACTTTTGATTCTTTTTTCATTTGTAATGTATGTAGTAAAAAAAATACATAATTGATTCAGATGTTAAATTTTATGCTTTAAAAATAAAATAGATTCGTTAATTTCAAAAAATTTACAATTTATAAAGTCTTAAGAGTTGACATTTTCTGGTACATATGAGGGGACATAATGCTAGTGAAGTAAGTAAAAAAAAAATTTGAAAATCGAGATAACCATATTTTCACTGAATGTATATTAATATTTGTTCAATGTGCCAGTCAAATAAGTAATAGTTCATTTAGGAAGTTGCTTGAGGGCAAACCAAGTTGAACCACTCAATGCAAAGGAAATAGAACGAGATTCGCAAAACCCTTCATTTCTCAAATCACTAAATTTTGACTTACTCTACTTTCGATCTAACCCTTTCATATTACTAACTTATTTCTTTAAACTATCTAATGTTGTGAATGTAAATATAATATAACGAAGCATGCCTATGAATACAAGATTAGCAAAACCCTTCATTTCTCAAATCACTAAATTTTGACTTACTCTACTGTCGATCTAACCCTTTCATATTACTAACTTATTTCTTTAAACAATCTAATGTTGTGAATGTAACTATAATATAACGAAGCATGCCTATGAATACAAGATTAGCAAAACCCTTCATTTCTCAAATCACTAAATTTTGACTTACTCTACTGTCGATCTAACCCTTTCATATTACTAACTTATTTCTTTAAACAATCTAATGTTGTGAATGTAACTATAATATTACGAAGCATGCCTATGAATACAAGATTAGCAAAACCCTTCATTTCTCAAATCACTAAATTTTGACTTACTCTACTGTCGATCTAACCCTTTCATATTACTAACTTATTTCTTTAAACAATCTAATGTTGTGAATGTAACTATAATATAACGAAGCATGCCTATGAATACAAGATTAGCAAAACCCTTCATTTCTCAAATCACTAAATTTTGACTTACTCTACTGTCGATCTAACCCTTTCATATTACTAACTTATTTCTTTAAACAATCTAATGTTGTGAATGTAACTATAATATAACGAAGCATGCCTATGAATACAAGATTAGCAAAACCCTTCATTTCTCAAATCACTAAATTTTGACTTACTCTACTTTCGATCTAACCCCTTGATAGTACTAACTTATTTCTTTAAACTATCTAATGTTATGGATGTAACTATAATATAACGAAGCATGCCTATGAATACATTAAATTCATTCCTGTGATTTTTTTTTTCCAATAAAAATATTTACTTTATTTTTGGAAATGGGAAAAGTGCTTCCTGTAATTATTTAAAAATATATTTTTAACATTTCATATTGATTTTTGCAGTATGTTTTTTTTTAAGTGAACATAACGGACCTAAAGACTCCTTACAGAGTGCTTAAGAAATGCGGTCACCAGGTCGCAACATTTTCTATCTGGTGAGCAAGTTTTTAATGTGACTTTTTATTTATTTGGTAGCTTTAAATACAAAAATGTATAAAGCTACCTATTGCAGCCGTTCGGAGGAAAGCGATTACGGAAAATTTCAGTATATTTTCACCGAGCATGACCCCCAGGCCCCAAAACGACCCTCCGTTCAAATGTTGATATATATATATATATATATATATGAACTATGTCCTACGATAACACTCCAAATTTATAAATCAATTTCGATGAAACTAATTCTGTGTATTAAGCTGTCCAATGTCTCGACCGAGTTCGTTGGTCAGCTTGGTCCATCATCTTGTTTCAAAACGGCAGCCACTGAAATATTTCAAACCAAAATAAATATACAAAAAAGTTAAAAATTCAAATTAATTTTCCGTTTAAGTGTTAGGCCTTGATATAAGCATTCCGGAGCAATTTTTTGCTTTACCACTATCTTAAAAAATGGCTGAGATAGAGTAGTTTGAAATTCTCGTGTGGCTGACCATTTTGAAACAAGATAGAACATTACAAAAGATCAACGATTCACTCTGAGTTTTAGTGAACGCGATTTCTCGCTAATTTTTAGCTTTCGTTGTTGCAATCATTTTCCCAATCATACGCATAAAACTATATATTCATATCCGTCAGTGCCAAATTCCCGCCAAACTTGGCGGCACTTGGCAAAATATCACCAAATTTGGCGACCAAAAATAATTCTTCATAAATGAAGCCAACTTGGCTATAGTTGACTAATTTGGCAAGTTTCTTATTCAAATTCGGTATTAACGAATATTCTGTTATCGGATTCTTCGCATTTTCTTTGCATTTGCTTGCTGTTTCGGGTAACATTAGCTAAAATTTTAAAACGAAGATATATGAGAGCTACCTTTTCCTCCTGTACAGGCCGGAAGGACATTTATTTATTTATTTATATTTCTTTTTACAAAAATTGATCTAAGAGATGAACACAAATGGTTTCATTTGCTCTTCTGTCTTACGTTTAATCGAAGAGCCAAGTTTAAAAGCATTTAATTCTCATCTTATGTACAGAAAACGTCTTTCATTTCCCGTGAAGCCAGCTAGCTTGTCACGCGATTAGTATGTGGGAAGAGGGGAGGGAGATTTCAATAAAACAGTAAGAAATCGTGATTATCTAGCCTCTGTGGAGACATCTAAAATAGGATACAATGCTAAAAAAATTTCAAGGTTTCTTTTTGTTTGAAATCAGATTTTTGTATTTCAGAATTAAAACTGATTAATCTATCACATTCATTTTAATGAATAACAACATCTAAGTTAAGTGATTATAATTAATTCATTTGGTGCAAATCTATAAAATTGAAGTAAACTTTCAAGAATAAATATTTCCATTAAAATTAAATAATATGTATTTTCTTAAATATTTCTCCAATGCGTAAAATGCATGGTGCTTTTATTATCTGCACACTGCAGACATTGCACAATAAATAGTGGCCAGCCTGGTTTGGAGACGATTGTCTAGTCTATTTGACGTGAAAGTGGGAGTATATCATATTGAGTAATTTACAGCCTTGAAGCCTTTTGAGGCCTTTACAGTATTTCTTTTTTATTTCAGAGGTATATAACATTGTGAAGTTTTATGAGAAAACTTATTTTATATTACCTTACTAGCTGATCAGCTCGGCTTTGCCCATTTCGACAAAAAATAATACGAAAAGTGAAATCACTCTAATAGTCGATGCACGAAACCGATCCTCTGGTAACTCTTTGAATTTTTAAATTAAATAGATGGACCCTGAAGACGAAGTAAATTCAATACCACCCCCTCAAATGTCTGGATCATTTGATTCAAAGCGGGTCAGTTTTTGGTAAAAAAAAATGGTTACCGTTAGATTTTTACAATTTTCATTTTCGGAATCAGAAAAATAAACTACGTACTGACTGTGAGTTTCAATTTAATAACTCCAATACATTTATTAATATTCGATGATGCGTGAAAATGAAATTATTTCGTTGTCTGTGATTATCAAATTGGTAACTTTCTTTTGCAGTTTCAATGAAAATAGCTAATCTCTTTGTACTAAAATAGCTAATCTTTTAGTTCCTCCACTAGGGAACCATTCTGTTATTTCCGACACATGTCTCCGCTACCTACGAAACCGTGTATAGCAGACGTGCTGCGAATGATCAGAAAAATCTTTTAGATCCAGTTTTCACCACCAGGTGGAGCATTCTGTTCTAAATAAACCTCTATCCGATCGAAACTTCAACACTCTCTCCCGCTGCTTACGGCACCGTCTAGATGAATATATGTTAGTTGTAAATGAAAATCTGTTAGTTCCACTTTCCACCGTCATGGAGTACCAAATCTATGTCTTAATTACTTAGCTATATCTTAATTAGTTCATGTTTAGTTGAATAAACCGATTCCTGTTTAAATCGGGCACATAGAACCTGCGAAAAAAATCTCCCCCCCCCCCCTTGGATATTCATAAATGGTGGTAACCAAGGCCTGAAAAAAATGATACCGAAGTTTTAGTACCTGGGAGACATCGGAAGAATGTTAGAAAAGATGTCGTTTTAATCGGACCAAGATAAAATGCAAAATATTTTAGTTACATTTTCCACCGCCAGGTGGCGCACTCTGTTTTAAACAAATCTCTTTCCGAACGGAACTCCGACTCGTGTCCCCGTTGCTTACAGCACCGTATAAAATATGTGCTGCGCGCGCGCTAAAAATCTTTTAGTCCCACTTTCCACCGCTAGGGTGCAACAAATCAATGTTTTAATTAGTTATCTATATCTTTGTACATGTTATCCTGAATGAATCAATGCTCATTAAAATCAGGGCCTTTGTTTGAATCTGACCAATTTTAAATGAACAATATTTTAGTCCCACTTCCTACCGCTCTGGGTTACCTCTGTTCTAAATAAAACTCTTCCCGATCGAAACTCCGGCACGTATCCCTGTTGCCTACGACACTGTATAGCAGGTGTTTTTAGTTTTATTTTCTACCGCCAGGTGACGCCACATCTGTATCTGAATTATTTATCTATATTTTAATTAGTTCGTATTAAGTTAAATAAACTATTTATCATTTAATTTGGGTCCATAGAACCCAATAAAATACCCCTCACTGGTATTAGTGTTCAGAAATAGTGGTAAACAAGTGCAGAAAAAAAGATCCCGAAGTTTATCTAGTTCGTGGAGGACCTGAGAAAAGGTTTCGTTTGATGACAAAATGACTTTTTCTTTCTTTTCTTTTCTTTTCTTTTTTTATTACTTTTGACATACAAAAACAGTAAGTTATCGATGCCATCATCTGAACTCAAATACATAAATGACTTCACTTACATGAAACAACTCTCAAAATCGCATAAAACAAATCGCAAAAAAATCACAAATCACTGTTAGAATTGCAATCAACTGACGACATTTTCATCTGTCAATTACAATTGCCTGGTTGGCTCCATCTGTGCCTACAATCCTATCAGCTAATAATCACAGTTGCCCTCCAACGGTGTTTCACTTCTAGTGAGAGATTTGTGATATCACCCAAATCGGGATAATTAATAAATCACCCTTTCCTTTAAAATCATGATTTTTTATCAGCCAATAATTATCAACTCTCTCCAAGTAAAAAAGTCCTTCCGGCCTGTACCGGGAGGAAAAGGTAGTTTTCATAGTTCATGTTTGTAGAAGATTTAATCCCGGTTTTCGTTAAAACTGAAGTTGAATGCAAATTTTATCATGAGAGCTACAGCATAACAAAAATCAGATTGCTTCAAAATGTCAGCCGCCCTAGATTTTCAAACTGCCATATCTCAACCACTTTTTAAGATAAAAACAATACAAAAATGTTCTGGAATCCTTGTATCACGATCTAACACTTAACCGAAACATCTATTTCAATTTATGATTTTTATACATCTTTTTAAATTTTTTAATTTTTTTTTTAAATAACTTGCCGCTATTTTGAAAGAAGATGTCGCATGAAGCTGTCCAATGAACTTTGTTATGTTCTGTACAAGTTACATTCATATCGGTTCATAAATACGAGAGTTACAGAAAAAAAATATGAGATTGTTTCAAAATCTCAGCCACCTTAGATATTCAAACTGCCACATTTCAGCCATTTTTTAAGATATAGACAATAAAAAATTTTTCCCAAATCTTTGTAACACGTTCTACTACTTAAAAGAAACAAATATTTCAATTTATAATTTTTTTAACATCATTTTGATTTTTAAAAAAAATTTAAATTTTTGCTGGTTGCCATTTTGAAACAAGATGTCGGATGAAGCTGGCCAACGAACTCGGTCGAGACTTTGGTATGTCCTATAAACATACTCAGTCACATCCGAATCGGCACATAAATAATAGAGTTACAGCATGACGTACGTCAGCTATATATATATGTATGACGTTTCCACTGTAAATCACACTATAAAGGCCAGAGGTTTCCTCCTTGGAATTTGCAGTCCTAGCGTCAATATTTTGAATTCATGGTGTGCTGACTGAAGGAAAATCATAAGGCAGTTGATTCCAATCCGTATTTTATTAGAATCCAGAAAAATTCTGAGGCTATGCTTTTACTAGTTCACATGATAATTCTATGCAGAATGATTTTCAGTACCAAGAGAGGCTTCGTGAATTAAATTAAATACTCGAAGAAAACACAAGATGTTACTAGGCAGCGTCGTAGATTCTATCGGCGGCAACGGGGATTTTATTCCATGGTCGCGAGACACGCGCCGGACCTCCGCTGCATCATGATCCCAGGCCCAAATCTGCGCTCAAGGCGGCAAAACCCTGCATATAACCCTTCTCCAACGCTCACAAATACAGAGCCGTCAAAACAGTCTTTCGACCAATAGTACCACGGAACACCACGGAACTTTATTTCTTTGGCGCTATGATTTGAAGGAGATTAAAACTTCAGACTGAAAAACCGCGGGAATGATATTCTAGGCTTGCTCCGGAAAAAACCTGATTCTTTCGAACAAATAAGAAAAAAAAAATACGGATGTTTCACTGGGTTTGGGCAGAATGCCAAGATAAAATATTACATTGAAACTGAGATTAGCTTTTATATTTTGAGAAATAATACTTTTTTGCCAGAAAACACAGGGAAATAAAAAGAAAAAGATATAAGTTGTTTATTCGAGAGAATTAAAATATTTAGCTGGGAAAGTAATATTTTAAAAGAATTAAATTTTAGGATGCGTATTTTAATGGAATAAAAAGTGTTTAATTTTAACAGAACAGCATCTAGAGCCATTTTTTAAGATAATGAATTTAGAATAAAGAATTTTTAGCTATGCGGGATTTTGACAATATAAATACTAGAACGAGAAAATAATTTAGAATAATGGGAAATAAACAGAATTATAGAATTGATGAGGCCAACGGCGACAAAATTCTAATTTATTTGTAATATATATATATATATATATATATATATATATATTTGAATGGAGGGTGGTTTGGGGTTCTAGGGGTCATGATCGGTGAAAAAAAAATTGGAACTGCTTTCTTCCATACAGCTGCAATAGGTAGCTTTTTGTAATGAAAACTACCTAAAAGAGAAAAAAAAATATGATTCTGAGCGTAACTGAATTCGAAACTGGAGCAACCACCGAACCAATCAAACATTCTGGGCAAAATCTGTTAGTGTCAAGGGAAAAAAATCGCCAAAAAATCCAAAATTTTTCTACGAATTCCGAATAAACTTTATTGAAATAAGGATAAAATTTACTATATTGTGCTAAAAGTTTGGAAGCCGAATTCCTGTTACTAATGCGGAAAAATTGCTGCAAAACGGGAAAAAATGCTAAAAATCGCATAAAAAATTAAATAAAAAAAATCTATTCCAAAATTCCAAAATCGGGCTTTGAGGTGCAAAACCACATGCTTAGAAGTACCTTCCCACCAAATGTTGTAGCTCTGCGTGCAGCAGTTTCTTCAGAACACAGCATGGAAACACACAAACACACAAAATTCCTTCTTTATTATGGTTAAGGATTAAATTATGTACTATTCTAAATTATGTAAATAACATAATATGTCTAAACTCTGATTGTTATTCTTGTTTTTTTTTTCAACTAATTCATAATGTGCTTTTGGAAAATCAATGAGGGGGGGGATGCGGTGAAAATATTTGTTACTGGCTACTAGAATTTTAAGCTGCCTACCAGATTTTATCAAATTTGTAAATCCCTGCTCATATGTATTGATAGATATGTGTAATAATTAAGAACACGCATTTTAAAAAAGGGCACATGTTCATTAATCTACAAAATTATAAGATAACGATGAACGAAAATATATGTATTAACATCTTACTGATTTATTCACAATCCCAAAATGCGTGCTTTATCATTAGAGAAATCAGAAACCAATATTTCGGCCACATTAAAAGAAGAATTTTCAATATCAAAGTTTCTTTTGCTGCCACTGATTTTGGGAAACCTATCTAACTGAGTACTTTTGTAGTGTATTAATCTGTTTTCTCAAACCGGAATATATTGGTTTTTAAGATGCTATACATTCTCAGTTAAACATTTTCGGATATGTAACTGAATTTATACACATAAGAGTAAAAAAATAATATTAACTAGATGGAACTCGTCAAAACTTGATGACAAACAATTTATATGAATTACAATTTTTTATATGTATATTTAATCTAATGTTTGATCTAATTATGTATTCATAATTAATATAATAATGACGAATGTCTGATCTAAAATGTTTAGACTTTTCATCATTTCCCATACATAATTTTTTAATGTTCTCAGTCATGTTAAAAGATGGTAAGCTATTTTTTCCAGAAAAAAGAACAAAGACAAAAATATCCTGCTGTGTTTTTTTTCACATGAAAATGACGTGCATTGCAGTAAGTACATCGAAGTGATAAAAAAAACAATAGGAAAAGGCTCCACATCACAATCAGAACCAGAAAGAGAACATATGTAACCATTACTAAACGGCATTTTGGAATTGGAAAATTTTTAAACAGTAGTTTGCTACTGCGCACGTTTTCCGTCAGATTCCCAACGACCACATAACAACCTCTTCCTTTTATATCTCTTTAAATAATGTTTTTTTTTTATTAACTGAAATTTTTAACATATGAAAATTCCCTTCATCCAAATTACCGGAAAAACGCAAATTGTTAACAGTATTTCCCGAGCCATAATTTAGAGTTTCAGCACTATTTTGAAGGTAGACACGAAACAAACAATCCATATACAACTCTGTAACGCAAGTTAATTCAACACTATCACCATATTTACCATCGCTAGAAAGTAAATATGAATAATCCTTGGGTGTAAAAATTGGCAAACTTTATGATGGATCACAAATAATAAAATCTTTATAATATTCCGACTGATTCACAATTTCAGCCACAAATTCTAGCCTTAAATCAGGGTGCTTATTCTGTGAATTATAAAAACAAGCGGCAAAAATTCTACCTTACGTCAGAATATAGATTGGCCACCCACGGCTTTTATCGTTGAGATTTTTTCAGCCAAGTCTAACTTGTCCAAAAAAAAAAAAAAAAAAAAAACTCTGTTTGTTAGCATAATCCAGCTTCTCCCCTTTAGAATTTAGTTAGTGCTCTAAAATTTTTGTGATGCTGGTAGAATATATTAGGAACGAAAACACCAAGTTTTAAACAGACTCGATGACTAGAAGTATTTTTAAGAAATATATAAGTGAAAAGAAGTGGCTCCAATCGGCTTAGGTGTGGCTAAGTAGATGTTGTTTACAAATGCGCTGGCTTAATGACACCCTTTAAACTATTTTTAATGGTTCAAGACACTTTAACACTTAATAGATAACTTAAAAAAGTAATGAAAAGTTCTATGATAGCAGCTTTTATGATTGATACAGCTAAGAGAAGTTGTTTAACAAACGACGAGTGAGCATTAATTCACTAAGGGATGACTAAGGGATACAATTTAAAAGGGGTGCCCCTTTTGCGCCCCTCTGACGGGCGAGCTCCCCGAGAGATACGTGAAAACCGAGGGCGCCAAAATAAGCGGGGTTTGCAGGTATTTTTGGTGAACTTTTGGAGCTATCCAGCCTATAGGAACAGAGAAAAATGGGGAAAACTAAAATAATTATGAGAAATTGAAAAAAATAAATAAGAAAAGTGCTTCTAACAGGAAGGGGAGAGAGAAGGAGGGGGTGGAGTAGGACCAGACAAGAGTTCTTGACGAGATCAAACTTTTGATTTGTTACATGATGGGGTTTGAACACCTTGAATATCCCCCCCCCCGGGGTGTAACTCCGTTCCTACCAATTAAATAACATAAAACAAATTAATTAATACAATTAAATGAGTGTGTTTAATAAAATAATGTGTGAAAATTGGGTTTTCTCGCCAAAATGGCGAAAAAAAATTACGCCAATCCCGGTGCGTCTGCGACATCTCTACCATTAAATCATGTAAGGGTATTTTTTATTTAATAAATAAAATTTATTAATGTTTAAAACAAATTTATGAGTGGTTTAATATATTTCAATCTTTTTGTATTAGTTTTATTGTTTCAGCAATTGTTATAAGTAAATAAATTGGTGACTTGATATTTTTAGAATGTAATCGATCTTCGTTTACAATTCTACCTTGCCTAGATAGCTTGAAGTTGCGGTCAGAGACAGACTTCAATTTTGGGCAGAGGTTCAGCGTGCTCTGGCGAATGACTTCATGACGTCATTCGCAAAAGTAAAAGTTTTATTAAAAATTACGGCTAATTAATTAAATTTTCGAACAAACGAATGTACGATAACGAATCTGTGTTCAAATATCTTTCATTTAAAAAACGAATGATGTAAATTGATGCAGTAGTTTGATCTCATGGACTGTCGAAAGAAAACGCTTTTTAATACAAGAAAAGAACGCGTTTTAAATATATAAACCAGATGAAACCCGTCAAAACTTCACGGAAAAAATATTATAACAATATCAGTAAAATAAGCTTCTTTATTATTTAAGAAGAGGTGCGTATGAAACAGTCTTTCAAATAATTTATATTAAAAGTTTTTTCCCCCAGTGAAATACAGTGCTATTTCCGATGCAAACTCCAAAAAAAAAACAATCCGTAAACAACTGTGTAATGCAAATCAGTTTCACATTACCGCCCTATTCTCCAAGGCAAGAATTAAATGATAGAAAAATACACTAAATAATATTTGTGCAGTATTTTATGGTACACAGAATAAGATATATTTAATGTCTGCTTATAAAAAAATTACAAATTATAATAAATATTATGTTAAATTTGCATCTTTCATAGTGTCATGATGTCATATATGAACTTAAACATACTATTATTTATCCTGTGAAATACGAAATATTAAAAATAATATATGTAAAAACTATAGCATAGTCTGATACATTTTGTAATATATCTATTGAATATAAAAGAACTAATACCATGTGTTCCCGAAAGTAATCAACTCTTCTCAACATATAATAATAAATTACTTTTAAGATAATACCAAATGAGTGTAACACGAAAATAGGTGTAAAAATATATAGAACGGTAATAAACACGAGCAAGAAAAATATGAACAAGAACAGACAACTTGAAGCTGCTAATAAAAAAAAAATTCAATATTCCACTATTACAATTAAAAAACTTCACAGTTGTACTGTTACAGTACAAAAAAATCACTATTATATTATTACAGTTGAAAAACTTTTCTATTCCACTGTTACATTGAAAAGTTTCACTATTACTAAAATTTCAATTTTAAAACTTTACTCTTCTCTATAAACTTCACTACTTCCAAACTATAACTAAACTTCACTACTATGACACCATATTCTATCCTACTCGAGAAAATATGGGGAGGACACAAATTGTCTCAAAATATGAATTCCAATAGGTTTCGCAAGATATGCCAAACATATATAATCCAAATGTGTAACAAAATTACGAGCATATTATATTCCAAAAACTTTTAAAGTATATTAGGCTGCTCAATATCTCATGCATCATTTATTCAAAACGTAATATTGAAATCCCAGCAAAGAAATCATGTTTTCCTTTTATATTAATTAAAACTTTATTTTAAAGTATTTTGACTTTTTATAAAAACGGAGAATCAATCTGCCAAAAGGGAAAAATGACGTAATATGTTTTCTTTATGATAAAAATGTATCGGAAATCTGATGGGATTTGAATAAATTATGTACGATAGATCTTTCCTAATACATTTTTCTGTAGTATAAAGCCGAATTATCTGCAAAACTTTTTTTCTTTTCATCGATATATGCTATATATTTTTAAAAAATTAAAAAATTTAAATGTAAATGAAATGTAACTAAAGTTTTGCGTAAAGTTTAATATAAAATAACTTTCTTAGTTAAAGGCTTACAAAGCAGATTTCATTATTTAAAAAAATGAATAAGTACTAATTAAACTTCATTAAGCATAATTTAAGTACGTACATAAAAGTAGCATTTGAAAAGTACTGCAAGGCATTGTGAAAAATATATTGAAATACTCGTAAAAAGGCATAAAATTGTTTTTTGTCAAAAAAATATATATTTTTCTTTTTCTAACAGAAGCATGAAATGATTTTTTTGTTTACTGTAACCTCAGAAAAAACTTTTTTTTTTTAAACTTGATACTTTTTCCATAAATATTTTATTATTTTTATTTAGGCAAGAATATCAGTTTATGGGAATTTTATAAAAGCTCTATCAATTTAATGCTTTATCAATTATTTATGTAAAGAGACTAACGATACATCTAACTATAAATAATGCCTTTTTTATTGGATGTACAGAGACATGATGTAAGCGTATACTTTTATCTATATAATAGGTTTCAATACTCAGATAAATTTATTATGGTGCAAAACACAAAAGATTGAACTTAAATAAACGCTGTGGAAATTTAGTTTATTAAAAAAGGGGGTGGGCTAAGTTACATATATTAATGATAAACTGCGGAACAGTACATATAATAAAAATAAAATTACACGTGTGAATATAAATGCAAAAAAAATGAAAAAATAAAATAAGCTAAAATGAGATTAAGATAATATACTACCAAACAAAACATTTCAAAATAAATAAAAATATTTGTAAAAACAGCAAACATATTTGATATTGTGAAAAGAAAAATAAATTTATAAATAAAATTGTAAAATCGGAGCTAGTTAGTGAGAAAAAAGTTTGAAAAATAGCAGTAAGTATGAAATTCTGAATGCGTTTTAGATTAATCAGATGACTATGTAATATGATTCAGAGTGATAAGATATGTAATTTTATTATATATTGTTGGCTGTTAGGCCTATACATTGTCAATGATACTAATTACTAAGACATATCGAAGAAACGCAGAATGTTTGAAATATAAAAAGATAAAGAAAAAAATGAATTACAAATTAATAAAAATAGATACAGAACTAAATAATTAATTAAAACAGCTCACCAAGCAGAAAAAATGATTTAGATGAGGCTGGATATAATCTTAAAATATCTAAGAACAGTGATCTTAGAGAAAATAAATAGCACATACTGCCATATATTGTGGGAATAAAGAACTGCATTACAATAGACTAAGTGTGAAACAAACAAGTGGATAAAAAAAAATATCGAAATTACAAGAAATTGAGATCGAAATAAATTGAAGAAAAACAGTGTACAGCGAAGTTACTAACTTTCACCATTTAAAAGCTATAGAAAGATAACATAAGAGATTTTGAAAATACAAAATACATATTATTGTGTTCTGTAGTTCTATATGTCGTCAATAATTGCAAATTAAGAGATAAAATTGTTCTAAGTACTTTTAAAAAGATAAACTATGATGATGTGTTAAAGAGCGCTAGATGGCACATTCTCGCCCAAGTGTAACTGTGGAATAATTTAAGTTTCAAGCGTAAACCTGGGTGAGCAATTGAATGAAATGACCGCTATTTATTCTATACATTATAATAAAATATTTAATTTTGTTCTAAATTTAAGGACTTAAAGCTTTTTCTATTATTTCTAAGTAGAGTACACTTAGAGAGTACATAGACGAGATTCCAATTCCTTGAATCTTTGAGATATACGTTCAAATACATTTCATTTTAAATTATTATTTAACCTTTGTAAATACCTGCTGCGATATATATTTAATAATTTTGAGAAAATTATTTTCATAACTTTTTTAAGATGTAATGGGCACACACACACACAAAAAATAAATAAATAATAAAAAAATGTAATTTAACAAATTACAACAACCATTGGGAAAATACATTTTTTAATTAATTAAAAATATTAATTATTCAAAAGTATTAATCGTAAAAAGCTACAATTAAACGCATTTTCCATTACTACAGTTGAAGAGATCCTGGCATTCTCTGTCCTCGCAAAAATATTCGTTTGAACCATCGCCGCAGTTATTTAAACGCATTTCCATAATTATACAATTATGCTTAATATATACCTTGATATATTGCGGGTCCTTCCTACAATAACTTTAACTCTTGTTTAGATTTATGTCTGAGATAAAGATATTTTGAGTAAATTAAAGTTGAAGACCACGTTTTTTGCTTTATAAGACGATTTCTCATCTGACGTCAATTTTTAAATTCGGCTTTTTTTCATATGTGATAGTTTGTATCTATCGTTTTTGCATCTATCGTTCGCATCTATCGTTAAACTTACGTTTAACATTTTTGTAACGATTTTAGGCACTTCTATTGCCTATTCAAAGATAAATTCATCTAAAGTTACAGAATTTCGTTAAAAATACTTTAAAAAATAAAGTGACGACGCCAAGAGATCCATTCTCGAGCAGAAACAACAACCATTTTCCCAATGGATCGAATTTGGGACACATGATTGCATTAAAAAATAAATTATAATCCTTAATTGTTATATATTACGATCAAATTAATGAAAAGTTGGTACGAAAATATTCCATTATAATACAATTATTGTTTTTTCTTTCAATTATAGCAATATTTAATATATTAGTATGCATCCTGTACAATACATTTTTGTTTTTAAATTATATCGCTCAATATATAATCAAAAAACAAATTTTATTTTAATAAGGGACAAATTGTTAATGTACCAGATTGTCAAGAACAAAACTATTTTCAAGCATATAAATAAATCCCTTAAAACACAATTAAAATTAAAATTAATTATTGTTTAGTTTTATCCGTATATGACTAACTATAATTTCAATGTACGCTGAAATATACAATTAAAATGCAACTTACTTTCAAGGTGTTAAGATATTCATATAAAACTAAAACTTGCTTTACGCGTCAAATGAAAGAACATTTATCAAACCATCTACCGAAATAACTAAATCAAGCTTAATTGCGTTTTAATTAATCAAATGCGATAATTATCT
The DNA here is from genome assembly GCA_963931845.1 of Maratus michaelseni. NCBI lineage: Eukaryota > Metazoa > Arthropoda > Arachnida > Araneae > Salticidae > Maratus > Maratus michaelseni. Next base: position 198,569,546 of record OZ007593.1, on the reverse strand, counting down.
TTTTAGATCATAATATATTTTTCTTCCAAATAGAATAACCTCGATGAATTCTCAAGTGATTTCTTTTAGTTAAAACTCTTCAAACTTCGTCACACCTCTACGTAATATTTTTGTAGAGAAAGAAGTAAATTAATTACAGGCTCGATACTAGCTTTTGTGCTAAATCCCAAGTATCTTGAATAATTAAAGATTTTATGGGATGAATAGCATATCGTTAGCGTAGCTGATAATAAGGCAAAAAGAAGAGCTTTTAAACACTGAAAAAATTAATAAAGAAATTAACTGTGCTATATAATACATTCCATTAAAAAAACATAAAGTAAAGTAATAAATAATAGCATAAAAATATACATCGTAAAAAAAAGATATATTATTCAAAATTACATTAGCTAGTCAAGTATTAAGAAAATTAATGATATCCATTGAAACTTATTTGTATAAAATAGTTATAATTACGATAATTAGGTTAGTTTATTTAAATTTATTATATTTTTAATCATCTTAATGTAGTTGATAAATGAACAATTTTTATAATTCTGATTATACTTCCAATCTTTGAATATCTTTTAGATCATAAAATCATTTCAAAAAGCAAATACTTATCTTTTATTGTTTAATGAAACATAAAATTCTGTAACCCCTTGTTACTTAAAAAAAATTTCGATCAATTTAGCTAATAATATAAAATAGAATAAATTTAATTTTCGTAAAATAATTGCTTTGCAAATTATTTTAAATGTTATCTTGAAATTTATTTTGTGTTTATATGAACTCCCCCTACCCCACAAACACTACATACACGGAACTAATCTAAAACTTTGCATATGAATACAGACTAATCTATTGATCTTTATCATTCTGACATCGAATAAGCTCTAGGAGGAAAAACTTTGCATGAAAATGAGAAGATATTCAAATATGTCTTTTGTTGTGGTCGATCAAGTGACATTTAATTATGCATTCGAGGGTATTTAAAATACTTTTTACCGCTGAACTAATATAAAGGTTTCCTGACGCATTTCATTTCATGCTCCGAGGACATTGCATCCATGAGGGATTTTACGTGCACACGATTCCATTAGTTTGCACGGCAATATGTCGCTGTCGTCCAGCTTTGAACCCCACAATCCTCCGATCACGATTCCAGTGTCTGAAAGCCGGGTTATCACGCCCCTAAGTATAAAAGAATACTGCGTTCGTTAGTTGAGACTGAATTTCAGAGTAAATTTGAGAAAGTTCGTAGATGATATAATCTCAATAAATAGTTTGGTTTTGAACCAAGCACTGACACTTGTCAACATATCGTGTTAAAAAACCGAAATAAAATTTGTTTTTCTCAGAAATTCTTTCTAATACATGCTATCAAAATACATCAGGAAGGACCAGATTGATTTACGAAATGACACACTTTTTTTTTCTTAAATCGTTTAGGAAATATAACATTATTTCTTAATTGTTTAATACTATTGATTTTCCTATTACTGATATTTAGATTGATTTCTTTAGAAATAGTATTGCAATCTATTCGATTATATATCTATCTTATATGATTCCAAACATGTCAGCATGAAAAGATCTAAAATACCGAACGAATTCGAACCAAATAGGGACAATGTAGAGATAAGAAAAAAAATTGAATGATTTCGTTAAACAAGAACATTTGGTAATCCATTTTAATAAACGGCACTTGGAAATTCGAACGTATATAACGTAGGTGAAAAGTATTTATGACTTCGATTTCTCTGGCCGTACCAAATTGAGTCATTTGGCGACATAGGTCGGCCAAAATAATTTTTTGGTGTTAAACTAATTTAAATAAAATAGTTAATCAATAAATGTCTTGTTTATCAAATAATAATGTTTTTTAATAAAGAGGGAATCATGCTTTACAGTTTTATGCTAATAGCATTTAGTAATTGAAATAAATAACAATATAAAAAAAAAAAGATAACGTTCGTTGAAAATCACAGAAGGCTAATTTCCTTCTAAGAATTAAAAATTCAACGACATAAGTTAACTTTTTGTTGTTCTGTTACTTCACTTTAGGAACATCTAAAATGTGACTGTCAAAACTGAAATATTAATATACGTGTACATTAAGAAAATCTCGATTACTATTTCCCTCGCAAATGTCTTCGTAACTCTTTGCCTGGGTAATTCAATTTTGATCTTTGATAATTTTTTAAGGAAGAATAATCTTCTCTTAAATTCTTCATACGTTTTCATAACAGTTTCTGGGTTAGTTAGCTTTGATAAGTAATAATAATATTTGTAACGATGTTGTTCTGTTCACGTTGATGTTGTCGATGTTGTGCTTTGCTTTTTTTCGCACTGATGAACAATCTCGCTTGTAGATTCGAAACAGCTGTTTGCTGCTTTTAGTATTCCATTTTTACATGTTTAACGTCGGTTTTCTGCCTTTTAATATTCTTGCACAAAGGTTTTAATTGCTATTTATACATAACTGTTATCTCTATAACATGGAGAAATCGGATAGAGTATAATATATCTGCTATTATATAAAGAGGAAACGGTGACTGACGGACTGACTGACACATCAATGCCCAGATGAAACTACTAAAGTCAGGTTCACGAAATTTGGACTGTAGATTTCTGTTATGGCCTAGGCATGCAATAAGAAATGATTTTTTAAAATTTCCCCCGAAGGGAGTTATAGGGGGGTTCGAATGTTTTAGATCATTTTGCCATATCTCATCAGCAGTTTTAGTTAGGAGTGTGAAATTCCAGAAAATAAATTTACTAAAAAAGTAATTGAACACGTGTTTCGGTGATTTTAGAAATCCCTCCCCCGAAGGGGGTTAAAGGGAGGTTCGAAACTTTTCGAAAATTTTAAAGCATGTAGCCATGTCTCAGTAGCCGTTTTAGGTAGGAGCGTAAAATTCCAGAAAATAAATTTACTAAAAATATAATTGAATATGTATTTCAGCGACTTTAAAAATTCCCCACCCGGAGGGGGTTAAAGAGGTGTCGAATGTTTTAGGTCATTTTGCCATATCTCAGCAGCAATTATAGGTAGGAACGCAAAAATCAGGAAAACAAATCTATTAAAAATATGATAAAACATGTATTTCAACGATTTTAGAAATTCCCCACCCGAGGGGTTAAAAGGGGGTGGTCGAATGTTTTAGGTCATTTCGCCATATCTCAGCAGCAGTTATAGGTAGGGGCGCGAAAATCAGGAAAACAAATCTATTAAAATAATGATTAAACATGTATTTCAGTGATTTTAGAAATTTCATTTTTTCCAGAATGGTTTACGGGATGTTTGTGGTTGATCGCGTTCCGTGGTATTTTTTGAACAATTTATTTCTGAAATTGAAATAACTGTGTGTTAACTATTATAAATACTGTTTGTGCTCATTTCTTAAATGAATTTTTGTAGAAGAAATGACAAAAAGAAAGAATGAAAGTAAGGAAGAAAAACAAACTTGGTCGCAAATAGCGTTCTTGCGATTGCACCTGCCAAGCAAGAGTCTTAACTATTTATCCAAACCATTTCTGTCAGTTGAATGTTTTCTCAAGGCGTACGACATACATATATATAATCTGTGAAGAACTACTTTATAAAAATTTCTTTCTTTTACTGACATTTCTCCATCTCAACTAATTTAAAGAAAATTAACAGCTAATTTAGACGCAATTTATGTGTGCAAAATTTATATTTATTTTGTTCCCCATGGAAATAATTAACGTTGTATATTTCAAAAGTTTCAAACTGAGTAACGTAAAAAATGTTTTTGAAAACTTGAAAAAAAGAAATATATTCTGTCTTGATGAAATAGCAATCAAAATTTAAGACTTATTAGCCTGTAACTCATTAAGATATAGCAACTTTGTTATTATTAGAATTATTACAAAACAAAATATTAAATGGAATGCTAATTTAAAGGATTCGAATTTGACAAAAATAATCATTTTTATATTTTTAATTGAACATACATAACACTAAGAGAAATAAAGAATCTTGAAATTTGATGTTACATTTCTTTACGTGGTAACTAAATATTAATAATTGGAATTTATGTTCAACGAACACCCAAAAATAAGAGTGTTATGTTATGATTTTATAAACAAAAATAAAACGTTTCAAATATTATCGAAAGGAAGCCAAAAGAAAAATTCGTTACAAATAATTAAAAATTACAGGATTATCTTTTATTTAAACTTTAAATTAGGTTTATGAAGTATATATTTGAAATACTTTTGTTTTCAGTATTTTAGTTACAAATTTTCGTGGTTTTCGAAGTGAAAAAAATTTTATTTTACTGTCATTAAAATTAACATTTTTTAAGAAAACTTAGAGGATATTTTTAATTATATTTCATGAGTATTATTTCATAAATTACAGTGTCAAGAAAGATCAATAATATGGAAAAGTGAAAAAATTCCTTGGCTGAGCAGAAAATCGAAAATCTCACTTATAAAGTTTTGTCAAGACTAAAACCGTTTAGTTGCTTCTTAAAAATATACAAAGGATGTTTGAAATAATGTTATATATTTAAAACTTTGAAATTTGTCATAATATTAAATTTAATCTTGGGTATTACCAAAATAGATGATGTTATCATAACGTGGCCATATATAAAAGTCTGCCGAAGTTCAGTAAATCAAACCAACTACTTTAAATTTTGATGTTACATTGCTAGGAACAAAAAAGGTAAGATAAAAAAAAATAAAATAACATAAAATAAATAATGGATGTACAGTCGGTGAAAAAGAACAAAAAAGAAAACAAAAATAGCTTCCATCCTATTTTATAACCAAATAGATGCAAGGCAAAATGAAAATAGCTATTCGATGAGAAATTGTGTTCTATTTAAATGTATGTAAAAAATAATCTAAGGGGGTAGTCTTCATATTGGAATTCTAACAAACATTGCAATTTTCAATAGGAACAAATGAAATAACACAACGTAAATATATTGATTATATAATTTAATTGTTACTGTAATAGGTGTAAATACGAAACACAGTTTTAAAACATTAAAACCATTTACGATGTTAAAATCAGATGTCAAAATTACTTAGCTAAGGAATTTTGACTAACGTTGTTGCGAACTGGCTTCCTTTCGCCATGGATTAACCACGATACCTAGGTCCGCCGCGACCATAACAGTTAAAGAAAATCAGAAAAAGTAAATAGAACGTTCACTGAACGCGGAGGGACCGGATTAAGGACTGAGATGTCTGGCACATGCCCAGGCAATATCGAAAGAACAATTTGAACTTTAAAAAATCCCTGACGGCTCAGCCTACAGGCACAGGTAGATTTCGAAGACGCAGAGCGTGGGGCGCCTGTTTGTTGAGAATTGCGGAAGAAATTACCTTTTTGCCATGATGTGGGAGTTGAAACCGCCCACTTATAAACCTAACTTTTTTACAGGCGGAGGTTTTTTTTTTTTTTTTTTTTTTTTTTTTTTTTGCTATACGGGTTGGTCCTATAAAAAACTTGTCAATATGAAAGTTTTAGATAATATTAATAGTATTTACAATGAATTTAAGCGGATTTGATATCTTGTGAATTGACGAAGTTATGTTTTTATTTTTTTCCCCTCCCCCCCCCCCGTTGGGGCCATTTATAATTACATCAAAAATCTGTCATACATAAATTTTCGGTCTTTTGCCTAGAAGTAATAATAACTTTAAACGGTTTCGATACGTATCATAATTAAGAAATTATGTAGTACGTGCAATATTGTGTACGTTATCTTGGCACTAATCAACAGGTATTTGATTCAACTCTTCATCTTTTTGCTTCTTTTTGGGAACAACGGATTTCGAGCTTATTCTATCGACGATAATTTTCAAAATTTTCAAGCTATGATTTTGAGACTTTTACAAAAGTTGCTCTATACACTTATCTAATACATTATGCATATTATATTTTGATCGCGCATGCGCAGTGAAATATTTTTTAGTAAACCTGCTCATTTTTCATCGAACTTTTATTATTTTTTAATTTTGATTGCAGAGTATTATGTATAATGTTGTTTGTCATATTTTCTGAATAGAACTTTTTTTTATATTCAGAACGCTGCAAATTATAAGCAAAAAACTTGGCGAAATTTGGGACTGTTTTTATAAAAACCTTAATTTATCTACTAGTATACATGCTATCCTCATTAAAATTAACACAATATATTACAATAAGCAACTTATTAATAATATCGAGTTTGAACGCTTTTACTACATTAGTTTTTACAGGTTTATCCAAAAGATATTCGTACTTTTTCAATTTGTTGACAGTCCCCTATGGGGTTTCGGGAAAAAATCTTCAAGGAAATATATAACCTATAATATACTGTTTACACACCGGCACTTTCAGGTTAATTCCTCATGTATTTTTCTAGATAGTTAACAAAACGTCTAAAATCGCAAGTGACCGGTCACCTTTGGCCATATAGTATATATATATATATGTATATATATATAGATATATATAATTTTGAACTGGGGTGGTTTTGGGTTCTGGTAGTCATGATCGGTGTAGATCTGCAAAAATTTTTCAAAAATTCCAATTTAGATGAGAATGTAATCGGTAGTATTTCTAACGAAATCTACCTAAAACCAGAATCCTAAAGATTAAACTTTAGATTAGAAATATCATGTAATGTTTATTCTGCAGTGTAAACAACTTAACGTTTGTAAAGTCCATATTTGGTAATCGTCTGTTTAAATGTCTGTGTTCTAAGTCTGTACATGTCATGTAATATAAGTTTTTGGTATTCATTATCGAGAGTTTTCTTCATTCTGTTGTAAAGAGCCATTATTACTTACCCATCATACGTAGTATAGGGTAAATCTTGTAATCGTTTTAAAAATCGAAATTTTTTTGACGTATTTACACGTTTCAGACACTGGAGATTCCAAAAAACATATTTTTAGAAACAAAAATTTTGCCGTCCGTCTGTCTGTGTGTCTGTGTGTTTGTCTGTAAACGTCTAATCTCCCGAACAAACTGAGATAGAGGCTTGAAATTTGAAATGTACTTAGTATGTAATAATGGGAAGAAGCTTACTGAATTTCAGTAATATTGATTATCCGGAACTATTTTTTCGGACTCTCGAAATATTCGTTCTGGTAAAAGGTATATAAAAATTTTCGAAATTGTTTATTTTAAGAAGTAAATATATAAGATTATAAAAAAAACATAAATTTTGCATAAAGAATGAAGTCGATCGGATTATTAGTTCCCGAGATATTTGTAATCCTATTTCTACACTCTTCGATTTTTCATGAACCTGTATTTCATCCAAATTTCAATTCAAAGATAAATTTTAATTGGAAATGAGACGATTAATCCGACGCAATAAACCGTTAGTTAATATGATTAATATTTTTGGAGTTATAAGGATGTTTCTTTATCGCAATTCAGTAATTGAACATTTAAAGTTTATGACGTCATCAAGCCACGATTTTATTCGAATTGCAATGCATTTTATAAGTAGTTTATACATGTTTTATTTGTATATTTTATATTATGCATATCCATGATGGGTAAGTATTACGGTGGCCCCCAACGACTAGTTTTAATTAACACCAATTATCGTATTCGAAAAGAAGGCCGAACTGCCCCGGACCTTTGAGAAGAACCAGAAGACACAGGTACGCAGTTATGGAACAGTGGCGCAGCAGAGAATCTATTGACACCGTTAAATTTAAATTGTATGTATTCTATGTCTTACTTAAAGATAGAGTTTCAGAGATTTTTTTAGCCGAATAATACTATTAAAATTTAATGGTGGGAATCGCTCAATTGCTGCACACTGTTCCATGACTGATTAGTACTATATTATCTATTTTTTAAGAATGCTAGACTTATTGGAATAGATATTATAGATATTGATTAGATGGCATTACTTTTTAACATTTTGACATCCACTGCCAGCATGCAGTTTGACTAGATATATGAAAATATTTTAAATATTTTTATTAGAAGCTTAAAAATATTTGTTTTGATTAAGTATAGATAAATATTTTGTTACAGCTAAAAAAATCCCGGACGGCTCGGGTTACAGGCACAGGCAGATTTCGAAGATGCAGACCGTGGGGCGCCTGTTTGTTGGAAATTGCGGAAGATATGACCTTTTTGCCATGTTTGCAGGCGGAGCCGGCAGGGATTTTTTTTTTTTTTTTTTTTTTTTTTTTTGCTATAAGGGCTGGTCCTATAAAAAAACTTGTCAATATTAAAGTTTTAGAAAATATTAAGAGGATTTATAATAAATTTAAGCGGATTGGATATCTTGTGAATTGACGAAGTTGGGAATTTTGTTTCTTCCAAAACCCCCCTTTCCCCACCCTTGGAGCCATTTTTAATGATATCAAAAATCTGTCATACATAAATTTTCGGCCCTTTTCCTATAAGTAATAATAACTTTAAACGGATTCGATACGTATCATCACCCCCCCCCCCCTTGGTTCGATTTTGCCCATTAACGAACATGAACGAGATTTTATGTATCAGTTTGGAAGAGATTTGTTCAGAATTATTGCAGTTATCGTGTCCATAAACAAGTGGCATAGATAGATAGATAGATAGATAGATAGATAGATAAAGTTTTGAAGTAGGGGTGGTTTTGGATTCTGGGAATCATAATCGGTGTAGATCTGCAGAAATTTTTCAAAAATTCCAACTTAGGGGAGAATGTAATAGGTAGTATTTCTTACGAAATCTCTTACGAAAAACTAAAGAGTTATTATCAGAGATAGCGTTACCAAATTTATAAATAAAATGGAAAATTTGCTAAATGCTATAGATACTGAAATCTTAGATCTAGAAGAAACTTTAGAACAATTAAATTAAACGTCGATAGAATTAAGAAAATCTGACACAGAAATTAAAAAAATTAATACAAGAAGAACAATTAGAAATCGAACTTAAAACTGCAAATGCATATCGAAAAAAGATAACTTCCTGGGGTTTTAGAGCCAATAGGAAAATAAAAGAAATTACTAAAAAAGTAATTTCTAATGAATCAGTGTTAAAACATGACCCAATCTTGAAAGAACACGTAAATATTAAACATCCGAAGTCAAATATATAAAACTTTTCAGGCAATAGAGCGGAATGACCTAGTTATTGATACAGTGGTACTTGTACAATAAGGGTAAAGAAATCGGTGTCTTCCATATTAGATTTTGTATGCCCTCCATCCCCCCCCCCCTCTTCGCTCTTCCAAAAAAAATCTTAATACGTAAACGGTTTATGTAAAATTATGTGTTTAAAAAATTAAATAAAATTTTCATTGCGATAACTAAATGTATTTTGAACGAAAATAGTTATCAACAAGTTGGAAATTGTACGTCAAACAAGACAAATGAGGTGCGTTCGTACTATAGATAGTTATATAAATATTTAGATCTGGATGATTTTTAATTCTGTGAAATGAATTATATTGTCTGCATATTAATTTCTGTAATAAAATAAGTATCTCGGTCGCTTGACGATTAAACCTCGGAAGCTCTTATAACAAAAAAGCACCGATTAAAAAAAAAATTAAAATTTCTTAAAAAAAATATTTTTTATTAATATCTTCTAGAGTTTTGATTCGATTTTCATAAAATTTGGAATATCTCGACAAAATTCTGCAAAATTAATATATCTTAAATTTCAAACCATTCGGTTGGGTAGTTTTTGCGTTGTTATATGCGAACTGACGGACAGGCAGACGGACGGACCAAACGACGACAATAGGTGCTACGTATTTATATAATTACGAAAGCACCTAACAACGTTTTTACAATTAAATGGAATTCAGAAATATTAGACAGCATTTGGAATATCGTTAGCGCAATTCTTCAAAGAATAAAGCTAATGATGAATGTTAAAATATTGCGTTTTGTACTATGAATATTTGTTAGGTTTTCTCATTTTCTGGTATTTAATTATAAAATATTTAATTATTTAAAAATATGGACAATACGTCTCTAAAGTGAATTAAAACTAAATTTATTTTATGTTTTACATTTTTGGTCGATGAAAATTCAGTTAAATTTCAAATTAGTGAACTCCGATATTTTACATAGAAGCAGGTAATATTTTTTTTTAACTCTTATAAAAAATAACCATTGCGACAAATTTTTCCATTCGGCATTAATTTTGTGAGGATTTTAAGTTCATTTTCGCTTTAAATACATTTTTTCGTTATTTTCTCAAAGCAATGGTGGGAATTTATCCATTTTTTTTTTTTTTTTTTTTTTTGGCAAACAACTTAATCTTATTCATTCAAGCGACGAAATTATTTTATAAAGCATTTTTTTTTTTTTGTAATTCAGTTTGTTTTAGATTCACATTTATTTAGATTTTTCTAAATTCAATGAAAAAAATAGAATTTTTAATTTTTACATTTTAAGAGAAATATTTGTTTTGTAATTCCTACAAAAATTGTTAAAAGTAAATCTGACTTTTTTTTTCTTGTATTGTTTTGCATCGAAAATCTATAATGCAGATTATAAAATTCTAGTAATATTAGAATGAAAAAAAAAAGTAGTTTTCTTCTGAGAGTTACTTTTTTGAGAACCATAGTGAAATCTAATAATAAACGTGTTTTTTTTTTTGGTGTGTGTGTGTTTTTCCGTTTGAAAGACAGTGTAATTTCTAATTAATGCAACGTGGGATTTCATAAAGTAGCCTGGCATAATTTTTAATTTGTTATAGAAATAAGATAATCATTCTACAATAATATTTGCATTATAATTTAATTATATGAGGATTTTAAGGCATAAAGTTTACTTCAAGTATTTTCTTTCATTGTTTTTATAAAAATTATGAGGAAAAATGAAACAGATTTCTTTCATTAATTGAGTTAATTTTCTGCTTTCATTATTTATTTAGTAGAAAAGCAAATTTTATTTATTCATTCAGCAAAAATATATTACACAATCTTTTTAAAAGAAATTCAGTTATATAGAGAGATAAAAATACTCTTTAATATTTAATTTACCGGAAAACGGTTTTTTCAATTATATAAATTTTTACTTTTTTTTTTCTTTTCGGTGCAAAAATTGAATTAAGGCTCCACAAATTCACAATTATTTAAATTTCACTGAACAGAATTTCAAAAATTATACTCAAATATATATATATATATATTATTTTGGAGTAATCTTTATTATTTATTTCAGGCAAATTTTTCTTCCATTGCTTTACGTAGATAATACGTATGTAATATTTAAAAATAAAATTAAATATTAGAGATATTCTGTTTTCATTTATACGTATTGACTGTTTTTCAAATGAAAAATATAGGTTACATCTAGTATTTTAAATATCATTTTAAACATCTAGTATTTGCAGCTAATCTAAAAATGTATAATAAATGGTTTATATTCATAAAAATACAAATTATGTAAAATATAGACATAAATATATTTTTGGAAAAATATCTATTTCCCTTTTTTTGCTTTTCATAATAACAGTACTTATATAATTTCCATTATTTTACTTACTTTAGTACCGTTTAACTAATAATATAAATAAAGTATAAAATTGGTTAAATTTGTTATGATTAGCTTTAGAATAAAAACAGAGTTTAAACACTTTATTTTCATATGTTTTTAATAAATACGGTGTACGATACGGGTAATTTTAACTTTGGTGATAGATTTGATGTATGGTTATTAATAAGCTTGTAAGTTTTGAATGAAATTAAGACGTATTAAGACATTTAAGTTTTTTTAGACTATATAGTTAAGCGTTTTTATACAAATATAAATTCTAATTACATCATGTATTACAGCTATTTGCAATTGTCGGAAATGCTAACACTTGAAACTGGACACTTTAATTTTTCTTTCAACAGTCGTATTTATTCTACATTCCACGTGTATTATGTTTTACACACATTAGATAAATTCGCATTTGCGTGCACATGACTAATGTCCGTATCTTACCAACCTTAATATATATTTTTTTTTTTTTTTACAATTTGTACTTAATGTGGTTAACATTTGAAAAACCATTTTATTGAATCATGTTTTAATTAGGGGCAATTAGCATTGCTATTTCGTCTCCTACCGGGAATTTTTTAACTACGTTTATATTATCCATTACTGTATGTTCGGAAATGTATATTGCGATGATTTCACGTTTTATTAACCAGTTTTTCTTTCTCTTTTCCACAATCCTCTGGACATTGTTTCAAACTACTGTCTATTTCTATACATGCTACTCCTATTATCGCAGATAAGTTAGTAAAAACAGTAGATTGTTGTTAGTTTGGTGTGATTGTTTTATAAGTTATTGTTTGAAGATTTTGTTTAAAACTAAATATAGCACTGGTCATTTTCCCAGTTTGTCTTATATTAGGTTCTTTTCGCACTTAAACGATCTAAATAAGTTAGTAAGTATCTAAGCATTAAATAATTTACTTTTTGTGGCTGTGTAGGAAGGACTCTTTGAATGAATACCAGGCTCTGGTTTGATTGTGCCGTATTGAAATACAAAAGATATTTCTTCGATCATTAAATGTTAACTTAAATATGTATATGTTAATTTGACTTTTTCAAACTTTAAATTATAAATAATTTGACTACGCCAGTGGTGCGTTTCAACCAATCACTGTCTTTTTATTACTTTCATACGTCAATGTATGATAAATACTTAAAAAAAGTATATTACAAATGAAGTTAAAACGTCACATTAACACGCAAAAAGATGCAAATGTAATTCAACTCTATCCCGACCATAATATGGGCAGCAATATGGTCAGAATATAGTTAATTTACGGCTATGTAACCCTTTTCTAGAAAAACGGTCAAATGACTGGATAGTTTGTTGCAAATTTTTAACAGTGTCGTTATCAGGTTGTCATTAATTTTCGTTTGACTGGGGTAATTTTTCGGTCCACCGCTATGGCGATGTTGTCGACTGACTGATTTGGTGATTGATTAAGCAAGATTTATCACCAATTTGAAAACCAACTTGTATGAAGTATTAAAAAATTTGATTAAGTAAAAAAATTCTCTACCTTCTAGACTTTTATAATAACATGGCGAAGAAAATATTTCTTATTATACGCTTTATGAAAATCATTTTAAATATGACGTTTTAAGTATATCGTCATAAATATGATGTTTTAAATATATCGTCATAAATATGACATTTTAAATATGATGTTTTAAATATGTCGTTTTCAATATGATTTACTTTTCCCTCAAACATGGCTTTTCGCACGCAATAATTTATTTATTTTCTAAAATTTTTCTTTTTCTTTTAAAATTTTCGTTTAACATATTTTTTAATTTTAATGTGTTTGACAATATTATTTTTTAGGCTTTTAAATATGACTTAATTTTCCCCATTAAATGCTTTCCGCACATAATAATTTACCTGTTTTAAAGTTTTGTTTCTCTTTTTATAGTCAAGTAAAAATATATTTTTCAATTGAAAGATGTTTGGATCATTTGCGCTTTTTTAAATGTGGCAACAATAGGTTAAATAAATAAATAAATAAATATTTTTCGAAATATGAAAGAAATCTTTGTTGAGTTAATCAAATTTTAAATTTAAAAAAAACTTAAAAAATTAGACAATTAAAAAAATGATTAGAGATTTCACACCACAATCTTGTCGAATATGTCCCTCTAAAAGATGGTTAAACTGCTATGCCCAGCTTTTGATCTTATAAAACTTCTTTATCCGAACTATTTTGAATGATTTTCACATTAAATAGCACTTAAAATACATCTCTGATTTAAAAACTGTCTACTTTAACGTGTTTATTATATATTTCTCAATAAAACTGCCCGTTTTCTTAATTTCATATACAATAGTTTTCTTAATATAACCTGAGAAACGGACCCATTCACAATAAATTTAATTATGGCAACGACAGTGTTTGTTACTTTTTTTTAGAATAGTAAGAATTGTTTTCGTTAAAAAATTAAACTCACTTTTTAGCTCACAGGCTATCAAAGCTTGAGAGATAATGTGCTCACACGTTCTGTATGTACGTACGTATGTATGTACGGATGTTTGTACGTATGTATGTACGTAACGCGATAACTCTTGATAGAAATATCCGATTTGCTTCAAATTGTGTGTATAGGTTCATTCTGATAAAGCGCTTGCCTGATTAATTTTGGGGTTCATTGGTTAAGTATAAAAGAAGAACGTAGGGCTATTTCCCCCTTAATTTAGATAAATGGATTTTTCATGCAGAATTATCTGATTTGCTTCAAATTTTGTATATAGGTTCATTGTGATAAGGCGCTTCCCTGTTTAGTATTGGGGGTTCATTGGTTAATTATAAAGAAGGGAATGGGGCCGAACCCCCTCCTAATTTAGATAAATGGGTTTTTCATGCAGAATTATCCGAATTGCTTCAAATTTTGCATATAAGTTAATTGTGATAAGGCGCTTCCCTGATTAGTTTTGTGGGTTCCTTGTTTAAGTTTAAAGTGGGAAACGGAGGGGGGCTATCACCCCTTAATTTAGAAAAATGTATTTATCATGCAGCTATCCGATTTACTTCAAATTTTGTATACAGGTTCATTGTGATAAGACGTTCCTATGATTAGTTTTGGGAGTTCATTGGTTAAGTATAAAGGGGGGAACGGGGGCTAATCCCCCTTAATTTATTATTGATTTTTTTTTCGAGGGGCAATATTTTTCGAAATAAGTGTATAATATACAATTAGTATGAAAAGCCTGTGAGCTCAATGCCATCAGTTTAACTGGGCACTTTTTTTTTTTTCATTTTACTTTTCATTCGGAATGTTTTAATCAAGTTATTACAGCAAATTGTTTATTTATTAACTCCTTGAAGGAAGGTGGGATATTATAGATCGCATTTAATTTAAATCCACAAATGACTCAATGGTCCAAAAAGTTCGGTTTTTTATTTTATTTTATTTATTTATTTATTTATTTTTAACAATGCACTTTGAACAAAAGTGTTTCTTTCTTTTGAGATAAACTTGTTCATAAATGGTGGTATCACTCAATCATTTCATCATTTTTGCAACAAAAGTATTTTGTTCCTGAAAGAGTTAAAAAAAATAAAGATAAATAAATAAAAAAAAAAAAATAAATAGAATAGTAGCTCGCATTCTAAAATGAAATAAAAAAAAAATTCTGGATATATTGAATTATATAAAAATAATTATTTTATAAATAAAACTTTTTTATTTATAGCCCCCCCCCCCCAAAAAAAAAAAAAAAAAAAAAAAAAAAAAGAGAGAGAGAGAGAAAAGGAAAGCAACCCAACTTTCAGCTTTAAATCTCTAGTTGGAAATATCGGCTTTAAACTAAAACTTTCCAAAACACCTATTAATATAAATCTATCTAAAATAATGTTTTATAAATTAAAAGTTTAAAAAAATCTAAACTTTAAATTAAGTTTTGTAAAAACGAGCTTTTTTTATCATTTGTCTTAATTCAATAAGCGATGAAAATCTGTAAGAATAATCACTATCAAACTATTTTTGTCATTCCTAACATTTTATTAATTGAGCAAAGGAAATGATTTTATTTTATTAATTCAATAACAAAATTTGAATTGAAAGTATTTTTCCTTCCAAATATTGGTTTAGTCAATTTTCCCCAAAACATATCATTCTAACGAAACAAAATCGTTTAATAAACTACGAAACTATTACTTTTTTATTTTATTTTTTATTTTTATTTATTATTTTTATTTGTCGTTTAAATTCCTTTTTTCTGAAAATGAATCGTAATAAATAGAAAAAAAACAGTTTCACTGATTTTTATTTTAACATCCCAATTAAATAAATTTTCCTCGCTATAAGAATTTCTAATTCAAATTAGAATTAAAAGCATTTATAAAAACACATAGATTCGTTTGAAAAAGTAATTTCTAACTCAGCATTTCTTTAAAGAAAGAAACTACATGAAATGTGTTGGAACATTCTCAATTAAATAAAACCACATAATTTAAATTTATGCTGAAACATTTAATATGTATCTGCTTCTAAATTGTTTGAATGTATAAAATCATTTCAAATAATAATTTATTAAATAACATCTGCAAGTAAAGCTTTAAGTAAAAATTTTAAATAAAACTCATTCAAATATTTTTACCAAATATACTTTATTATAATGATTGCAGTCTTTCTATCAGTTTAACCTAATATCCCCAGAATTTTTTATTAGATATATGAAGTTTTAATTGTAGTAAAATCCAGATAATATGAGCCGGATAAATTAAAGTATGAGATAGGTGGAAATTTTAAAAGTTCCCCGAAAATTATGATATTTTTCTTTGCTTTTTTGAGACCCTTAAGTAGTATGTTGTCATATTACAATATCGCATATAACGAAGTATCATACAAAAAAAAAAATCTTTGGCGATTATTTGGAGATTTAATGAAATACGCTCAACATAAATATTAGTTATATGTAGTTTTATTTACAACAGATTTTCTTAACTATTAACGATTTTACCGAAATTTTTATGCATATTTGTTTGAGGATCTTTAGTCATGTACACTAGGAATAAAATAATGTATAAGAAAAGACACACCTATTTAATTTGTTATTATGTAAAATAAACCGTAAGTATTTTTTATGTATGAACTAGAGACCCTTCGCCCTTTTCGCGCCCGACACGCAAATTTTATCTCTCTGTAGCTCTGTGTCTATCAATATATGTCTCTATCAATCTTCCACTGTCTGTATTTTTATATCTATCTCTCTCTATCCCCCCCCCCCCCCGTCTCGCTCGTCACCCTAATCTTTCGGAGTTTTCCGTGGTTGTCGGTTGTCTTCGAACCTTGTTAGGATCCCTTAGAAATACCCACACGGAGGGCACTCTCCCCTAGGGCCTATATCCCTTGTGTAGATAATCGGCCGTCATAAAATTAAACAACCAACCAACCCTATCTGTATCTCTCTATCGCTATCTCTATCTCTATGTCTACATCTCTCTCATTTCTCTCTATCTATCTGTCTTTCTCTACCACATCTCTCTCTTTCTCTTTTTATTAATCTTTCTCTATTTCTAGAGCTCAATATCTATATGTCCCATTCTCTGTTTCTATATAAAAAAAAATATGCATTACAAACCACAAATTTTAGGAATTCATAAATTCGTTTCATGTATTCGATTTATATTTTCGTTACATATATTCGAATTCATGTGTTAACCGTTTCGTAAAATCGTTTCATTAGGATTTTATATATGTAAGGTAGATATATGTATATGTATACGCATAAATAACTTATAATTTATTGGAATATTAAAAGAATGAACCAAACTGCAAACCCTAAATGTAACAATGATTTATCTATTTAAATATAGTATTATCAAAATTGTCTATTACTGAAATACACTAACGGCAGTTAAAACATGTGACGATAAAATAATTATTACATAAAAAACAATTTCGAATGACGTTACGTGCGAAAGTTAAATGAAATTAGAACTAAGTTAAGTTATATTAAAACACACTATAGTGTTAACTGATGTTGAAAAATTATCTGTAGCTTCTATTAAATAAAAATATGAGAAAACAAATATAACTTAATTTTTAATCTTAAAAAAATAAACGATATTTAAGAATAACATTAGTTTTCAGAAAATATAAGTATGTCTTTTTTAATGTGAATTAAATACTCTCTACGAAATTTGATGTGCTTAACGAACACTAGTATTACAGTAAAAATCTTTGGTAGCGGAACATCGCTTATATGTGTGGTAATTATGACGACGTGTTATAACTAGTATCAATTCGTGTAGTGTATATCTATGTAAAAAACTGGCCAAAAATATTGCAAGATTCAAAATTAAATTTTTTTTTGAAGAAGAAGAAGATGAAGCTGCCAAAAAAAAATAATATTTTTTAAATTAAACTTTTTTTGAATGTCAATATGTAAAATTTTCAACTAAAAGTGGCCATGGTTACCTCTTGCAAATGTAAGAAGACCGTGAACTTTTCTTAAAAGGGAATGCGACACATTGTGTTTATCCAAGTCTCATTCGTTATTGGTGCATGACATCTCTCGATTTGTAGTAATTGTTTTAACTACTAAACAAGGAATCTGATGATATCGGAATCTAAACAACACACAGAAGGCGCATAACAATCTTTATTTCCTATTGGTTAATGCATATTTGTGCAGGATGGTGAAAGGTGAACCGTATTCGAAGTTGTATCGTAATCAAAAATTTTAAAAAATAAATTTTGAAGTTTTTTTTTCTTTTTTTTTCTTTTTTACACCATCAAAAGGTTCAACGATGAATGGTATTTATTTACAGTTTCAATTACTACACAATACAGTACAAATATTCAGTACTCGTTAAACTAAATTTTTAAGTATATTTTTTCTATGTGTATTTAATAAAATTTGTTAAATCATATACAAATGAGTGTGTGAACGCGCATGACGCGCACGTGTGCATGTAAGACTATTATTCAAATTCGTGACATAATTTCCCTTAATTTCACAAAATCAAATAAATTTAAGAATGGAAATTTAAGTACACACAAAAATGTATACATATGCAATCACCATTTTGGGCTCAATCACATAAATAACAAGCATGGATGGATAAAACTGCCTGTTTACTCTTATATTTGCAGAGATGGTTAAGACTGTATCTCCAAATTTATTATCTACCTTTTAAGGTATTTACTCGTGCATAGCGATGAATTCAAATAAGTCTTTAAAGATACCAAACTGCATAGATTCATGAAAATAAAACACATTAGCAAATTTTATTTTAACTAAGAAATAATATTAGAACTAAAAAGAACTAAAAAAACAAAATATATTTGCTGAACACCACACTAGGAGCACAAAACGTAAAATGCAGTTTTTCAGGAAAGTTATTCCCATCTTTTTTTATAAAAATTCACTCGTTAAATACAAGTGCTTGGAAGGGCTGCCGTTCATCAAATGAAACTTCTCAAAAGAATATATAGCATTGCGTAAATCGTTGTATCCAGCCAACTTGAAAATTCGAATTAATACCAGCCGGCATTGGAAATTTGTATCAAAGATCTGATATTCCACCAAAATCACCAGTAACGTTCCTTTATACCTTCCTTCCACAGCTAGAGTGCCTGAATAAATAAGATGCTGTATTTATTTTATGGCCCAGAAACATGTTTATTTTTCATCATTGTACAAAGGTGATATTGTTTGTTGCGTTACATGTTGATAGATTAAATATAACACACCTGTTCATCGTTTTACCAAAATGACGAAAAATCTGTAATTTCATTTACAGGTTTTAAACAAACCTTATGTTAAAAAACTTGTTTGGCAGTATTTAGAGAAGTGGAATTGGAATGAAGGCGCTATTTAGAAGAAAATACATGCAATCAAAGCGAAAACTATAACGCTTATCGCGATATCAACTGTTTCTTTCGCGATTACTATTAATGACGGACACATTTTTATTTATGATATAAATATATATTTAGGTACTTTTATGTTAGTCGGGTGCCAGCGATATATATGCATATATATGTACATTATGTGCACATGTATACACACACATATGTATATATAACTATGTGTGTATATCTATATGTATGTATATATATCAGTGATATATGTATATATATATATTTCACTATAATTTATTACACAGTAATACATATATATATATATATATCATTGGCAGAAAAGCAACCGATAGTATTTTTAGATAGATATTTTCTAATAGATAGATAGAATCTTTTAATTAGATTAAGACTTTTTATTTGTTTTTTATCAAGTCAATTTACGAAAAAATTTTTATTCGCAATATATTTATCATTCCATGGAAATAAGATATGATTACTCGTAACCCTTGTTTAAATTACATAAAACATTTCATAGAAATATATTTAAGTACTTTGAAAAATATTTTTAACTCAAGACTTTTTTCATGTAAGAAAAACTACAAGAAATTACCTGAAGCATTCTCAATCAAATGATATAATTCAGAGTGAAACTTAATCAACATTTCACATATAGGTACTTTAAAATGACACAAAGGATTATAGCCATTTAATAATACATTTTTATGAATTGGATGAAATTCAGTAAAAAAAAAGTGGCATGTATTAAATATTTTATGTCGAACCTCTGAGCTTAAAAAGTCTTTCATGATTATCATAGCAAACTTGTTAGCAGTTTAACCTAAAGCAAAATACATTCAAGTGTTGGAAAAAAATACAAAAAACGCAAAATTCCTATGTGACTTGTTGTAAAAAGTTATATTGTATTTCACTGGCAGAAAAATAATTCATTAAATCGCCTGCATTTAAATAAGAAATCCATAAAAAATTAAAATACATTTTTCGAAGATATGCAAAGGCATTCTGTTATCTTTTAAGAAACGTTTTGAAATATTTTCTATGCATGCAGTTAATTTAATAAAACAGCTAAATCATCTACATATATAAAGTACACGAAACAAAGTTTCTTAGATTAACCAAAATGTGATACCTGTAATTCATCACATTGTAACTTTTAAGCACCAGTCAATTCGTGAGTTCTATCTTAAGTCAATTGGACCGATTTGTGAGTCATGTGTAACAAAGCAACTCCAAAAGAAAAAAAATATATTAAGAAAATAAATAAATACACTTATTGCCACCTGTCCCGAATCGGGACATTTCAATATTAGAATCATCTCACTTTGTTTCATTTCAGATACATGAAGATAAAGTGGTTAGTAAGATTTGCATGTGAGTGATGATGATTTCACATCTTCGTCATATGCGGGTTAGCGGTGCTATTAAAGATTCTACTTTTTTTTATCGGCTTAGTAAGATAAACTGTACGTCTCATTAACCATTTTTGTAGTCTAAAAGTTTTGTTCCTTCTCCTAACGTAATCCATGTTAAACCTTAATTACAAATGCAAAAGCTTCATATATTTCGTTTGTTAATGACATTTGTTTCTGAAAATAATAATGCATAAAAAAAGAAACCAAACAAAAGTAAAATAAACTGAAATACTGAAATATCCATATAAATATATTTAAAAAGTAAACTTAAATATATTTTACTCTATTACAAGGGTAATTTTAATGCCTAACACTTCTCTGTACTTTATAGGTAAGAAAGGAGGAAAAACATATTGCATATTAAACAGAACTTTTTAAAATTCTCTTCCCAATTTTAGACGAAAAATGCAGCATTTAAATAAGTAAGAATAAATATGTTAGTTATATTTTGTATTATAGGTACGCAGAAAATAATAAAATGTTTTGCTACATAATTAACACAATTTTCATACATGCATACACGATCTTTTCATTAGAAGAAGATGAGTATTAATATATTATTTCTAACAGGCGGGTAGGGGGTGGGGGGAGAAATAAAAAGTTATATTTGTTTCTTATTTGCGTTTTCTTCTTGGTAATTTTCAAACAAAATGGATGTATTCTGTCTTAAAGAATGGTCTATTATCTAATGAAACTTACGACACTAGTCTTTTCTTTCATTAGACAAAGGTTGGAACTATTGCAGCATATTAAATAAAATTAATTGAAATATTGCAAAATTGAAACTTTTATTAAATAAAATTAACTGAAATATTGCAAAAGAGCAACTCATATTAAATAAAATTAATTGAAATATGACAAAAGAGCAACTCATATTAAATAAAATTAATTGAAATATGACTAAAGAGCAACTCATATTAAATAAAATTAATTGAAATATGACTAAAGAGCAACTCATATTAAATAAAATTAATTGAAATATGATCAAAGAGCAAACCATATTAAATAAAATTAATTGAAATATGACTAAAGAGATACTCATATTAAATAAAATTAATTGAAATATGACTAAAGAGCAACTCATATTAAATAAAATTAATTGAAATATGACTAAAGAGCAACTCATATTAAATAAAATTAATTGAAATATGACAATAGAACAACCCATATTAAATAAAATTAATTGAAATATGACAAAAGGGCATGTTATCTATTTCATATTTTAAATTCAAAATTAAGCGAGGTACATATTTGCGTTGTTTTAACAACTTAAATATATATTTTTTAATATGTTTAAAAAAATCCTTTTAATCTCTTCAATCCTGAATCCCAATTTCGGATGTATTTCAATAATTATGATGAATAATTACTAGAAATATTACTTTTCAGTTGTTTTTAGGAATAACACTTATACGCTTACACTTCTTAAATGGCGTTCTTAAAATTGGTTTATTTACATGCACATCTGACATATAAATTTTTAATTTAATCAGTTTTTTTAATTTTATATAAAATACATATTTATTATTTCACAGCTGCATATTTTACGTGTTTATTACTATTCAATGATAAACATTTGGGAAACTTTAGAATTGTTTTAAAATTGTTCTTTTCACATCAAAAAATCTCATAATTATTAAATTTTTTTGCTATGAACATATTGATTGCAAAATGAAAATAGTTTTATATTGCAAGATAAATTCTGAGCTTTAGGTGTAGCATTTTAACTTCAGAAACGACATTTAGTAATTTATAATATTATAAGATTTCATTGGATCATTTTAGCTGCTGAACTAAAAACGATTAATTTGAAATTTCATCTGTCAAATGACAAGGCTACAAAAATAAACTAATGTTACTTTTAGAAGAACAAAATATTCTGGCTTCTTTCTTTGTTGTCTATCCTGATTTTGATTTGTTGTATAATGAAAAGAAAAAATCAATATTTTGAATAATTACTTTAAACTTTCAGAATTTGAAATTTCTATTGGATGTATAACATTATCCAAACTTTGTGCCTCTTAAAAAAGCATTAAATATTTTTTATTGGGAATATAATAATGGTCGTCAAAATCAATCCCTATATTTCGTCTAAACCAGAAGTAAAGTATAAAGGTTTCATATTAGTGCCTTACGCTATTAAAAAATCTACACTTTAGCTTATGTTTTAAGAATTATTCGGATAGCAATTCATGATTCAAAAGGCAATTCTCTCTAGAAATAGAAAAATAAATAAATAAATAATAGAAAATTCTAGATTTTCTGTTTCATTCTTTATTGGCTCTGTTGATTTTGGTTTGTTACATAATGAAAAACTAATGCTATATTTTAAAGAATTATTCTAAATTTGTAGAAGATGAAAATAATATTAAAATTAAATAGGTTAAAATGATTTGTTTTCTTAGATATAAAAGTAGGCGTGCTAAAAATACGCGTATTTTTTAACATTTTCCAGTATGGTTGAAAAGTGTGAATGTATATTTTTTTGTCTGCTTGTAGTCTATCTGTTTATCTGCCGTTTCATTAATTCAAGTATATATACTCGAATAGTTATTTAATTAATATATATAATTGTGGTTTAATATGGCAATTTATCTATTGAAAATGGAGTGTGCAGCATTTATAATTCGTTTACAGAGGAACTCAAATAAATTCCGTTACATAATGTAAGTACGAGGAAAAATAATTTGCGGTGTATTTTACTGATGTTATAATATTTATATAAAAAATTAAATTCATATAGATAACTGAAATACAGTAGAAGATGTTTACTAATAAATATAATGTAGATAACGCTTATAGTTCATTTACAGGGACACACAAAATAATTTGTTACAGTACTGTAATTCCAGCGATAATTGCTGGAAGAGCGTTTTAAATTCTCGCACGCGTTTTAAAATTTATCATTTTTATTTGAAAATTACTTGTTTGTATAACCTTTATAGATCATACAAAGAGCTGCACAAAAGTATTCGAGTTCATTTCCACTTATTGACGGAATTGCTGAAAGGGGAATTTGAATTGTATTATGCATTTCCGAACTGAACTAAATATTCGCGTACTATGTACTATATACATAATCTATAAATCATATACAACGCTGCACAAAATACTTTGGATAGTTTTCCGATTATAAGTGGTACCTGCTGAAATCGGATATGTATTATGCGTTTTCTAAATTTGTTAGTTAGACATCCTATATCACCTTATTTAACAGTGGAATAATCTAATTGCCACATTTATAGACATTTCAATAACAATTAACACACACATATATATATCAAGCAGGGCGGTCGCTCTGCCAAGCCAAGCTTAAAAAAAAAAACGCCACACAAACAACGCCAAGAACTGAACTAGACCGCTACTGCTTATTTACAGGAATCAACTTCGCAATGTTAAATCGACAAAACATGCCAGATTAAAATATCAGATATATAATAAACCAAGCGTCGCCGAAATAAAAAACGAAAACTAGAAGAATCTAATGAAGAATTTCTTCAATTTAAGACCAAACTCATCTTCATAAGTGATTTATAAACAGAGATATAGATTTTTTTTAAAAACGTCGAGTTACTTAAAATGATCACTTTTTTCTTCGTCAAACTTTTTTTTTAAAACAACCTACAGACCTTAATATTCGGCAGAATAAAAAAAGGATTGCATTTTTGGACAAGTAATTACGTAATCTATGTGCTTTTATAAAATTCAGTGTAAAAAAATATTATTTTCTATCCTTAATTAGCAAAAAACTGTTAATTAACTTGGCGATTAAAAAATTATGCCAAAACAGAGATAAAACCCGCCAACGACCATGTACCATCTGTATTAAAATAGCACAAATCAGTTACAGGTTATAATATAACCACATCAAATTTCATCTGCAAGTCAGCCATTTTCTTCTGAAGATATATATATTTTTAAATAAAACTTCACAATTATAAGAACACATATTTTATCAAATAATTAAATATGACTGCAAACTGTGGCAGATGATTGTTTCTAACATGAATAAGTATGAGAAATTGCCGGTTACGAATATGGATCTGGGTAGCTCAGTCGCAGAGCGTCGGCATGGTACGCATAAGGTCCCAGGTTCGAGTCCAGGCCCAGGTCAATTTTTCACTCATGTTTGTTTAGTGTATTTAATTGTCTGATAAAATGCGTGTTCTTTTAAATATTGTAAAATAAAGTAATCAGACGTAGTGTTTATGCTTTAAAAATATTTTAAATATATAATTTACGTTTTTAGAAAGATCTTTAAAAATAAATTAGTTTTTGAGGGAAGATGTACCTTCTAAAATGTATACATTAAGAGTTATCGCCATTTAAAATTTCTTTCCAAACGTAAAGAAAAATTTTGAAATGAATTAAATGTGATTCATTTATTTCTAAAAATAAAAAAACACGGTAAAGGACAGGCATTTCGTTCGCAGGAATACCTTTCACGTCATCTACTATATATACGAGGCTAGCGAAAAAGAAAGGCTACCGCGGTGCTTTACGCGTATCTTTTTTTACATACCGCGGGATTCACGTGAGGCTCGAATCCACCAATGCAGGTGTACGAAAAGAGCATCACGTCACTCTAGCGGGATGTAAAAAAAAGATAAGTGGAACGCACCGCGGTAGCCTGTCTTTTTCGTTAGCCTCGCTATATATATAAAACACAAACGGAAATTTCGTTCCGTTCCTTTATAACTCGAGATCTGCTGAATGGAATTTGATGGAACTTGCACTGTTCGAGAGATAATTTTTCAGGGAAGGTTTTAGTATGTAACACAACGTTCTACGTATAATAGCTATCGAATTATGATAGAAAGTTCTGTTATTTTGGCCGAAAAGGTTACCATTGCTAATTTTTTGGCGATCATTACTGTTGCAAAAAGAAATGAAAAGGCTATACATCTCGAAAAATAAAAGAAAAACTGTTACTAATTTTATTTAAAAAAAAAAAAAAAAAAAAGAAAGAAAGAAAAAAAAAAGAGTTTTGATGAGAGAATATTATAAAACGAAAATATTTAATTTAAACATGATTAGAAATGTTCATAATGCTTAAAACATTATTCAAGGGGCAAGATTTCTATTGAAACAAATTTGGCGATTTATCTTTTGTTTTTGGCGATTTTGATTTTACTTTTGACCCCAAACAATTTGATTTTAAGCCAAAAAGTGTCTTTTTTTGTTGCAGAAAGAATTGAAATGGCTATACATCTGGAAAAATAAAAGAAAAAACTGTTACTAATTTTATTTTTTTTTAAAGAAAGAAAAGAAAAAAAAAGAAAAACAGTTTTGATGAGAGATTTTAGGCCAAAAGGTGTTTTTTTTTCAAGTGTACGACTGCATTTTCGCAGTATTTTTTTTTTTTTTGGTACTTTTTGGTTAGCCGGGCGCCAGTGATATATATATATATATACACACACATATATACACACATATATCTACACAAATACATGTATATACATATATATATATATATATATATATATATATATATATATATATATATATATATATATGTGTGTGTGTGTGTGTGTGTGTGTGTGTGTGTTCATATATCACTGGTGCCCGGCTAACCGAAAAGTACCTTTTTTTATTCAAATGCAAACTATATTAATGGCAATATACTTCTATTTACTTCTACATATATAAAATTTCGTTCCGGCTGCTTATAACTCGAGTTCTGCTGAATGCATTTTCGTAGAACTTAAACTAAGATAATTTTTAAGGGAAGGTTTTAATGTATAACATATCGTTCTACGTAGCTTAGTTATATAATTATTCTGGGAAGTTCTATAATCAGATCAATCCGATTATGAAAGATTAGCCTTTTTAAAAGATTTTGCCGAATGTATTTCGATGGAACCTATACTGTTAAATAATTTTCTAGGGAACGTTTTAGTATATAACGTTGCTTAGTTCTAGAATTATAGGGGGAAATTCGAAAATCGGGTGACCATTTTTTTTAATCTAATATTAGCCTTTTCAATATTTGATTCCGATTATGAAAGATTAGCCTTCTAAAAAAGTTCTACTGAACGGATTTTGATGAGAATTGTAATGTTAGTTAGATGCTATTTCAGAAATGGTGTTAATGTACTATATATTGTCCTACGTTGCTTAGTCCAACAGTTATGTGTGAAGGTTATATAGTCAAGTGAACCCGATTCCGAAATATTAGCCTTTTTGATAGTTTTTACTGGGCGTATTTTTTGCGACTTGCATTGTTAAGTAGATAATTTGTAAGGATTGTTTTAGTATATTTTATATCGTTTTGTTGTTTTAGAATTATGTGGAAAAGTTCAATAATCAGATTATCAAAGATTAGCCTTTATAAAAACTTCTTCTGAATGGATTTTGTTAGTTAATTTGTTTGCATTGTTATTTCGATAATTTTTAGTGATGGTTTTAGTATATTGCATATAGTTTTATCATTGTTTAGCAAACCCTAACTGTAAATGACCAAATAAAAGAGTTTGTCCTTAACAGCTAAAATTTTGACTGCACATTAGAAAATATAATAGCGCAATCGCGTCATTTTTCAGTAATGTGGAAGGATATTCCACGTAAATATACAGATTGCTTTCAAATACAAGGTCAAATTAAACGATATATTTCGTTTGATTCAGGGTTCATTTGTAGAAGCCGACCAGCGCAGTGGGCGCAGCGGGCGTAGCTTGCTAGTTTTCCTATAAATTAATGAAATCCAGTTGTTAAATTATTTTTGTTTTAGAAGTCAAGTTTCCATTTAAATTTATTGTAACAGTACAATGTTTAATTGAATAAAATAAGGTAAATCTAAGAAATTGCTAAGAAATTCCAAACATGCACAGGGCAACGCAAAAAAAATAAAATAATAATAAACAAAAAATAAAAAATAGATAAATAAATAAATAAATAAATAAAAATCAGCTTTCAGAAATTCTAAAAATTGTTCCGCTATTCATATTATGTATCTTCGGGGTCCATCCTCCCACTTTCAGCCCTCCCACCCAAAGGAGGCACTTTTCTAAATTTTGCCGACACCTCTCATGTGATATATCGTTGGAAAAGTCTGTGAACGCTTAATCATAATATGCAGGGGAGGGGGTATTTTCTAAATTTTGCACATACCCCTCATGTGATACATCGTTGGAAAGGTCTGTGACCGCTTAATCCTATTATGCGTCTCCGGTGTTCATCCCCTCTTTTGCCCCCCAAGCGCGATTAGCTTTCACCACCAGGGGATGCTTTCCTATATCTGTTCCTACGAGTCGGATCACGACGGGGTATGGCTCATTCGACTCGACATCAACAGAGCTTTCCGATTTTAGTTCGTTTTTTCACCACCAGGGGCACTTTTCTATCTCTGGTTCTATGGGCTAGATCACGACGGGGTACAGTTCATTCGACTCGATATCTATAGCCTTAACGATTTCAGTGCCCGAGGTTCATACAGAACAGATTGCGCTACCTGGTGGTGGAAGATGGAACTTGAGCGTGCGCAGCACGACTGCTATACGGTGCCGAAGGCAGCGGGGACCCGTGTCGGAAGTTAGTTTGGTTAGAGGTTTATACTATTCGATGTGCAAATTAAGGGATTATCCGGTGCCGAAGACAGCGGAGAACCAGGTCGGAGGTTCGTTCGGTTCGAGGTTTATCTTATTCGAGGTTTTACAAGATTCGAGGCCCCGATATAAATTAGGGGTCCGCTAGCGGGCGAAGCCAGCTAGTGCTAATAATAAAAGAGCGTGATATCACGTTTGATTTCAAATGCAGCGCTGACACGCTATGTACGTATTGCATTTTTATTCATTTCATCGATAAGTCAGTGATATTTTTTAACGGGGGATAACAAGTATTATAACAAGCCACATTTAGCATGTTGTTATTAGTTTAATTTAAAAATCTACTGATATTTCTAGTTAACCTTTTAAACAATGACTGAAAGTAAAATGTAATTTTAAATTATTTCTCATGTTTAGATTATTTAAATTATGTTTATTCTGTTAAAAAAAAAAGAAATGATATCTACAAAAACAACTTTTCAAAAGTAAAAAAAAAGCCAAGCGTAAAAAAAAAAAAAAAAAGTTGTGGCTAAAAAATGGTGTGATATCAAATTTCCAAGCTATTATATTACTTTTTTAACTTTTTTCCATTAAATAAGTTATCATATATATACGTCGAGTGCCTACGTATATGTTAATAGAAATCGTTTTCTCCTGTACTAAATACATCCTAACGAGTTTCTGAAAATTCAATTTTTTTCAAATTATGCATGATGGGCTTGGCGGCCATCTTTTCATATTTCTAAGCACCCAAATTTCTAAAGTAAAAGCGTAATATGTTTGCAATGTAATATGTTTATAACAATTTCGAACTTCAGATTTTAACTACGGACAGATAAATTAGATAAGACTGATATTTTGAGAAATTGATTTTTACTAGTTTGAAATTATTAATTACTGTAAAAAATAAATCATAAGATGAATCTTTAAGATAAGTCATCATTATCTTAAGACACAATTTTCAGATCATACAAATCTATAAATGAAACGCTTAAAATATTTGCTTAAATAACAATTTTGAACTTCGGATTTGGATGCTTAGAATTTTGTGAATAATATGCAAAGATGGCCGCCAAGCCCATCATGCATAATTTGAAAAAAATTGAATTTTCAGAAACTCGTTAGGATGTATTTAGTACAGGAGAAAACGATTTCTATTAACATATACGTAGGCACTCGACTTATATATATGATAACTTATTTAATGGAAAAAAGTTAAAAAAGTAATATAATAGCTTGGAAATTTGATATCACACCATTTTTTAGCCACAACTTTTTTTTTTTTTTTACGCTTGGCTTTTTTTTTACTTTTGAAAAGTTGTTTTTGTAGATATATATATATATATATATACCGAAAATTTAAAATAAGTTTGAAAATTCTTTTGCTGTTTCGTGGATTTTTAAGAACAGTGGACTTTCGCATCAGCCGAGAAGTTATGATAGTCAGTGGAGGAATAGAAGTGAAATAGATATATTTCACTAGTGAAATCTGAATATATAATACGTATTCATCGTGTATTTGTCTTACATGTTGGCTGGTTTTAAAAATATTACGTATATTCTTTTAAAACCTTTTCGTAAGTTTTATTATATTATTATTCTGAAAAGTTTTACCCAAAAATAAAATATTTATCTTTTAAAAAATGTCGAAATTTTCGTCGAAAGAATACGGAATTCAGTAAAGAATTCATTTCAATATTGATTTCACATTCTTGTTTCGAAGCGAATAAAAATAAATATGCCTACTCACAAAAAGCAAATAAGGGAAATTTTTCATCAACCAAAAAGTTTTCAGTGGCATGGCGTAAGGTGCAATTTCTGTGCGCTATAATATCATGTACGATGAAATACAAAGAAAATAAATAAAAAGGTGACTTTTGCTAGTAGAAAGTATATTCAAACAATATTCCGCTTCATAAAATTTCACGAAGTAGAAAAAAAAAATTCTTGATAAAGTAAAATTAAGTGAACAGTTGTTAAACTAATACAATATTTTGAAAATTATAAAAGAATAATCTTCTTTTAAAATGTTTGCTATATCTTAAGCATTTTATATTTTTACGATGATTATGTATAATGGTAATGAGCGTAACATCGATGCAGATTTCGCAAAAAGTACTAGACACACTGACATTTAATTATTTTTTGGTTTTAAGGTTAAAAATAAATAAAGTCTTATTGCTTTATAACGTTATGAACGTAAAATTACAAAAAGTAACAATATTTTTTGGGTCCACCCTTTGCTTTAATAACAACTACAATCATTTTGGACATACTGCGTACAAACCTTGCACATTTTTCTTGGATTTAAGGCATCCCACTCTTGAATAAGAGGATATTTCAAAAAAATTTTTAATGTTATGCTGTGTTCTCTGATTTTAAGTTTTAATATGCCTCAAAGATACTCGATTGGATTAAGATATGGGAACTGCACTGGCCAGTCCAGCAATATAATGTTACTGTATTTAAACCACCGCATCATAGTGGCTGATTTATGACAAGGAGCATTGTCACGTAAATTGGTGCGAACAAAAATGCGCTTTAACGAAGACATCAGAACAATTTACAGCACATTTATGTATATTTGGCAGTTTATGCAACCTTCGCAAACGAATATTTCCCCAACACCATCAGTAGCAACGCAGCCCCAGATAATAATGCTGCCACTTCCGTGTTTTACAGTAGGCACTACGCAATCTGTATGGTATTCTTCGCCGATACGGCGCTTCAAGAAGGTCATGCCAGGTGTTCCAAATACCTGGAAATAAATTTAAAATGACACATCTTAAAACAATCTCATTTTTATTACAAAAGCTGACTCTGACTGAATGAGGGTTATTTTTCATTATAAAAAATGGTTAAAATGCTTACCTCAAACTTAGAATCATCGGACCACAGAACATTTGACCGATCCTGTTCAGTAAAAAGTTAATGTCGAAAAAAGGCGATACTTAGTTGTTTTCTCAATTCCAGGGCTTCTTTCTGGCTTTGTACACTTTTAACCCAGCTTTTGCCAGTCTTCTTCTTGCCGTTAGAATAATTATATTCTGTCCAATGTCTTCTGCAGGGAGCTAAGAAGACGTTTTCTTTGCGATCTCTACAGACTCTCGTATCAGTTTTCTTTCCTGGCGTTTCGTTGTTACGCGTTTTTTCCCCGTCCTTGTCTTGTTCACGAGTCTCCGTGAACCATTTAATAGAGGATTGCACTGCACATCGAGAACATATCACCGATATGCTTATTTCTACTTTAGATTTGCCTTGTTCATGCAAGACCTGAATTCTCACTCTTTTTTTCAATAGACAGCTCAATTTTTTTAGGTATTTTAGAATTAAATTGTGTAAAATTCGCCACTAGGTCACACAGGGAGTTTACTTTGTGCTGCAAATATCAAATAAAGACTGGCAAAACATTCGAAGTATGTTTTAAAAAAATTGCATTTCCTTTGTTTTAGTCGCCAGATGTCGTCAGTCGTTTCGAAGGGATTATCTGTGTTTTGATTGACGTTTGATAACACTGCTTACGCCTTTGTAAAAAGCGTTCGTTATTGTTTCTAATATTTTTTCTACGATTCAAATGTTTTGTAAGGGGTGCCTAAATGAATGTTCTATTTAAAAAGTTATATTTATTACATAAAAAAATAAAGAAAATGACTAGAAAGTACGAGCACGAAGCTGAAGATCTTGGAAACAATCTTCCGAATAAGTTGATCAATCACAATTACCATTCAGTGCGAATTGTATAATACATGCAAGTAATAACTATCAGTACAATGAAGCGAATATTATAGTTTATTCAATTGTCTGACTAGTATTCCTTTACATTTCGTTTTTTTACTTGTAATTCATATAATTTAAAGTTTATTTTACAATATTATTTTAATATATATTTTTAATATATTTTATTTTTTGCTGTATATGATGATTAGCACTTATATATTTAAAGTATATATCCACAATCTCTCATTTTCTAGACCTATTGTAAATACTTTTAGTCAGAAAGTGAAACATCAATTTTTATTTTTAAGAAATTCTGATATATTCTCAAATAAAAATATATCAATTTCAGTCAATAATTTATTTGAATATCAATTTCGTATTCCCGTTTCAAAGAGTATAAAATGGAAGAAATATACTCACAATAAGCAAACAAGTGAAATCTTTTATAGACAAAAGAATGTACGTTGGAATATTGTACATCTTCTATACACAACAAGATCACATCGAGATGAAAAAATAAGTCCGTTATTTAAAAAGAAACTTTTGCAACTTGATAAGTATATTTGGACAATGTTTATATTTCATCAAATTTTACGAGTAGAAAATTTTTTCCAGAGAACATACGTTGAAGAAAATACAATGTTTCTGAAACGAAATAAATGGATTATTTTCTGTTAAAAACTTAAGCATTTTACATTTTAAGGAAGTTTTTTTTTTATTATTATAAAACCATTTATATATGTCCCATTACTTAAAAGATTATTTAGTACAAGGAAAATATAGTTCAAAAAATGAAGTTAAATGACATTATTCCTAATTAGCTTTACAAAATTAATATTTTTTAAACTAGTTAATTATAAGGAAAATTATAGTTTGAAAGAAAAACATTGATCCACAAATTTAAGATCTTTAATGAAATATTCGTACTTAAACAATTATTTTTCTATATAAAAATCTGTAACTTATTAATAAATAAAAAAAATGACTGGTTTATCTTAGGTATACTTAACCTTACTACCCTGAATGAGTCTAAGTGGCCCAGCTCTAAAAATTTTTTGAGGAACACTCTCATAGGTATTAATCCGTCGTCTTATATTTTAAGTATTCCGCAAGTAGATAAAGTCTATTTTATAACTTTTTCAAACCTGAGGAATTGTTTAAAAAATAAACATTTTAAAACTTGTATGAGTCTAATCGATCCATATCACTAATATACATAGAAATACATAAAAATAAATATAATATCTTTAGGGGGTATGCAGCATGCATTTTGAATTGATAGGTGGCATTACCATACTGATATACTAATGTAATATTCTACTTGTTTGGTGTGTTTTGCCATTTTAATGTGTCATATGGCCCCTGGTCAGCTTACTCTTACTGTGGAAGCGATCAGAAAGCTTTTGCAAGAGGTCAGTGCTCAATCTGGTGAAGGAAGTGATACTAACAGCTCCACCTCGTGCAACGGAAGTGGGCGTAACCAGCTGTCAGTCAGAAAGGCACGTCACCGGAAATGGCATCACTCGTGAATTTCAGTTTTTTTTTTTTTTTTTTTTTTTTTCTGGATGTTTTTGTTTCAATTTTTTTCCTGCTATAGAACGGGGATTAATGGTTGAGTTTTTTTTCACTGAATGTTGACTTGCAGAAAGCTGAATATTTTGGTTTCGGTTTTCTCCTGCTGGTTGAGTTGTAGAAGGTAGAATGTTCTGTTTTGGTTTTTCTCATTCTACGGTACAGGTACAAATGGTGGAGGTGTTTTTTCTGAGCTGATTCAGTTGTTTTTTGTTGAATTTTGAGATATGTCGGAAAATATTTGTTCATGTAAACGAGGATGGTGCACAGATTGCGGTTCAAATAGCGATCGAAAAACGAAAACGAGATGCGTTTCATGCTTAGTTTTTCTTTATGAGGATCATGTAAAGGTGTACTGTTTTTTTTTTTTATACACAAAAATATCAGAATAAGGAAAATAAAACATATTCGTAGTTAAAAAAAATGTCAATTATTTTTTAAGCTTTTAAATCTTTAACGCAGCTGAAGAAACAAGAGATTGAAATGGGCGGAGAAAGCAATAAAAAAGGGGTGAGTTATAATAAATATAAAATATGATTTTTTTTTCAAAACAAAAAAAAAATGAAATAAAGGTATGTAAAAATATTTGTTTTGACCTTTAATAAATATACACCAAACTGGGTCCCTTACAGGCAGTGTTGTAACTTAGCGCGCTCATTAAGTGTAAACTCGTGAGTTTAACTCACTTGCTCTGAGTTTTGAGCTGAGTTTAGTTCACTTTTTGAAAAATGAGCGTTAGCTGAATTTGAACTAAAAAAAATCCGTGAGATTGAGCGAGAACTACAGAGAAAACTCATTTTTCCCATAATTTATTTTAAAACTTTCTCGCCAATAAGAACACGTTTTTGCTCTTTCAAATATGAGTAAGAAGCCTGCACGGCCCCAGGATTGGGTGTGGTCATCACTCATTCCGGGTTGGGTCCAGGCCTTACTTATTTCTGGAGCGAGATTTTTTCAGGACGAGCCGGGCTTTAATTTCAATCATCCTAGAAGTCTGCACGTGTTGAAAATTGCAGGCCTGATACTGAACCAGCCTGTATGAAAATCCTTTACCCGTCCCCACTTCGCCCTGCAAAAAACAGTAAAATGAAGCCCGGTCGATTAAATTTTGAAAAAAAAATACATATATTTTTAAATTGCTAGTATTCTACATTTGTTTAGTTTTTTTAAATAATAGTACATACATTTCTAGGCAAAAAAACTAATGTAAAGTAAAACCTCTTAAAATAACGTGCCTTAAACAGAAAAACATCTTGATTCCATCAATGTGAATATAATAATCCGGGCGAAAAGTGTATAATACATTTACAACAGACGATGTACATGCATATAAGAGAGTTTTCTTCTCTCCTATATATGGTACCATCTTAGGAGACTTCACTGTGTGCCATTTTCGAGAAGAATACAACGCGTAAGTACACTCGAATATTTCTGTGTGCCTTAATAACAAATTAGTGTTTCATGGCAATTTCAGAATTTTTGTTTACAGTAATCAGTAAAATGCTAAATTTTTAGAACATGGCTAATTTTGTACAGGCTCAGCACTAAAGCGAACTTTTTCAAGGAAAAGTTAATTATTAAATTTGTTCATCCGATCAAAATTTAGGCATGGAGAGTATACATACATAATTCAGAAACACGTTGCATAATCTCCATTCTTTGAAATCGGTTCATTATTTTAATATCATAAAGTTTGATTAATTATTACGTGTTGTGTGGCACAGTTTAAGGCTGGTATCCAATAGAAATTTATTCTTCCACTTTGAAGAAAATGAACAATTATAAAATTCATTGCCAATAGGAGTACAAAAAATGTCTTTAAAATATTTTTTATCGTTTCTATGTTGAGCGCGTTTTAGTGTTTCGACACATCTTCGTTGTACATATTTAACATAGTTCAATGCCTATTTAATTGTAATAAATAAGAGACAATGAAACGAAGCCTAATTATTTACAGGCTGTGTCCAAAATTAACTTAGAATTGCTTTTAATCTTAATCACTTTTAAAACAACAATTTTATATGTGTAAAATCTAAATAAATTTGTAAAAGGCGCAGATAATCCAAAACTAAAATACGGAATGGGATAACAAATCTTTGTTTTGTTTTGAAATTATAACCAGGTGCGTTTGTTATTATTTTTTTTTTTTTTGTGAATGCTGTCCCACTTTGTCTGTCGAAATTAAATAGCATTATTTTATAAATAAAATTTTACAGCATGACCTATTCCATTGGTAAATAAAAAAATTATACTAAAGTATTCACACATTGAAAATTGCCAGACAGTGTGAATCATTTGAAAATATTAAAGAAAAATCACATATTCATCAAGAAAACAAATATTGAAAGAAATAATTATTTAGGATTTGATGATTAAAAATCGGATTAATGCACTTATATGCATATAATAAGCAGTTTACTTCAGAAAAAGCAGTATATTTGGTGCTTCGGCACGAAACTACGGCTGGTGCCTCGCTAACTGAAATATTTCTCGTTACTTTC
Organism: Maratus michaelseni; assembly: GCA_963931845.1. Lineage (NCBI taxonomy): Eukaryota > Metazoa > Arthropoda > Arachnida > Araneae > Salticidae > Maratus > Maratus michaelseni. The sequence continues at coordinate 198,533,507 of OZ007593.1, read as the reverse complement.
TTCTATCTATACATGAATAAAGTATTCGATTCGTGAAAAATTGCAACTTCCAGTTTTCGACGTATTTATACATTTTAGAACGTAATGAAAACAATTTCACTGTTTTAAGAAAATATCTGTCCGTGAGTCTGACTATCTGTCTGCGTGACACAAATTTTGTGGACTCTAATTGACGTAAATGAAACTTCATATGAAGTTCTATTCCACACTGTAAAAAATTGGTGTAACGTTCCCGAGAAAACTTGTGGCAGCTATTCTGCTACAGGTTTTAACAGAAATTTCACACAAGGAATGCCAGGAAACTTACACACAAAACATATGGTACTTTACACTGTAAATAAATCATTTGAAAATAACGGAAATTGTACTGGCAATCGGAACGCCAATACTAATTCCGTATCTTAACGGAAAAAAAAAATCCGTAAATTCCAAGAAATTTTCCGCAATTTGTCGTTTTTAAATTTCCGTTATATAACAGGTATTTTCCGTATTTTTTAGAAATTTTTATGTCGTAACCAAGGGATAGATACATTTCTGCTTTTTTTCTTTTCATTCTTGAGTGAGTGTACAGTAAATAACCAACCCTTGCCACGAGTGGAATCAAACGCGGAATCTTCCGTTTACTAAACTGACGGTCTAGACCACTGCGCTATGACTGGTCACGCCGCTTTCTCAAATGTTCTTACTTGTTTTAGTCGCTTTGTATGACGCAAAAACTTCAGGTTTCATCGGTAGATGGATTTTTTGAGAGCTCCAATGTTTTTAATATTTTCGAAACTGATGCTTTACACTCATGCAAACATGTAAACATAAGTTTGGCTACTTTTTGGTTGGCGCGATTTTCAAGACCGCGCCAAACGAATAACTTAATACAATGGCTAGGTTGCCATTAAAGGAAAAAATCTCATAAATTTGGCGACTTTTTTCCTTTTTTTTTCTGCGTGAGTGTAAAGCATCTTAGCTATATTTTCTTTTCATAATTTTCAATAATTTACTGCATTATTTGATGCCTTATAGCAGATAAATTTTAATTTTTTATGTATTATAGGCGTAAAACATTGCATTAAGAGTAATGATTGCTTTTGCAATAGTACCAACAATTTTTTTTTTTTTGAAACATATACATTTTTTTTAAATTATTTGCCTGATTATCTATTTATCAATTCCAATAAAATCAACAACTGGCTTAAGCAGACGTGTTTGTTACGTGCTATCTATATATTTAAAACGCTAAGCGATTTCTTTCGACAATCCGTGAGAACAAACTACTGCATCAAATTACACCATTCCTTTTTTTAAATGAAAGATATTTGGACACAGATTTGTTATCGTGCATTCGATTGTTCGAAAATTTAATTAATTAGCCGTAGATTTCAATTAAACTTTTACTGCTGCTTATGATGTCATAAAGTCGGCAACTCCCACTGTTGCAAGGCATAGAGTTATTTTCTGAACTCTTAAGTTCGCCAATCTTTTGACATTAGCTAATATCAACTAGGTAATATTTTAACATTGTAATATTAAATCTTAAAAAACTTACTTAAAATTAACTAAAATATAATCATAATAAAATATCTAAACATAAACATATCAATATGAATAACAAATCTCACGTAAAATATTGCAATTTAAATTATTCCAATTGAAAGAAGTTTTGGAGAGTTATCCCTGACGCCTAGCTAACATAAAAGTACCAATTTTATTTTATTTATTATAAAACACCAGGTTGCCATACAAAGTAAAAATCGTCATTTAGGCGTCAAAAATTAACCCCAGTTACAGCGCCTAGAATACATTACGTTTGTAGAATGACATACATGTATATATATATATATATATATATATATATATATATATATATATATATATATATATATATATATATATATATATATATATATATATATATATATATATATGTATATATATATATACATATATATATATATATACACTTCACTGGCGCCCGGCTAACCAAAAAGTATCCCAAATTATTCGCCAAACTCTATCGCCAGAATGTTACCATTAAATCTCAAAAATAAAAAAAAATAATAAAATAATAATTAGGATTAATAATAATAATAGGAATAATAATTAAAGTCCCATTTACTAAAGTATCATTTATCAGTAACTTTAAACAATAAAATTTACAATATATTAATGATAACAGAATAAAAAATAGTCTTGAATATTTATTTACTTATATTATTTCTCTTAATTATCCCTTTCGACTGTTGGATAAATGTTTATGACGTCAGTTGAATGTTATCGATTGTACGAAACTACGCATCACAACATTTTTTCAATTCTTTTTCTATTTTAATATCATGGTTTCGAAGACGTAATTTTAATTTTAATTAATGTAATAACTAAAAAATCAGTAAAACATAATTATAAATACATTTAACGTCGAATTAAAAATCACTTGAGATATTTTAGGCCACTTTTTTTAATTTGCAAGTTAAATTTCGATGAAAATATTTATCCGCGTGTTTTATAAGCGAATAATAATTCATATTTATTGTGACGTCACCGGAATATTGTCCATTAGGTTTATTTTATCATTATGCATTATAACTTTGTTGATGTCATTTTTTTCATTACAATTAAATACAAAATATATTTTTATTTGTAACATGGTGTTTAAGCATAAAAGTAACCTATACAAAGTACGTGTGAAAAGTTTGCTCCGGGGAAAATGACGTTATGCTTAGCTTGAAATGCATTTTAACATTGATAAAACTAAAAAGAAAAATTAATTGTGTCAACATGACATAATTTTAACTGATTTTTCAATGTTTAATTTTAAAGGTCAGAATTTGAGCCTTTATTGGTTGCTTCATCTTGATTGCATACTTTGATTACATGTTACCAATTACGTATTTTTTTTAAATTATAGGTAAGAAGATTTCATTTTTTTTATAAAAAAAATCACAAAAGTAAAGAATTTCAGGAAAATTAAAATTATTAAAAATAGTGTTATGGGAAAAAAAACTTGAAATAATGATTGTATTTGTAGCTAGAATAAATAATGTAAGGCTAATATTTTAAAGGAATTATTTTGGTAGGTTTGTTTTAAGTTCATTTAACAGTTCCTTATTAGTGGCAAAGTCTTATTTCTTCCACTGTGAATTTCTCTTTCGATGTCAAAAAATGATAGTCTACTTTTGGATGCCAGCCAAAACACAGTGGTAATTTTTAGAAATGAATAACGGTTGTGACAACAAACGGCCCTATCGCTTTAGCTTTCATCGCACTTACATCACTTCTAAATATTACAAATTTCAAATTTTTACTACATTTTACTACATTTTACAATTTCCGTTCTTACATCATCAATTAGAAAAAAATTAGCTTTCGATTGAAATTTATTTGAAAACTGCCGCTTAATTTAACGACTTTTTAAATAATTTTCAAGCATGAAATATTTTTCAATTCTATCTCAACAATGATCATCAGTTTGCTTTAATAATGTAACATATTCCCTGGAAAAGTTGCCCCAATTGAAAATAGATTTTTTTAACCATCATAAAAACTGAAAAAGAAAAATAATAAAAACCCCTGATAAATCATAAGATCAGATTATCTAAAAGAAAGAGCATTTTGGCGCTAAACTAAAACCTGTCAAGAAAAAAAAACTATTTATAGTTTATGATTAACATAAAATTGATATGCTGAATTCGTTGATGTATATGTTGCATCAGAATATTTTAGGAACTGTATTTTATTATTTTTTTAAAGATCCATTGGATATTTAACTGTATAAGAAGGAAAAGATCCCCGACTGTGATGGAAAAGGAATAATCATCCTGATTAAGTAAAGGAACCGAAGAAACCATACAAATAAATTACACTTGAAAACATTAAAAATCTGCCTTATCTGCAGATTGATTTATTATTGTAAAAAAAAAAAAAAATCTTCATCTTTACATAGAAATTGATTAGCTTAAAACAATGGATGCATTTCAGAAGATATGGATTTGAAACGAACAATGATTAAAGAAGATATTTTAAAACTTTTAATTTAAACATTTTAAAACTTTTTTTTTAACGTTGAATTTTGACGGTGCCTTTGGTGAGATGCAATGCGCATAGGAGCTCATTTAGTTGCATTATCACAGGTGGGGGGAGATGTGTGCTTTATTTACTATGTTTTTTAATTGCCTGAATATGAGATGAACGTAGGGATATACTATTTGTATGATACTTCATAGGTCCAGGAAAATTTTTTTCTTGCCGTGGGAAATATGGCGGTAATGTCAAACTGATTTACATTACACAGTTGTTTACGGATTGTTTGTTTGGAGTTTTCTGCGGAATTAGTACTGTAATTCATTGGGGGGGGGGGGAACTTTTAAAATAAAATATTTGAAAGACTGTTTCATACGCACCCCTTCTTATGTAACAAAGAAACTTATTTTACTAATATTGTTATTGTAATTTTTTTCGGTAAAGTTTTGACGGGTTCCATATAGTTAAAATAATTTTGTTATCTCTTATTTAAATATATATATATGTAAATAAACAATTTTTTAATAAATTAAATTATTATATTTTGAGAGCTTTTGTGCACGGTTCCGTTAAACTGAACAGTTTTTAAAATATTTAAAAAACAATAGATTTTTAGAGAAAATTTTGAAATTAATGACCTTGGAATAGGTAAGATTAAATCTGGATACATTAATTTAAATTAAATTAATTTATAAAAATATAAACTAACGAAATATATTAAAACCTTTATAAAATTATAAACTTCATTTTTTATAAAAGTAAAGAAAAATATTAACTAATTCTATAAATTTAAGGAAAAATTATAAAATTTGTAAAATTATAATTTATAAAATAATAAATGTCAGTATAATTCATAAATTTACAAGCCTAATCAGTTTAGTTTAATACCAATTTGCATAGCGATAATTTGCAGAGATATTATATTATGAAAACTTTAAATAACCCAATATTGCCTCACTTTAAAAAAATTAAAATATTTTTTTTTTTTTTTTCAAATTAGTGAAAAAAAATCATAACTTTAAAGCACTTTAAAAAAAAGTAGATTAAAAAAAAATATTTTTCTATAAGTTATAAAAATAAAATAAATTTCTAAATATTTCATTAAAAAATATAAATATTACCATTATTTTCACAAAAAAAATGACATGGCCTCATTTAGCGGGGCCAGGTCTGTATCTTAGAAGAACTCTAGTAAATACAAAAATCTTAATTCGCATTTCAAAGAAGGCGATTTCTGTACGCAATCTTTAAACTCATTCACGGAAATTGCACTGTTTTGGAAGAAATACGGACATTGAACTGTTTTGAAAGAAATTCGGAGATAATCCATTAAATTTCGGAAAACATTCTGCATATTTACGGATTTGAAATCTCTTTAACTGACGTAATGCCATTTACGGAAATTGTACTGCATTTTCGGAAAAATGAAACTTCTCCGTAAAATTTTACGGAAAATCTCGAGTATTTTCAAGGATTTTTTTTTTTTTTTTTTTTACAGTGTACGCAAATTACCGATAATTAACTCTTTTACAATAATTCCGAAACGTTACACAAAAGTTCAAAAGTATACCTGAGAAAACTAAGGAATGTTACACACAAAACATATGGAACGTTTCACAGTATTCCGAAAAGTTACACAACATTGTGGAAAATGTTACACCAGATTCCGATAATCTCGGATCAGCAAAAATAATTCGAAAAAACCCAGGAGTGTTACACAGTAAACGACAGGAACATTACGCAGATTTTTTACACTGCAGTGTGAACTGGTGGATTAGTTATTGGGCAAAATCCCCCAAGGGGTTGTGCCGCAAGTTAATGATTTGATCGATTTATGCGATTTATGATATCTCCAGTTTATATGCACGGAAATAAACGAAACATCAAATTCAGTATTCTCATGATAGGAATATAAATTTGATTGCAGTCATCTAAGAGGAGTTCTGAAATACGATGGTTAGTTAGAAATATGCGGTGTTTATATCATCAGTTTAAATACACAGAATTCAACGAAATTTCATTGTCCACGATTCCATAACAATATTATGTATGTAATATACAGGGTGTTTCACTACCAGACCTACAAACTAGCAGGAGGTGTTGGGGACACAGAGACGAAAAGGAATCACATAGCAATGCAGGGTCGAAAATGCCGTAGTTGCGAACTATGGTTCAAAGAAGCAGAGAAAAAGAACAGAAACAGCAACACATTAATGGGACAGAAAACATTTTATTGAAAGGTTGTACTACAGAAGATGTTCGAAATTACGACCCGAAGTCGTAAAACAGGCTTGACAGCGGCGCTGCATGGATTCACTTACGTTCTGGAAGATTCCTGGCGTGTCACGTATCCTCCCGGCAGTTACAGATATGATATGCGAGCGGCGAGATCTTTAACTGAAGAGACGGTGCTTTCGTGAACAAAACTCTTCATTTGAACCCAGAAGAGGTCCATGCATGATAGGTCCAGGGATCTGGAAAGCCAATGAACCTGGCCACCATGACATATGCATCGCTGTTCATGCGGCCTTCCGTTCAGCGCCATCTTACGCAAGACTGCAAGCGCCCCTCTAGAGTCTGCCTGACGACTTCTGGTAGTAATTTCTAACACCTTGTGTAGTACAATCTTTCTATAAAATATTTTCTGTCCAACTGATGTGTTGCTATTTTTGTGCTTTTTCTCTGCTTCTTCGAACCATAGCTCGCAACTACGGCATTTTCGATCCTGCATTGCTATGTGATTCCGAGTCATCTCTGTCCCCTCTACACCTCCTGCAAGTTTGTCGGTCTGGTAGTGAAACACCCTGTATATATATATATATATATATATATATATATATATATGTATGTAATATTGATATAATATATATATATGTGTGTGTGTATTGGAATATATGTATGTAATAAGGTAAAGCCAGAAGAGATGGTGTGGTCGGAGAGATAGCGCACATAGAGTTTCGGTGGGAAGGAGTAGAGTGAGCGCGCAGCGACTCCTGGTAGTTGTACAACAGCAGTAGTGGAGTGTCTACTTGAAAGTGCACGTTGATTGTTTTGAGCGTCTATATTAAAGCATTGCTATTTTGTTTTGTTTTCCCAAAGTAAGTGCTTGACTATATATAGCTATTCATCAGAATTTCTATACAATGTCAGTAGTACAAAATATTTTAAACTTAAACGATTTATCATAAGCTACTAATCTAGACTAACAATGTGAACATCAACGGTTCGTTTTAATAGCGGCCATGTTTAAATAAAAGGCCGCGCAATCTCTCCTACCAAAAGTTTGCGCATCTGCTACTTAGGAGAAATCGCGCATTGTTCCCATTAGTTTTCATGCTAGGAGAGATTGCGAAGCTTATTGGTAAATTTGCATAAAAAAATTTAAAATGCTAATTTTAAGTTAAACGTGTTATCAAGTAACTTAATGTTATTTTGTAATCTTATCTGGACTTGTTTTTTCTGATTCTTTAATTTTTTTCTCCTTTAATTAAATTTTCTTAATCGTTTTTAAAATTATTTCCTTTTTCTGATTCTTTAATCATTAGGTTAAAATATTCACTCCTAATACAATTATATTTTTTTGCAAAAACCTTACAACAATGTCCTTTAATTGTAATTATTATTGTTAACAATTTAATTGTAGTTATTATTAGTAATAATCTCTCATATTCTTTTGAATTGTGCGCAGACTCTCCTAGCTTTACCTTATATATATATATATATATATATATGTACGTAATATTGATATAATATATATATATGTGTATTGTAATATATGTATGTAATATATATATATATATATATATATATATATATATATATATATATATATATATATATATATATATATAAGCCTTTTTGCTAAATAGATGAAATCTCTTGTGCTATTTAAATGATTTAACTGATTTGATATATATAGAAGAAAGTTTTGAGATAGTCATAACATACTAATTTTATATTGGATAGAAATTAAATATGTAAAATATCTCTGATAATTAATACAATAACAATAACTTGTATAAAAATAAAGTACATCAAAATATTTTAGATATATATATATTTTTTTTTAATTAAAAAAATTTCTGAAGTTTTACAAAATAAATTAATAAAAAATAACAAAAATATTAATTTAATTAAGGATTAAAAATTAATTTCTATTTATAGTTTCATAATAGGAGTATGTAAATATTCTTTTTTTTTTTTTTTTCAAAATTTTGGCAAAGTATCTTAAACTTACCAGAGACATATGTGAAAAACTAGGAATGCATGTATAAAATATGATTTTGTAACATAAAAATTAATTTATCTGTAAATAATATTCTTTTGCTGTCTTGCAATTTATTTTTTAAATTTTTATTGTTACATCTTGATGAACACGACTTTTTTAAAATTCGATACACGACATTTACTTTTTTTTCAAACATCAAATAATCTCACAAATATTAGCTTTTCTCTTGCCAAGATATTGATTTTAAAACGAGAAAACTTTTATTCTAAATGAAATATTTGTACTGTGGAATAAAACTTACTCATCCTTTATTTTTGATTGTTGAAGAAGGACATGTAAAGAACATATTATCAAAATATTTTATTGCAGCATCTATGATCCCATTTTGTTTATTGAATAATTGGATTAAACAATTCATCTAAAAAAAAAAGAAAAAAAACATAATTTTCATTTTTATAACAAGACATGTGGGAAAGAAATTTTGGGAGTTTAGATTGAAAAGTCTGAAGAATTAAGTGAACCACGTGTTCCGTACCGTAAATAACTTTTGGCTTCATCTAGAGCGCAACCTGTAGAAACAGCAGTAACCTTTCGAATTTATAGCCATCAACTAGCCATTTTATAATTCCTCCTATTCACGCAGTGACAATTACAGTTAAATATACAACTGTAATTGATTCCTAATATGCATTTCCAAGAATTATTTGATTGTGTAGTATGTTATGTTCGTTCAAGAATGTAAATAAAAAACTGCCCGAAGAATCAAACATGTATACCGTCCATCAAGATCAACACCACATTTCGGTGTTTCTGCTTTTATTTTGTACCATCAAATCATTCATCTTTCGACGTAAATTCTTTATAAGGTATAATCAAAATAATAGTGATCCCGTCTCTAAATTAATTACCCTACAAATTATCATATAAAATAAGTACTTTTTCCAATCAATTTGAAATAGTGTCCACTATTAAATGTTACACAGGAATTAATGTTTTGGAGACATTTACATCTGGAAACTAACAATTAAATTTTTGATACGAAAAGTATATTTATTTTATATTTACTTGTATGTCCATATACCAAGTTTTAAAATATTTATGTGAAAATTTTGAAATGAAAATTGTTTTATGTTTTGACCTTTAAAAATAAATTACTTTTATCGTTTTCCTATGTATAATTCCTAAACATTTTATTTTAATATGCTAATTCTTTATAAACAAATTACATAAAAATAGAAACATAAATATTGCAGATTTTTAATTCTCGAACTTTATAATATGTGGACTTTGAATTTAATAATCTAAAGGGTAATGATTTATAGCATAGAGTTTAATGATGCATTGATGCATAATTGCTTTCTTGTAACAGTTTAAATTTTCTGAGCATCTTTTTATTTACTTTTTTACAAAAATCATCATAATGCGAGCATAGGGTTATTGTACGAGCGGAGAAACTGGCGAATTGGATTTAATTATAATTTATTAATATTTTAAATATATTCTCAGTATTCTTTTTCAGAATGCCCTCACTGCACGTAGAAGAACAATTTGTCGTCGGCAGCTATTCCCTCAACAAAAAAAAACGTAAGCATACAGGATATTTTCCCAAAAAATTGAGATATCCCGTTTTCATGGTAATTTCGAATTTTTATAGCAAAGAAATTCACTAAATTTAGAATTTATCGGATTAGTTTTACTAATCTGACTCAATATTACATTATTTTAATGGATTTAAATATGCTATATATTCTTTTTAATTTTTAAATACACTAATAAAACAAACACACACACACACACAAAAAAAAAGAATGTCGTCGAACATCTTAAAAAAGCTGATACTGAGCAATAGAATAATGCATAGAAAAATATTTTGACAAAAGAGTGTTTTATTACTTTCGCAGAAATCAATTAAATTAAAAGAAAATCTACACCGTTAACTTTGAATATATAAGAAACTGAATAACAAATTTCAATTTAAGTGAATGATTTTTCGTAATCAATCGTAAAACAAGCAGACACACAGACAAACATACATATAGACAAGAAAATCTAATCGAGTGTCCAATCTAGGACTTCAATAGCATTTTGGAAATGGCTTCATTTAACTATAAACAATGTAATAAAATTTATTTTTTCCTTATAAAATTTTGAATATCTAGGCTCATAAATCCGAACAAGTATCTTTACTATTTTACTTCGCAAAATAAAAAGAGTACACGATTTAGCATTTAGCGCATTAAAATAGTTAGCTATAATAAAGAAAAGACTAGCTAAGTTATTTGAAGAACAATATCTGATTTTAAGTCAAAAACTCGAATAAATTACAACTCTAAAAAAGAATGTTTAAAACTCTAACAAATAATTAATACTAGTTAAAATAAATTCAACAGCATGCAAATCAAAACAATGCGTAAGAAATGTGATGTTTGAATTATTTAATTGATTTATCAACGTCCGACATCTTTTCTTAAAAAAAATTATCAATAAACTGAAATAATGGAATGAAAAATAACATATTAATCCACCGAAGTCCCATTGATTTAAAGTTAGATTTTGTTTTTAGAAAATCGCAGTGATACCGTTTCTTTTCTGCGTATGATCAGAATCTGATGATACATATAACTATATGTATTTGCCTTTATAAAAAGCGTTAACGATGATGCGGTGTGAAAAACTTGTGATTTAGACAAAGAGATCGCTGCATGGGACATTCAGTTTAAGAAAGAGTTCTAAAATTGAGTTTTCTTTCTTTTCTACAGTATAAAGAATAGAACGATAATATACAAATAGCGAAAAAGTCAGTAGCATTTGATAAAACTACAAGAAATAGGCAGGTTTAAATGGACTTTCCGTTTTAAAATTCAACTGTATCGTATGCAGTAAGCAGAAGCAATCCTTAACTGAAATGAACACCTAACTGAATGACGGTGCTGTATATATTATAAGAGGACAATTTGTGCATCTATCGTCCCACCAAATGGGATTTAGGAGACATAATTTCCCTGTCCACCGCTGATAGACGATTGAGATTTTCATGCTTTTTGATTGGTTGTTAAACAAATGAGCTTCTTAAGTCATTAACGGTTGAACTTGATTTATTATGTAATATCTATTAATTTCTAAATATTATATAATAAGTAATATAATATAATATATAAAATAATATATAATATTTTATATATAATTAATATAATATAAAATATAATAATATATAATGTAACATATAAAATAATATAATAAATTATATAATCGTAATTAATTTCTATATAATCTAATAATATCTATTAATTTCTTATATAATATAACTTCTTGTATATCTTATATCTTCATAATCCTCTCAAATACCGGAAATGATTTAAGAAGCGTACGCTTTTACAACCAATCAGAAAGCGTAACAATCCCAATCGTCGATCGGTGGTAGAGATGGAAATTATGCATTTAGGAGTAGACGACGGACAAGAGTAGCAAATATGAATGCACTCAACCACACTTAACCCCCCTAGAACCATCGGGAATCTTATTTGACCCCATTATGTTTGTTTTGAAGTTTTTCATGTTTTGAACAAGAAAAAAATAATAATTGAAATTCTAAATAAAATCATATAGACATTTCGTAGTAAGAAGCTACCTTTAATAGAATTAAATTTTTGGTTGAAATCATAAAAAACTAAGAACGTTCATCAAAAATTAAAATTTGGTACTAGGAGAGTTGATGTCATGAACAAGATAATACCACGACTGCATCATTGTTGAATAGGCCCGAGTACAATGTAAAAAATAAAATAAAAAATAAAATAAAATAAAATAAAATAAAATAAAATAAAATAAAATAAAATAAAATAAAATAAAATAAATATTTCGTAATCAAGGAAAATATAATCTAACCACAAATCAAAATATAAAATAAACTCTTCCGAGGTATCCATGATTTCAAAATGTACGTAACCTCACGATATTATTACGATTAGGCGCTGCCTGTCACAACGAATTAGCAATGAATTACTAAGTTTAAGCTTTTTCCTTCGTTTTGACAGTAGTCGATTGAGGTGTCACATAAATGTCTCTTCTTAAAACAAAAATTCTAAATATTGTTTTTCATATTAACCTTTTTGTGTTTTCAAATTAATCATTTTTATTTCGTTCCCAGCATGTAATTTTTCATGTCATTCCTCATGTAATTTTTGCGTGCCTCTAACTGGTATGTTTCGTCAAGAGACAGCTCTTACCTAGTCAGAAAATCAGCAAACTATAACTAATCAGGTTTATTTAATTCAGCTGCACTTTAGTGCATGTCAGTATTTTTTCTAAAATTACATTTTGTGTTACATTTTCTTGTACTAAATGTATAAATTCAGTGCTTTTAAAATCCCTAATGAATCGTTTTACAAATGATTTTCCATTTTATTTATTTCAGTTAAAGCAAAGTTCAGAAGAAAAAAGTAACTGGGATTTCTATATGAAAAGAGATGGAACTGAAGGAAAGAAGTAAACTTTGAAATTTCGTACAAAAAAGGAAAAATTAGAGTATATCAATGCATTAAAATTTCTTTTCGAACCAAATCACTATGACGCAAGATGTTAATATCTATTTCACGCTACGCGAAAATTTATAAAACGAAAACATTGTTTTGATTTTTTTTTTCAAAATTCATATAAAGTACGCAATAAATGTACCAGCGCTCCTAAATGTTAATAATCGATAAAAATCAGAAATTCTTTTGATATGCACTATGAAACAATTAAAGAGAAGATTTGAGGAAAAAAAGAATAATTCTCTACAAGCAGGCATGTTTTGGTAACCCTTTCATAAGTGCATATAAAAACTAAAAATATCTAAATAAATAAAACCAAAGTGTTAAATGGGAGAAAAGAAAGCAAAGGAGATCAAGATCAATGCCAAAGTATGAAATATCGTCCAATAGACCAAGCAGTCACTGAAAAATAAACAAGCTTATTTATTAAAAGTTGAAAATTTAAAAAAAATAGTATTTATCATTGTAAAGCATAATTGATAGGGACGCCTATTCAAAGTTGCTACAGAGAAGTCACAAAAGCTCACTTAACGTGTGAATTTCTATCGCTTAGCTAGTTCATTAATAAAAAGATATAAAGGATTTTTTTTTGTAATGAAGTGAAAAAGGAATATTTGAAAAAAAAAATATCCGTCTTTTTCAGTCAGAGGACATTTTGATAGAGTCTTCTTTAGTGCATATAAAAACTGAAAATATCTAAATAAATAAAATCAATATGTTACATCGGAGATAAAACATAACAATTATGATCAATGCCAAAATATCAAGAAGCTCTAAATGACCGGAACTATATACCGACAGGATTATGTGACGTAGTTCTCATTGACTAATGCAAAGCAACATTAAACTCCACTAATAAGGGGCAGTAGACATAAAACGTAAAAAGAAGGTTGGGGGGGGGGGGTATAATAAAAATAAATACATTTAAAAGTGCAAAAAAATATTGGGTGTTACATATGTTTGATTTTTATATTTATTTTCGTCTTTTATTACGTTGCTTATTCTCGTTTTAATTTAATGACACCAATTTTGCTTTCACTGCTCCAACTTAATCAAAGAAAGTAATCAGAAAAAAATAAAAACAAAAGATATTTTATTTCGGAAAATCTTTCTAAATTTTTCGGTTGTGTAAATAATAAATGTAACGAAAAAACTATTATTTAACTGTGAAGCATGAAAAGTTAATTATATACATTAAAAACTTTTTCGTTGATTTTCCAGAGATAAAATCATAAAAGAAGTTCAATATAAGATCCCCTTTTTAATGTGGGTTGAACATTTGGTATTTTGTATAAGAATGTGCTTTTAAAGAATAATGATAAATTTCTTTGAGGCTTTTTATTTTAAATGCATTTATTCATCAATAAAATCAACAATCTTATAAAAGTTTTTTTTTTTCTTTTTTTTTTTTTTTTTTTACTAATACAGATATGTTTTTGAGGAATTGTAATTTTGTTTTCAAACAAAAATGTATTAAAAATACATATAGATGTAAATTTTGAATTATTATTTATATAGAAAATACTTTAAAAATAGAGTAACAAGAAACTTTCTTTATTTATTGCATATGTTTTATTCTCTATTATTATTATTTTCTTTTTTTCTGTTCAATAAATCATTTGAAATTAAATTTTTTTAATAGAGCTGCTGATTTAAACATAATTGTGAACATTAAGATAAAAATTATACAAATAATTACTCTAATTAGACATCGAAACAGTAATATTTAAAAAAAACATATACCAAACAATTTTAATTTATATCTTTTGCCACATTGAACTTTTCATTTCAACTTACTCACAGTGCATAATACATAAAAAATAAAATAAAACAACAAAAACATTGTTTGTGTTTTCTTATGTTTACTCTAAACGAATTTTATAATGTTACAAGTTTTATTAAAAAAAGAACCTCACTATGTATTCCATTTTACGTAGCTTATTAAAATATATTTTTTTAGTTTTTTACAACATTTTACAATGCGTTACTTTTTTTCAGTGGAATTTTTCTTACTCGATGATTAAGCAGAATTTACAAGCCAACAGACATGGTAAATATGTAAATCTATGTACGCAAATGGAACCTGGTGCATGTAAAATCCGTCGTGGGTGCAAAGCCCTCCAAGTTACCTGTGAATTATACCTCCGGGGGTGTCTAGTCAGGTGAGAGTCTCGTCACCTGATCAAGGTTCTAAATTACAAGACCAATTAAATCTGTCAATTCAACAAAGTTAAACAGAAACTTGGAACCGACAAACAAAGATAACTGTAGCAATCCAAAAGAGAGCAAGCACAGCAGCGATGTGAACAAATCTATATTCAGGTGGATCACAGCCATGCTGTGATCAGGCGATTTCCACCCCGCAACCAGGTACTAACCCGTTAAGCTAGGCATTCATGCCGGGTAGGTAGGGGTCTGGTTTGCGGTATATATATATATAAAAAACAGAATTTACAGAAGTTTGTGTTTATTTATTTATTTTTATAAAAATGGTTTTCCAATTTTTGTAAAAATTCTCATTTCTAACATAATTGTTTCCATCGTGTGCTTCTTTAAAATATATTCGAATTATTTATTATATTTATGTAAAATTAAATTAATTATTTTTACAGAATCTTTAAATTTTAACAAGGAAAAAACTGTAAAAATACCTTTGAACAATTTTAAAAGATTTAGCATTAATTCTGATAAATTAAATGAAATATTTAATATATATTATTTACAAATATAATATTTGTTGAATATATGAAATATCATAACAGCAAACATGTAAAAAAAAAAGTTCTTCCGGCAGGTACCAGGCAAAAAAAGTAGCTTTCCTCCTCTTTCATTTGATGAATACAATTAATCTTACTCAAAGACACTTGGCTAAATTGCGTGGAACTGGATTAGAGAAGATTCCCAGTTTTTGCCAATATGGAATTTGGATGCGAATTTCAAAAGCATTTTAATCTATCGCGAAATTTGCTTCATTTGTGGCTACCTATTTTTGTCATCGAATTTGATACTTCTCCGAGTATTGCCAAGCTTGGCAATAATTTGACCCAGTTGAAAATTCAGTTTTACGCGTATGAGAGTTGAAACATTGGTTACAGCTATGAAAGTAAATGTGCGAGAAAAAGCGTTTGATGAAAATCATAATTTAAACCCGTTTATGAAGGAATCCGTGATTTTTAATCTGCTGTCTTGTTACAAAATGTCAACCTCCCCTACCCCACTGGAATTTCAAATTTTTATATATCAAACATTTTTTTATTATAGAGGCGAAACAAAAAATTCACTGGAATCCTTTTATGTAGGCGGAACAATTAAAGGAAAAAACTTTTTGAAATTCTATTTTTTTCTGTACATCTTTTTGAATTTGAAATAATTTAGTGGCCGCAATTTTGAAAGAAGATGACGGATGAAGCTGGTTAATGAACTCGGTTGAGACCTTGATATGTTCTGTACACATACTCAGTCACATCGAAATTGGTTCATAAATACGAATGCTTGAGCAGGACAATTATCCGATCTCTCTCTCTCTCTCTCTCTTTCTCTTGCATTCGTATTTATGAACCGATTTTACTTTTACGCTTTTTTGATATAACAAAGCAAAACAAAAGTAATTATTTAATGAAAAAGAGAAAACTGTATTTTGAGATTCAGTATATATATATATATATATATATATATATATATATATATAACTTATTGCAAAAATTAACCATTGAAACAGAAATAACTGACCAAATGCAATGAAATTATTACCCCAAATAGCTATGTCAAATTACACATTATAAAACATAGTCCTAACAAATGAAGTATATATATATATATATATATATATATATATATATATATATATATATATATATATATATATATTCATTTAAATATCTTAAAAATCATTTAACTACATCTTTAGAAAAAATATGTATATATATTAAATATACCGAAATATACTTCATATTTTGAATATTATAGCTAAACTTATTAAAGAGATGGAAATATGTGAATGATTACTTAAATAAGTACAAATGTGGGATAAAAAAAAATAATACCCCTCTATGCATCAAGAGTCACAATAACACAAACTCAATGATTTAATTAATAGGTACGTGATATCGCAATATTATTACAAGACTCGTGATAGATAAAAAGAGAGCGAGAAATAGGTTGTTGTTCCACAGTTTGGTATCCAAGTTTGAAGATGGTTAATCCGATGAATATAAAATAAAGAATTTATAGTGTCATTCTAGGTGAATTAAAGTTTATGTGTACAAATACATTATAGTATTGAATAACCTCATGGTTGTCTTTGTTTAATTGAGTAAGTAATAAAGACTGTTTAAACTTAGATTGAAGAACTATACTCGTGTAATAAATACCCTGTTAAAAATTTGCAGCAAACTGTCCAGTCATTTGATCGTTTTTATAGAAAACGGTTACGTAACCGTAATTTAACTCTATTCTGACCATAATATGGGCAATAATATAGTCAGAATAGAGTTAAATTACGGTTATGTAACCGTTTTCTATAAAAACGGTCAAATGACTGGACATTTTGCTGCAAATTTTTAACAGTGTAATACTTATGGAATTGTAGGATTGTAAATAAGAATTACTATACAAATATATTGCAAAATATGATCCACATTTCTAAAAAAAAAATAGAAATTTATTTGTAAAAGAAACAAAAAATATTTATTTATATTTTACAGTATTTTTTAGTTTTTATCACGTGGTAAACGCTTGACAGCTTTTAAAATCAATATAGGAATTTTCTGTTGCTTTTTCTAACATGAAATAATCTCGTAAATATTAGCTTTTCTCTTGCCAAAATATTGATTGTAAGATGACAGAACTTTCATTCCAACTGAAATATTCTTGCCTTAACATTAAAATACATTTATTTGTAATCTATTCAAACGAAAGTTTGAAATAAATTTCTAGCATCCAAATTTATTGAAGCTTTTTAATTCAACTGTCTTTCTAGAAATATAAGTGAAATAACATTCCATCTTTGGAAAATTATAACTCTCAAGTATCAGATTTTTTTATTATTATTTTTTTTTAACGAGTTTCAAATTTTCAATAAGTAACCCAGGTTCAATAATATTTTCAGAATGATTTTGAGTAATGTATATAAAATAAAAATAATCCAGCATTTTATTCCCGTAAAGAAACATTAAAGTACAATTACATTGCCTATAAATAAAAAGAGTAATGAAATATAAAAAAAAACAGACAGTAAAACGTGCTTAAATATTAACTTATATTATTCGGTAATTTGTTTTACTTCTTGCACAGTGTTTTGGTCTCCAAGTGTCATCCAAGATAGAAAATAAATAAATTAAAAAAAAACATATATGAAGCAGTAGAACAAGAAATATTTCGCTATTTATATCAAATGTCATTTTTTTTATCAGTCAAATGAAGAATAGTAAAACTGTCATTAAGTTTACTCAATTACCTGTCGGGTAAAAAAAAAATCAAGCGTTAGGCATAGATAATAAAATTTCAACTAATTCAAAAAATAAAATAAAATAAAATCACGCGTTAGACATAGATTATGAAACCCCAACTCTTTCAGTATATTCTAACGAAACTGGACGAAAGATGAAAGTAATCAATAAGTCAACAGTTTAGAAGACGCATAGGAAATTACAAAATCAAATTTCAAAATTTATATTATTATATATTTATATTATTTATAGTATATATATATATATATATATATATATATATATATATATATATATATATATATATATATATATATATATATATATATATATATATATATATATATATTATACTACATAATAAGTTACAAATTTGTTCAATTAGAAAAAAAAATGTTGAAATTCAACCTACAACAATTTTTGTCCATAGACACAAACATATGGTACAGTTCTTTATATTATCTACAGATTTTTATACACATAATATTCTAATATTTAATTCATATAAAAAACACATAACACAACAAAAAACGCATTTCGAGCAACACCCAACCATAGACGGCAGTGTATCCCGTTTTTTGCGTAGCCTTGTATATGACCACAAATATATCTTAACTTATTAAGTATAGCTATATATAATTAAAAACAACCCTTAAGCAAATAACGATTATGAATATTAATGTTAACGAATTCATTTTTATATAGCTTGTATATAATCTATAGATATTATACACATTACTTAATTTGAAAAAATTTCGTTAAACTTAAAAACATATACCACATCGGAAAACGCACTTCTTGCAATTAATGCTAATAGACAGTACTGTAATCGAATTATTTTGTGTGTCCCTGTAAACAAACATAATGGAAATGAAAGGCTATGTATATCATATTTTACAGTAAGTGTTTCGTGCTGTACCTCGGCAACTTATATCAATTTCACTATACTTTAACTACTGTAACATCATCAAAATATACTGAAAAAACGTTTTCCGTCGTAGACCATTATTTAACCGAATTTATTTGTCAAGGATAAATGCTTTGCCCTCCATATTCTAAAGAAAACATGTTTAAGTGCACATAAAAATGTTCTTTAATTTCATTATGTTTCAAAAAGTGTAACATCACAAAATACACTGCAAACTATTTTCCCCATAGACCATAATGTAACAGAATTCTCTTTAAAATGCGGTTTTGAATTTCATGACGCCGTTATGTTATTTCTATAGGTGTGATTCGTAACGTGAAACCAAACGTAAAAGTCAAACAAAATGTAATCAGTATTGATTTAATCTGTGATTTAAGACATTATTAATGATACTTTAAATTGGTTATTAGTATATTTTAAGTAGGTATCATTTCCGAAAACATTTAAACATCCCTCAAATTCACAAAAAAAAAAAAAGAAAAAAGAACTCACTATTGGAAGATGTATTTTTCAAGTTATATATATATGATACAATGCTGCATAATTATAAAAAATAAACATATATTCGTATTTTGTAGACATTGTTTTAAAGTATTTCATAGCAAAATATTAGTTATTTAAAGATTTATTTTTGGTCCTACTTTCGCTATTTCTTAACCCATTCGCTGCCAACCACGAGTATACTCGTGATTTTTCAATCTTAAATTACGAAATATTACCGGAAATTTCGAAAGGAGATTTTTTATTTCATGCAATCACGAAATGTCTGTAATTAAATAAAGTAAATGTTGCTATTAGTATTTTCTGGTATGAATTCGAAGTTTCTAAATAAAATAAAATTCCGGTAATTTTAACTCGGTAGTGAACGTGTTATAGATTGATCCATTGTGCGTATTAGTGTAAAATGTTTAGTAACTCTAAAATTGAGCCCGATGCGAGCTTAAAAAAGGAGAGGAAAACAAATAACCGCAACAATCAAATATCTTTCTTTAAAAGTTTTTTTTTTAGTTTCTTTTTGTTTCAGTTTTAAAATTTGAATTTTTTTATGCAAATTGAGACGTTTGAACGTAAAAAGTACGAAATTTAAGATTACATTTACATTTTGTTCTGATTTTGAACGGTTTGGCCAAAGCACGCTCAGAAAAATTGTTTAAAAGTAAGGGCTTTCACACTTTTGGATTCTTCTGCCTCGGATACTGCATAATGGCACTGCGGGCGCCGCGCTGAGAGTTTTGTTTGAATGTTCGTTATAGTTTTTAATTAATATTTCGGTTAATTAAAAAAACTCAAAAACCTTAGCCTCAGTTGCAACATGATATGCCCCATTGGACTATCTTCATTCAAATTTTCAGACCTCTATGTTCGGTAAATTTTCTTAGTCATAGCAGAGGGATAGACAGACACACAAACCCCTTCCTTTTATTTAAGTTATTACACTTTTCTTTTATTTAAGTTTCTCTTTTATATTATATAAGAAAGTTTTAAATTCACATTCTTATCACATTTCAAAAACTTTTTCTTATACTTCTAAATGTATAATCCGTATCTGCATAAAACCAAAAGAAAGCTTTTGGTTTTCTACAGAAAACGAAAATTTTTGCTACGCATTTGGCAAATATTTTATCTACGCTTCCAGTAAAACTAAAGGTATTGTAGCATAATGGCATTTCCATATAAATGGAGGACATTTTTTTCAGACAGATGTAAGCGGAAAGGTTTTATAAAAACGAATGAGTGGAGTTTCCATCTTAATGCATCGGAATTTCCTTTCAAATCGGATATAAATAATATATTACATTTTTTTTTTTTTCATGATTCAATTTTTTTTATTGAGATTGTTTTCAATAAGCAAAAAAAGAGCTGAAATTTTCTGACATATTTGCAAAAACATTTAAAAGTTACAAAACTCGCCTACATAAAATATATTTCCAATGCAATTGACTGTTTATTGTTTCATTTTCTACTATTAATAATTGCGGCATTAGTTATTCATTTTTCTAAACCTTATTTCTATTAAATTCATTCAGAAAATAGAAGATAAATGGGACACTTTAAAAAATAATAATAAATAAAAAAGTATAAATTTACATAGTTTTTAAATATTTTTAAAGCAAAATCAATAAAAAATTAATTATTGTATTCTCTCCTTTTAATAAAACATCCTACAAGTTAAAAAAAAAGCTTATCTTAAAATATTTGTATTTTACTAAATATTTAACAATTACTTGCTTTATCTGTCTTTATAAAAATGTGATATTTGAAAATGTAAATCACATCAATATTATAATTTTGGAGAAAATAAGGTATTTCAAGATCATCTGCATCACTACATAATGTTCATCTGCCTATCTCAATAAAAATATGTGCGAAGTAGAGATGAGACGAACTAATACCGAGCCCGTGAGCCTGATCAGAGCTCAGTCCCGGACCGGGCTTGGGTTAGATTTTTTGTCAGTTTTCCTGCTTGGACGAACTCAGGTTCAAAGGGAAAATTTTATTTATTCACAACCGGTAAACATTTGTTTTAATTAACTTGATATTTGAGAAACAAGGGCGTAGTCTAATTTGTAAAAAGGGTTTTACAATCCCTTAAAAATAAGTTTGAAAAGGAACTAAATTATTTTAATGCGATAAAAATTTAAATTTTCTATCTGATTCTGATGTATTTGCCCGGTCGGTGTTAGTAACACAAAGAAGCCGTGGTATATACCATGTCTATCCTCATTTTCAATTTGATGTCCTTTATTAGAATACGGGAAAAGATAACTCATGTATTTCTGCTATAGTTATACAATGATATTTTACAAAAAATAAGAAATGTGACTTTTGCCTTTTTCTGCCTGTGAATTTGTATAAATAATAAATTTGCTATTTTAAGCAGATTATGAAGAAATTCACATATCATTGTCATCAGGGAATATTTAGGATTAATTCTTTTTTCTATGTAAGAATACTTTTTTAATGATAAAATTAATCTTAAAACAAATTAAAAATATGTTTAACAATTTTGTATTTGTACTTTCGGTTCCGGACACGAGTGAACTTGTGCTGTGGTGACTCAAAATATTTCGGTCTTATGAGGGCTCAGAAATCGAAATTCTTTCTTTTTTTAAGGTTTAAAATATGAATTTATTTAATGCAAATTAAGACGTTCGAAAGCGAAAAGTGCGAAATTTAAGATAACAATTATAGTTTGTTATTATTTTGAACGGTTCGACCGAAGCACCTTTAAAAAAATGGTTTAAAAACAAGTCTCTTTCACACTTTTGGATTCTCTTGCCTCGCATTTTTGGGAATGGCGTATCAGTCGCCGAAATGGGAGTTTTGTTTAAATGCTCATTATGTTTTTAAATTAATATCTAGGTTAATTAACAAAATATGAAAAATCTGATCCTCAGGTTCAACTTGATCTGCTTTGGATTATCCTCTTTCACGTTTCCAGACCTCTACGCTCGGTAGATTTTCCTACACATTACAGAAAGATATACAGAAACACAAACATCTTTTTTTTATTAATATAGATGATATAATAGATTATTGTATGCGTATAAGAACGAAGTTTTAAATTCTCATTCATATCACATTTCAAAATATTTTTCTTATACCCGAACTCATCTCAAGTGCTAAGATGTAGCTATAAAGTTCATAATTTTAAAAGTTGTATCCCCTTTTTCTATTAAACCTATTTCAAGTGATCAATATGTCAGGTGTAATATTCACTCAACTTGGTTGAAACAGAACTAAACTGATTTTTAGATTCGTTTTCTAGCAGTGCATAGCTACATAATTTAAATAACATTTTGAGTTAAATAACTTTAATAATGGAAATTCCTTATACTGTACTATATGGCGATAACTGAAGGTTTTTTCTATAAATTTTATTTTAACACAAATGTTTCCAGGCGATTTTTTCTAAGTATTACAAATTTAATCAATTTTAAATTGAGTGATTAAATAAATATATAATTTTTTTGTTTCAATTAAAATTACCCATTTCTTTAAAATATTTATCAATCATATATTAACTAAATTTCTTAAAATATCATAAATCATCATAAAATATCATAAAATATCACAATTATTTAGTTCTGAAAATAAATCTTTTATCTTTAAAGTAATTTCGGTAAAATAAAATGCTTTAAAAAATACAATACCAGCGGCATATAAAAATGGCGCACTTAAAAATTCTTCAGTAAATAATTTCTATAGAGCAGGGCTGTGTAACGCGGCGCCCGCGGGTGCCATGACGCCCTTTGAAGATTTTCTTGGCGCCCCTTCAAATGTTTAATTTTTCTAGATTTCTTTAAACAAAATTCTACCTCCAAAGTTAATTTGCCTTGAAATAATTAATATTTGCATACATTTTTTATTACAGGTGTTATTAAGGTTTTTGCCTCCTTTATATGCAAAAGTCCTTAAAATTCCTCCCCCCCCCCTTTTTTTTTCAACCCCGAACCTCAGAAAACTGTGACGTTAAATTTAGTATGATATGTTTTTTGTTCAATTTTTTAGATGAGCCACCTCCAACTTAGGACGTCAAATATTAACCACCCTACACAATTTTAATAACGCATATCACTTTGTCTGTGTATCCTGTAGTCATGTGGGTATCACTATCACTGCAGAAGGGAAATAATATACGAACACTACTATAATAATATACGATACTTGCATTTTTCGAATCATATGAATAATGGCGCCTTTTATTATGTGCCACAAGCTAAGGTGCGCCCTGACTTACTGAAAGGTTAGACAGGCCTGCTATAGAGTAACGCTAAGTTAACATTTTATCAGATATTCGGTTTAAAAAAAGCATAAAAGTAAAAATATTTAAGGAAAACAAACACTCTTTTATATTCATTCATTGTTTATCTTGAAAATAACGCCTAAATGTTTAAATTTTCATTCCTGTTATTCAAAAAAAAATTAATTAACCATTTATTAACCATTAATTAACCATTAAATTTCATTAACTAGGCGGTGAATGTATGAAGAAGTGAATGTATTGAATAACATATAATTCTTGCTCACTTTCTTTTTAAGACATGGCAATAGGTAAGAAAATATGAAACATTATTTAAACTATCATTTTAAGATTTCTGAATGGAATTATAATTCAATTAATATGAAAATTTTAATTGATTAAAGTGTTTTTATAAAATATATATGACACGCTTTCAATGTATATTTTCTAATTTTTAATGTTTAGAATATTTTGTTGTTGCAGTTTCACAGTCATTTGATCTATTTTGAAGACTGCAGTTGAATTCATAATTAAATTATTTGTTGTTGTAACTCGTATATAATTGTAACGATAAATAATATTTGGCGATTTATCACCTATGGCGGGTTTACGAAACAATGCCTTCACATTAATGTATTAATTTAAAATTAATTTCTAAAAATATTAAAATTCTGCATTGTTATCGCACTTGGAACTAAAATTTTATGATTCTAGCATATCAGAAAGTGACTATAAAATCAATAACAAAATTCCATCTTTACATACAAAAAACAAGTTCAGTAAAATGAAATGATGTAAAAATAATGAACAAAATTACACATAATAATACACCGAAAACAAAAATATTTTTTTAAAATCTAAATTGTGTAACTTAGTGTCTTTTTTCAAGACTCTTAGCTAATATCAATCATTGAATAAGAGGAGAAAAAAGTGAGTTATCTCGGGAATTAGGTATAAACAGAAGCAGAAGTATTTAGCCATTTACATTAAATAACATAACAATTCACTTTTGTGCCCATCAAATAAACAACATATTCGCCATTCTTTTTTATTCTATTACCAGATTGTTCACGAATTCTGTTCGGGGGATATATGTACTAAAACAAAACTATTCTATTATTTCAACAATAAAAGTTACGAGAGAAAGAAATTTCTATTTAACTCTATGAGTATGAGATAATTATTATATTTATTTTATTAAATGCTGATTCGATATTTAAAAAACAAAATCATAAAGAAGATTCAATAAATTATATTTTTTATACCCGGCCAATGAATACTTAAGAATTTTAACATGATGTGCCATTTAAAAATTATTATTGCTTTAATCTTTAATATAATTATATTCATTAAAGCGCCCATTTTGAATAGATAATAATATAAAAAAATATTATTATTTTATTAATTATTTTTTTAATTAATCATGATATTTTAACAAATTATGTTTAAGTGTTTTTTCCATTTTATTTTATATCAAATCAATTAAATACAATTAAAGGCTGTAAAAGTTAAAGGCTTAAATTTTTAACAAAAACCTAAAATTAATTTATAAATTTAAAATACTATTATAGAAAAACGTTCTGGCGATTTTACTGCAATTGTTTTATTACTTAGTTTACGAAAGAATTTTCTGTTTTTTTTTTTTTTTTTTTTTGTTTACAAATATATTTTGTTTAGTTTTAAAATTTAAATAAGTAATATAAGAAAATATTTTGTTAAATATAAAATTATGCCATTTAAAAACTATTTTAATATTTCATAAAAAAGTGCAAAATTTTAAAAGTTTGACAAACATATATATATTAATGACAGATTTTTAACACAGCTTACTACAGAAGTAAAAATTAAAAACTCATTACTATTTTGTTTTGACTTATAAATATTTCTTTAAACCAATTTGGAAATGCTGCAGTTATGTTTTTTTTTTATTTCATTGCTTTCAGTTTCAATGCATCCTTCATTCCTTTGTTTGTAAAAATTTACAATTTATTATCAACTTATTTTCTTCTTATTTTGTCAAGAGTTTGAAATTCTTCGAAGTGGCAGATTATGAAAAAGATCCTTTTAAGTTTTTATTTTACAACGTTAAGTTTTTGTGAATCTTTAATATGGCATATATATATTTCTTTTGATTTTATGAAATATTTTTCTTTTTTTATGAAAGCTTATTCGTACATTTCATTGCTTCTTTTTTTTCTTTCAGATGCATATATTTTTTAAAAAAGCTTTTCCTGTTAAAAATTAAAACACTCAATGCATAGAAATAGAATTAATAAATAATAATTGCAATAAATTGAATGAAAAACTTTATAAAAACTTTTTTTTAAATTGCGTTAGTAAATATTGAATTAAAAAAAATCTCGCAATATTTTTATTTAAACATATATTATTGCACGTGGATTCCAATGAATATATATATATATATATATTACATTAGACTGGTTTCATTGAAATTATTCGTAATGAAACTATTTTTTTAAATTGTATATAATTATATATAATATTTTTTAACAATTACCGTTTAAATGTATAAAATAATAATTTACAGAACTAATTTATAGAACACTTGTGGATTTATTATATATATATATATATTGTGACATCAACTGACTCGCATCCCACCATCCTCTTTAATAAACAGCTACGTGTTGCTGACGACTGGCCTTTTTCGCTAATCGTTGCCACAGATTAATCTCGGAAAATTAAACATTCGAAGTTAATTAAAAATTAATAGCTCGAAAAGGATTAGACAAACTGTGTTTGAAAGGTAACAAATTGTATTTTTCTTGATATAAATTAAAAATCTAATGATTATGCCGTATTTTAAATACTGAATTTCAAAAAATACAAAATTTCACAATGGAGTACCATAGCGCAACCTACACGCGTAAAAAGATAGCGATGACGGCAATGTGCCCTGATGTGTTTACTGGCTATAGCACGAGTCACAAATTATAGTAGCTTTATTATTCTGTTAAAATATAAAAGTGAATTATGATGTCACGAGAACAGATTGCGCTCCCTGGCGGGGGAAAATGGATCTACGGGTATATCGGATTCTATGGGCCCGATTACGATGGTGTTTGGCTCATTCGACTTGATATCGATAGACTTAAGTATTTTCGTTGCATTTTTTACCGCCATGGTGCACTTTCCTATCTTGGGTTCTATGTACTCGATTACGACGGTATTTGCCTCATTCGATTTGACCTCGATAGCTTTACAGATTTCAGTCATCTTTGTATAGAACAGATTGTTATTATCACGAGCCCGGGCAACGCCGGGCGGGTAAGCTAGTAAAAGCTAGTAAGCTTCCTCAGATGAACACAAGCCGTCGAGTTCCTTGATGGCTTGTGTTCATCTGAGGAAGGCTAATTTTTAGCCGAAAGCTTCTGAATTTTAACATCTAATAGTTTTAATTTTAAAACTGTGTTTTGTTTTATTGCACCTCTGTAGTAACAACAAATTATCAATGTGTTTACATTGTGTTTTATAAATTTGAGAGGGTGAATTTGTCGTTCGCATTATATGGAATTTTCTATATATTTTATAGGTACTAAGTATTACTATGAAAGACTGATAAATTTTTTTTCGTGTTTTATTTTGTGTGAGTCTTGCCGTTGCTTTAGGTGTGGGCTTTATCTAATGATTTTTGTGTTTGTATTACTATAAGGTGTTATTAATATACTAGAAGTTATTGAATTTTTATGGATTTACACATTTGTTTAGGTTTTGATCAAGATACGACACCTTTTAAACCGTTGTCTGCATCTCTGTACCTAATACAAATTTTGTAAGCACGTTTTATATATAAATATAAAGTGATTTAAAATCACTAGTGTAGATTTAGCAGTTCCTGGTACGTATTTTTAGATTAGAGTTCAATTAGATCACATGGGAGATATAAGCAGCCGGATTCGTATGGCAATAGAACTCGCATTACTACTACTACTACTACTACTACTACTAATAATAATAATAATAATAATAATAATAATAATAATAATAATAATAAAACTAGTAAACGCGTTGGATGTCTGAATTGTGATATAAAATCTAGATCATTTGTATTGAGTTCTACTTGGTTTTCCCCTTTGGTATAGAATCAGTAAGTGGTAAAGTCCATATATCTCTCTTAACCTTGGAAATCACACCATACAGTTCGTGCGAGGTTCCAAATCAATCCATATATTGTATAAAATTGTTTATTCTCGCCAATTAAATAGCAAAACATTAAAAAGTTATCAAAGGCAAATTCTAAATATCACAATCATTTCTTTACCGAGGAACCACTCATGTTCTGCCGATTTTACAAGACGGAGAAACTAGCGAAAAATATAAATTCTGAGAGCAAACTTAACGGTTTATAAGTGGTGTGCCTATGAATGCAGACGCAAGTCTAAAAATCTGTGAGAACGAGATCCTCAGAAACTCCGATAACCCGACGGCACTGTCTAACCGTGTATTGAAAATAAATGTTGTATTTACGTATGAAACACAGCGGTAAAACATTTTATAATGCGTCCTAATCAATTAAAATCTGAACTTTTGAAAAATAAATAATCGAAATGAAATTTTAAAACAGGAAAACTAATATACTAGGCGTAGACTAGTGTAATTTTGAGATAATAGGAATCAACGATGTTTTATAGTGCAGGCATTTTAATTTCTTGTTCATAACCACTTGAATATTGAATAATATAATTTCGACAATTTCCGTGTCAAATGAATACAAACAACGATGCAGTGCAACAATGCAAGAAATCTTTTTTCGCAAATTTAATGTAGAGTTTTAGCTTGCCTACTAACCACACCAAAAATGACTTTTATATCACTCATGTATTCAAATAATAAAATTATTAAAATTATTAAAATTTACATGTTAAAATGAAATAAGCTGCCTATTCCCTTATTTAACTTAAAGGAATTAGTTCAAAAGAAATTCAAAATTAACAAAGTTTCAAAAGAACTAGTTTAACTATTTTTCCATTTTATGAAAGAAATCGCGTTTTATTTTACTTCTAAATGAGGAATGTGAAGAAACAGCTCTCGCCAAACTTCGACAATCAGTTGCCAATTGAATTTAAGCTCCCACTTTCTCCCTAGAAAGTTTGTGCCTTTCATATTTACCCTATATACATAAAACACTAATGAAACACATTTATGAAGCGATTTTATGAAATGACAGATTAAACGACTAATATGTCGTAGAGTATTTTGCATCGAATGATCTCATGTAATTGAAAAGCAACGCATCGGGTTGCCATGCAGATAGTTTAGCTACAGTAGTACAAATACTCTTTTGTTTTGTAGAAAAAAATATTAATTGTTCATTCATGTGGTAATAAATTTAAAACAAAAGCATCGTTGAAATTATTGCGAAAAATATAATAAATCCTTAAATTGAGTAACTATTTTTAATCATAAATGATTTGAAGGTACATTTTTCTTTTTATTTGTACAAATTAAAATTACCAGACATTTATAATTAGATAAATATGCAGCATAATAATTTCCAGTGTTATATTTTCTATATATTTTTAACTACATTGTTGCCATCATTTTTATGACGTCAGTTCCACTGATGCCCACATTCCTGCTTTATAATACACACTGTTTTACATATTTCTAAAAATTTCAACTGCCACAATTTTTTTTTCTAAGACAAAATAAGATTTTTTTTCCATACATTTCCAAAAAAATTATTATGTATTTCTTAAAAGCATCTAATATAAAATTTTATTGGAAGCTTTATGGTAATAAGAAATATTTTTTTGTAATTTAGAAAGTTATGTTGCAGAAAACACTTTTAATCTTCTAAAGAATTTTTCTTGTGTATATCCTTTATCCTTTTCGATAAAACTTCTGAAAAACTGACTAGGATGTTTTACACTCACCTTGTTGAAATGTGTTTGGTTGACGAAGGAAAGATTAAATCTGTTTACTCCGCTTTTGAGTCGTAAAAACTTGTGAAAAGTATGTCTGTAAAGATTTAACGTCTGTTTCTAGAAATGTCAAGTAGATTACGAAACATTTTAAAACACGTTTGAAAAGCTTTTAAAGTGAAGTGCTCTGAGATATTTAGAGAAAAAAACATTTCTAAGCATTTTACTGTATATAATATGTATAGATATATCAAGAAATCGCTCAAAATAATTTAATAAAGTAAATTTTGAATAAAACTTCTTATATGAATCCTATAAATTTAGATTAATCATAGAATTTATACCATAATTTCATTTCATTCTAATGCAGTATATATTTTCACCAACATCCACTAAATTATATTATACAATTCGCTTGTATTTTTTATTGCATGTTAACGCATAATTTTTTAATGGCTACCCTGATTTCTATATTTGTTTGCGGAAAACTATTACTTTAATGGCTCATGAATATTGACAATAAAATATATTTAAATGCTGATATAAATTACTTATTTACAAAAGACGTCCTCAGCAAGATTGTTTATAAATAACCAGTGGTGATGATAACTATGGATTTTCTGATTAGTTTACCTTTTTTTTTTTTTTTTTTTTTTTTTTTTTTTTTTTTTTATGATACTGAATTTTTCTATTTCCGTTGCTATTTCAAACAAATGTAAATTAGCGTCAAGTGTTAAAAAAATAAAAACTTTCATGCTTTAAAGATATTGAAAAGATCATCCAAAATTAGAAATTAAGGTAAAGTTTACATGCAAACACTATTGGGCAATACCTTTTCTATTATAGCAGATTAAAATCAAAAATAAAATTTCGCGATGCTTAGAAGCGATGATACATGTTGTCAATGCAAATATTTTAGCGTATGCCGCAACATTTTATGTTAATTTTCAGTTAATGTTTCTTACTGAAGTACGGACAAGTTTACGCTGTATATAACAGAATTTTTACCTCATTACACATTTTTAAACATTTCAAATTAATAGAAATCCTCTTACTCTGCATAATAAACATTATTTTTCATGCGTATGATGTTTGTTATTTTTAATTATTTTATTAAAATTATCATTCCCAATACTTATTATTAGTATTTACTATTTTGATAGGAAAAGCTCTAATTTCCTCTCAGAAAAATTTAAACAGGCTGAAAGAATTTTAGAACAGCTTATCTGTAATAAATTAATATTATGAATTTAAAAGTAATATACATTTGTATTAACATTTCTTTAAAAAAATTACAAGCTTGAATACAAAAGTATACTTGCAAATTAAATAAATTTGAGATTTCCGTGTGACATAAAAGAAGAAGAAGGAAGCCACGTGTATGCCTTTGTGTTTAGTTACATAAAATAATTTAATATATAATTACTAGAATAGTTATCTAAATTAGTATTCAAAAACAATCTTATTGCAATTCAAAATTGCTTTTCGGAATTTTAATGCACAATTTTCTTTTCTAATTCACATTTATGAAATTAAGGAATTCAAATGTAATTTTTTATTTATTAACTCGCTTTGAAATATAATATAAAAGGAAACTTTGAATAAATAATTATACTTCTATCTCATTTAAAATTTTAATTGAGGTAGTTCTTGTAACTATAATTAACAGTCTAAACGTTCTAAGTAATGAAATGAGTAGAACTCTTAATGAGTTTTAAGAAATGTCGTATTTATCTCTTAATTATGTTAGAACACAAAAGTCTTCTAAGAGTAGCGTAATATCGATAGCAGGATTTGAAATAAATTTATTTCATTAAATTAAAAATTAGTAAAATAACTAACATTGCTGTTTCCACTTAACGTCTCTTGGACACGCTTTTAGACCTTTTGCACTTTTTTATACCCTATATTTACTTTTTACTTTCTTCTATCTTTACAAGAAGAAAGTGCTGGATTAGTGGAAAAATTCGAAAGGTTTATACGTTTTTGAAAATCCTGAACACGATTTGACTGTTTTCAGAAAATGTCTAAACTGATCTAATTCTAACTAAATGTCTTTTTAAAATGTCTGTGAGTCTGTCGATCCGTATGTCATTCTCTGAGGCTGTCTGTTTGTCTGTCTGTGTGTCAGTATGTGACACACGTATTTTGGGTGCTCTAACTCAAGAAGTAATATACGGAATTTAAGAAAACTTTGAATTCAGTTAGACCTTGATAAGTTGGTGCTGATTAGATTTTGGTGTTAATCGCCCAACAGGAGGCGCTAGTATTCTTCCTTTTTCCCGATTTCCGCAATAGCTCTATCTCAAGAACAAATACACGGGTTTTCATCAAACTTCAGATTCTGTTAGACGTTGACATAAGTTGTTCCTGGTTAGCTTTTATTGTAAACCACCCAACAGATGATGCTTCTATGCAGATTTATTCACGATTTCCGCAATAGCTCATGTAAATTTCAGGTGGCGCTGCTATGCTGCATTTCTCAAAAACTAATGCACGGAATTAAAAAAAAAATTTGGATTGAGTTAGAGCTTGAAGAAGATTGGTGCTGATTCGTTTTTGGTATAAATCGCCCAACAACTGAGCACTGCTACACTGAATTTGTCACGATTTCCGCAAAACATATACCATAAGAACTAACTAGCCCGAGCCCGCGTTAATAAATTTAAAAAATCAAGTTTTGATTATTTTATATCTTTAACTCGATTTTTTATTAAATTATATTTTTAAATGAAAGTTTCGCGAAAAATTATTGATATTTAGTGATAAAAGCGCTCATTTTCTTGTTTTTGTACGTAGGGTCGTTTCATAGTTTTAAAATAAAAAGTTATTTCTGTGCGAACTCTTTGAAATCTTTATTGGTGCTAAATAAAACGGTTTTACATCCCGTGTAGAAATTTTGTGGAAAAATAGTGTCATCTA
The DNA here is from genome assembly GCA_963931845.1 of Maratus michaelseni. Lineage (NCBI taxonomy): Eukaryota > Metazoa > Arthropoda > Arachnida > Araneae > Salticidae > Maratus > Maratus michaelseni. Next base: position 198,500,810 of record OZ007593.1, on the reverse strand, counting down.
GTTGTAAACGAAATGTTTTCTTCTCACTGTTTTGTTTGTTTGTTTATTTTCGCGTCGTCTCCTTTAACATAACAATAAAAAAAAATAGTTCTCATCTTCCGAACTCTCTGACATTTCAATCGGTTATAAATATAACTGTATCCAAGCTTCCTTTAAAATTTTGTGAAAAAATAGGCATATTTAGTAGTGAAAAGATGAGTTCTTAAAAAAGCTTTAGCTTTCAACCTCAGAGCAAAAATATATTGGAAGGTCCATGCTTTCAATGCAATGGTCCGGCTTCATCCATTTTCAATCAATTCTTTCAATTCTCCTAAGCTATATAGGTGAGAATTGGGTTAATCAATAAGGTTTCCTGTTTCTGAGGGTAGAAGCCTTCAAAAGAAACGTTGACGCATGCGGAAAGAGATGATTTTCATGTGGATTTGACAGAATGCGCTTCTCGTTTTAAATATATAGATGCACAGGATTTTCATGAAACTTCAGAATCAGGTAAACGTTGACATAGTTTGTTGCTGAATAATGCTTTGGTGTAAATAGCCCAACATATGACAATTCTATGCTGCATTTTCAGGATTTACACGATTTTAGTGATAGTCATATCTCAAGAATTAATGTATGGAATTTCATCAAACTCCATATACTATTAGACCTTGACATAAGTTGGTGCTGATTAGGTTTTCGTGTAAATCATATAAAAGGTGGGTTTTTGGAATTTAAAATGCATAATAAAAACAAATCGTGTTTTTTGAAGTATTACATATGCATGAGTTAGAAGAAAATTTTGGTATTGGCACATCCGACTAGTTATGATTTACCTTTGATTTCCGGTAATTTACTTTTGATGTTAGCATTTATTTTGTTTTTTAACATTTGATATTTCAGTCGTTTTAGCCCAGCCTTTTTAGCCTTTTTTGTATTTTGCGTCATAAAACCTAAATCAACAAACCAACCAATAATTTTTGTATTGCTTAAATCTTTACAGAATGATAATTCACATATTTTACAAAAATTATTATGTGATAGTGCTTGTATAAATCGAAAATAAAAACATAATTAGAAAACTTTTTGTTATTTTTTTATCACTTCTAAAATAAGATTAATCCTGCATAATTCGAATGTTAACTCTGAGGTACAATATGTCAATTTCCTGTTGTAAATTTTGAATCAAGTAGATTTGGTGCCTGTAACTCCCTCTAACACATGGGCTGATAAGTTCCCGGTCTAATAAAGAAAACACAACTTTTTAACATAACTTTATAACTTTATAACTTTATAACTTTATGACTTTATAACTTTATAACTTTATGACTTTATAACTTTAATAAATAACATAATAATAATTTAATAATAATAATTTAATAGCAATAATTTAATAAATAAATAATAACAATAATTTTATAATAAATAACATAATTTTATAACGAAAAAGCTCCAAACAGTGCTCAGAATCTTCGACTCGTTGTTGTTTTTGGTCAAAAGTCAACACGTGCGGCACCCACTTTGACAACAGCTTTTTCATAGACAAATGTTCATTCAAAATAAAACCTACACGTTCCTTGGATATCTTCAGAGTCTGAGTTATCTCCTGCAAATTCACTTTACGGTTCCCCAAAACGATTTTGTGAAAAAATTTTTAATGTTTTCCGGAGTAACCAAATATTTTGCGTGGTGCATCACTGGTGTCCGTACGACCACGTTAAAATTCAGGAAACCAGTCAATAATGGTTGATTTACCTGATGTAGTGTCCGGATAACGCTTATCAAGACAAACTTTTGTTTGAACGGTGCTTTTCCCTATCTAATAACAATTCTTGAAATTCTTGTTTATCCATTTTGTTATTTATCAACAAAGTCGCTCAACTAAAACAACTCTAATGTTTTATCCACACGGAGAATCCTCATGACATTTTTTCTGCTACCTTTTAAAGGTTAGTATTTACTAAAAAAAAGCATCGGTTCGGCGATTGCAATACCATCTGTGTGCCAGACCGGGAACTTATCAGCCGGTGTGTTACTTTCCACTCACTTTCATCGATATTTTACCCACGGCAGTTGCTCTTGAACCGGCAAACGTATCCAAAGCTTACAAGAGGAAAATGGTGGCTTGTATCACCTAGATACACATGAGAATAACGCAGGGTTAAAGTGATCAAATTTTAGCAGTGTTTAAACTTTCAAAGATTCCTAAACGTCAAAAAATTTTACTTTGAAACATTTATATATACTTATTGAAATTCTTTTCAAGTATTTACTGCTTAATAAGCTCTTAAAATCAAATATCTAAGGCTATTCCTCAAAATGTTTTTTTAACCAGACTACATCTACCTAACGTGGTTTTTTTCTTGCGGTAATCTGGCCTGTTTCATGTTTTATGACTTGTCTAGTGTGCCTAATGGTCAGTGTTCAGAAAAAACATCACTTAGGGATATACAGCCTTCTTTTTCTTTTCTTTTTTTTTTTTGAGACTCTCCATTAATTTGCTGATGACCAAAGATTCTTTGTAAAAGAATGGGCAGTTGAAAGATTTGTCTTAACAAGATTTTCTTATCAAGCATAAAATTAGTCTTGAATGTAATCGGCCTATATTCGGAGACGTTTGGTCACCTAATCTAAAAAATACAAATATATTTCACTTGCATGATGACACTAATGGCTAGTTTTGCTGTAAAAGGTTATGCAAAAAGGGAAGATGTGAGCTAAAATTATCCCAAGCAAGCGCCGATATATCATATATGGCAATTAAAGGGCCATGTGAATAAGAAAAATTAGAAAGGATTTTTATATGCCGTGAGAAATGACAGCAGATGATGCACTAGCCTTTACAATATAGATGTAGAGTGCATCTGTGAACAAGTATTTCTTACTGTTGCTAGGCGCAAGGCTTTTCTTTTCTTTGTTAAAATAGATGAAAATGTGATCAGAGGATATTAACGAGCGAAATAAAAAGAGAGCCTACATTTTAGGAAAAGGAAACAGAATAAATAATTTGTGACCAGACAATTAAATTTTTCATTAAAAAGGAACCTTGCAGTTTAAAGTTGGGGGGTGAGGGCGATTTAACACATAAATTGCATTGTAATATATGAAGTTCAATCTCCTACATAAATATAAAGGGGAATATGGGGGTAATCCTTCCCCTTAATTTAGATAAAGGAGTTTTTATGCAGAATTATCCAATTTTCTTCAAATTTTGTATGTCGGCTCATCGTGGTAAGACGCTTTCTTGATTAGTTTTAGGGATTCAATAGTTAATTATTAAGGGGTTTACGGGACCAATATCTTCTCAATTTAGATAAATGGGGTTTTGATGCAGAATTATCCGATTTGCTTCAAATTTTGTATATACGTTCATTATACTAAGGGGCTTCCCTGATTGGTTTTGGGGGTCTATTTGTTAACAATAAGGGGTGGAACGGGGGGATGATCCCTCCTTAATATATTGTCGATTTCTTTATTTTTTGAGTATAATATACAGTTAGTGTGAATAGCCTGTGAGCTTAATGCCCTCAGTTTAAGTGGGCAGTTTTATTTTTTATTTATATACATGAATATTACGAATTAATGCTCATATTTCTTCATGTTTAATTATTTAATGAAGAAGATTAGAAAAGGGTAATACATTTTCAGCGAATTTTCCACAGTTTTGTAAATGAATAGTATGAGATTGAGATGCACCTTGTAATTCTTTGCGAAAAAATACAGGCATAAAATATTATATACAAAAATTTCTGAATATGTAATTTTAATTTAAAAAAAAAACTTTTGAAGGAAATTAATCTGAGTGAAAAACTCGGAAACTTGAATGCAAGCGAGAAACATGGGCCTTTAAAAGTACTTTAATACAATGGGAATGAGAAATATCTTTACATAAAATCGACAAAATATGAGAGAAATAAAATAGCCATAATATGTTGCTTGAACACGTATGGGCAACACATAATGTTTTATTTGTAAACAAAGTGTTTTTTGTGCAAAAAAGGATTTGCAATTTTATAATCATAAAATTAAATTTATATTTATAACAGTAAATTTATAATCATAGTCAGACCGATGAAATAGCCATGTCAGTCGTGTTCTTTGGAAAGTTAGATCAACAGATATTACAATGTATGATTTCGTTTGTAAAGGAACATTAAAAACAATGTGTTCTGTAATCTGATAACTAATATTAATGATTTGATGAAAATAATCGCAGAAAAATTTCACAAACATTCTAACACAGAAGTTGGAGCCTATAAATTGAATTATAGCTTCGTTTTTATTTATTTATTTATTTATTTATTTATTTATTTATTTTTAATCCGGACAAAAAAACACCTTTCATATGAATACTCTTTATATGTCTTGTGTTACATATACAATAACATATCTGGCATTTTTATTTCTTTCAAATTTTATCGAGTGCCTTAGATGTAAATAATAATTCAAATTCACACAAATGAATAAAATCATTGTTACAAATTGAACATTGTTCCATTTTTACGTATTTTATTTTAGACATAAATTTTTTTATTAGATGAAAATGGAAAATTGGTGGTCGTAACATTTTTTCCTCTTTTACTTTTTAACGTAGCATGGGGGGGAAGGTAATAGACATTCGATTATTTGCCGTCAATAGTATTTGGCCAAATTATAATTTTTTTTTTTTTTTAATGTTATATTGTTTTTTATGTTAAAATCATTTCAAGGTGTATATATATTTTTTTGTAATTATTCGTGGTACATTTGTTTTAAATTTTATGGATAAAGGAAGCCTTCTTTTTATTATTAAAAAATGAATATGTAGCAGTTTTACATCATTTTATTCAAATCCTACTATTAGCTCACTCTCTCTATTTATTTATATATCTTGTTCAAATTTTCAATCGTTAATAAAATATTTTATATTCATCCACTCAAGTTCAAATAAATTTTTTTAAACTTGAAGTGGATGACACTTGATGTTAATACAGTTTTTTCAAATATTAATTCATTCATTAAATTTAATTAATTAATTTTAGTTTTATATGGGAGAAAAAAAATGTCTCCCATTGTTTTCATAAATGAAATGACAGATTTTGCTCAAATGAGTGATGCCACAAAAATAAAATACCGCAACGATGATTATAAATTTTTTTTCAATAAAGATAACGTGGGACATTAATGCTGAACGGGTTTATTTTATATATTTATGATTAAAAAGTAGGAATTGACTTATTTTTTTTTTATATTACTTGTTTCTAATTATTTTGACAAAAATGATACTTACTGAATAAAAGGCAAAAGTATATAACATAAAACAAAAAAAATAATTTCATGGTGTAACAAAAGTTTTATTTAAAATCTGTAACTAGGTATTCATACGTACTTTTTTATACAAAATTACAAAATTATATATTTTTTTAAAGAGAATTTTTGAATTTCATTTATATATAAAAATTCCAATACAGTTATGTTAAGAAAGATTGTGTATCTGTTAAAAGAGGAAATATAAAAAGCGTTCTTTTCCCTGTCTCTGGCGATTACGCCTGTAAGAAATTTTGCTATATCATTATCTTATATTAGTATTTATTATTAAAATGTTTTTCGTATAATTTTCTCTTATGATATTTATTTTACGCATTCATCTAAAAGTATTGAACATCACTGACACAGATATTTGAATGATTTCAAAATCGAATTGCATTGGTTGTTGGCTGAAATCAGTCTGGTGAAATTTTCGTGGAAATAATTTTTTTATGAATATTTATGACTGAAAATCACGTTTTTAAAAATGACAGTTACTAAAATTTTCACATAAATAAGTGATATCTTATTTATGAAATATAACTGTGTGAAATTGGATTTTATTTTGGGTTAGCCATCTAAAACTCATAATGAAATTCAGAATAGGAAATCTTGTTTAGAAAAAAAATGTTCATTTATAGACCGAATGCTTTATAATTATTCTGTTAAACTGAATACAAGGTGGTTTAGATGCTATTTGCAGAAGGTTGTCTGAGTGATATGTGTCGGAAGGATGTCGTTTCAGGTAACTCAATTGGAGGAGCATTGGTAATGTAAACCAAAAATTCTCGATTCGATTTTCGAACTTTACATGTTTTCACACAGTGAGATAAAATTCAATTTATATAATTTATTTTACCAAACAATATGATCGTATTAAAATAATATATTTGCGGTGATTTAAATTTTCTACAATTCCACACTATTCTACTTTAAACAGGTGACTCACAGATTAAACTTACAGCACCACAAAATTCAATCACTCAAGTAAAAATAAAAAATTACGTTTGAGGTTTAAGAATGGCGTTTGTGTTCTCGTTATTTGTAATTTTGAAAATGAAGTGAAAATGTTTATCAATGCAAATATTGAAAATATTACAAAAAAGAAAACAAAAAACCAGCAGTACCTTGGCCATGAACAGTGATAAATTTATGGAATAAACATGCATTGTACTTGTTCGGAAGGATTACATTTTGTTTTCGGACACACAGCAAATGAACCAGGTACTGTGAGCCCCACACGATAGATCAAAGCAAACCAAAACTGCTCAGAAAGAACACAGACTCTTGCTCGAATATAGGTACCAAACTAGGAATAAATCCATATCAGATTGGAGAAACACAAACATAAAACATTTTGCAAAGCATGTTCAGACAACTTTGTCCGGAAATTGCAGAATTTGATCGAACATTTTTCTGAGATTCTTGTAGCGTTATCTATCGTTGGTTGAGTAAGTAGCGTTACTGGACAAGTAAGTACGTATATATTTTATAGCTTTAGTAAATTAGTTCCGTTCGGGCAGGATCAACAGTGTTGGGTGACTGAACAATATTTCGGGTCTTCGGTCAAGTTTGGTAGGTAAAATAGGGTGCAAATTCCTCAGCAAGATCAAGCAAATTCCTCTCACCATAATGCTATGTTTAGTGAAATGTTGTACAAATGACTTTTATTTGCTACACCTTGAACGCTCAGAACCGAAACTCTATAAAAGATCTGGCTAACCCCGATACCCGAGAAAGCGGGTTTGCAAGCTGAGTCCTATGACAGAAAAACACTGACACTTCCCATTATCATTGTAAGTAGAATGAAAGTTAGGCTAGAGTTAACTACAGGAGAATAAACTTCGGGAGTACAAAGAAAGCTCCCCTGGCGCAAAAAAGGCCTCGTTTTTAAGTATCCTGCCCTTAAACTGCAACAAAGCTTAGATCACGCTTCTAATACAACCAGCAATAACTTAGCTCTTCGGATCCGCCAGCCCGCACCAGACAGCTCAGCAACTTGTAAGACCACAAGTGCTGTCCAAAGACAGCAACTGAGGAATTAATGTATGAATTTCCGTGACAAATCAACCGCCTCGTCGACAGCGCATGATTCTGCCCATGTTCTGTGATAAACAAAAAAGATTTCTAGTAAAAGATTTTTGATATTTTATTGGGATAGGCATACAATCATTAGGAACAACAAATAAATATTATTCAAAATTTTAACAAGAAACAGTTTCTAATTTTAAGATTCTGCATATTTAAAAATAATAATAATAATAATTACTTTAGTTGAAATAAATCAACTTTGACTTTTTTTTTTTTTTTACTTGAACGTCATTCTAAAATCCAAAACTCAAATCAATCATTAATTGATTGACTGTTTTGTAATATACTGCTTACAATCTTATCAATTTAAAACATTTTGAATATTTTAAAATATCAAACACCGAATATTTTTACAAGTTCAGAAATTTTTAGCAAAACTGAACATAGAGTACGTAGAAAAGAAATTTATTTGAATATCGATTTCCAATTCCAGTTTTGAAGGCAATAAAATGAAAGGAACATGCTGAAAATAGGAAAACAAGCGAAACTTTTCATCGATAATAAATTTTACTATGGGATGCAGCGCATTTTCTACGCTATACAAGGACACATCAAAATAAGAAGAGGAGAAATTTAATATTAGAAAGAACACTTTTTCGCAAAGAAATGCATTCGATTGATATTTTTCATCGTATAGTCGTCGGAGATGAAAAATAGTTTTTTAGTACATTAAACTTGACTGAACACAATTTGTCTACAAATATTTTTATTTGAACGGAAGCAAAATATATAAACAGAATTTTATTGTCCCAAAGGCTTAAAATTTGCCATATGCATGCGATTGAAAAAAATAAATTATACTTCTCTTCAAATACCATATTCCTAATTTAATTTGTTTCATGATCGGACATTAGAAATGGCTTATAAAATAACAATACTAATGATAATAATAATAATAAATGCAGTAACTATTCTAATGTTTTTTAAAATATTTCTTTCAGACAGGAATGGTGTAGATTAATTTTTATATAGAACGAATTTGACTAGAGAAATAAAATGTTGGAAAATAAAAAAAGGTTTTTGAAATAAAATAATTACTACAATTTTTTCTTTAGGATATTTTGAAGGGGAATTAAAATATTAAGTAACGAATTTTCAATCGAAAGAGATTTAGACAAATGAAATAAAAAGTACATTGTTTATGATGGTAAATTTTAATAACTAGGGTGGTAGGATGAATTTAGGAGGAAAAAAATCATGGAATGGATTTAATAAAGAACGGAATTTTTAATTTTGTAATATATACAAATAAATGTTTTTTTTATTATATTAAATCCTATCATACATAATTAATTCAATGATATTACACGATAGGTAATAATTTTAGGTTGCCATGATGATTACGTCATATTTAAGATGGAGTCATATTATTTGCGTATTGCTGAATATAAAAACCGAATTTGTATACTAAAATTGTTTAATTATGGAAATCATATAATCTACGACATTTTTTTCGATACATTTTTTCCGAATAAATAAATATTAAATGGAAAAAGAGACTATGTATGGATTTTAGGTTGTGAAAATTTCAAAGCTGGAATTTTCAGTAAATGTCAACAAACGATAAAATGCTGCCAATTTGAAATGCACTTATTTTATTATGTAAATGAATCATATCAAAATAACAGATGATATAATTAATTTCACTGAAATAATAACGATGCCTTTGTCTTGCACAATTGCAAGTAGTTGTTTTCAAAATTATATTGAAACTTAATTTCATAAAAAAAATTAATATACAGGGTGTCCATAATTAAAAGACCCTACTTTAAAGTTGTATACAGATGAAACTATTGGTCAGAAAGTTGTGAAATTTTGTGACGAACATAATGAAAGAATGGGAATTTGTTTAAGCGAAAAAAAAAATAGTTCAAAATTTCGTCGCTAGATGGCGTTTTTTAATGCATTACACATTTAGCATACATTTACGATAGGTTACTAATTTTATTACAACACAACATGTTGAACAAAACTTTTTTCGCGACATGTTTTTAGCATTTCCCAGAACACACTGCCAGTCAACTGTGGAACATGCTATCTTACGATTCCAGATTGTAGCTGAAAATGATGGCCGTCATGTGGAGCATGTTTTGTTGCAATAAAATATGTAAACAATTGTAAAGGCTTAATGCTAACCATATGCTAAATGTGTAATTAATTAAAAACGCCATCTGGTGGTGAAATTTTGAACTATTTTTTTCGCTTAAACAAATTCCCATTCCTTCAATATGTCCTTCATAAAATTTCACAACTTTCTGACCAATAGTTTCGTCTCTAGACAACTTTAAAGTAGGGTCGTTTAATTATGGACACCCTGTATCTAATATAAAATCTGCGCATAAAGTAAATTTTGTATTCATGCATATTTGCATAAGAGTGTATTAGCTATTGCATCAAGATCTGAATATTTAAAGAACTAGTTATAGTACGATCGCACCTTATTTTTTCACGTTTGACGTGCAATTTCCAACTTGTTTATTTTATTTTTTTTTAATCGTTTACTTCTTAAAAGTAATGACCATGTCATTTTATTTTTATTTTTTAGCTCTAATTATTTTAAAGAAATCATTATTTTAGAACCGTTTTACTGTGGAATCTTCTGTGCAAGGGTACCGCATTAAAAATTAGCCTGGGTTGGAACAGAGACTCGCGTCATTATTTTTGAATAAGTTTAGTAATTCCAGATATTACCTACTACAAATAAAAAATGTTTTTAACAAATTTGGAAGATGTTACCGAGAAGAAGTCATTACTAATAATTTGAATTGAACGAAAATATCATTATTGTACTTTAAAAATAATACTTTTGAATTTCATCAAACGTTACTCTATGAATAATGTGCCAAAAATTTAGTGTGGATTTACTCTGTCAGTTTTCTTATATTTAAAAGTTTCTTGGTGCATCTGAGCAACACAGTTTAATTTTCAACTACATATTACAATTTTGTACAGATATCTAGATTTTTTTTATTATGGATGTATGTAATCAAAATTTCTATAGAAACATCAAAAATCAGATAGATTAAATTTAGAAAGGAAATATGTAATGCAATCATATTCTAATTCTGTATATAATTGAAAATCTCCTTGGTACTTATTTGTGAAACTTTATAAAACTCACGATTTTTTATCTATGTTTAACAAACTTGTTATTTCTATAATATAGTAAACCTTTTCACAGATCTCTTCGATTGTTTTTCCAGTAATATTATTATGCAATACATTCACGTACGTACATTCATAATAGATTTGAATAGCATTCATTTTAAATAAGGTAAGTTTCTAAAGATTTAATTTTTATGCAATTATACTTAACTTCGTGACAGCAAAGACAGAAAAAACAAAACTTTTGTGTATCTTAGAAAATTCATACTTTCAACTCGTTTGAATGCATTTTGTGAAAACTTTTCTTTACCTTCTTGTGAAGGTAAAAAAGATGAAATGATATGATGTTTCAAACAATTGAAGAAACTACGTTTATTTGACATTAAACGTAAATTCATGGTTAAAATGCAATGCTTGAATAAAGAAAACAACGCGTCAGGAATTTCTCATTCAATGTAAAAATGTGTTAAGTTAATATTTATTTTCATTCAACACAAAATTATTGTTAACGAGAAACTCTTATGCTGTTTCCATCAGAAACTTTTCTTTTAGATCATTTTAACATATTTATTTAAATAGCACAGTTACGCAACAACAATTAGGAATATGATATTCAGTGCATTTATTTAAAATTAACATGGATTTACTGTTGTTGTATTTGTCTGAAAAAGTACCATGATAGCTTCTCGGAAGAGCAGTGACTGAGGTCCCGTAGTGGTTTCAATTATCAAAGATGTCGCACAGTTTTGATACTTACCATAAAATGAACAACATGTTGTTTCGGTACCACACTAATCGACATTTCATCATACAGATATTCCACACCGTTGATTTTACGTACAGGTCTGAGTTTTCTACAAGGAACCACCGACAATGCGGCATTTACAGGAGTAAACCTCTTAAGTACCGACCTTGTCTTATGTAACTTATTTTTGGTGTTCTCATGGAAGCGATGTTTTAGATACTGGTATGCAGTTGGCCTGAAAATACAGTAATCACAAAAAGGATCAATAAAGTGGCATACAAATTGGGCATACAAATATAAAATTTCACCAAAATAGATATATCGAATTATCCGCCTTAAATTTAGATGATGGAGCATTTCTATTTCTATCCACATGAAAGAAGTGTAAACTACAATGTTCATTCCAAGATGTATTGATTAGCCAAATTTGACCTGTTTATCGATTAAAATAAAAATTGAATTAGCACTATTTTTCAAAATAATTTCGTTTTTTGCAACCTTTCCCCCTAAATACCGAAATGTACTTATCAAGCATATCGGGAAAAGCTCTGCCTAGTTACTTCACTAGTTACGTGCCAATATACATCAAAATATAATCAGTACATGTATGCCACAGTCCAAAAAAATATAAACATTGATTGAATTTGGTGCATTTGTTTATGAGTTATAGCGCCAAAAACATTCATTCTAGACACAGATAATACTCAGAGACAAACAAGTAGACAAACATGGGTTCAAAACTAATCAAATAGAATCCGGAAAATCCCGAAACATGTAAGAGAATAGAAAACTGGAAAACGATAATTTTTAAGAATGCATTATTATTTTAGTTTTCGAATGTCACAACTGAATTAATACTAACTAATTTTCTTTAAACATCAGTATTAAAATTTAAACGTATTTAGCTTACATCTAAATTTCAAGATTATTCACAATCAAAATAAATAAACAAGAACGAAAAATCATGTATCACGGCTTAGATAATGAAACACTTTCTAACATTATCAGAATAAAGATTCAGATTCAACCAAGCAGGCAGGCCTACCATATGGCTTTAGTCCCTGCAAGCCCTGCTTGGCAAGTTCATTTTAAAAAAAAATTACATATTTGACAAAGCAGCCCAGCTTAATTTTCAGAAAAGTCATACTCAAAAAGTCATACTCAGCAGAAAAGTCACAATTAATAAAAGTTAAAAAATTATTTAAAATTGTCAGATTTTTAGCGTAAAATATTTTAATAGTAGAGACAGTGGATTTTTTCAATAAAATTCTTCATCATCAGGAAAAGCCTCATCATCATCATCACCACCAATGATGTGTACTGGTGGCATTTGGAATAACATTTGTTTTTTTTTCTATTAAGAACATGCAGCTAATTATCTTTGGAAGCAATGAGGAATTCGCCGAGATTGATTTGAACCAATTCGACAGAGAGATGGTGTCTGTTTTCCTCAAATGTAGAGTAGCTGTCAATCGGCATGCGAGAACGTAATGTAGCGAATCCCCTCTTGCGCCACAAGTGCATCTTGAATACAAAACTTTATTAAATTTAATTAAATAAGCCGGGAAAGGGCCATGATTGATAGCGAATATATATAGGTATCGATGACTTAGAAGATAGTCTTCTGGAACTTTTGGCATCAATGCATAGGTATATCGGCCAGTGGGACATAAGTCCCAATCACGTTGCCATGAGTTATGTAAAGTTTGCTTTAATATTCTCTTAAGATATGAGGATGGATATGGTATAAAGTTTTCTGGTATTAATGAATTTGGGTCAGTTGCTTCCTTTGCTAACCGATCCACTAATTCATTACCTGTTATGCCTGAATGTCCTTTGACCCATTGTAGCTAAATTTTTTGTGTTGCTCCTTGCAGAGATTGGATTATTTGGCTATTTTTTGTAGATATATCTTTTAGGGCTGACATTGTAGATTGGCTATCTGATTTTGTAACTATGAGCCATCCGTGTATATTTGCGCATCTGTCTCTATTTTATTTTGTGCATCCAGTATATTAAGGTATTCTTTTGAGGTGTCTATATATTTTTTGTAAGCTTTGTTTTGAAATGTATCAGAGTGATGTGGGTGTGATGGTACTCCCAGTCTCAGTATCATTCCTTGGTCTGCAATCTGTTTCAGTTTTAAATGTAGTGGAGGAATTCCTGTCAGGACATTTAGAGCCGATGTAGGAGAGTTTTTATATGATCCAGAGATTAGTAGCAGACAATGACGCGGATAGATAAGAGCAGGCGAAAGCCATGTGACTTTTGCAATCTTGGAAACCATGTAGCTGCTGCATATGAAACTTTCTTTTCTAGAATGGAAGTGTACACAAGTTTTTATGATTTGTTTGGAAATGCCACTTGTGGTTGATGCGAATTTTAATAAGTTTTGTATTGTTGCTGACATTTCATCCCGTTTGATTCTAAGATGTGGCAAAAATGATAGGGTTGAATCTATATGTATTCCGAGATATGGCATAGTATTTTCAGTTTTAATATTATGTGAATCAAGTTTGAAGAATGGACGCCGTTTTAAATACCTTGGACGTCTGAGATTCAAACATTGGCACTTGTGATAAGATATTTTCAGATCTGAAGTTTGAGCCCAATCGCTAATTAGTTGAAGAACTCTAGTTCTTGCCTCAATGATTAACATTAAATCATCCGCATATGCTATGACTCTTATATTTTTATTGCTGAGAATATCGATTAATTGCTGCATAAACACTTTCCAAAGGAAAGATCCTATGCACGAGCCTTGTGGCCAGCCTTTGGAGAACCAATGTATTTCATCCATTAGCCAGTTGGGATATGCTCCTCTTTTAGTCAGGAAGGATCAATTCGTGTTGATATAGGGCTGTTCAATATTTAGTTGTTGAAGTAGGATTAATGTCTGCTCCCACAGAAGATTATCAAATGCATTTTTAAAATATATTGACAACAGAGATATATACGAGTTGTTTTGTTTAATTATTTCTATGTGTGAGAATAGTGTTTGGATTGCTGTTTCTGTTGATCTCCCTTCCGTGTATCCATGTTGATTTTCAAAGAGTATTCTGTTTCTGTGTAAAGAGAAGTTTATCCTTCTCAGTAAGAGTTTTTCATATATCTTTCTGAAAACAGGGAGCAAAGTTATTGGCCTGTAGGAGTCAATCTCTGTAGGGGGCTTGCCCGATTTAAAAAAAATACACCAACTCTCCTATTTTCCAAACATCTGGAAAATAGTTCAGTTTCAATAGTGTTATGTACATTTGGAGTAGGAGATCTTTTTTTAATTTTGAAAATATTTTTACTATGCGATTATCGATGTCATCGATTCTCGGCGCTTTGTTATCATCAAAAGAGTAGATGATGTCTCTCAATTCTTGAATAGTGAACGGTGGTACAGTGTCCGTTGACTGTGGATGCAGATTAACTTTTGGATTAGCTGATGGACAAAAAATTCCTTTTGTGAGATCTGTGAATAGCTGTTTTTTAGTTTGGGTTATGGTGTCTGAGGAAAATAGCGCATACACTGTTAAAAATTTCCATAAAATAATAATGCATTGACCGTAAATTTTACATTGACTTTACCATTTTTCTAGAAAATTGTCGAAACACCGTTAATTTATAAAGATTTCATTCGCCCAGTGATAAAAAAATCATCGTTTAGCAATTATTTATGAATCTGGTACAATGATTGTAATTTTACATCTATCGTAAACTCCATGGACCAATGAGAACGCTTTCTTCAAAATATCTGGTATCTGGAATGGCAACTTCAGGAAATTGTTTGTGTTTGTTTACACGCCGTGCCGACGCCGAGACAGAATCTTGTAAGGATGCACCAAAATTGGTACGATTTTAGTGATTTAATGTAAGTTACATTGCTGTTTTATAGTTTTAATGGTATTTATTTTCATTCAACTATGTTTATATATTAAAAAATTACGCTTTATATCGATCTGTATTACAAGATCAATCTTATTTACTCGTAATAGATTTCGAAATTTATGATAAGTTTTCACTTCCTAGTTTGATAAAAACCGCTTCCGGTATAACTTTTTTTTTTTCTCTAGTCGTCTTTGATCATTATTATTTAGCTGAATTGATCGAATAATGGGTCTATGATGCTTTGGTGACTTGATTGAACTATTTTATCTTGATTGGTTGTTTTGAGCTTCTAAAAGTAAAAATTTTTCACAATCATATTTTTTTATTTATTTTAGTAAGTAAAGGTTGTAGATAAATAAGATAAAACAGCAGTTATGTAAAGCTAAGATACTTGTTTTTATTTAACTTTAAAGTTAGTATGTTTAAAAGAAAGGTAGTATAAACAATATTACTATGATTATTTATGAACTTCAACATGGGGCACAGTAGTCCACAATCCATTCTGCTCCTGTAATGCAGAATGATCAAAATATTTAATAATTGCTTATTTTCTATAAAGAAATATTGTTTTAAAGTAGTAAGAAAAATAACAATTTATTTAACATAGTAAGAAATATTTTGTTTTGCATTTACTGCCTTTGAATAAATATTAGTGTGAATGTAGTCTAATTGGTGATGATTCTATTCAAATAAGATTCATAAGATGCAAATTGAATGGAAATCAGTTTATTTTTCCCGAAACTGTGGATGAATCTGTTGTTGATGTCAATCAGTTCATAATGTTGCTTCCAGACCCAAAAATATTTCAGGAAAATTCCAGGTTCAATTTTACTCATAAGTATTTTGGAATTTCATTTGCAAATTTTAATGTGCGCTGATTTTTTTTGTACTTATAACTTCAACTAAATTGTTCCTGTATTAATCTGTTATTATTTTCAAAATATAACGAATTATTTTGTTTTTGTTTCAAAATGTTACTTGTAAATTTATATTACTATGTTATCTTGGGGTAAAGGGGAAATAAAAATGAATTAGATTAATAAAAAATAGATTTATATGGTATTTCAGATAATTCCTAATAGCGGTCCACTGTGCCCCACTTTTGGGACTCACTGGTCCACTTTACGGGTGCATATATATATATATATATACATATATATGTATATTTTTTTTTGAAAAATATACTGAAAACTATGTTCTGAGAAAATTATGATGAATGTATTTAAAGGCTTAAGGAATATTAAAAAATATTTTCATGCAGATTGGGTTGCCTGTTAAAGAGAAAAAAAAATTAACTGAAAAAGTGGTCCACTGTGTACCAGTCTACCCTATTAGAAAACAGTAGTTTGGTGTGAGCTTGGAAATAACACCAACATTGGTGCGTGACTGAAACACATTTGTTCTGAATTCGGAAAACACAATGTTTTGGAGTGTAATATTAAGAAAATGAATACTATATATGTATGACATTTAGCATCTATAATAATAATGAGTTTTTCAGTGTAATTGTACCCACATTAAAATAATGTAGATTACTTTTACGAAAACTTTTTTTATTTAAAAAAAAAACGAGACGAAAATAATAAGTAGCTGTAGTAGATCAGTAGCGCCATCTGTTAGAAAATTAAAAATTAATCTTCTAAACGAATTTATATACTGGGTTAGTACCTTGTTTGTACATTTAAGAAATGGTTAATTGTTTATGAACTGTCATGGTAATTCATTTCTAAGTATACACCATGCTGGCATTTTTGGCAGTCTATCTGTGTATACTCACCAATAGATTTGAAAAATTGTGCCTGAATTATAACCATTCTTTTACTTAAGTGCAGCATTTTTTTAGCATACAATGTTTCAAAACCAGGGTCGCCATTTCACAATTGTCTTGGGGGGGCGGGGGGAGAGGAGGACTTTTCTTTGACGGCAGTGGCATAGCCAAGGATGAGGTTCGACAGGGCTGTAAACCCTCCCCCTCCGAATGAGAAATGTTTACTAAAATCATAGAAACAAAAGAAGTAAACGAATACGAATTCGCAAAAAAAAAAAAAAAAATCCGTCTTAGCAGGTATAATTTCAAGATACTATGAAAGTTTTCTGTTATAGCAGGTTTTGTTACCTTTGTTTAAATGTTGTCTCTAAGACTGTTAAAACATTCTTTCTATATTGGACCTCTGAAGAGCATAGCTGTTTTACAATGAAACTTGTGAAAACAAAACCTGTCTATGACAGAATTCTTCTCATCCGAAAAAAAGTTTCGGCGAAAAAGCACCAAACAATTATACCTACTAAGACGGCGAAATGTCTAAAATTTAGGTTTTTAATAGCCCTTTTCAACTAATTCTTTGCAGGTTTCACTGCAGGGGTGCCATTTCAAGATTTTTTTGCGAGGGGGGCAGGACTTTTCTTTGAGGGATGGGGTGTGAAATAGTGCATGGCATTGCACAAATCACACACAACATAAGAAAATCCTGCACAATAAAAAAGTTTGTACCTGATTTTGCCCTCTTAATTTCTTTTGCAGAGAATTTTTTTAAATTTCCGTGAAAGTCTGTGATTTTTATTTATTTATTTTATGAAATTATGCAAAATTAGCTAATTTTTCAATTGATCGCGAAAACATAGAGAATTTTCCCAATTGGACGTTGATATAAACAAATTGTTAGTTGTAAAAATCACTAATTTTCTCGAACTGCCATGGAAAAATATGAAGAATTTCGCCAAAGATTGTAGAAATAAATAGCGATTTCTGTCATTCATTCGCATAAAAAAGTAAAATTTTTTCAATCAGATTCGAAAAAAGATTGCAAATTTTGTCAAAAGACTTTTCAAAAAATTGTGAATTTTATGTAATTATCACGGAAAAAAATCACGGATTTCATCCAAAGGTTCTGCAACAAATCACTAAATTAGTCAAACAATCGCACATAAAACAAATCGAGAATTTCATCAAACGATCACGCAAAATAATCGCAAATTTTGCCAGTCAGTTTCGAAACACAAATCCTGAATTTTAACAAACGATTGTAGAAAAGGATCGCAAATTTTGTCAAAAGGTAGCAGAAAAAAAAAGGCAAATTTCGTAAATCGGTCGAAAAAAAATATCTTGAGTTTCGACAAATGGTCACGGGCAGGGCTTTACAGATGCGGTCGCCAGGGTCTACCAAGTTATTTACTCTTTTCGGGCGATTTTTGTAAAAAAATTGGCATAATCCTGCATATTAATCCTGTTAATTTTTGATGACAGGGAGGGATGTTAATTTGGATGTATAATTTATTGGGTTCTGGGTCTGAGCTCAATGCAGAGAAAAATTCATTTTTTTTCAAAAAAAAAATTAAAAACACATAAAAAAAGCTAAAACATTACAATTTTCAACTAATAAAACTTTTATAAATTCTTTAGTGAAGTTAATTGTAATTAATAAAATTAAATAACTTCTTCTGAAAATTAAAATAAATGAATAATTTTTTAAAACAAATTTTGTTTTAAAACAAATATTTATGAAAGAAATTTTGAAAAAGGAGAATTTTAATCAAATAGTATTTATTTGAAGTTATATTTGTGTTATCAGAAAGGGGGGGAAAACATCTAATTCAAATGGTGGCAACTCAGCAAGAATAATTTTCCTCCTTTTTGTTATTTCGCAAGGAAGTTTTTAAATGCACCACAGCGGGTTATTGTTTTCTGAGATTGTAATAGAGTCCTGCATGGGTCGGGTTGTATCCAACCCGAACCTGCAAATGCCATTTGAAGTCAACCCACAAGCCACAACAGACATGAACCCAACAAAAAAATTTCCTCAACCTGCAACCCGACCCGAACCCGCAAGAACAATTTTCGGCGACCCGCAACCTGACATATTTCAACCAGCAATGAAAGGACAATAAATCATGTTTTAATACTATTATGAAAAGTCATGTACAATTATATCTCTAATACAAATTTTATATATTATAGAAAAATGGGCAAATCTATATTCTTTAATATTCAGATATAGTGTAACCTCTGAATAGCAGATACCTCAAGATCATTGTAATAGAGTCCTGCATCCGATCGGGTTGTTTCTATCTTTTTTCCTGGCTGGCATGACTCTAATTTTCTTTCCTGCTTATCGGGTTCATCCTAGAATGATTCTGTCGGGTCATGTATGTTTTTTGAAAGTCTAATTGTTGGGATTTTCACAAAACATTTGAACAGAACTATGTTTTAGATGAAATTAAATATGTATTTTAATATGAATAGGTATATATATTCAATTTACTGCATGAGAAAAAATAAAATGTACAAGAAATGTAATCATAGATTGTTCTTTTTTTGCGGTGCAGTTAATAAAGATTTTTTAATTTTTGTCAGAATATGAAAGTATTGCAAACATTTCATTTATGATACTCACAAAAACACATGTATTATATTTGTGATAGTTATGAGCACATACACATGCTACATGTGTGTAGATTTCGAGGTGCCCCCTATTCCAAGGTATAAGCATACAAATATATGTGTTAAGAATTGAAAAAGTGTTCGTTAAATAGAGGTGTCTGCTTTTTGGGAGTGTCCATTATGGAGGTCTTATTGTATATATATTTAATCTGAAAAAATACTGTGGACCAGACTTGTTTAAAACCAAAAACTTCTTGCACACATAAATGTTGGGTCAAAAACTTTCTGCAAATTAATTTAATGTTTAATAAAATTATGTGTTATTATTTTGACAATATGAATTAAAAACAGTAGTTTAAAATACTTACCATTTAAAATTAATTAATATTAATTAAAGAATAATTATTTTGGTTAAAAAAAATAATAAAGCTAAAAATCCATGATAGGCTGCATTCTTATCAATTATTTTGTCAATGCATTTAGATAGCCTAATCCTTAATATTTTGAGCTCTTCGCAAGTGCCTGTAATGTCACAACAATATCTTTCATCTTTAAACTGTAAATTGTATGCAAACAGTAAATAAATCGTACATAAAATTGGAATATTTTTTAGTTTTTGGTATTAAAACAAAAATTATGTTTTTATTTTCTAAAATGTTTTTTGCAAAGTTTCGAATTTGGCAGAAAATTTTCCATGCGCATGTGCGAATATATTATACAACTCAGCTGTGTATATTTGAAAAAGTAGGTCAACCTGAACCCAACCTGCAAGAGTCAAAACCCAACCCGAAACGCAACAAAAAATATAGCAGCGACCTGACCCAAACTGCGTGTGAGGTAAAAGCAGGTAACCTGACCCAATGCAGGACTCTAGATTGTAAACATACAGGATGTTCCTAAAATTTTGGAACAAACTTTAAGGCAGGATAAAACATTTTTTGTACAGGAAACCAACATTGCAACTTACTTATTCCATCCAAACTATAGGGCATCTCACTAGAAGCTGAACCAGAATTTTTGGTAACAACTTTAAAATAATGAAGATATTTTAGTGAGAATTTCTTTGTAATATATATATAACTTTGCTTTGTATGAAATATGATGACATCATTGGAAGTGACTGAATTCTGGTCTGTGACATAATATATGTGCTGTCCGCTGTATTTTGAAGGATAGGATGTGTACCTCACTGTTTGGATTTGAACTTTGGCAATTTACAGCATTCTCATCATGTCATCCTGTTTCACAGAAATTAAAGTAAGAAGTTTGAAAACCTCGTTACATTATTTTTATTATTGCTACAGTAATAAACGAAAATCCAAGTGATGCTTATAGTGAGATACACAATATATTTTTGACTGAATAAGTAGATTTCGATCCTGGTTTCTTGTAACAAAATCTCCTTGTCTTGATGCAATATAACTACCCCTGAAAGTTTGTTCCATTTTATTTAGAAACACCCTGTTTGTGAAAAAGCAAGAAACAGAATATTACCTTTAACAGATACTATTCAGGAACTCACATTTATACAACATTCCCTATTAATTGTCTTCTTTTACAGTTAATTTTCTTAAGTGTCACTTTTAAAATATCAAATAAATAATGTAAAAGCAATATCTTTTATTTAAGGGATTTTGTTTGTTAATTCAAAATATCTTTATTTATTCATAGCTAAAAATAGAACTTATGTAAGATTTAATTTTTTTTTTTTTTTTTAAAGTAATGGGTTTGGTCCAGTATCAAGATATTCGACCAATTCTAATATTTGAAACGGCGAGTACTTTGATATTTGGCCTAGCCAAATAAATACATCGAATATTCGGTACTTTTATAGCCGGGCGCTGGTGATATATTTGTATACATGAATATATATATATGCGTATAGTATATATCACTGGTGCCCTTCTAACATAAAAGTATTAAATATTCAGTATATTCCTAATAAATAAATAAATAAATAAATAAATATAGATAAGATATACTGCATACTGGTATTATCAGTGTTGACATTCTTTTTAAGGTTCATCTTACTTTACATCTGATGGATGATGAATGGTGGTGCTGTTCTTCATGGAATTCAAAAGTTCTTTAGAAAAGTTTTTTCGGAGGTAATTAAACATTTTAAAGATATATCATTATTTAACTTTTAAAAATATATAAAATTTAGGTCAAGATATTTTGTGAAAAGTATGTCTTGTGAGTTGTGGTACAAACTCTCTGAAAATATCAATAAGTAATCCATAAAATCAATATATTTTAATATATTACAGGGCGGGATTCGCGTCGAAATTTTTGAAATCCGCCCAAAAAAAGATCGTGGGCGGGAGCCTCCCGCCCAAAAAATTTCACAATTTTCGGAGATTTAATTTACCTGCAACCGAACGATAAATTTCGTAATTTTTTTTCCCGCAACCGCTCGACGAACTTTGCGTTTTTTACGCGACTGATCGACAAGCTTTGCGTTTTTTTTGCGACAGATCAACGAACTTTACGTGTTTTCCGTGGCAGATCGACGAACTTTTCATTTTTTAAGCGACTGATCGACGAACTTTGCGTTTTTTCCGCGACAGATCGACGAACTTTGCTTTTTTTCTGCGACAGATCAACGAATTTTGTGTTTTTTTCCGCGACAGATCGACAAACTTTGCATTTTTTCAGCGACTGATCGACGAACTTTGCGTTTTTCCACGATCGATCGTCGAATTTTGCGTTTTTTCTGCGGCCTATTGACAAAATTCGTGTTCTTTCCGCGATCGATCGACGAAATTCGCGTAATTTCTCCTTTTTTTTTCTTTCGACAGATTGACAGAGTTCGTAATTTTTTTTTACCTGTGTCTGACTGACAAATTTAGATTTTCTTCTCTGCATTCGACTGATGAATTTCACGATTTATCTCCGCGACAGACTGATGAATTTCACAATATTTTCCCACGACTGATTGACGAATTTCGCAATATTTTCTGATTAGCAATCAACAAATTTCATGTTTTTTTCCTTGACTGAAAGACGAACTTTGAGAATTTTTCCGTAACCGATTGGGGAATTATTCGGTTTCTTCTGGTGACAGATCAATGAAATTCACTATTTTTTTTCCTCGCGCCTCACTGAAAAATTTCAAGTTTTTTTCCGCAAATGACTGACGAATTTCGTGTTATTTTCTTGCGACTGATTAACAAACTTCGCCATTTTTTCCCGCGACTGATCGACGAATTTAGCGATTTTTTTCTATGAACATAGACATAGATAAGGACTTCTAATAAAATAGCCTTTTGAATAAGAAAATCGTTTCTCGAAAAATGTTTCAAATACAATGTCTGTGTAGAACAGTTGTATTAGTTCATCTACCTCTTCAAATCGTGTCTGCTTGACAGAAATCCTCTGGTAGGTATAACAGATTTATTCTATGGTATTTATCTGCATTGTTGTTTGTAGGTGGCGTTACCTTAGCACAGTTGTACACTGGCTGCCATGAAGTCCCAAAGTCGCAAATCGATATTAACACTATTTCGTTAGAAATCCTTCTCTATTTCTCTTCATGCGTAAGACGAATTTCATTATCTTATTCCCTCAACCAATTGACTAAATTCACAATTTTTTTGAACGACAAATAGACGTTTTAAAAAAAAATTTTCCTGCGACCGAATAGAGGGAAAAGAACAAAAAAGGGCAGTAAGAGCCACCGGTCACTGCACCCTGTTAAATTGGCCTACAGTCAGCACTAAACAAAAATGAGATTAGAAGAGCTGTAAATATCTTATTACTTTTACTCCTTGAAGTAAAGGAGTAAACCTTTTTAACCCTTGTGAAAGAGTAAAAGTCTACCTTGTGAAAGAGGCTTCAGCACCCCTCAATCAAATAAAATCTAAATTCAGAAATTTATTTAACAACCTAATTGTTAAGGGTCCCTAACACGTTTAATGGAACTTGAAAAATACACTGCATATATAAAACTTAACTTTCTTCCTTTTTTTATAATAAAAATAAACATTTTACATAATCATTCTCAGTTGACTTAATTTTTTCAATGGTATTTTGTCATGTCTGCATTAATGTAATTATTTAAATAGCACGTAAAATAATAGTGGGGTTTAAAGATTTTTTTTTTCTCCCTCCCAAAGATTATAACTCCCCTCCATTTAAAAATGTTGGTAGGGAGTCTCCCCTCCTTCGAAAAATTGAATTTCAAGCCCTGTATTTTATATTAGGTATTTCGTTTCTAGAGGTATTGAGAATTTTGCTAATTCTCGACACTTATGCTAGTCGTGCAAAGACACTCACAAGCTAATGCTAAAACAATGGCAGTGTTCTTTACAAACTTCTTATTTGGCTTTCAATATTTTTAAATTATTATTATTATTTATTTTATTTTATTTTTTGCATAGGATAGGATGTCTGACTGGGTATATTTTTATTATTTTGATTTTGTGTAGTACAGTTTTTGCTTTTCATTAAGAAAAGCAAAAACTGTACTACACAAAATTTTACAAACTGTACTACACAAAATTTTACAAACTGTACTACACAAAATTTTACAAACTGTACTACACAAAATTTTACAAACTGTACTACACAATTGCAGTTTTCAATTTTGCAATGGTTCCAAAATTTAAAATATCTGTAAAAAAAAAAAACTACAAACAAAATTGAAAAAAAAAGTTATACCATCAAAATAAGATATCATATGTAAAAATAAATAAATAAAACATTGAAAGAAATGCAATCAAAAAATTTGTAAAGAATGTTGTCATTTGGTTTAATATTTTACAAGTGTCTATGCATAATTAAACATAGGTTTGATTTTTCTTTCATAGATATTCTTTAATTCATACTTTCCTGAATCGAACAAAACAAATGGCATTAAAATATTCAAATTGAGCTGGATAATATTGTGTATTTTTTATATATCATATTTTTGTAGTTGTGCACACTGTTTGTAAAGAACAAATCGTTTGCAGAAAGATTATTCTTTTGCACAGAAATGTATAAAAGGATCATATGTGCAATCACCACCTGTTGTTTTCTCAATTAAATGAGAGAAATTTTATTTGTCGCCAGGGGCCGATCCAGGTAAAATTTGGGGCCTATTTAGGGCCCTTCACGAAATTTCATTTAATAAAACAATTTATCAACAACTGTCTGTTCACAAAAATCCATTTAATAAAACATGACCCTTCACAAAATTGATTTAATAAAATTAACCCTTCACAAAATTCCATTTCATAAAAACATTCTTCATTAATTGCTTTTATTTTATTATGTTTTAAATTTTGCTAACAAAACAAATTCACTAGAAGGAAAAAGTTTAGCAGAAGGACTTAAAGAAGTTATTATTAATAAATGTTTGGTTTGAATTTGAGTAACTGGATTTCATATTTCATTACAAAATGTTATTTTTCATATAAATATAATAAATTTTACAAAAATAACTTTTACTCTTCATAAAATGGGCCCCAAGAGCGAAAACCTGCATCGACTGCTGGTTGCAGTTAGAATTTTATTTTTAAGGTTTATCTCATTTAAAATGCATTCTAAATGCAACAAATACAGTTTGCATTATTTATTTGACAAAAGTGTAGGTGAAGATTTTAGGTATGATCTTTTCATATATATCTGTGCAAAATAAATTATATTTCTGCAAAAGATGTTTTTTAAACAGTGTAGCAAAAACACGATTTGAAAAGAATGTGTGCCAAGTTAAAAATAAATTTGAGCTTGTGTTAAAGTACTTACTTTTTTGACCGGGTTCTAATTTGAATTTTTTTCATGCCATTTGTTTATTCTATTCAGAATTATATAATTAAAAAAAAAAGATGAAAACAAAAAAAATTATTTTTGGAAAATTTAAAACAGTGAGTCCCCTTAAAAAGTTGATAGATATTTTTTTTTCAATCATAGACTTTGTTTTCATTATGAACAACTAAATAGTTATTTTTTTCATTATAAATCACCGATTAATAAGTATATATCAATGTTTTCATATTTTTTAGCATGTATGTGACCACACATGATTTAGCTATTTTTGTAAAAAATATTTGGACTAGTATTTCTGTTAAAGTTTCTAATTTCTTCCAACCAATCCTATCTGTTGGTTCCCTGATATTCACTAAAAGTTTTTATAAATTTTTAGACAATATACAATATTATTATTGGTGATTCAAGTGCTTGAATGTGCCATCTGATGGAAAAAAGATGTAACTTCTCGCTTTCAGAAAATCCTATGAAAGCCCATTGCATTACATGTATTTTTAATTTGTTCATAATGATTATTTTTTTGCTCAATTTCAGATTTCATGTGATATATTAATGTTCTGTGTTTATATGACAATTTAAAAATTATCGAATTTGAATATCTAACACTTTCAAATGCGTTTACAATAAATAATGATTTCAATGGCACTTTAGCGTTAGTTGAACATGCATCATGCCATGGTTAAAGGTACAATTTTCTGGTACCAACAGGTGTGATTAGCGCACTCTTTAGGCCTTTTCAAGTCTCAATTATTTGCTAAAGAAAACCATCGCATTGAAATAAACAGTTGAACAGTTTAATTAGTATTTATTCAAAACAAATGTTATGACAAGTATTAAAAAGTACTACATGAAATAAAGTATGGAATTTGTAACTATCAATTTCAGTAAAATCTGTGTAATTGAAACCAATTTGATACTGAAAATTTTTATGGTTTTATATAAAATTTTACCCGCTAATATAGAAACTTGAGCAACAGAAATTTCCTTCAGTCCTGTACGATTTCATCTTGGTAGGTTTTACTATTTTCTGCAGTAGCTTCATCAGCCAGTTTATTTCTGTATTATTATCTTGCTTACTGTTTATTGCTTGTTGTTTTATTTAGTTACATAAAAAACTAACTATAAAGTTTTGATCATTTCACAATTAAATTTCTTAATTTTTAATGAACTACAAAATTTTGTAAAAGTTGTGTATGATATATGTATGCAATGTTTGGCAAATGCGAATATGTCGCTATCGGCAACCAAAATATTTGAACTGGTGACTATTTTTATATTACTTTCCAAAATTATATTTTAACTAAATTAAAGAATTAAAACGAATACTTGATATATTGTATCTATAGAAATAGTTAGTTTTTGTTGATTAATTTATAAGCATTTGGAGTGTCAATGATTAAATAATATGCATGTGGGAGGGTAATTTTTTTTTTACCAACAACCAGTAATTTTTGCAGGTTATCATTTTCCCCCTATTTACCTGGTATATGTGTGTGAGAGAGACTGATGATAAATTTGGTTTTGTTTATACCTAGTGTGTTTTTTAAAAAAATTCTGAAAACCAGAAGTGGATTTTGGCATAAATGGGGTTCTCTGTTGGGCCCAATCGCAAAATTTCATTTATTAAAAGGGAAAAATTTACAGAATTCCTCTATTAAAAAGAGGCGCTTCATATAATTTCATTCCAAAAAAGCATACTCTTCATAAATTTTTTATTTTAATAAGATTTGAAATGTGAAGCTTGTATCAACAAATGCTTAGATAAATACCTGCATAGTCAATAAAATGGGACATGATTCATCAGAAAAATCTGATTGATAGTTAAAATAAGTCTGTTTTCTGTATCGCTAATGATTCTGATGCTAGGTTATATTCCATTCTTATTTATTTTTGATATAAAATGCAGATAGTCTAAGACATTTTGCATACTATACTTTGGCGATATATTGCATTCCATTCATGCTCAGTTAAGTTCAGACTAGTGAGCAAGCTGGCTAATTCGCTTGTAAAATATCTATTTCTATGGATTTTTATATCAGAGATTTTCAGAGCATTGCTACCTATTATCAAACAGTGTGGGATAAGTAGTATTTCTAAACAGATTTACATGCAGTTCAAAGGCCTTATCTCCATCTGACCTGTTGCAGAATCTCTATTGTACCAGTGAATGAGATGCAATTTAAACAAGACCCTTTGGAAGATGGAGTAAGTTATACAGAAATTATTGGTTCTTGCAATGCTCCATATTGTTGTGGAAAACTGTACAGATAGTGCAGAAAAAACAAAACAAAACAAAAAACATGCAGTTCTTTGCTGCTTTTCCAGAGAATGCACTGCCTAAAGTATTTATTGAACAAAGGGTTGTGCTTTCCATTAGTCATTTCTGACTTTTTCATTGTTTTTCTAACTTATAGCCTTAAAATGATTTTATGACAACTTCTATTTTTGTATTTTCTTAAAAATGTATATGAATGCTTATATCCATGGTAAATGCATTAATTTTTTTTAAGGTACTTAATGTTGATCAACTTTGTGTGTGGAACAGACTACAGCAAATCAAATAGCAGCATTCATGCTATATATCACCAAACCAACTGTTGTTGCTGATGCATATATTGTAATGTATTGTATTAATGTAATTTATATATTATAATAAATGTATTTCTATATTTTAATTGATTGTTTTGACTATTTGTGAATCACATTGCTCTTCTTTTTTTTTCTGGATACATGTGCACCAATATTTTTACTGTAATTTATCAGATTGAATTAACTTCTAAAACAATAATTAAAACCAATCTTGTAAGTGATTAAAAATACATTATTTTATGTTCACAATGAAAAAAATCTATTATAAGCATTTTTAGCTAAGCAATCATGAAAAGTATTTATCAAAAATACGTAACTATCTTCTTATTTCTGAATTTAAATCTTCCAATATAAATAGCTTGATACTTAATGCAAGTTGTATTTTAAAGCATAAGGAAATATATTTTTACTGGGAAGTTAATTTATAATACATTTCCTAAATTTCTTAAAATATTAATTTAGCTAGAATGATTGTTTACAATTTAACTGTACATACAAAAATTCAAAATATTTATGATATACTCATTGTCATTGCATATCTCATTTTTCTATTGTCAAATAAATTTTTAACATTATTTTCATCACTTTTTTTCTAAATATGAATGTAATATTACTTTTATAATTTTAATCAGATTTTGAATAACTTTGAAACAATCAATAGTCTTGCTACACCTATATTTAAGTAATTTTTGGAGTAAGTTGCAAATATTTAGAAATTATTTAAATTTTTTACAGATATATTAAGTTTGTTAAATAAAAAAAAAAAAAATGGCATGGTATTTTTCAGTCATTGTAGTTATTCAGAAATATTTCTCATCTAATTATTTATACCGTATTTTTCAGCCCATAATCTGTGGTTCAAATAATTTATTTTAGACCCAGAAATTGTATTTGATAAAATACTAGTTTTTTGTTCTCGAAATATACTTGACTTCAATTACTATATAAAATTTCTGGGTCTATACTGAATTATTTGAGCCGCTGACTATACGCCGAAAAATACGGTATGTAGAACTTTTGCTTGAAAAATATATAGGTATGGCAATTTCTGTATTCCTTCTACATCAGCCAAAAATCTAAATATTCATAATTTATTTCACTAAAAAAATATTCTAAAATTTATATACTCTCTACTGATTTCTTTAAAATTCCACCATATATTCATATATGGTTCAGTGATAAATAATTGATTTATTGAAAAATATTTTTATACCAAGTTTTGCAAGAATAATGAAACACTATTGTTTAATATTAAAGAAACTGCAAAGGTTTTATTTGTTGCACAGTAGTAGTTTTAAGTATGTAACTTGGGAAAAAAAAAAGATAAATTTATATGTTAAAAAAAAAAAAAAAAAAAAAAAAAAAAAAAAAAAAAAAAAAAAAAAAAAAAAAAAAAAAAATTCTTATTTCCATGTGAAGAAAAATGTCAGAGTGTCAGAAGTAATTTATAAATTTTGGTCAGTTATTTATTAGTTTTATTTTATTTGTTGAAAATGTATGTAATCTTTAAGTATAAATTTAAGTTCTTGTTTAATAAATAAAGGTAAAATAGGAAGCCCATATAAAAATGTTCATATATTATATGATCAAGGAAGTCCAGTTAAGTACAATAATGAATTTATTGTTACATGACCAAAAAAAAAAAAGGCTTCTTATCAGGCATAATCAACATTATGAATTACTATAAATGTTATATTTTTTCCTATTAGTATCTATTTATTAGAGAAGAATTTAAATTTTGTTTTAAGATGCTATACATTTGTAAAGAATAAAATTAATTTAATAAGTAATTGGGTACATTTTTACATTTATTTGTGATATTTTTATTACATGGAAATATGACTTTTTATCTCCCATTTGTTACACACAATTATGATTTTTTTGTTTTATGACTGTAAAAAATATATGTATGATCTTTTAACAGTTATTTTAAAATATGGGCATATAATTGTACATATATATTTTAAGGTCATATAACAATAAATTCAAAATATGGTTAATTCACCATTATCTAAATTTATAGTCAAATGACCGTACATATATGCTTTATGGTCATCTGAAACTAAGCCCATAATATGGTTAAATGACTGTATATGTATATTTTACGGTCATATAGCAATAAACTTATAATACGGTTGTGTAACCATTTTCTAAAAATATGGTCAACTGACCGTATATATATATTGCACGGTCATATGCCAATAAACTCATAATACGGTTATATGACCATTTTCTAAAAATACGGTCATATGCCAATAAACTCATAATACGGTTAAGTAAACGTTATGTACTGCTACGGACTAATGACCATACATATATATTTTACGGTCATATGACAATATATCTTTAATGCGGTTAAGTAACCGTTATCTTAAATTACGGTCAAATGAACGGCCGGTTTGCTGCCGTTCAAATGACCGTTTTCTTATGATGAAATTTTAACAGTGTACGATTCTTTATTATAGAAATCTTGAAAAGCTACTTTTTGTAGTTTCCCATAAGGATTTTTTGTTTTTTTTACAAAATTGATTCCATGCATCATTCTTAGCTTTCTTTATAAACTTTCTGTATTTAGCTTTCTATAATTTATATTTTGCATAATGTTCAGGAGTAGACTCTGGTAATTTTGATTTCATTCTTAAAGCTCTAACCAAATTTCTTTGTTTTCTGATATCCTCCGTCCACCATATTATTTGTGGTGTATACGCTGACTTTCTTCTTTTAAAATTTTTCTTACAGGTATTGGTGAGTAATGTGATGAATTTTTCGTAAATATCATTAAATGTATCTATATCTTCTATATTATTAAAGCATATATTATTTTCTTTTATTTGACTGTGAAAAGCTGTGTTAAATTTGTGAAATGATACATTTTTTGTTCTGAATTGTCGTCTGGGTAGCTTCGAAATTTTTGTATCTAATATTAAAGTTATTAAACGATGATCACCAAAATCCATCTCCTCCATCACTTCCCAGCTCGCTATGTGAGAGAAGATCGGCATTGGAGCTAATGTTACGTTCGGCCCGCCTTTCCTGTCTTTTGACTCGTATGTCGGGGAAGCATGTGGGTTATTGACTACTAAATGTTTGTGAGTACATATTTGATGAATTAAATGATGCCCTCTGTCATTTTCACTATTGTATCCCCATAGAGGACTATGAGTCAGTTAACTGTTTGAAACAGTTTAAAATCATTAAAATTCAAAGGAAACGATTTTCCCCATTGTCTGTAATATAACGGAATAATTTTGAGTGTCCCTTTGCATTAACTATAATTGCTAATTATTCCATAGTATATATATAACACGTTGATTTTCCATCAATGATGGATATCAATTTTATTATATTTTAAATAGTGTGACAACAATAAAATGCACCAAACAAAAATTTCACCGTTGACCGTAATATAACAGACGTTTTTTGAGTGTCTGTGTAAAGTAACCGTAAATGGTACATACTTCCTTTTCAATACCGAACATCCTATGGTAAACTTCAGCAACATATATAAATTACATGTCAATACGAGTATATTTACGCGAATTAGAGAACGGGCAGACGGACGGTTAAACAGATAGACGGCCAGACAAACTGAATTTCTAAACACTTTTCGATTATGTTGTAAAGTGTTAAAAAACAGTAAACATTAATTTGTTCAGAATAAAACAAATAAATATATATTCCATGTGCATCCTATTACTTTTAGGTAGCTTTCAATACAAAAAAGTATAAAGCTACGTAAGGCAGCCGTTCGGAGGAAAGCAGTTTCGGAAAATTTCGATATATTTTCACCGATCATGACCCCCAGACCCCAAAACCACCCTCCGTTCAAATGTTGATTTATATATATATATATATATATATATATATATATATATATCCATATATATATATATATATCTGACCTATGTCATACGATAACGCTCGTATTTATAAATCAATTTTGATGAAACTAATTGTGTGTATTAATATCACTAATGTCTCGACCGAGTTCGCTGGCCAGCTTGGTCTGCCATTTTGTTTCAAGATGTACTTAAAAAATTTAAAACTAAAATACATATACAAAAAAGTTAAAAATTCAAATTTATTTTTTAATTAAATGTTAGGCCTTGATACGAGGATTCCAGAGCATTCTTTGGTTTACCTCTATCTTAAAAAATGGCTGAGATAGAGCAGTTTGAAATTCTAGGGTGGCTGACATTTTGAAACAAAACAGCACATTACAAAAATTTACATTGTTGTAATAATTTTCCCAATCATACGCATAAAACTATATATTCATATCCGTTAGCGCCAAATTATCGCCAAACTTGGCGACATTTGGCGAAATATCGCCAAATTTGGCGACCAAAATAAGTCTTCATAAATGAAGCCAATTTGGCTATTGCTCAATAATTTGGCGAATTTCTTATTCAGATTCAGTATTAACAAATCCTTTGTAAACGTTTTCTTTGCATTTTAACATGCTGTTTTCGTGTAACATTAGCTAAAATTTTAAAACGAAGATATAAGAAAGCTACCTTTTCCTCCCGGTACAGGCCGGAAGGACTTTTTAAAACAAAACACTTATCCTTCATTAATTAATGTTAAACAATAAATTCTAAATAAATATCCTACCTTCACGGCTTTTGACATTAACGAGACTGTTTAAGAAAATGCATTTTTAAATCATTTTATTCAGATTTCTTCTTTTAATCTAAAACTGGAGAAATAAAATATCTATATTCTTTTGTAATTATATCGTTAAAATCATTTAAAGTAGAACACACTGCGCAATTATTTGTATTAACATTCAAAAGCTTCTTAATTTGCCATTTAAAATCATTTTTAGTAAGTTTATCATGCAGCACGCTTTATTTACAGCTTTGAAGTTAATGAATTCAAATTCAAAAGTTTCTTTTTCCGAGTCTCTTTGATTTATAATAAGAAAAGGGGAAATTAAAGGAATAATTTTACACGTCTGTCACATTTAAATTTAAAATTAAAGACATGACTATTGTGTCTTTAATATATTTCTTTGTTTAGTCAATTCATTGCTTAATAATGAGAAATGTAAAACTTTTAACTAGATTCAAGAAATATTAATATTTCCAATTAATATGGTTAGAAAATTTCCATAACAATGAAAATGATCTTATGAGGATTTTCATATTAAAATCGAAAAAAAAAAGTTTAACAGCGTACTGATCAGTCTCTTTTACTTTTTTTCGGAAAAAAATTGAATTGAAACATATTTTTGTCGCGCAAAGGATAAAACGGCTTCACAAAAAAATCTTTAACAAAGTCGAAACTGTAAAAACATACACTGCTAGAGATTGACCTTAGATATCCTAATCAAAAACAAATCATTTAACATTGTGAAATGCAAACGATAAATTTGTTAGGGAACGCTTCCAGAGTCGTTTGCATTAGCGTGTGTGTGTCTTTGAGAGACAATCAAAGACTCTTAAAACATAATAGATTTTGATTTTCAATGTCAGCAATACAATTAGGACAATGGTTTCCAACGTCTTAAAGAAACTCTAAAATAATGACTATTCTCCCTTCCATCTGAAACAAATAGTTCTTTTTATTTAATAAGGGAATTATTTTTCAGATAGAGGAAACCTAAGAAAGCATTAACAGTGACAAGACATTTCATAATTTTTCAGCTTACGAGAGAGGTAAAAGTTTCTCTCAAATATGGTATTAACATAAATCTATAAATGCAATAATGTCAAACATTTTTTCCTTTACATATATAGAAGAGTTTATTTTGTTCTTGTTAATTTGCGTTGGTATAAAGCCAGAAGTTTAATATTGTCTCAAATTTTATGTTCTTAAAAATGTTTACAGAAACTCTTAGATTTAACATTAAATTTTAAAGAAATGTTACATTTTGCAATTCATTTTAGTACTGATGAAAAGTAAGTGAAAATGTGTTTCTTAAAAAAAAAAAAAAAAAAAAAAAAAAAAAAAAAAAAAAAAAAAAAAAAACGCCTTATGAATAACACAAAGAACGATTTCCGTATTCTAATTTTATCAGTTTTAAGTAGCAATTTTTCTTTACCATAATTCTCTTCTCTGTTTGAGCGTGCTTTCCTTCCCAAATATTTCCTACTAATCGTAATGTATAATCCGATTTTAATTCTTTTTATTTGTTTATACTGAAATTAATTATTAAAATGTATATCTAATATAAATGCAATACATTTTATCCATATACTGCAGATGAAGTCTACACTATATACCTAAGATTACTATGCAGTCATTTGCTCCTGTGATACCCATCTGGTAATTTATTAATTCAATAAGATTGATAGTACGACGCTAAAATATTTTCCGGTTAAATTTGTTCAAGATGGTAAGTGTTAAATATATCTTTAAGTATTATCATGTGTGGAAGCTTCTTTATGTGACATATGTGTTGTTATGCCGAGCAGATAGAAAATACATGTGTCATACGATAAACACGAAAACGTTATGCAAAAATTTTAAAATACATCTATAACCAGAAAAATATAAACTGTTTAAATAATAAAAGAGATTTCCCAAATATTATATATTTTTTTATACAAATATTGTTTTATTTTAAACTTTTATGAAGGAACTAATTAAAGTGGAATTAAAAAAAATCACTTTATTCAAAAAATCAGCATTTAATATTATTTTTAGTATAGAATATTTATTTAAAAAAAAATGTGTTAATAATACATCTGGAATTGTCATCTTAAAAATCAAATTGACCCCTGTGGGCAGTACGGCCCATGTTCGGAACCACTGCATTAGAGTGTCCTGTATTTCATATCGTTGAATTGAAAATATACATATTTAACTATATGCATCAATGCAATTTATTTTTTTTTATTTTTAGAATGAAGATAAAGCATTAACAAGAGTAGCATTAATATAGTAACAAGAGTAATAAGAGTAGCCCCGTTGTTAAATCCGGCTTATTTATTATTATTTTTTTATATTTTTTATCATTTTTATCATGTAATATATATATATATATATATATATATATATATACTTTAATTTTCATGTAATATATATATATATTACATGAAAATTAAAGTAAAAATATTTCATTCAAAATAATATTTTAAAAGCATTCATTTATTATCTTAAAATCCACACCTATTGTACTGACTACAATTCACGTTGTACAAAAATTACCATTACAATACGTTAATTTGACGTGGAAAATTCAGCGCTGTAATTTTTGTCTGTAAGGAATGACGAACGATAGAAATTTGCTTAAAAAACTTATAATTTTTGCTCCGTTTCTTTTTTTTACATATTGAAATAGAAAAATTAATAAAATTTTTATTCATTATTTTTAAATTGTTTTTTAAACGTATAATCACAATTTAATTAATATTAAACTATTAATTCTAAAAGCGTATTTTCACATATATATATATATATATATGTACATTGCATTCTTTATTTTTTATTTCAATTTTATTCTCATCTTTTTAGTGTTTAAATATCCATTGTGGTATTTTCACAGCCATTTAGGGAACGTGACTGATGCATAATTATTTCCATTGTTTTTGTAACTCGTATACAGTTATAACCATAATCATAGATCCCAACAATTCAGTGTTCTTCCGGAGTTTGACTTAATTCAAATATGTTTTGAACCAGGAATTTTATTTAACTAGCATTTTAAAAATAAAATCTAATAAATACCACATACAAACAAGAAATATGTCTTTAAGTACATTTTCTGGATTAAAAACATTTTTGTCTTGGGTCAGACTCGGGTATATAATGAAATTTTTTCATCGATGCATAAGGAACATTTGACTAAATTCGAAAAAATATATATTTGACGAAATTTTGTTTAAAAATTTAGTTTAAAACAGTCTTGTTTTTAGTTGTATCCACTTATAATGCTTTAAGGGATGCGCAAAGGGAGCTTTCGTTTTTCTACCTATTTATTGTCATAAAAATTGGCCAAATTGTTAGCATGGCAGTTTTATTTTTTTTTCATTCTGTACGCTCTAACGTTCATACAAATTCGTCAATCACAAAGAAATTCGAATATGTTGTGTGTGGTACATAATACTATCTACTTCATGCTCTGAATAATAGTCGTTGTCTTCTGTAGTGTTTTTTAGAGACATAAACCAAAAATTGAAATATAGATAACCGCCAAACATGAATTGTGCTGAAGAACAACATGAAGTTCTTAGAGAATTTGAGTAACTACAATGATTTTTTTTAAACACATTCTATTGTTCCAAACGACATGGGCTATAATATCCAACTGTCCAACTGGGTTCCAATGCGTAAATAGAAACACAGAAAATTTCTTTTTAACACTCTCCATCATAGATGAAATACGTTTAAGAATTCAGTTTGTCTATCCGCCTGTCCATGATCTTACTCGTGTAATTATAGTCAGTTTGCTACGTAATTAATCTACGTTATTTGTGGTTACCATTAAATGTTCGGTCTTCAAAATTAAGAGTGGGGCATTTATAGTTCTTTACAGATGCACCCAAAATAATTATGTTACATTATGGTCTTTATTTGAAAATCGCTTTAATGTATAATGCTATAATATGTAATAATGCTATAATATTTCCAGCGCATTGAATTTGACATATATATCACTGGAGAGCACTAAAAAATGCTTACTATAAAATATAGCATGAATAGGATTTTTTAAATTGTTTATTAAAGTAACGCATTTCATTGTATGAAAGAAATGAATTTCTTAACACTATTCTGTTAGTGTTGGAAATTTGTTTATTTCTTTCAAATGTCTATCTTCTACCTATATAACTAAGGACTTTTATGCTTTTTTAGTAAAAAATTTAGTTAATTAAACTTTTTTAGTTATTGTTTTTTGCTTTTAAAAACACATATACAAAAGATACGTTCTAAATATTTTAGAAAAATGCATACAAAAGCTACCTAATTAAGCTATTCCTACCTAAAAGAAATTTAGGTGTTCTCTCTAAATCATTATTGATATTATACTTTAGAGTGCTTTATCTGGAAATGTTTCTGGCAATGTTTCTAAATTGGAAATATATGATATCTCCTGATCTTGGTTGATGTTTTAGCATAAAATTTTATATATTAGATATAGAATCACAATTAGATTTATATATGTTTTAAGATGAGGTCTAAATTTATTTAAGTCTTCACTCACATAAACATTTTATGTATAGATAAGCTCTAAGAAAATATAGCAATATTTTAAAGTTTAACTTAAAAATAGGAATATTTCTGAAATGTATAGATAGTTGAGTTAAGAATGGACAATAATGTCTGACGAAATTCCACATTTCTTGGGGGAATTCAGAGTATTTTTATTGATTAAGCACGTGTATCTAAATATCACTTTTTTAACAAAAAGTTATTAATTTCATCCAACTCTTGAACAGCGATATGCTTTAAAATCTAAACTCAAGAAAGTATGTATTTATAAAGCTGCTTTATTCAATTACAATTAGAACAATGTAGTTATAAAAAATGCTCCAAAAAATAATTTACAAATATATAATTTTTTTCTATTAAATATCACATATATAAATGGAAGCAATCAAAATAGAAAAACGGAAATGTGAAATTCCAACTAGAGAAACCAGTAACAAAAAACTCTCCAGTAGAATAAAATACATATTTCATGCAATGCAATAAAACCACTGAAGAAGAGGATAAGATATCTTTGATATGAAATATGTTTTTTCTTCTATTTGAAAATGGCATTAAAATGGTCGTAATATTTCTTTTAGTTTAACTGCATGAAATCTGCCACGAAGTACAGAAAATGACTGAATTTCCGGATAATTTGCGGTCATTATTTTTTACAAATAATGATACATTTTTAAAGCAGACAAGTTTTTTTTTTTTTTTTTTTTTTTTTTTTTTTTTTTTTTTTCAATATCTTTAAATTTTTCACGAATATTTATATCCTTTTTTTTTCTTTTTTTAGGGTTCCGTACTTAAAAAACTGAAACGAAACCTTTTTTATATATCGTGTAGGATATCGTTCGAAGGATCTTGTAACATCGAACTAAAAAATATATTTGGTTTAATTTTAGGTATTATATTTTCAGAAATATCGTTGGAAGTACACTGAAAAAACATGTCCCTCCCACACCAAAATTAGGGGTAGTAGGACTTTATTAATTAATAAATAGTAAATAATAAATGTAATGCTCGGAACCCGTTGAGCGCGAGTTATACTCGCATTTGAACTTTTTTTATATAAATTTTCACCAATATTTAAATGTTTTTCTGTTTTTGTAATTTTCCTCGAATGCATACTTCTATTGATTTGGATAAATTTTGAACTAATTTCATACGTACAGCATAAACAACAGAAACATTTTATATTTTATAAAAGAAAACATTATATTTATAATCAGATATAGTTTTTTGGATTCTAACTTGAAAATGGGTATATAGAGTAATTATTCACATTTTTGTAATTTTAAAATATTGAAGGCAATTATAAAAATTTACATGGTATGTTTCAAACGCAATTCTTCAAACGCATTTCAATAAGTATATTGCAAGCAGTTAGTTTTGATTATCTTACATTTAAACTTTTTGCTTGTCATCTATCATAGACCATGGGGTTTTACTTACTATATAAAAATTGAAAAATGTAATTGTATTGGTCAAAAAGCCTATTCAAATACAATAAATTAAAATAGAAAACATGAAAACTAGAGTGCTTCAGTAAACTGAAATATTCTCAGAAGAATAAAAGGCTACTTATTTCAAGTAATGGAATATTTCTCTCATGCGATATATATATATATATATATTGGTGTAGTTAAAAATGTCTGTCTAAGGATTGAAATATTTCATCTTGTTCGAATGCATCAAATCCGGCAAGCCTGCCAGAAAAAATTACTGGAATCTCATATAATTTGCTGCCAAAAAAATTAAATATTAGCCAAATATTGATGAATTTGTAAAACAGAAAAAAATCTCTTCTTTAGTAATTTATTTTATTCTTTCAATGTTTTTAAATTTCTCTAAAGAATGCCGTAATTAAATTTAATGTGATATTTTCACTTTCTTTGCTTATTCTGCAGAAACTATTGCATATAAATCATGATAACTTGTGCTTTCTACA
Organism: Maratus michaelseni; assembly: GCA_963931845.1. Lineage (NCBI taxonomy): Eukaryota > Metazoa > Arthropoda > Arachnida > Araneae > Salticidae > Maratus > Maratus michaelseni. Next base: position 198,461,921 of record OZ007593.1, on the reverse strand, counting down.
GAAATGTATTGTAAACAAGCTGGAGCAAGCAGCTTCTAAATCGATGAATCATTTTAAGCGCTATTACATGTTAAATTTCTTCAAAGCATTTCCTTTATATAATTTTTATAGGATCAAGAACAATGCATACTAATTTAACATTTTATCTACAATGCTCTGTGAAAGGTCCAATATATAAATTTTAATTTATCTATTTTTTCGGTTTTCCATTTTTTTTTTATTTATTATCTAAATACAGATAAATCTGTATTTATTTATAGTCTGAAACTGCCGTTTATATCTATTGTTGCTAAAAAAAAAAAAAAAAAAAAAAAAAAAAAAAAAAAAAAAAAACTCTCGAATAATAACATTTCCACACATTTTTTCAATTGAAAAATGCTTAAAATTGAAAATTGAAAAAGAACAAAAGTTTAAAATAAGTAAGTTATTACTTGCTTAAGTACATAACGGTGAAGCGCTATATTTAAAACGTCATAATGAAAACATCATATTTAAAATGATATCCTTAATCCTCTGAAGTAAAACACATCTTCTGGACATTATAAATGACCAGGAGACAATTTTTACATAACTATTTTATACAAGATGATATCCAAAAGTGCAACTGATCTTACCTATTTAGTCATGAAAACAGCCCCCAACTTTGAGACAGCGGTGGATGTGTCCTTGAGAACAGAATCACCCAATTAAAGGGAAATGAATCACAATTTTATTTGAAAAGATCGCCACTGGTCGCGATAGTATTTTCAATCTTATGTAGGCAGACAATATTTTTAAAACAGAGCAAAATACCACGTTTTTGGAGCCTGGAGGGTCTGGTAGGGAGTTGGCGAACGTAACTCTAAGGGAGAAGAACACCCTAGTTTAAAAATATATAATGCAATGGAAACAGTTTATAACAAATATATAACAAATATAACACATATATAGTGTGCGTGAATATTATTCGTTATACACTTACTTCGTCATTACTACATGTTTACACAACAATAAAACTTTATTAAGAAATTAATGTACACTTTATTTTATGGGAAGCAAGACATACATACAATGTTTTGTAAAAAACTATAGTAACAAAACAGTTACTTAAAATTTCTAAATGTTTTAAATTTTAAAATTAGATTTTTACAAATAGTCTTTAACTTACATTATTAAACACCATATTTATTCATCGTAACGACAGAATGTATGAAAGATTTTTCGTTAACAGAGGAGTGTTTATTTTTAATTAAATACAAATCATCAGCATATCATGCACATCAGTATTTTTTAAATTAGATATTAGAAATTAATTAATTAAAAAAAAGTTTCATATATATTTTTTGAAAGCTAAATTTTACCCCTGTATTTTTATTTATTTATTTTTTTATTTTTTTGCTTTATCTGTTTTAAAATAATCATCCAGTAAATTTTAGTTCTTCTTATTATTATTTCTTATTAGAATTTATCAAATATCAGATTCAACGAATTTTCTAATAATGATTAAAGCTGTTTCAGATTTTTTAATTGATAAGATGCATTTTATGTTAGTTCAAGATTACAATCGTGATAGCATTCAACACTTTCATTCTATAATAATTTTTCCATCGTATGTTCATTCATCTAAATTTTGATTTTTTATTCAGTCAATAAACTGTAGACTTTATCTTCTCCCGCAATTTTTAAGATCCTGCACTATATCCTACATAAAATCTAATAGAAAAAATTCTTTTATTCTATAAGACAAGATTTTGTTATTTTACATAGCTGAACGCTGAGTCAGCGTAAAGACAATACTTTGTTTTAAAAAGCTTAAAAAAATACTAGTTTAATCAGTTGAAATTCATCGATATAGACTATTTTAAAAAGTAAGTTACGATTTAAATTTATGAGTAAATGAAAAGTATATTTTAAAAAGAACAATAATTTGTATTGAATGTTATATAATAAATATGAAATCATAATTACAGTGCCGGTACAATATTAGTTTTCAATTAAAGACTCTCAGTTTTTTTATCTTTTTAAAAAAAAAAAAAAAATTGTAAATCACAGCATTTCATACCACATTATTTTAGTGCCATACTAAACATTTACACTAATCTCAGCACGTGAGAAATGGACAGCCAATGTAAAGTATGTCATTTAGACACGATCGTACTAAAATATTGCTGTTTTATGAAAAATAAAAGGTAAATTTCTTGAAAATTACGGGAATTTCCATGGTGAGAGCGTTTTTTTCCTTAGACAGTGTGAGTTGTATTTTCAAAGATAGTGGTATGCAATAGTGTTGAAAATGATACCAGTCTGACGCATTTATATGATGTTACAATTTCTTGCATTCAAATGTGTGCTTTCTTATAAAAATGATACAATTTCACTTTAAGGCAGAAAAGAAAAATAAAATATTCAGAAAATATTAATAAGAATATAACAATTTTCATTATTTCGCTTTTTTATATTTTTATAAAAATGGTGTATGTCAATTTATACTATTTCAAAAAATAGTTCTGAAAATGTCACCAGTCAGACGCATTTATAAGATGTTACAATTTCTTGCATTCAAATGTGTGCTTTCTTATACGAATGATACAATTTCACTTTTAGGGCAGAAAAAGACAATAAAGTATTCAGAAAATATTAATAAGAATATAACAATTCTCATTATTTCTCCTTTTTCGATTTTTATAAAAATGGTGTATTTCAATTCACACCATTTCCAAAAAATGCATTCATTTTTTTAAAGAGAAGTAATGATTTATATGAAAGGGATTTTTAAAAAGAGATATTTAGAATACAAAAAATATATATATATTTCAGTAAAAAAAGTAATTATTAAAATGTTTTCAGAAGAATGTTCAGGTGAGATGTCGAAAACGAGCGACATTTATTTTATGTATAGATTATTTTTGGTTTGTTATATTTGCATACTGAAACATTCTCAATAATTGAACTGCAAATATTTGAAGTCCATAATTATAATGTAAATGCCAGAAAGTAGAACTTCAATTATTTGTTTATGCTGAAATTTCGATTTGAAAAAAAGTTAACGAGAAAAGAAGAGAATGTATTTGAATATCTATTAACTTTTCCAGTTTGAACGGAAATAAATTGAAAGAATCGTACTCACAATAGTAAAAGCAAATGAAACTTCTCAACGGGCAAAACCTTTAAAATGGAATAAAATGCGCATTCTTTGGAATATAAAGGCACATGAAAATCCGAGAGAAAGAAATGTTATATAAGAAACATTTCTTTGTATTTTAAAATGCATTCGAATGGTATAATCTAATATAAAACTTCGAGAAATCCTATGAAATAGAAAAACAATTCATATAGATTTTTGATAAATAGAAATTGACCTAATGTAGCTTTTGATGTTTTTTGTTTTGGACACGAAGTGAACTGTTTGTTTCTTGTAAAATACATTTAAAAAGTTTGGTAGAATAAAATATTTTGCACAAACTAGGAGATTCGTCAGGCCCGAGTCTGTGAAGAAATATTAATCCTGTGCCGGGGATCTGCCTTATTATAATGAGAGGAAATCGACCCTACTAACAGACCACATCTTCTACTAACAGACCACATCTTCTACTAACATACCAATACATTTCAACATTAAAAACATCAATAGACAATTCACTCTCGTACACAGTAATGCTGACAAATTATTTTGTATAGTACTGTATATGATCTTAATTATACTATGCATCTTCCAGCTGAACTACATGTAGTATATTAAAACATTTTTGGAAATTATAAATTGATATAAAGAACTTCGCAAAGAACCGGATACAATGTCGTCTATGCATGGTAATTTCTGAAAGGGCATTTCAAGTTCTGTTGTGCGTTTTTCTCTGAATTAAATATTATTTTAACATGAGGAGTATAAAAAAATTGTGTATAATGTACTCGGCTGCACAAAATAATACGAGCGCATTTCCGTCTATTGATTAAAATTGCTGAAGGAGAATTTTTTACTGCGTTATGCTTTCTGTAACTAAATTAAATTTAGTACATTGTGTAGAGTATATACAGTTCTATAGATCATATTCAGGGGTGCACAGAAGAATTCGAGCACCTTTCCGTCTGAAGATGGTAATTGTAGATATTGGTTTTCATTTGTTTAAACGGTGAACTTCCGTTGCAGCATTCTGGAATTATTGCAATGTTTTTCATAATCTACGATTGATGTGCAATTTTTTTTCTTTTGTTTTAATTCTGAATCCCTTTTTAGTAACCCAATTATTTATTTCTGTACGTATTTTTGAAGGCATCAAATGGAGTGCTGTCAGAGGTAAGAGGCTTACCCACTGTATTGTAATAAAACAAATAATAAACATTAAAAATATTAGCACAGAAACACTCTGAACATTTCCGAACTCATCCCTTTAAAGGATCTTGATTATATGTACTTGACTAAAATATTATGCGAATAAAATTTCATTGTTTCTGGTTTTTCGTAAAATGGGAGTGTAAACATTACTGCTGAAAACTTTTTTTTCAATTAAAGTACTTTGAAGCGCATGATTTTACAGCGATGTTGAATCCTTCTACCGAGACTGTCAAACTCGGTATATTATTTTCTATCACTTTTATAAAAACCTGCAATATTTGTTTTATTAGATCGTTAAATATACTAGAAATTAACAAGAAAAATAAAATTTTGAAAGAATGGCGAGGAAGAATGATGAGAAAGAGGTGCTTCGTTTGAATAGAAAGAGAGTTCCCTTTTAAAGTTTTTTCAAGTATATGTTCTTCCTAATACATTTATTTGATTTTATCAAAAAGTTAAAAATCAAACCAAATAGTATTTTGCATCTGACCTTATCCCTTTCACAGAATGGACAAAATCAGACAGTTCGATAGCGGCTAATATATTACCATTTTGCTTGTAAAATGACTGTTTGACTGCAAAAAGCTTCTAATCTGTCCACGAAATATATTTGTAGCAAAACATAAGACATATTTTCTCCTTTAAATTTTCAATTCATGCTTCTTCGTAAAAACGAAGTTAAAAGAAAAAGAATATCAAGCAGGGCGGTCGCTCTGCCAAGCCAAGCTTTAAAAAAAACGCCACACAAACAACGCCAAGAACTGGAATAAAGACTGCTAATGCTTATATACAGAAAGCAACTTCGCAATGTTAAATCGACAAAACATGCCAGATTAAAATATCAGATATAAAAACAACCAAGCGCCGTAGGGAAAAAAAATGAAAACTAGAAGAATCTAAGGAAGAATTTCTTCAATTTAAGACCAAACTCATCTTCATAAGTGATTTATAAACAGAGATATAGCTTTTTTTAAAAAACGTTGAGTTACTTAAAATGATCACTTTTTTCTTCGTCAAACTTTTTTTTTCAAACAGGCTACAGGCCTTAATATTGGGCAGAATAAAAAAAGGATTGCATTTTTGGACAAGTAATTACGTAATCTATGTGCTTTTATATAATTCAGTGTAAAAAAGGATTATTTTCTATTCTTAATTAGCAAAAAACTGTTAATTAACTTGACGATTAAAAAATTATGCCAAAACAGAGATAAAACCCGCCAACGACCATGTACCATCTGTATTAAAATAGCACAAATCAGTTACAGGTTATAATATAACCACATCAAATTTCATCTGAAAGTCAGCCATTTTCTTCTGAAGATATTTTTTTAAAAATAAAACTTCATAATTATAAGAACACCTATTTTATCAGACAATTAAATATGACTGCAAACTGTGCCAGATGACTGTTTCCGACATGAATAAGTATGAGAAATTGCCGTTCAAGGATATCGGTCTGGGTGGTTCAGTTGCAGCGCGTCAGCACGGCAAGCACAAGGTCCCAGGTTCGAGTCCTGCGCCAGGTCAACTTTTCACTCATGTTTGTTTAGTATATTTAATTGTCTGATAAAATGCGTGTTCTTATAATGTTGTAAAATAAAGTAATCAGATGTAGTGTTTATGCTTTAAAAAATAATTTAAATATATAATTTGCGTTTTTAGAAAGATCTTTAAAAATAAATTAGTTTTTGAGGGAAGATGTACCTTCTAAAATCTATATATTTAAAACGCTAAGCGTTTTGTTTCGACAATCCGTGAGAACAAACTACTACATCAAATTACATCATTCTTTTTTTAAATGAAAGATATTTGGTCACAGATTTGTTATCGTACATTCGTTTGTTCGAAAATTTAATTAATTAGCCGTAATCTTAAATTAAAATTTTACTTCTGCTTATGACGTCATAAAGTCGGCAATCGGATTAACGCCCACTGTTGCGACGTACAGAGTTTATTTTCTGAACTCAATGATTGCGAGCATAAAAAATAAATATTAAATATTAAAAGCACTTGACTTTTAGCCCGAATTTTTTAATTTGTAAGTTAAAATATAGTTAAAATGTTTATGTATTTCGGTAAAAATATTTATCCGTGTGTTTTATAAGCAAATAAAAATTCATATTTACTGTGACGTCACGGAAATATTGTCCATTGGGTTCATTTTATCATTAAGCATTATAACTTTGTTGATGCCATTTTTTTCATTACAATTAAATGCAAAATATATTTTTATTTGCATGCATGGTGCTTAAGCATAAATGTACGTGTGAAAAGTTTGTACCGGTGAAAATGACGTTTTATGCTTAGCTTGAAATGCATTTTAACATTTATAAAACTAAAAAGAAAAAATTATATGATTGTGTCAACATGGCGTAATATTAACTGATATTTCAATTTTTAATTTTAAATATTAGAACTGGAGCCTTTATTGGTTGCTTCATCTTGATTGCATACCTTGATTACATGTTACCAATTACTTTTTTTAAATTATAGGATTAAGTTATAGGAATTATAGGATTTAAATTATTAAGATTTCCTTTTTTAATAAAAAAATTCAGAAAAGTAAAGAATTTCAGGAAAAAAAAACTTGAAATAATGATTGTATTTTTAGCTAGAATAAACAATGTAAGGCTAATATTTTATAGGAATTATTTTGGTAGGTTTGTTATAAGTTCATTTAACAGTTCCTTATTAGCGGCAAAGTCATATTTCTTTCACTGTGAATTTTTCTTTCGATGTCAAAAAATGGTAGTCTACTTTTGGACGCCAACCAAAACACAGTGGTAATATTTAGAAATGTATAACGGTTGTGACAACAAACGGCACTATCGCTTTAGCTTTCATCGCGCTTACATCACTTCTAAATACTAAAAATTTAATTTTTTTACTGCATTTTACAATTTCAATTCTTACATCCTCAATTAGAAGAAAAAATTAGCTTTCGATTGAAATTTATTTGAAATCTGCCGCTTAATTTAACGACTTTTTAAATAGTTTTCAAGCATGAAATATTTTTCAATTCTACCTCAACAATGACCATCCGTTTGTTTTAATAATGTAAAATAGCCCCTTGGAAAGTTGCAACAATTGAAAATAGGTATCCCTAACCTTCATGAAAAGTGAAAAAAAAATAATAAAAACCTGATAAATCATAAGATCAGATTATCCATAAGATAGAGTATTTTGGCGCTAATATAAAATCTGTCAAAAGAAAAAAAAAACTATTTTTAGTTTATGATTAACATAAAATTGATATGTTGAATTCGTTGATGTATATGTTGAATCAGAATATGCTAGGAACTGTTATTTATTATTTTTCTTAAAGATCCATTGGATATTTAACTGTATAAGAGACCGATTGTGATGGAAAAGGAATAATCATCCTGATTATGTAAAGGGATAGAAGAAAAAAAAAAATTACAATTGAAAACATTAAAATGGGCAGATGCAATACATATGCGCATAGGAGCTCATTCGATTGCATTATCACAAGGGGGGGGGGGGGGTGCTTATACTATGTTCTTTTATTTACTGAATATGAGATGAAAGTAGGAAATTTGTATGATACTTTATAGCTCCATGACTTTTTTTTTTTTTTTTTTTTTTTTTTGTCGTAGGGAATATGGTGGTAATGTCAAACTGATTTGCATTACACATTTGTTTATGGAGTGTTCATTTGGAGTTTGCATCGGAAATAGCATTTCACTGGGAGGGGGGGGGGAAGGGATTTTTTAAAATAAAATATTTGAAAGACTGTTTCATACGAAGCCCTACTTAAATAATAAAGAAGCTTATTTTACTGATGTTGTTATAGTATTTTTTTCCGTCACGTTTTGACGGGTTCCATCTAGTGTATACATTAAGACTTATCGGCATTTAAAATTTCTTTCCAAACGTAAACAAAATTTTGGAAATGAATTAAATGGGATTCATTTATTTCTTTAAAAAAAAAAAAAATCGCAGGAATACCTTTCACGTCATTTTCCTATAAATTAATGAAATCCAGTTGTTAAATTATTTTTGTTTTAGAAGTGAAGTTTCCATTTACATTTATTGTAACAGTACAATGTTTAATTGAATAAAATAATGTAATTCCAAGAAATTGCTAAGAAATTCCAAACATGCACAGGGCAACGCAAAAATAAATAAATAAATAAATAAACAATAAATAAATAAATAGATAAATAAATAAAAATCAGCTTTCAGAAATTCTAAAAATTGTTCGTATATCTTAATTACAAGCTAAAGGAGGGTTTATTTCTATATTATTCTATATATAATAGTAATTTCGGAAAATATATTAATTTCCAATGCGATCTGATTTAAACTTTAAGATAGTTTATAAGACATGATAAAAAAAATTATAAAAAAGAGTGGCGCGTCACATTTCGGGGAGGAGACGGGTAGGGGCGTGAACAAAATTAGGAAGTATAATAAGGCTATCTGTTTGAAACTTTACGATATTTTATAACACATAACATAAATTTTAAAAATAAAGCCGCGTCAAAAATTATAGGGAGGGGCGGAGCGTGTTTTGCCTACACAAGGGGGGGGGGCACGTTTCTAAATTTTAACGATATCCGTCATGTCACATATCGTTACAAAGGGCTGTGACCACTTATTCCTGTTATGCATCACAGGTGTCACCCCCACATTTTGCAGCCCCCCCCCGACACTACTCATGTGATATATCGTTGGAATGGTCTCTGAACGCTTAATCATACTATGCAGGGAGGGGGGGGATTTCTAAATTTTGCACTTACCCCTCATGTGATACATCGTTGGAAAGGTCTGTGACCGCTTAATCCTATTATGCATCTCCGGTGTTCATCCCCCCACTTTGCCCCTAAACGTGATTAGCTTTCACCATCAGGGGGCGCTTTCCTATCTCTGTTTCTATGGGCCGGAACCCGACGGGGTATGGCTCATTCGACTCGACATCCATAGAGCTTTCTGATTTTAGTTCGTTTTTTCACCACCAGGGGGCACTTTTCTATCTCTGGTTCTATGGGCTGGATCACGACGGGGTATAGCTCATTCGAGTCGACATCTATAGCCTTAACGATTTCAGTACCCGAGGTTCATATAGAAGAGATTGCGCTACCTGGAGGTGGAAGATGGAACTTGAGCATGCGCAGCACGACTGCTATACGGTGCCGAAGGCAGTGGGGACCCGTGTCGGAGGTTCGTTTGGTTAGAGATTTCAGCGTCATTTAACATGACATAGCGTCATTTAACATGAATATAATGTCAATATTTATATATTTAAGGCTGTTGATCAGTAAGATATCAAATGTTAAACCTACGGGGGCGTGTGATACATTACTATGTTTAAAATATGTGTTCAGCAGATTAATATTTTAACATATTTTTTCTGTGTACTTCTCTCGAAGGATGTCTCTTTTTTAACAATATTTCTAAAATATATGTTTTTTTTTTTTTTTTTTTTTTTTTTTTTATTATTATTTTTTTTTTTTACGTGCGAAAGTGTAAGATGTATACATTTTCAATATTAAACACGCATTTAACAATTTGAAATATCACTGACCAGCAGTATTATATAGAATAAATTGTATTTTTCAAATGCACAGAACACTCAGAAATGTGAAATATTTTATTAATATTAAATACGCACGGTATACACAAACAGATTCTTTACTGTTTTTAGAATCTGCCTTTCAGATGACACATATTTCAATTCAGAAATAATTCCGAATGTAATAATTTCAAACTACCTGTTAGCTACTACTACCGTTGTCCAATATTGTTTTAGTCCAACACTTTATTTTTTGTATGCATATTATATAGATATATATTCAATATTTTTCATAAAGAAAGATAAAAGAAAAAATGCTGTTTAGTTGCTTTTATCACATCTCCAACATTATTAAAAAAATATTTAAAAATTATTGTTAACAATTGTTCAATCAAAATAGCGTTTTCTGCTACAAATTATTGTTTTTTCTTTCTTTCTTTCTTTATTTATTTATCTACGTATTTAGCCAAATAATGTTTTGCTATGCTTTTCTTTCTAAACAGCGGAAACTATTTCTGTGTATGTCAACAGAGAAATGTTTAAATAAAAATTTTACTACTTTTAGATCAATAAAGTGTTTTTTTTTTTTTTTTTTTTTCTTCAAGAATTTTCACATTTGTTTATATGCGCAAACTTCCCTAAACTGTTTTTTGTACCTGAAACTAAATTCATTAAAATATACTTTATATTATCAAAAGGTTCCTTAAACCTAGCGTGATATAATAAAATTTCGCAAAGTAGTTGGTATTTAACGAGACAGAAAAATATTTTGCCAAAATAATCATGACACAAAATTTTCAGGCGTCAAATTTATCCAATATTCGATTGATTTATAAGGTAAAAAAATAATAATTTTTCTTACGGGTTTCTTCTAAGGTTGAAAAAAAATTAAAGTTTTGAATTTCATTTCTATCTAATGCTGATGACATTAAAACAGTGCCATTTATTTTTAACATATTAACATACTTTGTTAATTTAAAAGATATATTTTGTTTCAAAATATGATGAAATTTGAAGCAAAAATAACATTTGTATATGAAAGGCTATATGATTAAGTAATAAATTTATATGTATTTTATCAAACAAGAATACCGGATTTTATTATGCTATCAATTCTCAATTAAGCATTCTCAGCACCGTAACTCAGCTTATAGATGCAAGAAAAACAAAGTAATAATATTTTTAATGTGCATGTTACTTCTGCTAACGTAGCATATATTTATATAAAACATATCTGTTGAACATGAAAATATATCTTTCACAAAGTATATCATCCTAAATTCCGATATACCGGTTCGAGAAAACTGATTAATGCACTAAAGAACTACTCTAAAACGTTTCCGGCAGAAAAAAACTTTAATAAAAGAATCGGCAGGAAAAAAAAAACTTTCATAAATATATTTTTAAATATTGAAAATATCTAGATTTCTGAGGTTTCAAAAGATAAAGAACACTTTTCAAAATTGTGGGCATCTCGTAGCAAATTATTGCACATATTTTTTCGTGGTTTTATTATATTTTGTTTAAGAATTATTTGTCCTTCAACTAAAATTTTGCTTGAAACAACCAAAATGTACTCAACAAAACATGTTTTGTTGTTTTAATCAATTATTTTTTCTGGGTGTAGAACGCTTACTGAGTGCGCAAATAAAACTTTTTTATTCTTTCTGAATTTTATGAATATATTTTCTTTAGATCATTGTTTACAACGAGCTTATTGTCATTTATAATCTTGATAATAATTTTGAATCACTTTCATGTAATAAGTAAGCCAATCTGCCTTAATCTTATATAACGAACATGAAGAAAAGCAGGATAAATGCGCACTTTTTACATTCTAAAAATGCACCATAAAGTGAATATTTATGTTTTCAAGTAAAAAAATGAAGCTTCCACTTTCTTATAGAAACATTTTACTTGTTTTATTACTATAAAATAATAGACTTTTCATAAACTATATGTCGATATACAAGTTTCTCAATTGTTATTTCATACATTAAAAATGTCACTCATTTATTAGCTCTTTATTGTCAATATATGGATTTTAAAATGAGTGAAACATCTATTCTAAATGATAAATTCTAACTGAACTTGGATTATTATTTTTTCTTTCTTTTATCAATGAAAAGTATCAAACGAAGATACTACATTTTATCAGACTTTATTGGAGCATTTCCAATTCACTCATGCCTTAAAGAATGTTTGAAATAGCAGTCCATTTGAAAAATGTATACCTTTGTAAGAAGATAAAGGTTATATTTTAGGTGTCGTACACTAAATTCAAATTTTATTTTATTTCTTGATAATAATCAGTTATGCCATATATCTGGTGTTCTTCGAAATATTGAATTCAGAAATATCTATTAGTGGGCGTTAGGATGTAAATGTATGCAGGAAAACCAAAAATCACCAGACACTTTCTTTTTTAGATTTTTTAAAGAATATCTAGAGAATTTCGTGACGAATTCGTTTAGAACTTTGGGAATATAAGGAATGTGTCTGATATTATATTTGTCAATGAAAATTTTATCATGTTAGCAATTAGGTGGGAAACAAAAAAATTAAGAATAAGAAACAATATTTAGGATTACACTGGTGAAATAAAATGCACAAAATGATGTTTCTCCGTAATACATAACAATGTAGATATTGCACAAAATATGTGTACATTTATGCAAAAATAGTGCGTATTTTTATGGAGATATAATGATTTTTTTTTTTTTTTAAGAAAATTTTCTCGTTTTTTGTTGATAGCATGCAGCGGTTTCAACCAAGTTTACAGCTAGTATTAGACAATTTAAGATTATGTTGAAGAGACAAAAATGCAGAATTAGAATATGAATATATTAAATAGTTAATGAAATAATAGCAGTTGCATGAAATAATATTTAACTGCGCATGCGCGAACTATGCCAAACGTTTATTTCATAATTTCGAAATCAACTCTATAGAGCAACTAATATAAAACACCTAGTCGGATATCGTAAAAAATCATAAAGATATTGACGATGTAGTGAGCTGAATTTTGGTTGTCTTCAAAAAGCAGCCGGGTGATAATTGATTTTCCAAAGTTATTAGGTCATATTAACTTACTTCCAACAAAATGTTAGTTTTTAAAAACAATCAATGAGTAACTTGCAAACGGATGCTTCGATTTTGGTATTTTTATTTTGTTGGTGTTCTGGTGTTTAAAAAGAACTAAAACAACAATAAAAAAATTAAAATAAATAAAAAATAAAAATGACATTTTGTGGAAAATCCTTCTTTATCAAGTTACTTTTATAAAGCAACTGAAATTCAGCTCACTCTGTCGCTGATATCTTTCTGAATTTTCAAAATAATCGACTCGTATTTTTATATGCGTTGCTCCATAGAGTTAACTACCAAATCAGGAAAAAAATCGTTGGTATGGTTCGCTCATGCGCAGTTAAAAGTTATTTCATACAAACACTCATTATTCATCTAATACTTAGCATATGCATATTTTAAATGGACTATGTTCTTTTTAACGTGCTTTGTCAAGATTTCTGAAAGTGGCGTTACATTTGGTTGGAAGCCCTGCATGCTATAAACAAAAACCAGGCCACAATATCTTGAATATTTTAAAGAAACCTTTATATCTCTATTATCATATACATGCTATTCTTACACAAATGGACACAATTGTTGTACATTGAATTTTTCCAACTGAGCGATCAAATGCTCAAGCTTGTATTCGAACCCAGAACCTTTGAATTACTTCGCCAATACTCTACCGTTTGAGCTCCCTGGGCAGACATTTGTCCGATGTATTTTGCTCAGAAAACCTTATTGGCAATAGCGTCTGGTCTGCCATGTAGGCAGCTCAATAGAATATACCATAGATAATGGAACTCCATTAAACATTGGGTGCATAGATACAAAATATTTTTTTTCTCATTCATACTGATTGCTAACGATATCATACAAATTGAACTTTTCCAACTGAGCGAGAAAATACTGAAGCCGATATTCAAACCCAGAACATTTGACTTAAATTGCCAATGCTCTACCAATTGAGCTACCTGGTACAACATACTGATCAGTACGATTGAGGGAAAAAATAATAGTATATCTATGAGCCCACCGTTTAGAGGCCTTCCATTACTTGCGATATATTCTGTTAAGCTGACTACATGGCAGATCAGATGCTATTGCCAATAAGATTTACTGAGCGAAATACGTCCCCGGTCGTCGGCCCAGGTAGCTCAATTAAAGCCAAAGGTTCTGGATTCGAATACAGGCTTTGGGATTTTTTAGTCCAGTTGGAAAAATCCAATTCCTATGATATATTTACCAATTAGTATTATTGAAAAATATAGAATATCTACATTAGTCATGTGCTATAGCTACAGATAATATATCGCATTTTTATTTTACATAGTGATCCCAAGTATGTTTTTCTTCAATTTGTTGTTGGGCTTTAATTGCTCTCGAGATAAAACCTAGCTGAAATGTATGAAGTCAAACCTTTATATATATATTCCGGAACTTGCAGAATATTGCCAAATGTTTTTAGAGATAATCAACAAAATGTATAAATTCGAAAGACTTCGGCGATTTTTGACATTAGAGTGTGCATCTTAAGAGCTAGTAATGCCCATTATAAGAAATATTTGTTTTCGTAGGAAACTATTATCTCAGTCGCTTTATTAGTTTAAATATACAAGCTACCTCAATCCAAGCCAAACCCTGACTTTAGTTCATAACTTTAACAGAAAATATGATATATTTTTTGTTATTTTCGAAAGCGGTTTATTTTATATAAAACGTGATGAGAACATGAGAGTGCGGTAGTGGCAAGGTAATTTGAGGATTTATACCGTATATCTTGTCAGCTGTGTTCCGGATTATGCAGAATTTAGCTCAATATTGACTGGATGCAAATGATGGCCCTTTCCAGAAATTCTCATGCCGTCGTCGCAATTCTCACGAAACGAAGACAGTCATTTGAAAAAATCTGTACAGCCTCCTAACTATTGTTTGAGTTTGAACAAAAAACAAGTTTTCCTTTGCTTTAAGACACCGTGTATTTTTGACAGTGAATGGATTGTTATCTTACCTTGCTGTACAAAACCTGTTTCATGAAATGTACGATACTACCTCTTAAAAAGACAATAATGCTTATATTGGGTTACTAAAGGGATCAGACCAAATATTCTACTTCATGTCTTACACTTCTAATAAGCATTAAAAAATCTTGCACTATGGAAAAGAACGTTATCTTATTGACAAAGTGACGCTCCATAGGAAAATAAATTATTTTACGTATTAAGTCGCCAAATACTGCCAAGATTGGTAGAAATTTGTTGGGCGTGTGTATGTGTGTTATTCAATGCCTGGTGAATAACAAGATCACCCACAAGGATTCAGACCGTTAACCTCTCTCGTGGAAAATTCCTGACACGCAAGGTCTTGTTAGGTGAGACCAATAAAGCAGGAAAGGCGCACGCCGACGCCCTAAGTCAAACTCGAACTCTGGAACTATAATTGCAAGATAAGATATATACACACTTTTGTCTGCCGACGAAGTCCGCCAACAACATGACAACTGGCGACAGAAATAAATAAAATAAGAAAAACCAGAAGAGCTGCCATAAACGTGACAAAAGGCAGCGGAAGTAAATAAAAAAAAATTGCTGCCGGAGAAAAATATCCTACACTTCAGAGTAGTAGAGAAAAAAATGAAGAGGAGGAGAAGAGTCAACAGCTCCAGAACAAAAAACAGCAATATCGTATTTAAAAAAAAAAAAAAAAAACATGCATCAGGCATAAATTATTTAGCCTTTTCCAAAACGTACAGAATAGTATTTAGAAATTTCATTTTTTTTTTCCTGAAATAAAATGCAATACCTAAATAAGTAACATGAAAACACACATAACTCTGTAAAAATTCATTGTCAGCAATTGCTGTCCGTACCTGGGAGTTTTTGTGAATTCTTTCGTGCAGCTCTGGAAGTAGAATATAGAATGTATAAATATCACCAAATGCATTCAAAAGTATATACGTTTAAAAATACATAATTAGGTACTGAATGGTATAACATTCATTTTAAATAGTAAATAAATATTACAACATTTCTTAACAAGAATAAAAATATTTCCTACTTACAGGAGCATGAGGTGAGTAATAAAAAAAAAAATCATAATAAAACACGTCTTGTATTATCTATAGCTTTTTACACATTGCCCATATTAAACTAAAAATTAAAACAGGAAAAACAAAACTGAAAACGTAAGTAGTGGGAAAACAAGAGTTCAAGCTCAGCCAGAGGCACTGAGGCACTGTGCCTCCGGCCGGAAGCACGCAGCTGCAGCACTGAGGCACCGATCCTCCGGCGGGAAAAAAAAATTCTAATGTAACACGAGGGGTGAAAATAAGAACTCTAAGAAGAGGTTAAATGGCCAAGATTATCATACCATAAGATGAATATTGATTTTATATACTAATTTTGAATGACAAACACCTTAATGAGTATCACTAATTAAGCGAAACAATGAAAAATACCAACTTTAACGAAAAAAGCGGATTCCTTAGAAATTTTTCAAGCATAAGATGACGATATCAACTTATATGAAGAGATTTAAACTTACATTTTAGTTTTTGAACAATGGACACCTTAATGAGAATAATAATTAAGCAAAATAAAATAACAATTTTAACGAAAAAGCTGATTTCTTATGAATTTTTCAACTATAACATGAGAATATCGAACTATAAGATGGATTTTAAACTTATATTATAGTTTTTGGACAATAGACACCTTAACGAGTATAATAATTAAGCAAAAGAAAATATTACTTTTAACGAAAAAAGCTGATTTTTTAAGACTTTTTCAACTATAAGATGAGGATATCAAATCATAAGCCGGAGATTAAACATATATAATTATTTTGAATGACGAACATCTTAATGAGTATTACTAATTAGACGAAACAATTGAAAAATATCAATTTTAAGGTATAAAACTGATTTTTTAAGAATTTTTCAAGTATAAGACTAGAATATCAAAATATAAGATGGATTTTAAACTTCTATTATAGTTTATGAACAATGGGCACCTTAATGAGTATGATAATTAAGCAAAATAAAATTTCAAGTTTAACGAAAAAGCGGATTTCTTACAAATTTTTCAACTATAAGACGAGAATATCAAATAATAAGCCGAACATATATATTATTTTTGAATGACAAACATCTTAATGAGTATTACTAATTAGATGAAACAATGGAAAAATAGCAATTTTAAGGGGGGGGGGGGAAAGCCGATTTCTTAAGAGTTATTCAACTATAAGGTAAGGATATCGTAATATAAGATGGAATTTAAACTTACATTACAGTTCCGGAACAATGGACACTTTAATGAGTATAGTAATTAATCAAAAGATAATGGGGATTTTTATTGAAAAATGCTGATTTCATAAAAAAATTTCAACTCTAATATGATGATATCGAATCATAAGCTGATTATTTAACATATATATTACTTTTAAATGCTGAACACTTTAATCAATATTAATAATAAATCAAAAATTTACAGATTTAATTGTACTGTAAGGCACTAACTTGTACGATTTTATCCTTCAAATGACCATAATACAAAAAAAATATTGAAATTTAGATAGTTTTATATTAGAAATTTTATGAGAATTAATTAAATTTAATTGATTTTCTGTTTTAATTTGTCATACTTCATTTTTGTCAACTTTTTAGTTTATATAACTGTATATTAGCGAAGTAAAGCATTATTCTTCGAAAATTTATTTATATTTCATGAATTTAAATATAAAATAAGGTGAACAACATTCCTTTTCTTACTCATGCATTCACATGTAACATAGAACAGGTGCAAACCCATTCTCCCCTTTTCGGAAGCTTAAATAGAGTGACGTCACTTGTTTACTCAACTATAGTCAGTAGATAGAGAAGAAAAGGTACACCAATTTTTTTATGTTATCAATGTATATATATATATATATATATATATATATATATATATATATTAAACAAACAACCAAAAGTTTAAAATAAGAAAACGTACATTTATATTACATATTTATTTCGCTGCTATTAGAAAATAGTAAATATTCACTCTTAACTTACTTTAATAGAGATTATATGGATTTATTTTAAGTTTTATACACAATTTCTTGAAAATGTAACAACAAAATTAATTTTGACTATAAAACTTGAATTGACTTACTTTATATTTTAACATTATATAATCTAACAAATAATTTCACGCACAGTCTAAGTTAACTTTATCACAGAATTATTTTCAATATATATTTTCAACCCAATTTTACAGAGATATTCTTTTAACATGCAAAAGTGTACTTTAAAGTAGATGTGTCTAAAGATCTACTTTACATAAATAGTTTAACACACTTTAAGAAGTTACCCCTCGACAAATAAATATTTTTAACAACAGATGTGTGACACACATATGTTTTTCACACACATTACCATGTACAGAAACAGAAACACTTATAAAAGAAATGCTTTCAGAGAGGACTTTTGAAAGAAAAGTGACCCAAATACCCAATTTTACACAGGAAAACTCTATTTAAGTCATACTGTTTTCAAACCACATACCTGTTTTAACATAGCTTAGATGATGTAATATAATATTTTACCCATTTCTTTCAGAAATATACATATAAAAATATGGATTTACCGAGTAAATATCCAATTTTAGCTTTTACTTAGCAATTTTTTAAACCATTTCAGTGATTTCAAGCCATTTTCATGTCACAGAAACGAAAAAATAATTGAATACAGATGAGAGTAAATAATATTTGAATTATATTTTCCATTCAAAGATTTGAAACTCAAGTTAAAATTTATGTTATAAGTATTGATATTCACTTTTAGTTATACTTTTACTTGAAACCATGTGAACTTGTAGAACCCTGCTTACACGTATGGAGTTTAGTACATCACACTGTTATCTAAATGAATAGGAATACTACATTATTGTTTTAAATTTTCCAATTTTAACAGAATATGCACGAATATAAACTTTAATTTTATCAAAACATTTTATTTCAAATAACCTAGTTTATGAAAACGATACATATTACCAAATATTAGACAACATTTTACCATAAACTTAGATACTGCTCACATACCTATTTTTAAGATAACTTAGATGATGCAATAGCATTTCATCCATTCCTTTCAGAAATATATATATATAAATATATGAATTTAACGAGTAAATATCCAATTTTAGCTTGCATTTAGTGATTTTTTACACCATCTCAATGATTTCAAGCTATTTTATATCACATATACGGAAACATATTTGAGCATAAACGCCGGTAAAATAATATTTGAACTGTGTTTCCTTTTCAAAAATTTAAATCTCAAGTTAAAATTT
Organism: Maratus michaelseni; assembly: GCA_963931845.1. Taxonomy (NCBI): domain Eukaryota; kingdom Metazoa; phylum Arthropoda; class Arachnida; order Araneae; family Salticidae; genus Maratus; species Maratus michaelseni. The sequence goes on along the minus strand of OZ007593.1, from coordinate 198,442,672 downwards.
ATGTTGGATCACTTATCAACTATTTATCCCACATAATTTTTACCATAGAAATATCGTAGAAATTAAAAATACGTTAAATGAAAATAATAAATTGTAAGTATCTAAAGATATCAAACACAAAAACTATTAATCAAAACTTAAAAAATTAAAAGTTTTTACAAAGTTAAAAAAAATTGTTTTTACAAATTTAATAAAAAAAAGTTTTTACAAAAAAAGATTTTACAAAAAAAATAAAAAAGTTTTACAAAAAAAAAGTTTTACAAAAAAAAAGTTTTTACAAAAAAAAGTTTTACAAAAAAAGAAAAGTTTTTACAGAAAAAAGTTTTCACAAAAGTTTAAAAAAAATTACAAAAAGTATCCTTTATTTTACAAAGTTTAAAAAAAATTAGAAGTTTAACTGCTACCATTGCCACTATCACTTCTCAGAATATAACAATCTAGACTTCACTATAGGGAAAATTTCAACTACAATTGTATCAACACTATTATTAAGCTCGCATAAACCAAATTTTATACTGTATTTAGCGAATATCCAATAACATCTTCCGTGTATAGTAACTTATTCCTCCAACATTTGAAGTCGTGTATATCTGCTACTTTCATATATATAATTAATATTTCAGAATTAAGACCATACTAACCATTTTAATATAAGACCATATTTAAGCAAGATTCCATGATAAAGCTTATTATACTGATTATTTTTATTAAGTACGCCTGCGCAGTTTTGTCACATGATGAATTTAAGTGATAATAATATAAAATTTTGAAAAGTGATGCAAAAGTTCTCATTCCCCAAGTCAAACTCTTGCATGAAGATGACTGTATATGTGTAGCTCCAGTAAATTTCCTGATTTTAACCCAGTTAGGGAAACAATTTCTCTGTTAACGAATAAATTAAGTTGTACTATATCATAGTAAAACATCAATAAATTATTATTTATCTATTAAATCTTTTCTAAGTATATAATTATATTTCTTTTATTGTATAGATGTTACGCAAAGATGAATCAAAACAGCAGAAACTCTCTTTAACAGAAATGGATACCCCGGATGATTCGTCGTCAACACATATAGAGTTAAAGAATAATATACATGTGAGTACTTAATGTGATATATTAGAATACATATATTAAACATAATAAGAGTGAATTTACAATAAAATATGGTATCAGGTGTTCTATAAAATGTGATGTTTTTTTGTCTATAGTGTTAGAAGGAATTCTAAATGTATGCATTTATTTCTCGTGCAGATGTGTTCCACTTGTAACAAATAATTTTCAAGTAAATGGAATTTAAAAGAACATATACAAATCCATACTAGTGAAAAACCATATACTTGTAATCATCGTCAAAAATCATCTAGAAGAAAGCGTAAATTACATTTCACTAGAAAATGCAGACTATCAGTTCATATGAAAACAGATCCTGTTAAAAAATTGTTTCAGTGTGAAAAGTGTGAGAAAATATTCATTATTCGTAATAAACTGAATAGACATATGACTGTTATGTTGAATTTGTCGAAGACAGTATCCCAAATCATATTGAAGATGGATATTCAAAAATTAACCAGTAGTTTGAAGAATTTAACAGTCAAAGATCAGATTGCATACTTCAAAAAATTGACTGTATAGAACATAATATAAAACCCCTAGCTAGAAATTAAGTCTACATAGTGAAAAAGATACGTTCTTAAATCACTGAATTAAATTATTCTACTATAAAATTTATAATTTTAGAACATTTACCAAAACTACTCACGCAGCATTATAGATTTGACATATGATACCCAAAAAGTGAAATTTGTAAAGAAAAATCCAAAGTGTTGTAAAGAATTTTATTGATATAATTGATAAAATGTATTGAAGAGAAATTGATATAAATGTAGACAATATTCACAATGTATTGTTTAAATACCCATAATAAAAAATTATCTATACATATCTGTGTTTATTTTTATAAAACACATTTCATTCTTAAAATATTTTGTATGATTTTTAACGTGAAATTTCTATATGAGAGTAAATAACTAATTCTGCTTTACGTAAGACTTGAGATTTATCATAACTTTTTCAACGAAACAACATTTTCACCAATGAATATCAGTTTACACACATACATATGAAAATCAACTTTTGATAATACTATACATCAGATTTGTGAAAAATATATAGAAGTCATTAAAAAACTATTTTACAAATAAAAAAATTTAAAAGTTTAAATTTAAATAAATTAATTTAAATAAATTAATTGTGTTGTTACATTTTCAAGAAATTGTGTATAAAACTTATAATAAATTCATATAATTTCGATTAAAGTAAGTTAAGAGTGAATATTTACTATTTTCTAATAGCAGCGAAATAAATATGTAATATAAATGTACGTTTTCTTATTTTAAACTTTTGGTTGTTTGTTTAATATATATATATATATATATATTACCTGTTCTATGTTACATGTGAATGCATGCGTAAGAGAAGGAATGTTGTTCACCTTATTTTATATTTAAATTCATGAAATATAAATAAATTTTGGAAGAATAATGCTTTACTTCGCTAATATACAGTTATATAAACTAAAAAGTTGACTAAAATTAAGTATGACAAATTAAAACATAGAAAATCAATTAAATTTAATTAATTCTCATAAAATTTCTAATATAAAACTATCTAATTATCAATATTTTTTTTGTATTGTGGTCATTTGAAGGATAAAATCGTACAAGGGCCTTACAGTTCAATTAAATCTGAAATTTTTTGTAAAATTCATATTTTTCTTGAAAATTATTATTTTTTTTCTGATTCATTATTAATATTGATTAAAGTGTTCAGCATTTAAAAGTAATATATATGTTAAATAATCAGCTTATGATTCGATATCATCATATTATAGTTGAAAAAATTTTATGAAATCAGCATTTTTCAATAAAAATCCCCATTATCTTTTGATTAATTACTATACTCATTAAAGTGTCCATTGTTCAGGAACTATAATGTAAGTTTAAATTCCATCTTATATTACGATATCCTTACCTTATAGTTGAATAACTCTTACGAAATTGGCTTTTTTTTCCCTTAAAATTGCTATTCTTCCATTGTTTCATCTAATTAGTAATACTCAGTAAGATGTTTTTCATTCAAAAATAATATATATGTTCGGCTTATTATTTGATATTCTCGTCTTATAGTTGAAAAATTCGTAAGAAATCCGCTTTTTCGTTAAACTTGAATTTTTTTTGCTTAATTATCATACTTATTAAGGTGCCCATTGTTCATAAACTATAATATAAGTTTAAAATCCATCTATAGTTTGATATTCTAATCTTATACTTGAAAAATTCTTAAAAAATCAGTTTTATACCTTAAAATTGATATTTTTCAATTGTTTCGTCTAATTAGTAATACTCATTAAGATGTTCGTCATTCAAAATAATTATATATGTTTAATCTACGTCTTATGATTTGATATCCTCATCTTATAGTTGAAAAAGTCTTAAAAAATCAGTTTTTTCGTTAAAAGTAATATTTTCTGTTGCTTAATTATTATACTCGTTGAGGTGTCTATTGTCCAAAAACTATAATATAAGTTTAAAATCCATCTTATAGTTTGATATTCTCATGTTATAGTTGAAAAATTCATAAGAAATCAGCTTTTTCATTAAAATTGTTATTTTATTTTGCTTGATTATTATTCTCATTAAGGTGTCCATTGTTCAAAAACTAAAATGTAAGTTTAAATTTCTTCATATAACTTGATACCGTCATCTTATACTTGAAAAATTCTTAAGGAATCCGCTTTTTTCGTTAAAGTTGGTATTTTTCATTGTTTCGCTTAATTAGTGATACTCATTAAGTTGTTTGTTATTCCAAATTAGTATATAAAATCAATATTCATCTTATAGTATGATATCATGTCCATTTAACCTCTTCTTAGAGTTCTTATTTTCACCCCTCGTGTTACAGTAGAAAATTATTTTTTTCCCGCCGGAGTATCGGTGCCTCCGGCCGGTGGCACGGTGCCTCAGTGCTGCAGCTGCGTGCCTTCGGCCGGAAGCACAGTGCCTCAGTGCCTCCGGCTGAGCTTGAACTCTTGTTTTCCCACTACTAACGTACTTTCAAGAATTACTATCCACAGGCGTCAATGTACCCGGATTTTTGCGTAACAATGTACGTGGATTTGTTTATATTCCACTAAAATCTCTTAGCATACTAAATATAGTTCAACTGGAAAATATATAACTCAATTAAAAACTACGCTTACAGAATTCATATTCATGCACAGTGGAATTATTGAGTGTATCCCTGTATATGATCTATAGAATTTATACAAATCAGAGGTAGCATTTTCAAATTCAGTTAAACATAAGAACGCATATCACATTTAAAAAACTTCTCCAACTTTCATCGCTCATAGGCAGTACTGTAGCTGAAAAATTTTGTATGTCACTGTAAATGAACAATAACTGTTGTGCACGTCATGCTGTAGGTTAAGCCTTCTCTAGTGCACTTCAGTAATGTATATAAATTTAATTATGTTTCAAATAGTGAAACATTATTAATAATACGCTGCAAACGATTTTCCCCATAGACTATTATGTAATCGAGTTATTTGGAGTGAACCTGTAAATAAATGATAAAAGCTATATTCTACAGAAAGCATATTTCAGTGTACTTCATACACGCATATAAATTTCATTACGTTTTAAATAGCGCAACATTATTAAATTGCACAGAAAACACGTTTCCCCATTGGTCATAATGTAACGGGATTCTTTTGAGTGTACCTGTAAACGAATTTTAAATGCTATACGCTCCATTTTTAATACCGAATATGTCAGAGTAATCTTCAATCACATATATTAATTGCTGGACAATCCGTGTAATATAATTACGAGTCTCACGGACAGATGGTAGACGGCATATAGAAGAACCGAATTCATAAACACATTTCAACTATGTTGGAAAGTGCTAAAAATGGAACAGCAATTAGTTTTTCACAATAAAAATTTCCAGAAAAACTTTTTTTCCTTTTTTCTTTTTTTTTTTTTTTTTTTTTTTTGCTTTAATTCTAATAAAACTCCGTTTTAACAAATATTCTACTAAAAATGTCTTCAAAAATAATTTTTTTAATTGGTCAAAAATTAAAGATTTAATAATTCTGAAGTTTTATCTTAGATCAGCAGTTTTGTTATTTGAAATCAATTTAATTGGCTCCCTTTCTTTAAACGACATCCACGCCATTTATCCCCTGATAAAAATCTCGCAATTTTCAGAAAAACTTGTATTTCATTCTATAATATTGTTTTTAAAAAATAAAGCTTCTTAGACGATGCGGAGATTTGCAGTAGCGATTTCAACTACAAGTTCAAACGGTGTTTATTAACAAAAAAGAAAAGAAAAATCCATCTCATGAGGAGTTTATAACTTTTGAAACATTGCAACTTTTAACACATGTTAGAGTAACGAAAATAAATCTGAACATTTAAAATTTCTTTTTTTTCTTTTTTTGCTTTGTTTTAAATCAATGTAAAACATATACTGTAAATAAAACAGATGATAGTACGTTGCCATAATATAATTTTTTGTTTAATAATTTCAATTATTTTGTTTTTTAAAAACAGTTTATTTACTGACAGGTTAGCCACAATGCAATTGGGATATTTATTTATTTTCTGGCGCAATTAGAAGATAAGGAGAGCAAAGAAATTTTATTAATCATATTTATAGATGATATGTATTCTACATTTTTTCTTTTTTGAGCTTAGACTACCATCATTCTTTCTTCTTGATCCAATTTTCAACCCTGTTTTTTTTTTTTTTCGGCATTCATCGTTCTTCTCTTTCTAAACATATTTTCAACTAAGTTTTTAAGAAGAATTACTTCTTTTTCGTAGATCTCGGTTGCCAAATTACATTACTCTTTTAAAGTTTTCAGAAGGAATTGTCATCGTAAATTTCATAAAATTGGACGATTATCGTTTCTCCTCTTCATAGTTAATTTATTCAAAATTTATAAGAATATAAGACAACAGCAATATGCGCTTTGCACGAAGTTTAAAACATGAAGCTTTTGTATGGGCTTTTAATTTGAACACCTATATCTCTAAAATAAAAACAGACATTTAAAGAAACTAAAAAAAAAAAAAAAAAAAAAAAAAAAAAAAAAAAAAAAAAAAAAAAAAACATTAACATCACATACTAAAATCATTTACAGAAAAATTTTCAAGCTTTATGTAAACTCCTCATCAATGCATATATTAATCGCCCCACCAGTGGCTGAGAGGTTGTGCTCTCGAAGCTGGTAGACGGGAGGTGCTGGGTTCGATCCCAATCGCGCCCGTCGGCCTAATCGTTCGGAGTTTTCGTGGTTTTCTTCGAGCCGTGGATTTCTCCATGCGTAAATACGGATTAGGTTCCCTTAGAAAGACCCCCACGAAGGGCACTCCCCCCGGGCCTATATCCCTAGTGTAGATAATTGGCCGTCAATAATCAACCCAACCCAACGCATATATTAATCAAAAACCAAAGCTGATGTTTACGCATCAAAATTATGCATTTAAAATATTAAACTGCCAGTGAGAATATGTCACAATAGGACCAAATATTGTATATGTCTGGTTAAATTGTATATGCTCCATTTAGGGGATATTTCTGTAATATTGTTAATAAATCTTCCAAGAAAATTCTACTTTTAAAATTATTGCTGTTAAATTTAACCAGTGGACCCTCTCCCGAATTCCCACCATTGTTCAAAGAAATGGAACAGGTCTAGTTTATTTGTAAACGAAGTAAAGAAAAAAGAGCCAATTCTTTTACGAAATGTTGTAAAATCATAAAGCTGTTGTTCAAAAATACAGTTAAGTTAGAATGGAACACAGTTACAATCTATATTACTTCTTTGTATACAGTGTTGGATGCTAGAATGTAATCGTCTCGTATTTGTTGCGGTTCATTTTCATTTATAGATGCAAAATGTTGTTAGATTTAATAACTATTGAGAACGCAAAGTATACTTCTCCATGAGCAAACACAGCAATGGGTAAGTAAAATCATGTTATTACAAAAGTTTGACCCTCAGAATTATTGATAGATTTTTAAGTGGCCTTTTATAACTATCTATCTATCTATCTATCTATCTATCTATCTCTCTCTATATATATATATATATATATATATATATATACACACATACGGGTTGGTTATAATATAAGCATCTCTATTTGGAGCTGTCTGTAGATTGAAGGAATGATCCGATTGAAACCAAAATCGGTACACCTACTATTCGAGAAGGTGGAAGAAGAATGGAACATTCAAATAAGAAATTGAAATAATCACCGACAGATGGCGCTGCTGAGTATGAAATGTAATGTGTAATACAAGAACATAAAATTAAGGCGTCAAACCGGATGACACACAGAATTTATTGAAAAATGTCACAATGAATGTGGTTATGCTTTTGCATGCCAGTGCCGATCATGTTCAGGTTCCACATAGTCATTTTGCTGGAGGACACAATCCAGGCGGTGCACTACGTGCTCAACTGCGGAATGTAACGCATCAGGAGTGATGTTTCACACATGTTGTGATATGCGGTAAAGTCAATGAGGTTTGCGACACCTCACGGTACACAAAAATACACATTACATTTCACACTCAAAAGCACCATCTGTCGGCAATTATTGAATTCTTTTTATTGTTCCATTCGTCTTCTCCCTTCGCGAATAGTAAGTGTACCAATTTTGGTTTCATTCCGGTTATTCCTTCAAGCTACAGACAGTTCCAAATAGAGATACTTATTTTATAGCCACTCGGTATATATATATATATATATATATATATATTATTATTATTATTTTATTTTATACAATTTACTTCTGCTTATATATAACAATAAATAAATATATTCTTTATATTAAATAAATTGTATAAATATTGAAAAAAAAATGCTTCAGTAGTAAATGAAAATTGAAAAAAATACCAAATTATAGAAAAATTGAAGCAAAGAATCAGAAGCTTAGTGAATTCATACTAAAGCATTTCCTCAGATTTTGCCAAACTGTTCCACAATTGTCTTAAATACATAAATTAATATTGGTACACAACTTTTTTATTGCAATCTTATTGGAACTTAAACATGGGATGTCCAAACTTTGTGTCTCCGGTAGCCATTTAAGTTACATCAAACTTCGCTGGCGTATTAGAAAGCATAATGAAATATTATAAAATAAATACTTACAATTCTTGTAAATTCTATTGAAATATATATCCTATTAGAATATAAATTCTTAAGTTAAATATTGCACTGGTTACTCTGTTACAGTACGCATATGCACAATCAGGATCAAACAAAGAAAACAAATTGTTGATGCACACATAAAAATTAAATAAAAGCCCGATTAAATGCACGATATATTTTTCTAAAAGTACCCCCGAGAAAAAGATTAACAATCGCCTTTTAACTGCATTCAACGATGACGACATTCGCTTCAGGAAAAACACGGGACAAAGAAAAATAAATTGAATAAATAAAGAATACAATTTAATATAACAAAGCATATATTTAAGCTGTGTCTGAAATTCCGCTTGTTCGATAGATCGATGAGTTTTTTTTTCTCCTAAACATTTGAATTTTTCTATATAATATAATATAATATATGATGTATATATATATATATGATATATGATATATATGATATGATATGATATGATATGATATGATATGATATGATATGATATGATATATAAATATAAAATATGAGAAATTTTTAAAGATGGACGTGCGAAACGTCCCAATTTATCATTTGAATTACAATTTACTATTTTTTATAATCATTGTTGAGCAAGATATAATGCGGTATTTGATTTTTCTGGGAACACTGATTTGAGAAAACCTTTCATTTCATTTTTGAAAACAGAACTGATTAAATTTTTAATTAACTGCAGTCATTAATCAAACAACATGTTCTAACGAAATGTGAGTGTACTATGTCAGAACCCTGTTCAAAATCATTTCATATGGTATCTCATTCATCGTTCTGCGTTTTGTATTTTCTTAGAAAAAGGGATGTTGACAACAGAAATAATATATATGTTTATTTTAATATTTTCGAAATCTGGGATGTCGTCGGTATCTATTGAATGATTGACAAGTTTAGATTGTAAACTTTTAGATTTGTAAGCAAGTTTATGCTCTTCTATGCGGATATTGTTTGATCGCTTATATTTCTGTATAGTAACATTTTACTTATAGTCAAGTGGTTAAGTTTGTTTTTTTATTCTGATTCAGTATACTTATTCCGATACTCACGTCTTGTAGAGATAATGATAAATTTTGCTTGGAAATATAATTGGGATTACTATTAAACATGAAATTTGAGAATAAAAATTTTATTATGTATTTTTGATAATATTTGATGTAGCAAAAGCTCTTCTTCACTATCTGTCAATTGTTCATTACTAACTATATACAAAATAGGAGGCCAGCATGATTTTAAGTAATTGCTCGTGATCTCCCGTTCTCAATATAAGCCTTAATAACAAAATAAGAAAAATTGGTGTGTTTCTGGTTGGTAGTATTAAAAACAGGAAATAATAATTTCTTAGATGATTATATGCGACTTTGTTGCATAAGCAACGTTTCAATCCCAAGAGTAATATATGATCTTTATTCACATCCCAGGAACGATATCTAATTGCATCTACGCTTTGATTCATAAATGCGCGTTTCACTTCCAAGTGTAATGAATCAGTTTCATTTGCCGTCATAAAAAAAATTATTTAATGCGCCTATCGAAGTTTTCACAAAAAAGAAAAGTAAAACTTTGGCGATATATTATTTCTTAGATACCAAAGCATTCACTGGACTGAAATTTATGATGTAGGTCTTTCAAGATACGCTTTCGAGAATGTGGTGAAAAACAACAATTTAGTTACAATAAAGGCAGATATGCTTGTATAGGGTTGTCTACAGTTTTTTGAATATACCACTCGCACAAAGCTACACGATTTGGTAAGAAGGTGCCTATATATCTGAAATTATGCATATGTAGGAACAATTTTGGATATTTTGATTTATTTATTTAATTTATTATTTTTTTTGTGATTTTTAGCGTTTTTCATGTTTCGCAGCGATGTTTCTATATTAGTAAAATGAATCCGGTTTCATACAAATACAGTACAATTTATTTTATTTTCAATGAAGTTAAATTGATTGTTTCATTATGCTTTTCTTTAAACTGGTTATGTATCCCACATATAATTTGTTGCTTATAAGATTTCTTATTAAATTTGTCAGTTTTTCATGGTTTTTTTTATGTTTTAACTCTCAAATCCTTCATCGATGCTCCAGTTGATTTTACCAAAACGAATTAAAATATGATTGCATTCATTCTTTTGTTTAAGTATTATGGAATATTGAATTAAGTACCGCAGTAATTCAATTTTGAAACTTGCGCTAAAAATTCTGTTTTTGTTTATCTATCGATCCCCAATATACTAACACTGATATAAATTTTCGTATAAAATTTAATCGTGTCAGGCATATTAAATTTTTAGTCTGAAAAATTAACACGTTAACGTATTATACTTTATGCTGAATTGTTATCTAATATTTACTCTACAAATTCGGTTTATTCATTAAGATTTAAAAAAAAAAAACTAGTTAATTCGGCTTCCTATCTTTGAATGTGTCAGGACTTGGAACGATTTATATAGAGCTGAGGAAGTCGCCTGGCCTTTTTACGTACGTTCGTAATTATATAAATACGTAGCATCTATAGTCGTCGTCTAGTCCGTCGTCTGTCTGTCTGTCCGTCCGTCCGTCTGTCTGTCTGTCCGTCCGTCCGCATATAACAACGAAAAAACTACCCAACAGAGTGGTTTGAAATTTAAGATATATTATCTTTGCAGAATGTTGTCGAGACATTTCAAATTTTATGAAAATCGATTCAAAACTTTAGAAGATATTAATAAAAACAATTATTAAGAAATTTGAATAAAAAAAAAAAAAAAAAAAAAAAAAAAAAAAAAAAAAAAAAAAAAAAAAAAAATATCGGTACTTTTTTGTTATAAGAGCTTCTGAGGTTTTACCGTCAAGCGACCAAGATACTTATATTATTACAAAAATTAATCTTCAGACGATATAATTCATTTCACACAGAATTACAAATAATCAAGATCTGAATATTTATGTAACTAGCTATAGTACGAACGCACCTCATTTGTCACGTTTGACGTACAATTTTTTTTATTAAAAATTAAAAATACATATTTATTTGCATGTGTTTGAAGATGTGTCTAGTGAGTTAGTACAAATGAACGTCCACTCGACACATTATCATCACTCGACACATCACTTTTTATCTGATGTAATTATTTTACTTTTTCCTTATAACTAAGAAAAATCTCTGGGGATTGCGATTATTTTTCCCAAAATTTTCAGCTCATGACACCTTTAACCACAAAAAAGAAAATACGTCCTGGTCATTTTCCTATTTTTACGTATCATAAAAATTATAGATAATTAATTGTCGGGTTATTTCCATTGGAGAATGGGTTGTTGGGCCTTTGTTGGTAAATGTTTCGTTAGCAAATGGTACGGACAGGCGGACTTTTCTTACCGTTGAATACCAGAGGCATTCGAAAATTAATCGACGTTAGCCTGACTATTTTGTGCTACTTGGATACTTTCACTAAAATACGCCAATTGTTGTACAATATAAAAAACAAGTAATATAAAAACAATTTTTTAAGTCAATTCCTACTTTTTAATCATAAATATATAAAATAAACCCGTGCAGCATTAATGTCCCACGTTATCTTTATTGAACATTATTTTATAATCATCGTTGCGGTATTTTACTTTTGTTGGCATCACAAATTTGAGATAAATCTTTCATTTATGAAACAATGGGAGAAGTTTTTTTTCTCCCATGTAAAAATTAAAATTAATTAATTAAATTTACTGAATGAATTAATATTTGAAAAACTGTATTAACTTCAATTGTCATCTAGTACAAGTTTAAAAAAAATTATTTGAACTTGAATGGATCAATAGAAAATATTTTATTAACGATTGAAAATTCCAACGAGATATATATAGAGAGAGTGTGAGCTAATAGTAGGAATTTAAAAATACACTTGAAGACTTTTTTCTTATTCATTAAAATAGTAATCATCTACTTATTTCACTAAGAATTCAGGCGATTTTTAAGCGTTAAAGAAATTCAATTTGTTGGAAAACATACATAAAAATGTAATATTTTCTGAAAAGTTAAGACAAAATGCATAAACAATTCCTTTTAGTAAACTACGTAGGATTAAAAGAGTGTCCTCTCTAAACTATTCTACAAAATACTTCAGAATAGTTTTCCTGAAAATGTGTTGTTTTAAATTGCATGTACAATATATTTTTAACTCATTAATTTAGTATCAAATGTTTAGAGCTGTTAGAATATATCAATGTTTTAAAACTGGATGTAAATTTATTTACTGTTTCACACTCATTAACATTTTATGTATGGATAAAGTATTAAAAAAATACAATATTTTCAGTTTTATTTTAAAGTTAAGACATTGTTTTAAAAAATACATACAAATTTATGATCAGCAGGTGCAAGAATGTCTGAAACTTGTACGGAATCAGAAATATTTTTGGGGATTTAAAATTCTTTCAATGATCATGCATGTATACTTCAGTATCACTTATCAACAAAAAGTTTATTGTTTGTAACTCTTAAACAGCGTTATACTTTAAATTCTAAACTTAATAAAGTATCTGTTTATAAAGATTTTTTTAAATACAAGTACAAAATGTAGTATGAAATTATGTGCTCTGACACAAAAAATACAACAATGTAAAAATGCGATTTTATCGATAAAATGTCACATATTTGAAAATAATGCCTGTAAAATAGAATCTGGAAGGCAGCCGAGATATCTGCAGTAATCAAAATCTATTTGAATGAATAAAATGCAGATTTGAAGCAATGCAATAAAACCACTGGATAAGAGGATGAAATATCTTTGATAAGGAATTTAAGTTTTCTTGTAGTTGAAAATGGCATTAAAATCTCGAAACATTTCTTTTTGTTTTTCTGAATTGTTTTCATCATGTCGAAAAAAAAATTACTAGACTTCCGGATACTTTGCCGTCATAAGTATTTCGGCCAAATAATGATGCATTTTTGAAGCAAAAATAAGAGATTTTTTGGCAAAAAGTAATGTCTTTTATTCATTCAATATGTTAAAAGTTTCATTAAATAATATATTAATGTTTCTTTATTTCTGTATTATTTCTCGAATGAATACTTCTACTGCTTTGACAAATTTCAATATGGGCAACTTAAATAACAGAAACGTTTTAAATAAATTTAAAAGAAAATATGATAGTTAAAACATGTTATAAATTGTTGATTCAAAATTGTATTGGGTATATAGAGCAATTCTTCAAATTTTCCTAATTCTAAAATATGGAAGACAATTATATAATTTTCATTGTTTGTTTATAATACTTCAAGTGGATTTTAATGAGTGTATTGCATGTGGTTTTAATTATTTATTTTACTTTTAAAACATTTTTCATCCATCAAAGGTGATAGGGGTTTACATAATGTATACAATAATGAAATATGTAATTTTATCGATCAAAAATCCCATTTACGAATCGAATAACTCAAAATAGGAAACTTGTAAACTTATCAGCTTCAGTAACTGGAATATCTTCAGAAGAATAAAGCACTAATTATTTTAATGAAGGGAATATGAGCAATTAGAATTTCCTTTCATATGAGATAGAACACTTTTTTTAAGTTGACAATAACATTTTAATGATGGAAATATTCGTAGTTATTTAACTGCATCAAATCTACAAGCTGTTCAGAAATATGACTAGTTTAAATTATAATTTGTTTTCAAGGAGATTTTATTCAAATAATGATGAATTTGTGAGACAGTAAAAATGTTTTTCATATAATTGTGTTTATTCTTTTAATGTTTTACAGAATGTTTCAATGTTGTTTCAATTTTGTATTCTTTGCAAGTGGATTCTTATATTTTAAAAATATATAATACACTGGAAATCGCTTATAACAATTCTGTAGGGCACGTGATTATTATTCGTTACACTCAGTTATAGATTTTGGACTCTAATTTGTAAATTGGTACTTAGAGCAATCCTTCAAATTTTCGTGATTGTAAAATAATAAAAGTCTTTATATAGTTTTAATTATATGCTTATAAGACTCAAAAACTTTTGAATATGTATAATGCAGAAAGTATTTTTTTAATGAATTTAATTAACATTTAAGAAATGTTTTTTTATCCATTACAAATGATGGAGTTTTACGAGCAATATATGATAATGTAAAAATGTAATTTATTCGATGATAAATCCTATTTTTGAAAAGAATCAATGGAAAAAGAAAACCTGAAAACAACAGTGTTCAGTAACTGAAATACTTTAATCAGAAAAAAGACATTACATATTTGGAGAAATGGAATAAAACCACTCGATGGGAGGATAAATGTCTTTCAAATGAAATGTAACTTTCTTTTTAGAGTTGAAAATGGCATTTTAATGCTTGTTATATTTCTTCCCTTTTAACAGCATGCATTTCTCGAAGCCGGACAGGAAAATGACTACATTCACGGATAATTTGCTTTCGAAAGGATTCTGGCAAAATAAGGATGAATTTTTGAAGTAGAAAAAAGTTTTTTTGAAAAAAAAAATTCTTTAACTCTATTGTTGTTTTTAAATCACTCAAAATGCTATTTTAATGCTGTTTTTTTTTTTTTTTTTTTTTTCCGTGAGAGAATTCTTATGTTTTAAAATATACTGCAATGGAATTCACTTATAATAAATATTTAGTTGGCGTGAATATTATTGGTTAAACTCAGAGTATAAGATAAAATTATCACAAAATTTATCATCTTTATTAAGTAATTTATGAACATTTTCGGTACTTACGTATTATCCGTGCCGGGCGATTGGTCGCCAAAAATGATTGTCAAGTACCAATCTTGTTTATTGTTGCCAATCATGTTTTCAAACACAGTAATTTAACATTATCAAATAACATTGTTAAAAATGGCAATTAATTTAAAATAAATAAAGAGTAATATATATTTATTAAATTCATAACTGTTAAAAATAGTAAATAACATTATTTTAGTAAAATTAATAAATGGTAAATAATATAGTAAATAAAATCTATGAATAAAAATAAGATCAAAAGCACATCAAGTAAATAAACAAAAAGATTATGAAACAGTATAGAAAATAACATTAAAACATAATCACCAGTCAATAGTTACCATGACAACCATTTGATCATTTGTTTCTATTGATGGTTACCTTTTTACGTAATTTTGATGAAATGTGTATAAAAATGTTGTTTCTTACTTCTAATATTACCTTTATATATATATCGTATTAAATTTGTCAAATAAAATATTTATATTTTACTCATACATGCAATATCTAAAATAAATTAGCTATTTGTTAATCTTACTACGTATAGAAATGACCCCTACTAAAGAAAGTAGATTATTCCCAGGCATGTACCATGTAACAAGAAAAAATATATATGGGTTACTATAATTAGTAATATTGTCTCCATGCCTGGCACAGTTGGCTTATAGCTGGCACGGATAATACGTAAGTACCACATTTTCTTTAGTCGTTCTTTTACTGAAGTCATTCCCACAATTGTTAGTGATAGATGTAATAGCAAAAAAGCTTTTTGTATTGTTTTAATTTGTTTAATCAGATTTCCTAATTATGAATTAACTTATAATAATTTGCACTATATTAAAAAAATAGGAAGTACAAACGGATAATAGTTTTCTCGTTACCAGACAAGTGTTGTTAATTACTAGAAAACGAATCGGCATTCCATGCTCATCAATTTCTGTACAGATTATTTTAATATCTTTCAATGTTACACATCTTTATTTTCAATTTTTTATTTCATTCGTGTATTTTCAAAATCATTAGCATTATTAAATTTAAAATAAATGTTTTTGAAGAATTTTTTATACGCCGGAGTAAGCGCATTGTTAATATCAATTTTAATGCTGTTAATGCATTCTCAGTGTAAAATACATTTTAAATCTGTACAAACTTTCAATCGTGATATCATTCAGACCATTCATTCTAGTTTATGTTTCCTACATAATTGAATTAAGAAGTATAAAAATAAAAATAGTTATATTTATATAAACACTCTTTTAAATTGTTCAATGTTTGCCTAAAAAACTATGCCAAATTTCATGAGAGCAATTAATGTCGTTGCAAAAGATTCCGTTACAAAATATTAGTTTGTTGTGGGTCCCCGATTATTGAAGATTCTCCGCTTTGAGTTACGTTTGTTAGAAAGCGCGAACTAAGGAATAAATTTATAAAAGATTAATTGAATGATTTAAATTTTTGATTTACTTCATTTTTAAGATTTGCAACAGAAAATATACTACTGCATTATTTAAACTATCCATTCAGAATTATTTTTTTTTCTCAGAGTATAATCATGATTTAATTAATTTTAAAATACTGAATGATAAAAAAGTGTTATCTAAAATAGTATACTCTCTAAATTTTTTCGTTGTATTTTCTACATTTTAGTATTTAAAGTATTACTAGTTCAATTTCACAGCCAGTTGCATATTTTGAGGATCGTGTTTTGGCGTCTAATTAACACTATCGCTGTTGTACCTCGTACAGATTTGTAACCATAAAGGACATTTGGCGATTTATCACCAGCATTCTTCTAACAGAAAATCCTTAAAGTCATTTTATTAATTTATATTTATGTACTAAAAATATTAGAATGTTGTACTGCCATCTAGAACATACTTGGGTACGAAATGTTTACAATTCTATCATATCAGACAGTGAGTAAAATTCGATAATAAAATTCCATCTTCACATGCCAAAAAATTCAAATTGTTTAAAAGTGTGTCAAACGGAATATAAAGGTTTTTTTTTTTTTTTTTTTTTTTTTTTTTTTAACAATAATTTTAGTTTACGTCTTTAGAATTCATAAAACAATTTAAAAATGTATGTATTACAAATAAAATTCATTAATAAAAGGGAAGTGTAGTTTGAAGAAAGCATTAATTTCATGAAATTTTATATAATAAGTTTTGTAATATGTTTAAAAACTTTAATTTTCATTTAGAGGTTTTTTTTTATATTGAAGTGAATCTTTGTATTATATTAAAAATGGTCATTAACCTTGTCGCTAATATTGAAGATTGTGTCACTTATAAGAAAATACAGGGTGATTATAAAAAAACTATCTCGAATTATGAGCCCCTGTCATACCGTTCACAGAAATTGAATGAAATTCTGGCCTAAAGTATTCTGAGGTATGCGCTCATGAATCATGTGAAAAACAAATGAATAAACGTATAGAATTTTTAGAAAAGAATATATTTGAATATCGATTCTCTATTCCAGGCCTAACGGAAATACAATGAAATAATCGTACTCACAATGTAAAGGCAAACGAAAATTTTTAACGACCAAAAATTGTACAATGGGATAAAATGCACTTTCTCTGTAATATAAGGATACATACAGATACGAAAGGAAAAAAAATAATGTAAGAAATAGCTCTTGTAGTATAAAGTGTGTCCAAATGGCTCAAAATACTATAAAACATAGCTTATAATAAAAAATCTAAGAAAAAAAATTTTTTTTTGGTAAATCAAAATCCTCATAACGTAATATTCGAGAGAATAATATTTTAGCTACGAAGTGTTTTTTTCTTCGTATAGTGATCATGTAAGACTTCATGTACCTTTTTCATATCTGTAAAATCAGTAAACCAAAATGTAAGTTACGAAAAAATAAAATAGAGAAATAAACATTTGATGATATTGTTCATAATAAATATATTTTTTATTAAAGTGTTTAAATTTAAAGAGAGTGTTATGAATAGACTTTTTTAACAATACAAAGCTCGAAAAACTATGAGTGATTTTTGTGATCAATATCTTGGCTGATTATTGCAATATTTTAAGCTTAGGACAGTTATCTTAACTAAGGGCAAAACTTTGACGTCATTAAGGGCAAATGACGGTCTGATTGGTGCACGAATTGACGAGTTTGTACGATTGGCTGAAAAATTGGAGATTGGTTAACGGGAGTGTTTGCTTCTAAATATGCCCTTTCCTTATTACTGATGTCAATATGCTTTCAACGCATATTTACCTAGTATACTAATATCATAAAAAAGTAACGTTTGTTTGTTTGTAGGGGGTAATTTCTCGAACTCCCGAACAGATTTCTAAAGTAATGTTGGCAAATTGATAATGACAGTTCCTGCTCATAGGCTATATTTTATGTGAGTACCAGTACTGCAAGGGGGTGGAGGGACAAAAAGTGTTCTAAAATCGCCATTTTTGTGATACAGAAGTACTTAAAAACTGGAAATTTGGCATGGTAGTTAATTACAAGATGTATATGCTCTTTAAGAACAGCTTATATATAATTTGAAATTTAAAAGGGTTAAATGAACAAAATATATTCTAAAAAGCCCTAAATTACGATTTCTATGGATTTGTTAAGGACTAAAACTTAGAAATTGAATTGACTGCTCCATTTAAGACGCAAATGCACGCACTGAAAATTGTTTTATAAATTTAAAATTGTACAGGATAAAAAAACAAAAATTCTGAATGAAGAATTTTATTTAACTGAAAGGACTAGAAACTTAAAAATTGGCATGGTGGTTACTTTTAAGATACAAATGATAGCTAAGAATGATTTGTAAAAAAATCGAAAATTAAAATCGTGAAACGCTTGAAAAGCGCTTTATAAGCGTTGTAGATTACAATTTCTATGGAATTGTTATAAAGAGGAACTTGCAATTTTGCGTGTTTTCTACTTTTATGACGTAAATGCACGCACAGATTTTTTTAATTCAAAATGTAAAATGGTACAGGGGGAGAAGTTCTAAAACCTTCCATTTTTGTGATACTGGAGAGACTAAAACTTTAAAGTTGACATGGCGGTTACTTTTAAGAGACAAGTGATTGCTAAGAATGGTTTCTAAATCAAATTGAAATTTAAAAGTATAGAATCAGGGGAAAACGTTCAAATTTACGATTTCTATTGAATTGTTAAGGGTAGAAACATACAATTTGACATAGTTGCTATTTATATTTCCAGTTTATGTGCTTAGAATTAAAAAAAATCAACTTTAGAATCCTCGTAATAGGAATATATGGTCATTCAATTTTGATTGCGATCATTAAAGGGTGGGGGCTGAAATTTGGTGAAATCTTCGATCTTATATCATCAGTTTAAATGCACTAAATTCAACAAAACTTCCTGCTTATTATTTTGAATATGGGAATACGGATTATATTATCATTCAATTCTGGTTGCAGGCATATAATAGGCGGTAATGAAATTCAATGATATTTTTAAAAAATGCGATACTTATATCTCCTGTTTAAATGTACACTTTTTTACAAACCTTTACCTTTAGAATACTCGTTGGGGAAATAGATTGTGATTAACTTTTGGTTGCAGACTTCTAACTGGAAGTATCGAATTCCGAAGATTTGTTCCAAATATGTAATATTTATATCTACAGTTTAAATGCTCAAAGATAAATTTGTTTTTCCTGCAGTAAAATACTTTATTTCTCAAGATTCCATAAAAATATTATGCGTTTATAAGTAATACATATTTTCTAAATCGATGTAATTTCTTGTACTATGTAAAACATTTAATTTATTTTATTTACAGCGAAGAAAAATTTGTGATAACCATAACAGGTTAGTTTTTATCTTATATTCCCTGTTTTGTTAAGATACCATTCAGAAGAGACATGGCCAATTTTTTGCACATGAATGTTTTGTATTCAAATTTCTAAACAAAAGACGTCCCTGTTTTAATGAACTTAGTAGAATAATGAAATAAAGATTACGTAAATTCATTAAGCAATATTTTTAATTAACGTCTCTTTCGAAAAGCTGATTTATCTTAGTTGAAAAGTGAAAATTGTATAGAATTATTCACCTTTCATAACCTAACACTAGTTTTTAACAAGTTTTTTTTTGTTTTTATTTGCATGACTTTCATTGATATAACACCCTTTTTACGTAGCAACAAAAATATATGACGATTCAATATAATTATTCTGAATTCGAAATTAATTTTATTTCAAACAGGTAAATCGATGTAATTTCTTGTACTATGTAAATCATTTGATTTATTTGATTTATAGAGAAGAAAAATTTGTGATGTCCATAACATACTAGTTTTTATCTCTTATTCCTTGTTTTGTCAAGATACCATTGAGTTCAGTCATTTGGTAGAAAATAAAGGAAAGTTTTGTTACAGTTTTGATATTTGGTTCCTTTATGTTTTTTGGGTCGCTGAACACGAATCTGAGATTTTCCAACAAAATTTGTTTCCGGGAAATATGTATTTTTTTACAAACATATTGTAACAAAAACGGACTTTTCTCAGTTTTTTCAAAATAACTGCAAAACTATGCATTTTACGTGAAAGTCAACAATACACTATATTTCCAATGATGACCGGTCACTTCCGATTTTAGACGTTTTGTTAAATATCTGGAAAGATACATGAGTAATTAGACTGAAACTTCAGGAGTGTAAACAACATGATAGACGTCATATATTTCCGCGAAGATATTTTACCGAAACCGAATATCTTTTGGATAACCCTGTAAAAACTAATATTGCAAAAGCATTCAAACTGTATATTATGATTAAGTGGCTTATTGTAATAATTTGGGTCCATTTTTATGAAAATAGCATGTATACTCGAAGAGAAATTCAGGTTTTTATAAAAACAGTCCCAAATTTTACCAAGTTTTTTGCGTATAATTTGCAGAGTTTTTAATATAAAAACAAGTTATTTTCAGAAAATATGACAAACAAAATTATACACAATACCCTGCAATCAGAATTAAAAATAATAAAAAATGAGCAGGTTTACTAAATATTGTTTCACTGCTCATGCGCGAATTCAATCAAAATATACTGTGCATAATATACTAGCAAAATGTATAGACCAACTTTTATGAAAGTCTCAAAAACATAGCTTGAAAATTCTGATAGTAATCGTCGATAGAATAAGCTCGAAATTCGCTGTTCCCAAAAGGAAGCAAAAAGATGAGTAGTTGTATCAAATATAGAATGAGAAACACACTAGTATATTTGGATACAACCCCTCAAATTTTTCTTCCTTTTGGGAACAGCGAATTTCGAGCTTATTCTATCGATGAATACTATCAGAATTTTCAAGCTATGTTTTTGAGACTTTCATAAAAGTCGGTCTATACATTTAGCGAATATATTATGCACAGTATATTTTGATTAAATTCGCGCATGCGCAGTGAAACAATATTTAGTGAACCTGCTCATTTTTCATACAATTTTTGTTATTTTTTAATTTTTATTGCAGGGTATTGTGTAGGATTTTGTTTGTCATATTTTCTGAAAATAACTTGTTTTTATATTAAAAACTCTGCAAATTATAAGCAAAAAACTTGATAAAATTTGGGATTGTTTTTATAAAAACCTGAATTTCTCTTCGAGTATACATGCTATCTTCTTTAAAATGAACCCAAATTATTACAATAAGCCACTTAATAATAATCTACAGTTTGAATGCTTTTGCAATATTAGTTTTTACAGGATTTTTCAAAAGATATTCGATTTTCTTCAACTTGTTGACGGCCCCTTATGGGGTTTCGGGATAAAATCTTCACGGAAATACATGACGTCTATCATGTTGTTTACACTCCTGAAGTTTCAGGATAATTCCTCATGTAGCTTTCCAGATGTTTAACAAAACGTCTAAAATCGCAAGTGACCGGTCATCATTGGAAATATGGTGTATGTGCATTAAAGAAAATGAAATTTCCTACATTTTATGCAAGGAAAGTTATTTTTTCTCTGATCAATGGTTTAGCCGTGAGAGTGCCTCAAAAAGGGGTGTTAAAAACAAAAAACTGTAAAAAAACGGAAATTACGGCACTGTACATCGATGTAACATGAAAATAACCAATTAACGCAAACGGTAACCATTAATGATACTAACGATTAATTTACGTATGATTGACATTATTTTATGCATTTGAGGAAGAGGAAAAGTGCGTATCCGGTGCCAGAGAAAGGTGGCAGCGATGAAGCAGCTGCACCTCCTCTCATGAATCTAGGGTTCTTCTCCTCCGGAGAGCTCGCACTCTAAGAGAAGGTAAAATTAGGAGGAGTAAAAGACAAAATCTGTAAAAAACAAGAATTACTGCCCTTGTACGTCTATGTAACATGAAAATTACCTATTTTAAGTAAACGTTGAATATTAATGATTCTAAATCTATATGACTGACTACATTTACAATGAAGCTTTCTAATAAAGACGACGACTCATTAAGAATCATTATTTAGTAGACGACGAGTTGTTTCCTATTAATCCCGCAACTTTGTTCCAACGAATATCGTTTGCAAAGCTTTCGGATGAAACCTTCAGGAGTTTTTGACACATGATTTAGGCCCTTATTCCTTATCCCTAATCGACAATGGCTTATAAGTAGGAACCGAAACTACTCTCTACAAGGCATTCAAACCAATAACAAACAAGTGGTTCTGCGTCAGGATTCAATTCATCGTTGATGATGGGTTTTTATTGCATAAGGTTGTTTGGCCTACGAATCAGTCTTTTTCCACAATCCGCGACAAATATGTTAAAGGATGTACAGTCAAAATACCAACCGCAGCTAGTAGTTGTCGTTAATGGCTAACCTAATGACATACAAAGGTGGTACAAAAACTGCTGAGCGTATGAGACGAGCAAAGAAACAGGCTTCAACTGATATTTTGTTTAACGGAACAATGATACATACCATTTTCAAAGAAAGTTTATTGCTAACCCCAAAAACAGTTTTCCGTTAATATCTATGATGATTGACAAGTTCTTATCAGCCGATATTACATGCAAACAAGTTAAAGAAGACGGAGACACTTTGATTGTAAATACTGCTTAGTCCTTGGCTCCATCAAAAAAGATGGTGATTATACTTGGAAAGGTTGTAGAATTCTTGGACATTTTGATAGGTTTCCGCAGGGCTGAAAACGTGTTCTTTAAACACCTGGGAAGGACGCTGTTTCTCCAGCGACATTTTCTCCAACTAATGCTGTGGATTCAACGGTTGCGGAAAACATCCTCTTCCTACATGCTATGAGCGAGTGCGATACAATGTCAGTACTGTTTATGCAAGGAAAACTGAAGATCCTCAAAACTCTTGTGAAGAGTCCAGATGTCGCTGATGTTGTTAAAATATTCAAAGATTCAAACGCTAATCTGTAGATGATTGCAGCTGCTGGGATTGTTTCATTGTCGCGCTGTACGGCTATAATAGTAAGAATATGCCTTCGCTGAACCACCTAAGGTATATTTAGTACAAGAAGCCAGCCTATAAAAAAAATTTTAATATTGCTGCTTTACCACCATCTGCAGCTACAGCACGACAGAATTCTTTAAGAGTGTATCAGGAGAGACAACAAAGGCTGGGAGTTGAAAAAATGCTGAAGAGTAGGGATGGAAGAAAACAAATATTGGCTTTGAGCCTGTATTTACTGTACTACCCCCTGCTTTGTTGAAGTTTGTATCCTGTAAGTGCAAAAAGAACTGCCAACAAAATTATGGGAGCAAGAAGGCAGGTCTTTGCCGTTCCCACATGTGCCTCAACTGGGAAAGGAACTGCAACAACATTTCAGTGGTGAATGAAGACGAGGAAGTCCTTGAAACTGAGCTGGAGATGGATTGTTCACCGATTGAATCCGTGGACCCAATGAAAGAGGAAGAAGCCATGCCACAAGGGATGAAATATTTACCATTAAGAAAACCTGTATTCTATAATATTGGTAGTAAATAAACCCCCCCCCCCACTAATTCCA
Organism: Maratus michaelseni; assembly: GCA_963931845.1. Classification (NCBI taxonomy): domain Eukaryota; kingdom Metazoa; phylum Arthropoda; class Arachnida; order Araneae; family Salticidae; genus Maratus; species Maratus michaelseni. Next base: position 198,418,733 of record OZ007593.1, on the reverse strand, counting down.
TAAGTTTATTTTCTATGTTGTAGATTTCGATGAACAACAGGGTCTTTCAAATAAAAGAATGCGGAAATAAGATTTTTGCTTTTTTACTCTATGTAAATATACTTACTAATGCTTGTTACTAATGTACATAATTACTTACAATTAAATAATGATTCATAATGAGTCGTCGTATTTATTGTCTGGCAACGTCATTGTAAAATGTAGTCAATCACATAGTTTGTAGAATTCATAAAGATACAACTAAATGTAAATTTATTGCTTGAAGGTGCGTAAAAACATACATAAAACATTTAGAAGCACATTAAAGTCCTTTTAATTCCAAACCCTTGAAGTAAAATAGTTTATTCCGGGCAAGCAGGAAAACGCGAAGAGACAATAACGCAACTCAATAAATAGTTTTTCACTGATGATGACCGAGTAGTTCGGTTGAAAACGTTTTGAATTTTTAAAAAGACTTTAGTGTGCTTTTAAATGTTTTATGTATGTTTTTACGCACCTTCAAGCAACATACAGTGGAACTTCCATTTAACGAAGTCTCATCGTTACACTTAAAAACTTCGTTATGAAGAAAATTCGTTCAATAGAAATTAACTTAAATTCATGAAATTTTTTCTTTAGATATGACAAATAGGTATTGGATTCAGAAGCATTTGATTCAGTTTTAATTATGAAGCCGTCGTTTACAAAATAGTTGTGTACGATCGATGAAATCACGTCACATTCCCAAGCTTTGGCCCAAGCTTTCATCAGCTCTGATACACAGAATCTCAAACTAATGTTTTCACTACATCGGCTTTTTTCTGTCTTTTTCGATAATGGACTTCAAGATTTTTATTATTCCTATAGACTAATGATTGAATTTTAGCTGTATTGGCAGGAACAAAAAAAACTTTGATGTTTTTCGATTTGTATTTTGAAGCACGTTCTTTTGAATGTACAAAGCAATTGTCTATCAGCAATGGAAGATCAGAATGGTACATGTCTGACTCTAATAGATATTTTTTGTTTCAATGCATCTGACGCCATTGCGACACCTCATCTTCTATATCATTGAAGGTAAAAGGGGATTTTGACTTCCCCCAACTGTCAGTGCTGGAGTCTCGGAGTGGGAGAATAGTGGTAACAAGTGTTTTTCTTAGTATGAAAAAAAATTGTTTTATTTAGCACCAAGCAGAATGGAAATTATTTAAATGTGTTCATTTTCATACAATCGAATCCGCTGAAATAAATTTGCATATCCTTCGAACAGCAATCGCTTAATTTGAATTCTATACACGTACAAATGTGGAATAAACTTCGTTATATAGAATATATTTTTCGTAATGTGGAGATTAATTTACATGCTAATGATGTTCAAAGTCAAAGTTCTGCAGAAAATTTCGTTAAGTAGAAAACTTCGTTAAATAGGGACTTCGTTAAAGGGAAGTTCCACTGTATTTATATTTAGTTGTATCTTTATGAATGCTAGTTATTAAAAAAGATGAATTTGCACTGAAATGTTAACTGTTTACTGCATATAGTGTGTAGTCAACGTTTGCTTAAAATGGTTAATTTTCATATTACAAAGTCGTACAAAGCCATAATTCCCGTTTTTTACAGTTTTCTGTTCTTTTCACCGTCTCAATTTTAGCTTCAGTAAGAGTAGAAGGTCTCCGGAGGAGGAGCACCCTTGACTCATGAGAGGAGGCGGACCTGATCCACTGCTCCCACCTTCACCTGGTGCCGGATCAGCACTTTTTCTCTACCTCAAATGCATAAATTTTATTCAATCATATAATCGTTATTATCATTAATGGTTAACGTGTGTGTAAAATGATTAGTTTCATGTTACATCGACGAAAAGTGCCGTAATTCACATTTTTTTATAGTTTTTTTGTTTTTCAAACCCATTTTTACGGCACTCCCACGGCTAAACAATTGATCAGAGAAAAAAAAATATTCAATACAAATAATGTAGGAAATTTTATTTTCTTTAATTCATGTATAGTCGATTTCCATGCAAAATGCACAGTTTTAGAGTTATTTTGAGAAAAGTCCGTTTTTTACAGGTTTTTTGTAAAAAAAGTATTTCGCGGGAAAAATATTGTTGGAAAGCCTCAGATTCGTGTTCAGAGGCACATAAAAACATAAAGGAACCAAATATCAAAGCTACACCAAAACTTTCCTTTATTTGCCCTTTTTTAGCACCTAATGCCTGGACTAATTCTGAAGATACACGGCAAATTTTGGACATGAATGTTTTTTATTCAATTTTATAAATAAAAGATGTCCCTCTTTTAATGAGTTTAGCAGGATGACTAAATAAAGATTACGTAAATTCATTAAGCAATATTTTTAATTAACGTCTCTTTCCAAAAGCATATTTATTTCTCTTAGTTGTAAACTGAAAATTGTATTGACTTATTCAGATTTTATAACCTAATATTTGTTTTTAAGTTTTTTTAATTTGCATGACTTTAATTTATATAACGTTTAATTTATATACGTAGCTAGAAAAATATTTTATGATTCAATATAATGTCTCTGAATTTGAAATTATAAATAATTTTAATTTGAAACAAAGGTAAGAGGAATACAAGTTACACAATGTAGAAATAAAAAGTTAATGTAATTTTCTCATTATTTTTTTTAATCAGGCTATTTGCAGGATTTGCATTATCATATATGGTAATTGAAAATTAAGGCCGTGATTACCAATAGCATCCAATCGTAAATTTGAACAGCAGTAGTAATAACATGAACATAATACTGAAATATTGAAAGCTTCGCTTACGCACATCATAACTATTCTATGTGATACATTTTAGTGAAATAAACAACATGTTACAACATGGTGAAATAAACAACATGGGTAGTCTTTCTCCCTCAATTTTTGTGAAGTATGTTCGTAATCTCTGGTGCTTCGTATCTGAATCAAGATGAATCAGAAGTAGAATCTGAAACTATCCAAATAATTTCTGCAATTTCAAAATTGAAGGAAAAAAACACTTTATTTTCCATTTGAAATCCCACAGAAAACTCTGTTTTAGGTGACTGCATGATTAACGGGAACCATATATAATAAATATTGAGTGCGCAAATGAAGCTTTCAACTTCGTTCTGTATTTTATAAATTTCATTTCTTCCTATCGTTGTTTACAAAGAACTTATTGTCATTTGTGATCAAGAGAACCAGTTTCACTTATCTGTAATTTATAACCATTATGTCATTATTTTTTATAACAAATATAAAGAAAAGCAGCATACATACGCAATTTTCACTGTCTAAAAATATTTCTAAATATTTCCATTCTCCTTAAAACAAAGAAAAACAAAAAAAAAAACTTTTGCTTTTGTATTGAAACAATTTTTATTATTATTATTACGATAAAAAAAATAAAACCTCAAAAGTCGACATACAGTTTTCTCAAGTGTTATTTGACACATCAAAATATCACCCAAATATTAGCTTTTTATTTTCAATGTATGGATTTTAAAATGAGAACACGTTTTATTCTATATATTATGTATATTATTTCCTTTTATTAATAGAAATTATCAACATAATACATTTATCACACTTTGCTGGGACATTACCAAATTAGACACTACTTTTACAAATTGTTGAAATGGCAGTCTTGTTTACGCTTCCGCAATGTAAGAAAGTATAGAGTTTAAGGAGTCTTACACTTTCTGGATAAAAATTTCATTTTAAATCTTGATAATAATCAGTTATGTTACATTAAGTCAGATATTTTTGAAAATATTTAATTTTAAGATAGTTATTACTGGGTGATTAGGCATTAAATGTATACAGGGTTTATCCAAAAATATGAAAAATCTTTAAGAGGTGACAACGTTCAGTACAACAAACTTTTTTTGAGTAGAATACTAAGGTCACAGTCCTTTCATTAATTTAAATATGGAAGTTTTTCTCAAACAAAGTAGAACACGAACATTTGATTATACATAAAATAATAGGCCATTTTTCCAAAATTTTTAACAGAATAACTTTACTGTGAATAAAATGTGTTGCCATCAGGTGACGTGCTTGCGGTGCAATGTAATTCGGTGAGTTACATCTTATGTACTATCATCTGCCTTTCAGATTTTGCGGAGTTTTTCTCAATGTTGTATGGACACAAATAGTCGCCGTATCCAGCTTTTCTGATGGTGTCTACACAATTCTCAGAAAAGGAAGTCTGTCTGGTGAAGAAATATGTACAATATCTTAACAATTGCTGAAGTATAAAAAAAAACTGGGTTCGCCTTGTTTTAAGACAATTTTGAGCAAATAATAGATTATTATCTTGGATTCACATGCAAAACCTGTTTCATGCATTGTACTCTGCTACCTCCTAAATATTGAATAAATCTACGAAATATCGCAAATCTTGCCATCCTCTTCGATTAATACAAAAATCTATGATATCTGAGGATCCCTTTAGAATATAAATCTATGATCTCGGTTGCTCTACAAGCATTAATCATGTCCAATATAATATTTCGACAAGTATCAGTAAGACTGGTAGGGATATGTTGTGCACGGCCGTATGTATAGGTTTATATTCACATGCAAGATGAAAATATTGCTCAATCAAATTGTACAATTTAATCGTTGTACTATAGCTAATTCCTAAACTGTTATTTTTAGTTTCAAAATTAGTAGATTGTCTAACTGCATTCTAGCTCCTAATCTGCAATATAATTTCCAATAAAATAGTTCCCATTGCAAAAATGTATAAAATGTTGTTCTTCATAAAATTAAAGGTCATTTACATCAAAATAATTGTTTTCATAAAGGTGATTCAGGAAAACTTTCTTTTGATTAATATTCTGCCGAAAATGTCTTCAAAATTTCAAATTTGAATTGTACAAAAGAGATCCTTAAACAATTCTAAAGTTTTGCCACAGATCAGCAGCTTATTGATTTCAAAATTAGTAGATTGTCTAACTGCATTCTAGCTCCTAATCTGCAATATAATTTCCAATAAAATAATTGACACATGCGTTAAACTGAAGAAGAAAGCTTAAATTCTTCGAAACCATTTTCTTGTAAATTTACTTTTACAACATTTTATAGAATTATTGTTAAGTTTTAAGACGTATCGTAATTTTATTTAAAATCTATATTTATATAATGTTTTAGTTACTGAAAATCTGATTTAACAGCTCTGATCTAAGTCTCATTTGTACCTTATTAAAACTCTGACTTCATAAACTTTCTCGAAAAAAAAAAATTTAACAAAATAATAATAAATGGACAAAATGAAAACCTTTAATATATATATACATATATATATATATATATATGTCGTGTTTCCAAGTTCAAATCCGGGAAAAAGGCAGTCGTGCTCGTGATAAATAGGGTTAGCGATGTGATTGGTTTCCCTTTTAGCTCGCATCAGGCGGCAGTGTGGTATCATCAACAACAAGAAATGTCAGTCCATATTTTTGTCGAAGAACCTTTTATTTCCAGTTTTAAGACATCTCTTCAGGGAAAATGCTCATTAGCCAACGCTAAACGAAAAAAAATACAACGTTCCATTATTTTCTGGAATCCGTCCCGATTCTTTTAGCAAACACCAGCGTCGAAAAAATCCTCTCCGAATCAGGACCCACTTCTATCGAATCAAAAGGTCTCTTTTGGAACTTTATCAATATTTCCGGCGGATTTATTTTGTTGTAAAATGCAAAAATTTTCTACGCCCTTCCAGAATATTCCATAATCTCGTACCAGATGCCTGTCATATCAACAAACGAGCTTATCTGTTTTTGAGGCTGTAGCTAAACTTCGAATTTAATACGTAATAAAAAATAATAAGAAGAAAAGAAAATGAATCTTTATAAAAGGGAAAAAAAAAAGAAAGAATTAAAGTTTTTCGGAAATATTTTAATAGACATTTGATATTTAATAATAGGATAACTTTATGAAATAAGGTTTTTTGAGTGGAATATTTTAAGAGATACGATATTTCAGCATTTAAATAAAGAAGTTATAGCAATTTGACCACACGGGAATAATACTAATGAATTTTAATAATGGATTAAAATAAAGATGTTCTATTTAAAGAATAAATTAAAAAAGCTATCGTCATTTTTAGAATAACTACATTCGAATAAATATTATTAAGTGGATTAGGAATAATTGGCTTTACATATGGATAGTAAAAGGCTATTTTAAGAATGAGAATTATTTTAATAAGCTGGGTTATATACCGAATATTATTGAATGGACAAATTTTATAGAATAATTGCGGAAAAAATTTAAATTTTGTAATATTATCCCCCCTCCCTAAAGATTTTGGATGAAGTTAATAGTTAAGTAACTATAAATTCAGACAATATAAATTTAATACTTTAGAAATTTGAATTTTGACTAGTATAAATTTAGAGACTGCCAGCAAGGAGATGGGGAATTTCTGAAGAACTGGAAGACAAAAACAAAAACAAAAATAAAATAATAGTAATCAATTAAAATTAATAGATAAATAAAAATAAAGCTACGAGCATTTCCCCTGTAAAATAATACAAGAAATGGTTACAATCTCACTTACCATTTGTAAGTGCACAAGAAAAATACAATAACAATAAATAATAAATATTAATAAACAGGAAAAACAGGATAATAATAGTAACAGAATTTTGCTTTTACCAAGTTCACAAGCTTTAGAATAAGTAGTCACTAGCAAATTGTTAAAACAAAGTTTAAAAAAAAAAAATTCGACTTAATTCAAATTTGAGTTCATTAGATCCAACTGTTTTATTTCAGTCTCTTTCTTGGATCGTGATAAGTCCTCATTTTGTTTAAAAAAAAAAATGGTTACTGCAGTCCCTTTCTTAAAAATACAGTTTTTATGTAAAGGCTGAAAATAAAGACATTACTCCATCAAAATTTTAAAACTGTAGTCATTCTTACCAATACTTTATAATGACCTTATAATGCTAGCACTTGTCACAACATCTTCTCTTAAGTATCACATTAATTTTCTCACATAATAAACAAGTCAAATTATCTCTTGGTCGTTTATTGTACTTGGAATATGTTATCTTTGTTATATTCCTGTGGGATTTGTTATATTTCTGTTGGGATCCCACCATCTTTAACTAATATCTGTCAAACATTTTTTCACTAATAAATAATATAACTCTTCAATAATATAAATAAATGCTATAATAAAATTCAATTCATAAACATAACAATAATAACTTTCAATATAACTAATACTTCACAACATATGTAGTAATTCATAATATAATTCAATAGTAGAAATAATAATATTATAATAACATTTGTATAATTTAAGAAAATATCACAGTTTGTTTATTTATTGTTAGGAAAAATATTGGTTGAGGATAAAATAATTACATAGCAAATAAATAAATTTCTTATTTTTTTAATTATATAAGAAAGTATTTTTGCCAGTCGAAAGTATACAAAAAAAATATATAATAATTTCAAAATCCAAATAAATTTAAATCTAAATATTTAGAAATTGAACTCTCAACCATTAGTTCCTTACAATAATTTTTTCCTCTGATACCCTTTTACAAAATTATACTGTTAAGTTATAAGTATTCATATCCTAAATGCAGAGAGTGGTTTTTTTGGCAAACTTAGAATAAATAAAGACAATAAATAACAAATAAAAGATGTTAATTTTAGCTGAGAAATGGAATACAAAGGCAATTAGTTTAGATACTTAATTTTCTATTGTCACACCAAAACAATCACTGTAAAATCACCTATCCAATCATTTATATAATTATAGAAATACTTATAAACGGTTACTATTTGATTATCTATTGAAGTAAATAACATAATATTAAATTTTTGAAACAATTGGTTTAAGAAAAAGTAAATAAAGTAAAAATAGTTTATTTTGATATAGAATTAAAACATTTAATTTCATTTTTCAACATCAATTTGACAATTCCTAAAATCAAAATACACATCTTATGCCTGCATAAGGTGTCTACTCAACCTCAAAAACTCTCAAAAACAAGTAATATTCTCGTTGCGCACCAAGAACATACCTGATAATGTTGAAAATTATTGTAATAAGAGATATTTAAATAATTAGAATTTACTCTATTGTTTTTACTTTAGTTTGATTTTGTGATGGTGATTGTGATGTCTGTGTTGGTTTTGATTGTTGTTTAGATTGCTCATGAAATAGTCTGAAATTATTTGGTGAAAAATATGGTTGCGAATTGTTCCATGTCTCCAAATTAAGACCATATATACCCTTCTGACAGAAACATAACTGAATTCAAACCTTTCCTATTGAATTTTTAAGAATTATAAGAATTTGTGAATCCAAATTAAGCATTAACCAGAACATTTATTCAATAAAATACATAAAAATCTCCTAAATTTTATTTATTATTTTTGCTAAATTTAAATTTAATATGTTGCATTAACTACCTTAGAATAAATTTTTTTATCATAGTAATAATAATAATAATAACAATTGTATCATCAGCAAAAAGAACAAGAAGAGCAACATCATCAACAATATTTTATTACATACCCTATGAATTTTTTGAATGCAACTTACCTACATTTTCCAATTTCTCTTCTAAATATTTTTGTTATTTGTCATCAAGGAAAACATGACATTATCTTCATATTGATCGTCATCACGTATTAATTCTATCATCACATCATAATTATTCTGAGTATTCAATTCTAGTAAATTTAAGGACTTGGTAAATAAAGAACTTATTTTTACCTAAGCTATGGACAAATGAGGTGTAAAAAAAATTCCCCATTGGTGAGCAAAAGATTATTAAAATTCAAATTACCTAATAGAGCAATTCAGCTAGGTTAACATAGTGCTAAATGTCTACATGTTCTAGTAATTTAATTTCTACCTGACCTAGCATTTTATTTAAACACTTTATTAATATTATAACATCATCAAAAATTTTCAAATTTTCTATATTAAATATTTTAGCAAGTTGGTAAATGCATCATAAATCCTACATTAAATGAAAATAAACAATAACATACTAAATTTAATTTTATATATTCACAGTTTAAATAAACAATAAAATACTAACACTCTATTTACATATTTACATCATAAATAATCTTTCAGTGGCTCATTAATTTACTACAATTCAAACCACCAGTCACTTATTATTCAACATACAGATTTTTTTTTCTCTCCTCATAATAGCTGTTTTGTAGTTTAGGTTTGGCATGGTGCCAGGAATGTTCCCTCAGGATAAAAATTGTCTCTTTATAAAATACAGATCAGATCTTAGTAACATATTAAAAATAGTAGAATTTTTCTTTTAAGAATATCTGTTCTTAAAACATGAAAATATAAATTATACCGCTGTCTATAATATTACAATGACGTATCACACGAAATCATCAAATAAATTAATTAACCTTAACAACACTTAAATATTTGCAACAGAAATAAATTTTAAAAACAAAATTTTAATCAGTATAACATACTATATAAAACCTTTAAATTTCAAGGTAGACTATTAAATAAATAAAACATTTTAAATATAACATAAACTAATAAATATCAACATATAAAGATACCAATAAATAAAAATACCAACTTACAGTTACTCTTGAGCATATTTCACAGGAAAGTCTCACACATCTAAAAATCTTTAATTTTCTTGATAACACAAAAGTTCTGCTTTTTCGCAATTCTTTAAAACCAACACCATGAAGACGCTTATGAAGATGAATAGTATATTCTCTAGCAACAACTTCACTTAGGCCAACTTTTCCTCTTCTTTTCTCTTTTAGGCTTGACCATTTTTAATTTATTATAAAACTACAAAATAACAAAACACCAGACGTAAACGTGCTGTAATGGCGTAGACGTCCTCGTAACATATTCTTCTAATCGGCAAATTTCACGTTTAACTACACAAACTTTCTGTTGATCACCAGCATCCTGTTCGACTTATTATATTAATGTCGTGTTTCCAAGTTCAAATCCGGGAAAAAGGCAGTCGTGCTCGTGATAAATAGGGTTAGCGATGTGATTGGTTTCCCTTTTAGCTCGCATCAGGCGGCAGTGTGGTATCATCAACAACAAGAAATGTCAGTCCATATTTTTGTCGAAGAACCTTTTATTTCCAGTTTTAAGACATCTCTTCAGGGAAAATGCTCATTAGCCAACGCTAAACGAAAAAAAATACAACGTTCCATTATTTTCTAGAATCCGTCCCGATTCTTTTAGCAAACATCAGCGTCGAAAAAATCCTCTCCGAATCAGGATGATCGTGTTTTTAAACTAGCTTGCGCAATAATACAGAATACGTCACGTGACCCACTTCTATCGAATCAAAAGGTCTCTTTTGGAACTTTATCAATATTTCCGGCGGATTTATTTTGTTGTAAAATGCAAAAATTTTCTACGCCCTTCCAGAATATTCCATAATCTCGTACCAGATGCCTGTCATATCAACAAACGAGCTTATCTGTTTTTGAGGCTGTAGCTAAACTTCGAATTTAATACGTAATAAAAAATAATAAGAAGAAAAGAAAATGAATCTTTATAAAAGGGAAAAAAAAAAGAAAGAATTAAAGTTTTTCGGAAATATTTTAATGGACATTTGATATTTAATAATAGGATAACTTTATGAAATAAGGTTTTTTGAGCGGAATATTTTAAGAGATACGATATTTTAGCATTTAAATAAAGAAGTTATAGCAATTTGACCACACGGGAATAATACTAATGAATTTTAATAATGGATTAAAATAAAGATGTTCTATTTAAAGAATAAATTAAAAAAGCTATCGCCATTTTTAGAATAACTACATTCGAATAAATATTATTAAGTGGATTAGGAATAATTGGCTTTACATATGGATAGTAAAAGGCTATTTTAAGAATGAGAATTATTTTAATAAGCTGGGTTATATACCGAATATTATTGAATGGACAAATTTTATAGAATAATTGCGGAAAAAATTTAAATTTTGTAATATATATATATATATATATTATTTTAATCTCAGATCAGCAGTTTCGTGATTTCAATTTGATTTTACAGGCTACCATACTTATTTCCTAAATGACAAACTTGCCACAAATTTCGTTATAAATTTATTCGTATGCATTTTCAGAAAATATTTTTTATTCAGTCAATATTATTAATCGAAAGAAAGTTACTAGGCGATATGGAAATGTTTAGTTTGGCCTCCAGCGAAATCACAAAAAGGGGTTTTATAAGCAAAAGCAATATGTATCGAATTATAGGGATATAATTTTAACATTCAGTGTTTTAGGTGACGTTTGAATAAGTAAAAGTTATCAGAAAATTTGCTATTTCCTTTTCTAAAAATCACTACTATTTATGACTCTTATAATTTTTTCCTACCGTGAATGAAAAGTGTGCACGCCCAGAACGGCTGGCTTAAATTGACAATGCTCTATCTGTAATCAATAAGCTATCTGTAGGACAGTCAGACTGACACAATTCATCCAGAAAATAACATGTGTTCAGCCATGTAAAATTCCGAATAGAAAAAAATGCAGGTAAATGAACTTAAATAAACAATGAATACGTTAAATCACTTTTTTTCACCCTTTTTTTATTTGAAAGTAAAATAAAAAGACATTCAGTAAATAAAATCAATTATGCTGCATGGCATATAATTTCTTTTAAGATAATTTAAATTCGTACAATTACTCAATAACATTTATACATCGTGAGTCGATTGTCCTTAGACAAATTTTAATGGTTGGCAGAGCATATTACAGCAAAAAATCTTTATATGGTAAACCAGCGTCACAGTTCATTTAATCAGCCAAAAATACGTGGTGTCCCGATTTTTTTTTAATTTTTAGACGCTTTATTCAACTTAACTTTGTTTTTGCATTTAAGAATGTAATTCGGTAATAGATTTTTAACTCTCCTCCCATTTGGCTATAATTAGAAATATTATGTACAAAGGTATTTCTCCAATTGCAATACAAGATTGTAATACTTTTAGAAGTTAACTTTAAATCATTTTTCCATTGCGCCGCCAAACGTGATAAATCACCAAATATTCCTTAAGACTACAATTGTATGCGAGTTAAAACAATAATGGATTTACTGATGCACCGAACCACGCTCCTCGAAAAGGCCCAACTAGCGGTAAACAAAAGATTTTAAACATTTAAAAATTGAAAATATAACTAAAAACGCTTTTCATAAAACATATGATTTAATAAATTAATAGTTTCATATTATTTTAATAATGCATTATAATGTATTTTTTTTTCTGCCATTTCTGAGAAAAAAAAACAGTGAACGAATTATTTATATTTCTAATCAGTTCACTACTTTGTTCTTCTATCCCGCGTAAAAAAAGAGACGAGTTTCACATTATCGGGTTCGGTGCTCACTTAAATTAATGTATTGTAATGGAATTTTTTTGGATAAATCAGAAATTGCAGTCATGAAATTAAGCGTGATTTTCAAGATAAATATTGAATTCTTATAAAAGAGTGCATTGTGTATATATATATATATATATATATATATTAACTTTTATACTTATTTTATTCAAAACAGCGATATTTTAACGAGTTTTTCACCAGTTTTTACTTTGCTTTGTGTGAAATGAAAAGACATTACGAAAACCACATGAAATATACAATATTTCTAACAGTGAGACTGAACTTAGTATTAATTAATTTATGATATATAAGACAACTGATTAATAGCTATTTGTATGTAGATATGGTTCTCTTCTAACACTTCTCGTGATATCGCTACATTTCACGGGAAGAACGGTATTTCTGTTTCAAATTCTTTCAAACTTATATTCTATTCTCCATGTTTGTTAAAGATTAAAGATATGAACGAAATATATTGATACAAAGAAAAAAGTGTTGATTTTACAGGGGCAAAAATGTAAGCAAGGACGCTTATAATGGATTAGCATCTTTCCCACCTTCTCTCAACGCTAGCAAACAGCTGTATGTTTTACAAAAAAATAATGTGTGTTTAATATGAACTTATGAGCAAAATGTGTTAAAATAGCAAAAACTTCTAATAAATACATATTACTTCTGTAAAATAAAAAGGTTTTTTTTTTTTTTTTTTTTTTTTTTTTTTTTTTTTTTTTTTATAGCCTTCTATTTTGTTTCTCATATATCATTTTTTTTACATTGTAGGACTGGAGTGGGACACACTCCATCTTTGATTGAATAAACTGATAACGACATTTTTTCAGAAAAATTTAATTTCGAACACCTAACTCTAATAAAACTTTAAAATTTTCATCACACATTTCAGACTCTAACCTATTTTCAACAAAAAAAATCGTCAAATCCGTCTAAGTCCAAACACCTTTGCAAATTTATAAAGTCTTTCAGCACACGGGAACAGCGGACTCTAACAAATTTTTGACATATTTTGGACTCTAATTTATTTTCACCCATAAAAATTTTAACTTATTTTCACCTGAAAATTCTGATGACCGTTCTGTCCCAAAACTTTAACTAATTTTCAACATAATTTGGAACTTAACTTATTTTCACCCATGAAGACTTTAACTTATTTTCAACATTTTTTTTTTAATTTTTTTACAGTACAAATTGTGTTTCTTAGTTGTTTTGAAAACTTAGCAATATTTTTCATCATTTTTCATTTTTCAGTGAGACAATGCCATATTTTCACACTTTTTCCAAATTTTGAATTTTCTTATATGGAACTCATCCCAAGTACCTCCTCCCCTTCTGAACTCCTTTCGAGCGGTCTCTCTGCGGGCATGAGCCTCACTGGTGCTGGCCCTTGTTCCGTTCCCTCCCCCTCCTTTCTTTCTCACCCCTTCAGTGTTGCCTTTTCGGCTTCCCGTGACCCCATATTTCCCATTAGCAGTGCATGGCAAACACCCAAAATTATCTTCACTCACCTTCTCTCATTAGAAACATGCTGCAAGCCTCTGGAGACATTTTGGACAAGAGGAGTATTGCCGGAGCCCAAGGGTCTGTTAGTTCTTTTTTTTTTAAGTATTAGTTAATTCCATTTGTTTTTAGCATAATTTTTTGTAAGCCCCACTATCTCCCATACCCTCTTTGTAGCCTCCTAAAGAGCATGGTTAACACCAAGGAAGAAACTGCAAAGGAAAAAGGCTGTCTTATTCCAGCCAAGCCGATGCAGCGCTCAACGAGCACCTGCTCACTGGCATTCAATGATGCCACCTGCGACCTAGAATCGATGTTTAGAATAGAAGTTAACACAAAAAGAGCAAAAGCTATCCTCAAAAAGATGGAAGAAAAACTGGACAAAAACATCAATCCTGGGAAACACCAATCAAGACAATACGCACCGCACTCCAGCAAATTGATGAACTTGACCAAGCCAGGCATAATGAAATGAAGGACCTCATCAACAAAAACCTAATACTATCAGAACGGGTCAATTGCTTGGAGGAACATATACACGAACACAGAAATCACTATCAACAACTCCTACAACAGATCCCCAACAAAACAGATATCGCCGAAGCAGTACAGAAAGCACTTGCAAAAACACCCCTACCCATAGTAACATCCACAACTGACGCAGCACAAGCCACACAGTCCAGTAACGACACAAACAGCACCAACAGCCAAGCAGTCACACAACAAATAAGAAGAAAGAAACTATGAAATCACACAGAGAGGAACACACTCATCATCAAGGGAGTTGACACCATCACAAGCACTGACATAGACAAGACCCTACAACAAAACAAATATGCAGCACCTATTCAACCACAGCAGATCACCCGAAGAAGAAACCAAATAGAAATCATATGCAAATCAGCAAACGACCTAAACATACTCAAGAACAACATTCGCCACCACCAAGCACTTAACAAGAAACTCAGCGCGGTCCCAAAAGCACTCCCACAACAAAAGATGATCCTGCTGCAAGTCCCATCCCACACAACCGAAGAACAACTCAAGACATCAATCACCACACATTATGAAGTTAACACACATGAAATCACAATCCTCAAAACTCTTCCAAACGGCAGGGCCGAAGAAAAATCTGACTTCATCCTTCTGATGCCCAAGGCACTCGGACACTCAATAATAGAGGATGGTGGTCTCACAATTGGACTATCCACACACATCCTACGCCAACACACTACAGTTCCAAGATGCCGTAAATGCCAGGCACTCACGCACGTGGAAAGACACTGCCAGCGTGAAGTGCCTTCCTGCGTCAATTGTGGCCAAGAACACACAGACCCTAACTGCAACAAGTCACCACGCTGCGTAAACTGCAAATTTCATAATGAACAAGAAGACACAAACTTCAACACACATCACCAGGCATCCGACCCGCTCTGCAGCACATATAGAAAACTATATCGAGAAACCAGAAGACGGCTAGACGAGGAATTCAACCACACGTACAGACCACCAACCACCACATCACAACAACGCCCGTCGCCACAACACCAACAGTCAACACAACCAGAAAGAGCCTCAACATATCCAAGACATAGAGGCCAACGCCACCCAGACACCGTCAGCAGTACACAAGGCAGCATACTCCCATTACCTACACCAAATCAAGAGGACTTTTATAACGATTGGTCCCCCTTTCACCACCCATACTACCGAGAACAAAGGATGACGAACTAATTTAGACCTCCACCTGACCAGCAGGGTGGTTCCCGCAGCCACTGGTAAGAAGGGTATTCACAGCCAATTGTAAGTACACTTAAAAAATCCTTTTAGTAATCTCTTTAGTTTTATATAGCTTAAATTACTTGTTTAATGTTTTCTCCAGCCTCCTTCAAGACACAGGAGTAACCCCCCCCCCCTTTCGGCCACCTCAAAATTCTACAGATTAATTTAAACCACTGCACTGCAGCAAATGAAGCCCTTAAGGCACATATAATTGAAAATCTTATAGATTTAGCCCTGCTACATGATGCATACTGCGGGCCGGATGGCACTATTTTCAGTTCCCATCTTCCTGGCCCATCTTCCAGTCAAAAGCCAATAGTGCACTTCTAGTGATCTCAAACACAGCACTGCAATACGCACATCTCTACACAGGCACACATTGTGCATTTGCCCCAATCACTGCAAAGGAAGGTCAACTAATCATTGGCTCAACCTACGCAGCGCCAAAAACAAATTTTGAGGATTCTCTCGAGGAGTTGCGGCACCTTATCACACAGAGGCAATTCTTTATCTGCGGAGGTGACTTTAATGCTAGCTCCACCTTATGGGGCTATGATCATGAAAGCCTCCGCAAGGTTCCCTCATCGAACATCTGACAGTCCATAAGCTCTCCATTGCTAACATAGCCAATTCCACACACATTTTTGCCAAAACAAATTCTCGAGGAGATGTCATCGCCCAGGGTTTTCCAGATCATACCCTGGCGAACACAAAAGCACTCCAACAGATTCGGAACTGGCATGTATCAGATGTTCACTCTGCCTCGGACCACAAAAACATAGAATTCGGCTTTGAAATTTCACCACTCTATACAACACAGATAAGATTTAACACATCCCGAGGCAACTTCAAAAAGTTCAACAACATAATCAAATCACAGAAATCACTCCTCACCAGCCTTCTAAGGGACGTAACAAACAAAACGCAACTCAATGTATTCACAACAAAATTAATTGAAACAAGATCTTAGAAACGCGGATCACGACACAGAATACTATCGCACCCTCAGTGCCAATTACAAACACCTTTCGACTAAATTTAAACGCAGTGTACTAGATACAAGGAACACGGCATGGAGGAAATTCTGTATCAACCAAACAGACCCTTTCGGCACAGCTCAAAAATTCTTCACAGGCAAGTTTTTCATGCCTGATGAAATCAAGCTCGAACTGCCGCCAAATAGATCAACCAGACAGCATAATATGAAGCACCTCACAACAACCGTTTTCGGCACTTCGCAATATCCAAATGTAGATAACTCAGATCTTCATTTTGACTCACCACCAGACAAACCTTTTTCCAAATCAGAAATAGCACATGCGCTAAGAATATTAAACGATAAGAAAGTTCCCGGCCCAGACTGCGTAGATTTCAAAATTCTAAAACAAACACACAAAATTATTCCCGGTATATTCACCAGTTGGGCCAATATGTGCTTACAGCACAACTACTTCCCGCACACTTTGAGACAGGGTGAAGTGGTATACTTCCTCAAACAGGGAAAGGATGCCTCTGAACCCACTACTTACCGTCCAATTTTCTTGCTCCCGACTCTAAGTAAACTGCTAGAGAAACTATTGTCACCCGATTGGTTCATTTTCTGGAGAGCAACAATCTACTCCATCACAGACAGTATGGGTTCAGAGAGGGTTGGTCCTGTGACAAGGCCCTATTTGACATTCTTTCCACATGCACACAAAGTATAGAGGAAGACAACTATACCTCGCTCGTCTCCATCGATATCAACGGTGCTTTTGATAACGTGGAGTGGCGGGACATCCTACTTCAACTAATTGATATTCATTGCCCGAGCAACATAGCTGGAGTCATCGCCTCCTACTTCAGCGATAGAAGCATTTTAATAAATTGGGGAGCAGACTCCTCATCCCACAATATACAGAAAGGATGCTCACAGGGGTCTTGTCTTGGGCCAGTTCTCTGGCTAATTATTGCAAATGTCATCCTTTTAGAACTAGAAAGATTAGGCTTCATTCTATATGCATTTGCAGACGACTTCAGTTTTGTATTCTCGGGCCGTAGGCGTTTGGACCTGGAAAACTCGGCAGCTAGAGCTCTCCCGGTCTTTTGTCAACTCTTGGAACGTCTCCACCTCCAGCTCTCTACAGACAAAACACAATCCCTAACATTCGAAAAACCCAAGAAGCTTAAGCGCAAACCCATAATGAGAATTTATGGGAAAAGCGTTTCACATGTCCCACACCTTAAATTACTAGGAATCGTCATAGACGAACACAGGAGCTGGACGGAACACATCAACACCCTCAAGACAAAACTACCTAAGTATCAACACAATGCACGCAGATTAACTTCTATGTCTTGGGGAATTAAACCTGCAATGTTAAAAATCTGGTACCACGCAATCATAGAACGGATCCTCTTTTACTGTGTGGGCGTCTGGGGAGGAAATCTCACCAAGGCAGTCAAAGAAAAGTTGGTTTCGATCCAAAGGATGTTCTTGCTGCAAATGGTGAGAGGGTCTAGAACAATCTCAACGGACGCACTCACAGTACTAACGGGGATCCCTCCAATCCTAATATCACTAGAATACGAGCACCAGAAAAACAGAATCCAACACCTAGAATATGAACCAACTACTACGCTACACTTCCCAAAAACAATAATACAGAGAAAAGTTCCAAGTTAGCACCTGATCCCCGCGGAGGAGACATCACAATTATAGTTATGCATCGCAAAGAACAGTCACAGACCTTCGCAGCATCCCACCATCTACACTGATGGGTCGCGCACTGAAAGTGGCGTGGCTGCAGTCTTCTGCGCCATGGTAAATGGAGTGCCGACCTATGAGTGGGCCTCCAGGATTGGAGACGATAACTCAGTATATCAAGCTGAACTGTTTGCAATTCTGAAGGATTTGGAATGGATTGCTGCCTCCCCCACGCAGGAAAATTTTAAAGTATTCAATGATAGTCTTTCTGGACTTCAAGCAATTTTTGCCCTACGGACAAAACACCCTCTCATACTGGAAATTAAAATCAAACTTCACCAACTGTACAAAAACGTTACCCTTGGCCACGTCACTGCACACATTGGTATCGCAGGCAATGAGCTGGCGGAGAGCCTTGCAAAAGAAGCCACCAAACGCCAATCAATAGACTTCTCTCTTCCGGTACCCCCATCTTTTATTCGAAAAAACTCAAATCTAAAATACTCCCCAACTGCAAATCTACAGGGACACCTCCACAAAAGGTAGACACACTTACAATCTAATTCCAAAAGTTTCCAGAAAGCTACTTAACCTCACTCCTTATAGAAGTGCTTTTTTATTCGGGCATGGCCCGTTTAAAAATTACCTCTTCAAATTTAAAGTTTCACGAACCAATGTGTGCGAGTGCGGCGATAGTGGTACCCCCATGCATTATTACTTTTCCTGCCCACTGACTGTTGCTTGGCATCTTAGCCCTGCTCCTTCTAACCCACCTCCTTCTTGGCTGCTGAACATAATTACGCGTCCCATCTTAACTCATAAACTTTCAGAAATTTACAAATTACTAACACACCTATCTAACATAACTTAATCATTCAAAGCAGTTTTCTTTCTCCATAAATTAACAATAATAACTCGCTTATTTTAATCATTAACATAATCATTCCATCATTTTTTATCTGCTTAGCTTTCTTCATTTAGCTATTTTGCAGCCTAATTGTTTCTCTCATCCGTAGTAATGTTCTCTTCCTAGCAGGGGCTGAGTCCCCATTAATTAATTTATTCTTATCGGGAACCGCAAGTTTGGTCAGCAAGCAAAGTATCGTCACCTCTAATACGAAGTGCATCCAGCCTCCATCCAGTGTGAGGGTTCCAGCGCAATTGTGTGGCGCTCCTTGTCGCGTGGGAATCTCACACTGGCACCTCTACATCTTAAGTACCGTCATTTACGAACTGTACAATTGGTACAATCTTACCTAAGAACTCCACCCTTCTACTAAATTAGCGGACTGTACACAACTGGTGCAGGCGCACCTGTGGACCTCGTCCACACTGTCTGTCGCTCCTTGTCGCGTAGGAACGCTGGTTCCAGCGACAGACCCAAAATATTATTTTTTTCTTTTTTTTTTTGTATGTCTTTAGTTCCTGCCACCTGTCGCGTGGGACTTGCCAGGCAGGACCAGCCATTGGCGAAGCTTGTACTGCCACGTTTAATCCCTGCGTGCCGGGGAAGACAAACGCTCAACGACTGGGTTCGCCCTCAGCCGAGTGGTCTTCCTCAGGCATTAAAATTGAAATTGATAATGACACTGTTTTCCGATATATATGTATATATATATTTGTTATAATGTGCTCTACCACACTTAAAGTTTGTCTAAAACGTTTTGACATAGTCAGTACACTCGCAGATTAAACAGAATATAAATATAATAGTTATTTAATTCAAGCAAAAAAAATGTTAAATGATACTTAATTTATATAAATAACGGAGCTTCGAACGATTCTGCGGTCGGTTCCGTCAAACAGATGTAGGTTTGGGGCGCCACACCCTTTTTCTCAATCATAGATCCATACATTGCTCTTATTCCTGGACATAAAAACGGTGCAAGACTACAAACGTAACTGAAAGTTTTAAACTTTTATCCATCGGACTGTATTAAAGAGAGATATAGCGAGAAGATATTTCTAAGAGAACCACACAACATTGCGATGCTAATCTTGGTGCCTTCGCACGTAAAACAAACAAAAATGAAATGCTTATGGAAGATACACTGTTAAACAACAGGTGACACATGGCACCCCCTAGGGGTGAAAGGTTTGTCTTATTGGTGACACCTCTAGGAGATCCAGAATGGCACCCTTAAGTAGGGTGAAAGGATGGCACCACTAATCCAGGGTGCCCCAGGTGGTGAAAGGATGGCACGCCAGGGGAGATTAATGGAACCTCTACTCCAAACTACCCAGGGGCACTCCACAAGGGCAAGCATTCCCTCCCCCACCCTTATCTAGCAATTGCATTAAAAGAGTTTGAAAATTCTCATATTTAAAAAAAGAAAAAAAACATATATAATTATTTACATATACAATTAAAATGTGATGTTTAAATTTAGCTACAATAACCTAATTAGTACTTCCTTTTCTCTGTTGAAATTTATACAAAGTTAAAAGTTGATCATCTGGTGTCAATGGTTGACCCAAGCAAAATTTGGGGCCTATTCAGGGCCCCTTTACAAAAATCAATTTTATAAAACAGGCTCCTTCACAAATGTTAATTTAATAAAATTAACTATTCACAAAAATCAGTTTGATAAACTTAGCCCTTCACAAAATTCCTTTTAATAAAAAAGACCCTTTCACAAATTTCTGTTCCATAAAAAGTACCATTTTTATTAATTATTCATTATTTTGCTATGCTTTAAAATGTGTAATTTCTAAAAAACAAGTTCACCAGAAGGGAAAATTTTAACAAATAGGATTTTAAAAAGTTTTTGTTAAGTTAATAAATGTTTGTTTCGAGTTTGAATAACTGGATTTCAACTTTTGTTACAAAAGTTTCTTTTTCACAAAAATATAATAAATTTAACAACAACAACCTCTACTTTTCACAAAATGCCTCCCCCTCCCCCCACCAAAAGAAAAAAAAACCGCATCGACCATTGTATGTGTAGGTTAATATATCTGAGAAATGTATTATACATCAGATGTAAATAGCCAATATACACTACAAATAAATAAATGCCTATTAAGATGTTGGATTTGGCTTAATATTTAGAAATCATTTTACTTACAACTAAATTTGTTAATAAATGTTTTCAACTTGTAACACCCAGCCTAAATTAAAAATAGATATCCTCAGCTTAACTATAAAGATTTTTGTTACATTCAAACTAGTTAGTACGTATTACCATTATTACTATTAATGTTATTTTAAGTTAGATGCAGTGCAAAGATATTTATTTATCATTATTATTTAAGATTTAAAAACTTATTTTAGCTATGCGAGTTAATATACATTTACATAAATCAGTCAATCATCTACGACATTCTTACATCGAGCCACACTGTGAAATGTTCCAGTGATTTATTATTATTAATATGTTATAGTACAACAGACACAAAAACATTTTACAAGATAAGTCACATTTATAAAAATTAAATATCAATTCAGGAATTACGATTTATTTATTTTGTTAATAATTCATAATATGTAATAAGGTATATTTTTAGTTATTCGTTTCATGATCAAACATAAGCTCTAAAACTCTCGATGATAAAAAGTGTTTCATTAATAAAAATATCTGCAGAAATTTATGTTTTATCAAGTTCTATTTCTTATGTATATATATTATCAAATCAACTAATTTAAAATTGTCAAATACACAAATTAAAACGTTTCAAGTTAGTAAAAATCAATTCTTGGTAAAACTTGTAAATTATTTAATAGTTTACAAACAGTTTGTTTAGATTTCAGAAAATTTAGAAATTAAGCTAATTTTTTAAATATAACAACCTATACAAAGGACGTGAATTATCACTTTACTAAAAAACGTACAACCAATAGAGTGAAGAAATGCCCAGACCGGGGTTCGATCCCGGATCCCTTGGTATAGCGTACCAAGTACTTTACCATTTCACTCTATTGGTTGTACGCTGTTTAGTAAAGTGATAATTCACATCCTTTGTATTTCATTAATTTACAGCGTAATTTCAGCTCTGCTGAAAAATTAATTGGTTTATAACAACCTACGTTTCAATATTTTATTATTATTATTATTATAATGCATCATTAAATTTATTTCTGAATGGTAAGCAACAAAAACTGTGCGAGAAAATTCATTAGATAAAGATACGAATAAAATGAAATTATTATAAGCTCTACGTAAATGATAATTTAAAACACAAGCAAATAGAAGAGGCGAGATCATTCTACTTTCACGAGATAAATATCTCATCTTTCCACATCAAGATTATGTCTAAAAATGTCTTAGCTTGAATGTATGGAATAATGTATGGAGACATTTATACAACAACATATCTAAAATTTATATAATAATAAAACATAATATACAAACACACTTTAACATTTCACATACCTGTATTTAAAGTGAATGATATTCTTGTTTATTACTCTTGTTTATTTATTCGCATATAATGTCTTTATTTAGATTTTAATAAAATTGAATTCGTTCGCGGCACGTTGCGCGCGGTATACTACAATTCAATGTCAGCCAATACTTTTCTCCTTGTACTAAATGCCTTGCGACGCTAAAATTAGGGGAAACACGTCTCAGAGCATGCGCAAGATGCCAGTCTACAAAAATTCGAGCAGTACCTAGTGTACGGCTCCCTAAATAGCTTCAATAACCAAGGGAGTGTCCAAACGGTAACCGGGCCACATTTCTAAGTCTCTATGACACGCTAGGGTTCCAATTGGTACTGCCTTTACAGCCCGGGTTTTCAAAAGACACTGGTTTGTCACCTTCAGTTGTAACAGTGTATATGTAGGTGTTTTTTACATAACATGGAATTTCCGCCCAGTGCTTTAGTTCTTCTGCATTTTTTATTTCTTGGATGACATGTTATTGATAATAAAACTCTGATTTAATCTTCAACCTAATTCCTCAACCTAAAATTCTTCAGAGATTAATTTTTTTACTGTGAAACATAACATTTTTAATGATTCAAACGTTATATCATAGATCGGCTATTTCATTATTTGAAAATAATAATAACAATAGGCTACGTTACTTATTTTTAAATCATATCATCGCCACGTAATCCCCGAAGAAACTCTTGACACTTTCTTTAGCTTGAAGAAGACGCAATCATTTCTTCGAAACCACACTTATATATATATATATATATATATATATACACACTCACAAACTCACACACAGTACATAAATACAAACACAAGCATACACATACTTACATACACACCGAGATCCATCCACGTACACACATAGATGCACACACATAGATACACATATACATACATACACATACATACACATATACACATGCGCATACATACATACACACATACATACATTCACACATACACACATACATACATTCACACATACACACATTCATACATTCACACATACATATACACACACACATGCATACCTACATACGTTTATTTATTTATTTATTTTTTATTTAACAACGGAATTCTGATTTAATGAATAATACACCGAAAAATCCTGCAATCTTTTAACTGAGAAAAATAAAAGGTTTAATAATTCTAAAGTTTTATCATAGATCAGCAGTTTTGTGATTTCAAATTAATCTAATAGGCTTCCTTACTTATTTCTAAATCATACCCACAGCACATATACCCTAATGAAATCTTTCCGAAAAGTTTTCAGAAAACCTTTTTTTTCCGTCAGTAGTATTGATCGCAAAACTGAAGCTTGCTAATACACATGGAAATTTTCAATTTCGCTTTCAGCTACGTTAAAAAAAAGAAATTGCATTAAAAGAGTATAATTTTGAACGTTTGTAAACATTACAACATGTAATACATGATAGAATAAGTAAACTAAATAAAAAAAATAAAATAAATTCGATTTCTAACAAACATTTCTTCATGAATTTATCCCTTAAAAACGAATGTCGTCATATTCGCGACAATCAATTTTTATATTGTCCACATGTGTTATTTTCAATTACTGTTTTGACACCACTTTTTTTTTTGACAAACACTTTTACATTATTTCATGTCTGAAATTTTGAGATTAGATAAGGAGAAAATGTATGCAGAAAAATAATTGTGTCCAATTGGAAACTACACATTTGGACAATAAAAATTATCTATCGCGAATATGGCAACAATCGTCTGTTATGCGTTAAATAAAAATAAAAATAACACAGTAAATAATTCAGATTACGCTTTGTTATATAATCAATTTTTAAAATGATTGAAATTACCCCAGCAGTTCAATAACATTTTCTTTTGTTAATATTCTCCATAATATAATGATAACAGTTTAAGAAGCAGATAGGATTCAGATATGTAATTGTGATAGTATGCAATTATAATAGAACCAGAGTGCAAATTGTATACGTTTATAATAATATTCCACAGGTATTTTACAGTTCAGCTTCAGTTACAAGTTAAAAATGGTTTTATAAGCGAAGAGAACATGAATTGAATAAAGAGGATATTTTTTTCAATATTTTTAAACAATACAACTTATAAAACAGATGTTAAAATAAGCATCAGAAAAAATAATAAGATTTCATTTTTTAATAATCATTAATTTATTAAAAATTTATATAAAAATGTCCCGTATAAAACAGATGATGCTACATTGAATAAGGCTTATTTAAAAATAATTAAATTTTGTGTAACAATTCAATAAAATTTTATCTAGATTAAATGCAATGCAATTAGCATAGTTATTTATTTCAAACACTATTATTCCAAATTTAAAAGTATACTACAGGAGCTTCGATAAATACATGTTACATTGAAAGCGTAACTAGAAATTTTAACTCTGCTTCTTCAGCCTTCGATAACACGACATAAGCAGCATATCCGCTGGACTTAGCTCTAATCAGGGAATCCCTCTCGTGTAAAACAAACAAAAATGAAATGTTTTTTGGGAGGGGGTTGTTTGGAAAGTTTGATGGATATTCCACACCATGACATTTACTCTCAACGCTTTATTTTCCCTTTTCTTTATATTAATACACTCTGATACAATAATCTATCGACCAGAAAATCCTTAAAAAATCAAACTTTTAATCGAGCAAAATAAAACATTAATAACTTAAAAATTTTATTATAGTTCAGCAGTTTATTATTTCAAATTAATTTAACTGGATGCCTTACTTACATTGTTAAATTATAATCACGCCACTTATTACCTGATGAATTTCTTGATACACATTAGCTTGAAGAAGACTGATTCAAGTTTTCGAAATCTGTAACTTTCTTTTACTGTTACAGCATTTTACAAAAATACCAGTACGGTTTAAGAAATATCATATTGCTACTAAGTATATATATATACAGGGTGTCCGAAAAGTCTAGAAACGGTCAAATAAGTCGGGAAATATACATCTGATTGAAAAACGACAAAATGCATGTTCGATATTTTTGAAAAATCTACATAGGGATACGAAAGTTGCCCCCCCCCCTCAACTTTGCCCGCCAGGGGGGGAGGGGCTCGAATAACTAGAGAAATATACAACGTATTGAAAAACGGGTAAATGCATGTTCAATAGTTTTGAAAAATCTATTTAGGGATATCAAAGTTGCTTTTTTTCTAAAATATTGAACACGTATTTTTCTGTTTTTAAATCTGATGTATATTTTTCGAGTTATTGGAGAGTTTCCAGAAATTGCAATGGTAACGATTCTCACAGAATTGCACTCGATTACAGCGCCATCTATAATGTTTCGAAGAAAATGTTCAATATAAAAGTTACGTATTTTTCACCGTAGAATCCGAACCTGCAGTAAATAAAGGGGGTCATCATTTAAGATTTCAAAGTTGTCCCCTTTCCCCCCGTGGGGAGAAAAGTTGGGGGGGGGGCAACTTTCATATCCCTAAATAGATTTTACAAAAATATTGAACATGCATTTTGCCGTTTTTCAATCCGATGTATATTTCTCGACTTATTTGACCGTCTAAAGACTTTTCGGACATCCTGTATATAGTACATATTGCATTCGCCTTCAATGCAAATCGATTTTCGAATCCCTTTTTAATACGAAGGGTGCACTATTTGATAATATCAGTAACAGGCATGATTTTAGTAGATTGCCAGTGAACACCCTGTACACTCCCCTTTCACTAACAACATTGCAGCCTCCATCAAAAACTTTCTTTACCACTCGAGGCCAAGTAGTAAATGTTTTATACGGTTTCTTATTTCTCTATATGCAGGCTAACACTCAGAAACTAATATTTAGCGCTAATAATATATTCGCCAGCATGATGTCGACGACATTCACAGTTGTAGACGTGTTTCTTTAAAAAAAATGACAACGACAAAAATAACTAGGGTTTTCCAAGAAATAACTTGTAGTCAGATGTCCATCTTACGAAAACTATTCATTTTCCAGTGAACAAATTCACAATGATCAATCTCCAAGACTTTTCAAACCATTAAAGCATTGTTATGAGGTACAGCATAATGCCGGTTGAAATTACACACAAGTACTCATTCAGTCAGCACTTTTCATTATAAAAGATGTTTTAGAACTATTCTATACTGTAATAAATTAAACGTCTTTTTGACGCGATTATTTTAACAATCTAAGAGCACGTTCAACAGAACAGCATGCCACAAACAAGTGGACAAACCTCTTAAGACGAAGACCGTCCCTTCACCCCAACCAAAATATCGTCAAGCTCTACCATGGACGGAAACTGTGGGAGATAACTAAGCCCTCCATGAAATGAATTTTGACAGATTAATATTACATTGAAATTATTTTTCAGAGACATTTCTTAAATAGAGTACCAGACAGAATAATGCACAATAATAACATATTCCATACGATACTTATTGAACATCAACAAATTTGGCTTAATATTAATAACATAAATAAAATTAAAAATGCTATACCAGAATTATATAAAATTTTACCAAATGTTAAAAATGTTTTAGCAAAAATTATTCAACTTATACTGTACCTACACTTTCCAAATTCAAACATTTACAGAAACTATGAACATTGTATCCCCTTTCCTTAACTCAACATACACTTTGTTCGATTCTTTAACCCATATCTGCTACTTTTTCTTTTCTCTTCCTTTATCCTTTTTCTTTCATTTTTTTTAAAATACTGTGCGTACACTTACCAATTTCAAATATTATCAACCCGATAAACGTGCAAAAATTTTAGAATACTGAAAGAAATGACAATAAATTGAGATTTGCAGAATAAATAATTTTATTAGAATTCATATAGGCGTTTAAAAAATAAAAAGACTTTAAAACTAACAGACGGTCTTCGAAAGAGAAAAAAAAAAACATTAGTACGTGAATTGTTGTTTTGATGTAGGATTTTAAAAGGAGAAATAAAATATTTATATACGCAATTGGATGAATTTGGAAGTAAGGCAATATGAATGATTGAAATATTTTTAAGAAAGGAAATAAATAAAGAAACTATGGTTGTAAGTTATGTTTGTTGGTAAACAGTTTTGAGACTGGACATAATTTTAAATTTTATAATGTATGTATTATCGAATATATATATATATATATATATATATATATATATATATATATATATATTCGATTCAAGTTAAATTTCTTATTTGTATATTTATGTCAAATTTCTGTGACATTTTTAATAATAATTAGCGATTTTGAACTTAAAATTCATAAAACTTCAAATAATTTGTTCCGAGCAAAAAATATACTAAATTTGCGATTACTTTAAACTTGCTGAACTGTTTTGCAAACGGTTTTCGCAATAGAATTAGTCGTAGATAGAATCCATAAATAGACATGGTTTTATCTTGTTATTTTTTTTTGGGGGGGGGAGCAAGTAGGAGGGTGCCATGTGATTGGGTTGAGTATTTTCTGATTTAACTACTAGTATTTTTATTAATACTAGTAATATAACTTCAACTTTACGTTAATGGGCACACAATACATATTTCAACAAGTGTGTATTTCCGCGTGGGCAAACCTGAGGATCATGCTAGTATATATATAAATAAATAAATAAATATATATATATATATATATATATATATATATATATATACATATATATATATATTAGTAGAACTCTGATTTAGTAAGCACACAATATATATTTCAACAAGTGTGTATTTCCACGTGGGCAAACCTGAGGGTCTTGCTAGTATATATATATAAATATATATATATATGAAACAAATTAAAAAAATTTTTCGCCGTTGACTTCATTAAGACCATAATTCTGTGTAAATCCCATTCTTCTAAATTATTTTCTCGCTCCAGTATTCGATTGTCAAAATTACATCTAGCGAAAAATATAATTTATTCCAAATTCATTCTCTTAAAAAATGGCACTGATAGAATGCTCTATTAAATTTACGCACTTTTATTTTCTTTAAATAAAAAGCATCCTAGAATTTAATTCTTCAAAAAAATACCTATTTCCCAGCTAAAAATATTTTACTCTTTTGAAATAACAACCTATGAATTTCTTTTCTTTATTTTTTATTTCCCTACGATTCCTGACAAAATATTACTTTTCAAATTCTGAAAGATTTTAATCTCAATGTAAAAATTATTTTGGCATATTGCCATACTTGATAAAACATATGTACTCCTTTTCTCTCTGCTTTTATTTATTCGAAGGAAGTAGAATTCACGAGATTGTTCTAGAACATTTTTTGGCGCGCTTTTGCCAGCTTCGGTAAGTTCACTTCGATATTAATTCGCCGAAGGAATTAAGCCGTGAGCGTTGATTGGCCTAGAGGCTTTTTAGATAGAATGTATTCTGGTGCGGTCGGGAAATGATATACGGATTTTTTCCCGCGTTTAGAGCGGAAGGTTCCGGGATTCGGTGGTGGATGCAGCTAGTCATGTACTTCCTAATCTTCGAATGTTCTCCTTGGCCGCCGATTGATTTTAAAGAATACCTGCCTGTACTAACTAATGTGTCTCTTTAATATAAAAACTTAAATCATCAAGTCTTCTTCACGGTCTTAAAAATCAGCACGGATAGATTTAGCTACGTGGAAATAAAGCATAACCCACTTTCTTTTTAATTTTTCGAATAAAGTGTGAACTGGAACGAACTGCCTCTTCTCTTTAGCTTACACGTACACAATGAAGTAAATCTCGGTGCTCGACTGCAAATCTCCTCGGAGAAACCTCCCTTGCCTTGAATATGAGTCTAAAAAAGTATGGTGATTCCGGTTAGATCGTCACATATTTTATTTTTAGTCGACAGGATGTTGACAGTATTTTATTTTTAGTCGACCAGGATATTTTGAAAAGCCCAGGGGATATGCCAGCTGCAAAGTGCTTTTGTTCCACCGGTTTTGTTCAATGCTATTGATGCTGGAGTATGGATTTCGGCTGTCGCGACGGATGGAACGATGTTTTGGTATGATGTAATCAAGATTGAAATAGGTGTGTATAGCGGATTTGAAGTGTGTTATCATCGAATTAAATGGAACTTTGAAAGACTTATTTTATGAGTTGCGGCCAAGTAAATAAAAAAAAGAAGACACGGCAGTGTAAGTTATTTTTTCATGATTGATATTTTATTTTGTGACTTTACGATATTTGAATATTTTTATGTGTTTTTATTTTACTGTTTATGATTATTTAAATTCTATTGTTATTTAAAATGATACTTAAAATCGGGGCTTTGTAAAGAAAATGAAATACATTCTTATATTGATAAAAGTAATTGAAAGATAAATATAATTAATTGCATTTTTCGTTCTAAACAGACGATATTTTTCTTATTTCCACTCTAAAGCAATTTGACTGGAAACCATGACAACCTACAAAAGTATTTCAAAACTGATGAAAATATTTTCAATGAAATGTGCTTATTGCGTAATTTTGCTATTTTTGCTTCCTTTTTATTCTGTGTTTATGTTTTCACTAAAAGATGTAATATGATTGAAATTTATTATGCTGTTGAAGTTATTTCCAACTATTTGGAAAGAATTGATGGTTTGTATTTTAAATAACAGAATATTAGATCCTTTACGTAATTTCGATCAATCTGGGAAACATTATGTCCATTATCTGTCAGTTGAGCATAGGAATATAATAAATTAATGGTGATTAAAATTAAATTGGATTAAACTCAAAATTTTTATGTGAATATTATATTTGTACTGATACATTTACTGTGTAGAATGTTTTCTGTTGCAAATTCCTATAATTAATAGAATTCAGTAGGGAAGCTTATCAGAAATGTCTATCAGTATTTTGGGGTTGAAATATGATGTTTACTAATAAATTAATGGTGATTAAAATTAAATTGGATTAAACTCAAAATTTTTATGTGAATATTATATTTGTACTGACACATTTACTGTGTAGAATGTTTTCTGTTGCAAATTCCTATAATTAATAGAATTCAGTAGGGAAGCTTATCAGAAATGTCTATCAGTATTTTGGGGTTGAAATATGATGTTTACTAATAAATTAATGGTGATTGGATAACTTTGTGGAAAAAAAAAAAAAAAAAAAAAAAAAAAAAAAAAAAAAAGGTTTTCACTTTAAATTATATTTGTTCAAGTGATAATTTTAGTGGCAGAAGGAATACGGTCTTAATTTAGAAACATGGAACAAATCGCAACAATATTATTTTCCAGATGACTTCAAATTATTTCATGAAAATACACAAAAACCAACACAAACAACTTCACCTACAGAGTCACAAAATCAAACTAAAGTAAAAACAATAGATTAAACTCAAATTCTCTTAAATATCTTTTATTATCATAGTTTCAACATTATCAGGTATGTTCTTGGTGCGCAACGAGAATATTACTTGTTTTTGAAAGTTTTTGAGGTTAGGTATACACCTTATGCAGGCATAAGATGTGTATTTTGATTTTAGAAATTTTCAAATTTATGTTGAAAAATGAAATTAAAATTTTTATATAATTACAGTTTTTAGTAAATATTTGTTACATTATTTAATGGATTCACAGAAGCTATATTTATTTTGTTTAATACAATAAAGGTCTTGAATTATTCTTGAATGCTGATATTCTGTATTAGTCAGAGTTGATATTGTGATATTGTAGTAAAATGTTAAGAGAGATTAGTTAAAATTTAAGGATTGCAATAGTGTAAATAATAGTTTTATATTCCAATTCTCTGTCGCCTATCTATCTAACAATTATTATTATTATTATATTTTCGCTTATTACTTAAAAAGTGTAAAAAGAAGTAGATGATTCTACACTTAAATTTTGGTAATTAGCTATACCCGATTATGTCATAGATTTTAGTAGTTAGAAGAAGAGTATCAGAAAGGGATATTATTGTTCACAATTGTTGGTTGAGTGAATCCTATCTAAATATTTGGGCATCTAAATTATTTAGTATTGGACAAATAATATATTGTTAATTTTTTTATGCACAATTCGGCTATCAAAAATTTATTTCCTTATCTTTTCAAGTAAGGAAACAAACATATTTTGCTATGTACTTTTTTTTTCCTCAACCAAGAATTTTATATTGAATGTAATATTTACTGTGATATATTGCTAGAGTAGTTATTGAAGTTTGTTGATATTATTTATTATTTGAAAAGATTTATTAATGTTATTATTTACTAAGAGAAAATATTAGAAAAAATGTTGAGAGATATTAGAGTTTTATTTACAAATTGAGTAAACTGCTTACAATGAATTGTAGTTATAAAATATATGATGAATCAGAATTTTTGTACCAAGGTTGTGATATTTCAAAGTAGTATGTATACCATGTTGTGCAATATGGACATTTATTAATTCAAAAATTTTACTGATTGTGACAAAAAGGATAGCTATCGAATTAAATTAATTAGCTCTGGTCTTCAGTGTGACCACAAAAAGAGTGGCACCACAGATTAGAGTGGGGGTAATCCCAAAACCACAATGGAGAAAGACTGAAATTTAGTCAGAACTGTTTGAGACTGTTGTTGACTGCTGTTGTTGTTCAAACAGTGACTGTTTAAGACTATTGAATCTTCAGTATTCAGTATTCAGTTATTCAGTATTAGTGTAATTAAGTTTTTCAATAGTATTCTGCAGAATACAGTTCTTTCAATTGGTAATATTCTTCAGTTTTCAATGTAATTAATTTCCAACTTTATTATTTATTATATTATTTATTATATTGATTTATTATTTATTATTATTATTTTATGTTGGTAATATTATTTATTATGTTAGTTATTTCTTAGTTTATCCTGATGTATTCTCATTTATTTACACTTGCAAAAAGTAAGTGTTGCTGTAAACTTATGTATTTGAGGTTATGCTTTACTCTAAAAATATTTTAATTTCCATTCTTCCAAAATTTAAGGCAATTGCTTTGTTTGTGATTCTTGATGATTTAAAATTTTTAGAATTTTATATTTTAGGAAAATTCTCTATTTTTTTTTCCTTATCTGAACTGCTGTTAGGGAACTGCTATTCAGATAAGCTTGTTTTTTTTTTTTTTGGGGGGGGGGGAGGGGATATTGAAACAAATTAAAAAAATTTTTCGCCGTTGACATCATTAAGACTATAATTCTGTGTAAATCCCATTATTCTAAATTATTTTCTCGCTCCAGTATTCGATTGTCAAAATTACATCTAGCGAAATATATAGTTTATTCCAAATTCATTCTCTTAAAAAATGGCACTGATAGAATGCTCTATTAAATTTACGCACTTTTATTTTCTTTAAATAAAAAGCATCATAGAATTTAATTCTTCAAAAAAATACC
Source organism: Maratus michaelseni (assembly GCA_963931845.1). Classification (NCBI taxonomy): domain Eukaryota; kingdom Metazoa; phylum Arthropoda; class Arachnida; order Araneae; family Salticidae; genus Maratus; species Maratus michaelseni. The sequence continues at coordinate 198,385,702 of OZ007593.1, read as the reverse complement.
CATTTCCCAGCTAAAAATATTTTACTCTTTTGAAATAATAACCTATGAATATCTTTTCGTTTTTTTTTATTTCCCTACGATTCCTGACAAAATATTACTTTTCAAATTCTGAAAGATTTTAATCTCAATGTAAAAATTATTTTGGCATATTGCCATACTTGATAAAACATATGTACTCCTTTTCTCTCTGCTTTTATTTATTCGAAGGAAGTAGAATTCACGAGATTGTTCTAGAACATTTTTTGGCGCGCTTTTTCCAGCTTCGATAAGTTCACTTCGATATTAATTCGCCGAAGGAATTAAGCCGTGAGCGTTGATTGGCCTAGAGGCTTTTTAGATAGAATGTATTCTGGCGCGCTCGGGAAATGATATACGGATTTTTTCCCGCGTTTAGAGCGGAAGGTTCCGGGATTCGGTGGTGGATGCAGCTAGTCATGTACTTCCTAATCTTCGAATGTTCTCCTTGGCCGCCGATTGATTTTAAAGAATACCTGCCTGTACTAACTAATGTGTCTCTTTAATATAAAAACTTAAATCATCAAGTCTTCTTCACGGTCTTAAAAATCAGCACGGATAGATTTAGCTACGTGGAAATAAAGCATAACCCACTTTCTTTTTAATTTTTCGAATAAAGTGTGAACTGGAACGAACTGCCTCTGCTCTTTAGCTTACACGTACACAATGAAGTAAATCTCGGGGCTCGACTGCAAATCTCCTCGGAGAAACCTCCCTTGCCTTGAATATGAGTCTAAAAAAGTATGGTGATTCCGGTTAAATCGTCACACACACATATATATATATATATATTACTAGAACTATGATATAATAGATCTTGTACTGAAAATCCTTTAAACTTTTAATCTGATAAAATAAAGTTTTTAATAATTTTAATGTTTTATCATAGATCCTCCATTTTATGATTCCAAATTATAATTTAATAGACAGACATGCTAATTTCTAAATTATACCCACACCACATATCCCCTTATAAAATATTTCCCAAAAGTTTTGAAAAAAGCTTGTTTTTCATTCAATAGAATTTATTAAAAAATAATAATAAAATATAGAGTTATAGGACATTCCGGTTCTGCACTCAGCTGCATGTTAAAGAGGGTTTTTATAAACGAATAGAACTTAAATTGCATTAAAATGATTTAAATTAAAAAAATAAATAAAAATTAAAACTAAAACTTGTAACAGATGTGGGAATATGCAAAATGTATCTATAACATTAGTCTTTTCTTTTTTAGCAATGACTTCTGATTGATTTTAAATTGAAATTAAAAAAAAGAATGTGATGTATTGCATACAATTTATCCTCTAAAAATAATTATAAGATAATAAATTGGATGGGTTAGCAAAGAGCATAAATTTTATTTATTGATGTCGTAGATTTCATGATCAGTTAGTCAAAAATCATTTAAAGACAAGAAAACATTGTATAAATTTATATTATGAGATCGCTTTATGTATATTATACAACATACAAAAACGGAAGCTTGGTCGACATTCCCGATGTGACTTCCTGATATTGTTCTACATCTAAAAACTGATGCATGGAAAAAAGTTAAAAATCGGTGCAGTACATTTCATTGGGCATAAATTGAAGTATATCAGTTTTAGCTTTGATAGTTGAGTCCTTCAAGCCTAAGTGTGCGTAGACAACAGTTTTAAAATTTCGCACCATGGATTAATAAAATTTTATTTAGTGACAGAGTAGCTAGGCTATAATTGAATTTCATAGAATGAAATTTTTACCCAAGCTTTTAGAAGGTTCTTGTCTTTCTTTGTGCGTAATAGATAAAACCCTATTTGTCACAGGGAATTTACAAGTTTCTTGATTTTTTTAAACCTCTGATTAACATTGCCGTAAGGATATTAAAATTCCTTACACATACATATGTATACATATATACATATGTATAATACGCATAAATTACATTTTCGCAGGTTTGAATGTAAATTTATTCCTTTTACGTAACTGGATCACTTTATTAAAATTCTGTACCGCTCAAATTGTAAAAAAAGATATCAGAACGAAAATTGTTGATACTTAAAAGCGCTTTGCAAGGAAGTCTTAAAATAAGACGCGAGTTCCAAAAGAGTATGCAAATGCTTTCCAACGTAGCATATGGATATAAAAAGAAATATATTAAGTTTAAATAAAGAAATTGAAACTTCTGTCTCAGCTGAGAGCGTTCAGCCAATATTTCTCTTACACTTAGAGCAGGAATAAAAATTTCTGAAGAGCATAGCGTTTCTCCAAATAACGGAAGAGAATTTTGACAGTAAAAAGTATGTGGAAATATTTCACAAAAACTAAACATTGGAGTCAGACACGAATATTTTAGCAGTGTAAAATAGATTTCTGTTAATGTTTAGCATGTTTCTCTCTCTCTCTCTCTCTATATATATATATATTTGGAATATACTCTTATTTTATATTAAGTTACTATAATCCGGATAAAGTGTTCCAGGAATAGGTTAAATTACCACGAAGAGAAAATCAGTTTGGCGGTTATTTCTCTTAAATGACGTAGCTAATTTACCATAAAATATATGTTGTAGTGCTATTCACTTTTCTGAATTAATTAGAATAATTAGAAGAGATTTGTATGTTGCGTTTGTGACAAAAATCATACACAATAGAAAAAAAAAGTACCTCAGAGTTTTGTACGGTTATGTCATTACTTACTGCAAGGCTAAGTAAGTATACTTAATTTCTTTACAAATATAGAAAAATAAATCCATTTATGGAGGAATTTTGTATAAGTCCCGATTTTGGCAATTAATGAGTTTGTCACGTAATAAATAAACATAGACTTATAATTGAATAATTTAAGGTTTATCTCTTTTACATGTGCTATAAGACCTCCATTTGTGCCAAATTAAAAAATTCTAGGTCAACGTGAATTATCCTAGATGTTATACACTAGGTTATATAGTTATATAGTTATATAAATCACTTTATTAAAATTATGAGTCGATCAAATTACATCAGAACGAAAATTGCTGATACTTAAAAATTTTTTGCAAGAAACTCCTAAAATAAAAGGCGAGTTCCAAAAGCGTATGCACTTACTTTCCAAAATAACATGTGGATATAAAAAGAAATATATTAAGTTTAACTAAAGAAATCGAAACTTCCGTCTCGGCAGAGAGCGTTCAGCCAATATTTCTCTGACACTTAGAGCAGAAATAAAATTTCTGAAGAGCATAGCGTTATTTATTATTATTTATTAAACTTAATTCATACAATATAAAAATTTAAAGTACCATCGGAATCTACAGTATACTTCGCGTTGTGAATAGAACTTTGAAATTGAGAGTGAAAGGAGGTTTTATGGCACATATAAAAGAAAAAATCAGAAAATCATTAATTTATAATTCTATGAAGATTTATTACGCGATTTTCGATAATCTGGATTTCCCAAAACTTTGTTTTAAGACCGTAACTTTTAATTTCATTAAGTTGGATGTTCAAAATTTTTAGAGAACAATGGGGCTGTGGACCTTGTTATTTGATATTAATTTGAATACGAATATTTCAATCACTCCTGAGAAAAACATATTTGACAGATCGGCGGACAACAAAGCGAGGTTACCAGAATTTTTATTTTCTTTTTGAGATACGGAACAATAAAAAATATATTTACATAGAAAACAAATTGTAAGCATGTATTATATTATTATTAGTTTTCCGTAGAATTATTTCCTATGTATTAATTCAAAATTTCAACATTATTAAATTAAACCTTAAGCTGTCATTACTAATTTATTACAAAAATTTATATACATTTTATGAATAATTCAACGTATTTCGTTGTTAATTATATAATATATACAACCTTACTTACATACTTATAAAAAATCTTACAAGATTTTACATTTATTTTAAGATAGTATTTTCACAAAAAAATACTTTTTTAAATACCAAAAAAAAAAAAAAAAAAAAAAAAAAAACAGGTTCCTTAGTGAAAAATTAATTCAGATAGGAAAAATATTTATAGAAAACGAAAGAAAATGCTAAGGCAAGATCAATCACGTTAAATATACAAACTTTAAAACCATTTTCCGTTTTGGAAGTATGGATTTCTTTTGACTGGAATATGAAGTTACATTACGATGAAAATTCGTTTTCGTATTGTTTCCAACAAATTAATCTATCTTTCCGAATAATATATATTTATTTTGTTAATGAAACATTGTGATACTTTACGCCGTTTATTTTATTTATTTATTTATTTATTTATTTATTTAACAACAATTTGTGAAAAGGACTGACAAATTATTTTTTTTATTCAATAGGACTCTTAAGATTTTATTTTAGATTTGTTTAATAATCATATATATTAATTTAAATTTTTTTATCTTATGAGTACCTCCAGCCCAAGATATTCCAAAACTATTAAAATTGAAAGAAATACAGTTAATAAATTTTATACAAATATTGAAGACTAGATATCCCTCTTTTATTATTCACGTCTTTCTTTTTCAGCTATGTTGTACAATTTTATAGAGAAAATGTGCTATTTCTTCAATACTCATCAAGGGTTTTATAAAAGTACGTTGTATATATTTTAAAACATAAAATTAACAGTAGCAGATTTAAAAAATATATCAAACATTTTTGTATGAATTATATATAAATGTACGCTTCGATTTATGTTCGCTGTTCTATATGCACAGGTAAAAGAAAATATGAAAACTATTAAAAAGAAGAATGTGAATGGATAATACATTTTATACAGCGAATTAAGACAACAAATCTCTGTTTTAGCATGCACTTTTTCCTTTTACAAAAATACCATAACATACTGTATAGAAATCTACACTGTTAAAAATTTGCAGCAAACTGTCCAGTCATTTGACCGTTTTTTCAAAAACCCTTACATAACCGTAATTTAACTCTAATCTGACCATAATATGGGGAATAATATAGTCAGAATAGCGCTAAATTAAAGTTATGTAACTGTTTTCTATAAAAACGGTCAAATGACTGGACAGTTTGCTGCAAATTTTTAACAGTGTACCTAGTGTTTCAGGACTCATGTATTTCACCGATGTTTTATAAAATTAAGTATACACAAAACTTTAACACAAAATTTTAACAGAAATTTATAAATAACAGGTTTGAATCTTAAAAACTATTTTGTTTCGGTGGTTAAAGTGTGCTTAAATGCATGTTTAAAAACCAAAATTACCATTAACTGTTGCATAAATATGTTAAAACACATTTCACAATGGAAAGCACTATTTTTTATAAGCTTTACCATACCAGCTCTAATGGAACGAAAAATTTATTTACCTCTTCTAAAAGCGAAAACTGTTTCGATAACGGAATTCTTCAGAAGAATAAAAACAAAAACAAAAAGAGCCAAAGCCATATTAACAGCTACAGCTGTACATAGTAATTAATATTTCAAAATATATTGAGCATTTCGTTTGTTACTGAATCAATCAGGAACTTTAGTCCTGTTTTACCATTAAGTAAAATTTAAAAAAGAAGATATGCTAAGAGAAAGTGTTAGCACATGTTATCAAAGATAGTGTTACTTTTATTCTTAGCACCAATGACTATTCTTTATAATAAAAAGAAAAAAAAAATCCTGTCAAACACTGCATATTTTTTCTTTCATCGTCAATTTGGCGATTAAAAATTATGGGGATTTTCTGTTTTTTTTTTTTTTTTTTTTTTTTTTTTTTTTTTGTACGTAATATAACAAATTGAATATATATAATTTTCAGTGTATTATTTTTTGATAAAATGGAAATATCTTGTATCCTACGCTTGTAAAAAAATAACATAAACTATGACATATCAGAATGATTTTAGTTTGCTTTCGGTTCACTTCCTAAGAATTTTGAGAAAAGACATATTTTTCCGAATATCTAAATGTAACTACAACAGTGCCTGTCAAACTGACATGAAAGTGAAAAGTTCAATGAAAACTGTCCAAGAAGAATTTATACTTTGAAACCGGGATAAGATATTTTATCGAAAATCATTTAAAATGTGTATTTGTGTTATATCTGCAAGTTATGTACTCACTTTAGGGAAAAAATCCTAAAGCAATGTTCCGAAGATGAGAAATTCTTCTAATTCTTCTAATTCTTCTAATTCTTCTTGATAAACTATGACATATCAGAATGATTTTAGTTTGCTTTCGGTTCACTTCCTAAGAATTTTGAGAAAAGACATTTTTTCCGAATATCTAAATGTAACTACAACAGTGCCTGTCAAACTGGCATGAAAGTGAAAAGTTCAATGAAAACTGTCCAAGAAGAATTTATACTTTGAAACCGGGATAAGATATTTTATCGAAAATCATTTAAAATGTGTATTTGTGTTATATCTGCAAGTTATGTACTCACTTTAGGGAACAAATCCTAAAGCAATGTTTCGGAGATGAGAAATTCTTCTAATTCTTCTTGATAAACTATGACATATCAGAATGATTTTAGTTTGCTTTCGGTTCACTTCCTAAGAATTTTGAGAAAAGACATTTTTTCCGAATATCTAAATGTAACTACAACAGTGCCTGTCAAACTGGCCTGAAAGTGAAAAGTTCAATGAAAAATGTCCAAGAAGAATTTATACTTTGAAACCGGGATAAGATATTTTATCGAAAATCATTTAAAATGTGTATTTGTGTTATATCTGCAAGTTATGTACTCACTTCAGGGAAAAAATCCTAAAGCAATGTTCCGAAGATGAGACCAATGGTGCCTAATGGGTCAAGTTCTTATCAGAATAAATATCTTTAGCAAAAATGGTTGTCTAGTCTTACAATAATACATATCTAAGTAGTTCCTGGAATTCAGATGACTAGAGAAAGTTACTTCTTAAGGGGGCTCAGGGCTTGATAGATACCGAAAAACATGTAAACAGAGCTCTTGCTTTGAGTCCATATAAAAACAAAAGTATTCAATGTAACTAATTTAAACTTTCTGATATTTTTAAGGTATGTTTGCAGTCTTATAAAATTATAAAATGAAGTATTTCAATGTAATAAAATTAAAAATATAGCAAAATGTATATAACACAGTTTTCGAAAAAAAAAAAAAATTAGGTGTCATATCACTATCCGTAAGATATCTTAACGTTGAATTGACCTCACAACCTAATTTTTGCTTTAAAATGATCAAGAAACTTTACTCTATACAATAAATTAATATATTTTAGATAGTTTAATATTTTGAGTATTTTTTTTATTAAGAAAAAATTCCATTTTTTTTAAAGTTTTTAAAATTTAAACATTTGAGAGTTATTTTAATAATGTTTCCTTTGAGTGGTGGTTATATCCTTAATTAATTCTATCTAATAAAGTTTCTTGATCATTTGAAAGCAAAAATTAGGTCAATTCAACGTTAAGATATCTTACGGATAGTGATATGACACATAAATTTTTTTTCGAAAATTGTGTTATATAAATTTTGCTATATATTAATTTTATTACATTGGAGTACTTCATTTTATAATTTTATAAGACTACAAACATACCTTAAAAATATCAGAAAGTTTAAATTAGTTACATGGAATACTTTTGTTTTTATATGGACTCGAAGCGAGATCTCTGTTTACATATTTTTCGGTATCTATCAAGCCCTGAGCCCACTTAATTTCCTTTGAATAAAGGCATCCTTCTTTGGCAAATAGTTTGTATATTAGGTTTGAAGCATATACAAAATGATGTAAGTTATGAGCAAATTAATTTACCTATTGCTTCAAAGTTTTAAAATGTGAAAATATATTAGGGGGATGGGGGAAGGATTTTAAAATTTTGTAACTAAAATTATATCTGCAGATTTTGGGAAAAAATCTAAATTTATTTTATAAATGAACACGTAAAATTTCTCACGATATGAGCGTGATTTCTGGTGACGCCCTTTTAATTCTGTATCATAATTATTCTCATGAATATTCATTTCATTTTATCATGAATGTAAAAAAATATTTTTTAAATTTAAGATAAAAAATGTTTTATATTTGATTACTAATAATGAGGGCAAATTTTCGGACAATTCATGAAAAGTGAATAATAACTCAAGTGAGTAATATCATTCTTGTAATGAACATTGGAATATGTTTCATCATTAAGAATTTATGTTTAAATTTCTGTAAATATTAGCCTTTGAAATTTCTAGTATGCACATATATATATTAGTTCTTTACTAAAATGCTGATTGAAATAGTTGAAAAATAATTTCTCATAAAGAACGCATTCTTTAAAAAAACCAATTTCAGATGTTTAATAATTTTTTGTCGCCTAATCATAATCATACCCTTTGAAAAGAATGTCAATGAAAGCTGCTTTACAAAACTTACTAGCATTACTGTCTTTTTAATTACCAAATCTTGTAAATATATTGAAATAATTATTTGATGCGTATAGAAAAAGATAAAATACTTCATTGACTTTTATTTAAGATTTTACCTTTTGAACAATCAAAGAAACTTTATATAAATATAGTTATTTCATATTAAGAATTAAGTTTAAATTTCTTTAAATATTAGTCTTTGAAATTTCTAGTATTCACATATATATTAGTTCTTTACTAAAATGCTGATTGAAATAGTTTTAAAATAATTTCTCATAAAGTACGTATTCTTTAAAAAGTCAATTTCAGATGTTTAATTATTTTTTGTTGCCTAATCATAATCATACCCTTTGAAAAGAATGCCAACGAAAGCTGCTTTACAAAACTTACAAGCATTACAATTTTTTTAAGTACCAATTCTTGTAAATATATTGAAAGAATTGTTTGATGCGTATAGAAAAAGCCAAAATATTTCATTGATTTTTATTTAAGATTTTACCTTTTGAACAATCAAAGAAACTTTTTATAAATATAGTTATTTCATTATATTTCTAGAGAGGATTTCTTCTTTCATGGCAAAGATTAGAGGAATAATAAACTTTTTTGTATTAGTACTTACAGAAGTATGAAAAAGCTTCACTAATCAAATTGGTTAAAAGATAAAAATAATAACGAATTCTTTGTTAATTTGTTTGGGGAAATTAGATTGTTAAGAAAACCAATATAAATGTCGAAATACGTCTTTGTCTGCAGATAATTATTTACGTAAAATCTTTTCTTTTTTTTATATTCACCACAAATTACCCACTGTTTCATGTTTGCTAAAAATTCAAATAAAAATATAAAAATATAATATTCTAACTTGATAAATTAATGCAGTTACTTTGATGTTTTATTGTCTTTGTTTTGTTCATTATATTTTCCTTTCTTCAAATAACTGAAGATTTGTTTATTAAAATTAATATTGCTTGACCTTTTAACTAATTATTTCAATACTTTGGTTTTTATTTTATTTAAAATATAGATTTTTTATCCGCAAGTTTATATGAGTAATCACACTTTTTTATTATTATTTATTTATTTGATTATTATTAACGTGTTGTTAGAAATTAAAGTAAATCATGGTATCTTTATTTATTGTCTGCCATAACAATTTCTAATATATTTGTATTATTGATAGAAACTTCTTAATCCGCATTCTACCAGAAATTTTTTGTTACGAAAAATACCATTAGTGTCAAATATAACCCCATTTCAAATCTTAGACTTTTATTCACAAAACTGTCTTAAATACATTATAAGCAATTAATTTAATAATTTTTAAATGATAAATATATATATATACATTTGATAAATTATATGATATGTAAGAATAATTTATAGGATATATGAATACTGGTGCTATGTATAAACCAATCGTTGGTTTTTTTTCATTCTTTTCATTGACAATACTGGATTTCAAAACACAAATATAATAGCTGTTAAACGAATAAGAAATTAAGATATTTTGCTCATTTATAGGTATCTTTAGTTCCAAGCTTCATATACGTGTATGTGTTATGCCGCAATGTAATATTTTTTTTCCTTTGATTGAATCTATTTGGAGAGAAGTACTATTGTAATCCTGCAAAATCGATGTTTCAATGTAACAAATAACACATGCTAAAGGTTAATTAGTGTTAAAAATTTGTAACGGAAGATAAAATTAAAAATATTATGAAATATCAATTAAATATAGTTTTGACAGATAGTATGAGTATTTGAATGATTTTTACATACAAAAACAACATGTCACATCATTATTATTTCTATCAAAAGATATTTCACAAAAGTAATACCTTCAACGACATTTACTTCTTTCGTTTACCTATATAATCGAAATATGTAAGCGTTTCTCAAATTTTCCTCAACTAGAGATTTGCCTAATTCTAAAAGAAACAATCTCTTTTATATTACAGATATCCCGCGCATTGTCTAGTTTTGTTTACTGAGATTTTCAGTTAGTGCGTTAGTTATTTTTAAGTATTCTCTCCATAAGTGCAGGCAAAATTTTGAACAGTACGCAAAGTCAGAAATGAATGATACTTTTGAAGTAGTCATCAAATTTTTAAAAATGAAATTTGCAGAAAATGACGAGGAAAGAAATAACATTAAAATAATTCTAAGAAGCTTTCCAAAAATCAGAATTCCTCAGATAACGTATGATAAATATAGAACCAGACATCAATGTGAATATGCAAATGCACGGATGATTAGAAAATAAAATTTTGTGCTACCTCAAGATGTATTCCAAATTGAGGAAAACATAAACTTTGCAATTGGCACTTCAAAAGTTTTCGCCTAAATGAATTAAAATATATGTAGGTTAAAAAAATCCAATTGTATTACAATACGTTTTTAATCCAATTAGGTAATTGTTTCTTAAATTATCTAATTGTAAGTAAGCTAATATAAATGACCTACAAAATCATAGTAATTCAGAATTAAAATTAAAATTTGCTTTTCAATGTTTCACGATAGTTGTTCATTAAATTAAATCGCATATGTTAATGGAAATTCATGAAAATTAAATAAACTCTTCTTAAAGTTTCAAATCAAGCTGCTATGCGTAGTTTCTAACAATAATCTATCAAAATCAATATCATAGTACTTTATTACATTGTCTGTTTATGCATATTGAATTTTTGTTATCATTGGCTGTGGAAATTTGACAGTTTAACCAATTAATTGTATCTATCGATTACTGCGTTAATATCTCACGATAATTAAATACACTCATACAGGGAATCCTGTATTATTTTTTTACGAATTAGAATTGAAATGCAACTATTTAAGGCACTAAAAGCGTGATTCACTACCAGAGCACCAAACTTTAACCCTTTCAGGGGCAAAGTACTTCTATTCATAAAATTCTGAAATGTTTGAATGGCACCAGAATTTACAAGCAAATTTATTTGAAAACAAAAAAAAGCTTTTCTTCACGTTCTTAAAAAAGGGAAAATTTTTATTTCAAAATTCTGGTGCCAATCTGGCATTTAGGATTTAAAATTAAGTGGCCCAAAAATAAATCACCCCCCTTCAAGGGGTTAAGAGTTGATAGTGAACACTGAAACAAACAGTTTTTGCTTAAGAAAGCTTGGTTACAATTCACTTATTCAATCATAAATGCAGAGTGTCTTACTAGAAGTCGAACGGAAATTTTTATTCACAATACTAACAGTGTTGAAGATATTAAATTATCGATATTTTCCAAAGACTTGTTTTACTATGTGTAAAATGATCTGATATCACAGGCAGCAAGTGCACTCTAATTAGTTCAAAGTCCTGTACATGTACTGTGAGCTCCAAATTGCGTAGCATTTATATCAGTGTTGTTTGGATACAGATAGTGGCCAATTCCAACAATTATCGGGAAGTTATTACATTTCATAGGAATCAAAGTAAGCATGTTGAAAATATTGGTGAAATATTTCCATTATAAACAAAAACTATTTCGTCTTGAGTGAGATGCCCTGTATTTATGTATGAATAAGTGGATTGAGACTAAGCTCCCCATACAAAAAATGTTTGCTTCAATGATACGTATCATGCCTTAAAGTTTAACTCAGTGGTTGCGAATCACCCTGTATATTGTACAGGGGCGCCATGCACCTTCTTCGTGTCATTCGTTTACAAGTACTATAAGTAAGCATTAATTTCTTCATTGTGTCAACTCCAAATTTATTACTGAATCCGTATCACATGTAATCATTTATTATAGCTGGTTTGATTCATCTTTGTTTCCAACTACAGGAGAAAAATCCATACATCTTAAAAGGGTCTTAATTTTTTCCGTTTTTAGACAATAGGTTACAATCGTTTCAGATTTTTAAAATCCAAAGAATGATGAGAATACTTACCTTTTTTCCAAGAGTAATACACACTGTAAGAAAAGACGTGTTTATTGATATATGAAAATGCATGCTATCCTCTTTTGAGTCACCCACGATTCCGAAAGAGTTTTTTTATTTTTGGAATACCAGAAACTAATATATGTTTGAAATTTAAAGAAGCATTTATAATATTAAAATTTATTTTGCTGCAACTGATTTACGTATCCGTTTCCGAGTAGTTTTCACAGTGGATTAATCAGTTTTCGCAAAAAGCAATATCGGTTTTTAGAATTTATCAATTCTTAATTAAACATTTTCAGCTGCGTAACTGAATTTATACTTGCAAGAGTAACAACAATAATGTTAATTTTAATGATAATGTTAATGACTTTAATTTATCAAGTTTGCCTGTAATACATGTTTATTGAACAGGGAAATTCTTACATGAGAATTATAGCATTCAAGAAACCTAAATGACAAGTTAATAAACTGATTAATACTACATACATTCAAAGTATTTGGAAAAAATTCCGAAAATCAGTGGCAGCAAAATAAACTTTGTTATTATACATGATCCTTTAAATCTCGAAAATAAATTAGAGTCTGAGATTTTTAAAGCTAAAAAACGATTTTCGGAGTCGTGGGGAACTTGGAAGAGGGTATTGTATATCTACGTTTGTAGCTTTATTATATTTTCCTATTTTGTGAAACGTTTATCTGTTTTTACAGTGAATACCAGGAGTAATTTTGAAGAAAATGTTTGATTCATTCCAAAATGTATCAGATTTTTTTACCTTCTAATTTTTTTTACTAGAAGGAATTACAAAATTGCTAATGCTCCATCTTGTAAAAATTTACCTACTAAACAATTTCTCCCACATTTTTCTATACCTCACACTACATCTAAAACAATCTGTATTCCTCACTAAGCAAGCACTGTATACAGCTTCATATTACAAACATAAAATTATTTAATGTCACAAGCAGCCCTAATTTTAATAACATATTTTTCTGGATTACTGGGAATGTACTGACGAAATCAAAATTCGCCACTAAATGTCCCAAATTAAATTGTAACATTCTCATAAGTAACAAATGCATAATTTAAATTGCCAGACAAGGGCAAAAATATGTTTCTAATTGGTGATAGTTTATCATCAGATTTATTTGGCGCATCCGTTCAGCATCATCACGTCACATGAAAACTGTGTGAACCTATTTCTGTCAGTAGATTTATTAAATATCGGACAACAATCATTTTAATTGGGTAAATTGACTATTTCCTTACTTCATTTGTAAATTGAACGAAGTATCAACGTTTTACTTCTGTAAGATATTTTTGTCCCTTCCTTCCATTTTAGGAAAAATACATATAACTCTAAAAGACACTAAAAGAACATTCTTCAAAATTTTCATGGTTCTTCTGTTTAGTTTTGTCCTCTAGTCACAAAATAATGCATCACTTTCGGCAAAAAATAAATAAAAAATAAAAAAATTCAGGGGAATTCACACGAAATGTTTTTTGTATCACTTGTGCCTACATTGGTATTCAGTGGGAGAACTAGAAACAAATGTCAAATTTTTACTTATAGAGGAAGATTGGGTAGCCCCGGACACTTGGCTAAATTGCAAATAAAAAACATATGAATGAAATTTCTGTCTTTATTTTATACTGAAAATAAAGACAGAATTATACTTTAAATGAAAAATATACTTTATTTTATACTTAAAATAAAATTACGAACATCTTTAATGATTTTAATTAAACATTGCTAATAATATCGAATTATTTAACGAAATATACTGAAAATAGTTTGGCCTTATTTTTTTTGGCATCACAAGAAATGGCGGGTAGTCACGGACATATTAATCAATGGTGTCCCAACCATTTTTTGGCCTTACAAAAATCACAATTTTAATAAAAATCCGATGCATCTACATAAACACAATCTTAATGGGCAAAGTCTTTGCATTCCTGGCGCTGAATACAGTCTTCTTAAAATGTTTCTCCGCATATGATGCATTCTGTCTCGTTTTGTCGAATATTTATTGACGAAAACAAAACACTCACTCACGACTAACTTACTAGACGCCGACGTTGCAATTAAACTGTATTTGTTTCGACTCCAGAGGGCGTTCATTTACAATAACTCTTTATATAGGCAACACTTTGAATTTCTTAGAAATTGAAATGTCTGTGGTTACCTGCCGTGCGCGGCTACCCGACTTTCCCCTACACCTATATTACGGTTTATTGTCGCGCAGTCAATCATTATATGAACAATTTCAATTTTCTTTTTAAATTTTTCGAAAATGCACTTTTAGCACAGCAAAACGGCAAACACGCATTCTGGTTAATGTTGACCCGATGGTTGTAGAAGGGTTCTATGTTTCAATGATAACTTGCGAGTTGAGGGTTAGTGAGGAATTCCTGCGTATCCATTCATTCTCTTCTGACATTGAAATTAACAAACTTTTTCAGAAGTGGCTCGATCAATAACGATGTAAATTACCTAAAAGTAGATCATGCTAAGATAGAAGAAATAACGTGGAGTGACTTTTTTTTTTAATCCGCTCGAAGCCTTTGCATTTAAAGTTGAAATATCCATTGCAAAGCTTGCGGGCGATTTCAAAAAATAAATTTCCCGCAAAATTTTGAGTTTAGAAATTTTTTACATATAATTGTCCGTAGTAATACTGCAAGTCGTTTTCTTCATATATATCAGACACGAGCTGTTTTTTTTTCCTTTTTTCTTTGAGTAAAACTTTAAATGTAATTCAAATAAGAGTAAAACTTTTATTTGAATTACATTTAAAGTTACATGGATCATTTCTAAGAGGGGAGAGGGGATTATTAAAGACATTTTTGAAGCACGAAGGAGTGATTTTACTGCAAACTCTGTATTCCTTTTTTTAAAGAACATTTCACGAATTTCGTTCACTGATACAATTTGACTGAAACATTAGTAGTATTTTTTCCTACATTACTTTTTAAAAGATTTTTAGTTTGGTATTATCATAAGAGGTATTTCAAGCTGTTTTACTGTAAATTCTCTAAACTTCTTAGGCACAAGCTAATCTGTTGTGCATCAGTTGGGAATCCTTGATTTATCCGAGTATTTTTATTTTCTGCTATTTGTATAATTGTTAACATGTGTAATGGTTAACATGTCGTAACACATCGTATAATTGTTAACATGTTATCTGTATTAAAACGCAAAAACGTGTCCGACTGTAATACTGACATCTAAACGATTTAACAACAGCCTGCAATATCCACTTTAATTTTACAGCTATATAAATTGTTTCTAAATATCGCACAATTTCAACTTTTATACCATCGAAAACAGGTACATTAAAATATACATTGTTGGAAACTTTCACTTATTTTAATGGTCATCGTATATATTATTTCTCCCGTCAATATTCCTTTTTCTAAGAAAATACGAAATTCAGAACGACGAATGAGACACCATATGAAAGGATTTTGAACGGGCTTCTGACAAAGTGCACTTACGTTTTCCTTAAACATGTTTTTTGATTAAAATTTGATGATAATTAAAAGATAAATCGGCTTTGTTTTCATAGATGAAATGAAAGGTTTTCCTCAAATTAATGTTGCCACAAAAATAAAATTCCGTTCTATATCACGCTGAACAATGGATTATAAAAAAAAATTGCACAAAAAAGCACGAAGTAAAGAGGGAATCTGTGACTAAGAAGTTAAAATGTAACATCTCCACACGTGATTATTTTATATTTATGATTCAAAGTAAAACTGAAATTGCAATGTTAAAGAGAAAAAGACACCATAGATTCCCCCATTTTTTTTCGATGCAGATGATCTCATCCTCTAATGCAGTTAAAATCAGATTATTATTTTTTTTTCTCGCGTGTTTTTTAAGTTAGATGGAATAAATAAGCTGATATTATGGCCTGAATAATGTTAGGGAACATATATCATAGACGCACCGGGTTGGTGCAATTTTTTTGTGGTGCTATGTTGGCGAGAAAACACCATTTTCGAATACCATATAGGCCTAACTTGCGAAAACATGTTAGTTTTATTTTATAATAATATTGTATTATAATTTTATTTTAAAACATACCCATTTAATTTTATTATTACACACAGTTTTATTTAACACACACATTATTTTTACTAGACATATATTAAATTATATCTATTAATTATTTTTATATTATTTTATTTTTAATTTATTTACATACACATTTCTTTTTATTATAAAATATAAATTTGCCATACGAAGCAAAAATGTCACCAGGTTACCCCGCGAAGCAAAATATCGACATTTTAACCCCAAAAAGAAAAACCCAGTGCGTTTGCGACATCTGTACGAATGTACTTTACAGGTAGTTAAACTCTTAACGTTTCTTTACAAGGTTAAATTTATATATAAAATATAATACAATGCTAAAAAATTTTGGATTGAAGTGCAAAATCCTCGCACGAGTCCACTGGTATATATTATTTCTGTTGTCAACATCCCTGTTTCTATGCATCTACAAAAGGCACTGCAATGAATGAGGTATCACATAAAAGGTTTCTGAACCGCCGTCTGACATAGTACATTCACATTTCGTTAAAACAGGTTTTTTTTAATTAAAAATTGCAGTTAATTAAAAAATTAATTCAGCATTGTTTTCATAAATAAAATGAAAGTTTTGTTACTACAAAATTAAAGTATCACTTTATCGTTCTCAACAATGAATATAAAAAATAAATTAATTGGTTCAAGAAATGTAAAGTGGGACGTCTCACACGGGTTTATTATATATTTATGATTTAAAAAGCGAAATTGAAATTCAAATGCTTAGAAGAAAGAGACACCCTCGATCGATGGAAGCAATGGACTTTAATGTGTAGCCTAAAATGTATGCTTTGTTATATTAAATTCATTTTTTTAAATATGTATGCAATTTATTACTCTGTCTACTGTTTTTTACGAAGCGGATGACACCATCTTCTAATGCAGTTATAATACGATTGTTATTATTATTATTATTATTATTTTGTCGCGCTTGCCGTTTGGTACAATCGATTAGTTTTTACGATAGGTTTGGTGGAATAAATGAGATGATAATCAGACTATTCTACAGTTGTTTGCAGATATTTTAACCTTAATGTTCTTTAGAAGTTCACATCTTCATCTAAAATTACTAGATATTGCTAAAATATATTGAACTGCAGTTTGAATCCGCGCACGGGCCCACAGGTATATATATATATATATATATATATATATATATACATATATATATATATATATATATATATATATATATATATATATATATATATATATATATATATATATATATATATATATATATATATATATATATATATATATATGTATGTGTGTGTGTGTGTGTGTGTGGGATTATGATAACCAATATGTAGTTTCACTACAACAGAAGATTCTTCAAATATAATATAAACAGATAGGTTTAATAAAATAACAGCATATACAACTGAAGATTCAAATACAAATATCAAACAGTATTAATATTTATGAACGTACCAACTTCCGTATTTTAATATAAACATTTGCAAGCTTCCCTGAGCATTGCGTCAAAAATCCATCAACATCTATGGCTCAAATCTATGGAACAACTGCTCGTGCTGGCGAGCTTTTCTTGGTCTTGCGTGATCATCGTTTTTATCACTGCTCGTGAAAAGTAATAATTCATTGAGTTCATATTATTGTTGCTGTTACTTCTAATAATTCCCACATATATATAAATTTTTATTCAAGATTTTTTTAAATCAACAATGAACATTTATTTTCTAGTGTTAACTGTACCATAAACTAGTATCCGTAAGTGCGGAATGTTGGAGTGTCGAGTTGCCCAAAATAAAGAAATACAATTGCTTATTCTTTAGTTGTATAGAACTTAGTTTGCATTAATAACTTTTGAATCTTGTTTTCAAGTGTTTACTCAGTCGTCAGTTGCCTAAGCTAATGATCAGCCTGTAATCCTATTCTATTGGCAACTTCCTCCATCCTTTTAGTTTGGTCAATCCTATGCTTTACGAAACATACCTGTAAGCATATCCTCCAAAAAATGACTCTCTAATTGCGAAATAATCTGCTCCAAGAAACAACTTTTTTGGACCAATCTCCACAACAATTAAACCCTTCACTCTCAGAAATAAAACACTCAATTTTGCCGATTCGGCAATCCAACGGTCTAATTTCTTTATTTTTGACAATCATTTCGTCAGAGAGTCACGTGGTTTTTGACGCAACGCGAATCCTCAAATATCTTACGAAACTGTTTCCTCAATGTCAAAAATAAAACTCTCACTTTTGACGATTTAGCAATTCTTGAGTTATATTTCATAATTTTTGACAGTCATTTCCTCTCAAAATTAAGTAATTTTTAATGAAATGGAAAATCTTAAATATTTGACGAAAATGTTTCCCCATTTACGGCCAGATTATTTTTGTTGTTACAAAATCGTTCAAAAATAAATAAATAAATAAATAACACGAAAGTACCAAATTTACAATATATTAATGAAAACAGAAACAAAAATATTTCATCCTTGGGGGCCGCTATAACACGAAAGTACCACATTTCCACTTTATTTTTCATATCTGATAATTTGCGTCTATCCTTTTTTTTTTTAAACTTTAACATTTTTGAAACTATTTTATGCATTTCTATTGCCTATTCAAAGATAAATTTTTCTAAAGATGCTTAAAAACGCTTAAGAAATTCTTACGGTTAAAATAGTAAAATGCGAACATCATTTGGTCCATTTTCGATCGAAAGCAACATCTATTTTCCCAATGGTTAAAAAAAAATAATAATTTAAGAAATATATTCATATAACAATCAAATTTAAAATATGCATAACTGATACCTTTCACCTCGTAAACGTGTTAAAATCTTATCATCTAAAATTGATGAACTCTCCTCCCAATATGCACATCAAAATTTATTATTTCTGACCAACAAATTAACTAGAACAAATTCTAATCCTTCATTGAAGAAAATAAATTTCTCTAATAAATTATATTAATCAAGCCATACTCTAATTATTTATTAACCATAGAAAAACCATAATAATAATCTAGTCTTATTAATTATAACATGCAGAAATTACAACAGCACTGATAAAATACTTCTAAAAATATAAACACACATCAACATCCCATAGGTACATTTAAAATCAAATTCATTCAAGGTCCCACTGGCGTAGGACGCAGAACAGCGGTCTCCCACACCGAAGATCGC
The DNA here is from genome assembly GCA_963931845.1 of Maratus michaelseni. NCBI lineage: Eukaryota > Metazoa > Arthropoda > Arachnida > Araneae > Salticidae > Maratus > Maratus michaelseni. Next base: position 198,366,239 of record OZ007593.1, on the reverse strand, counting down.
GTGTTCGAACCCCGTTGAAGACTTGAGAAATGTGTCTTACTTTTTACCCCTGTCAATTACAAATGCTTCTAAAATTGTCAATAGATGGCGGCACCATCAATCTTTTTTGTACTTTCTTTCGAACAAGCAATTTGACGAAATTAATTTCCTCACTATTTTGAGGAAAGAAATTTACTCGATTTGACGAAATATTCGATCGGAGCATTTCCCAGGAAACATTTTCGTCAAAAACGAAGAAAATTTCGTGGAATTTGAGTATCCATTTCTAACAGTGTTTTAGTAGTTTATCTTAAATGCAACATAGATTATCAGCGTCAAATATTTTTTCCGTTCCAAGATTTAGTAATAGCTGTAACAGGAAACATTCATTCACTTAAAAATGGACCATGGTATACATCAAATTTAACCATTAATGCTTAAAAATACAATGGAGTCCAGACTTCTGGGGCGTAGACAATATCTTCCATCGTACCAAATGCATCATTTACCATTCACATACCATTCCAATTATTCCTAGCATGACTCTGCGCATGACGACTTTCGGGAAATTTAGCTTGAAGACACAATGTTCATTTTTCGCACACGAACGTTAAACAAACCAACAGTTTCAGTTTAAAGTGGATCCTTAACTCAAAAGAAATCGATATTCGAACCCAGAAACTATATTTTAACAGCCAATGGATTTATTTCTAGACAAAACAGATAGGTTTGTCTAACATGATAGTGTGTTTCTTTATTTTTTGTACGTATTCTATCCCTTTAACCCTTTCAGGGGCAAAGTACTTCTGTTGCTAAAATGTTGAAATGATTGATTGACACCGGGATTTACAAACAAATTTATCTGAAAATAAGCAAAAGCTTTTCTATACGTACATTACAAAAGGAAAATTGTAGTTCAAAATCCTGTTGTCAATGTGGTATTTTGGAAATAAAATTAAGTGGGATATATTATATCCCACCGCCCTTCAAGGTGTTAAAACCGGATGAGGGAATTTTCGGAGCGAGAAAATATTTTTGTAAATTATGGTAAATATATTTTTAAAATTTCAACCATTTTTATAATCTGTATTTTTAATTATCACAAACATTTAGGGTTGTATTAGTTGCCATAAAGCCACAAGTTACAAAAAATTCTATCTCGCACGATCATGTGTCTTTGGTCTTAAAGGTCTATAATTTCTAACAACCCAAGTCGCACGGTTTGTTGGCAAATTGTTAGCAGTTGGGAAACCGTTAGGAAATGGTAGGATTCATAACGAGAGGGATGGCAAATAGTTGGGAAATGGTAGGTGCAGAGTTTCCTCTATTTTTAGCATATCTGAGCAGGATTATGAACAATTGAATGGTTGGACAACATTTGAGTCTTTGTTCGCAAACGGTACTTTAGTTAATGGTACGTCAAGGCGGAAATTTCTTAAAGTGGGTCAACGTGGAACACCTACCAAACGTTAGCCCTACCATTGTGCTACTGTAAAATTTTATGTTCACCTAAACTGTACCTCAAATCTAGAAAATCCTATTTGTTCATATAAAAATCGATATATTTGTTAAAAAAACATTCAATAACGTTAACTGTTTTTTAAAAACTGGATTTAAAGGTTTTTTTTTTTTTTTTTAATAAGGAAAATTTTGATTTTCAAATATTAATATCATTTTATTTCTCCAGAATATAATGAATTTTCTTATAATCAAGATATTATTTCCTTGTATTCAAAATAAGAATATGAATAAAGTAATTTTTCGTGAAACTATTAAAGCATAATTTTAAAGGAATTAACTATTTCTGTGCAAAACTTATATATGTATCAAATATATTTATTTAAATTTTAAATCTTAGTCATAAATTTCGTGTTGTGTGAATTATTGACTAAGACTTGTTCAAATTATTTTGGAATACATTCAAGTATTAAGATATTTAAACCATTTAATTTTATAAATTTTACTTGCAATACCTTAACAAAATTTATATGAAAGTCTGTCATTTCAGTTTATGTAACAGCATTAGAGAAGAAATTGAAAGATATTTGCAAAGTTTTTCCGAAAGATTATTGATAAATACTCTTCGCAATAATTTATTTCTTACGAATTAGAACTTGCTAAAATATCATATTTTTGGTGCGGTATAAAGCATTTTAATATTCATTAAATCTTGAGATAGGATTTTTAGTAATGAGAGAATAAATGAAATATTACCATTCTTGATTAATTTCGCAGCAAATATTATTTTATTGATAACACACGTATTATTGTTGATTTGTAAATCTTCTTATAAAATGTGAGTTTAACTTTTTCTGTTTAACTTTTTATATTTTCATAAAGCAAATATATTTTAAACTACGCTTTACACTTTATTCATTATTTACCCGTTGTTTTAGATAAAAATATTTAAAAAAATGTTTTCGGTAGAATTCTATGTTGTTTAATGAAGCGGCTATTGAGGAATCATTTAAAGTGTTTTTCAGAAAGTTTTCATGCGATAATGTACTAGGACTTCCCTCAAAGGGATTAGTCTGAGTGATATTGCTGAGAACATAGGGGCAAATTAAATGATAAAATTACAAAATATCATATATAAATTCATATACACTGTTAAAAAATAGAAAAGAAGTACCGTTCATCAGATGTGTTGTCATAATTTTTTTTTAACATGTGGCAAAGAATCTTATTTTCTTAAGCGCGTATTGCGCAAAACATGAAAAAAAAAAACGCCGGATCTTTTAAAACGCCTATTGTCTATCTCTGCGCCTATTGCGTATTACTAAAACGCGTATTGCGTAAAACTTGAAAAAAAAAAAAAAAAAAAAAAAAAAAAAAAAAAAAAAAACGCCAGATCTTTTAAAACGCCAAGCTTTTTAAAGTTACGTAATTGGATTTGCAGCCAACAGATTATTTTATCAAGCGTGGCTTAACGCAAATTTAATTTCATTGTTGCACCTTTTTTTGTGTGTGAATTTAAAATTTTTCTTCCTTGATTATGTATTTATTATTTATATAACTGTTTATAGAAACTCTTACACTTCAAACCATATTGATAGCATGCTTTGCTACAAACCAGATTGCAAAACTATAGTCTAAATTACTATTAAAGTGTACAAAAAATCTTTCGATGACTTCTGTAAAATAACTTTTACATTAAATCTCCATATCGGCACAATTGAAAAATTATATATATTTCAAAGTTAAGCTTAACAGATACTTCTTGATTATTCTCTAGGAGGCTCTGCCCCCTGCACCTTTACTGCGCCAATCCGCAGACTTTTCTTTTGCCTGTCTGTCTTTATCTGCACAATCTGTCTGTTTCCCTATCCGTTCTTCTGGCCGTCTCACTAACCGATTGTCTATCTCTCTACACGTCTCGCTACCTGTCTCTATATTTCTCTACCGGTCTCTATACCCGTTAATCTATTTCTCTAACCGTCTGTCTATCCGTCTTTCTACTTGTATGTCTAGCTGTGTCTCTATCCACTTCGCTACCCATTTGTTTATCTGTCTCACAACTTGTCTATCTGTCTCTCTACCCGTCTGGCTATACGCCTTCTCTACCCATCTTCTTACCCATCTCCGTACCCATCTACTGTCTCTCTACTAGTCTGTGTACCCGTCTCACTATCCGTCTGTTTTTGTACCCGATTCGCTACCAATCTAATTACCCGTCAGTCAACTCGTCTCTATACTCATCTCTCTACTCGTCTCTTTATCTACCACGCTACACGTATCGCAACCTTTCTCGCTACATTCCTGTCTACCGGCGTCGCTACCCGTCTCGTGACCCATCTCTCTACCCCTCTTTCAACTCTCTTTTTACCTTTCCATCTAGCCGTTTGTCTATTCGTTTCGCTACCCGTGAGCCTACCTATGTCGCTACTCGTCTCTCTACCCGTCTGTCTACCCGTTTGTTTACTCGTCTTTCTTCCTCTAGCCACCTCTTCCCAATATTTAAACAATTCATTTAATATACAGAAGCCGTTTATCAGTTATTAAATGCAAACAGAACTAAATTATCTATTAAGTGTAATCAGATGCAATTTTTTTTAATACATTCATAAACCTGAATAATAATTCATCAGTTTTGTGTTCATAGTTGATTATATCATTGGACAGTAAATCTCAACTTCTTAAACCTGAATTGTCTCAAGCTTTTTAAAAAAACCACAAGGTCTCTTTAACTGCAAAGTACGCTAAGGGCTATATTAGCTACGTGCTATTAAGTTAAGTGAAAGTTTCGTTATCGCGTTTGCAGCCAATTGCTTATGTCAGAAAGCGTGGCTTAACGCCATTTTAAATTTATTACTGTAACTTTCTTTTTTTTTTCTTTTCTTTTTTTTGGGGGGGTGGGGTGGGGGTGGTAGGGGGCGAGCGTTTCAAATATATACATTTAAATTAAAACTTTTGCCTCCATGTCATTAGTGTTGTTTGTATTATTGACTAATACCTTGTAGAGCGAGCTTCATTTGAAACAAATGTAAAAGACTTCTACAGTTTTTTCAGGAGAAACTTTAGTAATTGGGCACAAAGCCAATCGGAGAATTTAATATCATTATTGTAACTCTTATAGAGTTAAAGCAATATTGTTCCTAGCTTTACTATTGTTTGAAACCAGCCTTGCCTGTGTATCTGAATGTGGAAGAGTTTCGTATCCTATGTCGGTTGGCGAAAAAATATTTAAAATGGTGCCAAAAGGTAGTTTTAGCATCTTACAAAAATTTTCAAGAGAGCGGTAAAACATGTTTTTCAAATATTTACAAACATACGTTTATTAAAGCATGTTTTTGCACCATCTTAACAATTTAAGCACGATGCTAAAATAAAATTTTATCGCCATATTCGATATTTTAATAAGTAATGAAAATACATAAACAAACATATTTAACAAACTTAAGAGGCATTTTTGTGATAAATAATTGTTATTGTCAGGGGGAAAATTGTAAACAATTAATAAACGGCTAGTAAATAATAAATAGCATTAAAAATCTAAAAATGGAGAAGTGGTCTCTGTATAAAAATGCTTGATATATGTAAATCTTTTTTTATTTTTTAATATTTCCGAAGGCACAGATAAAAAGGTAAAAATCTCTTTTCCAAATGCCAAATAGAAAATATACAAAATAGAATGCAAATATACAAAATAGAAAAATATCTGCAAAAAAATATATTTACATAATAAGATTTAGAAAAAGTAAGCCAAATCCTGCAGATCCCAACAATCACATCGAAAAACTTATCACCAAAAAAGAACTCGCCAAATCTTACGGCACAGGAGATGGATTTTTCCCTCTGAAGGCAGAATATTAGTTTTTTTCGTGTACGATGGGTGATTATAATATAATTGTTCACATACTGCATACCGTTTGATGTATTGTTACTTTTATGTTATCCTGGGCGCAGTTGATAAATCGCCAAATATTGTTCCTATAACATTTTCATATTGAATTCATTTCATTTAAATATAAATCTTTCACTCACTTAATTTAAAATACATGCCTTTCATTAATTCCATTTAAAATGCTATAAGGAGAAAAAAAATAATACCATAAATCGAAACCTTTTATTTAAACACCAAATATATTTTTTTTAATTTACACACGCGAAATAATAAAAGCTGCTATTGCAGAGATTTGCGCCAAATCTCTAATACCAAGTCTACCAAGTTGTTGCGGGGTTTTTCTTTCAAACAGAAAAAAATCCAGATTAATTTTCGATTTCTACTAAATTGAAATATATTTTATTGTGCTGAATATTAGTGCGTGCATATTTTTTTGCTCCATGTACTCCATGAACTTTTCAATTCTGATTGTCTACGAAAATCTCCCGCCGGTGAAAATGACGTACGCACAAAATTTTCGTGACGTATGTACTTTAATTCTGCTTTTTTATCTATTTTTTTAACATTATTTCCAAACGGTTTGACATTTATTCTTGGTAATACATACACGTCGTTGTCACCTTTATGGGTACCTGCTGTAAAAATTTGAAGGAAATCCGTTAAATATTTTTTTGAGTTATGCTTGACGAAAAGTTTTAATATCCATCGTAGCTATATATGAGGCAAAGTAATACTGCACTGTGTATGAGTCTTCGTTGCACTCAGACAATTATATTACGTAAGTTTTGTCCTGTTGTTTGTTTCTTAGCACACAGACACGAAATTTCATACATATAAATGTATATTTGTCTTTAATATATTTGTCTTATTAATGTATATTTGTCCATTACACATGCATGGATCTAGCAAACATATAAGTTTAGTTTGGTTCATTATAGGGCAAACAGTTGATGATAAATTTTCATTCTGGTAGGTATTCTGCAAATGTGATACTATGAATTTTCCACAGAATAATAATTAATTTTCCACGAAAACTCTTCTCTGTCGAAAAAATTATGCTAGTTGCTTCTGAGATCAGGAACTTGTACGCCCTTCAATATATGTAATTTTTTCTTGCCTTCGAATCTGTTTTTACGATTATTATTTGCTGTTGATTTTGTGTTTGTTAATTCTATTTCATCCGCATTTTAAATTTGAAAAAAATATTTTTTTAATACAAGTAAAGGAAAGAAATTTTATCCCTTTAAACCGGAAAACTCAGTCAAAATATACAGCAGTGTCTGGCTGCTCTCTTTATGAAGATAGTTTAAGACTACAAGGATTGTGTGTAAGCTTCTAACTTTTGTGAATGAACGAGCGTATCCTGTCTTTTTTCTTATTTCAGCTACTATGAATCAATCTTTGAATCTGATCGTCGCGATTATTTTACTCAGTGATATGCTAATTAGATGTCTGTGGTCGGCGTTTTTGTACAAATATGGGACTAGATGTTTGATTCGGATAATTTTGTCGCGTTCTAACCCTCGTGTAAACTTGAGAAATTCTTCAGATCTTTATTCAAACTTCGTGTCATTTGCCGTGACGTTTGACTTAGATTGCGAGTGGAATTAGATTCTGCAGCCTAGAAGTATGCATTTTGGTAAGGTTCATTGTTTATTCCTCTTATTACTTCAAATAAAGTGAATTTAGAGTCCACAGGATTCCACCTATTGAGTGACAATGCCATACATTAAATTGCTATTTTTTATATTATTTTCAGGACTATTAAGGATATTTTTCGTAGCACATTTTCTTAAATATGATTAGACTGGCTATCGTGTTTGAAGTAGACTTAGAAAATTGGAATTTATTGGAGTTAACCCCCAACTCATCATTCGTTAGTTCAGTACTTGCTCGTTAATGTTGATCTTCGTTAACCTAAATGCCCAGCCCCACGAGATTGATCTGTTTATAATTGGCTTTAAATAAATTTGTTTTATCTTATTTATTGTCTCATGCGTACTCATGTATGGGACGGGTCAGATGGGCTCCCTACAAGTAATTCATCGTCAGATTGAGAATCATGAAAATTCATCTAAGTAGAGTGCAATAAGTTATTTATTTCCGATATAAATTATTGTCCACGATTTGAATTATTCTTAAATATTTTGCAAGACTGAGTACCGAACGTTTACGGATAACCATTTCGAGATTGACTGGGAATTTATGTGTTTATTAAAACAATATAGAAATATTACGAAATAAAATATTTTAATTCAGGAAATTTGAAAATGTGATGTTTTCTTGACACAAATTGCACCAATAGCATTTTTTTTCTTCAATAGCAACTTATATTTTATCTGTGTAAATTAGAATTATTACTATGATGTTGGAATTAAATATTTTGTATATAATGTAATATATGTATTTTAAATGTAAGTTATATATTTTAAATGAAGTGAATGCAATACGAATGGTGACGAGGAGAACAATATTTGTTGATTTATCACTTGCATCCAGCTTACATAAATGTACCGAAATTTTATCAAATGTTACGCTCTTAATTTTGGAATGCCAGCAGCTATACTGATAAACATTGTATCTAACTATCGCATATGACTTTGCTTACAGTGCAGTTTACCATTAAAATTAGAAGTTCGCTTTTGTATCTAGAAATATCTGGAAGACACAAAACAGCAGTCAATTAAAAAGTTGAAGAGCATCATATATTTAAAAAAAAGATTCCTTGCACACATAAATACTAAGAATTGAATACGTAAAACACTCATTTTTTTGTTCTCGATTTCCACAACTACAGCGTAGGAAAACGAACGAAGTAAATACTTTGAAAATGGTACAATATTTTCAAATGTTTAAAATTATTTTGAAGTCATGATCTAGTTAGATGCATTGTTTGAATGTTGAATGTTCTGAAAGAATGTCGAAAGTGTGAGAATCTGCTCTTGCCTGTACTTCATATTTTCTTCTCAGGAGGTTGTCCTCCCGAATTTTCAATGCCAATGGGAAACTGTGGCAAGGTGCTGTTGGCTAGGGGTCATTTCTTAGGGGCTTATTACCTTTCGTCATTAAGTTCTCTTGGTCTTAAATGGATGTAACTTAAAGTGTATGTTTAACATATGAAATTTTGTTTACGGCCTGGATTGAACTTTTGACCTGTTAAGTGAAGATCGCCATAAACATATATTTCTTGACATGCTGCAATTAACTACTGTTGAAAACTGTCTAAAGTTCGGATCACTGGCGACATAATTGAATTATTGGGTTTTATTACCTGGAAATGGCTTTGTAGTTAGTCTGTCGATTCCCTGTGATATAAATTTGCCAGTTGATGAATATAATTAATTAAGTTAATTAAAATACATTAGATGGATATTGGCATGTTATTTTACGCTGTAAAAAACACACACATACATATATATATAATATTAAGTTGTAGGTACAAAATAATTTGAAATATAAAATATTATTGTCTTTCTGTATACTGTTCTATTTTATTTTACTTGATGTTTTATTAAACTTTATGAGTTTGCCTTAGCGAATTCTGTGTTGTAGAACGCCCTAGCAAGTCTATTTAAATTTACTTTTAAATTAGTGACAAATAGAGCTTGGAAGGTGTGTATATCAAACCAATTGCGAGTAAATCTCTTTTAAAAACGACGCCGGATACGAAGGATTCAGTCAGCCACATTTAAATAGACAGAAATAATTGAAAATTACTTATTAAAAAAAATCAAACTGATATATATTTTAATCATGCAAAAGAGTGTTTGAATTAATTACATTTCTCTGTATTGGTTCTAATTATAATTAATGTTCTAAAACGTTTCTAATGCGCATTTGTTTTTAGTTGTTGGAAATGAACAGTGTAAGTTAAAAAATATTCAGAATAAGATCGGGAATAATATTATATCAGTTTGATTATCCTATGATTAATTGAAGAAATGTTGACTTCTTAATTTTGTAATGATCACACAGACAAAATTGGTTAGTTAGAATAATTTTCCTTTTGTCGCTACACGATAGTTTAAAGAATATAAATACATGTGTCTTTAAATTTGAATGCGCTATGTTTAATTTAAAATTAGACTTTCTGATTATTACGCTATATACAACGATACGAATGTGTGAGATAGACGATAATATTTCGTAAACCCAAAACACATTCATAGATTCTTATGTACTTCTCACATTAAAAAATACAATTTTTTAGGCAAAAAAGAAAATGTACACACATGTTTCCAATAAATTTTTAAATCCATCATAATTCCTAAGTTCTTGAACGTAGAACTCAAAGAACTCCCAGTTTTAAATTCTTTTAATCACAATTTAGTCTTGTTAAAATATATATACCAAAATGAATTGCAAACTACGAATAAAAAACTGCAGATTATTTATTTTCAGAATGTTTTTTGAATTGTTTTTAATGAACCGTGTTTCTGGAATTTTAAACTACATTTGAGGTTTTACATTATCTCTATATGTGTAATACTTTATTTATAATTTTTTTCTTTCTTTTTTTTACAATTTTGTTAACATATTGTCGTTTTAATGAACGGGTAATTGTTATATGCTCTCATTTTTATTGAAGAAAAAGCATTTAAAATGGTACGAAAAATTGGTTAATTTATCATTTTCCTTTATTATAATTCAGTTATTTTTTGCCATACATATTTGGACTTTTTGTTTTATAATGAAACAAGATGGAATATTTTGTAATTGGCTACGTTTGTCTAAGGGCTCTTATAAAACAAAAATAATAATAACTTTTGAAAATTTGTTGGTATTAATATTTCCTTAACGGAACGTTATTTCCAATTTTTTATTTTTTGTAAGTACGTTTGCATTTTGAATTGTTTTCTAACACACACACACAAAAAACACACACACACACGAGCTTCAATGAGATATTCTGAATATATTATTATATTTCCTTTGAGTGGAAAAATACGAGGAAATTTCATCTAAAATTCAATGCTCAGTCTTTTTGAAAGTTTTCCGATTTTCTTTTTTTAGTGTAAAATATATCTATTATTTGAAGAAATACGATAAGCTCTGACCTTTTAGAAAAGGATAAAGGAAAAGTGGAATAAAGTCGATATTTGTAACGCTGAAATAAAAGTATAGTTGCCTTTCATGTCGGTGTATGTCTTATACTTGAAAGCATTAAGAAAGACTTATTAGCTTACCTATTGTATTGGTAATTACATTAAGCAAGGCAGTAAAGAAATAAAATATATACATACATAAATAATATTTTGATTTATAATGCTGTAAACGTCTGTATTCATGAGAATTGAAAACTTTTGTAATTATAAAATATATATTCATACCCTCAATAACATATGATTCAATCATTAGTTTTATAATATTTGTTTAATCAAACAAACCAATATTAAAAATACATGTTAAACAATATCCATTTCTAGGACACAATGAATAATATTTTACTTTTAACTAATATTTAACGTTATGAAACAGAACTTTAGTACATTGCCACGCAAAGAGGATAATTAAGAGACCTTTTTCAGGCGAACGTTAGTAGGAGAAGTAATAGTTAGATACAGGAACTAGTTTCAATTGCAACAATTTACCAGCGAAACTAAAAAACTTGCACACATTTCATGGCTTTTCCGACCTATATATGAAGGTTAAAGCAAGAAAAGGAAAAGAGACATGCAAATGGGGGAAATATGTACAGACAGATAGATAAACAAAGAAACAAAAAAATTTATTAACATTTAATTATTCTTAATGCATTTAATAATTTTCATTCACGTATTATTGATGTGCATTTTTAAAATTGAAGTTAAAATACTAATTTTGTATGCATAAAAGTTATTTTTCTGTGTTATATACTTACGAATACATACTTTAGTCAGAAAGAAGAAAAATTGTCTTATTTGCACATGGTTTAGGTACTTTGAAAATTATGACTTGTTTAATCGTTTCAACATACTCAACAAATCCTGTGCCCCCTTGGCTTGGTACAAAACCGTGATTATAATAAAAAATTGTTAAAGGATGGATTGTCTATTGTCTATTTCAGATGGATTGTCTATTTGGATGGATTGTCTATTTCAGATACATAATGCTTGTATGACATTTGCATACAATATAATTTAGTAACATTTCTTAAAAGTTATAAAATAATTATTCAACATGTTTTTATTATTATTTTTATTATTATTTTGCTTTGTGTAACAAATCAAACAGCTGTGATGAAGAGTGAAAACAGATTTCTTTTTTAGTTAAAGTAAAACAATCTTCTTATTAGACAGTCTTAAGATTAAAAAGATAAATTGGTTTTCTTAATCGTTCGCAAAGCAGGTGTCCAAATGGAAAGGTTCCAATGATATCTGGTATCGATATAATTTTCATCTATTTCATTTCTGAATATCAAAATGTTTTTTACACGTTTTCTGATTTTGCAATCAATATATTTTAAGAGATAAGCTAATATTTATAAGATTTTCTGATTTAAGATTACAATTGAAAATAAATTAAATATTAAAAAAATTTTGTAATAGATTAGCTGGAATTCGTAAAATATGTATTTATGAAAAAGTTAAAATAAATTTTTTCGCAGAATTTGGAAATTAAATTGTTTCTTTTTAAATGAAGTATATATTGGACGCTCATGTATATAATTCTATTTTCAAAATATGAATTATTTATACCTTTTTTTAATATATTAATAATTATTGATATATTTTTTTAAGATAAGATTGATTACAGTTAAAGAAAACAATGATAAAATGTGATTAATCATTAAGGAGATTTTTTTAGACCGCTGACCAGGCCCCTACCTGCCAGGCTTTTGCCTAGCTTAACGAGTTGATACTTGGCAACGGGGCGAGGATTCGCGTGCTCTCCGCTTGGCGAAGATGTGTTTGTTAAATCTATAGGCCGACGTGGTTTCAGTGCGTCTTGTTGCTTTAGATGCTTTTTCTTAGTTGGTCGGTTGCTAATTGATTTTTGATGAGGGGGTTCAGCACTGTGCAGTGCTGCGAAGTCATGCCGGACGGATGTGAGATGCTGGGATATTTACTATTTCATCGCTGCATCGGTCATACATACGTCATGCCATCACTATTCGAGTTGGTGTCGTAATTTAGAACCTTGATCTGGTGACGAGACCTTCACCAGACTAGGCAGCCCCCGAGGTGTAATTCACATGTAACTTAGAGGACTTTACACCCACGACGGATTGTACATGCACCGGAAGCTATTAGCGTACATGATTCATTAACTTGTCTTTGGGAAAATTCTTATGAAATAAGCAATTATTTATTTATATTTTACAACAGAAATATAGTCATTTTAATATTTTTCAATTCAATTATCAATTCGGTAATGTATTCCATTGTCTTAGTTGAAATGCATCTGATTAAATTATTTTTTAATGATGTACACTTTTGTCTGCATTAGAGTCCTGCACGGGTGGTGTTGTATCGGACCAGAAACCGAAGTTTCTGCTTAAAACAGAAACCTGACTTTAACACGACAAAAAAATTTGCAACCCAACCTTTCTCGAACATTAACCCAAAACAGAAATATTTAAACCCGAACCCGAACCAAGATTGAAGTGAAAGAAAATTTATATGTTAATGCAATTAAGGATAAATAGTCTAGAAATTTGTATCTAACATCAATTTTATCTTTTTTTACTATAAAAATTACCAAATATAAGCTTATCAATATTGAAATATATAGTTTTTATATTTGAAACATATTCAGGACTTTCTTTTGAAAAATCGGGTTAACTCGATCCCGATCCAAAACAGTCAAAACGCAACCCCATACTGACCGGAACCTGACCAGCAACGGAACAATATAGCGTTAAACCCAGCCCGATACGAACTGAGATTCCCGACGTGTTTGTTTGAAATCAGGATACCCTCCTCGATGTAGGATTCTGGTCTGCATAAATGTCAGCTTTTGAATAATAAAGGCAAATTCTAGTTTAAATGCTTCAAAAAGCATTTCCTATGAAAAGTTGTAAATAAATTTTAATAAATTTTGTTTGCAAATTACTAAAAGAAAAAAGGATGAAAAGATAAAAAGCAAAATATATGCCATATGACATTTCCCACGGGTTTTTAAACCTTCATCCTCTTAAAAAAAAAAAAAAAAAGACTATTCATCATACATTTTATAATTAACATTTTTCATAGAGTGTTATGACCTTTCTATCCATTGTTACGAGGGTCGCTGTGTTGTCACGACAGAAAATATAAGAAAATATAAAAAATATAAGAATGCTTTATTAAAGTATAATACTTTTTATTAACAAAAAATAATCAGGTTTCTTGATTATGATTTTAAATAGAAAATATATTTCAACTAATAGCCGTAAAACAATTGTCTTGAAATGAATGAGCTTGAAATATTTAGATTACGAACGTTCACTGTCCTAAGTGCAAATATTTTTATTGTTTAATTCAGTACAACACTGAAAACAAATTAATACCTCTACAAACTTCAACATTATTAAAGATATCAGCAAAATTCTCACATTTTATTTTTCATCTAAATACTTTTGAAAATTAACATAAATCTTTGAATAAATCTTTTCATTAAGAGATCCCTGATGTTAGATGAGACTTTTTTTCGAATTCAGACTCAAATTCATCTTACCATAGAGACTCATGTTACCATTCAATTCTGCTGGAGACAACAAAAACAAACCTAAGAGCTGTACTAACACAAGCTTCTTTTAGAGAAAAGCAACCGACAACGTCCTGAAGCATTTGTATTTACGTATTCTTCACACATGCAAAATTTAAAGAAGTTTGGAATATATTAATAATAGCTAAAATTCGTTTACAAACTAAACTTTAATTAATAATATTCACAACACTTCAAACTTACGGTTTCCACTAAAATTTGCCATTAACCAAAATTTTGCAAGTCGACTATCGATAAGGATCTCGACTTTGCAATTCCACTCTCGATCAAAAGAGTGTATTTATATATCGACGTACCTTCATATTTAAAAAGCACCATGCTAAACTATAGCGTATAGAAGATATAGTACGGCAACCTGTCAATTAAAAAGTGTTAAAGAATTGAATCCCATAAATGTCGAAGATTCTGAATGATTAATGTCGATGTTGAAGCATTACTGGAATGCCGAATAGACAGACTAAAAAAAAAAAAACTGTTATTCGTAATCGGTATCGTAACTCACTGTTGATCTGTCCAAAATATATTTACATCACAATCGACTGACAATAGGACTTCGCCAGTGTACTTCGAAGATTTGTAACACATCTTTTGTAACTCCATAATAAGACACCTCAATATGTATACATTCCACGAGTTAAAAATAAATCTTAAAATTTAGAAACATGCAGAGTTGCTTTCGTCTTTTATTCTAAAATAATAGGAAAAATGTATTTATATTTACTTTTTTAATTAATCTATATTATAAAAGAATAACACTTACGTGACTACACTGACGTCATATGTGCACTAGCGAGGCTAACGAAAAAAGACAGGCTACCGCGGTGCATTCCACTTATATTTTTTTTACAGACCGCTAGAATGACGTAATGCTATTTTCGTACACCTGCATTGGTGCATTCGAGCATCACGTGACTCCCGCGGTCTGTAAAAAAAGATACGTGTAAAGCACCGCGGTAGCCTTTCTTTTTTGTTAGACTCGTGCACTAGAGTCATCATTATTCTTAACGAGGCTAACGAAAAAGACAGGCTACCGCGGTGCATTCCACTTATATTTTTACAGACTGCTAGAGTGACGTGATGCTCTTTTCGTACACCTGCATTGGTGCATTCGAGCATCACGTGACTCCCACGGTCTGTAAAAAAAGATACGTGTAAAGCACCGCGGTAGCCTTTCTTTTTTGTTAGACTCGTGCACTAGAGTCATCATTATTCTTAACGAGGCTAACGAAAAAGACAGGCTACCGCGGTGCATTCCACTTATATTTTTACAGACTGCTAGAGTGACGTGATGCTCTTTTCGTACACCTGCATTGGTGCATTCGAGCATCACGTGACTCCCGCGGTCTGTAAAAAAAGATACGTGTAAAGCACCGCGGTAGCCTTTCTTTTTTGTTAGACTCGTGCACTAGAGTCATCATTATTCTTAACGAGGCTAACGAAAAAGACAGGCTACCGCGGTGCATTCCACTTATATTTTTACAGACTGCTAGAGTGACGTGATGCTCTTTTCGTACACCTGCATTGGTGCATTCGAGCATCACGTGACTCCCGCGGTCTGTAAAAAAAGATACGTGTAAAGCACCGCGGTAGCCTTTCTTTTTTGTTAGACTCGTGCACTAGAGTCATCATTATTCTTAACGAGGCTAACGAAAAAGACAGGCTACCGCGGTGCATTCCACTTATATTTTTACAGACTGCTACAGTGACGTGATGCTCTTTTCGTACACCTGCATTGGTGCATTCGAGCATCACGTGACTCCCACGGTCTGTAAAAAAAGATACGGGTAAAGCACCGCGGTAGCCTGTCTTTTCGTTAGCCTCGTATCCTTAATATATTACTTACTTTTAAAATTAGGGTGTATTGGGAGCGCGCATTCTTTGGCATAATTCTTTTATATATTTATTTTTTTAATTAACCGAATAACAAACTTTCTGATACTACTAATGTTCCAGTCTTTAAAAAATTAAATATGTATCGTATTCAATTCTCAATGAAATATATATAAATACGCTTCTTTCATATAAAAGGTACAGATGTTTTTCAAATGTTTTAACGTCAGCATTTTTCAAATTTCCTGAAAATATTAAGATGGTTAATATATAAGTAGAAAAATGAAGCTTTGGATTAACCATAATGATACAGAAAATACTGAGTTCTATTTTTGAATATGTATTGTGTTTGCTTCCATCTTTGAACTAAACGAGAAAAAATTACAGTTTATAACCACATAAAATATTTCTCTGATTGATCGTCTAATTTCGTGCACTTAAAAATTCTACAAATTTAGACTGTTATTTTTTCTCTAATCACGCATGATTTACATACAAATTATTATGTTTGTAATTCAGAAGAAAAATACTTTTTTTTATTAATGTATGCATATATGTATTATTTCATCAGAGCATATACAATTTATCATATAATATAAAAATATATATTATGTCAAAATAATTGCGTTTATGTATTTAAATAAACCATTTTGCTTAGAATTTTTTATTTTTTTACAAACCCGATAGATTAAAATTTACGAAAATCAAGGGATCGGATTGGGGCCTCCCGGGTCACAAAACTTACTAATTAAAAATTATTATCGATTTATTTTTTACATTTAATATGTATTTGTAGGTTGCCGATTAACTATAACATAAAGTATCATTTTACGATATCTATCAGCTATAAATTGAAATAATAAAGTTTTGAAATTTATTAAAAAATGTAATTTTAAGATGCATCTTCTATCTTAATTTCATATTTAATCTACACTGTTAAAAATCTTCAGCTTTTGCTGCAGAGTCACTCCACTGCTTTTATAGAATATCTCTATTTTGGCAAATGAAAATGCTCCATAATATAGTAAAGTAACCGTTTTCTCTAAAAGCGGTGGAGTGTGTCTGCAGTAAAAACTGAAGAATTTTAACAGTGTATAGACTTGATCAAAAGTTATGAAAACGCAATACTTTTAATATGTTCATTTCACTGAAATAAAAAATATTTTTTTTTTCTTCATTTTTGTTGCTTTTGATACACCATTTTTGATTTTTTGACTTTTGGAAATCTATATGGAATAAAAGTTAAAAGCAATTTACAAAACATTGCTACCTGAAAAATCTTTTTAATTAGCGGTGATCACATATTGAGATTTTGACGGTTTTACAAAATTTAAAGGTTTATAAAAATGTGGCATATATTGTACATAAAAAATAATAATTTACAAAATAATAATAATAATAATAATAACGAAAAAAAAATATATAAAAAATATCTGAAATGTACACTTTATTTTTTAATTATTGGACCATATCATTTTCGGAAATGTAACTGTATTTATGGAAAATCTGAGGGCTTTAAATTATACTGTAAAATTTGGCAAGAACTTTTTTTTTTTTTGAAATATTATATATTTTGAATGGAAAGCGCGTTGAGTATATTAAAGTATTAAAAAGGGTTTTTTGAACAAGTATTTTTTTAAAAAGGTTTTTTAAAAAGGGTTTTGTTAATATAAAAAAAGAGAAAAAAATATGTATTTATTATACCGAACTTGTCGTTTCCCTGGAAGGGGCTTAATAATTTTTTTCTGACTCTAAAATAACATTTCAGCATTACTTTTTCTATATGATCTGGATTTTGTTTAATCAGTCAAATGTATTGTGTCTCAGATAAATTTAATATTGATTTTACTAACATGTTCATGTTTTTTTCATATGATTTAACATTTTGAATTTAAGTTTTTTAACGCTCTGCTTGAAAGAATTAATACACGTCGAAACTTACGATTTACAAAATATATTTTTAAAATGTCTTTCGATATTTTATACCTTTGAAAGAACATATGTATTGAAGCTTGTAAAAATTGCTTTTTAAGAGGTATCATTTGATTTAGAATGTTTCAGGAAACTAAACATAGTATTTTATTTTTAAAGCTCTTGAGTTATAAGTATTATCGAAAGTGTATCAGTATGTTTCCATGAAATTTTTAAATATAATTTGACTAAGATAATCTAATAATAATCCAATTTTATTTATTTAGATTTTTAAAAAACGATGTTTAATGAAATATTGGAATAACTGTTTACTTATATTTGAATATACATATGATTATCTTGAGAAAGAAAGAATAAAAATTTCCAATCTAAGTAAAATTATTATCTATCTTTCTTATGATGTAAACAAAAAATTAACAATGTATCACGACCTGTGCTGTTGCTTTAGTTTTGATTAGCAGATTTCCTTTAAAGAAACTTATAAAACTGCATTTATGTTTTTCATGTATATCCAGTCCACACATAATATTTCAACATATGCACATTTTTTTCTAATTTTTATTTGATAGAAAAGACACGCTCATATTGGGATTCACTATATATTCGATTATATCAGATTCTTTGTTTTTTTGTTTATTTTATGTGCTATAACATTCATATAAATTGGCCAATCATGATCACAAATTTTGTGTGTGATGTACACAGAAGTACGTTAAGTTTTTAAAATATACCGAATCATGAATAGATTTTATCCATGAGCACGTAATATATATATATGTATATTTATCGCTGTATACCACGCGCTACAATCAATTTTTACAACGTTAGGATTTAAACTGAATGTGACTAATAATAAAAGGATTCCAGTAACCCATCCTATTTGCCGATCCAAACTGGCGCACTGTTAAAAATTTGCAGCAAACTCTCCAGTCATTGGACCGTTTTTATAGAAAACAGTTACATAACCATAATTTAACTTTATTCTCAGCATATTATTGCCCATATAATGGTCAGAATACAGTTATGTTACGGTTATGTAACCATTTTTTATAAAAATGGTCAAATGACTGGACAGTTTGCTGCAAATTTTAACTGTGCGTACAATAAGTAAATGTCTATGCATAAACATGTGAAACTGTTAAATGAAGATGGTTTTATTTTTTTCTTAAAATTTAATTGTTGCTTACACGTTCGCTACTTAATATCATGGAAATCCATTTTTACTCCATGAAATAGAGCAAAATACGTTTCTTTTAAAAAAATAAAAAACGTTTTTTCATCAATTTCTATAATAATAAAGAGAGAAGTTTGTGTGTGTTTCACTAAATTGATTGCTGAAAGTACATCTATAATATTTGGTAAGAAGGCGTCTTTATGTCTAAAGTTATGCACCTCGAAGCCTGTTTTTGGATTTTTTTTAGATAAAAAAAAAAAAAAATTGGAATATGATTTTTAGTTTTTCGCACCAGAGAGATAACATTGCAATTGTGTATTTAGAATTGAAAAATTAGCACCATTGTTGTAACTCTCATACAATTTAACACATTTGTGCCCGTATAATTATGATGACAACGGTACTGACCTGAACATTTGTGAATTATTTTGATATAGGTTGACTTTTAGGATTTATGAATGTTACTTCTAACGTGCGTAGTGACCTTTATTTATTTATTTATTTATTTATTTATTTATTTTGAAAGCGCGAACTGTTAGGTAGCCAAGTTACACCCATGCAGTATTTGTAACTTCTAAATCAATATCGATGTTATTTGTTTTTTTACCAGCAATTTACTTCACTGTTAAAAATTTGCAGCAAACTGTCCAGACATTTGACCGTTTTTGTAGAAAAAGTTTACATAACCGTAATTTAGCTATACTCTGACCATAAAATATGCAATAATACCGTCAGAATATAGTTAAATTACGGTTATGTAACGGTTTTCTACGCAAACGGTCAAATGGCTATACAGTTTGCTAACAGTGTTGTATAACACTTAAAAGAGTGATATATTCGAATGCGCGATATAACAAAGAACTCTCCGGTAGATTTTGTTACTGCCATGATTAAAGTCAAATTGTAAGGATAGCAAATCGGTACTGAGACGTAAACGACGATACTGAGAATTTTCTTCTTCATCATGTGGGTCGGCAGAAATCCCGCAATAATCCAAGTTTCTTTTGATTTGAAACCAAAGTGGGCATTGCCTACATAGCTTTACGCTGCCGAAAGTAGTGGAACCACCATCACTAGTTTCGTATATTTCGAGATTCGTTTTCAAATCCGTCAAGAGAAGTGGGTGAAGATCCGCTGGCTTGAACTAATTTTCAACGAATGAACATTTTAAATCAGTCAACAGGTGGCTCAACAAAAAGTATCTGTTTGTAACAATAATATCAAATATCATTTTCAGTACCATAAAATAAATTGTAGAAGAAACTGGCAAGGTTATCAGTACTTGTAATATATAATGCTTGCCGACCGTAGTCATATGGTTATATTAGTTTCAATACTTTGCTAAATATAATTTTTGTTAAAATAAATGAAATTAGATCTGAAATTTGTAGTATTTATAAAATAGTTTTACACAAACAAGTGCTTAATTTAATTAAATATACATATGGAAAATAATACGTAAAACTACGTGTTCAAGAAGGACTGAATAAATACCGGGTGATTATAATTAAAGTTACGATTTCAAAAATCGATAATTTTAAAACTACTGGTCAGAATGACTTGATATTTTAGCAGAACAATCGTGAGGCAATGGAATTTTGTTTGGCGAAGGAAAACAAATAGTTCCAAATGGTGCCGATAGATGGCGTTGTCAGGGTAATGTCAGGGGAAAGACCAAAAATGTATTCTTGAACCCTTTCCGGCGCGGTGTAAATTTGTTTGCAAAATGATGAAATAATAGACTGACACCGGAATTTGCAAACGAATCCATTAGTAAAAAGAAACTTGCTTACTTTCTGGCTCTTAATGAAAGGAAAATTTTAATTAAATATTCTTGGTGCCGTTTGTCAGTTTTAGAAATAAAATTGGGTGTCCTTTTTTGTGACCACCGCCCGTTAAAGGGTTAAACATAGGAATGATGTTGCCAAAAGGAAAAAAATAGAGTTCAGAGATTTACTAAAAATTTATTAGCGAAAAGACAAGACTACGTGTTTACAGCGACGACAGCGATAATGACAAAAAATGAAAAAAAAAAAGAGCTTCATGGAACAAACACCTTACTGATTATTAAGGCATAAGTTGCTCAATATGCCTTCCGCCTTGTTCCGCTACTAATTGGAAGCGCAAAACGGCATGCTCCACAACAGATCGGAGGGTATCTGTACTAATGCAATGGGTGTGTTGTGTGATGCTTGCCTTCAAGTCGGCTAGATTCTGAATCCGCCCGCTATAAACAACATTCTTCAGGTACCACCAAAGCCAGAAATCACACGGGTTTAAGTCGGGGGAACGTGGCGGCCACGTTGTTGGAAAATGGCGGCTTATGATCCTATCATCTCCGAAATTATCACTCAGTAGCTGCTTCACAGTAGTAGCAATGTGCGGAGGAGCGCCATCTTGCATGAATATTATGCGATCCACACACTGACGCTGTTGAAGTGCCGGAAAAACATGGTTACGCAAAAGTGCTTCATACCGCTTGCCAGTAACTGTGCAGGTAACGGGACCCGCAGGTGTGATCTCCTCGAAGAAAAATGGACCGACGATAAACTCTGCCGTTATTCCGCACCACACAGTGACCTTTTCAGAATGAAGAGGTAATGGCTGTAGCTGGGACGGATTCTCGGTCGTCCATATCCTGCAATTTTGCGTATTTACAGAACCTTGCAAATGAAAGTGGGCTTCGTCAGACCACAGAATGTTCCATGGCCATCCGTTGTCCACTTCCATCCGGGCAAGAAATTGTAGTGCAAAAGATTGACGTGCTTCCAGGTCAGCAGGTAGCAACTCCTGCACATGAGTTATCTTGTACGGATAACAGCGTAAGACGTTCCGTAGGACTTTACGCACCGTGATGTTCGGCATATCCAGCATTCGGCCAATAACCCTTGCACTGCTGATTCCAGCATCACTGTCAGTATGTTCCTGTAATGCTGTAGCCACATCTTCCACTGCCGCAGCTGAAACTGGTTTCCTTCCTCTACCCCGTTTAACGTCAAATGAACCGGTATCTTCGAATTTAGCAATCATTTTTTGCAGACCATTTGTTGTTATTGGACCTTTTTTTATGGATTTTAATGTCCGAAACTTCCTAATAGCTGTAAGTGCACAGTCATCGTTCTTATAAAAAAGCTTCAAGAGCAGAGCGCGATCCTTCATAGTCAGAGTCATGATGAAGCATTCAGGCAAAGAGCTGCTGCTCTGAATTTTTATGGTTGCTATGTCTGCGGTGCGCATGTCACGTATTAGTAATTTGCATATCTTCAGACAATGTGAACCCAGACAGCGCCATCTATGGGCACATTTTGAAACTTTTTTTTTCCTTCGCCAAACAAAATTCCATTGCCTCACGATTGTTCTGCTAAAATATCAAGTCAATCTGACCAGTAGTTTTAATTAAAATTATCGATTTTTGAAATCGTAACTTTAATTATAATCACCCGGTATTTAATTAAAATTTTCCTTTCATTAAGAACCAGAAAAATAAGCAAGTTTATTTTTACTAATGGATTCGTTTGTAAATTCCGGTGTAAGTCTATTATTTCATCATTTTGCAAACAAATTTACTCCGCGCCGGAAAGGGTTCAAGAATACATTTTTGGTCTTTCCCCTGACATTACCCTGACAACGCCATCTATCGGCACAATTTGGAACTATTTTTTTCCTTCGCCAAACAAAATTCCATTTCCTCACGATTGTTCTGCTAAAATATCAAGTCATTCTGACCAGTAGTTTTAAAATGATCGATTTTTGAAATCGTAACTTTAATTATAATCACCCGGTATTTTTATGTATTAAGCGAATATTCAACAAAATAGATTCTTAATCGTTTTGCAATTTAAATGCAAGAGATTTTTTTAAAAACTTTTATATCTAAGTAAAATAAATAATTCCTTTCCATATGAAATTTTAAAACATTATTTGTACTTTTTTTTAATCCGTTGATTATGTTGTGCCCCATGTTAAACTGATAAGTAGCTTTGTATGATAAGAAAATATATATATATACATAATATTTTTAATGCACTTCAAAGTTCTGCATGAAAGATTTAATACATGTAAATGCTTTGATGCAGAGCTTCAGGCAATTTATAAAAAAGTGTTTTCTGAAATATCTCTAATCATTATTTACTCTTTAAAATAACATATATTTATGTGGTATTCTTTTTATATTTAGAATTTGTGAGTAATTTGGACATACTTAATATATTAATCGATCTGTGTATATATATATACATATTTAAAATCATTATGAAATTATTGTAGACATTATAAAATCGTATCTACATATGTATATAACTATATATATATATATACATATGCATATACCTATATATATAGGGTGTCCCAAAATTCCTTGACGCATTTTAAAATTCAATGAAAGATGAAGCATTTTGCACACGAGTGTGCGGTTTCGATGAAAATGCTTCTTATGATCTGAAATTATGTTTAAGCAAATAAAAACATTAGTTCAAAAAATCATAGATGGCGCTGCTTCTGGAAAGTTATCGAATAGGTAGAATGCTTTGATACATAACAAAGACGAAAGGCTCACAATGCATATGCACAGTTTTTGTACAAATTAAGGCAACCCGGATTCTAGAAGTTAACAATACTCGTCTTCATGAGTTCGAATATATGAGTGAGACAAGTCAACACACATTAGTTTGGTAATAATAGAAAGCGCGCCAAGATTTTTAGGGTGCCTCCTTAAGATAATAGCGCCATTTGGACAAAAACATTTGATTAGTCGATACTATTTTTGAAAGAAAGGAGCTTTCTGTTATCGCCAAAGTAATGTTTGTTCACTTGTCTGACTCGCCAAATGACATTTTTAGATCCATTCCAGCGGTCGATGAAAACAATATGTTAAGTATACCATATTTTAATGCAATCATGTGATGAAGTTAACATTGTACTAGCCGAGGAAAATGTAAATAGAAGAAATAAGGACACTGTTGAACTGTAATCCATTTATTGAAACACCATCATTTTAGTTTCTGGGGTGTGCTCTCGCTCAATAACGAAGATATTAACGAATTTCCATGTTCAATAATACTAAAGCATCCACAAAATGTCTATAATTTATCACTGCAACGGCAGTATAAATTTATTATTCACTCAATTCGGCGAAAACAATCTGCTGTCTGCTTCCGTGCAGTTCATTTTAAGCTCGGAGCGCGATGATCAATTCTGTAACACGTGACCTATTTTATCTAATGAAGGCTAAATTTTGTCTCGCACTACCTTTTCGCTATGAATTAAAATTAAACGGATGCGTCTCTTATATGCTTTTGGCGGGAAATAATATTCTCGAATGTCGGAGAAAAATAACAGCGCGGAAAACTAGTGGAACAATTTCGGCTTTTGCGTATTGAAACAGAATAAATTTCGCGATACAAAAACATTTTAAAATAATGATTTAGTACACTATTAGGAAAGGGAAATTGGTGAAAATACACAGTTTAAAAGAAATAAAAGAGATTTAAATGCAGCAACTTTTAACTTACTAAAGTTGTGACTTGAGTTATTCCATGGTTACAAATATGGAAATAAACAACCAAGTAAAAGATACGTGCGGAATATTTTAAATGTACATGTAAATTAAATGATAGCATTTCATATAATTACTTCAAAGACGGAGTGAGCTAAAACGTGTCAACAATCTAATAAAAGTTATTTTACTGTATATTATGTTGTTAGTTTACATCTTTTAGCATTTAAAAGAAAGATATAGTGACAAGATGTTATATTTTATTATATATTTAAACAGAACACATTTAAAACTAGATAACAATAAAACGGTGAAAGCTAGTGAAGCAATTCTTTCAGAAGAGTATTGTATGATATCGACAATTCCATAACTGCTATTTCTTGTTTTAGTACTAATTATTATATATTGTTTAGCTTCCAACAACAACAAAAAAAAGTTTTTCTTTTGAAACTTCATAATGGTTTTAGCATTATTACAGATTGAGATTTGTCCGCACCCTGTATCAGGATATTTGCATTAAAATCAGGAAGCGTAATAACAATAATATTAAAATTACTTAATTTACACATACTTATCCTGCAAAAATAACTTCAATAGACTTCACTGTTTACGTCTTGTTTTATTTTAGAAACATTTTATTCTATTATTCTATACTATATCCTCCCCCCTCCTCAATTATACCGCTACGTA
This sequence comes from Maratus michaelseni, assembly GCA_963931845.1. Classification (NCBI taxonomy): domain Eukaryota; kingdom Metazoa; phylum Arthropoda; class Arachnida; order Araneae; family Salticidae; genus Maratus; species Maratus michaelseni. Next base: position 198,341,108 of record OZ007593.1, on the reverse strand, counting down.
TTTATTTTCAAATAAAAATAATACACCAATCTTCAAATATATTTTTAAATAATACTTCTTTGTTTTAAGTTCTTGATACCGGATTTTCTTTTTTTTTAGTATTCCGATAATACAGTACTTCTTCTACGGAAGATACGGAAATTTCTTGAAATTTTGTGGAAATTTAAAATCGTTCACTTTATACATACTTCCATTTAATCAGCTGAAAATTTCCGGTTTCTACTAAAAATAAAAAACATTATTGCAATTTTTTACACTTCATTTGAGGAAACAAGATTTACATTTTAAATATATCTAAAAAGCTTCATAGTATATTGAATTTTTCGTTATATAGAATAAACAATTTCGGTATAATAGCTATTTTCATTGAAAAATACTTCAACCGAAGATTCTTTTTGAATAAATAAAAAAAAAAAAATATTTTTTTTTTCTCCTTTCTCAATGGATTAAAAAATGAGAAAATGGAAAAAAAAGAAAAGTTTTATTTTGTATTTTTTTTTCTTTTTACTTTTTATCTATTACAGTAAGTGCTGTTTAGAATATTACTTATATAATGAATGTTAAATTTTAAAGATTTTGTTTTAAGCAACTAAACTTAGAATATCATTATTTCAGACATTTTTAATCTATTTTTTTCGTGATAAATTACGCTCACAATTTTAAGAACATATATAACTTATGAACAAATATAATTTATGAACATATATATATATATATGTGTGCGTGTGTGTGTGTGTGTGCGTGTGTGTGCGTGTGTGTCTGTGTGTGTGTGTGATTGTGTGTGTACGTGAAAATACTTCATCTTTCTAAACACTTTACAGCTTGCAGATTTTTTTAATATAAATAAAATGCTCTTATACCGTAATCGGCGTAATACACGGAATTTAATTTATACATCTAGAAAAATATTTTTTTTTAATTTTCTCGATCATAAAATCATGAAAAATAATGCTATCCTCGAATTAACATACTAGATTTTTTTAATGAAAGCATCAATCAAAGTTTTTCAACAAAATTGACTTTCATTTGAAAAAAAATTTAAATGCTTCAGGAAATATCAGTAAAATTTTACAGAAAAGAAATATCTTTCAAAAAATCAAATGGAATATGATGAGAAATGCAATAATTCAGTTCACATTGTTTTAAAATAAGTTACTTTAATTAAATTAAAATGGATATTCAAGACTTATTTTCTTATTCAAATGTAATGAGAAAAAAAAAATTTATTAAATAAATGTTTCGGTAGAGTAATTAAAGTTACAGAAATTTAAAGTTAAAGAAATAGCATTTGTAAAGTAGAAATAAAAATAAAAATCCTCCTCAGAGTAAAAGAATCTTTGATTTTATTTTATTTGACTGTTAAAATATGAATTTGCTTGAAAAAGAAAGTTGTATAAAAATAACTGACACGAATTCTTTTTTCAAAATGCAGGAGATATTTTGAAAATTTATTTTCGTTATGGATGTCAACAAATGTGCTTTAAATTAGATAATTTATAAAAATAAATTAAAAGTTATTTCAAATAAATGCTTATATTTTTAATTTATTTTTTGTCCTCAATTTGGCAAATGTGACTTATAAAACAAATAAAGGTTTATGTGACAAACCTTTAATGTTATCCATTTTCATTTTAAACCACACTGGTGCTAGCATTGCTCAGGTTTGACGCGTAATAGAGAAACAAATATTAAGATTTTTGATGCATCTAGTAATAGAAAAACAAGTAAGCACTATGCGACAATTTTTACACTAGTAGGAATACTAGTTATGGAGAAAAATTTTGTGTGGATAAATATACAATAAAATTCAACGTTTAACACACAATATCGAAAGGTAGCTCAATAAACAGACCGTACGTTTCATGAGTAACTTGGACTCACATAATCAGTGTCAGTAAAAATAAAAATTATTATATCCCCCCAAAGACATGAAACAGAATCAAAAACCCAAGTGACCGACAATAACACACTGAAAGTTCATTACGCATGAGCAACCATTAAGATTAAATCGGAAGTGATTCGCTATGACACAGTAAATACCCAGAAAGGTGAGATGAAAGGTACACTTGAAAAATCGTTGACCAATTAGTTACCAAATCTATGAAAAGCCTAAATCTAAAGGAGTATTCCATTTTTTAATAATAGTAGCTGAATCAAAGTTGAAATTACACTAGTACACTAAACCTAATCAACACCTATTTATAACAATGTGAAACTGAATATGAAGTTTTATGAAATTTAGTTATTTAGTTCTTAAGACAGACTGGTCACAAAATTTGTGTCGCATAAATACACACAGACTAATTGACAGACATTTTACAAAATATATCAAATCGTGTTCATGATATCTCCAAACGTGTAAATCTATAAAAAAATGAAATTGAATTTTTTATGCTTCCAGGACTTTATTCTTATATATGTAGAATTAATTATATGCAAAAAAACAAACTTATTCTAGAGCACAGCCGCTCACATCAAACTTGTTCGAAATTATGCTGCAACTGTCTCCAACGGAGAAGACGTCTTCCGTGATTCTTCTTCCGTCATCTTCAATGTCCTGTGTTGAAAATGTGGAAGGGACCTCTTAGGACGTGTCGTTTTGCCCTCCCGTCTTCCCTCCTCAGCCATCACAGAACATTCTTCTGTACAATTAAATTTTCAGATACAGTGTGCGTCAGAAACTATAAACTGTTTAATGAGTCACAACTTTTTGTATTTTTTCTATCTTTTGAAAGTGTAATTAATTGAAAATAATGAGTGGACCAAGATTAACTTTTGAAAAAATAAAAATAATTTTAATATAATACTAGCGAAGTTTCGCCCACTACGCCGATCGGTTTATTTAGCAAGAAAATTGTATTTAGAATCCTGCAGAAACTGCATCAATGTATTTTTAAAAACTATGATTGTTTATTTATTTTTCCACTGGCGAAACTCCGAACTAAAATTGGTAAGTTCTATTGTTATCGAGCCGAAAGAGCCAAACCGCGTCGGGATCGGACTCTTACAACCTAAGATAATTTGAAATGAAATAGTAGGATTCTTAACATTTTGTTCCTTTTTCTATACAAAAATCGGGATTTTTCTAAAATAAACTAAGTTATCGGCCAAATTCGAAAAAATTTCAAACTCTGAAATCCTAGCCCACTTTAAGCAAGGACGCATAATTTTCAGATAAAAAAATTCAATATTTAAAATATATATATATGTTGGTCCCCGAAATTTGATAATATAAAAATTTTCAATCTTTTGGAGAGTAGACTCAATGTTTCGAGTGAAATTCAAGCATTTCGGCTTTGAATGGATGCGTTAAAAACGAATCAATTAATTAAAAATAAATGATGCTTCTAATTATCCCATAATTATGAAAATTATATATTTGGATTCATCATTGAAAAATACATATGTATGAATAATGTTCATATCCATAAATGCAATATTAAAAAAATAATAATAATACAGAAGTAAATCTTCTAGTTTAAAGAAATGTGGTTTTTATCCTCCTTTCCGATTGAACACAAACGAATTGAGTTCGCATTGTAAACCACGCTGTCAAACAAAAAGCACGTGGAAGAAGGTTCGTCGATCACGATCAAGGAGCTCGGAGCGTGGGTATAAAAATTAGAAGTCTTAGAAAGAGCGCTAGGATAGCGAGCAGTAAGCCAGTAGGCCAGCTATCCTTTCCCCAATCCTCTAGATTCTTGTTCATTCTATTCCCTCCTTTAGTCTACGTTCAAAAACTGGTTGAAGCATGCGCAGAAAGATCAATTTTGCGCTGAAATGTTTCTCTTGTTGCTTTAGTATAAAAGGATTGTAAGTATGAACATGTAGCAGAAGTACATAAACAATATCGCAGCCAGTTTCAGGCAGATCCATCTATGCGACTTTCTATTCAACGGATAAAAGGTAAATTTAAAATGAATGGATGTTCGTAGACAACGTTCTGGAACAGCAATTGGGCAAGAATGCGTCATAACACCTAATGAACTGCTTGTTGAAGTTTTTGAATCAATAGCTCATCGTTATCAGTGGTGTATTGACGAGAACGGTAATAATTTTGAATATCTGCGGTAAAAGGAAAAGTTATACACTCTCAGAAAAAACTGTAAATTTATGAGCAATTGCCCTTCAATTTTCACGGACAACAGCCTTATTTAATGGAAAAACGGTCTGATCCACTAAGTAAGCGGTCTTATCCCTAGGATACTTAGAAAATTAAGAGCAATCCACATATTCTTACAGTTCTAGCCCATATGTTAGCAAAAATACGGTGCGACCCCATACATTGTCCTCCGCTAGGGTGTAACCCTTCATTTTACTCGTGTTTCGAAAATTTTAACCCGCCAAAACAGCGATTCTGTGATGATTATCTAACGTGATACGTGCTACAGAACAGTAAGCAGAGTGTTATTGTGTTTTAAAGTGCATTATATTCTGTGCATTATAATGCTGTATTACTTTGCCCCGTAAAATTACGGGCTGCACAAAATGATGGGCATGGACTTTATTTTTACGGGGTAGTGCTGGAATCTCTGCTGCAGTAATTTTACTGCAATTTTTTTAACAGTGTACATTTTATGTACATGTTTTTTTGCAACTTAAATATTAATTATATGCGAATAAATCTAGAGTTATAATCATTCAAAGTCTGAATACATTTTTCTGACGCATCCTGTATGTTAAAAAGGTTTTTTTCAAAGAATAAATATTTGAGTATCTATCAAAAAATCGATAAATTTATTTTATGGAACTTGTCATTCCAATGCAAGATATTATTTATATTTATTTATGACTATAAAATAACTTCTTATATTTTCGTATTTCTTGTTCAACATGATCTGAATTATGTTTAATAACTCGACTGTATTCTGCCACAGGTTAAATATAATATAACATAAAGGTTTTTATAATGATCATGAAAATATGTTTTTATATTTCATATCTATTTTAACGCTCTGCTTGAACAATTTAATACATGTCGATAATTTAAAGCAAAATTTCAGGCGATAAAAAATATGTTTTTAAAATGTCTCTTGATATATTGTTCGTTTGCAAGAACCTAAGTACTGAAGCTTGTAAAAATTTATTTTTATGTGGTATCATTTGATTTAGAATGCCCCAGGAAATCAGACATAATATTTTGTTTAAAATTTCTTGGGCTAAAAGTATTATCTAAAAACCATCCGTATGTTTTTATGAAAAATGTTAAGTCTAATTTGAGTAATATATCTACATTATAGATAAAACACATGTGCGTGAGTAACTTGGACGGCAAAGAACAACGATTTAAACAATAGCCTTTGTTTTTAATGTAATTGTTTAAACTTCTAAGTATCCCACAATTTAAATTTTTACATATTCAGATAGGTAAAAAAGAAATCCTTAAAATGCAATTTATTTAAAAATCGTACGTAAATGTATTGATTTTCTGTGGTTTAAAAATATTCTAACCATATTAAAAAAATAAAAATAAAAATAAAAATAAGTATTTGTTGCGTGCAGCGCGATTTCTAATGATTTTCCGTTTGTACTTAAAGTATTTGATCGAAGGTTTTCTCCACATAATCACTATTTAACGTTAATGAACTTTCAGCAATTAAAAACATTCATAAAATAAAGAAAAAATTTAAATAGGATTACATAATCACAAACAACATGTCTATGAAAAAAATAAATCGGAATCCATTAATTATTTTTATATATTGTTGGTTCTGATATTATTATTTTATTTGTGTCTTTATTGTAACAAAATTTTTGTTATATTGCATCTGTTATGTTTTTATTACCTTCCGACGACAGAATGTCTGTAAACGTAACAAATTAGAATACTGGACGTCTGCCGTAAATGTCAAACGAATTTACGAGGCAGTAAATCAAGAATTTATGATTCGCACATCGGAGAGGGGATTTTGGATAATCGAAATTACCGGGTTATTTACGTCATCTTTCTGCCAGCCGGTCACATCATTCTGACCATCAAATAAAATCAATTTCTATTTTAAATATAGTAACCATCAGAAAGTGACTAAGCTTCATTTAAATATTCAGGCAACACCCATGCTTTAACCCCAGTCGAATATGTTTTTCCAGACAAGAATCAGTTACCTATTATTCTTCACTAGATGAAGATGCCTTTAATTTTTCACCAGAATGAATTATTCCTCATTTTGAACTAAATGAATTTTAAAAGTCCTTACGGCCTGTACCGGGAGGAAAAGGTAGCTTTCATAGTCCATGTTTTTAAAAATTAAACTAATTTTAGTCAAAAACAAGCAGCTAAAATGATTGGAACACAATTATACAAGATTCAATGCCGGTTTTCCTTAATAGTGAATTTGAATGCGAATTTCAACATGAGAGATCCATTATAACAAAAATCAGATTGTTTCAAAATAGCAGCCACATTAGAATTACAAACTACCATTCTCAGCCATTTTTTAAGATAAAGCAATACCTCACCTAATACCTAACGGAAACAATTTTTTCAATTTATAAATTTTTATACATCTTTTTGAACTTTTTTAAAAAAATTAAAAAAAAATAACTTGCCACTATCTTCAAACAAGATGGCACATGATGCTGGCAAACAAACGCGGTCGAGATATTGGTATGTTCTGTGCATATGTTCAGTCACATTCCTATCGGTCCATGAATACGAAAATTACAGCATAACAAAAATCAAATTGTTTCAAAATCTCAGTCACTCGGGAATTTCAAACTGACATATCTCAGCCATTTTTTAACCGTTTGAGTGCTGAAAATTCGGTCTATAATCCGCGGACCAAACAATTGTGTTTCAACCCAGAAATTTTATCTTATAAAATGTAACTCACTAGATCGCTGTAAATACTTCAACTGTTGAATAAAAATTAAATGATTTCAATTACTGAAACGAAATTTGTTTGATCGGCAGATACATTGCGGCGCTCTCGCGCTTCATAGCACTCAAACGGTTAAGATACAGCCAAAACAAAAAATGTTCCAGAATCCTTGTATTACGTTCTAACACTTAACAGAAACATTTTTTTTTTTCAATTTATAATTTTTTTACATCTTTTTGAATTTAAAAAAATTAAAATTTTTTAACTGGCCTCCATTTTGAAACAAGATGGCGGATGAAGCTGGTCAACGAATTTTTTGCTCGGTATTAAAATAATTGTTCAAGGAATATGGTTATTTGGGTGTACTTTTATTTTGGTAATAAATGATATTAATTATTTTAAATAATACTTAAACGTAAGAAGAATTAAAGCTAGAAATAAGTGTGTTTATTGAATATTTGATGTCATTAAAGTCCATAGTAAATTTGTTAATTTTAATATGGATGCCGAGCCCTTGATTTTAATTAATGTTATACATTTTTTTTTAATTCCATGTATTTTTGTGTATATTGTAAATTAATTGTTAATGTTATAGTGTAAATATTTTGTATTTAGCATTCCTATGATGATTTATTCTAATATTGGTTATTTTAGCATGTTTTTAAACAAACTATTTATAATGCGAGTTAATGCGGGAAATAAATTCTTGCTCTTACAGCAACTAAAACGTGAATAATCACAACGGGTATGAACTGTCTTTTACGAATTAGTATTTTTTTTTATTGGGATCTTAGGATGTAATTTGAAACTGGGGGTTTACATTTATTTCCCTACTTCTAACTTAGGTTGCCCACAATGGCCTAATTCACGATCACTAATATTTTGGTTATATTTTCATATGTTAATTTCCTATAAGACATATTTATTCTTCGACATATTTCAAACTAACAGCATTATAAAACAATCAGCATTTGTTTCCGGCTAATATTGCATAACAAAATTAGTAATTCCTTAAAATAAATACATAAAAAATACAAATGATACAAATAAAACACACGTTTAATAGACATGAAAGCGAACTACTCGATTCAATTACTGAAATTACAAGAATAAAAAAGTTTGCTGTAAGTAACCAAATCTTTAGCGATTTTTTCGTCTTTAAACCCCTCACACGCTGCTAATACGGAAGTGTCGTATTTCCTAAATTTTGAATTTGTTATTTAAATCAATTTTCGTTATTTTAGATATAAAAATGCTTATTGGTGTTGTTAGTGGACGATCTAAAATGTATTAAATATAAATCATATTAGAGTTTCCAATTTTAACAAAATATTTTTTTTTACCTATGTTCTACGTAAGCCGGGAAGCCCGGTTTCGATACCCTAGTTCTAGCAAAAATCCTGTTTTGTTTATTTAGATTGAAATAATTGCTGGATAATGTGAGCATTGAGTAATTGTTTAATTATTTTTTCGTATAGATTATTCTCTTAACAAAAAAAAATAATAAAAAATCCTAATGTAATTTAACAGATTGCCTAGCCTTATTATGAGTTAAAAATATATCCGTCTTTAATGCTAAGTACAAAATTAACTACAGATATCACGACATGTACTGTTTTTTTTTTCTTGTTTTTATTAGCTTATTTCCAACAAAGGAAATTATACGACTGTATACAGGGTGATTCCGAACTGGAAGAACAGTCTTCTAGGAGGAGTGGTGTAGACCTAGATGACTCGAAATCACATAGCAATGCAGGGCCGGATATGCAATACTAACAAGATAGGGAAAGGGGGATGTTAGAGGCTGAATCATCTTGATCGAAAATTGTCATTTAAAGGCTATAAGCTTAAAATAAGTCATCACTTTCCTGATATTGAAGTTTCCCGACGTTACCTACACGTTTGCACATTTGAGGGCGCTGCCTATCTGCGTGAGGACGTTTTTCGTGTTCCATCCTCAAACGTGCAAAACTGTAGATGTTAAGAACAAGGCCCGTAGGCCGAAAATTTTGGGAACTTCATTTTCAGGAAAGTCATAACTTATTTTAAGCTTATAGTCTTTAAAGGTCAATTTTCCATCACGATCATTCGGTCCCTACAACCCCCGTATCTGGTTAGGATTTTCATTCCCGACCCTGCATTGCTATGTGATTTCCAGACATTTTTGTGCACCCCACCCCTCCTAGAAGTTTGTTCCTTCAGTTTTGTATCACCCAGTATATGCTTTTAATATATGTCCATGAATAATAATTAAACTTATTCACCATTTTTCTAATATTTTCTTTAATCGAAAAGGTATGTTTTGGGGATGATCCCGTATATATTTCATTGAGATTTTCAAGAGTTTCAATTTATGGATTTTTTTTTGTTATTGTTGTCGTTTTTTTTTTTTTTACTTTATACGTTTTATATTTAGTAAATGTGGATATCAGTAAAAGGATTCTACAAAAAACATTCTGTTGAGCTGAAGCACATTCACTAAAACACTGCGCACTGTCGTGTAACAAGTAACGTATGTGCTTTAAGATACGAACCAATTCCTTGAACACGAATTTATTTATTTTTCTTAAAATATAGTTTGCTTATATTTTCGTTTAATTCCATTTTTCACTCCATCGAAAAGAACATTTTTTTTTTCAAATAAGCATTTATTTTTTTCATAACCAGTCTATTAATTTACCGATTTTCCATGAATATTTCAAATAACATTCATGCATGAAATTTTTAATTCTATCAACAGGTGGTGCAATAACATATATGTGTTTGCCACAATAATGTCAATTTAATTCTTAGCTAAATATAAGTTTCTTAAAAATAAATAAAATTGTGATTTCTTGAATTTGCAGTATTGTTAAAATTATCTTGTATACACACATGCACACACGCTTTATTTAACTAAATATATAGCGAGAAAAATATTCGTAAATCCATATCTTCAAAGAGGTTAGAATAGATATCTTTCTCTATCTAGCAAAAATTCTACAATATATATATATATTTTTTCGATTTGCAATGTAAATGCGAGAGACTTTTTTAAAAACTTGTATATGCCAGTAAAATAATTTTTTACTTTCTACAATAAATTATTAAACATGAACTGTACTTTTTTTTAATATGTCGAATGCATTTGGCTCCAGGTTAAACTGATAAGAGGCTTGATCAGATGATCAGCAAAAATACTTTTTAAATTCCTAATATTTTTATGTGCTTCAAAGTTCTGCTTAAAATGTTTTATACGTGTCAATGATTTGATGCAGAGCTTCAGGCAATATATAAAAAAATGTTTTCTGAAATGTCTCTAATCATTATTTACGTTTTAATATAGTATGTTTTTATGTAGCGTTATTTGGTTTAGAATACTCGTTTAATTTGAATATAGTTTCTTTTTTAACCTCCTAGTCCCATTCGGGTCCATGTTAACTCCATTTTTATTTGTTTTGAAGTTTTTCATCTTTCGAACCAAGAAAAAATAATAATTATTTAAACTTAATACATTAAATTCAATAGACACACACCTTGCGAAAAAGCTACATTTTATTGAAATAATTTTCTGGTTCGAATCATGCAAAACTAAGAGAGCTTATAAAAATTTAAAAACTAGTACTAGGAGGGTTAACCTTCCGCCTACCAGACGGGCCCGATGGACCCGACTGATCTATAATTACATTTTGAACCAGAACTTTTTTTATAAAATAAGTTAAATATAAACCACATTAACAGAAACCGTTTATTGTTTCAATGGGATTGATTCCCCGTTGTAAAACAACTCCACTTCCAGTATATGAGTAGTTGTCTATCACATCACAGAGGAGCTATGAGAAAAAAAAATTATAAATGTAGCATACATTGGTGGTCAAACTCATAAGGACAAGGCACCAATCGCCAAATCTTGGCTACACTTGGCTGGACAATTATGCAAATTTAATGACTGGAAACCAATGAAAAATGAAGAATATTTTTTATAAGTTTTTATAGAAATCTGTGGAAAATTCATATTCGTAAAATGCATTATGGATTTCTACAGCCATGTGACGTGGAGAAAATTATAAGAAGAACTGTATTTGTGTGTTCTAAAAAGTAAAATTTTCATTTGTTTTGTTCAGCACACAGAACTCCTTGAAGATATAAATGCGTAGTAAGCGTTTGAGATCGTCTTCGTCAAATTCTATTTTTCAGTCATGCCGCTAGATACGAAGCTTTCAGCGCTTGAGAAAGGGGAAGTGGATGCATTTAAAAATTCAGGACTTTCTGTGAGTCAAATTGTGAAAAAGCTTGATAGATCAAGAACACATATTTACAATTATCTTAAGAATTCCGGTAGTATGGACGGCAAAGACATACAGATATCCTCTGTTTCTGTACGGGAGAAAATAATGATAATAAGACGAGCTTGCTTCAAAAAACAAACGTCAACAGAAATAAAACGTGAATTGAACTTAGAATGCAGTGCTCGAACTGTTCGACGTGTTTTACAGAAAGAAAAAATGATTCACTATGGTAAAAATATGTCACGACCGCGTCTTACAAAAGTTCATAAGAGAGTGTGGGTGGAGTTTGCCAAAAAATGCATTACTATGGGAAAAAAAGTGGGATGATGTTGTCTTTTCTCATGAGAGAAAGTTTAATTTGGATGGACTTGATAGTTTTCGCTATTTCTACTATGATCGCAGTAGAGAAAATTTTTTTTTCTCAAAACGTGCAATTTGAAGTGGTTCAGTAACGGTCATGGGAGGTTTCGCAACTGTTGGAGCTACCCCAATAAATTTTGTGCAGGATAGAATGAATGTGGAGTGTTATGTTGATATATTGGGCGATAATGTTTTACCAGAAGCACCATTAATAACGAGTAGAGACTATTTCTTCCAGCAGGACAATCCCTCAGTACAAGTTTCCAAAACTTCAAAATATGGTTTGATGCTAATTTCGTGAAACTACTTGATTGGCCGGACTGATTGGCCTTGATCTGAATCCAATGGAAAATCTTTGGATGTATTCTGGCACACGAAGTGTACAAAAATGGTATACAATATGAAAACAAGCAAGAACTCATGTCCTCCATCGAAAAAGCGTGGTCAAAATTTTCCAAGAACATTCTGAAGGAACTGTCAAACTCTATGACGCCAAGACTGATAAAAATGAGTAACCCAGGAAAAGGCGCGCATACACACGTTATGAATGGTTTTTACTTTGTCACCAATAAATACAAATAATAATCGTCACCATATTCAGTCGTTGAAAAAGTTTACAAATTTGGCGATAAAGTAAGTGGAAGATTATTTTTAGAAAAACACTGATGCCAATTTAAAAATCGCATGCATCCGGGGTATGTCATACCCGACGTGACTGCTCCCGGGTTAAGAAGAAGGGGAGATATAATTAATTATTAGTGTGTTTCAGGCAAAACATTCATTGTCCTTATAATTTTGTCCATTTTGTTTTCAACGACATATTTTGTTAATTAGGGCAAAACATTCACTATTTTCATTTTCCAACGTTTTGCATTCTTCAATGATTTCTAGCATAAAAAAACATTTTAAGTATAAATTTCGCTTTATTTAGTTCAGAAATAAATGTTTTCTGTGCAATTTTCAGTTGTTCTTATAATTCTAACCACCACTGTATTAGCACTAAAAAGCGAAAGAAAATAAATGATTCGATTGAGAACTTCATCAGCCAATCCAAAATAAGTAAGCCAGCCAATCAAATTTAGCTTACGTAAAGCAGCGAATCAAATTGAACTTGTAATTTAAGAGTTGAAGCAGGAGCAAAAAGTAGAAAAGGTGAGTATAAAAGCATTAAAATATAATAATTACATAAAAAATAAGTAAAGAGATGATGACAAAGATGTTTAACTGTTTCAAAAGGAGAATCGTTCGAAAAAAAGGCAAGGATAAAGCAGGAAAGAGCGCAAATCTACCCCAATAAAAAAAGGCAGTTTTCATTCCCATAATCAAAAATATAGTTTAAATTACAGTTAGTATAACAATAAGCATAAAAAGTACATAGAATTTTTTTTTCTTCTTATAAAAAAAATAAAGTCAAAAACAAAAAGTATGACCACAAGGAGGAATACACCGGTAAAATTGTAGTATACCAACGTCTTTACCATTACTAGAGAAAAACAGCGAACAGTTGATTATTTCGATGAGATTCCCAGTTGTTGACAACTCCACTTTCTGTATAATAGTAATTGTGTATCACGTCTTAAAAGAACCACGAAGAAAAGAGTATAAAAGTAGCAAAAATGCACTGTACAATCAAAGAAAAGCAGAGGAGTTTACCAACAACTTCATCAGCCAATCAGAGATAAGTAAGCCAGCCAATCAAATTTAGCTTGTGTTAAACAGCCAATCTAATTTAACTTGCAGTTTAAGAGCTGAGGAAGGATTAAAAAAGCAGCAAAATGAGTAGAAAAGCATTAAAATAGAATAATGCCGTAGTAAAATAAGTAAATAGATTGAAAGAAAAGATGTTTAACTGTTTCAAAAGGAGAATGGTTCGCAAAAAAGGCAAGGGAAAAGCATAAAAGCACGCAAATCTATTTCCACACACACGCAAAAAGACCGTTTACATTGCCAGACATTAAAATACAGTTAGTAAATTATATTATAGAAAATACATATATTTTTTTTTTCTTAAATATTAGAGAAAGTAGAAACAGTAGATTGTTTCGAAGGGATTTCAAGTTAGTATCAACTCCACTCCCTGTATGTGAGTATTTGTGTATTATATCTTAAAGGAGCCATGAGAAAAAAGAGTATAAAAGTAGCAAAAATGAGCTGTAAAATGAAAGAAAAGCAGAGGATTTCACCGTCAACTTCATCAACCAATCCGAAATAACTAAGTTAGACATTCAAGATTATCTCGCGTAAAGCAGCCAATCAGATTTATTTTGCAGTTTAAGAATGGAAGAAGGGGGAATAAAATAGAAAAATGCGTAGAAAAACATTAAACAGGAATAATTTCGTAGAAAAATAAGAAAACAGGTGATGAGAAAAGATAATTGTCTGTTTCTAAAGGAAAATCGTTCGCAATAAAGGCAAAGTAAACCAGGAAGAGAGTAAATCTACCCCAGTTTTAAAAATAGCAGTTTTCATTGTCATACATTTAAATATAGTTAAATTAATGTTAGTATAAGAATGGTTATAAGAAATATATTTTACTTGTTTATTTTTATTTTTTTAAATATTAAAAGCATTAGTTCAAGAGGACTACTCCGGCAAAATTTTAGGCCGAGGTCTTTTGCGTTTGCTAGGACTATGAGCGTCGTAATCATGAAACTACAGTAAATAAATAAGTTAAATAGTTTTAAATAAAAATTCTGGTGTGAAATGTATTTATCAAGGTTGAGTAAAATTTTCGGTGCTTATAAGGTTAAAATACTTCTGAGCAATATATTTTCTATATATAAAATTATTTTTAATAATTAATTAATTTATTTATATATTTACTTTAATTAATATATATGCATACCAGTTCTAGGATTAATGGAACTATTTTCTACAAATAATTTCATTACTCTATAGAAGGCGGCATTGTATTTACAAACACTGATCTAATTTTCATTAGGATATGAATCATATATTTTTTTTTTCTTTAATTGAACGCCTAAAAATTCTACATGGTTTTATAATTGATTATTTAGTTTTAATCAGTAATAATTATTTTTTCATATTTTTTTAATGTATTTCTATAATTTAATTAATGTCTTAAATGTAACATAACTGTAACTGTGGTTATCAAACATTTTGAGATGTAGATCCTGTGACTAATTACACATGCTGTTTGTTGCACATGCTTTGTTTTCATAAGACTGAAAGCTGTCTTTCTGTATTGCATTTCTCTTTTTAATGCATTATACTGGTAGAAATGGGCTGTTCTTGGCAAATTTGCTAGTCTATTTTATGAAATAATGCATTATTTTTTGCGACATTTATGGTGTATTACCAGCTAATGAGTATACATACAACTGTTATTTTTCGTATTTCATTTTCATTGTCATTTGCTGTCTCTAATCCATTTTATTTGTTCATACATATGATTTAGTTGTAGTATTTATTTTAATTTATCTGGCATCATTCATCATTTTATATACATATATCTATTTCTGATTTGTTTCTTTATAACTATTACATAAAGTATTCCTACATGCTAACTCTAAATTGGGGTTTTTGACATTTTGTTGTTTTAATATGATAGTATTTTTTTTAATTAAACGTATTATATTTAAATTAAAAACTTGCCGTCTTTAAATTAGAGATTTGGACAGTTTTTGTTGATTGAACTTGTTTGACGTATTTTGTTTTCAAAGGTATTATACATATATGCATATATTCTTAAAAATGCATTTGTAGTATGATTCTATGTAAGATTTGTATTTTTATTTGAAATTTTATTATAATAATAAAAATTTCTCATGTAAATAAAATAATGAAAATCTATTGATTTTTTTTTTTTTGCTTAATTTTTTGAGTTGCTTTGGTGAAGCAAATTTCACACTTTTAAATTACCATAAAAACCATTTATAACAGAAGTGAAGCGAAAGTAAATATTATTCGTTGTATTGTTTTGCAACGTTATTTATAATTTATTTCCTTACAGCACCAATAACTTTTTTTTATAAAAACATTAAGGTAAGTTTTTTGTTTACGGACCACTGGTTCTATGTATACAATAATGTATAAAAACAGAATCATAAATATATGCATATATTCTAAAAAGTGCATTTGTAGTATGTTTCTATGTAAGCTTTGTATTTTTATTTGAAATTTTATTATAATAATAAAAATTTCTCTTGTAAATAAAATAATTAAAATATATTGAATTTTTTTCCTTTTTTGCATAATATTTTGAGTTGCTTTGGAGAAGCAAATTTCACACTTTTAAATTACCATAAAAACCATTTATAATAGAAGTGAAGCGAAAGTAAAAATTATTCGTTGTATTTTTTGCAACGTTATTTATAATTTATTTCCTTACAGCATCAATAACCTTTTTTATAAAAACATTAAGGTAAGTTTTTTGTTCACGGACCACTGGTTCTATGTATACAATAATGTATAAAAACAGAATCATAAATATATGCATATATTCTTAAAAGTACATTTGTAGTATGTTTCTATGTAAGCTTTGTATTTTTATTTGAAATTTTATTATAATAATAAAAATTTCTCATGTAAATAAAATAATTAAAATATATTGAACTTTTTTCCTTTTTTGTATAATATTTTGAGTTGCTTTGGAGAAGCAAATTTCACACTTTTAAATTACCATAAAAACCATTTATAACAGAAGTGAAGCGAAAGTAAATATTATTCGTTGTATTGTTTTGCAACGTTATTTATAATTTATTTCCTTACAGCACCAATAACTTTTTTTTATAAAAACATTAAGGTAAGTTTTTTGTTCACGGACCACTGGTTCTATGTACAATGTATACAATAACGTATAAAAACAGAATCATATATTTAATTTCCATAATGATTTTTAATATTTTAAATGAATTCCTTCAGTTTTTTTTTTACTTCAATTTGGGCAGTCCGACCAATAAATGAACACTTAAGCACATTAAAAAAAGAAATTGATAATATTTTAATAAACAGTACCTTTTGGTGTCTGATAGTGCATATACATGCGTTGGTACACAAATGATTAAAAAATAATAAAATAAAGTTTATATATTCCTTTGTTTGGGATGTTAGGTTTGTCTTAATAAAATTCTATACAAAAAGCAAGTAAATGAACAGTTTTTATCAGAGAATGAAAGCACAATTTCCCGCTGAATGAACATACATCAATTTATAAACACGTCAATTTCATGTTATGTTATTTATTTTACAACTTATACAAATAATATGTAACACGTTTTTATTGAATTACGGGTTTTTTAAATCCAGCATGATATTTAACTAATGGGAAGATTTTGAAACCTTATTTTATTAAAATATTTAATAAATGTTCATTAACTGGGGGCTGTTCAGTTACTGGACGGACTAACCTATTTGATATTAATTTATACAAATTCGACATAAACAATACTTTATGACAGATTTTATATTATCAAAGAAGCTTACTGTAAATCGAATCAGATGTTCAGTCGCGAGAAATTTTGTAGAGACTACTTACTTGTAATTAAAATTTCCCTATTTTTATGTTTTTAAAAGCTAAATTTTTATTTCCAAATTCTTTTATTTTTTAAATTGTGAGTTACTTTAGAATAATAATTGAGTTAAATATGTTTTATGATTTTTTTAATTATAACTTTCAGTTATATATCTAAACTGAAACAAGTGTACAGCTAAAAGATTTTTTTCTATGCAAGATGCATTTGATATTCTTACAACTGTTAAGTTTAACATAAGTCAAAATAGTATTTTCTACAATAATTTCTTCATCCCTAATTGGTTTAACTGTATTTGGTGTAGTTTAATTGATTTCCAGTTTAAAGGATATACAAAAATAAACTGAACACATTTGAAATTCCATAACAATTCAACTGTAAAATATATTGAAACTATTCTTCCAGACGATTATTATATGTTGACGAGAATTTCTTTACTACTTTTTGTTGTTTTAGTACCAATTATCACCCACAGATGGCTTTAATAATTTCTAATCCTTAGAATGCTCAAACAAGCATGTAAAAATGGATTAAGTTCACTCAGTACTGAAAACTTCAATCTGCTGAGCTGTTGACACGCCAAAAATATGTTTTTTTGTTTCTTTTAAATATCATGACCATTTTACGTATTATTACAGATTGTGGTGCCATTTATCAGATATATTTGTATTCAAATAAGGAAGGATTATAAAGAAATTACTAACTTTACACATTAAAATATTCTAAATAATAAAATAATAAAAACTTCAGTAATCTAAATAATTAAATAGTAAAAACTTCAGTAGATTTCACTGTTTACATTTTATTGAATTGAATTTTAGAACCCTTCAGTTAATTTTAGGAAAGCCTTCAGATGAAAGTTACATATTTATTTTCATTTAAGAGTAAAACCAGCAATCTTCATATATATTTCAAAAGAGACTTCAGTTTTTGGCACCCATTTCAGTAATATTCAGTCTTCGTATTTTATAGTATTTCTTCTAAGCGAGAAAAATCGCAAGGGGAATTCTTGCAATTTGGAGGAAATTTAAAATATTCAGATAATTCATACTTCGATTTTACCAGCACATATTAACTATGTTCTACTATAAATTAAAAATATTATTGACAATTTTTTTTTTAATTTTTCTGATTATTTTGAGAAAATATTCTTGATATGATAAATATAAGTAAAAAGATGCCTAGTGTAGTAAATATTTATTTTGTCACAATAAAAAGTTTCGGTAAAATAGCTATTTTTGAATAACTTCAATTGAATTCTTTTATTAAACAAATAAATAAAAAATGCTTTTCGTATATATATATACCTTATGTTTGTATTACCCTTTGTCTGATAACGAAATTGATGTTTAAAATAATACTTTTTATATTGCTTGAATTTGATTATTTTGTTTTTAGAAATTTTACTTTAGCTGTCAATATTTCAAACATGTCTAGTTTAAAGATGTCTTCCCGTAATATGCTACGCTCAAAATTTTGAGAAATATCATTTTTGAACACACACATACACACATACATATATATGTATATATATATAAATATATGTATCTACGTCGGCTGTTCAATAAGTAATAAGACTAATTTTACTGCCGCGAAACCACTCATTGGAATGTTAATTTCTGTGGTATAAAAAAAAATGTCTGTATTAACAAAAGCTACCGATTTATAGCGTGTACACGGTCATGTTCCTGAGTATCACGTGATCGAGCTGAAGTGTATTTGCGGGCGCCTACGAGAGAGACCAGTTGTCGAAATGGAAGCGTCGATGGCACAACGTTATGCGATTAAATTTTGTGTTCGTCTGCAAAAATCAGCATCGGAGACCTTTGACATGATACGTGAAGCTTTCAACGATGAAGCAATGTCGAGGGCAAGTATTTTTCGCTTGCATAGAGGAAGACAAAATGTGGAAGATATTGAACGTGAGGGACGACCTTCAACGTCCATCACAGAGGCAATGCTGCTGTTATCATCAAGTGGGACCGCAGAATGGCGCAACGTCTTCCTATTGCAACATGACAATGCCCGAACACATATTGCTCGTTACGTAGAGGATGTTTTGCAGCAGAACAACGTAGAGAATTTACCAACCTCTCTATACAGTCCTGATCTCACTCCAGGCGATTTATGGCTGTCTCCTCAACTTAAGAAACCATTACTAGGCAAACATTTTGCAAGCAACAAAGCATGTTTTAAGGCTGCGAAGGCGGTTTTGAAAAAGCTCTCAAAAAACGGACTTTTAGATGTTTTGAAGAAGTGGACGGAACGTTGGGATAAATGCATTACGTGCCGAGGTAGTTATTTTGAAAATGACTATGTAAATGATGACGATTAAAGGTATTCTGTATTTCTTATAATTTTAGTCTTATTACTTATTGAACAACCCTCGTATATATATATATATATGTGTGTGTGTGTGTGTGTGCTTGTGTTTAATTACTAAATCTCTTTAAAACATGCAATGTTTTAAATAAAAATGAAAAGCACTTAATGATAGCAATAAGCAATAAAATGCATGCAATTTAATTAAAACTTCTCGATATACCCAATAAAATATATACCCTTTAAATTATTATTTAAATTGCTTCGTGTATAAAACTGTGAAAATTAATACTGTTCTCTTTTTAGCAGATTTAGATTTTTTTTTTAAATATATCAATCAATGTTTATGAAATAAAAAATAACTTTCATAAAAAAAAATGTTTTATTAAATATCAATAGAAAATTACATAAAAAATTTATCATTTTCTAAAATTTCAATTAGAATATGATGAAACAGTAAATAATTTAATACGCATAGTTTTTAAAAAGTTGTTTTCATTAAAAAAGAATGAATATTCGAGATTTCTTTTATTCAAATGTAATGATAAAAATAATTTTTTTTCTTATTAAATAAATGTTTCAGCTTGAATAATTAAAGTTAAGGAAATGACATTTACAAAATCAATAAATTTAAAAAAGAAAGATCCCCTATAAGAAACAGAATATTTTATTTTATTTTATTTGACTTTTAACACATGGATTTCCTTTTAAAAATGTGCATAAAAAAACAGATATATATATTTTTTTAAATGCAGCAGATCTTTTGGCAATAAATGTTCGTTGTGGATGTTGACAAATGTGCTTTAACCCTTTGTATCACCGTGTTGCATATGTACTACATACGCAAAGTCAATGGTACTAATACAGTGGATATATAAAATAGAATTTTATCTAATGCTGCTATCTTTCAATACAGGTGTTAATATAAATTGTTCATAGAATTCTCAACATACAGCAATAATGAGTACATTTTTCATAACAAAGGTTTATTTAAAATTTGAGCAGTCTCACAGTGTTATTGCTAAAATAAACTAGGTAAATATTGTAAAATTAAAAATGCTATAGAAGTCCAAAAATAATTTTTTTTAAAGGTAAATTCGTATACGTTACAATTTTTTAACAGAAAATTGGCGATATGTAGGAGAAGTGTTTAATGTTCTATTTATTTCATATATGAAAATAGTACATTTTAGTCAATGATTTTTTATTTTTATGTTCTAATTTTTTCAATTATCTGTACATGCCTAAAATGATGTATTATCTAAGTAATTGCTTTTCAAATCAGAGTTGTTGGGTCACAAAGGGTTAAAACAAATAATTAAAAAACAGTAAAAGAAAAGATATTTGAAATAAATGCTTATATTTTTAATTTATTTCTAGTCTTCAGTGTGTTCATCCCCAAAAGATGAAGCTAATATACAATAATCTGGACCGCAACCGACAGTTGGTGTAAAAAATGAGTGATTATAGGAACAATATGGTTAAAATGTTATAGGTGTAACAAAAATTGAGTTAATAATATTGCAAACCACAACCTTTAAATTACATCAATTGATTTTGAACACGATTAAAAACCTATATCCTAGCACATGATATTAGCGTTCCCTGTAGAGTGATCAAAAAAGAAAGTAAAAATTGAATCAGCAACTATTTATTTCAAAGTTTAACAAAATATGGAGTTTGGTGAAATTTTCTGCATTTGTTCTTGAAATATAGAAATTGCGGAAATTTAAATATATATATATATATATATATATATATATATATATGATAGTTTTCGTTAGATACAATCCAAATTCTAATCATCATCTATTTAGATCAAAGTGTAACACGTTATGGAATTTGGGGAAATTTTGTTCATTAGTTCTGAAGATTATACTTCTATTACGGTTATCGTAAAAAAATCAACATAGCATCGCCACCTGTTTGGTGATATACAGGGTGATTATAAAAAACTATCCCGAAAATGAGCCCATAACTGTCATACCGTACACAGAAAATGAATGAAATTCTGGCCTAAAGTATTTTGAGGTATGCGCTCAAGAATCACGTGAAAAACAACAGTTAAATTCTAACAGTTACGGTTACAGTGACGAAATTTCGAAAACTTCAAATGGCAACGCCTACTTCTTTTTTATTGGAATGTCATCATCGTAGTGAAAAACCATAAAAAGCGTTGGAACGGTACCTGTAGCACGAAAATCGCCGGCGCTAGACAGACTAAGAAGAAAAGTGAAAACAACGAATAAAGGACAGAGAAGCAACAGAAAGTAAAACATTTTATTGTTCAGTGCTATCCACTATCTGCCGCATGTAAAGTGTCGTCGTGTGTAAAATGGAAAATGTATGAAACACAATAAAATATTTTGTTTTCTGTTGCTTCTCTGTCCTTATTGGTTGTTTTCGCTATTCTTCTTAGTCTGTCTAGCGCCGGCGATTTTCGTGCTAGAGGTACCGTTCCAACGCTTTTTATAGTTTTTCACTATGAAAATCACATTCCAATAAAAAAAAGTAGGTGTTGCCATTTGATATTTTCGAAATTTTGTCACTGTAACCGTAACTGGTAGAATTTAACTATTGTCTATCATATGATTCTTGAGCGCATACCTCAAAATACTTTCAACCGAAGTTTCATTCAGTTTCTGTGAATGGTATGATAGTTAGGGGCTCATATATCGGGATAGTTTTTTTTTATAATCACCCTGTACAACCATACGTAATCAGCACCAATTTACGTCAAGGTCTAATAGAATCTTATGTCTGATTAAATTCCGTGCATTAGTTCTTGAGATAGGGCGGGCAGAAAATTTGTGTTTCACACAAACTAACAGACGGAGAGTCAAATCGTGCTCAGGACATCCCAAACCGTGTAAATGTATCAAAAGACGCTCATCTAAATTTTTCACGATTCCGCAAATTTCTTCTTATGTATGTAGAAGAGGGTAAAATGTAAAATAGTACTGTGTACCTTAGCAAAATACAAGTTGGCAAAACTAACAAAAAAAGCGTATTTTTTAATTAATACAACCTTAATTTTTTATTTATATTTCATTTTACACCTTTTAAAGTATTTGATATTTGCAGTTTCACATACAGTTGGCCTATTTTAGCGAGCGTGTTTTATCGCATATTTAACTCCATTGTTCGTATAACTCGTATACAGTTGTAACGATAACAAATATTTCAGAAATTATCACTTGCACCCAGCGATCGGAAAAGTCTTAAAGATAATTTATTATTTTACACTGTTAAAAATTTTCAGCAAACTATCCAGTTATTTGACCGTTTTTATAGAAAACAGTTACATAACCGTATTTTACACTATTTTGACGATAATATGGGCAATAATATGGTCAAAACAGAGTTAAATTACGGTCATGTAACCGTTTTCTCTAAAATGACTGGACAGTTTGCAGCAAATTTCTAACAGTGTATAATTAAGTTCTAAAAATAGTAAAATGTTGTATGGTCATGGGAAACACACCTATGTACGTACTTTTTATAAATTTAGAATATCAAGCAATGTGTAAAAAGTCAGTTGCAAAATTCTTTCTATACATAAGCTAACAGAGTGGAATAAAATAGTGTAAAAAATTAAAAAATAAAACAAATAGTCTGTAATTTATACTAGAATGTTTCTTGTAAATCAGGTTGTGTCTTGGGACAACCCTTTATTCTTTTCCAGATGCATTTTAAACGACATGTTGCCACCAATTAAAAAAAAACGGAAATAATCTAGTCAAACAACGGAATTTTTTATTACAGAATATAAACAAAAATAAATCGTACAATATTAATTAATATGAGAATTTAGTTAGATCATTAGCATTATTATATGTCAAGAATTTTTTTTCAAATTCATAATCGCTGATGTTTGGGATATTTAAGAAATACTTTCATCAGAAGAAAATTCTGTAAAAATACGCAAAAAGCGTATTGGAAATGATTATTACTGTCTTCTATCTATAACATAATAAAGTATTGAAATCGAAATTTTTTTCTTCCGGTTTTTGAAAGGATTTGCATGTTTTAGGGGTCAGATATCCCCCCCCCAAAAAAAAAAGTTTATAAAAAATATCTGTCTTTCCGTCTATCCCTGTGTCTGTCCTTATTGTGTCATCCAAAAGTGTATGAAGTTATTCATATAACTGAACCAAATGTGTTTGGTAGGTTTGAACCTATAGCCAGAACACTCTTAATGACTTTGAAGATATTCCGCCTGAAGGGGCCGCTGTAATTGCCATTTTTGTGCCCTTTTCATTATTGCACCATCAAAAGGTGCATGAAAATATGCATAGAATAAAACCCTTTTTAATAGGTTTTTTACTATGGCCAGTAAGCTCTTCGTAGATATGGAATTATTCCACCGGAAAGGGTTGCTGTGATAGAGATTTTTCAGTGATTCTCTCGCTTTTTCGTGGTTCTGTTGCAAATCGGCTGCTCATAACAGGGAAGGTAACCCTGCGCTTGGCAAGCAGCTGACGTAACACAAAATAACGAAAAATATTGATTTTATTGGTGCTGTGATAGCGAATTTTGTATTAACATGTACGAGATAGAAGAAAATTTTGGGTTTGGCACATCCGAATAATTTCTTACATTGCATGTCCAGAAAGACGAATAGTGACGTGAATCGACCTATGTGGCACGTTGCCATTTATTGCTTCATTTTCAACCAGAGGGAAGAATGTACAAATGCCTCGACGAAATGTCTTATTACAGAAGGGTGACTGACAGATTCTTCGGACAGAACTTCATGGCAGAAGAAACTTTAGGATGCAAACTTAACTTCCAATTTCGTTTTTATAAAAATAAAAAGCAACTCTAATATTCTGTTAAGGTTATATTAAATAGTTACAGACATGACAAAAAAATTTATATTTAAATCGGCTTTCAGCGTTTGTGTATTTTTTATCATCTGAATTTTATTCTTTTCCTTCGATTGAATATTATACTTGTAAAAGAAAAAAAATATATTAAAATTTAACAAATTACAATAACCATTGGGAAAATGTTCCGAAAACTTAATGTACACTGGTTTTCAAAAATTAAGGAAAAATCACAATCACAAAAATAGAGATAACTCGTTCAAAAATAAAGCAATCCGCGTGAAATTTGGATATAATGTTAAATAAGAAGATGCTGAATAAATATACCAAATGCAAATTAGTGGCGCTGCAATCGCATTGCGTCATCTGTAAGGAACATAAAAATGCACGTTAGAGAGTAAGGCTGCATCTGTCGCTGCGATAGTGATATTATAAATCTGGTATAGACAATTCATTACAATGACCTCGGTTCATCATTTGCCCGCAGAACAGCGATTTAGAGCTATTGGGAGATTGGATGCAGGACAAAGTTATACAGAGGTCGCTAGATGGCTAAATGTGAGTCCTTCTGTTGTTCATAGGATTTGCCAACGATTTCAAACCACTGGTTGGACTCAAGAAGGTTCCGCCAAGGACAACCAAGGGTTTCGACAAGCGCCGATGACCGATATTTGCGGTTATGTATACGAAGGAATAGAACCACAACCCCATCTCATCTGAGATTCTCCCTTGCTTCAGCCACTGGAAGGTTGGTGTCAATGTCTACTGTGCGTAGAAGGCTTCACGCAGGTTGAATTTACGCAAGGTGACCAGCAATTTGTATGCCGCTCACCTCACGTCACACGAGGAACGTTTGATGTGGGCACGTCAACATGTACACTGGACGACTGATCAAAGGACGCGTGTTATCTTCACGGATGAGTCCCGGTTTGCCTCCAAAGAGATAGAAGGCGTTGTTTGATTTGGAGAGAACAGAGAACACGTTATCATCCATCAAACATTCGTGAAAGAGATTTATACGGATGAGGCAGTGTCTGCCTTTGGGGTGGTATCTCTTTGCGTGGACGCACAGGCCTCCATGTCTTTCCACGTGGGACCGTAAATGCTTATATGTACAGAGATGACATCCTTGATGCTTATGTGCGCCCTTATGCCGATGCAATAGGTAATGATTTCCTGTTACAGGACAACAACGCTAGACCTTACCGAGCTCGCATCGAGGAAGATTATCTTCAACACCAGACAATTCAGCGCATGGAATGGACAGTTCGATCTCCAGACTTGAATCCCATCGAGCATGTTTGGGATGCTTTAGGAAGATGTGTTGTTACTCTCAATCCCTCTCCCCAGACACTTGCCACGCTTACAACTGCTTTGCAAGAGCAATGGCTCCCACTTCGCAGTTAACTCATCGACAGCATAATTGACAGTATGACACATAGCTGACAGTATGACACACATCTATCCTTTTTGTAACTTTAACATTTTTGTAACGATTTTATGCGTTTTTATTGCCTATTCAAATATAAATTCTTCTGAAGTTGCAGAATTTGTTAAAAACGCTTAAAAAATTCTTCCAAAGTTACAGAATTTCGTTAAAAATGGTTAAAATAGTAAAATGCGAACATCATTTGATCCACTCTCGACCAAAAGCAAATTGTTTCCCAATGGTTAAAAAATTAATAAAAAATCTCCTTTAAATAACCATTAACAATAATGATTTTCAATCGTATTTAAATAGAAGGAAATCATTATTTGTTTTCGAAAAGAAAGTGCTAAAATTTTAACGATTAATGCTTTTCAAACATTTATTTGTGTTAAAAGTACGAATTAAAATTATGCACATGTCGTATTTTCGAAAATTATAATATGGATTTTTAAAAAAATGTTAAGCTTGCCGTCAAATCTTAAAATATGATGACATAGTTTTGAAAATAGTTTTCGTCATTAAGGATTAATTTAAAATAAACAGAGTAGAGCAAAATTTTAAAATAAAAACATTTTCGATTACTTCTTTTACGTGAAAAACTGACAGTGAAACATGTATTTAATAACTGCATGTCATTTAAATACTGGGATTGTTTGTTAGTCATTTGAATCATTTTTAAGCGTGATGCACCATTAAAATATATCTTTTTATTTCTTTTAGTATAACGGTATTTTTATGAAAGTGCTTATGAAATTTTTAATTATTTGACAGAAAACACATTCTTAGTTAAATATATTTTTTTATAAAAAATATGACCAAAACAATAATTTAAAATGTTTTTTCTAATACACATTTCTAACTTTTTACATTAATAATAATGTCCAAGCTTTCGGATTTCTAGTTAAAGTAATTTATCAATTTTGATTATAAAATTCATTAAAGAACTTGGTATATTTTAAACAATCTGAAAAAATAAAAGCAATTAAAAAATTAAATCTGATTGAATTAAAGTTTTTTTTTTTTTTAATCTAATTGTGAATACAACAAATGAAGATATTTTAAATAAAAATTATAACTTAAAATCCATACAAAATTAAAACAGAATGTCTACATTATTTTGAATGATATTTTTTTTTGTATGAGTTAAAAAAACATGTCTGACGTTGTGTGAAATACTACATGCCACGAATTAGAAATTATAAAGTCATGTGCCGGCGCGGTCACTTTCTGTATCTACCATTATGTCCAAACCATGCACATCGTAGTATATTTATCCAGTATCTCCAAGAACAACCTGCTAAGAAGATAATTATTTGGAAATAGCGCTAATAAAACTAGTAGATGGGGGCCACCGTAATACTTACCCATCATGGATATGCATAATGTAAAATATTAAAATAAAAAATGTGTAAACTACTTATAAAATGCATTGCAATTCGAATAAAATCGTGGCTTGATGACGTCCTAAACTTTAAAGGCTGGATTACTGAATTGCTTAAAAGAAACATCCTTATAACTCCAAAAACAACAATCCTATTAACTGGCAGTTTATTGCATCTGATTAAGCGTCTCATTTCCAATTAAAATATATGTTTAAATTGAAATTTGGATGAAATACAGGGTCATGAAAATTCGAAGAGTGTGGGAAATAGGATTCCCAATACCTCTGCAATTTATTATCCGATCGACTTCATGCTTTATGCAAAATTTATGTTTTTGTATTGGCTTTTATATTTACTCCTTAAAATAAACAATTTCGAAAATTTTTATATACCTTTTATCAGAACGAATATTTCGAAATGCCGAAAAAAATTGTTCCGGATAATCGAGGTTACTGAAATTCAATAAGCTTCTTCCCATTATTACATACTAAGTACATACCAAGTTTCAAGTCTCTATCTCAATTTTTTCGGGAGATAGAGCGTTTACAGACACACAGACACACAGACATACAGACACACAGACGGACGGCAAAGAAAAAAAAAAAAAAAAAAAAAAAAAAAAAATCTAAAAATATGTTTTTCGGAATCTCCAGTGTCTGAAACGTATAAATTTGTCAAACAAAATTTTCGATTTTCAAAACTATATCAAGATTTACCCTATACTACGTATGATGGGTAAGTAAAATGATATCGGGCCGACCATCGCAATGTTGCTCCAACGGCCAATTAAAAAGAAAAAGAATAAAACAACAAAATAACCAGAAAAGTCTTATATCCGCAAGAATTCTCAAAAGAAATAATTCTCAGAAAAAAATGAAATTTGTATTTATTTATTTATTTATTTATTATTTATTTTATTTTATTTTACTGGGATTTTTATAACAGCGTAATAAATTTTCTACCTAAAACAACGTAAGAAAAAGTTTTATTTTATTATTTTTACAATTTCTGCATAAATTACAGAATTTTCTTTTCCCCTCAAATGATGAAAATTGAAATCTGGATTATATTTTTTTTAATTCCATGCAGTGAGATTTAAATAAATGCGAAATTATCGAGAATTTCAATTCCATTTTTGGATGAGTGAGAGAGAGAATAATTTATTTACATGTTTGAAATACATTTTGTTCGATAAATATTAAAAAAACACTTTTATTTTTGGTTGATCTGAATTTAATAAAAGAAAAGTTTATGAAAAACATTTTCCGGAATGAATGAATATAACTAAATGGTTTTCGTAGCAAATAATATGTAAAACATTTTTATATTACTTTTTTTTTTATTAACTGGAATTTAGAAATCAGCATTAATGAAAAAAGTATATCATTTAAAGTGTAATATTTTTTTATTATACAGTACATGTCCCTGTTTTTGCAGATAATATGTAGGCGTACTTTTATTTTCACTTAACTCTGTCACAACACGAACATTTATGTGTTTATCATTTTATATATGCATGCAGGTTTGTGAAGCCACAGAACATTTAAACATGCGGAACTTACACTTTCATTTGTTTTAATTTGTAAAGACTTTTTTTTTAAACCCACTAATAATCGCTGTCTATTTGATTACTTTTTTTAAGCATATGAGATCTCGATGTAATCATATCTTGTTTTCAAGTGTTTTATAGCATGGATGTCATGATAATTTCAACATTGCAGTCAAGACACATGAAACTTCCAGACGAACAATTATTTATTTAAAGCCAAACAGTGTCGGATACGAAAAAAATATTTTGTGAAGGTGAGCACAAAACGATAATCCAAACATATCAAAATCATTAAAATGAATTCCATATTTCTAAAAGTATGGAAAGTAGGAAAATTCAGTTTTCTTTATTTTTAATGTTAATTTTTTTTTTAAATTATTGTTAAGAAATTTCTTTGCCTACATTCTTTTTTAGTAATTTGAAAACGCGGAATTCCTTTGTAAAAATATAAAAACAATGTCTGTCTCCCTCAACTTACTTTGAACTTTTGACGTAAGTTTCATTCAAGGAATTTTGAAAACGTAGTTAATGAATTTTTATTTATTTTTTTTTTCTTTATATTCTGCAAAATTTTAAATATATTTACAGTTCTTATTATGCGGATTTGAGTTATATGCAGGAATGTTTACGTTCTTAAGCTATTGTATTTTCAATAATGTTGTAATAGAAAATGAAAAAAAAAAAACTTTTATATATGTTTGCAGTGGTGAAAAATATACATAATATGATATGAAAATACATAGATATGAAAATGCATAAATGCTGACTTAAAGCATTTTTTTATGCCTGGATCCGAGTTCCCAAAGGGAAAAATCATGTCGGATGATCGCGTTTTTGGAGTCGTGCACAAATTACGAAAGGAAACAATGATTGCATAAATACATAATAATTGTGCTAATTATTGGTATAAAATGATCTAAACTCTGCAGAAATAATAACTTTACGCAAATACATGTCCGTTGCGATTATGTGACGCACCGATCAGAGGCACACATTTCAATATGCAAACATTTCTAATCTGCTTTAATGCTTATTGATTGTTTCATTACCAAGTTTTATTCTGTAATTCGTCATGTAAAATGTTAAGGTATTTTTCATGAAGCATACTTTTGTAAATTTGTGAATAAAACTAAAGATACGAGTCATAATTTATTTTCTTATGATGCATTTCTACGTCACGTCATCTGCACTCTTGCTGTAGATATTTACATTTTAATTTATGATTAACCCCTCGACAACTTTGTTTAAACATATCAATCCTACTCTTTATGATAAAAATTCTGAAATTATGTACACGACATTATTAGTGTATGGGACATATTTTACACATTAAGATTTTTTTTTGCACGAGGGGCCGTATAAAAAGTTTAATTTGGTATTTCATCCTATTTAGTGCCTTGAAAATTTTAACCGATTTTATAAAATGCTAAACCTTTTTCCCGTAAATTTGTAATTCATAATGTATGTCTATGATCAATATTTAAGAAGTAAAAGCCAACATCAATGTTTTTGGGACACTATGTATACTTTTTATAGTACGAAAAACAAAGTTTTTTGATTTAAGAAAATTTATGTTAAATAAACGTTGCACCTATTAAGATATTGCTTTAGGATGCAAAATCTAATACGCATACCGCAGAATTGTTTACTAACGCTGTATAAACAAATATAACCCCAATGAGTTAGCAAATAATGATCGTATTGATCAAACAATAACCATTACATTGAATAAACAAAATTTGAAGGAAAAAAAAAACACGTTTATTTTGTTTATATTTCACAAAATTCCTTTTACACTTGCACAGCTAATAATAATATTTACTACATTTAAATGCAAATGTGGTCTCAACCGAAATTAACAAAAAATATTTTTTAATTAATGGTGAGCTATGTGTTGATAAAAACATAAACATAATGAAAAATAAAACATGAAATAGTATAAAAATGTACCCAAATTTATTTTCTATAACAATATAAAAACAAAACATGTCTCAGTCTACTTACGTTCATCTTTAAAGAAATAGTTGTTCAAGAATTATTCAAAAACAGAAATAAATTATAATAATAAAAATGCTGAAATGCGATTTTCGAATAATTTCAAACCGTCTTTTGATGAGATAGTTTTATTATTTGTAAAATTTATGAAATATATGAGGGAAAAATTAAATCTAGGAGATTTAATTTCACTTGAAAAATAATGTACACATTTTTTATGAAAGAATCTGAAATATACTAAACAAAATCTGTAACAGTTATTACTACATTAACCATTATATAGTGAACATAATTATCAAATATTTCATATCTATGCAAGTTTCAAATGAAACTTTCTTGTTAGTTTATTACTTACGTTTTTTTTTTTTTTTTTATGTACAATAATACATTATAAATGAATCGTAAAAATATCTTTAAAAAGTATTTGTAAAAAATTAAAAAAAAAAAAAAAAGTTTTTCTTTTTTTTCGAATCCCTATATTGTATAGCATAAGCCAGCAGTGCATAAACAGTGTGTAGCATAATCTAACGAGCGCAGAACCGTCTGAAACCGTTATACATGACACGGCGGGACACACTGAACACGTCCTGAATTGTTTACTTTGCAGAAGGTATAAATAAATGAAATAGCGGGGTAACTGTAAGTTTCAAAATATAACGATTCGTAAAAAAAAAATAATAATGATAATAAATAAATAAATAAATACACACTTTTTCTTTTGTAAACTGGCTGTAGACAAAATACGTTTAACAGAATTCTTTTTTGAACCTTAGATAGAATGAATGGATATAAAATATATTATAGCATCAAACTGTAATTAAAAATATATATATATCCTGGTATTTACAAATATACATATGAAAATACAGGAAAACCCTCGAACGGTGACTTATTATTTTAAACGATATTTATCAGCGTGGACAAAAACATGATTTTAACAAAAAACAATTCTTCCTTCTTATGAGTATAGAGTGAAGTAAAAAACCAGTATTGCTTAAAAAATGAGATGTTAACATAAATTTTATAACATATTTTTCATGCTAATAATTTCGTGATCTGTAATAAAATCTACATGTTGATAAAAACTTCCTATATAAAAATTATCTATACATAGTTTATTTATTTCTCTTTTTTTCATAATAAATATACAATAAATATTTAAAATGAAATCTGTTACACAAAAGTAAAAAAATAAAAATAAATAAAAATAAAAATTAATAAAAATAAATAAAAAGGAAATAAAAAAGAAAAACTTTAATTTAAAGTCTTTTGTTTTGTGAAGATGCCAGAAATTGTAGAATTACTTGAATCTACAAATCTAAATTTTAAATTGTGATGTCGCGTTATTTGAGCGTATAAGTAAGGACCATACAAATTTAATAAGAAAAATTATAATATTACTTTTACTGTAATGAAGCATAAATCCCCCATGAATTATGAAACTTTGATTTGTGAAACATATATTCGAAAGGAGTAACTTCATATTTTAAACAATGTAATACTTTCAAATTTTATTTATTCACCTTTGAAGTCTGAACTGTGCTCCTTCACATTCGATTGAATGATTGTTTCAGACATAATCAAAATTTAAAATGCACTCTTTTCACAAGGAATTAAATCTTTTGAAGTTCAGGATTTGATTGTAATCTGTATTACGGAACTACCATAAAAGTTTGTCATAGTAAATTATGAAATGACATGGGAAAAGAGATTAGAGATCTCTCTAAATTTAATCCCGAAAGAGTATTTTCTTGTCATAATTAGATTTTGAAATTTTTCATTCAATAATTTAGATAAATTCGTTTACAGTTGTCCTGAAGTTAATAACATTTTATTAAGAACTAGAAAATTTCATTGTGATTGCCAATACTGCTACAAATCCCCTTTTATAAGAAAATACTTTTAAATAGTAAATAATTTCGCTTCTATTTCTGAAAATTTTATTAATATTATCTAAATTTTAACGCTTTAGATTTTTGGCCAGTGCAGTATAATTTCTATAGTAATATGTTAATTAAAGCTTTATCTAATATTTTATTTTTTGACAGATTAAATAAAGCTAATATTACTATTCCAAAAAAGTGGTAGCAATCATTCCATTTGTATTAAAAAAAATTAAAATTAAAATTTCTCGGAACAAATGTGCTAAAAAATATTTAATGTTTAACATACCTACATATATATATTTAAAAGCCGAGTAAGACTAATCGGGTGCTTTAAAATAAGCGGCGCCACCCATCCAATACTGGATATCGGTCCCGAACTACATGATCCCTGCATCGGCGCGATCGTAACCCCTTTCACGGGTACGAGAGTGGCCGGACAGGCTCGGTTCATGAAAGACAGTCCGTGACATCCTCGAAGCCTAGCTTGTCTGGAGAGCTCATAGGAGCAACCAGGGCCCAGCTACTAGTCAAGTGCTCCCTCTCATGATTTTCTGTATCCCAATTCGAGATCGAGAACAACTCACACGAGAGATCTCATGTCTCTCTAGTCGGGTATGGACAACACATCTTAAAAACTAGGTTAGTAAAACACAGATAGACTAAAAAAATAGGAAGAGGGTTCCGACCCCCGTCACGCTGTCGGGTGACCAGGCCGCCAGAGCCGTAGGGCCGGGAGAACGTTAGTTTAAAAGCTAAAAGTGATGGGATCGAAACAGGTAGTGCGATAGTTTCGTCCCGGTGATCCGGCCAGACCTATGTAACCGCCCGCGTCCGCTAGCTCACTCTCACTAGACAAGAACACCAGCTTTCCAAAACCTTAACCAGGTGGCTCCCGACACATGGCTCCACACCTCAACAACAGGTGTGTCCGGCGCCCCCGCCAAGGCCCTGGGAACGGACAAGAGAAGCACTCATCTTGTCTATCCATCGGAGTGCCGTACGCTGAGGAAAGATGAGTTTCAGGCCGCTCGAATCATGTCCGGTTCGAGATCCTCAGGCTGCACTTAGGATTGTCCGGTCAAACCAGCAAAAGCCGGCCTCCCAGTCCTCCCGGAAGTGGACTTACGTCGGTTACCGCTCCCTCGGAGACCCCGCTCTGTCCTAAACTCCTGAAAATGGAATCCGGACGCTACGGCGTCTACAGCCGGGCTCCAGGTCATCCCTCCGCGTCCCGAAGGACCGGATTGATTCCGGAACACCCGGAGGAGCACGCAGCCCAAAGCCGAGTAAGCACAAATTACGAAAATGAAAAATCCTGATTTTTTTTCCCATAGGAATTTTTATTCTATAATTATAAACACAATTGTCTTCTATCGTAATTCTTGCATTCAATATAAATTTCTACACAAAAACCACGTTGAAGCTTAGGTGTTATTGCGTATAAAAACATTAACATAAAATATATAATAGGGTGGGCCGAATTTTTTATTTTTATTTTTATTTTTAGTTTTAGTTTTTTGATACGCTATACTATGGAAAACGTGTCTCAAGGGTAGCTTAGTAAAATGAAAAAAAAATG
This sequence comes from Maratus michaelseni, assembly GCA_963931845.1. NCBI lineage: Eukaryota > Metazoa > Arthropoda > Arachnida > Araneae > Salticidae > Maratus > Maratus michaelseni. Next base: position 198,307,196 of record OZ007593.1, on the reverse strand, counting down.
AATTTTTACGTCTGGTGGTAGCGCATCGGCCCTACCTAATTTGAGAAAACATACGATTTTTATAATTTTTTTAGCGGTGGGCGAATTTTTTATTTTATTTATTTTTTTTTTTTTTTTTTGATTCGCTATACCAGGAAAAACTTACCTCTAGGGCAGCTTAGTAAATTTCAAAAACAAAATAAATAATTTGTCACGTCTGGCGGTAGCGCATCGGGCATAAAATTTGAGAAAATATAGGATTTTTATCATTTTTCTAATAAATGGTAATAAAGAAATAATTTCTATAACAAATACATGTAGACATATTTTAGAATAGCACAGTATAGGAAAGATAAATATTTTATAAAAAGTACAATTTACAATTTATTAATAGCGTAATACGTTTAAAAAAACTAGGTATTGCCAATCTTGAGATAAGTATAGTTCAATCTGCGGAAAATGAGACGACGACTTTTGTGATGCATCGGTTAACCATTGGGCCATAGACGAAATCTCTTGATTGGTGATTCTTCACAGCAAAGGTGGTGGTGAATGTGTAGTAGTGTTCCAGTGAATCATTTCGATGTAGCCTGTAGCTAAGAAATTGATTTTAGGTGTTGAAAACTTTCAGTCTTCATAATTCTTCTGAAACCTAACTCTCCTATATGACCCCTTTTATGTACTATCATACTCAAAATCAAGTTTTCAGGATGCGCAAAAAATGCATTTCTCTGAATTACTGGTCAATGACTTTCAGCAAGTTTTCAGGCAGAAATCTTGAAGATGTTATAATTTTAAATTCACGTTCTATTTCATTTGTGAAGTATTTACTTTTATATGAAACGATACAGGAATATATGACTTTAGGAGAAAAATAAACTAAGATATTGTGTTCGTCTGTTGGGTTTTCAATTCTTAAATACAATCGAAGAACATTGTTCGCTTTTGTTAACCACCTTTAGTGTTCCAGGCTAACGTACAGATAAATCTTCAAAGCAGCTGTCTGATTTTATAGCAGAATTCACATCCAGCATGTACTGCTGATATGTGTACATTGGTCATGTTTCACCCTCTTCAGGGTCTGCTAAAAACTTTGCCAGTAACATTATTTCTTATTGGACTGAAGCTGGATTTTTACGTCATGAACTGGACGTAATTGGTTGTGATAGTACCATTACTATTACGGGGTGAAAAACCGGTGTTATTCACACAATTGAAGAACAAGTTAAAACACCAATACAGTGGAGTGTGAGTCTCTTACATTTCAATGAATTGCCCTTCCGGCATTTGTTTCAAACTTTAGAGGGTGAAACGACTGTGCCAAAATCAATTCGTGTTCCCATTTGCACACAGCTCAGTAAATGTGAGAAACTCCCAGTGGTAATTTTTGAAAGTGTTCAGTATGAGTTTCAAGAAATTGACTGGCAAATTTTAAACAAAGATCATCTGTACCACCTGGACATAAGTTTTGCTATACAATCAGGTAGCTGTACTGAAGATTTAGCAATTCGTGTTTCTGGCACACTTTCTCACTCAAGGTAATCAACCGAGGCGTCCCAAAAGTCGTCGGCTCGAATTTCAGAGATGGTTTTAGGAAAACTACACTTATCTCAAGGCCGTCAATATCATGTTTTTAAAGAAAATCTTATTTCTATCTACGTAAAGAAAGTAAAGGACTATATGTCTTTACAAACTGAATAATTACACAATCAGAAAAAGAAATTGTTTTCAATGGAAATTTTACTTTTTTTTTTCTAAGCGTAATACGCTATTAATATATTGTAAAGTCCATTTTTTTTCATTTATTTATCTTTACTATACTGTGTTACACGAAAATATGTCTATATCTATACTTGTAGAAGTTATTTGAATTATTTCCATTTATTAGGAAACTGACAAAAATCGTATATTTTCTCAAATTTTAGGCCCGATGCCCAAACCGGCAGATGCAAACATTTATTTATTTTTTTTTTCATTTTACTAAGCTACCTTAGGGGTAAGTGTTTCGCGGTGTAGCGAATCAAAAGGTTTTTTTTTTCGCCCACCGCTAGCAAAAATGATAAAAATCGTATATTTTCTAAAATTTTAGTACCGATGCTCTACCGCCAGATGTAAAATTTATTCATTTTGTTTTTGAATTTTACTAAGCCGCGTTATAGTGAATCAAACACAAAACAAAAAAAAAATTTCGCCCAACGCGATAATTTTTATGTATGTATTTATATCAAAAATGCAATATAAATATCAGTGGAATTCATATTCAATGATGTTTGTACAAGAATTAAACTGGAATTTACAACATTAAAGTTCCAAGAGACATATTTTTCACATACTGTGTATTGTTTTATTTTATTCCTCATATTTGAATAACAAAACCCGATTCATTAAGTTGATTTAAATGATTCTAGAAATCATACAATCCAAGCTAGTGATGAAAAATCACCTTTGAAAAATTCTTATTTCAGAATAAACAAGGGTTCGAATATTTTTAGCAGCCAAAGACATTTTTGATTAAATTTTGAAGCTATAAGATATCTAACTGGGAAAAATAAATCCTGATTTTGTGAGATTAATGTTTTCAAAATTGCAGCGGTTCTAAAAAAAGCAAAAGTTTTAAGTAAGAAAAATATCAACAAAAATAATGATATTGGAATTGCGATTCTTTTTTTGTTCATCAAATATCTGAAAAAGCATTTAGTTTTTTGAATAATTACTTTTTATTCTACAGATGAGTTTCATTTAGGATTATTTTTGAAAACTTTAAAAATTATGTATTTACAGCAAATAGAGAATAATTATGAAATAAATTTTTAATGTAGAATTCTCTTCTTCGTTACGCCTAAGGTAATGTTTCAACTTTGAATTTCTAGACTGTTAATGCTATGAGTTAAAATAGTTTTATTTTAGTTTGGAGGTGATCTTATATATTGCGATCTGTCAATGATTTGGATTTCATATCTACTTGATCAAGAATAAAATGAATTAAGCGCCGAAAAGAACGCAAATTATTCGCAAATATCCGACAATATAATAATAATTCTCGAATTTTCGAAATTAAAACTATTTGCCGAAACATTATATTTTCTGGCAGTTATAATGCAATTTCTGTGCTGGTGGCATCACGGTTATTCATTTTTTTAGCATTAAAAAAGTGAAAAATGAACAAATGACGATTAATAAAAATTTTGCTGATGATTTTTTTTTTTTTTTATAAGAAATAATTATTTATGATAAATTTTAAATATATACAGGTTGAAACTTTCAAAAGTACCTAAAAGTGGAATGATGTATCGTGTGAAAAGGATGTCCCTTTAAAAATAATACATATTTAATTCCCATATCTGAAATATTTTTCTATAAATGTATAAAAATAATGTTATTATATAGTTGCGAAAAATTCAAAATCTGGAAAATGGCTATTTGAAAAATGATGTCTTTATATTTGTGGGACTGTGATGAGAAAAGTGATTTTTTTCTATATTTGCATCGAAATCACGTAAATTCAAAATGGCATTTTTTGTAATTACCATGTAACTTACGTAGCAAAAATGATTTCTTCTTTATTTTTATTTCTTGTTTTTCCAAACTACGTTTCCTATATTTATAAATTTATATTTTAAAATAGTACATTTCGAAACATATTTCTTCGAAATAAATGCAGTCAGTTGCAGATAGTTATTTGCACCTGAAATGTTGTTTCTTGAATTTTCACGATCTACTTGTTGAAGTCGAGTTAAGTTAGGAATTTGGGAAAATGGGATAAACGTTTAAGAAGTTTGGATAAAGTTATCTCTTCTAATGTGATTTTTTGCAAGGCACATTATATGATTGTATAAAAATGTACACTTATTTGTTTATTTTCCCCTTAAAGAGAGTTCGTTGTTAACATAATTTTTTCTTCTAGTATATAAAAAAATCAATAACTTTATTATAATTTGTACATTCATTTGTATATAACATACATTCATTGTCGGCTGTTTATTCTTTGAAGATAAATTTATTTTTAATTTGTCTATAATTTAAGTTTTATTCACAATAAATTGAAGGGTTAGTTTTAAGATTAATTTATTAACTTTATATTTTTTTATGGTACTTACGTATTATCACCGACAGGTCTTATTCACTGGCGCCAAAAATATTAATTACAATAACCTTTATTTATTTATTTATTTATTTATTTATTGCTTTCTTCATTTTAACTGCATTGTTAAAAACTATATAGTTGCTATATTAAATGAAGTGACGGAAGTAATTATATACGTATAACTATATAATTTATTATAGCATATATATAATATATAAAATACATTATATTCATTGATATAGTATATTTACATTATATAATATTTATATTACATTCGTTCCGGTGGGCGTAATAAACCACTGGAAATAAATCTACCATCGTTAATACCGTTTATTGCTAAAAGCCGTCAGTTAGATGTTATGTATTTAATAAATGTGTACTAAATTATTATTTTGTATTATTTTAGCTTGCTTTTATATTATTTATCAATTTTAACAATGTTATGAATTTATAAAATGTACATTAAATTACCATATAGAACACGATTGGCAATTGACGACGATAATGACGACAGGCAATGAATGGAATGGGTTTATCCAGACCGACGATAAAACACTTGAATAAACGCTGAATGAACAACTAAAACACTGTAAAGGTTTCCATAGCGAAATACCCAAGGTAGAAATAGGTCCATTGCGACTCAAGGGTTATTTATTCTTGTCAGATAAAAATTATAATTTGAAAAAAAAAGGATTGATTGGAGGATCGTCTACGCACTGATGACCTTCTTTGAAAGAAAGACATGTTTTTACTGTACACAGTGTGATGCAGTATATGGCAGACCAGTCATCCACGAGGAGTAGCAATGACCGTGGAGCTGGGGGGAAATTGGATGTGCCTGAAGCTTTGGTTAGAAGGATACTTCGATGAATGTGGAAGTTTTATTTATATAAATTGAAGTTAATGCAATAATTATTACCAGCATGTACTTCTGAAAAAGAAACATTTGCGGTTTGGGCTCTTGCAATAATGAAACGAAAAGACCAATTGTTGATTAAGATATGCTGGATGGATGAAGTCCTCTTTCCACTGCATAGGAATTCCAGTAAATTTAATAGTCACATATGTATGGATTACGAAAAATTACCATGAATATACGCAAAGGCAATCGCATTCTCCACATGGAGAGTTTCGTATAGTTTTATTGAAACTTTCATTGTCGGCTGTTTATTCTTTGAAGAGAATTTCCTTTTTTGAGCCGCTGACCAGGTCCAAATTTTCCAGGTTACGGTCTAGCTTAACGTGTAAAAGGGAGTTTCTCAGAAAATACAACTGTGTCTGCTGAGCTGTATCTACTTTTCTGCTTTTACTCGGTGTGCCTTTATTACAGGAGATAAGCCTGTTGGTTGAAGTTGGTTTCATGCAGTATGATGCACCACTTCATACTGCCAGATCAATGAAAGTTTTCTGTGGGATAATTTAAGTGGAAACGAGTGCTACACCAAGCCTTTAAAACCACGTGGATCCTCAGTTTACCAAACGCACACCTCATATTTTTGTTGAGGAATTTTTCAAGATCACTTGTTTACCGGTTCTCCCATTTGAACACAAACATACCGTTCCCTCAATGGAACACAAACATACCATTCACAAGTTTTCCTGTAAAATCCATCGAGATATGCTGAATGCAGATGTTACACTTGTTAGGATCCGTATTAGCTCTGTTCATGAACATAGAAATAGATAAGTACTTCTAAAAAAATATTGTTAATATCGATTGGCGATTTTGGAACTAAATGGCAGCCGGAGTACAACCGTGCCAAGGTAACGCCACCTACAGACAACAAACCGAAACTGTTACCAACGATGTTCTGGAATTAAGGAACATAACAGTAATGCTTTCCACCTACTGCTAGTCAAACAATACATATATATATATATTAATATATATTTAAAATATAATAACTATATGACCAAAAAATCGTATCATAAGAGACGGTAGTCTCTTGAGTGACGCAGCGAAAAACCGAAAACCGTAAGCCCAAAACCGAAGATTCCGTCACTCTCATATATACAGCTAGCAGGACATCAAAGGAAAATCGAAACGCCGACATTTAATATCTCAGTAAATATGAGGCATACCGTTTCGATTTTTTCACATTAGTCTTATATCTATGGCCTAACTCTATCCTGAAATTTATAGATTTCTACATGCAGTAGATTTTGAGATCTGGAAACCAATTTTTAAGCGAAAATGGAAAATGTAATGGTGTAATGGGCACAGAGTTGTTATCTCGAAAATGGATCGAACGATTTTTTTAAAATTAATATATTATATTAATCAGTTTTAGATGAAGCGTTTAAGATATTGCGCTAACGTAGGAAAACTCTTGTTTTCAATATAATCCACTTTTAAAATCGGACTATTTTCTCATGCTTTTTCTGGTAGACTAACATTACAGATCTTCAGCCTTTTCACTGCTTTTTATTACTGCGCAATAAGGAAGCTCTTGCCTATTACGGTTACAGTTAAACGTTAAAGCATATCCATATCGCTGAAAAACTATTTAGATTCTTTTTTTTTTAATACGAAAACAGTTTTTAATGCAATTTTTAATATGTAATATATATGTATTAAATTAAATTATTGTTTGCATATTTTTCTTTTTTGTTATAATAAAGAATTTCTTATTTCCAAATCTTCATTAAGTCGAAAAATATTTAGATTCCTTGATTAAAATATTGAAATATTTTATAATTATATATATACAATTTAATTATTATTTATATATTTAATTTGTCATTTTTTAAAGGAAAATAAATATTCAGATTTTTTTTTATCAGTTAATTTGAAACAGACTCTAATCAACGAATCAATCCTCTGTTTGTTTTGAGTCGCGAATGTTGTTTATGAATAACACTCATATGAGGTATTTTACTATTTATTTATTGTTTGGTTACTTATTTTGATTAGATTGTCCTTTTAGAAATTGTCTTTTGATTTAGTGGCGTAAATGGTGAGATAATTGTCAATAGTATTACCTGTTTTATCGTTAAAAATAATATAAGGAAATTGCATTATGGCCAGTGAATCTTTTAAAGAAGTCTTTTAAAAATCAGATGACGATAGAAGATTGGTTTTTTACTTGTTAGCTATATTTTCCAACTCTCCAAATCAAACTTTCCCATCATTCACCTCACACAAATTTAATAACAAAAACTTTTTATTTCAGTGTGATTGAAATACGTTTAATTGTGATGAAACTTTGGTATATTATATACGGAATTTATATAACGTAAGTTTTCACTTTTATGTATATAAAATTAGATACGATGTTTTCATTATGAAATACAATGTTTCTAATTTATGTTATGGCTTACTTTAACATTTTTTTTATTGACTAAGCCTATCATTAATATAGGGGAGACCGGTACACAGTGAACCTATGGACACAGTAGGCCACCCCCTAATATTTTATTTATTTAAATTTTTTTTAAGCTTCTCTTCTATCCTAATAGACAACAGCACTGCAATGATTATTTATAGTCTTCAGAAAGTATGTTTAGCTCAGATTGAACTATTTTATTCTGCTTTGTTGTTTTGAGCTTTTAAAAGTAAAATTTTTCATCATCATATTTTTATTTTTTTAGTAATTAAAGGTTGTAGATAAATAAAATAAAACAGCTTTTTTGAAAAGCTAAGATACTTGTTTTTATTTTACTTTAAAGTTATTATGTTTAAAAAAAAGCTATAAACAATATTAATATGATTATTTATTCAACTTCAACATGGGGTACAGTGGTCCACAATCCACTCTGCTCCTCTAATGCAGAATGTTCAAAATATGTAATAATTGTTTTCTATAAAGAAAGATTGTTTTAAAGTAGAATTATCTGTAAAATAAAGTAAACAAATAAAAATAACAATTTTTTTAACATAGTAAGAAATATTTTGCTTTGTATTTACTGCCTTTGATAAATATAACTGTAGTCTAATTGTTGATGATTCTATTCAAGTAAGATTCATGAGATGCAAATTGTATGGAAATCAGTTTACTTCTCCCGAAACTGTAGATGAATCTGCTGTTGATGTCAATGATTTCATAATGTTGCTCGCAGACCCAAAATTATTTCTTGAAAATTCCAGGCTCAATCTTACTGATAAGTATTTTGGAATTTCATTTGCAAATTTTATTGTCAGCTGATTTTTTTTGTACTTAAGTAATAACTTCAACTAAATTGCAATTGTTCCTGTATTAATCTGTTATTATTTTCAAAATATAATTAATTTTTTGTTTTTGTTTCAAAATTTATATTACTATGTTATTTTGCGAATGAAGAGGCAACAAAAAAGAATTAGATTAATGAAAAATAGATTTATATTATATTTTAGATAATACCTAATAGTGGTCCACTGTACCCTTGTGGGTGGACCAGTGTATATATATATTTTTTTTTAATGTATTGAAAACTATGTTGTGAGAAAATTATGATGGATGTAAGAAGGTTTAAGGAATATTCAAAAATATTTTCATACAGATTGGCCAGTCTGTTAAAGAGAAAAAAAAATTAACTGAAAAAGTGGTCCACTGTGTACCGGTCTCCCCTACCCGATTACATGAGATTTTGTTATTTGTATTGATATGTTTGTGTTTACGTATTTTATCAAGATTATATTTCAGCTATTTTTAAGTAAGTTTTTTAAGATACTATATAGCAATGTTAAAATGTTGGCTATACTTTATTAGCTTATGTTAAAGACTGGTCAGAAAAAAAAGGTTGGCGAGATTAAAAAATTTTGTCGATCAGCTAGTGCTCGACTAACATAACAACAGGGCTGCTGGGATGGAATTTAATTTTTAAAAAGGACACATTTTGAACCGGTTTGTTTACAGTCCCATTTTATTAGTAGAATTTTGTGATAATTTCCCGAATGACTGGCGAATTTTGCATTTTTTGTAAAAAAAAAATATTTAGATGTAATTTTAAACAAAATCTCTTTTCATTTCTTTAATTTGCAAATATTTTAAGTTTTCTTATTTAAAATACTGTGATTAAATGTCCAATGTAAGATTTCCCTTAGTTGAAAATTGTTATGACAGAATTTACACAACTGCAAAAATAATTGATTACTACAACAATGCATTTTCAGGGTTTTTTTCCAATAAAATTAGCTATACAACAGAGGAAAGTTAACTTCATACTATATTTACATTGCAGTAATTTGGAGAGTTGCAAAATATAGCTAACAAGTAAAACACAAATCTTCTTTAGTCTGCGGGTTTTAAAATACTTCCTAAATATTCACTCGACACGATGCAATTTCCTTACCTTGTATCATTTTTATCGATAAAACAGGTAATTGACAATCATCTCACCATTTAAGTAACAATCTAAAGTCAATTTCTAAAAGGACAAGAAAATCAAATCAAAATAAGTAAACAAACAATAAATAAATAATAAAATACCTTATATGAGTCTTATTCTTGTAAACAAGAATTTGCATTGCAATCACCGCTCATGAATACATGACACAAGCGATAGGTTAATTTATTGTTAATTGATAGTAGAGGTGCCCAATCTTTTTAGGCGAAGGGCCACTTAAAAAATTGTTGGGTTGTCGAGGACCACCATCAGTAGCACAGAGAGAATTTTGTTTCGAGGAGATGTTGGGTAGGGGGGAGGGGGGATAATTAGCATTATCCATACATACAGCACTGTTCGGTTGCAAATTTGGAAGAATGCACCCACTAGATGGATTTGTGATTTTTATGCGGCTACTTGACAAAATTGTGATTTGTATGTGCCCGTTCTAAAAAATTCATGATTTTTATGTATAGGTTCAACTTTTATGTATAGGTTTCAACTTTTTTACTCAGTGACCACTGGATGGATTTTTTTACTCCTGTTTTTCAGCAATGACCAATAACAAATTTACAAATACTTGATAAAAAATTTAAGAAATTTGTCAAACGATTGTGGAATAAACGGCGAAATTTGTCAAATAGTGTTGGGAAAGAAATCGCGACATTCGTCCAATGGTCTCGGGAAAGAAATCAGGCATTGCAGGAAAAAATTAATTATGTCTAACTGTCGTGAAAAAATTAGAGAAATTCGTCAAATACGTTCGGGGGAAAAAAATCACAAAATTCATCAAATGATCTCGGGAGAAAAATAGTGAAATTTGTCTAACAATCGCGGAACAGAATTGCAAAATTCGTCGAATAGCAGTGGAAAAAAAGTGCACAATTTGTTCGTTCATGGAAAAAGTCGTGAAATTCATTAATCGATAGTCGATAAATCACGAAATTCATCAATCGATAGCAGAAAAATCACAAAATTCATTGATAGTGGAAAAATCACAAAATTCATCAACTGGTTTCAGGGGAAAATTTTTTCGAATATCGTCGAATGGCTTCGAGAAGAAAAAAGTCACAATCCGTCAAATAATTTCGGGGAAAAAATCGTGAAATACGCCAAATGGTTTCGAAATTTGTCGATCGACAGCGGGGAAAAATTCTTTTTCCATTCAATCATCGCAATTGGGACTATTAAGTTTGACCAGTGGTGGCAGTAAAGTCAGTCGCCAAATTTTCAGTATTACTCGCCGATTGGCGAATGGCAATTTTGTCCTATATTTTTACACGCCTGATCGATGAAATTCAAGATTTTTACGCACCCGATTGATGACTTTCTGAATTTTTATGGATCCGTTTGACGAAATTAATGATTTTTATATGCCCGATAAACAAAATTCATGATTTTTATGCATGCGTTCAACAAAATTTATGATTTTCCTTCTCCCGATCCACAAAATTCATGTTTTTACTGTGCCTGATTGACAAAATTCGTGATTTTCAACTGATATGCTTTCCGTCGGCCATTTAATGAAATTCACAATTTTTCTTCTCTAGACAATGACAAAATTTTCAATCGACAAAATTCATAATTTTGCAGAACCGATAGACAAAATTCATAATGTTTTCCCACAATCTATGGACAATTTGCAAATTTTTTCCGCGACTGTTCGTTGAAATTCGCGATGTTTCCATGCCATTCGATGAAATTCATTGCTCGATCCATGAAATTTGCGATTTTAAGTGCCTTACCGACAAAATTTGCAGGTTTTTTCAACTGATTTACAAAATTCAAGATTTTGAGTGATTGACGAAATTTACAACTCCAGAATTACCGATTTTGGCATCTCTGGTTTCTGTTGACCGATTATTGAAATTTGCGTTTCTTTTTCTAGCGACAAAATGGCGAAATTTGTGATTTTTCCATGCCCATTCGACAAAATTTGCATCCAGTCGATGCAATTCATAATTTTATGCACCTGATCGATGAAATTCATATTTTCCTACGATCTATGGACAAAATTTGCACATTTTTCTCACGAATTATTAAGGAAATTCGAAATTTTTGGATAGGTTGGCATGTATGGTCTCTGCGGGCCACCAGTTACCCATCACGGGCCACAGGTTGTGCATTCCTAATCGTGATGCAGTTTAGCTCATTCGACTCGACCTCGATAGAACTTACTGATTTTAGTTTCACCACCAGGGGCAGTTATGCTCATATAGAACAGAGTGCGCCCCTAGCAGTGGAAGGGGAAATTAATGGATTTTGGAACTACCTCGAGTTCTATGGGTCCCATCACAACATGGTTTGATTCATTCAATTTGACATTGACAGGATATATCAATTTTAGTTTCAAGTTTGACCACCAGGGGGTGCATTCCTATCTCAGGTTCTATGCCCCCGATCATGACAAGGTATGGCTCACTCAACTCGAAATCGACAGCCTCAACAATTTCAGCTGTTTGTACAGAACAGAGTGCGCCCCCTGGTGGTGGAACATGGAACTAACAGATTTTGCAGCTAACTTGAGTTCTATGGGTCCCATCTCAATGCAGTTTGATTCATTTGACTCGACATCGACAGGATATATCGATTTTAGTTTCAAGTTTGACCATCAGGGGGTGCATTTCTATCTCACGTTCTATGGCCCCGATCATGACAAGGTATGGCTCACTCAACTCGAAATCGACAGCCTCAACAATTTCAGATGTTTGTATAGAACAGAGTGCGCCGCCTGGTGGTGGAACATGGAACTAAGAGATTTTGCAGCTAACTTGAGTTCTATGGGTCCCATCACAATGCAGTTTGATTCATTTGACTCGACATCGACAGGATATATCAATTTTAGTTCCAAGTTTCACCACTAGGGGACGCTATCCTATCTCGTGTTCTATGGGCCCGATTACGATGAGGTATGGCTCATTCGACTCGAAATCGACAGCCTGAAAGATTTCAGCTATGTTTGTATAGAACAGAGTGCGCCCCCTGATGGTGGAAGATGGAACTAACGGATTTTGCAGCTAACTCGAGTTCTATGGGTCCCATCACAATGCAGTTTGATTCATTCGATTCGACATCAACAGGATATATAGATTTTAGTTACAAGTTTCACCACCAGGGGCGCTTTCTTATCTCGGGTCCTATGCGCCCCATCACGACGAGGTATGGCTCATTCGACTCGAAATCGACAGCCTCAAAGATTTCAACTATGTTTGCATGGAACAGAGTCCGCCCCCTGGTGGTGGAAGATGGAACTAACGGATTTTGCAGCTATCTCAAGTCCTATGGGTCCCATCACAATGCAGTTTGATTCATTCGACTCGACATCGACAGGATATATTGATTTTAGTTCCAAGTTTCACCACCAGGGGCACTTCCCTTCGGGTTCTATGGGACCGATCACGACGATGTATGGCTCATTTGACTCGGAATCGACAGCCTGAAAATTTTCAGCTATGTTTGTATAGAAAAGATTACGCCCTTTGGCGGAGGAAGATGGAACAAACGGGTTTTGCCATGCATTTTCATCCTTCTAATTGTGTTACTCTCTCGCTGTATAATTTAAAAGTTGGGTCTTGGATTCCTCTCCCTGGGCTTCCACCCTCATATTTTATTGGGGTCCAAGGGGTCTTTTTTTGCATTTCTTTAAAATTTTATTCTAATGATTAATTTATACCCTATACTTAATTTCGACTAATTGACATTTTCATCAATAACCTTAAAAAAGTAATGATATCAGTACAAAAACCCTTAACGGGTTAAAAGTGTTGACGCAGCACTTTCTTTTGGCTCTATGAATTTTAAATATGGGTCTTAAAAGCAATGATATCAAATTTAAGTGACGCTATGTTAATATATTTTTTTTTTATCATAATTTTCTTTTTAGTTTTATTTATGTTCACAGGTGCAATTATTATCTTAATATGAAAAAAATATATAAAATTTATTCGCTGATGCTTTTTCATTCACATCTCTCATGAATTCAAGATATGGGTTTTAAAAGAAATGATATCAAAATTTGAGTGACACCTTGACGTTAATTTAATAGGACTCTTTTAAAATTCAATTTAAATTATTTTTGGTTTGTCTTCTAAAGTATATTTACACATACAAACAATACTTTTAATTTTTCAATACACTTTTAAATATATTACTTTCACTGAGCCTATATTATGTATTGAAATGTATTTATTTCAATAAATTGATTTATCTTCTGTGCCACGCTATCCAAAATCATAAGTAAAATTTATGTAAATGATTATTTTGCGTCATAGTATCCAAACAAAGGGAAATGTATGCAAATGGATAATATGACGCAAAATAATCATTTACATAAATTTTACTTATGATTTTGGATAGCGTGGCACAGAAGATAAATCAATTTATTGAAATAAATACATTTCAATACATAATATAGGCTCAGTGAAAGTAATATATTTAAAAGTGTATTGAAAAATTAAAAGTATTGTTTGTATGTGTAAATATACTTTAGAAGACAAACCAAAAATAATTTAAATTGAATTTTAAAAGAGTCCTATTAAATTCACGTCAAGGTGTCACTCAAATTTTGATATCATTTCTTTTAAAACCCATATTTTGAATTCATGAGAGATGTGAATGAAAAAGCATCAGCGAATAAATTTTATATTTTTTTTTCATATTAAGATAATAATTGCACCTGTGAACATAAATAAAACTAAAAAGAAAATTATGATTTAAAAAAAATTATTAACATAGCGTCACTTAAATTTGATATCATTGCTTTTAAGACCCATATTTAAAATTCATAGAGCCAAAAGAAAGTGCTGCGTCAACACTTTTAACCGGTTAAGGGTTTTTGTACTAATATCGGATACCTATCAGACGATGGCTATCAAGCAGACGAACTGATATAATTGTCCTACACAAGCGCCACATATTTGAAATATTTTTCAAAGAACGATTTTCTTCTATTTCGGTAGAAGTCCTTATCCATTTCTATGTTCATAGCTCTGTTATACCATTTGATGGGTCATGTTAAACACTGGATAAAATAAATAAATTGAATGTAGATATATCCTGTTATTTTTATTTTGTTAATTGTGTTTTATTACATGACATGTTTGCATATATCTGCTTTATATTTCGTTTAAGCTCCATCCATCGGTGACTATCGAAACTAAAACTTCCTATGTTATTTAAAAAAATACGATTTCTACCTGTTTCTATTTGTAGAAACCACAATTTTTTTCGTTATTATTATTATTTTATTATTATTTTTAACGAAATTTTGGCGCACCGCGGTATATACTTATATAAAGAATACTAGTAATAAATTCCACAGTTTTGTTTCCTTTCTTTTGCATTAAAATTTCGTAATAGAACATTGCAGTCTCATACAGAAGGATTTGTTGAAATATATGCTCATTTGAAATAATTCTGAGTTTAAAATCTTTTGTTACAGTACAATATAAAAATCATATTTTCGAATACTCAAAAAAATTCCCATAAATATGTAACACCAACCAAAAGTAAATCTTAACATATATTGATAGAAATGTGTCTAATTAATTATTTTTAGTACAACCAATAAAAATAAAAATAATCTTTATCAGTAATATTCTTTCAAATAGAAAAATATAATTTGAAAATATCTTCCATCTTTTTCTTGTTATACTTTCATAAAATGTTCTTTAAATGCATTTATACTTTTTTGAGTCTACAAGCAAAAGATACAAACCACAAAAGTACATATATCTTTTTCCCCTTGGATTTCTTCTACCTCTTACTGTTTGCAAAAGAATTAAAATGAGTATTTTTAACATTTTCTTTTTTGAAGTATTTCACGTTTTAACGAATAAAAATTCAATTCGATCAAATACTTTAAGTATTTCATTGTTTGAAGTTATATAATAAAACTTTTTTTTAAAACAATTTCTTTGGAATAACCATTTTTGTTTGAAGATATTATAAAAAAATTAACCTTTGTGCTGTTTTTAAATAAATGCTATTGAGCTTTCTGGAATCATTAATTTAAAAATTTCAACTAAAGTAATGGTAGTTTTAAAGTAATACATTTTTCACATTGTTGTAATCAAGTATTTTATATTGATTGAAATATACGTTTTAAGAAATGTTTAAATAGTTACATTAAACTAATAAAATTTCATTCAGTACTCTGTGAAAAAAAGTAACATTGATTTTTTTTAATTAGATTGCGTGCTTAGTTTTATTACATTATTTAATTTTTTTTTTTTATATTTTTAATAAATAAATGTGGAACTATAATGTTCGACATTAAATTGTTTATTAGTTATGAAGTAAAGGTAGTCTAGAGTAATGATTTTATTCAGACTGAAGTATTAGTTGATATATTGAAATGGACAACATTTGCAAGCATACATACATGAAATTTCCAAAACAGGGCTTTTAGGAACAAGCATAACGATCTCCAGTTCAGTAAAAAGATGGTCAATCTGAATAAAAACACATCAAAAGTCACCTGAAAAATTACCATTAAAAGAAATGTTCGATCTCAACTCCACATTTTTGAAGGATTTGCCACCATCTGAAAACGCATTTCACATGAATCATGTTCTCCCATGGCTATCTTATTCGAGATGTTATTGGAAAATATTTCTTTTATGTGGACGATAATTATAGACCATATCGGAGGCAGACTGTAGATGGATAGCTGGAAAATGTAGCAATCGCTTGATTGGTTTAGTTTGCGTTATTCCCTGTTTTAAATCATATTTACGATGTACGTAATGATTTGGAAGAATTACTTTTCTGATGTCCACATTCTTCTGCAAACATGGAACAGATAAACAAAAATATTCATAAATGAATTCCAATTTGAGTAGTTCAAATGCATTTTTTTGACCTGCTTTAAACAAAAATTTTTTTTTTTATAAATAGGCTTTGATAATGTAAAAATATATTATTCATCGTAATATTTAAAAATTAATACAACATATTTATTTTAAGAATTAACAAAATATTTAAGAAGTTATAGAAATGAGACTTCAGTATCACATAATTACTTAGCAACATATAAACCTTGTATTTAGCAATAAAATATACTTGAAAATAAAATAAGTTATAGACTATTTATTTTAAATTATATTAGCATGGTTTATGATGTTTAAATTATTTACTAGAAGATATTCAAATTTAAAATCCTTCAGCTAGAAAAAGAATAATTATTTGGAAGACATTAACTTTAAAGTTATATTCAAAATGAAAATTTTGAATTTGAATGAAATATTATGCATTTTTCTATATTGTTACAGGATTAATATTGAAAATTAAGAACAGTTTCATTTGGTACATGATGCAATATTTGCACGAAGATAATTACTTAATTCTTCAAGTATATATAAATGAATAATAAATATAGCTGAAGATTTCAGGTAATATAGAATAATTTATATAAAAAATATTGGTATTGGAATATAAACTTGTGCGTTTTCTCTGAGCAGACTTTGCAGTTGTTTTAGAGAACTCTCTTGCCATAATCCACTTTATTGGCAAACGGCCATGTTCCTCTATGCTAGCTGTTCTAAATCTATACCCTTGCCTATAAGAAAGCAAATATACAGGGTGTACCAAATTTATCTTTACAACGCTGATCCTCCATAAAACTTAAACGAAATTAGATAACAAAAATCTGTTAATTGTATAATTAACAGAAAGCTCCAATGTTTTATGTGATGCTAGAAGAGCTCCACATGATCACCTTTGGTTGCACGAAAAGCGCCGAGACTGTATTCACACCTCCTGCCATATTTTTTTAGCATGTTCACATGAATTGTAGCGATGACTGCAGTAATCCTGTGCTTTAGTTCATCCAAATCCCTATCCTGTAAAATTCCTGTGGACTTGGGTATCTGCATTCGTCTCTATGAACCAATCTACACACTGGGTGTAGCCATCCACTTCCTGTGGTGCAGCCATCACCAGTTATGGATCTTATTGGATGATGCCTGAAACCAAAAACCCTCTTTTTAGTACAAAAAAAACTTTATGAGTTGTTGTTATACATACACAAAACCGAACTTTGCTGTCTTATTTCTTTTCAGTTTTACGAAGGATCAAAGTTGTAAAGATACATTTACGACACTCTGTATATTTAACGAAATTGAAAATTGTCAACTATATAGTCATATAAAAGTGATATACGAAAACAATTTACAAAGGTGGTTTAAATGGGGAAATTTATATCCTTCTACAAGTTGTTCACTATTTGTTGATATCAACACTATAGAAAAGCGAAATGTTACGTTTCTTAATATTGCAGAAAGATTTACGTAAATGTAATATAAACTCCGCCGATTTACCCTTGATTCCTTGAATACCCTCGATTCAGAAATGTCAGAAAAAAAGATATGTAACTGATTTAAAGAAGCGTGTCTTACAAGAATAGATATTTACTTTCCCGCAACTTTCGAAAACTTTTCCGAGTAGATTTTGGAGTGACTTAATCGGTTTCCTGAACCTGGTATCAATGCTGAAAACTGTTTATTTGAGATACTGTCAATTCCCAAGCAAACAATTTCATGTTCAACAAACATGTTCTGCAGACAAACATGTTAAAATAACAAAGTAAAATGAGCAGTATTTTATATCTCTTACATGGAAAAATTCTTTTAGGTAGCTGAAACGTTTACTTGGAAAATGATAACATCCAAAGAACAAACATTTCACTTTGATATCATGTTGAAAAAATTTATCAATGAAACGTTTTAAAAAAATCACATTAGCTAACTAGAATTTTGTTTCAGAAATGTTTGTTTAAATCTCAGAAATCTATTGGTTTCTGGGGTTTCTGAAGATAAAGAAACAGTTTTTGGAATCGTGGGTAACACGGAAGAAATTTTACTATAGTTTCCTACGCTTTCTTTTTAAATCAAGTTACATTTATCTATTCTGTACGGAGTAACGTTTCTCAAAAAATAATTTCTTTAAAGACAATTAAATAAATATTTTTAAATAAAATTCTATAGAATGTTTCACTCAAATTCCGAATACAACAAATCCTCAAAAATGTCTTTTCATAAACAAACAAAGAAAAAAAGAAAAAAAAAGAAAAAAGAAAGACTTTTTTTAATTTTTAAATATTTTCGGACGAATATGTTTTCCGTGTGCATAGGTTTGTTGCACTGCGTTAAATATAATTTACAATTAATAATATTTTGAGTTACAATGTTAATATTTTATCCTTGCTATATTTATGTATTTATTCACTACTGGCCATTAAAATTGCTACACCAGGAATAAATGCAGATAACAAAATGATATTTATTGGACAAATATATTATACTATATTATACTAGAAATAACAAGTGATTAAATTTTCAAGAAATTCAGGTGCATAGATCCTGAGAAATCAGTACCCAGAACAACCCCCTCTGGCAGTAATAACAGCTCTTATACGCCTGGGCATTGAGTCCAACAGAGATTGGATGGCATGCACAGGTACAGATGCCCATACAGCTTCAACACGATTCCACAGTTCATCAACCGTAGTGACTGGCGTATGGTGACGAGCCAGTCGCTCGGCAACCATTGACAAGACGTTTTCTATTTGTGAAAGATCTGGAGAACGTGCTGCCCAGGGCAACAGCCGAACATTTTCCGTATCAGGGAAGGTCCATACAATACTGGAAACATGCGATCGGGCATTATTCTGCTGAAACGAGGGTTTCGCAGTGATCGAATAAAGGGTAGAGCCACGGGTCGTAACAAACCAGAAATGTAACTTACATTGTTCAAAGTGCCGTCACTGCGAACAAGAGGTGACCGAGCCGTGTATCCAATGGCACCGCATACCATCACGCCAGTAATGTATATCTCATACTAAATTTATTTTATTATGCTTATCTATTAGTATATATACACCAGTATATTTCTGGTAGATTATGTAACATCTCTTAGATTATGATAATTTAAAGTTTTAGAAAAAAAAAACACAGTTTATACAAATTGGAATTTCGAAAATTAGACTTCCGATTAACATTTTGTTTTATATTAATTCAACAAAGTTTCTATATTTTAATACATTAACAGGTAATAAGCTGTAAAATGCGACAGTAAAATGTGACATTAAATGTGACCATTTTATCAAGACAAAATTATTTTTTGCCAAAATTATTTCTTACATTATTTATTTTGAAAATATTTGAAATAATTAATGGAAGTCAGTAATTATTTGCATATGGGAAAAAAATAAACATCAAGACTCTTTTTCTAATTTTCGAGCATTTTCTGCGTTGCGTCTAACTCAGCTGTTAATTACCTTTAAATTAGTTGAAATTTTCGAGAAAAATCAGTAACATAAAGAATTCCGTTTAAGGTCAGCTCCCAGGAAAATTTAAAGATGAAGGAAAATTTTCTTAAGTACTTGAAATAAAATGAGCATTTTCGAGATAAAGCACAGTTTAACAAATTGTTCAAAACCGTTTTTATATATACCGCTAACGTACAGTCTACCTATAGTCTACCTGAAGTACTAACCTAACTATCATAACTGCCGGGCATGAGTGACTAGTGGACGATTTAGTACCTGGCCGCGGGGCGATATTCGCTGATCCTAGCGTGACTGTGTCCGCGCCATGTGTCCACCTGACAAGAGCCATGTTGACATCACTGCAGTGCTGCTCTCTAGTGCTTTGCTACAGTTTTCTTTGTTTGTCGGATGAAGGTTTCTATTTAACTTTGTTGAATTAGCAGATTTAAAAAAGTCCTTCCGGCCTGTATCGGGAGGAAAAGGTAGCTTTCCTATATCTTCGTTTTAAAATTTTAGCTAATGTTACACGAAAACAGCAAGTTAAAATGCAAAGAAAACGTTTACAAAAGATTCGTTAATACTGAATTTGAATAAGAAATTCGCCAAATTATTGAGCAATAGCCAAATTGGCTTCATTTGTGAAGACTTATTTTGGTCGCCAAATTTGGCGATATTTCGCCAAATGTCGTCAAGTTTGGCGAGAATTTGGCGCTAACGGATATGAATATATAGTTTTGTGCGTATGATTGGGAAAATTATTACAACAATGAAAATTTTTGTAATGTGCTGTCTTGTTTCAAAATGTCAAACCCTAGAATTTCATGAAATGAATGACCCTAGAATTTCTAGGAAAATGAACCCTAGAATTTCAACTGCTCTATCTCAGCCATTTTTTAAGATAGAGGTAAACCAAAAAATGCTCTGGAATCCTCGTATCAAGGCCTAACACTTAATTAAAAAATAAATTTGAATTTTTAACTATTTTGTATATATATATTAGTTTTAAATTTTTAAATGGCCGCCATCTTGAAACAAAATGGCGGACCAAGCTGGCCAACGAACTAGGTCGAGACATTTGTGAGCTTAATACACACAATTAGTTTCATCAAAATTGATTTATAAATACGAGCGTTATCGTATGACATAGGTCAGATATATATATATATATATATAAATCAACATTTGAACAGAGGGTGGTTTTGGGATCTGGGGGTCATGATCGGTGAAAATATATCGAAATTTTTAGGAACTGCTTTCCTCCGAACGGCTGCAATAGGTAGCTTTATACTTTTTTGTATTGAAAGCTACCTAAAAGCAAAAATTAATTAAAAAATAAGGAATTGGGCTCGTAATTTAGAACCTTGATCAGGTGACGAGACTTTCACCTCACTAGGCACCTCCAGAGGTATAATTCATAGGGAATTTGGAGGAATTTGCACCCACGAAGGATTTTTCATGCACCAGGCGCCAACCGTTCCATTTTAAGCTGAAACATTCAATATGCTGGAGATGGTTGGCACCAGGCGCCAACCATCAAAACCGTTTAAAATTTCATTGTCCTGAGAAAAAACTTGAATCACATAATCAACCTCTTATTTCCCTATACTATAACAAGCAAGAACGAAAAATCATGCAACAGGCTTAGTTTATGAAACGCTTTCCAACACTAAAATAATATTATTGAGAAATTTTATTTTTCATAGAATGAGACGATATATCTAAATAAGAAACTTACAAAAACACATAACTGAGTCAAAATCCAATTTCAACAATTACTTTTCATATCCTGTCATGTGTGCAAATTCATTCGCGTAGCCCTGTATAAAATTTGTAGAAAAATTTACTCATTGCCTAATGCTCTCAAAATTAGATAAGTTTAAAAATGCATACCACGTCGGAAAACGCACTTCCAACTATTATCGATCTTAGTCAGTCCTGTATTTCGTATGTCTCTGTAAATGGAAGGTAAAAGACATTTTCTCCTGAATCTGTAAACACATGCTGTAGTGCATTTCAGTGATTTAATTATGTTTAAACTATCATAACATCATTAAAATGCACCGCAAAGGATTTCCCTCATAGATTATAAAATAATGGAAATCTTGTGTGTTATAAGAGCTACTTATTCTATACTTCTGACAAAGTACGTTGTAGTCTTTTTCAGTGATTCACACCAATCTCATTTTGCTTGAAATATCTTAAGATCTATAAAGAGCACATCAAAAGATTTTTTTCCAATGAATCTTAATGGGATTATTCCTTCTGTCCCTGTAAACTAATTATAAATGCTACGCACACCCTTTTCAATACTGCATATTATAAAGTAAAACTCAATAAAATATAAAGATATCATGACAATCTAAGCACATTTACGAGAGTTAGAGCATCGACGGACAAACGCCAGACATAAAAATCGAATTCACAAGCAGTTGCAACTTTACTGCTAAGTATGAAAAATCTACTAAAAATTATAACCTGAACATATCTGTTTTATTTTATGTGAAATTACAATTACATCATGTTCTTATGTTTTAAAGCTCTGTTAACTAAAAGTAAAAAAATATATTCCTATATCGGATAGTTTTATCCACAAAACTATACAGTAAAATCTACTTAAGAAATACAATATATTTTTTAATATATCATAATATAAGTGTATGGCAGAGATTGTGTCACAAAAAAGTGATAAAAATGGAATTTAAAAAATATCGCTGTGGTGTACGATGTCCGAACCCTGTAATCAAAAGTTTAAACGACAAAACCTTTTATTGTTTAGAGATTTGTAATTAAATATATTGTATATATATATATATATGTGTGTGTGTGTGTGTGTATATATATATGTGTATATATATATATATATATATATATATATATATATATATATATATATATATATATATATATATATATATATATATATATATACATATATGTATATATATATTGAAAAAGTAAAATTATTTAGTTAGATTTATTTAGAAATGTACGTAAAAATTGCTTCAAAATAATTTTAACATGCACAGGGAAACGTAAAATTTTGAAGTAACTATCCCAAAAGTAATATATATATATACATATATATTAAAAAATAGAAAATTTGAATTTTCAAATTTTATTGTTTAAAACAAAAAGTAAGTTACATGCCATTAAGCATCTCACGAAGAAAACAATTCTATTTCTAAAAACAATGCCGGTAAGATGAAGACCTTGCAATACATGCAAGGGAATAATTGACCTCCAGCGAATTCCTTTTTTAGAGCTGATACATCTCCTTAGAATTCTCTACCATGTCTCTATAGCGTGGCATGATGGAACGCGACAATGAAATCCTAAATTGTAATGACATTTAAATTACCTAAGAGCATCAGTCACACTGCACAGAAGGATTCGATTCCCACCTTTCGACCACCTCCGCAGAGCTGCAACTACTACTTTCAAAATTTCCCATTTCCCTGTGCCACCCTGTAAAATATTAATTTCTAAGATATATAGGTATATCGAATGCTAAAAAAGTAATACATCACTGTATATAGGGAGCATAACATCGATGACAAAAATCGATATTTTTTGGCCCAATATATCGATGATTTTGATATATCGTTATTTAGCTAACTTGTCTGTTATTTCCTTCTAGGTGTATTTTTAAGCTACCCCATCTAATCATGAGTATTGGTTTAGAAAGGATAGCTATAAAAAACAGATATGTTATGTATGTTAGTGGAAATCGACATTGATTTGTAAAATTATGAACTTAAGAAATTAACACATTGAATATTATAGAATTTTGCCAGTTGTAAAAATAATTAAACTTGTTTCGCACAAAACATTTTATTTAATAAAATAAATTGAGTAAATAAGCATAGAAATAATTTATATTTCATAAATTTAAAACTTTCGTGGTAAAATATATAAATTATACCCAAAAAAAGAAATTGATTAAAACTACAAAACATGTTTTGTTGAGTACATTTTGGTTGTTTTAGCAAACTTTAAGTAAAATTGAACCATTTTACTTGAATTAACAAAACATTTTTTGCTGACGATACAATTTTGTTTTTGGAATTGCAAAAAAAAAAAAAAAAAAAAAAAAAAAAATTGTTTGTTGATTCAAACAAAATTGTTATTGACCTATATTTAAACAAAAAGTTTTGTTGGGTAAACCAAATTTTTGTTGATTCAACAAAACATTTTTCTGGGTGTATTTTAAAATAGGTTTGTTAATCTTACCGCGAGCACGATTAACTTCTCTTAATGTATTTGTCTCTCCTATAGTTCACCGGCTCTACGGAACAATGAGGACGCATAATTAAATACATTGGACGACAGATCTTTTGTTTATAATAAAATAAATAATTTATTTGTTGCTTTCACTGGTGAGAGTGATGCATTAATACTATATGATTGAGAGCTTGACTGTGATTGACTAAATATTTATTCGGTAAATGAAAAAGGGTGAAAAAGCCAGAAATTATTTAGTATGTTTTTTCTAATAATTTAATACCTTTTCAGGATTATTACGCTTAAAAAAATAGAATACATAATAAGCTATTTATGAGGTGCAATAAGATATTACTGTATATCAAATTAAAATTTGACCGAGTATTTTAGTAAAATGCGGGTCGAACGTTCTCAGTCTACCGTATTGAGTAATAAACTATATTCTTGAAAATTATCCCATTCTTGCCTCCTCTTTCATTCTAAATATTTTATGTCACTTATGACAATATCGTAGAGTAATGTTAAGCTACATAGAGCACGATGATAAACGTATTTTTAATAAAGTTATTGTAAGAAAATTATCAAAACTTTTCGAAGAAAGTTTTAAATAAAAATGTTTTAAAATTTTACATTTTAAAGTATAATAAAAGTGCGCATTTGTTCTTTGAAGCAGTATTATACTATAATTTTTAAAATATAAGACATATCGTTATAAATCATTGATGAATTATTTTAAGATCCTTCAAAATATTACACATAAATAGAGGCATACTTAAATGTAATAAATATTTTTCACAAAAGTTTAAATGAGTATCATTAATGATCTTAAAGCGGAAGTGGTTTTGAATAATAAATTATTTCATTATAAGATATATATATTTTGTTTTAGAGTTATCAATTATTATTTTTTAGATTTTAAAGGGAATGTAAATACTTAGGTTTTTTTTTTTTTATCTAATTAAGTTTCGTTTTGCATTCGAAGGTCTTTTATCTTCAGCTAATTTGCTACTACAGTAAGGAATATCCGTTCTTTCCATAAAAGTTTTAATTATTGAAGATACATGAGATTTAACAGAAAACCTAGTGTGAAGACAGTAATTAATTTATCCTTTCATCATAAAGTATTATATAGAATTATGATTCTACTGAAAATTTATTAATGTTAGGTACGGACAAGACAATGCACAGAGATAAGACTAGTTCTAAAGAAAAAAATGTTCTATTCTAATAAGATAACTGCTTCAAATTTTTAATTGAAGTTTATTTACACTTAAACTTTATTTTTTTATCAAGATAGATTGTGGGATAAATGTTTTTTTAAATTGGAATACTTATTAATTTTTTACATAAATTAAAACGACATCATAGGAATATAATCATGCATGAAATATCAGCTTAGACACTCTAAAAAAATATTCATTAATTTCAGTATTCAATTATTTTCCCACATATAAATAAATATTTAGTAAATTCACACTGTAAAAATTATTGAGACTTTTCCTAATGTTAAAGAAATCGTTATGAAAAATGAGTGTAACTAAATAGTTACTCACGAATATGAAACTTTTTCACATATCTTCCGAAACGTTTATAAGAACAACCAATCAGCAATCTCTAAAAAATATTGGTTTCTGATGTTTACAGAATTCCCTTCTGTAAATGTTGCGGGAAGAAAAAAAATTCTTTTATTTCAGAAAATGTGTTTCTGTAAATATCTAAAATTTTAAATGTTTAGTTTTCTGAGGTTTCTAATTAGCAAATTTTCAAATAGTTCTTGCAGATAATGGAAAGATTTCTGAAATCTGGGTAACAGCGAGATTACGTTAAACTCTCCTAATTTAATTATTGTTAGTTAGTTTCTTACTTAAAAATGTATAATAAATTATTTCTTTCTTTTCAAGAGGAAACATAACTTTTTTTTTTTTTATTTCCTGTATAATTAATATATCACTGCGGTTTTGCCGGTGGGACAGGACCGGACAATTTGAACAAGATGTGGGTTTACTTTCAATTTTATTATTATCAAATTAATTATATCTAATATTTGTTACTCATTTTTAGATGTAACACAATTATTTGTTATTCGGAATACAAAATTTTTCTCTTGTTTGCTATTCGTTTGAAAACATAATCCGTAAAGAGAAAGAAGCACATGGCAAACGGCGTGTCCAATTCTCGGAGATCAATACTCGAGCAGATAAAATAACTACCATTAACCAGTTTAAAAATGTAGGAAAATAAAAAGAAGTGATTTATCAAATATTTCAGAGATATGAAAAATATAAAACAGTGGGATTAAAAGAGGCTGAACGTCTTGCACCATCCATATCTACACCAGAAATCGTTGACGAAGTAGAAAATCTCTTTCAAATCCTTTTATTTATTTCCGTGCAGCTCATTAAAAATTGAAATTATTATATATTAATAATATTTTAAATTCCATAAATATTAAAAATTACAGCAATCTTAAAAATAATGTTGAATTACGAATTAAAAATCATTGATTTACCTGTAAAAAACAGTAGTAAGTTTTAGATATATGCAATTTTGAAATAATAAAGTTTACATATTACTAACACCACTTCTTGTTGAAACCTCATTTCTAAAAAAATCATTTATTTAATACAAATGTGTTAAACTAATTATATATTTAAAATTATATGATGTGCAAAAGACAGTAATGTAAAATTAAATTAAATGCAGTTGGAATTTCTAGCTTCAAGAAACAACTAAAAATAACGTATTCAATTGTACACCCCCCCCCCCAATTTTATTTAATCTACCATAACATTTTATATTGGTTGAATGATTATCAAGTATTATAAATGTATCAAAATTTGTCAAAATTATTAGGATTAAGTACATCTAAATAAAAAAAAGGAACCCTTATACAATCGCTTTGTTTTCCATCTGTCTTTCAAAACAATTTTACACAAGAACTGCTGAGGGTATCAAGTTCAACTTTATATCATGCAATAAGGACCATGATTCCAACTTTGTTTAATAATTTCGAATTTCTAACTTAATGCAATACAAAGTAACTGCCTTAAAACCACGGTTATGGAAATCCGGATAACTGGAAATCCCCGTAATAAATATATAATAATAAATTATGGATTTTCCTATTTCTTCCTTTACATGGGCTATGAGACCTACCTGTTCCAAATTACAAGGTTCTATGTTAAAGGAAAGTAACCTACATGTTTTGGGAGTAAAACCTGTAGGATGCTCCCCGATGACCTAGAATCTTGAAAATTGGCCCAAAGGAAGGTTATATAGTACATGTATATGAAAAATCCAAAAATCTTATTTTATAATTCTAGGTCTATTTATTACATTACAAATTCGAGAATTTCCATAATCGAGACTAACACCAAATTCCTTAGAGATTTATTTTATGCGTGTTATTGAACGTAGTTTTTCGGACATTTTCTTTCATTGCTGTAACTATTGTTCCAACTTTGATACATTTAAGATGATATTGCCATATCCACCAGCGTCAAATCCTCGTCGAATGTGGCGATACTTGACGAAATTTTGTCAAATTTGACAACAAACGTAGGTTGCTTTAAATGATGCCAATTTGGCGATAGCTGACTGATTTTTTGAAATTCCGATACAAATTCAATCTTGACGAAAACTGGAATCTTCTATAATTTGGTTCCACGTATTTTATCTTCCTGTGTTTGAGTAAAATAAGCTGAATTCTTAAAAACAAGGAATTGGAATTCTAACCTGTCAGGAAATCTGTCTATCAAAAATCGATTACAAAATTCCATCTTTACATACAGAAACCAAGTTTATTTAAATAAAAGAGTGTAATTAAATAAATTGCATCTTTACTAATGAACAATTAGAAGAATAATCGAGATATAAGCAGGAAGTTATTATTGCCTATATATTTCTCAAAAACCTAGGCGGCCTTAAAACAATGTTTTTCAATATTTGATTTTTTTATATCCCGAAATGCGTCAAATTAGCGTGTTGTTAATGAAATATTTTTTATTTTTCTTCGATAGGCCAATAAAAAGCAAAAATATTGCTAAGAGAAATGCAGTTAACGAATATATATTTCTAACTTTGACATTCAAAGTGGTTTAATCCATTCCTTCTTCAGAAATCACAAAGAAATCAGTTAAGATTTAATAGATAATTAAATAAATTAAAGATTTACGACACAACAATTAAAACAAACATTTAGGTATAAATAGGCAGTTCTTATTTTCGTTTATTTGTCAAGAAATTAGGTACTTACTAAGTTTTACGGAATTATGACATAACGATACGGAACTCATAGGGTGCGAGTCCAACTCGCACTTGTCCTAGTTTTTATTACTTAAGTGTAACCATTTCAAAAGTGTCATTTTTATCTATTTCCAGCTGTTTAAAATTGTTTTATCTGAGACACTATACAGAAGCACAATTTTTTAATTACTTTTATCATATTTTAAGAACATTATTATTTAAATATTATTTAAATATTATTTAAATTTTGGAAGTTCTAAATTTTAAAATACCCGCTTTGAAATGCTACTTAGTATTATCACTCAATTCTGTAAAGAGCGATTTCTATAATGACGCTGTTAATAAAAGTGAATAATGCTATTAATCTCGAGAAAATTATATAAGTATTTTAAACGACTTAATTACCATTGAAATATGTGTACATTAATCAAACTTACTGTGAAATTGAGCATTAATTTCAAATACGCATCCATTAAATTTTCTGCTCTATTAGTTAATTTAATGAGAACTAAGATTTGAAATTCTGATTTTGTGCATGCAAGAATATTTCTTCATTAACTTGAAATGGTTAAATGTCGAATATATTTTTGGGGTTACGATAGTAAATGTTTCAGGATACGGATTTGACGGGGATTTGATCAGGATACGGCCCATGAAATAGACTAAAAATCGATTCTGTTATACTGAATTATTTCACTTTTTAATATTAGAAGTCTTATCCTGTACGATTTCAACAAACGTTTTTGCATTTTGTTCGGATTTATGTAACTTACACACGCTCAAAGTTCGTATTATTCACAGTTTTTGATGAAAAATACGCAATTTCTCCTAATTTTACATCAATTATTTATATGAGCGCAATCATGCAACACTTTCTTCTTTACATATATTATAAAATACATCAAAATGTACAATATATGTAAAAATAAAATTGTTGCAAAGCTGCGCTCATAGTATAATATTAAAATATATATTAAAAGCTTATATGCTTATTATTATTTCAATTTAAGAAAGATTAAAGGGATATCACTCTAAATCTGGTACGTTTTAGTAATTGAACTGTGGGCATTATACGTAGGAAACTGATATTAAAAAATCTAATTTTACAAAGAAATGTGAATATTTATTATTCAAAATAGAACATTAAAATTCAATAGTTTAAATTAACGTAAAAAAAATACAGTGGATTTCAGTTTATTATAATTTAAAAGGCATAGAAATTTGTATCTTTTAGTCATAAAAATAAATCTGGTACGTTTTAGTAATTGAACTGTGGGCATTATACGTAGGAAACTGATATTAAAAAATCTAATTTTACAAAGAAATGTGAATATTTATTATTCAAAATAGAACATTAAAATTCAATAGTTTAAATTAACGTAAAAAAATACAGTGGATTTCAGTTTATTATAATTTAAAAGGCATAGAAATTTGTATCTTTTAGTCATAAAAATAATTCTCAACATAACAAAGAAAAAATTTAAAATAAATAAAAAATTCTGAAAATGTTACTTTTAGAGTAGTTTGTAATCTATGTTTTGCAAATAAATCTCACAACACTTAATAATTATTTACATTTTTTTAAAAATATCTATGTTATAAGAAAATTCAATAACTCCATTTCTTGAAAATGTCGAATATTTATTTGCTCTACATCATTAATAATATATTTACTGTCAACATTCACGTAAGTTATTCAAGAATGTATTAATGTCACTAAGCTAATATTAGCTGCAAACTGAATTATGATTCAAGAAATATTTCTAAAATTTTATTTTTGATATCTAGGGAATAGCTTTTGTAAAATATATCTTTGGAATAGTAAATTTCTTTAGAAGTTGTCTTTATATATATATATATATATATATATATATATATATATATATATATATATATAATTTTTTGAAGGATTGATCAAATCTGCATTCGATTTCTGTTGCTTTAACATAATAAGTAAATCTAAAAAAACCGTTTGTTTTTATTATTTTAAATATATCTTTCAAATAATTTTAAATAATTTCAAATAATTTTAAGCTAACTAAACACATGATATTCCATCAATATTCACTTTACCGGAATGAAACGTTTAAGTTTTTTATGTGGTTGGTTTAAAAAAATATAAAATTTTTGACTATTCATCATTACGATCATTATTCATCGTGATCTTTGTGAAATGTACTATCATAGTTTCTTTATTAATGTGTTTAATATCAGCTTTTGCGTGCGTAGTTCAAGAACTTGTAGTTCCACTTACCTAAAAGTAGTTGAAAACTGAATCATGGTGCATGTTTTCTTTTCTTTTCTCTTTTTAAACCTACACTATAAAAAAAGTCACAGTATTTTTACAGAAAAAAATGCTGGCAATATTGGTGCCAGCACATTTAGCTGTAAATTTACAGCAGTTTTGTTTTTCATGGATAAACAGCACATTTGTAAATTTTACATCATTTTTGCAGTTAATTTTACAGCAGTTCAGTTGTTTTATTTTACAGCAGATTTATTAGTTTTACAGCATTTTTTGCTGTTAATTTTACAGTTATTTTAACAGCATAACAGTAAAACTTTTAGCATTTGTTGTTGATATTTTTTACCCCTCTCTCTCCGTCTCCGTGTATTGTTTCTTTTATCTATTTTTTCTTATTTTAACATGAGACAGTGGCGCAGCCAGAATTTGGTTTTAGGGGGTTTTTGAGTTTCTGTTAAAGGTGGTCGCCGGTTATCTGAATCACCGGTTAATTGAATCAGTCTTTTAAATGACTGAAATCATAATGTTTTTCTCCTCAATTACGTTGGTTATGATTCATTTAAACAGCGTTTACAATATTAGAGTTACAAACTATAAAATGCACCAATGAAATAACACAAAACTAGGTTAGATTTATAAAGTGTTTAAAAATGATGAGGGGCAAACTTTAAGATGGAAGAGCACAGTACATCAAATAACTTTTACATAGACAATAACAGAGTTGCAATCCATTTGTTCAATCAAAAATACACAAGGTTTCATTACAAGAGAGTCACGAATTCTTATTCCTAACTTTAATAATAATGAAGCAATTTTAACAAAATTTTATATAGACTTACTTACTTTGCTTTTTGCCAAATGTAACAACTCAATTAGGTAATCGATGTTTTGGAATGTAGTTGATATTAAACACGGTATTGTAGACTAAATGACTGTGCCCTTCCAGTACTTTAAACGACATCAAATTTTTCATTAAGTAATGTGAATCTGATGAAAATTTCGTTAAAATCTATTCATAAAAGTTAAAGTTCTCAAAAAATGGATTCTAAAACGTTTGACCAATATTTAAACATTGACTAAAAACAAAGCAGTATCGGAGCTGAGCTCCGGTAAGCTCCGGCGCAAATTAAGCACTGCCCACAGGCATGTATCTATAAGTTAATGAAATTACAAACACTGCTTCTTTCCTCCGAGGGACAGGATGCAGTGCCTCACTGAGAGCCAGACATCGTTGCTACATTACCAATAAATGAAATACAATTTTTAAATTTGTGTACAGACCCCCTACGAAACAAATTATTCGAAAGAAACACTGATTGCGAAAATCTGTTCAATCACCATAAAAAAATAGCTTTTTATAACTTTAAAGTACTTTTTTTTTAATTTTTACTTTTGCAAGGATTTTTTCCTGGGTATGCACATAGCTTGGTCTTAGATATAACAGAGCAAAACACGAAAAAAAAAAGCCGTTTGAAACTGAGAGAGATTTACAAAGTGTATGTTTAATTTTTTCCTTGAATTTAATGGTCTGTTATTGTTTCGAACATGGAACAAGGACAGAAATACAATTAAGAAACGGCCCACTGTATACTATATAACTCAAAGCGTCTGTGTGGCAGTATATTACCCTTCTTTTAATATAAGACGTCTCGACAAAGTGACGCAGTCCAAATAACGAGTTTTGACTTTGTTTTAGTTTTAAGTAGAATTTTCGCCGTTTAATTGAATCACATTGTTGAATAGAATTTGATTTAACAAAGTGGCGGATTTCGCAATAGCCGAAAAGCCAAAAAAAAATTACTTTTAACTTTAGTTTTGATTCATATAAGCGACAATTAATGTAATTTTTTTAGCTCTGGAGGGGGCAGACCCCCCCCCTTGGCTGCTCCACTGCATGAGACATATTTTAATGACTTTGGGTACTAAGTATTATATTTTTGTTTACGCATATTATTGTTTTAATATCATTATTATACAATCGATTCTATTATACATGTGTAAGATACAAATTTCGGTTTTTGGTCAAGTATATCACCGACAAAATTTGAATCATTTGCCTATAGAGATAAAATGTTTTTCAATAAATCATAACAAAGGAAGATTTTACTTTATTTAGCTTTTAATTAATTAAATTTATTATTCAGTATTTCCTTACAGGACTTTGTTTATCCGTTTGTTTGTATTTGAAAACACCTAATTAAAATCATATATATATATATATATATATATATATATATATATATATATATATATATATATATATATATATGTACATTTATATATTCTTTTCTCCAACAAATTTAGGGTTAATTTTTGTATCTATTTAAATATTTTTGTTTATTCAATGTAGCCATTATGCCCCACACCCCTCCACACGGATATACAAAACTTTCTGATATTTAAACTATCAAATATAAATATTTAATAACAAGACCTTACTTTACGCAACTTGCTGCTATAGAAACTTTATATTGATAAAAAAAAACTTGTTTATGCTAAGATAATTTTATAAGCCAACATTTAATTCCATAAATATGAGGTCCGATTGCAAAATAAACACAGGGAAAAAAAACACTTATGATGTCAAGCAACTTAGAATAAAATAACAATAAAAAAGTCTGTTCACGTAAAAACCTTAAAATTAAGCGTAAAAAAAATAGATAATGGACAAAAGCACTAAACGAGTTGCTGCAACTTAATGCTGCGACAGTAAACAAACTCATGGAATATTTTAGGAATTGATAAATTAGTGCATCCAGATTACTTACAATAAATGATGATTTAACAATAAAAAATAAATCACCGGCTGAAATATCGGCTCAGTGGTAATAAGACTTGAAATTTAGTAAACTGTAATAATATAATAAATAAATAAAAATATTAAATTAACCTCGAAAGTTAGCAGAAAACTGTTAGCCAGAAAAATATTTACAGGATTTAGGCGGTATATTCGAATGCAACGCATGAACTGGTTAAAAATATATAATAACGCAAAAAGGCACTGCTAAAAAACAAAATCTTCGTTAAAAGAAAAAAAAAATGCATAAAGTAGTTTGCTTGTAATACTTAGACGCAGATTACGTAATAATGACAAAGACCTGGGAGAAAATGCTGTACAATCACATAACCAAGCGAAATCATCTACTTTTATGATATAAAACAAAGTATTTATTCAAGGCAAATTAGTTGAAAGCAACTGTCGTGACTTAAAAACAAAATTCGTATCTTATAAATATATAACAGAAATTATATGATATTATTAAAACAAAATATAAGAAAAAAAAATATAAAACTCACTTTTATTCTTTAAAATATGTTTGAAATAATCCAATAACTGGTGTAATTATTATACAACTTTATACGATCGCAACTCGCATCTAATGGCGGCCATTTGTCGTAGCGTTCAATTGTCAGCGTCACTACTGGACTGCAGCTGCAACTGTCCTGCCTGTGTTTTTTTCCCCCGCAGATGAGATATGATCGACAACGTCAACAGATGTCGTTTTCTATGCAGCTGATATCGCGGTAAATTAACCAAAGTACTGTGTTTGAATGCTAGATGAAATATTAACAGTATTTTTATTGTTTGTTTTACGGTGTATGCTTATTATTAACTGAAAAATAACTTTATCGAAGATATTATTCATAGATAATGTTTATTATTTGATCTCACAGTAATGACATTAAAGAAGAAACTTTAATTGAAAATTTCTTGAAAGGTTAGACTGCGATTTAATAGAATTTCTTGAATATATTTTAAACATATTGATGGAAGTAAAAGATTTTCTGTGTTACGTACCTAAAAAGGAAAACATGGCATCCTTATAGGATCGCTTTGCTATCCGTCTGTCTGTCAGAGTCGTTTTCGTCAGTAACGGCTTAAGGTATCAAGTTTAAATTCATATGATATAATAAGGTACATTGTCTCATTGTTGTGTAAAAATTTCTAGCTTCTAACCCAATGCTGCCTTATAATAAATTTTAAGGCCAAGTCACCCGAGTTTGACCCGTAATAAATCGACATAGTATTATAAATGAAAGTCTTTTTTTTTTCGTTACATATGCTATTAGAAATTCCCTCGTTCCAAATGTCATGATTTTGGGTCAACGAAAAGTACCTTATAGGTTTCGAAAGTGAGTTTGTATTTACTCCATCAGTTTATTCAAGACTTTTTTTTTCAGAAACGGCTGAAGCTATGAAGTTGAAATTAATATAAATTAATAAGTTAAATGGTATCATTGTTTCGTGAAAATGTCGAGCTTCTAACTCAATGCAATAAAAAGTTACGCCCATCAAACTACGTTTATTAAAACAAACAGAAATACATACTATAGGATACATCCACTTGACATAGAAACTTGAAATTAGGCACAAAAGAAGATCATATAGCATATGTAGAGGAAAAAAATCCAAAATTATTAGTTTATAATTCTATGTCGTACTAGCTCTTCTATCCGTCTGTCTGCAAAGACCGTTTTCTTTTTCAGGTACGGCTGAATGTTGAAATTCATACAAAGTAATAAGGTCCACGGCCAAATTGTTTTGTAAAAAAAAAAATCGACGTTTTAACTCTATGAAATAAAATGTTATGGCCTTAAAATGTCGGAATAACATGTTTAACTGCCTTTCCTCTAAGGACCGTTTTTGTTTCGGGTACGGGTCATGTGAAAAAAAAAAAAAATAATAAAGCTCACGGTCCCATATGTATACAAATTTCAAGCTTCTAACTCAATGCAAAAAAAAAAGAATGTTGCGGCCTTAAAAATTCGGACTAACTCGTTAACTTTCTGTAGACCTTTTTTTTAGATACGGCTGAAAGTTGAAATCAATAACAAAAAATAAAGTCCTTGGTCCCATCGTTTTGTAAAAATTTCAAGCTTCTAATCCAGTGCAATAAAATGTTGCGGCCTTAAAACGTCGGACTAACGCTTCGAACCGAATGTTTGTAAAGACCGTTTTTTATTTTTTCAGCTACAGCTGAAAGTTAAAATTAATATCAGATAATAAGGTCCACGGTCCCATTGTTTTGTAAAAATTTTTAACATATAACTCAATGAAATAAAATTTTGTCGCTTTAAAACAATGTTTTTTAATATTTGAATTATTTATATTCAAAATCACGTCAAATTAGTGTGTTGCAGACGATTTTTTTTAAATATATCTAGTAGTAAAAACACTACGACATTTATGGAGCTTCAATAGTGTTTTCATTAATAATTTATTGCCAGTCAAAATTCAAGTATGCTATTTAAGAATGCACGCGACATCAACTTAATTGCAAACAGAAATACAGTTTATAAAATATTTTTTTATTTATATTCACTGATATCTCCGAAATTTATTTACTCTAAGATGTTATTCAAGTATGTCAAAGATATTATTCAATATAGTATTTAATTTCGCTGCAAGAACAATTTCTGGAAATCTTTATATTTCGCTAAAAGTTTGTCGAAGAATCTAATTAAAAATTGTGATTATAGGTCTATCCTTTTGACGCAATGAGTAAAGCTAGTGCGATTTCTTAGAAATCTGGTTCAAAATATGTTTTAAAAAATACTCGTTTTCATCAGCTTTGAGCAGCTTTATTGGAATGATATAAAACTGTTTATATTACATAAATCATTTTAGTAGTACTCTTAATATACAGGGTGTCCACGTATAACCTGACCGACCTTTATTTTCGCAACCGTTGGTCCTAGATGCATACTTCCAATTACAAAAATGGTTTAAATAAGGTAAAGAATTATTTTTAAAGTGATTTGGGTCAAGAAAATTATTCATTAAAAAATTACGAAATTTAAATTTTTATATAGTCCCCCGGTCCTATAAGTGATATTTAGTAAAAATTTACTGTGACACTAACCAGTAAGACAAAAAAAGCTCCATTCATCTAACATTAAACCTGACCGAGTAATAGCTGTTTAAAGTTGGAGTATATTTTTTGATGCGAAATAGGGGTTGTTACGGTTGGTTTTAACCATTTTTTTATCTACATTAAATTCCTTCATTCACTTTAACATTTATTTAAAAACACTCTTTTTCTGTTTCTAATAAAAATATAAATAAATAAAAGTAATTGTAATAATAATAAAATCAGTTTTTTATTTTTCTTCTTTCTCTTTCTTTTAATCAATTGCAACTTTTATAGTCTAGCTTAGCTTCCTGTTTTCAAATGCGAAAGATAGATAGCAAGGAGGGATGTTTGTCAGATAAAGACCACACATATTGTATTGGGCAGTCGTATACGTATTTTTTCCCATACCCTAGAGTCATGTGTTTAGAGACACCGAGTCTGGTCTTTGTTAAAAGAAAGCAAGGACACACCATTAGAATTACGTTATCTTATTTAAAGGCGACCCAAGTATGCTGGCATTGTATTTTACAACCCGATACAATAGCCTTTCTTTTTCCTTTAGTCTGAGTGGCGCGAACGTAAACATACATTCATGGGAACTGTTTTCTGCAGTCCGCAATAAAAGAGAGGCGGGTGCTTTTATCATGAAGCGACTTAGGGGAGAAGCGACAGACTGTCACTGGCGTACTAGGCTTGGTTCATTTTGGCATTGTTTTCATCTCCGACACCCCCTTGACTTAGCTTTTGGCTCCGTCCAGTTTTGAAGCGGGATAGGAGAGAGAGAATGTTAGGTCACTCGTTGCTTTGGTGAGACACTTGTTGCTTGGTTCGTAAACTTACTGGGTGTTGCGTGGCGGCGCTCGAAGTGATGTATTCTGTGTTACTGAGTTGAAGTGACATTAGCAGAGACATGATAAAGGTCTAGAGTTATGAGTACTCGAGTTTATGGTCAGCATTTTGCCTTAAATGGAATGATCGTCTTCTTATAATAGAGACGTGTCTCTTGCTCGAATCACTACTTGTACCTCATAGACTCCAGTGTGAATGACGAAAGAAAAGAGGTAAGGACAAATTCCTGAGTTGGAAAGTAGATCCGGTGGTGCGTTCGTGAAAGGAAATGGCCTTAGTAGCGGTATATGCAAGGAGTAATAGAGGTCCTGAGAAGGATTCGGGCGCGGTGACTCTGTGTTTGATCGTATGAATCCTTGGCTGGGAGGCCAATGTTTTACACCGTATTGTCGTGATGTTCATCGTGGAAATAAAACGTCTTATTTGATCCAATATTAAAGTTTAGTAACTCAGTGATTGATGCTGTAGGTGCGATTTATAATTCCGGTTGCCAAGTTCTGTGTTGTGGAACAACTCCCCCTCCTAACAAGAACAATCCTAGTAGCTAATGATGATTAGTAAAGCTCAAATCGATGGGTGAAACAACGACTTAATTTATATCAACGAAGAAGCTTATCACCTTGTGCAGCGATAAATGATATAGTGATTTCATATAACAATTAGTGAAAGTTTCCCCAGCAA
The DNA here is from genome assembly GCA_963931845.1 of Maratus michaelseni. Taxonomy (NCBI): domain Eukaryota; kingdom Metazoa; phylum Arthropoda; class Arachnida; order Araneae; family Salticidae; genus Maratus; species Maratus michaelseni. Next base: position 198,269,466 of record OZ007593.1, on the reverse strand, counting down.
AAAAAATACCATGTTCAAGCTGAATGTCCAGACAATTGTGAAAAGGATAAAATGTTCCTTAATACCCACTGATTTAAACGATAGAGTTCTTCGTCTGTTGTAAGTACTTTTTTACATAATTTTTTTTATTCACATATCTTCCTAATGCAAAAATATGGCTAATATCGTAAAGATAATATATTTAAATGATGTCAATAAAGATTTATATTATAAGTAAAAATAGTAAGTAGGTTACTATATAATGTCTTTATATTTATATAATCATTAGATAGTGATATGATGATGATTTTAAAATATGATGTCTAATTTTAAAGTAATCAATGAGTAGTTTCAATTTAATGGATTATCCGTTATATTGTGTCAATATTATATTTTGTTTGAGAACTACCATGTTTTTTATTATTTTAATCATTCAAAAAAAATGTGTGTTTATTCTAAAAAAAAAAAAAAAAAAAAAAAAATTTAACTAGCCGAGGGCAGCAATCTTGTTACGGTTGGTTTTAACCATTTTTTTAATCTACATTAAATTCCTTCATTCACTTTAACATTTATTTAAAAACACTCTTTTTCTGTTTCTAATAAAAATATAAATAAATAAAAGTAATTGTAATAATAATAAAATCAGTTTTTTATTTTTCTTCTTTCTCTTTCTTTTAAGCAATTGCAACTTTTATAGTCTAGCGTAGCTTCCTGTTTTCAAATGCGAAAGATAGATAGCAAGGAGGGATGTTTGTCAAATAAAGACCACAATTATTGTATTGGGCAGTCGTATACGTATTTTTCCCATACCCTAGAGTCATGTGTTTAGAGACACCGAGTCTGGTCTTTGTTAAAAGAAAGCAAGGACACACCATTAGAATTACGTTATCTTATGTAAAGGCGACCCAAGTATGCTGGCATTGTATTTTACAACCCGATAAAATAGCCTTTCTTTTTCCTTTAGTCTGAGTGGCGCGAACGTAAACATACATTCATGGGAACTGTTTTCTGCAGCCCGCAATAAAAGAGAGGCGGGTGCTTTTATCATGAAGCGACTTAGGGGAGAAGCGACAGACTGTCACTGGCGTACTAGGCTTGGTTCATTTTGGCATTGTTTACACCTCCGACAACCCCCCTTGACTTAGCTTTTGGCTCCGTCCAGTTTTGAAGCGGGATAACAGAGAGAGAATGTTAGGTCACTTGTTGCTTTGGTGAGACACTTGTTGCTTGGTTCGTAAACTTACTGGGTGTTGCGTGGCGGCGCTCGAAGTGATGTATTCTGTGTTACTGAGTTGAAGTGACAATAGCAGAGACATGATAAAGGTCTAGAGTTATGAGTACTCGAGTTTATGGTCAGCATTTTGCCTTAAATGGACTGATCGTCGTCTTATAATAGAGACGTGTCTCTTGCTCGAATCACTACTTGTACGTCATAGACTCCAGTGTGAATGACGAAAGAAAAGAGGTAAGGACAAATTCCTGAGTTGGAAAGTAGATCCGGTGGTGCGTTCGTGAAAGGAAATGGCCTTAGTAGCGGTATATGCAAGGAGTAATAGAGGTCCTGAGAAGAATTCGGGCGCGGTGACTCTGTGTTTGATCGTATGAATCCTTGGCTGGGAGGCCAATGTTTTACACCTTATTGTCGTGATGTTCATCGTGGAAATAAAACGTCTTATTTGATCCAATATTAAAGTTTAGTAACTCAGTGATTGATGATGTAGGTGCGATTTATAATTCCGGTTGCCAAGTTCTGTGTTGTGGAACAACTCCCCCTCCTAACAAGATCAATCCTAGTAGCTAATGATGATTAGTAAAGCTCAAATCGATGGGTGAAACAACGACTTAATTTATATCAACGAAGAAGCTTATCGCCTTGCGCAGTGATAAATGATATAGTGATTTCATATAACAATTAGTGAAAGTTTCCCCAGCAAAAAAATACCACGTTCAAGCTGAATGTCCAGATAATTGTGAAAAGGATAAAATGTTCCTTAATACCCACTGATTTAAACGATAGAGTTCTTCGTTTGTTGTAAGTACTTTTTCACATTTTTTTTTTATTCACATATCTTCCTAATGCAAAAATATGGCTAATATCGTAAAGAGAATATATTTAAATGATGTCAATAAAGATTTATATTATAAGTAAAAATAGTAAGTAGGTTACTATATAATGTCTATATATTTATATAATCATTAGATAGTGATATGATGATGATTTTAAAATATGATGTCTAATTTTAAAGTAATCAATGAGTAGTTTCAATTTAATGGATTATCCGTTATATTGTGTTAATATTATATTTTGTTTGAGAACTACCATGTTTTTTATTATTTTAATCATTCAAAAAAAAAAAAAAAAATGTGTGTTTATTCTCAAATCTGGTATGTTTTTCTTTATATGGTCCTTTTAATAATTAGTATTTTTATATTTACTGCAAACATATAGGAGAGGCTCTACCTCTTAATTAATATCTTTAATCATGAAGACTATAATTTTATTAAATTAAAACTTTTAAATTTCAAAAAAAAAAAAATTAAATTCATAGCAATAGTTTAAATGAACATTAATTGAGGTTTATTTAAGGTTATTCGATGTAATTAATGTTCTTGTCTCAATGATGGATAAACTAATAAATGATGATACAGTAATATTAGATTTAATTTCATAATTGATTAATTTAATTCTTAATTCTCCTTTCTTTGGAATATGATTTGAAATAAACAATAAGTTGTTTATTTAAAAAAAAAAAAAGGATTCAGTCTTTTATGCCACTATACGATTTTCGGTTAACCGATCTGATCTTGTTCAAAACCTCCATAATTATTCTAAATTTTTGGTATCTCATCATATTTTTATTTTGTTAAACTTTTTCTATCCCCTTTTTGTCCTCATATTAGAGGAATTTCAGGCTTCCTTTATTTTTCCAAATTGAGTGATGTTTATATTTTGTTAATTTTGTGTATATGGAGATTTGAGCTTGATCGGGATGGAGTGGAGTTGGGTGTTCTTTATGCATTACAGTATACTATTTGATTTAGAAGTCTGTTGCCCCTTACTACATTTAGTATTATTTTAAAATGAAGATTTCAAAATTATCATGTTGATTTAACTTATTCGGATTTTTAAGTTTTGATATTTTGATAAGTTTAATGTAATTTGCTCCCTTTTCCATGGCAACAGATTTCAGTGGAGTTAATCAGGGTATACTTATTTTTAGATTGTTTAATTGTCAAATGAGGAGTGAGTTGTAAGTGATTCTTTAAAATTTTTAATTTAAGTAGGTTATTTCTGAAAGAACATCAAAACCCCACAACAGGGTCATTCACAAATGTAGTAGATGCATAAATAATCGTCAGATATATAAAAAAAATAGTTGAGAGCAAAATTAACATTGCAATCTAATATAAATGTGAAATCTATAATCATTCTGACACATTAATGCAAAATATACAACTTGTACTGAACATATAAGAGGATGCAAATAACAGATTTTTTGTTAAATAAAAGGATGAAAAACAACAGCCTCATTTCTTTACAAAATGATACAGATTTTAAAATGCAGTTAGATTACACTGTCTTTCAAAATTTGGGTTGTGACATGTTTTTTATCTTTTGAAAACTGATTGTTAAGTATTTTTTAGCGCTGAATCTGAAAATGACCTTCACTTTAAACCATCACGTCAGGATTTTTCTCAAATCGCAAATTTCAAAGTTAAAAAGCTCAAAGTTAAAATTGATCCCCCCTCCCCTCTCAACCTCATCGGACACCTAAGCTGTTTAGCTGTAAAAAACCCAGTAAAGCCAAAAATTGAAAAAATATATATATTGAATTAAATAATATTAAACAATAAAAAATCTTACATCTATTTTATAGTATCAGATTTTTCGCTATTTTTTAACCTTGAAATTTACGATTTGCAAAAAATCCTGATATGATGGTTAAAAGAGAAGGTAATTTTTTTATTCAGCGTTAAAAAATACATAAAACGTAATTACAAAAGTTAAAAAACACAACCACCGCAGGTTTATGTTATATAATCTAAAATTTTTTCTTAAACTTGTTGACGGTAATCTATCCGATTTTTTTTGTGTTATCCTCTAATATAAGTATGTATAAGATTGTAAGCGTTGAAAATTATAATAATATTACATTGTCATCGGATTTAAGTCAGTCTGTAAAATTTAACTTCGATCGGACTTTTGAAAGTGAGTTAAAGTTCAATTACAAATTTTAAACTGGAAAGACGATCGTTGCAAGTTAAATGAAACCTTATGAAAATAACATAATTCTTGTTAAAAGAAATCCTAGCCTCAAATCCTTACAATATAAAACATATGTTAAAATACAATTATTTTAACTAATCCGAAACTTAATTAATAAAAGTTAACTCAATCATAATAGTTGTACGATTTCTTTTAAAGCGCAGATACCTTGAAATAAGTTTAAGTACTTTATATACGACCCCTGAAAGCATGGCTGAAATCATCTGTTTTGAGATGCAAAAAAGTGGCATAAGTCATACATTTCAAAGTTTCGTAACTCGGTCAATTTTAATGTTAGATGAATGGGAATTTTTTTGTCTTACTTGTAAGTGTCACAGTAAATTTTTACTAAATATCACTTATAGGACCGGGGGACCGTATAAAAATTTAAATTTCGTAATTTTTAAATAAATGTTTTTCTTGACCTAAATTGCTTTAAAAATAATTCTTTACCTTATTTAAACCATTTTTGTAATTGGAAGTATGCATCTAGGACCAACGGTTGCGAAAATAAAGGTAGGTTAGGTTATACGTGGACTCCCTGTGTATATATATATATATATATATATATATATATATATATATTATATTCTTGTTCGCCATCGCGTTAAATTGCAAAAATAAGATTACTGAAATTTCAAATGCACAATGTTTTTTCTTCAAATGTTTAATACAAAATATTTCCGAATCGTGCATGCCCACATGTATTAATCAGTTTCTCTTCAAATCTCCAAAGAGATTCAAAACTCCTTAACAACGTTTAATCTGAAGCACAAAACGCTGTAATAAACACAATTTGAACAGCAAATCAGGATTATAAGAGATGTGTCACAATCAAAAATACAATTTTTCTTACGAACTAATATTTGTGTTCATAACTTTAAATATAATGAATGCTCTCTCTCCCCTTGAAACTATATTAGAACGTTTGAATAACCGTGTCAAATATGACATTTAAAATGGACTAATTTGAAATTATATTTATATTTATAGACAGATTCATTGTTAAGCACGTTTCGTACTCTAATTTCAGCATGTCATGCACTTACTTATAATGCACATGTACTTAAAAGAAAAAAATTAGGTTCAGGTTTTTATTTCTGATTGCATATTTTTCTTTTACAACAAAATTTTGACATTACAGTGTGTGTATGATTCTATCGAGAAATAAACAAGTCGGATGTGCCAATTCCCAAAACTTTCTTCTATCTCAGTCATGTTAATACTTCTAAATTCGCTATCACATCGCCAAAAAAATCAATATTTTTCGTCATTCTGTTGTACGTCAGCTGCTTGCGAATCGTCGGGTTACCGGGAAGCGATCAACTGATGTATACTAAACTACGAAAAGCCCTTCTGCCCTCTACCGACTGGAACAGATAGCCTCCCTATTCCTTGGTTATACGATTTTAGCTAATTTTACAGGAAAACAAGAAGCTAAAATGCGTGGAACCCAATTAAAGAAGTTTCATTCCCAGCTCGTCAACGTTGAACTTGAATCAGAATATCGCCAAATTAGTCCTCTACAGCCAAGTTGGCTTCATTTATGGCAACCTATTTTTGTCAACAAATTTGGCGATATTTTGTCAACTGTTGCCAAGCTTGGCGATATTTTGACGTTGGCGAATATAAATATAATGTTAAGCATATAAGAATAGGAACAATGGTTATAACAATGAAAGAAAATTTGCCGAAACCATGTTAACTAAAACTCATAAATTAAACCCGTTTATGGATGAATTCTGCTGTCTTGTTTGAAAATGTCAGCCACCCTAAAATTTCAAACCGCTACCTACATCTTAGCCATTTTTCAGATAGAGGCAAAACAAAATTTGCTCCGATCAAGGCCGAACATTTAACTGAAAAAACATTTAGGATTTCTAATTTTTTGTACAACTTTTTACATTTGAAATCTTTAAATGGCTATCACAGCGCCCCCTTCGGGTGGAATATCCGAATATTCAAGTAGGACTTGGGGCCATAGCGAAAAACATAGAAAAAAATGGTTTAATTATCTGCATAACTTCATAAATTTTTCGATGATACAATAGTGAAAATCGAACAAAAATCGCGATCGCAGCGCTCCCTTTCGTCGAAATATCCCCATATTCAAGTAGAACCTGCATGCCATAGTATAAAAAATCTGTTCAATATGAAACGTAATTACATGCACTTTTCGATGATACAATGAGGACGGACAGACGGACAGACAGACATTTTGTAAAAACAGGTTTTTCAGAAACTCTGACCCCTTAAACGTGTAAATCCGTCGAAAACCGGAAGTCTAAAAAAGTTTCGATTACAATATTTTCTTCTATTATAGATAGAAGAAAGTAAAAAGTATTGTTTTCAAAACTTACTTAAAATTCTTTTCCAGGTGTAACATTATAAATAATCCTAATGAAACTAATGTTATCGAAAACTAAATGAAATGCGTTTGATACGTACAATACCATTAGAGTGTTAATCGCAAAGATAACATAAAAAGATTTAACGGAGAACGTCTGTCAAAGAAATAAAATGGGTATAGAAATAATTTTAGGTCCCGTCATTACAGCAGTTACATAAAATGATACTTTTCATTACCAGGTTGTATTTATTTAATACATTCATTGCTCGTACTAATACTCCAAATTTTTCCACTTGGCGCAATTTTTATTATTATTATTATTATTTAAGTTATTATTCTATTTATCTCAGTTAACAAGGTCCTCGTATCATATTTCTCGCCAGTGGGCCGGACTGCCGCTCTTGCCGCGTCGGCTACCCCGGACGCGGTAACATTAACGCTACTAAATATTGCACTATCCATAGAAAGGGGTTTGCCATTGCCTCAGAGAGTTTGGACTTCTACCTGTTGGTCAACGGGAGGTATTTTATTTCCCTCCTACCACCCAATGGTAACCATTGGAAGGTATTCCCCAATCCGCCACCCGGGGACGCGCCCTCTAGGGGTTTCACTCTAGGGGTTAATGAAGATCCTTCCTGATGGGACAAGAACCTATATTATGTGCAGGAACTGCCCAGAAACTCAGCTCACACCGAGACACATCTTCGAGTGCCCATCCATTACCGCAGATATCTTAAAACTCGGCTGGTTATCGCTAATGGATCTACTTCGAGAGATCCTTTACAGTCCTGAAGCACCAGGGCTGGCGGCAGTAGTCCTCCGGACATTTGACCATATCTGATCCTTTATTTATTGACTTTTTGTATATCCATGGACACGACAACAACAACAACAACATCTCAGTTAACAGTTAATTTACCGAAAAATAGCAAAAAAAAATGTTTTAAACATAAAAATTATTTATTTAAAATAAACGAAGAAAATGAAATATTGTTTGATTTTAAAAAAAAGCTAATGATCATCGTCAACGCACGTTCGAAAGTTTATTCAATACGGAATACAACAAGCCCATCAGTAATTTGCTATGTAGCGGGACCACCGAGTTAAGGTGGCAAGAAGAGAGAGAACCAGTGTTATTACTGTTACTATAAGCGTCTCTGATGTCGGGCAGCTAGTATAATACAGGTACTAAACGCTCAATGAACGTGTTAAATAATCATATATAATATTTCTTTTGTCAACATTCCTTTTTCTAAGCAAATACAAAACGCAGAACGGTAAATAATATACCATATGAAAGGGTTTTAAACAAGCTTTTGACATACTGCACTCATATTTGGTTAAAGCATGTTTTTTTTTTATTAAAAATTGCAGTTAATTAAAAACTAAATCAGCATTGACTTCATAAACGAAATGAAAGGTTTTTATGAAATCACTGTTGCTACAAAAATAAAATACCGCATTATATCGTGCTCAGCAATGATTATATAAAAAATAATAAATATTACAATAAAGCTAAAGTGAGACATTGTTGCTGCAAGGGTTTATTTTATATTTATGATTAAAATCCAAAATTTCAAATGGTCAATTTATTTTTTTCTTTGTCCCACGTTTTTTTTTTTTATTATTTAAATCAAAATAGATGATATTACACTCTAATGCAGTTAAAATACGATTGATATATGTACATATGTTACGGTCAATATGATTAATGCGGTCATTATTAATAATAACCGGTTATTATTAATAATGACCAGATTAATCATATTGACCGTAACATACACACACACACTTATATATATATATATATATATATATATATATATATATATATATTTGTCTTTGCTATCTTCCAATATTTTTTACTGAAATTTGATAGAATAAATTAGTTGACATTCTGGCTTGATTAATGTTGTTTGCAGGTATTTTTAGTCTTTAATATTCCCTTAGTAGCTTAAATCTGCATCTGAAAAATATTAAATATTGATTACAAGTATTAAATTGCAGTGCGAAATTTTTGCACGGGTACACTGGTTGTGCTTTATTCGTCCACATTCAATGTCTTATAAAAGCTGTTCACAGGGTAAAAAAATTGTTTAATTCCTCTTTAAATGTAAAATATTGTGATAATCATATACGCTTTAACAATAATAATTCGTAAAGATTTAACTTCTAATTTCGGAACTTGTGTAAAAAGGATGTCAGTTTGCGCACATTATACAAAACAATTTCAGTTTTATGAATTAAAATAAATGAATTAAAAATAGTAAATTTTATACGTTAAAATATTCCACATTTAAAGCTTTTGTGAAGATACTTAATTGCCATATTTAAAAAGTAATTAGTCAAAATTGTATGTTTTTATTTGAATTCAACTGCTGTGAATGATGGCTGATAATTGTCTATTTGGATATAATGAACATGTGTGTATCTTCTTACGTTGAATGTAAAATAAAAAAATACAAACCTTATTATCTTTATTAATATATGTGTATAAAATGTGGTCCATATTTGCCAATACTAAAAAGCTCAGTTTAAAATTTAAATCAAAATTTTTCTGATATACCATGAAAATCGTTTAATTTAAAAATAATTTTTTCCTATATATTATTTCAATTGTTTATTTTCATTTTTCATATTATTTAAGATTTTCCTCTAACAACTTTTACTTCCCATTTATGTTCTTACAAAGAAGGTCTCCTTAAAGCGCATACTCAGAATATTTTGAAAAAAATGCTAATGAAGCTACGCATGTACGTAATAAAAAATCAGTCAAATTTAGCTGCGGAATCCCAGCAGAAATTCTGTAAAAAAATGAAATACTTTCGAGTATTTGACGCAAAAAAGACACGATTTGGCGAGCAAAACTTTTTCGTCGCCAAATGCAAGCGATATTAATGTATTTGAAAATGTCTGGTTAAATGAGTGTTTAAATGCGTAGCACTTTATGAATTTAAACTTCAGTTAAATAGTTTATTTTTTTTTCTATAAAGATATGTAATACATATACCAATTAACTATTGCTGAAGTTATTTAATTTTATACAGTTTTGAAAGCTGGTTAAATTTTAAGTGTATTTTAACAGTAAATGTCCGATTCAACACTCTTTCATTATACATTTCGACTTTGAATAAATCATTGTTTCCACGGCAACAAGATTTTTCTCCAGTTGTCTCCGGCACTAAAAATATCGATGACAAATTGACAGAGTTTAGAATCACACAATTAATTTTTAGTTTAAAGCAATTATAATCAATTCAAATTTTTTTCTAAACCGTAGAATGCGATCGTTAATTTTCTTTTAGATGTACATATAAATATATATGGCAAAACCGTAGTTATAAAAGTGAAATTATTTAAGCTAAACTTACTTTAACTAGTTCAGTATAAAGAGTAGAAAACGTTTTTCCTAAAAGAGAATTTATCGTAAATGCATTTTTTTTTAAATTTCATTGTGTCGCCAACCCAGCGATAAATCGCCAAAACACGAATATATATATATATATATATATATATATATATATTTTTTTTTTTTATATATATTTTTTTTTTTTATTTTTTTTTTTTTTTTACGTTATATCGAGGTTCCGCAGCAATTTTTTTTATAACCGCATATATCCTCATGAGAAGAATATTCTGTAATTTTTTCAAAATTTTCTGAGTATGCGCTTATGGAGACTTTCCTTGTTAGGATAGACTTGCAATGATACATTTTGTTAAAAAAAAAGTCATTAATAATATTAAATATTTTAGTTTTTTATGGTACATGAGAAAAAAATTTGATTTTAAAAATTGATTTTAGTTTTAAACTAGACTTCTTTGTATTGGTATAGTATAGTAAAATAGACTTCTTAGTATTGAAAAATATGGACCTCATTTCATGTACAATCAAAATAATGTACATTCATTTCATGTACAATCAAATGTATTAATCAAAATAATGAGGTTTGTATTTTATTTTTATTTTATACTCAACAGAAGACGATACACAAATTTATTTTCTTGTATATAACTAGCTAATTATCAATCATTATTCACAAAAAATTGAGCTTAAAACAAAAGCATATGTTTTCAACAATTTATTTCATAAATAAGGTAGTTAAATCTCTTCACAAAAGCGTCAGAATAGAGTGTTTTAACGTGAAAAGTTACTCTTTTTTTTAAATATCATTTATTTTAATTCATAAAATTGAAATGTTTTTGTACAAATTTATCAAAATGTTTTGGAACATGCATTGGAAGTGTGAAAAGTTTCATAAGACACTGTAAATATGATTTCCTAATTGAGATTTAAGATTAAGCAAAATTATTATTATGAATGCTTTCTAAATGTAAAATAAACCAAAATAACTTTAATAATAAAAGAATATTCGAAACGAAAATTCGAATTTGTTTATTCACAATAAGAAAACATTTTTATGAAAAATGATTTATTTTACACATTACTAAAATAGACGACCGATAAAAACATATGTACAAATATCTTAAAAAACTTTAAAACACTATATATTATCAGTACGTAACTCTTTCCTAGCGCTTTCGGCTCTAATCCAAGCCATTAGCAAAGATTTAAATCAGCGAAGGATAAAGCTTTGATTAATATCCAGTAACTTGGAGCAGTTCGAACAAATGCTCGGTATTTGGTATGATAATACATTACTGCAACAATTACTTGTCTGCGATAAAATTTCGAGGGACTCATATTACACAACTTTTAAAATCACGCAGCCCGCATGATGATTCTTGCTTTGTGTAAAAACGTTACAATATCGCTTATTTTGAATAATATATAGGGCAGTGGCGGGTCTATTTTTGCTAACATCTTGAATATGTTCACTGATTCTGATTCTGAACTTTCTAGTTATCATACCTACATAATTTAATAATTTATTAGTAACCGTTTGTGATTTAAATCCTTAATAATGGCTTAGATTAGAGCCGAAAGCTCTAGGAAAGAGTTATGTACTGCTAATATCTGGTGTTTTAAAGATTTTTAAGACATTTGTACATATATTTTTATCGGACGTCTATTTTAGTAATGTGTAAAATAAATCATTTTTCATAATAAAATTTTTGTTTATTGTATATAAAAAGACGTTAGAATTCTTTTACAAATATAATTCATATAATTCATAAATTCATATAATTGAAATAAAATACATCATGTTGTCACGCAGCTAGTATATAATTATATATGTTATTCAAATTTATAATTAGAATCTGCCTTCAAAATTACAATACGTCTGTACTTCTGCTGCAATATTATAATTTATTTTTCTAATAGCACATTGGAGTTTAAAAAAAAAAAGTCAATTAATTATTTAATAACAAATAAATAAGGATGAATAATATCGAAACTCATGAATTATCAAAATGTTTTAATTATCTGTGACACAAAAAAATAATTTTCAATTCGTAAAAATCCCCTAGATTGGATTTCGACATTACTTTATGTGTTTCAAAAAGGCAAGTTATTGAAAATCTACTTGCATTTCTTATTGATACTTCTACAAAGTTAATTAAAGGATATAATACACTTAAAAAGCACTAATTATTAATATTTTATTCATAAAAAGGACTGCTAATACGTCAAAATTTTGTGTTGTCAATTAAGATCTTTTATTTTTTCAAGCTACACCAATGCTTACTAATTTAAAAATATATTTCACTTGAAGGAATTGTAAATCTGATTTATAATGGTTTATTATTTAGGTATTTGATTAAATTTGATTGAACTATTTAATCATTGCATACAAAGCTTTTTTAACAATACCAAACATTCTTCTTTAATCGTAATATAAATAATTACACTTTGAAGAAGTATTTATCGATTATTGAACAATTAAAAGAATTTCGAATTCTGTTGTTAGACAAATACATCATTAATTATTGTATTAGCTTAGATATCTGTTTTTTCTTAAATCATAAAATATGAGATAATGTGTTTTGAATTACCAAACAGAAATTTCTGTAGAAACTTTGAGCGTATTAATCGATGAATGTCTTGATTAAAAAATACTTAAAGTTATTATTTAATTCATCATTAGATTTAATTTAATTACAATAAAACATTTTTCATGCTTTTTTGTTTTTGCTTCTCTGGTATTTTCCAGATACACAGGCACATTTATATAAAAGTAGAAATCAACCACAAAGTAGATTAAAAGTTTATATTCATTTATAAAACATTACGAATAATATGGAAGTTTCGTTTATGATTAAATTAGTTACACACATTAAAATCAGGGGGTTTTATCATCTTATTAATCGAATGTTGCAAAAAATTACACTTAACAGAAAGTTAATCTAAATGATATGTGATATTGATTGTTCCTAATGACTTTCACAAATACAATATGCGATAATTTATTTTGCATATTACATGTTTAAAAAAATCCACAGTTATATAACAGTAACTGGTGTACTGATCGCACTCAAAACAAATAGAAAAACACCTTATGCAGTTTTTCTGTGGAAACTTCCAGAATCTTGTTCATGGCCAATTAGCGCATTTCAGTCAAAGGGTACATTAAATATCATTATTTAAACTCACATACAATTAAACATTATTCCTGCTATCAACATTATTGTTTGACGCCAACATAATCTGTGGATCCGATTACAGAATATTATTTATTTTCTCTTTCCAAAGAGCTGGTTTAATATAAATAATTATTTTTTTTTTTTAGCACGCTATCAAGAATTACTGTCTCTGCAAGGTGGAGGGACTCACTCTCCTCTATAGGCCGACGAAGAGGAACTGGGTCACAGAGTCGTCAGTTAAATGACAGCTTTTAAACCAAAATCAGACAGCAGGATAGAGAACCAGTCCAGCGTGGCTGTGATCAGTTGGGGCTTTCTGTGCCGACAGTAGGATTAGCAGGCTTTCTCGAAAGTAACTCTCACCTTACTAATTCCCGAGCGAGGGCGCTTGTATGGCGCTCGGGGGGAAGATTTTCCCGGTTCTCCGGGTCCCTTAGTGGTGAAATTTTTTCTCCTAGGTAGCGGCCACATTTCAGGGACAAGGACACCTCTACGTTCGGGAACCAGTCGCTAAAAGGTGAGTTAAGGAAAAGTTCCTAGGCCAGGGAAGGAGTTCGCCGACCTTGTGGCAAAGATTTCTGTGCAAATGTAGGGAACCAACTGGGAGTTGGGGGCTCACACGACACCCCTGTCAGCCTGTGGACTTAGTGAGGGGTGTCTATGCGTCCAGGGAGGAAGTTACTGCATCCTCCCATGCTCACGAGCGGGTCCTCCTTTTCTTATCCATTACCAAAGGACTACTGGACGGGGATAGCTGAGCTCAAGCCGAAATGTAGGCAACCCCGCCTGGTTCGATCTTGACCTTGTCAAAGGACTAGTAACTACCTGTGATAGTTTTTGATGTCCTATGGCTTCGGTAAAATAAATGCATGTCGGTGAAATTTTGCATTAAGTCTCAAGTCCGGCACTCTTGTGGATATCCGGTCACATGAGGACCTCTGGGGGAAACGGCATGCCCCCAAACAGTTCATTCCTCCAGTTATTGGGACTAAGTGTTGTGACTCCCAGGTGACTCCCAGGTTAAGGTCGACGAGCGTGGTGACACTGTTGCTTGGCTTCCACGCTCGCCGGACCTTTACCCTTTGTTCTTCTTCTGGGGACAGATGAAATCCCTCATTTATGAGATGCCAGTAGAAACGCCAGAAAAAGTAGTAGCACGTATCGTGACCGCTGCAGGAGAAATCCAGGAAACTCACGGAATCTTCAAGCGTGTCCGCCAGTCGTTCCTCCGTAGATGTACTCTGTGTAATAATGTCCGCCGTCGACACTTTGAACAATTGTTGTAAAATATTAATTTTCTCTGGACATCACGATCTGTGTTGTACCTATGCTGTGCAATAAATAATTTTCTGGAGTGTTTCTTTCTTGTCACAGTTTGTCCATTTTCAGACGCATTTTCTCGATTTTCATCCTTTAAACGTCATTTGCGACCCCATGTTCCATTGCATTTTTTGTTCGTCTTCATCAGTACTATCACCCCTCTAAGTTTGTTAGATACACACTGTATATATAAAATTAAAACCGCATAAGAAGTAAATTTTTAATATTTCAGTTTAGAAACAATTTGTAGTGTTTCTTCTTTTACATGCCACAATTGGGATAACTATCTGTTTTTCATGATTGGAGTGCACCATTAAATAAGAAAATAATTAATGAAAATACCAATTACCTGTATTTGAAGAAATATTAGATAAATTGGGAGAATGAAAAATATTTACAATACTTGATTTGGAAAATATTTATCTCCATGTGGATATCGAGGATAAAAGAACAATGTATACGTCATTTGTTACTAATACTGGCCAATTAGAATTTCGCAAAGTCTTTTTCGGTTTGCAAAATTGTTCAAAAGCATTTTAAAAAGTTAATATTTTAGAAATATACCAGATTTCATATTTCCAACTAAGAATGAATCCCAAAAATTTGAAACAATAAGGTTTGTACTAAAAATTGCTTACAAGTATGTTCTTCAATTGAACTTGAAAAAGATGTCAGTTCATGAAACGAAAAATTGGATTTTTAGGCCATATCGTCAAAAACGGACAATTAAACCTTCATTTAAGAAAATGATTTTCCTGATATTTCCTGAACCTTGAAACGCGCCAAAGCTATACCTGTTATTTTAGAAAGTATATTCCCCTCTATCATCTTACCCTAAACATTATGTGACTTGCTTGTTACGGGCATCAACAATTTTCAAACTTAGTCAAGTGCAGATATTAGCTTTAAAGAAATTAAACCCCATTTTGAGTAATGAACCCGTTCTATGTCTTTTTAAAGATAGACCGAAATTAGAGCTCTATACAGGCGCACCTAAATTTTGTTTCAAAAGAGTGTTGATGAAAATTTTTCATCTGCCCACTAAACCAGTTTGAAAATGGCCTTTACAAGAGAAAATTATTGTGGTTAGGAACTTGAAATTTTAGAAATAATTTAAAAAACTGAAAGTAATAATTTAAATAGAAAATAATTTAAAAATAATTAGAAATACAATTGAATCCATTTGGACACTACACTGTTAACTAGTATTTTAAAAACAGAAATTGCACAAATTGTGCTTATTAGTTGCTAAAATCAGTGTAAAAATTGTTTTAAAGCCGAAACATGTAGGATTTTAGCTCTTTTATGAGTTTAAAACAATTTTTACACTGATTTTAGCAACTAATAAGCACAATTTGTGCAATTTGTGTTTTTAAAATAATTAGAAATAATTTAAAAACTGAAATTAAATTAGAAATAATTTAAAAACTTAAAGTAACTGTCAGAAAATAAATTCAAAATTTAATTTGTTCTTCATCCTTCACGAAGATCCGAAGCGAAAACGAATAAATAATTAAGCTCGGCGGTATTTTTTTTTACAGGAATTTAATTATGAACTTTTACATCCTTCCGCAAGCAAATTCAGCATGTTTATGCATTAAGTAGACATCCAGTGTTCGTCGCGAATAATAGCAGCTATGGGACAACACAAAAAGACTACCCACGTACAAGAAAACGATGAGTACATAAAAACCATGAAGAATATTCTTTAACTAAGTAAGACTGTGAATGTGTTTTAAAATTAATTGATTGTATAAATTATTGTAAGTTCAAGAAAAATAGGTGGTTGCAAAAATGATTCAAATAGACATTTTTAACAGAGCACACTCAATAGAAACATTTTTCGAAGCTAAAAATGAAAAATTTGTAAAGAGATATTTTTTTTTACTAATATGGATAAATGTACATACAATGTAGTAAATAAATGCACTGATCATATTTCAGTAAATAAGAAAGAGACAAACGTGAGAAGTTGTTTTTGAAATCCCAAACATAAGGAACTACCTACTGTCAACATATCATATCGATTACATTAGACTTTTTTATTTACATAAACACTTAACTGCATTTTCACAGTTATTGAAGCTCGTAGCAAATTTACCTGCTTTTAACCAGTGAAAAATACATCTTTTATTGATATCATTCAAATTTTGAAGAAACTGCAAGATATTTTCGGAATACCGCTCGATTAATTTCATATCGTGGAGATGCTTTTATGCCTAAATAATTCAACGATTATTGTGCGTATGATGACTTCGAACATACAACAATCACCACAGGCTTACCGAGGGTAACGGACAAATTGAAAGATTACATTCAACAATAGTTCCAGTATCATCTAATCTTATATAATCTCTATAAAAGAACAAATCAAGTTGCAGTAGTATGCAGATGTTGATCAGAGAATTCTGAATTTTACAGTTTCTAGAAACACCAGAAAAACCCATTTTAAGTATAGTAAAAATGCAAAATAATGAAGAGGAAAGAGTTTTATTAATTTTAAAGTAGAACGAATTGTAAGATCATTGTAGGATCATTTAGAATGTATCAGTGAAGAAAAAAAACTAAACATTTTAAAAATCGAATAACCAAAAATTTTATGACAAGAACAGAAAGAAACCACATTTTTACAAGAAAGTTGATTTAGACGTCATCCAGCGAGCTCCGTTTTGAACTGGCATGAAACTTTGACCTAGTTTTTTTGCACGTTATGAAGGGATTCGTTTCAAGCCTGGTGACATAATGATGACGATCCAAACAGTACGCGCACTTCGGTAGAACATATGAAGTTATACCGTAGAAAATAGAAAAAAGAAACAGTTTTTTCCGTTTTTATTTTATTTTTACTGATGGCCTGTAGTGCCGGTGATGGCACTGAATTGAAATAGAATCGAGCATTTGTAGAAAGAGAAAAAAACATTTATTAAAGCACTGAGTGAAGAATTGTTCACAAGAGACCACTCCTGCTTAGAAAATCAGATTTGTTTGTTTTCAGCTGAGTAATGGCGGTATGTCGCACCCATGATTTTATTGTTTAAAAAATGCATTTTTAAAAGATTAAGTATAAAATCGATTTTTATTTTGATATATTCAGCTCGGGATAGTTCAGCTCAAGTTGTCAGTTAGAATTCAGATGTTTTGTTTATGTTGAATTGATACCTCTATGTCAGTGTCTGGCTACCCACTTATGAGGGTAGCTAAGTTTGTAAATATGTTGTCCGATACCTAACATTTGTGCATGAAAGTAACTTCTATCCAACCCTTATATGACTTTCGCAAGTATTATTGTTCCTCCCTGAATCTGAACTTTCCGGATATTTGTGTGCTGTTATAAGTTAATTAGCTTATTGCAGTTGTCTAACGTAGTATTAATAAGCTGGTTGGAGTTCTAATGAGCGGATTTAAGTTGATATTCGAGGTAAACAAGCTTCTTGCTTTTGAGATTGGAGTTCGTATACTTTCCACTTTCTCGGTGATTTTGAGTTTCATGTTATCTGAGGTTTATGTCTTTTGGTAATTGTTTTTAATTCTATGTAATTGAATAAAGTGAATTACGGAGTCCACCGAAATCCATTTTTAGAGATACTTAATATACCCGGTGAAGTACCATTGCTTCACGTGCTTTCAGAAATAGTCATTTTTCGTGGTAGAAATCTCTTCGGGATACGATACTAAGCACAATATTCCCTTTCAAAAGTTGAGTTTAAATTAGTACATTTACATTTAGTTACTTCGAAATTTAGTAGAATCAGAATTCAATCATCATAGCTACTGTTCGTCTGCTCTGCTGCAAACTACATTCATTCATTGATTTCAAATAAAATTCTTAATTTTATCTTAAATATTTTATCAATGGCTATGTCTTTAATGGTCAGAACAGAGGGTACAACCGCACGTATTTTAAGTGTGCCTAAAATTTTAATATGTCTTCGTAAAAGAGCAATTTTTGTTAATTATTACTCCTAGTCACTTGGAAATGTTACATATATAAAGTTTATTCATTGAAAGAAAAAAGACTATACACATAAATCTGCTTTGCGGCTTAAATATTAGGTTATTAAATTTTCAGTCGGGAACTTCAATTGCCATCAACACATGACGTGAATTGCACGAGAGAACTAGATGATTAGAAGCGAGATCCGTTCAAAATTCACCGATTCCATCTACTAGTACCGCATTATATATAGTTACTACACAACCGCAGTTACCTAATTAACATATAATTACTGTTGCAAAAATAATCTTGATAACGTGATTTCCGGAGAAATTTAATTAACTTAAGAATAGGTAGCTAATTCACGCAGAAATGTGAGTGATTGAGGACACCATGATCACACGCAAAAACTCAAATCTCACTCATCCTCACCCACATATAAATTGTTTTCATTCAAGGGTACTATCGATATTCTTACTTTAAAAAAAATACGAATACCTTGAATATAAAATATTTACAATTACAAATTTTCGATTTTAAATCTTGTAACGTTTAATTAATCCTGTTATGTTTACTTTATATAGTAATGCTTACTCAGTTCTTAGTACAATAAATAATTAGATCTTTTTCTGTCAAACAAACAAACATACCAAAACTGTTTACTTATAAGTTTTAAATAGTTTTTTCTTGATCTTTTCAACCAATTTCTACAACATTAACAGCACATGCAAGTAGCTTCTTATTTATATGAATACGAAGTTTCATGGAGAAAATTTAAGTAGCTTTCACATATATATGGTAAATTTTTAACATCGATTTTGTAAACTGAATATGTATTTTGTGGCTTTTTTAACGTAGAATTTCTTTTTAATAACAGATGAAAATATTATTTCAATGATTTAAAAAGCACTTTATTCATAAAATGTTTTTAAAAAATTTCTTTAGAAATTTCAAATTATGCCAAAACTCTATTTTTGATTCAGATGCGGATTACGTGACTACAACTGAAAAGACAAATATTTGTATAAATTGTAGTTCAAAACCACTCTACAAATATTAATAAAAAAATATGAATACGTCTCATTTTTTCTATGTGTAGATTGTATTTTAACATTAAATATTGATATTCGTACTTGCAATTCATATTTATTTCAAACGACAAATTTAAAACGATACATTTGAAAATATATATTTAAAAAGGTTTTCTTATAGCGTATAAAAAGAAAACTGTTGTTCTAGACGTTATTTAGATATCCGGGAGGCAGCGAGATTTTTACTTAATCACTTTTTACAAGTTGATTTTCAAATGTATGATAGATCTTTCGTAATCAATCACAAAATAAAGCGTCAGCTGTCACGATAGTAGTGGATGAGGCATTGGGAATCGAAAAATCCCTCCTGCCAAAGGGAAATGAATGGAAAACTGATTACAGAAAATCTCCACTGGTCGTGATCATGTAATGAATTCTCCCGTTATCGGGTATTATTTTTAACTCAGATCGTATTGGCGTGTTTTTGGAGCTCACAGAGTCTGGAGGGGTTTTGGTGAGCGTAGATCGTAGGGACAGAGCTTCCTAGGTTAGTATATAATATTCAGAAGATTTTGTAAAATTTTATACATATATATAATAATTTTAGAAAATAATATGTATTCACTTTTATTTGAGCGTTTATGTACGTATCCCTCTATCTCATCCTAACAAGAACTACAATAAATAAATAAATAAATAAATAAATAAATAAAGTGGGAGGGGGATAAGTGTGATCAAAAATCATACAAAGGGTTTCGTTTAATATTCCTTTCAAAACACTCTATCCTTTAATAAAAGCAAATACATTTCATTAAAAAAAAAAAAAAAAAAAAAAAAAAAATAGTCATATTTTTGATGAATTAAATTTACCAGTCGATTTTTTTTAATTTTTGGAATATCTGAAACAAAGTAAGAATGCGCCTCCTAGTGGTGGAAATTGGAACAAAAATATGTTTGACAATCAAAATCAAGTCAAATGTTCCAAACCACGTTGTAATTGGATCCCTTGATTCTGTGATAGGAATGCACTTACTGGCGGTAGAAAACGGAACTAAAATATGTAAAGCTACCGATATCGAGTTGACTTAGCCAGACCCCCTTCTTAATCGGGCCAATATATCCCAAGATACTTTGAAATGCGATAAAAAATATCTGAAATTATTATTCGGAAAGAGTGGTATATAAAACTAATAAATTTACTTTAATATTATAAAGGGTGATTGTTAAATTAATTGTAATGCTTCGAATCAGTTGCGTTGAAATTGGAAAGTTATTGGTCAAGTGCGCAACAACTATTCACTAACTTTAATTTTAGGTATGCATCAACTGAATACGGGTGATGTATTTTTATAAGGAACGTAAATTTAGGTTTTACGAAAATGTTTTTATGAAAAATCCGGTATTCTCTCTCTATAACAGCAGTTTTTCACCCCCATCCCCAAATAAGAAAAACAATGGTTTGTATTTTAATTACATCCATGAGCCCGATAGCGAGCTAAGCCCGCAAGTCTTAATTTTAATAATATGTGTCATATTGGCTAAATGCAATATTTACTGAAAAGTCGCCTCCCCATTGTCATCCCCGCGTATAAAAAAAATACATACGTTTCTTTAATTTTTAAAGACATTGAACATTAGGTTTTATTTCTTTGTTTCTAGGAACCATTCATTGACTGACAGCTGTGCTGTTGACTCCGAAACAAAAAATATTTTCATTGACGAAAAAATAATTCATAGATTTGGTTCTAATTATGCGATGTTTATGATAATTATATTTCTGTGTCCTCCATAATAAAATACGCATAGATGCATAGTTTTCAAATCGAAATATGCAATAAAAAAATAATAGAAAACGAATTTCTTCAGTTTAAATATTTGTGGTTTTGTTCCTTCTTTCCAAGCAGGCAGTTGTCTGGGTGAAACACCCGTGAGAGTCATTACGAAATATATTTATTCTATCCCATTAATTAAAAAATAATTAAAATGTTGAGTTTTAATGATCGGATCTTTTAAATTTTTTGAAACAATTAATCCTGAAATTAAGACGAAACTCGCGGTGTTAATTTTGAGAGAGTATCTTAATGAGATCTAATAATGTGCATGCCCCTTTAAAAACTGCTGTTAAAATTTTTTACACAGTTGTATGTTTACAATTCATTTTTATCGGACGGCTGCTGTAGTCATTAAATAAAAACTGATCATTTTTGAAAGAAAAATTAATAATTTTTAATTGATATCTTCAAAAATTCGGGTTCGACTTTTTCGAAAGTTGGTGTTTGGAACTTGCGATTTTTTTTAAAACTCCGAATCCAAATTTTTGTGCCTAGATAGACACATTATTCTAGTTGTTTTCAAAATGGGAAGAGCAGTTCTTTACGGCAACCCTGAACTTCCGTGGAAATCGAAACAGGTGTGTTATCAATTTGGATAAAAATGACAGTTTTTAGCTGTGTTTCTGCGCAACTTTTAATGAGATTTTAGGGTTTTTAATTAATATCTCCAGTAATTAACACTGTATTCAAAATTTTATTATTTGTCAAGTAGCAGAAAGTATTCTGATATAAATACACAAAATTTCTAGTCTCTAACTTATACAATTTCCGAGAATGGACTCTGTGACGGACAGACAGACAGGCAGACAGAAAAACAGAATTGAGACATAGGGTTTCGTGAGATAAACTAAACCCTAAAAAAAAACGCAAACATAACTTCACGTACATTTAAAATGGTTAAAAATCTCGTTTAAAATTTTCTATACTGAACTATATTTGCTTCACTGAAATGTTGTTTATTTACGAATCCTTAATTTATTTTTGTTAATAATCTTTCTATTCTTCGCCTGTAATAACACTATTTCACGTCACAATGCTTGAAAACATGTCAGATACCAGTTACAAGGTGTTTTGTAATAACTTCAGAATTAAGATTTGTGACATTTTTAGAAGATTAATGAAAATGAGAGAGTAAACATTATAATAATCATGCAATAATCATTAATTTATTTTATTTCGTTTATTTTAGTTTGAATTTTAGGTGAAAAAATAATTTAACAAAATTATATACGTATACCGTTGTGTCATAATTATTACTATACATGAAACTGCAAGAAATATATTTAAAACTTTAATAAAAATAAGCCGAAAATATTGCTGATTGTTTGATAAAAAATAGTATAAAAAATCATATAAGATATACTAGTCATCTTTCGAAATTCATGATTGCAGGTAAACATTAAAAATAAATTAAATTAAGTATACACATGTTTGTGAATTTATTTGAGAAATGCGTTTTTTATGCATTTTATGGTAACTTATTTGTTTATTCAATTTTATACGCAGGTGAAATATTGTATATAACTTTTTTATAAATTCATTGAAAAAGGATATTTCTATCTGTTTACCGAAAATGCTAGTATTATGATTTTTACCTGAGATTTCGTCTAACCACACACACACACATATTTATATGTATATATACCAGATTTTTTTAGATAAAATGTGAAAATGTTTTGACATAGAAAAACTATTTTGGACTTTAATAACTCTTGTTTTAGGAAAAAAATCAAGATTTGTCACGCGGGGAAAAATTCTAAAAGTTATTTTTTGTTTTGTTTCAGAATTCTAGACAGAATTGTATGTTAAGTAAGAATGTATTAAATGTCAAGAAAATATAGAAAACAATTTCAATATATTTCTATCTATTTTGTAGAAATGATAACATAATAGCTTTCAGCTGTGATTTTCCCAACCGTATATATACCGGATAGTTTTTGTTATGAAATATGAAATTTTTATCATGTAGAAATGAAACTAGGATTTAGACTATTTCGGCTTTTAAGAAGAAAATGAAGATTATTCATACGAAGAAATGTTTTGAAAATATTTTTGTGTTATGCTTCAGATTTTAAGAAACATATGTATCATTAGATATAAGAAAATATAGAAATTTTCAATTATAATAGCTTTGGTTATAAAAGAGAAAAATAATAAATTTAATGGATTGAATACGATTGCCTACGTTTAATTACAACTATATCTAATTACATAAAAACTTCATTTTAAAAATGTTTCTTAAGTACATTTTTTTTTTCAAATGACTATTAAATTAAAAATATTAATAGAAATCTACAGTGGCCGAATTTAAATTTTAAACTTCCAAATTTGTAATGTATACATATTTAACACTATGAGAAAATATTTAATTTACATCGCAACAAACAATCAATAATTCATCGTTTTCTCCTCATCAAAATGTGCGTGAATAATCTTCTAAAAGTCACCGTTCATTCAACATCATAAAATCATACTCTTGGGGTTTTGATGATATTAGTTTCTAAAACTCATCGGATTTTAATCACTGAATGCAACTATCTCCGATGAGACATTTTTGAGCAATTTTCGATAAAATTCACCCATTTACGTTGAGAATGCGATAATCAGCTGCTCATTATTTCATCGCATTTTGGTGAGAAGTCATTCAAAGGACGATCAAATTTTGCGACTAGGGTAATGTTCACCATATTAAATCACAGATGTCTGCAATCAATAAAGCGAAAAGCAGTATTCAGAAAGAAATAAACAACTCGATGCATAGTGATTAAGCAATTAATCAACGAAAAAATCATTTAAATATATTTTTCTTTCATTTCTTTTTTTTTCTTAGGTCGTATACTATTTTACTTTACCTTTCAGATCTTTTTCATTGAATAATAATAATAAAAAAATATTACAAGAATATCCATGAAAATTTTTTTAATTAAAATTTAGCAGAAAAAAATGGATTTCGAATTTTTTTCTCTGGAACTTTTTTTATAGACACTTCCTACAAAAGAAATATGTATTTTTTGCGAAACGTTATGCAAGTCTACATCACGAAAAAAATAATGCACAAATAAAAATTCTTTCCTGTCGAATAACAAAAAAATATAGTTGCACTGCGATGAGAAAATATTTACTTAGTAGATTCGGATTGGTGTTTTCGGATCGTATTATATTTCTCTGGGATATTTAGAAAATAAAATTCAATAAAGCTATAATAAAATGCTGATTTTTTCATGCAGAAGCAGAATTGCCAGTTTGACCTTTTTTAATTAAAAAAAAATTCTAATTCATACCGGAAATTCTAAAAGAAGAATATTTACCTTAGGATATCATGGAATGTCTGTCATTAAATAAAGCTAAAATTACTACTTAAAATTATTGAGTATACCTGAATTTAAAAAAAAGCCAAACTGGCAACCCTGTGCAGAAGTTTATCATTAAAACTAAAAAATATTGTTAAAAAGTAAACTTCTTTTCTTTTTTTTAAAGTTATAATGTGTTGAACAAGTTCTATTATAAAATATATTATTTGATAGGTACAGTAATAATATCAGTGAATCAGTGAATGTCTGTGAGTCACATAATTATTACCGAATCAATTGTTATCAGTGAAATTAAACACTTCATGAGTTTGTTGAAATTTGTTGTTTTTTAAATACTAAGGGATCCACCCTGTTCCATTCCAGTTAAAGAATTATTGCGCGGTGTAACGTAAAAAAAAAAAAGAAAAAAGTTCCTAAATGAAATATTAAGTAGATAATATACATTTAATACATTTATTTAGATTTCCTACCAAGAACAACAAAAGGCATTTTTATCTGAAATTTATCAATTACGTATTCAAAAATAAAGTTATTAAAATTTTTTACCAAATTTATAAAAATATTTATATATAGACTTTATTTGCCATTACATTTATAGCTAAATATTGAAAATTACTAATCAGCTTGTTCCTTTATATCGTTTATAATATATATATATATATATATATATATATATATATATATATATATATATATATATATATATATATATAATAAGGACCTTTAGCCAAACTTAGGCTATCATTTGTGCCTTTCTCTTTAGTTTTTCTTTTTTATGTATATTTTTTCAGATCTTAATTACATTACAGTTGTAAGCAAATTCCTGAAAAAAAAAGTCTAATTTTTTTTTTTTTTTTTAGAAAATTATAAGAAATCTGTAAATTGGATTAAAATTATCAGACAGTCTGTATCTAAAAGTACTATTTTCTTCAATACAGTGATTTAAAATGGAGGTCATGAGTTATTTAGAAAAGAATGTATATCGATAAAAGTTAAAGCCAGGTTGTTTCAGCAATCATGACGAGTTATTGAGTACATTTTTTCGCATTGTAACATAGATAGAAAACGAACGTTATCATGAAAATTCTGTTTTTTTTAAATGTATTTTTAAATGTTTGCAATTGAAATGTAATTGTAAAAAATATCATTTCTAAACTTTTGGTAACTTGGATTTTTGTATTTAATTGCATATAAAATGTTAAAATTAAGAAAAATATATATTAAGTACGCAGAAACAATTCAGTGTACATGAAGTATTTGTAAAGTACTAGTTCGTCAATTTACAAAGCGCTACCATTTCTTACAATTACAGTAATAAAATTTTTACAAACACCCTCAAAAAAAACTTGAAGTGATTGGAACTGTAGAAAGCGTAATGAACAGTAGACGAGAGCGTTCTGCGTCAAGCAAAAGCTCAAGACAGTCACTCTAAGTTGGTAACTCGCCTTATACTGTTCATGTGAGGTGAGATCGTTACACACTCCATCCCCAGTGAGGAAGACATCTTGTTGACGTCCGACGAGTGATATTCACCCATAAGGGATGTTGTTGTATTACCGTGCGAATATGTCATTACAGGCTTTTTTGGTGTAAGCATTTCAGAGATTTTGCGTGCTGGAGATGATTTATCTGATGCTACCATCTGTTGGCTATCAGGGGAGTTCATTGATATTATTGAAGGTTGCATCTCGTCCGGATTATCAATTAAGTGACTGGAGCTGAAGAGGATCAAACCAGGGATCTTATGAACAGTAGGCGAGAGAGTTTAATGTCGACAAAAGGCCAAGTTAATTACTGTAAGCTACTAACCCACTTTATACTGTTCAAGTGAGATGAGATGGCTACATACTAAAAGAAAAGACAATAAAGAGAAATAAGAAAAAATATATTGCAACATATAAATTGCATTTTGAAAATTTATAAGAATTAAATCTAATCCTCTTATATTTATAAATTTTATATGCATATATATATATAAAAAAAGAACTTTAAGTGACACAGATATTGGTCATTATTCGTACTATGCTTGTAACAGACAGGAACTAGTATGTACTAGCCATAAGACAACTTTCTTCTATATCACCCTACTATATTATTTTATGACATACTTACACACCAATAATTACAAAGTAGGATAAATTTATTTGATTCATTAGTTCTTCTGTTAGAATGAATGGAAATTTATTGGAAAACACACAGACAGACATACAATGTTAAAAAAAAATCAAACTTACATCTTAAAACATGTAAATCGATCAAAATCGGAAGTTAAATGTTTTCACAAATAGATATTTTCTTCTTATAAATTTAAAAGGGAAAAGTAAAAAGATATCAAAAGAACTAAAACCAAGAGCTGGAATGATATGCGTATACATACGTAAAAATAAATATATATGTATTTCTTCGAATTGTACAAGCTACGAGTATTTACATTGAATTCCGTAAATCAGGAAATTTACATGCATAAAAATTGTTGTTACACTGAAAAATAAACAAATGTTTCTTTATTTGAAAATAAAATATATCTATGATCGAAAATATACACTAATCTCTCCCGACTATGCCAAGATTCCGAAAAACATACATTAGCCTTAGAAACCAAAATATTTTCAAGATTTAAAGAAGAATTTATAAAACGATTTTTTTTTCTGCAATAGATTTTCGAAAATGTTTCCGAGTAGTTTTTAAATTGTGTTAATCATGTTTTTATAAAAAGATTTTTAAGATTCTATCAATTTTTAATTAAACTTATTCAGCTGTGCAACTGTATTTATACATGCAAGAGTGACAAAATAGCATTAATCTTAATGTTTTTGGGAATGCTTTTAATTAACAATGTTTATCTGTGAATCATGTTTGTTGAACATGAAAAAGGTTACTTGAGAATATATAGCTTACTAAAAACCCATGTTCCGGGTTGCGAAAGATGAACTCGGAAGTGTTTTTAAAAATCAGTGGTTTTTAAAAACTTTATTTTTGCTAAATTCTTCTTTAAATCTCGAAAATATACTTATAATTGAGGTATCTAAAGATAACGAACGCTTTTCAGAATCGTGGTCAACTCGAAAGCGTTTACTGTATTTGTTATTTAATGGTTATATTGTATTTTCCTAGATTAAGAAACATGTAACTTTTTCTGCAGTGTAGGCGCATGAATTTGAAAAGACTGTATGACACATTTCTATTACATTTTGAAACCTATTATTTAGTTGATATTTTGAGAGCAAATTTTAATGAATGAAGAAACGTTTTAAAAATAATGTTTTCAAACTGAAATATTTTTTTTCATTTACAAATATTTGAAAACACATCTCTTAACAGTAACAGAAATAAACAAATATCGCATTATATCATTCATTAAACTTGGTCTTCACTTGTCTATGAATATAAAATTAATAGTTTGTTATTTTTTTAAATACTTTTTTAATATCGCAAATGTGAAGCAGTTCGATAGAGAATATAGAACGCTTTTAGTTAAATTACATTTAAACTACAATTGCAGTTATCTTGCATTTAGATTTTTTTTCGTGCAAAAGAATAAATTTATAATTTAAAGTATGAGCCAAATATTTAATACTTAAATGAGTAAATTGATCATAGTTATAGAGGTACCAACTCCCACTAATCTTCGGTAATATATGGATTAATTTGATCCAGTTTAACAACGTTTCGAACCAGAAAAACTTATTTGATGAATCTATATTTAGTTAATTTCAGATTTCTACATGGAATATATTTAATTTCATTTCTTAACAAAATTTCATGTGCGAAACTTATTAAACCTGGGTTAAATTAACACACATGTTACGGAAGATTAGTGAGAGCTTGGCACCTCTGTAGTTATGCATTTTAGAATAAGATAAATATTTTAGATTGCTTTTTATTTAGAAGGAAAAATGTAAGTAAAATATAAAAATGTGAATTATTTTTTGTAACGTACATAAAGTATGAGAAAAAAATGTATACTGATAAATTTGCTAAAATTTTGCAATATTTGCTTTATTTGTGAGAACAATCAATTTTAACTCTCTAACTGTAACTCTTCAAAACGAAACTGAAAAAAAGAAAATTCTAAGCTAACAATAATTTTATGACAATTTTTATAAAAATGCAGGGTAGCCTCCAGATTCTTAGAGGATAAAATTTATAATACAAGACATACCAGCTGATTATAATTACATGTCAAACGTTTTGTGTTTTATTACTAAAAATCTATTGCAGCTAGTTGAACTAAATTTGGTAGATGTAAATTTCAGAGCATCATACTATAAATGCTATAAAAATAAACGTAGGCGTTTTTATATATTTGCATATAGAAATAATGTTTTCTGACAATTTTCGATTTACCTTATGAATTATTTCTCCAGAATATTTTAAGATAACTTGCATCTTTTAATACCTAACTTCTGCAGGGAGTTTTGATAATTATTGTTGTGTAAATTCTATTACAAAAATATCAGGACGTATTCGGTCTAATTATTTAAACCTAATTATGCACAAAACTTTAAAAAGTTCGTCTGCAAAGTTAAATATCCTTTTGAAAGCTCTTGTATGAATATAGAGGAATATAAGTAGCTTCTTAAAAAATAGATTATGCATAACAATTGTATGAACTTATTTCTTCACTTTTTTAAGCCAAAATTATACTTAAAATACTAAAACATTTTGTAGATGTAATTCTGCAATTTTTTTCATAATCAAATCGCAAATTGTCTTCAAAATGCAATAATCAAAATGTTTATATACTGTAGCCTTAAAAATTGGGCCTTATGATATTCAGACATTTTTCTTAAATAAATCCAACGGATAAATTGCCCATGAGAAGAAATCTGATTCTTGAGGTACAGTGATATTCCGTTAGTAATCGGACAATTTTAAATGCTAACAGCTTTTTATATACTTAATTACGAATGGTACTGGATATTTTCTTTTAAGATTCTTCCATAAATGTTATTTCTTACGTTGGTCTCAGTATCTTTATGACTGACATGATATCCAGCCCCAGTTGTCCCCTTTTTAGTCTCTTTTGATGTATATTTTTATCACAGTCAAATTTTCATGTCCTTGAACCTCCAAAACCATCAAATGTGGTTTATGTCCACCAAATTTGATTTATCTACACATATTAGGTTTTCAGATATATCTGCTTCAAACATCTTCATTTTAATTGCAACTGCTTTGTAAAAATTGTGACCAAACTTCACTATTTAATTTTACTATATTTACAAGGTGCGTAAGGTGACCAGAAAATTTAGCCAAGGAGCCGTGTAGTAAGTGTTTGTCTTACCATTTACATTTTACAATACTTATTGGGTTACTGAATATGAAAATACATTTATCTATTTAATTCGTAGATTATACATATGTGGTAATTATGGATGCTCATAGCTCTATAATATTTTAAATGTTAGTGAAACTCACAAAATTTGTCGCCTGGTTGCAAACTAGTCCTCGTTTGTATATTGAAGCCTTTTTCATTAGTTAGAATATATGGTGATATATGTTGTCATGACATCGTTCCTTTAGCACTATATATGCATGTTGGAAGGGCAACAGTCTCGCTTTCCACATCGGCATGCCCGACGATCAGGTGACACAAAGCATATTTAGAAAACTTTCAAGATTTCATGATTAATTAACAGAAATTTAAAACATGTATTTATATATAATGTGTTTTATAATCATAAAAATAAAAAAAATAAAAGTTTTTATTTTCTTTCAATCAACCAAGGAAAATAACTATTTTTTTTTCAAACAAAGGAATGACGAAGCAGTGCTTGGTTTGTTCGAGAGAACTGAAATTACTGATATTAACAGATAACAAACTTATCCTATATATAAATTAGCAAAAATGTTACTTTCGTCTTTAGCTGTTTTTTACTATTCCAACAAACTGCAATTATGGCTATAGGTCAATTAGCATCTAGAATTAGTAGAAATCTAAAGTAGCAGTCTAAAAATTAGCAGTCTAAAGTAGCAGTCTAAAGAAGTCTAAACGCTTGTACTATTTTCAAAGAGGAAGCTTTAGCTTCTTTCTTGCAAGGTAACAAATAGGCAAAATTGTCAATAATTATTAAAGCATAATCGAAATCTTTTTCAAAAACTCATAAAAATCTATTGATGCCATTATAGAAATCAAACATAAGTTATAACTATATAAAATTATATATTATCACTTAAGTGTTATGACAATTTTCTTCGAAATTTGTCATTTGCATCTTTTAAAGAAACTAACGAAAATAACTGTGTAAAATCCCGCTTTTAAGAATTTTTTTGATATATATATGTTTTTAACTAGGCTGAAATTTTGTTCAGCTAAATTAGGTTACGGTAAATAAAAATTTTAACTTTTAATTGGTAATGTTTATAAAAATATTATTGTAACTAATAAATGGCATTGTAACTAGTTAACTGCTGAATGAGCAAATAATATTGTACGACATATCAAAGAATGTTTCGAATATTAATGTTTGGTTTACCTAATGCTTCTGCAATGAAGCAGTAGGGCTTTTAAATTATTGTATGCGATATGCCAAGTACTACTTATATTGTACATTAACTTTGAAGCCATGTATCATTTCTACCTTTTGAGCGCTAACATCGCCTGTTGCTTCTCTGGCTTACCTCTTTTTGCGAGATTTCTGTATACAACGATTCTAGGAATTATTTTAGCGTCAATAAAAGTAATTATAATCTCCCCGTATACGTAATTATATCTGTTGACCACATAAAACCACAGATATCTGAATTTCCTCAAAGTATTTTTAATTAATCAGAAGATCATTTTATACAAAAACGCGATTTTGTAAATACGCTACTATTTTGAATAATGAAGAACTTGCAATAAAAATGTTCTTCTACCATAGTTATAAATTGCTCTCAAGGACGAATATGTGTTATTTAATTAGATGAGTTACAAATATTACACTCAAGGTAATTTTACACTAATAAACACGCTCTTATTCATATTTCTTTGGCATTTTATACAAAATGTGTATTCATTATATTAATGATTAAAGAAACTGTAAAACTATTAATATATAAATGATAAAATAAGAAAACATAACATGTAATGCATTTCACTGTTTAATGTGTTATTTATTGCAAAATGTATTCGATATTTCCACAAGAAATTACGAAATTCAGGAATCTTGTTTCATAAATAAAATGTCAATGTTTATCATTCATTAATGAGTTATTATACTTTAATGAAATTAAATAAACATATAATGCACTTTTTTCTGGAGTACAGTATGCCGTTATTGAAAAGGTATAAATATATTTGTGTTTTATTTATGCAGTTTCATACACATAACTTTAAAAAAGAAAAAAAATCTAATAAGGCAAATGCTTCTTCTACAGAAACTTATATTATACACTTTAAATCTAAAGTTTTAATGTTAAATTGTTATTTACAACTTGAAAGAAATATTAGCTTCATGAGGAAATCAATAACTTTATTTTATGAATACGTTGCATACTTCTTGCTCTATATCATCAATAATGCATTATTGTAGAAATCCATGTAAGATATTCAAGTACGTCGAATTCATTCACAAAAAAGTATTTTCAAAAGTTCTAAATTTTTTATTATTCGTTAGTTTTTTATAGAATTATGACTCAGGAGACATTTCTTAAAATTCTACTTATTGATACCTGCAAAATAAAATATGGCATTCTAAGATTGTCAAAATTTTGAAGGTGGTGTAAAATGTATTTTATAATGCACTAAAAATATGTTTCTTATTAAATTGTGATTCAGTAAAATTATATTTACGAAATTTATCGCCTCAACTATAAAAACGAATAGAATAAGAAATTTTAGCTCGTGTAAAAAATATAGAAATAACGAGAATGAAAATCAGATTGCTTAATTTTGAAGATATTTATTAAAGAAGTTTAGCAATTATCACTAATAAGCTTTTATTCTATTTTTTAAATTTTGTATAGTTTTAGATACATTTTAAACTGACGGAAATTTATGAAAATATCTTTGTCATCTATTGTCTCAACTTATTAGAATGCAAAATATAAATTTTCTGATCAATCACTATCAGAATTATGTAAAGGGTGTCCCAAAAGTCCTTGGCACATTTTTAAAATGCAATAAAAGATCAAGCAATTGGCACAAAAGAGTACGATTTAGACGAAAACGCTTGCTTTGATCTGAAATTCTGTTTAAGCAAACAACAAAAAAAAGTTCAAAAAATTTCTTTTAGATGGCTCTGCTTCTGGAAAGTTATCAAATAGGTAGAATGCCCTTACTCATAACAATGGCGAAAGTCGCGCAATGCGTATGCATAATTTTTGTCCAATCTATGGAAACCTACATTCCAGAACTTAACAATACTCGCCCTCATCAGTTCGATTAAACGACTGAAGATGGATAGACGAGTATTGATAACATCTGGAATGTGGGTTGCCAAAATTTGGACAAAAACTGTGCATACGCATTGTGCGTCTTTCGCCATTGCTATTTATAAATGTATTCTACAAATTCGATAACTTTACAGAAGCAGCGCCATCTATGAAACAATTTTTAAACAATTTTTTTATTTGCCTAAACAAAATTTCAGATCATAAGAAACATTTTCTTGCATACCGCACTCTCGTACGCTGATTGATTGATCTTTTACTGAATTTTAAAATGTGTCAAGGACTTTTGGGACACCCTGTATTATGTATACAGAAAACATTCGAATTGAATTGTACAATACACTATTAGAAGCACAATGCAATGGCCTGAAATCCCTGTTTACGACTCACAGAGACTTACGTTGAAAATGCAGTAGGTCCCACAAGTATATATGTCCACGAACTTATAAAAAAATATAAAGTAAATAGAATCATTGTCACCAATCTCTCAGTTGTGACCTACTGGAGCAAAATTTTTTTTCTAAAAATAGAAATTTAATCCAAGTCTTCAAATCGTCAAGAAGATTATTCCCATTCTTATAGAAAGTATTTGTATATAATTTCCCCACATTGATTTTTAATTCGACGTATATTGTGTACACAGGACGCATTAGTTCAAAAGGTTTTATGGAAGAGCTTTGCTGTGTTAATGATAGCCCATTCTGTATGTATGAATAAATCAAACTTTCATTAAAACTTTGTTGAATTATTTCATTAATACAATGCAGATATTCTTTCCAGAAACCCACATGATAAATTTTAGTAAATATTTCTCTACCACGGAGGAGCTACATTTTATTCTTATTCCATATACAAGTATTTTATTTGTAGATAGAAGTTTCGGCTATGCATACATGCATAAAGATTAACAAAAGTACATTTTCTCTTTATACCAAACGTATAAGAAAAGCTGCAGACTAAAATTTTGAAATAAACTTTTCTTCAGGTCTTGTTTTAAAACTTTTGTTATGTGTTTTTTATTCTATTTACCAATTTTAAATATATATATATATATATTATAGAACCTTTTTTTTCTTTGTATAGATTGAGATAATATATAAATTATTTTATTAATGTTTGATTTGACTACAATAATTTGTTTTCAGTTTGAACGTAATGTTCTTTTAAAATAACTGAATCACAGGCAAAATCTAAAAAGAAAAATAATAATGCTACGTGTGCAAAATAAATGACCGAATTTTTAGTTTTAATCTTCACTTATTTCCATCGTCATATATACTGATTTATCGAATTTTCAAGGTTAATATTTCAAATGTTTTCTTGTTACCTACCACTAGAGTTGTCTGCTACTATTTTCAGTTCAATAAATGCTACAATTATATTCACTTTAATTTGAACTTTAATAATTTTTATATATTTTATATATTTTAATTTGGCCAATTTTTACTATATTATCTGCCATTAATTTCTTTTTTCTTTTTAAATTTATATAATTGGTTAAAAATTTTTTTAAGTTTTCTTAAAATTTAAACATAAAAAGTCATCGAGTAGAACTTTAGTATTGATGAATAGCATTGCAGTCACAGTTTATAGTAGTGGGTTGTACACTGTACAGTTTTGGGAAAAAATGGGATACACTCACACTATTTCTTCCAAAAATCATCGTATACTGGACCAGCCAATTGGCTTTATCGTATATTTTAAAATGCCGTGCATGAATCTGAGCCCGGAGATCATCTAGATATTACAAATTGTACAAACGTTGATTTTCAACTGCAAACAGTGAGACTTTACATCATATTTGCGATCTTAGGTGTTGTATACTTTGCCATAAATTCTTATAGGGTTATATAATAAAAATGTGTTAGTGGTTTATCCCTTAAAATCGAAAAAAAAATTTAACATCTTACAAGTAAAATCATTTGGAACATTCAATTAGTTACCAAAAAGAAAATGAAGTCGTAAGCATATTATAATTGGGAAAGTGTTAGGGAATATTTGCTTGAAATGTCAAAACGGATGATTTATGCCTTTGTATCTGGCGTAGAAATACGCTATTTTTTATTCATATTACATAGGGTTATTTTTAGCATAGAACTTTTAATTTTTATTTTATTCAAATATTTTTCTAATTAATTCAAATTTTCATTAGTTTTATAGAGAATAAATCAGCATTTTCTCTATGAAATTTAACCCTTTTTTTATAGTTGTCGGAATTTCAAAACCGAGAATAATATTTTTCTCGACAGCAATTAAATTTCAATCCAAAGATTTCCACCTAAAAAAGGAAAATGGAATAAACATTTAAAAGAACTAAAAGAAGACAAATATGACGCCGTCTTTAAAAAAATAAATTTAATTATTTTATATTATACATGAGGCCTGAATATCCATTATATTAAGAAAAGTTTTATGTCAAAATTGGCATCATAATTAGTAGGAAAAATTAACAGTAATTATGTTATTAAGAAAAGAAGTCGCTTGGCATATTATTGGAAATAAAACGGAGATTTTTTAACAGCAAGAAAGCAATTTTCCTGATTAAGGATGGTATAGAAAACGACTTCAACGATTTTCATGATACCTGCAACCTATTCTAAATCGAACACAAGAAAACGATTCAAGAAAATAGGTTTTGACATGTTAAAACAAACTCAGAAATTTTTCAGTTCATTTTCTTCATCTGTGCAAATCATATAAATCATATCAATCTTTTTTTTACGGCCAACTGAACCCTTTCAGTGGACATGTGGAAGCTTGCATACGTTTATTAGCATTACAGAAGTTGTCGATGTTTTATACCTTGTGACGTTGATTCACCACCATTCACTATATAGGATGCTTTGAATTAGAAATGAGTATATTAATGGATAATACTTCGTAGGTCATAGGAACAAACAGTTTTCTGTAATCAGCATTTTCTTGTATTATAAACATCAGTTTGTCAAGGATTTTTTTC
Organism: Maratus michaelseni; assembly: GCA_963931845.1. Taxonomy (NCBI): domain Eukaryota; kingdom Metazoa; phylum Arthropoda; class Arachnida; order Araneae; family Salticidae; genus Maratus; species Maratus michaelseni. The sequence goes on along the minus strand of OZ007593.1, from coordinate 198,233,564 downwards.
CTGCAGCATTTACGTGCTGTTTCACTATAATTTCTTGCACCATGATAAGTGATTGCATGAAAATATTTTGTGGCCCTGTAGCAATTCTTTTAATTTATGGCTAATTCCATGGTTAAGAGCATATTAGTGTCTTTCGATACTATCATCTACATAAGAAATACACCTGATTATAGTGCGGCTGTTTCAATCCATTTTCGTTGTTTTCAAAAAACATATATATATATATATATATATATATATTTAAAGAATGCAATATATTATCTATCGCCGACCTTTAATTTCTTAACCATTGGTCGTAGATATATAGTTCCAATTACAAAAACGTTTCAAATGAAGTAAATACACATGTTGCGGCATTGTTTAAAGTAAAAAAAAACATTTAGATAAAAATTACGAAACCTCAATTTTTATACGGTCCCCCAGTCCCTATAGTTTTATTTAGTAAAAGTTTACACATATCATTACAGATATAACACAAAACGTTTGACTTCTGTACTACAAAAATTGACACAGTTATTAAATTTCAAAATTTGAGATTTTTGCACATGATTTTGTCTTTTATTGAGGGATCAGTTAAAAAATGAATTAAAGTAATTCGAGATCGAAATCAGGATGCAATGTCCTTTTTACGACGAAACCACCTTTAGCCGGTATCGCAAAATCGACTGATTTATGAAGTCGTTATGTCATCTAAAAATTTGAGTTTTCTTTTAGGGGTCGTATACAAAGCGAAGAATGAAATATTGAAATTAAACAGAAAAATAAATATAAATTTATTATCATATCATAAAACGGTCTACTATAAAAATGAATACATTAAACGACGGAATCTACTAAAGATACTGCTCAAAGTGTCCTTAATTGGTGGCAATGCACAATTGAATGATGACAGTACTGATTCCTGGGCATGTTGGAGCATAGCACTTGTAACTGTGCGACAAGCAATGATGATGCGCTACTTCAGATCAACTAGAGAAGTAGTCTCAGTCAAATAGACCTGTGCCTTGATGTAATCCCCAAAGATAAAAGTGATGGGAGTCAAGTCCAGCGAACGCGGTGGCCACACTACAGGACCACCATATCCAATGATCTGTTGACAGAATTCGGTGGCCAGATACGCACGGACGTTTGATGCTTTATGCGGAGTAGCCCCATTATGTTAAAACCACACCCGGCATGCATGTCAGAGAGGCAGCTCTTCATACAAGTCCCGTACCGTGTTCTGTAGCAGGTGCAGGAAAGGATTTCCCGCTAAGGTCCCATCGAAGAAGACATGTCCAAAAATCTGGATTCCCCATATACCGCACCACATGTGCGTTGACCAGCGTACCTGGTGTCGTACTATGAGGACGATGTGGGGGTTTTCCAGAGACCAGTAATGCACATTGTGCACGTTCACAATGCCACCCCGTGTAATCGTTGACTCATCTGACCACAGAATGTGACAAAGGAACGACGGATTTTCCTCTAAGGCGTTGAACTTTAAATTACAATAATCAAATCGTGGTGCGAGGTCACCAAGCATCAATGCTCGCACCAATGTCGGATGGTATGGATGCGCACCATGTGCATCTAAAAAATGCCAGGCATAGTGATGCATGTATCCACGTGCCTCGCTTATTTCCACCGTGCTCAGTTGTGGATTTAAAAGTGCGAATGTCAGCGCCTCTTTCGGTGTCACTCGAACATCACATCTTGCCCGTCTACTTATTCTGGGTCTTGGTGCAACAAAGCCGGTCTCTCTAAGACAGACGGTGCAATACATCCGTTACAGTTTCATGTGTTGGATGTCGATCCCTAGGGAAACTTTCTGAATAAACCCTCGCAGCCGTTTTGGCATTCCTTTGACATTTACCATAAATAAGTACCATTTCGGCATTCATTATCTCAGTCCACTGCTAGATGGCTCGTGTTTTATCCCCAATTGAAGCGCTGCGGTACTATTGTAAAGTGCATAATTTGGATTTTCATGCTCGTTCATGCTCGGCTAGTTGTTTGCATTCCGCTGCCACTTATCTAGCTCGTAGTGAGTATGTTTTATTTTACGGGTGCCGATTCTACCTACTTTGACTTCTGAATGTTGTTCGACCCCCAAAAGTTAGCTCAAATTTTTAGATGAAATATCCCTCTGTGGGTATACTCCGATTTGGTGATACCATTTAAAGGTTCTTTAGCAGTAAAAAAGGACATTGCACCCTGATTTCGATCTCAAATTGCTTTAATTCATTTTTTAACTGATCCCCCAATGAAAGACAAAATCATGTGCAAAAATCTCAAAATTTGAAATTTAATAACTGGTGTTAATTTTTGTAGTACATAAGTCAATCTTTTTGTGTAATATATGTTATGATATGTGTAAACTTTTACTAAGTATAACTATAGAGATTGGGGGGCCGCATAAAAAGTTAGATTTCGTAATTTTTATAAAATGAATTTTTAACTTTAAAGAATGCCATAACATGTGTATTTACTTCATTTGAAACGTTTTTGTAATTGGTACTATATGTCTACGACCAACGGTTGAGAAATTAAAGGTCCGCGATAGATAATATATTGCACCCTGTATATATATATGTGTGTGTGTGTGTGTGTGTGTGTGCGTGTGTGTATTTTTATATATGGAATTCCCTACACCGGTGCTGCCGTTTTTATGTTTAAGAGACGAAACTGTAAGCAATTCTACCTACAAAAAATCTTCGTCACACCCATAATGTTGTATCGAAAAAAAAGTTGTATACAGGGCTACACTAGATACCGGGCTTGCTCATTCATTATCATGACGTCACAAAAGGTGGCTGGCCGATACCAGCGATTGGTACAAAGCGAAACGACAAAATGAAAGACTAACAGCGATTGGCACAAAACGACGGGCTCGTCGCTTTGCACCAATCGCTGGTCGCGGCCAGCCACCTTTTGTGACGTCATGATAATGACTGAGCAAGCTCGGTATCTAGTGAAGCCTTGTTGTATACCTCCACAATAAACCAATTTGGTTCATTAGAACTGTGGAAATGTATAACAAAAAATAATAACTGTTATCTCGATAACATGGAGAAAATGGATAGAGTAGGTATAATATATATACAAAAAAAAATGGAAAAAGTGAATTGACAGAATTTATTATTATAACTTTTAGAAACTATAAATTATATTTGTATCTTCTAATTAATAATATAAATTAGTCATCACTCAAATACAGAATGAATTATGCAATTACAATACTTGCGGGTATCTATCTATGTAACCTCAAAAACTCGGAAACCACACGGCGCATGGCTATGAAATTTCTCACACGAGTTGGTGGTAGAGGGCCCATGAACCATTGGGGCAAAAAATCGAAAATTTTAAGTAGATTTTTTAATAATATGTTTTTGACGAATTTTTGCCTCATTTATGTTCAACCCGTAATCGCGCGAGTTCTAACCAGTTCTAAATGTTTACTGCAATGTGAGATAAACATATTACGTACGTCACGCTGCAATACTAAGAAGCTGTAGCAGGTATTACGATAATACTTTTACCTCACATGCAAATAATTAGAGAATATTTAATTGCGCTTAATTATTAACTTTTTTAAAAAAAAAAAGAAAAACATTTTATCACAAACATCAACAAACTTTTTATTCTATTTATTCCTTCATTCCAAAGATATCGTTTTATCATCTGCTGCCATAGCAACATGATAAATTAAATTTCACTTAAAAAATGCGCAGTAGTAGAAAATTATTTTTCTACATATTACATAGATACATTTCGTTGTACTGATTTTTATTTTTAATTTTGGTTTTAGAATCAAATTCTTGAACTCCCGTACGTAGAACGAGTTAAGCAGCTAGTTATGTAATAAAATTTTACCTTTACTCAAATACAGTATGAGTGTTCAAGAATTTGCCGAGCGACGCTCGTTCTACCAGGTACTTTGTTTACAATGCAAAGAGCATGAACATTACAAGTAAATACACAAAGTAGGTGAATATGGCGTTATCATGATCAGGAAAAGAAAATGAACAATAACTATATTATTAAAAAGAGATTTCGCAGAAGAAATATTGTGATATTTGGAAATAAACGGAATTTGTAAATATTTTATAATAATGCAAGAAGTATGAATATCAGTAAGTACAGAAAATAGGTGAATATGACGTCAGATTTCATATATATATATATTTAATAATACCGATTATTAAGCATGATGATCATTTAATTGCGATGAGAGTTCTTTGCCAAAACTTATGTGATGATTATCCGGAAAAGAAAATTAACAAGAATCATAATACAAAAAAGAAATTTTGCTGGGTAAAAAGTGAAGTCATTTTTAAAGTAAGCAGGCACTTTATTTTTTTTAAATAATAGACAGAGTGTGAATATTAATGCGTACAGAAATATTTTTACCGTGAAAAATAACATTATGATAAGCTGATAATGTTGATTTATAGTTTTTATAATTATCTGAAATATTTAATTTACATTTAATTCTACTAGTCGATTACTTCAATATGAATTCGCTTTCTTTCTTTTGCATTAAAAATGAAAGTTCCATAACCTTCATTTTTAATGTATGGTTTTATGTGACAAAGTGACTTCATGACTACATTTTAATTTATAAAGCATGACTTTTCAATTATCTTCCATTTATTTAATTAAAATTTATTTATTTATTATTACAAACTTTTTTTTAAATAGTGACATAAAAGTTACATTTTTAACGATTGTACGATTTAAGTAAATAGAAATGTATACTTGTACATGATTCACGAAGTGATAAAGTCTATTTAAGTATTAGCAAGTTTTTTAAGTATTGGTCTATTGGAAAATTTGTCCATTGTTTAAGTTTCGTCATATTTTATATCATGCGCCGCTTTTCATTCAGAAAAGAATAGTTTTTTATTTCAATTCTGTGTACATATCTTCCACCAGTAACATAAATCTTCAAACAGCATCTCAATCAATATGGAATCTAATTATTTTAAATATTCCATTTCTCTCTTTTTGTAATACGCTTTAAGGAATTAATACTTCAAGAAATATATTATATGTATAGGGATATATAAAGACCTAAATAGAGATTGTTATAAAGCGATTACAAAGCGAAGTTTCAAAACATTTACTTTGTGACAACTTTTTCGAGGCTGTCAGATTGAAAATAGTCTATGACACAAAAATTAACAATCACAAACATTTTGTTTTCAACAATAAGTAGGGAATGTCAGCTGAAGTGTCAGTACACATAATTCAGATGGTTCAAAACTATGCTCATTTTGGAAAACTAATAAAAGAAGATCCTTTCCCAAACATGTTAAATTATAATTATATTATGTTAAGTTATACGTAACTCAGCTCACAGTGTACTCGCAGTTGCATTTAAAATCTAAATGCAATTACGTGGATCACGGTACGTCTTTATCCGTAATATAGAAAAGCTCACATTATCAAGTAAGCGAAACTCAAAGCTGCTCGTTCTGTCGTAAACTAACAGTTGGAATTCCCATTTCAAATCAATGTTAAAAGGGTGAGAATCAAAGCAAGGGGGACTTAAGCTTGCCAACGCTAAAAGCATTTCTGTCAGTTGTGCCCCAAGTACACTGAATCCAGCTAACAATTCACTGCATATAGACACTACACAACACATTTTGCTTGAGCATAACTACCACTGCATTTCTCTGCCAACAGGTAGGGTACAGATAAAATTTACTGGGAGGAGCTTCCCTTTTTTAACGAACAAAACGATGGTTATATAATGAACAATGATGGTTACATAATGAATAATGACTGTTACATAATGAATAATAATGATTATATAATGAACAATAATAGTAAGATAATGATTGTTATATAATGAAAAAAAAATACAAAAATTGCAAACTAAGCATTGATAACAACATATATAGTTTTCAACGAAGACAAAAGCTGCGATTGATCATCATAATAGGAGTTATGGTTTTGGAAAATAAATTTATTATTTTCTATAATATGCATACATTGGATAACACTGTTGGATAAGACAAGACGATCTAAGACCCAGCTCAACCAATTTGTTGATGTTTTATAACATTGTAGGCAGAGGTCAATGTGCATTATATCACATAATGTAGTGAGGTAGAGAGTATGATGAAGTTATTTTTTTCTATTTTGCACAAGTACGACTCGAATGGGTCATTAGTTGTCAATTATAAAATTAGAAATCTATTGTTGATCTGGAATTTTTTTTAAACTATTCGAAAATAATATTATGCTTGTAGCGACCCACGTCTTCTTTATTTCATTGTAGTTGTCACTTTAAGATTTTTTTATTTTTTTTTTATCTGTGCATTTAACTAGGTTGTTGCGAAAAGAATAATTGATAATGGAATGTGTTCTTTTTGAGCGATGTCTTTGGTTAGTGTATCTATCAATTCGTTTCTAGTTACTCCTGTATTGCTTATTATACGTACGTAATTTGTGAAACATAAAGAAAAAAATCAATCGTGCACTAGAGTATCCTTATAAGAAAGTAGGTAGGTATTTTTGCACAGCTTTCTGTGGACCCGTATAAAAAGTCTCGCTTTAAGCATATCCGTACAGTTTTGCCAGTAGGCTATTTTAAAAAAAAAAAATCAGATAGCTTCACTGCCACAACTTTTTTGAAGTAGAAATAATCGCCTTATTTAATAACAGATTAAATAATGCGAGAATAAGGCCAATAACACTATTTTTAAAAAGTGGTGGGTATCAAAAAATCTGAATTTAAAAAAAAAGTAGCTTACTGGCAGCACTGTTTGAGATTTTTTTAAAATTCAGAACAAATGAAACCGTTAAAACATATAACGGGCAATTACTTTAAAATTTTCTTCAAAATTCATTTTCTTTATTTCATCTTATATTATCAATTAATGGTGTGGTTGTATATATACGCACATTTGAGATATACTTCATTACCAATTTGAACTCTTAAATGCTGAACTTCCCTTTATAACTACTCCTAGTTACGTTTCACTTTTAAGCTCTGTTTTTACAACATATTTATTTTCCACCATCTTTTAAGTTACTTATTTAGATACATATAAGTTACTTATTCGAAGTTTTTCACATAAAGAGAATAATAATTTTAAAAAAATCCCCACATACAGAAAATGTAAAAAATATATATATATGGATAAGGCTGTACATGAAACAGCTATATAGAACAATGGCGTCAAAACATTATTCGTTAAAAAAAGAAGAGAACCCCGTTGTATTGAGGGATGAAAACATCTAGGCATGCGTCGGGCATGTTTTACGGCATGAACGTTTTCCCAACAGTGGCTCAACCTTTCATTGCTAAAGTATCAGTAGAATTCAATGTAGAAATACTTTTTTGGTTCACGAAACAACTATCAAAATTATTGGTTGTCTTATTGTTGGCATACATACTCGACCATTTCCCAACATTTGAGATATACTTCATTACCAATTTGAACTCTTAAATGCTGAACTTGCCTTTATAGCTACTCCTAGTTACGTTTCACTTTTAAGCTCTGTTTTTACAACATATTTATTTTCCACCATCTTTTAAGTTACTTATTTAGATACATATAAGTTACTTATTGGAAGTTTTTCACATAAAGAGAATAATAATTAAAAAAAAAACCACATACAGAAAATGTAAAAAATTATATATATGGATAAGGCTGTACATGAAACAGCTATATAGAATAATGGCGTCAAAACATTATTCGTTAAAAAAAGAAGAGAACTCCGTTGTATTGAGGGATGAAAACATCTAGGGATGTTTTACGGCATGGACTTTTTCCCAACAGTGGCTCAACCTTTCATTGCTGAAGTATCAGTAGAATTCAATGTAGAAATATTTTTTGGTTCACCAAACAACTATAAAAATTCTTGGTTGTCTTATTGTTGGCATACACACTCGACCATTTCCCAACATGTTCCACAAACTGTGAAATGAGCAGAAAATCTGTACTACTTGTGAAATCATGTATTTTGTGTATGCATTGAATTAATTCATAATAAAAATATTATTAAGCTCTTTTTCTTCAATTAAATAAAATGCGGGGCATTTAGATTCAATTTATAAATAAATAAAATTTTCTTACACCTAAGCAAAACATAATATTCTCAATATTTCATCCTATTTATTTCATAAAGATATAAGTAAAATCTAAATAAATTAAAATTATTTATATTTTCGTTAAAAATACTAAAATAAGCTACTTTAATTTAAATAATATTTTTTTTTTTACTTTCGTGTTGTTTATCTATATTACCACCATGTCATAATTAAAGTGCTTTTATAGTCTTAATTATGCATGCATTATATTAAATGGTTTCACGGTACATAAATTAAATGTTTTTCTCTAAAATGAATATTTATAATTATCAGAATATTGTAATTAATAGCTTCTCTCACAAACATTTTAATTTGAGTTTATGTTAATTAAAACATATTTGTATCACTAATAGCTTAAAAGTTTATCAATACATAGTATAATTTTAGAAAAAAAAACATCATTTACATACTTTTATAGAAGGATTTTTTTGATACGTTCAAATTTGATTTTTAGACTTTTATAAGATAGTTACTTCTAAAATAAGTAAACAATAAAAGTTTTCTATCTATTGATTTATTAAGTTTACATTTATTTTTAAATATATCTTTAAATAGCAATTATATTTCTCCTATGTGCATTTGTTTCGTCATCATAAATCTGATAGTGAGATGATATAAATACTTGCGCTGAAAATAAAACTTAAAGAAATCCTATGAGCTATACACTCCAAAAAATACATTTTCAAAACTGTGCAAAAAATACTCAAATCTGAGTATGTCGTATAGTCCAAATGGCTCCGAATCAAAATTAATCAAGCTTGAAACATGCATATACTCATTTTTGAAAACATGCACACACTCAAGAATAAAACACCATGTGCTCATATTTGAGTATGTCCACGTTTCAAAAATGAGTATGAACTGACTTCTATGTACTGATTTTTAGGTATTTCCATGTTTCAAAAATGAGTTTGAACTGATTCTAATAATTTTTGAGTATGTCCATGTTTCAAAAATGAGTATGAACTGACTTCTATGTACTAATTTTTGGGTATTTCTAAGTTTCAAAAAATGAGTTTGAACTGATTGTAATAATTTTTGAGTATGTCCATGTTTCAAAAATGAGTATGAACTGACCTCTATGTGCTCATTTTTGAGTATGTCTATGTTTCAAAAATGAGTATGAACGGGCCTCTATGTACTCAGTTTTTAGTATGTCAATGTTTCAATATTCTGAATATTTCTGGTATTTAAGAATTGAAAGCATTGCTTCGTCATATTTGAAACAAAAATGTTCACAAAAAAATGCAAACATCGATTTACTCAGATTTGAAAGTGTCATTTTCCCCAGTGTATGATTGGTACTTGTGTCATGAGGATTCGATTATTTTCTATAAATAAACTTTTGGACCAAGCCAAAATCTTTCTTCAAAGTTTAAACCCAATATTGGATAGTTATCATACTTTTATATTAAATTTAACACAAATTTTAACTTATATACTTAAAATTCTTCATAAATTTGTAGCCAACATTTTAAGGATCATACAAAATTTTAAAAACGAAAAAAATACTCAATGTCCCGGTTTAGCAATGTACACTGTAAGAAAAATAACATTTTCTTTATCTAGAAGATGATTCACAAAAATAAAATATAAATTTTTCCGAATTATCTACAATTCGGAAGAGCGTTCTTTTATCTCTAGAAATCTCAGAGACCAAACGATTTTCAAAATTTAAAGAAATATTTCAGAAATAATTAGAATGATATCAATTATCACATAAACATTTTCATCTGCATAACGACATGTATACATGTAAGAGATACAAACTATTGTTCATTTTATGCTGTTAATTTAGCATGTTTGTCTGTTGAACAGGAATACAGATTCTTAAGAACTGAGAGCATCGAAAAATAATATTTCGTGTTGATAGCGGGTTTTAAAAACCGATTACTACACCATAAGAATACCCAGAGAGTTGAAAAAATACGGGCAGTAAAGTACACATTTAAAAAAAATACTGCTTTAACAATTTGAATTCTCTTGTAGTCTGAGATTTCTGAAGACTGAGAAATGGTTTTCGAAAACGTGGGGAACACTGAAAAGGATATATTTTATTTTCGAAACATTACTTGCCAAATCAGGAAACATTTCTCTTAAAGTGTGGTGAACTGACGTCATCAGTATAGGTATCTAATTCTATATCGGATTGATCTTAGGATGCATGCATAAGCGAGTGGCGACATAACAGACTAAAAAGTTTCGTCCAAACTATGTCAATCCCACATTTTATGACGGTACTCGCTTGGACGAGTGCGTTCTGACGACTGGGAAGAGTTAGCACAGTTTAACTTGGCGATAATTACAGGCTAGATAATACACTTGGCGTTTCATTTTATTCTAAATTTGTCTTATTTCACATCTTATTTCCCGTACGTCACCACTGCCTTTTAAAGGTAACCTACTTATACAGGTTTTAATGTTGAAATCTATAATGACTTATGACGAATATTAGGAAGTAAAATGAATACTTAGAAAATACTGAAGGAGTTTGAAGAAGGTTTACATTACAGTAGGTACACATTGCACAAGAAATATAAAGAATTCCGTTTAACCCTTTCCGGCACAGTGGTCCCACTCCGGCCGCACCTAATTTTAATTCCAAACTTGCATACGGCACCAAGAATATTTTAATAAAATTTTGTTTCTATAATGAAAGCTTAAAATAAGGAGTTTGTATTTTCTAAAAAAGTCGTTTGTAAATTCCGGTGTCAGTCAGCAATTTCTCATTTTACGAACAGACTTTGCCTGTGCCGGAAAGGGCTAAAGAAGTTTTAAATTACACACAGGTTATGTCTTTATGGGTTTGCTATTTGATATTAGGTGGAGACAAAGTAAATGCTGTCTACTGGTATTGTACTTTAAAATATATGGTGTAAAAATTAATAAAAGATCAGCATGATCTCAGAAATAAATATTGCTCAAAGAAAAATCTATATGTTCTTTTGCATATACACTGTAAAATAGAGAAAAATATTATAGTCTTCGAAAATATAATGTAACCACGCTCGATAGCATACAATAACTTCTTCCGAGTTACCCACGATTCTGAAGAGAGTTCTTTATCTTTAGAAATCATAGAAAACAATATATTTTCAAGATTTAAAGAAATATTTATAAAAACAAAATTGATTTTGCTGCCGAAGATTTTTTGGAAATGTCTTCGATTAGTAATAAAAATCTATTAATCAGTCTTCCAAAACCCATATTATAGGTATTTAGAATGCCTTTAAATCTCAAATAAACATTTTCATGTTCACGAAACGTGTTTTACTGCCAAGCACGAAAATGTAACTACATTTGCATTAACATTAAATTAATATTATTTCGCTGCATGCTTGTTGAACAATAAAATGGTTAGTACTTCATAATTGACAGAATTCGAAAAACCTATAATCTGAGTTGGAAAAACAGTTTAATACACTAAAAAAACTACCCCGAAACGTTTTCAAAAATTAGATGCAGAAAGAAGAACATTTATTTTATAAATTCATCTTTAAATCTCGAAAATATATTGATTTCTATGATAAAGGCCTATTTTCGGAACCTTGGATAACTTCGAAGAGTTTATTACATATTTTCGCTCGTAAATGAAATATAAACAACAATCTCAGTTATATACGTGAAATAGAAATTTCTGAAACTCTTATATTATTTTTTCCCAATCAGTTGGAAAGAAGTTTTGTCACCATATAAACTTAAAACCGAACTACATAAACCACAAACGAAAATTTACAATAACGTCTTCCGAGTTACCCATGATTCAGAAAAGCGTTTTTTTTCGTTAGAAATCTAAGAAGCAAATATAATTCTGAGATTTATCAAATAATTTAAAAAATCAATGATTATTTTACTGCAACTGATTTTCGGAAAATAGATACATGCAAGAATACCAAAATATTATTAATTTTAATGTAGTGGTTTATGATATTAATTTATAATTTTTGTCAAAAAATATGTTTGTTCAACATGAAAATGTTTACTTGAAAATTGATTGCATCCAAAAACGTACATTTTGGGTTAATTAATACACTATAAAACCTACTCGCAAACATTTCCGAAAATCAACGGCGGCAGCAGAAGTTATGCTCTTATAAATGCTTTTTTAAATCTCGAAAATAGATTGATTTCTGAGATTTCAAAAGATAAAGAAAATTTTTCGGAATCGTGGATAATTCGGAAGAGGTTATTTTATAAATTTTTCGTGCTTATATTATATTTTCCTATTTTAAGAAACGTTAGTATTTTCTTATAGTGTGTACAGACCAGTTATAGAGGAAGGTAAGCTAATGAAAGCTTTTAGAATTTTTAATTACCTCCGTTATAGTAAACGTTAATGATTTGCTTTAGAACATACTTCTGAGGCATACAGGTTTGGGCATATAAGTTAAAACTTTCAAAATGACTACAGTTTCTGGAAATGCGCTATTTACAACAGAGGTTTCTGGTTTCAAATTCTTATTACAATTTATTTTCTTATTTCCTAAAACTTGACATAATTATCCTATTAAATCTATATTTATTACATATAGAAAATTATATTGCTTACATAATGTAGGATTATTTTTAGCATTCAATACAAAAATTTTATTGAATGTAAGTGGAAAACGATTGAATTGTTTTATTAATGTGCTGTTTAATTTACTTTCTAATGTCATGTGTTTGGTATTGTTTTTGAGATATCGCGTGTGTGGTTTGTAAAACACTCGTAATATTTTTATTTCTAAAAAAACAACATATAAATAGCTAAATGGATTTACGAGAAAATGAAATAAAATTATAAAAAGAAAATAGACTTCAGCGTACGTATGTATTTTTTTCGGTAGCCTATTTGTAAAATTCAAGTAGATATACTTAATTTACTTTAACAAATAACATTTTAATGTAAACATTGTGTACGAAACAAATATTCGTTACACTGGTTATAATAAAACTCGATATTGCACAACAATGCATTCAGCAGAAAACATTAGATGAAATATGAATATACAGTTCGTATTTAACGTATATGGTTAAAGTATATGGACAGGCGATTTTTTTATATAACAGTTCAAATAATGAAGCAATAATCACGAAAAAATAGTTAACATATGGAATTATAATATAAGTTTATTACAATGCTTAAATATCATACTTATATCACAGTTTGATGTCCACATATTTTTAGAACAGCTTATTTTTATTTCTATTTTTTTACAAAAATTCTTTAAAACATTTACTGTATTTCTTTGTTGCAATAAACATGTTATGATTCCATAGGCTTATTATTTTTACTTTATTATTGTTTCATTTTCTGAACTGTTAGTTATAAAAATCGCCTGCCCATATACTTTTGAGACGCAATGTACATTAATTAGTAAGCTAACATAAAAAATATCTGCAATGAAATACAACTAATACGAAAATATTCACTTTACATTGCAAATAGTGTCAATGAAATGGTGAAATATTTATTTTGAATGTTGGTATAACGTTACTAAATGAGTGGACACTTGTCTGCAATCATTTAGATTATTTGCTGATACGTTTAGTCATTAATATTTAAAATAACGTAATATTTAATTTTAATGGTCGATAGTGCTCTGGGGATTATTAAAATGTTCTCAAAAGCAATCTACATCCAACTGGAAACATCTTAGGAGGGGAAAACTGGAAATTCCAACAGGACATTGCGTCGATACACACCTCCCACTCAACAACAGTTTGGTTTACGTAGAATCAACTGACTGTTATAGACTGGGCAACCGTCCGGCCAGATCTGAGTACACTTGAAACCCTTTGGAGAGTACTTGGACGAGATGTGTATCACCATGGTCGTTCATTATCAACTATTTAGGACTTAAAGCAGCGAATAGAACAGAGTTGGTTCTCTTTACAGCCACACACTGCCCAAAAACTACTTCGAAGCATGACTGATAGAACACACGGTAATTCAAAGGAATGGATCCAAAAAATGGCATTTAAATACAAAATAATCGAAAAGTCCATATATTTTTTGAACAGCTTATTTTAATTTTTATTGTTTTACAAAAATTCTGTAAAACTTATGCTGTATTTCTTTGTTGCAGTAAGCTTGAGTTATGATTTCATAGGCTTATTTTTTTTTGACGTCATTATTGCTTCATTTTCTGAACTGTTATTTAAAAAAATTGCCTGTCCATATACTTTTGAGACGCACTGTACATTAACTACACTGGTTTTCAAAAATTAAGGAAAAATCACAAAAATAGCGATAACTCAAAATATTACAGATAGAGTTTAGTGAATCTCAGCCACAATATACAACGCATAGTAAGGTATAAAATAACATGAAAAGAAATTACCAGTCAATTATGGTATTTCAAAAAATAGCATAATTAGAAAAATAGAAAAATCAATTTGTCAGTTTGGTGTAGGAAAAGTACCTTTAATATGCCGTATGATCATCCCTAGTAGCAAAACAGCACATACAGCGATGTGTCATACTGTCAATTATGCGGTCGATGAGTTTGCTGGGAAGTGGGAGCCATTGCTCTTGCAAAGCAGTTGTAAGCGTGGCAAGGGTCTGAGGAGGGGGATTTAGAGCAGCAACACGTCTTCCTAAGGCATTTCAAACATGCTCGATGAGATTCAAGTCCGGTGAGCAAGCTGGCCATTCCATGCGCTGAATTGTCTAGTGCTGAAGATAATCTTCCACGATGCGAGCCCTGTACGGTCTAGTTTTTCGTCCTATAACAGGAAATCATTACCTATTGCACCGACATAAGCGCACACATAAGCATCAAGGATGTCATTTCTATAGACATAAGCATTCACGGTTCCACGTGGAATGCCATGGAGGTCTGAATCAGGAATAATGAATAGTTTATGAATAGTTTATAGTTTTATACAATGTTTTTTATTTATTTAATTCCTGACGTAAAGTTGGAATTCAAAGCAGTCTCTTCTTTGGTGCTGACATCTAGCAGAAAGACTTACAGTTAAAATCGTACACATCGTTTATACGACGTTTACATTTATACGACGTTTTAGTGTGGCTGCAATTCATTCCTATTCGTTGTAATGTAAAACTATATCTTTTATAAGACGCACAAAATCGTTTATACGTCGGTTTTTCGATTTTGTACACATTTATTTTTGTTTATTTTTCTTGTCCGCCCCATGGTTGTCTCGCGTCCGCCCAAAGAGATACCACCCCAAACGGAGACACTGCCTCTTCCGTATGAATCTCTTTCACAAATGTTTGATCGATGGTAAAGTGTTCTCTGTTCTCTCCGAATCAAACAACGCCTACTATCACTTTGGTGCTAAATCGGGACTCATCTGTGAAGAGAATATGCTTTCATTGATCAGCCATCCAGTGGACATCTTGACGTGCCCACCTCAAACGTTCCTCCCAGTGACGTGAGAAGAGCGGTACACAAATCTTCGTGAAGCCTTCTATGCATAGTAGATATTGACACCAACCTCTCAGTGGCTGCAGCAAGACAGAATCTAAGATGAGATGGGGTTGCGGTTCTATTCCTTCGTACACATAACCACAAATATCGGTCATCGGCGCTTGTCGAAACCCTTGGACGTCCTTGGCTGAATGTTCTAGATCCCGAACTAGAGGTTTGAAATTGTTTCCAAAGCTTTTGAACCACAAAAGGACTCACATTTAGCCATCTAGCCACCTTCGTCTGACATTGTCCTGCATCCAATCTCTCAACAGCTCTAAATCACTGTTCTACGGGAAAATTATGCCTCGAGGTCATTGTAATGAATTGGCTATCCCAGATTTATAATATCACTATTACAGCGACAACTACAGCCTTACACTCTAACGTGCATTTTTATGTTCCTCACAGAATACGCAATGTGATTGCAGCGCCACGGATTTGAATTTGGTACTTTTATTCAGCATCCTTTATTTAGCAATATATGCAAATTTCATACGGATTGCTTTCTTTTTGAACGAGTTATCGCTATTTTTGTGATTTTTCTTTAATTTTTGAAAACCAGTGTAGTATACTAACATTAGAAATATCTGCAATGAAATACAACTAATACAAAAACATTCAGGATACATTGCAAATAGTTTCAATGAAATGGCGAAATATTTATTTTGAATGTTGGTACAACATTAGTAAATAGTGGAGACTTGTCTGCAATCCTTGAGATTATTTGCTGATAAGTTTACTCATTAATGTTTTAAATAACGTAATTTGTAATCAAACAACGTGTTTTAACGAAATGTGAGTGAACAATATTAATGCCCATTTCAAAACCCGTTCACATGATATTTCATTCTTACTGATTCGTGTTGTATATGTATATGCATAGAAAAGGCGTTATTGATATCATAAAAAGGATTATGATACTAAACATCCCTATTTTGTGTCATCCTTTCTTGCTATGTTTAATGATATTGGATAAGGTATAGCGATTGCAGTGAGTATTAGCCCAACATTATTCAGTTATTAAGGCACATTTAATTAAAGAATAAAATTATATCATATTTAAATAAGAAAAAACATAACGTCCAAGCTAGCTTCTGGATTTTATAATCATAAATCTTTTATTAAGCCTTATACTGACTGCTGAAATAGATTTAGTTAAGAAAATGGTAGATAATTTCAATTATTTTTCATTAAAAATATTGTAAATAATGTTATATTAACTTTCTGTTAACTCGTTAAAGTGAAGAAATATGAATAATTTCGGAGATTTTTCAAACAGATGACTCTCTGAAGTGTGATATATACAAAATTTCGTATCTAAGGCATTTTTATGTATATGTATTGCACTTACATCCCTTAAGGGAACCATTATTCTGATAAATGTTCATTTTTATTTTAAGTTCTTCTTATGTTTTCAATACAAAGTTCGTCTGAACACGACTTCAAAGATTTATTTTTGAAAAAATATAGAAAATTATTTTTTAAATAAAAAAATATTTTCCGAAATAAAGTATTAATAGCTTTCAAAATATGAGCCCTTTTAAATTACGATATATAAGAAAAGGTGCCTTACCAGAATTTTAAACGAGTTTTCTGTAGGTGTATTGGTTTAAATATATTTTTAAAGAGAAATTGTTCCTTTAAAATAAATTATAATACTTAGATAAACTGAGTTTGTTGTTAAAATTACAATAATGAAGATCTTATTATTTAGAATGCGAAACATGGAATTAATTTCTTTAAATTTCATAGACCATTTTTAATTTGTTTTACAGAAGAACTATATACCATTAAACTTTTTAAATACTTAAATAAAGTATTCAATCGATTTTATCGCAATAAATAATATGTTTGAAACCATGTTTGAAATATTTTTCTCTGTCAAGTATTATGATGATTGTGAATGATTGTGAATACATGAAATTGTGCAGTGTTGGAAAAAAAAAACTGCCGAGTTTTAGCGATACTTTAGAAATTTCAATTTTATAGAGTTCTTAGCGAGATTGGGAATTAAATCTTGGCAAGAAAATAAAAAAAGTAGCATGTGGTTTCTCGCAACCTATTTTGTGTTTCATACATTTTTCTCGTATTTCCTTTATAGATCACAATGCAATATTACTGTAATTTAATAAATTAATTAACAATTAATGTAATAGTATTAATTAAATTAAGATTATACTTTGACAAAACAGTTTAGAAATCTTACATATATTTTTGAATAATGCTTCTTGTCCTTCCTGTTGCCATATCTTAAGACGAAGATGAATAAAAAAAATATTTTTTTTCTTTTGTCACGTGATGCAACAATAATTATCTGTTTTTTTTTTGTTTACAATAGCGTAACATTTCCAGTAACAGGAAAAAAAAAATTCCCTGTTGCCATATCCTTAAAAGAATCTAAAAATAAATTTAATGCATTTAGTATTTTACGCTTTTTATCAAGTATAAATAACATTTGTGGATTTTCCATAATAAAGGACCCCAAAGATGTCACGTATTGTTTAGACATGTTTAAACCAACATGTAATGCAGTCATGAAATTAAAATTGAAATCTAAGATAAGCATTTAAAGCTTATAAAAGCGTGTTAAAAAAAAGCGTTTGTTTTTTAACAATTTTTACTTTTACATTTTTATGTATAAAAATAACCTAAAGAGAGTCGTAAAACAGAATAGTGATATTCGCGTGAATATTTCTTTTTCTAGATAAACACAAGGTTTCTCGTTTTTGTTTTATTCCGCAGGCATTTCTTTGATCAGTATTAAATAATGGTTTGGTACAAGTACTCTTTTTTAGTTTATTCAAGGGTAATACATTTTACTTCTGACTGGAGTGAAAAAAGAAAAAAACCTTTACACTTATTTTCGCCAGAAGTCACTACCTGCTCCGTTTGATATTTTAAATTTTAATATATGATTTCAAAAGAAAATGTTAATAATTCGGTAAAATTTTTGGGAAATACTTTTCACTGAATTTAGATAACACAGAAAAGAAATTTGAAGAATATATATTTTGTTTTCCATTCATATTAAAACATATTCAAAAACGCAGTTTTAAATAAGTTAGATATATTTATCGAAATTTATTTACACTTCAGCTCTATACAGAAACATTATCTCTTTTCAAATGCACTGTATCTTTATACTTTAAAACTGCCATAATAAATAATTTAATGAACATATATGTATAACTATCATTTCAATTTAATAAAAATAAAGTCCAAAAGCTACAAATTGAGAATTATTAAAACAAAATTAATAAAATGTATAAAATATACACAAACTATATACTTTTCAGGGTATCTTGGAGGCGAGAATCACAAATAAATTGTCAAAAGAGGATTATTAGAAAAAGCAGGGCTGCCACCTTCGACTATTTTTTAGTTCTATCTCGCACCACTTTCTCAAAATATTTTTTTTCGCATACACTTTGACAACGTGTGTAAGAGAAATATACTACAAAATTTGTTATTTTTTAAATAGTGGTGCGAATAGAATATAAAAATAATCCTCAGTGGTAGCCCTGAAAATGATATATCGTAGAATTTGCACAATGTTTGGACCCATTCTTTCAACACTTCCTTTCATACTCTCTCTCTCTATATATATATATATATTACAAAGATCAAAATTCCACACTTCATTAATTTTTTTCTATAATAATTTTTTCCCTTCTAAATTCATTCTACAACTCTAGTTTATGAAATTATTTACTATCTTAAAAAATATTTTCTTTATACCTTTTATTTAAATTCCTTTCTATATAAAATATTTATTTAATATTCTTTTTTCCCTTCAAAATATTCTAACAAACGTTTCTCATAATTATTTTTCTTTAAAAACCTTTGTTATATCTCGGTTCTTAAAAATCAGAATTCATTCTGTTTAGAATTATCATTTTCTACCATTTCCTTTTTTTGTTATTCGAAAAGATGTATTCGCGCCGTTTTTCTCGCAAAAACCTAAATACTTAATTTTTCTGCTGCCATAAGAATATAGTTTGTACATGTTACAGAATCATGATTGGATATTCTGTACATCCGCTTTATCGTAGAAAAACGTGCTCATTTGGATATTTAATGCTTGACATGGGTTGCGGGTATTTTTCAAACTGTATGGATGCTATCATAAAAATTCTCAAATTCAATTGTAAAATTTAAGAAAAGTTTGATGTAGTTCAATCATTCTCATTTATAAATACGTTATCAAATGCTAATATATCTAGAGTAAAATTGTATAACGGAACTGAACATTTATTTTAAAATTATCAAAATATTTTTATCTGTTCACATTTACATAGACGACATACTAAGTGCGCCACTGAGTTAAAAAAAAATGTCGCGAATTCTAAAATAATTACGCAATTTACATCTGTGCTTCATTTACCCTTTACCAAAGAATCTCCAATGTCTAACCAATGTTTAAAATAGAAGTTCACAATTTCTTCTACTTTATTTCCTTATTTTTATTGACAAATCACCAGTAGCAAACGATGTATTTGTTTAATTTATTTTGTTTATTAAATAATTTTTTTTATAAATATCATGTCTATTACTTTTGTACTAGTTATAGAATTTATACGCTATTCTCGTTTAGCGTAAAAAATTGAAATTTATTTGATAAAAGGGACTTGAATTGATAGAGCACGCCGCACATGTCTTTATGTTGTTACACTCCGCCCGTGATATATTAATTCTTATTAAATTAATCTTTATTATACAATTTAATGTTTATTACTTTTCTAACACTACTGGACATTGCATTAAACAAGGATATAACAAAAAGATGTTGCATAAACTTATTTTTTTTGCCGCATACAGGATGACTACCATGTTTAAATGATACTACAAATCATCCGAGTCTTTAAAGGTTAAAAATAAATTTCCTTTACACCTCATGATCTCTGTTTAGTAAATATAAAAGTGAAATTGTTTTATACAGGTAGAATACATAGAAGTGGGTTTAAAAAAGATAAAATAAAAGATTGATAGTTCAGATTCATAGAAATACATTTTTTTTTTTAATTTGAAGGATTTGTACTCATTTTATGAATTTAAAATCGAGATGAATGTAGTACTTTTCTGTCTTTTTAATATTTCACGTTTCAAAGGAATCTGTAGAAGATTGCGAACGAATCACAAGGAATTTTCTATCCAGGCTGAAATCTCTCTGAATATTCTACAGTTCTGGCTACCTATATGAATGAATAGTTTTTTCTTTATCTGAATCCTTCACATGCACTGCATGTGAATTAATTAAAGCCAATCATTAGCCAAATCCAAATGTTTAATATATAACTAATGACATATCTGCATCATAAAATGCGCCCATTTAATATTCAGCTATTAAATAAAATGTGAGGTTTAAAAGGAATTAGCCAATTTTTTTTTTTTTTTTTTTTTTTTTTTTTTTTTTTTTTTTTTTTTTTTTTTTACTTTAATATATTGTTGTACTTCTTTATTCCAATACATTAAGTAGATTACTTTTTGTTTGAAATTTTTAATAAAAACAGTGATTTATATGCATTAATAAATTTTGTTTTCTTGCTCCTCCGTCTCTGTTCATTATGCCTATGTTTAGGGTGTAGGAAAACGCTTATTTTTCGCAACTTTTTAACACTTTCCAACATAGTTAAAAAATGTTTATGAATTCAGTTTATCTGTCTTTCTGCCGTCTCTCTGTCTGTCTGTCTGTCTGTCTGTTTGTCTGTCTGTCTGTCTGTCTGTCTGTCTGTCTGTCCGTTCTCTAATTCACGTAATTATATTCGGATTGTTATGCAATTGATATAGGTTATTGAAGCTTACTATGGCATTTTAGTATTGAAAAAGAAATGTGTAGTTGTTTTTATAATTTTTTTACAGGGACGCTCAAAATAATTTCGTTAAATTACGGTCTATGGGAAAAAGTCATTTGTGGTTTATTTTAATGATGTTTGACAATTTCAAACGTATCGAAATTGATATATATCACTTAGGTGCACTACAAGAGGCTTACTATAGAATATGGTGTGCATAGCAGTTATAATTCGTTTACAGGGACACTCAAATAATTTCGTTATTTATGATCTATAGAGAAAAATTATTTTCGTTTATTTTAATAATGTTTCACCATCCCAAGCATATTGAAATTGATATATTGATATCAAGGTGCATAACAAGAGCTTTACTATGGAATATTATGTGTATACCATTCATCATTCATTTACATGGACACACAAAAATATTCGGTACTTTCCGATAAAAATAATTACTGGAAGTGCGTGTTGAGATGCTGAACGTGTTTTTAAATTTATCTCACTTTTGACTAATACTTGGTGTGTATAAATTCTATAGATCAGGGGTTCTCAAACTTTTAGACCGACGTACCACTAAATCGAAGTTCATACTTCCGCGTACCACCTGGTAACAAACATAAAGCTAATATAAAAAACCTGCCTAAAACGAAATATCTCTCCGGTCTTTTGTATTTCCGTCATAGCAGGTTTTATTGCATTTAAAAATGAATGATTACATTATTAAATTGACTGCTTTATAATAACAGTCAAGTAAAAATTAGTATCATTATTAAATTTTAATAATGCATACAATATCAAAATACAATATTTTGGTATAGTAAAAAAAGCCACAATACTTGATGACATATTGGCGCACACTGATTCATATACTATTGTAGTAGGCTAATGAAAAGGATGGCTTGTTTTATCAAGCACAACTTCCTCATGTCTGGCTCAATATTAGGAAGTTTTAGTCATTAGTCAGATTCTATGTTTAGTTTATTCTTGTATTTGTTTTACAGATAACAAAGAGGGGGAAAGCACAATCACAGAGATATGTTGTGCTAAACACAAACAGACTTTGTGTATTTTTGACGGTACTCTGATATTCTCGTCAGCGAAAATTCTGTTACATTCATCCTTTTGAATGTGGACTCCAGTAATCCATCACAGGAGAGGAGAGCTGAATAAGTTCACTTTTTTCCTCTCTCGTGACATACAGAGGCAGGATGTCTCAAATGAGAAACGAATTTCCAGAGCCTGATTAAGGTCATGTGGAGTTCTAGACCCAGTACCTTTTCGGAGCCAGTCTCAAACCAAGATAACAGCTATATTTTTTTTTTGTGGGGGGAGTATTTGGTGGTTATCTTTAGATATTATGATATGGTTACCAAGTTAATCTAAACTGGTTTTGGGAGAAATAATTGGAAAAAACTGCATTTTTAATAAAGTTTATGTAAACAATTTTATTTATTTTGCCCCCCATCAGTGGTGGGCCCTGGGACATGGCCTAGTCGGCCTCTGCATTAATCAGGTCCTGCGAATTTCTTATCTAAAGCTTAGTTAGCGCATTTAACATAGGCTTAATACAAACGTATTAATAATCTCCATACCTTTAAATGCGGCAGTAATGTCGCTCAGTAGACAAACACTTGCAAGTTTCTTCCCACATTTATATATATACCACCTCAATACATATGTACAATGCTTTACCTTAAATCCGCTCTGCATATGACCACAGTATTTGTTTGATTGGAATAATCTTACTCTCTTAAAAACTGATTTCCATGAAATGGGAGGAAACTATAACACTTTTTGTAAAAAAGAAAAAAATATTTCAATCAACACAATGAATCAATTTATGAATTATGTTTGAAATAAGACTTTTATTTCAACACTTCCGAAAAGCTCTTCTAGTAGAAAGAGAACAATGGGTAACAAAACAACATTCCAAGTGTAATTTATAAATTACACTTGGAATGTTGTTTTGTTTTAACATCTCCTACTCGCACAAGCTTTTCCTACTTCCAAGCATTCAGACTTTACCTTCAGATAATTCAATTTGTAAAGCTGTTTAAAAACGGTTCTTCCGCTAATTAAAAATATTTCATTCATTCATTAATTTTAAAATTAGATCTTTATTAAAAATTCAATTTGTATCTATATAAATCTAATAATTGTGTTTTTAATTCTTGAAAACTGATTGTATCATAAGGGTTGAGTGTGAATTTCAGCAAGTCTGCTATAAAAGAAAGCTGCGCCATAGGGGCGTCCGGAGCGTAAACGACCACCGAACCCAAGTCCTGGAGGACTTTTAGCGCACCAGTAGGAGCTGCTTCCCACGGCGCTTCGGCCGTCCAACCTTAAACCCACGTGTCGACGACGTAAATCGTTGCGATACGCGGTGAAACCCAGTACGGGAGTCACCACGAGACACTTGGGGACGGGCCGGCGTCCCCCAACAGCTTCGGATCTGGACACCCAGAAGGGAACCAGGCCCTAGGCCTTAAGTCGGGTTTTCCCGACCCGTACTTGCTTTCCCAGAACTCGAGGGGTGTGGAAACCTACAAAGGTAGTCACAGTTCCCTCTCGTAGTGGATCTGAAAGAAGTTGGGTTAGTGCAAAATATGAAATAGAACTTCAAAACAACAACGATAAAACTTTAAGCATGCACAACAACGACAACAATAACATTTGCATGTCTAGAGCAATATCACATTTCAAAGTGCCGGCTGACGAGACGAGTCTCAAGCCTGGGAACTCCATGCACCATTACTTCCTGCACCGCGGGCAATTAGAATTACGTTCGAACGCGGTCTTTGACCGCGAAATAGATCACGTGACGTACGGGTCCGGAAATCGCGACGGAAGTACCTTTCCCGCACAGACCTTCAGAGAACACACAGGTAAAGCACGTGGCTTATGCTACACACATCAACCCCACAAAAACATGTACAGTTGTGGCGAAAACGTGGAAGAAACGAGCCTGGTGGTCACCGAAGGTGCCCTGACCCGTGAAGACCTGATTAATGTAGAAATTGCCCTGCAGTCGGCGAGTGCCGACGCTACAATTTTCCGCTACAATTTGGTTCTCTGATACGGCAAGGAACGCACACCCGTCGGTGTCGTTCTCCTGCTTGGATCCGACCGTGTAGTACAAACACGTGGTTCGCGGAGTCAAATGCGCAGTCCAACGGACCCGCCAAGGATCCTCAAGTCTGGGAGTGGGCCTCCAGAGGTCGACCGACTCGGAGTCTACAACCGTCAACGCTCTTCTACCATTGGACGAGGGCCGTGTAGTCCCTGTCCAGCTCCGCACGCAAGTTGAAGGGGACGACCCCTGACAAAACCTGCAGATCATCCGTGGAAGTCGTTGTGTAACATTTTGTTACACAGAGGAGAAGGTTCCTCTGCATGCTGAGCAACCTGTTTGCTATCACTACCTTGCTTGAGTACCAAATAGGTGCCGCATAAAGAATAATTCTCTCTGCTATGATCGAGTAAAGCATCTTGCAAAATTTCGGTCTCAGACCCCAGTTATCTGTTGTGAGACGATTCATTTTGTTCAACACCTTAAAAGCCTTCTCCTGAACCGAGGTTAGGTGAGGCATCCAACTTAGGTGGGAATCGATTGTGACACCCAGATACAGGATCTGCCATTTAAAGCGGATCCTGTTCCCTTCCATGAGGATGGAAATAGATGGGGCATTGTGGTACCAGCCCAGGGGCTTCACAACCGTTTAACCTTACTTACCGAAACTGAACGTGAGACTGCACTCTGTCGCCCAAGCGTGGATCTTGGAGAGAACCGGCCCGAGCAACTCCGCGAACCTCATGACAGCTCGTTGTCGTGCGGCTAAGAAGACGTCATCGGCGAAAACCAAAACAACATAGGTTTCGTCCTTCTCGTCTTGCAACCTTCTCAACAGAAATTCAATTACAACCAACCAGAGGTAGGGCCCAAGACACCTTGGGGTACTCCAACGTTGAAGTAGTGGTACCCATCATCTGAAAGGATGACAGAGCGACACCAGAGGTAGTCGTTTATCAATCCAAGGAGCCAAGGTTTAACATCCAGTTCCTCAAAAAACTGGAGGATGTCTGGGCGTCGAACACCATTGAACGCTGACTTGATATCGAGCGTGAGAAGAAATGTGTAATCTCCACGACTCTTCGAAACAGCTATGTACTCCATCACGCGATGGAGCGCGTCGACCGTACTAACCTTCTTTCGAAAGCCGTACTGCCACGCATCGAGCAAACGTTTGAACTCCAAATACAGTACCAGACGAGTTGCACACAATTTATCCAATACCTTCCCGAGGGTCGGCAAATACAAATCGGACGGTAGGTAGCAGAGTCACTGCACTCCTTCCCAGACTTGGGAAAGAATACGGCAATCGCCCGCTTCCATGACTGCGGAAAACAAGACTGTCTCAGACAGTGATTATACAAGGATAACAGCCACTGAGGGTGGTGTTTCAGGACCTCACGGGCGATCTCTAGACTGAGTCTGATATGACCAGGCGCCTTGTTAGGCAGCAGCGATTCCACTGAAAATTCAAGTTCATGAATCGAAAACAGATCTGGTTCACTGGTCTTAACGTTCACGACCTGGGAAACATCATCAACCGATAGGAAGTGATATCTCGTAAGTGCGTTCTGGTCACTTAAGTACGTCCTTCGTAAATGCACAGCCGGCCGGCGTTTTTTGTTTTGGAGACATAGCCGATTCAAAGTCGACGTCAAGTATTCAACTCACTCATCGGGAGTCGCAAACTCATTCGAAATCAGATCCGTGGCTTGCAGATCGCGGGAGAATGCATCCCAAAACAAGTCCCTCTTCAGCAAGTCTGCTATAACAAACATTTCGGTAAAAAGAAAATAGAAAAAGCGTTTACAAATCCTAAAATGCGTTCGAAATTTTTTTGAAAATTTCCAAGTTAATAAAGACAAGCCATTTTCGATTCCATAATAATATGCTGATTTTTGTATTGTATTCCACGTACCAGTATCGGACTTATGCGTACCAGTAGCCAGAGCTTCACGTACCAGTACTGGTACGCGTACCATAGTTTGAGAACCCCTGCTATAGATCATATACAGGGCGACGCAAAAGTTCTCGAATACATTTCGATTTACTGACGGAAATACCAGAAGGAGAATTTTAAACTGTGCTGCGCATTTTCTAACTGAACTAAAATTTAGCATTCTATCTAGTATATATATACAAATCTATAGATCATATACAGGGCTTCACAAAATATATCGGATATTCTTCAGAATATTGTTGGTAATTTCTAAAATAGGTTTTTTAAATATGTTATGCGTTTTCCAAACTTTGACTCTGACTTTGTATAGTTAGATATCATCTTTCACCTTATTAAACGGTAAGAATTTTTATTATTTATTAAGTGTTGGAAAGTGTATCATAAGCTATGCTTTAAGCATGCTTTTTTGTTCTGATTTAAAAATTCAGTTTGCTTGATTGACACCGCATTTTTCTAATAGAATTATTCCGCTTATTTAATGACGGGCAATATAAGTCTAAAAAAAGCTACTTTTACTATTAAAAAAATGCGGTGGCAATAAAAGAATCTGGATATAAAAAGAAGCAGAAAAATGCGTTTTTCTATCCGTATCTATACCAATGCACGATTGTAAAATTAAGCAATAGGAACAATTTGCTGAAGTTTTGCGTATAAGTTATGTAATAAGTTATGTTTGAAAATATGTGCAATCAGTAGAATTTGTGTCGATAATCATTTCCAATCATGAACACCCTAACATTTGTTACGGACTTTTTGCACACTTTTATTACACTCATCGTGGTTTTTGAATGTAAAGATGGAATGTTTTAATCGCTTTTCAATCCACTCCCTGATATGCTCGAAGTACAAAATATGTGTTCACAGATATGGTTTCGATGACAATATAATATTTTTAGAACTTAATTATAATGTAATATTTTAATTTTAAGGCTTTTTCAGTTAGTCCACCGAAGGTGATAAAACGCCAAATACTCTGTGTAACTCATACAATTGTATAGGTTTTAAATAAACAATGGATTTAATGATGCGCCAATATCCGCTCGCCAAAATAGGTTAAATGACTGTGAAACTGCAAAAATTAAGCATTTTAAAGACCTTATAAAGTGGAAAATAAATCATAATTTTTTTTGTGTGAAATGCGCCTTGAATAACTAAAAAATTCTGAAAAAGAAGTACA
The DNA here is from genome assembly GCA_963931845.1 of Maratus michaelseni. NCBI lineage: Eukaryota > Metazoa > Arthropoda > Arachnida > Araneae > Salticidae > Maratus > Maratus michaelseni. The sequence continues at coordinate 198,206,058 of OZ007593.1, read as the reverse complement.
AGTCAGAAATGTACTCATTTGCTTAAAGGTGATAAATTCCATTAAAAGATCTTAAAAGATTTAAAATCACATTACTCCAAACCTTTTCTACCGACACACTCGGCCATCATTTGGGATAAGTAGATGTTGTTATTTCTCCTTTATAACAGTGTATTATTAACAGTGTTAACCTGAACCAGGAACGGTCTCTCCCGTCTGAATCTCGAATAAGATCAAGAATAACTAACAACATTTAGTTATCCCAGAAAATGGCTGAGTGTATCGGTTGGAAACGTTTGTATCATTGTGGTCTTAAAACTTAAGATCTGGACAGCTGTCAATGGATTTTAACACCTGTACGCAAATGGATATATTTCTGACTTATACGCGTTTTTGAAAATTTCTAAAAGTCTAGTTTAAATAATGTTTCATATTTTCTTTCACGTAGCCTTATCTTAGAAAAGTAACAGAGAAAATATTATATACTTTTTTTAATACATTTACTTGCATGCACTTTCTACAAAGCGTAGAAAAAAAGGGGATTTTTTTTTAAAATTAGTTCGGTGATCAAGGTAAATTATTGTAGTGTAACCGATTTTTTTGTGAAAGAACATGAATTTCAGTCATAAAGGTAGACGTAATTCTCAACTTAAACATGCTAGAAAAGTGTGTTTCTTAAAAAAACTATTTTGATTTCTATACATATTAATAGTGGTTCTGAGTGATGCTCGATAAACCAGATACTTTTGCGTGTATGCCTGTGCTTTATGATTATACTATTAGCATATCGGAATTAGCTTTGAAAATTTTAAATCATTCAAACTGAGCCTTCTCAAAATTTCTGTAGTTCATACATTACTTTAAATTGAGGGAAGTATATACATTTGCAGTTTTAATACATTTGTTTGAATCTATTCATATTTATTAATTAGAGTATATGAAATATTTTTTTTTTGGGGGGGGGGAATATCATGAGAATGTTATTATCATTGATGGTAATCATTAGATTTTACTTTATTTTATTTATTTTTTGCATAGTTTCAAACACAATACTGCTTTTAAAGAAATTATACGCGTAAGGCATTTTAATTTTTCTAAAATATTAATTTTTCGCACAAATATAGCAAAATGTACTTTTCTTTCAAGCTTAATAAAAGGATTTCAATTGGAAGTCTAATCAAACAAAAGTATCTATTATACCTCTTTCATAAATATATATTGAATGAAAAGCTCTTATTCAAACAAAAGTAAAATAAATAGCAACCAATAGAATTAAATAAAATTTCGAATGAGCAAGTACTTTCATTTCAAGATACTTTTCATGTACATCAATTTCTACAGAGTTTTTTGCAATATCTTTGTTAGATTTTTAATGAAAACTTTCAAGCGTCTCTCGATAATAAATGTTTGTGAAACATGTTACATTTAATGTAAAATTATTACTCAATAAACTTACTTTTGAATTTTTGCATTGATTTTGCTAATTAAAATAAATTAATTGTCGAAAATATCCTCGAAATCAACAGGCTATCTTCAACAGTTTAGGTATTTTAAACAAATAGGAATGTTTATCCGTAATTAAAATATAATTTTATTCAAGATATTTAATAAAATAAAAGCGGTATTTTTTACTTTCAGATGCCATTTCATTTACCTCTTGAGGATTACTTGTATTGAATACGGAATTTTCTATATGGAAATATTTAAGAAATAAAAATTAAATCTGAAAAAGTAAAACATCGAATATTTGAATCCATTTTTACATTTAGTAAGAATGACGAAAAATGCAAAATTTTAAGTTACAAAGTTTCCTTCTTTTTTAAACCTTTATCATTAATTTTTTCACAATCTAATACATAACTAAATGATTCATAAAATTAAGTTCATGTAATTTGCGAATATTTATTAGGGTGAAGCGCTCGCCTATGGATTTTTTTTTCTCCAAATCAAAATGGGGTGGTGTGAGAAAGTTTCTTTATCATATTCTCATTTTGAATATAAAATATCTTTGAAAAATATTAGTATTAAACACTGACCCAAGGTCATTGAATATTGAGAAAAAGCGTAAAAGTTGTGCCTTTTTCTTTTTTTCCTCAAATATACAGACTATTAATATTAATAGTATTTCAGTCTATGATCTTTTCTAATGTCATTTTTTAATTAATAATTCTTCGAACTACCTGTTATTTTAGACATTATTTTAATCTTAAAACATGCAGACAGGCACTGTACATTCTTAAAAACATATTTAAAAACACATAAAAACCAGTCCACACGCTAAAAGTTTCATAAAAATAGAATATTTTTGCCTCTTTCATTAGGCATCTTCAATACTGATGTTTCGTCTTTCTGCTCTGTCAGTCCGATTTTTCTGAAACTCCACTTCTGTCCCTTCCTATCAGCATCTGGCGCCATCTGGTGTCATTTTTGGCGTGAGTTACGTCGTTGCAAGTTTTTATATCAGATGTGTATATCTCTATTGCCTCTCTCATTAATGCGTAGTTTAGATTATTTTACACACAGAAATGTAGAATGAAAGAACACAGAAGAGACATAAATTTAGGTAAATCAACCACTGCAATAGCCCGATTAAACAGTACATCCCCTATTAAAATAGGCTTTAATAATGTTGAAAAATTAGCTAATTACAATAAACAAACTCAAAATTTAAAAGTGTGAGATAAGTGTGAAAGATTATGTAATCACGATTAATTTGGACCTACCAACCCGAAATCAAAAGATGTTTCAATATATTATAGGTGGCATAATTTGCTTAATTTTTTTTTTCTTTAGCCATAGAAAATCGATGATTAAGTACATTAAACCGAGGTTCACCCACGATATTTTATTTCTATCTTGATTGTATCTATGTTTAATATTCTGAAGAAAAAATCACGTTGTTTCTTTGCAAAGAGTAATGTAAGAAAATAAAGAGTGACGATTTTTAAAATCATTTCATTGTAAGATGGATAGAATTAAAGAAAAAAGTCCTTCCGGCCTGTACCGGGAGGAAAAAGTAGCTTTCCTATATCTTCGTTTTAAAATTTTAGCTAATGTTACACGAAAACAGCAAGTTAAAATGCAAAGAAACGTTTACAAAAGATTCGTTAATACTGAATTTGAATAAGAAATTCGCCAAATTATTGAGCAATAGCCAAATTGGCTTCATTTATGAAGACTTATTTTGGTCGCCAAATTTGACGATATTTCGCCAAATGTCTCCAATTTTGCCAATTTTGTCGCCAATGTCGCCAATTTTGGTGCTAACGGATATGAATATATAGTTTTATGCGTATGATTGGGAAAATTATTACAACAATGAAAGAAAATAATTTGCGAGTAATCGCTTTAATGTGCTGTTTTGTTTCAAAATGTCAGCCACCCTAGAATTTCAAACTGCTCTATCTCAGCCATTTTTTAAGATAGAGGTAAACCAAAAAATGCTCTGGAATCCTTGTATCAAGGCCTAACACTTAATTAAAAAATAAATTTTAATTTTTAATTTTTTTGTATATTTATTTTAGTTTTAAATTTTTAAATGGCCGCCATCTTGAAACAAAATGGCGGACCACGCTGGCCAACGAACTCGGTCGAGACATTGGTGAGCTTAATACACACAATTAGTTTCATCAAAATCGATTCATAAATACGAGGGTTATCGTATGACATAGGTCAGATATATATATATATATATATATATATATATATATATATATATATATATATATATATATATATATATATATATGGATATATCTATATATATAAATCAACATTTGAACGGAGGGTGGTTTTGGGGTCTGGGGGTCAAGATCGGTGAAAATATATCGAAATTTTCCGGAACTGCTTTCCTCCGAACGGCTGCAATAGGTAGCTTTATACTTTTTAGTATTGAAAGCTACCTAACAGACAACATTATATTAGTTTTTCGGAAGTGCATGGCTGTAAATAACTGTAATGATACAGTTCTTCGATAATAAAAGTATTTAATTTAATTTTTATACTCTCAAGTTCATTTTATGTCTATGCGATACACAGGGACGTAGCATATTTGTCAATATTTATGTTATCAGTAACAAGAAAATTCTTGTAAGCAGAAAAATAAATACCAATTCGCACATTTTCAATACCAGGAGCAAGTCCTGCTAATGATGCATATTTGTTTGTATTGAGGAAAGTGTCATTATAATTTCTGTTTGATAGTGATTAACAAATATTCGAGAGATTTTGGTTTTAATTTGTCAGCGTATTTTGTATCCAGGTCTAGGTAAATAGCACTTCATCTGCTTCACTATCCTGAAGACAAAACATTTACGTTCCAAAACATTTCATCAACGGCATATACAGTGACATTGCACAGAAATCTTTTGAGAATAGGATATCTTATTAAGGATAATTGATAAGTTCAGTGTGGATGAAAATGTCCTGCAGACATTGACAGGATGGACTATGGAATTCAACATGTCATACCTTTAGACGTTCTGTGGATGCCATTTTTATGATAATTTTCGACAATTTCAGAAAATGGAATGCGTAAAGAAATAGAGAAGGAGTTCTAATATGCATGTGCAAACTAGATAATTATCCGCACGTTTTACTAAGACGAATGTAACTTTATAGTTCAATATCCATATAACCTAGTTGTCTAATGGGTAGTTATCAAAAGACAAGACAACTACAATATTTTTATGGCTTACTATAGGGCGTTTAAGACACAACAGCTGTTGTGTGAATTTAAAATGCATCAGATACCAGTAGAGCGCGCAGTGTTATTTAGTTACCGTGGAAAATAAAATCCCCAGTCCTCGTATCTTTCCTCTACCATCTGGGAATATGCATCCCGAGGCATATATTTATTTTCAATTTTAAAACAATCTACGTATATAAACAAAAACACACTTGATGTTAAGCAACATGCATGTGAAATATTTACTGTGAAAGACGCAAATGTATTAAATAAATGAAAATTGAAAAAAAAAAACATGTCATTTTAAAATTTTATTTTGTTAACAACTATGATCTTTCGCAATGCGTAAGAGCTATGATAAGATTAGAATATGGTCTTTAAAATCCACTTTTAAAACTTGATATTACTGAGTATGTTATTTTATAGTTTGTTTATTTTCTTCATAAAAGGAAATGAAATATATATACTGTACAAAATGTTGTCTAATGCTATATTATGAGGAAAAAAACTCTTTAATCTCACTAATATAATTTTTTTACATTTTGTCGAGTATTTATTACATACGTATATCCATATTCATTTTTATTTTGAAATAGACCTGTAAACTACTACTTAGTTATGAATAATAAATTTGTTTTTGAATTTCCGTAACCCAAAATGTAGTCGAAAAATGTATATGAAAATATTCTTAAAAATATCAATCACTGAAAAAAAATGATATTATCTTTACAACTTTCTATACTGAAATTTAAAGAAAGAATTTTCCAATTCTACTGCGTCAGCCTTTTCTTAACTTCAGGAGAATCTCATTAAATATTGTTGGATTTAATAGCTATTCTGACATTTTTCTTAGAAACAGATGTATTTAATTTTCTTCTCGCAAAACTGGATATGTTAGCTGTTACGAAGAATTGATTATACACTACGAATATTCACAGAATTAGAAAAAAAAGTGCCTTCTTTTTTTTTTTTTTTTTTTTTTTTTTTGAAGCAGCAATAATAATTACATTTAATATGAAAAGGAAATATGAAAAAAAAGCTAAATATGAAAATGAAATAAACCGTTAAGACTTATTTTAGATTTAAAGATATTTTTAGTCTTCCAGTTAAGAAAAAATGAAAAAAAAATAGAAGAAATTACAATAAGGCAAATAAAATACATAGAGAGTATCCAATTAACGTGGCGAAACATTGAGAAAAGTGATAAGGGACAACAGACGCAAGCAATTAATTTTATATAACAATGTGAAATGGTAGAGTTTTCTTAATCTAATAAAATATATGGGTCGCCCAAATGACAGTGGCACTACAGTCGGTTTGAGAAATGGTTTTATGGTATTAATATAAATTAGTATACAAAAAAAAGGAAGTAATACAGACGTAACAGATAGGATAGAAAAAGTCACCTTGTGGGTTAAAACAAGTGTCCAAGTGGTCTACAAGACGGTGACTGGTGACATCCTGGGTGAAGAAGCTCTGGGGTTGGTTGTGGAGCAAATTTTCAACGGCAGCATGGACCTCATTATCGTCGGCAAATCGCCGTCCTTTCAGCGCTTTCTTGAGTGGCCCGAAGATGTGTTAGTCACACGGCGAAAAGTCTGGGCTGTAAGGGGAATGTTCGAGGGTGATGTACTGCTTCTTCCACTACGAAAATCCTCACACCATCGGAATACCGATCTGCCTGACATACACACCATGCCATACACATTTTGAATTCTACTATAGATTTCACTAACACTCACATTTTCCGTTGTTCAAAATTGTACGACTGCGCGTTGACACCGTTTGGAGGCATCCATGATGCGAACGATGCCTTTTAACGTGCTCCACGCTATCACACACGCATCTGGCGCGATCTGCTGATATCGCATGCATTTCCAGCACTCTGCGCACTCTATACAAGAATGCGCAGTCATTGTTCCTTTTCAAATGGCGGAGTTATTACAGCAATACCACTTTCATTTGAGCGACCCATATATAATATATGCACGAAGAAAAATATACAATAACATCCTTTTGACTAACTGACGATGCCCAAAAGTGTTCTTTATATTTAGAAACCACAGAAACCAATATATATTAGATATTTAATGACGCATTTATAAACACAATAGTTTCTTTTGCTGCCACTGATATTCAGAAATATTTCCGAGTAGTTTTTGTAGTGTATTAATAAATTTTCTAAAAGCCGGGATATAGGTTTTTTGGACGCTATCCATTCCCAAGTAAACATAGTCATGTTAACCAAATATGTTTTACAGACAAACCTGATACATTAACTGCATAAACTTTAAAGTAAAAAATTCTATCTTTTTGTTACTCTTGCATGTATAAATTCACTTACGCAGCTGAAAATGTTTAATTGATATTTAAAAGAATCCTAATATATATATATATATATATATATATATTCCTGTTTTGTAAAACCAGTTAATACACTAAAAAAAACTACTCGGAAACGTTTCCAAAAATCAGTGACAGCAACAGAAAATTTCTTTTTACAAATGATCCCTTAAATCGAGGAAATATATCGTTTTCTTTAGTTTCTACTGATAAAGAACACTTTTCTGAATAATGGGTAACTCGGAAGTTTATTGTTTATTTTCATTCGTGGCTATGTTTTACTTTCGTAAATTAAGAAACATTTGTATTTTTTGCAGTAAATAGCTATGTTGCGATTCACTTATAGATTGAGTAGTACAGGGAGACTCAGTCAATGTTAAATCTAGATTTTCATCCATAACTTTAAAAATATTAATGATATCGTAGAGAACTTTTCAACGGTCGTAATGAACTAACATAATTCTTTACAGTGAAGAGCCAAGGTCGCAATTCACTTATAAATTAAAATGTACAGGGAGACTCAGTCTAAACTAAATTCAGATATTCGTCCATAACTTTTAAAATTTTAAATATTTCGTAGAGAACATTTCAACAGCCTTATCTATCTCTTCGAATTGATCTAATGTTATGCCGAGTACTGAGAATTGGCATCTTTTGTAGGTAAAAATCACCTTCATATTTCAAAATAGGACTCACAATTTCTCTCACTCATCTTCAAATCCACTTCAGACGAAATAGTTATTTTTTGTAAAAAGTAAGAAATGGAAAATTCTATACAGTCTCTAAATCACATAAGTTTTCTTTAGAAAGGCACGACCCTTTAACAAGTTAAAACGAAAATGGCATTACTGTAAAATAAAAACTTACCAAGAACAGACATTTTAAAATTAAGATTTCTTAACTTTTCCCGGTAATGATATAATACTGTATGAATAGTAAATTAGTATAATAAACAATATGGTTTTAATGCATTAGTTTTGCACTTAAAATGTTATAGGGGGCCGTTATTATGTTTCTGTCCAGGGCCCCCGAAATCTGTAAGTCGGTCCCTGGTTAGATGTAGCATTTTAACAATAAACAACATTGATTGTTTTTTTATATGTATATTTGTTTTGAATTTTAAAGTTTGATATCTTTGAATATTTGTTTTGTTTAGCTTAAAGAAGGGGGGAGGGGAGGACTTTCACAGATGCTCAAATTAGGACCTTAAAATAAAAATCTTGAAAACAGTATTATTAATAAAGTAAATGGTGAGTCATGCAACAATAACAAAAACTGAAAAGCTTTAACATCACTTTTAAAACTGCAAATAAACTAGAGAAAATATAACACAAACTTTCTATAAAGTAAATTCTTTAAAATTACCTCACAGTAACTACAGTTATACTGCATATACATCAGAAAATATACTTCTGAATTAATAACTGTAAAAATACTTCAAATTTACTGCAGTTTTACTACAAATGTAAAGTCTCATTATTTTTTTTTTTAAATTGATGGTTGTAAAATGATTTCACATAAACTGCAGTATTTTTGCAGATAATAGCTCAGAGTATTTTTGAAATAAATTACTGCAAAATTACTTCACATTAGCTACAAAATAACTGAAGTATTTTTACAGTCAAGATTGTACTACAGAAAATTTCACAGAGATTTTCCAGAGATTGCACTACAGTTGACTGTAGAAAAACTTCAAAAACACTTCACTTCTGTAGAAAAACTGCAGTTAATTTTTAGCTGGGTAAAAACGAATCTTTTTTTTTTTTCGCTTAAACAAAAAGAGGAGAATTCTTGAAATGCAATGTAAGTTTCGTTGTAGAAAAAGGTTTCTTTGTTTCTTCACATGCTAGAGCAGGGGTCGTTAATATTTTTGTCTGAAAGTCTTTTATCGCCACAAATCCCAAAAATACACTTTATTTTTATTTAAACGCTAAGTTTCTGATATTAAAAAAAAAGTTTTTTTTAATCGGAAGTAGAGGTAGCTTGGTGGCTTTAGATTGAAGACTACTATGTTAGATCATTGAAATGGTGCGCATGTAATAAAAAATATTTTAAAATGTAAATGTAATAACATTTGCAAACAAATAACGTTTAAGATGGAGATTTTTAGAGGTGAATGTATCAAGTCTGCCCGTTTCGTAATTAATATCGATCAAGGATAAGAAAAGGCGACCTATATCATGCATTCTGATACATATTTATTCAATGTAGAAATCTTATCTTGAAAAAAATAAATAAAGTGATAAGATTTCTTTTATAAAAAAACATTTTTAGAACATTTATGCTTATTTAAACATTTACCAAGGATAATAACACTGAATAATGCCTGAATAAAGAACTTTATTGGAAAATTTCAGATACTTCATTAAAACAAAATACCTTCTAGATTAAGGTAGAAACACCGAAGACCAAATCAATTAACAAGAATGATTTATGTTTCCAATAAATGGAAAATATTGAAATATTGTGTTTGCATTCAGATTTTATATCTACTTCAATCAGGGCATACGTATTAGGTCGTTATTGAGAAATAAATATTGCGGTCATACTGCGGTTCTTATAAAATTTCAAAACTGCTGACATATGATGAATTTTACAGACAGAGAAAATATTACTTTAGCGATTTAAATTTAAATTTTATATTTAAAAGTATAGCCAGATAAACTTTTTTTAATAACACATAAATCCTTCCTAAAAATTATGTATTGAAAGATATAACTCTAGAAACATATTTGTGATGAAAAACATGAAGTTAAAAATGTAATAACCCTTTCACGGATAAAGCACTTACATTGCTAAAATTTCTTAAATAAATGAATGACATGTCAATTTACGAAGAAATTTATTTGGAAATAAGAAAAAGTTATATTTCACAAACGTGATAAACGGAAAATTTTATACTAAAATTCTAGTGCCATTGCGGCATTTGGGAATTGTAATTAAATGGTTTCATAAACAAATCACCGCCTTTGAAAGGGTTAAATGGTCTTATTTCATTTCTTATAATCTTATTACTACGAATAAAACTAGTCGGATGTGCGAATACCGAAATTTCACATACATGTTAATACTTCAAAATTCGAAATCAGAGCGAAAATAAAATCAATATTTTTCGTCAATATCTTGTGCATCAGTTGTTTGGGTATCGCCGGGTAACCTGCATGCAAAGCAACTTTCGCTGCACGAGCAGCCGATCTGCAGCACAAATGCGAACAATTGAGAATATCGCAAACAAATTCGTTTTCAGAGCGTCTGTCTATTTTGATATTGCCACAAGTTCAAATGGATCCAGCTGGTAATAGCCAAAAACATACATAAGAAATTTAATTCAGTTTTATGCTTAACCTCATACACTTTTCGATGATAGAGCAATGAAAATGGAGCAAAAATTGCTATCACATGGCGTCCTTCTGGCGAAATATCACGAAATTCAACTGCGACATGCTGACTAAAGCCAAAAACATATAAATGAAATTTGGTTCAATGCTATGCGTAACTTCATACACCATTACAAAGAGGACACACACACGGGCACACTGGCAGTCAAAAATTTTGTAATGATCTATAACCCATAAAATGTGCAAATATTTCAAAAACGGGAAGTCGAAAATAATATCGATTTCAATATTACCTTCCATTTCGGATAGAAGAAAGTAAAACTATCCTTTTTCTTTTCCCTTAATATATAATATTCAATGAGGAAAGAATCAGGATCCGTAAGCCGTGTTTTTGGCCTATGAAATAAGAATAAATTCGATTTTGTATTACTGACTTAATTATTTCACTTTTTTTAATATTCAAGGTTTATCCTGTACGATTTCAACAATATTGTTTTTGCATTTTGTTCGAATTTATATAACTTGCACAAGCTCAAAGTTCGTATTATTCGTAGTTTTTGATGAAAAATGCGTAATTTCTCCTAACTTTACCTCATTTTTTAATATATTTTTAAAAATTTTACTATGAGCGCAGCTTTGCAACATTTTTATTTTTATATATATTCTAAATTTTGATGTATTTTATAATATATGTAAAGAATAATGTGTTGCACGATTGCGCTCATATAAATAATTGAGGTAAAATTAGGAGAAATTGCGTATTTTTTATCAAAAACTACGAATAGTACGAATTTTGAGCTTGTGTACGTCATATAAATACGAACAAAATGCAAAAACTATTGTTAAAATCGTACAGGATAAACCTTCTAATATTAAAATGTGAAATCATTAAGTCAGTATAACAAAACCGAGTTTTAGTCTTATTTTAAGAGCCGAAAAAATGGCTTATGGATCCTGATCCTTTTGTAGATTTTCACTCCTTACAGTCAATAAATTGAATTTTTAATTAGTAAAGTTATCCTATTTTTCATTCAGATTAACCCCATGTAAGATAAAGTAGTTTACGTAACAAAACATGTCATTAATTTAGCTAATCTTTTTCTTAATTTGTAGCTAAAATCTATAAACTTTTAAAAAGTCTACGATTGTCATGGAACGACATTTGCAAGCTTATCTCAAACAAATAAAAGCATTCATTAAATATTCCACGTTTGTAATGAAATATATATATTCTCCTTAAAATATGTATATCTCGTTTGGCATTTCATATCTGAGGTTGATGTGTTTCTGTAACGCTGTAAGTTTCGTCCTTTTCCATTGTTTGGTTACAGTTGCACTGAGGGTACACTTTCAACTTTGAAAAAGCAATTGTTGATTGATTCCAAAATTGAATGTCTCCTCAAAATGAAATTGCAACTGAAATCCAAAAGTACAAATATGTTAGACACAATTGTCAGTTATCCGATCCAAAAAGAATCATAGTTATCCGATCCAAATAGAACCATTTAAAACTATTGAAATACAAATGCTAATTTTTCAAAGAATGATTCTATTTGTTTGTAAATGCGGACGAATGATTGAAGTAAGCTCTTACGTAAGTATATCCCTTACAAAAAGAGATTTACTTCCTATCTTCTTTAAGGAACTTTATAATTGAAATTCATTAAATAGTTTTATCTCATTTCCAACCCTCTTATTAATATGTTTAAAAATATATACTATTTTTTATTAAAGCATAATGTTCTATAAGGTAGAATTCAGATTATCACTTCTTTCCATCAATAAATTGCATTTTAATTTATAAAAAAAAAAAAACTTTAAATTTTTTAGTCAGATTAACCACATTCAAACGTAATTAGCTCAATTTCCATGACGACGTAGCATGTATTATGTTATTAAATTATTGTGTTATTAAATATATATTTCTCGTTTAGCATTTCATATCTGAGGTTGATGTCTATGTGTAACGGTGTAAGTTTCGTGGTTTTTCGTTGCTTGGTTGCAGTTGAATTCTGAGTACACTTTAAACTTTGAAAAGCAATTTTTGATTGATTCCAAAATGGAATGTGTCTTCAAAATGCAATTACAACCAAAATCCAAAAAGTATAAATATACACCGTTAGACACAAAATTGATATAACAAACATTATTTTATGATGCCCACAAAATTAGATCTTCTCACTAGGGACATTGTGCCATAAAACCTCATCAGTCTATGAAGAAGATCTCCGAGTTAAAAAAAAATAATGATAGTATAAAATGAACGTTGAAAAAAGGATTTTTAAATATAGCTTTTACAAAAAGTTGTGAAGGATAAAACGTGATATAATATCAAGTATCTAGATGGCTTTTAAAATACATTAGCATGAAAATTAGCAAATATATTGCACAAATTGAAATAATTGTTAATATTTGGAAAAATTAAAATATCAGATAAACAATTAACCGGCTCAAAATGATAGATTACTGCATTCTAAAGCACACGTGTTTAAAAATAATCAAAAACAGTCATTGTTTATTATTTTATAACACCGCAGTTAGATTTTTCAACCACATGAATTCGATTTGACAAGCTTGTTTTTGTTCTAACATTGGCATAATGGTTTTATGTTGGAAGAAAATTAATCAAAAATACATAAGTATTTTCTTTTATATTCTCCATATCTTGTTGTGGTTTAAATTCAGAATATTGGACGGCCAGGGAAGTACGTCAATTTGGTGTTGGCTAATCCAATTGTTATTGGACACTGGGTGGGCTATGTCAGAGATAATCTTTTCATAAGAAATAGATAGTCTTTCGGGATCGTTTACATTCAACCCAAGACCATACCATTACTCTGGCATTAAAGTTCACTAATCATTTCATGTCTTCTTCGTCATATTCTTCTTGCTTCATTTACCATACACGAAATCCTTCAACACTGCACGATACACAAAATATATATAAATCCAGCTATTCGGCTGGGTAAAACTGAAACAAATCACAAACTCGACACTAAATAGTACCTTTCTTTTTATAATCATCTAGGCCTCATAAAAGCCATATTTTCTCCACTCTTTCCCTTTTCATTTTAATAGTCATGACAGGCTTTATCTTTGATACACGAAAATGAAAACCATGCTTATCAAGATAACTTAGCGATGTACATTTCGACACATCAACACCGTGTTCTTCTCAGGTTCGATGGTAAAAAATTACGTATCTAAATCTATTTATTAGCATTAAGGTTTTAGCTTTCTATTATCTGTTGGAGTGAATTTTGGTTTTCGGCAGCTATTCAGACGATTATTTATAAAAAACCTGTCGCTAAAATAGTGCTTTATTGGTCAACTAACCCCTAATTGAGAACATTTTTGATAACTTTTAAGTAACTGGCAATATGTCGTTGATTACGACCTTGATTGTGCCAATCAAAAATACCAGTAATTTTAAACGCCCTTATGTCAGACAAACGACCCATATTTAACATAAAATGGATAATAATAATAATAATAATAATAAATGATATGAAATAAACACGCGGCAAATTTTTATTTCCTAAGCGTGAGTCCTGAAAATGTTTAATTTGTGCAACTTACTGAACAAATGAGGAAAACGCTTAAGAAGAATGCTATGTGCTGATAAGTGTTGTGATGTAAACAGCACACTGAAAATACTTGTTTCTTTTTTTTTTTTTTTTTATGAATTTGTAAAATTGTAAGGAATATTTGAAGCATCCGGTACGTCAGATGAATATTTTTGTTTTTCCCATTCTTCATTGTACAGAAAAATTAAATTGCAATTGCTTTCGGAAATATTGCTTAAATAATCTATTATAAAAAAGTAAATTAATAGTAAACATGGCAGAAAAGCAAATTTTCCTATACATGTAATATTTACTCTATACATATTTCATAAAAATGCGGAAATTTTATTGGAACATGGGTTGCGAGCGCTTTTCACTCATTTTTTATGTTTTATAAAAGAGAAATGTTTTCATTGTTATGCGTTAAAATTCATGAATCCGCATTTGCTACTTCTGTTTTATTCACTAAATTACATTCTCCCCCCCCCCCCCTCAAAAAAAAAGCATTGCACTGCACTGACAATCAGGTAAATGTGGCCAGTACAGTTTTTTTGCTACTTTTTTGTGAAGAAAGTGATTTCTGGAAAGCATCAGAAGTAGCAAATATGGATTTGGGAATATCCTTGAAATATGACAGACTGCCAGTACAATTTTTGTATTTCCTTGAAATTGATTTTACAATGAACAGTATGGGAGCATTTTCTTTTAGTTATAGATTTTTTTTAAATTTTCTTATTATATATAATATATGAAATTCCTTTAGAAATTTATTATATGCATGGCTTTTTTTTCTTATGTAGAAGCAACCAGTATTTTTAAACTAAAATGTTTAGCATTGACAACACTAACATGCGCAATAGGAATTTAGTACGCAGACTTTAATTTTAAAACAGTTGTAGAATTATATACACAATATAGGACTCTGCGATACCTGTATATGATTAAAGCTAATTGATTTTGCCCTTAAGCTAATATATATATATATATATATATATATATATATATATATATATATATATATATATATATATATATATATAAAGCCGCTTGAAGTATAATTAGCATTATTTATATTCCAAATCACCCGATATAAGCAACCATGCTGTGAATTTTAGTATCAGTAAATAAAGAATTATGAATGCACTCCGAATAATTTTAGACAAGGGCATATTGCATGCTGAAAGTTGTTATAATGTTACTTACGATGTTAAAATTTGATTATTTTATTTCAAGTATCAAATTTTTAAAATACTTACATGCTTTTATTGCTTTTTTATTTGAAGTTAAAAGGATTTTTTTTTAATTTAAATGTATTGTAATTTTTACTGACATCATAAGAGAATAGGAATTTTTATTTATTTTATTTTATTTTTTATTTAAAAATTTTCTACTATTTGTTTAAACAGGTTCAGACATTCCACTTAAGCGATACCGCCATATGCAATAACATAAGAATCTTAGGCAAAGAAAAAGTTTGTTTTAAATTATATTTTAATCGTTTGTGAATTTTTTAATGGAACTGACATTCTCCAGAAATGTAAAATGAAAATGAATTAAGCTTACGAATTATTAATTTTTACTGCATTAAAAATGTCCATTCACTTCTAAAATAAAAAAATATCCAGTGAATTATAACATTATATTATTTAAATTTCCGTTAGATTACTTTTTCTGTAAGTGGCATGAATCGACTAAAAGAGAAAAGACAAGTTATCAGAAATTTTCGAGGCGTGTTTCATGGATATGAACATCTGGTGTGAGGAGAAATCTATGAGTAAATGATGGCACTACGTGACACTAATGGTGGCTCTAATGGCATTACGATTTTGGTAACAGCTTTTTCATCGTATGAGAGAAAAAATATGAGTTATTCAAGTACTATAATGCCAGCTATTTTATGGTTTTTAGCATATGCGTTTCTCTTATTTATATGACAAGTAGAACAGTTGAAGAATAAATCCAAGAAATGAATGTATAAATATGAAATTTGAATTTTACATCTCCATAATTTTAGAATATCATATGATAGAAAAATGTCAAAATCAGTCTGAAGAACATTTCTCGTACATTCTACTTAATTGACACATGTATGTGAAAACAAGTGATTCAAATTCTTACTAGATCTTCGTTCAAATATTTACCTGGTTCATCATTCAGGAGTTTTATCCCGCAGTTCCAACTGTTGAAATATGGTTTAATTATTTTATTATGTCAAAAAAAATTGACACCCCGTTATGGTGAAACGTTGCACCAAATTTTAAACAGTGTAATTTATAAATTACCTGCGCAAATATTGCTGTTTAATATTAATTTAAATTTAAGTAAAATAATATTAAATATCAAACATTTGGAAAGTAGTATAAGTAAACTCTACCGTGATTTAATGTTTTTATCATTTTCATGTAAGATATGTTTAGGGATATGTATTAGGAAATAAAATCTTTAAATATAAACATATATTGAAAATACTGTATATTCTAGCTTCTATTTTAAATGCAATATATTCTCTGGAAATGTTAAGAAATTTCTAGGTTTTCAGTTCCTAAACAAATCATTAATGTGTGGATTTGGCCGCCTTACATTTTTGTTTCTATTTCATAAGACAAACTTTACAGTTATTTTAAATTTCTTATGGATCAAATCTGCGAAGTGTAACTTAACATTTGTTTTAAATTAAATTATTAAACTATAATTCAAGATAACATAGTAATGCTACATGAAGAGGGTTTTATGTTAAAAAAAATTAAAAAAATCTGCTTGCATAGTAAAACTGCATATTTAAATGACTTTAAATTTTGTGGATTTTTAAAAGTTCTCAACTTCGTACTGAGCATATACACAATGATGTCCATAAATTAAGGGGCAAATATCGGATTCTTTCAATTTCAGACGTTTTGTCGAATATCTACTGAAATTCGTGAGGTAATACCCGAAATGCCCTCGAACTTTGAGGATGTAAAGAACATATTTAATTTCATATTTTTCAATGAAGATTTAGTTCCGTGGACTAAATCTTCCCCATGTCCCCAATCCCCCATTTTCCCCAAATACCCAATCAGGGGGTATAAATTTAATAATAAAATAATATTTGCGTTTCCCCAAGGAACAGAAAATGCTCAAAATGATCCGTAACTGTAGCAAATGACTATGCAGGTCTTTTTCATCTGGTATTTTTATATGAGTTGCTCTATAGTATTGGCTATCAAATCATGACAAATTATTCTTTGCTGTATTTTGCGCATACGCAGTTAAAATTTATTTCATACAAATACCCATAAGTCATCAGATATTCAATATATTCATCTTTTAATTGCATTATACTATTTCTACTGTTCTTTGTCAAGTTTTTGGAAAGCGGAGTTAAATTCGGTTAAAAACTCTGCATGCTATAAAAAATTAATTTTTCACACAAAGATTAACATATTCAAGAATATGCACACTATTCTTACACAAATGCACAAAAACGTTAAAACAAGACCTACATAGTCTTTTGCTACAGTGAAGGATTATTTTGAGCATTTTATGTTTCTTGGGGAAACGCAAATATTATTTCATTATTAAAGTTATTATTTCCCCACCCCCTAATTGTCCTCGCGACAAAATCTTCACTGAAAATTATAAAGTTAAACATATTCTTTACATTCTGGAAGTTCAAGGACAATTCGTAAAGAAATTCAATCTATATTCGACAAAACGTCTAAAATAGAAAAAAAAAGGTCAATGACACTTAATTTTTAGACATCAGTGTATTATATACTCAACTGCATTTAAAACTTTCTACATACAGAACATCATTCTATGAGCAAATCTTCAATTCATGTGCCGAATAACTTCTGTAATTTTGTTATCCTCATTAATTTTGATGATTCTCTATATATGGCATTTGTTTTACAAGAGTTTGTATATGTATTAAAATGCAAACGTAATACACCAAATTTCTTTATGCGTACACAATCTTCTATAGTTTATATTTAGAAAAGGTGCTCTCCTGCGTCAATTAAGGACTTAAAAAATATGTTGATTTATGGACGACCAATATTTGCCGTGTTGTGATATTTCAAATTTTATGAATTTTCATAGATTTCCGTTTAAAAAATCGTAGTGTTTTAAACGTTTAACATTTCTTGGCACAATCAATAAGCATACGTGTTTTTAGTGCCGGAAAACACAAAAATTTATAAAATTCAAAGTATCAAAATACTGCAAGTTTTAGCCGTAATGGAATGTGATCTTATTAAGCACAGCGCAATAGATTATCCACATTGTCAGAACTAAGTGTTGCTAACATCTTATTGTTTACTACACGGTAGGTGATCAAATATTAAAACTGTTTATTTGGGTTTTAAAAATTCTAGCCATCATACATTTTTCAAACGTTAACTCTAGTGCGTATCTCAACTCCATTCCAGCTTTTATGGAGATTGATGCCTTTGTATGAAATTTTAGAGCTCAATAGTGACTAACAATAACATACAGACAAACATAAATACATATAATTATTGGATTCATACAAACTGTTAAAAAATTGGCGCTGGTTTGAAACAATTTTTGGTCCTGCAGTAGCTTTAACCATACAAACATGAAAGCTCATTTCAACAATCAGAGAACCTGTTGATCCATATCTTTAAATGTTGGAACTAGATTTCAAAATGTTATTGTTGCAGCTACTACAGCAGCAAAAATTGGTTCAAACAAGCGCACCTTTTTAAACAGGGCTGAACAAGCTTTAAACAATCTATACTAATAAAAGAAACTTTCGCTCTGTGTGTGTGTCTGTGTGTGTGAATGTTGGCGATGGCTAGGAAAATCTATCCCACCTAGAAGGCTGCAAATTTAGATTTAGGTAGTCTAAACCCTCTCCTGGTGCACCATTACTTCAGAATTTTAATATTTTAATTATTTACTGAAATATTAATTAATATCCACAAAGAACTCTCATAAAAAATACGCTTTTATTCTCTTGGGTTGGTTGGTTCACTGGTTGGTTGCATCAATTCTTCACAGAAGTAATTAAATAAACCAGATTAGCGATGCATAAATAAGGATTTCTAACTAAATAGTGTCAATATGGATTGAAGTTATCAACGTAGAGCCATACGACTGCCGCGAATCTTGTACAGGACAAATTACACATACGTCCCACTGATTGAAATATTTTCCAGGCAAATTTTTCTTCATGACAAGTAGTC
Source organism: Maratus michaelseni (assembly GCA_963931845.1). Lineage (NCBI taxonomy): Eukaryota > Metazoa > Arthropoda > Arachnida > Araneae > Salticidae > Maratus > Maratus michaelseni. The sequence continues at coordinate 198,186,956 of OZ007593.1, read as the reverse complement.
GTTTTTTTTTTTTTTTTTACATGACATTTATTATTATGATGGAGATTGTTAATACAGAAAACTTTATTTAACAGATTCTTTTTTTATATTTGCGGGAATGAAGAGGGGCAAGGGTCTAGTAACATTTAGGCTTCAAGGTGTATTTCTAGAAAGCAGTTACCAGAATTTCCGAATAATAGTCTAAACCAAATTTCAAATTAAGTTCCTAGCTTAATCAAATGAATCAATTATTAAAGATATATTGTGATCCTCCTAATTAGCTATTTGCTGAAGACCACTTGAACAACGCCCCCCCCCATACCCCATCCCGACCGTCCTTCAAGGTTTTTTCTCTAACTCTGCTCCGTTTCCATATCTCAGCAACTATTTTTCTGATTTCAACGCAAGTGATTTCAAACATTATAATTAATTTAATAGTCATCCTTTATAACAATAAACTAAATTTATGAGTAGCGGTTACCACTATTTACGAATAACAATTTAAGCCAAATTTGTAATTAAATTCAAAGCTTAAGGAAACGAACGAATTTTGAAAGATGCATAGTGGTCCTCCTAATTAGTCATTTGCTGAAGGGCACTTGAACATCCCCCCCCCCCCCGAGACCTCCTTCAAGGTTTTTCTCTAACTATGCTCCGTTTCCATATCTCAGCAACTATTTTTCTAATTTCAACGCAAGTGGTTCAAAACATTATAATTAACTAAATAGTCTCTCTTTATAATATTAAACTAAATTTATGAGTAGCGGTTACCAGTATATCTGAATAATTGGGTAAGCCAAATTTGTAATTAAGTTCCTAGCTTAAGCAAACGAACGAATTTTGAAAGATGCATAGTGGTCCTCCTAATTAGTCATTTGCTGAAGTAAACTTGAACAACCCCTCCCCTCCGTCCTCCCTTCAAGGTTTTTTTTTTCTCTAACTATGCTCGGTTTCCATATCTGAGCAACTATCTTTCCGATTTTAACACAAGTGATTCAAAACATTATAATTAACTTAATTGTCACTCTTTATAACATTAAACTAAATTTATGAGTAGCGGTTACCACTATTTACGAATAATAGTTTAAGACAAATTTCTAATTAAGTTCAAAGCTTAACCAAACGAACGATTTTTGAAAGATGAATAGTGGTCCTCCTAATTAGTCATTTGCTGAAGGGCACTTGAACACCCCTCCTCCTACGGCCCCTCTTGCAAGGATTTTTCTCTAACTATGCTCCGTTTCCATATCTCAGCAACTATCTTTCCGACTTCAACGCAAGTGATTCCAAACATTATAATTAACTTAATAGTCACTTAAACTAAATTTATGAGTAGCAGTTACCAGTATTTCCGAATAATTGTGTAAGCCAAATTTGTAATTAAGTTCCTAGCTTAAGCAAACGAACGAATTTCGAAAGATGCATAATGCTCCTCTTAATTAGTCATTTGCTGAAGGGTACTTGAACAACCCCCCCCCCCCGGCTCCTCCTTCAAGGTTTTTCTCTAACTATGCCCCGTTTCTATATCTCAGCAACTATATTTCCGATTTCAACGCAAGTGATTCCAAACATTATATTTAACTTAATAGTCACCCTTTATAACATTAAATTAAATTTATGAGTAGCGGTTACCACTATTTACAAATAAGAGTTTAAGCCAACTTTGTAATTAAGTTCCTAGCTTAACAAAACGAACGAATTTTTAATAGTGGGCCTCCTAATTAGTCATTTTCTGAAGGACACTCGAACATCCCCTCCTCTCGGCACCTCACTCAAGGTTATTTTCTCTAACTGTGCCTTATTGCAATAACTGGGCTAATAATGTTCCAATCTTCTCGGAATCAGCTCTATTTTGTAGTGCGCCTACTATACAGTAACGTAGGCAGCGGGGACCTGTCTCAGAAGTTCGTTCGGAAAGAGGTTTGTTTAGAACAGAATGCTCCCCTAGCGGTGGTGGTAGGGGGAAATAACAGATTTTCTAGAGCGTACGAGCATGCCGGGTATACGGTTCCGAAGCTATCATAGACCGTGGTCAGAGTTTCATTTTTTTAAGAGATTTAAGTTTATTACAAGGGCTCGGGCAACGCCGGGCTGGTCAGCTAGTTTTTAAATAAAAAAGAACCGTTAATGTCGGATCATCATTTAACTAATTACTTGAACATTGTTTGAAACCCCCAGTAACTAACACTTTAAGGATTAATTTTTGTTCAAATCATTATTACAAAGTTTTAAATATATTTTATACTTATCTTTGTTTTTGAAAATACTGTAAAGATACATTAAAAAGTTATTGTTGACAAAATTTTGATAAATTATACTTCTATTACAAAAATATAATTGTATTAATTGTTATATTGTCATAAATATGGTCAATATCTCCAGTAACTGACACCATCCCTTTTTGAAAAACCAATAGCTGAAATGTAAGTTATAACAGTTAAGAAAAATAAGTTAACATTAGATGACATTAATTTGCAGAATTTTACAAGAAAATTCTTATTTGAATTAGATTTTTGCTGAAGTGTCAGTTACTGGTTAGGTGTCAATAACTGGGGGTTCCACACTACATATCTAAAATATACATATAAAAATTCCTCTTTTTTTTAAAGTCGTTTGAAACTGAAGAAAATAATAAACACAATTCTACAGAAATTTATAAGAATAACGGTATTAGTGAGAGCGGAAAGAATACAAATTAAGTAGAAATTTAGGTGTATACGCTTACCAAACTAATGCCAAAATCGTTTTATATATATATATATATATATATATATAAAATAAGGCATATAATTATTTTTCGTTATGACTTACGCACTAATAAATAAATTTATTGCTTTATAATATTGTTTCAATAAATTATCTTATATGATTTTTCTATATCCATTACAGTAATGAAGAGCGATTTTGATTATTCAAAAATACAATCGTACCAAAAATTCTTCCTCTTTTTAAATTTCAAATTGTCTTTTTGAATACTATTCAATGAAAAAACATATAATAAATAAATGTTACTTTTTGTAACTTCTTTCTTTAGTATAGAACTTTTCATCATTTAACAAACAACTTTTACTGTACAACTAAGAAATTAATTGAGTATCAAAAGTTACTCATGGGAAAATCATATTTTTTACATAAAAGATTGTGCTTATGGACTTAAATGAATTTTATAGCTATGAATTAAAGAAAAACAAAAAATGTAAAGATTGTAAAATTTGCATTTTTTTTTTAATAAAATTCTCATTAATTTTGTATAAAATATATACTGAAATTGTTTTACTTATATTTCATGTAAATTTAGGGTTTTCTAATAAATATTTTAGAAAATTATTTATCGAGTAACTTTGTGCGATTAATTATTTATGCAAAAACTATTGCTTTAAATAATAAAAATATCTTTCATTACACTAGTGATAAATAAATGACGAGAATTTAATGGCATATACAAATGAAAGTAATCATGTTTTATAAAAAAATAAAATTGTTTATTAGATATAAACATAAAATTTTACATTCATAGATACAAAAAAAAAAAAAAAAAAAAAAAAAGAATTGTGGTAACAAACTTTTATTATTAATTATTTTACAATTTTTAATTAATTAAAAATGTAACTTTTTTTTTATTTGCGGATATTTAAATGTCAATATAATTCAGCTTTTTTAAGATGAAACTTTCAAAAAACTTTTTATCTAAATTATCAAAGAAAATTACTTAAATAAAACAATAAAGAAATGTTTAATTCATTCTAATTTCGAATTAAAGAACAGTTTAATAAACAAATATACCAAATTTATTTTCTTTATAAAAAATGCAATGTAGTCTCAAAACCAAGTCTTTGCGAATTAACTTGTTTTCCTTGTTAGTATTTCCTGCGGTGTTTTTTCTTGACAACTTTCTAACATACACGATTCTGCCTGTATATTAAATTTTCTTAAATATATGTCGAAGTAATTTGAAGTGGTATATTAAAACACTACATTTTATAGAGGCTTTTTAATAACATCCGTCAGATCGACATGTCGGAACATTCAGTCGAATAAACTTAAAGGATAGTATTAACGAAAATGCATTCTATTTTTATGTTTAAGATTTAATATATTTCCAAAAACAGCTGTAGAATCTTAATTTCCAAGTGTTTATTCTGTCTTCAGCTGTCTCAAGTAATGCTCAAATACTACTCTACCAGCTATTGCCCCAATTTTATCTAATTCCTTCGAACCTATCCATCGCAAAAGACAACTCGATGAGAACATCGTCTAAACTTCACTAAAAGCAGCATGATTTTCTCCAAGTGACAACTAATTTGGACCAATGTCCGCAGCAATTTTTGACAAATTTAAACCCTGGGATTTGTGTATGGTGATAGCGTATGCATTATACAACTGTTCAGGCAACTGAGTTCGGGAGATTGAGACACAGCTTCTTCTCCAAGATTTAGAAGTACGTGTGGCAGGGAAAAGTCTCTCATTTAAAAATGGCCCATGGTAATCATCAAAATAAACCATTACAGCTTGTGGCAAAATTTCAGGTCGCTGTCCTGGATCATAGACAATATCACATATAAGTAATAGTTTTAGAAATTGCGAGAACGAATCAGAAAACCCCAAAATAATAAATATATCCATATCTCTTTAATCGGGTTTTTATCATTATTACAATACGTTTAGTACAATTGTACAGAAAGTAAAACAAAAAACAGGTTGATACAATGAAGTTGAATTTGCACTACGCTCATATCAAACAACACTCACAAAAATACGCCAATCGCCTACAAACGCGATTGTGGAAATGTCCCAGTAAACATATATGCACATGAATACAAACATACATACCTTTGAATACGTACATGCCTACATATTAGTACTTGCATACATACAATGACATATTTTTCTTGATTATTTTGTTTATTACCCGTTCCATATTCGTATTTTTCATATTCTTATTCGATATCATTTATTATTTTTTTAATTATTTGATTTTTAAATTATTTTTTTAAATTATTATTATTTATTATTTTTTTATTATTTGATTTTTAAATTAAAAAATCAAACCAAATTAGATCGACTTCAAAGTTACAAAGAATGTAATTGGGTTATCTAACAGTTTGCTCTCTCAAAGAAAAAAAAAACACGTGATCGTTAAGTGCGCAAGAAGTAAAACTTCTAAAATTCAATCTATATCATAGATCACAAATGTGGCTGTCAGTACCATTGACGTAATAACGATGCGGGCAACAATGAAGTTAAAGTGCGAAAGTTACAACAATAAAACTAATGTTTCAATTAATAATTCAAACAATCGCAATGTTATTTGTTTGGGAATATTGGAAATATTTAGCCTACGTTTACAGACGTTCAGTTTGACGAAAATTTTCGATTTCAATCCCCGGTGAGTTTTTGTCACTACCGATTTAAAGTCCAATTTTGATGTCAATGTATTGGAAATAACCCGAAAGTAATCTCTTCGACTGACCATCAATAATGAAATAAAGATAACCTTGAACTCTTAACGAGTTTCTGAATGAGAAGATTGCAGATTTCAACCGAAAATGAAACATGTGCAATCAAGATGTTTTTTATATCGCATCATAGAAGAAACTTATTAAGCTGTGTGATTTCAAATGATACAAAAAGAAATAATGCAAATTACCTCCAATCAAAGTTCTTATAAATGATATCATCTCGAAAACTCACAAAATTATTTTCTTTATTATTCATTCGATATTGTTTCTCTTGAGTTAAAGAAGCAAAAATATATTTGCTCTTTCTTAATTTTTTTTTAAAAGTAAAATCCTATTGTTAATTGTAAATGTAAATGTTCTATAATTTTGATATATAATTTAATTTTAAATGATCAAGTCAAGTGAAGATTATTTAATATACTAATTTAAATTTTTACACCTTTTCAAACACAGTAGAATCAATGATACAAAATCTACTATGATTAATAAAAGTGTAATAGCTAACTACATTGGGATTTAAACGTGTGTCAAATACCCTTGCATAAAGCGGATTATTAGGATGTTTGAGCCAATTGCTGAAAATGAAGGTAAACAAATTTACCTTACCTATATTTTATTGTAATAAATATACACTACTATATACACTAGTGCGCGATAGAACTTACAAACTTCTAAAACAACGCGACTAATACTTTTTGCGCTATGGTGTTATCAAAAGGGTAATTTTTCACATGATGCCTGAGCTTTGTTTCGACAATTTTTCTTTTAACGAAAATTTACTTTTTCGATAAACACGCATCATGTTGTACCCGAAACTAAAATGAAATTTCTGCTTAAAGTCAACCGAAAACCCGACAAACAATATCGTCAATAAGAAGCCCGAAACACTTCCACCCGAACCCGAAGTGAGAAAAACTGATCCATTTTTGTTACACTAACATAAAAGTGGTCTATAATAACATCTCTAATATCAATTTTATCTGTTTTGCATAAAAATAAACACATATATCCACTCATTATACCCTAATATATAGTTTTTTTCTACATATACTTTCTTTTCAAAAATCGTCTTAACCCGAAGTCAACCCGAAGGAATCAAAACCCAACCTTAATCCGAAACTTTTAAAGTCAACACGACTCGAAAAAAAATAATTAGAGTCACAACTACCCGACCAGATGAAAGACTCAACGAGGTCAACTCAACGAGGTAGTTCATCACAATATACAATTTAAAATTATTTGTCCTGTCACACTCTCAGAAATAAAACACTCAATTTTGACGATTCTGCAATTATTAAACACTATTTTGTTATTTTTGACAATCATTTCGCCACAGAGTCACGGTTTTTCACGAAACGCGAATCCTCAAATATCTGACGAAACTGTTTCCTCACTGTCAAAAATAAAACTCTCACTTTTGACGATTCCGCAATTCTTGAGCTATATTTCATCATTTTTGACAATCATTTCGTCTCAAAATTAAGTGATTTTTAATGAAATGGAAAATCTCAAATATTTGACGAAAATGTTTCCCCATTCACGGCCAGATTATTTTTGTTGTTACAAAATCGTTCAAAAAAATTACACGAAAGTACCAAATTTACAATATATTAATGAAACAGAAACAAAAATATTTCATCCTTGGGGGCCGCTATAACATGAAAGTACCAAATGTCTACTTTATTTTTCATATCTGATAATTTGCGTCTATCCTTTTTGTATCTTTAACATTTTTGTAACGATTTTATGCCTTTCTATTGCCTATTCAAAGATAAATTTTTCTAAAGTTACAGAATTTCGTTAAAAACGCTTAAAAAATTCTTCTAAACTTACAGAATTTCGTTATAAACGGTTAAAATAGTAAAATGCGAACATGCTTCGGTCCATTTTCGACCGAAAGCAACAACCATTTTACCAATGGTTTAAAAAAACAAAAAACAAAAAAAAAATCAAAATTTTAGGAGCTCTTTTTTATTTAAGAAATATATTCATATAACAATCAAATTTAAAATGTGCATAACTGATCCCTTTCTCCTCTATAATCTGTAACAGGTTAAAATCTTATCATTTAAAATTGATGAACTCTTCTCCAAAATATGCACTTCAAAATTTATTATTTCTGATCAACAAATTAACTAGACCATATTCTAATCATTCATTGAACAAAGGAAATTTCTCTAATAAATTATATTAATCAAGCCATATTCTAATTATTTATTAACCATAGAAAAACCATAATAATAATCTAGCCTTATTAATTAAAACATGCAGAAATTTTAACAGCACAGACAAAAATACTTCAAAAATATAAACACACATCAACATCCCATAGATACATTTATAATCGAATTCATGCAAGGCAACGCTGGCGTAGAACGCAGCACCGTGATCTCCCACACCAAAGATCGCGCGTTCGTATCCCGTTGAAGACTTGAGAAGAGTGTCGGACTTTTGCCACCTGTCAATTACAGATGCTTGTAAAATCTCCAATAGGTGGCACCACCAACTTTTTTCTTGCAGTGTCGAACAAACAATTTGACGAAGTGAATTTCCTCACATTTTTGAGGATACAAATTTACTCGATTTGACGAAATATTCTCTTGGAGCATTTCCCAGGAAACAGTTTCGTCATAAGCGAAGAAAATTTCGTGGAATTTGAGTATCCATTTCTAACAGTGCACTATTTCATAAATATTTAGATAAAAAAATGATAATAAAATGAAATGTTTGAAAAATATTCAACGTGTGATTTTTTTTTTTTTTAATGTGCACTATATTTGCATCTAAAAATATAATTTAAGTTCTCAAAAATTACGTAACATTTTATAATGATACAGGTAATTATATAAGTATTAATATTAACCTTTAAAAACATAATTTGCAGAATACATAACTATGACCTGAGTTGTATTTTCTATAAAAAATACGACATATGCTTAAAAAATAATTATTGACTTTTCTTTATAATTAATTTTTGTTTCTTACGAAATTTTAGTACTGAGTTTTGTATATATATATTTTTTCAACTACTATGTGTAAAATGTGATTGTAATGTAATTTAAGCACGCATCTTTAAAGCGCGTGGGAAAAATGTAAAATATTGTTAATTTAACTATGTTGTATGAATAGATATATTTTTAAATTTATTATTTCAATATTTTACTTCTCTTCAAGTTAATTCTACATACAATTATTTACAATCTATATATATAAAAGAAAGTCCTTTCTGGCTAGATGATCAACGCACAGCCAAAACTACTGAGCCTACATCGACGAAACTTGCAGGAAAAATACTTCTTAGTATGTAGAGGCACACTAAGACGGGATTTTCAAAAACTCCACCCCTAAGGGGGGTAAAAAGGGGAACAAACTTAAAAAAAATTCCTTAAAAATCTGATATTATAGTTATGTGAAAACTGATAACATATTTTAATGTATTTTTGTATGCTGAATCGAGTGGTATCAATTAAATACTCATAAGTCAAATATTTCGTGAGATATTGCACATTTTTCTAACTTGGCGAAGTCTTTGACGTCAAAATCTAACAATTCTAACAATACAAGTGAGAATTTTTAAAAATACATCCGTTACTATAGCAATGGAAGAAATTCAAATTAAATCTTTTTGTCATTTAAATCTTTTGTTTATTTTTATACATAGAAACATTAACTCTTCAATTGGGAATGGAATATTATTCTTACGGATATTTATGTAATTGTGTATTATTATTAATTCTCCAAACGCCACGATTTAAAATAAAACGTGATTGCTAAAATAAAGTTTCGTAGGTCTGTTTAGTATCATATATTGCTTCTTTATTTGTTTTCAGTCTTCAGCCATGTTTCCCCTTTTCTTTGGGTAGTTAGTTATTCATACAATTTCGGGCTAATTTTCCGCAATAAGATACCTCGCCAATTAGCGTTTTAGCTACCATGTTGGGTACTTCTCTGTTATCCCGTCGATCACTTTTCATAACAAAAAACTATCGCCAAACGGTAATGTCAAATAAATGGGAGAACGTTGCCATTTGAATATCAAAATAAATAAATAAATAAAATATAAGACTGTAAGGACACAATTTTTTTTTAATTAATGAAATAACTAATAAATCAGTAAAACATAATGAAAAATACACGCAAATGTCGAATTAAAAACCACTTGATGACGTAACAAACACGTATAATGTTTCTGACATCAAGTAAATAGGACTGCATTTTTAGCGTTTAATCTTACAATTTGGCGATAGCTTTTTTTTATGAAAAGTGGTCGACGGGATAATAGAGAAGTACCCAATGTGGAAAAGCATCGTTTATGTTTGAAGCGAAACCTTCATGATGAATCCTATTACAGAAAATCATATCATCATCTACTATGAGTATAAACCTCATATTTATATTTTAATCCGATTATTCATGTATTCATGATATTTTGTTAGGTTTTACACTGTTAGTTAAGCAATGTTTTTTTGAAAGGTTTTCTAGTATAGCTATTCTATGTTACTCTGTTATAGACATACAGAGGAAAGCTCTAAAATTAAGTGAACCCGATTATTAAAGATTACCTTTACAAAAAAATTCTACTGAACAAATTTTGATGGAAGTGATTTTTAAGGTATGGTTAATGACCCTATAATGTATCATTCTATGTTGCTTAGTGATAGAGCTAATGGGAAAGTGATTGGGAAAGGTGAGTGCGATTATGAAAGATATATCTAAATATATAAAATGCAAATTCGTATTTCATTCCTAATTTGAAAACTGCTGGAAGGACTTTGGTGGGATTTACACAGTTAGTTACGCAATTTTGTGGAGAGGGTTGGTAATTATCTGTAGAAAAGTTTTCATCTCCGTTTCTTTTCTGAAGCAAAATCTTGACAACGAATCCGATTACAGAAATCATATCATCATCATCTACTATATTTATGAAACGCAAATTCGTATTTCAATCAGATCGATTAAAACTCATGTTCTACCGAACAGATTTTTATAGGATTTCACTATTAGTCAGGTAATTTGTTTTAGAAAGGTTTAAAAAGAAAGCACATTGCTCTACATTGCTTATTTATAGAGTTACGGGGGGAAGTTTTAGATAAAATTAGGTGAACCCGATTATGAACGATTACCCTTTTTAAAGTTCTACTGAATGGATTTTGATGGTAGTTTCACAGTTAGTTAGATAATATTTCAGGGATTGATTTTCTACATCGTTTAGTTATGGAGCTATGGGAGAAAGTTGTCAGTGGTGTAGTCGTAAAAAAACTGTGCATATATATGCACAGTTTTTTTCCGTACGCTATATGTTACAGCTACGGAGGGTGTGCAGAGTTTCTTTTTATAAATTCCAGAAGGTAGACTGCGTATACCAGCATATACTCTCTACAACATTCCTGAATGATCTATCATCAGGTCAAGATGATTATGAAAGATACATTCACCTATCTACTGTATATATATATAATGCAAAGGGGAATTTCGATCCGGCCACTTATAACTGGAATTTTGTTGAATGAATTTTGATGGGTTTTGCACTGTTAGTTAGCTAAATTTTGAAGCAAGGTTTTAGTGCATAACATATCATTCTACGTTGTTTAGTTATAGAATTAGGGGGAATTTCTATAATCAATCGAACCCAATTATGAAGCATTATCCTTTTTAAAAGATTCTGTTAAATGGATTTCAATGCAACTTGCATTGTTAATTTTTCAGGGATAGTTTTGGTGTAGTGCATTATCGTCATATATTTTTCTTTAGGAAATCCCACTGTAAATGATTAAATAAACGAATTGGTCTTTAACAACCTAAATTTTGTGTAATACATTAGAAAATATAACAGCGCTATGGCGGTCGTATCGTTTTACAACAATGTAATTGCTTTAAACCACAAGGTCAAATTCACCGATATATTTTGTTTCATTCAAGGCTCGTTTGTAGAAACTGACCAGCAGCGTAGTGGGCAAAGCCTGCTAGGTAAAAATAATGGTTAATTTTATATGTACATAAATAAAATTCTATATATAAAAAAAAGTCCTGAATAGGGAGATCATCAATGCACAGCCTAAACTACTGAACCTACAAACACGAAAATTGCGGGGAAAATGCTTCTGAGGATGTAGAGGCGCAATAAGAAATGATTTTCTAAAATTCCACTAAGGGGTGTAAAAATGGGAACTAACTTAAAAAAAAATTCCTTAAAAAATGGGTATTATAGTTATGTGTCAAATGATAACATAATTCAGTGCATTTTTGAATGCTGAATCGAATGGTACCAAATTAAATACTCCAAGTCCAACAATTCGTGAGATGTTGCACATTTTGAAATTTGGCGATGTCTTTGGCGACAAAACCTCAAAATTTATTGCAGTGATCGCAAACTGATAATTTCTAAAACACATCCGTCATCTATCTACTATATATATAAAATACAAACGGAAATTTCGTTCTGTTCCTTTATAACTCGAGTTCCGCTGAATGGATTTTGATGGAACTTGCGCTGTTCGATAGATAATTTTTCAGGGAAGGTTTTTGTATAACCAACGATCCAACGTTCTACGTAGATTAGTTACAGAATTATGATGGAATGTTCTGTTATTTTGGACAAAAAGATTACCATTGCTAATTTTTTGGCGACCATTATTGTTGCAGAAAGAATTGAAAAGGCTCGAAAAATAAAAGAAAAAACTGTTGCTAATTTTATTTTTTTTTAAAAGAAAGAAAAAAACAAAGATAAAGAAAAGAAAAACAGTTTTGATGAGAGATAATATTATGAAACGAAAATGTTTAATTTAAACATGGTTGGGAATGTTCGTAATGCTTAAAAAATTATTCAATGGGCAAGATTGCTATTGAAACAATATTTGGCGATTTATCTTTTGTTTTCGGAGATTTTGATTTTACTTTTGACCCCAAATAGTTTGACTTTAAGCCAAAGGGTGTTTTGTTGTTGTTGTTGTTGTTGCAAAAAGAATTAAAATGGCTATACCTCTCGACAAATAAAAGAAAAAATTGTTACTAATTTTATTTTAAAAAAAAGAAAGAAAGAGAAAGAAAAGAAAAAAAAAAGAAAAACAGTTTTGATGAGAGATAATATTATAAAACAAAAATATTTCATTTAAACATGATTGAGGAAGTTCGTAATGCTTAAAAATTTAATCAATGTGCAAGATTGCTATTGAAACAATATTTGTCGATTTATCTTTTGTTTTTGGCGATTTTGATTTTATTTTTGTCCAATTTTTCAAGTGTACGACAGCATTTTTGGAATTTTTTTTGGTACTTTTCGGTTTGCCGGATATATATATATATATATATTTATATATGTACATACATCACTGGCGCCCGACTAACCGAAAAGCTCCTTTTTTTTACTCAAATGTAAATTATATTAATAGCAATATACTTCTATTTACTTCTACCTTGTATATGTGAAATTTCGTTCCGGTTGCTTATAACTCGAGTTCTGCTGAATGGATTTTCATAGAACTTAAACTGTAAGATAGATATTTTTTCAGAGAAGGTTTTACAGTATAACATATCGTTCTACGTTGCTTAGTTATAGAGTTATGGGGGAAAGTTCTATAATCAGGTGAATCCGATTATGAAAGATTAGCCTTTTGAAAAAGTTCTACTGGATGGATTTTGATGAGAATTGTATTGTTAGGTAGATGCTATTTCAGGAATGGTTTTACTGTGCTATATATTGTTCTACGTTTCTGAGTCAAACAGTTATGTGTGAAGGTTATATAATCAGGTGAACCCGATTCCGAAAGATTAGCCTTTTTGAAAGTTTTTACTGGGCGTATTTTTTGCGATAATTTTTAAGGATGGTTTTAGTATATTTCATATCGTTCATTGTCAGTTTTAGGATTATGTGGAAAAGCTCTATAATCAGATAAACCCGATTATCAAAGATTAGCCTATATAAAATCTTTTACTGGATGGATTTTGTTAGTTAATTTGTTTGCATTGTTAGTTCGATAATTTTTAGTGATGGTTTTAGTATATTTCATATAGTTTTATCTTTCTTTACCAAACCCTAACTGTAAATGACCAAATTGGTCCTTAACAGCTAAATTTTTTACTGCACATTAGAAAATATAATAGCGCAATGGCGTCATTTTTCAGTAATGTGGTAGGATATTCCAGGTAAATATACAGATTGCTTTCAAATACCAGGTCAAATAAAACGATATATTTCGTTTTTTACAAGGTTATTTTCTAGAAGCCGACCAGCGCAGCGGGCGTAGCTTGCTAGTAATTTATATATACTGTTTTAAGAATTAAAACCTATTCGAATTTTTCCACGAATTATTCTTTTAATCCTCCTAGTACCATTGGTGTCTCTTTTGACCCCATTTATTTTTGTTTTGAAATTTTTCATGTATCGAACCAGAAAAAAATAGTAACTTAAACATCCTCTTTAATAAAAAGGTATGTGTTGCTGACGACTGGGATCGTTGCCACAGATTAATATCAGAAAATGAAACATTTGAAGTTACTGAAAAAATTAATTGCTCGAAAATTATTTGTCAGAAAATTTTTAGACAAATTGCGTTAGAAAGGTAAAAAATTGTGTTTTTCTTGATATAAATTTCAAATCCACTGATTATGCCATTTTTCAAATATTGAATTTCAAAAATGACCAAATTTCACAAATGAGTACCATAGCGAAAAATTCATGCGGAAAAAAATAATAATAACAGCAATATGTCAGCACGAGTCACAAATTATAGTAACCGTATTATTCTGTTAAAATATAAAAGTGAATTATGATGTCACGAGTGCATGATTTTTATTTAATTCTCCACAAATACTAGATGCGCCATTTCTATTTAGTTGTGAATAATATAAGTTTATTTCCGTTATTAAAAAATGTAGCTATAAAACATATAAATCAATGGAAAACGGTAGGTAATAAATTGTAAACGTAATAATAAACCGTATTAAAAAAACATAACTTAGTAAAATAAGTATCCGTTTTTATGTTATTATAGGATATCTAGGTAAAGGTACAGATTACTTTAAAATACAAGGTTAAATTCACCGATATATTTCGTTTGATTCAAGGTTCTTTTGGAGATACCGACCAGCGCAGCGGGCGTAGTCTTCTAGTAGTAAATAAAATAAAACAGACACCTCGGAAGAAATTTAATAGAATTAATTTAATTAAGTTCTGGTTTAAATCATCCAAAACTAAGATCTCTCATCATAGATTAAAACTTGGTACTAGGAGAGTTAAAAATCCGTTTTGTAAGAAACATTATCCAATGTCTTAAACATCTTTATGTAAACACAGATTCATAACATAGAAAACAATTTTTTTTTCATACACAGAATATTATTTTTTATTTATATCAAAATAATACGTATTCATTTTTTCGATTAAAAATTCCATGAAAACGTTATTATAATTACATTTATTATTTATTAGTTCTTTTTATTAATCTCATAAATGTACTTAAATATTTCCTTATTTACAAATAAACAATATGTAAAACCTATAAAATTAAATGACTCAAAACGGAACATGTATTAAACGACATAAACATGATTATTATCTGAAAAGTGTAATGCATATTTCTATTTTAATCAGCATATATTTATTATAAATAATGATACACATTGTTAGTAGGAAATGTTTACTTTCACTTAAAAAGACAAGAATAAGCATAATAAAGCAAATTTAATGCCGATGTTAATGTCACATAACATTAATTTAACATTATTTATTAACGGAAAAATAGATTTTTTGTTTACGGAAACACAGTTAGTTTAATCCATCACAGGATTTAATGAACGATTTTAGCGATTTAATGTCCTATCTCTGTTTTATAAGTATTTCGATTTAAAAAAACTGATAATAATAGGAGTACGTATAAAATATTTAAACCGTTAAGTGATTGTGTTTTATAATATAAATAATCCTTTAACATAAGCAAATTTAATTATTATTGTGAAAGATTGCATAAAATTGTGTATGCGCAATTTCTTATCTATATTAATAAAGTCAGGAAAATGTGCTTTAAAGATACTTATTTATTGTTTAAATTACTTTAAAAAAGCTCTTTAGTGTTTAAAAAAGTAACTATTAATTTTTAATCACCAACTTGTTTTCGCTAACATTTTTGCATTTTTTTTTTTTTGTAAAGAATATTTTATGTAATAAAAAAGTGTATAAAAATATCATTTTTATGTCAAGCATGCTCGTCCATAGTGCCCAACTTTTTATATATAAATGTTAATTTATGCTATGTATTTAACTTATGCAACATTTAAAATAAGGTCATTTATCCTAAAAATGTGCTTAATCAATTATCAACAACATTTTAAATTTTGTAATTTTTTAAAGTTGATTTTTTTAATTAAAAATTCAAAACATTTTAAAAGTATTTATTGAAAAAATTTATTTATTTATTTAACAATCTAAGTTTTGAACATTTAACATTTATGAAAAGAATATAATATAGACATTAATGTCGGCAGTCGGAAATAGCGAAAAATTTTATTATATATACATATATTTAATGAAGTGAAAGTGAATGGTTTAGGAATTGCAATATAACTACTTTCACAGGAATGAAGGGGATACTTGTAAATATGAAATAATTTAATATAAATTTGAATGCGATTGTACACTTTATCAGTGCAATTCAAAGTCACAAACTTAAATTTTACACTGCAAGTGTGAAATTAAGGATCCTTTCTTGGTGAAATCACTATTACAAAAGTTTAAATATATTTTATACATATCTTTGTTTTTGATTCTTATCTTTGTGTTTGAAAGGATAGTAGAGATATATTACAAAAATATATTGTTGGTAAAAAATTAAAAATGTGTACATTTTATTATAATTTTTTTTTCATAAATAGGGTCAAAAATGCCAGTAACTGACACTATCCATATTTTCAAAAACCATTAACTGACACAAAGTGAATCAGTGATTGACACTTTATTTCCAAAGATTAAAATGCTTTAAAAAATTTATTCTCTATTATAAAAGCAAAATACATTATTTTTTATTATAAAAAGTGGAATTTAAACTTCCAAGGAGGTAAACAGTTATAAAGTGCTTTACTTTAAATTTAAACAAAACAGGAATTAAACACTTGACATAATTTAATTGCCGAAACGTCAGTGTAGGCTCACTGTGGAGACGCGAAAAGTAATTGGCTTCTGTCTGTCTGTCTGTCTGTTTCGCGATAACTGTCATAACAAACATTTTATTAGGTTGATTTTTAGTAGTATGTTGGCCAGATACCTGGAATTGGCTGTATATTTTTGGTTAAATTTGGTTCATTCGTCCAAAAAATATAGAAATTTTCTTTTTAGATCATTATGCTTTATCATGGGAATGCAGACGATTTTCCAATTTCATTTTTAACTGAAATGAAAATCGCATCTTTAAATAATGGATTTAAACATAAAATTATGAAGATTACCATAAATTTTAATATGGAGGTCTTAAGTATATCCAATAGCTTTGAAAAGCCTATACATCTATAAGAATTTAGAAATTCATTGTTTAAATTATTGGAAATTTTTTTGCAACTGTTCGGGAAATATAAAACATTTTATTTTCCTATTTTTTTACGAATTTTAAAATGCATTTCTTTTTCTTTCCTCTTTATTTTATTAGTTGCTTAGCAACCATATTTCAAAGTATATAAAAATAATAACATTCAAGTAACTCGCACTATTTCGCTGCAATATTGTATTAGCAAAACAACTTATTTTCGGGTGATTAGTATTCTGTTGACATAAATGAGAAATTATTTTGATACAAGTTACCTTTTAACTACTATGGAATGATTACTGAAATATCTTTTCCAAACGAAAATTGCAAAAATATTGAACGTGTAATTCAAATCTCGTAGTTTACATTTGCATAAGTTTATTTCTTACATGAAAATTTATTCATTTTCTGGAACAGATGTGGATGTTTCGTCGTTGAAAATTAATAGTCTTTTAAAAATAGTATATAATCAGTCGTTCAACGAGAGGGTTAAACAAAAGAAATTAAAATAGTAACACGCTTTCATACCTATCGTGAAATCCGGAAATATTTCAATTACTGAAAATTGAGGACAAGGAAGCTATCGCAAAAAAAAATACTTTATAGCGCCAAATCACGTTTGATATTTAGTGAATTGGCAGTGGGCACTAATATGAATGATTAATTAATAGGTTTAAAAGTTTCCAAATATGCCTATTCTTGGAAGAATTCAGTCGCCATCGAGTTAGATCAGGATGTACTTAGATAAGATAAATATTACAAAAAGACCGTCAAAACTGTTTTCCCTAAACAAAAATTGTAATAACGCTATATTTCTAAAATAGATATAAGTGAAATATAGTAGATTCAGTTTACACTTCCATATACGTTGCTTTTTTACATGAGATATTATTCAACTTATCCATCAGATGCAGCTGTTTTGTGGTTGGCAGGTAAGTAAATATTGCTATTTGGTATTAGAATAATATGAAATTATTTTCAAAATTGTTCCTTATCCTAATAAAACCACTGTGTAGAACGAAATACAAGATATACTAGAATCATTCACAGAATCGATAAGAAATCATGAATATAAATTTAATAAGATTACGTGGGTTCAGGGGGCAGATCCCCCCTGAAGAAATGTATTTTTTAATCTGAAATTTTACAAGAATAAGAAGTTCATAAGAATTTCAGAATATCATTGCATAAACTGTGTTTAATTTAACGCTTCTAATTTCTGAAACCTCCGAAGTATTTTATATGCCTATAAATATGTAAGTAATATAAAAAAATTAAATTGCGGATTGTAAGATGCTAAAAAATATGAAAAGTGAGATTGAATTTCAGGGCTGACGTTGAGGTTCCTGATCTGCAGATTTACTAAATATAGTTTTTATTTAAACAACTGTACATTTACAAAATTAATCTTTTTATTTTAAGCATGCACAGTGCATATATTGAAATGTTATTTAAATTTTCACGAATCATTGTTTTTTCATTTGGCGATAGGCTGTCTTTATCTTCCTAATTACAGCGATATCAACAACAACAACAACAAAAATATTATCTATAAAGAAAATTACCTATAACACTTAAAGGCTTATAAAAATTTAACAGTTTTTTACCACAGCATCGTCAGTTTTCGATGACCATGAATAGGAATATTCTTTATTTTACCCGTAGAAATTTCACTGTACAATATTCTTCATTGACTTCAAGAATACATCCACTGTTAAATTTCGCATCATAATACACAGAATTTTTACTTTAGATTTTATATATTTATTAATATATAAATATATTTAATATATATATTTAATATATATATATATATTTATTTATAAATATTGTATTTTATTTTAGTCTAAGATTTTTCTGTGTCTTCATCCAGATCTTGATTTGAATCCATGTCCGAAGAGTCTTCATATGCAATATGTTTTTCAGACTGACTCTCACTAGATTCTTATTAAGAATGTTTGTGTTTTCTCTTTTGTCTTGGTAATAAACGTGTTTTATTCTTAGCAAGAGTAGGTAAAACTACTTTTATATATTTTTTATCTACAACTACTTTATCGTAAATATAGTTAACTACAACTAGTCACTACTTTGCTACTTTCAGATTTTGTCAAAGGGTCAAATTTATACTAGAAATTGAAGACACGGAATGAACAATAAAGAAACCATTCGTCATATCTGCCAGGATACAATTAAATAAATGCGACATCACCGAGGATATTAAAATAAATTAAGAACGATAGCATAAAAGAAAATGTTTTATGTTTGTCTCCAAATTATTCTTTTATACGCATTAGAAATTTCGTAGCAAACTTAAGTAATATATTATGCTTTAGAAAATTACAGAAAAACAAACTCTAGATGTAAAAAAAAAAAAAAAAAAAAAAGTTTGAAAAACAAGAAACCCAACTTTAAAACATGAAGACTTAATAATGAGTAGACAGGTGTTGCCATCAACTAAATTAATTCCTTTGATAAGTTAATACTTGATTCTTGAAGCAAGTGTCGATTGAAAAATTCTGCAGACTTCATGCAATGTGTTACAAACTACTACAGTTGAGAGTCAGAAATTGGTGAGCAGAACAACTTTTTCACAGAAGAAGCAAGTTTCGGCGAAGCGATTTGCCCCTGATGCAGCGTTAAATTTACCAATGATCTGACTACAAACTACTGATTTTTTTTTTTTTTTTTTTTTTTTTTACTGCGCTAGTCGCTACGATATGTGTTCTAAAATGGAGCGTGCTACATTACAATCTACTGTAAAAACTAGCGAACAATGTTGTTTCGATACATGTAGTGCGCTACTTAAAATCCCTTGGTTCAATTTTTTTTTTTCATTTTCTTTTCATGCTCAAGCTTTCGTTTCTGCTTGTGTTCTTCCTTGTTCTTTTTAACCTTGTTCTTTCTGTTTATACTATTTTATAATATTCTACGGGTGTATTTGCCTTTTTTTCAGGTTTTAAATTATTAGTAATGCAGATATCCAATAATTGACATTTATGAACCAGTAACTGACTTGTGGTGTCAGACACTGGAAAAACAACTTAAATTTTAATGATGTTTACTACAAGATAAATTAATTTTATTATTATAAATTTATAAACAGTTAAAATAACAGATTTCACCTTTCTTTAATATAACCAATGGCTGACACATCTGTCAGAGACTTGTGAAATGAAATTTCAGGAATCAATAACTGGCACCCCCCTTCCCATTAAGCGCTAAATTAAATAATTATAAACCCCAAAATCATGACCCTAACGTATCATATGCATCTTTAAGCTACTTTCTACATGTATAACTTTAAGAAAAAAATTAAGATGTTGCATTGCAAATATATTAAAAAACACTTCCTTAATTTTAGAAATAAGATGGTCGATTCAAAATGGTATGTTTTGTATTCCCAAAAGTTCCTTCTTCATTGAATATGTTCTTGGCCTTCTTGTGGTCAATAAATTAACTCCAAAATAAAAATAATAATTTACCACTAGATGACATTACTTCGCAGAATTTTATAACAAAATGCTTATTTGAGTCAGATTTATGCTGAAATGTTAGTTACTAGTTAGGTGACAATAATTGGGGGTTTCACCCTACACATTAACATTTGCTTTAGAATAGAAGTGCATTTTTACACAAAATCTAGCTGCACTAAAATTTTGTCATGTTCATTTACATCGGTTTACCTTAACATGTTTTATTGATAGAGGATCTTATATTTTATGTGTATGTGAAATCCAAAAGTTTCAGCTTTCGTTCCTATGAAGAAAAATTTTCACAATATCAACCAATGGTAAAAATAAATCATTCAGTGGACTATGATTTACTAAAAATCCCTAAGTAAACATTATAATTTTTTTTTATACTCAATTTAAAAATAATCCAACACTTTTTAATGAAATGGGAATAAATGTTGGTGTTTCAAAAACAGACAATTCTATTATTATCAGCTAATTGTTGTATTATGCAATCATTTATGTTACCTCTGTTTTAAAAATGTACAGGCTACAGATAATTTAAAAAAAATCCTAAAAGAATAAAACTTTTAAATATAAAAAAAGTTTATCTTAAGATTAAGCACGATGTATTAGATCACTAAAGGTAAAATATTGATGTATTAGATCACTAAAGGTAAAATATTGATGTATTAGATCACGAAGGGCAAAACATATATTATTTAAAAAGTCTTTATAATGTCTTTCTCTTTCTATTTAATGCTGTAGGTTATTATTCAGTCAATAACAAAATAATTCTTTTAATACCATTTATCCGATTAGAAATATACGTTAACATGGATTAAACTTGATTATATATCAATAATAATGTTCAACTGCATTTAACTACATGAAAATTTTGTTATTCGTTTAATATTATTCTTTATTATTAAATAGAATTTAGAAATCTAATAATAAAATCTATAAAACGATAAATAGTTTTTTAACTTAGGTAAGTCGAACTCTAAATAAATTAAAATCGAAAGCATTAAAAACGAAGTATTTTTTAAATGTATACTTATGTTTCAATATAAGTGTAATATTTGTATCTAAAAAGTAAAGAAAAAAATAAATTCTTGCTGATTTCCCTTTTAACATATGCTTTGGCAACTACACAATAAAATCAATATTTCGTCTTTTCTTCATTTTGCTAAAAATATCTGAAACCAGCTTTAAAGCACGACAAGCCGTCGCCAAGATAAAAAATATCGACCTTTGGCAACATCTGCATCCTAATAAAGGAGAAACAAAACAAAATGTTATTATAAAAATTCATAGTTATATCGCTGTATTATACATAAAACTAAGCCCAAATAATAAATAATAATCCCCTAGACTAATTTTTTTCTTTTGTTTTTGAGAAATATATTATTAATTTTTTCATGCTTCCTAAGTTTTTTTTTTCAATTTTTTTAATTAATTGTCTCCGTCTGCAAAGAAAAAAAAATCACAAGCATTAAAAAAGAAAATTAAACGATGTTCTAAAATAGTTTATCGTTTCATTTTTTCTTTAAATGTTTATTTGATGATTAAAAAAAATAGCTGCAATTTGTGAACGTTATTTTGTGTCTGTTTTAAATTAATCCTTGTTTTTCTTTTTCAAAAAAAAAAAAAAAAAAAAAAAAGGAAAAAAAAAAAGAAAAAAAAAAGAAAAAAAAAAGAAAATTGCATTCTCGTAAAACAATATATCATAGTTGCCAACCTCCCGATTTTTTGTATACCAGAAAAATCATACAGAAATTTTCGCTTTATTAAATAGCAGAAATTGCACGATTAAATAAAACAAATATTTCTTCATAAAAATACTGGTATGAAAAAAAAATCGGGAGGTTGGCAACTATGATATATACTTAAATTTATACTTTGGTAAATCTAAGAGACAAATTTACATTGTATCTTATAATAAAATCTGTATAACAAATGAATTAGGAATAGGAAATAACTGATTCGAATTACTTAAATATTTATTAAAGTATTCAAAGTAATTCACAAAACTAATCTTATCGTTATCAGGTGACGTTAAAGTAATTTAAAAGTAATTTAAAAATATAAAAGGCCTCTTTCAGAACAGACTGCGCCCCCTGGCTGTGGAAGGTGGAACTATAGGAGTATATCTGGTTCTATGGGTCCGATTACGACGGGGTTTGGCTCATTCGACTTGATATGTATAGCGTTAAATATTTTAGTTGCACTTTCGACCGCCAAGATGCGCTTCCGATCTTGGGTTTTATGAGCCCGATTACGACGGGTTGTGCCTCATTACACTTGAGTTCGGTAGCCTTCCAGATGTCAGTCATATTCGTATAGAACAGATTATTAATCTCTCGAGCCCGGGCAACGCCGGTCGGGTTAGCTAGTATTTATATATTACTAGGGGGCTCAGCCCCCTACTCGCTAACGCTCGCTTACCACCCGTGAATTGCGAAGCAATTCACATTGAGACCGCTACGCGGTCCTAGCTCGCTTCGCTCGCTCGCCCCTTTTTATTTTTGCAGTAATTCTAGCCGGAATAAGTACTACCATAAATCATTTGAACATATGAAATTGACAATTTTTTTAATGTAAAAAATTAATTGAATTAATTTCGTTCGGCATTTTAGTATTCTAATTGATTATAGATTTCTGCAACAGATGGCAGCAGGCGCAACCTAGACAGTTGATATTTTTACTTCTCTCCGATTTTTCATGTGTGTGAAATTCATAAATAAATTCTAAATAAGAGTTAAGAATTCATTTGAAATTAGCAATATTACTCATAATTAATATGAGGAATAATCTCAGACCCGTTGGATTACGTACATGTTATTTTATTTTTAATATTTGCTATCTCGATTTTCACTGCCCTGACACTGACCGCCATATTGGAGGTGGAGCTAATCTATCTAAAACAATCTAGTGTTTTCTTTGGTCTGAGCTCTGGAAACTACGGTTGTTGAAAACAATAAGCTAGAAATTCAGTCCTCTTTCCGCGCCACGTAAGACAAATATATATATAGATGATACTTAACCACTCTCTCATCCCTCTATTTCAAAAGGATAAAAACATTTACTTTTCATAGATATTTTGATTATTTTAATGTACTTTAAAGTCTATTTTTCCTTCTTCTCTAATTGGTTTTGATTCAAAAGTATTTATGTGTGTTATACAGGATCCGAAATGTAAGTTATTGTAGCAATTTTTATTGTTTCAATTATATTATTATTTTATTATTTATTATATAGCGCTTATAATACGATTAGAATTTTCTTACGTATGTTTTTCTTTATTCTTCACATATTATATGTCAAGATTGCTATCAAGTTATGGTGCTCCACATAACATTTCCAGTAGAACTACATAAAAAGTTGCTATATAAAGCTATGTGTCTGGTCTTTTATAACACAAAAGTGGATTCAACCGGGTTTCCCCGGTTGAAAGCCAGGAATGAAAATCATTGTTTTTCATTGAGCCTCAGACTTTTAAAATTTTGAAAATTAGAGTAGTTATTAATTAAAAACTGATCAAAGATCACAAATAAAAAAGTCATTCTTTCGAAGCTAGCTATATTTTCTAAGCTAGCGAAAAATCTGAAAGATTTTTCACATTAGAAATATATATATATATATTTTTTAAATTGCCAACGAACAACACCAAAAATAATTTTTATATTAAAAATATCCATTATGCATTCAAGTAGTGTTCTGATATTTTCTAAAAACCAAACTTTCGTATTACCCGCATGCCAGGAATTAATAAAAGAAAAAAATCGATGGCTACTTACGTACAGCTTCTTGATTCTGATTATTTAAATGGTTTAAGCGCGTATTTCGTTTAGATGTCTGTTAAATTTGTGTTTTATCTAAGCTGGCTTCTTTCTTTATTTATATGTTAATGAAGACATAACTAGAGTAGACACAACTAGACATAACTAGACTTTACTAATGAAGACATAACTTTAATTAATTTCACTGTGGAATAATAGAAGTGAATTAAGGCTGAGATGTTTATATTGTTTTAATCTGTCGTCAATTGCGCTGCACGCGATTGAGACAGTTTTTTAAGAGAAAATTAATGCTTGAAAATAATTTTTAAAACCAAACAAAAATCAGTAAATCGAGATACGACTTTTGATTAATTAATAAATAATTTACGTTTGCAATAAGCTTAGAATGCTTATGTCATTTTGAAATCAAGAAAAGTTTTTTGATGGTCCTTTTTTTTATATGTTTTTTTTTTTCTAAAGCATATCGATTCCTGGACAGCCGCAACATGACAAGTGAATGAGGATATGTGAATTTTGAAATTACTTGGAGAGAGTAACCATTATTTGATAAACAATTTGTGTGAATATGTTATCTGTATGGGATTTCATTATGGGATTCATTCAGGAATCATTCATATGATGAAATATATAACAGAAAATACTAAAAGTATTCCAAAAGAAATAAGTAGATAACTTCTGATTTTCTATGTCCCTATAGGGTAAAATTATCTTTATTCTGATATGTACGGCATATTTGACAGATTTGTATTTAACTGATTTCATTTTTATTTCATCGTTTTATGTAAGGTACTCGTAACATCATCGTACATTTTGCATGTATTTTAATTTATTTTTGAGATATTAACATCAAAATTTGTAACAACTACGATTCTGTTACGAGCGCTTTATATAGTGAAATTAAATTAATATAATTGAAATACATTATATTTGGCTTAATAAATATCTACACTGTAAAAAATGACCAATCTTTCTTATTTTATGAAAATATGCTATAAGCACGAACGAAATATATTATAATCTTCTGAGTTATCCGAAATTTTTAATAGCATGCTACATTGTCTTTTGAATCCCCAGAAATGAATACATTTTCAAAATCTAAAGAATAATTTATAAAAACAAATTATTTTTAGCTGCCCGAATTTTTCAGAAACGTTTCCGAAGGATTTTTATAGTGTATTAATTAGTATCCTCCGCCTGGAATACCTGTTTTTCGAATGCTATCAATTCTGAAGTAAACATTTTCATGCTCAAAAAAAATGTTTAACAGAGAAACATGCAAAATTAACAGCGTTAACAATAACATTAAAATTAAGATTATTTATTTACTCTTTCATGTATAAATTAACTTATGCGGCTGAAAACGTGTACTTGAGAATAGATAACGTTCGAAAAACAGGTATTCCAGCCTGAGGACACTAATTAATACACTATAAAAACCCTTCCGAAACGTTTCTGAAAAATTCGGGCAGCTAAAAATAATTTGTTTTTATAAATTATTCTTTAAATTTTGAAAATGTATTCGTTTCTGGGGATTTAAAAGAAATTGTAACACGCTATTCGGAATTTCGGATAACTCAGAAGATTATATTATATTTTCGTTCGTGGTTATAGCATATTTTCATAAAATAAGAAACATTGGTCATTTTTTACAGTGTAGTTCCGATTTTAACACCATTAAACAATTTTCAAACAAAAATCAATCATGAAGGCAATAAATTTAAATCTAAGTTATACTAAATCAATCAAAATATTTTACGAAAATGAAAAATAAATTTGACGCTACAGCGGTGCGAAAACTCAAAAATCATCTTTATATTTTCTTTAAAAGGAAAACGGTTTGTTACATTTTTGAATAGCAATTTCATACTGTTGATTAAATTTTCAGCTTTGGGTTTTTCCTTAAAAACATTAAAGCATTAATTATCAAGCCTATTCCTCTCATGATGTAAAATTTGTTTCAAATCAGGCAATGGACATCCTTTTAAAATAAAAACTTACACTGTATTTTTTTAAACAAATCTAACATTATATTACAAAATTTCGTGTTACGTCAACACAAATAAAAAAATAAATAAAAACGCTTTCAGAGTTAATGAGAAAAAGTCGGACAGAAAAGAAAAATCAACAGTAAAACCGTAATTAATTAAAGTACAAAGTCAATAGTATGCAGTTGACTGCACAATATATGGTTCTAAGTTGACGAATCTTTAATAAGATATTTAGTAAAAATTTACTTATCTACTTATTAATGGGCATGATATCATTCAACGTATATATTGTAATGTACCTTTTAATGATGGAACTATTTTAATTATTTAGGCACCATGACTGAAAAATACAGTTTTCACAATACCCGTTCGATACTTTAATTAACTAAAATTAAATCAAGCCAAACGCAATATTTATTATTATGTAAAAACTACGAAAGATTGCAAATTAGGAAATGAACATAAGGCTCATTTTCTATGGTAGAAAAAAATAATAAATTCCTAACTTTCAAGTTAATATTTCTATAAATGACGTGAGATACATGTTTTATCAATTATAAACCATTAGAAGAATGGAGAAAATATATTTTTTTTATGTTATCTAAATTGGTATTGTTTTTATACACTACATAAAGCAATGACGGTTTGGATGTTATAATGCCATAGGTATGCATCAAGCGAAAATAGGAAATTCAAACAATTTCGGTATCATTTTTGAGACGAGGAGACGTTTCACCTGTCCATGCATTAACATATTTATTCTATAATATCCATTAAAATGTAATACTACACAGTTATATATTGTTCCACTGTGTACTAGCGTTTCATGTTGCTCTTTGTAATAAGGCAATTTAATGTAAAAAAAAAAAAATGTTATCTTCTTTTTCTTTCCGCTTTGGAAGAGTTAAATCCTTGATATTAAGTAGAGAAATAGGGCAGCATTTGTGAAATAATCCATTTCAAATACCACAAACATTTAAAGAGAAGCTATATAATATGTAACAGAGTTAACTGAGTAATGTTTAGGAACAATACATAACTTTGTTTTTGTACATTCTATTTGAAACAACACTCACAATTGAAAAGATCATTTAACACTCTGAAAAAAAAATCATCATTAAACAGCGTATCATTTAGAGGTACAAATTTAATTTCGTTTTAAAAGTGGGTTGGTTGCACTGTGTACCACTCCTCCCCCCAATATGATTTATTCAAATAATTATTTGTTACCACTTCTTTGTTAATAATTAAAATTTTTGATCGCGCATATTAACAATAAGTGTGCCAGAATAAAATATGAAGACCTCATATCCTTCCTAGGACTTATTCATTTGATGAATTAAAGAAGCGAACTGACAGAAAATTATATTTACAAGAGACGTGACTATCGAGTAATTTTAAAACATTTCATACTGTGTTATAAATTATTTTCTGTCAGTTTCAATTTATTTTCACATCATAAGAAGTGACATTATAGGAGACAACAGTGCGAGAGTCTTTTCAAATTTAGATTATACATTGCACGTTAGATCATACGTTAAATTATACGTCTAGAGAATACGTTAAATTTAGTTAACTTTATTGTGAAACCACAGAACTCGTGAATTTTTGTAAGATATAACGAGATTCCTCAAAATTTTATTTATAATTAGTATTCATCTAATCTTGTTTCTGATACCTGGCAGCCACACAGCTAATATACCAATGAGATAATAATGTCAGACGTCTAACCCAATTATTTCACCCATGAGATTATTTATCCATTATTTCCCCATAGCATGATCATCCGGAAAATAAAAAATAATAATAACTTGAAATTATTTCATGTTTTCAAAACATCTAAAATTTTAAATAGATCAAAAATACAATATTATGAAAATGCAGTGAATTTTAAAAAGGTGCAAATAAGCTCTAAAACTTAAATCTTAATTTTCAAATTCTAGTTACTTTTTAAAATTATTAAAATACTATCTTATTCCATGTTTATTTTAAAACAGGACATAATTACTAGAAAATCTAAAGTAAATGAATGAACCTGCTAATTATACATTCGCACGTCATTAATCCATTTTACTAGCGTTTTTATAGAGTTAGGCAGATAAACTTATTATAACTCTAATGTCTCGATAAATAAGAATCTTATAAGTATTTATTAATACATTTATATTTATAATATATTTAGAAAGAGTTTTTGTTCTGAATTTTTTGCACATGACTGGTGCATTTATTAAAAAATAAACAATGTTTGCTAAGAAATACAGGAAAGAAAGAAATGTTAATTTAAAAATAAACATAAAATATATCTGAAACGTGAAGCATAAACTACAGTGTATTCAAATCCCTTCACTTTCTCAATAAATTTGTTTAGACAGGGGTGTTGGAATACGAGACTTATAACATCTAACTTTTGACAGATTGCTTTCTTATTTTCGTTGGAAATTGAAAATTCTCTTAAAATAAAATTCTAAATAAACTTTACATAAAAAATGCATTTTACATAATATAAAATACCATTCAAACGTATTATATTTCAAAGAAAATTTGGCGAAAACGACATTTGAAATAATGTTTGAACATTGAATATTCGATGATCGATGTATACATTTCTGCTTTGAAAACTTCATTTTTTAAATATCAACCTTGATTTGAATTATTTTCTATAAGTTTTACTGATATTACCTTATATAATACATTACAATTCTCTAAAATAAAAATCATCTACTATCGAATCCCGCCTTAATCGGAAAAATTCCATGATTTCGGCAAAAGGAATACAAAAATATGCTACCTTTTAAGACAGGATATTTTAAAATCTAATGCTAAGAAATACAAGAAAGATAAAAATGGTAATTTAAAAATAAACATAAAATATATCTGAAAAATGAAGCAGAAACTACTGTTTATTCAAATCCCTTCACTTTCTCAATAAATTTGTTTTGACAGGGGTATTACAATACGAGACTTATAACATTTGCCTTATGTCAGATTGCTTTCTTATTTTCACTGGAAAATGAAAATTATCTTAAAAATAAAATTTTCGAAAAGTTTACATAAGAAATATATTTTACATAATATAAAATACCAGTCAAACGTATTATATTTCAAAGAAAATTTAACGAAAACGACATTTGAAATAATGTTTGAACATTGAATATTCGATGATCGATGTATACTAAACATTTCTGCTTTTAAAATTTCATTTTTTAAACATCAACCTTGATTTGCATTAGTTTTCTAGAAGTTTTACTGATATTACTTTACATAATACAATAAATGTCTCTAAAAAGGAAAATATCTACTATAGAATTCTGCTTTAAACTGAAATTTCTAGGATTCCTTCAAAAGGAATACGAAAATATTCTACCTTTTAAGACAGCATAAAATGGCATTTCTACTGGTCTCTTGTAATTATGTCTGAGCAGAGTTTTTGTATAAAATTTCAAGAACACCATTATTTTAAAAATTTTACTCATAAACCATAAGTCCATGTTCATGTTCAAGAAAAATGACACATTATACATTAATAGAAAACATATGCAGATACATAAAATATATGTAAGAGGGCAATAGTAGGTTAATGAAAAATAGAAGATTCTCTATAGTTTAAAAATAAATCTGTTCAGCTGAAGTACTTATATCTAACAAGCAGATGTTCAGTTGCATTTCGTAATTTCTCATTTGAATGTAATTGGTGCACAACGGAGTTTAACTACTTCAAATGAAGAAAACAATAATTGCAATTTAAAATTGATTTTTGATACTTTTTTAAAAAGAAACCTACTTAAGACACTCTCTAATATAATTTTTGTAATGGTTATAAAAACAAATAACGTAATAAAATAAAATAACTCATACGTTGTCACAACATCTTTAAAAGGCTGATCATTAGAAAAATGTTTACTAAGTTTAGCATATTTCTTATTGAAGAATTTTTATTTTTGGTCATGATTTTTATAATGTTGATAAGAAATCTTCTTCAATTACAGGGTGTGGAAAAATTTTTGGATGGTTATATCAGGACGAGATTTTGCAGAAAGTACTCAAGACATTTCCCAAAAACAATTTTCTGTATAAAATTTAGAGTTTCAGCAAGACTTTGCACCAGCCCAACGCGCGCGCAAGACTCTTGACTGACTTAGGGTGGATAATATTGATTTCATTTCTCAGGATGAATGGCCTGTTAAATCGTGAGACGTCAATCCAATGAATTTTTTCATTCAGGAAAATTTGAAGGCAAAGGACTTTACAACTTTCCACCGAAGTTTGGGTGGTCTGAAAGCAAAATTGATTAAGAAATGGACCAATCTTCCCGGTGAGATACCGCAGTCAAAGGTTTCCCAAAATGGCTAAGGGAACATCAAAGAAAAAGGTGGATACTTTGAGATCTAATTTGATTTTCCATTTATATTATGTGAAATTTAATATATATGTTAGTGAATTGTTGACATTTACAATTTTCTCGAAAATATTGTATTTTATGTACATTCAAAATTTTTTTCGCCGCCCTGAACGAAATAAAGTTTTATTATAAACTGCACTCAGAAAAAGAAACTGATTAAAACTACAAAACCCATTTTTGAGTACATTTTGGTTGTTTTAGCAAAATTCAAGTAAAATTGAACCATTTTACTTCAATTAACAAAACATTTTTGCTGACGATACAAAATATTTTTTTTGGAATTGCAAAAAAAAAGAAAAAAAATTGTTGATTCAAACCAAATTTTTATTGGACTATATTTAAACAAAAAATTATTTAAATATAGGTCAATGGAAATTTTGTTTGAATCAACAAAATCTTTTTTTTGTTAAAAACCATTTTTTTTTTTGCAATTCCAAAAAAATTTTTGTATCGCCAGCAAAAAATGTTTTGTTAATTGAAGTAAAATGGTTCAATTGTACTTGAATTTTGCTAAAACAACCAAAATGTACTCAACAAAAATGTTTTGTAGTTTTAATCAATTTCTTTTACTGAGTGTGTTATAACACAGACTAAAATTTTACTTCAAAATCATAGCTGGCCGATTTCCCAAATATTCCCAGATATTTCCCAAATACCTCATCTTGTCCAATTTTCACAAGTTTCGGGAGAACTAAAAATCTTAAATGAGATACAATAACCGTATTTTAATGAAGAATATTCTTAAAAAATCAGTGGCTCGTACCAAAAAAAAAAGTTTCCCGTGAATTCTGATTTTTTACCGCTGAAAAAGTACTCATGTAGTTAATGGAAATCATTCGTAATTTGTTGTCGTTCTACAACTGTAAAGGAAATTATTCGTAATTTGTTGTCGTTCTAAAACTGTACGTCTTTGCATGATTTGTTCTAGGTTCTAATAAATGAAAATATTTGACGTCGCATTCTATTAAATGAGTGTGAAAAAATATATACACAGTCCTTTTTTTGTTATTTATCTTATTTACATTATAATGAGTAACATCTTGCAAAAAAAAGTTATTTTGTATCCGGATATTTTGAAAAACATTTATGAAGCTGGATTTGTATTGTAGAGTTTAAATCTGATGTTAATTTCAATTTTGTTTTTATTAATCATCATTTCAAAATATATATTTTTCTTAAAAGCACAGTGTGTTTAAAAATATAAATTAAACGGCATAAACGTTTTTACACAATTAACTTTCTTTCAAATTAGATTACGCATGTACCTTTTGCATGTATACATATTTTACTAAAAATTAAGTCTAATATATATATATATATATATATATATATATATATATATATATATATATATATATATATTTCTGAAATAGATTAAATAGTTTTATATTTTAAGGTAGAATGTTTACTCCTATTCTTAAAAAAAAAAGAAACATTGCCTAAAGTTTAATCCATGCATTTTTGTGTACACATTGGATTAGTTCATAAAAAGTATTTTAAAACTTTTTTATATTAAATAAACATCAAGAAAATTAAATGCATTTCACATGCGAAATATAATTTACCTAATAACTAAACAAAACACAATAAGTCTCAAGTATTTAATTATATTAAATTTATAAATTAAAATCACTTTTATAATTAAAAGTATTTACATAGTTTTGTTTAAAATGCTAAAATAAGTTTTTTTAAAATAATTTTTCACTAGTATATTGTTTATCTATATTAGTACAAAGTCCTAATTTAAAGATTTTTAAAATCTTAATTAAGTATGCTTTCCATTAAACTGTTTCTCAGTACATAGATTAATTGTTATTCTGTAATATGGATATTTATATTTATTTGACTATTGCATTAAACAACTGTTTTCATAAAAATAAACTTCAAGTTAATATTTATTAAATCATATTTGTATGCGCATTAGCTTAATAGGTTATTAATAGATAATGCAGTAGAAAATCACACCATTCACAGATTTCTGCTGTAAGGTTTCTTCAGTCGTTGCAAGATAATTTTTAAAATATTATAAACATATTATTTCTTTTAAAAAGTAAAAAAATATAGGTTATCAATTAATATGGTTTAATTACTTTTTTTAGAATAAATATTTAAATACCAATTTTAATTCCCTTATGTAATTTAGTAAGATAGCTTCCATGCGCATTCGTTTTGATGTCCTCCAGCTAATAATTTAAATAAAATCGACCCATCCACTGGAAAGAAACAAACAAAAAAGTCTGATAATTTTATTATTGGTACTTCATATTTTTATATGAATACAATTTCGTAATCAGTAAGATGGTTCCTTACTGGATATCTGATCGAGCAAAGATGCTAAAATATGAATGCATATATAAGAGATTAGCGACATATACTCAGACAGTATGCTCAGAATGGTATTTTTGTTCAAAAATGGCGAACACACATTCTAGAATTTGGCAGTACTCGCCTGGACAAGTTCGATTGGAGGAGGGCGACAAGTTAACAAACATAGTAGTTAGCACTATGTTACTGATACAATAAGGATTTAATCAATTTACAGCAATACAATGTTTTGACCAAGCGAAAAGTTTTCTTAAAAGGTTAATCTCAAACATGGTCATTTATCGTATTTTCTCTAAATTAAACTGATATATTTTGGCTGATAAAATTGTAGTCAACTTTAAATGATCGGAAAAAGGTTAAGGCACGAAAAAAACCCTACTGTCCCAATAACTAAATCTACACTGTGAAAAAAAAATAAATGATCCTTCATCTAGCAAAAAATGTTCTTACTGTGTATTAATTAGTTTTTTTCAACCCAGTATCAAAGCGATAAATCTTTTCTTTCAATGATATCAAATCTCCAGTAAGAAGTTTCAGCGACATCATAAAAAAAAAAAAAAGGATATTTTGTGATGATGCCGGAATGAAAAAATCGATTTATACACCATAAAAACTGTGCAGAAATGTTTCGAATAATACTGGTTCTAAAAGAAACTTTTCGTTCAGAAATGCTCTCGGAAATAAATCTCGGAAATTAATCTTTTCTGAGGTTTCCAAAAATGTAGGGACGTTTTTCGGAATCGTGGGGTACACTAAAGAGGTTATTATAATATATCCTTTTAAAACGTCTTGATATATCAAGGAACATTTCTCTTTTCGCAGTGTAGCACCGATTCCGTGATAGGTAATAGATACCTTATTCGATATCCCATCTTGCAAAAAAGGTTGAACTAAGGTGACAGTATAAGAGAGTGGAGACAGTCACAATGTAACATAGGCAAAGCGTAACATAGGCACAGACTGCAATTTTTGTCCAACAGTGACAATGCCACATTCTGGAACTTGGCGGTACACGTCTGGAGAAGTTCGAGCAGACGGGGGTGAAAAGTTAACAAATAGTATAATGGCAGGATTGCCCACCTGCTTGGCGATTCATTTTAGTACGCATTTTGGTCGACCAATCAAATGTTATTCCCTGTTTGTCGCCACTCTCTTTTAGGAGCAATCTATAGCTATACTGGTTTCATTGCCAGAATCCATATTAGTTTATGACGAAAGATTTGAGTGAAAATTAACAGCGCGAAAATACTTCGTGAGCGCAAATATCACTCAAGATTCAGAAGCAAATAATATTAACAGCTCAAAATCTTAGTGTTGCGCAGCGATCCTAAATACTCTAAGAAAGGGGTCGTAAATCTCGCATCCTGTAGCAGCATTGTGCCAACTATACA
Source organism: Maratus michaelseni (assembly GCA_963931845.1). Classification (NCBI taxonomy): domain Eukaryota; kingdom Metazoa; phylum Arthropoda; class Arachnida; order Araneae; family Salticidae; genus Maratus; species Maratus michaelseni. The sequence continues at coordinate 198,152,650 of OZ007593.1, read as the reverse complement.
AGTTTTTGCTTATATCAAAACCTTTGAAAATTTATTCGTAAATTTTTTTCACTCATGGAAAAATACAGTATGTGCTATAAAATTCGCTGAGATGGAAGTGTAAAAGTCTGCAAAATATTTCAGTTTTAAACCGGTTTCTTTTTTAGAAAAAGCACATTGCGAAAAAGCGCAAAGTTTTCCGTTTGAGGCTGTTTTATATTGGACAGTACTTTCGTTTTTAATTTATAAGCTTTGGTGTAATCATGGTAAATGTTCTCAGCATAAAATGTTCTTTTAAAAAATATGGTTTAAAAGAAATTTTAATACATTCGTAAGCTCGCAGAAAGAAATATTTCTTGAAAATATATCTTGATTTTATTTTATTTTGCCTATCTAATCAATTAATTAAAAAAAAAAGAAAATGCGTTGTATAAATAAACGTTAATGTCAGATGGATAGCTGAATTTGAATTTACTGTCATTCTTTTATTCTTTCTGTACGCACGAGTTGAAAAGAAGCTTTGATACCTATTACACTAAACAAATTTACGACAATATCCAATTAACATTGATGTATTTTGTTTTGTATATGTATATGTACTGTGCACGCTTTCACAAATCTATAAATAAAGTGATTAAATGATTGCAATGCATCTTCCTTATATTAAACAATTGAAGACTTTTGTAAGAGCATGATTTTTGGCATGCAGGCTTGGGAAGATATGTTGCAAAGTTTTAAAATATTATTTTTCCTGTTAGCCAATGATGTACGTAACAGGTTTCTGTTTTTAAATTCATATAGCAATTTATTTTTTTTTATTCGTAAAATTTTAAATGATACAACGAAAATCGATTTGATGTTAAATAAGTAAACTCAAATAGAAAAAGACACATTTTATATGGAATAGAAGCGTTTTCTTTTTAATCATCCTATTAAAGCAATATTAATGATTTTTAAAAATTTATATTACTCTGAAAGAAAGAAGAAACGTTTAAATACAATATACTTTAAATGGAGTATAAAGATTCTCGAGCCATCATTTATTTCCATGGTCCACGATAATTGATGATATTATGATTACTGGAATTTGTTTTAGAAGTCGGTTGGTTTTTGAAGTAAGACATAATGAGCAGATTATCTTTATTTACTAAGAGAAAGCAAAAGTGCTTCTCCATTAAATTAGTGACCAGCGGGGACGACCGAGCAATGCTCGGTCAACATTAACTTTGTGTTCAACTGAGCAGTTGAATCATGTATCTCGACTCTTTTTTGGAATTTCTAGAAAATTCCTTCAGATTCTAAAAGCCAAATGACGCCAAAAGACGCCAAATGTCACCAAGTTTAGCGGCATTCGTTCATTTAGCACAAAGCATGCGTTGAGAAAGATCTATATACCCTGATTGGGTAATTTTTTTTTCGAGAAAGTTCCTTGGACTCTGATTGGTTGAATTATGTATCTCGGCTCCTATTGGGAATTTCTAGCAAATTCCTTCAAATTCTGAAAGCCAATTTTTGAAAGCCAAAGCCGGTGCATAACGGTGCATAACTACGTAAAATGAAAATATATATATATATTTGCAATTTAAAATTAATTTTTGATACATTTGTTTTATAAGAAACCTGCTTAAAATAACGTAATAAAATAAAATAACTCATGCGTTGCCACAACATCTTTAAAAGGCTGATCATTAGAAAATTTTTTACTAAGTTTAGCATATTTCTTATTGAAGAATTTGAAATTTATTTTTGATCATGATTTGTGTAATGTTGGTAAGAAATCTCCTTCAATTACAGGGTGTGGAAAAAGTTTTGGATGGTTATAACAGGACAAGATATTGCAGGAAGTACTCAAGCCTTTTTCCCAAAATCACTTTTCTGTATAAAATTAGGATTTTCAGCAAGACTTTGCACCAGCCTATCGCACGCGCAAAACTCCTGACTGGCTTAAGGCGGATAATATTGACTTAATTTCTCCGGATAAATAGCCTGCTAACTCGTCAGACGTCAATCCAATAGATTTTTTTTCGTTTAGGAAATTTTGAAGGCAAAGGTCTTGGCAACTTTCCATCGAAGTTTGGGTTGTCTAAAATCAAAATTTATTAAGAAATGTATCAATCTTCCAGATGAGATACTTCGTATCGCAGTCAATGATTTCCCAAAACGGCTAAGGGAACATCAAAGAAAAAGGTGGAAACTTTGAGATCTAATCTGATTTTCCATTTATATGATGTGGAATTTAATATATTTTTAATAAATTGTTGACATTTACGGTTTTCTCGAAAATAATGTATTTTATGTACATTCAAACTTTTTTCGCCACCCTGAACGAAATCAAATTTTATTGTAAACTCTTATAACACAGACTAAAATTTTGCTTCAAAATCATAACTAGCCGACAAATAATTATATTTCCCAAGTTCCTCATTATGTCCAATTTCGGGGTAAATAAAAATCTTAAGTGAGATAAAATAACTGTATTTTAATGAACAATATTCTTAAAAAATCAGTGCCTCGTACAAAAAAAAAAAATTAAAAAAATCGCATTCTATGAAATGAATGTGAAAAAATATATGCACAGTCCTGTTGTATATTTATCTTATTTATATTATTGTCAGTAAAATCTTGTCAAATAAAAGTTATTTTTTATCCGGATAGTTAGAAAAACTTTTATGAAACTGGATTTGTATTGTAGAGTTTAAATTTGATGCTAATTTCTATTTTGTTTTTATTAAACACTAATTGAAAATATTTTTTTTTCTTAAAAGCACAGTGTGTTTAAAATTATAAATTAAACGGCATAAACGTTTTTATCCAAAGAGCTTTCTTTCAAATTAGATTACGCATGTACCTTTTACATGTAAACATATTTTCCTAAAAATTAAGTCTAGTAATAAAAAAAATAGAAATATTTCTGAAATAGATTAAATAGTTTTATAATTTAAAGTAGAATGCTTATACTTATTCTTAAAAATAAGAAACATTGCCTAAAATATGAACCATGCAATTTTGTGTATCCATTGAGTTATTTCATAAAAAAATATTTTTAAAACTTTTTTCTATTAAATAAACATCAGGAAAATTAAATGCATTTGACTTACGAATCAAAATTTACCCTACAACTAAACAAAACATAATGAATTCCAAATATTTAATTCTATTAAATTTATGTAATTGAAATCACTTTTATAATTAAAAGTATTTATAGTTTTGTTTAAAATGCTAATATATATATATATATATATATATATATATATATATATATATATATATATATATATATATATATATATATATATATATATATATATGTATATATATATATATTAATTTAAAGAATTTTTTCAATAGTATATTTTTTTATCTATATTACCACCTAGTCATAATTTAAAGATCTTTTAAAATCTTAATTAAGTAAAATAAACTGTTTCTTGGTACATAAATTAATTGTTATTCTGTAATATGAATATTTATAATTATTTGACTATCGTAATATGTAACTCCTTTTATGAAAATAAACTTCTAGTTGATATTTATTAAAACATATTTGTATGTGCATTAGCTTACTAAGTTATTAGTAGATAATACAGTAGAAAATCATATAATTCACCCATTTCTGCAGCAAGGTTTCTTCAGTCGTTTCAAATATAATATAATAATAATAAAAATATAAAAATAAGATTAATTTTAATTTTTTTTTATTTAATATAAAATATATTTTTAAATATAATTTAAAATATAATTTATTTAAAAGATTATAAAAATGTTATTTATTTTAAAAAGTACACAATATAGGTTATCAGTTAATATAGTTCAATAAATTTACATTTTTTAATAATAAATATTTAAAAACCAATTGTAATTACTTTAATTTAGTAAGATAGTTTTTATGCGCATTCGTTGCGATTTCCCCCAGCTAATAATTTAAATAAAATCGACTCATCCACTGAAAAAAAGAAACAAAAATAATCTCATAATTTTGTGTTTGGTACTTCATATTTTTATATGAATACGATTTAGTAAGATGGTACCAGTAAGATGGTAATCAGTAAGATGATACCTTACTGGATATCCTATCGTGCAAAGACGCTAAAATATGAATGCATATATAAGAGATAGCATATAAAAAGTATGCTGAGACTGGTATTTTTGTCCAACAATGGCAAACACACATTCTACAATATGGCGGTGCTCGCCTGGACAAGTTCGATCGTTTTTTCAACCCAGTATCAAAGCGATAAATCTTTTCATTCAATCATATCTTCAAATCTCAAGTAAGAATTCTCAGCTACGTCGTCCAAAAAAAAAAAAAAAAAAAAAAAGATATTTCTTTCTGATGCCGGAATGAAAAAACCGATTTTGTACACCATAAAAACTGTGCAGAAACGGTTACAAAATACTGGTAATAAAAGAAGATTTTGGTTCAGAAATGCTTTCGGAAATAAATCTCAGAAATTTATTTGTTTCTGAAATTTCCATATATAAAAGAAGATTTTTCAGAATCGTGGGTACATTAAAGAGGTTATAATAATATATCCTCTTAAAACTTCTTAATATATCAAGGAACATTTCTCTTTTTCACAGTGTAGCAGCGATTCCGTGATTGGTAACAGGTACCTTATTCGATATCGTATCTTGCAAAAACGTTAAACAATAGGGTCCGTATAAGAGACTGGTGATATAGGCACATAGTAACATAGGCACAGACTGCATTTTTTGTCCAAAAGTGGCAAAGCCACGTTCTGGAGCTTGGCGTTACACGTCTGAAGAAGTTCTATAGCAGACGAGGACGAAAAGTTAACGAACAATATGTTTTCAACAATGGCAGGATTACCAACTTCCATGGCGATTCGTTTTAGTCCACATTTGTCTCGACCAATCAAATGTTATTTCCTGTATGTGGCCACTCTTTTTAGGAGCAACCTAGCTATACTGATTTCAATGCCAGAATACGTATTAATTTATGTCGAATGATTTGAGTGAAAATGAATAGCACGGAAAACTTCGGTAGCGTAAATATCACGCAAGATTCGGAAGCAAATAATATTAACTTCTCAAAATCTCAGTGGAGCTCAGAGATTCTATAAATAATCTCTAAGAATGGTGTCGTAAGTTAGCATCCTCGAGAAATATTGTGTCAACTAACCAGGTTTTTGTTTACATAAAAACTTCGAAAATTTATTCGTAAATAATTTCGCATGTCATTCATGCAAAAGTACAGTATGTGTTGTGAAACTCGTTGAGACGTAAGTGTCAGTCTGCAAAATATTTCAGTTTAAAACCGGATCCTTTTTTAGAAGATGCACATTTCGCAAAAACGTGAAATTTTTCGTTTGTGGCAATTTTGTATTTTACACTGTTTTCGTTTTTGCCGGATTTATTTTATAAGCTTTGGTGTAATCAAAGTAAATGTTCACAGCACAAAATAATCTTTTAAAAAATAGGGTTTAAAAGAAATTTTAATACACTTGCAAGCTAGCAGAAAGAAATATTTCTTGAAACTATATCTTTATTTTATTTTATTTTGCATATACTTTCAATTAATAAAAAGAGAAAATTGATTGTATTAAAAAAAAACGTTAATATCAGATGGATAGGTGAATCAGAATTTTCTGTCATTCTTTTGTTCTTTCTATACGTAAGAGTTGAAAAGAATATTTGATACCTATGACACTAAAAAAATTACGAAAATATCCAATTAATATGTATATATTTTGTTTTGTACAAGTATATGTACTGTGCAATCTTTCACAAATCTATAAATCAAGTGAATAAATGATTGCAATACATTTCCGTTATATTAAACAATTGAAGACTTAATTGTAGCATGCATTTTGGAATTTTTAGCATGCAGGCTTGGGAGGATATGTTAAAAGTTTTAAAGTTTTAAATTTTAAAAGAATATTTATTTTGTTAATGAGAGATTTACATAAGAGATTTCTTTTTTTATTAAATTCATATAACAATTTATTTTTGTATTCATAAGATTTTAGATTCTACAAAGGAAATAAATTTGATGTTACATAAGTAAACACAAATAGAAAAAGAAATATTTTATATGTAATAGAAGCGTTTCCTATTTAATCTTCTTATTATAGAAATATTCATGATTTTTTAAAAAAATTATATTACTCTGAAAAAAAAAGAAGATACGTTTAAATACAATATCAATTAAACGGAGTATAAAGATTCTCGAGCCATCATAGATTTCCATGGTCTACGATAATTGATGAGATTATGATTATTGGTATTTGTTTCGGAGAAGTCGGTTGGTTTTTCAAGTAAGACATAAGGAGCAGATTATCTTTATTTACTAAGAGAAAGCAAAAGTGCTTCTCCATTAAATTAGTGACCAGCGGGGACGACCGAGCAATGCTCGGTCAACATTTACTTTGTGTTCAACTCAGTCGTTGAATCATGTATCTCGACTCTTATTGGGAATTTCTAGAAAATTATCTTTATTTATTTAGATTATCTTTATTTAATGAGAGAAAGCAAAAGTGCTTCTCCATTACATTAGTGATGTAGAATGGGCATATGGCCAAACCATATTTGTGTTAATCAGCTGTGCTTTTTCAGTTCTTTTCCATAGTATTCTCTGGTTCTTTTTGTGGGTTTCATGTCTCATTAACCCGGGAGCAGTCGCATGGTGTATGACATACCCCAGGGTGCGTACGGTTTTTGCAACTGTCACCACTATTTTTTGAAAAGTAATCTACAATTTACATTATCATAGAATTTGTAACAATTGTCGCAGACTGAATAAGGTGACGATTATTAATTGTATTTATGGGTGACAATGTAAAAAACATTCATTATCTGGGTATGCGCGACTTCTCCCGAGTTAAATATCTCTTAAATTATCTTCATGTTTGTGAATGTGATCACTTCATTGTTGTCAAGGTCTTATGGTTTACTTAAATACGGTAAGGGTAACGTTAACATTCTAATTCGAATATTTTCATTAAATGTCGGTGAAGTACGATAGTTTTTTTTTCTAAATCAATGTGCTATGTACTTTAATTTCTAATATCGCGGGGATGGATTTTTTTTTTATTCCGAAAACAACCATGATAGATGGATAACATTGTTGTTCATCTATCTGCCAAGACCGTTTATTTAACGAACAGCTGAAGGTATCAAGTTGAAAATAATATCACATAAAACGATCAACGAATCCCGTGATTTTGTAAGAAATTCGAGCTTCTAACTGAATGCAATAAAATGTTACGGACAAAAAATTTATATATATTTTTTTCACACAATCACACTCTGAAAACCTATAGAGTACATTTTGTTCACCAAGAATCTTGAAATTGACAGGAAGGAAGACCTTAAAAAGGGTTAAATAAACGTAGTTAAAGAAATATATATCTTATAGAGAGAAAAGGGGGCAGGGGGAACCAAGATATAAGTCATCATAAAAACATCTGGTTACGATTTAATTGATAATTTTTTTAATGCAGCTTTACGATAAAACAATTACAAGAAGAATCTATGGATGAGTAGTAGGTTCATAATTTTTGCATTTTTGCCAATACACTAGGCACATATTAAGCTTTATGGTAGTATGACAGAACTCTACGGAACCCTCAATCTGCATGTTATTATTCGCACTTTTCCTTTTTTTTTTGAGATATCGCGTGGATGGTTTCGAAAGCCTAACAATTTTGTTCCTAAGAAAAAAAAGCAACAACATATAATTTACTTAAAAGTTATATGATGAAATATAATGGGGAAAAAAATTGCAAATACACTTTAATATACAGATGTAATTATTTTTAGTTGCATATTCTGCAAATGCAATCAAAAATTTTAATTTATTTTAACAATAAGCATTGTTATGTAGAATTCTTGTATCAAACAAATATTGTTTTTTTATATTGAGGTCCAATATTGTAACAAAAATGTAGTCATTAGAGATATATTCAATAAAATATCAATATACATTTAATATTGAATTAGAATTAGAAATATCTGCATTAAAATGCCACTAATAATATTTAAATGTTGGCTTTAAATTGCTAATGAAATGGCGAAATAATTATTGCCAATGCTGGTACAACATTAGTAAATCAGTGTACACGTGCAAGGCTTTCGGTCTGAATTCGTTGAAAATATTTGCTGATATGTTTTGTTTTCATTTATTTTTAATTAATTGCAACTTTTAATGAATTAACATGTTTTAACAAAATGTGAGGGTTATATGTCAAAACCATTTTCAAAGACCTTCCGTAAAATGCATCATTCATCGTCGTGCGTTTTGTATGTGCATAGAAAAATAATGCTGACATCAAAAGTAATATATATGATTATTCTAAACACAATTTTTTCCAACGTTTTCTGCTATTAATGGCGATAATGGTTAAGATGAAAAAATTACATTTAACAAAATATTATGCAACAATATATTATGTTGTAACTGGTGAGTTGTTCTGTTAAATAAATAAAAATATCTCATATAAAAAAAAAAAAAAAAAAAAAAAAAAAAAATGAACATTCAAGTTAGTTTTTGAATTTTAAAATTATAAATCTTTAATTAAACTGTTAATTGGAATATAAACTAAGTCATTACAATATGATTGTACTTCGTATTACTTAATTATCATTAAGGACCTTATACAGGGTCATCGAAAAAGAATGTCGGGGTTACAAATATGAATTACGCAAATAAAGAAACATATAGGAACATAAATTTAGCATTAAAATATTTAGAAAAATGCCGTGTTTTATATCCATTTCAATACGTTTGCATATGTGTTCCATTAATCGATGGACGGACGTCCAGACGATATTCAATCTCCCTCCATATCCTGTGAGACATCTATGGTGGATATGGTTAGACGTTTTAAATGGCTGAAATCAGTTATACTTTCGCTGTACACAATGTTCTTAATGTATCCCTAGAAAAAGAAGTCCAAAGGCGTAAGGTCGGGGGTTTGTGGAGGCCACGGAATTGGGCCATATCGTCCAGTCCACGAGTTGGGGAACTTCTCATTCAAAGCTTCAAGCCATATAGTGATAAAGGAAAAATCTTAAATTATTTCACCACGTTCCAACACAATATTTATTTCCGTACGTTTAAGAATTTATTTTTGTAAGGTTTCAAAATCCCGGCATTCATTTTCGATGACCCTGTATATAAACTAATATTAACATTCTGACAATTCATAATATTCAAGAGAAGAAATATGAATTATTTGCCATAATTTTAAATATATGACTGTCTGAGGGGATGAATACACGAATGTTCAAATGTAAGGCATATTTATAACTATTGCCTATACGTACCTTAAGGGAATCATAATTGTAAAAAACATTTTTATTTTTCATTTTAAATTTATCTTCTAGTTTCAAAATAAATTTTTATATGACTACACGATTTCAAGACCGTATTTCTGTAAAAATATAAAAATATATATGTTTTTTAATTAAAACTATTTATCCATAGTAAAGTATTAAAAGCATTTGAAACGATGAGAAAACTTTTAAATTAAAAATATGAGCACAGGCATTTTATCAGTCTGGGCATTTTTAATTAGTTTTATGTAGCTGTTTGTACTTAAATAAATTTCAAAATAGAAATTATTTCAGTAGGATAAATTATAATATTTGAAAAATCGAGTTTATTTTGAAATATAGGATAAACTGTTTTCTTTTTTTTTAATTAAAAATTTAAAACAAAGAAATTGTATTGTCCAAATAAAAAAGAAAATCAATCGAATATATAACATTGAATCACTCGAGAAATATTCCGTTCCTTTTATAAATGTTTCATAAAAATTAGTTTAACAATTTTATCGAAATAACTAATAATTGAGGCATGTTAAATTTTGAAATCAACAAAAAAAAAAAAAAAAAAAAAAAAAAAAAAAAAAAAACTTGATACATTCAAAAATGTCATGCAGCTAAGGACACTAAAAAAAGTTGAGACATATGACAAAGCATACGCAAATACTTTATAACTCCAAATTTTAATTTATAAGCACACAAAAATTTTCCTAATAGAAATAAAAATAGAGAAGAACACCTGACCGTAAATCTTTCTATAAAATATGGATATTGCACTTGATGAGCAGATGACAGTCCAATTTATGAATTTATACCATGTTCGTTTTTCAGTGAAAGTTATAAATTGACTAAATTTTTATAACAATCATCTGTAAAAGATATTCTGAAAAACACATTTCATTGGACAAAATGGAAAATAGAAGAAAAATTTAAAGTGCTTGCAGTGTTATTTACTCTTAACATACATGGTGTCCTAAAAATGTACTGAATGTTTAAAAACTCAAAATCAAGTAAATGGTAACAGTTACTGAATTTTTCCATGCCAAAAATAATAGTATGAAGTCACAAATCACTTTTCTAAGCTTTCTTGTATTAGGTAAAAATAATACAGATAGATGGACCTTTTCAAATTGCTAAGAAGCACAGGCGAACGTATATAAATGGTTCAAAATTCACTCACTTTTGAACCGTCATAGTGTTTAGCAATGAAGCGCAAAAATAAATTCTTTGTGTTTTAAAATTGCAAGTTTCTTCTGTGTGTATGACACTTTGTAAATATTCTAGACAATCTATCGGTGGTATTTAGAACTATAACAAGTTAACATAGCAAAGAAAATTCTGATCTTACTCATTACACCCGTAGAAGACGGTTCAGTAGATTTCGCTGTATTTGTATTTCAGAATTTTCAAAACATTCAGTTCTTTTAAACACACTCTGTAAATTATAAATGCATAAAATCACTAGAACTTTTCTTATTTTCATTCAAGAAAGTATTGGAATATTGAAAATATTGTAGACAATCTACCGTTAGTGTTTAGAACTATAACAAGATAACATAGTAAAGAAAATTCTGATCTTACACATTACACATGTTGAAGACTAAATTCAGTAGATTTCGTCATTTTTATATTTCAGAATTTGCAGAATATTCAATCTTTTAAACACACTCTGTAAATTATAAATGCATAAAATCACTAGAACGTTTCTTATTTTTAGAAAGTATTCTAATATTGAAAGTATTCCTATCCCATAACATTGAAAGTATCAGGATAAGAAATACAACGACAAGCAATACAAATGGATGATATCCAATACTATAATGTCCCCAATTTTACAGATTGCATAAGTATTTTTCAATAAAATAAAAGCAATAATAAAAGAGGTTTTTTTTACCTATATGATGTGTATTTTTTCTGAAAATATAGTTTCTCTCATGTCATTTCTTTTAATTCTATATGTACATGCTATTTGTAAGTACATGTAAATTGAAAAAAGGGGTATTTTAAAAATAAAGTCTTATTTTAACTTTAAAAAAAGTAATAATAACATATTTCCGAACACAGTTTTTCAAAACGTTCAGTTTTACTATAAAAGGAACATAGGCTAATATTTTGTTTTTATTTCAAGGCACGTATAACTGCTTTTCTCAGTGACAATAAGTGAAAGAAACGGTTTAATATTTTTTTCTTGCAAATCAATAACTTCCCAGTTGTGACTATTTTCTTCATTCGATTTTTCATATATCATTTTCATATTTCGTTTCTAGTTTTCTTGTAGATGTCATTTTGTTACATGTGTTTTGGAATAACGGTATTATAATAAGAAACTTGAAGGCTTATATTTGTAATATAAAAAAATATAAAAAAAGAAATAATAGTAAGGTATAATTGAAGGTATAAAAGAAATAATAGTAAGGTATAAAATAGTAAGGTATAATTGTCACACCTTAAACAAAATTTTATGTGGGATGTTTGAAATTCAAATAAAAACTACAAATGTTTCTCTCTGTAAAGGGAATTTTTTTTTCAAAATTTCAATATTATTTAAAAGTATATTTGTAACTATAGGATTTTTTTATGATAAATACAACTTTACAAACGTTAAAATTTATAAAGTGTTTTTCATTTTTATTAATATTGGAGAACTGGAATTCGATAAGCTAAATGAATTAAAAAATCGGCGAAATTTAACGAGATTAGGAATGTAAAAAATACTTGAACATGTAAGTCGCATGTAGAAGTTTTTACTGCTAAAAAAATTAGGCACAAATATATCACTTTTAAGTCTTCCATAATTGCTATTACCTGTCCTTATCTATACATTTTTAAACTGATACGCCAGAAATACGTGAAAATGTGAGGATAAATTAGCCTTTGAGTTTAATAAAATTAATTTAACGTAAATATTGGATCCATGCTATGGATGCAGAAGTATTGAAAAGTTTTAAGAATCTGGATGGTTTTTGACCCACTTTTAAAATGATGTCAATTTCTCGTTATTTTCCAGACTGACTGTCAACAATCATTGCTTTACATGATTTTTGTGACCGACTGATGAAATCCATTACTTTTTTATAACATTATTTTCAGGAAATTTATTTGGAAAAATCGTACAAATAGATTTTTTTTTATGAAGATTTTTATAAATAATTCAAGAATACCAACACTTCGCATTCTTAGCGTGGACTCTTTTAAAGTAAACCGTAATTTTATAATTGAACTTCTATCCAAAAGCACATAAAACGAATAATTATATTAAAGATTTTTAAGAGAAAAAAATGATTGGTAGAAACATTAACTAATAAAATTGCCCCATCGCTTTTATTTCACTTTTAAAGGAATATAATACCATAACAGAAATTTAAAATAGTGTAAACTAATAAAATATATAACAGAAATTTAAATTAGTGTAAACAAATAGAATATATAATATAAATTTAAATTAGTGTAAACAAATAAAATATATAACAACAATTGTGTGTCTCTTTTTAAGTCTAATCATATTTCTTTGCAATAATAAATATCCTTTCTTCTGGACTATCAGAATATATGCTAAGACTTTATCTTTTGATACGATGCAAAGTGATTTCAAAATAAACAATTTTTTTTAAAAAGTATATCATAGACAGTAGTTGCCGCTTGATGTCATTCGCGGTTAATGTCATCACCCGGTTAATGTTATCAAAATCACCATGTCCCGACACACTTTATTCAGCTGCATGATAAAAGCATCGATTTATGAGATCAATAGGGGAGACCGGGGCAAGATGACTATGTTAAGAATTTTTGTTGTTTATTAATTTATTTTTAAGTAATAGTAAAATTAATTTTACATGAACTGATAGAGTATACCTTTGTAGTATTAAATACATTACCATTTAATTTTTCAAATAAAAAAAATAAAGGAAAATTTTATTTTTTCATAACATTAACAAATTGTCATCTTGCCCCAGTACTGGGGCAAAATGACTTTGGCCTTGGGGCAAGATGACAACACTGAAAAAGATTGAACATATTTTATCTTTTGAATATGTTACATGGTTTAACAAATGATAACTGTGTTTTTACATCATACAAAGTATCAAACTAAGCATAATGCATTGATTGTAACGTAATTTTGAAGTGTTTAGTTGTGCAGCTAACAATAGTCACAAATAAAAATGCCATTTTCATTATTGGAACATTCCTCATGCCACCACTCTTGGCATTTACAGCACTGGATCCATTCTTCTGTTGGTGGGTCACAATGGCGGAAGTTGGCCTTAAACGCTTTTTGAATTTTTTGGGAGGAGGGGGACCAGCGGGGGAGGGGGGAGGTCTTGACCCTGTCGAACGGTACTCTCCTCGTACCGATCGGACGCTTGGAATTGGAGATACGGAGCCCGATAGGGTTTTTCTTTCGGGAGGCTAGGGGGGCTTAGCGGATGTCAAAAATGTCTTCCTCTGGTCGCCTCCTTTCGAACGACTCCTCCCCCGATCCCATGAGCCCCTTAGCCCCAGAGGAGATAGAAACGCAAGGTCGTGCGAACAAACACACAGACAAATAAGCGTTTACAGGATTTAAATAGAATGGACAACATAGTTAGTTTAATAAATTCCGAAAACAGGGCCAGATGACGAGCTCGTCATCTAGCCCCGGACTGCCTGTTTAAAAATATTCGTTTTCATTGTCATGAAGGAAGGCGATTAATTGACATTTATTCATGGTAATATGTAGTATTTAAACTAAGTTACTCATAAATATTAAAGAGAAACGATATATCTTACCTGTATCTGTAGCAGAGCTTATTTACACATGCATAAAAGTTATAACGTGGCAGCGGAAGACAATCAAAGCTTCACAACTGACACAAAAATGGCGATTTCAGCGTCTCTATAGTATTGCTTAACGAGCGGCCGATAGGAGAGCCAGTAGTGTCCGGTTGATGCTGCCACCTAGCGGAAAACGGAAAAATTAAGACATTCGTCATCTTGCCCCGGTCTCCCCTACTTCGTTTTATGTTCTCGCTATTCCAGCAGACCATTTCCTGAAAACTTTTCAATTGAAAGCGAAGTTTTGTTAAAAAGTCCTTTCAAAGCATGAATTCTAAGTAAGAAATAATATATAAATTTATCATATGTGCTTACTTTACAGATGCAAATAAATATGTAATCAATCTAGATACGTAAGGGAATAGCGCGTAACAATGGTGATAACAAGTTTCAAGATTTTCAGTAAGTCTCGGAATGGGAACAAAAATGTGTGCACCTACAACAGCAGGGTCTAGTGCCCTTTTAGTTTGTCATCATATGCCAAATTTCTATCCAACCAACCGGTTGTTATTGTGATAATGTTCAGTTATCCATAAAGAGCAGTGAATCTTGTCTACCACGAATTAAAAACTTATGAATTTAAGTGTAAAAAATAATCTTTTATATAGTTATGATAATTTACCTCAAATGAACCAACACTACTTTGCAGTTCAATTAAAAACTTTTCAGTCTCTTCTATGCAAAATCCTTGAAAATCTTAGTTTTAATAGAGAAAGGAAAGTAGAACGAAAATCCAGAATGTAAGACAAACTGAAGTGGGAAAGAAGAAACAGTGGAAAAAGTCCGAAAAATTGTAGTTTTCTAACGTTCGAGAAAAAAAAGCTCCAGTCAGTATTCCACTCAAAGCAGTTGATTTAGCGAAGAAAATCGGAAAAAAGTGTATTAGTGGCGAGTGATGGCTGTCTTCAATGTTGGAGAAAACGTTAAAACTAGGTTTTAAACTTATGTTTTAATATTCTGCAGAAAATATGTTTTACGCCGACGAGATAATGCTCAATTTTAGAGTATTACCATAACTCACATATTATTTTAAAAACGATTTTGCTAAAGACCACAAAATTTTGAAGGAACTCATAACTGTTTTATGCTGTGTTAGTATGGCTGGATAAAAAAAAAAGCTTTTAGTTGTTGGAAAAATTAAAATCTTACGTTGCTTTAGAGTGGTTAAAAAAATCCCAGTTGATTACTATGCCAATAAATCAGCCTGATGATAAGTATCATATTTAATGAATGGCTTCTGAAGTGGGATAATGAATTGAAACATGATATTCTCTTGCTTGATAAGTGCACTGCACATAATTTAAATGTGTGACTAAAACACATCAATGTTGTGTTTTTGCCCCCAAGTACAACCTATCTGATAAAGTCTTGCGATAAAGGAATAATTAGTGCATATGATACCTATTATCTACATGAAACGCGTGCAGGAGTTTCAGAAGAATAAGAGTTTAAATAAAATATCAGTGGGAGTGAACTAGCGTAACAAAATAACCATCTGTAAGCATTGCATCTTCTGTTAATGTCATGGAATAGAATATCATCAGCTACAATTCAAAATTGTTTTGTTTATGCAACATTCTGTGAATCTGAAAACGATGGCAAACTGAAAACTTCGTAAAACGCCCGGATGATATGATGAGGATTATGATGCCTGGATGGTTCTCGAAACAAGGTGTACAACATCGCCTGACAATTTTTTTATAACTTTAATGAAGTCTTTAGTTTAATATCCTATCAAGCTTAAATAAAAGCTGTGAATTTTCCGTAACACCAAACTCACACCAAATTTACGCATTGTAATGATTGCGTTTTAGAACAACATTAATTGTTGTCATGAAATTAGGCTACAATTTTAATGTAAACACTAAATGATTCTTAAAGTGATTTTTTAAACTATTTTTAATTTTATATTTTAAATTTAAAAATCAACTATCAACAGCAACATCATATTTAATTTCGCGTCCATAAAAAAGATTTACTCTATGTAAACACACCGTTTCGTGTTTTTGTTTTATTCCTCAGTCTTATTTTCGATCAGTATTAAATAATGGATTGTCAAGAGCTTTCTTATTTAGTTTATTCAGGAGTTCTTCGTTTTATTTCTAGACGGCATAAAAAAAAGAAAACCTATTTGCATATATTCGCCGGAAGGCATTACAGACTACGTTTTATATTTTAAATTTTAACATATGATTTCAAAAAAAAATTCTTCATAATTCAGTAAAGTGTTCTGAAAAATACAAATCGAAATTTATTAAAAGTTTCCTCAACTAGAAATTTAAAGAAAATGTCTTTTCATTGATAATACAGCGTATGCAAGAACATATTTCAAAATAAAGCAGATATATTTATACATATTTTTATACACGTCAGCTATGTATACAAAAATGATTATTTAAACACGAATTGTGTATTTAAACTATAAAACGCCATACCAGTTAATTTAATGAACAAATATGTATCGATATCATGACAATGTAACAAATAATAATGATCAAAACTAAACACTTAGGATTTTTTAAAAAGCAATTAGTATCTGATCTCTCTACATATAATCATAATGTCAAGATTTTATGAAACGAACTAGCTGATCCGTCCGGCGTTGTCTGGAAATCAATAAATTTCTTTTGCGGTTCCAATAAAAATAGTCATTTTTGGCGCGCATTCTGTTCTAAACTAACCTCTTTCCGAACGAATCTCCTGCTCTCGTCCCCGTCTTCCAACGGCATTGTATAGCAGGTGTGCTAAGCACGTGCTGCAATATCGTTTAGTTTCAATTTACACCGATAGTTGGAGCGAAATCATCTTAATAAGTCATCTATGTCTTAATTAATTCATGTTAATTTGGATGAACAAATTCTCTTTGAAGAAGGTTTAACAATTTTTAGAACACTTTGGTCGAAATATCAAAATATCCTAGGTCAAATTTCAACCACCATATCTTCCACACCTCCACAGCTACCGACATGCAACCATAACCACAACAATGCACGATGGGAGAATAGAGGCTTCTACCACAAACAAGCACCAGTGGTCTGCGCTGGGTACTTGTGACTGCAAAGTGAAATATAGGACACACACGTCTCTCTCTCTCTCTCTCTTTCTCTCTCTGTATATATATATATATATATATATATATAAGCGCCAATTACCATAATCAGCAACAAAAACATTTACATATTCATGTGATCAGTGTTCAGATCTGCATAACTGAACACACAAATCAGATATAATTCAGCAAAAAATGCATTTGGTCGGAACCACACCTCTCCTCACAAGAAAACACACAATAGAACACAATAGAAAAACAAACATAAATACAACAATAAATTAATTCAATGTTTTTTTTTTTTTTTTTTTTCCAAGTTGTATTTTGTGTTTTTTTGTTATATGAAGGTCTGTACTGCTTCCGACCAAATACATTGTTTTTGTTGGATTATATATGTATAAAAAATTTCAGATTAGGTCAGTTTTGTTGCTAGAACTTGTTTTTTTTGTATTTTGAATTCAAAGGTTTATATTTATTTATCATTCTATAAGATTCTACTGCATTGCGCAATCGGGTATGGAATGTTTCTATTTCAATAACTATCTATGATTATTTTCATTGCTTTATACCTATGATACCATAGAGCCCAATTTGGCTCTATAATATCTATTTGATAAGCTTCTGTTGGAAATACATAGTTCATATAGCTGCATTGCGCCATTTTCTTTGTATCTATTATTTTTTATACAATAATTACTATTGGTTTTGGTATCATTTGCTCATCCTTTGTATTTTCAAATGCACTTTTATAACATCCAATTTCAAGTTCATTATTTTGTGTATTTCTTACCGTTATTGATTTTGAACTTGGTTTATTTTTGCTTGTGACTATTTTGGAAATGATTTTATTAGATTTTTATATCATCCTTAAATTGGTATTGTGTTTGAATTCAATAGATCTCCTATTTTTTCGAATTTTATTTTATTATTAGTTTATATCTAAATTTCATTTTATTCTGCTGGTATCTTTTACTATTTTCTAAATTACTGTAAAACTATTAGGTATGTTTGGCTGTGAAAAGTATCTGAATTGGAGCACCAGTTCTGATGATTGAATTGGTTAATTATTTATTAACTATATAGTATTCTGTATACACTTTAGACTTACCTATCTAAAAAAATGGATATTTGGTCAGTTTTGTTGCTAGAACTTGTTTTTTGTATTTTGAAATCAAAGATTTATATATATATATATATATATATATATATATATATATATATATATATATATATATATATATATATATATACATACATAGATTTTATTAGATTTTTATAGATTTTATAGATTTTATTATTATGGATATTAAAAATTTTATGAATTTTTTATTTTTTTTGAAAAGGATTTAAGAAACTTTTTGAAGTGCCTAAATGCGGTATTCGTAGAATAAGGACGATTATCTAATTTCAGTATGTTGTTACACTCACCTACAGCAAGTTGTTTTTTCTTTGTTAATGTGAATATAGCAATTATATGTATTCTAGAGAACCGTAGAAATGAATTAGATTACACTAGGCGATGATTACTTCATATGCATTTTAGTGTCATTATGTTATTTCAAACTCTACGAAATTGGCATATGTTAATAAGACTTACTGAGGAATGTTCTCCTTTGAAAATGAGTGGTATAACAGTTATAGTTATTTTATTGAAAAACCCAAAATAATTCAGATTCATTACATTTGATAGCCAATGACTCTTAGAAGAGATATTTTAACTTATGATGCATCGTGTTTTTTATGCGTAACTATGTTTTCAACAAACGTTTCAATCGGATTTTATACTGATTCCCCAAGAGCGAAATTCGATGAAATCTTCAGAATAAGCTTACGCCATTGTCAAATTTATGCATTAAGGAACATTTTTCCATTAAACCCTTTTTTACATTAGTTGCACTTTTTTGGGGAAATTGCATAACTAATTTGCAAAGCACGAGTTTGCGCAGCAAGAGAACATTGATGAAACCTCACAGTATATAACTTCCAAATTTGCTTTGATTCGAGAAACGCAAATAAAGTGTTAAAATATATGTTATCATTTGCAAAATATAAGCTGGTACAACATGTATTATACAGACGACTCCTCTTTCAAAAAATGCATTACTCTAAAAAAAATTATACTCTAAATGAAAGCACTATCACCTGTCAAATGACGCATTTATTGTGATCTTATTATAAACAGTCTGCGGATAATGGCTGTGCATTGTTTTTATTGAAGCTGACAGCACATGCATACACTGTACGAAAAAACATTTAGATGTGATTCTTGATTTAGAATGGAGGTGTACGAAAAATACTATTACCTCTTTCAAATTAACCACAATTGAAAAAAACGTTCAGTTAGCTACAATGTCCTGAGAAATTATTAAATTTCCGAGAAAAAAAAATTATTCTTTTTTTTTTTTCACTCTAAAAACGACATTTTCAAAACCGAGCAAAAAATATTCAAATATGAGTAGGTCGGATAGCCAAAATGGCTCCGAATCAAAATTACTAGAGTTTGAAACATGTATGTACTAATTTCTGAAAACATGCTCACACTCAAGAATAAAAAATCATGTGCTCCTATTTTAGTATGTCCATGTTTAAAAATCTATGAACTGACTTTTATGTGCTCAATTTTGAGCATGTCTATGTTTCAATATTCTGAGTATTTCTTGTATTTCAGAATTGAAAGCAATGGGTCGTCATATTTGAAACAAAAATGTTATAACAAAATGAAAACTTCAATTTACTCAGATTTGAAGGTGTCATTTTTGTCAGTGTTGCTGCCGCAATTTTTAATAACGTTCCGAAGCAGTTTTTACTGTATATTAATCAGTTTTTTGTAGTGGGAATGAACCTGAAATGTAAGTGTTTCGGATGCTATCAATTCTAATTAAATCACTTTCATGTTCAACTAACAAATATAGTAAGTTGAAAACATAAAATGAACATTTGCTTTTGCTGTTGCTTGTGTTAACTCTACAATATCCTTTATTACTAGATTTAAAAACTATCAAATACGATATGAGAGAAAAAGACTCATTTGCATAAAACGTTTTAGTCAGTTCTAATAACAATTGAAACGTATAGAAACAAGTATACATATTTGTATATTTATATAAAACAAACGTATTAAAATCATTTATTTTGGATAATTTTGAATAAGCATTGATCATTTAAAATATCACTATGATATTTATTTTTTATTTCTTTCAGAAACAGTTTTTACTACTAAAATTATTATGCTTTGCTTCGAAAACTGTAAACGTTTATACAAGATATAGTTGTAAATCTTATTATAATTTATTGATTCAAAAATTTTAAAATGAACATTCTTCGATTTCAGTATCTTTTGTTGCCTTCGTTTAAAAAAAAAAAAAAATCGTTGTATTTATAATATGATAATACCATTCTTTGTGTTTCCTTTTTAAAATATTCAAACATGCACAGAATTTTTTTTCAGGTATCCATAGCAGGTATTTTCAAACTTGCAAAAAATATTTTTCATAATATGTGAAGATTTCTAAAAGTGTTTCCGAAACTTTTATTTTTATTTTCTATCATGAAAGAACATTTGTTAAAGAAAAGCGTTTCCACAGATTACAAATATCCTTCGAGTTTTTAAAATGTTTTCGTTTAAATTATTTTCCTTTTAAAAATTTTCCATATCACTAGACATTTTCTTTTTTTTTTCTTTTTTTTTTTTTTAAATATTTTGATATCTTCTTTTTATGCTATTACCTTCGTGTCAATTTTGGAAAAATATCTTTATTATTTTTGTATCTTGAGTACAGTTTCCGATTTTTGCACGTAATTCTGTTCATATAGTATGTATAATCTTTTCCAATTTCTGAATTTTATTGAAATTTTGGAAAATAGTCCAAATATTAACGATTTCTTGAAATTATAATGTAAAGATGTTGAAAATTTTCTTCAAAATAGCTATAAATTACTATTTTTTGTTTTAATTTTTATATTTTGTTTATTTCTTTATAAGAGCAGTACATTTTAGCTGTAAAAGTATTGAATATAGGAAAATAATTTAATACAGTACTGCAAAAAGTACAATCACTCATTTATTCTGCATTCGAAATTAAAATGATATTTAGAAAAAAAAAATCAAACATTTTAATAAGAATTTCCGAAAAAGAACATTTACTAAACTTTAAAAAAATTGTTATTGCCGATTAAATTTCACTTTTTCCCCTTAAATCATCAAAATTATGCACGTTTTTTAAGAAATTATGTAATAAAATAAAAACAAATTAAATAACTGAAATAATTTTCTCATGGCGAGTAAAATTAAGCTTTATTCTGAAATAATTCAAGTTTAGAGAAATGATTTAGAATGCATAAATTCTTTTGTTAGAATATTATTATGAAAAAAATTATTTTATAACTAAGATATACTTTTAAATTGTTCGTTGAAGAAAAACGGAGATTCATTATTTATTTATTTTATCTTAAAATAATAAATAATGAAAACAAGGAGTCAATAACTGAATATATATAATTCCAGTTTTACTTTTACTGCATTTTAGAAATTATTAGATAAAAATATTATTTCAAGATTTTATAACTGATTCACTCATCATAAATTGAATATATTCTTTGAATTATGATTAACATAAGAAATATTTTATCGTGGATGGTAAGATAATACATTGAATGTGTATAAAACTACTACAAACACTACAAACACTACAAAACTTTTGTGATAGTGTTTGCAGTAAAACAATTGTAAGAAAATTAAAATAAGTCATGGACATGTAATATTTTTGTTGAAAATATTGTACAAGGTGTGGTTATTAAAGGAGTTGAAAATCATTTCTTGGTTAACCTTGTTTTTTGAATTGTCATAATATCTGCGCTGCGCATCATTCTTGTTTTACTTTCTGGTGTTGAAACACGCAAGCAAACGTTCGCTCTCAAAACATTACTGTTGAAGTGGAAATAATGGAGCAGATAATAAACATTAAATTTTGTTTCAAATTGGGAAAGAGTGCTGTAAAAACACGTAAAATGTTACATTGAGTGTACGGTGATGACGCATTATCACGTTCTCGCATGTTTGATTGGTTTCGATGTGCCTTTCCTGTGAAGCGGTTTTTGGTCAAGCATGATATCCTGCTGCTAAACTACCCTCCTCCGTACTCTGTGGACATGGCTCCCGCAGACTAATTCCCGTTTCCCAAACTGAAAACACTACTAAAGGGAACGAAATTTCTGGATATTTGAATTCATAGCCTAAGAGGGACTGCTCAGACTAGTACATGTCTGTAGAGTACAGTGTCCCTCCCGATCCCTCTTTATTAAGGTCTTTACAAAAATATTCAGACGTAGAAGACCTTAGAGACCCTTGAGACTTTGAGACCCACCGTTAAACGTGACAAGGGGCGGGATTGAAAGTTTAGGAAAAATACAAACTATGGTCAAAGACCAGATCATATATAACCGACCCTGATAGGGAAGGAACCTTTACGCGACAGTTTGCAGGGAATGAGTAGGAGTTGCGCATTGAGAGTGGTAGCTGACGAATTCTAGGTAAGGTTAGAGAGTTCTGTCAGAAAAATATAGATTTCATGTAGCTTTCTTTTAAGGTTGTTCCTCTTTAGAAAATTAGGAAGCCATTATTTGGGAGGAATTGCAAGCTTCTTAATATGCCACTGTGCTTTTAGCGGCTAGGTGAAATAATAATGGAGAGCCGACACCTCTATCCCACTCTCGCAAAGGAATGTATCTGCACATTTAAATTTGTAGAGGTATGTTCGAAAGGGACAGTGCCCCGTGAGAAATGCTGTTGTGTGTGCGGAGAGGTTGTAGTGTGTGTTATTGAGACTTTAGGTATTAGATTATATGTGTGTCGGCCATTGCTGCTGTTATCCCAGATTGATTGCCATTCCGTTTATATTTTGCATTTAGTAAACGTTTTATATATGTGGCTGGAATCGAGAGATAAATGTCAATGCGTGGTTTAGCTGCTGCTTCCTTTGCGAATGGGTCCGCGATTTCATTACATTGAACGCCCGTGTGCGCTAAAACGTGGACAAGAGCTACTCTATTTAGAAGGGACTTTAACTTAAGTTTGATTTCTAGGATTAGTGGATATTTATTTCTATGGGCATAGATAGCCTGCAGACCCGAAATAATTTCGCTATAAATTTGGACGAAGGAGTGTGTAGTGTTTGTCTGGATCCAGTCCAGGGCTTTTATGATGGCATAGAATTCTTTTGTGGCCTGATAAACAAAAGTCTAAAGGCCCACTGATGTGTGACGGCACTCCTTTCCATGCCGCAGAATACCACTGCCACGCCAGTGACTGCTTCGGACCCATCAGTGAAGAGAGTAATCCTAGAGGATGGGGAGAAGGAATTAAGATTGGTGTTTACTTGGAAGTGAGATGTCTCATTGGAGTGGTGTATCTGCCATCCTGACACTATGTGCTGTATTGTAGTGTTTAGAAGGAGTTCGCTTGCTGTAGATTCAAGTTTGATGTGAAGCACTTTGATGTAATATATACTGCACATTCCGTACATGACAAGTCTTATTTTGAATTATTTTGCCAAAATGAAAATATTGTTTCTGAATAAACTAAAAATGGAAATATTATAAATATCTCTAACACAAAGTTATTCAGACTTCCTTCAAAAATCTGGAAGAAAACTATCGATTTTGATATACCTTCTTCTCGTGAAAATCTGAAGCGACATCGATATATGTTTTTGCATTATTATTAGTTAGTTTTCTATTCATTTGTTTTCTTCGAAAATCAACGTATTTTCAGTAATGCTCATTGCGATGTAAGCTTCACAGCTATTTCACAGCAGTGTATACGTTTCGTAATACAAACAAAACTAGATAATTTAAAAACGTTTTGGATGAAATTTACGAATCTGACTACAAATTTCTTTCATAACATACATTTATTTTATTTAGTCAGTTTTAATATTTAAAAAGCAACCTTCGGTGGATTAGCTTATAAAATTCCAAAAAACATTCTCCATCTTTAACTATATAATTGATTTTATGACACAATCTTTATTTAAACGGAAAATTGAAAAGAATACGACTTAATTGCAAGGCTCACTACTTAACGATAAGATATGTTTGAAGCAAGAGTTTCCATCTCTCTTGGAATTCCTTCTTAGCTGCTTTTATTATTTACGAAAAAATATACAAATATCTTGCTGTATTTTATACTAAATTATGTTTAATACAACTTCTTATTTCTGAAAAATAATTTGATTTTTTTATTGTACAATGCTGTGATGGAACAGTGGCGCAGCAGAGAACCAATTGAACCAATTTAAATAGTATTATTCGTCTTATTTAAGGACTGCATTTCTGAGATTTTTTAAAGCTATTTTATCAGGCTATTAATAATATTAAAATTTTGTGGTGGCAATCGCCCAAATGTTGCGCCATTGTCCCATCACTGATAATGCAATACCACATGAAATTTTAATGTATCATTTAGTAAAACCTATACGCGAAAGGAAAAAATCTGATAACATACTTGAATTTAGTATGTCTAATTTATTCTTTAAAATCTCTGGAGTCTCATAAGAGGGGCACAAAATGTTACAAATTCCTATAGTGAACAGTTGATATCGACGTACTCTTCAAATTCTAAACAACTGGTGCGGTTTCAATAATTATTTTAACAATGCTTATTTTTTATATTTTATTTTAGTTAGCTATTTTTCGGACGTTTTGCTTTTCTGAAAAATCGACTTATTTTTAGTGACGTTCATATTGATTTTTTTTAATCGATGACCACGGCTTAACCAGCTAAAATCTCTCTACCTGCTGGGCGGAATACCAAGTTTATTGGGTTGTGTACAGTATATAGACGTGAGGCGAATTTCACCTCATCGCTTTTCTGAAAAATCGACTTATTTTAGTAACGGTCTTATAATGGAGTTTCCATTAAATATGCTTTTCTTAATAGTTAACCCTCTCTTCGTATTCAATATGCATTTAATTTAATTATTTTAAATTTATATTCTAAATTTAATTTGTCTGTGCATCCCATTCCCTGCATTTAAAAATATATCTTTCTATTATTAAAGATATCGCTTTCATTTCAAAATCATCCTCCTACACTCTATTTCGTGCAGATGTAATTTTGCTGAATTAAAAATAAAGAAGAAGGAATAATTCATTTTCATATCTGCACTTCTGCATTTACACTTAAAAATGTAGCCGTAAGATATGTCTATTATTAATTCATAGATTCTACAATCAGCGTATGTATTGTCTAAATCCTTGAGATAATTTTCTGTTCCCAGTATGACTAACATTTGCCCTCTTGCAACCTTATAGCGCTATGCATTGAGGATGCAATTTTTCATAGATATCTCATTTGGTTATTTTATGTCATCACTGTATTATGTATCTCTCTGCATATATTATCGCCAAATCGGTAATTCTTCACAGGAATTTGGCGTAAACCGCAAGCCAAATATGTACCAGCTGTCAAGGACTTTGAAGTATTAAGCTGCAAGTCTGTAATCCATCTCACAAGTACCTTGTCGACACTGTTGCAGATCTATCTAGTGATTTCTTTTAATTTCCACGTAAGTCGGTTATAGAATGCTCATTAACTTTGTTGAATAGGCACTTCACATCAGAGTAATTTATATCGTCGTGCTAGGCGAATATAAAATGTATGTTTTTTGGGCCAAATAGGAGATGCAAAATTAACTTGAGAAATGATTCGATTGGTGTGGAGATAAAAGCAGAGGAGTGTCCGCTTTAGAAAACCCCTAGAAGGTTTTGTTTGTGAAATCGCTTATATGATGGATTTCTTATTTTTATTTCTTTCTAAAAGAACAATTCCTAGCTTACCTAATGTGAAAACTGTAAAACAACTTTATTGAAATTACTCCAATATTTGTCCAGAAAAACATTTTCAATATCAATTCTTTTGAGTGGGATTTCGGAAGTACTTTTGACCCCTTAAAGAACAAAAATAAAAATGTCTTGTTTAAAATTTCCTGTGCTATGTTATTGTGCTTTCATTAAAAAAATGTTTCCTTTCTTCCAAATGGTCATATATACACTATGTTTTAATATTTCAAATTGTATTATTGTGCGCAACATGAGAATTCTAAATTCAATATCAGTACAAAAAATAAGAATGTGTCTACAATACAACTATATCTACTCTGTGGATTTTTCTGTTATTCAGGTTTGCACTTATTTTATTCTGCCTCCTTGTATATGGAAATGCAACTTAGAAGTGTGATATCGAACTTGAAATTTGTGATTTTGAGAAATAGGAATTTTTTTTACCCAATAGAATACTAAAATTAATCAAAAAGAAAAATAAAGTTTCATATCATTTCAAGTATTTGACAAAGTAAAATATACAGCTGACAAAGTAAATTCTATATCTTTACATACTGTTGTCAAAATAAATTTTAATAGAGTATGTGTATGCTATATACATATATTTTATAGTAATTTTCTGAATATTTTATCGTTTTCACAAAATATCAAACTGTTTTAAAATTATTTAAAGTTGAGAAGTGAACATTATGGTTAATGTATTTTAAAAGTAACATTATTAATATTTTTTATCATTATTTCATTCCAGTCTTGCATTGATTTATGTTTTATTTTGCAGAGTACATTGTAAGTTACAATGTGCTATTTTGTTTTCTAATGGCTAATGTACGTCCAAGTGAGCGGTCACATAAACACAGGGTTATAGGGTTTCAACTTCCATTTCACAAACATCACAAAGAGGCAGGTTGGTAGAGTTGAAACTTTCATTTCACGGGCACCACAAAGGTGGAACACTGACTTTGTCTTAACGGTTTTCCAAACATTTTTTTATACTTATCGGAATGAAAGCTCTCAAACCTTGGTACCTGTCTAGCACTGTTGTACTATACCTTGGTACATCTATCGATATCCTGAGAGAGGATGCACAATACCAGTCTTTTAACTTGTCGGTATGTTGCACCCAGATTGAGACAGGTGCAAAATTGAGCATAAACTAACCCTTCCAAGTACTGACCATGAACAATTTTGCTAAAGTTTGAAATATTCGAAATGTTCTGTGTTTGAATGGGTACCGATGCTCTGCAGTATGGTTTGTCATTGACAATGATATATTGTTCATTTATTTGCATGCTTAATTAAAGTTATAAGGGAAAACGTATTGAATTTTGTTAAAACTCTTTATCTGATGAATAAATTAGTATTATAAAAATAAAAAAGGAAGAGGCATCATCCGTTGTGTACAGATTATAAAACATACTTAACGTATCCGATCTTTTGCGTTCTTGTGAAAGACGTAGATGTCCTTGTTGTTTTCCGAAACAGATATTGTTTCAACTGGACTCAAAATGATAACTTATTGATATTAATAACAAAATGATATCAATTTAGATTTTTGTATTCCTACTTTATGCTGTGGGGATCCCTTTATCGTGATCTGTCAAAGCCTTACAGATAAAATTTTGCTTGTTACGGAATTTCAAACATAAGGACTGAATATGCTAGATTTTTTAAAACAAAAGTAATCTTTCTCACCACATGGGGAACCGCAACTCAGAATCTATTGATGTCTTGCAGATATTTGTTTTTCTGAAGGGTGAATCACAAAGGACAAATTTTCAAGTAGTTTCACAGTTTTTTCACTTCGGTGTCCTGCCCCCCCCCCTTTCTTGAAGAACAAAATTATATACTGATGTATCAGATCCTCACATCTACACTGCTGCTGTTTGGTGATTTTTAAAACATACGCACTTACTACGTGGGTTAAAAAAGGTGGAGTAACGATTTTCCTTTTTAAAGTCTCTGTACCCAGAGGGTAAAATTTATATCTGATGATCTGTCAGAGCCTTATAGATGACATTGCACTTGTTAGTGAATTTTAATGCATAGCGACTGAATGCTTAAGATTATTTTATAAAAACCTTACGTTATAGCATCCTGGCTCAACTCGCGATGAACCGCATCTCAGAATCTATTGAGGGCTTGCCGATAATTTTTTAACAGAATGCTGACTCTCAAACTACAACCATTTGAATAATTATAAACTATAACCATTTTCAAATCGGTTTCCTCCCCACTCCCCAAAATACTATGTGTAACAGCCTCTCAGATGAACATTTGCTAATTAGAGAATTTAAAACAGAGGCACAGAATGGGAAATTAATTGTTTTGAAAATCAGACCTGTAACACCATCTCCTGTCCACTGAGGTAAAATTGCATCTCAAGATCTATCAATGCCTTGCAGATGAGCTTTTCCAGGATAGAGATTATCAAAATATAGGTGTGATGTTAGGAATTTTTAATATGGTAATTTGTCCCAGTGACCCACGGGTAAACAGCTATAGGTCATAATCTATTATGCTATTAGAGATGAAATTTTGCTAGGTTATTAATTTCAAAATATATTTGTTGAATTAGTAAGATTATTTTTTTCTGAAAATGTCCTGAACTTCTCAGGCAGGGAGGTGGGCAAAACAGATTTTTCCAGGATATTGAATTTCAAAATATTTAAAAAGGTTACGAAGACTTATCAATTCAGTGCGTTGTTATCCCAGGTACAAATCTATACCTCTCCAAGTAACCCCCCCCCTATAAAATGAATAAAAATATAAATAACTAAAATGAGTTTTACAAATCCTCTTCTTTGAAATAAATAAATTAAAAGAGTTTTACAAATTAGATAAAAATAAAAAATAAAATTCTTGTATTTCTATGCACTCTAAAAACGACATTTTAAAAACTGAGCAAACAATACTCAAATCTGAGTATGTCGCATTGTCAAAATGGCTGCGAATTAAAATTACATGTATATACTCATTTCGGAAAACATGCACACACTCAAGAATAAAACATCATGTGCTCATATTTTAGTATGTCCATGTTTCAAAAAGGAGTATGAACTCACTTCTATGGGCTCATTTTTGAGTATTTCCATGTTAAAAAAGTGAATTTGAACTGTCATATTTGAAACAAAACGATTCATAACAAAATGAAACCATCGATTTACTCTACTCAGATTTGAAAGTGTCATTTTTCATAGTGAGTCCCGGTATATTTTCGACATCTGAACAGCGGATAGACACGAAGACGAGTAAAAATAATAAAACAGATAGTGTAGGAATTATTAAAATAAAGGCAGTAGCACTGCAAAATTATTCTATGTACTAAAAAGGTATAAAGTAGGGAAAATGTAGTAAGTAATCCCCTTTGCAATTAATATAGTAATTAATACTATATTCACTTTTAATAAGCTACTTTGGAAATTTACCTTTCTTATCGCTTTCGTTGCATTTTATCATGCTTTAATTAATAGTATGCTGTTGTATTTTCATGTAACTGCATTTCACATTGATCACAGAAATAAGCTTCCTGCCTCCGCATGTTATTACAATAAATCATTTCTAAGTCTTTTTCTCATCCAAAAGTCATTTAACTTTTTTATAAAATCTCCATTTGATTTAATTTCACTTAAGTTCTAAATTATATATATATATATATATATATATATATAAACATTGCATTACATAAATGCATCACGTCTGATTTCCATTGCAAACTCTTCTATTAAAATATTTAATTCATTAAATAACTAAAAAAATAATTCCTAATAGGATCCTGTAATTCTACTTTACATTTTTAAACGTCAAGAAAAATTTGTTTTGACAACGTCGGCGACATTTGCAAAGTGCAAAAATAAATTGTGTTTTATAAAGCACTTTTAAGAGTAATTTATCATGCTTAATGTAGGTGACTAGCTAAACATATTCTTAAGTTATTACAATGTTTCGAAGCGGTGTTTTACTGGAGTATAATTAATCATAATATTCATGTAATAATACATTATGCAGCAGTATAAGATCAAATAATGTGTATTTTTGTGAATTAGCAGGTTAATATTTTTCAATAAACTATCATTCTATTGAATGCTACACGGAAAAATACAAATGTTGCTTATTCTACAAAAATATAATATAACGACAAATATACCAGCAACTCTTGAAATCCACGATTCCAAAAAGCATTGTTTATCATTAAAAACTTCAAAAATCGATATATTTTCGTTTATTAAGTAATTATTTAAAAAGAGAAGTTTATTTCACTCCCATTGATTTTCTGATACGTTTCCGAGTAGTTTGTATAGTGCAGTCATCAGTTTTTTCAAACCCGAATATGGGTCTTTAGCGCACTTATAATTCTTAATTAAACATTTTCATCTACATAGTTGAATTTATACAGTCAAGAGTAACATAATAATATTAATTTTAATATTAATATTAATTCTGTTATTTTATCACATTTGTTGAACATGAAAATGTTTACTTGAGAATTGATAACATCCGAGATAACGATGTTCCGGATAGAGAAAACCGATTAATAAACAATAAAAACTACTCGAAAACGTTTCGTAAAATCAATAGAAACTAAAGAAACTTTGCTTTTATACATGATTATTTTTGGAAAATGTATCTTATTTCTTTTCTTTTTAATGCAACCCTATTTGAGTCCCTTTAGCTTTGCATACGTTTGATCACGTGATTTCTGCGCAACAGAGAAACGGATCTAAATGTTTTTATTTTTTATTTTTAATATTGAAATAATTTGTCATTTGTCTAAAAAAGAAGTATTTTTCGTGGCTTCCAGAATGGGAGTTAAAAATGTTTTCATGAATTATATAAAAATTATATCTCGAATTTTGTTTTGTCTCGGCTTCCTAATAGAAGAACAAAGAATTTGAATTTAAATATTATGATTATTATTGAAATTTTAAACTGTGAATATGTATATATTATATCAATATATTCAAGAATCTTTTAACGTGGTGTTTTTCATTCAAGTCTAAAAAACACAAGAGATTACTCTTTTTTTATTCTTCTGAACAATTGAATGTGAAGAAGAATAAACATATTCTCGTCTTAAATAAGAAAATTGAATTGCTTTCACTCCCTGGAAATACATGAGCAGATTATTATTTCTTGATCCATCCAGAAATTTATCGTGAATTCTTGGTATAAAATTCTCCATCTTTAAAGCTCGAAGCTATATTGTTTCTGATGATTTTAAAGGTAAATTCCGCATTTCAAATCAATTAGTAAATCGGAAGAGTTTATTGTACATTTTCGTTCATGTTCTATTATATTTCCGTAGATGAAGAATTACGTGTCATTTTATCTTCTGAACAATTGAACATGAAGAAGAATAAGCATATTCTCGTCTTGATTAGGAATATTTAATTGTTTTCACTCCCTGGAAATACTCGAGCAGATTATTATTTATTGATCCATCCAGAAATTTATCGTGAATTCTTGGTATAAAATTCTTCATCTTTAAAGCTCGAAACTATATTGTTTCTGATGTTTTTAAAGGTAAATTCCGCTTTTCGGATCAATTAGTAAATCGGAAGACATTATTTTACATTTTCGTTCATGGTTCCATTATATACCCCTAGATGAAGAATTACGTGTCATTTTTACAATAGATTTTAGAAAATTTATTGTAAAGAAAAACTAAAAATTAAGAAACTTCTACGTTGAAAATAATCACAATTACACATACAGTTGGAACACATGATTTTTAGTTTTTTTTTTTTTTTTTTTTTTTTTTTTATTAATTAAAATGTACCGATATGTTTGTTTTCCGAATTTAAATCCAAATTTGGTGTGCTTGAATCCTGTCATGTTGGAGAAAAGAAAAAGCAGAAAAGCTTGGTGGCATTATAAGTACGGAGAAAATAATAACAGATAATAATTATTATTTTATACTTAATAATCACAGAGAATCTGAAATGTCCGTTACTTGAATACAAGCATTTCCCAAGAAAAATTATCGCGGGAGATTTCTATAACATTTTCAATAGAAATAACATTCGTTATCAGTTTCTACAAAATTTGCAAATGAAATCTAAAAAGAAGATTTTTGTTTGAAAAAAGAGGTATTCTAAAAACGGTCCAATTGGAAACCATGTAATCCTTGCAACTTATGTGTATAATTTGAAATTTACTTTGATTAAAAAAAACCTCTTGAATGGAATAGTTGCAAGGTAATTATGGTTTATAAGGATACCATATTTTAGATAACTTATTCTTTGAGATATAGGAATATTTTATTCATATCAAGGTATATTTTATTATTGATTTGAAAATATGCTTCTAAAAATATAATATTTATAGTGGAATGACTTCCACATGAATTTACATGAATGAATTTACGTGAGCATAATGGCGTAAATAATTTAAATATTTAATGTGTATTATTTATCTACATTTAGTATAAATTACGAATTTTACATCATCTGCTGTTAATACAACATCGAGAAAAAAAAAAGAAACATAATGCAATGATTTATATCATTGTATAAAAATTTCATCTCTGAATAATTTAATGAAAGAAAATAGTTTCATCAGTCAAATTAAAATCGTGGCATTCACATTCTCTTTTTAAAAATAACTCACAAATTCTTTGTGCGTTTGAAGTTAACTACATCTGAGTATGATAGATGATTTTTAGAGATTGCATGATGCAAAACTAAAGAAAACGCGGATATGATAAATGAGATGATATGGAATAAAAACAAGCGTAACATTTTTTTAGTTAAGTCACAATTTATATAAGGAATCTTTTTCTTACATTTTGGTTTTATTTTGTGATATGACTCATTAGTAGGATCATTGCTATATTTTGTGGATGCATTTATTGTGTATGCATAAAAATGTTATACATAGAAATTTATTCTAAATCGTAGTATTAAAAATTATCGCACTGCCATAAAAATTGTTTTCACTGTTAAATTTAGCATTATTTTAATAGTTTAATTTTATTTTTTTAATAAAAAAAAAATCACTACAGATCGAAAAATTCATAAAAATCTTAAAAAATGATCTCGACGTAATAATCTATGTCTCATAATTGCATTATCTAATGAGTTAAAAAACTTGAGAAATGAAAAAAGATTCAAATCTGTCCATCAAAATTTAAAGTAATATTCATGTTCTAAAATTCTTAATTTATTTAGGGAAAACAGCGATTCTAAACATTATCGCTGCTTGTTTATTACGTTTAAAAGTACAATGGGAAAAAATCATTTGGATTTTTTTTTTTTTTGAGTAATTTAAATAAATGAATTTTGCTAAGAAAATTTCATGTTTATGCCACTTTTTATTTCAACACAAAAGGCATTCTGTACAATTTACCTAACTTATGGTAAATTACAAAGAAATAATTAGAAACTGCATTCAAACTATAGATCTCAATTTATTAAAAACAAATAATGGACACAAATACACAAATGTGAAATTCAAATTTCCTTTGATAACTAAAATATGAGTTTCTGCTTTATCTATACTAGAATTATGTTCTTTTTTTTTTTTTTTTACTTTCAGTTCGTAATATTATAAGATATAATACAGAAAATTTTTTTACAATATATACTAACTTTTATTAAAAACATTATTTTATTAAACAAAGCTTCTCTAAAGTAGTTATTTATTAAGTTTTAAATAAATAAAACCCTTTTACATTTTTTACAGTTCCAAATTTATAATTTGAAGACAATTTGGAAAATACAAACTTCAATGTCATTGCATATATGTAAAGTTTGTAGCGTAAGTGCTTAACTACTCCTTTTATGAAGGTGTACTATAGGGTCAAACGGATTGTGGAGTTATATAGGTGAGCATTGTGTCCTGATTCTAACATCTGTGCGTGAGATAGCCACATATAGTGTCATTTATTTTACTTTCGCAAATTGTTGTTGAATCTCCAGGAATCGGATTCACGCGTTTTTTAAGCAATAATATGTTAATTATAATTATGTGGTCGACTAGATGGTATAAATACGGCGGTAATATTGATTGTCGACGGGTTTTGTAAGATCTTGTCTCTCGTGAAACATCAAGACGTGTCTGAGATTCTTTGAGCAAGCTCCTCTTCGGTAGCAGTGGAATTCTAACATTCTATTTCAATTGAATTTGTATTAAGACTCTTCACCTGAGAAGTTTGCCTAAGTTATAAGGTGTTCTGTTAATTACATTAAATAAGCTATAATTAGAATCCACGGAATTACCTACAATCGATGACATTTTCTATAGTGATATACTTAGTGTTTCAAGTGATATTTCACAGCATGTTAAGCATCATTACCTAGGTGAAGGAATTCAAGCAACGTAGCCAACCTTTTAGGAGTCAGTGTTAAAATTGAGAGAAATTCTTCGGGTCAGGGACTCCCCACTCCTTCACCCCTTCCTTATTCTAGCACTTGAGAATTTTTATTTTGATCATCTTATGTCAGTCTTTGCCAACTCCAATGTCATCCTTATCTATTAATGTTTTAATACGATTTTAACAGTTTTTGTGTTAAAAATAAGTCATATCTACTCATGACTCATGTCCACTCAGAGTGCGCTACAAGTTTATAACTTAAAACGAGTTTTTAAATTATATCGCTACATTTTTTCAAGATCTCTTCAAAGAAAAATTAATACTTAGGCATTAAAAATATTTATATATACAGGGTGCAAAATGTAATTTATCGCCGACCTTTAATGTCTCAACCGTTGGTTGTAGACATATAGTTCCAATTACAAAACCGTCTAAAATGATGTAAATATCCATGTTCTGGAGTTAATTAAAGAAAAAAATTAATTTTATCAAAATTACGAAATCTAATTTTTATACGGTCCCCCGGTCCCTATAGTTATATTTAATAAATGTTTGCACATATCATAACAAATACAATACAAAAAGTTTGACTTCTGTACGACAAAAATGGACACAGTTATTAAATTTCAAAGTTTGAGATTTTTTCAGTGGATTTTGTCTTTCATTTAGGGATCAGTAAAAAAAAAAAGAATTAGAGTAATTCGAAATCGAAATCAGGTTGCAATGTCCTTTTTACAGCAAAACTACATTTAGCCGGTTGAGCTGACTTTGAGGGGTCGTATACAAAGCGAAGAATGGAATATTGAAATTAAACAGAAAAATAAATATCAATTTATTATCATATTAGAAAACGGTCTACTATAAAAAATGAATACATCAAATACCGGAATCTACTAGAGATACTGCTCAATGTGTTCTCCATTGGCGGCAATGTACAATTGAATGCGTGACAGTACTGAGTCCTGGACACGTTGGAGCATAGCAGGTGTAACTGATATGAGTATTTTCCGAAGTTCTAAATTGCGTTCTCTTTTAGGCGGTCACTAAGATTGTCACTCAGCCAAACGCAGCTAAACAAACTCGACTCAACCCTATTTTGATAAAATCAAAACAGACTGGACTCATTCGCAAAATAGCGGAAGGTTTTAATTTCCGATAACAAACAATACATACTTTCAGTGTCGAATTCAGACACTTTTCTCCGGCGGGGGGACGTTATAGAGTTTCGGGAAGAAATTGCACTTTTTGACCATTGAAAACACAAAATCTCACATTTTCAGGGAGGGACATTTCATTGCTCCGGGGGGAAGGGGGGTGGATATCCCTCGATATCCCTCCCGGGCCACCCCCTGAATTCAACACTGCCTAATTTGACTTTTAAATGTTGTTTGACCCCTAAAAGTTAGCTTAATTTTTTTGATGAAAAAAAACCTCTTTGGTGATAACCGGCTTTAGTGAAACCGGTTAAAGGTGGTTTCGACTGCTATGCTCCAAAGTGTCCAGGACTCAGTACTGCCCGCATTCAATTGTGCATTGCCACCAATGTAGAACACTTTGAGCAGTATTTCTAGTAGATTCGCGTATTTGATGTATTCATTTTTTATAGTAGATCGTTTTCTAACATGATAATAAATTGATATTTATTTTTCTGTTTAATTTCAATATTTCATTCTTCGCTTTGTATACGACCCCTCGAAGTCAGCTCAAATTTTTAGATGAAATAACCCTCTTTGGTGATACACCGATTTAGCGATACTGGCTAAAGGTAGTTTTGCCGTAAAAAGGAAATTGCACCATGATTTCGATCTTGAGTTACTCTAATTCATTTTTTGACTGTTCCCTGAATAAAACACAAAATCATGTGAAAAAATCTCAAACTTTGAAATTTAATAACTTTGTCATCTTTTGTCGTACACAAGTCAAACTTTTTGTGTTGTATTTGTTATTATATGTGCAAACATTTATTAAATATAACTATAGGAACCGGGGGATCGTATAAAAAGTTAGATTTCGTAATTTTTATAAAATTATTTTTTTTTACTTTAATTAACGCCACAACATGGATATTTATCTCATTTTAAACGATTTTGTAATTGGAACTATATGTTTACTACCAACGGTTGAGAAGTTAAAGGTCGGCAATAGATAACATTTTGCACCCTGTATATATGTATTTTAAAGGCTTTCCTCATTCCTCACTAATGGAAAAAAGGTACATGCCATTAATATATATATTTTAATACAAATGTTATGCAAGAAATATATCTATATATTTAAAACGCTAAGCTTTTTCTTTCGACAATCCGTGAGAACATACTACTGCATAAAATTACACCATTTTTTGTTACTGAAAGATATTTGGACAGATATTTGTTATCGTACATTCATTTGTTCGAAAATTTAATTAATTAGCCGTAATTTTCAATTAAAGTTTTACTTCTGCTTATGACGTCATAAAGTCGGCAACTCCCACTGTTGCAAGGCATAGAGTTTATTCTGTAAACTCTGTGGTTCGCCAATCTTTTGACATTAGCTAATATCAACTAGGTAATATTTTAACATTGCAATATAAATCTTAAAAAACTTACTTAAAATTAGCTAAAATATAATCATAAAAAAATATCTAAACATACATATCAGTATGAATAACAAATCTCAGGTAAAATGTTGCAATTTAAATTATTCCAATTGAAACAAGATTTGGAGAGTTATCCCTGACGCCTAGCTAACATAAAAGCACCTATTTTATTTTATTTATTTACACACATATTCATTTTTATTATAAAACACCAGGTTGCCATAGAAATCGAAAATCGTCATTTAGGCGCCAAAAATTAACCCCGGTGCGTCTGCGATATTTGTACCGATTTAGTCACATTTGTTTTGGTAGCACCACATATTACAAAATTAATTAAATCCATGATTATTGGGCACAGATGTCATATACGCAACACATTGGCGCGATTTTTCCCCTTTCCAATTTGGCGAAAACTTTGTTTTTGAATGTTAGTTACAAATAGCATGCAATAATGGCACGCGATTTTTTATTTCAATATAAAAATAAAATTACGTAATAAATGAAATAGCTTCTATTATTTAAAAAAAGGAAATAAAAATAAATAAATGATAGTTTGATATAAATAAATATTGATATGCATAATAAAAACAATTTATAGAATTAAAATAAAAAAAATAAAAGTAAATAAACAGTAATATAAACAAAATAACCGGGTTACCATGTGAGGCATAAAATTGCCATTTTGTTGCAATCGCGCCAATGTGGTGCGTATATGACATCTGTGCCAAAATTACCTGTACAGATTTGTTGGGAATTTTTGAAATTTTCGACACATTTTTTCATTAGAGGTAAAAGTGCATGGAAATGGAGCAAAATTTATTAAAACCAAGCAAAAATATTCGGCACAGATGTGATATACGCACCACATTGGCGCGATTGCAACAAAATGGCAATTTTATGCTTCACATTGTAACCCGGTTATTTTGTTTATATTGCTGTTTATTTACTTTTATTTTTATTTTTATTCTATAAATTGTTTCTACTATGTATATCAATATTTATTTATATCAAACTATCATTTATTTATTTTTATTTCCTTTTTTTCAATAATAGAAGCTATTTCATTTATTACGTTATTATTTTTTTTAAAATAAAAAATCACGTGCTATTATTGCATGCTAATTGTAACTAATATTCAAAAACAAAGTTTTCGCCAAATTGGCGGGGGAAAAAATATGACATCATGCCGTAATTTTTTATGTACTACATAATAAAAGTTCAATTTTTTTTTTCATAACATCGAAATGGGCAATGAAATGTCTGAATATATGTATTTTGGGTACTTTTATGTTCGTCGAGTGCCAGTGATCACCAAAATTTTTTAATCTCGCCAACCCTTTTTTTCTCGACAAATAATAACAAATAGCCAATATTTTAACATTGCAGCATAATGTCTTTAAAAACTTACTTAAAAATAGCTAAAATATAATCATGAGGAAATACGTAACCACAAAGGCACAGATGTCATATAAGCACACCATTGGCGCGATTTTTTCCTCCGCCAATTTGGTGAAAACTTTGTTTTTGAAGTGAAAACTTCTTTAGGCGCGTTGGGCATTTTTTGAGATGGGAAAAAACCATTGAATTCGCGACACTGTTACCGACACCACTGCATATGTTGCCAATTCATACAATGAAGCGAAAGTATCAAAATGAAATAGTTTACGTGCAGAAATGTGAAATGATTGGTATTATGAATAAAAATAATTCAGAAAATAATTTCAAGATAAATTTAGCACGCACGGTGAAAACAGATAAAAGTGACTCAACTCGCGACACCAAATCAAAAGATGAAAATGAAATAACAAAACACGGAAAATATTATAATATAACGAGCACGAGAAAAATAGACGGAAGTAATATAAAAAAAAAATGAAAATAATGAAATATTTCACGAAAGTTTTAAGAAACGTGGTTACCGATACGGAAATTAAGAGAAATCATTTTATAGAAAAGAAAAGTTTGTTGATAGAAATTATAGATACCGCAAACAATACGCGCAGTTTGAAGATAGAAAAAAAACATAATGTTCACGAATACAGTAAACCAGACAGGCAGCAAAGAAGTCATTTTTGGAGTGGTAGGAAGCGGGAACCCTATTTTGCAGATAAATGTTATTACAAAAGATATGAAACTAAATCTCATGGAAGAGATGATGAATGTATTGAGAGTTGTTAAAATTGTGGATGAAAATTCATAAGTTTCATTCGTATTCATTTCAAAGAATACCAATTAATTAAATTTCATATTTTATGTATTTGTAAATTTACGTTTTAAGCAATAGATTGCAATTTTTGTATGCAAAATAATATGCATTATTTTTCATGTACAATAGTGCATTAAATGAAAATTGTAATATAATTTTTGTAGTAGTAGTTTATAATAATGAATAAAAAAACACTTCATTTAAAAGTATTTCCTGCACAATAAAACGTTTCCTGACGATTCAAAAAATACACACGTAATTGTTCAAGTTTTCACTTCTGTCGGCATTCCCGGAGTGCCATTTTTTTTAAATATTTGTTACAAATAGAATGCAATAATTTGTGATTTTTTTTTATTTCAGTATAAAATAAAATAATGTTATAACGTTAATATACATTATAACGTTAATATTCAAAAACAAAGTTTTCGCCAGATTAGCGGGTAAAAATATTGCGCTAATGTGGTGCGTATATGATATCTGTGCCACCACAAACACATCAATACAAATAACAAAATCTCAAGAATTGAATTGAAACCAAAATTGAAATAATTGAATTGAAAGGGTTGCAATTCAGATGATACCAATTGAAACAAAATTTGGCGAGTTATCACTGGCGCCCAGCAAACATAAAAGTACCGTATTGGATATATATATTTTTTTCGCTTTGTTGCTGATCTTGGAAATATGTCTCATGGCTCAATGGCGTTTAATTAAGCAAAAAAAAAGTCTGTGAAAATTCTGAGAGTCACACTAAATTTTTAACAGTAAAAATTATATATATTTTTTGTAACATATTTTTGTTCAGTGAAAAGAATCCATAACTCATAAGCATAAAAATTGTTAATTTTATATTTTCTAAGAAAAATAATTGTAAGAAAATCTTTTAGGGAAGAGTTCCGTATCTCTTGATGATTTTTTTGGCGAGTTGATTTTGGCGATAAGTGTTTGATGTGATTGTTGCGATTTTCAGTCTTTGGGGTTACAATTTAACTACTGAA
Source organism: Maratus michaelseni (assembly GCA_963931845.1). Classification (NCBI taxonomy): domain Eukaryota; kingdom Metazoa; phylum Arthropoda; class Arachnida; order Araneae; family Salticidae; genus Maratus; species Maratus michaelseni. The sequence continues at coordinate 198,112,591 of OZ007593.1, read as the reverse complement.
GTGAACTTAATCTACGTGACGTCACACACCTTTTCGCGCTATTTTGGATTTTTTGGCCAATCGCGCCAACCAGCACAGAATGTGAAACTCTTCCCATACTACGTCAGTTAAAAATATGTAAGAGGAAATTTGTAAGAGGAAATTTGGTACATCCGTTATACGGACAACATTTTCGCCAAGCATACATTTACATACATTTAATACTTACATTTACATACATTATAATACATACATTTACATACATACATTTACATGCATTATGCATTAGGATACATTTTGGCATGGTGTCAGTAATGACGGAAAAGTACTGGATTTTTTTAAAAAAACAATGTTTGTCTAAAACTTTTTAACGCATATAGCCACTGACAGATTAATTAAGGGTTAGAGTTCACTATACCCCTTGGGTGTATCGCAAGTGATAATAATTTTTATTTTCACACGTTATGAATTAGATTTTTTACATATAGCTGCAGAAATCTTGAAAAAATTTTCAGAAATCAACACTGATTTTAAACATATCTAAGGTTTTTGTCACATAACCGAGCAATATTCATATAAAATTTGTAATTCATATAAAATTGTTTACCGTCAAGTTTTGACGGGTTCCATCTAGTTTTTTTATAAAATTCTGAAAACGTAAATATATGCACTGTACATTCAAATTTTGATACAAATTTGAGCAGCAATTTTTAAAACATAAAAAGTATTCTATTGTAAATAGCGTAATTTCTTAAAATAAATATAGGTTAACTTATGCAACGAACTTACCTAAAATACATCACTTCAGAGTTACAAAATTTAATAAAAATATCCTGTGTTTAAAAAAGAATTTCTGACACAAAAGTTTGCTTTGTTGCCTGTCATTATGTGAAACGTGTGCGAATAGATTTTACGGTGTATTAACAAGTTTCCAAATAAATATCAGTCTCTTGAATTCTATCAATTTGAATCGATTTAATGTGTGGATTTTTTAACCTTGCGTTAATACGGATTAGGTTCCCCTAAAAAGAGCCCCACGGAGTGCACTCCCCCGAGGGTCTATATCCCTCGTGCATATAATCGGCCGTCATAAGTCACCACCACCATCGATTTAATGATTTTCAGATTTCATTACTTTATGTAATGTAACAAATGTTATGTGAGAGTTATTTCCACATTTTTTTAATTATTAGAAAACGCTGAAAGAATTCAATATTATTGATCCGTATGAAGTACTATTTTCCAAGTTTGTTTAAAAAATAGATGAATGGATAGAACATGCATTTCGGAACTTGGAGTCATAATTTAATCAGACGGCATATTCTCAGATTGCACGCTTATTTTTCAAAACGTTGCAAAAAATCTATAGAATTTTGGGATATTTGGTTGTATGAATTTCTTCGATGATTGAGATAAGTAAACAAACGTTAACTTGGAGATAATGATAAGCTCATTTTTGTCTAAAATCCTCCATAATCAAATTTTATTCCGCGTATTACTCAAATCTCTTACAAAGGCATTCTGCAATAATTGCATCAAAATCACGTAATTTTTATAATTATCAGTTAATTTCAATTCTAAATATGATTCCTTGCTTCTAATAAGAATTTTGAAATAATAATATTATAAAAAATATAATACAATTATTTACCTTTTTTCCGAAATATCGAATGATCTCGTACAATGAAAATGCAACACGTCGGGTTGATACGCCAACTACACAATATTGGCAATGTTGACCAGTCACTTGCGATTTTAGACGTTTTGTTAAATATCTGGAAAGATACGTGAGGAATTATCCTGAAACTTCAGGAGTGTAAATAACATGGTCGACGTCATATATTTCGGCGAAGATTTGTTCCCGAAACCCCATAGGGGGGCGTAAACAAATTGAAGAAAAACGTATATATTTTGGATATCCCTGTAAAAACGAATATTGCAAAAGCGTTGAAACGGTAGCATATGCTTAGGACGCTTCTTTTTATAAACTATGTTCATTTTTATGAGGATAGCACGTATACTCGTGGAGAAATTAAGGTTTTTAAAAAAACAATCCCAAATTTCACCAAGTCTTTTGCTTATAATTTTCAGAATTCTTAATATAAAATAATGTTCTTTTCAGGAACGATGACAAACAGCATTATATACAATACCCTGCAATCAGAATTAAAACATTATAAATATTAGGTGATAAATGAGCAGGTTTACTAAATATTGTTTCACTGCGCATGCTCGAATTCAATCAAAATATACTGTGCATGATATATTAGCTAAATGTATAGAACAACTTTTTTAAAAGTCTCCAAAAGATAGCTTGTAAATTCTGACAGTTATCGTTGATAGAATAAGCTCGAAATTCGCTCTACCCAAAAGGAAGCAAAAATATAAGGAGCTGTATCCAAATATACTAGCTAATGAAAGTTGGCATAATAAGAATGAAATGTCTCTCATTGTATATTTGGATACCGCCCCTCATCTGTTTCCTTCCATTTGAGAACAGCGAATTTCAAGCTTATTCTATCAACTATCACTATCAGAATTTTCAAGCTATATTTTTGAAACTTTCACAGAATTAGCTCTATACATTTAGCTAATATATTCTGCACAGTATATTCTGATTGTATTCGCGCATACGCAGTGAAACAATATTTAGTGAACCTGCTCATTTTTCATCCAATATTTATTATTTTTTAAATTTGATTGCAGGGTATTGTATATAAAGTTGTTTGTCATCGTTCCTGAAAAGAACATTCTTTTATATTAAGAACTCTGAAAATTATAAGCAAAAAACTTGGTGAAATTTGGAATTGTTTTTATAAAAACCATAATTTCTCCACAAGTATAGTACTATCCTCATAAAAAGGAACATAGTTTATTAACAGAAGCGTACTAAGCATGTGCTACCATTTCAATGCTTTTGAGATATTAGTTTTTACAGGGCTATCCAAAAGATATTCGTTATTCTTCAATTTGTCGACGGCCCCCTATGTGTTTTCAGAAAAAAATCTTCGCCAAAATATATGACGTCGACCTTGTTGTTTACACTCCTGAACTTTCAGGATGTGTACTTACATGTACATATATGTACAATCAGGCTTATGTACTTTTCTAGATATCGAACGAAACGTCGAAAATCGCAAGTGACCGGTCATCATTGGCCATATAGTGTAGTATAAATTAAGTGATCACAGGTTAAGTCAAGAATGAGTTATTTTTATTATATAATAAACTTAATTCTTTTTATCACAGATCTTTCACGAACAAAATAAACAAAATAAACAAAATAAAATAACAAAAATATATCAAATTCACAGATATATCAATGTTTTCATAATGACAATAGTATACAAAAAATAACATATTCAGAAAGTATTTTCATATTAGCATTTTGAATGCCATCAATATTATGTTGCTTTTGTAGAAAACTTTTTTTTCAGGAAAAACGCATTTTTTTAACGCACAATTTTTTAACTTTCTTTTTCATTTTTACGTTTGAAATTAATCGTCTATTGAAAATTATTCCATGATCTATTTATTTAAAATTTATTTTTAAATTTAACTTGCAATATAAAAGAAAATATTAAATTATTAATACATAAATTATTCTACGTTAATTTATATGCAATTTATTGTACGTGTACTCTGTATTTAAATAATTTTTTGTTTGTATTAACATATGGATATTTTTTACAATTCGTTAAATTGATTTCATTTGACTTTTGAAGTATTCTGTACATTGTTTTTTTACTATTTTATAAATTTATTTTACCTACACAGTATTATTTCTTTTAAAAATGCAATTAACAAAAGTGTTCTATTTGAAAATTACAAAGTTAATTGTTATTAACGTTTCAAAAATCGGAAGTATCATATGGTAAATATGGTAATTTTTAAAATTTCACTAATTTTAAATGCATTTAAATTTCTCAAAATATTACGGTATTAAATATTTTTATGAGACCTAAGTAATTAAATTTAAAATGCGAATCCATCATAAGCGAAAAATATTTTCATTAAATATTCAATATTTACAACATATTTCATGCACAATGTGTTTAGTTCTTCCCATATACACATATTCTTACACTTTTTAATTATTTTGTAGTTTTTGTTGAAAAAAGACGAAATGATTTTTACGAAATATATTACATTAATACTAAAATAAATTAAATAACAAATATTATAAGCTTATTTTTATATTTTTCAATATATATTTTATTGTATTATTTTTTTAAATATATTTTGAATGTAAGGTTTCGTAATTTTTAATACACTATAGATATATATTTTTTATTTATGGTTTAAATATGTTAAGCAAAGCAATTTTTCACAAGACAAATAAATCCATGTCACCAATGTACTTTATAAAGGATCGATATTTTCTTTAATGTTTTGTGATTTTGAAGGTAACTTAGTTTGAGCCATGATAAATGATCGTTTGTGTTCATGAATGAAAAGTATGCTGAAATGATAAACGATAAGTTACACGAACAAAGTAACAGAATTTGACATTATCCCAAGACAAATTTGATATAAATATATATGTATTCTTCTAAAATTTGTTTTGATTTATTATACAGGGTGTTTAAAATAGATACGGTAAATATTAAAATGTGAAAGCACAAGTTAATGTAGTGACAGTTTTCATATCAGCGTAAAAAATACCCAGAGCAGGAATCGAACCCAAAACCTAAAATTAAATTGTCAGTGCTCTTCTAATAAGAGCATGAATTGTTTGTTCTCTTGAGCTGTTTCAGAGAACAAACAAGATGTTATTGACAAAAGGTTTTCTGAGTGAATTTTGTCGCTTATTTGTCGTTCCACGTAGTTCAAATGGAAGACCATTAGAAATTTAAGTTTCAGGGTTCAATTTCTGGCATGGATACTTTTCCATTCAATTGGAAGAAACATTACTACTTATATTATTTATTTAAGAATGAGTATGTATGTGTTAGGAATGTGTATGTTTGTGTATGCAGTGTAGTAACGTATCCTTCGTTTATTCTAGTTTTTTGTTTATATATATTTTTTTTAGCTGCGGACTATTCTATTGAGCTTTTTTAGATAACAGACCGGATGTTATTGCCATAAGGTTGTATGAGTGATTTGAGTCAAATTGTTTTCATTCGAGGTAGTTCAGTTTTAAAGACACTGGCAATTTAAACCAGAGGCACTGGTTTCGGCTCTCGGCCTGGACACTTTTTCGCTCTGTTCGAAAAATTAGAACTCATACTATTTTTTTTTTAACAATTGGTAATTTTTTTAATAATTAATCAATTTTTAATAATTAATAGTTATGCCAGTGCAGTCGTGCAGTAAGAATTTGCTTCTTCCGTAACTCGAAGCTGTTTGATTCCACAAAATTTAACTTGCAATCTTTGCTTTATCTAATGAAAAAAACTATTGAGTAAGGCGATTTTTTTTTCGGAAAATGTGATGTTTTGTCCACATTTTTAGTTTATTGTGTCGAAAACAAAAAAAAAACGATAAGAATTTTTCTGTAATGGTAATAAAGATAGGAATCCATTTATAAAGTTAAAAATTAATACAAAAGTTCCCATTTGAAGATAAACACATATTCTCGGTCATTAGTTTAAAAATATGGAAGATTTTGTAAAAATATATTGCGTCTCAAAAGTATATGGACAGGCAATTTTTTGAAATAACAGTTCAAAAAATGAAGCAATAATCACTAAAAAAATAATATGCATATAGTATCATATAAATTTTATTACAGCAAAGAAATAAAGTATAAGTTTTACAGAAATTTTGTAAAAAAATAAAAAATAAAAGTAGGCTGTCCCAAAAATATATGGACTTTTCTAATATTTTGCATTTAAATTCAAATTTTGTATCCATTCCTTTTAATTATCTTGAAAACCCTATCAGGCATGCTTCCAACTAGTGATTTGAGTATGTGCTGCTGTAAAGAGAACCAACTCTGCTCTACTTGTTGCTGTAATTCCTGAATAGTGGAAAACGGCCGACCATGGGCATACACATCTCGTGAAAGTACTCCCCAAATATTTTCAATTTGATTCAAGTCTGGGCTGATGGCTGGCCAGTCTATAACAGTCACTTGATTCTGTTTAAACAAAGCAGTTGTTGGGTGGGAGATGTGAATCGACGCATTGTCCTGTTGGAATTTCCAGTTCCCCCTCCCCCCTAAGATGTTTCCGATTGAAAGTAGATTGCTTTTAAGGACATTTTGATAATCCCCAGAGCACAGTTGACCATTAAGAAAAGCAATATCCGTTGTTACATTGAAACAGAATGCGCCCCACACCATTAGTGAACCCAAGATTTTTTGTGGACTAAAGAACTGGCGAGAATCTTTTCGTAAGTCATGCCAATAGTATGCCCAGCCATCAGGGCCATTCAAATTGAATTTATTTTATACACTGAAGAAAACACTTAACCATTCATCCATTCTATGCATGTGTTTTTAGCCGAAGGAATCAAACCTCTCTATGGTGCACTTTCATCATAGGTGTCCGACACATTTTGTGATACTTATGATTTTCGCTTACCTGTATGCGACGGTGAACAGTAGATCTGGAAATAGGAAACGCCAAACTCCTCGCAATTTCGCGAAAAGATTTCTTTTGGGTTGAAACTGCTCGCAAAATTTCTCAATCTTGTTTTAGAGATGTTTTTATTGGTCGACCTAAACGCTTTTTTGCAATCGTATTGAGAATGTTTGATATAATTGCATAAATTCCAGATCGTCTACGCTGTATTTGTTTTGCAGTATCAGAAACTTTAACATTTTGAGCCTTTAAACGTAAAATTTTAGCAATATCAGCAGCAGAAAATTCAACGTTGCGAGGTATTTTCCAACTATTCGATAATTGAAGAAAGAGCAGTGATTTTATATTTCGAAGTGGTTACGTCACAAGTACAGAACGCAGTAAATGCAAATTTTTCTGATACGGTGGTAATAAAAGCAATTCGTTTCATTGTCCATATATTTTTGAGACAGCTTATTTCGAATTTTATTTTTTTGCAAACAATCCATGTTTTTCACATAACCTTTTCTAATCGTAATAAACTTATGTTATGATTCCAAATGCTAATTATTTTTTTCGTGATTATTGCTTTATTTTCTTAGCTGTTATTTCGAAAAATCACCTGTCCATATAATTCTGAGACGCACCTTATTAGCAAAATACATTGTTTGTTTTCTGTAAAACGTCATGGCATTCAAAGAAGTACTTGAAAAGAGCAATGTCCATATCCACAGTATACTAAGTATTGTATACCATAATTCGGAACCTAGGATATACCTATACGGTGTCATTTATAGAATTTAAATAATTTTCACCATAACCCAAGATGTCATTACATGTCACACAATGCAACCTTTATTTAATTAGAAATTTTTATGCGGAAGATAACTGAATATAGAGTAACCGACAAATCTGCCTGACATCGATCAAGAAAACGAAGTATGAGATACTATATATAAAAGAATATCAAATGTGTAATAAGAACTCGTAATTCAATGTAATATGAAAGCTAATGAAAAACCAATAAATAAAGTAAAAATAAAATAAAGTAGCAGCATCGAAACAACTTTAAAACAAGATACTAAAAAAGAAAAAACTCAACAAGAAATAGATCCATATATATATGTCACAAAATAATCTGAATGCTTACAGGTTTATAAAACATAGTTCCATAAATGTTAATAATGCAAAAAATAACATTTTAAACAGTGTTATATAAATAATGTTAAATTAGAAAAACCGAAATTTATACAACAAAAATTGTAAATTCCTTCCGGCCTGTACTGGAAGGAAAAGGTAGAACATCTTTTAAAAATATACACTCATTTTACTCAAAAGCCCGAGGCCCAAATGCTTGGAACCCGATTATAGAAGATGAAATCCCGGTTTTTGTTAATACTGAATTTGAATGCGAATTTCAGCATGAGAGTTACAGCATAGTAAAAATCAGATTGTTTCAAAATGTCAGCCACCCTAGAATTCCAAGCTGCAATATATCAGTCATTTTTGAACAGCCAAAGCAAAATATGTTCCGGAATCCTTGTATCACGATTTAACAATTAACGGAGACAGCTTTTTCAATTTATAATATTTTATACATCTTTTTGAAATTTAAAACTTCAAAAAAATTTTAACTGGCCGCCAACAAGAAAAGAACACAAAAAGATGGCGGAATGAACAAGATGGCGGATTTTGAATTTTGAAACAAGATGGCGGATGAAGCTGGCCAAAGAACTCGGTTAAGATCTTGGTATGTTCTATGCACATACTAAGTCACATCCAAATTGGTTCATAAATAAGAGAGTTACAGCATGACAAATGTGGCAAATGTCAGATAAATAAATAAATATATATATATCAACATTTGAACGGAGGGTGTTTTTGCGGTCTGGGGGGTCATGATCCGTGGCAATATACCACTTTTTTATTACTTTCCTCTGAACGGCAGCAATAGGTATATTTTTGTAATGAAAGCTATCTAATGGGCAAAAATATAACAAATTGTAAAAATTGTAAACCGCCGTCTTCCCACTTTGTCCTGCAACAAATATGAATGATACCAATTCGTAGAATATTACACACTGCAACATCTTTCCATGACTGAAAAATTGAAATATTTTCTTCAAAAGTTTCCCGTAGAGCCTTCAGACGTCACGGTCACATCACAACGACGTTACACTGTAACTTTGTGACCACCGATATGGCATCACTTGACCTGAATGTGAAGTCACTGTTAATCGGAAGTCGTTACCTTTACTACTTTGACTGTGACTACTTTGTGAACTCACCTTGTAACTTTTATGTTGAAAATTTGACCTTTGTGACGATTTTGAATCAGGTCCAGTGATTAAGTTTTGTCCAAATCCGATTCGTTTACTTCGGTTCGACTTTTTTTTTTTTTTTTTTTTTTTTTTTTTTTTTTTTTTTTTTTGGGGGTGGGGGGACGGGTGACTACATTTTACCCAATTCCTGTCCGTAAATTTTGGATCGCATTTATTTAGCTACATGCTTGTGACATATTGGACGATTCTGTATCGGGTCGGGTGACAAGAATATTTCTGAATGACATTCGTTTAGTTCGGGTCAACATTTTTTTTCATTTGATTGTCTACAGGTTTGTGACATTTGTGACGATTCTACATCGTAGAGTGTGACAAGATTTAATCGAATCCGATCTGGAATTTTGTATCGGCTTTTTCTTTTCTGGCAGATTAGATTTAGATTAAAGTTCAGATGCCGTGATTTTCGCGAACGAGATCTGATCCTGATCAGGTGTAATGTTTTTTTTTAAGTCGAGTTCGAAATAGAATCCTGCATAGGACCGAGAGGCCAGATTTTATTAGAAAATTACACGAAACTTATGGGTTTGGATATAGAGTACTGCAAGAGTCTGGTTATACTTTACTTGAAATTTAAAATTGTATTTCATGTCAACTCGCAATCTGACCATAACCCAACAAAGAAAAAATTGTGTTGATTAACAACACGTCCAAACCTGATAAATATTTTGATCGACACTCATGCGGTTGTGAAATCCAATATCAAAGAAAATAGATCTACAATTTAATACTATTATAGAAAAATAATGTATAATAATATTTTCTTATCTATTCATATGCTTTATAAGGAGCAATAAACATGTATAAAGTTTGATTCATATTAAAATATATTTTTTTATCTGAAAGAATATTATGTACTTTCTTTTAAAAAATTAGGATAACACAAATCGGAGCTGAAAGAAAATAATTTCATTCCGAAATCATTCAAAACCCGAAAAATTAGAGTCAGCTTGACCAAAACCGCAACAACAGCAAATTTATTATTTTAAAAAATTATCATAAAAAACTGTACTGCATTGCATTTTACTTTTCAATTAAAATCACATCTACTATATATATATATAAAACACAAACGGAAATTTCGTTCCGTTCCTTTATAACTCGAGATCCGCTGAATGGATTTTGAAGGAACTTGCACTGTTCGATAGATATTTTTTCAGGGAAGGTTTTAGTATATAACATATCCTTCTACGTAGATTATTTATAGAATTATGATAGAAAGTTCTGTTATTTTGGCCGAAAAGGTTATCATTGCTAATTTTTTGGCGACCATTATTGTTGCAAAAAGAGTTGAAAAGGCTATACATCTCGAAAAATAAAAGAAAAAAAACTGTGCTAATTTTATTAAAAAAATAAAAGAAAGAAAAAAATAATGAAAATAAAAAAAAAATAAAAACAGTTTTGATGAGAGATAATATTATAAAACGAAAATATTTAATTTAAACATTATTGCGAATATTCGTACTGCTTAAAAAATTATTCAATGGGCAATATTGCTATTGAAAAAATATTCGGCGATTTATCTTTTGTTTTTGGCGATTTTGATTTTACTTTTGACCCCAAAAAATTTTATTTTAAGCCAAAAGGTGTTTTTTGTTGCAGAAAGAATTAAAATGGCTATACAACTCGAAAAATAAAAGAAAAAACTGTTACTAATTTTATTTAAAAAAAAGAAAGGACGAGAAAGAAAAAAAAGAAAAATAGTTTTGATGAGAGATTTTAAGCCAAAAGATGTTTTTTCAAGTGTACCACATCATTTTTGCAGTATTTGTTTTGGTACTTTTCGGTTAGCCGGGCACCAGTGATATATATTACATGTATACACACACACACACACACATATATATATACACATATATATATATATATACATATACATATATATACAGTTATATGTATGAAGATATATATACATATGTACATACATATATATTTATATATGTACATATATAACTGGCGCCTAGCTAACCGAAAAGTACCTTTTTTTATTCAAATGTAGACTACATTAATAGCAATATACTTCTATTTACTTCTACCTTAAATATGAAATTTCGTTCCAGCTGCTTATAACTCGAGTTCTGCTGAATGGATTTTCGTAGAACTTAAACTGTAAGACAGAATTTTTCAGGGAAGGTTTTATTGTATAACATATCGTTCTACGTAGATTAGTTATAGAATTATTATGGGAAGTTCTATAATCAGATCAAACCGATTATGAAAGATTAGCTTTTTAAAAAGATTCTGCCGAATGGATTTCGATGAAACCTACACCGTTAGTTAGATAATTTTGTAGGGAAAGTTTTATTATATAACATATCATACTACGTTGCTTAGTTCTAGAATTATAGGGGGAAATTCGAAAAATTGGGTGACCTTTTTTTATCAAATATTAGCCTTTTTAATATTTGATTACGATTATGAAAGATTAGCCTTCTGAAAAAGTTCTACTGGACGGATTTTGATGACAATTGTATTGTTACTTAGATGCTATTTCAGGAATGGTTTTAGTGTCCTACATATTGTTCTACGTTGCTTAGTCAAACAGTTATGTGTGAAGGTTATATAGTCAGGTGAACCCGATTCCGAACGATTAGCCTTTTTGAAAGTTTTTACTGGGCGTATTTTTTGTGACTTGCATTGTTAAGTAGATAATTTTTAAGGAGGGTTTTAGTATATTTCATATCGTTCTAATGTTTGTTTTAGAATTATGTGGAAAAGTTCTATAATCAGATGAAACCGATTATCGAAGAATAGCCTTTATAAAAACTTCTACTGGATGGTTTTTGTTAGTTAATTTGTTTGCATTGTTAGTTCGATAATTTATTAGTGATTGTTTTAGTATATTGCATATAGTTTTATCGTTCTTTAGCAAACCCTAACTGTAAATTATCAAATTTGTCCTTACCAGCTAAAATTTTGACTCCACATTAGAAAATATAATAGCGCAATGGCGTCATTTTTCAGTAATGTGGAAGGATATTCCAGGTAAATATACAGATTGCTTTCAAATACAAGGTCAAATTAAACGATATATTTCATTTGATTCAAGGTTCATTTGTAGAAACCGACCAGCGCAGCGGGCGTAGCTTGCTAGTTTAAAATACAACTTTTTTACAGCACATTTATATAAAATTTAAAATAAATTATTATTATATTTTAATTATTTCTACTTTTTATAACCACAATCCAAATTTTCGTGCACAGTTTTATCACATACATAATAAATAACACATACAAAAATTATAAAGTTCAATCTAAATACCAAAAAAATGTAGCATTTTTAAACAGGAAAAAGAGCAAAATATAAATATTGATAACAGGTCATCTATTTATTATTTTTTTTACGTAAAAGAAATTCTTGAACAGGTCTCCCACTGGTCCGTTTTTTCAATACCAGTATTTGTGATAGGTTTTTACAATATTTTTTGAAAAATTACGTTCCGGTAGGTATCTACAACATCTACAACATTTCTAAGAAAATAATTAAAAAAAAAAAAGATTTATCGAAAATAAAGCAGTATTAAAATAACTGACCGAGTGGGAGGCTCGAACCGCAATCCTGTACATATTAAACATATAGTAATATTAAAGCGGAAGATTTGACATGTTAACAAAGTGTACAAAAAGTTAGATATATAATTTGCGTTCATAATGAAAAAGGCTGCCGTAAATAGCGATCCTTGTTAATTCCTTTGGCTGTTAACTCCTGGCAATACGAAAGCATAGCTTTTTATAAATTTCAAAACTTTAGTTGAATGGATATTTGCAATTTATCATATAAAAATTATATTTGAAATTGCTAGTGGGAAATCTAAAAAATATATATTAAATGTAAAACTTCTATTAGAGTTTTCAATTAACCTTTTGCTTACGGTGGGATTACCGTAGTCCCAAGAAAAAGACTGTTGAAAAATACGGGGTTGGGATTATCGTCATCCCGAAAATTTCCACCCCTCAAAGATGGAGTGCAGGAAATCCTTAATAGCGTTTGGCTCAACGGGGGTCTCATTGGGTATTGGAGAAGGGAAATTCTATAGGGAATATATTAGTTATCATAGGGAAATATAGGGAAAACTTATGCAGCAAAGAAAGTAAACATTGTTCAAGCGCACGATTTGAAGCTGTTTCTACCTCACTTCCTCCAAATTAGTGGAAGATAATTTTTGTTTGTGATATTAATATGAAGAGAATAGATTATTTTCAGTAAATTGTTTTATTATTTTAGTATCGCTGATTTTGATTAAGTTTTTCTTCTTAGAATATTAAGTATTGCGGGTTTTTTTTTTATTTCAACAATAGTACACAAGATATCTTAAAATAATATACGTAACTTTATTTATTGAACTCAACAAAAATGAAATTATTATATATATTACTATCTAACAAAAATACAGTTAATTTTGTAAAATTTTTATGTATAAATTTTTTTGTAAAATTAATTACTTTTACACAGTAGAAAATAGTTAGTTTTATGCTCACACACAACTTAATAATCATGTTTTATATTCTTTGCATGGAATTGAACTTTGTCTGTTTCAGAATGATATTAATAAGTAATGAAATTCTAACGATACTTACAATTAATTTACTCCGCAATCATCTGATTAAAAAAAAAGTAATTGAAGTTATGCAAAAAATAATACAAGTTACATTAATTGTTCTTTATATATTTTTTAAACATATGATTATAAACAAATATAAATGTCGTACAAATGTAAGTCCTAAGCATTTATCTGCTATGTTCAAAGAGGCAATAGCTGTTCCAAAATCGTTTCGGAAAACAATTGTTATTGCCGTACTTTTTTCTCGGAAACTTCTGAAGCTAATTCAATACTTTATTTTATTTTTATTTTGTATTATACTTAGGTATTATACTTATTATATAATTAGTATTATGTTTATTAAACTTTGTATTATACTTATATATAAATAAGGATTGTCTCTCAAAATTCATTCATTTTCAACAAAGTTAATTAACGCTGTTCTCAAATACAAAGGGCCTACTATCAGATACATTTTTAAATTCATTTTTGTTCAGAAACGCATGAAACAAGCAGATATTGTTATTCAGAAACTTTGCAATCGAAACACGTTTTCCATTTTTTGGTAAAGGCAGAAGATCTTTTATAAAACACTGTCAAAGTCCACGTTTTGAACCGAATTCCTGATTCTTCATCGTACGAAAGGAGAAAAACCTGTTGTCACATGACACGAATAGCTTATAACACGACAACTAATTTATTTATCAAAAAATTGGAAACTCATTTCGATTCCAAATTGCTTCAACAGTCAGGCCTGCAAATTTTATGATTTTGCGTTTAAAAATGTGTCAGAAAGTTTTGCGTTGCTCAGTAGAACATTTGAGAACCACATTCAAAATAAAGTAGAATGTTTAGTTTGTGAAATCGTACACGTATTGCACTTTTTAATTTCATTTATTTCCGAATGACCATTTATTGTTTAATAAACATAAAAAATATGAAAAGGAATTTCTTTTAAATCGTTTCAGTAATTCTCTAGAAAAATGAACTTTACTCCCAGCTATTTTCTATATGATTTATCTAGTGTTATTGCTTGCTTTAGTATTATTATTCTGAGGTTCTTTGGGGGGGGTGGGGGGGCATTAAAATTAGAGAGACTCAAAATCGAAAAAGCACATTTCATAAATTAGCAAGGCATAATTTAATTTCAACACAGCGGTTTTAAATTCCACGTACGGGAAATATAGTATTGAGTTGTTAGAAAATACACAGCACACACGTAAAATGTACATGTTTAGTTTTTTTTTAAATCCTTAAAAGTTATATATATATATATATACTATATACATGTGTGTGTGTGTGTGTGTGTGTATTAACATTTAGTTTAAAGGAGGCCCCACTAGTGGCTGAGAGGTTCTGCTCTCAAAGCTGGTAGACGGGAGGTCCTGAGTTCAAACCCCTGTCACGCTCGTCCACCTAACCGTTCGGAGTTTTCAGTGGTTTTCTTCGAACCTTGCCGTAAATACGGGTTATGATCCCTTAGAAAGACCCCCACTGATGCCATCCTTCCCCTAGAGCCTATGTCCCTTGTGTAAATAATCGGCCGTCATAAATCAACTAACCAACCGACCATCAGTTTAGAGGAGCTAGGTATTTTTTAGTTATATTCTCTCATTTTTTGCACATTGAAAAAAAAAATGCTTATTTAAGGAAATTATTTTTATTAAACTTATTTAATTTTTAAATGTATCTGAATGCTTGGAGCTATTATTACATAAAGTATTTTTGTATTAGCACACATTTTTTTTCTTATTTTATTTATAACATTTGCTTAATATTTTTATTCAGATTTCTACTACTATTTCTGTATAGTAATATTCGACTAATTTAAGTACAACATAAATTATAATAGAATTTGGAAATAGCGGTTTATTTTTTAATTTAAAAAGTAAATGCTCAACTGTTAACACCAAACCCGTTGCATATAACTTTATTCTTCTTTACTGTTTATACCGATTTCTATGTATTTATTTCTACCTTTTTCTTCTTCTTCTTCTTTTTTTTTTTTTTTTAGTTATAATCTAAATTGTAACGGGGGAAAAAAACTTTTTTTTTAAATAAATTATTTTTGTATTACTTATTTAATTTTTAAGTGTATCTGAAAGTTTACAGCTATTTTTAAATAGTATTGTGCCTAGTTGTTTGTGTTATAAAATGAGTATGTAAATGTTTTGCTTATCACATTAGTTTAATTGTTTTTATTCAGATTTCTGTCACTATTTCCGAATTTTCGCTAATTTAAGTACAAAATAAATTATAAAACACTGGAAGTGTAAGTTTATTTCTGAATGAAAAAAGTTAATGCCTTACTGGGAACACTAATTCAGTTGGATAAAACCTTACTGTTCTTTGTTGCGATACCCATATATTTATTTTTACATTTTTCTTATCATGGAATTTATTTTTTCTTATAATCTGAATCATGATAAAAAGAAAATAAATGTTTATTTAAGGAAATTATTTTTTATTTGCTTATTTAATTTTTTAAAGTATCTGAAAGTTTAAAGCTATTTTTAAATAAAGTATTTTTATATTAGCATAAAAAATTCTTCTTCTTCTTTTTTTTTTTTTTTTTTTTTTTTTTTTTTTTTTGCTTGTAACATAACATTTTCTTTTATATTCTCCTTTTCAAAATATAAACCACTATTTAAACGTTCATTGTAAGTGTTTTTCTGCTTATTTTTAAGAGACATCACTCAATTATTTCAAAACCTAATCACTTGAATTTAATGACTTCACAGAAAAAGTGCAATTTTCATGTCCGTATAACATTTAAACCTTATTTATAACGATAAGCTATTACTTTTAACAGATGAAAAGGTTTCCTTTAGGGAAAAGTAAATCCCGAAATTTCTCACGATTGAAAGTCGTTAGCGGACGCGCCTAATGATATCCAGATGTTCTACCATCACCTGGGGTGTCATGCTTCTGAAGAAAGGGGGATGAAACGGTCAAGTTTTTCCCGTAATCGGAGGATATTTAAAGTATTCATTTCCCGTAAGCTACAGGTTAAACAAATATTTATAACCTACATACTGAAACACAGGAAGCCCGGGTTGGATGCATGTAACATATAAAAGAGGGGGTTTAAAAAATCCATTTTTAGTTTTATACTTAATAAATATGCTAAGCACAATAATATAAAAGTTCCAATAACTTTAAATAGATTCATATTTAAGCTTTTTAAAAATTCGCAAACATTAAAACAAGGGAAAAGTAACATGCGCCGCAGGCGCCCATGAGGGGACGCACCGCGCACAGTCGACCACTGATCCCAAGTCCTGAGAGACTTTTATTGCGCCAGCAGCTTTGGCTCGCTACGGCGCTTCGGCCGGCCAGAGAGCCGCTACCCACTGCGGACCCTCTAACCTTGAACCCACGTGAGACGACGTAGGCCGTTGCGACACGCGGTGAAACCACACAGGAGACACCGCGAGACACTTGGAGACGGGCCGGCGTCCCCCTACAGCTTCGGAGCTGGAATCCCAGGAGGGAAATCTGGCCCTAGGCCTTAAGTCGGGATGTTCCAACCCGCACTTGCTTTACCACAACTCGAGGGGTGTGAGAACCTACAGAGGTAGTCACGTTCCCTCTCGTAGTGGAAACAAGAAAAGACAAAATAAACATTCCAACACAGAAACAACACAGATACTAGTATGCAAATAACGTAATGGCTGCTGTTTATTCTTGCATAGAGCAATAAATATTTCAACCATTAGCCGCAAAAGGGCAGATCATATTGAGACAAACTGAGATAACCAGTTTTCACCATGCTATACAGTATTTCTCTACTTTCCCCTATATTTATCAATTACAAAAAAAATGTCTCTATAAGTATAGTACTATTTGCATTAAATATACATTCTTTAAAATAAATCGACAAGTCAGAAAAGAATACAAGTTTTCTTTTGAAATTAAGTAACTGTGAAAGATTGTACAAATCCCTAAAACAACCTTGTAACAAATATATTGTATAATGCATTTGCAACAATATATTCTATCTTCTCTAATGTATAAAATCGACATGTATAGCATATTAGAAACATATTATTAAAAATTCCCACTGGAGTTATATCGAGTGGCTATTTATAACCACTTTTCAGAAATAATAACAAATTAGTTTCGTCTGCGCATTTTTTAAAACGCCAGTCTGTATCAACTAATCTGAAAAACTCTGAAAATTCCTGATATATAGAAGAAATATTTTAAGGTCTGCCGTTTTGGATTTTAAAAACGAGATGGGAATTTCTCACACAATGAAATCTTTTACAATAGTTTATAAATTACATTACAGGATAAAGTATCAAAATTGGAATACTGATATAGTATATACATACATTATTTTTGTTATATTTGATATATTCCCTGATCTAAAACATTAAAAATACATTTAATTTACCTACAAAAACAAATGTTTTTAAAAATTAAAATATCGAAATTGAACCAAATACTTTTTAAGTACTTACCTTAGCATGTAATTATAGTAGTAATTTTAAGCATGAAAGAGAAAAATAGTAACTAAAGGTGTCGGACGTAACTGCTCAAATTGCAGAATGGAATTTCTAAAATTCTAAAATTCAGCTTACTACTATGCTGCCTGCTTCTATGGAACCGCTTCTAAGTAGTTTTTATAGTGTATTAATTATTTTTCTGATTGAAAATTGTTTTTTCGAATGCTATCCTTTCTCAAATAAACATTTTCATATGCAAAAAGTATGTTTTAGAAACAAACATGATAATTAACAGCATTTACATTAATATAAGTATTAATATTATTTTGTTACTATTACACGTGTAAATTGCAGATGAAAATGTTTAAATGATAATTGAAAACCACTATTCCGTTTTGAGAAACTGATTAATACACTATAAAACTCTTCGGAAAAGTTTTCGAAAATCAGCGGCAGCAAAAGAAATTTTGTCCGTAAAAATGATTCTTCAAATCTCTAAAATATATTGATACCTAATTTTTCTAACGATAAATAGATTTTTTTTAATCATGGGTATATCGGAAGATGTTATTGTATATTTTCGTTCGCTGTGATATTATATTTTTGTAGATTAAGAAACATTTGTCTTTTTTACCCTCAAGTTATTTTATATAAATCGGCTTTTTAAAAAAATTTCAGACAGAAAATAAGGAAAATAATATATTCAAATAAAATTTCGATGTATTTCTTTTTATAAGGTACGTAAGCAGTTAAAATCACATTCATAGATACTGAAAGTTTGAAGTAAACTTTTACTCACTATATATTGCTAGCACATATTGCTAGCGCATTTGAACATGATATTTATTTTGATTGATGATTTCATAGTAATTTAGAAATCTTGCCAAGTATTCATATTCAGCATGCAAAGAACAATGTTGAATTTTTCTACAATTACACCAAAGAATGTCAAGTTTGATGGATAGTCAAAATATGTTGAAATCAGTTATTGTACAAAAGTTTAAAAAAATCTAAAATACAATGAGCATTAAAAAGTAATCAGTTTTTTCCCTCATAATTTGATTTTTCTAAGAATTCCTTCAAAAATAGAAAATATATCATTTCGTTTTTAATATAGAATAAGTATTTTCTACAAAAAAATTCGCTAAATACAATGGAAGTATTTTTAATGAACAACGATGAAGAAATGTAAATCCTGCTTTTTGATAAAAGTTGTTATAAGAAACATGGAGTTTTTTGCAAACCACAGATGGTTGTTTTATTACCCTGTTTGGAGATTAGTGGGTATATTTGGACATTAAGGAAATCCAATTTATTTTAAACAATAAAAACATATGTATTTGATCAAATTTCTGAAAAAAATAGAAAGTGCAAACTCTAACCGTTCAATCACATTTGCTTAATCCATTTTTTTTTATTTGTCCAGTTGAAACTGTTGTAGGAAAGCTTCAAAAAATGAAATGCAATTTTACGTACTTGAGGCAACATTTGTGATTTCTAAATCTGAAAGTCTAAATTTGTGGTTTACCCTTCGGGTCAGTGCAATCAAATCCAATAAAAATATATGACACTGAAATAACAATATAAATGATTTATATAAAATCACTTATACTCCGTACACACACACAAAAAAAAATAATAATAAAAAATGTTCCTTACTCTAGGAAAATTTGAATAACCATTTAAGGAATATTCAATAACGTCTTCCCAGTTACCCACGTTTCAGAAAAAAGATATTTATGTTTAGAAACTTTAAAAATCAATATATTTCAGAGATTTAAAGAAGCATTCATAAAAACAATATTTATTTTGCTACCACAGGTTTTCGAAAGTGTTTCCGAGTACTTTTTATAGTGTATTAATCAGTTTTCTCAACCTGTAATGCATATTTTTCGAAAACCTACATTCTTGTTGGAGAAAATTGATTAATAAACTATGAAAACAACTCAAAAATGTTTCCGAAAATCAGTGGCAACAAAATAAACGTAAATTTTAAAAAAATATATTTCTTTTAATTTTCAATATATATTGGTTTCTGACTTTTCTAATGATAAAAGAGTATTTACGGAATCGTGGGTAAATGGAAAGAGGTTATTGTATATTTTCGTTCTTAGTCATACTACATTTTCCTACTCTGAGAAACATCGGTCTTTTTATATAGTGAGAAATGGGATTGGCAGTGGAGCAGGGTAAAAGCTAATCAATAATGAAATTTAATACTCAAGCACTGAAATAAAGAAAGGGGTAGGAGGAGTTGACACCAACACTTTTGTTAGATTCCTCTCTACCTTTAATTAAATGGCTACGTAGATTAACAATCGTAACTCTGAAAATGTAACTAATATACAATATCACTAGAAAAATAAATATGTATATATATCACTACAGAAAAACGTCTCTACATTTGAAAGGAATTCCGGGAATCCCAACATTATTTTATTGAAATGCATATGTATAACACCTTTCCACTAGATTTTGATAGAATAATGTTTTATCACATTCAATGAATTATTTAATGTAATGTGTGTGTGTTTATATAAAGAAATTTATTTTAATCTCTATCACAAACTGAAATATGTAATCATGTACTAATATACCATATTTTTTCAATAGTAATTTTCTCTTTTTTCAATTGCAGACATTCAATGAATAAATAAAAGGAAGATTACCTCTACCAAATTCTGGTATATGTTTAAAAAAAAAAAAAACTCCGTAAATTATTGATGAGGACCGAACCAACAGCAACCACAAAGTGTTAAATGTGAAATAGGGGGAAATAAATATCGAGAAGAATTTTAATATGCATATGCATATATAAATGTAAATGTGTCCTATTTTAAAATAAAATAATATAATTAAAATAGTAATTTACTTGAAAATGCAAATATCTCATTCATCTACTTTTGTGTTTGTATATTTTTAATAAGTTTATTTTTTAAATTGGTAAATTTGACACTTGATATTAGTTTACATAAAAAAAAATGCAGTAAAAGCCATACTTTATTCGTTTTAATTTGAATTTTGATGCAAATAGATTTAAGGATGCTAATATTAAAATCCACATAACAAACTTTAATTTATATCTTTCAAAACATTCATCAGATTGAAATGTTCCTTTCTTTTATATGATACTATAAACAGACCCAAACATAATTTAGACTTTTTATTATTCGAAAACATATTTTTAATTTTTTAAATAAAACTTAATATATAATGCTAAAATATTTATTATAAAGCAAAACAAGTCCGTGAGTAACACAGGCGTCATATTTCCAATGGCAACACCTTACCAATGAATTCGACTTTACTGCAATTTTTTATAACTACTACACATCGCACAAATTCTATTTTTACACCATCAAATAAAAAAAGAATGTTCTTTCAAATGGAATTTGTTTCAAAACTGTATTTTAGTTTACTGATTTTAGATCGTTATTAAAATAATTTTCAATCATGATTTTTTTTTTCAAATACACATCTATCGCGTGAACTTTTATGAAAGATTAGTCAGTTTTAATTTTAAAACATTTTAAATAGTTCACCATTTGTTACCGGGTAATATTCTATAACAAAATTATATATTCCTCAATAAATAAAACTAAAATTTTGCAATAATAAAATAATATGAATAAAACACAAATTTAATAGACATGCAACCAAACTACGTGGTTAAAACACTGAAATTATCAAAATTAAAAAGTCTTCTGTAGGTAGTGAAATAATTAACAAATGTTTTAGCTAGCAACTTTTAGCATTCAATAATTACGAAAGTATCGCTTTATATAAATTTGAAACCGTTATTTCAATCCATAAATTATATTTTTCATATAATAACTATTTTTAGTGTTGCTAGTTGGTAATCTTAAAAAATACATATTAAATGTGAAAAGTCTGTTAGTTTTCTACGAAAAAAAAGCTGTATTCTCAAATCCGGGAAGCCAGGGTTGGATCCCCTAGTATTTATATATTATAACCTATTTTACGTACAACCTATTTTACAATTTTACGCACAAAAACACCAGCTTCGACAAAAGTGTAGAATATTGTTTTTACACCTTCTTCCTATTATGTTGCGAGAAAAGAAATTTAAATTGTCGAATTTAAAGTTACATTTCTTTACCGTTTGCGGTAACATGAAAGAAATTATTACACAAAGAAAAACGCATGACATTTTCTTTAATAATAGTTTAGTTTCTTTATATTTTAAATTTCTCTAATTTTTCTTCATATTACTTATTTATTGTTCCAGGTTCCTGTAATATCTTTTTTTTTTTTTTTTTTTTTTTTTTTTTTTTTTCTGAATGAATGCCAAACGCATTTTCTTTTATTAATCTAAGAAGATTTAACAATGAGTGGTTTAACTATGTATTTTTCCGCGTGCATTTGAACCATATAATTTAAATATCCTGTCAAAAGTGAGTGCTATCAGTTTTGTTAATTACTAGATGGAATGAAATACATGTATTTAATAACTAAACTAATGAAGTTCTAAATTAATAAAAATAAGTTTTCATTACAACAGTAGCAAAATTTTGGTACATATTACCACGATTTTATTTTTAATATTTCATTCATTCAACACATATATTTATCTTTATACTTTTTAGCTTATAGCACATCCATAATATAATTGTATTTTATTAAATTTCAAACATTGTAAAAGTTTAGAACAAATTAAAATATAAAAGCGAAATTCTTTTGTTTAAATTTTAATTATATATATTTTTTTCTGTAATGATTAAACGTTAACATATAAACGAATTCTTGGTTATACACATACGTTTATTCATAGCTTTTTATATTACAGCATTTATTCTTTCTAAAGAATTGTGAATTATGATTTGGTTTCCTTTCAAAAGTTATTCTCTCTTGCACAAGTAAAATATTTGCTCCAAAATAATTTTTATAAAGTCTTTGCTAATTATAATGTGTACGTAGAGTAACAAAAAATATAATCCGCTTTAAATATTTAACATAGTAATTTTATTAACAATCGAAAATAACAATGAAATAATATTTCTAGGTTAAATAAAAAAATAAAAAAGTTAAAGATAAGGTATGATTTCGTCATAATAAAAATAAGTAATTTCCTCGATCAGCACTACAAGATAATATAGTAATGAGAAGAAATCAATTCGAGATATTGCTAGAACAGATACTGTCCGAATATTCTTCTGAAATTAGTTTCAAACAAACACAGAACTATCGGGAAGCAATCAGCCGACTGCCTGTCGCCGTTTCTGGCGGTAACGGCATGATGTCAGGTTGCCGATTCCAGTTCAAACACTTTTGTGATCCCTCGGGCGATAGTCGGTCCGATGTGTTGGCACCATGTCGGGCCGGTGCCAGCAAGATACTATGCCGAAGGCACGCCAATAGCTAACCATGCGAATGCCGGCCACGACACAAATTTAAAAAAAATATTTCTCTTTTTGGTGGTGCCATCTATAAGACAACTTGACATATAAATTTGTTGATGCATTTAAAGAAATTTTTTTCGGCGCAGAAACAAGTTATGTTCGATTCTAAGTACAGAAGCTTAATGCTTTCACCACTTGGCCATGGAGTTTTGCTCAGGAGTGGATTATATGGGGTCATAAGGGTGGAGCAGGATAAATAAGCGATTGTTTTGACGTTGTAGGTAAATTGTGGATGGGAATATCGCAGTTTTGAAGTGTTTTTAAAGGGGCTTTTGTATAATTTTCTTATGCACATGTATTTAGAAGTTAATTTATTATTTAAATGAGTAGCAGAAATATTTTAGTATGTAATTGTTTAGTTGAAGAAAGCGAATTGATTTTTCTTATAAATTTGTGAATGATTAAGTATTTAATAAAATAAGTGAAAAAATATAACAAATTATAACACCTTGTAATACTATACATTTTTAATTGCTAAAAGGCGTAAAATAAAAACTTTATAAACGGTAAAATAAGTTTCATAAAAAGCCAAAACACGTCAACAGTGTAATAAAAAATATTTTACTTTTCATAAAGTTTTTATTTTATGCCTTTTAGCAGTTAGAAGAAGCATAAAGTAAATGAATTTTAGGGGTTTTGATGAGTTAGTATACAATTTTCTTTTTAGGAATTATAATGTAATTACGTGTGTTAATTTAGGAATTACATATTTTGAACATGGAAAAAATAATTTTAATGAATAATAAGTTGACAATTAAAAACTTTTGATTAGAAACTTATTATATTTATATTTATACTAGGGGGCCTACCCCCTGCGAGCTACGCTCGCCAACCCCCGCTCAGACTTCGAGGCCTCTAAAAACATGACAGCGTGCTTCGTTTTAAAAATATTGGTAAATCTGTAATTGGATTGCCATGCTTTTAACGTTTTAATGGGGCATTTTTTATTATCATGGCCTCATACACAGCTGTTGCGACAACTGACGACGGTTTTAGGGATTGGTAAGTAAAATCAATTACACCTTGAAAACCAGCTTGTATAAAATGGTTAGCTTTAAATTGTGGCTACCTCTCGGACTTTTATAACAACGATCTGTATTCTATTCTTCCTTTGCGTTTAAGGATGAGAAAAATTCCATCTGCTTGTGAATAACATTAAGAACCACGGTATTGAAAAGTACTATGTTATAGACATTTTCTGTAACAGGTTTTAATTTTCTCTGTATTTTAGTGCACCATCATGCATATTTTCATGTTATTTTAAATATGTAAATTATTTATTTTAATTAATATGTATATACGAATTTTCTAATAATTATTTATCATACAAAATTAATTAAATATTTTGTGCATGCATGCCTGTATTTATTCGGCATCAATTGATGAGATATTTAAACAAATTTGCTATCCGCGATAATTTTACACCATGTTATGTCACTTGAATACTGTCCATAAGAAAATCGGGTACTTTTCCATTATAGGATCCTTTGTCGTAATTCAAGTTTCAAAAACGAATAGATTCGTTAATATACATATATTTGTTGCCAAAAGTTATGAAAACAAACCCAATGAACTTTTGGTGATTTTCTATAATAGGGGTCTTGACGCTTTTTTAAAAAGCTTGGCGCAATTCGGGCATCAGAAAGTGAGATTTGGTGCCAAATTACATAAACAGCCATGGAAACAAATTCGACGATTTTTTTTGTTTATATGCGTATTTTAATTATACGTATATCATTATTGTTTTTTCTATACAAATTACTTCTGATTATATATAAAATAGGATAAATGACATTTTACGCTAAACAAATTGTATAAATATTGAAAAAATGCTTCTGTATACGAAATGACAAAGTAAATAGGTTGACAGAAAGTATGTTCCCAAATTTCCTTTTCCGCCAAGGCTATTTTCTCTGTTTCGTCAAGGCCCCATATACTGGAAAAGCACCGAACTTTTATGCTTGTTTATACATGTATATATATGTATATATACAATTTATTTATAATTGTCTTTCAATTTACCTCTTTTTGTACATAAAAATAGATAAATGGCTTCTTTATATTAAATAAATTGTATAAACATAAATGACGTATTTACATAAATGACGTCATTTGGACGAATTTATTCAAAATATTTTCAGTTTATAAATTAAATTAAACTAGATGGAACCCGTCAAAATTTGACGGCAAACAACTTGATAGTACCATAAAAATAAAATTTATAGTTGCTTTAACTTGACAAATTTCATAGTGGGGAGGATAATATGATTAAGTGGTCACAGACCTTTCCAATGATATATAACATGAGGGTTGTGTGCAAAATTTAGAAAGTACCCCTTGGGGGGGGGGGCAAAGTGGGGAGATGGGCATCGGAGATGCATAATATGATATAAGTGGTCACAGGCCTTTCCAATGATATATAACATGAGGGTTGTGTGCAAAATTTAGAAAGTACCCCTTGGGGAGGGGGGGGGGCAAAGTGGGGAGATGAACATCGGAGATGCATAATATGATTAAGCAGTCACAGACCTTTCCAACAATATATGACATGAGGGGTGTCAACAAAATTTAGAAAAGTATCCCTTGGGGGGGTGGGGGGGGCAAAGTGGGGAGTTGGACATTTGAGATGCATAATATGATTAAGTGGTCACAGACCTTTAAAATGATATATAACATGAGGGTTGTGTGCAAAATTTATAAAGTACCCTTTGGGGGGGTGGGGGGCAAAGTGGGGAGATGGACATCAGAGATGCATAATACGATTAAGCAGTCACAGACCTTTCCAATGATATATAACATGAGGGTTGTGTGCAAAATTTATAAAGTACCCTTTGGGGGGGGGCAAAGTGGGGAGATGAACATCGGAGATGCATAATATGATTAAGCAGTCACAGACCTTTCCAACAATATATGACATGAGGGGTGTCAACAAAATTTAGAAAAGTATCTCTTGGGGGGGTGGGGGGGGCAAAGTGGGGAGTTGGACATTTGAGATGCATAATATGATTAAGTGGTCACAGACCTTTAAAATGATATATAACATGAGGGTTGTGTGCAAAATTTATAAAGTACCCTTTGGGGGGGTGGGGGGGCAAAGTGGGGAGATGGGCATCGGAGATGCATAATATGATATAAGTGGTCACAGGCCTTTCCAATGATATATAACATGAGGGTTGTGTGCAAAATTTAGAAAGTACCCCTTGGGGAGGGGGGGGGGGGCAAAGTGGGGAGATGAACATCGGAGATGCATAATATGATTAATCAGTCACAGACCTTTCCAACAATATATGACATGAGGGGTGTCAACAAAATTTAGAAAAGTATCCCTTGGGGGGGTGGGGGGGGGCAAAGTGGGGAGTTGGACATTTGAGATGCATAATATGATTAAGTGGTCACAGACCTTTAAAATGATATATAACATGAGGGTTGTGTGCAAAATTTATAAAGTACCCTTTGGGGGGGGTGGGGGGGCAAAGTGGGGAGATGGACATCAGAGATGCATAATACGATTAAGCAATCACAGACCTTTCCAATGATATATAACATGAGGGTTGTGTGCAAAATTTATAAAGTACCCTTTGGGGGGGGGGCAAAGTGGGGAGATGGACATCAGAGATGCATAATATGATTAAGCAGTCACAGACCTTTCCAACAATATATAACATGAGGGGTGTCAACAAAATTTATAAAAGTTCCTTCCTTAGGGGGGGGGGTGGCGGGATGGACCCCGGAGATGCATAACATGAATAAGCGGTCAAAGACTTTTCCAGCGATATATCACATGAGAGGTGTCTGCAAAATTTAGAAAAGTGTCCCACTTGGGGGGGGGGATAGACCCGAGATGCATAATATGATTAAGCAGTCACAGACCTTTCCAATGATATATAACATGAGGGTTGTGTGCAAAATTTATAAAGTACCCTTTGGGGGGGGAGGGGGGGTGGCGGGATGGACCCCGGAGATGCATAACATGAATAAGTGGTCAAAGACTTTTCCAGCGATATATCACATGAGATGTGTCAACAAAATTTATAAAAGTGCCTTCCTTAGGGGGGGGGGGGTGGCTGGATGGACCCTGGAGATGCATAACACGAATAAGCGGTCAAAGACTTTTCCAGCGATATACCACATGAGAGGTGTCTGCAAAATTTAGAAAAGTGTCCCACTTGGGGGGGGGGGGGTTAGACCCGAGATGCATAATATGATTAAGCAGTCACAGACCTTTCCAATGATATATAACATGAGGGTTGTGTGCAAAATTTATAAAGTACCCTTTGGGGGGGGGAGGGGGGGTGGCGGGATGGACCCCGGAGATGCATAACATGAATAAGCGGTCAAAGAATTTTCCAGCGATATATCACATGAGAGGTGTCTGCAAAATTTAGAAAAGTGTCCCACTTGGGGGGATAGACCCGAGATGCATAACATGAAAAAGAGGTCACAGGCGTTCCAACTTGCAACTTTTTCTCGAAGGCATTTGACAATATTAAATTTTTTTTTACCCAAGACAATTTAACGATATTCTTAATTTTTTTGCGTAATTCGTCAAACGTTCATGGAAAAAATCATGAAATTCACTAATCAATAGTTGATAAATTATAAAATTCAACAATCGATAGCAGTAAAATCGGTCAATCGATAATGGAAAAATCACAAAATTCATCAAATGGTTCACGTAAAAAAAATTGTCCTGCACACTGATGATATGATCAAAAGGGTTTTGAAGTATAGGACAAAATTAGCACTTGCCAAACAGCGAGTAATCCTGAAAATTTGGCAATGGACTTTATTGCCACCACTGGTCAAACATAATAGTCACACTCACCAATTGCGATGATTGAATGGAAAAAGATTTTTTTCTCCGCTGTCGCTCGACAAATTTCGAAACCATTTGGCGAATTTCACGATTTTTTCTCCGAAATTGACGGATTGTGATTTTTTTTCTCGAAGCCATTTGACGATATTCGAAAACTTTTTCCCCCGAAACCAGTTGATGAATTTTGCGATTTTTCCACTGTCGATTAATGAATTTTGCGATTTTTCCGCTATCGATTGACGAATTTATCAACTATTGATTAATGAATTTCATGATTTTATCCATGAACGAACAAATTGCGCACTTTCTTTCCGCTAATGTTTGACACATTTCGCCCTTTACAATTCAGCCAATGAGTTGAACGTTGTTTCTTTCCAGAAATGTCAAGAATGAAACAATGATTCTTTAGGATGAATTTTCTTCGTTCGATGCACCATGGAAGAAAGAATGTGTGCAATGCAGCAACGGGCGTCACAGACTTTTTAGGGCACCTGCAGACTAAAAACATCTAACCAATCTTCGCGGGGGGGGGAGGGGGGGGGAATCACAGATTTCGTCAAATGATTGAGGAAAAAACACTAAATTCATCAAAGGATCATGGGGAAACATGACTTTCGTTAAAAGACATCAGAAAAAACATTAATTATGCAAAAGGATCGTGAAAGATAAGCAAATTTTGTCAAAGAATCGCAAAAAAGGAAAGTTCACCAAAAGGTCATGCTTTTTTACTAAATTTCGTCTAAAAATTGCGGAATAAAATGTATTTTATCAAAGAATCGCTGGAAAATGCGAATTTCGTTAAGGATCATAGAAAAATGCGAAATTCTTCAAAGGATCGCTGAAAAAACATGAATTTCGTCAAAGAATTGCTGAAAAAACATGAATCTCGCCCAATAATAGAAAAATCATGGTTCATAATCATTATATCTAGTAGTATATGTAAATACAGTTTGTGATATAAGACAAAATTAACACTCACCAATCGGCGAGTAATACTGAAAATTGGTAATTGATGTTATTGCCAGTACTGGCTAAACTTAATAGTCACACTCGCCAATTGCGATGATTGAATGTAAAACGAAATTTTTTTCCCGCTGTCACTCAAAGAATTTTTAAACCATTTGGTGAAGTTTTTCCCGAAACCATTTTGTGAATTTCCCGATTTTTTCTTCAAAATCATTTTTCAACAATATTCGACCCAATACGCATGCGTCAAAAAAATCGCCGGCCAATGAGGTGAGAGTCTATTACTGTCTCTATTAACGTGTTTGGGATCATCTCCTGTTTTTTTTTTTTCTTGCACATTGCATTAAACCTAGGAAGGTATTTATATAGAACTCACTGTGGAGTGTTTAGAAGGTATTTATTTTATTTATTATAATTTGTATGAATACTTAGGTGTCCATTTCGGATTTACTGTTTAAAAATGAATTTAGGCTCATTTAACATTCGCAAAATCAATCCCGATGGAAATTGTGTTTTTAGATCTCTATCATTTTGTGTATATAGTACAGAAAATAATTATTCAAACGTACGTAAAATATCGTAGAACACGTAATACAAAATTGGACCACTTATAGTCCGTTTATTATCGGGGATGAATCTTATGGTGTTCCGATTGCTAATGAAAACGATTATGTAAATATATGGTTCTTCATAGAAGTATGTGCTTCTTCACACTTCAATAGAAGCATTGTTTAAATTAATATAATTCTACAAATATGATGCAGTTTTAAAATATTGAGTAATGATTAATATAGTCAAGGAATCTACTCATATACGTAATTAAGTTTTGGTACTTCTCTATTATCTCATCGACCACTTTTCATAACAAAAAACTATCGCCAAACTGTAACGCCAAATAAACGGGAGAACGTTGTCATTAATACGCGCAAATGTTGAATTAAAAACCACTTGACGACATAACAAACACGTATAATGCTTCCGACATCAAGTAAATGGGATTGCATTTTTGGCATTTAATCATACATTTTGGCAATAGTATTTTGTTATGAAAAGTGGACGATGGGATAATAGAGAAGTACCTAAGTTTTTTATACCAATTTTGAAAATTTATCTTTTTTTGACATTTAAAAAAAATAACAGAAAAAACATTACAAATTTGCCCATTTGCTCAGCGGTCAAAGGATTAAGAAAATATTAATGATTAGCGGAACTGGTTCTAGCTATGAAGTAATATTATTTTGCTCAAAAACCCCCAGCAAAAAAATAATTACAAAGAATAAGTAATCGTCTTTAAATATACAAAAAACAATGTGATTAATGGCCAGGATTTTTTTACATATAACATTTTTTATATACAAAATAAAAACCGAAATAACCTCATTCATTTCACCCGATGTCAAAAATAGTTTTGTTTTCCACATTCTTGGGCAAAGCACTAAATCAATAAAATCACCAATTTGTGACAAATTATGAGTTTCATATGAATCGCCCATGAACGAACATGCAAACTGGTAAAAAATGAATGTAATAAATTAAAACATTCAAGATTTGTATACATACAAACAATACAATGTAAATATTAATATTGTTTGTATATATACTTCTTTGTATACATATATTGTTTGTATACATACAAACAAATATAATGTAAACATTATTCAAATATTAAGAGTTTACAAATCAAAACATTCTAAACATTTGTATACATACAAACAATATAATGCATACATACTCTTTACAAATTAAATAGCACACTTATGTAATGACAAAACTTTTAAATCGAATAGAGATAATATATTTCTGTTAAAAAATAATGCTAAAGTTCAGACTTACATATATTATACATTCACATAAAGCTAGTCACATTCCTGCATATTTATTAAATATTTAGTTGCTAAATATAGAAATAATATTTTATAATTTATATTCAGGCGCTCAGATTCGCTTTTTTCGAACACATAATAATAAAAATATTACTACCGTGCGTACTGTCTTTTGACATTATATTTACATAATCGAATTCATTATCAATCGGAACACCATAAGATTCATTCCCGATAATAAACAGACCATAAGTGGTCCAATTTTGTATTACGTGTTCTACACGTTTGAATAATTATTTTCTGTACTATATAAACAAAATGATAGAGATCTAAAAAAAAAATTTCCATCGGGATTTCGCCAACTTATGAGCCTAAATTCATTTTTAAACAGTAAATCCGAAATGGACATCTAAGTATTCATACAAATTACAATAAATAAAATAAATAAATAAAATAAATACCTTCTAAACACTCCACAGTGAGTTCTAGATAAATATCTTCCTAGGTTTAACGCAACGTGACAACAGAAAAAAACAACAGATGATACGATCCCAAACACGTTTGTAGAGACAGTCATAGACCCTCACCTCATTGGCCGGTGATTTTTTGACGCATGCGTATTCGATCGAATTTCGATGGAATAGATTTGACAGAATTACCAAACAGCTTTAAATATATGGATGCTGACAGACGATTGAATCCTGACGATAGAAATATGATTTTTTTTTTTTCAAATTTTCGTGAATTTTCTGAATTCTCACACTCATTCTGACACTCAGAGATTAAAAGAATATGGGTGTTGCTGGAATATACTCATCATTCACAGTTGTTTATTTCGGAGAAGTTTAAATGATAAACAATGTTTTTTTGCTTTTAAGGAATGTAGTCAAGGACTAAAATAAATGTTTCTTCTTAACTATTCTTTCATACTCTAAAGATATTCACATACAGATTGAAACACTAAAGTTTAATCATGTTCATGATTTAAATTCTAAATAAACGTAAAAATATTACAAAAAATACAGAATTCAAATACTTTTACTAAACTGCTTTTTTTTTTAATTACCGATAATTATATATTTTTTAATAACTGCATGTAAATAAAGCTATTGAAATGTAGAATAAAATATTTTAAATATTTCTTTTAATTTTTTTTTAAATGCAAATGTTTTATTGAAATATTGCTCTTGAAGAAAATATTCGTATAATCACTGATAATTCCTGATATTATACAATTAAAACATCTTCTGAATAACAATAATCTTCTGTGTAACAAATGAATAAAACATTATGCTGTGATATTTTGCTTAAAAATAGTTGTAGTAGAAAATATAATAGAATGTTTGAAAAAAAATAAAATAAAACGGTAAAGCCCGTCAAATACCTTTAAAAGCGCACTCGTCAAAAAAGAATGAACAGAAAATAAATAAATGGATCAAGTACGAGTATAACTCGCTCTCAAAGGGTTCCGTACATTAAATTTATTAATTAATAAACTTCTACTATCCCTTTTTTTTTCATAATTTTATTAAAGTAGATTCGGAAATAGGAGGCTGCGGGGGAGGGACATATTTTTACAGTACACCTTCAACGATAGCTCTGACAATATAAAACCAAAATTAAAACAAGTATATTTTTAGTTCGGTGTTATGAGATACCATACCATACGATACATAAAAATAATATTTTTCAAGTAACTTAATTAATATCGCGGCTAATTACCGACATTGTTTTTCGAAAATCATTATCATTTATCTCTGGATGATTCTGAGTCAATAGATATCTCGAGGTCCCGTCAAAACCCTCGCTGACCGTCCGTAAAGCAAACTATATGTTTAACGGACAAATGCGTTTTTCTAAAAAACTATATGTCCAAGGAAAATTGCCATAGTTTTCCTGCAAGGTTTAAATAAACAATAAAATATTTTTGCAGGGTATTTTTGACGATATCTCTAAAAATATAATACCTAAAATTAAAACAAATGTTTTTTTTTTTTTTTTAATTCGATATTACGAGATATTTCAAATTCTATATCACAAGATATAGAATAAGAAAATTTGTTTTTTAAGTAACTAATTGCCCCCCCCCCTAAAGTTTTCCTAAACATATTTGTGATTGGTTAATAATCTGAAAATATGTTGGTTAATAGGCTTTATAACTTTCCGAAGATAAAACTTTCCACGTCCCATAGTTTGCGAGTAAAAGGGCTCTGACAGACGGACAGTCTTGCAATGGTTCCGCTTTTACTTTTTACGTACGGAATCCTAAAAAACTGAATTTTAATATTATATAGGTATATTATATTATATATTATGTAGGTATATTATATTATATATTATATATGTATATTATATTATATATTATATATGTATATTATATAAGTATATTATATATGTAACTAGCTGACCCCCAAGGCGTTGTCCGAGCCATTGTAATAAACTTAAATCGCTTATAAAACGGAACTCTGGCCACGGTCTACGATGGCTTCTGAACCGTATACCCGGCATGCTCGTACGCTCTATAAAATATTTTATTTCCCCCTACCACCGCCAGGGGAGCATTCTGTTCTAAACAAACCTCTTTCCGAACGAACTTCATTGCCTACGTTACTGTATAGTAGGCGCACTACAAAATTGAGCTGGTTTCGAGAAGATTGGAACATTATTAGCCCAGTTATTGCAATAAGGCAGAGTTAGAGAAAATAACATTGAGTGAGATGACGAGGGGAGGGGATGTTCTAGTGTCCTTCAGAAAATGACTAATTGGGAAGCCCACTATGCAGGCATAAAAATTCGTTCGTTTTGTTAATCTAGGAACTTAATACAAAGTTGGCTAAAACTCTTATTTGTAAATAGTGGTAACCGGTGCTCATAAATTTAATTTAATGTTATAAAGGGTGACTATTAAGTTAAATATAATGTTTGGAATCACTTGCGTTGAAATCGGAAATATAGATGCTGATATATAGAAACGGGGCATAGTTAGAGAAAAACCTTGAAGGAGGGGCCGGGAGGGGGGGAGGGTTGTTCAAGTACCCTTCAGCAAATGACTAATTAAGATGAGTTATGCATCTAGCGAAATTCGTTCGTTTGCTTAAGCTTTGAATTTAATTAAAAATTTGGCTTAAATTGTTATTTGTAAATAATGGTAACCGCTACTCATAAATTTAGTTTAATGTTATAAAGGGTGACTATTAAATTAAATATAATGTTTGAAATCACTTGCGTTGAAATCGGAAAGATAGTTGCTGAGATATGGAAACGAAGCATAGTTAGAGAAAAAACCTTGAAAGAGGTCCCGGGGGGGGGTGGGGAATGTTCAAGTGCTCTTCAGCAAATGACTAATTGGGAGGACCACTATACATCTTTCAAAATTTGTTCGTTTCCTTAAGCTTTGAATTTAATTACAAATTTAGCTTAAACTGTTATTCGCAAATAGTGGTAACCGCTACTCATAAATTTAGTTTAATGTTATAAAGGGTGACTATTAAATTAATTATAATGTTTGAAATCACT
Source organism: Maratus michaelseni (assembly GCA_963931845.1). NCBI lineage: Eukaryota > Metazoa > Arthropoda > Arachnida > Araneae > Salticidae > Maratus > Maratus michaelseni. The sequence goes on along the minus strand of OZ007593.1, from coordinate 198,078,231 downwards.
TGCGTTGAAATCGGAAAGATACTTGCTGAGATATGGAAACGGAGCAGAGTTAGAGAAAAAACCTTTAAGGACGGGCCGGGAGGTAAGCGGGGGTTGTTCAAGTGGCCTTCAGCAAATAACTAATTAGGAGGATCACAATACATCTTTAATGATTGATTCATTTGGTTAAGGTAGGAACTTAATTTGAAATTTGGCTTACACTATTATTCGGAAATTTTGATAACAGCTTTCTAGAAATACACCTTGAAGCTTAAATGTAATTAGACCCTTTTCCCTCTTCATTCCCGCAAATATAAATAAAAAGAAAAGTGCCCAGTTAAACGGAGGACATTGAGCTCACAGGCTATTCACACTCTTATTTCAAAGAATTTGAAATAAGCCCCTCAAAAAATAAAGAAATCGATAGTATATTAAAGGGGGTCATCCCCCCGTTACCCCCTCATAGTTAAGTAATGAACCCCTTAAACTAAACATGGAAGCCTCTAATTACAATGAATATATATGCAAAATTTTAAGCAAGTCGAATAATTCTGCATCAAAAACCTATTTATCTAAATTAAGGGGGGGATTAGCTCTCCCCTTTCCCCCTTTATACTTAGCCAATGAACCCTCAAAACTCTTCAGAGAAGCACATTATCACAATGACCCTATATACAAATTTGAAGAAAATCGGATAATTCTGCATGAAAAACTGATTTACATAATTAAGGGGGGATTATACCTCCATTTCCCCCTTTATACTTAACCAATGAACCTCCAAAACTATTCACAGAAGCGCATTATAAAATAAACCTTAATACAAAATTTGAAGAAAATGGGATAATTCTGCATGGAAAACCCATTTATCTAAATTAAGGGGGGTTAGCCCCCCGTTTCCCCCTTTTATACTTAACCAATGAACCCCCAAAACTAATCAGGGAAGCGCCTTATCACAAAGAACCTATAAAAAGTTTGAAACAAAACGGTTATTTCTATCACGAGTTATCGCGTTACGTACATACGTACATACATACAGAACGGGCGGGCACATTAGCTCTCAGGCTTTGATAGCCTGTGAGCTAAAAAGAATCTGTTAAATAAAGTTTTCTGTATTAACAATCTCCATCATAATAATAAATGCCATGTAAAAAAAAAAAAAAAAAAAAAAAAAAAAAAAACACGACTAAATGTCATTAAGAAAAATATGTCTTGCCCCTCTTCATTCCCGCAAATATAAAAAAGAATCTGTTAAATAAAGTTTTCTGTATTAACAATCTCCATCATAACTTAAACCCGACTAATTGTCATGAAGAAAAATGCGCCTGAAAAATATTTCAATCAGTGGGACGTATGTGTAATTTGTCATGTACAGGTGGCGCGACAATCGCATGGCTCCTCTACGCTGATAACGTCAATCCATATTGACACTATTTAGTTAGAAATCCTTATTTATGCATCGCTACTCTGGTTTATTTAATTACTTCTGTGAAGAATCGATGCAACCAACCAGTGAACCAACCAACCCAAGATAATAAGAGCGTATTTTTAATGAGAGTTCTTTGTGCATTGTAATTAATATTTCAGAAAGTAATTAAAATATTAAAATTCTGACGCTCAGGTACAACAGGAGAGGGTTTGGACTACCTAAATGTAAATTTACAGACTTCTAGGTGCGCTAAATTTTCCTAGCCATTGCCAACAGACACACACACAGAGCGAAACTTTCTTTTATTTGTAAAGATATAGGTATATTACCATATAAAATGAAAAAAGTTACACAAAAGAATTCAGACGTATTACACTTTTTTCTGTGACTTTTAATTAACACATGATGCTTCATGTATCACTATATACAACTATTTATTCCTCTAACATTTCAGACGCATTTTAATTCACTTCCAACGGAAGAATTTTATTCAAATCTTCAGAATAAGCTTCTACCATGATAAAATTTATTCTTTGATTTTTCATAAGCTCTTTTCATGGGAAAACAATATATTCAATTTGACTGAATGTTTGTCTGTCTTTAGAGGAAAATCTACAATACCGTCAAAAGTCACAAAATGATTCCCAAACTTAGTAACATTTGGTCAACAATCTTAGTAACTTAGCAATCTTAGTTAGTAACTTTTTAGTAACTTAGTAACTTTTTAACAATCTTAGTAACTTTTTAACAATCTTAGTAACTTTTTAACAATCTTAGTAACTTTTTAACAATCTTAGTAACTTAGTAACTTTCAACGAACAAACTTTACTCAAATGTTCAGAATAAGCTTCTACCATGATCAAATTTATTCTTTGATTTCTCATAAGCTCTTTCAATGGAAAATAATATCTTCAATTTGACTGAATGTTTGTCTGTCTTTCGAGGAAAATCTAGAATACCGCAAAAAGTCACCAAATGATTCCAATCTTAGTAACATTTGGTAAAATTCTGCAAAAATTGGCACTGAAAGAACATTATTAAAAATATTGCCAACATTGTGATAACACATTTTATTTAGTCGAATATCCTTTTCAAACATTAACATTTAAATTTCACTCACTTACACATTCTTCTGTAACTGAGACATTTTGAACGGAAAAAATTCAGCTTTTGATTAGTAAACATATACTACAATACCTGAAGAATAATATAAACAAGAACGAAATATCATCTAATAGGCAAAGATCATGAAACGCCCTTCCAACACTAACAGGATAATATTAAGTAATTTAATTTTTTCCTAGAAGTAAAAGAACTATCGAAATAAACAACTTAAAAAAACACATAACTATGTTCAATAACATATAAAACTTTCATGGTATTCCGAGTATATTTACGTGAATTGTAAAACAGACATGTAGACAAACCGATTTCATAAATACTTTTCACCTATGTTGAAAAGTGTTAAAAATAGATTCTTTTTTTTTATTATTCGTAACATAACCCTACATTTTACCCAAAAAGAGAGCGTGGTTTCATTGAATTTAAATACATTTTTAATGCAAATGAAATTTAAAATTTTGAATATGAATCAGCAAATAAAAATCTGTAATTTATTATTTTAACTAAAAACAATCAAATAAGCTATTACATAATACAGCCCAACACAAGACTGATGCCTGTCTTCTTGGCCATCCATATAGAGTTCAAATACATGAAACCATTTCTTAAATCTAAGAATTTCAAATTTTGTTTTTTAGATAAAGTGGTATTAGAGTGTGCTTCCACTAATGGATGAATTATGGACGATTTTACAACACGCAAGTCTATTGAAAGTCCTGGGATTAGAGCAAAAGATTGCAAGGAGCTGTAGTATGTACAGCGTGATACGGGATTCGTGCTCAAAATTTTAAAACATAATAGAACACGCCTAGACAATCACAAAGCAACATACAATGCTTGGTAGTAACCCCCACATCGAAGCATTAGAGGGTGTATTCGGATTAGGGAGAGAACCATGTTTTCTGAAAAATATCTAACAAATTACTGTTGATTTTATTTATGTGAATAGTTTTACTAACTAGGATTTCAAGATGGATGAAAATCAGAAAAATAAATAATGAAATTGGAAAGTGAGTAGATCAAGAGGTTGGTTGGGGGCGTCTGTTGCTTAAATTCATCCACGTTTATTCAGAGAAGTTGAAGATGCATCAGAACGCATGGGCAAAACTAAGCAGTGATAGAACACATCTAAACAATCTAAATTTTACTATATAATGCATGAATCTATCGCAATCAAGGAACCACTAGCGCACACATTAAGCACACAAAACACCGTTTTTTGAAACACATCATCATTTCTATCGTGAATTGCAGAAAACATAGCTAGATTTAATAATCAGGCAATGGTGGACATGCATTTCATGCATGGTGCTGCGATTGTGAAAGCTCTGTAATTCCTAATTACAGACTTTTCTCCTTCTTTTCTCCGGCTTTTCTCCACAATCCGAAAGTGCCATGTAGCACATCACTGTTTTAGTTGTGAACGTGATATAGTGTTTTGAGCTTGTCTAAGCGTTTTCGAAGACCCCTTAAAGTTTTGCTCCGGTGTTCTGATTTACCCTTAATTTCTCCGAAGGAAATTATTTTGTTCAATTTATGATACAGAAACCCATTCCCACCCACATATTCTCTTGAGCTATTTTCTTTGCAATTTCTTTATTTCTTCTTGTACATTTCATTCATATTTGAATCCTTGTCACTAACATTATACTGCATAAATAAGATAAGCAATAATTTGTTAGGTATTGTCTAGAAAACATGGCTCTCTGCACAATCAGAAAGCACACTGAGAAAAATGACTCTTTCAAATTTGAGTAAACCGATGTTTTCATTTTGTTATGAAAATTTTGTTTCAAATATGACGACACAATGCTTTCAATTCTGAAATACCAGAAATACTCAGAATATTGAAACATAGATACACGCAAAACTAATCCCAAAATGGTCAGTACATACTCATTTTTGAAACATGAACATACTCAAAAATGAGTACAAAGAAGTGAGTTCATACTAATTTTTGAAACATGGACATACTCAAATATGAGCACACGATGTTTAATTTTTGAGTGTGTGCATGTTTTCAGAAATGAGTATATGCATTAGGGCGTATCGAAAAAATCCAAATCTCTTAGATCTTTTTGCGGTAGTGCGGAAAAGTTGTGAACTCCCTTTATTAAAAAACGTGCGAAATCTTAAAACTGTGGGTTGATATCTTCTGTCGCCTCAGTGGGCCTAAAGTTATAAAAATTGGACTAAAAATGATTAAAAATAAAAAATTAATAAATAATCACAGATTTCGCTCATCGGTTTTAGGTAGTGCTTACAAGTTACTATTTTGTAACAACAACAACCATAGAAAATTGTAGAATTATACATTAATATCTTCTGTCGCCTCATCGGCATCGAATTTTGAAAATTTTGACGCATTTTGGTAGTTTTAATAATTGTTAACTTCATAATTGTTTACTGCTTGCACAATACACAATCGAGACAGACTGGGTTTGGCGGTCTGCCAAACTAGTGAAGGCAATGTGGGAACCCACAAGGAGTGTTCAAATGCGTTTAAAACTGGACTACACAGTTCTTGTCTGTGAAAGGTATGGTGTCTCCAACAGAGCCACGGTTGCTATTGCATTGCGTGTTGTGCTAGACTTGGGTTTAATATCGGAATCAGATACCAGCCTCGTCACAGGCAAAAATAAAATATGGAGGGAAAAATTGAGAATTTACATAAAATTGGTCTCAAAATCAAATGAAAATCGTTCCACTCTCTCTGGCCTTTATTTTGATGGACGACATGACGAAACCTTAACATCAGAAACACTCGAGGACAAGCAGTTCTAAAGAACAATTGTAGAAGCGCATTGTTGTATTGTATCGGAGCCTGGTTCTACGTATATGGGACATGTTACATTTGAAAGCAGATCTAGTCTTGATATATCTAATATCATTTACGAATACGTAACAAGTGCTTTATTGGATGATTTTAACAACCGTATCGTTCTCGGGTGTGACGGCACTATAGTGAACACAGGAATGTCTAATGGCGTAATTCGCAGGCTTGAATTGAAACTTCAGAGACTAGTCCAATGGATTATCTGCTTACTTTATTTCAATAAGTTGCCATTATGACACCTGTTTCAGTCCATAGACGGCAAGTCATCTGGCTCCACATCTTACACCGGAGGCATTAAACGAAACCTTAAAGGATGCGAAAAGCTTTCAATTGTTGCTTTTAATAGTATTGAATGAAAGTTGCCAGGCATTGATGACATTGATCTTACCACCCTCAGTTCAGATCAGAAATACTTATTAGACATTTGTACCGCCATTAGTTCTAGCGTTTGTTGTTCAGATCGAGCTATCCGGGAACCGGGAACGTTGAATTTGTCCCGCTGGCTAACAACTTCCAATCAAATACTGAGGTTATATATATCAACATCAGACCCATCAAATAAGTTGCTAACATTGGTTGTATTCATTCTAAGAGTCTACGTAGTCTCTGCGAATTGAGATTCGTCATTCCATAAAGGATGGTGCCTGTGGCATTTCATCAGCTCATCTCGGTAATTGCCAAAAAAGTATTGTGACATAATCTACCCAGTTATTTCTCGCAACGCTTACTTTGCGGCTCAAGTAAACATGATTTTGGCCATGTTATCTGATGATATGTGCCGTATTAGGACCCTTGCAGATCGGCGGATTATCAAGGCAAGAGAAATTAGCCCAGACGGAAATTGTGTTCGCAAATTTGTTATTCCTGTTTTTAACTTTGGAGCTACAGACTATGTAGGTCTCATTGACTGGCGAACTTGTTATATGATATCGCATACTGTTCTCACAGAGATCAGTTCTCAAGAATTTCTGAAGATGATACAGGGCAGTATGCCAATTTATTGCTGGGACTTTATTAAATTTGCTTCACACACACAAGCGGTAGAGCGGATTATGAAACTAGTCACTGCAGCCTCTGGAAAACAGTTGGGATGCAGAACAGGGATAGATTTATTAGAGCGACACTAGAATCCAGAAAACACATGTCAAAATTTGAGACCAAAAATGATTACAAGCCAGTAATGCTTTTGTCATTTGTATGTTCGTAAGGTAAAATAAAGTTTGTGATCGCATTAAAATGAGGTAAGTGTAACGTGTATTTATTTAAAATTTTGCCTTCATTTTCCAAAATTTGGTGTCGATGAAGCGGCAGAAGATATTAACGTATAATTCTAAAATTTTTTATGGCTGTTGTTGTTATTGTTTCTCGGCGTGAAAATAAGGGTGTTCCACTATTTTGGCAGATCGACATACCCAGTCTGTCTCGATTGTGCGTTGTGCAAGCAGTAAACAGTAATGCAAAAAACTACCAAACTGCATCAAAATTAAAAAAATTCGATGCCGAAGAGGCGACAGAAGAAATTAACCTATAATTCTACAATTTTCTATGGTTATTGTTGTTACAAAACAGTAACTTGTAACCACTACCCCAAATCGATGAGCGAAATCTGTGATTATTTATTAATTTTTGTATTTTAATCATTTTTAGTCCAATTTTGGAACTTTCGGCCCACTGAGGCGACAGAAGATATCAACTCACATTTTTAAGATTCCTCACAATTTTTAATAAAGGGAGTTCACAACTTTTCCGCACTACCGCTAAAAGATCTAAAAAATTTGGATTTTTTCGATACGCCCTAATATGCATGTTTCAACCTTGAGTAATTTTGATTCGGAGATATTTTGACTATGCGACATACTCATATTTGAGTATTTTTTGCTCATTTTTGATAATGTCGTTTTTAGAGTACACCATCTAGAGCTTCACTGCTGTTTTAAATTTGTCTAGGCGTTTTCTATTACATCACCCCTTAAAGTCATATCCATGAGTTTCAAATCACTCTGTATATACACATGTATAGTATTTTAAATCTAGATAACATAAATTTAATTAAAAATAAAGTACTCGGAAAACACCAAACCATATATTTTTAATTAAAATAAAATGAACAAAGTACATGCAGCATATGCACAATTTAAACTTTTAAACTTAGGTAAGAAAATAAGACATAAATTCTTATATTACCAGTGGTAAATGAAACTGAAAACGGATACCAAAAAATTAAAATAAAATAAAATAAATCACGTGTATAAACAAATAAAAGCGTATGCATGTTTTTCAAAAATTTAAGCAAAAAACATATATATTTTACTTACTGAAATTTTAACAGCTCAGTATCGGTTTTATCTGTTGTTACTAAGGGACCTTTTCACATTCCAAAATCATTTTTGCACCTTCAAAAAATCGTTATTTCAAAAATATTTAAAAAAATAGGTCAGTACATTACAAACACTTTAAAGAAGACCACATTAAAATCAGACAAAAAATTGCAATGCAAAACAAAAAATATTTTATTAACATTAACCGTTTATTGAATATTAACCCTAACATATCTATTATAAATTTGAATATTTAAAATTGAAATCAATTACAGTTTCTAGTTTTTATAATATCCCGGAAAATTAATAAAACGGGTTTGATTTTTTTTTCATTTATATTATACGTACGGAACTTCACTACCTAAAGCTCGAATTTGTTGAAAGAAGCAGAATATTTTATTTTGCAATAAGTTTATTTATTCAAACTTTAATCATTTAAAAATTATAAGATATTGTTTTCAATTCTAGTAATATTCTAACATTAGAAAAATTTAAAACTTGAGTATTAAATATAAAGGCTATTGCTAGCTTTAATTTGAAATAATAAAATAGGTTCCCCTCTTTGTCTTTCAGGAGTGTGTGACAGAACCCCCCGGGCTGTTCCCCGAGAATGACGACACAGCAGCATTTTAAAATAATAACACTTTATTAAAACACAATAAAAGTGAGGAATTGAAATGGAAGAACAACATTGTAAAATAAAGCAGATATTTCTCAATCTAGGAATACCATGAACGAACATGTAAAAATTTTATGTTTTCGTTATTTAAAGAAGCATTTATATAGACAAAGTTTCTCTGTCTGCCACAGATGTTTGGAAACGCTTGAGAGTAATTTTTGTAATATATTAAGCAAGTTTCTTAACTTGGAATATAAGATTTTCGAATGCTATGCATTCTTATTCAAACATTTTCATGTTCAACAAGCATGCTTTAGAGACGAGCTTGGTACAATTGCAGCATTATCATTAATACTATTTTTCTATTATTGCAGGTATAAATTCCTTTACGCAGCTGAAAAATTTGTTAGAGATTCAAGAGTAACCTATAAACATGTATTCCGGTTTGGGAAAATTGTTCAGTATTCTATACAAACTATTCAGAAACGTTTCCGAAATTCAACGGCAGCAAAAAGTTAATTTTGTTAGTAGAAATAATTATTTAAATTTCGAAAATATATTGATTTCTGAGGTTTCTAATAATTAAGACATTTTCGAAATCATGTGTAACTGCAAGAATTTTGTTTTTTTTTTTTCATTCGTGGTTATAATATTTTTTCGTAGATTAAGAAACATTTGTCTCTTTTTACAATGCAGCGTAACTTTTAAACAAAATCAGACACCCTCCAAGCCATAAAATGTAATTCCTGCAATTTATTTCACAAAGATATTGCAGAGAAAAGTTCCACTACATACCTTTAAATACAACTTGTAATACAGCTATACATCCGGCGTTCAGAAAAGGAGCGCATTTCTACTTTAAAAAGCAAGGGAAAGCAATCGCCCGCCTCCTCTGACTTTGTGAGGTTGTCAAATCAGGGAGAGTCTCAATTCCACCACCCCTTACATGGGGCCAACGAAAAAAGATGATTTTTCTCCGTGTTTTCCTTCTACTGGATTGGCAACACGGTTCGTAGAGTGTCTTGAATGGTAATATTTGCAAGTATTATTGACGCTCTGCAGTACTCCTTTTTTAGGATGCAGACAGAATTGTAACAGTTTTAATTAAGTGATCAAATGAAATTTGTCCTAAAAAGAATATGACATTTTTTTTTTTTTTTTTTTTTTTTTTTTTAATGAGCAGTGTTGTTTTCCCAGAGATCTATTTACTTTGAAGTCTTGTGCCTTCTCTGATGTCGAGTCGTGAGAAAGAGGAATGTAAAATTGACATCTTAATCTACAAGATTTAATTGTTGTCAAAAATCATACACTGGAATTGATGTGTTGTGTTTTCCTTCAAAATATGTTCCTCAAGATTGTGATCAGCAATTTTTCATACATAGTGCAGTACTAGAGTCTTTTGCGATAAAAATCTCATATGCCTCGTGCAATCAAATTTAGTGCTTCACAAAGTTAACAAATAAGTGTATTTTATTCAAGATAATAGTCTTACAAATTGGAATGTCTAACCTAACATAATTGTGCTCCTCAAGAATGTGATTATTAATTTTTCATACATAGCGCAGTGCTAGAGTCTTTTGTGATAAAAATCTCATTTGCCTCGTCTAGTCCAAATTCAGTGTTTCACAAGGATAATAGATAAGTGATAAATGACAAAATATATTTCTGTGTGATTTGAGAAAAAAAATCATCTTATAAGCACAAAATACATGCAGTATTTGTGTAGTCCTAATTCAGATGTCAAAGTTAATTAAAAGCATTATGATATTCCAAATAATTTATACTTTTATATAATTTAATTACGATTGCTTTAAATTTTGTTCTTTTTCATTTTCACATGTTATTTTTTATGATTACTAATCTTTATGTAAAATAAATAATTAAAAATTCCCCATTTAATCAAATATTAGTATAATTATTTCAGTGTTTGAATCTTATTCATTATTCAACTATTTTTATTAAAAGTTCGTGCCATATATGTTAAAAGTATTAATTAAATTGATTTTCCCTATTTTTTCAAAACACAGCCCATATAAATTCTTGCTATATGTTATGTACTGTCTTATTTAAAATTCTGAAAATTAACATTGTGATATTAATTAATGGTAAGTCCCCCCCCCTTCTTTAATAACAGTATAAGTTTACTTGCCCTACAGATAATAAAAGTATCTTTACCTGAATTCACAATCCTCAATAAATGCGAACTAAAAAGAATCATAGAGTCTCAATACTTCTTTATTTTAGTATAAAGTAAACTTTTTATCAACTTTTTACCAAACGCTCACAGCCTGATAGCAATTTTTTTTCTTACGTTCTTATAAATCCCCGAGTCGTAGATAGCAAGAGCTAACTATTTCAACGTCAGTACAATATTTATCTCTCCAAAGTGGGAGATCTCTTCTAAATTAGATGAATCTAGATAATCCCTCACTACGTGTATATCACCGCTACACAACCACATTTAACTAATTAATGTATCATTGGAAATAGCCGTGATAACCAGATTCCGCATATAAGTACGCAATTTTCGACACTTAAACAGAGACAGAATAGATTTCTCACTCACGTACAAATGTTAATCATTCAGGTCCACACGATCGCATGTAAATCACAAAAACACTCCTCCACTTGATTAACTTTATAAAGGTGTGACTAGAGCGAGTCTTCTGCAAGTTTCCTTGCACGAAACAGGGGGGGGGAAATTAATTTACTAATTTAATTTCGTGTATATATTTTCAATTGATTATAACGTATATTTACTTTATGGCAAAAAATTATTAAAATTTTCATACATAGTACAATATTGTGCAAGCTAATCAGCTCATTTTAGTAAGAAGCAAAATATTTATTTATGTTGAATCGAAAAAGCATGCTCAAGTTGTCCCCTTATTAAAATGTTCATAATTTAAAATACATACACATTTATAGGAATGTATATTCATTATTTCTTATCAAAACTTTGTGAATTACGAAACAAAAATATTTTCATTCAATGTGAACATTTATTTTTATATATGGTAGATATTTGCTCCAAATAATAAAATAAAAGAAAAAATACCTTTATTTCGTTACTATTTCAGCACATAGATTGCTTTTTTATGAAAAATATAAGACAAAATATGTTCCATTTTATAAAAGCGAAAACTTTCGAAATTTCTCTTTTAAAAATTCTTCACATTTTTTGTCATCTTGCAATTTTAGACTTCCTTTTGAAGAGAAAAAAAAGTCCTAAAATCATTCTACTGACAAAAAATTTCATTACTTTGAGTGTTATTGTACTTTTTAGAATTTCCTTCAGTCTAAACATAACGTCCCTGACAAATTAGAAAACATTTTTCCCGTGATAATTATCTAGAAATCACTTTCTACCTTCTGACTTAATTTCAAGATATTCTATAGAGAAAATATTTCTTATTTCTTTCAATTAGATTTAAGTTAAAAAATGTATTTAATTTTACAATGTTGTTCTGAGAAATAAAACAAATGCATGTTCATTTATATTGTTTTAATTATATACTCTAGTTTGAATGGTAAAAACTTTTCATTTGCCAGTATATGTACATATATAAGTGTGCAGAATTTAGGGTTTAGTGTAAAATATTGTTTAACGGGGAAATGTTTCACGAGAAAATGCTTAAAATATTGATTTTACAAATCTGTTTTGCAGACATAAATAGATCAATACCGTGTACTGCCGTTTCTAAAAAACAAACATGTCATTTTCTAGAAATTTACATTTGGATCTGACTTTTACCAATAAAATTTCCGTAAATAAACTTATTTTCATTTGTATAAAATTGATAGACATTTTTATATAATAAATAATGATATTTTCCTTTTAATTCCATTGAAATACAGACTTCTTAACTTAATCATTATCACTACACCAAATCTTATCTTTTTCAAGTCATTTACGTAAGTGAGGGAGATGCAAATATTTGACAAAGAAGAAAGATGACATGAAATAAAGGTTTTTTTGAAATATTTTGTGTTAGTGACATGATATACGAAGCATGATTCTTTGTTCTTATAAATTTTAGAAAGTGACACTTTTTTCACAATATATTTTATCTCATACTGGTTTTGAAATCTCCGTATGAGATAAAAATATACAAGGATTTAACATTTAATACACATATCTATAAGAATAAATTCTTGAATTATTACTAAAATTCGTACATGTATACAATTTATTTGTTGGTCAGTTTACATTGCCAAAAAGTTTAGCTAATATTAGTGACATGATATACGAAGCATGATTCTTTGTTCTTATAAACTTCAGAAAGTTGCAGTATTTTCAAAATATGTTATTTCATACAGGTTTTGAAAAATGCTGTATGAGATAAAGATAAACAAGGATTTAAGATTTAATCCACATTTCCATAAGACTAAATTCTTGAATTGTTACTAAAATTAGTATCACATGTATAAAATTTATTTTTTGCTCATTTGTGTCGCATAGTCAAAATGGCCCAGAATAAAAATTACTCAAGTTACAAACATGTATATACTCATTTCTGAAAACATGCATATACACTCTAGAATAAAACATCATGTGCTCATATTTGAATATGCCCATGTTTCAAGAATGAGTAGGAACTGATTTCCATGTGCTCATTTGTGAGTATTTACATGCTTCAAAAATGGGTTTTGAACTGATTTTAATTATTTTTGAGTATGTCCATGTTTAAAAAATGAATATGAACTATCCTGTATGTGCTCAGTTTTGAGTACGTCCAAGTTGCAATATTCTGAGTATTTGTCGTATTTCAGAATTGAAAGAAATGGGTCGTCATATTTGAAACAAAAATTTTCATAACGAAATGAAAACATTGATATACACAGATTTGAAAGTGTCATTTTTGTAAGTGTTTACATTGAAAACATAGTAACTACATTTTTTTCTTAAACAAAATACATATACAATGTATTCATAATGTTTATTATGTAATATATACATTTGATTACGATAGTTTTTGAGTATTCTAAGAAGCCCTTTCAATATTCCTTTAATTGAAACTTTAATATAGGATAGTATTTCACATACTTTTCATCAGAATGTAGAGCAAGTAAAAAATACGGATGTGTTTTAAATTTCAACGTTTCAAAATAATTTAATTTTTCTAATAAAGGAATTGACTTGTTTTGCTCTTTTTACTGAAACGCAGCAAAGGCATTTTTCCACTAGCCCGCTACAGGTGATAAATCGCACAATATTCTTAAAAGTTGCAATTTTATACGAGTTGAAACAACAATGCATTTAGTTATGCGCCAGCATAAGCTCCCAAAATATGCCAAATGGCTGTAAAATTGCACCAATGAAACATTTTAAAAACTAAAAAAAAAAAAAAATTAAATAAAAATAAAGTTTGTAATATATACATTTTTAAATGCGCTTTTATGAATTAATAGTTTAATATTAATTAATTTATGATTATACACTGAGAAATCAATTTAGAAATCCTGAATATATAGTTTAAATAATGTTTAATTTTTCCTTTACTCTTGTCACATCTAAAATGGAAACAGAACAAAATTTATATATTTTTTTAATTAATTCAATTGCTCGCGCTTTTCATTATGCACGAAAAAAAATATTTTTTCGTAATTGAGTTCGGTGCCTTCGAAAATTTAATGTATTGTAAAAGAAATGTTTGGGAAAATCATGAATTGTATGAAACATATTAAGTGTAATTTTCAAAATGATCTTTAAATGCTTATAAAAGAGCTTTTTCTTAAAAAAAAATTGATTTTACTTTTATACTTATTTTTTTTATAAAATTATATTATAACAAAAAGAAAGGAATTAATAGATAATTCATTTATATTTTCAATAATTCAAATTCAAATATAATTCAATATTCATATATAAAACCAAGGCATTAACATTTCTTCAGCAATAGTTTAAAACCACAAACATGAGACAAGAAGTTTTAGTGCACGCTAAAGCAATTATCGTATGTGCAGCAAATCAAGGTCAAAATTTATTTATTTTGTCGAAGACACAGAGATGTTAGTACCAATTGAATCCTGTACTTTTTGTAATAATTTTGACAAGAGTGATGATAGTTTAACAAAATTTTGAATGGATTTACCTATTTTTCTTGGAATGTAATGACATCGTAAAAATCTAAAACTGCAAAGTAAAAATATAATTGTCTGTCTTTATATTTTTAAATAGGTTCCAAAATAACGAGCGTCTACATCAGTACCATTTGGATAAAAAGATTGTCTACATTTACAACTTCTGAATAATTGTTTACATTTTGCGTAAATCAGCGTACGACTTTTGAAAATATTGCCATAATAAGCCTAATTATTATTATTATTGTAAATAGGTCTTATCACTAGCAAAAGGCCTTTGTTGTTGTCTCTCACAAAGTTTATGTAAAATATATATTGATGTCTGAACGAACAAGAAAATGTCATAAAATGTGTTTAAAGCTGAATAATAGGATATATATCTATCACTTATTATACACGAGTGATCAGTTCCTCATAGCAAAAGACGAAGAAGACGTTTACAATGTACATGCTTCGCAAATTAAAGGATACTTAAGAAGAATGAGGATTAAAGATAAGTATTAGTAAAACTGATCACTTAATAACAAATATGACAGTTGATATTTGATTCGCTGATATAAATATAAAACTTATTGAGGAATTCAAATATCTTGGAGTTTCAGCTCAGGGATGACCACCTCAGGAATCCCGGCCAAAGCCTTAGAGTTTGTGTATAATCCTGAGGGGCTGACACGCCTCTATCACCAGCGAGACCACAGCCACAAAATTATGTATACAGGTTTTACAATATAATATTACATTTTTTCTTCTTTTCAGAAGTTTTACATGCGATTTTCTTTGTAGTGAAATTAATTGAATTTTGTCTGATAATACAGTTATTACTTTCATGCATATGATTATTATCATTATTTCAATGTATACAGAACATACAATTTCCAGATGAGCTATTTACAAATACTGTGCAGGCACCATGCCTAAATTTATTATTGGTTAAATATGATGGGTTATTCTTGGCTAGCATATTTTATACAAATACTTTACTACAACTGATGTATATGGAAAAATATGATGTACACATACAGTTATTATAATTAATTCGATTATACAATTATACAGTTTAGACCATTTCCAGAATGTGACTATATACAAGTACTGTGCAGACTTTATATTTAGGATTGTTGGTTAAATGCGATGCAGATTCTTGGTTAAATACTTTTAATACAATTAATAATATACTAATATGAATATACAGATGCGAATACACTGAAAATTTACAAATATTATGCAGATACTAATAATATACAGATAGTGTGATGTTAACTCTCATTACAACAATTATTATATTCAAAAACAAAATACAATTGTTTATATACATATATACAGAGAAAACAGGCCCCCTGCGAGACTACAGAGGAAGAGGATTTGAAAATAAAAATTCATTTTTTTCAATAAATTTCATGCAGTTGATAATGCGCTGGAGAAGAACCGGACGGTCCAGGAGATATTGCATCCATTTTTTAAGCGAGATTTGTGGTGATTTTTTGACATGGAAATGTGAAGTTAGAGTGAGATTTAATATGTAATGTAACGATGTTGCTTCTAATCCACAGACACATAGTTGTGTGTCACTTCTGTTAATTTGGAATAGGTGTTGTTGAAATGGTCCATGATTTGTTAAAAATAGGTAAAGATATATGTTGTGTATTTCTAGTTGTTGCGAGACTTCCGGAACGAAGTCGCTTGTGTACTGACCCACCTGTGCTGTAGACCAGCGATGTTGCCAACTGTCTATGATTTGTTTTTTTAATTCTCTTTTGAGTGTGGACGGTGGTACAGGAAGAAAAGTTGTTTCCAGTGTTTCATCGTTTGTTCCTGACCGCGCCAACTGATCCACCAGTTCATTTCCAGCTACACACGAATGGCCCTTGACCCAATTAAAAATGTTTTTGGAGGATAAATTTAAACATTCTAAAATTTCCTGGACTAAATAATTATCTATGTCAATTTTTGAAAGAGCCATTAAACTTGCTAAGCTATCCGAAGAGATTAGAAAGTTGACCGAATCCTCTTCCATAGCCCAGCGCACAGCTTCTCCAATCGCAAGTAGTTCGGCCTAGAAAACTGAATTGCCCGAGTCAAGTTTTACCCGCCACGTGTGATGAATTATATTATTGTTATAGGCACAGAAAGCCGATGCTGTGCCTTCAGCAGTTTTTGAGCCATCTGTAAAAATATGGAATTCCCCATTGAATTTTGAACCCGGACAGGTTTTTATTTGATCTAGAGTTGGTGAAGTTTTATATTTTGAGATCTTTGTGGCTATTGTTTGTGCATTAATACGCGTTGATGAAATCCCTAAACTAGTGGCCCCTAGCAATTTCAGCCTCCGCTTCTAGTTGCAAGTCCAAGGGCGGGATACCCGTGAGTACCTGCAATGCAGCTGTTGATGTATTTTTTATACGCTCTTGAGATGAGTAGGAGTACTTTTCTCTGCGCCGTAAAGAGGTGACGCACTACATGAGACCGTCTCATACGCGTGAACCAAACCCCACAGGCATAAGCGATTTGGCGCTGTAGCATTGTCGAATACCATATTTTAAAGAAATGAGTTGGCAACCTACCCGAAATTGATGAAAATTTATATAAATTTTGAGTAATTTTAGTAATGTCTTCCCGTTTTATTACTAGGTGAAGTTGGAATGAAAGATGTTGGTCTATTGTAATTCCTAAGTATTTTAAGGTTTTGTTTGATTTTAGGTTTTGTCCTTTCAGTTTGAAGATTGGGTCCCTTTTTAAGATTTTAGGTTTGCCAAATGTAATTGTTTTTGATTTATTCAATGATATTTCAATATGGTTGCGCGTTGCCCAATTTTGAACATAATTGAGGGCAATCCTACCATTATGCTCCAGCGCAGCACGTGATGGACCCCAAATAATTAGCAGGACATCTTCCGCGTATGCCACAATCGCACAGTGCTCAAAGACAAAGTAACGCAGTAATCCCTCCAAGAGTGACAACCAGAGAAAAGGACCAAATCAGGTCAGCCTTTTGTGAAATAATGCAAGATATTAGGGTTGTGCCAATCAACCTGAGCCCGCCTATTCGAAAGGAAGGCGATAATTGTATTAATATATTGCTGCGGGATGTCTAAGTCAGTTAGTGATGAAATCGCCAGGTCCCCTGGAAGGTTGTCAAATGCCCCCATGAAATCCAGCGATATGAAAGTCGTGATTTTTTTGTTTTCTTTATTGATGTCGATATATGATAGTGCATTTTGAAGAGCAGTTTCTGTTGATTTTAACTGTGTGAAACCGTGTTGTTTATTTGTTAATCTATTGTTTTGCGTTAGTATATGATTAATTCTTTGCAGCAATAGATTTTCAAAAATTTTGCCTATTATTGGAAGTAATGTTATCGGTCTATAAGAGGCGTGTTCGTCAAGTAGTTTACCTTACTTTCTAAAGTAGATAAGCTCCCCAAGCTTCCAGGTCACCGGGAAATAATTTAAGGAAAGTGCTGAATTAAATAAGTCTAGTAGTGTAACTGGTATTATTGCAAATATCGCTCTTATCATACGATGATCGATTTCGTCTGGCCCTGGGGACTTGTTTTGATTGAAGCTATATATTGCATTTCTTAATTCTTTTTTTGTAAATTTTGGTTGGTCTGATTGGGGTTGTATGTTAAATGCCTGGGCAGGTTGCACTGACATACCTGCAGAAGGCCCAAATATTCTTTCTGTAATGTTAGCTAATGAAATGGACCTGGAAACCGGAAAGGATGAGTCTGGCAGAAAGCTAATTAATTTATCTTGGTAATCTTGGAATGCGAGTTTTTTGGAAATGCCTCAAGATGCATCGTAAAAGGCCTTCTGAAAGGTTGCTGTCTCTCACACTCTCTATATATAAACTCAGTATATGGCGTCAGGTGCCGACATTCGAAAAATCTACAAGAGACCACTCCATTTCTTCCGGTCAAGGGTTCATTCCTCCTACAGACCCCTATCCCTCATGGCTTTTTTTATATCATCCATCCAGGTCTTTCGTGGTCTTCCTCGTTTCCTCTTTTGGTTTGTTCTGTAATTAGATGCGATTTTCAATAGTGTCTTGTCATTCATTCTTTTGACATGACCATAGAATATTAATTGTTTCTTTAGGGCATCATCTAATATAGTCCCCTTGATTTTCATCATTTCTTTGATTCTTTCATTCCTTATTCTTTCTATTCTTGTTATCCTGTATGATCTTCTTAGGGCATCCAATTCCGCTGCTGCTAATTTCTGTCTTTCTGCCTCCATAATTCCCCATCCCTCTGCTCCATGTAGCAATATGCTCTTTACAATAGAAGTGTATACATTATAGTTTCTTTTCCTGGAGATCTCCTCACTCCACCAAATATAATTTTATAGTTTTACCTCTTTTCTTCATTGGCAGATACTGTACTTAATTTCCAGTTAGTCTGTGCCTTCCCTATTATTTCTACACCAAGGTATCTATAACACTCACAGCTTCCTATTTTTATGTTATTATTTAAATTTAGTTTTGTCTCATTTCCTCCTATACATAGGTATTTGATCTTACTAACGTTCATGTAAAGTCCCCATTTTTCATATTCTTCCTTAATTTATGGTCATTTACTTTTTAAAAAATAGATATTGATGTCTGAATGAACGCGGAAATGTCATATAATGCGTTCAAGGCGGAATAGTAGTAAATGTATCTATTACTTATTATACGCAGATTATCAAGTCATCGTAGCAGAAGAGGAAAGGGACGTTTACAATGTACGTGCTTCGCAAATTATAGTATACTATGGTGAATGCTGATTAAAGATAAGTATGAGCAAAACTGATCACTTAATAACAAGTTTGAAAGCTGATATTTTATTGGATGATATAAATATAAAACCGACTGAGGAATTCAAATACATTGGGTCTTTTACTCATCAAAATGCGTCATGCCAAAAGTATGTAGAAAAGAGAATTCGTGAAGTCAGGAAAGCAATTGCAATTTTGAATTCTGTTCTTTTGAGTACAAATATTCTCCCCAAAACTGAACGATTAATTTTTAGTGCAATCGCGCAAATCATTTTACTTTATTCTTCGGATACCTGTACCCTAAACTTCTTCTTAACAGAGAAACTCCTGTCTAGCGACATGGACTTCTGGCGACTATCAGAAAGAACATAAAGGTTAGAAAAACTTAACAATTCAATAATATGGGGAATCATGCATGTCAAACAGGATGTATATAGATGTATATAGATGTATAGGATGTTGTATAGATGATGGAACGTAATACGCTTAGATTGTAGGGGCATGTTCACGTAATGGAAGAAGAGCGCCTTCCAAAATCTTTTTAGAAAGAAACCCAAAATAGTGACTAAGGGATGTAGTTTGCATTTAAAACAATATGTATATATATTTACAAGAGTATTTGAATTAAGTTATTATTTTCGCTTCACGTAATTTCAAAATTTAAAAAAATATATCCGTTACATTATCAACAATATTATCCAAAACTTTCAAATTCAAAATGACACTCAACTAGTTAGAATTTATACGCAAAATATAGATTGTAATTCACAATACTTATACTTGAACGAGAGTGATTAACAGGAGATATTTGAACAAGACTGTTTGCATTGTACTACACAACCATCAGATAATGCATTTGAGTATCTTTAAATTCCTGGCCAAACATATATTATACAGCTTTACACAAGTCAGTCATATATAGATGACAAATTTAATGTGTTATATGATATTTTAATGACGATTTCAAACAAACACGTCAGTGTTGTTATAGAATAATATGTGATCTTCCATGATGAGCTTCGAATAAATCCACTATTAATATAATTAGATGAGCAATCACAATGATCTGAACTCTAAATTAAGTGTAAAAAAGAATCGCTTCAGGTAATGTATTTTTTTTTAAACAAAACAGAATTTTTAATTCAGTACGCTCTTAACTTTTATTCCTATTTTCAACTATTTAGTGTTAAAATATTCTGTTGTCGCAGTTTCGCAGCCAGTTAGCATATTTTGGTGAGAGTGGTTTAGTGCATAATTAACTTCATTGTTTTTGTAATTCGGAAACAGTTAGAACCATTATGTTTATTCGTTGATTTATCACCTATCAAACTAAACATGCCTTAAAATTATGTTATTAATTTATAATAAAGTTATAAAAATAACGAAATATTTTTTTATCATCGGAAACACACATATGTGCATAATGTTTATAATTTTAGCTTATCGGGAATTAAGTGAAATAACTAATAGAAAGTTCCATATTACATACAAGAAGTTAAATAAAATAAAACAGTTTAAAAACTGGCACGTTGTCAACAACATAATCCATAACTTTTTTAACTTTAATTACACAGAGATGGAAGTAATCTATTACTAAAATATTAATTACAATATATTTTACTAACAGAAAACTATAGTAATAAATCACAGATATTTAAAGGAGACTGTTTGTATCATTCTATACAACCAATATTTTACATAATGAATGTGAATTTTCTCAACATCTTTGCAAGATAAAACTGCAAATAGGAGTACATATTATATGCAACTTGATCACATATAAGTCACTCAGTCATATAAGCAACATAAATTGACTATCTTATTTTTTTTTCAAATTTTATTGAATGTGAAAGTTAAAAAATAGTCTTTTGTTAATTTGTAGTTAAATTTTAAGTTTAAATGAAGGCGCATAACAAAAATATAAATTGTTCATGTTCTATTACTTCTAAGCATACTTTGGAATCAATATTACTTTGGAATCAATATTACTGTTTTGCGTAAAATCTAATTTTAATTCATATTCAATGGTTGGGGTTATTGGTATCATAGTTGAGGTTCATTCCAACAGAGCGAAATTTGTCTGGGCCATGACTCGAACCTAGGTACTTTGACTTACCGTGCCAATGCCCTCCCTACTGAGATACCCGAACGATTTTCTGGCTGGCATAATTCCCTCTTATTTGTTTGATATTCCAACCATTGAATATGATTTACGCAGTTGAAAAAAAAAACATTTCTCTCTTCATTATGATCTAAGTACATGGTATACACTAGTTCCCATGTTATATCCATTATCATCATATAAATGCTATTGTTATTGGTCGGATGAGTGAAATGAGTACTGCAGTTCGCAGCCATATCCAACAAATAAAAAGTGAATTATGTCAGCCAGAATATTATTATGACCACTCAGTAGGAAGAGCATTGGTACGAAAAGCCAAAGTACCCAGGTTCGAGTCCTGGTCCGGATATTTTTCGCTCTGTTGGAATATACCGAAACTATGATACTCAAACCATTGATTATCATTTACCTAGTTGAAAAACTTTTTACTCTTCATTATGATCTAATTTTAAATCAGAAGCTAGTATACTTTCCCCATCACAAAACTTTCTTCTATCTCATTCTAATATGTTAATTTATCATAATATAAACGATTATGAATAAAATGAAACGAGCAGTTCTTCGAATTTAACGCGAAGTTAAGGTAATCAGTGAATTAAAAGAACAACTTATACTGTATTGGGTTTTTAATTTCCAAAATTAGTTCAAAATATATATTTTTAATCATTAAATTCAAATATAAAAATTCGGTGCATTTCTATACAATAGAAAATAGGATACATTTATAACACTGATCGCAAAAAATAGGACTAATATTCCATAATCTGGTACACGTACAAAAAATAGGCGTCCAAAATGAGCGATTTAGACAACAATGTGGTTAAATGTGTATGAGAGCTTCAAAAATTGAGTTATAATGCTGCAAATCATGCTCACCAAATTACATTAATTGATTGCAGACTCAATTTGGAATCTTTCCCATAGCATGAAAGTGCAGCTACATCTGTTCAGTCGTCAAAATTAAAATTGAATCAGCATCTATATATGTCAAGGTCTAACATATTATACAGATTGATGAAAAATTTAGTTTTCTTGAGATCCAGGAAATAGTGAAAAATAAACAGTATAGCAGCGCCATTTGTTAGGCGGTATATTATTAAACCTAATTAGCATCTATTAATGTAAAAGTCTGCCAGAATATGAAGTTTAGTGAAATTTGGTGCATTAGTTCTTGAAATATAGCAATCTCGTAAATAGGAAAAATGCAGCATAGTGTTATTCTTGTTTGTCTATATACATTCATGCAGTATCAGTGCATGTCAAGGTGTAACAGAATAAATAGATTTATGAAATTTTTGGCATTATTTCTTGAAATATAGCGCCCGTAAAACTTATGTCATACACTGACTAACACACAGGCATTTTCCAAAAATAGTCAAATCGTGTTCCGAATATTCGAAAAATGTGTAAATTCATTAAAAAAACAGTAGGCGAAAATTTGCTTCATAAAAATATTTTTTAGCCAAAATCATTTTGCTAAAAACTTTCGTCAAAAACATTGCTATTTCATCCCAATCACTTGCATTTTTTATGAAATATGTTTCATTACAGGATATTTATTTGACAAAAAAATATATATATAACTGCTATTCAGTTTTGTAATGCAGATGAACTGTTTCGATGTTTGTTTAATTTTAGAAAAAGTCTGTAAAACAACAAGCAAACTTTCAATATATTTACAAATATTATTTAAATTATACATTGTCATGGAAATACTAGCATTTAATTATTTTAGAAATCAAAGTGATGGATAAACAAATTTTTTCCATCTGAGTGATACAGTGTCCATGCAGGTATTAGAACTCATGACCTTGGATTAAACTGCTAATTTGCACATATTGGTTGTCTGAATAATTTGTGTCTGACCAATTTGTCCAGAAAAACTTAATTGGTAGATAATGTTCAGCTTTAGTAAAGGTCTTATGTTCAAATAGAGAAATGTACACATTTTCTCAGTTGAAAAAAAGAGAAATTTTTCCATGTTACACTTTACATTACATGCTACTTAAAATCATCTAAGGATGATTTATTAAAAACTGCCACTAAAATATTTTGAATAATAGACATCTTTTATTTACAAAAATCATTTTTTTAAAGAGAGATTGGATTGTGAAATAACAATCATAGTTAAATGTAAATATACTGCCTTATAATACTTCCAGAGACAAATAATATTTAATTAAACATAATAGTTTAACTTTTTGATCAAATACGGTTGATAAAAATAACAATGCATTTTGTTTTAAGAAAGATAAATTTATCCTAAAGCATATTGAGTTTTCTGACATTTTAGCGCAATTAAAAATTAATTAATTAAAAGTTTAATTATTTTTTAAGTAATAAAATATCGCTGTTTCTCAAAAAGTTAATAACTTTCAAACTGAAAGTATAAATATAAACAACTTATTTTGCATATCTTTATACTTCATTCTACTTCATTAAGAAGATTTCTTCTTTCACAGTTAGGAAACCGTATTAATTAAAATGTACCATTTGTTAAAAGATTTTTTTGTATAAAAAATAACACGAAAATTGGTAGTAATTAAAAAAGAAATTACTTGAACAAATATTGATCTTATATCAAATATCATTATTTTTAATGATGAAAATGAAACGGAATAGCTTGTAATTTAATAACAATAACAGATAATAATTAAATTTTAATTATACGGTATACACGACTGATTATCTTTCTGTGGTACGGTTTTGATTAAAATTTTAAAGTATTTATAAAGTATTAAAATACACTTTTGAATACTTAAATGTATATAAAACATAAAATATACAAATGTTTCATAAAACTAGAAATATATTTAGAATAAATAAGCAACACTGCATAGTTAATATATAACAAACAAATGTTGCCAATTTAGTGGATTTCTTTTTAATCAAGCAGAATTTTCAAATAATAATTCTTCGCTTTTTTTAATCACGGAATGGATGTCATTAAATTATGCTAATATTAATATTCGTAAATACTGGTAGAAAATTTGGATTTAAAAAACCTTGCTAATTTCTAACATTATTACAGACCTCTTATTTAAATTCACGAACAACATACAATTTTATTTATATTTTTTAACAATTATCAGATTTTTACGAGATGTGTTTATAAACACTTAACGTAACTGAAGCAAAATTAAATTATTTAATATGTATTTCAACAATAATGTACTTGGTAATCACACATATAACATACACGGAGTGTAAGCAAAAATTTATGCAGTTCTTGCATAATGGATGAAAAGTAGAGTTTACTGGTCCTAAGGACATATGGAACATCTAAGAATGTTGTCATACGAAAACCACATATAGTGAAGAGTTGAAAGAAAAATTACTGCCATGCATCGATTGGCGCCCATCTAGCACGTTAACTCTCCCACACAAGTCCTGAGGGACGTTTATCGCATATGACCAGAAAGGTCCTCCTCATGTGCTGAGACAGGTGGGAGCACCGCCACCTGCGCATCACCCCCTTTAAACCCAAGTGCGACGACATAGGTCGTTGCGACTGTGGTGATTTTCACCCTCTTGAGAAACCACCACGTTACGCTTAAGGACAAGCCCCCCCCCCCCCAACAGCTTCGGTGCTGGACAGCCAAGAGGGAGCCAGGTCCTAGGTCTTAAGTCGGGTTTACCCGACACGCACTTGCTCTACCAGAACACGAGGGACATGAAAACGGACAGAGGGTCCGACACGGTAGTGACAATTAACACTAGGGACAATTTTTAAATACGTATAATTAATAGAAAAATTTTCTGTTTCCTAAATTGCCAAATGTTTAAACAATAGAGACATGAAATACTCCCATATCACCATTGCTTTTGTTCTAATTTTTTCAAAATATTAAAAATAAGAATTTCAAGTAATAAATTTTACGATTTGGTGAAGCCTTGTTAATGATATTCATAACTTTAATATTATTTTTAGATATTATTTTTTTGTCTCATATTTAAACTGGTGTACAATGTAGTGCTTGAACATAAATGGTCAGAAAAAAACATTCATAGTCGACTTGATTAATTCGCATATTGTAGCAAAAGACATAACATTTTCTGTTATCTGAGAATGACTCATATCCATGCGTATTTCTCACAGGGATTCGTTAAATAATGGAAAAGTGTTAGACATTAAAAAACGAAAAAAAAAAAAAAAAAAAAAAAAAAAAAAAAATCATAAAGTTCATCGAGTTATAAAGTTAATTTCCAGAATACATTTGATTTTCTTTTTCTATTTAGAAGGATAACTTGGAATCTAAACGAATTTTTAGTGTTCCGTTTTTAAAAAGTGCAAACGGAACCATTATAAGATCACTCCTGTAACTGTCTGTCAGAGACTTTTGTTTCGTAAACTCTGATGGGCCAGGGAAAGTTTAAACTTATGAAAGTTATAAAGCCTTTATATCCACGTATTTTCAGTTTATTAACTATTCACAAATATGTTTATGAAAAATTTAGGGGGCTAATTTAGTTACTTGAAAAAAAAGTTGCCTTTTTGCATATCGTGTGAATGATCTCGTAATACCGAACTCAAACATATATTTGCCTTTGAAGTATTATATTTTCAGATTTTAAGTATTATATTTTCAGATATATCGTCAAAATGCACTGCAAAAATATATTCCCCTCCGCCTCTATTTCCGAATCTACTGAAACTAAAAATATGAAAAGACTAGGGGTAGTAGAAGTTTATTTACACATTGCAGAAAAACTATAGATATTTTCCTAGGTATTATAATTTTTGAGAAAAACGCATTTTTCTGTTACACACAAACTTTACTTTTCGGGCGGTTAGCGGGAAAGCTGACAGCCGCTGAAGGTATCTATCGACGAAGAATCATCCAAGGTTATTTGATAATGGTTGTCAAAAAGAATTGTCGGTAATTAGCCGATATTTTAATTAAGATACTGAAAAAAAAATTATATATCGTGTAGTGTATCGTTCGAAAGATCTTGTAATATGGAACTCAAAAAAATATTTGCTTTAATTATAGGTTTTATATTTTCAGAGATATCGTCGAAAGTATTGGAAAAATTTGTCCACTCCCTAGCCTCCTATTTTCGAATCTACTGAAACTAAAATTATGAAAAATTTAGGGGTAGTACGAGTTTATTAATTAATAAATAGTAATTAATGAATTTAATGTACGGAACCCTTTGAACGCGAGTTATACTCGCACTTGACCGATTTATTATATTTATTACATAAGTTGAAAAAACGAAATTCATTTATTAAAGTTACTCAATTACATATTTAATATATATATATATATATATATATATATATATATATATATATATATATATATATATATATATATATATATATATATATATATATATGCATATTTGTGCAGTTTTACAAAACATATTGTTATATTAATAAAGGGAGCATGTTGAACAAATTGAAATTAAAAGACAAACACATGAAGATAGAATAGGAGAAGCAATAATTAGGAATTTTGAAATACATATTTAAACATGTAATAACACATAAATATAAAGAAATAACTGTCAGAATAAAACAGAGCAATAAAACAGAGCAAATAAATTTAATATACTACTGTCGGAACACCATATACATTTCTTTATTGAATAATGTTAACCTTTTTCACAATGACTCCAAGATTCGTCTAAAATTGTTATACATGAATGAAAAATATTTCAAAAGTAACAAGAAATTGATGTGAACAATATTGCGAAGAATATTTGCAATCCCATTTTATAACAAATGTTAACAATGTTAAACTCTTACAATTTTAATGAGGAGACACTCTCTAAATTAGACGGAATAAAATATATAAATGAGTAACTGTCATATGAACTTGCAATACACCTACATATGGAATTGCAGTGAAATATCAACTTTACATTTTTCAGTACAAAATACTATTATTGAACTATAGTTATGTAAACTCTATTTCTAATGATTTCAATTTTCAGTCTATGGAAGAAATCTTTTTCTAATCCATAGTTTACTGCAAAAGAAAAGAAAATAATGTCCCGCATGGCTAGGCCATATCCAGAATTCATATCAAGACTTCTTTTAAGACGGAGACAAAGGAAGTTATAAATAGTTCATAGAAATTATCTTTAATAAGAAAACAGTGCATTCAGATGAGTTGGGGGAGAAATGGTAGAAATAAAGCAACGATTCGGGTTTGTGCAACTTAGTCAAGTGGAGTATATTTTTCCATAACTTTTGTACATTGAATCAAATAAAACTTTATACCAAGTTGACAGAATAAACGTGTATTACAACAAACATGCGAATTTATATTATTGAAGCTAAAAAAATACAAAAAAAAAAACGACATTACCAAAGCTGTTAAGCGTTTAAAACGCGATTTTCTTCATGTGTTTCTTCAGATGTTCATCAATTTTGGAGAAGTTCGGGATTTCTTCAAATTCATTAAATTCATTTTCGGAGTTCGGACATGGCTCTCCTTCACACTTGCTACATATTAAGAAGCATTTTACACCAGACTTGAAACATGAGCAATGTGAAAATGAATAACGCCTTTTCAGGAGCATGAGATATTTCGCATAATTGTGTCAAAAGCAAATTCTAAAGTTTTTTTAAACGACTGTGATTCCCCATGCTGTTTAAATTAACCCCAACAACCATTACCCAGCCGTATCAGGACCAGGTAATAGGTCCTAAATTAGTGTTACGCTACACCGCTAGAAGGTGGTGGAAGTCACTTTAGTTTGGTTATCAATCTTTTGTAGATTTATATATCATGATATACAGAAAGTGCTAACATATTTTTGTAAGGATTTTGACTTTCTGTATGATTTAAATTTCAATGAAAAGAGAACCTATATGGCATCAATTCGGAATATGGTTTAGTTATCGTATGCATCCTTAAAAATATTATTTGCTTTAAAATGTCGCTGGAAAATAAACAATGGATAGAATGCTATATATTTGGGCTTTACAAAGAGCAGTACTCCTTTTCGAATATTTAAAAATTTATGAAATGCAGGGTTTTAAAATATTTACACGTAAAATAAGTGACATATTATGAAATGAAATAAACATATAATTTACATTTGACTGGTGTAATGTTTAAAAATGCATAACCCAGCAATGAGCTGTTCATAAATGAAAAAGACCTAAATTGTTAATTCAGAGAAAACAAAGAAAGTTTTGCTAAATATTATATGGTTATCGCTGGATTCTCTTCCAACCAAAATTTTAAAATTAGAAAAGTAAAATAAATATCAAAATTAACTCGGATTACTATCAGAAATGTGCTTGAACACCTGTTTAAAAGGAGACATTCCATTACATTACCCAAACAATCTCCATTTTGTTAAGTTCCATCAGGATAAGGCTACTAGCTATACCTCCAAATCTACTGTTATATTTTTAGGCAAAAATTAGAAATGAATCCCGAATTGGTGCCATTCCATTTAAATACATCCCATTCAAGCCCTTCGACATGTCTCTGAGGGTTTACTGTGCATTTAGACATTTGAAACAAGCTCTTTAATAGCGGCCTCCCATAACATTGGATTGACTCTATAAGATGTTGGTCGAGGAGTGGAATAAAATCAAATTTTATATTTTAAGAAAAGCTCTTTTATCTTGTAAATCAGAATGCAATATGATACTCCAACAAATAGGCTATCAGATTCAACATATTAGAAAATAATATTCCTATCTTTGTTTTTATATTTATTTTACCAAAATCAGTACAAAAGTGAATGAACACCCTCTGTATCTTAATTCCATCGGGGGAAATATTTTCCTCTTTTGCACGATACAGAAAAAATGAAAATATTCATTCTTGCTTTTTTATAAATTATATCGGAGTAATTTGCATTAGTGTAGTTTATTGTTGCAATAGTTTCTCTCAAAAAACTTTTAATTTGGAGTAATTTGAGGATCTGCTTTTCGCCCTTTCCGTAAGTAATAGCACAAACACTAAAAGCGTGAGCTAAGATAATATAATTTTCTATGACAATATTCTGATGTGAAATATTTGTAGACATAAAACATTCTTCCTTTTGTTCTTCTAATTTTAGATTTCACCAGATATATATATTTCGGTTTGCTGGAAATGGAGGCTTCATTATAGCTAAGATATCCGCTCTCATTGAGACTATAGCGTAAACAAATGCTTCAGAAATTTCAATGGCAGTTTGCATATGAGTATCCACGTCTCCGCAAGACTCCCTAACCTCAAACCATGACACCCTCCATTGTTTCATTTAGCATTTTTATTATTTATTCCTACTTTTCATTCCTCCTTTAGCTGAAAAACATTCTTAATACTAAATGTTGGTTTAGTAATTTTTAACATTGTTGTTATTCGTATTTTTAATACTCTCGGGATCATTGTATGCGTCAAAGATTATAATTGAGGAACTAAAATACTTTCAAAGATAATATAAACATACATGCTGCATGCATACAGGTAAATCCGATATTTTCATGGTTCCATTGAACAGCACGAAGTGAAAGGTCTCCATTAATGTTGAAAATGTTCTCATAGATTAACATACTTTTTTCAATCCTAGAATTCACCCTAAAGAATTTATGGTTTATTTTGCATTATTCCTCATTCCAGGGTTACTAAACAATGACAATGTACAGTTTCATATTGGAAATAAGATGACGAGTCTTTTCTGTTTTAAGAATTAGTTTACAATTTTATTACATTAAAAATTTTATTCTGAACCTTGAGGAAGGCGTTAACTGCTGATAGAAGACGAATATTTCACTTCACTTTAGATTAACATTCTTGAATTTCAGTGCAATCGTTTGTTTAAAATCTTTGTTCTCCATTTTATTTTGATAGTTGCCAATAATTCTAATCATTATCAGTTGTTCGAACTCCAAGCGATATAACGGTATTCGGTGATAGAAAATAATAATAAAATGCCAACCAGTCAGAGAGTTTTTTTAAATATTAAGCCTTTGACTTATAATACGACATTCCTTAACTTTAGACTATCCTTTTCAATTACAGAAATATTCAAAATACAACTTTTAAAAACTGCGCATTGTTCTTTATTGCACTTGTTCTCATTTAATTTTTCCATTGTTTGACACCTAAACTGACTTCATTTACATATTATACATTCAAACGTTTTCTTAAAAATGATTATTTCTATCAATGTGAATTAGTATTGTTCGACTCAGTATGAAATGATATATGAAAAATTATACTGCACATGACTTGGTTTCCAAATCCGAATGTTTATTTATTTATTATTTATCTGGACACCGTTTAGTAATTGTTATTATTTTCCTTGGTTTCAGCATTAAAAACAGAGGAAATATAATATCCCACATAATTAGGTTTTACACACTGCAATATTTAATTATTGCCATCGTTTGCCAACCCTAAATGTATTGTTTTTTTATTAAAGTAACTTTCTGTCAACTGTTATAAGTTTATTATATCCAACAATTATATCCCACGTGACTAGCTTGCACGAAGCCTAATTTTTAATTATTCTCCCGTTTGAAAACCATAAATTCACTAATTCAACCCCGGGAATTACAAACCAATGTAAATTATCTCACCAACTTAATATACATGTTTTACTGTAATGAGACAATGACATCGGTAAAGACATAAGAAACATTGTTATTTCCAATGAAAGAATCCGATTGTAAACATGCTTAGGAGCTTTCATTAAAAATTTTCATAATAAAAATATAAAAATACAACATAAAAATACAAACATTTTTTTAATAAACAAGAACGAAAAATCATGCGTCAAGCATAGATTATGTAACACTTTCCAACGCTTCCAAAATCTTTTACAAATCATACTGTTTAATAAGCTCAAATAATAACATCTAAGTAAACAATTTGGAAAACGCATAACATATTTAAAAACATAATTTCAGGAATTTCTAACATATACAAAATTCGGAAAAATACCCGAATACTTTTATTCACCCCTATTATTATCATCTATCGATTTGTATATACACTACATAGGATGCTAAATTTTAGTTCAGTTAGAAAACGCGTAGCACAGTTTAAAATTCTACTTCTGGAGTTTCTGTCAATAAACGGAAATGTGTTCGCAAATTTTTGTGCTTCCCTGTATATGATTTACAGAATTTATACACACCACGTAATATACAAGTAGTGAGTTACATTTAAAATAGCGTTCAGTAACTTAAAACGCACTTCCAGGAATTATTGTTAACTGACAGTACAGAATTCTTTTGTGTGTCCCTGTAAATGAACGATGACTGCTATACACACAATATTCTGTAGTAAGCCACTTGTAAAGCACCTTAGTGATTTATATAAATTTCAATGCGTTTAAAATAGTGAAACATTATTTAAATAAACCGCAGACGATTTTTCTCCATAGACGTAATGTAACGGAATTCTTTTGACTGTCCCTGAAAAGTAACTATAAGTGCTATGCACACCCTATTCCATATTAAGCTTCTTGTAATGCACCTTAGTGACATATATCAATTACAATGTGTTTGAAATTGCGTAACATCATTAAAATAAATCGCAAATGATTTTTCCCATATATCATAATGTAACGGAATTCTTTTGAGTGTCTCTGTAAAAAAACTATAAGTGCTACACACTTTCGTTGAAATAGGGAACATGCTATAGATAACGACAATAACATATAAAAATTGCAGAGCAATCCGAGCATATTTACGGGAGTTAGAGCACGGAAAGACGGACAGACGTCAGACGGCCATACGGCAGACAAACCGAAGTCATAAACACTTTTCAACGAGGTTGGAAAGTCTTAAAATGGGTTGTACTGGCGGAAATATAAATGAACAGCTCTTTGTTAAAAATTAATTATCAAAATTTGTTCAGGGCAGGTGATTTGGGTTTATGACAATATAATGGGGATGTATTTTAAATACGTAGATAATAACTATTTATAAGTAAAAAGATTTAGTGTATATTTTTAAATGTAATTATTTTTAGTGTAAATATTTTTAATTAAAATTTATATATTTCTGTAAAGATGTAAAATTTCTAGAAATTTATATATTTGAAGTTATACAAAAGAATTTGTACTGCTACATAAGAAATTATTGAGCTTTCATGTCTGTCCGATAGACATAAATCAATTATTCGTACTGTTATTTTAAAAAATGAAACTTATAATGTTCGGAATATTCACATTTGGTATTGACACATTGTAGTTAACAATTATAAACATATTTCTTTGCATTTGCTATAATTTTCATATATTTTTTTTAATTCATTTAAAGTTTAGATTTAAATCTACATCGCTGATACCTACATCATAACTTTATGATTTTCAAACTTTTTGCTGAATAGAGACTTGCGGCTGTCAAAGAAAAAAAATTAACAAGATGGTATAAAAATATACTGAATATTTTTTGTTTGTGTCAAATAACTTTATAGATTTTAAAAGCATTTCAAAGTTTGTTAGCTGAATAATTTTAGTTGGATTTAGATTTTACTAAATATTAACATATAAATTTTATTGATTTTATTAAAATTCTTATCTTCAATATAATATTTATTTTTGATTTAATAATTGGAAGTTCTTAATTTTAAAATATCATAGTTTTAATCAACTATTAATTTAAAATGATCCAGAAAGTTTCTACTATATGTAAATCAAAATGAAATGTATATTTTCTTTATATTTTAAGGATTATGTAATAAAAAAGTTATAAAAAGTAATAAGTAAATAAGGATGTGATATAAAACTGGAGTGACTGTTTTTTGTTTGTGTCAAATATCTTTACAGATTTTAAGAGCATTTGCAAATGTGTTAGCTGCATAAGTTTAGTTGCATTCAACTTTTATTAAATATTACGATATAAATTTAACTGATTTTATTAAAATTGTTATCTCCTATACAGGGTGATTCATAAAAGATGGGCAGAACTTTAAGGGGTTATAGTACACTTAAAGACAAATAATATTAAATAGGAGACTAAGGGTCCCAGACGTATTCCCAAGGAGATAGGGGGCATTAAAGTTTAGGGTCCGAAATTTCAAATGATTATAAAACATGGAAAAATTGGTCGATTCGTTTGCGGTTTTTGCAAAAAATTTTCTTTATGCCAGTATTTTCTTGAAATAAAATTTTAAAGTTCAATTTCAAAAAATGCCGATAGGGGGCGCTTTAGACTTTGGAGTAACAAACAACTATTTTTTAACGTTATTTTTTGTATTTCTTTAAATGATTTCGAAAGCTTAGACTTAAACTTAAATTTTGATCTAAAAATCTGAGTCCTAACGAGTAGTTAAGTAGCGTAAACTGAAATTTGAAATTTGAAACCCTTCTCCCCCCAGAACAAAAATCAGTTATTCCCGATCTTTGTGTCGTAGATTAGGCTCTAACTACTGCCGCGTTTTGCTAAAATTATTCTTTATGTCAGTATTTTCTTGAAAATAAATTTTAAAGAAAATTTTCAAAAAATTCCGATAGAGGGCGCTTTAGACTTTGGAGTAACGAACAACTATTTTATACCGTTATTTTTTGTGTCTCATTAAATGCTTTCTAAAGCTTAGACTTAAATTTTCAGCCCAAAATCTGAATCGTTAGACGTGGTTAAGTTTCTGGGGAGAGGGGTTTGAAATTTCTACTCCTGAGCATAGTTCAGTTTACCATGTCCACACATTGTGTGCTGTGATACGAGGTAAAAAGACACAAATTAGGATTATGTTACCAAAGCATATTTATTAACATGTAATCACAATAAATGTTCAAAATTGTGACCACCAGAGGTTATGCACGCAGAACAACGGCGACGAATGGAACGGCGAACATTCGCGAAAACATCAGGCTTTTCGAGCACTTCCCCTACAGCGGCGGAAAGTCTGGCGACCAGTTCCTCGGGGGATTCAATGGGTGTCTCATACATAAGAGCCTTCAATCGTCCCCAAAAAAAGAAATCGAGGGGTGAAAGATCTGGCGAGCGAGCAGGCCAAGCAACAGGACCACCTCGACCAATCCATCTGTTCGGAAATGTGATGTCCAGATAGTTGCGGATGTCTCGTACGTAATGGGCTGGCGCTCCATCGTGCTGGAACCACATGACCCGCCGGATGCGTGGAGGAACAATGTTTAACAGGTCTGGCAGCACATGTTGCAGAAATGTGAGGTATGTTTTACCGTTGAGGCGTTCAGGAAGAAGGTACGGTCCGATTAGGTGGTCTCCGAGGATTCCTGCCCAAACATTGATGGAAAAGCGTCTCTGATGAGCATGTGGATACGTAGCATGTGGATTGACATCCGCCCATACATGTGCATTGTGTGTGTTAAATGTACCTTCACGTGTGAAGGTACATTCATCGGTGAAAAGCACAGTTCGTCCAAAATGTGGATTTAGCGCGTTCTGCTGCAGAAACCAGCGGGCGAATTCAATACGATTTGGATAATCCCCTGGAGACAGTTTCTGGACTCGTTGCACATGAAACGGGAGCAAATGTTCGTCCTTCAGTACCCTCCAAGTCGTGGACTGTGAGGTATCCACCTGGCTAGCCACTGTTCGTGTACTTGTACTTGGCTGCGCCGCTACTACATCCAGAATGGCTTCTGCAACAACTACTGATTCGTCCTTTTTTGCACGACCTGCATTCGACCGGGAAGCGAGAAATGATCCCGTCTCACACAACTGTCTGTGCAAGCGCTCGAAAGTTTTGCGGTTAGGCAACCGCCTGTTAGGAAATCGCTCTCCGTACATTCGTTGTGCCTCTGCACCATTTCCATCTGCCGCTCCGTAAATTAAATGCATCTCAGCCTTTTCCTTATTCGTGAAGGGCACCATCTTCCGATTCATTACTACAGCGACTTACACTTGACTCACCGTTCAGTGGTTTTTATGCCTGAATCGTGTCGAAATTTTGCATACGTGTTCTTCTTCTTCCCCATTTGACATTTGCATACTTTCTGTTTCCTTCTTCACCCGGTGACTAGCGTCAGGAATGGAGCTTTAACGTTTGCATGAGCGACGTTTCCAACTGTGCCAGTGCCTTTATGAGTGAATTCCGACTATGCAGTCCTTGACGAAAGTTGTATTTTTGCCTCGTATCACAGCACAGAATCGTTGGGCATGGTTAAGTAGTGCAAACTGAACTATGTTCAGAAGTTGAAATTTGAACCCCCTCCCCTCGCTACTGAACCACGCTCAGCGATTCAGATTTTGAGCTGAAAATTTAAGTTTAAGTCTAAGCTTTAGAAAGCATTTAATGAGACACAAAAAATAACGGTATAAAATAGTTGTTCGTTACTCCAAAGTCTAAAGCGCCCTCTATCGGAATTTTTTGAAAATTTTCTTTAAAATTTATTTTCAAGAAAATACTGACATAAAGAATAATTTTAGCAAAACGCGGCAGTAGTTAGAGCCTAATCTACGACACAAAGATCGGGAATAACTGATTTTTGTTCTGGGGGGAGAAGGGTTTCAAATTTCAAATTTCAGTTTACGCTACTTAACTACTCGTTAGGACTCAGATTTTTAGATCAAAATTTAAGTTTAAGTCTAAGCTTTCGAAATCATTTAAAGAAATACAAAAAATAACGTTAAAAAATAGTTGTTTGTTACTCCAAAGTCTAAAGCGCCCCCTATCGGCATTTTTTGAAATTGAACTTTAAAATTTTATTTCAAGAAAATACTGGCATAAAGAAAATTTTTTGCAAAAACCGCAAACGAATCGACCAATTTTTCCATGTTTTATAATCATTTGAAATTTCGGACCCTAAACTTTAATGCCCCCTATCTCCTTGGGAATACGTCTGGGACCCTTAGTCTCCTATTTAATATTATTTGTCTTTAAGTGTACTATAACCCCTTAAAGTTCTGCCCATCTTTTATGAATCACCCTGTACAATATTTATTTTTGCGTGAAAAATTGTTTATAATTAAAAAATAGCGATGTTTTAATATAATACTTTTTTTTAAATGTTTCAGAAAAAATTTTAATATATGCAAGTCAAAAGTAAATATATGCTTTCTTTTATATTTTTAGCTTTATGTTTTTTCTTCCACAATCGGTCACATATTATCTAATTTTAAATAATACTCTTGAATTATTGTAGATAAATGACAGAATATACTAATATTTACTCTAGTGTCATTTTAAGTTAAGGAATTTAATTTTTGAGAAAAATTTAAGATTATAAAAAGAATGGATTTCCAATCCCATTGTATTAACTATAATAATTTAGCCTCAGTAATGTCATTATACAACTAACCCTATTACGCAGAGGGAATATTTCAGTGCTTCCAAATAGATAAATAGGTATTTTGCTTGATTTTGGAATTAAAATACTTAATCCTAGAAACTGGAATTAGATAAATCACTCTTTATTCGTAGACCGTTTACGATAAAATCATACCAAGGGTGTCGATAGATTCGGCAAATAGTCTTCTTTCAAGATCATGAATGCAATCTTTGAAATACGAGTCGTCACCATATTAACAATTGAACTAATTTCGATAACTGACACATTTTGCATTTTATTTTTCAGTTCATTGTTTCAATTCTGGTCTAAAATATATATAGTTTAGTATTTTTGATAAATCTACATTAATTTGGAAGAAGTCAATATTTGAGGATGCTAATTCTAAATTCATGTGACAATCTTTTAAATATGTCTCCCCACAAAAATATCTGATTTAAAATTTTTGGTCCATGATACAAACATTGAATGGAGCCAGACATATTCTAGGCATTCTATTTGTTATTCTAGTCATATTTTGTACTATATTTTCAAATATATAGATAATTTACATGACTGCGCTGAAACATTCAACTACTATTCTGACTATGGGCGATAACTGTTAAAATTGGTTTTTCAAACGTGTAAGAGTTTTTTAAATTGTTTACCTACATAACTTCTTTCTTCCTATTTAACGGTTAAGTTTCGTTACAGCATACTAGATGTGTTCTAAAGTGTTTTATAATCCATGCTTGACGCATGATTTTTCTTTCCTGTTTTAATTTAAAGAGAGAAGGGTTAAAGAAATAAATTCACGTATTCCGAAATGTCCTACACAACATTCTTTGAAAAAAAAATATAAGCATAATAATGCTTTTAAAATTGTTAAAATTACTGATATTCTATTTTTCGACATTTTAAATATTTCTTTCATTAGAATAACAAAATCTATCATATGCAAAATTTTCACAATGCGGTGTGTTGTAGAAAATACTTATTAAAATTGCACAAGTTATTTATATAAATAAAGTCTTAAAATAAAATGCACAATATATTGTTTAAATAATCACGATAAATATTCCCAAATTGGAATATTAGAGATTATAGATCCTGCCATAACTTCAAACTTTTTTTAAAATATCTATTATACTCCCGAAAAAAAAGTAAGTTAATAAATATACGAGAAAAATGAAAGTTTTTCAGCTTTTAAACAACTTAAATGTAGGAAAATAATTTCTCCAAACATTTAGACAAACATTTATTCTAGTGCTTAAACAATTTCTGAAAAAGCAATAAAGCCTTTCAATCTCTTAAACATTATAAAAGTAAACAACTGCGAATAATGTCAGTATTCCCAATAATACGGATATTTTTAACGTTCAAGAGAGAAATAACATCTGAGTGCTGAATTTAGAAATAGAGATGAAAGAAATTTTTCGAATACATTTCTATAATAATCCTCTAAATAGCAACTCAATTCAACGCATTTGTATTCCACTTAATGGAATTGAATTTTGGGAAAACAAACTGGTGAAAGGGATTTACAGCTTTTGACAACAACTTGAAATGAAAATATGCATATGATATTATTTTTGTCTTTACATTTGCTTTTTTTTATTTGCAAGGTTGTTATAATTTCGTCGTAATTGCAATAATTCTGCAGTTTCTGTTATAACGAATACAACACAATTCTGTTTTGATTAAATTAACATAGTGTTAATCAAAGCAGCGATTTTAAATGAATCTGTCTAGAAGTATTTTACAAAAAAAAAAGTCAATACTGTTGCAACGCCCTGTTTAATGAAACACTTTTTTCTGACAGAACCCTTCAAAACATTAACACTGCAACACGTTTTTAAGAACTTGGTCTGTTAGCATTATTCTCAATGCAACGCATTTGTATTCCACTTAATGGAATTGAATTTTGTGAAAACAAACTGGTGAAAGGGATTTACAGCTTTTGAGAACAACTTGAAATGAAAATATGCATATGATATTATTTTTGTCTTTACATTTGCATTTTTTTATTTGCAAGGTTGTTATAATTTTGTCGTAATTGCAATAATTCTGCAGTTTATGTTATAACGAATACAACACAATTCTGTTTTGATTGAATTAACATAGTGTTAATCAAAGCAGCGATTTTAAATGAATCTGTCTAGAAGTATTTTACAAAAAAAAAAGTCAATACTGTTGCAACGCCCTGTTTAATGAAACACTTTTTTCTGACAGAACCCTTCAAAACATTAACACTGCAACACGTTTTTAAGAACTTGGTCTGTTAGCATTATTCTCAATGCAACGCATTTGTATTCCACTTAATGGAATTGAATTTTGTGAAAACAAACTGGTGAAAGGGATTTACAGCTTTTGAGAACAACTTGAAATGAAAATATGCATATGATATTATTTTTGTCTTTACATTTGCATTTTTTTATTTGCAAGGTTGTTATAATTTTGTCGTAATTGCAATAATTCTGCAGTTTATGTTATAACGAATACAACACAATTCTGTTTTGATTGAATTAACATAGTGTTAATCAAAGCAGCGATTTTAAATGAATCTGTCTAGAAGTATTTTACAAAAAAAAAAGTCAATACTGTTGCAACGCCCTGTTTAATGAAACACTTTTTTCTGACAGAACCCTTCAAAACATTAACACTGCAACACGTTTTTAAGAACTTGGTCTGTTAGCATTATTCTCAATGCAACGCATTTGTATTCCACTTAATGGAATTGAATTTTGTGAAAACAAACTGGTGAAAGGGATTTACAGCTTTTGACAATAAAGCAAAGAACTTTAAATGAAAATGCGCATACGATATTATTTTATCTTTAAATTTTTATTTAAATATTTGTAAGGTAGTTATAATTTCGTCATAATTGCAATAATTCTGCCGTTTCTGAGATAACGAATACAACACAATGTTGTTTTAATTGAATGACCAACAAAACGGCGCTATTAAACGAATCTGTCTAGAAGTATTTTACAAAAAAATAAAGTCAATACTGGTGCAACGCATTGTTTAATGAAACACCTTTTTCAAAACAGAACCCTCCAGAACATTAACACCGCAACACGTTTTTAAGAACTTGGTCCGTTAGCATTAGAAATAAAAATATGTGTTACGACATCGAAACTAGAAGTAAGACAGTAGCGATGACGACAATGTTGAAAGCTTTGGATGATTCAACGGCTTTCCATAGAGGTTTACAGTCATTAGCATAGCTGCAAAATTTTACGCTTTATTGTTACCACTAATTTTAAAATTGATTTTTTGATTTATTAAATCAAGCAACTATGCGCTTAAATAAATCAAAAAGTTTCATTGAGTATTAGTGGAGAAAAAAATGAAATATTGGCAGATATGTTTTAGTCATTATTTTAATTTTCATCAAGACTCAATAAAAAGACCCCCAAAATTTTTGCCTTTATTTATTGACACAAAAATACCTGCTATCACATTGCAAACACTACTGCAGTAAGACTGGTCTTGTTGTCTCATTTTAAACAATATAATATATTCTGCATTTCTAATTTTTCTCTGTAATTGTGAAAATTAGATTCATTGCAAATATATTTAAATTATTTTATAAAATACACATTCTTCATAATGGTTAAAATTTTGCATTTGAATACAAAGAGAAAA
Organism: Maratus michaelseni; assembly: GCA_963931845.1. Lineage (NCBI taxonomy): Eukaryota > Metazoa > Arthropoda > Arachnida > Araneae > Salticidae > Maratus > Maratus michaelseni. The sequence goes on along the minus strand of OZ007593.1, from coordinate 198,038,155 downwards.
GAAACATTATTTGCCTTTATAATAATCTTACAAACGCAAGGCGTACTTATCTTTTATTTCATACCGTCGTTTTATCTACTCTTGTACACAGATTACAATTGATGTCATCACAGCATGTAAAAATATACTTTTCGGACGATACTTTGCGTAGTATTTCATTTTCATATGAGTTAGAATTCATGGAATTATACTTTCTTACACTAAAGATTATTTATGAAAGCTTATAGTTCGAGATTTATTTCTTCCGACAACAATTTAAAAGTTTGAGAAATATTTAAATGGTTATTATTGTATGATGATGAAAAACTAATTTGATTATTGTATATTAACAACGCTATTTGGCGGCGGCGGCGGCGGCAATAGTGTATAAACTGGCAATACCAATTCATTTCGACTAGAACGAAATAAAAATTGTTAGTTAAAACTTACACAGAAAATAATTAACGCATTTCCAGAATAAAATCACTGAATAAAAAATTCATAAATATGAAACATTAAAACTTCTTCATTGTTGAAAACTTCTGTATTTTAAAATTCATTTCAAAACCTTAAAACAAGTTTTTTCAAAGTTTTTGGATTTCAAATTACATTGCAAATGGTATTTCAGCTTATTTGTACAAAGATTATTTTTGATAATTAATAAAAAATTCTATATTAATGAGAAACAAAGAAAACCATAAAATATTTTTTTAAAGCACCCAGTTTTTAAAAGTTGCTACATTCAAAACGTGCGCGTATTATTTAATAGAAATTACAACAGATAACACATTCTTTTAAAAACCGTCATAAACGTCAAACAACCATTTCTATATTTCAGTTCTAATAATACAATTGTGGTTTAAAACGCAAGAGCTAAATTATTTTCGTATTACATAGATAGGTATATGTTTGTATTTTGATGGAAAACTTTCATATTAAATATTCTAAACTTAAATTATTTCAAAATTATATTCATAAATAATCAGATACATGCATTATTTTGGAAAAATAGATTGTACGATGATAACTGACCGCATATGCTGTATTATTGAATATAATATTTATTTATTTCCTTTAGCTAACGTTAATATAAGTTCAAAATACTTAAAAGATATGTTTCGTATTAAAGTTTGTGAAATTTTGTTCGTATAAAAATTTTATACTCAATAAAAATGAACCGACATATTTTTCAAATATAAAGCTAGACACATATGCATTTGTAAAAATACTTCTTTGAAGATAAATCGATGTCAAAATAGTATCTTTAAGTTTCTAGCGTATATTAATATAGGACTGAAATATATGCTAAAATAGTATTGGCGTAATTTTAGATTTGAAATAGGTGAAAAGAATTAAATATATCTGAAATATGAATGTTGCTGTGTAATAGTTAGGAGTTGTTTTGAAAATATTTTTATCATTCTTTCTGAAGTTTGTAATTATTTTAATTCCATATTAATTAAACGGAAATGCATCATGATATTTTATTTTCTATGAAACTATTTCCCTTTAATGTTTGATAATACAAATCTTTGTAGTAGGTTAGGGATTAAAGTGCACTGTGGAAAATTATAACTTTATTTTAAACGATTTATTGAGAGAAGTAGCAAACGACTTTTTCGTCATCTTCGATCATGTAAATAACTTTTTTAATTCATACTTTTTAGTAAACTATCCATCCTTGAGTGCTTTTTGAAGCTAAAAAAATAATGCAATAAGAATATTATATAAAATTTGTGATCACTCTCTGTATATATCTATATACAGGTTGTTCCAAAATTCGACCGACAAATTAAGATGGATGATTTTAGCTATCAAGAGGATGAAAATTTACCATAGAATATGGGGTCGCAAACCACTTTTAGTGGGAGAAAATCGTAAAACTGTTTATGAAATATGCGACGTCGAGTGGAACAAAATGGGCCAATAATAAAAGAAAAACATTTATTTGACGTAAACCATTATTACAATAAATTACAATTCAACGTCAGAAAGAAGACGACGAGACATTATTATAGAAATATGTTTTAACGCGTTCGACAATCCTTCTTCGTCGGTGTCGGCTGTCCAATGACCTTCGTGGCCGCAACTTCGAGCAATTTCTAAAGACTATTTATTTAAACTTAAAAAAAATTGTATTGTAAGGGTGATTATATCAGGAGATTTATATCGTTAGGATCTTTTACAATAATTTCGCACATAGATTGTTAAAAAAAATCAACAGAAAAATCCCTCTTTGTTTAATATTTGAAAACATTGGTGTAAGACATGTAATTTGATCACTGAAACTGTATGTGAATTTAGCTAAATAATGAAACATGAAAATTCCATTTAGTGTTGCTTGGACATGCTTGCTGGATTTTTCCACCCATTTCCATTGTGTCTCCATATAAAGCAAAGAAAATATGTTGAAAATATCGTAACGATGCGTTCATTGATATTAAAATAATATATGATATAAAATACAAGTTCTGCTTGGATTAAAAACAATATTATTGATTGAATAAGTGGCTTGCGACAATGATTTCACATACAAAATATGAGTGTTATAAAATTTTGTATCACTCTAATAAACGGTGTAAAAAATAGTGTATAAGTAATTTATAATAATGATTTCCCATTCACAGTATAATTGTTACAGAAATTTCTACCACTCATAGAATTTTGTTCATGAGTTCTGAAATCGAGATTGGGTTTCGAGTAAGAAACAGTACACTGAGAAAAATGACACTTTCGAATCTGAGTAAATTGTTGTTTTCATTTTTTTATGAAACTTTTTGTTTCAAATATGACGAGCATTCAGCTCTGAAATACCAGAAATACTCAGAATATTGAAACTTCGACATACTAAATCTGAGCTCATAGACGTCAGTTCATATTCATTTTTGAAACATGGACATACTAAAATATGAGCACCTTATGTTTTATCCTTGAGTGTGGGCATGTTTTGAGAAATGAGTATATACAGGTTTTAAACTTTAGTAATTTTCATTTGGAGCAATTTTGACTATGCGACATACTCAGCCTTGAGTATTTTTTGCTCAGTTTTGAAAATGTCGTTTTTACACTGAATATTTGACAGAATAAGTGGCTTGATACTATGATTTGCAATATAAAATATGATTCTTATAGAGTTTTTATGCTCTAATTCAATCATGGGTTCTATAACCTAAGTTCCGTTTGGTGTAAAAATGCAAGTATAATTGGATGAATAAGTCGCTTGCAACAATGATTTCTTAAACAAAATACGATTTTCTACCAGTCTTTGTTCATTCGTTCTGAAGCATCCTGCATAAAAAAATAAAAGGGAGTGAATATCACCAGTAAATTATATCAACATTTTATAATTACGACATTTTATAATTTGTTTATGTATTTTTTCATAATATAATATATATCCTTGTAATCTTACTATCAGATCAAGTGTTAAAAATCTAAATAATATTAAAACTTTAGTAAATTCTTATTTTATTTTGAAAATATATTTTCAGTTCACTATAAAAAATATAAAAGAATGTTTTCAAATAATTGCACAGATCTTCTACTTTGAAATATCCGTCGACAAGAATAATACTCTATTGGACTGAATACAGATCAATCTTGAATATGATTGATGCGTATCAAAATTTACTTTTTTCCTGAAATATAAAAGGGAAGTTCTGTGGATTATTTAGAAGATATAAATAATGGATGTACTTGACACAAAAGAATGTGAAACCTTACGAAGTTATCATTTTTCTCGTGTAGCTTATTTTTATGAATGTCAGATAGAATATTTTTTCAGGAAGTTTCTTCATACAGATTACTTATCAAATAATGCTTTGTTTTTTAAATTTTCAAAATAATATTTCAGTTTTAAGCCATATGAATTTTTTTCTAATAAAATCTGTTAGCATGGCACTTCCGTAGATAAGTTACATATTTTTAAAACAGCTTAATGTGTTTCCCATTATGTTGTGTGATACAAGATATATATATATATATATATATATATATATATAAGGTAAAGCTAGGAGAGTCTGCCCACAATTCAAAAGAATAACAATAAAAAATCTAAATATTAATATTTTGCTAAACTATCCATGACTAATTTTTACTTCATTTGTTTTTTATGTATTTCCATTGCTATTTTGTTGTTATGTTGTAATTTAATAGAACAGTTGTAATAAAACCAAGAAAGGTATTTTGCGCAATCTGTCTTTACAGGGTTAGTGTGATTACGCACATGGGTAGGTGAGATTGTTACTAATAATAACTACGATTAAATTGATAACAACAATAATTACACTTAAATGACATTGTTGTAAGGTTTTTCTGAACAAATATTATTGTATTAGGAGTGAATATTTCAACCTAATGATTAAAGAATCAGAAAAAGGAAATAATTTTAAAAACGATTAAAAAATTTTAGTTAAAGGAAAAAAATTAAAGAATCAGAAAAAAACAAGTCCAGATAGGATTACAAAATAAAATTAAGTTACTTGATAACACGTTTAACTTAAAATTACTCCATTTTCATTTTTACTTTCTTTTTATGCAATTTTACCAATAAGCTGCGTAATCTCTCCTAGCATGGAAACTAATGGGAACAATGCGCCATCTCTCCTAAGTAGCAGATGCACAAACTCTCCAATTTCGGTAGGAGAGTTTGCGCGGCCTTTTATTTAAACATGGCCGCTACTAAAACGAACCGTTGATGTTCACACTGTTAGTCTAGATTAGTAGCTTATGAGAAATCGTTAAAAATATTTTTTACTATTGACATTGTATAGAAATTCTGACGAATAGCTATGAAAATTCAAGCACTTACTTTGGGAAAACAAAACAAAATATCAATGCTTTATCTTAGACGCTCAAAACAATCATTGTGCACTTTCAAGTAGACAATCCACTACTGCTGTTGTACAACTACCTGGAGTCGCTGCGCGCTCACTCTACTCCTTCCCCCCGAACTTCTATGTGCGCAATCTCTCGGACAGTGCCATCTCTCCTGGCTTTACCTTATATTTATAAAGGGATGCAATTTTATTCTATTTTGGACAGCAAAAAACATTAAAGTGTATTGCAGAGGTTTAAAAAAACTTCAACAACGATTTAAAAATATATATAAGTGTATTTTCATTTTTCTTCACATTTTGAGAAACATAGTACTGTCGTTTCGAGAGTAATATAGAAGCAGCTGTCATCATCAGATGATCTGTAGCAGAGACGTTTTAATTCATTAATGGTTCACGCTCTCTAAACTGTAGTGAAGTATTTTTAATTACCATATGGATACATAAAAATATTAATTCTACATTTTTGCATCCTCATTTTTTTATTATAGAAAGATTTAAGCAGAGTTGAAAAAAATTAAAAATATTACTAAATAGTTACATGTTCTGTCCTTCAATGTAGTAAATTTGTTTTATTTTAAAACAATCTAAAATAATGGTTATAGATAGGAAAAGTAAGTATATATATTTCTTATGATTATGAAAAATTATTTAGGTCATTTAAACTCAGAGTGTTGTAAATCACTAATTTAAATAATGCGCATTTAGTGCATTTTATTTAATGCATGGTCTCTAGACATATCAAACTAATTATAAGAAGAATGGTATGATTTATAAAACCTCTCTATAGATTTGAATTATTTTCAAGCAGTTTAAAAATAGGCCTATCGCTTAAAAATGATCTCTTATGCCAAACAACTATATATAAAATACGCCAGTTGGCGCTCAAATTCTTAATAAAACAAAGCAATATTAATTACAGGAGTTTGCTTGCACAATTGGAATCAAATCGTGTATTAAGAAAGAATCACTTGAAGTCGTGTAGATTTTTTTGCTTCAAAAGTACTTGCTGTAATGCATAATCTGAAGGCTGCTATAGATATAGCGGATTTCTTGTTGTTTATGTTCTTTTTTATAACAAAAATTAAAATAAAACCGACCTACTACACTTTAATTGGTTGTTATTGCAGTAAATCCGACTCTCAAATTTAATTTATTTGCCAGTAATTTAAAGGGATTGTTCTGTTTTGCCATAACTTTTTTTTTTGTATGCATACAGTTTATTTTTCAAGAATAATAAAATAATACTGTCCGATCTTGCACACATTTAAAATGAAATTTCTTAATATAAATTTTAATGTATTTAATTACCTCTATCCCTTGCACTATTAAAAATATTAAATGAAGCGGCCTGTATTAAATTTATAAAATTTACTTTTTTGTAGCTTGTTAAATTGGTTATTAGTCAAAACTTTCCATCTAAAATAAAAGTTATCACAACTTTGTTATTTTTTAAATAGATGATTTTATCAATATTTCTGCAAAAGGATTATAAAATTGTATTGTATTTCATTGACGTACTTCCTTATAGTAGTTCCTTGACGAGGTACTGCGGTACTGCAGATGTCTTGTGATGAAGCGTGACGTCATGTTGAAACCATAGATTTCGAAGATTAAACAAGAGCAGGTACTCCACAAAATCTGCTATTACATTCTGTAGCAGTTGTAAATATCGTGAGCTCGATAACGTTCCATCGTAAAATACTGGGCCGATCAGCTTGTTATTGTAAATTGCACACCAACCTTAATAGTAAACCGCATTTGATGTCGAACGTTGGTAAAAAATATAGGATTTTCCAGCACTCAGTATTGGTACTCTGATATTGTACATGCCATTCCGTAAAAAGCATGCCTCATAATTCTGCACTTTACCTGCCAAGAATGTTGACTGGACCTGTATCTGGTTCGTGACGAAGTTGCACTATGCTTAGCGTCGCTCGGCATCCCCGTCCAGTAAACCTGGTAAGGTGTTGGTCGGGATGAGAGCCTAATTCGCTTAGGATTTTCCAAACCTAACTTTTTGAGAGGCCACAGTGTTCACTGATCTCTCTTGTGCTGCATGTCGGATATGCGAGAGCGTATGCTAATTTCTCATTCGGTTGAATTACTGTCCTAACTCAGCTGGTCTGCCACATCAAGCTCGACAAGTCAGGCAGCCTGTCTCACTTAAACGTTTTGCAACAGTTAGAGTGGTTTGATGAGAAAGATGCGGGCCTGCAGGGAAGCGTTGCTGATACAACCTTGCTGTTGATCTTGCCTTGCGTCCACATTTACCGTAAACTAAAGCCATCTCACAATACTTAGCATTGGAAATTCGCTCCATGACCATGAGCATCATCGTAAAACCCCAAGAAGATGTCTCTTTTATAGCTGTCTCAGGTGAACAGGTGTGACGTTTCTTACGTATTTACATACTGCAAAAATTTCGAACACCAATTGCAAATTTTGTTGAGTTGATAGGACACTATTTTACACGATCTAATATTGTCTACTCTGTTTATAAAGATACTCAGTACAAGGATTCAACGCCTGGTGTTTAAACCGCAGTCCGTTTGATTGGGAATTTCAAGCGATACCACTGTGCCACATTGCGGTGTTGTGTTTTGTTCGAAAAATAAGCATTTATCCTTCCGTTAAAATTTCCTGACGTCACAGTGTAGGAAATCACGAAAAAACAAATGCGCGTTTTAACCGTTCTATTCTTTGCATTAATTTCCACAAGGTACATTTTTGTACTAAATCGATTACGCACTACAACTTTGTAAATCACTTTTTTCCCCTATCTCTTTCCGTTTTCGGTATAGGAATGCTAACTCCACAGTTTTACACCAGGTAGCGCCGTAGGCGGTTTCATTCAGTAGCGCATGGGTTTCATTCAGTAGTGCATATATATATATATATATATATATATTTCTGTCTGCTAGAATAACAGATGAATATTTAAACATTTCGCAAACATAAGAAAATGCATATTAGTAATGAAGTTATGAAATTTGCGTATTTTTCTATTTATATTATAGATGTTTTAAAATTAATCCCGCATATTAAATTCTGTTAATATATTACACGGAAATGTTTTCGAAATTTACGTTTCTTCCCTTTTCCCTTTTCTTCAACAGTTATTTTCTATATTCAAATATAATTCTTTATATGTGTAAAAAAAATAATAATTTTCTATAGTAACTCTTAGTAACAAGTATGGTGTTATTTTAATAATTTATTCTAAAGACAAACTGAAGACGAAAAGCGTGCAAATAAATGCTCAGAAAAGTGCAAATAAATGCTAATATTTATGTTATATATATTTGAATTATTCGTTATGATAAAATAAAAACATTACTGAAACAAATATAAACATAATATTCGTGTTTCTAAAGTTTTTTCAAATTGAAACGATTTTAATATTTACAAAAGGAAATATTTGAAAGATATTTGAAATAGCAAATGCATATGTATTGCACATAAACGTACATACTTTCAAAATTTATTTTATTATCTGTGAATATATATATTGAGCATATGATATTTCAAAAATATTTTACTTCATACTACATGTAAAATTATACGAAATGTTTATTTTTTCTTCATAATTACAGAATTCTCTCATGAACGAGAGGTACGTATTTTGAAAAAAGTAACATTCAAAATCAAAAAAAATAGTAGAACATTGATCTTTTATTTGGAATTAGTAAAATAAAGGGAATGCAAAATATGGAGTTTTAAAATCTCTGCAGTATAATTATATTTGTTGTATTAAATAAGAGGCAGAATCTAATTTGTCCGCTTTTGTCCTTTTCTTAGTTAGTATTTTCAAACTATAAATAATGTGAAATCCTGAAATATAACATGTGCATTCAAGTGCAATTTATATACGTATATTTTCATCTTATCCTGACAAAAATCAACGAGCCAAAAAATATTTTTCATTTCTAGTATGTTTTTTTAAATCACAGGATTAAAGTATCATTTTAATAAATTTATTGGATTCAAATATTTAATGACAAATAAAACGCTTTTTTAATTTAAATGTGGTATATGTGAATTTATATAGTGCAGTTTTCCATGTGCAGGATGTTATAACAATGTGTAGGATTGTATCTTATAATCTTACAGTTTCATAAACATTCAATTGGCTTATGACTACAAAGGAATATATCTATTCATTTTCAATTTTATACATTGATTACTTAGTCAAACAAATAATATGATGATGGCAACACAACACTTCATACACATCAATAATATAACACATTCGCAAACATAAATACTGAAACTCGACGATAATTCTACTACAAATCATTTATTTGGCATATATCGGATTTCCAACGTAAATGTTGAGCTGCAAACTATGGTACAGAGCATTTCTCTTGCATTCTTATTATAAATTTCCCTTTCACTAGAAGATAACTCGGAGTAACGAGAGAGAATACAGGGGCAGTGAACCGTAAAGCCGGCTTGCAATATGAAGCAGGCTATCGCTCGCTGAAATCATTAGGCCCTGAAGACACCCACCCGGGACTCCCACCGCAAAGTATAAGGAGTTAATGTCCCGGAGGAAAAAAACCCCACTAGCACCCAGAGAAAACACTGCCGCAAAGACAATCCTAGCAAATACGGACAATAATTTAAACATAATGCACATCTTCAACATATTACAGAATGTCACTGGTACATGCCAATAAAAACAAAGACTACAATAAATAAGAAACGGTTAAAAAAATAGTTACCTTAACTAAAGAATAACACTAAAAATTCAAAAAAGTAAACAAATTTATAGTCAATACTGGTTACAAATGACTGTTTAACCTACAATAAAACCTACTTAATAACCCATATAACCCACACTATTATTATCATTATTAATATTATTATTATTTTTATATATTCAACTAAACATAGACTAAAATGTATAATACACATAACTGAAGTGTTGCCAAAAAAAGTCCAGCCACCCAAATTACTGTATTTCGAAAAGTTCTTCCGAACTCTCCAAATCATAACATGAAAGTCACTGCTTCAAAGTTCCAAGCTGCAACATATAAGGAAACTGTTCAGATGCACATCCATAAAAGCCATTGCAAAACCACTGGATTATGTTATTACAAGCAGATTCAACACAACTGTAGACACAAAGTTCTTCTACATCCACCCTGAAAGAATCCGCAAGGAAAAATAGCACTGTTAAGTTATTTTCTAAAACTTATATCTTATGAACGAAAATCTTTCATTTAATGCATTGTAGATATCACATAAGTCTCTGTAATTACTGGTTGAAAACAGAATATTTTTCATATTCTTTCTTAATGTACTGTTGGAATCAAATCTAAATGATTTTGGTATCAGTGGACATCTACCAAATAAGTAGTGTATAACATTCCCTCTCTCCCCGCAGTCACACAAATCATTAGCCCTTTTACCAATCTTAAATAAGTGAGATGGGAAACTCCCATGGCCAGTACAGAAATATTGAACGACCTGACTGTGACAAACAAACTCCACACTGACTTTATTAAAAATTGTATATGTATTTCTACCCACTGTAGAATTCTTCCATTGATTTTGCCATATTTCCAAGATATTACTTAAACAGATTCGCTTCAACAATGACACAGGGAATGGCAAAATTATTTCTTCATCTAAATATATTATCTACTATAACACTCTTTGCCAAACCGTCAGCTCTTTAATTTCTTTCAAGACCAACATGAGCCTTTATCCATCCAATTCTTATCTCTTTCTGCTTATGTCTATCCATGCTCAGAAAAATCTGATATATTATTTCATTTGTCGGAAATGCATTCTGTATAGACTTGACTGAAGAAAAGCTATCAGTATATAAAATTACTATATTAAAACTCGATGATAAAAACCACTTTACTGCCATCAAGATAGCACTTAATTCAGCCTGATAAATTGTATTGAATTTATGCAACAAAATCCTGTAATCATAAATAAACCGATTATTATAAAATACCGTGAAAGCCGCCGCAGTACCTTCCTCCATCTTTGAACCATCTGTGTACACAATAGGATAATTTGAAGCTGGGACAGTATCTGTTACTGACTTTATAATTTTAATATTACTCTGTAGATAATAATTAGAATAATCAAAAGTGTAAATTTTTTGTTCAATTTTCTTACTTTCAAGAACCACATAACGGTAACATATTGTTTTTTCTCCTTTCATTACTTGATATTTTTCAAAATAATTACATAATTTTATGTAGATTGGGGGAACACCGGCCAAAACACAAAGATCCTCAGTGGACGTATTTCTATAAGCTCTAATTATGGAAAAGAGACCAGCTCTTTGACATGAACTCAAACGACGTATACTATGAGATTTTAAATCTGGGAACCAAGCTTCCCAACCATATATAATCTGCTTTTGAATGACGCTAGTGTACCAAATTTTTCTTAAATCTGTCCCTAGACCTTTTTCTCTGCATCCTGTACGTGTAATATTAATTGCCGAGTTGCTATTTTTTTCTCTTATATATTCAAAATGGTCACTCCAATTGAAACGTGCATCAAGAACAAAACCCAAATACTCCACAGAGTCCGTAACGAGAATAGTATTCTGTCCCAATTTAAAAATGGGGCGTCTGTTTGGCAATGTAAAACGACCCAGAAGCATTGATACAGTCTTGCCAGGACTCAATGTAAGTAACAGAGTATCACAAATATTTTTAAATTCAGAAATTGCATTGTTTAAATTATGCTCCAAAGATCGACGACTGTCAGCACCTTCGAGAACAACAAAATCATCAGCGTACGAAACAATGTATTTTTCATTAAACTTATATCTTTTAATTATCTTATTCGCAACTATTAACCACAACAAAGGGCCGATACATGATCCCTGAGGACAAACCCTTCGAAAGAGTAAACCAAGCAATTCCCTCTGCAAGCATAAGGCCGATCTGCCTGTGTGAGATATAATTCTTCAAAATCGATTTTAGAAAGTCAGGAATTGGTAGATCCTCAATAATTTGTGACAAAACTTCCCAAGTAATATTATCAAAAGCCCCTTGGATGTCCAATGAGGCCAAGGCACAGTATTTATTAACTTGCAGAATTTCTCTTGAAATATTCCTTAGATCCTGAACAGCAGTAATCGTGTTCCTACCCTGCCTGAATCCATGTTGAGAGTTATCAATATATTTCACAGCTTCTATACTCGTCATTACTCTGATCTTTATTATCCTTTCCAACAATTTTTCCAATATTGACAGAAGTGCAATCGGCCGATAGGCTCTTGGAGAGGCAGAATCCTTGTTACGCTTACGAAAGAAAATCACTGTTCCAGCCTTCCAAACCCTAGGGAAATGTCCTAATGATAAACATTTGTCAAACAATAATTAAAGAAGTATAATTAGTATATAAGTACTTAACTATTATAGCATCTAAATTATCCGGTCCTGGGGCTTTCCCATTTGCCTGTTGTTTCATGACATAGTTCAATTCTCTACGATTAGTTCCATTAAAACCCACGTCATTTGAATAGTCCCGTATGGAAACAAATTCATAAGTTGGATTCTGACTACTTGAAACAGCAAAATGCTCTTCCATCAGGTCCCTCGCAACATCGTCATAGGTCGCAAAAGGAGTGGAATTTTCCAAACGAGTATGTATAAAATCAGTATGCCTAAGTGATTTATTATTTAGAAATTTATACAAATTGACAAAAGCCTCCGAAATATTCTCACAATACTTATGCCATGCTTGTTTTCTTGCTTCCCTGGTCAATTTTTTATATTTCTGTCTAGCCGCTGTTTCTGTTTTTATACGCAGCAGCATACTCCTCAATATCTCTACTCTTATTATATCTTTTGTACAGAGCATTAAGTCTCCGTCTCTCTTTCCTTATTTCCTCAGAGTACCAAGTTATCGTAGGTCTATGTGACAATTTGCCCTTCTTAAAACATTTGCTCAGTATATTTTCCAGTTTACTACTAAATCTTTCCGTCCATTCATGCAGTTGATTCTGTGTTTTTACCAGTAAAATATTATTCTTCCATATTTTCACATTTTCATCGATATAAAATCATTAGGCCCAAGGGCTGACCTCATAGGACGGAGAGAAGCTGCCCGTGGAACAAGGACTCGATTCATTGAACGGGAGAGGTTTTCAAAGCAAGCCGCCAGTTATTTGGGCCGAGTTTAAGGTTGCATTTTCAGTGTCACGCCAAACGCAAACATTTCATCTCTATTTATTTTCTGAACTCTGTTAGGAGATCGCCTCAGAATAATCTTGCGATTTCCCCACGCTCCTACATTTATAATTTTTTTCCATATGATATCGCTTATCTATTAATTCAATCCTGTAGTCTGTTATCTTGTATTTTTGAGAATATTAATTTACAGATTGGTATTATTTCTAATTCCACATTCGGTCATTCTGACAGTCTGGTGACTCAACGGAATTATATATTCAAATTTTACACATATAGTTAAATATATATTTAGGGCTTGATCTTCACACTTAGAATAGTTTCACTTTACGCGCATAATTCTTTATAAATGACACTACACATTACTATACATCACATTACACACAACATTTGATTCATCGGCCAGGGTTTCATGTACTCGGTGGATGTAGATGTTTGACATTGTCCATTATGTTCTCCAACATTTTTCACGTCGTCGTATCCGTGGTTTGATTTCACAATGGTCACTCTTAGGGACCTAAAAAATTTTCCAGTAGTTTTATATCTGTCTCATACTGCGTTCTCTTTTCTCCGTTTCTTTCTCTTCCTGTTAAACTGCTTCACATTCTCTTCTTGTATCTTCAAAATATATATTTTATTGTCTTTTATCATATAATGCTATGTAATCACTTTTACGAAATTCAATATTTTTTCGTTCAAATCTTCCCCTTTCTGTTTCTCTCTGCTGTACATATAATAATTTTCTAACGTCATGATACGTATGTTGCTTACAATATGTGTGACATCTATCAACCAAATTGTTTCTTAGATAATATGGTCTTAAATTTTTAGAATAATTGTAATCACTTTTCTTAAAACTGCCACGAAATCATTTTTCATTTTTCAATTTCTATTTTTAATATTAATTTCTTCTCTCGTGTTTCTAGTTTTATGAAATATTTTTTTATTATTATTCCTTTTTCACCTGAACGTTCTTTGGGCTCGCTTATTAATCGTGCCTCATTACATACATTAAAATTTTTACGTGCTCATTGCATTTAATTCTTCCTCACAAGATCTTTCCGTTGTTTTCATTATTACATTTTTATTTGTATCATCGACCACGCATTTTAAATTTTCACCAGTATTCCCCAACAATCTGACATATCTGCAATATACGGTGGTGTTGCCCTTGGTGTTTGCTTTCTTGGCGAGATTTCTTATTTTGACGCTTTCTTTTGTGACTGATAAATCATATCCTCATACTGCATTTACACCTAACAATATGTCACAATGCATATCTGACACTTCATGAAACACTATCGTTAATTTCACGCCATTTACTTGTATTTTGTGTTCGTAGAATCCTATTGACGCTTTCTCTTCTCCGCTAAATCCGATGAATATACACATATTTTCTGGCATAACGCAGGTGCACCTTTTACATTTTAGTATTCTTTATTCAACAATCTTAAATCACTTCCGGTATCAGTTAATATTTTCATAAACTTATCACTTATTGGAACAACACATATCTTTATTCTAGCCTGGGGAACATTTACCACTTATGATAAATTAATAACATTTCTTCTCTGTACGCTGTTCCAATTTGTTTTCGTTGTCGGGTGACTATGAAATATACGACTGAATGCTAGTTTAATAACTATTTGTACATTTGGTGGTGAAAGGACCAGCTAATTTGCACTAATAACCGATCCTTCGTGAATAAATAACATTTTTGCATCGTCTTATATTATTCAGCTGCGCACGGTGTCGAGATTTTTTATCATTTTCCTCCCTGTTCACGCAATTTTGCAGCTCATGTAACTTGGCAATACTACACCCTCTGTGTGCCATATCAATATTATCTAATTTCTCGACCAATACATTAAGGTCCTTAATCGTTCCCTCAACAAAGCGTTCCTTAATTTCTGGGGATATATTTCGCGTAATTTGTTTGTAATTTGTTCGTAATTTTGTCGCGTAATAATAATTTCAAGCCGGTCTTTGGCGAAAACGTCATCGTAGTTTTCAGAATCTGTTATAAATTTTTACACCGTATATTGTAGAAAAGCTTATCAGTATTAAATCTCTACCTTTTGGGATTTTAGGAGCAACCAGTCCCAAATCATCGCATAATGCTAACAAAACCACCCTTTTCGCCCTATTCAAAAATGACATTATCTATTTTACTTACGTTACGATGAAATAAAATTATCAAAAGATTTCGCATTCGCAGGAATTGCAGATCTGATTATGGAAGATGGTCACAGTTTGTATAACTCATGATAAACATCCGATTGCAGTTCGTATAACTCAGTTCAATTTACTTAATATTTATATCCCGGTTCAAAATATATTTTTATCCAGCTCCCAGTTTAAAACGATTACGGAAAATATGATTTTTCTCCAGCTGTCCTCACAATCACATTTCAAGTAATTTTATTTGATTTGAGTTCAAATAACTTACTTCAAATAACCCATTTACTTGCACTGGTTCAGAATATGTTGTTATTTAGATCTTTTTATGTAGTTTTTTGCCGAGATCATATAATTTACAATATTTAATCTTATAATCTTACTGTTGCTTAAATATTCGCTTGGATTTTAAATATAAATGTATATCTCTCTCCACTTTTTAATTTTATACATTTATTACTTATTCAAAAAAATAATATGATGATGAGAACACAACATTTCATACACATCAATAATATAACACCTTCGCAAACATAAATACTGAAATTCACCGATAATTCTACAGCAAATATTATTTAAATGTTCTTATTTAGATCTTTTTATGTAATTTTTGGCCGAGATCATACGACTTATATAATTTTATCTTATAATCTTACTGTTGCTTAAATATTCACTTGGTTTATAACTATAAATGTATATACAGTTGAAGCACTTTATAACGAATTACGATATAACGAAAAGCACTATATAACAAAATGTTCTTAACCATGTAGTTGGTCTGCATGTTAAAGAATACTGAATTCGAAACGATATAACGAAATATTTATAACAAAAAGAATTCTATCAGGAAAAGTAGGAAAAAAACGATATGGCGAATTTTTCACCTTTTTTTTTTCTTTTTTTTTTTTTTATTTTACACGAGAAAAGGAATTATATTTCTTAAATTCCAACTTTTGTTCCATGATATAACCTTCAATCTTATTCTCTGACGCCAATCACATATTTTCAATACTTTTAAGAGAGATTTTTGGTGAAGGGGGACGGTGTTTTAAGACAGACGGCTTAGCTGGATTATGTGCCTTTTTTATTAGATGACTGATTTCATTTTCACATTTGCTTTTCCTGTAAATTTATGGTGTGTTAATTTTTAAAACTCTTTGTACGCTGGATATGTCTGGCAAAAGAAAATGTTTGAGTTTAGAAGAGTAAGTCGAAATTATAAAATGCGTCTTGAATAATGTTACAAAAAAAAAGCGGTGAAGCGAAAATTTTTGGGATTCCATGTAGCATTCTCAGCGCAATATTGAAAGATTGAGAAAAAATTCTTAAAATATTTGAAAAGGGTGCAGTTTCCTTATCGTTTAAACAAACGTATACGCATAGCGAAATACGCAAATGTGGAGGAAGTATTATTTTCGTGGTTTAAAGATGCAAGATCAAAAAGCATCCCTATTAGTTAAATTATTTAACAAGAAAAAACATATGCGTTTGCCGAAAACCTTGGATATAAAGACTTCATGTAAGTGATGGTTGATTGAGTAAATTAAAACAAAATCTGAAATTTTGTGTAAAATATATATATATATATATATATGGAGAAATAGCCTCTGTTTCAGAAAAGACAATTGAACAAGGGAAAAACGAAAACTCAAAAATATTTGAGGATTACGATCGAAAATATATATTTAACATAGATTAAACTGGATTGCTTTTTCCGTTTCATGTCTGATAAAATTTTAACTTTGAAAAATGAAACTTGTCACGGTAGGAAAAGAGCAGAGATCGACTTTTATTAGAATTATGCTGCAATGTCGACAACTCTGTAAGGCGAAAAACTCTTCTAATTGGAAAAGTAAAGAATTCATGGTACATGGTGTATCCCAGAAAACGTAATGAACTTTGCCTGTAAAATGTACAGGCATAATTGCAAAGCTTGGATGACGAACTGTCTTTTTGAAAAATGGATTTTAAATTTTGTCAAAAAGATGAAAAGCAAAAAAAAAAAAAAAAAAAAAAATCCGCTTATTTTAGACAATGTCTCTTCGCATGCGAGTTCTGTTCGTATTAAATGTATCAATCAGTTACAAAAAATAAAATAAAAAATGTGTGATATGAATTGTAAGTATATATTCGTAAAAATATAATTCGCTTGAACCTCCTTTTTAAATCAGCCATTTTCTTCTTTTTATTGTTTGTAGTAAAAGTTATCCTTCCTATAAAGGAATAATATGAATGCTTACTTAATTACTAATACATAAGGCCTAGCTTTTTTTAATTAAACAAAAGCCATTTTAAGAGATATTTTTATGTAATAAACTGTCTTTTATATGACTGTCTCCATTATCCGGACTTCTGCATACTCAAACTAAGTTCAGACCACATTAGCCGGATAATTGGAGTTCTTACTATATAACGAAATAATTCGTTATAACGTTTTAGCGAAACAATTCGTTATAAAGTTTTAACGAAATAATTTGTTATAACGTTTTAACGAAATAATTCGTTATAACGTTTTAACGAAAGCACGTTACAACGAGCAAATCTTCGGAGCAAATCTTCGGTCCAAATAAAGGTGCTTTGACTGTATCTCTTCACTTTTCAATTTTATACATTTATTACTTATTCAAACAAATAATATGATGATGAGAACACAACACTTCATACACATCAATAATATAACAACTTCGCAAACATCTAAATACTGAAATTCACCGATCATTCTACTACAAATCTTATTTATATGTTCTTATTTAGATCTTTTTATGTAGTTTTCGGCCGAGATCATAAAATTTATAATATTTTATCTTATAGTCTTACTGTTGCTTAAATATTCACTTGGTTTATAACTATAAATGTATATATCTCTCCACTTTTCAATTTTATACAACATTTATTACTTACTAAAACAAATAATATGATGATGAGATCACAATACTTTATACACATCAATAATATAACACATTCGCAAACATAAATAATTGAATTCACCTAGAATTCTACTTCAAATCATTTATTTGGCATATAGCGGATTTCCAAACATCATGTTGAGGTAAACGCTATGGAACTAAGAATTTCTCTCGCTTTCAGTTTTTAAATTCATCTTTCTAGGGAAGATCGCATTTTAATAATATTGAGATTTATCCACTGTCCTATTGTAGTAATTTTTCTTCCCCATACTATAGTGTACCTATTAATTGACCCCTTGAATCTGTTATATTCTATTGTTGAGGATATTAATTTAGAGATAGGTATTATTTCCAATCCCACACATGAAATATTTCCGGCATTTATCAGAATCTATCCCTTTTTTCCTAAAATCAAAGATTTCGTAATATTTTTTTATGGTTTAGAAGTAGTTTGTAGAGTGAAATATATGGACTTTGACATGCGTTTGGTGAACAAACACATTGTACAATCAGATTCTACACAATGCCCATGAAAAAACAATAGTTATTTTAAACCCCATTAATATAAATGAATAAAAAGTAAAGTCAAATTTAGCCAAATAAAAACGCAACGTGAATCTTTGTATGAGTAGTTTTGCATAATTGACAGAGTAAATGTGTCTGTTGGTGGCACGTATCTATAGCACTTAAACATCTATTTGATGCTATTATACTTGACCTCCTGCTAAAAGCTACCTCTGGAAAATATTCACTATACAAAAGTTATATTGCATTATGTTGTTGTCATTGCCATTTACCATTTATTGAGCAGTATAAATTTTAAAGTTTTTATTTTTAATTTTTTCGTTAATATATCTATGGGATGAAACTACTTATATTGCAAACAATATCTTCAGTTATCCAATTTCACTCACAAAAATATAATTTTCTAGACATTTTTAATCATTTTTCTTAAAATAGGACTTGTCAGCAATTTCTTTAAACGATTGATTTTTATATTTCAAAGCTACTTTCCCAGGGAACAGGTATATAATCTTTAAAAACTTAATTTATAACAAGATAAAGGAACATGATTTAACGAATGGTGTCGAAGCGATGTTTCGTTTGTTATAACTGTTATTAATATCTTATTTAGACAATGGGTAAAAATAAACATCCTTTTAAAATTTTATTTATTATTAATGATAGGTATATATCTCTCTCGTTGGAATTTTAATTAATTTAAGAATAGCTACTTAAGAATATTTATGTGCACTTAACTATGATTATAAAGAGATATGAATAATATCAGAACATAAAAAAGGAACAAAAGAATTATGAAAAATAACTCAGTTTATCTCTTAAGAAGATAATAACAATTCTACATTTTTAACAAAGAGAGAAAAACAATTGATGCTTATAAGTTATGTAATAATAATAAACTTAATAAATTTCGTTTTTTTTTCATTCTCTAGTGTGCAAGGTTAAATTTACATTTCAGTCATTTTTTGTTTCTTGTCTTTTTTATAATATTTATTTATAAATATACCAAAACATTCTTATTAATTCATTAAATAAATGCCTAAAATAATCTACATTAATGTTGGTGTTACGCCTTTTTAAGAGAAATATAAAAAATATCGTATGAAAAATGAAATAATAGAGCAATATGACCTTTTTACGACATTTTTTATTCTGAGTTTATATTCCATAAACACAACAAGAACTAAAACACATTTGTTAAGCACAGATTATAAAACACATTCCAACACATACAGAATACTGTAACAAAACTTCACAGGTACATGATGGTGTCTGAGTAAACATGTTCGAAACTGCATAACGTATTTCGAAAGCCAACTTCAGCTATTACCATCAATAATCGAAATAATAGTCCGAATTCCTTTGTGCAACCCTGTTTATGACCTATATATTTGCATATGTATTACATAGCATGCTAAACTTTAATTCAGTTAGGAAACAGTTGTTGGAAACGAACAGATGAAAATTCACCTTCAACAATTTCCGTCAATAAATAGAAGTGTAATCGAGATCATTAGTACAGCTCTGTATATGATCTATAGAATTTATATACATCAAGTAATATGGAAAAATTAGTTAAATTTGAAAACGCGTACCACAACTATAACACACTTTCAGCCACAAATATTCATAGCCTGTACTTTAACCAAATTCTTTGTGATTCCCTGTAAATGAACGACGAATGCTGTACACAACACATAATATACTCATCCATAAAAAAATCGATTGAAAAGGGAAAAAATTTATCAGAAAAGAAAAATTTTTTAGTCAATTTTTAAATGATGCTGAAAAAATTAAAACAAAAGTATTTGGGCGATTAAGTGCTTACGAAAACAAAAGATCAAAAATATAATCACACGAAATTCAAAGAACATCAATACATTTTAATGATAAATATTTAAATTATCGAGTTTTTGAAAAGCAAAATGATATCATCAAATGTAATAGTGGAAACACATTTCATACTCTGTCAAGTTTATTTTGAAATACTACACAATGCATGAAGTTTGAAAAATTTAAATAAGCCAATGTTATCTATATAAGCTTCAATGACGTTTTCATAACGGAGAATGTTTGATTTTCATTCCAAATATAAATAGCAATCTGACAGGTAATCTATCTGAAGTGAGATGTCATAAGTCTCGTTTTGAAACAGTTCTGTCAAAATAAATTCCAAGAAGCTTGAAAGGATTTGAATAAATTATATTTAACATTTCAGGTTTGAAGGTGCTCACATTACGACTGTCTTCAAATTTTATTATGTTTTTAAATCACAAACAAAGTATACTAGACGAAACGCAGATAAAGATGTATTTAACATATTGACTAGAATTAACAAAACTGAACTTCTAATTAAAATTTAAATAAAAAATAATTTGTAAATAATTTACTATTAAACATGAAAATGTTATATAAACAAATTATCAATTGCGTTTATTGAGAAATCGCAAACAGTAGCCGTTACATATACTTAAAATCCTGTTGAAATTCCTAATCCATACATTGAACTCTAGTTTAAGGATAGAAAATTTTAATTGAATTATTTAACAAGTTTGTATGATTGGTGCCCGTGTCTAGTATTGGTGTTGTTAGCAAAAATGTTTCGAAAGTGAATGGATTTCAAAAACCACTGTAATTAAAATTACGAAAAACATATTTATGTGTTAATTATGGCCCACTTGGTATTTAATGTCTGATGCTTCTAATTTTCAGTCAGTTACAATTTTTATTTAAGTTTTCATGATAGAAACAATAAAATAAATTATATTCAGATTTTTGTCAGTTTGAGCTTAGTGTGTTTTAGAAATTTTTAACATTAAAATAGTTGTATAACAAATTACTTATTGCAAAAATGCAAGCTACAGATCGAAAACCAATAAATCGTCTATTTCGAATTTAGTACAAAATTTAACTCTTTGAAAATTGCGTTATATGATCACGAAATTAAGATGTTTTGTTTAACATGTTTTTATTATATACATTAGGATTAAAAATGGTTTCCATAGCCGTAAAATAAATTTTTTTCCAAAACAATGCAGATAATCATTTCAATGTTTGTAGTCAAAGTTGGTCCCCAAACTCATTAACCAACGCACTTGCAATGGATTCCAGAACTTTTCGAATGTTTTGCAGCATTTCTATGGAGATCACTGTTTTCTGTGCTGCTGTTATCCAGAACAGAATATCTCGTCCTAAATTTGTTCACCAGTTTGGTTATTACGTTAAAACAAATGTTATCTGGATAATGTCACGTATATTTCAAATATTTATACCAAATACAAACTGATAAATTAGTGTCAAAGCTTATCAGATTGGTTTTGGGCCATATTTTAAATTGTTAAAATTAACATTTAAATTTGTTAAAAAAATCCACAATAAGATTACACTGGAAAAATACAAATGTTTGTATTCTAGGGAATATGTTATAACCACGAATAAAAATATACAATAATCCTTTCCGAGTTACCCATGATCTCAAAATGCGATCTTTATCTATATAAACCTCGAAAATCAATATATTTTTCATATTTAAAGAATTATTCGAAAAAACAAAGCAGGAACCGATTTTCTGAAACGTATTTGAGTAGATGTTATAGTGTATTAAACAGTTTTCGCAACCCGGAATATAGAGTTGTTGGATGCTATTCATTCGTAAAAAAATATATCCATGTTTAACAATCATGTTTTATATGCAAATATGATAAATTAGCGGCATTATCATTAATCTTGAAATTAGTATTATTTTGTTAGTCTTGTATATATAAATTCAATTACGCAACTGAAAATATTTAGTTGAGAATTAATAGCATCTTAAAAACGGACGTTCCATTTTGAAAAAAAAAAAACTGATTAATATACCATAAAAACTACACTGAAACGTTTCCAAAAATCAGTGGCGGCAAAAGTAGATTTTTGTTATAAATGATACTTTAAATCTCAAAACTATATAGGTTTGTGAGGTTTCTAATAATAAATAACTATTTTTCGATTCGTGGGTAACTCGAAAGTGGTTGATTATTACTTTTGTTCTTGGTTATACTATATTTTCGTAGATTAAGAATTAAAAAAAATATTTTGACAGTGTGCTGGTGATATTCATAACGAAAGATCTCGTCCTGAATTTGTTCACTATACTGGTTATTGCGTTAAAACAAATACATCGATACCAGGAACATGTTACAAAATTTCAATATTTATATTTAACACCAGATTTAAAGCTACAGTCTAAGTTTAGGCAGCTACGTTTTTAGCTAAATTTTAGTGCCACATAGTGAAAGCTAGCAATTAAATTTTTTAATAAAATAAATTCACAATAATATTATTTTCTAAATTAGGAAACAACGTTTGAAAAGTGAACTTGTTTTATGAATGGGTATAATGATAAATGTCTGTATTTAAAAGATAATAAATCACATTTCAAAAAATACTAAAAAAATTCGTGAATTTAAAGGGTCCACAGGAAAATATTTCAATCCACTTTAGCATGAAGTTGATTTTTGGAGTAATGTTGTCGCTTATGAGGACGTTTTTCTATCATTTTTTGTACAAAATAACATCTATGAAATTAAAATATTAAGTAGCTAACCAAAGTACATTTTATTACGAGATTTTAAACACAGACGTAAAAGTTAAAATCACAAATTTAAAATTATAATCGACGCTTTGATTTATCTTTAAAAGCATCAGCAGCAGCTTTTATTAAATATAATACGGCAAAAAAAAAATATATGTTACATTATCGAAGCTATTTTCAAACTGAATGGATCAACAAGCAACGAAAATTTCATAAAAAACATTTTAAATAAGTTTAGTGGCGTCATTTATTATCCAAAGGTAAATTAAATCAACATAACTGGAAAAATTATGCAAAAAAATCAAAGTTCTTTCTAATTACTGATCCAAACTTCCGGAATTAATAATGAAACATTTTCATTACAAATTTCTTGACTTCTTAAGCAAATCTCTGAAGATTCCTGAATAATCGTTTTCAACAGATGGTCTTGTTTTGAAGAATCTTGATATTGTCAAAGTCAATAACCGAAATACTACCCTTAAGGAACGTTCTTGATTATGCAGTTAATTCAACGGCATCATCTAAATTCATTTCCTCAGTCTGAAGTGTACTTTCCCTTGGAACCATTATTTATTTTATATATTTAAGCTAACGCTTTCAATTAAAATCTATTAACTACATTTTAATACTTTCAGTTTTTACTTTATTCCAGCTATACAAGAAGAAAGTATTAAATTTGTGAAAATTTTCGACTTCGGGTAATCGACGAATTTATACATTTTAAGAGGTCCTAAACAGGATTTGACAGTTTTTAGAAAATGTCTGTCCTGAGTTTGTGTGTCTGAATGCCTCTCTGAATGTGACACAAACTCACGAACTACTGCGTAAAGTAGTATGAATTTTTATATGAATTTCTATCCATATGTGAACTGGCGCTGATTATATTTTAGGCAAAATCCTCCATGAGGGGAGGTGCACATATCGATTAATTTTCCATTTATGTGATGCTGAAATCTCCAGTTTATTTGTGCAAAATTCAACGTGACATGAAATTTAAAATCCCCATGATAGGAATAGATTGTGATTCAATTTAAGTATCGGTGATTTAAGAGAGAATACCGAAATTCGGTTGATTCGATGATTGGTTCGATATATGCGATGCTTATGTCAGTAGTTTAAGTTATTTAAAACCAAGGAAACTTCACGTTTAGCATTTGGAATGTGGAAATACATTGTTATTCTGTTTTGGTTGTAGACACGTAAGAAGGGAGTAGGAGGGAAGGACATGTAGGAGTTTGCCGAATAAAACCCTCTTTGCTAAATCGACGCAATTTCTTGTTCTATATAAATCATTTAATTGATTTATTTTACTTTTGTGTTGACCACAACATATTTTTTTTTTCGTTTTGCCTTTGCGCACCCATTTATAAAGATATAAAATACACAAATAAAAATTTAAAAACATTAAAGATTCTGTAATTTTTACTTCAATAAATATTTATCCGCAAAGATCAGATTAAATAATTGTAAAGTTATGGCATTTGGCAGTTTCTTAAAGTAGTTTTCTTAAACAAATAATATTTATAGAAATCGTTTGATAAAAATATGTTACATTATATTAAATAATAATTGTTAGCAAAAATAAATTGAATTTTGAACTTTCGCATTTTTCTCTCAAAAACAAATAATCACTTAGAAGGAAACAAGATTGAAATTGCATTTCGATTTCATTATCAATATATTTTTCTCTAACTAGAAATTGAAAAATAAATTGAAAATGAATTCATATTCATTCACATTCTAAACTGCATGATGTAGAAAAAATATATATTCTACATCTATTATTTTGAAACGTCACTTTTAAAAATACTCTATAAATTTTCAAATATACGCTATACATATATATATATATATATATATATATATATATATATATATATATATATATATATATATATATTGATAATGTGATAAAAACATTTGGAAGCTGAAACAATGTTTAATATCCAATCATTTAAATATATCTTATTTACTAAATAACTGGCTGACCCACCCGGCGTTAACCGGGCCAATGTTAATAGCCTTAAATATACTTAAAATGTTGAAAGATTTTATATTTTTGTACGAAAATCTAAGTAAGAAAGTTCTTCTAAGTAGTGTTTTTTTTCCTTTCTTATTGTCCAAACTCTTTAAACTGTTTATGAGTTATAATATAAAAGTTACGAGCCTTGTATACAATATTCATGTTAAAATATTGATATTTTAGTGGTAAAAGGGCTGCAGATCGAGACCAAATTCACGCGAGTGTTCACGATATCAGCAAGCGAACATAGAAAAAAAAATTCTGAAGGGAATTCCAGAGAGCACTTTTTTTTAAGAGTTAATTTTAATAAATATTTTTTTAACGAAAGACGTCTTTCTAAACTGCAGGACGCTCCTTAATCTTGTGTAATTTTTTATTCGCATTTTGATTAAAAATTCTGTGTGCAAAAGGTTAAAAATTTCAAAAATTGCGGGAGTGTTTTACGGAAAATTATTTTAAGAAATTATTTATATTATTATATTTTTTAACCAGCTATCTAAAGGACTATTAAAGTATATATTGTTTGGTATATTATTTCGTTTTTTCGTATTTTGATTTCCAAAGCCCATGCCGAATACTTCGTCCAAAAATCGAAAACTGCTAAGTGAATTTCGGAAAATAATTTATTTCAAATTGTTAATATTAATGTTTTTTTTTTTTTTTTTTTTTTTTTTTTTTTTTACGGATTGAAACAGTCGAAAAAGAAAATAAACTTAGCTGGTCTGTTTTTTTTCGTCCTTTTATTTTCGAACATCGCCGAAGGAATCAAAAATCACTTATAAGTCTTTTAAAAACGAACCATTTTAAAAGAGATAATATTAATATTTTTTACTAATTCCGACAAAAAAATTAACGTAGCTGTGTTTTGGTATCTTCAGGTTTTATGTATTTCAGTATAAGAAGCCGATACAGAACATCGCATGAAAACGGATTTTGCGAAGCTAAGTTTCGCAAACATTTTCTTTTAAGTATTAATATTCGTATTTTATTTAAACGGATTGCATAATGATAAAGAAAAATGTTTGTAGATATTGTCTGGTATTTTTAGTTTTTTTTTCATATTTTGGTCAAAAGCGCGGATGCAGAATTTTAAATATTGCAGAAATTGCGGTTCTGCCTCAATTCGTCGCGTACAATTCATCGCGGAACAATTCATCGCTCACAATTAATCGCAGCGTCAGTTCGTCGCAGCGTCAATTCGTCGGACAAAACCCCATTATACCAAATTAAATATCCCACTCTTACGTTTAATCCCGCAATCGCTTGAAAAAATATCAATGTTAATCCTTTCAAGAAAATATTTTCCGAGAGCCGTTTCGGTGTTTTTCCAATATATGATGTCGCGTCAATTCGTCGCGCACAATTCATCGGGGAACAATTCATCGCAGCGTCAATTCGTCGCGACGTCAATTCGTCGCAACGAAAATGTTTTTGAAGGCTATGATGATAAAATAAAGACAATTTAGTAAAAACTGTTTAATGATAATTAGGTTTTTAGATATAGAGAATTATAACTAGCAATTTACATGCGATTATATCTAAAAAACAAATTATCATTAAATAATTTTGCTAAATTATCTTTATTTTATCATCACAGCCTTTAAAAACATTTTCGTTGCGATGCGTTGTCGCCGCGGCGAATTGACGCTGCGATGAATTGTTCCGCGATGAATTGTGCGCGACGAATTGACGCGACACCAGATATTGCGAAAAACACCGAAACGGCTCTCGGAAAATATTTTCTTGAAAGGGTTAACATTGATATTTTTTCGAACAATTGCGGGATTAAACGTAAAAGTGGGATATTTAATTTGGTATAATGGGGTTTTTCGTATTTTGGTTAGTAAAACTTATGTGAGTTTCGAAGGACAGGAAGAAAATGCGACATTGACGTTTATTAGATATTTTTTTTGAAAAGGTTAACTTTTAAATTTTTTAAAATAGATTACTCCGTTAGAAAGCTTAAAGAACGTAAATGTGAATTGGTTTATTTCATTTTTTTATATTTCGAACGGTTCTGTCGCTTCTGGATTAGACATACGTTTGGAAAAATCACCTTGTGCTCTTTCAGATCTTCCCTGATTCGGATTCTCGAGAACTGATGCGTTCCGGCCACCATGCTGGGTGTTTTCGAGCCATTTTGCAATATGCATTATGATTTTTATTTGATATCGCGAATAATTAACAAAAAATGTCAGATGTATCACGAACTGCCTTGGATTATTATCGTGCAAATTTTCAGACCTCTACGCGCGCAATATTTTCCTAGTCATCGAAGACAGACCGGCATATACATAACCATCTTTCTTTTATTAATATGGATTATAATTTTCTGTTACTAATTAAGATATTGTATACTTTATTCTCAAGGACGGATGCCAGTATAATTTACGTTAAATTAAGATATTTTTTATAAATTTTCTGAAACAAACGGCAACTTATTTTTAAACAAAAACCTCTATTTGATTACGAATATGAAATATATTGGTGAATCTGAATTAAATTGAGCAACACAAACTCGAAACAAAAAATTTCTCAAAAAGAAAATTAGTTAATCACTGTAAAGCCTAGAATAAGAAAATGCACCTTAGTCTCCTTTCTGACTATAAAGGGCATTGCTTTGAAATGGTAATTCTGAAACAAATAAAGAAGGTATTAAAATTTTTTAATTAAATGCGTAAAATCTTGCAAACCACCCTTTAAAATAACATTATTATTTTTTTTTTATAGAAATTTAACACAGGGTTTTTCTTAGAAGCATTTTTTTTTTTAAATAGAAATTATTTATAAAAAAAATAATAGTTCAGCAGAAAAGTAAATGTCTCATATTGTTTCACTCAATATTTGAAATTGATACATAACTAACTAACTTTTCTACAAAGTTGAACAATTCAAATAAACAAATCTTTACTAGTAATTATTTATCAATAATTACATACAGAGTGAGTAAAACGTAACAGCTGCACAATTTAAGTATTTAAAATCAATAACAGTTATCGAAAATTTTACAGTTGTATTTGCATATGTATCGATTAAAAAAGCTTTAGATTAAAGATTGTTTCAAAAAAATTTTTAAGAAGGGAATTGGAAAAAAAATCAAAAATATTCTTCAATTAAAATTAAATTCTTGCATTTAGTTGTATTTTGACCATTAAATTATATGGTAATCTATTTATGTGTATATGAGAAGAATTTACTGTGTAATACGAAGACCTTTATGAGAAATTTTATTTTACTATTTTTTAGAAGAGCTTCAAGAGAGTTTTCACTTATTTCATATCTAATAAAATATTTATTAAAATTAAAAATTGTCAACATTTTTTTGTGTTAGGCAACAACAACAAAAAAAAAGAGCTTCATACCGAAAAAAAAAAAACTTTATTATATGAACCAATTTTTGAAACATTACCTGGGGGAGATGGTAAATACCTCTCCAATTTATTCATTGCAAATAATCGTATAAAAATTATACTGTTCTAATCGAATTGTAATAACATTTACAGTTACATTTTACGCATATATTGGAGTTTGGGGGACATCTGTAAAGTATTAATTGCACGAAATGTCTCTTTAAAATTATAATACTCACTTTTAACATTACATTTCTGCTTATTCACATACTCCCAAGGAAAATATACATTTTAAGCAATTCCTTAAATATACATTTTAAGAATTTTCTTAAATCTTAACAGAGTTCGACAGCGTTCCCAAATAATCCTCCAATTGAAATTTTCTGGTGTAGTAAGAGCAAATGAATGAATCCAAAAAAGGTCAGGATATTTTTACTGTATTAAAATGTGTGCCTATCCTCTGTAGCTAAAATGAATTTGATAAGTTTGTTTATATCCCCATGAAAATAATATACAATAGGCACTAAAGCGCTTTTTCGGATCATATAAAAATTATATGAATGTTGATTATAATTCTGTGTGTCAATTACGATGTTGAATCTAGTTGCTGATTATAAATCTTAATTTATAATTTTTTTTTTCTCATAGAGCCATTTTGAACAAAACTTTTTCTTATGTTTTTAATTCGAACTCACCTGTGAATTTCCTGTTTCTCTATTTATTCAAAATCTCGAGGATGGTCTTCCTTTATACACTGTTATTAATCCTTAACGTGATGTTCTCTAACCAGGCTCAAAGGTTCTTTCGTTTCTAAACTGTCCATTCATAACTTGGTTGATCCGATTGAACAGACTTTTAAAAGTAGAAAAATTATTCTGGTCAACTTAATTGCTTTCTCCGTCTTTTATCTAATGTCTTTCTTCTAACAAAAGTCTAACAAATGCCAGCTCTTTCCTTTGCGGAAATCTTAAGCAAGGAACTCAATATGCTGTGTCAGGCAAAAGAATGTGTGTTTTAATGGTGCTTTTTGTTCTCAATTCAAGAACATTAGGAGCGATAACTCTGTCTCCTCTTACTTTCTGACTCTATATATGCACTGCTTCGAAGAAAAAATCAACTGTGTATATAATTTTCGTTACCGGTTTAGATATGTAAATGATACATTTCTCTTGCTCCATTCTGATATTAATTTTTAGGGTTTCGTTCATATGACGAAAGCTTATTCCTCTCACTTCTCTGTCTCTCACAGAGTTCGTACTCGGATAGTTAGATACTTGAAATTTTGCATACATATAGAAGAATACCTCTTGTCACACCACAAATCATAAAATTTTGAAAAGGCTTATATTATTTATTAAATAAATTAATTTAATGACATCCGACCATTTCTGCGATTTTCTTAGATTTCAAAACAGAACCTTAATGTCGGTCGTTTTCGTATATGCTTGATGATTCAGTGGTAAAGCGTTTTCCTCCTAATCCAAAGGTTTCGTGTTCTATTCTCGACGGTTGAATTTGTTTTATGTTTTACAATTCATTGTCTGATGGAGTTAATTAAAAGAACTTTAGTATTTTTTTGCCATTTTAAGGATTTCGTATTTTTGTTAACTAAAATAAAAAAATGTTAAGAAATATGTTTTCAGATTTACAAACATATGCTGCTACAATTATCTGAAAAGCAGTTATTTCAATTTTATTTAAAAAAAATAGCTTCCTCTTGTTATAATTATTTTATTCAATTTAATGGTTCTGCGATCAATATTATTACTTATAAAGTGTATTGATAAATTTTAAGATTAATTGTAAATTAAAGATTTGAAATTATTAATTAAAGGATAAAATATTTTGAAAGGAATATGAAACGAAACCCTTTGTGCGATCTTCTGTCACAGTTAACCAATTGTTCTAGTCTGCTTTCGATGTTATTTAGATTGACTCGGGTATTCTGTTTGCTCCTGAAGTTGTGTATGATCACTCTGTTAAATTCTCTCACGTAATTGTTGTTAAACACAAGAATCGATTCTCAGCATTTGTCTTTCTCTACCTTTCTTCCTCGGCCTGCTCGTTCGATTCATCCTCCTCATCATAAAAAAAGGCTGGTTAATGCTGAACTAAATTACCTTATACAATTTGCCCCTGATCTACAACCCATCTATTATAAGGAAAATCTATATCTAAATTAAATAATCCTAGACTATAAAGTTACAAATGCTACATTTCAATCTATTTTCGTTATTTTACCCTTTTGTCTTCGCTATGCTTGAAAAGCCAACAAACTGCCATGTTTTGGTTATTTTAAATCTATAAACGAAACCAATTTTTGTTTACTTGAAAGTTCTATTTCAACATGGTATCTGTGTGGTGTTTATTTACTCTCTTGCTCATCAATTTTGGATATATTATTTGGATATATATATACAAATTTGGATATATATCCAGAATAAGAAAGATTTGAAACACAGAAATAAACTTTTCCGGCAAAAATCCACATGAGGGTGTTAAATGATATAATGCACGTGCATAAAATAGTTGCCTCAGACGCCATGGTCAAGAAAGCTGAGTTGAACCGAAGCTTAGGCGATGGTGATGTGTGCAATTTTTACTCGGGGTGGCACTAGTATTTGTGACGTCAAAAACAGATCCAGTCCGGTCAATGTATCCCACCTGAAACAATTAATATAGAGGTATCTTTTGAATTTCTGCTGTTAAAATTTGTGATAACATAAATAATAATAGTAAATTTCGTAATCGGGAAAAAACGGGAATTAATAAACTTGTTTTATAAAAGAGATTTAGAGTTCTAAATTAAAAAATGCTAAAATAATTATATCGAATTGAACAAAAATCCTCACCTTTTCCTAAAAACATTACTTTACAGTAAATATACATATATAAATATACAATAAACATTTCAAAATTAATTTCATTCCTCTATTTTTACCACTACATAACAAAATTTAACAAAAAACACAATGAATATCAATTTAAATAGATAAATTGGTACTTTCAACTATAGAGGCTTTGACATTTTTTTAAAGCTTTGCGCAATTCGGGCTTCAGAAAGTGAGTTGTTACCAAATGATACAAACAGCTATGGCAACCAAACTAATGAACTTATATGTTCGTTTTTGCATGAATTTATATATATAAACATTATATATATATTGTTTTTTATATACGATATACTTTTGTTTGTATATAAAAATAGATATATGACTTGTTTATATTAAACAAATTGTACAAATACTGCAAAATTTGCTTGTGTTTATGAATTGTTAGTAGATTGTCATAAAATATGGTTGGAAAATTTCTTTTTCTCATCAACGGTATTTACTATTTTCTCTTTCGCAATCAATTCGTTTTAAAAATTAAAACTTTATTTGATAGGTAGGATTTAAAACTTTTCAACAGCTTATTGCACTATTATTTAAATTAGTTAATTTTCTTAAAAAATATTGAAAAGTAATATCAAAACTTTACTGTTATGAATTAAAATGTATGCAGCATGAAATATAAAAAACTTTTCGAACACCACAGAAATGTTTTTATATGCATCTATAAAATCTTTAAAGGATGATATAATGTCATCTTTGTGCCATTTCTTAAATTATTTATCGTCTGCTTCTGTGGTTTCTTACAACGATCATTTTGCCCTTTTCGTTTTGGAGACAAATGTTCATTCAAATATGCCGGGATATTTTCATTAACAGTAAAATATGCATTCGTCATAATGTTATTTTTTCTTGGCACAACAACTTCAGTATCATCATTTCGTTTAATTCTATCTACCCGAATTATAAAACGGCCATCGAAATATTTAATGCAGACCACTGTTATTGCTCTAGGAGTAAAATTATCACTATGTATTTTTTTAGCTACAATTTATATTTTTAATTATCAGTTGAAAGTTTGAAGATTATAGTATACTGCTTTTCAGTATCGTAGTTAGATTTGCAACGAGGGGCGCAGCAATTTATCCTTATTAGTTTATAGATATAATCTACACTTAAATTAATAGTTATAATCTATATTTATTTATTGAGTTATTATCTAAATGCATTGGAAAGTAGTATGAATTACTAAATAAATCTCAAAATAATATCCCGATACCATCGTCAACAATCCGTACGAACGTACAAAGTAAAAGAAGTTCTTAGGATCAAGTTTGTGACGTCACGCATGTAATCGCTGTTAGTGTCAGGCCCAGTAAAAAGGAGCACACAGCGCTATCTTGGCGGTCCTGGTTGGAAACTGCCGGGCATGGTACTTTCTAAATTGTAGCACCGCATACTTTAGTACAATTACTGAACAAAATTGCACCTTCTGAAAAGAGATATTCTAAAGTATTTGATCAGTATTTTAAGACTACAGTAGACTCTCGTGTATGCGTCTCTGCTTAAGACGTATCTCCAGTTAAGGAGGGATAATTCGTTTTCTCTATCATTTTGTATTTGCAATTAATGTTAAGGACGTAGCGTGATGTGTGCACTGAGAAAAATTACGCTTTCAAATCTGAGTAAAACGATGTTTTCATTTTGGTATGGAAATTTTTGTTTCGTATATGACACCCAATACTTTCAATTATGTATTACCAAAAATACTTAGAATATTGAAACATACTCAAAACTGAGCACATAGAGGTCTGCTCATTTTGAAACATGGGCATACTTAAAAATGATTAGAATCTGTTGAAACTCATTTTTGAAAATTGGAAATACTCAAAAGTGGGCACATAGAAGTTAGTTCATACTCATTTTTGAAACATGGGCATACTGAAATATGAGCAGATGATGTTTTATTCTTGAATGTGTGCATGTTTTCAGAAATGAGTATATACATTTTTCAAATTTAAGTAATTTTGATTCGGAGCCATTTTGACTATGCGACATACTCAGATTTGAGTATTTTTTGCTCAGTTTTGAAAATGTCGTTTTTATAGTGTGCTACTCATGAGATAATGCGTACAATTTTTCACATATTGACTAGGAAGAATCGAAACTAGTTATATGCATTAATTCTTCAAAAACTAAATTTTGTGTAACTTTGTTTTTGCGGTGTCAAGAAATTGTCAGCGGTAATGGTGAAAAGAAATAAAACCTTTCGTCATCAAATACGTGATAGGGTCAAAAATTGTTAACGGCTCTTCACCCATAGTACCAATCAAAATGTGATATAACAGACGAAAATTCTGAGTGTGTCGCAAAACTGAAAAATGGTGTAGTAAAAAGTTTATTTTTTCTACGGTAGCAAAGAAAAGTGACAGATTGTTTTATGTCAATTTAAAATATGTAAGTACTTCAATTTTATTGCAGTTTTATTGCATAATTTCTCTGTTTTACGTAATTTATTCTTTTGCATTATTTGTTTTTCTCACTAATCTTACTATATTACAAAAAGTGTTGCTATGTATTAAGCATAAAATTGGAACCTATTTACTCTTTTTTTTGTTTTCAAAAACTGAATGAAATGTATCCAACGCAAGGGATTTGTTTGCGCTTTTGAAATACTACGTTCTTTGTTCAGATCAGACGAAAAATGCCTCCCTTGGAAATCCGCACTAACGAGGTTTCAAAATACTTTCAGATACCCTAACAATTGCAAACATCTATAAAATATGAAAGTATTAGTGTATTATTCTCTATATTGCAATAAAAAGCATATGTTTCTTAGTCTATGAAAGCATAAAATAACAACAAATGAAAATGTATAATAACTGCTTCCGAGTTACTCACTATTCTTAAAGCGTTCTTTATCTTTAGAAAGTCAGAAACTAATATATTTTTCGATATTTAAAACAGAATGTGTAAATACAAGGTTTCTATTCTGCCACCTATTTTCGGAAACGTCTCCGACTAGTTTTTATAATGCATTAATCAGTTTACTCGACTAGGAATAAAGGTTTTTCGGATGCTATCCATTTTGAAGTAAAGAGTTTCATATTAGTTAAAGATGTTTTAGAGACAAACATACTAAATTAACAGCAATAACATTAACATTAAAATTACTTTGTTACTCTAGAAGGTATAGCTTCAGTTAGCAGCTGCAAATGCCTAATTAAGTATTGATAGTATCCGAAAAACCTATATTCCGGGTTGTGACCATTATAGTATACTATTATATATACCACCTATAACCATTATAGTATAAAAACTACTCGGAAACATTTCTGATAATCAAAGGCGGCAAAATTAACTTTGTTTTCATAAATGTTTCTTTAAACCTCGAAATAGATTGTTTTCAGAGGTGTCTAAAGATAAAGAATGTTTTTTCTGAATCGTAAGTAACTCGGAAGAGGTTATTGCAAATTTTCTTTCGTAGTTATATTATATTTTCCTAAATTAAGAAAAAATTGTCTTATTTTTTACAGTGCACATAAAATATTTCTTTATAATATATTTTTGTTAGAATTTTTAAAAAAATTTCAAGTGTGTTATAGAAAAGGAATTTTTTTAATCGAAGCTTTATAATATTAATAATAATTTTGTTTAAGAATGTTTAATATGTATGCATCTAATATAATTGAAAGATTAATTAACCTAATATTTACTGTATTATGAAATGCAGACATATGATAAAAATGTATCTCTTTCAAACATTTGTACTACCTAAGACAACTCTCTCAAAATTTAAATCTAAGCTTAGAAATTCGTCCCAGAATTTTGATAAAGAAATTTTTGTATACTATATAATTTTGTACCTAATGTAATAAGAAGATGTATTACAACAATTATCAAACAATTAATTTATTTATAATCTCACGAAAAGAATTATTTTTAATACTATCATTTATTTATTATTCATAATTTTTTTAATTTATTCTGTTTATGTGCAAATACTAATTTAATTATTTATCCGCAAACGAAAAACAAAAATATTATAAATAAATACAAATAAAATAAAGAATTATATAATTTTTTATGATATTTTTTCAAAAATTCGGAAAACTTTGCGAGCATTAAAGTATAGTGATAACAAAAGTTTTATAATCTAAAAATTACTTATAAAATATAGATTGAAAAATTTCTTTCGTTTACCAAAACATGTAAAAAATTACCTCATTAATATAACCCAATGGTTAGATCTGCACGAAGGACGGATGTGCGATTTTTTAAAAATAAGTACATCGCTTGACACACTGAAATATTTCGCATAAGTAAAATTAAATTAAGTTTGCAGCATTTCTTATTATTTTTCCGATTACCGGTATGCACAGAAATGAAATGGAAATCGCACTTCAATCAGAATATCAATCGTATTTTCAAAAAGTGTAAATTGAAAAAGTAACTGATTTTGTTTTCAATTTTAAAGAATATAGGGCAAAACGCGTTGCTTATATTTTGCTAAAATCATAATTTTTTTAAAGTAATATATATATATATATATATATATATATATTCATATATATATTAAACTGATATATAGACATTTATCTATCTATCTATCTATATATATATATATATATATATATATATTTAAAAGGTGTAAAGGGGAAAAAAGGAATTAAGCCAAGAAAATAATTAGAAAATTTAATTATTCAATTTCATAGTTATTTTCTCAATTTAAATCTCATATATATATATATATATATATATAAACGTTCTTGTTTTTCTATACTGACAGGATTATAAACTTGAAATTTGGCATGGCGGTTACTTTTAAGATAAAAATACTAGCTAACAATGATTTGTAAAGAAATTCAAAATTTCAAAATGTCAAATGAGCGGAAATTGTTCTTAAAACTTTGTAAATTACGATTTCTATCGAATTATTAAGGATAGAAACTTGAAGTTTGACATGGGTGTTGCTTTTTAGATGTAACTAGGAGCACAGAAGAGTTTCCTAAAAAAATTAAATTTAAAAGTATGAAAGTACAAAAAGCATTCTACAAACGTTATAAGTTACAATTTATTTGGCACTGATGAGGATAGAAACTTGAAATTTCTCATGGCTGTTATACTCACGTGAATGATCACCCAGAACAGTTTACTAAAAATGCTAAATTTAAAAAGGCAGGAACAAAGAAATAAATTCTAAAATTGAATTTATGTGGTACAGATGGTATAGAAGCTTCATATTTGGCATGGTGGTTACTCTTAAAATGCAAATGCTCGCTGAGACCGGTTTCTAAAAAATTCGAAATTTAAAAGGCTGAAATGAACGGAAAACTTTCTAAAAACGTTCTACATTACGATTTAATTGGGTTAGAAACTTGAAATTTAGTATAGTGGTAACTTTTAAGATTCAGACTCTCGCCATAAACAGTTTATAAAAAAATCGAAATCTAAAGGTGTAAAATAAGCGGAAAATGTTATAAATTAGGGTTTACTCTTAATTCTTAGCGACACAAAATTAAAAATTGACATGTATGTTATTTTTTATAGACGTATATACTCGCACAGAACATGTTTTTACAAAATTCGAATCTTAAAAATGTGTGTGAAGCAAACAACTTTCTAAAATTGCGATTTTGGTGCTGATGTTGGTCAAGAAAGTTGAAATTTGGCTTAGTGGCTATTTTTTGGATTTCACAGATTGCTAAGACCATTTTCTAAAAAACTCGAAATTTAAAAAATTCAAATGAGCGGAACACGTTCTAAAAATTTTCTACATTATGATTTAATTGGATTTATTCGAGTTAGAAACTTGTAATTTAGTATAGTGGTAACTTTTAAGATGCAGACTCTCGCTATAAACAGTTTACTAAAATTTTGGAAACTAAAGGTGTAAAATGAGCGAAGATGTTATAAATTATGGTTCATTCTAAATTCTTAGCGACAGAAACTTAAAATTTCACATGCCTGTTATTTTTCAAACGTAAATGCTCGCACAGAACAGTTTTATAAAATTCGAATCTTAAAAATGTGCAGAAGCAAACAATTTTCTAAATTTGCGATTTTGGTAAGGCTGCTGGTCTAGAAAGTTGAAACTTGGCATGGTGGCTATTTTTAAGATTTCAGTGCTCACTAAGAACGGTTTCTAAAAAATATCGAAATTTAAAAGCGGGAAATGAGCTGGAAAAGTTCTGCAAAGCTTGTAAACTTTGATTTATCTGAAAATGAACACCTGTTTTAATGTTATCTGAAATGGTTAGGGATAGAAACTTGAAATTTTACATGGCTGTTACGTTAGAGACACAAATTCATCCACAGAACAGGTTTTCGAAAATTTGAAATTTAAAAAGGGTGCAGAAGCAAAAAACTTTCTAAATAGCTATTTTGTGATGCTGCTGGTCTAGAAAGTTGAGATTCAGCTTAGTGGCTATTTTTTAAATTTCAGTGCTCGCTAAGAACGGTTCCTAAAAAATTCGAAATTTAAAAGGCTGAAATCAGCGGGAAATGTTCTGAAAACGTTTTACATTAGGATTTAATTGGATTTATTCTGGTTAGAAACTTTGTATTTAGTATAGTGGTAACTTTTAAGATGCAAACCATCGGTATAATCAGTTTATTAAAAATTCGGAATCCAAAGGTGTAAAATGAGCGAAAATGTTATAAATTATGGTTTATTCTAAATTGTTAGGGATAGAAACTTAAAATTTTACATGCCTGTTATTTTTTAGACGTAAATGCTCACACAGAACAGTTTTTACAAAATTCGAATCTAAAAAAGATTCAGAAGCTAAAAATGTTCTACAATTGCGATTTTAGTGATGCTGCTTATCTAGAAAGTTGGAATTTGGCATGGTGGCTATTTTTAAGATTTCACTAAAAAAATCGAAATTTTAAAGTATGAAACGAGCTGGAAAAGTTCTTTACCTTGTAAATCAGCCTGTATCTCGTACCTTTAGTTCACCTTGTAAACTTTGATTTATTTGAAATTTTTAGGGATGTAAACTTGAAATTTTACATGACTGCTAGAGATACAAATTCATCTTCAGAATACTTTTTAGAACTTTAACAATTTTAATGTGTGCAGGAACAAAACAGTTCTAAAATTTCAATTTCTGTGATATAGTTATTTGAGAAATTTGCCTAACTAGAAGATTGGAATTTGGCATGATGCTTACTTTTAAAATGTAAACACTCGCTTAGAATTGTTTATAAAAATTTCTAAATTTCAAATGAAAAATTAAATGAGTAAATGACCTTCAAAATATATTCTAAATTACCATGAACTTGGAATTAATTTTAGCTCTTCTCATTCATTTAATTCTCATTTTCGCCTAATGCAGCATAAGAATGAGGTTTACTCAAAATATGGCTTACTTAGTAATTTTTGAATTATCTGTGGCAGTAAAATTTCCTCTATTGAAAAGACGCCCACGAATACCACTTGGTACTTTTTTAAAACTGACGCGAACAAAGCCGTGGGTTTTGCTAGTAAATTATAAAGCACTATTGCAAACAAATAAGTCCCCTTAAAAATTAAAGACTGATATTATTACTTAATACTTATTTATTTACACTACTTAATTAAAAACATGAAGATATTAACATGCAATCAAATACATCCAATGTCTAAAATATAAATTCCTAGTTAGTTACCTTGAGAAATATGCGCTGAAAAAAATGTGATACACAATTGTTAATTATACCACTAAATATTATGAGAATGCAAAAGAATAATAATGTAAGAATAATTATTTACAACATTTACAAAAAATGTACATCACGGAAATTTAATTAGAAACACAATTAAATAAAGAAAAACTGAGAAAAAAATTAGTGTCACGGACTTGGAAAGGGATAGGATTTGAGAAAATGAATTCGTTGACTGTAAAAATTTCATGAAGTCTATGACGCGCCTAAGCAAATCTGGCCTATCAATCAGTTAAGCCAACCATTCCTTAAGTGACAATGTTCGCGTTCTTTTTACATGAAAGTGAGATATTAATGTGCATTCTACTATTTTTTCTATAAGATTCGAAGCAGGGAGTATCTTTTGTTTATGTGGAACGTGTGTTGAAATGGACCGTGATTTGTTAGAATAAGGAAAAGACAGCGGCTGTCGAATGATGAATGATAAATTATTTTGTCATAGTCCTTGACGTTTTATCTTTCTGAAAGTTCTTTTATGCAATTTACACATTAAAACCCTTTCCTACGGGCAGTTGTTGGAGAAATCTCCAACAACTGCCCAATTGTGATGATTTTCCGTGCACAAAGCACACGTCGGCTGGTTCTCCTAAGATATCGTAGTATGTCCAATTTTCTGACATTTATATCATCTTAGGAGTGATATGTAACATTTGACGCACCTGCACAAGCCCATGTTAGTTTGTTGTGATAATAGAAGGACTGCAAGTTTTTAAATTTGAAGAACTCGGTAAGACGTTGTTTCGTCAATTCTGTTGATATGATACACAGTTTCGACGGAGGTGACAGCGAAATGCAGGTTCTATTACCGCTTCTTTGTAGTTTTGATGCTCTGGATCTGCTTGAAGTTTACCTCCTTCTAATCTCGGAATTGATGGAGCATAACTCTAAGCAAACAATTAGGAAAAAGCATAACATATTTGAATACCCAAATTCAACAATTACCATCCAGAGTCGGTAACATGTAAGAATTGTTTTTACTCGTTCGAATATGATCCATCGATTTGTATAGATACTACATAGTAAGCTAAAATTTATTTCAGTTAGGAAACGCATTGCACAGTTGAAATTCCTCTTTAGAAATATCCGATAAACAGAAATGTCCGATATCCGGAACAAGAGCTTTTTTGAAGAACTCTATAGGATGTGTAGAATTAATACACACCAAGTAATATGCAAATTGTATGTTTAAAAAAGATTTACCATATTGAAATCGCACTTCCAACAATTATTCTTCAAAGGCAGTACTGCAACCGAATTATTTTTTTGCGTCTCAGCAAATAACAGACGAATGCTATTCACACTATTCTCTATCGTAAGAATCTTGTAGTGCACCTCAATGATATATATATCAATCTCAATATGATCTAAATAATGTAATATAATTAAAATACACCGATAACGATTTTCCCCACAGACCCCAATGTAACGGAGATATTTTAATGCCCCTGTAAACGATTTATAAATAACTAGCTGTTACCCGTGACTTCGTTCACGTATCATTAAAAGAAGAATAAATGCATTAATTAAGCAAAATATTTCATTCCCGATAGTTAGAAACGTAAATAATTAACTAACTCTTTATCACATTCCATAGGAGATAATACAGTATTTCTATGTTATAGAGCCCTTGACATAACTAAGTTTTAAAAAAGTGAAATTTTGTGACAAATAATCACGAAAAGGAAACTGCAACCAATGAAAAAAGGCGGGCCATATAAAATCGTGGAAATCGGCGAATTATATAAAAATATATGTCAAGTTTACCTGGTAAACCATTTTACTTTTAACGCCTTTGTGAAACGTTTTAATAGCAATCCTTCAAAGATAATGGAAATAGTATATTCTTTTTCATTAAATTCAATTCTTGGGAATAGGGAGCAATTATTGTAGACCTAAATGCAAGGAGCTTAAATTTGCCTCGTTCATTTAATTTATAACTGAAAAAAAAATCTTTATTTCTAAATGAAAATATGTTGACAGACGATTTTTGTTCTCCAGAATAAATTGATTCATGAAGGTTGAATATGTGAAAATACGTTTTTATTTTTCAAAAATTTTACTGTAATCAAGATTTTTTTTTCTTTCACCATCTATTCAAATTGAAAATAAATTCTTTTTTTTTTCAGTTTTAATGAGAAAAAATATATTAATCCGTTTTATTTCTTCTTTTTTATCCACAAAAATGGAATAATTTAGTTGCCATTTTTAGAGAAACTTCGTTAAAATTTACAAAATAATAATAATAATATTTCGGAATTTAAATCATTTTTTTAAATTCTGAAAGTTTATGACATCCTCGGAGGAATGATAACCGGTGTTAAGTAAATCGCGTTGCGTTCGACAATCTGAAGAGAGTAGTTGCGAAATACAAACAGGCGGTCAGATTTTAATATAATAGATTCGTATTTATTTTTCTTTTCCTAATAATCATGGTGTGGTTTTTGGCAAAAAACTCTCATCTGTATGCAACTGATATTCATGCTTAGTAATCGGTATAGATAAAAAAAAAAAACATTTAAATTTTTCGTTTTAAATATGTGGTGAAACTAATCTACTTTCTATACTTACTGATCCTTGTATTATTAATGTACAGAATTAATTTCCGTTCCTTGTAAAACACATTTGAAAATTCATGTTTTATTTCAAATTCTGACGTCACATTTTCCTCAGAGAAATCTCTTTTTAATGCCATAATTCTTGTTAATTTTCTTTTTCTGGCAATCAGGACGTAAATTTTAGCGAAAAACTCACATTTGTATGTAACTGGTACTCAAGCTAATTATTAATCAGTATCGATAAATAATATTTCATTAAAATTACAGACATTATATTACACTTTCATAAAACATTAAAAACATATTAAAATTGGACGTTTCGGATTTACATTAAAATCCCTCTTCAACAAACATTTTTCATAACGTAAGTCACAGTTCAAAAATATCAACAAATAGAAAATGCTACGTGTCAAAATGTCGAGGCCAAAGTTACAGTTATAATAACACGGAGTATTCATTTGGGATTTGAAAATACATGTTTTATTTATGACGTCATATTTGTCCAAGCCGAGGAGGATCCTTTTCATAGTTCCATGGTCTAAGCGAAATCTATTTTTAAGAATATAATTATTGTTCATTTTTCCTTCTAATTATAATGCAGTTTTTTGACAGAAAAAGATCTTTTTAATGTAACCGATATTCATACTTCTTTTATAATAACAAATACTCCATATTTTTGTTTTAAATATCACGGAAATTCATTTTCTTTTGAATTCTTTTTCATTTTCATTTTTCACGTGAAAATCGTTCAATTGAAAATTAATTGTTGAGGAAAAATTATTTTCCGTGTTTTTATTTATTGGCAACGATCAAAGCCCTAGCAACGATAAAGTAAAATGGTTAAATTTTATTGGAAAATGTCCATTTATTCTCTATGAAAATAACGAAATTTTGAATTATTAAGAAAATTATGTGAATAAAATGAACAAAAACCAGTCTATGTTCATTTGAGAGTTATAATCCACGTATGTGCAAAGATACAGGATTATTAAATGCTCCACTTTGACGCTGGCTTCAGCCTAACATTTGCACACAATCAGATTTATAATATTATTAGGATATACATTTCACATAATAAACCTCGACAATGTATATCGATTTGATGGTAATCTGAGTATATTTACGCGACCCACAGCACGAAAAGGGACGCCTGACACAGAGACAGAAATATAGACAGAGAAATCGAATTCATGAACACTTTTCAATTATATTGGAAAGTTTTAAAAATAGATTACTTGCATTGGGATTTCTTTATTTTTATTTATTTGTACTTGATGTTTATTTGTGTGCGGTCATTTTCTGCTTTGATATGGTTGCAATTACATTAAAAACAAATGCGTTTTTGTGCCTTTATCTTAAAATTTACCGATTTACGGATGAAAATTTTTCCATCCCTCGCATCAATTTTCAGATATTTTGCGGATGTGCAACAAACGGGTTATTCTATACATGTTCACAATGTGTCTTTCTTTATTAAATCGAAGATACTCTACAACATTGTAAATTAATTTTTCATAATATCTCATATAATATTCGATTTTAGAATTTTACTTTTGAAATTCTCCTCCAGTGGGGCTGAGAGGTACTTATTGTTTTGCACATAGATTTTTTACTTTAACTAAGCACTATACTCATAGGTGTACTTAACAGATTCACAAGCTCTTTGAGGCGAAATGTACTTAAGTATTCACAAGGTAAATGAAAATGTGAAATTATATGAGATATTTAATGGTAATTTTTTAACTCGTAAAAATACTAAGGCTTTAAATATATCATTTTTATACTGGAAAGTGATATAACCGTATGAATTTTTTTTATATATTTAAGTTAATAATACTCAGCACATCAATGTGTTTAAATGTAAATTGTTTCACGCAATCTAAGTCAATAAAACACTATATGTATAATAACAATTCAGTGTATTATTTTTATTCTGCAAGAAGCCTCGTTAATTTACAACAATTATCAGCTCATGATATAAAATAAAATTAATAAAATGCAATGTCTACCAATATTTAAATAACTTGAATCAAAGATGTATTTTAGAATTGAAAGAAAACTCGATCACACTAAATCTAGAATATAAAAAATTATTACTTTACCATTACGTTTTAATGCGTTTTAAAAATAAATAAATATTAAGGGTTACTTATTATTTATTTTATTGCCATTATTATTTATCAGTACGTAATTTAATCTAAAAAAAAATATTTTATGATTTTGAAAACCGTATTTTTTAAAATCTACATTTTTTTTTAAAGTGTGTTAAAAGGAAATAATGATATTTTATTGAGATTGATTTAAAAAAAGGGTGTTACTATAAAAATAATTTTTAAAATTGAATCTGCAATAAAAATTCAGTAAAGGTAAAGCATTATACAAGTGAAAATTATTGCATTTATCCATTTACATATTATCTTTAAAATATCAAATATGGATTTGGAAATGTGTTTGACACATTTTGAAAATGCATGAAAAGTTTGTAGAGTTGATCCACATCCAAAATTTGGTATTCCAAATAGTATTTCCAAAAAAAAGACCTTAGTAAAGTTATAAAAGTATAAACTTAACTATTAATATATCAGTTCAAATATCAAGTCTTCGATGTAAAGAACTTTTCGGAAATGCAGCATTGTGAAACGAGGAAATTAAATATATGTGTAATTTAGAAAACTGTTTCCTTATAAACAATCAATATTATTATTAACGTTATAATAATCTAACGTTATAATATTAATATCTGTGATCATTATTATTAATTAGTTATTAAAAATGGAAATTCTGCTGTC
This sequence comes from Maratus michaelseni, assembly GCA_963931845.1. Classification (NCBI taxonomy): domain Eukaryota; kingdom Metazoa; phylum Arthropoda; class Arachnida; order Araneae; family Salticidae; genus Maratus; species Maratus michaelseni. The sequence goes on along the minus strand of OZ007593.1, from coordinate 197,993,733 downwards.
ACTTTTCTGTTAATGAATATCAAAATATTTACTTATGGGAAATATTACAAGAGTAACATGAGAGACATTACTTTAAATGTAGCAAATACTTTCAAAAAAATAATATAAATGTCTTTCAATAATGAATACATCAAGCTTCTTTATAAAAACTTGTATGTAGTTTAATTAACAATAATGGCATAGAACACGTTTTTTAATAATAAATATATACACTTACATAAATGTGTATTTTTCATTTACATACGGGGATTTTTTTTAGTGTGTATTTTATGAAAACGACAGAAAACTTTTCGTTTATTTACATTTATACCTCGAAGAAAATTGTAACACTTCCTTGTGCGAAGGTTATATTTATGAAGACAGATCTACCGTGAAAACTAAATCTTCATTAACACCAGCTTTAGGGCTTTACCTTCACAGAATTATTCACTTTTTTTTAAATAAATGAACAGAACATTTTCGCTTTCTTGTTCATAGAAATGACATATAATACAGGAAAATTTCTTTGCTAATACACGAAATCATTCTGAATTTTCGCGGACAATTAAAAAAAAAATATATATATCAATAGAGATTTTGTTACTTGATACATACTTTTTAGCACTTCTCACTAAACTAGAAAAGTGTTTATGAATTTCGTTTCATAGACGAACAAAATAATTCTATTATTTTATGTTCTATGGGGAAAATGTTTGGAAACTATTTTATTGATATTACATTGCGTGACACATAATGAAATTGTTATGCATCATTGTGGTGCACTACAACACATTTATCACAGATTATGCAGTGCGTAACATCTGTCGTTCATTTACAGAGACATTCAAAAGAGTTATAATTGCTCGAAGAGCGTTTTCATCTGTAATATGCATTTTTAAACTTAAATAATTATTTTGTGTTAGGTGGTGCGCATGTATTCTATAGATCTTATGTAGGGTTACACGAAAGAATTCGCAAACACTGGCTTTAGACATAAATTGCTGAATATGGAACTTTAATAAATTATGTGTTTTTGTTATTATTGTTTATTTAGATATGTCAATTTCATTGTATGAAAAAAATTATTTTCAAAACAATATTCTTTAGTGCTGGATTATGTTACATAATCTATGTCTCATGCATAAATTTTTGTTCTTCTTTAATAAATGGCATGTATCAACTTTTATGTGTATATGTTGTACTTCTAATATAAACTCGGTTCAAAAAATAGTTTTCAAAATCCATGGTATAAATTCGCATAGATGAAGATAAGTTTATGGTCATATAAGTGATTTTTTTCATTATTAAAAGTTACATAAAACCTTCAAAGACTTTATAAATTACCAGTAGTTTTTTCTTTTTTCTTTTTTTCTTTTTTTTGTATGTATGTGTACTTCAGAAATATTTGCAAGTTCATTAATTAATTTGTTGTTTTGCCAACACTTCTGTGAACCTTTTCAATTCAGTTTCGATCTTTTGTAAAAATCTATAAATGCTAGTATAATTTCAATATGTTATTTAGAAAATCGACAACATATCATTTGAGCATGTTTAAATATTTTATTTGTACTAAAAAATCTTTCTATACATTCTAATGTATTGGATGGCATTATTCTATTTTTTAATTATGCATTTTACTGCTAATATTTAGTTATAATTAATTTAATAAACAGCAATAACTTTAACAAATAAATTCTTCGAAATTAAAACCACATTAAAAGAACTCTTTTGTTTAAAACCTTCATATTAAAAATGTATGTATTAACTTATGGAATCAATGACTCTTTAGAAGTATAACGTTCAGTTTATATTTTTAAAATATAAACTTTTCACGTAGCAAAATGATTCTATACATTACGCTTACGTTGCCACCCATTTTAAAACTGTTTAGAATTAAGAGCGTATAAGATTCTTGAAGCAGCTCAGCCCAACTTTTTTTTTATAACAATCTCTCAAAAACCAGAAAAACAAAATCGTTACCTATAACGTTAACACTCATAAAAATTCAATTACAACATTCTAAATTGTTCTAAATAATGAAATATAAAGTAAAAACTATAATAACTGATTAAAATTATTACTAATAAAACATTGAGTGTTGCGAATGGTGAATCAGGTTGGGTTGGGTTGATTATTGACGGCCAATTATCGACACTAGGGATATAGGCCCAGGGGGAGTGCCCTTCGTGGGGGTCTTTCTAAGGGAAGCTAATCCGTATTTACGCATGGAGAAAATCCACTGCTCGAAAGAAAACCACGAAAACTCCGAGCGATTAGGCCGACGGGCGCGATTGGGATCGAACCCAGCACCTCCCGTCTACCAGCTTCGAGAGCACAACCTCTCAGCCACTGGTGGGGCGAATGGTGAATCAGAATAGACATCTAGTACTTTTACATTCTTATTACTCTGAAAACCTTATACTCTTTTCCGCGTTATAGTGTATCCAACACAGGTGTCGTTAAAATTGACAGCAGTTCTTAGGTTTTATCCACCAGTCAGTTTTCTTTTTCTTTCTTTTTTTTTCTTTTTTTTCATATTTCAAAATTTATATTTACTACAAATAATTTTTATAGTGACTAATAATAATTTTATCTATTGACATTTATTCAGCCTTTAAACAAAGAATTGCATTATTAATTATTTTTTACGAAAATAATATCATGAGCAGGAGTGTATTTCTCATTCGTTCTTATATAGCATAATTTAATGTAAACTGTCGAATACGTTTTCTTTTTGTTTAATATTGTTTATTTTATGTTTATCATGAAGCAAGTAAAACAAAAAAAAAAAAAAAATGGAAAGAAACAGAATTGTAAAAAGTTTTAAAATATTTATTAATTGTAATATCAAATATAAACGTCGCGAAATATTATAAAGAAATATTACTCTCCTGTACGTCTTTCAAAACGTAAAATAGAAAGCTATGTAGGCCATAAAAGGAAACCCGCGGAGATTAGAAATGAAGTAATAAAAGAATAAACAATTAATCTTCATGAAAAAGTGTTAATATTAGAAGAAGAAATCCGTAAAAATAAAAATCCACGAGCAAAAGAGATAATAAAAATAAATAGAGAAAGGACTAGTATGATTTATTAAGCAAGAGCATTTTGATTAATTTTACTTATTACTGTACTTCTTTTTCATTTCTTCAATCCCCAATAGAAAAAAAATGGGTGGGTAAACTGTGAAGAAAGAATAATATATGGTGGATAAAAAATAAAGTGTCGATACAGAAAGTTTTAAGAGGTAGTTTATAATAAGATGCTATAAAATGCATTTTTGTTAAATAGAAAACTATTTCTGAAGTTGGCACTATATTTATTATTTTACATTCCTTAAGTCAGCTTCTTTAAGTCATTCACTAACCTACATATATAGCAGGAGACGTGCTGTTGGTAGTCAATCGAAGTACACTGAGTTAGCGTTCAATTGAATTACACCCCGGTGAATCTTGTACGGCAGATGGAAAGTTTTAAATTAATCCGTGTTGCCAATATTAGGCATATTAGAGTTCTCATTACTATTATCCTATTTTTTTCTTTTCTAATTAATAAATGCAAATTACAGCTGGAAATCATGTTGGGTAATTTTAAGACACATATCTTCTGTTATATATCGAGTTTAGTTTAATTAGTAATTTAGCATTGTTATTTATGAAGAAATCTCATATTTATTGTTCCCTAAGGCTAAATCTAAAATCGTCAATTTCCATCTAGACTCACTGTTTTTTTTTTGTTTTTTTTTAAACATTAGCTATAGGTATAATGAAAATAAAACCAATAACCTTCATTACATTTCCAGAATTATTGAAAAAAAACTTAATCAGTTATTTGGCTAAAGTTCTGAAATCAAATATTGACTTATCAACAAAAGTAAAGCTAGGAAAATGTTATTCATGCTTGCATGTACAATATCAAAAGATGGGGTAAGGTCTTTGTGAAACAAAGAGGGTTCCGATTTTATTTTTAATATAGTGTTATAAAAGGTACATTAAATACAATCTTATATACTCGAAATACTTCTTTTAATATATTTAAATAAATACATATTTCATAACTTATTAATGGTTTTTGCTCCATAAAACATATTTTCTTTCTCTCTTTTTTATGAAACTTTGTTTATATCTATAATAAATACACTGCTTAGTAATTAATTTTTTATAACATTTTCACTTGAGAAGAGTGAGTTTAAATATTTTGTAATTACTTTTTTCATTTAATAGCTCAAACATCCACAACCTTATATGATTTGTTTAAAAATTGGATGTGGCAAAATGCCTTTATTCCAGATAATTATTTTCTTGTATATTAAAATTTGCAGATTGCTTTATAACTACGATATTTTCTATTATTAGTTCTTTCAATGAATTAATCATATGTGAAAAAGAGCTTAAGATAATGACAATTTACTTGTGTTTATTTAATTAAATACATTGATACGGGATAACAAACAAAACAATAGATAAAAAATATGTTTCCTTAAATTCAGAATGAGTCACCTTTCAAAATATTTAACAAACAATCTTACGTATGTTTGAAATTAACCTAATAAATAATACTAATTAATCGGATTGCATTTTCAAAATATACACGAAAGCTTGTATAAACAGATGCAAATCAATATTATAAAGTTAAAATATATTAGTAAGTACCGCTAATGTCACACTGATGGTGGCAACGACTTAACCAATAATCTTCGCCTTTACTGCATTTTTTTTAACTTTCAAGGACCGCACAATTTCAGTTTTTACATCGTCGAAAAAGAAAAGAATTGTACCTCTCTTGACTCTCTAGCACTCCTTCTTTCAGAGAAGTGCCTTGCCACTTTCTCTGAGAAGACAACAACAACAACAACAACAGAAAAGAATTGCACATTCAATCATGATGTTTTTTTTTAAAAACTGCATCTCAATTTACTGATCTTTTGGGATTTTAAAATAATTTTCAAGCCGGAGTATTTTTAAAACCGTGTGTAATACAACAAGTTGGAAATTGTACGTCAAACGTGACAAATGAGGTGCGTTCGTACTATAACTAGTTACATAAATATTCAGATCTTTTCTGATTTTTAATTCTGTGAAATGAATTATATCGTCTGCAGATTACTTTCTGTCATAAAATAAGTATTTCGGTCGCTTGACGATTAAACTTCGGAAGCTCCTATAACAAAAAAGCACCGATTTAAAAAAATCCAAATTTCTTAATAAATATTTTGATTAATATATCCTAAAGTTTTGATTCGATTTTAATAAATTTTGAAATGTCTCGACAAAATTCAGCAAAGATAATATATTTTCAATTGCAAACCATTCGGTTGGGTAGTTTTTGCGTTGTTATATGCGGACGGACGGACAGACGGACGGACCAAGCGACGACAATAGGTGCTACGTATTTATATAATTAAGAACGCACCTAATAAAAGAAGATTAGCCGATTCGCATTAAAAAACAATATTTCCGATATTAAAATGTAATAGATTACTGATATATATATATATATATATATATATATATATGCAAATAAATCATATATAAAGAGTCACTTTACTGAACCAATATGACAAATAATCGATAAACAACAAAATATGCACTTTAATTTCAACTAATAACACTTTTGGTCGAAACTATACAACAAATTTACATTACGATAATCCAACCAGGCCTAACGGCTATATCCATTTTACATATCTCTTCATAACAAAAATAGAAAACTGGCTGTTAGCCAAATCTCGCGATTCAAACCATTTATAACTCGTGCATAGTTAGTTCATTTGATGAAGTGACGTTTCTAACCATGGGTAATAACACTAGAGAGAGAGAGTCAGTTCAAATCGTTTACATGAAGTTCTCACACTGGAATCCTACAAATCGGTCATCCTGACGTGATGGCGTCTCGACATCAGCATCTTGATTTGTTAGATTTTCTTTTCTTTCTGGATATTTCACTCTGTCTTTAGAACCTACATATCTAATATCTCTGTAATTGCTTTCCGGATATTGCTCTCTATCTTCAGAAGCTATATACCTATTGCTTCTAGAATGACAAGAATTTGAATAATCTTCTCGTCCACTATCGGCTCCTTTAAATCCGTGATGAGAATTATTCTTATGTGATGGTTGCGAATATCTTTGTTCATTATAACTAGCTTTGCACAATCGTCGGCCACCATAATTATAATTATTTCGACCATGATAGTATCCTTTATTCATGTATCTAGGGGAAAATTTTGGATTATTTCTTGCTTTTGAATAAGGTGAAGCATCTTCTGTTATGTCTTGAGGTATCAAAGAATTTTCAGTCTCAAAGTTTTCAGGAATCTCAGACTTATTTTGGTAAGAATTCTTGGAACTCTGTTTCCCATATCCATATTTATTGTAATTTCTATGGTTAAATGATAGTTTAAAATATCTCTGGCCATATCTATTTTTGCTTCTGTTGTCAAATGGTCTATTAAAATTTCTGTTCTTTCCCTTATGATCAAAATTCCTATTGCGATCTTTCACATAGTCTTTTCTACCATGTGCAGTACTTCTACTTAAACAATTTTCTTCTGGAGATGCATTCCATTCATCGGATAATCCTGTATCTCTTGTCCTATTCGGCTTATATAGTTTTATTAATTTCCTTATTTTCTTTCTGTTCACTAAATTCGTAATCTGAGTCAAATTCACCCCGTCATTTACGCAGTCGATTTTAACCACATCTTCACAACCTCGATTATCGTTGTTTATACTTGCTTCATTAATTTTTGTCGGTACTTCGTTAATTTTAATGTATCCTACTCGAACTTTGTTGCCGCTTATTATTCTAACACCATCTTCCGCTACTTTTAACGTCATGCCTTCTACTGCTTTCCTACCTATTATTAAATCGCAGTCCGCCTCTTGTACCACGTAAAATTTATCCTGGATTTCTGTTTCATCCACGTAGACTTTATGCCAGAAAAAACCTGTTGGTTTAATTTCTTCTCCACCTATGACTGATATGTATATATTGTCTCTGGTTAGTTTTGGCGCGTTTATTGCAGTATGATATCTTGAACTGGCGATTGAAATATCGCTTCCTGTATCAATTATTATGCTTGTTTTTATTCCGCTAATATCTAAGATTCTTCCTTTTTTACCATTTAACACGCCCATATTAACTATTTTTCTTTGCGCGTTTTGGGTCTCATTTTGATATTTTGTTTCTCGCCAATTTTGATTACGTCGCGGGTAAAAATTTGAATATTCTTGTTCTGTATTATTCGCCAAGGCACATTTCGCACTCACGTGACCACGGTTGCCACACGCAAAACAGATTATATGCGACTCTTTGCTTCCATAATTCATACTGTGTCTATTGTCAATTTGGCGTCTTTTCAAATTGGCGTAATCAGCCACTCGCGATCTTCTGTCATCAAAATCTCTACTTGTATCCTTAACTGATTGTTTATTGTAAACCCTTTGTGCTGTTTCGTAATTATCTAATTTATTAAGTAAGTCATCAATTTTCTTTATTACTAATAATTCCTCTATGAAATGTGTTTATGTTTCCGTAGGTAAATTATGCCTGATTTGATTAACAACAATTAATTCCGCCAAATCTGCAAATTTATTTACGTGAAGGCCTTCAATCCATTGTTGAAAATACACCTTTATCTCATAAGCGAAATCTCGCCAATTGGCTGATGGCTCCTTTTTAGATGAGAAAAATTTCAGCCTAAACTCCACTGGTGATAGCTTGTAGCGTTTTAGTAGAATATTTTTTATATAATCATAATCGTGAATTTCAGGTTCGTTTTCCCTTGTTATTATATTGATCATATCTAACGGCATTAGATTAATTAAATAATTTACCCATTCTTTTTTATCAATGCCTGTTTGCGCCATTTGCCTTTCGTACATAGCTAAGTATAAACTGATATCATTCGAGCTATCATATTTAGTTAATAATCTAAGCAATTCAAATTGCTTACCTGGATTTGTCTTTGAGTCTTCATTAATATGTTCTCTTGAATTTTCTTGTATCTGTAATTTCTTAATTTCAAAATTCTGTTCCGATTCTATTTTCCATTTTCTCTCTTCCATTTCCATTTCTATTTTCAATTTCAATCTATTTTCTTCAATCTCTGCTTGTAATTTCTTCTCTTCTCTTTCTCTTTCTGCTTGTAATTTCTTCTCTTCCAGTTCTGCTTGCAATTTCTTCTCTTCTCTTTCTCTTTCTGCTTGTAATTTCTTCTCTTCCAGTTCCGCTTGTAATTTCTTCTCTTCCAGTTCTGCTTGTAATTTCTTCTCTTTCTCTTTCTCTTCTCTTTCTTCTTTCTCTTTTCTACTTGCTATCACTACTTCCAATCGATCTCTTATAAAATCTTCTTCGTAACTCTCCCAACTCTTGATCAGCTTTATTAGGACAGGTATTGTCGGTTTTTCTGGAGCTTCAATTCCGCATTCCTCGCAGAGGTTTATTAGATCAATTCTCTTGGCTTTATTTAGAGTTCCCATCTTTCAAAAATTGTACTTGAAGTGATACGATTACGGTTTCACCTTGCTGATTCGTAACCCAACTTTTGATACTGGCGTTTTACAATACTTTACGTTTGGTTTCCATTTCACTACTAGTGGCTCTTACTTTTAATAATCTTGGCATCCGAGCCCCCAAAAATGTAAGTAAATGATATATAAATAGGCACTTTACTAAACCAATATGACAAATAATCGATGAACAACAAAATATGCACTTTAATTTCAACTAATAACACTTTTGGTCGAAACTATACAACAAATTTACATTACGATAATCCAACCAGGCCTAACGGCTATATCCATTTTACATATCTCTTCATAACAAAAATAGAAAACTGGCTGTTAGCCAAATCTCGCGATTCAAACCATTTATAACTCGTGCATAGTTAGTTCATTTGATGAAGTGACGTTTCTAACCATGAGTAATAACACTAGAGAGAGAGAGTCAGTTCATATCGTTTACATGAAGTGCTCAAACTGGAATCCTACATATATATATATATATATATATATATATATATATATATATATATATATATATATAGAACTACACGCTTAAACGCTGAAATAATCAGCATCACAAAGATTTATATAAATAGTGAAATGTTTCGCAATTGATCACTGTCATGCCGCAAATATAAAAGTACCAAAACCACTTTTCGATGTGTTTGGTAGGCAATCTAATAAAATATACTAAATGCAAAATCATTATTAGCCGTCGCATTTAAAAAAGATTTTCATCCTTTTTCTGTACTCCGGACTGTGTATAGATTATCTTTAATCCAGGTAGGTATACCCGGTTTCGTTAAAGGTGAAAATGTTAATTTTTCTTCTAACAATATTTTAATATATGTTTTGTACTTTTTAAAGTATAAACCTTTCTCATAATACAATGGTGAAATAGATTAATGTGATAAATGCATATGATGTAAAGAATATACATTGCCGGATGTCATTTTAAATTTTATTAGAAAATTACTGCATAGGGCATATGTTATGAATGAACACAGAAATTACAATTCAAACAGTGAACGAATGAAAGACAACAGTGTCAATATTGGCATCAATAGTTGTATAGAAGTGTCATTTGAACCATAAAAATGGTCAAAGTGTCGGATTTGTTTGTCTCAATAGATAAAAGGAATAGTTAAAGATATCGAAATGTAAGTTCAGATTTCAGGAAGTCATGAATTGTCTCAACGGAATTCAGTCTACATAATAAGACGTATGATAAAGTGAAATTATTCATGTAAAAAAAAGAAGAAAGAAAAATTAGGCCCGAAGCATAGATTATGAAACATTCAGAATACTGTAATAAAACTTCCTCGTTTAAAAAGGTGAAAGATGATATCTACGTATATATAATTTGAAAAAAAAGATAACACATTTTTTAAAACCTAATTTCAGCAAATACTATATATAATCCGAAAAATATTTAAATTATTTTGGGATGCACTTTATGTGATCTACTGATTTGAATGATACAGTATGTTAAACATTCGTTCAGTTAGGATACACTTAACATAGTTAAAATTTCTCTTTCAGCAATTCCCGACAAACGAAAATTTATTCGAATTCTTTCGTGAAGTTCCGTATTTGAGCTACAAAATGTATATAGACCAAGTAATAGAAAAAAAAATCATTTAAATTTAAAATCGCATACCACAATTGAAAACGCACTTCCAACAATTATCGCTCATAGACAGTACTGTAATCGAATTATTTTGTTTGTCCCTTTAAATGAACTATAAATGCTATGCACATAATATTCTACAATAAGAATCTCGTCATGTATTTCTGTGGTTTAAATAATTTTCAATATGTTTGAAATAGTCTCACATTAATAAAATACGTTCTAATCTATTTTACCCCATATATCATAATGTAACGAAATTCTTTTTAGTGATTCTTTAAACGAAGTACAAATTCTGCACACTTCATTTACTATACCAAACAAGCCAGTATAAATCTCAATAACATACATAAACAGCATAGCAATCTGAATATTTTTACACTCGCACGAGGACAGCGGGACATACAAACTGCATTCATAAACACATTTAACTACGTTGGAAAGTATTAAATATAGCTTAAACAGCCGCAAATGACACATTTTAAAATCTCATATAAATTTCATAAATTGTCGTATAGGTATATGGATTTCAGATTCATAGGAAATCAACAGAGTGTCCTGCATAGCATAAGAATCAACTACACAATGAACAACAAAAGAAAAGAATTTATATACATTGTTATCAAATGATTTTTCAATATTAAACAATACTCTATTTTATATTTTACCGACTGAACAAAATTGAGTTTTGAAATCTCTATAGTTCGTGTTCTTTTTATCATAGAAACAAATTTTATACTTCTTTGGAATGGAGCATGTCAAAAAAATGTGTAACCAAAAGTAAATTAAAATCCAAAGAAAATGTTTATAGTAAATGATGTTTTATAAGTGTACATTTGTAACATTTTTATATTCCTGTTCAGCTCCAAACTAGTGTTACATAAATGTGTATTTATTGGATTTCTAGTTATTATACTGAATTTTATTTATTTTTATATGTATTTTATTTTGTTAAAGTTTCATGTAAATATATTAATTAGCATTTTTTTAATAAATTTAAAATACTTTATACCTATACTTACTCTACAGCAAAAAATACAAAAGACCTCTTGCCAAAATGGCAATATACATAAACCTGTTCCCACTTTTAACGAACTATTACTTTATTAAATTACATACAACACAAGAACTTAATAATGTATAATTACAGCCTCGTATATTATTTCTTTATATAAAAGTAATTTAGTTCATATAACTACAAACTAAGACAAATGATAGTACTTTTCAAAACAAGAAACAGATCTAAAAGAAACCATGTACGCATTTTCGCAATTCATAGTTGAATCCGGAATTCCGTTCATAACTTTTAAATAGTGAAGATATTCTAGTAAACATTCCAACAGTCTTGCATTATCCGACATATGTTAACATCTTAGAAATTACTGGAAGTGGGCACCATGAATCGGTTATACAAAGTTATCTGAAATGTTGGATGTTTCATTTTCCGAAATTTCACTAATAGTCTCAAAGACTGTGGACTCCTATCATGTTTTGCAATGTCATTACATTGTACACAATAAGAGGTAGGTCTATCGAGAATTTCATTACAATATATTTTTTACATAAAGCTATAAACGAAAATGCAAGAGAAACATCCTGTATATTTCTCTGTGTAAACGAATTGCGACAGTTGATTTCTATAAAAACTAGTCGGATGTGTCGATCCCAAAACTTTCTTTTATCTCACACAGGTTTCACATACACTAAAAAGTATCAGCACCAATTTATATCAAAGTCTAACTGAAACACAAGTTTTATTAAATTCCGTGCAATATTTCTTGAGATATGACTATCGCTAAAATCTTCTAAATCCTGCAAAATGCTGCATAGCAACGGCACCTTTTGGGCGATTTTTACACAAAAACTAATCAGCACCAATTTAAATCAGAGACTAACTGAATATAAAGTTTTATTAAATTCCGAGCATTAGTTCTTGAGATAGAGCTATTATGGAAATCGCGAAAAATGCTGCATAGCAGAGCCACCTGCTGGGCGATTTTTACCAAAAACTAATCAACACCAATTTATATCAGGGACTAACTGAATCTAAAGTTTTATTAAATTCTGAGCATCAGTTCTTGAGATACAGTGCCCACAAAATTTGTGTCACATACAGACAGACAGACCGACACACAGACATACAGACACACAGACTCACAGACAGACATTTTCTAAAAACAGTCAAATCGGGTCCAGGACCTTCTAAAACGTATAAATCCGCTAAAAACCGGAAGTCGAAAATTTTCATGAATCCAATACTTTCTTCTTGCAAAGATAGAAGAAAGTAAAAATCGATCTCTTGACGTGTTTTATCACCTTGTACAGATTGTCATCTTATCAACTACACATCTTGTGCATTTTCTTTATGAAGTAAACATTGAATGAAATGAGCTATGTGTTATATACGAAAAATATTTACGAAATATTTTCTCTGTAAAATTTTATACAAACTTTCTTTAAAATCTATTTGTCAAAGAAGGAAATCTTGGTTAAGGTGAAAAATCGTAATTCCTACTTACTGGAGCTTCGGAATGGATGAACCTACTTAGATACGCATTCTTCTGGCATTTAATATCCGCTTAGCTGAAAATATTCATACCATAAATATCTTAAATTTACTTTGATAAACATATCACGATATTTCCCTTTTATTAGCATGAAAAACAGAATTGAAGTACTTAGGAATATTATCATTTGCTGCGTGAACTGGAAATATTAGTGTATATTGAAGAAACATTTTTAATATACATTAGAATTTCGTATTGACTTTTATTAAAGTAAAGCATAATTTCAAAAGTAAATTTAATGCAAGAATCAATGGAATTCATAACAGAAAAAATATGATTAATATCCGAATTCATTTCAAACAGGGCATGACTATCATACAAAAATTTACATAAAACGGAAGCTTTAATATTTCAATCAATTTTACCTCAATATAGTGCATCTAAATATCGCATAAAATTGGAATAAGATGATTCACCATTGCCAAAGCGTCTGTCATACGAAAGAAACTCCCATTAAAAACAAAAGTATTTTGCGACAGCCAAGCATGAGTGAGAAGGGATTGATTTCAAAATGAGAGAAATGAAATTGACAAAATCTTTTATTGACTCAATCGGAACATTGGTAAATGATAAAGTAACACATAAAAAAAAAAACATCATTTGGCCCTGTGGATTAAAACTATTTAGTTTCTTAACAAATTCTCAAGTTTTCTTCCATTTAATATTCTTGCACAAAGGTTTTATTTGCTATTTTTACGTTTGTTAATATTTTAAAGACAGTAAGATTTGAGTGCATAATTTTCATACGAAATATAAGAATAATTGGAAAAGAAAATGAACGAAAAAAAAAACTAAAACATACTGCTGATACATATTCTTTACAAACATTTGTAAAAAATAAGTTAATTCGAATATGATGTAAAAATAAGGTTTTCTCAGATAATTTTGAAAGAAATTCAATATATTTCCTAAATATGTTTTCGATTAACAACAACATAAAAAATACAATGTCTTTTAAATTTTTCTAATTCAATAATTCTATTTTGACAGTTATCAATTTTATACTAGGGTTTTACAACAAAGTTGTATTTAATTTAATGTGCATTAAAAAGAAATATAAACTATCAGTCAAATAACAAGTATTTATGGATATGACATATGACTAAAAATATAAGCTTGGGGCACTCAGAAAAAAAATTAACTGTTCGATAAGTTAATTTGCGTGACGCTAATTTTTGTAAGAGATCAGTTCATAAAAAATATGTTCATGAATTAGCCAAGCCAAAGTGAAATGAACATTAAACTCCATGATCAGTTAATTGCATAGACTAACATACAAGATAGGAGAGTTACTGCAAAATCTGTAATGACAGCAATGACAGCAATGACAGCTTGTCACTAGTGACAAGCGGGAAAAACTAAAAAGCTTCCGAAAAATACCTATGTGTATGAATTCTATTTACGCTCCATGTTTTTAATATCTATTCTTTTTTTCTTCGAGGTAGACGATTCTCTTCAAATTGACCATTGGTGCTTTGTTTACGTGTTTTTTAGACGACTTCATTTTTATTCTTTCTTTTATTATTTTTGAAACCTGAGTTATTTTAAAAACATTTTTAGTATGTCTAAACATAAAATTGGAATAAGAGAATTCGCCATAGCCAAAGGGTCTGTCATACGAAAGAAACTCCCATTAAAAACAAAAGTATTTTGCGACAGCCAAGCACGAGTGAGAAGGGATTGATTACAAAATGAGAGAAATGAAAAAGTATGTCAAGCAGAATCTTTCCTGCATACATATGGGAGTTCAAAGCTTTTGTTTTTCGCTCTTTCTACTAAGTTGAAAACGTAAAAATGTGACATTTAAAATAAAAAAAAAGATGAAAACAAGATAGACGCTTAAAAGCAGAAACATCCCGTGTTTGGTAAGTTCCTTCCCCATTGTCACTACAGGCGCTGCGATCGTCATCGCGTTACCATTACGCTCTATGATAGTGTTCTATCTTATATGTTAATAGTATATGGTTGGTTGTTACTTATTTCATTTGATTTGGATTCATCATGTTCAATGTTTTTTAACTCACCAAGCTTTTAGTTTTAGTCATATGTTATATCCAGAAATATTTTACTGATTCTGGCTGATAAAAAAATATTTTTTTATACTTTTTAGTGTCCTTTAAATTAAAAACACAACTTTTTTCAAAAAAATATTTTTATATATTTATGATAATGCATTCTTAAGTACAACAAACTGCACCTTATTAAATTGTACTCACACTGCTCCGGATAGAAGAAAGGGTGTAGCGCCTATAAATACTTTACATTTTTCGACAAGAATCAATATATTAATATCAGCTGAAACGCTAAGGTATTTTAAAGCGGCAACACAAAATTGTATGATTTCGTAAATATTATTCTTTACTTTTAAATGGAAATTAATTAACGTGTCCGAGTAATATATATAATGTATTTTAGAATAAGGATTTAACAATACAAATTACTCAGTGGGCATCAGTGCATTCTTTACAATTAAAGATTGAGAATGCACTGATGTCCACTGAGTAATTGTTAGCGCGTAAAATTAAAAATTATGCAAATCATAATTTTGTGAAAATGTTAATGACTTTAAATTGTCTGCATGTCGATGAAGTCATTAGAATTAGAATTTTATTAAAAATGCAAATATATTTACAATTTATGTTGCGGTTGATTAAATTATATCCTCTGTAAAATTCTAGAATTAACAACACTGTTTATAAAACATTATATTTTGTTCATAATATATTAAAGTGTGTAAAAAATGTAGTCAATCAAAATTGCCTTATATATTTTTAAAGTTAAATAACAAAATTAATGAAATGTGTTTTTATAATTCAGTGTGTATTTGAAAATTATCTACCGCTTATATACTCGCGTATAAGTCGAGGAATTTCTGATAATTTTTGGCAAGCAAATTGGGGTGTCGACTTATATGCGAGTCAATTGAAATCACAAAAAAAACTTCAAATACTACCAAAATTCTGGCCTTTTTATGTGTAAGAATAATAAAATAATAATTAAAATAGACAAATAATAATAATTTATCATTAAAAAATATTTCATTGATTTGTTTTTGTTTACTTACCACTATGTCGCATTGGCGAATCTCTCCTAGCGTATGGAGTGCACGTTTTTCTCCCATCTTTTCTTCGGACGCGAAACGTATCTTAAGCCTAAAGTAGGGTAAAGGTTGACGGCCATAATTCAGCATCTTTCCAGCATTAATGCGTCTAGAAAGTGAAATCTTTGGCTTGAGGGTCGACTTATACGCGGTATTTTTATTTTTTGCAGAATTTGCATTTAATACGAACTATACGCAAGTATATACGGTACTTAAAATAAATTATTCAATAATCATTTAGCAATGATACCAATGTTCAGAGTTATTCAGGAAAATTTTTACAAACTTTTACTTAATGTAAATGCATAATACTGAAAACTGTGCATAATAGAATGTCTAACTCAAGGTTTATATGCTAGCTTCATATTGAATTAAAATTTAATGGAATTAATGTTTACCACAATGGATTGTTTAAAAATGTACAAGTACATTTCGTATATATATGGGCTGCATAAATCATCTACTGCTGAATGCCACTGCCTTTTCTTAATTAATTAAATAGTTTCAAATTATATTGCAAGCTGAATATTCTCCAATGAAAACATATTCTTTAGATCATAACATTATTGAAGTGAAAACTTCTTTAGGCGCGTTGGGCATTTTTCGAGATGGGAAAAAATCATTGAACTCGCGACACTGTTACTGTAACCGACCTGTTACCGACACCTCTGTATATTTGAAGTGAAAACTTCTTTAGGAGCGTTGGGCCTTTTTTGAGATGGGAAAGAACCATTGAACTCGCGACACTGTTACCGACACCTCTGTATATTTGAAGTGAAAACTTCTTTAGGAGCGTTGGGCATTTTTTTTGATGGGAAAGAACCATTGAACTCGCGACACTGTTACTGTAACCGACCTGTTACCAACACCTCTGTATATTTGAAGTGAAAACTTCTTTAGGAGCGTTGGGCATTTTTTGAGATGGGAAAAAACCATTGAACTCGCGACACTGTTACTGTAACCGACACCTCTGTATATAAGTATGTACATGTATTGTGTATATTTCGGTATCAGGTAGGACGTTGCGGGCGCGTCGCGCGCCCCATGTTTGCCTGTGCGCTATTGTTTTTTATGAAAATTATTTATATATTATATTTAATATATATTTATATATTATTTTTATGTAAATAAAACAGTAGTATTATATTATATTATATTATATTATATTACATAATTAAATATATAATATATTAAATATTTCTATAATTAAATATATAATATATTAAATATTTATATAATTAAATATATAATATATGAAATATTTATATAATTATATATAATTATATTTTATATATAATATATATATATAATATATTTCATTGCATATGGTCAGTTGCTTCTGTTTCAATGGTTAATTTTTGCAATAAGTTTTTATATAATATATATATATATATACATATATATGTTAGAGATTGTGACGGTGTCTCAAGAGGATTATACTAGGTTAACGAAATATCTATTAAAGAGCTTCAGAGTAAATTTATAATTACATATGTTGATAAAGCTAACACAAGTTATGCATTAATCTGTAAAAAAATTATAGTGAAATATTAAATGAAAGTTATAATAACAGCGATAACTATGAGCTATTGAAATTGAAAGTTTCAGTGATGGAAAACAGGGTTAAGGCACTATATAAAAAAGTTAAGTTGAAGTAGAAAAGTCAACGTTTCCCATATCTTTTTATAGTGCCAAAGTTTAAAAAAACAAAAAAAACACTGAAATTTAGAATTGTAACTTGTGGGTATGGTTCATACCTAGAGTCTGCTAATAAGAAATTGTTGGGAGTTTTGAGTAGTGTGTTTGATAGATAGTGTTGAGTACGAAGTCCACATTTATTATAATGAACAGTTACATTTTATTAGATAAATTGAAAAAACATCAAAACACAAAGAGTTTGTTTGTATATGATTTTGCAGACCTATACAGTACCATTAACTTACTGGATTTAAAGGACAATGTTATAGATTTTTATAACAAAAACAGCAATATAGATAGCGATAAAGATTGGTTTATTAACTTGTTTCAGTTGGTAGTGCAAGAGAATTACTGGTATGAGGGGAGTAGAGTATTTAAACCGATTCGAGGAATCCCTATGGGGGGGGGGGGAGTTGCAGTTCAATTTTAGCTGATATGTACTTACATATATTTGAAAATAACAATATTTTAAATAGAGAAATATTGAGTTATAGGTATATTGATGATGTTTTAATAGTTGGATTAAATAAGGAAAAATGTAAACCTAGATTTTAAATATTATCCAAATACTTTAAAACTAGAACTCTCCTCCCAGAAAATTAAAAACATCAATTATCTGTATGTGAATTTAGAGTTCGAGAATGACAATTTGATAACAAGGGTTTATGACAAGAGAAATGATTTCGATTTTAAAACTTTAAAGATCTTAAATTTTGAATCGAACGTACATATTTCAGCATTTAGGAATGTGTTTAGTAACGGTTTAGTTCGTATTGAGATATTATGGTCAAGATTTGGCGATGCAGTTGACGAATTCATGGAGTGGATTAACATGGCATTGATGCAGGGTTACCCTGTGAACTTTGTACGGAGAAATATGATTAATTTTATAGGTAGAAGTAAATATAGAAGTGAACTGAATTCATTTTTGAATGCTAAGTGTGGTCTAGATCAGTTGTTCGAAGAGTTCAGATAGAGTTGGTTACTGCTGTGTGTAACTTAGTGTTTTGGTGGAAGTTTGAATTAATTTGGTCTCGGCAGGAGAAGGGGGACGTTGCTTGCGTGGAAACCAGTTTTAACCCTGTAGTGCATGTCGTTAGCCATGCCCTCCTGCCTTCAGGTTTAATTTTCCTGGTATTGGTTTTTCGTTAGTATTTTGTGTTTGGTTATAATTGTATTATAGTTATATTTTAGTGTTCAGTTGATATAATGCTATTTGTTTTTGGCTATATAGTGTGGTTAGTGTAAATTTATAATTGTATTTTAGTATATATATATATATTGCAAGACGAATGTCCTACAGAATTTTAGAAGTAGGAATCTGGATAAATAAAGATGATGACAAAATCTATTTATGACAAAATAAAACATGATATAAGGAAAGAACTTATCAGTAGTGATATTAGACATAATATCAATTTGAATACTTCGAAAAATCTAAATACTTGTAAAGAAATAGAAAAATCAATATTTAATTGTGATGGTAATCGAAGGGAAAATAACATTAAGGGAATTATATTTAATATAAAAAATAAATTGATACCGGAGACTTTAACAACTTTACAATCTAGCACAAGAAATGTTAATAACGATTTGGGCTTGGATTTATTGCGGTATAGAATCAAGAAACAGGATTTACAGAGATATTGTAATTTAAAGGACTGTCAGAAAAGTACGGAAGAAAAGATCTATTTTATATTGGATTATGTGGGGAATTGCTATAAAGGAGTTAATTTTGGGTAAATATTTAAACAAGTACAATGATCTACTACCAGTGAGTAAAGTAAAAATAGTTAAGCAATTTAAATATGATAAGCCTTTAGGCCGTGTTATATTTAATTATAATGGATATGCAAAAGACCTAAAGAGGTGTATTCATGAAAGTACATGCAGTTGCAATGATGAAGAATTTATTGAAGTGAAAACTTCTTTAGGCGCGTTGGGCATTTTTTGAGATGGGAAAAAAACCATTGAACTCGCGACACTGTTACTGTAACCGACATTGTTACCGACACCTCTGTACATTTGAAGGTAAAATTTCTTTAGGCGCGTTGGACATTTTTTGAGATGGGAAAAACCATTGAACTCCCGACACTGTTACTGTAACCAACACCTATGATAGCTCGGCTGGTTAACTTTAAACTTAATAAGAAAAAGAAAACACTGATTAAAACTACACAAGGTAAACATGTGAACTGTAAACTTTAATTAAAACGTTAAAACCCTCTTGGTTACACATTTGACAGCGACCGCCATCTAACACACATGAGCTTTCTGCTCTGAACTGAAAACTTACATAAACAATCACTTTAACAGTTAACAAAAAGAAAGAATAAACCAACTATTCAAACTGCGAAATGTCCTTGCATGCAAGTAAACCCAAGATCACTTGCGAAGTCTGGTTCGATGCACAAGTATGCGGAAGCACATAATCTCTTATCTAGGTATCGTTCTCGCTATCGAAAATGCTCTGTCGAACGTGTGTCGGAAAACACTGTCCAAAAACATTGTCGGAAAATATTGTCCGAACATACACCCCCGGCCTTGAAACCTTCAAGGGCTATAATTAACTATTCTCATTCAAAAGGTAAAGGACAAAGTTTGTGAATAGGACGTTTGAGCTCTCCCGTAGCAGTTCTTACTATGGCCACTCTAACATGACCATCACTACCTGAAAAGGTTTCAATGATTCTTCCCAGCTTCCATTGAAGCGCCGGCACAAGTTCATTTTTAATGAGCACTAAGTCCCCAATCTTTAAATTTACTGTTGGACGTAACCACTTGGGGCGTTGTTGCAACTGAGACAAATACTCTGCACTCCATCGCTTCCAAAAGTGCTGGAATACTCTCTGTGTCAGTTGCCAACGACGAAGTCGTGAAGGCGGAACCTCAGAAACATCAAGCTCTGGAATAGCTGTCAACGAAGCACCCGTCAAAAAATGACCCGGTGTCAAAACTTCTAGATCATTTGGATCACTTGACAACGGACACAAAGGTCTCGAGTTCAAACAAGCTTCAATTTGCGACAATAATGTTGAGAACTCTTCAATTGTAAATAGCGAATTTCCCATTGTTCTACGCAAATGATATTTCACAGACTTTATGTTAGCCTCCCACAGCCCACCAAAATGTGGAGCCGATGGAGGGTTAAATTTCCAAACGATGCCCTCATTAGCAACATAATTCGGTAAGGATTGATCTTTAATGGTGGAGGATATAAATTTATATAATTCCCTCAATTCCTTACTTGCACCCTTAAAATTTGTAGCACAGTCACTTACTAATTCGGCTGGCTTGCCTCTACGAGAAACAAATCTTTTCAGAGCAGCCAAAAACGTTGGAGTGGACAAATCTGACACCAATTCAAGATGAATAGCACGAGTTGAAAAACAAATAAAAATTGCTATGTAACTCTTAAATGCCTTAATACCTCTACGATTTCTCTCTTTACACATAAACGGACCGGCATAATCACATCCCGTCTTCGAAAATGGGCGACTGGGTAAGACACGCATAGCGGGCAGGTCCCCCATTAATTGTGTACCAATAGCTGGGGAAGCACGGAAACACTTTATGCATGTCTTCACAATTTTTCTTACTGCATCTCGACCACTTAAAATCCAAAATTTTGTTCTAAGGACAGCTAAAAGAAGCTGAGGACCAGCATGCAAGTAAGTTATATGATAATGTCTAATAAGCAATGCAGTAATATGATGAGACTTAGGCAAAATTATTGGGTGTTTCTGATCTTCAGAAACATTAGCATGTCTCAACCTTCCACCAACTCGCAAAATACAGCTTGAATCCAGAAATGGATTTAATGTTAAAAGTTTGCTCGAACGTCTTAACAATTTATGATTTCCTAAAGCAAGGATCTCATCAGAAAAACACTGGTGTTGTACTAATTTCACTATCCTCGTTGTGGCTCTCAAAAGCTCTGATGTCAAGAGTAAACCGTTTATTCGCTGAGATACCTTTTTTGCATTGTTCACAAATCTCAAGCACCACGCGACGATTCGTACCAGTCTATTCCAAGTGGAATATCTGAAAATCACATGATCATCACTAAGATCAAACACGTTTACAACACAGTTTCGCTTTTCTTCCTTTGAAACAATCTCCTGTATCTCTTTACCGTTAACTGGATCATTATGTTGATTGCTGTTCAATGGCTCTCTTAACCATCGAGGACCACGAAACCATAATTCACAATTTACTAATTCCGACGGCAACATACCCCTTGTTCCGCAGTCAGCAGGATTTTCAATTCCAGAAACATGATTCCACGGAACATTAGGAAGTGCTTCTTGGATTTTTGAAACACGGTTAGCCACGAAGGTTTGCCAACGATGAGGCTCTGAAGAAAGCCATGCCAACGCCACATTAGAATCAGTCCAAGCAAATACTTCAGTCTCAGTAAAATTTAAATGCTGTAAAACCATTTTTAGCAAATTTGCCAACAGAAGGGCCGAACACAATTCAAGTCGTGGAATGGACTGAGTCTTAATGGGTGCCACCTTAGTCTTAGATGTCAAAAGATTTACCGTTATTTTTTCATCTTGAGAAATTGAACGCATATATATTACCGCACAATACGCCTTTTCGGACGCATCACAAAAGGCATGAATTTGAAGTCCCATTTTATCTGCAGCCAACACAAATCGAGGAATCCTCAATTGCGAAATTACACTTAAGTCATTTCTAAACGATGTCCACCGTTTACTATAGTCTTCACCAATTGGCTCGTCCCAGGTAAGTGAAATTTTCCATAAATCTTGCAACAAGATCCTCATGAAAACGACACAAGGAGATAGCAACCCCAACGGATCAAACACCTTTGCGACCTCTGACAATATATCTCTTTTCGAATATCTATTCTTTTTGTCATGGTTTAAAACAGTGAAACAAAAGAAATCACCGTTCAAGTTCCACTGGATTCCCAAAATTTTTATACCACTATCATTCTTTAAGAACAAGGAATCTGCACTTTCTCTACATTCTTCCGAAATGTTTTTCAACACGCCAGGCACATTAGAAATCCATTTTCGCAATTTAAAACCACCTCGCTTCATTAACAATGTCAATTGATCAATTAATTCCACAACTTCCTCTTTATTTTGACCCCCTGACAATAAATCATCTACATAAAAATCCCTTAACACTGCTGCAGATGCCAACGGAAATTCACTCTTCTCATCTAAGGCAAGCTGATGAAGAGATCTAGTAGACTGAAACGGGGCAGATGCGGTTCCGTAAGTAACTGTTTTTAAACGGTAATCCTCTATAGTATCTTGGGAATTTTCTCTCCAAAGAATTCTCATAAAGTCTCTATCTTCAGGGTTAATCAAAACCTGTCTAAACATTTTTTCTATATCTGCACATACAACTATAGGTAAAACTCTAAATCTCAACAGTATTGGAAAAAGCTCCTGCTGTATACGTGGACCGACCATAAGAATGTCGTTCAAAGATACACCCGAAGTAGACTTAGCTGAAGCGTCAAAAACAACTCTCAGTTTTGTCGTTGTGCTTGATTCCCGTATTACCGCATGATGTGGTAAATAACAAACACTTGAAGGAACACTCTCCGGCTTGGATACACGTTCCATGTGACCCAATTCAAAATATTCCCTCATAAACTTTCGATAGTCTTCATAAATAAATGGCTGTTTTGAAAGTCTGCGTTCTAACGAACGAAATCTCTGGATAGCCATTTCTCTAGTGTCACCTAATCTAGATGGGGAATCTTTAAATGGAAGTTTCACGACAAATCTTCCAGACATATCTCGAAAATAAGTACGCTTAAAATGATCCTCACATTCCCTCTCCTCCTTAGAAATCTGAACTAATTCCGGAACAGAATCCAAGGACCAAAATTGTTGCACCAAGCCATCTAATTTTAATTGAATATTATTGACGGCAAATGTACGTAGACCTCTATCGAATGAGGTAGTCCCCGTAATTATCCATCCTAGCTTAGAACTTACAGCAAAGGGCAGAGCTTCCCCTCTTTTCACAATTTTCCCATTTAGCAATGTAAAAAATACGTTAACTCCAAGTAGAATATCTACTGGTCGTGACTCAAAAAATAGTGGGTCTGCTAGAACTAAATCATTAAACTTATTCACAACATCTGAAGGAATAGAACTACATGGCACATTAGATGTAATTCCTTTTATCACAAATGCTTTAGTAGCAAATTTTATTTCAGAATTAAAATGAGGAGTAAAATTCAAATTTATCTCTCCATTTGTTTCAGCACTATAAGAACCTAAACATGTAACCTGTACTCTAGTTCTTCGCTTTGGCAAACACAATTTTCGCATACAATTTTCACTTATAAAACATGCCTCACTTCCACTGTCCAGCAACGCGCGGCAATTCACAAGATTACCCACTGAATCAAAAACCTTAATCATTGCTGTACAAAGTAGAGTCTGTCCCATATTCATTAATTGTATTCCCGACCCAGAATTGTTTCGAAACTCAAAGGTGCCAGTGCAGGAAGTTTGACTTAACTCATTTTGTCTCGGTCGAAATTCCGTTGCGTTCGGGGAAAGAGGAACCACCGGAGTTTCAGTCGCATTCTTTACATGAGGGCCAGTATCCCGTGAAATATGCAAGACACTATGATGAGGCTTGTAGCACACTCTACATCCACCCACACTCATACACTTTTTTGCATAATGTTTCTCTAAAAGACAGTTATAACACAAACTATTTGTTCTAGCTATTTCTATTCTTTTCTGCACATTTAATTTCAAATATCGTGGGCATCTGTAAAGTGGATGCGATTCTTTGCATAAAACACAAATATTATTAGCAGACAATAATGTAGTAAATTTAGGTTTTCCACTTTCTTTAACTGCTGTTTTACTATTTTGAAGGGTTCTCGCATGGTCCTTTAAAAAAGATAATAAATTTTCAAGTGTACCCAATTCCTCTTTTTTGAGTGTTCTTTCCCACCAATATCTTGTATTTCCATCTAATTTCTCTGTAATTAAATAAACAATTAATACATCTGAAAATCCTTTAACCTCTTGTTTAAGCACACTCAATGAACGGACACATTCATTAATAACGTCTACACTTTCCAGAAGAGACTGTGCTGTACCCGAAATACAACGCATTCCAATAAATTTCTTAATCAATGAATTAATTAACTCTCTTTTATTTGAATATCGCTCTTTCAACAGCTCTAACGCTGTCTTATAATTCGAATCAGAGATTGGAAGGCATTGAATTATTTTAAGTGCATTGCCTCTGCATGCCGATTTTAAATATTGTAATTTCTGACAGTCTGATAAAACTTCATTACAATCCACACTAGCCCTAAATAAATCATAAAATGGAAGCCACTCCTCCAGATTACCACTGAAAGTGGGAAGTGTGAGTTTCGGCAGTTTAACCTCTGAGGTTTGAGACCTCAACAACCCCGCACTGTTGTTACTTTCGTTTAAAGTAATTCCCGATTTTTTTCGGTTAACACTAAGCCACATACTGTCAACTCGATCCTGTTCAGTCTGCTGCTCCTCAATGTACGTATCAACCTCATTTTTATCACATTTAGCCAAAATCCTATTAAATGTTTCACTCAATTCATCAGTTAATTTTCCTATTTTAATCTCAAACAAAGTTAATTCACTTGAATCGGCTACATTAATACACCCATTTATCTTTTTTTCTAATTTTGTAATAGCAGACTTTAATCCCCTCTTCTTAACTAAAACATCCTTTAAATCTTCCATAACAAATAAAAATTTAAATACAGGAACGAACTCACCGAATCTTTAAAACGTCTTTGATCAACAAAGCAGGGGCTTGGCATCCAACCAACCATGCGCTTAAACTCTAACACTTAACACCAAACTTCCACATTTTACAGTCCAAATTCACTTTCCACATTAGCCTAATCAGCTATTTTCCCCTTTAAAAGAAATCTCGGGCGACGGACCATTTAATGATAGCTCGGCTGGTTAACTTTAAACTTAATAAGAAAAAGAAAACACTGATTAAAACTACACAAGGTAAACATGTGAACTGTAAACTTTAATTAAAACGTTAAAACCCTCTTGGTTACACATTTGACAGCGACCGCCATCTAACACACATGAGCTTTCTGCTCTGAACTGAAAACTTACATAAACAATCACTTTAACAGTTAACAAAAAGAAAGAATAAACCAACTATTCAAACTGCGAAATGTCCTTGCATGCAAGTAAACCCAAGATCACTTGCGAAGTCTGGTTCGATGCACAAGTATGCGGAAGCACATAATCTCTTATCTAGGTATCGTTCTCGCTATCGAAAATGCTCTGTCGAACGTGTGTCGGAAAACACTGTCCAAAAACATTGTCGGAAAATATTGTCCGAACAACCTATGTATATAAGTATGTACATGTATTGTGTATAGTTCGGTATGAGGTAGGGTGGGTTAATATATTATATTTAATATATATTTATATATTATTTTTATGTAAATTAAACAGTGGTATTATATATATATATATATATATATATATATATATATATATATATATATAATATTGAAATTCATGTTTTCACTTCCGTCGGCACTCCCGGAGTGCTTGTGTTGTTTTATTAGTGGCGTTAGATTTATTTTTCTTGAACATCTCTGCTACGTGATACAGCACTATCTGTTACAGCCAATTAAACGTTATTTTTATAAAACTACTGATTTACTCCATTTCATCTGTAATAGATATGTTTTACTAAGAGAGAATTTTTGCACAGTAAAATGTTCCTTTCAAATACTAGTATATTAATCCCACTATCAATTTTAACTTAGGAGAATGTTTCAAAGGTATATCTTCAAGTGAGACATTACTATAATATTGAATGTTTTTGAATTATTTAGAATTTTTTAAATTGTTGCGTTTATTTGATTCAAATAGTAAATGTTATTTTGATATAATGCGTAGTTACTGCGTTTGTGGGTAGATGTTAGTTTCTGTGATCTAACTTTATAGCCTGCGTCATATTACCTTTTCATCTCTCTCTGTGCGTGTATGGATGTACATATTTATGTAACAGATTTTTCTTGAAAGTGTATCATTTCTCATAAATTTGTGATGAGGTCTAACTATAATTAACGTCTTTTTTTTGGGGGGGGGAGGGGGGATAATAAATTTGCTTTTACATGAATTTCCATTTTATTGAAATAATCCTTTTGCGTCTAAAAAATATGTTTCTTCTTTTTGTGTGCTTTTTATCTGTATGTTCTTTCTTCGTTTTCTTTATTTACTTATATCCCTGTAAGTGCCTTTTTGTAGTGCAGAAAGAATAAACGGAAATTTTATATACATTTGCGTTAAGAATAATTTACAAAGCTGTAAAATTATCTACTCGGCTATAAATTAAAATAAAAATGCTTCTAGTGTATCTCAAACACATCAATGAATGCGGAACACACTGTTTAAGATATTTGTGAAATAAACTAATAGTTTTTTTATAATCGATTTAGGATAGCACAAAATGCAATCTGAATTCAAACTAAACAATAAATACTGTTTTATTTTATTTTTTGAAAGATTATTCAGTTATTCAATTCGACATTGGTTGCAGTTAGCAAATTGATTCCCATTGCTCGCTATTTATCATCAATAAATTTTTTGTTTACTCTATAGTGTTTATTTAAATATTTTTAAATGAAAAAAAGGACATAATATTTTTTTTATAAATACGTATTACACTCATTAGTACATTCAGAGGGCTTTACATTTGGATTATAATATATATATATTGCATTCTGCTATGTTTTAGCTCCAATACAACCGTCGAAGAAAAAAGTTGACAGAAATATGCAGCCGTGGTATCAACTTTAAAGAGTAATAGGGCGAATAGTATATAGAATGAAGGAAAGAAGAACAGCATGGGACTCGATTTCATTTATTTAAACACATTCATTTTTAAATTCCAGGGGATTACTTTCTCTTAGCAATTCTCTATGTTAAAACATACTAGAACACCAGCAATATTCTATTTTAACAATTGCTTGGACCACACATATCTCTTCCTCTCTGCGTCCGTCAGCATGTTTTAAGTGAAGCGCAAAATAATAATTTCGTAACACGTGACCTTTTTTATCCAATGCATGTTCAACTATCGGCTCGTACTCTTTTTTTCAGTGAATTAAATAAAAGTGAATTAAATAAATATTGAAGAAATACGTCTCTAATAGACTTTAGGCGGGAAAAGTATCTTATAGAACATTATCGAAATTAAAAAACGCGGGAAATTAATAGAAAAAAAATTTGGTTCTTGCGTATTGAAAACAATTTAAAAGAATGATTTTTTTAGACGATTAGGTAAGGAATATGGTGAATTTACACAGATTAAAAGAAATAAAAAAGATTTAAATGAGGGAATAAGTAGGAAATATTTAATATAATAAAGAATGTAAGAAAACAGGTTTTTTAAGAAGAAATATTCTTATGAAATGTGATTTTTAGATCCGTTTTGTCAGGAAATAAATAGCGAAATTAAGCAGATTCGAATAAAAAATGTTTTAAATATGAACAGTAATGATATATTTTTAAGAAAGGGAATATTTGAATATATATATATATATATAATAGTTAAACATTGGTGACAAAATAGCTGTATTTATTTAACAAAACCTAACAAAGGAATATTTTTTAATATACGGT
Organism: Maratus michaelseni; assembly: GCA_963931845.1. NCBI lineage: Eukaryota > Metazoa > Arthropoda > Arachnida > Araneae > Salticidae > Maratus > Maratus michaelseni. Next base: position 197,965,582 of record OZ007593.1, on the reverse strand, counting down.
GATTACAAGCAATATAAATGTTCATTAAAACTCGAATAAATTTTTGAATCTCCAATGCTTGCCAAAATATTATGTTCGTATTTTATTGTAAACAATTCTTCTCCACTGAATTCACTTAAGCTAAAGTAGCATTATCGATAATATCCTCCATTTACTGAATTGCCGTTATTAATATTTAAGCACATTAGGTTCTGTCATTTAATGTAGTAAGTACATGCATAAAATTATTATTGATTTATTTTAAGTGCTGTGATATATGAAATATTTTGAACGGCAATTACGTTTTTGTTTTACTTGTCTTCCTAATAATAATTGTCTAAACGTCTACTTACTTAAATCTGGTAAGCGTCGCAATTAAAAATAATGAAGTTTCAGCCTGCAACTTTTTATTTGAACAATATTATATTTTTTAAGTTATTCTTTATTTGTCAAGAATTTCAATGCGCATAAATTTCGAAATATATTTTATCTGTTCTACCACGTCGAATGTAACAAAGAGACAGCTTTTAAATTCATTTTTCCTATTTTTTTTTTCGTATATATATATATATATATATCTATTAAGATCCAAGTAAACATGTGATATATATAAATATATATATAATATAATAAATAAAAATCCTAATCCTAATAATATTATAAATCTGATTGTGTGCAAATGTTAGGCTGAAGCCAGCGTAAAAATGAAGCATTTAATTATCCTCTATCTTTGAATATAAGTTGATTATAACCCTCATATGAACATAGGCTGGTTTTTGTCTATTTTATTTCAATATTTTTCTTAATAATTCAAATTTTCATTATTTTTATAGAGAATAAATGGACATTTTTTCGTATATTTTAAAATGGTTGGTTGGTTTGCTTGGTTTGGCCCAAAGGGCCCGGTTTTGCAGCTTTTTTTTAAATGGTTAAATTTATTTTACCGTTGCTAATACTTTATCGTTGCCAATATGAAATAAAACCCCTGAGTAATAATTTTTAATCAACAATTTATTTTCACGTGAAAAATATCCATGTGAAAAATGAAAAGGAAATGAATTATTTAAGAATTAAACGGAATATGAAATGACGTCATATTAGAAATAAAACGTGCGTTTTCAAATATTTGATAATAATACAAAGTGCATAAATACGAGTAAGTATGGAAAAGAAGCGAATATGATGTCATATATAGAAAAATAAAACAGATTTGTTTTGATGTTAAAATAAAATGATCTTGGGTTATCAAATTATTTGTGATTAATTTCTCTTATTTTTTTCTTTTTCTTTTTCACATGAAAAAAAATTATTTTAAATGTACGTAATATATGTATTTTAAATGTATGTGTTGTAAATTAATGTTCTGTGTTTTAAATGAAATGAGTGAAAGATTTATATTTTTAATTAATTCAATACAAATTATGGGATAGGTTGGTGATTTATCGTCTGCACACGGCTAACATAAAGTTACCATATTTTTAATTTAAATAAAATATATATATATATATATATATAATGGATGTCAAATGTCAGTGATATGCATCGCAAAATTATCCGTATCGAAAATCAGAAAATCTTAATAAAAATAACTATAATTTTTAAAAGAAAGTTGCTTTTCTCATAAAAGCTAAAGATTTAATATGATTATGTCGAAGTAACAGCATTTTTCCTCTATCATTTTTCCACAATCGAAACGCATTAGTAAATCGTCGTTTCGAACCGGAATTTAATATTACATTTCTTTTAGTTTTAAAATAGGAAAAACTTTGTTGTCGTTTTTAAATATAGCTTTTTTAAAAATTGTTTCATAATAGATTTTTGTAAAGTCTTGTAGGATAAGAAAAATTGCATAGAATTTAAAGCAATGTTTAAGTAAAATTACAATATTTTTTAAACTTAAAAAACAACAATGTTATCGAAAAGAAAATCGATTTTACCAACAAATTCACGTAATGCAAAAGCAAAGAAGAAATCAAAAAGTAATGAATCTTTTCTTCCAGCCGAATTGTGTAAACTTGAACAAGCCGATTGTGCCAATTCATAACATTATAAACGTGAAAGCGCGTTATATATAGTAGATTTTTTTTTTGTTTACATATAGGTAGAAAATTTCCGAGAATAGGAATTTTAGGGGTCTAAAATTAGGTCCATAGTCAATTTGCCTTTTTTTATCAAGTGAAATTTGGCGCAAAATTAAATACATTGTTGTAATCAGATTTGTTTTTTGCGTGGTAAACACTTAATGGTATTTTAGATGATCATTTCCCCGCTCACCTTTGATGTCAACTATGACTGTAAAACATATTAAAAAATATTAGCCGATAATTTTCTAATTTTCTTATTGCTTCATGATGTAAATACACATCCTGTTTCATACTTTAAACCTGAATCGGTCATGCCATTGTCGTTCAATTTTTATTCCCAATCCTAACCCTAATCGTATCCTATCCTAATCCTGATAATAACTTTAAAGAATATTCTTTGACACGAATATGTAAATTAAATCAATATCCATAAATGGAATGAATGGAAAATAGAATAAATTGAAATGGCAAAATCAAATAACAAGAAAGTACATTTATTCGACACCTAACCCTAGAGAAAGCGTGAAAAATTTCAAGCGCATGAAATAAATTAAAATAATCTTATATATACTAACAAAAATATGTAAATTTAGATCATCAGATTTGTGTCGTCGGTATTTATTTGCTTATAGTGTTCTTGACGCGATAGAGAAAATATCGAGGTTAGATTGGTAACAATTTAAAGTACTTTCCAGCAACCTTTATTTACATTTTAGAATCGCATCAGATTGTTATATCTTTGTGAAATAGCTATCAATGTATAAAATCCACAAGCAGTTTGTTCACTAACACCACTTAGCGTGAAGCACTTAATTTAATACATACATAAACAAGATAATGTAGTAAGAAATATATAACGTATGTCTATGCAAATAAACAATATAATAATGCCCATTTAGCAATGCACACATATACAAATTGTACACCAAATACCATCTAAAATGCACTGTTGTATAGAAGAATTCTGCCAGTGTTGTTTTTCGTTTTACGAAAAGGAATTCCTTGATTTTCACGATTTTACTGGGTCCTCCTTTTTTCATTAGTTGCAGTTTCATTTTCGCGATTGTATATATTATTTGGCATGAAATTTCACTTTTTTAAGACTGGGTTATGTCAAGGCCCCTATAGCAAAGAAATACCGTATGGTCTCCTATAAAATGTGATAAAGCTTTGGTTAATTATATATGTTGTTAATTATCAAGTGAAATGTTTTGCTAAATTAATGCATTTATTCTTTTTTTAATGTTACGTGAACAAAGTCACGGGTAACAGCTAGTAATATTATAAATTCGATTGTGTGCAAATGTTAGGCTGAAGCCAGCGTCAAAATGAAGCATTTAATGATCCTGTATTTTTGCATATAGGATGATTATAACCCTCATTTGAACATAGGCTGGTTTTTGTTTATTTTATTAAAATATTTTTCTTAATTCCAAATTTCGTTATTTTCATAGAGAATAATTGGATATTTTCCCATACAATTTAACCATTTTACTTTATCGTTGCTATGGCTTTGATCGTTGCCAAAAAATAACAAGAACGAAAGATTATGTAACACTTTCCAACGCTTCCAAAATAATTTTACAAATCATACCGTTTAATAAGCTAAAAGATAACATCTAAGTAATCCGAATACTTTTCATCAGCCCTGTATAGGATCTATAGATTTGTATATATACTACATAGGATGCTAAATTTTAGTTCAGTTAGGAAACGCGTAGCACAGTTTAAAATTCTCCGTCTGGAGTTAAATAATACGGAAATGTGTTCGCAAACTTGTGTGCTTCCCTGTATAGGATCTACAGAATTTATACACACCACGTAATAGACAAAAAGCGAGTTAAAATTAAAATCGCGTTCAGTAACTTAAAACGCACTTCCAGGAATTATTGTTAACAGACAGTAGAGAATTCTTTTGTGTGTCCCTGTAAATGAACGATGACTGCTATACACACAATATTCTGTAGTAAGCCTCTTGTAATGCACCTTATATAAATTTCAATGCGTTTAAAATAGGGAAACATTATTTAAATAAACCGCAGACGATTTTTCTCCATAGCCGTAATGTAACGGAATTCTTTTGACTGTCCCTGTAAAGTAACTATAAGTGCTATGCACACACTATTCCATATTAAGCTTCTTCTAATGCACCTTAGTGATATATATAAATTTCAATGCGTTTAAAATAGTGAAACATTATTTAAATAAACCTCAAGTCGATTTTCCCCATAGACCTCAATGTAATGGAATTCTTTTGAGTGTCCCTGTAAAAAAAGTATAAGTGCTACACACTTCCGCTGAAATAGGGAACATGCTATAGATAACGACTATAGCATATAAAAATTGCAGAGCAATCCGAGCATATTTGCGGGAGTTAGAGCACGGACAGACGGCCAGACGGAAGACGGCAGACGGCCAGACGGCAGACGACCAGACGGCCATACGGCCAGACAAACCGAAGTCATAAACACTTTTCAACTAGGTTGGAAAGTGTTAAAAACACGGAAAAATAAATTTTCCTCAACAATTAATTTTCAATTGAACGATTTTCACGTGAAAACTGAAAATTAAAAAGAATTCAAAAGAAGATGAATGTCCGTGATATTTGAAAAAAAAAAAATATATATATATGGAGTATTTGTTATTAAACATGAAGTATGAATATCGGTTACATTAAAAAGATCTTTTTCTGTCAAGAACTGCGTTATAATTAGAAGGAAAAATGAACAATAATTATATTATTAAAAATGGATTTCGCTTGGACCATGGAACTATGAAAAGGATTCTCCTTGGCTTGGACAAATATGACGTCATAAATAAAACATGTATTTTCAAATATTCGTAATAATACAAGGATCATGAATATCAATGTATAATGAAAGTAGATAGATAATGGACGTAATATTTCAGATAAAAAACTGAAATATTTTTTATCGATATTGATTAATAATTAGCTTGAATACCAGTTACATACAAATGTGAGTTTTCCGCTAAAATTTACATCCTGATTGCCAGAAAAAGAAAATTAACAAGAATTATGCCATTAAAAAGAGATTTCTCTGAGAAAAAAAGTGACGTCATACTTGAAATAAAACGGTAATTTTCAAATGTGTTTTAATAGGAGCGTGAATCAGTTCCTTAAATTAATAATACAAGGATAGGTAAGTTTAGAAAGTAGATAAGTTTCACGCCATATTTAAAACAATTTTTTTTTTTAAATCTACACCGATTATTAAGCATGAATATCAGTTACATACAGATGAGAGTTTTTTGACAAAACCACACCATGCTGATTATTAGGAAAAGAAAAATAAATATTATATTAAAATCTGACCGCCTGTTTGTATTTCGCAATTACTTCTTTCAAATTGTCGAACGCAACGCGATTTAATTAACATTGATTACGCGATTTAATTATCATTGATCCGAGGATGTCATAAACTTTCAGAATTAAAAAAAATAATAATTTAAATTGAGATTTTTAAATTTTAACGTAGTTTCTCTAAAAATGGCAACTAAATTATTCCAATTTTGTGGATAAAAAAGAAGAAATAAAACGGATTAATATATTTTTTCTCATTAAAACTGAAAAAAAGAATTTATTTTCAATTTGAATAGATGGTGAAAAAAAAAAAAAAATCTTGATTACAGTAAAATTTTTGAAAAATAAAAAGTATTTTCACATATTCAAACTTCATGAATCAATTTATTATGGAGAACAAAAATCGTCTGTGAACATATTTTCATTTAGAAATAAAGATTTTTTTTTTCAGTTACAGATTAAATCAAGGAGGCAAATGTAAGCTCCTTGCATTTAGGTCTACAATTATTGCTCCCTATTCACAAGAATTGAATTTAATGAAAAATAATAAACTATTTCTATTATCTTTGAAGGATGGCTATTAAAACGATTCACAAAGGCGTTAAAAGTAAACTGGTTTACCAGGTAAACTTGACATATGTTTTTACACAATTAGCCGATTTCCACGATTTTATTTGGCCCGCCTTTTTTCATTGGTTGCAGTTTCTTTTTCGTGATTATTTGTCACAAAATTTCACTTTTTTAAAACTTAGTTATGTCAAGGCCTCTATAACATAGAAATACTGTATTGTCTCCTATGAAATGTGATAAAGAGTTAGTTAATTATTTACGTTTCTAATTATCGGGAATGAAATATTTTGCTTAATTAATGCATTTATTCTTCCTTTAATGATACGTGAACGAAGCCACGGGTAACAGCTAGTATATAATAAATTACGGAAATACATGTACTTCGTAGTCCTGTTCGCCAATGGTGACTTACCATTAAAAATAATCAAATAAAGTAGAAAAAATCGCGAAACTTTAAGCATTAAATTTTAACTCTTTGACACAAGATTAAATGGAGCACATGTATTAATTAGGTAATTATTGTTGAATTCGCAGCTTTTATTTCATTGAGTGGCGCACTCATTACATTGTCTGTGTCTTTAAAGGTTAATACTATTTTTAGCGTTTGCATCTGTAGAAAACTCTTAATTTTTTTAGCTAGCTGATTTTTGAAAGATATGGTGATTTATTTCACCTTCCGTTTTTTTATATTTTAGAAATGTTTTTTCAATAGTTAAAGTCTTATAAAAAGAAGATTGACATTGGAAAACAAAATGCATTAATTAAAATAATATTATTTCATAAATCAGATTTTTTTTAAATCAGAAAGATGTAACAGAAATTTAGGAAGACTGTATGATCGGAAATATGAGAAGCATATATATTTAAGTCCATTTCGAAATCGAACATATTTTATGAAAATACCATGAATCGCAAAAAATAAAAGGAGTTTTCTGTTAAACTCTTGAATAATCATTAGTATTTGTGGTTCCTTCATTTGCTAAAGTCCATATTATAAAATAAAAAGTAAATTTTATAGAAAAAAATAACCATTTTTCAATCGAATATACAATATTTATCATTGCGCAATTTCAAATACAGTATTTTTTTCTTTATTTTCAATGTTAACAATTAAAAAAATTTAAAACTTAAGGTGAAAAAAAATAATTACTGTCACTAGAACTTTTTTATCGTAATAATTTCAGTTAGGTTTATTTATATATTTAAAGGTAGCAGTGTTATGTTGTAATTGTATAAAGTTTAACTTTCAATATATATGCAATTAATAAAATTTCAATATTTATTAAATATGCGTAACATTTTTTCTACAAATATTTAGGCTTAAGATCCCAAATGCCATTTAAAATAATAAAATAAAACACTTTTTTTTCTTAGTTGCAGAATTCACACGTAAACATGCGTTTTCATGAAATAAACACTTTTTCTTCACAATCAGTTTTTCATCTGCGTTTACATATGGAAAAAAAATCTGCATGTAATTTCTATAGCCATTACCTGTCATTTTTATGTATTATTAATTTCTTCTTGTAAAATAGCAGATGCATTTTCAATTTTATCTTTGGCTTTGATGTCATACACTCACTCAGCGCGGTCAGTGTCACTCAGCGCGGGCTTGAAAATCGCGCCAACCAAAAAGTCGCCAAACATCGTTGCGTGAATTTGAAGCATCTATTCCTTATCTTTTTTATTTAATGTAGTATATATTTCTTCTTATCTATGATCAGTTTGAAATCTAGCGTTTATTTTTTCTAGTTGCAGATGGTAAGATTTGATGCCTTGCAATCTTTACAGTTATTTAAAAATCATACATTTTGCGGCTAAACCAGTTTCTGTTATTCCATCTCATGCTTCGTTACTAATTGTTAAACTTCAAATTCTAGATGTGAGCATGCAATGTGTAGAAATTCTGGTATTTGCTACTTTGACACTCATGAGTGATCATTAATATAAAAATGATCGGAGCTACTTTTTACATTTTATTTATTCTTACATAAAGTACTGCAATAAGATCGAACGAATAACATTAAAGGAAAATACTATTATAGATTTATAATTTTTCAGATACGGTCTCGCAATATTTGGTGTTCTTCTTTACACGTTGATGGAGTGTATAGTACCTGCGTTATGTTACCTGTCCGTCAAGTGAGACGGATATATAGTACAGGTCACTACACAGCAAATCACCGCACAGTGCAAAACCCTGGCCAAAAAGACAGAAATTAAAATTTGCTCAATAATTGTAAAAAACATATTTTATAATAGCTGACTAACTGGTGAGTCGATCTATGTCTTTTTCAGGAGCATGAGTCATATCCAGCAGCTCCTATTCTCAATTGAAGTGAAAGTTTTTCTGTGAGAAGACGTGCATTTTTGTTATGTTTCAGCTTTCTTATTGTGTTTAAATGTATACTTTTACATGTGTATTTAATTAGTTTCATTTTTCATTTAAAAAATAATTAAATTTGAAAACGTGATTTTTAAGCTATTTTAGATTTAATTTATTGAAATAAATTTATTGAAATATATTATCTAACAAATTCAAACATTTTTAAAGCTGTGTCGGGGTTTGTCGGACCATTTTTTAATTATAATCGCATTGGTTAAACTTTTTAATGCAAAATTTAAAACAAAAATGTTCCGCGTATTGTTGTCATTTTTAGATATCAATGTTTTTTGGTGGACTTATTTTAAAAACACTCAAAAACCAGCATCTCTATACTATAGAAACTCAACTTTGCTAAATACTAAATGCAAGTCATATATATATATAATATACATTGGTTTATATAAATAACTAAATTTTATGTATACAGAAATTAACTACATTTAATTAAACATTACTTGTAAAAACAACAAACCTATCAACAATTATTTTCATCTTATAAACTGTAAACAAGTAAGTAAATTTTGTATTATACAGGGTGTAATATGTTATCTATCGCCAACCTTTAATTTCTGAACAGTTGGTTAATTTCTGAACCGCAGACATATAGTTCCAATTATAAAAACGTTATTTAGTAAAAGTTTACACATATCATAATAGATGTAACACAAAAAGTTTGACTTCTGTACTACAAAAAATGACAGAATTATTAAATTTCAAATTTTGAGATTTTTGCACATGATTTTGTCTTCTATTGAGGGATCAGTTAAACAATGAATTAAAGTAATTCGAGTTCGAAATCAGGGTGAAATGTCCTTTTTACGGCGAAACAAACTTTAGCCGGCTTCGCCAAATCGGGGTATCACCAAATAGGGTTATCTCATCTAAAAATTTTATCTGACTTTTACGAGTCGTATACAAAGCGAAGATTGAAATATTGAAATTAAACAGAAGAATAAATATCAATTTATCATCATATCAGAAAACAGTCTACTGTAAAAAATGGGTGTATCAAACGCTGGAATCTACTAAAGATACTGTTCAAAGTGTTCTCCATTGCTGGTAATGCACAATTGAATGCGTCACAGTACTGAGTCCTGGATACGTTGGAGGATAGCAGGTGTAACTATGCGACAAGAAAAGTTGATGCGCTGCTTCAGATAAAACAGAGAAGTATGCTCAGTTACACAGACCCATGCCTTGATGTAACCCCAGAGGTAGAAGTCCATCGGAGTCAAGTCCGGCGAACGCGGTAGCTGCTGTACTAGACCAAATTCGGTGGACGCACAGACGTTTGATGCTTTATACGTAGGGGTAAAGCGGGGGCACCTTTGTTGGTGTCTCTATTGGGCCCAGGGCAAAGCAATTCCGTGGAAGAGAACTCTGCCTAGTTGTGGGTCTCTGGTTGCTCTTGTGGGCTGCAGAACCGCCCGTAGAGAGGATGGCACGGTTCGAATCTCCGGGACCGAACCTGCGGAAATACCTTGGCGCGTAATGGGGCGCTGCGCGCCGTGACTGAGTGGGACGACCTCGTTTCGACCGGCTCATCAGAGGAAAGCCCTTTGCGATGACCTGCATAGGTTGAAAGCAGTACGAGTTAGTTTTTTTATACGTAGGGGCCCCATTATGTTGAAACCATACCCGGCATGCATCTCTTCATACCAGTCTTCATACCATGTTTTGTAACAGGTGCAGTTAACGATTGCCCGTTAAGTTCCCATCGTAGGAGATGTGTCCAACAATCTGGATTCCTATATACCGCACCATCTGTTCCTTGATCAGCGTACCTGGTGGATGCTGTGCGAGAGATGTGGGGTTTTTCCAGAGACCAGTAATGCACATTGTGCAAGTTTACAATGCCACCACGTTTAAACGCTGACTCGTCTGTCCACAGAATGTCACAAAGAAGCGACAGATTTTCCTCTGAGGTGTTGAGCATGAAATTACAAAAATCAAATCGTCGTGCGTAATCAATAGTATGGATGCACACCATGTTATGTAACAAATTCCAGGCATGCTGACGCGTGTATCCATATGTCTCAATTATTTCCGCCCTGCTCAGTTGTGGTTTTAAAAAGGCGAATGCCAGCACCTCCTCCGTTGTACTCGAACATTACACCTTGCCTGTCTACTTGTTCTGGGTCGTAGTACAACAGAGCCGGTCTCTCTAAGAAGGTGCAATGCATCAGTTATAGTTTCATGCGTTTGGTGTCGATCCATAGGAAAACACTTTCACCATCATTAAGTATCATTACGGCATATTTTGTGCATGAGTAGCCTGAAACGCAATCTCAGCGCTGACGAGCATAACCACTCCTAGATGGCTCGTGGTTTATCCCGAACGTTCTATTTTGATTTGCATAATCCCGATTTTCATGCTCGTTATAGATCAGCTGGTCGTTTGCATTTCGCTGCCATGTATTTAGTTCATAGTGAGTGTGTTTTATTTTCCGGGTGTCGATTTTACATACTTTAACTTTTGAATGTTGTTCGACCCCTAAAAGTTAGTTGAAATTTTTAGATAAACTAAACCTCTTTGCTGATACCCAGATTTGGTGATACCGGCTAGTTGGTTTTTCGTAAAAAGGATATTGCATCCTGATTTTGATCTCGAATATATTTAATTAATTTTTAACTGATCCCTCAATGAAAGACAAAATCATGTGCAAAAATCTCAAACTTTGAAATTTAATAACTGTGTCAATTTTTGTAGTACAGAAATCAAACTTTTTGTGTTCGATCTGTTATGATACGTGTAAACTTTTACTAAATATAACAATAGGGATTGGGTGACGGTACAAAAAGTTAGATTTCGTAATTTTTATAAAATTGATTTTTTATTTTAAACAATGAAACGTTTTTGTAATTGGAATTATATGTCTACGACCAACGGTTGACAATTTAAAGGTCGGCGATAGATAACACATTGCACCCTGTATATTTATTTTTTAAGTAAATGCATACACTTATGTATATATAACATTAATTAAGTGTATTTACTAATAGTAAGTCAACAACAATTGTTTTAACTTTAAAACACATGAAAAGTAATTTTGGCCATGATTTTGCATCAAATACTCCATTTTGCGCCCATGGGCTCGTTGGATTATATGTTGATAAAGCTTTCGAACCTGCCTTTGCGACCACTGTTAGCTATTTTTTACCCTTTTAAATCAAAGTCTATTTGATTCTCTTATTTTACTTAATTTTCTTTTCTTTTTCTTTTCTTTTATTGCGGTGTTTTGATGGTAAAAAAGAAGAAAACCTATTTTCTTATTTTTGATTAAAATTTGAAAAAAGAGGAACTTGCGCCAAGGGGGAAGAACTTGTAAATTTAGTAAGTTTAATGAAGGTGTTAATAGCATTAGATATTGATTCGTCTGTGTGATTATTCGGAATTACTTGTGTATATTTACTAAATAAACTACATTACAAGAATGTTTAAAAAAAATTATCAAAATAATAGTTATTCAAGGTTGCATATTTTATATGAAAAAAAAAAAAAGATTAAATTGAATAGAATCATAAAGATATTTATTACATCCAAATAGAAGGTAACTTTTTCAATTATTTCTTTTTTAAATAAATTTAAATTTAATTATAATAATCTTATATATTTTTGCATATGAAAACTTTTCCTTATATGTATAAAACTATAAAGCTTATGCTGTACATTTCGTTTGAATATTTATATTATTAAATAGTTAAAACTGAATCCTAGGAAAATAAAATGTTTCATGAAAGTGTAAATTAATGATCTTATACTTGAAAATTTCAGAAAGAAGCATAACATGTATTATTATAACACATTTTTATACATCTTCTAACAAAGATAGAATTGTTTAGAAAATTGTTTAAATGCTTCAAAATATACTCGATTTTGTTTGAAAAATCTTTAAAAAAAATTATAATTTAACGCGTAACACACTTAACTGATTGAAGTTTGCAGATCAAGTAAATATTTCAAGACATTTTTGCAAAGAGGTATTATAAGTTAAAATTTCTGAGAATTTAAAGTATTGCTTAAATTTAATTTTAAAGCAGTTTGCGTACCTTGCTTCCTTTGTTGTAATCAATTATTCAAGAACTTTTAGATGAAACACTATATAATTATTTCCCTAAGGACGCCTTAGTAGGAACTCTATTTTATAAATTCGTATACGTTTATTTTAACTTTACCTATGCAGCGTTAGAAATAAATTTATTTCCTTTATAAAATGTATTTTTAATAACATTGCTTCATTTTTTTTTCCCTGTAAAAGAAAATGTTTCATAAAGGCTAAATGGCTTTAAAATTCCAATATTTATTAAGGATAATAATACAAGAATAATACAAGTATGGAATGAACGACATGTTCATACGGTAACTCATAAATTATGTGTACGGAAAATTTAGAAATTGTTTACAACTTCACCAGTACATATAGCTATGCGGTATCAACTGCTAATATTGCTAAAATTAGTGTTAAATCACAAACCGATTCCTAGATTTTCCACGGCTCCCATAATAAAAAGTAAATACTAGGGGATCTTTGATACATCTCTTCATGTTAGTTTCAACATTCTTATAGTTAGAACAGCATACCTCTTTAAATTGAGTGTAATTTATATATATATATATTACTTGATAATTCCAATTACATAGGTATAATTTAAAGAAAAGTATAGTTTTTTTGTTAAATACGAAATATAGGAGAATAAAAAAAATCACGATCACGATCACGGTATATAATTCAAAGACAAAAGAAAATTTCAGGATGGGAGATCAATAAGATTTAAATAAATGTTTATTAAAAAATAATAGTATAAATACAGATCACAATCACTAACGTCATAATTTATCATCATAACCAGTTCGTAAATAATATTTAGCTTCATGCACTATAACAAGTTACTAATTCAAGTTCCAATAATATTTCCAATAGGAGTGTATTGAAGAGAAACAAAATTCATGACCAAACTTCACGAGTAAGAGGTAGGTGTGACATATACTCAAACATACAAAATGTACAAGCTTACTTGATATAAAAAAATCGTCATTCAAAATCACAGTACTATTAAATTAATATAAATTTGTTAACTTCTCCGTTCAATGCCACAATAATACATTTTCCTTTATGTTCAAGAAGCACTTTCATTCTGTCACAAAACTGAAACTAAAAAAAACTAGTCGTTGGGGGCCAAAGTAATACTTACCCATCATGGATTTGCATAATGTAAAATATTAAAATAAAAGATGCGTAAACTACTTATAAAAGGCATTGCAATTCGAATAAAATCGTAGCTTGATGGCGTCATAAATTTTAAAGGCTCGATTACTGAATTGCTTAAAAGAATCATTCTTATAACTCCAAAAATGGTAATCATATTTACTAAGAACGTATTGCATCTGATTAAGCGTCTCATTTCCAATTAAAATATATTTTTGAATTGAAATTTGGATGAAATTCACGGTCATGAAAAATCGAAGAGTGTGGCAAATAGGATTACAGATATCTCGACAACAAATTTTCCGATCGACTTCATGCTTTATGCAAAATTTATGTTTGTTTTATTGTCTTTTATATTCACTCCTTAAAATAAACAATTTCGAAATTTTTTATAAACCTTTTATCAGAACGAATATTTCGAGAGTCCGAAAAAAATAGTTCCGGTTAATCGAGGTTAAGGAAATTCAATAAGCTTCTTCCCATTATTACATACTAAGTACATACCAAAATTCAAGTCTCTATCTCAATTTTTTCGGGAGATAGAGCGTTTACAGACACACAGACGGACGGCAATTTTTTGTTTCTAAAAATATGTTTTTCGGAATCTCCAGTGTCTGTAACGTGTAAATCCGTCAACATTTTTTTTTTCAATTTTCAAAACGATTACAAGACTTACCCTATACTACGTATGATGGGTAAGTGACAATAGATCGGGACGCCAACAGTCAGTCACGGCAAAACCCGCGTCTAGTAAACATGTCATTACACTAAAACAGGGTACCTTAACAATCAATACAACTAATTAACAATTCATTAGACAGCTGAAATAAAGTTGATTCTTTCACGTAGCAATCCTGAAAATTTTCGATTTTTTTTCTTCATTATTATTAGGTTTCTGTGAATTTCTTACATGCTCCCTCTTTCCAATTGCTTGGTTGCAAATGTTACAAAGGGCAGTATTTGAAATGCGCCAACCGCCCTTTTTTCTTGCTTTCTTTCACGGCCTCGAGGCATTCTTTTGAATTTTCTTGAGTGGGTGTCTCCCTAAAAATTGAAATTCTGCCTAGCAAAATTGATAAATTTGCTACGATTTGGCAGAAAGTTGAAATATAGAAATATTATCTCTGAGAGAGAAACGTTTTTGATAAAGGATTTCTTTCCTATTGATGTACACAAGACTTATCTTATCTTTTAAGCATAATATGTATTATATGTGATGCCTTAAATAATTTTGTTATTAACTTAACATAAATTGATTTCTACACGTTTCTAATATGCGCATACAAAATTGCAGGTACAGTTTTTGCATTATTAGAGTTTTAACTTAGCTTTAAAGTTATGCTTATAAAATCATCTACATGGCACTTTGCGACAACATATATTAAAAATATTGGTTTTAAAATGAAAAATAATAATTAGGAAGAGCTATTACCGCATCCGCATTTTTTTATAATAACTCCGAATAGCACCTTTGTTAGCTTTTGTGTCAACAATTGCATGTAGAGCGATACATAACTACCAAAAAGTAACAGTTGTTTTCTAAAAGTAACTTTACAATAATTTGATCATTTATAAACTTCAATTTATATGGTATAAAATATTGTAATTTATGAAATGCAATTTAATGCAGTATATGGGATGTATATTTCTTAATTTATAAGTATCTATGGGTTTTAAGAGCGTTAATAAGTTTTATGTAATCCAGCTAATTAGCCTATGATTTTCGATGAAAACAGCAATTTGTGAGAAATCCATTATGGAGCTCTCATTTTCAGAAAATAAATAACATATAGTACAGTTTATCATCAATAACTTCGAGAATTTAAAATTTATTTGTCCGATCGTTTTATATACATTTTCCTAATATACAGCCAAACTTGCTTAAATCGAGCACGAGTAAAACGAGTGCACGTTTAAAAAAAGCAATTTGCACGTTAAGAATGGTCCATCATTTAAAATAAATTAAGATTTTTGCGCTTTTTACGAGCTGCACAAAAGCAGGATCACCAAAAAATATAAGAAAAACATATTTTCATTTTAATGTGATTTTCGGGAAAAAAAAACTTGGGGTAGAATTAGGAAAGAAATCCTTTTCTTATCAAAAACTTTTTTCTCTCAGAACTAATATTTATATGTTTCAACTTTCTGCCAAACTGTAGCAAATTTATCCATATATTATTGCCAGGCACAATTTCAATATTCAGAGAGACTGCCACACAAGAAAATTCAAAAGAATGCATCGAGGCCAAGAAAGAAAGCAAGAAAGAAGGGCGGTGGGCGCGTTTTAAATATTACACTTTGTAACATATGCAACCGAGCAATTGCAAAGAAGGAGCATGGGAGTAAATCTTTATTAATTTATTTATATAAATCTGCAACCTGGGTCATAATAACCAACCTTTTATTTTCTCTTATTGTGCTTTTCTAATTAAAAAGATATAGGAAATCAATATCTCAAAAATTGTAGTAACTAAAGCAACGTTACCTTAGTTTTTCCTAGAAAAATGGAAGTGATCCGTTGTGATACAGTACGTCGCTCATGTCCTTTTAAATTAGTAGTTCTTTAGAGGCTTGACTCCACTATTGGGATTTTGTCTAAAGAAATGACACGTTTAAACAAATTGACACTCACAAAAGTAAGACTTATTTAAAGGTAAGACATACTACTTTATGTTAAATTTATAATATGTAATTAATTTAAATATTTAAATAATTAGATCAGTGACGGGTAGTAATTAGTTATATAACGTTATTTATTAAACGCATGTTTTTTTTTTTTTTTTTTTTTTTTTTGTATTCATGATTATTACAAGTACCGTTTATTACCAGGGCTGTAATAATTCCCTTTCTTTTCGTATTAACCGAGATGGACTGTATATGACTACTAAAGAAAATTTTTTTATCATTAGCACATTTCATAAAAATACTCATAGTTTACCATATATTCAATTTATTCATTTTATAATTCAGTATAATATTTCTTACGCTTTTTAAAGTTTTCAGAAAGTGGTGTTAAATTTGGTTAAAACCTCATGTATGTAAAAAAAAAAAAAAAAAAAGTGGAATGTTTAAATTAAATATATATATATATATATTTGTGAGCAACCGTGATATTGATACACAAATGAATACCGGCATTGTACAGGGCTATATAATTATTGATTACAGCTACAGATCATTTCGAGCTTTTTGTGAAACAGGATCATTGCAAAAAATATTTTTATTGAAATTTTGCTTGATCCCCTATCTGCTCTCGTAACTAAATCTTTCCTAAAAATTATGAGGTGAAACAATTTCTTTATTTCCCAGAAGTTTAAAAATAATTCGTCAAGAATTTCTCAAGATTTTAGATAAATTCTAAAATCGAAAGTCCCGGATACTTTTGACTGGATAGCGTATGTGGCATAGTCAGGAAAACATTTAGTGTAACGTAATTTAAGGTTTTGGTTATTTTAAAAAGGCAAAAATTAGGCAAATAAATAAATATCTTTATCTTAAAAATTGTTCTACTTACTTTTTCTAAAACATTTTAAAGAAATATGTAATTTTTTGTTTTTTTTTTAATTGGCATTTACATGGCACTTAGAAAATAAATATATCAGAATTTTAATTGCATGAAATTTTTAGATTGCTAACTAGGCGTGCAACTAACAGAGTGGACACATTTTCATTCTGTTGGTTTTACGCCTAGTTAGCAGTGTAAAAATTTTGTGCAATTAAAATTTATTATTTTGTTGCGTTATTATAAGTATTGAGATTTTAATTTAATTTATTTAAATTATAATTTTGAAGTGCTTAAATCTACAAACACAATTAAATAAAACTATCGTAACTTATACTTAACTCTGCATTAGTGAGGAAAAGTTTGAAGATTTAACAGGCAAGACAAAAGTGAGGATTGTATTGCTTACCACATTACATTGAATTCTATAAAATACTATTTTCTTTATAAAATAAGACGTACTTTAATAAATGATAATTCTTATTAATTCAGCTCTCGCATATTAAAAATATTGAATGTAATGCTGCAAAAAACAATTCGTGCGTTATTGATGACATTTTAGCCGGTTTAACTGCCTAACATTTATATTCCTTCAGTGGAAATTCCCTTAAAAATATTAATTTATATTAAATTTTAAGACGTATATTCTAAATAAAGTCTCTTTGTATGATACTATGATAAAGAGGATAATAAATCTTGTACTTGTTTCTCTTCATCTATGTAACGTAATATTATTTTGGTTTCCCATGGTTATGTATACTTCTTTATCTATTGCATTTTCCTGTACTATTAACTTTTATTACCTAAAATGATTTTTGATTGTAAATTTAATATTCAAAATATCTCATTTCATAGAATAACGGAAGTATATTCTGCTTATAAATATTAATATTGTGAAACCAAATATGACCAAATAACAGAATATTATATGACAGTTGCACGAATATTGAATAAATCAGAATATACGTTGCATTATTTAATAATATTTGTGATGCATATGTAAGAATTAGAAAGATTTTATTTGCATGCAAAAATGGAAATGTTAAACAATTCTTTTACAAAGCAATAAAATTTAATTTTTTATGTTCCATAACAAATGTTATTAGGATTACATTTTGCGAAAAAATATTATATTTTTTGGTTATGTAAAAAAGTTATTGCTAAAAGCAGTTTACAAAATCTTTCTTTAAATAGCTCAAGAAGACTTATATGCAAAATTATATGCAAATTATTGCAATAGCATTAGCTAAGTGGAAGCTTTTTTAATTGTAAACATGACATACCTGTAACATGATCTTCACATTTGTGAACTGTTAAAATTTAAATTGATTATAATAGTCAAAATATGCATATGTGGTATATTATGATCCCAATATAATTCCTGTTTTCGATCCTATACATTAGATCTCTGTAACGTAAAATTTAATCTGCCTGATCAAAATACGTAAATCAGAAGGAAACTTCCACCAGAAAAAATAACGCCATGTTTAAAAGAAAAAAAAAAGTTTTTGCATTCATAAAACGCAAACATTTTAAAACGATTGTGTTAACTGCTGACCTAATCTTGGATTGTCAAAATGGATCGGTAATAAAAGACATCATTCTCAAAAAAAAAAAAAAAAAAAAAAAAACATTTTCAACCATGGAAAAATATATACTTTATGATTATGTCCATATGACGTGATACTGGTTGGACTTCAAATAAAATGACTAAACCCTATACCATTTATTGAATGATCTTTTTTTAAATAACATACTTTTTAACTAAATCAGAAAAAGTTAAATTTATAATGTAGACTATAAGTAAATTATTTGATTAGTTTAAAATAATATAATTAGGTTTACTGTGACGGGTATCTATGATTCAGGTATTAAAAATGTATGTGCTTAAAAATATGTTTTACGGGGTTGACGAGTATCAGGGAGCATGGATCAATGCCTCCTAAAAAGTTATTTAATTCTCATTTTGATTTTCATGCAAACTAGAGGAAGTAAATTTGCTTTTAAAAAAGTGTTTCTGTAAGATTTGTAAAATTTATTTTCCTTTTATTTCTTTTTAAAATATGTATATGCGCAAATATTTTTTATAATTTCAAATTTAGATCACAGAATTTAGAACTAATGTTCTCTAAATATATATTTTGTGTTAGAAATTTCAATATTTTTATCGACATTTTAATAGAAAGATTTCATAAAATTTAAATTGTTGAATAACAGTCATTTTTTATACATATTCAAAGCAAAAGCTTTTTTCAGAACCGATGAAGATAACGATAGCATGATGAATATCTAATTCATGACAATATAGGATGGATGCCAATATTCAGAGGATTACAATACGGGGAAATCCCATAATGCTATAAAATAATTCTCTACATTTAAATCATCGCACGCCCTAGCTTTATTGTAATTCGATACTTGTGAGATTTATTGACAACAGGTTACAGATGACACTTTTAAATTTAATTGAAAGTAAAATAGAAATTTCATCTGCTTTCTATTATTATTTGAAAAAAAAAAAAAAGAATTTCATACGGTGTTCAGTCTGGAAAATACCAAACAAATTTCAACTCTCCAAATCCCAACTATCCAAAGCGTTTAAATGATTTTTTTTCAATGGTACTTATAGTATATTTCATCTTTTGAAAAGTGTTACTCTGAATACGGCAAAGCGTCAGAGACAAAATCCGATTGCTTAAAACTTATATAAAAATTGGAAGGTATGTTATAAATAAACTGTTTGGACCGAAAGAAATTTTGGATATTGGCCTATATTGTAGAGAGTAACATAAAAGTTTATTTAAAGTAGTTTTGCGAAACATTATAAAAATAGTTTTGAAGTAATAATATGGAAATTTTATGAAACATTTTAAAATACTCTAATAAACTCAAAATTGTATATTATTTATTCTTATGTTATCTATCTTAATTTCTGTATCACACGCTTGCGCTATCTTCACGTATCACGAGCGTAACAAACACCTTGTAAAAATCCTAAATAGAACCTTAATGTTAAATGCAATTGAGGAAGCATATTTTAGAAGAAAGTTTATCAATATATGTATTATACTTCACGCGTTACATTTAAAATTCGGAGAAACTTAAAATGCCACTGCACTGCATACTTTATGTAAGGTAATACTTGCTTATATCTAACCTTATACACACACGCGCGCGCACACATTGAAATACCGAAACTAAAACATTTCCTTTCACTTTCAAAATTTCAATTTTTTTTTATCATTGTCTGATGTCTGGGTTTAATTGATGCTCATTTCAGTTCACAATTTGGCATATGTTTTGAGGTAAAGGTGTAAAAATACATATCGTGGAAGCTAAAATAAAGGATACTGTTACAAATTAAAGACTACAAGATAAAATTTATTGCAATTGTCTTATTACGGCAGTAAAAATTAGAATTTTTGTGAAATAATTATGAAAATCTTTACATTGATTAAAAATACTATACAGGGACAGAGAAAACCCAACTAAAACACCGAAAGGAAAGTTTTTGGCTTTATTGATCCGATGGTAAACAAAACAGCAGCACAGCAAAAACGACGTGTCTAAAACACCAAAAAGAATTTGAAGGAAAATGACTTCCCTCCTATCGCACGACCCGAACCTAGCCCATAGTGCGCCGCAAACCGCACAATCGCAATCCGAAGTCCCCAAGCCCGGTATGCGATAAGCATTAAGATAAATATATTAACACTAGGTGATCCGGGCATTGTATCATTCAACATAGAGGGAGCTTTTGATAGCATTGACTGGCACATTATTTCAGATATCATTGATAGACCTACCCCTATTTAAAATGTCTTTTAAAAAACTATATTTCTAATCGCTTTATAGTTGTTAATCGATTTAAATTTATAAAATGGTTTCAAGCATACAAAGGATGTCTTCAGGGTGCTTACGCTGACGATTTTATTATTATAACAACGGGGAATACCAGAAAAGAACTCGAAGAAACAGCAAATTCAAACATCACAATCTTTTCTGATCTATGCAATTCTCTAAATGTACAAATCTCAGCTCAAAAAACTAAAGCAATGTTATTTGGTAGATATCTTCTGACTCGCAGGAAACCTATATTCAAATTGCAAAACATTACAATAAATATTACGAAGAACTTAACTTATTTAGGTTTAGTATTGGATTCTAAATTTAAATGGCTAGACCATCTAACTTATGTGAAATCTAAAATTTCAAGCTTCATACTTGGTTTCAAAAAAATTAATTTTTTTAATCACGGAATCAACCCGGATATTTTGAAAATATGGTATAAAACGGTAGTTTTTAAACAGATTACTTATGGATATGAGGTTTGGTTTCCTGATTTAAATTGCCACGGAACACGGAGATTGAAATCAATACAGAGAACTGCTCTATTAAATTTAATAAAAGTACACCGGAGTATTTCCACTGACGCATTATGCGTTCTAACTGGCATTCCTCCAATAGATATTACGTTGAATAATGACTATAATTGCTACCAAGTAAAAGTAGGACGAAGAATCTTGAATAATAAAGGTCAAATATATAAATTAACCAATCTAATGCTAAAACAGAAAACTTACAATTTCCCAAATTACAATCAAATAAAGAATTTGGACATACTTGATGAAATTTACACAACAAAGTTAAATAACTATGACTTAAAAATCTACACAGATGGCTCCCTCATGGAGCAAGGTACTGCATAAGCGTTTACAGTAAACTACAAGAATACATATATTTACGATTATGTAATTGACTACATAACCAGAACTCAATTTATCAAGCAGAATTGAATGCCATTTTACACTCAATAAACTGGTTCGCATCTTCACAATATAAAAATCTCTTTATCTTAACAGATAGCCGCTCATGACTA
The DNA here is from genome assembly GCA_963931845.1 of Maratus michaelseni. NCBI lineage: Eukaryota > Metazoa > Arthropoda > Arachnida > Araneae > Salticidae > Maratus > Maratus michaelseni. The sequence continues at coordinate 197,943,653 of OZ007593.1, read as the reverse complement.
GAAGCCCTCAAAATAGTGTTTCCACGAAAATATTTAATAACTAAAATTTATATCATTTTATTGTCAATTCCCAAAAAACAAGTAACAGTTGCATGGACCAAATCGCACGCTGGAACAGAGGGTAATAAACGAGCAGATTTACTGGCAAAAGGTGCTATCACAAATGATCGTTACAACGAGAAGGAAAGTCTCTTATTCCCATTTTCAAAAGTCAAATTATTTTTTAGACTAAAAATAGTCACAGATTGGCAGAAGGATTGGTCATATTCATTAAAAGGCCGAGATACTTATGAAATTTTAGGAGAAGTGGGTCTGAACTTTATTTGCAAAAAACCAGACATAGCTTACTACATTAGTGGACACGGTAGCTTTCCATCATTTTTAAATAAAATAGGAAAACGCTTCTATACCCAACATGTATATGCCAAAAAAGCTCAGGAACTGTTCTACATTACATATATGGTAATTACTCCTCTAATAAGATATACTTTCAATTTCAATAAAAATGTCGCAGTGAGACAAAATCTGAATATAACTCTGTTTGATCCTTTACACTATGATAAACTAAAAGAAAATTACAACATTCTGAATAAACATTTCTTCTTTATTAAAAAGAATCTATGATCCTTTTTCCTACATTTATAAAGTACCATTTAATAGAATATATTTTGTTTTTGTAATTTTATATTATAGTTCACATACTGTTCACATTTTTGTACTCATACTGTTCCTATTTCAGCTTACAGCTTAAACCATGCAAAATTATTGGTTGTGCTATGATTAAGTAGTCTTTTTATAAAATTTCTAATTACTTTCTTTTATACTTTTTTCTTATATATATATATATTTTAAATAATATTAAGAAATGTTGTGATCTCAACCAGTATTGTAAAAACTATCTTTTTACTAATTTTACTTTAATCTGTAATATAATATTGAACAGCTGTAATCTAAAATATGAATTTTCAATAAACATTTCTCCTCGTGGAGGAAAGTTCCTATGCTTAACGGATGGATCTTCACGAGAGGATGATTTCGATTTCGTCGTTGCCCAGAATAAGCAGTAACTTTTTTTTTGCAGTTTAAAAAAAAATATAGTCATTTTCGGCGCGCATTATATTCTACAGAAACCTCTTTCCGATCGAAACGTGCTTACGGCATTGTATATATATTGTCGATGCCTACGACATTGCATAGCAGGAGCGCTACGCACGCACTGCAATATTGTTTAGTTTCAATTTCCACCGCTAGGGGGTGTTAAATCATCTTAGTTATATATAGCTTAATTAGTTCATGTTAAGTTTAATGAACGAATTCAAGTTTAAAAAGATTCCAAACATTTTTTAGAACACTTTGATCGAAATATAGAAATGTCCTAGGTCGACCAATTTCAACCACAATAGCTCCTACACTCCCACAGCTACCGACATGAAACCAGATTGTGCACGATTAGAGACCTGAGGCTACTATCACACACAAACAACAGTGGCCTGCGCTGGGATGTTCTGGCTGCAAAGTGAAATTTAGGGACACACACGATAATATATATATATATTTTTTTTTTTCGACAGATTCCAAAGTCAGATTGCTGTGTACTTATTCCACACCAGGCATAGTAAATTTCAAATGTAATACAAAAATTTGCGTCATTTACAAAGTTGCATTTGGAGAACAGAGTAATTTCTGAAAAATTGAATAACACTAATAAAAAACGACCATACCTGATGAACTAAAATTAATCAAAATTCATATTAATTAAAAAAAAAATATTTAAACTTTTATAGTTCTCGTATAGTAAAGTGTAATTAGTTTGGTTAAAGAGAGTTTTATATAGATTTCACTTAACATTTTCATAACGATGAAACCTAAAATGGTGTTTTAAGCACACAAGTTCATTATATATACCACTGTAATTTCTGAAATTTTATACTTTTCTATTACCTCCCTTGGAAAACGTAAAAGCGGTTATTTTAATGTATGTTCAACTCTATTAATGCTTATTAAATGTTAGAAGTAAATATATTGTCCGTTTATATGTATATTATGCGTATTTCGGGATGCAAATATTTCCTCCGTTCATTTTAACAGAGTAAAAGTTCTCCACATGTAAATGGTTGAGAATTATTTTTATAAATATTAGGTTTATAAAATTGGCTGTATATTTTAAGCATGATAATAGAAATATTTCCCATGTAATCTAAAATATATTTTATTAATAGTTGTATTAAAAATATTTTATTTTATTTTATTTTAATGGCTCTTTAAAGTACCGTAAGGGAATAAAGGGATAAACTTTTTTAATCTATTCATTCATCGCATATGTTGTTACAGAAATTCCTTATTGATTTATTTTGTACTCTGCATTTTGTATTCTACTTTGCTTTATGGCAAATCACGCTTACCACATAAAATTTCTTGCTTTAGCATAAATATTTCTAACCAAAATATATCTCATTACTCAAAAACTTAGACAAATAAAAAAATATATTAGTTATTGAAGAAATTTCAAAACTGTAAACTATAAAATTAAACAACAATGTTGTTTAATTTTGCTTTAAAACGTTAATCGGATTTTTATAATAAATCACAGTTCTGAAAATAGGAATTAAGAAGGGAACAAATACTGCGCAATATCCTAAAACAATTTTCCAGAATAGACTAAACCTTTTTCAAAATTAAGAAGAAAGCAACTGCCAAGAAAAATTTAATACGATCCAAAAAATCAAATTGCTGATTTTGTGTCTTAGAATGCAATATAAGTATGGTCATGCTGGATAAAACAGTATATTATTTTGAAAATAGCCGTTAAGCACATAATGTTTCACAAGTTTAGGTAAGACTAAATAGAAGAGTTTATATTTAAATTGAAAGTTCCATTTTTTTTAATTTTAAGGGATTAAGAGTGATTAAAATGTTTGATTAGAAGAGAGTGATTGAAAAGTGAGAGTGATTAAAATAATTAAGAAAATGATATTACAAAAAAAATTAAAAATATAAATTTTATTTTACACGAGTCAGCAATATCATGTGAAAATGACATGTGTTTTTGCAGTATGAATGCAACCCAGCTTTTAATAAATGCTTAAATGAAAATGATATTTTATAAGGCAGATATAGAGATAGACTGCACAGTATTTCTATCCATTGTTTATTCTTAACATAAAACACGAAGAATTGATTATATTATTAAGTGTGTTGATATTTAATGAATTTATATTAATTATACTAGCTATTACTAAAACGGTGGAAGTAAGGGAACGCAAATCGAATAGTGCTACTTGGAATTTCATTTAAAATAACAAGATTTTTGTTTGTGGCGCTAAAAATTCAGGATTTTGTTTGTTTTTCTTAGATATATTTTATTACTTGAATATATTCGTAATGCATAAATATATGAATATATGTATATATGTATGTTTTGCAGTGTATAAGATTACTAATATTTATAAACAAAACTTTGCACATAAAATAAAACTTGTCCGATGTGCCGATCCCAAAACTTCATTCTATCTCATACAAGTTAATACTTGAAAAATCTTATTTTTTTTAAATCACACTTCAACTTTTTTGTCAATAAATAGTTGGTGGGGGGGGGGGGTGAGAAAAAAAATCATATTGAAGTATAATCAACGGGTAGTATATATAAAAAAACAATGAAAAAAAATTCTTATTGCTAATATGCAAATTAAACCTAGATTGGACAATTGGGTGAATTTTAATTCAGTATGATTTTTTTTCAAGAGCAACCGGTCCCGTCCCGAAAATTAAACAAAATTTTCATTATAAAATTTTAATAAAAATTTTAATAAAATTTTAATAAATATTTACATTATTACATCGCCACCTCCAGGCCGATTTTTTATCCAAAATATTGTACAAACCTCGGCCTATTACATTACACCTAAATATAAAATTTCGTCGAAAACATATCATAAATTGTTCGCTTAAAGTACAAAAAACTAGAAAATCGCTATCACAGCGTGCTTTTCTGATGATATATCCCCATTTCCCCCCTAGGACCTGCACCCATATTCAAAATATATATATGAATTTTAGTTTAGTTATTTCCTTAACTTCATGCACTTTACGATTTTACAAAATAAAAATCGCTATTACAGCGCCCCCTTTCGCGGAAATATCCCCAATCCCAATTAAAACGTGATGCCATAGTCATTAACATACATATGAAGTTTGTTTCAACGTTATTAAAACTTCGCACATTTTCGATGATACAATAAGGAAAATTTCACAAAAATATTTACCACAGTGCCCAGTGAATATCCCCAATTTAAATTAGGAACTGCTGCCCCTAGCCCAAAATATATATATGAATTTTAAGTCATTTTCACTTTTAATTAATAATTTTAATTCAAAAATGTCCAAACCGGGAATCGAATCTGGACACTTGGAATATCGCTCCAATGCTCTACCTTTGAGTTGCGAGGACGAAACCAAATCTGGCATCTCTTACTTATGTATGTCGGTAAGGCTGCAATCGCAGCCCAACATTTAAATGTCATCATGAGCACACAAACGTCTTTGGCAAATATGATACGACAGATAAACTCCAGCGGACGACGACACATAGTTAATTGTAATTCATTTTTCAGCAGTGAATTACGCCTGTAATGATTGAATAATAAACAGTGTATTTTTATCCTGTTTTTCTAAGCGTGAACTAACGGAGTGAAAAATGTCCGTTTAGGCTTATAAAAGCAGGATAAAAATTCACTGGTCATTATTCAATGAATACAGACGTAATTCACTGCTGAAATATGAATTAAAATTAACTATGTGTTGTCTTATGCTGGGATTTATATGTCGTCTCATGTTTACCGCACATGTTTGTGTGTTCATGATGGCATTTCATATACGTCAGAGATGTCAGGCTGGGTATCATCCTCGTAGCTCAAATGTGGAGCATTGGAGCGCTATTTCAAGGGTCCAAGTTCGATTCCCAGATTGGACATTTTTCACTCTGTCGGTTTAGGCTTAGAAATGCAGGCGATAAAAATCCACTGGTTATTATTCATATATATGAAGTTTGGCTCAATTCTATGCATAACGTAATATACTTTCTGATGATACAGAGATATCACTCGCACATTTTTTAAATGCGTGTTTTTTGGAATATCTGAACCGAAAAACATGTAACTCATTCTAAAACTAGAAGTAGAAAAAAATTTCGATTACAATACTTCTATTACAGATAGCAGAAAGTATAAAAGTTCAAAAATATTATTTTTTTCAAATTACAAATTTTACTGATACGTGTATTCATATAATTTTAAAATTATACAGTCTATTTGATCTTCCGATGAATCCAAATGTTACATTCAAATAATGAAAGATAATGTAGATATCACATAATATTTATAAAGGAATAAAAGCCTATTAAGAACACAGGCAATTGAAAACTGCTGTGTATATAAAACTATACTTAAATAGAAACAATCAATTCCCATTCTTAAATTCCGGGAGCTTTGCTAAAAATAGTCAATTTTTAACCAAGCTCTATCTATATCTTCAAAAGCACTGAGCCATATATTAATGCCTAAAGATATCTTAATGTAGTATTTCATTTAATTCTTATTTAAAAAGGATCAACTATGAAGAAACATTTTTTTTAATGATATAGCATTTGAATACCCCAGGCTACTATATAACAAACCATTTTAAATCAAAACCTTTCATTTGCTATGCTAGACACAATCAATAAATCTTTCTTTGCAAGGTCGGAATTATCTACGGGATATTGAATATTAAAGAATTTGGCTGACTCAACTACATTGCTACAATTGAAATCAGTAGATCTTATTATATAAGAAGGATACATATTAATATGTTGTATGTAAACGTTATTTATTTTTACAGTAGCATATTGTTATATGAAAAGTATTCCTAAAATTTCCTATTTTTCCTCGTAAAAATATTTCTTCCATTTTAATTTTTGCATTTTTTTTATTGCGTAGTTTTTCGTGCTTAAAATTTAGAGCTTAAATTTTCTTCAACAAGAATTATTTAACTTGAAACATAAAAGTTAGAAATCACACCTTTTGACATTGCTTAGTTTTTAGGTTTAATTTTTCTAAAAACGTTTCTATTTCTATAAGTTTTCTTTTAAAATTAAACACGGAATTATTTTACAGTTGTAAAATTCGTTACGTGAATTCAGTAAAGCGTGTTTTAAGGTTATCGGTTAAGGTTATTAGTTATCGAATACTTTATCTGCATAGTTAGTAAATACTGAAACTAATAATGCAGACAGACATAGATATATAAGTTCTAATTGAACTTACCATTCAAGAAATGGATGCAGTTTGAGATGTACACAGTTGTGCGGAAAAAAAGAACACCTTCTACTAAATCTGCAACAAATTATTGTAGAAAAATGTTACTGCTACCAAACGATTGGAAATAAAGTCTACTTTTAAATCATGTGTATAAAATTTTCTTAGGAGGCCATCTACATATCAAAACAAACCCAAACTTTGATTTTTTTCATTGACAAGACACAATTTTGACAAGATATTGACAAGAATCAAATAAAGAATTACAATCAAACTCTCATGGTTACGGTTACAGTGAAAACATTTCAAAACTTTTCAATGGCCGGATACATTCCTTTAATAAGCATAGATCGAATACTTTGTGCGAATTTTAATGCAGAAACCAAAACTAATTACAACGTTATAACGCACAAATATGAAAAATGGCAAAAAAAATGCATACGGCCGTTTCAAGGATGCATCGATCCCCTTCCTCAGTGCGAGAAAAAAAATGGGTTTAAAGAACCCCTCGGTTATAGCCCTGAGTACTGGATTGACTTCATTCAAGCCAGTACTCGGGGCTATAACCGAGGGGTTCTTTAAACCCATTTTTATCTTCTTTTTTTTCTCGCACTGAGGAAGTGGATAGATGAATCCTTGAAAAGGCCGTATGCGTTTTTTTGTGCCATTTTTCATATTTGTGCATTATAACGTTGTAATTGGTTTTGGTTTATGCATTACATTCCTTTAAATCCAAAGAAATTGCAATTGCACAAATTCCTAAATTTAGTTTAAATTTTAATACTAAAAAACACATACATAAGACAGAAGCAAAGATGAGCGATTGGTACTCGACATGTGCTGCAAGAACATTTTGGTAATAGCCTTATATCCCTTAATCCTACACTTCGCAGTGGTGCATATGTGAATCAATTGTAATTAAACTTTGAATAAATAAATCCAGTTTCAAGCTACCTCTATATTTGAATAAATATATTCGTCATATGTAATCACAGACGTCTAATGTTAAATAAGACGATGAATTGCACTTTAACATGTGTGTACTTCCAAAAGACACATTCTAGCTGTTTAGGATTAATTTTCAAATTCCTTGCCCGCAATGATAACTTTATCGCACTACGATATACTTCTGGATGTGGAGATATTTAAGAGGCAGTCTGTTTAATGGAATCATTGGAGTGTGTCACATTTGGAATACACCATAAAATCTGATGTTCTACTTATCTCTTTCGACATAATGTATACTTTATTTTCTAAAATACACTAAATACAAATTTAAAATATGAATATATATTTTTTATATTTAAGATCGCTTGTCTATCCACCTTTTACGACCACTCTGCTCTAATCTACATGTGTTTTAAGGTATCGTTTTTAGAACTGCTTGTACCATTTACAGATTTTTAGTGCGATGAATTTAGTGCGATGACAATTTGTGATTCCAAACATTGGATGTTTTAATTTGAAACATTCGAGGTAGTGTCACGGAATCCGTAGCCTTGAATGCTCGATTTCTGGTCTCTTCAAAACATTCTTGAGTGCATATCATAGATTAGCTAACACTCAAATTTCATTATGTTCTCTGCAGTGTAACTGGATTCTCAATTATTGACAAAACTCCTCATGGTTCTCCTGAAACGTTTGAAAATTATTAATTTGTAATAGTAAATGGATTTTTAATGTAATTAAAATAAGATATGTATGAGACTTTGACGAATCATTACAAGTACCTTTAAAAATTAATAAATTATTACTTAAATATCTTTATAAAATAAACTAATACCGTAATAAAACGTTACAAATATACCAATATCCTTGATTCACAATTTCAATGGTCCTTCCACTTTTCGGTTGGTTTTGATTATCTGTTTTCTTCTTTTTAACACATGGCTCCCTTTTCCTTATTACAGTTGCATGTTCTACTACAAATATTTATTTCTCAATTTAAGAACTATTTCGTGATACAAAGCATACCTTTTGTTAACATAGCTTGCATAATTTTATATTATAGTAGGGTTTTTTTTTCTAATTTTTAACACTTGTTATTTTAAAAATTTATTTTATGAAAACATAGAAATAAAAACTTTAGTCATATATTTTATTTTCATAGCAGCAATCCCATCATATTTATAATGTTAGAGTTTGAACTGTCACACTGATGAACGGAAGTCACAAACAATTTTCTTCTTTATCGTAAAACATTCATGTGGAATATATAAATTTTTAGAAAATCAAACAAGCGAAAGAGTCAAATTTCATATTTTCTGAAACGGGAAGCATTTATCAGCAAAAATCTACTTTAGTATAGTGCATTTCTAATAAACGCATTTGTATCTGTTCATTCTCTCTCTCGGAATAATTTTATAAGAATCCTCTAACTTATCTAGATTTCTGTTTAAATTTCTTATAAACTAGACAAATAAAACAAGTTGGAAATTGTAGGTCAAATGTTACAAATGCGGTACATTCGTACAACTAGTTTTATAAATATTCAGATCTTGGTGAAATAGCTTTTGCATTCTTATGCAAAAATATTTATTTTATGAGCGGATTTTCATATTATATATATTAATTTCAGTTTATGAAATCAAGTTTCACTACACTTTTACAAACAAATAATTACAATTCTGTCACATTAAAATTATACTGTGCGCAAATATCCAGTACAAGATAAAGTAAAACAAGAAAATCATCGTTATTATTTCAGTTAAATGAATTACGTAGTCTGTTACTATGGTACGATTAATTTCCGTAATAAAATAAGTACATTTTAAGTTGCCAAAATTTTATCTTTTGTTGACATTTACTAAAAATTCCAATGGGGAACTTAAGCCTAGCTTTGAAAATGTTAGAACTTTAAATGCATATTTAGACTATTTTTCTATTTAATATATATCATTCCGGAAACATCTATTCAAAAAACTGTCAGTAGATATATGTTTGCTATAATTAAATAATTTTAGTACACAAATTCCGTTTTTAAATTCAGTAATAAGGAAACAATATGACTCAGCCTTAAATATCATGTAATCACCATGACAAACTAGAATCATTACCTATAGTGTGATATCATTTAATTAATTACGCATGATAGGATTTAATAGAAAAAAGAAAGCTTTTATTAATATATATTTTTTTAAATTTTAATTCGATTTTCATAAAATTTGAAATGACTCGACAAAATTCTGCTTAGATTATATATATTAAATTTCAAACCATTTGGTTGGATAGCTTCTGCGCTGTTATATGCGGGGAGACGGACGGACCAGATGACGGCTATAGGTGCTACTTATTTATACAATTACCAACGCACCTAAAAATGATTTACTATAAGTGCATTTCAAATAACCCCCACTGCCCTGAGACTAAAATTAATTGAGATCATACAATTCATTTTTAAATGACTGTAAAACAGCTCCAAACATGTATTAGTAGATAAATGAATGCTCATATTATTCTCTAATCTATTGACAAGATCCAAATTGATTTCGATATATTTGAGGACCGAGTAGGATAAAAACGTTTCATGTGTATACAATGATTAAATATTTTAAAACAATGCTGTGAAAGGTTTTGTTTTCTTTATAAACTTCTTATAAACTATATCAATAAAATATTGCTTCGGTGTGATGCTGTAGAAATAATCGCCTTTTGTGTGTATACACCCAGAAAAAGGAATTGATTAAAACAAGAAAACATGTTTTGTTGAGCACATTTTGGTTGGTTTAGCAAAATTCAAGTAAAATTGAACCATTTAAATTGAATTAACAAAACATTTTTTGCTGACGATACAAATTTTTTTTTTGGAATTGCAAAAAATTTTTTTTTGTTGATTCAAACAAAATTTCCATTGACCTATATTTAAACAAAAATTTTGTTTAAATATAGGTCATATATTTTTTTTGTTATATTTATTATTATTTTGTTATATATATATATATATATATATATATATATATTTTTTTTTTTTTTTTTTTTTTTTTTTTTTTTTTTTTTGCAAATCCATTTTTTTTTTCAGCAAAAAATGTTTTGTTAATTCAAGTAAAATGGTTCAAGTTTACTTGAATTTTGCTAAAACAACCAAAATGTACTCAACAAAACATGTTTTGTAGTTTCAATCAATTCCTTTTTCTGAGTGTACTTTGCTTTAAGATTTTAAAATGATCCTCTAAAAGTTTTTGGATTCTTTATAAATTTCTTATAAACGAGATAAGGAAAATTTTATTTTAATGTGACGTATTTACAATAAACGCATTGTGTTAAGCACTCAATAAAGTTAAGTATTAATTGAGTTTTTGTTCATTCTAAATTTCTTATGAACGAAACCTATCAAAAGTAGCTTAAGTATGACGCATGTGTTTGTACGTAAGCCAAAAATTTACATAATGATGTTTTGAAAATTTCTGGTGTCTTTATAAATTTCTCATTAACTAGATCACTAAAAAGTTGGTATATTTATGACGAATTTCAAATAAACCCTCTTGTATGTATATATTGATTAATCTTTTTAAAAAACTCGATTTCTATCCAACTTTTTTAAGAGCAGTATAAAAAACAACTTATTTTGTATAAACCAATGAATAAAGTGTTTTAAAAGTGTATAAGGCTTCTTGAAATTTTCAGGTTTAATTATAAGATGCGTATTATCTAGATCAATTAAAAGTTGCTTTAGTGTGACGCACTGAAAATGAATGCATTTTTATGAATATACTAGCTGATCCATCATCCATTGCTCGGAAATAAGTTATTTTCTTTGGCGGTTTCGATAAAAATAGTCATTTTCGTAGCGCATTCTATTCTAAACAAATCTCTTTCGAAATGAAGTTCTGGCACTCGTCCCCGCTGCTTACGCCATTGTACAGAAGGCGTGCAACGGACGCACTGCAATATCGTTTAGTTTCAATTTCCAGCGCATGGGGCGCGAAATCATCTTACTTAGTTATCTATATCTTAATTAATTCATTTTAAGTTGAATGAACCAATTCCCGTTGAAGAAGATTGACGACAATTTTCAACCCCCCTATCTCCCTCACAGACATGCCACAAACCCTAGTGTACGATGGGAGGTTCGAGACTAATACCACACACAAACACCAGTGGTCTGCGCCTTGTACTCAGAAAAAGGAATTGATTAAAACTACAAAACATTTTTGTTGAGTTCATTTTGGTTGTTTTAGCAAAATTCAAGTAAAATTGAACCATTTTACTTCAATTAACAAAACATTTTTTGCTGGCGATACAAACATTTTTTTGGAATTGCAAAAATAAATGGTTTTTAACAAAACAAAAAAATTTGTTGATTCAAACAAAATTTCCATTGACCTATATGTAAAGAAATTTTTTGTTTAAATATAGGTCAATAAAAATTTTGTTTGAATCAATTTTTTTTTTTTTTTTTTTTTTTAAAAATTTCAAAAACTTTTTTGTATCGTCAACAAAAATGTTTCGTTAATTGAAGTAAAATGGTTCAATTTTACTTGAATTTTATAAAACAACCAAATGTACTCAAAAACATGTTTTGTAGTTTTAATCAGTTTCTTTTTCTGAGTGTGGTAGTTGTGACTGCAAAGTGAAATATAGGGACACACAAGTTTATATATAAATGCCCTTGGTCGACCACTTTCAACCACCATATCTCCTACACCCCCATCACAGCTACCGACATACAACCACCACCATAGTGCCCGATAGGAGAATCGAGAATATTTACACACACAAACACCAGTGGTCTGCGATTGGTAGTTGTGGCTGTAAAGTTAAATATAGGGACACACACGCCGACTTAAATATATATAGAGAGAGATAGATAGCTAGATTACATAAAGTTACTGTAAAAATCCAGTGAAAAGTTTATAGATTAAATTATTGCTTAAATACGGCGCATGGTATCAAATAAATCATTTGTGTGCATATATTGCTTAAAATACACTGACGGAAAAAAATTCCAACACCAAGAAAAGCTTGTGTTAGATAAACGAAATTTGGTAGGCGTGGTTATACATCTGAAAGATGACATAGATTCAAATTTCGCGTTTCGCGCATGAGTGTAGCGCTAGTAGCGCCACTCACAATTTGCATATCAGGTTTGCTTTAAATGCGTGCTGTAAAGTTCGTGAGCGTTATTTATCTTTGAAATTTGACGTATTGAGTTGATGTTAGCCAAGAATGCCTTTAAGAAGACGAAGAAGCCATTATCAACAGCTCACCGAGGTTGGACGAGGTCGTATAATAGGGCTAAGAGAAGCTGGATTTTCTTTCCGTGATATTGCAGAAAGGCTTGGCCGTAATGTATCGACTGTACATGATTGTTGGGAGCAGTGGTCAAGGGATGGTACTGCCTCAAGAAGACCGGGTTCCAGGCGGCCATGTGGCACTGCTGAGAGTGAAGACCGCCGTATTCGGCGTATGGCTGTGGCGCATCGTACTTCGTCTGCAGCAGAAATTCGAGCTGCAATTGGTACCACAGTGACACAATGAACTGTTACAAATCGGTTACTTCAAAAACAGCTCCGAGTCAGGCGCCCTCTAACGTGCATTCCATTGACTCTAAGCCATTGCCGTTTGCGACGCCAGTGGTGTCAAGCCAAAGCTTATTGGAGGACGGATCTGTTGTGTTTTCTGATGAAAGCAGGTTCTGCCTTGGTGTCAGTGATGGTCGTGTGTTGGTCAGAAGTAGGCCGGGGGAACGCCTGCAACCAAACTGTCTGCGGCAAAGACACACTGGACCTACACCTGGAGTCATGGCCTGGGGAGCAATTTCTTAAGACAGCAGGAGCACTCTCGTGTTTATCCCAAACACACTGACTGCAAATTTGTACGTCATTCTGGTAATTCAACCTGTAGTGCTGCCATTCCTGAACAGCATTCAAGGGGGAGTTTTCCAACAAGATAACGCTCGCCCTCATACCGCTATTGTAATGCAACGCGCTCTACAGAGTGTCGACATGTTACCTTGGCCTGCGAGATCACCAGATCTATCTCCAATTGAGCACGTATGGGATATCATTGGAAGACAGCATCATTCACAGTCACCACTGAGCATCCCAGTATTGTCACAACAAGTACAACAAGCACGGAACTCCATACCACAAAGTGACATTCGGCACCTGTATGACACAAACGAATGCATGTACGTTTGTACGCTTGCATTCAAAATTATGGACGTTATAGCGGCTATTAATGTAACAGCATTTCACATTTGAATTGCATTTTCTTGAGCTTAAATTAACATGTGATCTTGAAAAGCTAATCAATTAAACATGTTAACTAGACAAGTGCATTGTCCAAATTTAATTACTCTACAATAATTTGTTCTTAGTGTTGGGATTTTTTTTCCGTCAGTGTATTATAATAATTATCCGGTAGTTTTTGTTTTGTTTGTAATTGTTTTAATAACTGAAACATTAAAAAGGTACAATAGTATGACGCATATCAAATAACGCTTTTCTATGTATATGTTACGGTCAATATGATTAATCTGTTCATAATTAATAATAACCGGTTATTATTAATAATGACTGCGGTTATTATTAATAATAACCGACCTTTACGTCCGGTCATTATTAATAATAATCGGTTATTATTAATAATGACCGGATTAATCATATTGGCAGTAACATATACATTGCTTGAAGATTTTTTATTAATCCACTGAAACTTTTTGATTTTATTCTAAATTTCTTACTAACAAAAATATTTTTTTGATTTTATTTTAATTTCTTACTAACAAAAATATATATATTTTAAATTTATGATGTTCATTTTTTAATTGCTGATAAAATAATTGAGTATCAGTAATATTTAAATTAATCACACTGTGAACCCGTTTCTTATATGAGAACACATTTGTATTTCAATCCGACTAAATTATTTTGCATTCCAACTAATTACAATCTAAATTAATTTTATTACGACTAATGAGAAATAAAGGTAATAGGTTTTATAGTTATATACCTTCTAAATTACTTCCCTTTGTATCTCTTTGATATTAGGATGTCTTTTTAGTATATAAGATTATACAAAACATTTTTAATTATTTTTTCAAAACAGGATAGTATTAAAATTTATTTGTCAAAACTTTTAATTGGTTAAAACTTCTTTAAGTACTATGCATCATAATAAATCATTAGACAGAATGATATAAATATAAAAATTAAAGTGAATTTTAGGGCGCATCAATGCCGCATTAATGAGCGTAAATTAATCGTTCGGTAATAATTATTGCTTGCATTATCTCGTTTACTGTATTAATGATATTTAAATGATAATTAGTTTGCCCCACAACATTTATTCATCCTTCACAATGCATCAAAGTCTAATATCAAGTCAATTAGCGATTTCTTTCAGCTTTTCATAAATTTTAATGATAGAAAATGACAGAATTCAATAACTTTATTTTGTTAGAAATATATTTATTCTGTATAAATTTTCATTATTAATCACAATGTTTTATTATACTCCTATTATAAAAGTGATTATATATATTTTAAGGAGATAATTAATTGCAGGTAGAACTTTTGTCTTTAAAAACATCACGGAGGCATTGACAAATAAAAAATTATAATTATATAAACCCTTGTTTAGTTTATTTTATTAATATATTTTTTATGGTATATGTTTTCGTTTATGTAAAAAAAAAAGATAATTTTTTAAACTCTTTTTTTAAGGAATTCTTAGGAATTTTTGTAAAAAGTTGTTATTTCAAAATACTTTGTCTGTCTACAGGGTTCGCACAGTTCTACTACAATTTTTAATAGTATTTTTTTCCTTATTTACCTGTGGAAAAATATTGCAAGTTCTGTGAATAAAGAAAAATGGTTACGAATCCTGCGTTTTTATAATTAAATAGAAATTTTCTTATCATTAATAATTGTGCCAGTCCGTTTGGAAATTTCGAGTAATGCGCGAACTGCTCGTGAGGAACACTACAGTCTTTTTTTCTCAAATATTTAGTAATAATATCATATTTATAAAAATAAAAATAAAAATAAACTACTTTTTATATTATAGATTTATTTAGGTATAGACATTATATCTGTTTATTCACCCTTAGGAACAAGGCTGAGAACAGTAAGTAAGTGGGACCACTCAGCTTGACGTCTTTATGATGCAAATTTGTAACTTCTGGTCCACGAGTGACTCTACGCCACACTGGAAGGGACAGGTTAATATACAGGTTATAAGTATATGTTTATGTCCCCTCTATAAAAGAACAACAGCAATGAAAAGGCCATTGCGTCATCGTAGCAGGTGTACAACAGTTCCATGTATAAGACTAAGCCAATCAAATTATAATCTCTTGTCTAAGACATTTTCAATGAAGATTCACCGAGGTCAGTATGGATCTCGCTAGTGTGAACTAGTGAAAACCCTAGTGTGAACAGCAACGAATGAAGCCTCACCCTTTTGGTGTTCTTTAAGGCCCCACCTGTCCCGTTTTTCTCAATAGAAATTTCCTTTAATCAACTTAATCATTACATTAATGAATATCGATCTGCTCTCTCAAGTTCGAAAAAAAATACTTATTGATATAGTTCCTGTATTTAGACCCACTGGGTGGAGTGTTCTTGTCAAAAACTTGACATTCTTGTTTCACAGACTCGTTCGTGTGTTCTTGTGGATATTAGAACAAAAATGCTCTTATTGAGAGTACAAATGAAACTGTGCTCTGATTAAGTGGCAAAGCAGTGATACTACTTAGATCATTGTTAAAAAAAGGATTTTAAGCAGTAGTACTTCAAATTTTAAACTACAAATTAATTAAAATTCTATAAATTTTATAATTTTTCCATCAATCTTGCTGACCTTTTTACAGAAACGAATGGACTCAGAGATAATACTTATGTAGTAGCTTGTGTAAAAAATATATTTAACATTAATATTAGGGTTAGTCATTAGTAGAACGTGAACTGTATTAAATTAAATTTAAATAAATATTTTTATTAATTATTTAATATGCATATGTTGTGCATATGTTATGCATATCAGTAGATATAAATCTAGAATTTTTACTTTAAATCAATGAACAAACAGTTAGTGAAAATCAGCCCACCTTATAATTAGAGTAATAGTAATTTTAAATATTATGTCCTGAAATTGTATTACTTCTAATTATTCCTCTCAACCATTTATTTATACGATACTTATTTTTAATATTTAGTACATACCTTTAACAAACAAAACCACGGTAATATTCCGAGGGTTTAGTCTTTTCCCCCACGGTATATGTTTGTGTTGTTAATTTTTAGATGGTTAACATGGATTTTAAATGGATTATTTTTATAGCTTGCCTACAACTTCCCAGCACCAATCTTGTGTATAATTAAAAACATTTGCTGCAATTTTCAGGGCCCGACTTAGACTATCTGGGACAAGCATCATACTGGGAAGGTTGGGGGGGGGGCTGCTATCTGTACATAGAAATTGTTTGGGAATTATGATGAAGTGACTAGTGTTAAACTTCATACCTATTGTATGTATGCATAAATTTCGAACCAAGTACTATTTACATCTGTATACAGGGCATCACAATAAATATGGTCACAACTTTAACAGATGACAGAACACTATCTTTTTGTATATGAATATAACGACTCATATGAGCTTTTGAAGTGTAAATACAGGTCCTTCAGTCACTCTTGGTTATTTGTTATATTATAAAATTTTCTAGCACATTATAAAATGTAATCTTTGTATTGCATCAACTTGCATTTGTGTAATTCCATAATATAGAAAAACAAGTGAAGGCATGCACTTTTACTAATACAACAAATTTCAACACTTATTGCGTCGTTACATCATTCCTCATGCTCTTTAAAGTACTTTTGCATAAAATTTTTTAACAACAGTTTTATGATGATGTTGATTGTTCCTTTTGGGGGAGGAGGGGACATGGGGCACAGGAAGCAGATTGTGCAAGTGGAGGGTTACACGTCTTTCCTGAATCTTTGTAAATGTAAGAAATTTGGTGAATTTTGGCCAATTTGAATCATTTTGCACTATCTTAACAAAAATCCTGATTAAGCCCAGAAGGGAGTCCTCTCAAAGGGGGGGCCTGGGGCAGCTGCTCCGGATGCCCCTGCATAAGTCGGGCCCTGGCAATTTTAAAATTTACATTAATTTAAGTTATTCGTAGTTTGGAGTTCCAATTTATTTATTTTTATTTATTTATTTATTTATTTATTTATTTATTTATTTATTTATTTATATTTATATTTATATTTTTATTTATTTATTTATTTATTTATTTATTTATTCATTTTTATTTTTTCAGTACATACACCTTCATATCATTTCTATTCAAAAAATAACTTCAATAACCTAGACAAATTATTGATGAGTAATCATTTCTCGCCAATAATATTTAATATATTTATGTCTTTAATTAAAAGATGAAAAAAAAGACATTTATTTGTATGATGTATATGTCAGAGATAAAATTAAAGCAAAATATATCTACCAACATAGTTCCTTATAAAATACTTTGGTACATTTTTAACGTTTAAAATAAATCACAGAATATTACCATACTTTGAATTTATTTTGTTAAAAGTTTCATCACTTTGACACAGTCTTCCAGCGCCTTTTATGACTGAATGAGCTGAAAACATTGAATTACAGATGTCATAACGAATAGTTCTTAGTCTCAAAACTTTATCAGGTTTTAAAAAATAGTTTATCAACATAGATATTTGTTAGAAGTAACATACATTAAATTTCAAAAATATGCAAAGTCATATCTCTTCCTTAAATTAACTATGAAATGAAATTATCATGCGATATAGACATTATTTGTTATTGGTGTAAATTCAAAATTTTGCAAAATTTGATTATTTTTAACGTTTCGGTGATAAAAGGGAAAAAAGGAGAATTAAATAATTAAGACTCAATTTTATGCACATGATTAAGTGTCAAATTTCACGCTGTAAAAGTAGTTCACAAAAACAAAACAAAAATACTGGTGTCCAAAAGTTAAGTAAAAAAACATACATGAATTTATTTATACGCCTTCATTTGATTTGTTTATTAGTATCGATACAGGAAACTGAATTGTTTACAATAGCTCCATGATGTGTCAGATATCATTACATTATATTTCCTAATATTAATTCAAAATGGTACTTTACATGGATTCATAAGGCTACAGTCTTTAAGATATCTGGTAATAGTTAAGTAAGTGTAGAGGTAATCCGCATAAATATTTACAATATATATATATATACATACATGTTATAAAAATTTCAAACTTCACAGTATTCCTTTAAATTATTCTAAATTCTGGCATATTCATTATTTTCCTATTTCATAATAATATTTACTCCTATTTAATCTCCATTTAAAATTTAAAACGCGTATATTAATAATTATCTTATTCAAAATCTTAATCTAAAGCTTTAAGTCAATGCGTAACTTTTATCATCTATACAATCTATAATAATCTGATATAAGCTAGTTTTTCTTTTCGAATGTTTTTAAAAGCTATTTTGTTATTTTATTCCACGGAGCTGACTTCACGTGCTAGATTTTTTACTTCAAAACCACTGCGCCATTAGATCTAGGATTCTTTCTTCTTAAAACCTCTCCATCTCGTGTCATTCGTTTAGCCGGTCGATTCTCAATATTCGCCTCTCTCTGGTTCATGTACATCTTACGTCGGATGTGTAGCTATCGGCGGATCTAACTAAAAGCAAATGCAAAACTTCGGAATACATAATTTTGTCTTGTTCTCAAGTGCTGTTCAAATAGTTGTCTGGTGTTCTATGATTCGGAATTTTATTAAACAAGCTATTTACGATCAAGTAAATGATGTAATGATTTAGAGCCAAACCCGAGAGCTTTTAGAAATATCTTCGTCCAGTGGGAATTGTTTCTTCATATATCTTGTTCTCGAATAAACGCTTTATTTGAAAAACTGGCTTAGTTTTTATGGAGAAATTACCAATTGCACAATTCATTGCCTACTAATTCGCTCCATGATTATTGATCTATTGTCCACAGTTTACCACCATCTTTAACAAGCTGCTAGTTTCACATGAATTTTCAATTCATACAGATAAAACATAACACACATACACACATATATATAAATGTAGTAAAATAAAAATAATTAGATTGATTTATAAAAGCAAAATTAAACTAAAGATATTTTTTCACCAGTTTTCATAGCACACGATAATCGTGACATAACATTTATCCAAATTGAAAGAAATATAGCTTCCAATTTAATGTGAAAGTATCAATAAAAATGTATGATAATCCAAGTAGTTTATTTTTTTTATTACCTCACAGCAATTAGCGCCACCATTACAGAAATTAATACACACACACACACACACACACACACACACACACACACACACACACACACATATATATATATATATATATATATATGTATACATAGATAGATAGATATAGATAAATAGATAGATAGATAGATAGATATATCGGAAACTAATTCAATTAAATAATTTCTGGGAGTTTATCTGACAACCTTGTATTCATGCGAATGACGATGTTTATTTGAGAAAAAAAAATATTGAAGTATTTTAGTAGGAGGAGTCAGAGAATACAAACAGATAATCAGTTTTTTAATGTAACAGATACATCCCATTGGAAAAAAATACCATATCTAAAAGTTGTACTTAATGTGTGTACTTTTTGTAATTGCACGTATTTTTCTGTCATCAACGGTTTAAGAGATAATGCGACATCTAAAAGCTGTACTTCATCTACCTACTTTTGCCATTATAAGTATATTTTTGTCATCAACGTTTTAATAGATTATGCTACATCAAAATGCTTGAAACTTACCCTGAAACACAAAAGTATTTTGTGACAAACAGATGCTGGTTAAAGCATCAGGTTATCAATTTCATCTTGAAAAAAATAAGGAGTTTTATAAAAAATTTTCAAGATAAAATTGATAAGGTTAAGTTTTATAAAATGTCGGAAGGTTTAGCTATGGTTTTGAGCGATATATTTATGCATTATTTTGAAGTTAAATTATTTAAATTAATACAATTCCCATTTTATACACGTTACGTAGATGATTCCTTTGCTTTACTTTATTTGTCTAAATACAATATTAATGCTGTACTTGATATATTTAATTCATTTGATCCATGTATCCAGTTTACTTTTAAAGTTGAAGCTCAACAACATCTAGCTTTTCTAGATGTCCTAGTAATTCGTAATGATTGTGAATTTTTGACAATAGTTTACCGTAAACCTTTTGCAGTAAGTTTGACCCCTCATTATAGATCCAATCATCCCTCACATAAAAAATTAGCAGCTTTCAATACACTTATTTTCCGTGCACGTAATTTTTTTTCAAATTCTGAGTTGTTTAATAATGAAATTAACTATATTAAAACAGTCGCCATCGATCGTGGATTTAACTTGAATGTAATTAACCGTATTTTATCTAAACCTCCGACAATCACTGATTCTGTTCCAGCTAATAAAGAATTTTAAAATGTTATTGTCTTACCTTATTTTCATAAAATCAGTACACAAATTTCTCGTATTCTAAATAGGTTTAGTTTCAAAGTTGTTCTCTCTCCAATAAATAAAGTTTCTTTTAGGTAGCTTTCAATACAAAAAAGTATAAAGCTACCTATTGCAGCCGTTCGGAGGAAAGCAATTCTTGAAAATTTCGATATATTTTCACCGATCGTGACCCCATGTCATGACACATCTTGTTTCAAGATGGCGGCCCCTGAAAATATTATAACTAAAATAAATATACAAAATTTAAAAATTCAAATTTATTTTTCAATTAAGTGTTAGGCCTTGATACAAGGAATCCAGAGCATTTTTTGTTTTACCTCTATCTTAAAAAATAGCTGAGATAGAGCAGTTTGAAATTATAGAGTGGCTGACATTTTGAAACACGACAGCACATTACAAAAAACCAACGATTAATTTATGAGTTTTAGTGAACGCGGTTTCTCGCAAATTATTTTCTTTCATTGTTTTAATCATTTTCCCAATCATACGCATAAAGCTATATATTCATATCTGTTAGTGCCAAATTCTCGCTAAATTTGGCGACCAAAATAAGTCTTCATAAATGAAGCCAATTTGACTTTAGCTCAATAATTTGTCGAATTTCTTATTCAATTTCAGTATTAACGAATCTTTTGTAAACGTTTTCTTTGCATTTTAGCTTGCTGTTTTCGAGTAGCATTAGCTAAAATTTTAAAACGAAGATATAGGAAAGCTACTTTTTCCTCCCGATACAGGCCGGAAGGACTTTTTCCAGTCTTAAAGAATAAAATTGATGAGCATAATACCTGGGGCATTTACAGAATTTTTTGTGAATGCGACATTGGACAGACGAAGTAATTGTTCAAGTTCTCCGTTATCATCTCTTAGAATTAGGCTGAAAGAACACCAAAATTATGTTAAAAAGCAAGAGTGTGAGAAATTTACAAGAGCTAAACATTGTTGGGATTCCAACCACAGATTTAATTATTCTTAGATTCCAACCACAGGTTTAATTATTCTTTAATTATTCAGAAGCTAAATTTATCCAGAAATGTAATTCAGATATAGATCTCGACTTTTACGAGGCTTACTTTATTCACAAACATAGTTCATCCTTAGTCAATGATATGACCAGCACCCCTTTTCTCTCGCACGTGAGGAGAGATCCTGCGCAGTGACTCCTTGATTCAGTTATTTCCGAGTAGTTACGCCATTTCTTTGGGGTATATAAACTCTTGCTTTGGCATTTTCATTCAAGCCAGTACTCGGGGCTATAACCTAGAAGTTCTTTAAACCCATTTTTATCCTCTCTTTTTTTTTTTCTCACCGAGGAAGGGGATTGAGGAATCCTTGAAACGGCCGTATGCGGTATTTTGTGTGAGTTTGTCATATTTGTGCGTTACAACGTTGCTATTGGTTTTAGTTTATGAATTAAAATTCGCACAATGTATTTTATCTATGCTTATTTTAAATAATAACTTCAAAGACCGTGCAATTATGGAATATTCTCATTTGTTTTTGAAAATGTCAAATAACCTAATAAAAGTTATTTTACTGTGTATTTATTATGTTGTTAAATTTCACCTTTTAGCACTTAAATGAAATACATTCCAATATAGTTAAAAAGAGTTTAGGATATCGCATTGTCTCTCTGTCCTTACTTCAACTTTCGTAAATACATTCGTATTGCCATGACATTGTTATATCGTATTGATGTTTACTACAGAATGTTTGGTATTGAAAATGAATCGTGTAGATTTTATTTTAATTTCGTTTACACGAACACACAATGTATTCCACTACATTATGGTCTATGAGGGGAAATGGCTTGCGGTGCATTTTATTGATGTTGTTATATTTAAAACTTAATTAAATTGATTTGCATCTCTAACATAGAATACAACATGTTTTCTCGGTAGTATAGAATAAGTAGCATTTATAGTCTTATACAAGTACGCACAAATGAATCCCATCACGTAATAATCTATGGGGTTTTTTTTTGCGGTTTTCTTTAATGATGTTATGATAGTTCAAACTTAATGAAATCATTAAAGTGCAATACAGCAGGTTTTCTACAGATCATCGAATGCATATTATTTTTCGTTGATTTACAGAGACACGCGAAACAGCTCAGTTACTTGACTGACTAAGACCGATAATTGCTGGAAGTACTTTTTCCGCTGTGGTATACATTTCTAAACGTATCTAATTTTGAGTGTAGTAGGTGGTGTGTTTCAATTCTACATATAACATACAGGGCTATACGAAAGAACTCGCTCGCATAACAAGATATGGACTGCAATTGATGAAAATGTTATTTTGCTTAGTTATGGAACCTTTTAAGTTGTTTATTTAGATGTCTAATTTCATTGTATGGAAAAATTAAATTTCTTAATAATATTATGTTATTGGTGGAAGTGTTTCAAATTCTATGCTGATGCATAATTTTTCGTTCTTGTTAATAAAAATATTAATATACTTATATTAATTCCTGTTTGGATTTTAAAAATAATCATTTAAAAAAAAAGTTGAATGTTGAAGTCGTGTTTTTATGGGAATATGAAATCCTACTAAGTTCGTTTTATAGTTGCATAATTTCGTATTTAGAATTTCAAACTGTTTAATATTAATGAAGGATTTAGGAATCCTTTCACGTGACTTATAAGATATCAGAAAAATATAAGATGTATCGTATTTAATCCATTAAAAACGCAAACTTTATTTATATTTGTATTTTTACATTTAAAAGAAGGGAGAATACAATTTGGTAATAGCTCAGCAGTATAATATAATCTCTGAGAATTTATGACAAAAGTTTCTCAGAAAATACGTTCTGTTAAATAAATTGAAAATGTGTTTTTTGCTATTATGCGTAAACCTTTGCTTTTTGTATTTTTGTAAAACGAAACATTTTAAGTTTGTTTCTAAATCTTTATATATATATAATAAAAGCTATAAAGATAATGCATTTGCAATTTTCACGAAATCATAAATATGCGTTTCTGTAAACTTTGTTTTAAAGAAGAATATTCGTCGGATTTTATGTAATCTATAGAATCATTTTGAATAATACAATACATATACATTTTTTGAATCAATAAGTAATGCAACGTTTAAATAGTTCTATTTACTTATTTTTAATATTCTGAAATAGAAACAATAGATATAATTTTGAATATTCCAGATTTTTGTTTGTCACTTCACTTGTTGATAAGTAATATATAAGTAAGCTTTCAAATTATAAGCTTTTTTCCTAACAGAAAATAATTGCATATAAAAGGTTAGATATAAAGAGATAAATATTATTATATGAATACATAAACTTAAAGTGGAACGAGAATTAATATTTTGCATTACATTCTATTGAAATTCTATCTGCTATTGTCGTAAATAATTTGTACTTTAAGTAAATATATTCTGTTCGCGGGCATTACAAAAATTTTATTATTAAATTTTTTATTGTTTATTTCATTATTAAAAACATATAAACGTGATGTGAAATAAAACTAATCGGTAAAATTTTGACTATATAAAAAATTCCCTTTTTTATGTTTAATTTTGTAAATTATTTTCAGGATTTAGCTTAGAGTAAATTAAGCTGGTTAGTCTACATACAAAGGAATGAGGTACTAATTACTGAAACTGAAAATTGTATTCCATTCCTTGCTGCATTTTGATTACCGAAAAACGTTAAAAACTATATGCATGTATTCTATTAAAAACAGAATAGCAGCTGCAACTATATATTTAAAATACAAACTGAAATTTATTTCCGACTGCTTATAACTCGATTTTTGCTGAATGGATTTTGATGGAACTTGCACTTTTCGATAGATAATGTTTCAGGGAAGGTTTTAGTATCGTTTTTAATAAAAAGGTACGTGTTGCTGACGACTGGGAATTTCGCTAATCGTTGCCACAGATTAATCTCGGAAAATATTTTTTTCTTTTAATTACTGAAAAAATTAATTGCTCGAAAAGTATTTGTCAGAAATTTGTTAGACAAATTGCGTTAGAACTGTAAAAAAATGTATTTTTCTTGATATAAATTTCAAATCCACTGATTATGCCATTTTTCAAATATTGAATTTCAAAAATTACCATACTTCACAATGGAGTACCACAGCGAAAACTTCACGGGTAAAAAAATAATACTAACAGCAATGTGTCAGCACGAGTCACAAATTATAGTAACCGTATTATTCTGTTAAAATATAAAAGTGAATTATGATGTCACGAGAGCATGATTTTTATTTAATTCTCGACAAATACTAGATGCGCCATTTCTTTTTTAGTTGTGTATAATATAGGTTAATTCACGTTATTAAAAAATGTAGCTATAAAACATATAAATCAATGGAAAACGGTAGGTAATAAATACGTAATAATAAACCGTATTAAAAAAAAACATAACTTAGTGAAATAAGTATCCGTTTTTATGTTATTTTAGGATGTTCCAGGTAAAGGTACAGATTACTTTAAAATACAAGGTTAAATTCACCGATATATTTCGTTTGATTCAAGGTTCTTTTGGAGAAACCGACCAGCGCAGCGGGCGTAGTCTGCTAGTATAACATATCGTTCTACGTAGATTAGTTTTAAAATTAGGATGGAAAGTTCTACTATTTCGGACGAAGAGGTTACGATTGCTCATTTTTTATGACCAGTATCATTGGGGAAAGAATTGAAACAGCTATACACCTCACAAAAAAAAACTGTTGCAAATTTTATTAAGAAAAAAGAAAAACAGTTTGAGTGAGAGATAATATTATAAAACGAAAATATTTAATTTAAACATGATTGGGAATGTTCGTACTGCTTAAAAAAATATTCAATGTGCAAGATTGCTACTGAAACAATATTTGGCGAATTATCTTTTGTTTATAACAACAATTTTTAAGAACTATTTGATTAATATTTGATTAATAGAACTTGAAACAATATAGTTAATACGCCAATTGGCGGGTAACCTGATTACGGAAGATTAATCTCATATCTTTTGAAAACCTTCAAGAAGAACAAAAATCATGCAAAAAAGAAATAGCGAATTAAAAGGAATATCGAAAATTTATTTCATCTAGCAATTGTTATTGCAAAATTTTACCTGCAAAAAAAAAAAAAAAAAGGATATCCAAATTTTTCTTCAAGCAATTTTTTTTGCAAAATATTTTCTTTTTTGGTAGTAATAACACATAATGGCGTAAATTTTCTTTAAAACAATCTTCAGTTCTTAACATTGGAAGTAGTGAAATGGCAATATGTTAAACAAAATATTAATTGCAGAAAAATTTAAGTATTTGACTCATTTTTCTTATCAACTACTATTTATATAATTTACATTAAAAAAAATACTCCAATAATTCTGTCATACACTTGAAAAAGAATCATTATTGTATACATAGCTCGGACAGATGCTAAGCAACAGATAAATCACCAAATATTGTTTGAATTGGAATATTTCACATTGAATATTTTTAAGCATTACGCAAATTCCTTTTCGTGTTTAAATTAAATATGTTTGTTTTAGAATATTATCTTTATCAAAACTGTTTTTTTTAATTATATTAACAACATTTTTTTCGAAGTGTATAGCCGTTTCAATTCTTCCACCAACGATAATGGTCGCCGAAAATGACCAATGGTAAAGTTTTCGTCCAAAATAAAAGATTTGTCCATCATAATTCTACGACAAATCTACGTAGAACAATATGCTATATTCTAAACCTTCCCTGAAATAATATCTATCAAACAGTGCAATTTCTATCAAAATCCATTCAGCAGAAATTGAGTCATAATCACTCGGAACAAAATTTACGTTTGTATTTTATATATACTAGGGAATCGAACCCGGGCTTCCCGGGGTTACAGAGCATAGTTCCATTTTTCTGTAACTGTACTATAGATTTTTTTTATTTATTTAATATATTTTTTCAGATTGTCCATTAACAACACCAAAAAGCATTTTTATATTAAAAATATCATAATATATTCGAATAAAGTTTTGTAATTTATTAAAGCTATACTTTCTTATTAGCCGCCAGGAGTTGATAGCCGAAAAAATCGCAAAAGGATTCGCTACATACTGCAGCGTTTTTGATCGTAATATTTTCAACAGTTTAAACTCATCTTTCGATTACATAACTATTACGTTTGTGTTTCCTTTACATTTTATTAATTTTTGTGCATTTATTTATTGATGAAGTTTTAATTTTGTTCTGGAATACTATCCGGAAACAAATGCTGAATTATATTGTTTTAAGTGGAAACTGATTAATCTTACGTAATCTGGCTGCAAACGATAGAGAAAATATTAAAAAGTAATTTATGCTTGAAATTTATTTAAAAAACCATAAAAAATCAGTAAACTAAGATGCAGTTTTCAAACAAATTATATTTGAAAGTACATTTTTTTTCTCCTATTCGGTGGTGTAAAACTTGAAATTGCTCGATTACATATATGTTAAATTTGTGTTTTATTTTATTTTATTTATTTATTTATTTATTGATGAAAATTTAAATTCGTTGTGGAAAATTAGCTAGAGACCAAGGCTGAACTATTTATATTGTTTTAAGTGAAAATGGGTTATTGTTCTTCCGTAATGAACCTGCACGCTGTGGGGATAGAATTAAAAAATTGATGCTTGAAAATTATTTTAAAAACCACAATAAATGAGTAAATTGCAAAACAATTAAAAAAATGCATTTGGAAGTAATTTTTTTTACCTATACTACTCTGTAAAAATTGAAAATACACCATGTTTTGAATTTTTGAAAAATTGCTGTAGCGAAAATTGCGAAACCGAAATTTAATCGCCAGGTATTGCCAATCTAAAGAAATATGCTACAAAATTATTTTAAAAGCCATAATAAATTAGTCAATTAAGATACAGTTTTCAAACGAATTGCATTTGAAAGTAGATTTTTTTCACCTATATAACGGTATAAAAATTAAAAATGTGCGATATTTAGAAATTTAAAAATTGCTGTAGAAAAAATTGTAAAACCGAAATTTCATCATCAACTGTTGCCATTCGCAAAATGACGTCAGCGTTATGCACGGACATGTGTGTCCTTTATAGAATAGATAGTAGATATCTCTTTGTTTTATTATATATTTGTTATAAACAGTTTTACAATCTCCTTTTCTTTTTTCTCATTCTGTCTTTTTGTTCCTTTTGCTTCATATTTCTCCTTCTTTTCATTTGTATCTCCGTCTGATTGTCTAATAATCACGTACTTATTAGCTGGTGGCTCCTACTTTCTTATTGTCTGTTTTCTGCAACCTGTCTATTTCTCATCCGTTTCCTTTCAGTCTTCCTCCTGCTCTCAAAACGGTAACTAGTCGTGACTGTGTCTGCCGAGGGAAGTCAAGATCCTTTCTAAACGTCATTTGTATTCCTTTATTTTATGGTGTTCTTTTTTTCTGATTCTGGCTCTTTGTTCCTTTTGCTTCATATTTCTCCTTCTTTTCATTTGTATCTTCTTCTGATTGTCTAATACTCACGTTCTTATTAGCTAGTGGCTCCTACTTTCTTATTGTCTTCTGCAACCTGTCTATTTCTCATCCGTTTTCTTTCAGTCTTCTTCTTGCTTTCAAAACGGTAACTAGTCGTGATTGTGACTGTTGAGGAAAGTCAAGGTCCTTTCAAAACGCGTTTTGTATTCCTTTATTTTATGGTGTTTTCTAGAAATATTCTGCCTTTAATTTTGTATAACCTTATTTGTTTATCTTTTCATTGTTACATTAGTAAAAATAAAGTGATTTTTTTATTTCTTAAATTTATTAAATACAGTTGTGGATGTTAAACATTTTCTGATTAGTTAAATGCCATTTCCCCACTTCAAACTGCATTTTAAACGAATATTTTACTTCATTTGAAGTACCGCCGCTGAATGTAAAAAATGAGCGATTATAAATTCTAATATAACCAATAATGTACTGCTAATGATGATGTATCAATACAAATTTTCAGTAAAGTAAAGCCAGGAGAGATGGCTCAGTCGGAGAGATTGCGCACATAGAGGTTCGGGGGGAAGGAGTAGAGTGAGCGCGAAGCGACAACAGCAGTAGTGGAAAGTCTAATTGAAAGTACACGTTGATTGTTCTGAGTGTCTAAGATAAAGCATTGCTGTTTTGTTTTGATTTCCCAAAGTAAGTGCTTGAATTTTCATAGCTAGTCATCAAAATTTCTATACAATGTCAGTAGTACAAAATATTTTAAACTTACACGATTTCTCATAAGCTACTAATCTAGAGTAACAATGTGAACATCAACGATTCGTTTTAGTAACGGCCATGTTTAAATAAAAGGCCGAAGAATATCTCCTACCGAAATTAGAGAGTTTGCGTATCTGCTACTTAGGAGAGATGGCGCATTATTCCCATTAGTTTCTATGCTAGGAGAGATTACGCAGCTTATTGGTAAATTTCCATAAAAAAATCAAAAATGAAAATAGACTAATTTTAAGTTAAACGTGTTATCAAGTAGCTTAATGTTATTTTGTAATCTTATCTGGACTTGCTTTTTCTGATTCTTTAATTTTTTCCTCTTTAATTAAAAATTTTTAATCGTTTTTGAAATTATTTCCTTTTTCTGATTCTTTAATCATTAGGTTGAAATATTCACTCCTAATACAATAATATTTGTTCGCAAAAACCTTACAACAATGTCATTTAAGTGAATTATTATTGTTAACAATTGATTGTAGTTATCATTAGTAACAATCTCTCCTACCCATGTGCGCAATCACACCAACCCTGTAAGGACAGATTGCGCAAAATAACTTTCTTGGTTTTATTGCAACTATTCTTTTAAATTGGACCATAACAACAAAATAGCAATGGAAATGCATAAAAAACAATTGAAGTTAAAATTATTCATGGATAGTTTAGCAAAAAATTAATATTTAGATTTTTTACTGTTATTCTTTTGAATTGTGCGCAGACTCTCCTAGCTTTACCTTATGTATACTTATTTCACTCGTATAATTTTATAATGATATATAATGTAAAATTAAAAAATATATATATTATCCATACATCATATTAATGCTAAAATATAATTCACTTAGGAAAAATATTTCGTGGAATTTGAATTTTCAATTTTTTTGTTAATCATATTCAAAATTAATAAAATATAATGTGAAATTATAATATGTATTTTATAGTTTTTACAAAATATAACAATATATGAATTTTACTCTCTTTTGATCTCTAATTTAATTAATAACTCTTTCTTCTAACAGAAATTCTTATTTAACTGAAGAATTCCTAATTCAGATTTCCATCAGTACTTTCCTTAACCTAACTTTTATAAATAGTAATTTAAAATTCGACATGTTGTCAAATTATTCAAATTTCTCCCTACGCGCTCAAAATGAATTAAAAAATTCTGGTGAATTTGTTATAGAAACATCCATGGATTTAAATTTATAGTTTCTATATTTCTGAATCAGAGAAAATTTAAATTTTTCACTGCCGGTTCGTGTAAAAAATATGCTGACCCGCCTAATTAAATTTCCTAATTAGCAATCATCATATTTAATTCCCATGATATCTGTAAAGACATACGTTGATTTAACTTTACTTTGAAATCTATGCCATTTGAAAGTTTAATGAAATATATATATGTTTCCTGAAATTTTCATAATTACATCTAATTATAAAATCATCATTATTATGAAAAATATATATTCACTGAATAAATGCAAAGGTTAATTTTATTCTGAAACATTTCCTAAACTGACTCTTGAAAATAGTAGAATTAGAATTTCATGTAAAATTCGTGGAATGTTGAATAAATTTAGTGGGAAATCAACATATATTTCATTTAAGCATCAGCAAAAATTAACCAAAACTGAAAATCATGCATCATGTAATTATGAAACACTTTGAAATGCTATCAGAATATTGTTATGAAATGTATTTATTTATTTATTTTATAAAATGAAAGGACAATCTATATATATACATTTATGCTAACGTACGTGGCACAGAAATCGCGATCATTTGTTACTTGTTTAATGACAACACCCGAATGAAACGCATCTCATTGGTTATTATGTAGAAGCTTTTTGGCAGGAATTAGGCCAGGATTTTTTTTTTATTTTGTAAATGTTTGGCGCCGCCATCCACAAGAATAAAAGCGAAACAAACAATAAATTTCAATTATAATTAGTGCAAATAAATTGTAATTATAATTTGCCAAAATTAACAATTAAATACATATATTTTATTAAATTTTCATTTGAAATATTTATTTTTGTAAGCATTTAATATTTACAATTTGAAAAAAATACAATTAGCAATATAAAATTTATTATATAAACAAAGCTATGATTTTTAAAAAGGGATTTTTAGTAAAAAGGAAAAAGTAAGTGTAATAATTTTCCCTGACCGTTTCATTTTTTTTAAACGTAACTGTTAAACTTTTGAAATCGTAGCTCTTATTTAATTTTTTACACGTTTTTAGTATAAATAAATATTATTCAGTCTTTTTTTTATAAAGTCAACTCCACAGTTATATTTTTCAATGAGTCTGCCAAGGCAACGGCGGACGGGTAAGCTAGTATAAACAAATTACAAAACACAGTTAAAAATTTATTTCCTGCAGTTACTGTCTATATATGATAAATTATACGAATTATTTTATGTTTCCATGTTTATGGTATAGAGAAATATTTATATACATTTCATCCTGAAATTAAACTAGAATTCACCTAGAAAACGTATTTCTCGGAATTTGGATTCTTATATCATGCTATACTGATTCCGCATCAAACAGTAAATTCTGTTTTAGCTGACACTCAAAACAGTTTAATAAAAACATTATGGAAATGTCATCCTTATAAATTAATCTGAATCAATTTTTGTAGCCTTGTATCTATAGTATCTATACACTCTACATAGTGTATATTGAAATATAATTATGCTTGAAAAGAAATAACAAAAGTAGAATTGCACTTCGAACGATTACCATTCATTGACGACAATGTATCAAATTTTTTCAGCTGACGTTTACATTATTTTACTAATATTTTACAAGTACCTTTACTAAAGTATAGTGTAGTTGGAAAATACATATAACAGTTAAAAACATACTTTAACAATTCCTTTCATTAGACCAAATTTTTTACGAAATATTTTGTGATTATATGATCTATCCATTTTTACGCATATTGTAATGCCCAAAAGTATGAAAAACTTTTGGAAGTACTCGATTTCTAATATTTATTTTTACTCATAACGTCAATTAAGTTGGAAACATTGTATATCAATGGAAACATAATTTAATACAGAATAAGATTCAATAATCGTCAGGAATATATTTTTATTGTTATAGCAGTTGTCAAGAAATAAGCTGAATCATATTGAGAAAATTAGCTATACAAAAATTTCCACGAAGCCAGATAATTTTTATTTGAGTAAACTTTAGACTTAATTGCAGACCTAAAGTACCTTCCCATAGAGTAAACCAAGTATTTATGTTATGTAGCTGCATTAATATGGAACGAAGATTTAGTTATTGTTTCTGTTAATTACGCTTAGATGCAGGATTGTTTCCGGCAGGCAAATCTCTTTACATTTCTCCATAGAATTTGAATTGAGTTAAGGAATGTATTATTGTCAGGTCATTCAAGTTTTTGGATGCGGCTCTCTTGAAGCCACTCTTAAAATATAGCAGCAAAATGGTATGGAGCTAAATGTTGTTGAGATAGAAGTATTTTATTATTTTGAAAAAGATCACACATGGAAGGCTTCAGTTTGGGTTCATGTGTCTCATTCGTGTGTTGTTTATCATTTATAGTCTCAAAGATCAAAATGTTTATATCTCATAACACAAACAGGTTGTTTAATGGATGGTGTAATGCAAACAGTATGCAAATATTATCGATCCGTTTGCTTTTTTTTATGTCCGTATATACATCGTTGATTACTGTGTCATTCACAAACAGTAAGATAATCTGGGATATGAAAATTTTCTAGGTATGTGTTTCTCATAAAAAAAGATACTGATCACATATTGGCTTGAATTGACGATTAACATGATTTCTAGTCACATTTAGCTCACAAATGCCGCACACACGTTATTGGTATTCTACTATATGAATGCGTAATACCAGTTTTAACTTAAAGATAGCAGTGGTCTAAGTACCGGCCATCCAGAAGTGTTCCGAGTTTACTCCGCATGAAGGGGAGGAAAATAAATTAATTTATGGTATACTGTACGCATCATTGCTTTGTTGTGTCATTTGCGATACTGATTACTGGATCACCTCACACAAAACGTTGTTCGACACAGCAAAATCGTCCGCAATTAATGGGAGGAGAAAGGAAAAAAAGATGGAGTAAAAACTAATCAAATACAGATAAAAAGAGTCAATAATTGGCTTTTAAAAATGTAAAAAAGGTAGATATTACCTTAGACTGAATACGAAGTTCAACGAAGTTGTTTAGGATTCATTATGAACTTTTGCGGTTCTAAATTCCGAATGTTACATCATGTTTAATAGTTGAAAAATGAACCGAAATAGGTGTAGTATTTTAAGCATGACGCAAAAACAGCTTCGCAGAATAAGTAGATATTTTATATTCGCATATTTGAAGATTTTAGAAATCTATTTATATCAAAACATTATAGATTACCATACACGTACTTTTCGATCATTAATTTCAAAGTTTCTGCTAAGCTTAGATTGTAACACAAATTTAAAGAACAGATAATTTCCAGTCGAATTATTACAACCGTTTTCTTTGGCATATTTTAGGGGTTATTGTTATTATTATTATTATTATTATTAATATTTTGCCATTGTACAAAGTGCAAGATGGAGCTGCAAAGGGCGATTTATTTTTTTTTAAACCATAATATCAAATACTATATATTTTAAGAGACCGTATCTTTTTAGTTATTCACAAAGAGTGATTATGTATTTCTAAATTTATTAATCTTAATAATATAGCATTGTAAGTACCTTGATCAATCGATAGACTATTCACATTAAGATATACTATCTGTGCACAAGAC
This sequence comes from Maratus michaelseni, assembly GCA_963931845.1. Lineage (NCBI taxonomy): Eukaryota > Metazoa > Arthropoda > Arachnida > Araneae > Salticidae > Maratus > Maratus michaelseni. Next base: position 197,909,845 of record OZ007593.1, on the reverse strand, counting down.
AAAAGAAAACATTCTGTACTAGATAATTAATGTACGTTTCATTGGTTATAATGTAAGCCAGTTATGTGCAAATATTGCATTCTTCGGAAATTATTAATTTCCAAGATTAGTTAAACATTGTACTTACATCTGACATGTAACCAATAAAACTTCAGAATTTAAAAAATAAAATATAAATAAAAATAAATAAATAAAAGAGAGAAAAAAAAAATATTTCTTTTTTTTCCGGAGGTACTGTCAATGAAAAGACTAAACATTTCTTTCCAATTCTGATTCAATACTCAGATAAAGGCAATGAATACCAATGAAACAAATATTTGCCTAAGAATGTTAGAAATATTTGTAATGGAATGACGAAGTTTTTCATAGAAATATTTTGCAAAATTCGAAATGCAAGAAGCCGTTTGAGGCAATATGAATGACGATATTGTCACTCTTTGTTAAACAATTTCTAAAAAAATAAACAATATTGGTCCAATATCATTTTGCTACTCGAAGCACAATATAAGCAGTTCGTCTTGTACATTTTTTGAAATATTTCACTTCATGAAAGTAATAAAATATCATATGATTATCTTTATCACTCTATTCATTTTAAAGTCCTTATCACGAGTATCTATATTTTAATTTATTTCAAAATTACATTACATTTTATCTTCAACATCTAGACTTTAGAGAATTAAGATGATTCAAAAGCATCTTTTAAAAGAATTTGTCGACTTATCTTTGATTAATTTTTAGAAGTGGGTTAGTGCTGATTACATATTCATAGCTATGTAAATAACATTAATTACAACACAGGGATAATGAAAATAGTCATTATCCGTGATAGATAAAAGTGTATACATTAATATCAAAAGTATTCCGAAGTAATTTCTCTGATTTCTGCAATTAACATTCACGAGGTAATCAATGATATCTGTTAAATTACGAAGTTTAAAAGAAAAATATTTAAAGTAATAGGAATCGAATCATAAATAATTATAAAGTATATCTAAATATATACACATAATTTTGTTTATAAAATGCTGTTATGTAATGTGTTGAAAATTTTCTTTTTCTACATTTCAATTTTTTAAGTGTGGAAGAATTGCATGTAATATTTTATAAAAAATACACAAGTATTCTAATTACAGATATGATAATACGAGGGGCAGTCGGAAAATAAGTTTCCCCTGGCCACTGTGGACAGAGATGTGTATGAAAGACAAAAAATGTAATGAGACATTAAAGATAAAACATAACTTTATTTTTCCACATAAGTACCAAGTACATTGAGACATTTGTCATACCGCTTTATAAGCTTCAAAAAGCTCTCCAGGAAAAAATCAGGGCTTTGCATACGGACGAAGCGTTGAACGGCTATGGGAGAAAGACGACACAGAAGGTGAACGCGAACGTGCAAGACACCGATACAACATTGGGTAGAGGTCGACCGCGATCAAGCAGATGGCACTGTTGCAGTGCCTGCACAGATGTCAATATTGCCTGCGCAGTTAACAGCGCCATCTGCGCAGGCACTGCAACAGTGCCATCTGCTTGATCGCGGTCGACCTCTACCCAATGGAGATTAATTCGAGATAAGAAAATATTTTGTTTCTGTATCAGGACGATATACGTAAATATTTTAACTCTTTCAAGCATGGAATCCTGAAATGAGATTTTCTTTGAAGAACACTCCTCCATTTTCCGAGTGAAACGCATACGTATAATTTCTATTTATCCTGTATTACATACAAAATTCATATGAAATATAGCAATAGATAACAGAGTCATATCTCTTTTGAAATTTCTGTTGTGAAATCTCCTTTCACTATTTTTTATCTCTTCTTCATGAAAAAAAAATTCTCAACGAGTTTTTAATCTTGGATTAAAAAAAAAAAAATCAAATTATTATTTGGTCAGCTTACTTTTTGGTAATGGGTCTAATAGTTAAATTATACCAAAAAACTGTTTAATATCTTGTAATAATACTTTGTTAATGCTTGTAAACGTTATATCATTGTAAATTTGTAATTTTATAATTAAAGTAATTAAAGTAAGATTTCTAAAATATTAAGATTAATTTTTCTTATTAATACATTTTAAATCACTTTTAAGTGAAAATTTGTTTTTCCTCTATTTGAAATAATAATTCAGGCATGAGACTAACTTACTGCATTTTTAAAATTGAAGTATTTCCGTTGTGACATTGGTCAGGAAATCATCACATAAAGTCATATAATGGCGTTATATGATGACTGCATGACCAATCTCACAAGACAATACCTTCTAGATCGTAAAATCCCTTTTTTGTATATAAGAGTTTTTAATGAAATTGGCAGAGCGAACTTTGACCTGATTCAGCATGAGATTAGAGAATCAGAAATTGCTTGGCAATGTGCAGCAGAAAAGAAAATTATTTTATAATTATAATTAAAACAGATTAAGAAACATATTTAGACAAGCTAGCAAGCATTTTGACAAAAACTTTATAAACTGATTGGATCTTCCATTCAACTGCAAACTTTTGTTCACAATTCAAAATTTTTGTTGCATTTAGAGTTTCAAAAATCTGGTTTATTCCCGGGTTTATTTCCAATAGACCCGGTTTATTCCCAGGTTCATTCCCAAAAGACCTGGTTTATTCCCAAAAACCCGGTTTATTGCCAAAAAACCCGGTTTATTCCCAGGTTTAAACCGGGTTTTTTCTAGCCTTTGCAACTCTAGTTGCATTGTGGAATATCACAGTTATTGCGGGAACTATTTATTCCAAGGTCCGATAATTCAAATAAAGATTCAAACAAGTCATTGTACAGCATCATAGCATATCTACCTTTTATAAATTTTATCATTGGAACAACCAACATTTTTTAGCAGCTCAGTTAAGAGTGATTAACCATTAATGTTGGATATCCTCTTTTTTAGAGTACGAAACATTTTATTTATAGAAACTGAAATAAGGATGCTTTGATAGACATAAGTAAGCTTACCACATGACCAACTTATCCTAATATGCTATGATGCATGATATAAACATTTTATAATTTTACCATTGACCTAAAAATAATAGGACTCTATATGGTAACTTATTTTCACATGTTTGGCATGATTCTATGTACTGCCAAGTCCGATTTACGGTACGTGTTTCGTTTATATACATCAGTTTCAACTAAGTGATCGCAACCCTTCATTCTGTATATAACGAAACAAAATCTCCAAATTGTCAGTCTGTATTATCCCCTAACCAATGCAAATAGATAGAAACAGATGGACAAAAAAATCTCATCAGGTTGTTAAGGTGGTTGCTAGCGAAGCTGACGAAAAAGAAAGGCTACCGCGGTGGTTTACGCGTATCTTTTTTTACAGACCGCTGGAGTCACGTGATCCTCGAATGCACCAATGCAGGTGTACGAAAACAGCATCACGTCACTCTAGCGGTCTGTAAAAAAAGATATGTGGAATGCACCGCGGTAGCCTGTCTTTTTCGTTAGCCTCGGTTGCTAGGATGTGACGTCAGTTGAGACTGATCTATTGGGCAGGGAACTTTTACAGAATGAGTCGTGTGTTTGTCTTTCTTCCTGCTTCAGTACAATGCTCGATAGGTAGTGTTTTTTCAAACATCCAGTATCATTCAAAACTGGATATGAAAATATTTGATCAACATTTTTAATGCATACAATTGACAGAAATAAATTTAACTTATCCGTCAGAAGTAGAAGTATTTGGAAGGACAACATCTTCCTGCAAATGCTTCGAGCCGAAGCGAAAAGCTGGATGTAGAAACAGGCAAAATTCATCCTGAAAATTGCATAAAATAGCTCGTATATAAGCATGAAAAATGTAATAATGTTTACGGTGATTACGTTAAAAATATACCTTGTATTTTTTATAAATATTATGAAGTAAAAACATTGCAATACACTGCAAAAAAGACACATGGTTCATAATCTAAGAATATAAAATATAACCAAAAACGAAAATATACAATAACCTCCTCCAAGTTGCCCACGATTCCGAAAAGCGTTCTTTATCTTAAAAATCTTTATAAATTAATTTATTTTCGAGATTTAAAGGGCATATATAAAAACAATGTTTCTTTTCTGCATGGGTTATTGGAAACGCTTCGGAGTAGTTTTCATAGTTTACTAATCAGTTTTCTCAACCCAGAATATAGTTTTTTCGGATGCTATCCAGTCTCAAGTACACATTTTCAAATTTAACAAACATATTTTACAGACAAACCTGACAAATTAACACCATTAACAGTAAAATTATTATTATATATATATTTTTTTAGTCTTGCTTGTATAAATTGAGCTACGCAGCTAAAAATATTTAATTGCAAATGCATAGCATCCTAAAATCTTCTACTCCAGTTTGCAAAAAACGATTAATACGCTGTAAAAATACTCGGAAGCTTTTCCAGAAATTAGAGGCGGAAAAAAAACTGTTTTCATAACAGATTTAAATTTCAAAATTATATTTGTTTCTGTGGTTTCTAAAAATAAATAATGCTTTTGGGTAACTCGGAAGGGGTCATTGTATAATTTTGTATACGCGGTTATATTATACTTTCATAAATTAAGAGATTTTCGTCTTTCTTTGTAGTCTACTAATATTTGTTTTGATGCTCTGACCATCAAAGGCCTCAAAGATCCTCAAAAGTAAACCCTAAATCAAGCTACATAGTATTTTATGTAGTTTTAGGTTATTTATGGTAATCTCGAATATACATGTTTATGTATGCGTGTTTTTGTAAATACGAGATTATATTTAACAGGTTTAAACCTTAAACAAAAATAAACCTTAAACAGATAATAAAAATACCAATTACAATTTTATTTCACCATAGCTTTGACACAAATTTGCCCAGAAATATTATTATTATTATTATTATTATTATCAAGGGAGGCACATAATTCCATGATCACGGAAACATATATGCAGAAACATTTTGGAAGGAAAGTAGAAAATGGAATAAAAACTAAATATAATATTTTTTCTACAAATAAGCATATTTCTTTCTATAATTTCTATAAGTAGAAAAAGGAAAAAAGTATGTGTATCAACATAGATAAGAAAACAGAAAAATTATTATACCTTCGTTGAAATTTTATTTTGAATCCCCCATTCAGCAGTTTCACACCCGACGCGAGTTTTCTGAAAAAGTAAAATAAATATGATTCATGTGAAAATATTTTTATTCAAAATTGATTCAGGGAATGCATACATATATATAAATATATTTTCTGTTCACAGAGATGTAACTCTAGGATAAAATAATTCTTGATATTTAAACAAAGAAAAAATAATAATATGTTTCTATTTTTACACTTTTTTATTTAACTCTACTTGATTTTTGCATGTAAAGATGGAATTTTGTAACCGATTTATCACTCACTTCATGACAGGTTAGAATTAAAATAAATATGTACAAAGATACATTTCCGGAGGCAATATAACATTTCATTTATTTTACATAATTTAATAACTTAATTTTAAGGCATTTCTTTCAGTTAGACCACCACATGTGATAAATCGCGAAATATGCTTTATAGTTACAATTATATACGAGTTACAACAAGAGTGAATTTAATTATGCGTGAAACCATGCTCGCAAGAAAAGCCAACTAGCTGGGAATGTAATGCAGGTTAATCGCAAATATTCTTTGAATAATAAGGCAAAACTTTCAATTAAAAATTAATAAAGACACTGATGCATCACGTATACTGGCGCTCGTCGCCTATTAATCAATTAATAACTTCATATTAATTAAATTATGATTATACAGTGAGAAAGAGTTTTTAAAATCATAAAAAATAGTTCATAAAGAGCTTTCCTTCTGGAGATATCATAAAAAAGAAATATAGCCAAAATTAGAATTTTTAAAATGAAATAAATATATCACGGTTTCTACCTAACTTATAAAAATTGGTTAATGTTCCATAATCGGATTCGGAACCACTCCAAATTAACTTATTGTACCGAAATAATTTTGGCATGAATTTCCGTCATGAAATTAGGGGTAATATTCAAGATAATCTTTGAATGCTTATAAAATAGTACATTTAAAAAATAAAATTATATTCTTTTGTACTTGCAATTTTTTCCCCTTATGCTTTTTATTCTTCATGGAACAAAGGAGAAATTTGTGCTTTAAATTACTCTGTATATAAATCTTTATCTCATCAAATTTTCAAAGAAACATACGAAAAAGAAACTTATTATATTAAAATTTGAGTAACAATTTTATAGTAATACGGCTCTGTGTCAAAATCGATAAGAACTGCAATACTGACGGTAATGCAGCATAAATTAATATCTATTTTCATCTGTGTATTAAGCAAATCTTACATCCATATAATTCAATTATTTTCCAGTCAACAGTGGTTAATTTGAGATTGTCACATGCAAGACATTTCATGGCTAACCTTCTTATTTAATGTCAAATGCTACAATAATATTTCGGAGGTTAAAATTTTAGGAATCTTTCATCCATCTTTAAGTGTTTGTTTTGGCCTCTTTAATCGTTTTTTTTTTTCAATTTGAGACAGCAAAAAGCAATTTTAAGGTAATATTAGGAAATAGAAACGAAATGGTGTAAAGACATTTACTACTTCACGCATTAAATACCTTTAAGAAAAAGTTTAATATCTGCCACCATTTACATTTAATGAATTTTAATATCTGACAGTCCATTCTGGGACATTCTGTATTTTTAACTTTTGACGTCGTCATGAGATTAATAAATAAAAGTTAATGATAACAGCAAATCAATACTTATTATAGAAGTTGCAATAACGTTTAATGATCTCCAACATTGGATTCACTAATAAAACTTTTAATGAAATATTTATAAGTGCTCACTATTTGTTTTTCGTTTGCATTAAATCGAACGAAATACCACTATAAAAAAAAATATATTGTTTTTATATTGGAAAGCATAGCAATGGAGCACAAATATTTTAGAACGATTGGGCAACGTTTGAAGTATTGTGAATGAATAAACAACACATTTTGTGCTAATATTGGTACAATATTAATACAAAATAAAAGATTCGAGTTGGAATCTTATCCCAATATTGCAAATGCTGACGGAGATATAAAACTAAAGATAAGACTTTGGGTTAAGTCTTTGAGTACTATTATTAATAAATGGAGCAATTATTTGAAATATCATGGATAATGGATTTAAATGCTTGAAAGAGATATCGTTATTACTATTCAGTTATTTTTGAAAACGACAATTTAATGATATATCTTTATATAATAAATTTTAGATTAAATAAATGAAAAACACTGTATAGTTGAACTATGGAAGAAATATTAAAAGTAGAAAAGTGGGGTTTAATGAAATATTAAGAAAATAAATATATTTATATCTCTACATTGAAAAAAAGGATTTTACAGTATAATACAGGCAAAGCCAGCTGTCAGTATTATAGCGTAATACGTAATATTAACAGCGTAGTAGTAACAGCGTATTAATAGCGAAATATTTCCAGTAATAAACAGTGAAATAAGCAGTAATACGCTACCGCGCATGCGCGGTAGCGTATTACTGCTTGAGTTTGGCTTATTGAGTTTTGAGTATTACTGCTCCAGCTTGAGAATACTTATTATTGCACAACTCTTCCAAAACGTTTCCGAAAATTAGTGGCAGCAAAAGAGCCTTTTTATTTAATAAATGCTACTTTTAAATCTCGGAAATATAGCTATTTTTGAGGTTTCTAAAGATAAAGAACTGTATTCAAAATGGTAGGTAATCCAAAAAATATTTTTGTACATTTGATTTCGTTGTTATATTATATTTTCGTAGGTTAAGAAAAATGTGTCTTTTTCGATGCGTTCTTAATTATGTAAATACATAGCACCTATATCTAGTAACCTATATCACCTATATATCTAGTCCCTCCGTCTTTCCACATATAACAACGAAAAAAATACCCAACCGAATAGTTTGAAATTTAATATATATAATCGTTGCAGAATTTTGTCATTTCAAATTTTATGAAAATCGAATCAAAATTTTAAAAGATATTAATGAAATTATTTATTAAGATATTTGAATTTTTTAAAAGGCGGTAATTCCTCGTTATAGCAGATTCCGAGGATTAATCGTCAAGTGACCGCGTTGTATCGCCAAGTTATCTGAAATGCATGGAGTCATATATGACGTATATGACATTTTATAGCAAGTTATAATCGCATTCTTCATTCTATTAAATCCTATCATACGTAATTAATTAAATGACACCCCATGATAGGCAATGATTCTAGGTTGCCATGGTGATTACGTTATATTTAAGATGGAGTCATATTATTTCTGTATTACTGAATTTAAAAACCAAATTTGTATACTAAAATTGTTTAATTATAGCTATCATATTATCAACCGACAGTTTTTTGGATAGATGTTTCCGAAGAAATAGATATTAAATGGAACAATAAATATGGATTTCAAGTTCTGAAATATTCAAAGCTAGGCTTAAATTTCCCATTGGAATTTTCTTTAAATGTCAACATAAAAAAAGTATTGGCAACTTAAAATGTACTTATTTTATTACGGAAATTAACTATATCTTAATAACAGACGATATATTTCATTTCACTGACACTAGATATAGTACGGATTTTTCATGTTGACGAACAATTTCCAACTTGTTTGACTCTGCATGTCAAACTTTCAGATTTTTCTTTTTTAAAGAAAAATATATTACATATCCTCAGTTATGTGTAATATTCTACAAGAGAGGACATTATAAAATTCTTAGAGTGGGCTCTTTTAATTACTCCTAAATAATTATTTTCTTATGCTCGTTTGCATTTTGGGCGCTTTATATTTTAAATGAAATTTTTGTTCGCTCACACTATTGCATAAAACAATTTCTTGCAGTTATTTGCAATAATTTAGACACACAAACATCCTTTACCACACTCAGAAATCTTACTATGTGACTTCAAAATTTTTCTATAAATTATAGATACATATTTTGTAATTATGTTTTAGATTATAATGATTCTGTTCATATTTTTTGTGCGACAATTAATTTAGTCGACAGTTTTTTTATTAACAAATATATGTTGCTTATAAATAGTTAAATATTTTTCGTATTTTAAGATTCCTTATTAAAACATAGCTATATGATATATATATATATATATATTTCTTTTGAAACGATACCATTTTTCTATATTACATTCATCTTTTTTTATTTGCATTATTTTTAACATTTAGCTTCTTAACATACCTTCTTTTGCATGTACGACAATTATTCCGCCTAAACATGTTGTACACTTCAAAGTGTAGAATCCATGTATCACTAGAAAAATTGAAACGTAGATTGATTAAAAATGTCAAACGAATATTTTCATAATGAAGGACGTTTTTTTTTTTTTTTTTTTTTTTTTTTTTTTTAATAGGGAAATAAATATTTTGTGGATGTAAATTTCATTATATAATCGTAACAACATTATATGACATATATATTTATTTAATTTAAATAATGAAATCTGGATAAAAAATTTAGAAAATGTATGTTTGTCTCTTTCAGAATATTTTTAAATGATTAAACATCGAAATATATAATTTCCACAAAGTCAAGAATTGTTTTATTTTTTTTTTATAATTTGATAATAATGTCTTTTCAATATATATTTTTTAAATATTAGAGCGAAATTTTACATATAAAAACAGTTAAATAATTTTTATTATTGAAATACTTTTTGTTTTTATTCGCGTGTTGTTAATTTTTTCAACATTTTAAATCGTAAACATTTTTGTATAATGTGTTCTTTTAAATAAAAAAAATATATATATAATAATAATTAAAAATGCAAATACAAGAAACAAAGATGTAATTTAAAGAAATAATTTTAATTTCTTTTAGATTAAATTTTAGAAAATCATTCATATTTTATTGCATTTATGTTTTTGCTGTTGCTGGATAGTAAGTTTTAATAAATATGTATAAAAAGAAAGAATTTCTTTTTGAAAACGTTCTACATGTTTTAACAAGATTTTTTATGATTTGATAAGTCTCACAAAGATATTATTAAGAAGACAAATTTTATTCTATACTTTATGAGATTTTTTTATTCTTCAGCGATAAAATCTTCAATCGATACTGCAATGACAAAAAGTGAAAGACGTAGAATAACTAGAGATAACTATATAAACGAAAATGAAAAAAAATGGAAAGAAATATAAGTGGAAGAAATTCAATATAAAAATCTTTTGGATTACAACATTTAAATATTTTATAAAAGATGTTTTGAAAGGATATAATTCTATTTTTAACATTTCTTTTTGATTTTTGCTTATTCTTTGTATATCCCTTTAAGACCTAACCTACACAATTGTGTAGGAGATCCTAAGCAAAAAAAAAACAATTTCCTCTGTTCCTGTGATTTAAAGCTTAGCCTGCACCACACAATTGTGTAGATCCTCCTTGACATAACCTGACAACGTAATTTTTTTTTAAATATTTCTTTTCAATCAAATAGAATTTTTACATGATTTTAATTTCAACCAAAACTCTTCAGGTCTTAAAGGGTTATAATTGAACGAATTGATCAAGTGCATGCAATAACAAAAGCTAAAAAGATAATTATGTGTGATTTTTATTCAAACAGTTTCATATGATACTACTCATATATGTTGAATTTGATTTTAAATGCTGCGAGACATTAAATCACAGAAAAATTGAGATCAGTTCAAAATTTTACATGTTATTTAAAAAGTAGCTGTTATTTGTATTGAATAAATTTGATTATTCTTAAAAAAAATTAAGTTAAATTAAATTACATTAAATAAACATAAAATATGATATAGAGAAATCATGGAGATATATTTAGAATATATTTTCTTTTATCATACATAATTCAAAATATATTAAAGTGAAGTCAAAAGATTTTTTTTTAATAAATCAAATGTTTTGTGTTTTTCCTGTTAAAAAAAATATGTTAATAAAAATTTAAAATAAAATTTATCATTTCTCCTCTTTCACTCTTTATGTTATACTTATTGTTAATTGTGGAAAAATAAAACATATTTGCATTTTAAGAATTATTTCAAATGCAATTTAAATTTTCAATTAGATTAATTAGATTTTCGGAATTCGGTTTAAATTTCATTCATCCGATCAAGATTTATTTTTCATTTTAATTTTAAGAAGAACGAAAAATCATGCGTCAAGCATAAATTATGTAACACTTTCCAACACTTCAAAATAATTTTACAAATCCGTTTAATAAGTTGAAAGATATCATCTAAGTAAACAATTCTGAAAACGCATAACATATTTTAAAACGTAATTTCAGGAAATTCCAACATATACAATATTCGGAAAAATATCCGTATACTTTTATTCAGCTCTGTATATGATGATATTTGTATATATACTACATAGGATGCTAAATTTTAGTTTAGTTAGGAAACGCGAAGCACAGTTTAAAATTCTCCTTCTGGAGTTTCTGTCAATAAACGGAAATGTGTTCGCGAACTTTTGTGCTGTCCTGTATATGATCTACAGAATTTATACACACCAAGTAATAGACAAAAATTGAGTTAAATTTAAAATCGCGTTCAGCAACTTAAAACGCATTTCCAGGAATTATTGTTAACAGACAGTAGACAATTCTTGTGTGTGTCCCTGTAAATGAACGATGACTGCTATACACACAATATTCTGCAGTAAGCCTCTTGTAATGCACCTTAGTGATATATATAAATTACAATGTGTTTGGAATTGTCTAATATCATTAAAATAAGCCGCAAATGATTTCCCCCCCATAGACCGTAATGTAACGGAATTCTTTTGAGTGTCCCTGTAAAAAAACTATAAGTGCTACACACTTCAGTTGAAATTGGAAACACGCTTGAGATAACGACAATAACATATTAAAATTGCAGGGCGATCCGAGCATATTTACGGGAGTTAGAGCAAGGACAGACGACAGACGGCAGACGACAGACGGCAGACGGCAGACGGCCATACGGCAGACAAACAGAAATCATAAACACTTTTCAACTAGGTTGGAAAGTGTTAAAAAAATACTCAAATAAAATTTTCATTTAATAAAAATGAGTTTATATTGGATGGAAAAAGGATTTATCTTTTTAAAGAAAATTTTCTAATCTTAAGAGTCTAGCATCTTTATATGTTCAGTGATCTGTGATTAAACATAGTAAGATGCTTCAGAAAGAAATTCGTTTATTATGTCTGGTTTTGAATATATTCAACGCTTAAATCTAAAGTAAATAGAATTTGGGTCATTGAAAGCTATCGGAAAACTTTTTTCAACTTTTACATAGTTTTCCAATAAAAATAACTGTGAAAACTTAATCATTAATTTTCAGTAAACCTGCATAATGTATGCAACGAAAAATTTCACAAATAAGATTTTCTACTTTGTAAATTCAATACATTAAGAATTAAAATAAAATTTATTTTAAATCATTTTATGCAACCTTTATAAAAATCTAGATAAACTTTAAATTTACTGTGAAAATATTTAAGTATACAATTTGAAAGTTTAACAATGGACAATGAAAAAAAAATAATACAATTTGTTTTATAATTATATACCAAAACAGTAATCTTACATATACAAAAATCTACATCAAATATTTTATCTGCCTACGCATTATTTTATCTAATACGCATTCAATATGCAAGACTATAGCACCAAAATCCCTCTCTAGTAGGCTAAAACCAGGACCACACTAGAGACCGGGCTTGCTCATTCATTATTATGACTTCAAAAACGGTGGCTGGCCGTGACGAAAGACATATAGCGATTGGCACAAAACGATGGGCGCGTCGCTTTGTACCAATCGCTGGTCGCGGCCAGCCACTATTTGTGATGTCATGAGAAGGAATGAGCAAGCCCGGTTTCCAGTGTTGCTTGCATTTTATTTTGTAATTATCCACTCATTGGTGTAAAATAATGCATATATCGCTCTCAAACTCGTCTTTTTTTATAATTTTTTGGTGAAAAAAAATGTTATTGAATGTCTTATAATTTATTTATTTATTATTTATTTTTGGTGCCTTGCAAAATTTTGTCTGATGTTGGGTCTTGAGTTAAAGTGTTTACAATATTTGGAAGAATCATCAAACACCTGCCTTCGAATTGACTTTGTTTCTCTTTATCAACTGGAGAAAATCCAAGTGATTAATCTATTCAGTTGAACTCTGAATGCTTGTCATGACTCAGAAATGAGTTCAATGAGTTCAATAGATAAACATTACAACTCTCTTCACAATATATATATATATATATGTGTGTGTGTGTGTGTGTGTGTGTGTGTATAAGGTATTCCAAATGAAAGGAAAACTACAGTTACATAGAAATATTTGCTTATAGCATATATGATTTACAGTTAATTTGTAACATGACTTTTTCATATAATTATCATGATACTGATGTACTGTTCCTAACGTGTAAGGAGTGGATTGTTTAATTTTAAATCTCTTGTCTTTCTTTATTACAGATAAATTATTCCACGGGTTCTGCACTTTCATAACCATTTCCGAAAAATATAATTGTTAGAATAATATTTGTTTCGAATAATATTTGTCTGCGGTTCCCTTAATTAATGTAATTTTTATTTTTATTTAAAAAGTAGAATTTAATTACTTTAGTCTTAATAGTTTTTTATGAATTGTATCTTTTGTATTGCTTAAGCTTTCTTTTCCCAAATAAACATAAATAAATATGTTTATAAATGATACATTTCAAAGAGACTGTGACACTTAGTGTAAATAAAATACCTGCTTTGACATAAATGTAACCTACTATATATGTAAAACACAAACGGAAATTTCGTTCCGTTCCTTTATAACTCGTGTTCTGCCCAAAGGATTTTGATGAAACTTACACTGTTCGAGAGATAATTGTTCAGGAAAAGTTTTAGTATATAACACAACGTTCTACGTACATTATTTATAGAATTATGACAGAAAGTTCTGTTATTTTGGCCGAAAAGGATACCATTGCTAATTTTTTGGCGATCATTACTGTAGCAGAAAGAAATGAAAAGGCTATACATCTCAAAAAAGAAAAGAAAAACTGTTGCTAATTTTATAAAAACAAAAAGAAAGAAAGAAAGAAAAAAGAAAGAGAAAGAAAAAAAAGGGTTTTGATGACAGAATATTATAGAACAAAAATATTTAATTTAAACATGAGTGGGAATGTTCGTAAGGTTAAAAAAAATATTCAAGGGGCAAGATTGCTATTACAATAGTTGGCGATTTATCTTTTGTTTTTGGCGATTTTGATTTTACTTTTGACCCCAAACAATTTGATTTTAAGCCAAAAGGTGTCTTTTTTTGTTGCAGAAAGAATTAAAATTGCTATAAATCTGGAAAAACGAAAGAAAATTTTTTTAATAATTTTATATAAAAAAAAAGAAAGAACAGAAAAAAAAAGAAAAACAGCTTTGATGAGAGATTTTAAGCCAAAAGGTGTTTTTTTTTCAAGTGTACGACTGCATTTTTGCAGTATTTTGTTTTGTACTTTTCGGTTAGCCGGGGCGCCAGTGATATATATATATACATGTATATAAACACACCCACCTATATACACATATATCTACACAAATACATGTATATACATACATATATATATACGTTTATATGTATGAATATATACATATATATATATATATATATATATATATATATATATATATATATATATATATACAGGGTGCATATATCACTGGTATGTACATATATGTAAATATATCACTGGCGTCCGGCTAACCGAAAAGTACCTTCTTTTTATTCAAATGCAAACTATATTAATGACAGTATACATCTATTTGCTTCTACGTTAAAAAAATTTCGTTCCGGCTGCTTATAACTCGAGTTCTGCTGAATGGATTTTCGTAGAACTTAAACTCTAAGATAATTTTTCAGGGAAGGTTATATTGTATAACATATCGTTCTACGTAGCTTATTTATAGAATTTTTCTGGGAAGTTCTATAATCATATCAATCCGATTATGAAAGATTAGCCTTTTTAATTCTTTCAGGGGCAAGCACTTGTGCTCCTGTAACGTTGAATTCCCACCGGAATTTAGGAAATAATGTAGTTCAAAATAAGAATAAGCAATTTTTCAAATTTTCTCGTCAAAGTTAAAAAAGTTAAACTTTATTAAAATTTTCTGGTTTTAATCGGATTAAAATTAGGTGGTATATAATATATACCACCGCCCCTCAAAGGGTTAAAAGATTTTGCCGAATGGATTTCGATGGAACCTACACTGTTAGATAATTTTCTAGGGAAAGTTTTATTACATAACATATCATTCCACGTACTTAGTTCTAGAATTATTTTAGGAAATTCGAAAATCGGGTGACCATTTCTGTTATCAAATATTAGCCTTTTCAATGTTTGATTCCGATTATGAATGATTAGCCTTTTGAAAAAGTCCTACTGGACGGATTTTGATGAGAATTGTATTGTTAGTTAGATGCTATTTCAGGAATGGTGTTAATGTACTAAATATTGTTCTACATTGCTTAGTCAAACAGTTATGTGTGAAGGTTATATAGTCAGGTGAACCCGATTCCGAAACATTAGCCTTTTTGAAAGTTTTTACTGGGCGTATTTTTTACGACTTGCATTGTTAAGTAGATAATTTGTAAGGATGGTTTTAGTACATTTTATATCGTTCTGTTAGTTTTAGAATTGTGCGGAAAAAGTTCTATAATCAGATGAACCCGATTATCAAAGATTAGCCTTTATAAAATCTTCTACTGAATGGATTTTGTTAGTTAATTTGTTTGCATTGTTAGTTCGATAATTTTTAGTGATGGTTTTAGTATATTGCATATAGTTTCATCATTCTTTAGCAAACCCTAACTGTAAATGACCAAATAAAAGAGTTGGTCCTTAACAGCTAAAATTTTGACTGCACATTAGAAAATATAATAGCGCAATCACGTCATTTTTCAGTAATGTGGTAGGATATTCCAGGTAAATATACAGATTGCTTTAAAATACAAGGTCAAATTAAACGATATATATATTTTTTTATTCAAGGTTCATTTGTAGAAACCGACCAGCGCAGCGGACGTAGCTTGCTAGTAAATGATAAAATGCATGTTTCTTCTTATTATTATTATTTAAACTGATGCAACATAACATTTTTATGAATATTGTTTAATCTCTGAAACAAGTGGAAAGTATTTTGCCTACTACTTTATTTATCCCTTTGTTATTTAGATATATGATATATGAAATTTTATTGCTGAAATCACGAAATATTAAATCCGTAACAAATAAGGAATGCAAAGAAAAATTCTTGAGATTTTATATATTTCTGATTCCGCTAAATCTTCTCCTCTCAACAGGAAATTGACTAAAGAGTACTTGAAGTCAGATTCAGTTTCAAATGAACATAAAATGTGGAGTGAATTCGGAGAATGCATTCATTTTTTTAGACTTTGCTGGACATTGAAGTGGGAAAACTGAATAGCTGAATAAAATGATTTATTTATTCAATACAACTCTTAATTCTGGTTGAATGAAGAGGAATAACTAGAAGTAAATAAAATATATCAGATAATTCCGAAAGTATGTAAAATCTTTGAATATTTGTAAGGATAAATGATATCTATTCATCCTACGTTCGATTACCTATGACGTTCATAAAAATATAAATGCTTTATCTGATAAAATTAAATTCATATTTTACATTTTAAATCCTGAAAAAAGCTGTTATTTTATTATTATTTTTATTTAAAAAAATATTTACAAAAATATTTATAGATGTTATTTTAGTCCTTTAAATTCGAGTTTTGTTATTCCTCGGTATTGCACAATTTTTCTGTTACATGTGAGTACACAAATGTAATTATTACTGTTATAATTAAAAGGAATAATAATAAATTATTTGTTCACTTTGACATAATATAAATTCTAAAGTAGTATAAGAGACACACAAGTTAAAGTAATCAAAATAAATGATAAAATATATAAATAATTAAAAATATATAGATAAAATATATAAAATCTATCCAATGACTAGATGAATGAATTTTATAGTACATAGAAACACAAATTAAGCGTATACATATATTTTTTCCTATACACAAATAATTTCCTGTGAAGTACATAGAAACATAATTTGTTTAGCTCATAAAACTAAATCTGTATTTTCATTTATTTAAATCCGGAAACAGACATGTTTTTTTTTATGATTTATAACATAATTTTAACAAAACAATTTTAAAAAATGTTATTTAAATCCTTTAAGTATTAAATTTTTGTGTTAAATATTATTTGTATGATTTTTCTTTTAGGTGTGAGTACGCAAATATATTTGTTGCTGTTATAAATTAAAATGAATAAAAACAAAATTCTTTGTCCTGTTGTTTCATATGAATTATCATCAAAATCGATATGAGAAATATATAAGTTAATGTACTCAAAATATATTAAAAAAATATCAAAATAAATAAAAAGATAGAAGGTTATAAAAAATAAAATACACGTAATGACTCGATAATAGCGTTTTATAATACATTAGAAACGCAAATTATGTGTATACATACATACTTATACTTTAAGTATTAAATTTTTGTGTTCTTCGATATTTGTATGATTTTTGCTTTACACGTGAGTACGCAAATGTAATTGTTAATGTTATAAATTAAAAATAATAAAACTAAATGGTTGATAAACTTTCATATGAAATATTATCAAAAGCGATATGAGAAATACATAAGTTAATGTAATCAAAATATATAAATATATACAGGGTGTTCCGTTAAAGGGGTCCAATATTAATTGGGGTAATAGAGGAGATCACATGGAACATAAATCAGTATATAAAGCCTGGTCGGATCTCAATAGTTTTCAAGTTACAGCAAATAGAATGAAAATTCGGAAAATTGTAAAAGAACCCTCATTGCTAAACTATCGATAATGCTACATAAAAACGAAGCACATATTTAGAAAGAGCAGAAAAAAACCTACAAAATGACATCAATTGTATTAAAATAGCAATATTTATTGACGAGTTACAAGCCCAGAAACAGTGAAAAAAGTACGAAATCCAATATACATCAAAATAGTTAATCGTTAATTCCAAAAAGACAACTCTAGCTACAACAAGGAAAATGTAGTAAAATTTGGTCCATTCCGAAAACTTTCGAAAAAGCTTACAATGAACCATATCGGTTTAATTGTGTGAGGGAAATTAATCAGTTTCTTAGTTACAACTCCGCTTTCTTTGACACTAGCAAAGGTTAAACTCCGCCCATCACGATTGGAAACACCGCCTTTTTAATTACTCTCAACTATACATTTTCGATCATGCTTCTTCTGAGATGCAACATTTTTAATTATTCAAGAGTTGAATGAACCAAAATAACTTTACAATAATAGTCTACATTTTAAAGTGGTATTTTATTGATATAAAGCTTAAGTTAAATTCCTTAAAATTAAACTGGTGGTGAAAATTCGGAAATAATTAAAAATATTGCGATTTGTAACTATGCAAGAAGTTTCAGTACATGTTTTACATGGACAATTATTGTATGTATATGTGCATCATAATTTATGATAGGAAATAATAATAACAAATAGCATAATAATTTTATTAATTATAAATTTAAAAAAGACACTAAATTTTAAATTAATTCATACAAACTTTGTAATTTACAATTTGAGTACACCACAGTCTGTGACTTACAAAATACTGTGCCAAAAAGTGTTGAAAATAAAAGAAAAATGACAAATAAAGAATTACATTCCACGTACTTTATGACATATGTGAAGCATAGTCTTCTGGCCTGCGCTGTACAGTTCAATGTCGGAAGGCAGACGAACGGACATTATTATAATAGGTGTTCGAAGTTGCGCCCATTAACAGAATCGCACAGCCGACAGCGACGTCGTAAAGATTGGCGAACACGCCGAAAAACTCCGACGGAGTTACGAATGTCTCCTGCAGCGACAACGATTCGCGCTAGTAAATCCTCCGGTGTATCCACAGGCGTTTCATACACCAGCGATTTAAGGTGTCCCAAACAAAAAAGTCTAACGGATATATGTCTGGAGAGCGTGCAGGCCAAGCAACAGGTCCACTGCGTCCATTCCATTTCCCAGGATATGTTGAATTGAGGTGATTGCGAACACCTATGAAAAAATGTGCCGGTGCGCCATCGTGCATAAACCACATATTGTGGCGCAATGTTGCTGGCACATTTTGCAGTAACTGCGGTAAGATATCCCGTAGGAAAACCAAGTACGTACTGCCATTGAGTACATCTGGGAGTAAATATGGTCCTATGAGATAATCGCCGAGGACACCTGCCCATATGTTCACACTGAACTTTTGTTGTGCGTTCGACGGGAAAACAGTGTGCGGATTTGTATATGACCATGTGTGCATATTGTGCGTGTTTACCACGCCCTCTCTCGTAAATGTTGCTTCATCAGTAAATAAAATATTTTCCAGAAATTGTGGATTATTTTCTGTTACATTAAGCAACCAGCGTACGAATTCTGTCCGCTTTGCACAATCTGTTACTGATAACAGTTGTACCCGCTGCACATGAAAGGGGTGCATGTTTTCTGCACGCAGAACACGCCACACACTTTAGTGAGAAACACCGACTTCAGACGCAGCAGCTCGTGTACTCGTGGAGGGGTTATCTTTAAAAATATTCAGTACATCTTCTTCCATTGCAGGTGTTCGTACATGTCGAGGTTTCCCTGCATCAATGCTGGCTGTATTAAACGATCCAGTCTCCCGTAATCGTCTATCGATTTTTATGAAGAGTTTAGAACTTGGGCAACGTCTCCTTGGAAATTGCTCACGGTACATGCGCTGTGCTAGACACGCATTTCCATGAGCTTGCCCGTACATCAGATGCATGTCCGCATATTCTTCGTTAGAGTATTCCGGCATAATTATTATACATCAACTTACTACAATCCCACTTACAACAGCCTCCCTTTAACATAACGCCCACTGATGACTGCTGTTTTATTACACTTTTCTTCCTATACACATAGAAAATTTGCATAAAAAGTACTTGCAACAGCCTCCCTTTAACATAACGCCCACTGATGACTGCTGTTTTATTACACTTTTCTTCCTATACACATAGAAAATTTGCATAAAAAGTACTTCTTCTTCATCATCCTGAAAGTTCATGGAGGAAACGCTGCGGTCACGGAGTTTGCTTTAAGACAAAGCGAGAGCTGCACAATATGTCATTCACTTGACCAGACTGAATAATGAAAGGGTATTGATAGAGGTTGATCAGAAATGTATAATTGAAAGATATTAAAACGGGGTGTTTACAATCGTCATGGGTGGAGTTTCGCTCTTTCCGAGAGTGCAACAGTACAGAGTTGTAACTAGGGAACTGCTTGATTTCTCCCATACAATTAAACTGATATGGTTTATTGTCAGCTTCTTCGAAAGCTTTCGGAATGGACCAAATTTTATAACATTTTCCTTGATGTAGGTAGACTTGCATTTTTGGAATTAACGATTAACTATTTTGCTAAATATTTGATTTTGTATTTTTTCACTGTTTCAGAGCTTGTAACTCGCCATTAATTCTCAATATTCTAAAACAACTTATGTCATTTCGTAGGATTTTTTCTGCTCTTTCTAAATATGTGCTTCGTTTTTATGTAGCATTATCGATAGTTTAGCAATGAGGGTTTTTTTACAAATTTCCGATTTTTCATTCTATTTGCTGTAACTTGAAAATTATTGAGATCCGGCCAGGCATTATATACTGATTTATGCTCCGTGTGATCTCCTCTATTACCCCTATTAATATTGGACCCCTTTAACGGAACACCCTGTATATTAAAAAATAAAAAATAGAATGTTACAAAAAATAAAATTTACACACTGACTAGATAATAGAGCTTTTCATAGTACACTGAAAACACAAGTTACATGTATACATGCATTTTTCTATATTAAAAATAAAACAAATGATATAATTATTTTATGTTAATTGTTCAATTCGTAATTTTTTTAAGGATGTTCACATTGCATAATTTAACTCTGCATGTAAATTACCTTAATAATTTCTTTTGTTACACATATTCACTCTTCAGAATACACTGTTCAGATTACAAAATTCTGCACTTTAAAGTCTATTTTTAAAAAAAATCTCCTTAGAACGACACAAAATTTAATTCATTAAAATACTAGAAATTGGAAATATTCAAGATCAGATAAACGCACTTATGGAAACAATAACAGTGTTAATTATAGAAGAGTAAAATCTGGAAGGAATTCCAAGTCAGAGACGTAAATGCAGTTTTCTCTTGTACTGTTATCTTAAGGCTGTTCTAAAATCTAAACCAGTCACTTTATGACGCTTTCCGGATATCATTTAGTTTCATAAAAACATGAAAGTGGCAGATGTTCATTTTCAGAAAATATTAAATCCAATATTTGTTATTTTTAAATATATAACAAATCCAAAAACCCAGATATAATAACTTCAGGTGTTGTAACCCGGTGATGTTTGCTTCCTATGACACCCTGGTGTTTTATGATAAAATGTGTTCGTTTCATAATAAAATTAAATGTGTGTCTAAAAAAGTAAAATAAAATAATTAACAAATAGAATAAAATAATATAAAATAATTCATAAATAAAATTAAAATAAAATAAAAATAATTATTAAATAAAATAAAATAATACAAAAATAATTAATTAATAAAATAAAATAATATAATAATAATTGATAAATAAGATAAAATCATATAAATATAATTTATCGTTTGAAATATGAGTGTTAATTAAAAATAATGTGTGTGTTAAATAAAGTGTGTGTGTTTTACAATAAAATTATAATATAATTTCATAATAAAACAAGATTAATGTGCTGTTTTCGCACACTAGGCCTAACCGGTATTCAAAAAAGTGTTTTTCTTGCGAAAATCGTGCCAAAAATGGCGCAATACCCGGTGAAACTGTGACATCTCTTCCATTCAGGCGAATGCGAAAACTTTATGATATGGTCAAGTAACCATTATGCATTATCTAAAACATGGACAAGACTGGACAGTTTGCTGCAGGTTTTTAACAGTATACAAATCAATACTTTTTTTCGTTGCGTATTTATGCGCTAATTATGATTTGTTTATAACTTTTGCAATAATGAACATTATCTCAAACTCAATTATCTCTCTATATTAAAAAAAAAGTAACCACCGCTGCCGCCGCTGTCAATTAAGATTTTGTGCCTTGAAGTCTTTCTGGACTAATATCTGGAAAACTATTGCATGTAAAATTTTAAAAATTGGTAGTTTTATAAAGAAATGTTCGATAAACACGCTGAAGCAAACAGTTTTTAAATCGAAGAATTATTTTAAGAGATATTTAAAATCAAAGTTCGTCAAAACAGTTTTTTGAAAAAAGTTTTATAGGAACGAAAACTATCCGCAGGAATTTAACCATAATTTGTAAGGATATAGTTGACAAGTTTGCGGAGTGCAGACTGCAATCACTTTTTTAATTTGAGTAATTTTTTCAGGTTATATTTCAATTTTTTATTCAAAATTTTCATTATTTTAACGATTTATTTCATATTTCATAAATTCCATTATTTGAACCGTTGCCAATTTTTTATTCAAAATTTTCATTATTTTGACGAAGATTTATTTCATATTTCATAAATTCCATTATTTGAACCGTTGCCAATTTGTAAAATAGAGCACGTAATAAGATTCCCTTTCAATTAAGAAATGTATTTACACGAGACTATTAAAAACAGAAATAAAACTTTAAAATAATATTTGAATGATCACGTGTTAAAAGCAATAAATGTAGAAAATGACGTAATAAAAATATACTTGCGCGTGAATATTACAAAGAGAAATACGAGTAACTAGGGAAATTCACGTCACATTTAAAATGATAAAAAAAAAACAATATTTCCAAACAATTTCAATTAATTATTATATTTTCATGAGAGATCAATTTATTTCGACATATCTTTTACCCATTATTGCAAATTTTAAAACAGCGTAAATAATAATATTTCCTTTCCAATGTCAAAATTCTTCTATTTGTTTATTTGGTGTTACAGTTTAACGATAGTTTTTTTTTTTTTTTTTTTTTTTTTTTTTTTTTTTTTTTTAATGAAAATTGATTGACGGGGTAATGGAGAAGTATCAAAAGACAAATAAGCGTTGAATTAAAAATTCCCCGATGAAAAAACTAACTCGTGTAACGCATCTGATGTCAACTGAAAGTGACGCGACGCCACGATTATGCACGTTTGGCGCTAAATCATATATTTTGGTGACAGTTACAGTTGTAATCTGTTTCAACAGCAGTTGATTCGACCTTAAAATCCCTCAGTCAAAGGAAAATGAATGGAAACCCTGTTACAGCAGATCGCCACTGGTTGTTTAATTATAATACAATCTTCCGTAATCGTTTTAGAGATGATCAAATCAGAGTGTTTTTAAATCATGCGGTGTCAGAACGGGGGTTGGCGAGCGCAGCTCGTAGAGGGCAGAGCCCCCTAGTATAGTAAAAAGAAATAATACATTTATAAATTAGAATTCACGATGTTTCCATTGGACAATTTTGCCATGCATTATTTCCTAATATGAACTATACTTTTCTTAATGAAAGACGTTTACTTTACTACCAAAATTATTCGTAATGTGATATATGTTAATAGGGCTACATCAGACAAATATTCTTCAGAATACTTCTGATATTACTGCACACATTTATGTCTTCAAGATAATGATTGCTTGCATTATCTCATTGAGGTTATTAGTGATACGATATATATATTGATGAACATGTATTCAGCAAATATTCGCTTCTAAAAATTAAGAAAAATGCGCTCAAAAAATCACAAAATCTCAGCCACTAGGTAAAATTAGATTTTTAATATCTAAGATGATTGACTTGACTGCGATTAAATTTCCATTTTCATTCTGAAGAAATGTTTTCCCTAAAATTTTATTAATTACATACCTTAATATTTTATAGCAACATGAACTTTATACAAAAACGTAAGTAAAGTATGTTCTGATTTCCTTCTCTTTATGTGTGTACATATATGGACGATCAGGAAAAAAATTATAATAGTCCACTCTGGGGAAATTTGAATTTGCAGTTACATCTGTTAAGTTGAGTGGCGTACTATCGTTTGGTGTCCTTGGTTCGAGATACAATGAAAGTAATAGTTAATATAAAAACAATAAATATAAAAATATATTTTTTGAAAATACACTCTTTAATAAGTGTTCTAAGTTTATCTTTCAAATCACACCTAATTTCATGTCTGTAATTTATATAGTTCCAAAATATTTCCGAAACAACACATCAATTTGACATTGGCCCCGATTACTGAAAATTAATAGGTTCGGTTTATGCTTGATATAAAGCGTGTGCTATACAGTGTGTCCAATCTCAACTGTGGCTAATGGCTAATTCCTAAACCGTTAGCTTTAATGCAGATTTAATTCGGTAAATTCTTCACGTAAAAAGGTAGTTTATCTCAAAATATTAATGATAGTGAAATAAATTGTGAAAAACTCTTCTGAAGTACTAATAATCTTTAAACAAAATATATTTTAGAAGTATGTATGTAAAAAAAAATACTCAAATATATATATATATATTTTAATTTTTCTTTAACATTTTCTTTTTTTTTAAATATTTGTAAAAAATAATAATAATAATAATAATAATAAATAAAAGGAATATTTTTGTACTACTCCTAAAATAACCAACTGTGACTTCAATACTTGTATTAGGAAGAATAAAATGTATTTTGTGAATATTTTTATAATTAAATACGTTATTTACAAAGCGCCGAAATATTTTGACAAAACCATAACAAAACTAACTTTAAAATATCGCGAAAACTTGTTGCCAAACTTGTAATTAAATTTGTTGTAAATTAATTAGAAAGTTTCAGTTGCTTGCTATTTTATATCTTTGATTATCACATTCCTGTCAGTTGTTGCTTTCATTTTAATAATATTTTATAAGACACAAATAAAAGGTAAAATGATTTACCATATGAAATATCTAATTTTAAATAAATTTAATAGCATGTTAAGCAGAAATATAATTTTAAAGTTATATATTTTATATTAAAATGTGCCTGCCTGTTTATATTTCATACTTACTCCTCCTAGAGTATGGAAAGCAGCGTCATGAAATTTACACCAGTTATCCACATGGATCCTAGATTGACACATAAGCTCTTAGAATTTTAGAATTTGAATTAGTAACCTGTATATATATATTTATTGTAACTTTAAACAAAGTTTCACTAATGATGGCAAGTAAATTACTCCATTTTTATGATAAAATGGAATGAATATTGTAAATAATGGTATATTTTCTACACTGCAATGCAAAAATATACATATCCCTCAGACTTTCACAATTCGGAAAAATATATTGACTTTTGTGAAAAGAAAAAGATTTTAGATGAATGTACATAAATAAAACAACACAAAAGGGGAAAAACGTATTTAATTAATAGCATAGGGAAAAATGTAGATAATGTGGTTTCTTGCCAATGCAAAAATGTACATATTCAGCATAAAAAGGAACAAAAAACATTTATGTTTGTTTTTGTTGTTACAAAAGGAAACTTTAAAATTGAACTTTACTTCCTTAATCACCAGAGACACATGATAATGTGATCTTGCAATATCTGTTGGTATTCAATACTCGTAATTTTTTATGTTGTGAAGGCCAGCTGAAGTTTATCACGAGCAGTGAATGCTTCCTATATTTCATGAATAAAGGATAAAAAGATAATTGCTACAGCTGAATCTTTTACGTTTCACAATATTTTTAATGACGAATTGAAATTCAATCTCGACGAACCTGACGGTTTCGCATAGTATCGACTACCAAAAGATATTGCAAGACAACCCTATATTGTATCTCCGTCTATTAAGGAAAGTAAATTTCACTTTTCAGCACAATGCCTCAGTATATAGCAGTCGCTGTACATGTGATTAGTTGAAACAACAAAAAGTTAATCTTCTGAATTGGTCATCTTCTTCTCCAGATTGCAATCCTATGGAGAGCTTGTGGAGAATTTTAGTTCGGAAAATCTATACCCGCAACAAACAATATGAAAGCAAAGAAGAGATCCGTGAATAAATATTAAAATCCTGAGATGAAATTAACAAACTTACATTTCTAAATCTTATTGAAAACATGCCATTCGGGATTTATAATATCATCTGACGTCACCGACGTCCTTGTAATTATTATCTTCCTTTTGTAACCAAAAAAACAAACATTAATGCATTTTTTATGCTGGGTATTTATACTTTTGCATTGTCAAAAAAAAAAAAAAAAAAAAAAAAAAAAAAAAAAAAAAAAAACATTTTGTGTATTTTTTACTATTCTATTAATTAACTATGCATTTTTCTTTTACTTTTGAATTAATTCAATTAGCACTTAAATTCATCTAATGACATTCTCTTTTCACAAAAGTCACCATATTTTTTTCTGAATTGTCAAATTCTGAGGGGTATGTATATTTTTGCATTGCAGTGTACTATACAAAATTATGATCAAATCGCTTTATTTTTATTTTGTTTGAGTGGATCCATTTAAGTTTACATTATATACTGTTTTAAATGTAATGTAATGTGAATCTCTTATAAAGAGATATTTATATGACTTATTTCCACATTTAATAATGTTATTGCCATAAAGCTAAAAGATATAAATTTTTTTTTAAATATTTTTTTTTTTTTTTTTTGCATTTCTTTAAAATATATATGAATGGATTGTGATAGAACGTAGAGTTTTGATACCGGACATATGTACAGGCAACCACAAAAACAATCTCAGATTTAAAGTTTTTATTTTTTTTTTGCGATACTCGCATGAACGAATTAGCTTCGATGAGTTAGACAAGTAAACAATCTTCAGCTTGGCAATACTGGCAAGCTTTCGAAATTTTTGTACAAAATCCTCTCGACCCATGACATTATATTGACCGTATGCCGACATTTACTTACACAGGCATTATACTATAATGACATCAAAATCCCGTAACTTATAAAATTTAATTTTTATACTTTTTGTTATTTTACATTGTAAACATGATTTCTTTCTGATAATGAAAAATTTAATAAAATTAATATTATGAAGCTTTTCTAAATATATAAATATATTAGATCTATTTCTTACCGAAAAAAATCGAAAGATGTCATGCTATGCAAATGCAACACATCGGGTTGCTACGTCAATTAATTTATATATCTCTATATATATTGAAAACTATTGTTGACAAAGCAAATTTAGGTTTAATCGAAATATACGTACAAATTAAAAATATATAAAGCGAATATTTTATTTACACTTATGTTCATGTTTTATAAATTCATGCATTTGTAATAGTAAAAGCTAAATCAGGAATTATAAGTCTCATATATTTTACAATATATTAAGTATGTTATTAAAATAAATTTACAAAAAGTCTTCAAAAAATTTTATGTACACACAATATATTCTTTATACGTTTAAAAAAAAATCTCAGGAATTTCCTGATTGTGCTGAATCAGTACTTTTTCCAGTTCTGGAAAAATGTGATTAGATTTTGTCGCATATTTTCTATATTTATCGCATAATGTAGCTTTAAATTCGATAAAAGCTCCAAGCAAAAAATCAATTTATCACAAAATAGTGATAAAAGTAAAAAAAAAAAAAAAAAAAAAAAAACAAGTAATACTTTTCTGCAATAATTACATTTTATACAGAATATCTTTTGTGAATATGCTCGAAAAAAATCCTAAAATTCGGTTTTATTTAAGACTTATTTGTTTATTTATTCATATATTTATTTTTAAATCGTTATAAAAATAATACATACAACGGACGTTTTGAAATAACTCTTATATAGCTATCTGTGACTTCATTAATTATATTAGAAGGCGTAAAATATCCTTTGTAAAAGTTAATGCTTTATTATACAAAAGTGTATCATTAAAATTCGTTCAAACATTTTGCCAAAAGTATAGTAAAAATTATTCAAAATTGACATTTTAGTTATTTTTTTTTTATTCCAATCCTGTCGATTGGTATTGACTTTTGTTTTAGTTTATAGATGATATTTTATAAGATACAAATACAAATACAAAGTAAAAATGTTACAAAAGAGGTTTTATAAACTATGCTAAATATATTTATAATATAAATAAAATTTTGGTTTTGCAGCTCATAAATGTTGCACTGAGAAATTAGACAATTAATTTAAGTTTTGGACAGTTGATAGCCACTCCATATCTTGAAACAAAAAATCTGTTTATAATAACGTATAATCAATCAATCAAATATCACTAAATTAATCAAATTTCACTAATTAATCTCAATCAAATTTCACTTTAATTTTACTCTTTATTTCGTTTTGTAAATGAAATACATTGAATTTTCGATTGTATTACATTCATTTAAAGAGTCAGATCGCGTTCATTCCTACATGCGCAATTTTCTGTATTCTAGGTGTTTAAAACATAAACAGATCATATTTTAAGCAGACTTACGGTCGTTTAAAATGAAAATTTCAATAATTAAAAAACATATTTGTTTAAAGGGAAATAAGTAAAATGTTCTTAAAGCTTTATATCGAAATAAATTTATCTTTAATAGTATAACACGGAGAATTTTCTGAGAAGTATCGCAAAAAATGTGCATTAGCAGTTGCAAAAACAGTTGCATAAACGAAACTGAGATAAATATATAGAAAGGATGTATTGCAGAGGAAAACAGATGCATATTTTCAAAAGGTTTAGCTTTTAGCTACGATTTCCTTATGAAATATAAAGCTAATACATATGAAATATTTTTTTCATAAGGAACATGAAGAAAAATTATATTTAGAATAACTATTTTCTGACAAATAGGTTCTGAGAAATAAGTTAAAATATATTCCTGAGTAACGCTGATGTTTTATTGAAGGTGAGAACACCTGACCAATAAATTTCGCTATTTTTTGTAATTTTGTTTAAATTCTATACATCGCACAATTTTAATTTTTGTAACATCGAATGGGAAAAAAATGTTTTTTCTTAAATGCAATTTGTTTGAAAACTAGTATCTCAATTTACTGATTTGTTTGTGGTTTTTAAAATAACTTTCAAGCAGGGTTTATTTATACATTTTTCTTCATCGCTTGCTGCACGATAACGAAAAGGTAACCCGTTTGCGCTTAAAGATATATGAATAGTTCAGCATTTGTTTTCGATTACTATTTCACAACGAAAGTAAATAAACTAATTAAAATAAATAATCAATAAATAAATTGAATAATAAAATAATATAAATAAAACATAAATGTAACAGACATGTAAATCGAACTACGCACTCAAACAATGAAATTATCAAAAGTAAAAACGCTGATATAAATAACGAAAACTTTGGTAATTTCTTCGGCTATTAAACTCTGGCATGTGGCTAATACGAAAGTATTGCTTTAAAGAAAATTCAAAAACTTATTTAAATATCTTATTGATATTTTCCATATACAAATGTTTGTTTGGTGTTTATAAAGGGGAATCTAATAAAAATATGTCAAATATAACATATACGAGCAGGGAAGACCGAGCTATGCTCGGTTAAAATTAAATTTGAGTTCAAATATTCCCCATGACCAAAATGACCCCCCATGACCATTCACCCATGACCAAAATGACCCACTAATTGAATTTTCTCGAACATGTGACTTAGCCCAACAGTCTTCTTGTGCCGTAAAAACATAGGATGCAAAATTTAGTGTAAATTGAGCCGCTTTTTAGATATTGACCCACAATGACCCAGAAATGACCCACTAATCGAAATTTCTCGAACATGTGACTTAGTCTAATGATTTTCGCGTGCCCGAAACTCGTAAAATGCAAAATTTAATCAAAATCGTTAGAGCCGTTTTTTAGATAAAATTAATTTGAACCGCTGTGACACAAAAATGACACCCTAATCGAAAGTTCTCGAACATGTGACCCATCCCAATAGTCTTCTCGTGCCCGAAAATAGTCGGATACAAAATTTCGTCAAAATCGTTTGAACCGTTTTTTAGATACAATTAACTTGACCATGACCCAAAATGACCCAAAATGACCCACTAATTGAATTTTCTCGAACATGTGACCTAGCCCAACAGTCGTCTCGTGCCCGAAAACCATTGGATGCAAAATTTAGTGTAAATTGAGCCGCTTTTTAGATCTTGACCCACAATGACCCAGAAATGACCCACTAATCGATTTTCTCGGACATGCGACCTAGCCCAATGCTTTTATCGTGCTCGAAACTCGTAGGACACAAAATTTAATCAAAATCGTTAGAGCCGTTTTTTAGATAAAATAAATTTGACCCGCGTTGACCCAAAAATGACCCACTAATCGAAAGTTCTCGAACATGTGACCCAGCACAATTGACTTCTCATGCCAGAAAATGGTCGGATACAAAATTTCGTCAAAATCGTTTGAACCGTTTTTTAGATACCATTAGCTAGACCATAACCCAAAATGACCCAAAATGACCCACTAATCGAATTTTCTCGAGCATGTGACCTAGCCCAATGGTTTTCTGGTGCCCCAAAACGGTAGGATACGAAATTTCGTCAAAATCGTTAGAGCCGTTTTTAAGATAATTTTTGCATATATATATATATATATATATATATATATATATATATATAACCACCCATAAGATTTGCTCGTATTAGAATATATGATATATATATATATATATATATATATATATATATTATATATATATATATACATTACAGTTTTCTTTAAAAAAAATGGTTTCCACCTATATTCTGTAACCCAGGAAGACCGGTTTGGATCCCCTAGTATTCATAATATTAAAAATTATTTAAATTTTATAATGAAAAATAAATATATACATTTAAAGCAAATTGTATAAATTACTTTAAATGAAATAAAAGAAAATAGTATTACATTCAATATATTTTCGATTTAATATTTAAAAAATCCTAAGATGTATAGCAAAAAATATGCTTTAACTAGTGACGATAATACATGAAGAAAATATAATGTGACCGTTTAAACAAAAGTTTAAATTTGTCATTATTTACCAGAATCAAATTCTATGTTTTAAAATATATATTGGATACTTCGTTGTTATAGCGGCCCCAACATTTGCAATTACGCCAAGGTTGCAATTACGATTCTGCCAAAATCGTCGACGAACTTATATATACATCATATGTATATGTCTTATATACGCTGAATACGTCATATATAAATCATATAAATATCACACATACATGATATTCATGTGCAATGTACATAATATTTATGTATTATATATACATCTTATGTACTTGCCGTATGTATACCTTATATTTGACTATAACTTACTCATATAAATACTATTACATTAGTCATATCAGTCACTTTTAGACATGTATTGTTTAATTCAATGACATATGACTTATTATCGTATTTGACTACAACTTAGTCCGATACGACTATAACTCTTATATGTTATACAACTTGGACATACATCTTAATCGTTTTACGATTCATTCTCCAGTGGACGCTATAACAATGAAGTACCAAAAATTGCTTAATTTAAAATATGGATTCTTTATTATGGATTCTTCCAGAGCCGGAGGTTTGTTCGGTTCGAGGCGGTATACAATTTGAATTTAGAACGATTCGTGAACCTGATGTAAATTAAATGCCCAATAGCGGGTGAAGCCAGCTAGTATCACATTAATGTTAAAAGTATATCGATATGGCGTTCCCTGGAGGTGGAATGATTTATTTTTACGCCTGCTACACGGTGTCGTACGCAGAGGGTACCCGTCCCGGAGATTCGTTCGGAAAGATGTTCGTTTAGAACAGAATAGCGGTGGAAGGTGGAACTAAAAGAGATTTTAATCACTCCATGTTCGTCTCTGAAAAATCGACCAGTTAGTTTAAAATAAATGCGATTTTTTTTCTTACAAAATCAATTAAATTACTTTTTAAATTGTATTTCTTAATAGTTCGTAATTTTTTAAAAAAATATGAAAAAATTATCAAGTAAATTAAATGTATACATTTAAATTAAAAGTGGAAATCTTCAACTCGGATCAAGTTCTATATATTTATTAAATAAAGCCTGAATACTTTTAATTGAAATTAAGTAAAAAAATTCCCCTTTAATATTTTATTATAATTCTTTTTCTTTCAGCTTCGGGCAATATCCTAAGAACTAGGTCGAAAATAATGCTTTCATTAGTGACAAACAGTACAGAAACAAAATCGGAAATATTGAATCAATAGACATGATGTATTGCGAATAAAAACAGATGTTTGTTTCACACGGTTTAGCTTTTAGTTATGATTCAGTGTACGAAAGACACAGTCACAATGGGAATAATAAAACATCTTGTGACAAACCGATATTTTAATAAATAACTGACTAAATTAAACGATACTTTTAAAAGAAGATTGTATGCATTGTTTACAGCTAAATATTTTTTGGATAAGTACATTATAAGAATTAATTATTAATAAGCTGTGCATTATGTTTTATTAAATTCTGATGTAAAGCATCTTTACTACATTTCAAAAAATAGTACAAAATTAAATATATATTTTAATTTGTCTCTTTTAAAAATCTTCAAAATAGTTTTCTATAACTAACGTTTTGAAAACAAAAATTTTACGCTAGACAAAACATAAAGAATTTTATATACACTATTTTTATACATATTCTATTTTTATACATAATCATTAACTGAAAATGCAGTAAAAACGTGAAATGATGATCTAAAGAATTTAAATGTCATTTCAGATGTTCGTGACTGTTGATCGTGTGCTATCTCGATAAATTTTCTCTCATAAAGATAATTAATGAAAAAGCTAGAAAAATATCCATATTTTCAAAGGCATCATAGAGAATTATACTTGATTTATCTTTGAAATAATACTTCCTTGAAATAATATCATTTAAAAGCTGTAGAATGGTTCAATATGTTCTTCTACTAAGAGTTTAAAAATATTATATATACTATATATATTACATTTATCAGTAAAACCTACCAATTTGTGTGTACTAATTTGCTTTTCTCGCGCTATGCGGTAACGCACATGAAACTTTTAGAGAAGGAAAATTCATCAATTTATATGATTACCAACTTAACGAATAGTCAGCATCAATAATATGAGCTAGTGAGAAATGTAATAGAAATTATAGTTTTCAACACTTATTGATCGACATTCAATCATTTAAAATTATAATGGAAGTTTTATTACTGTATTCTCATTACCGATAGTCATAACAACAAAGGGTACTATTAAAAATTTTTATGCGCTTTTAAAAGTACTACATTTGAGGGGTTTATTTCATTGGAGAAATGAATTATATACTTTCAGATGTTAGTATGCATCTGAAAAAGTAAAATATTTTCCCCAGATAATTTATTTTTTTGTACTTCGATTCAACTGAAATAAAATCAAGATAAAAATCACTTCAGAATTCCAGGTATAATTACTATTAAAAAAAAAACAATAATTTTTTATATTAATATATTACAGCATACAATATATTTTTTATTAATTAATTCTGTTAATATTCTTTGTAAACAAGAAAACTTACGGAATTAAATTTATTTAAACGTTTTAATATTGCATATGCTGTTCTTTTGCTTAGAGGTTTAAAATTTGTATGATATGTGTTGTATATTTATCAGCAACGTTTTAAAATTTGCGAATATTATTTTGTTTTTCTCGATTTCTGTGTCAATGTACATGAAATATTTTCAAAGAAAATAATTACTTCGCGTTGAAAATAATTACATCGCAGCAGTAATAAGACTTAGTGATAAATACAACGGAAAAATTATGAATTTTAATACTTATTGAAAGATACTGTCATCATAAAATTACAATAAGATTTTATTAATTATTTATAAAATTACATATGGGGAATCTCATTATATTTTTTCTTTCCTATTACAGGATTTCTGAAATTACATCAATATTTAAATGTACTATATTATTATTTATTTCAGTTAGGAAACACATAATACAGTTGAAAATTCGCCTTCATTAATTTAAGTCACTAAACGGAAAGATACTCAAATTCTTTTGGGAAGCCTTGTATATGATTTATAGACTTTAAAAACATCTCGTAATACAAAAAAAAAAAAAAAAAAACGCATACCAAAAATTAAAACGAACTTTAAGCAATTATTGCTCAAAGATAGTACTGAAACCAAAATCTTCCGTGTGTCCCTGTAAATGAACGATAAATGCTATCAACTCAGTATTCTATAGTAAGTATCTTGTAGTGAACCTCAGTTATATATATGAATTTCAATATATTTGAAATATTGTAATATCATAAATATACACAGCAAACGATTTTTCGCCATTTACCATAATGTAACAAAATCCTTTTGATTGTCCCTGTAAACGAGATGTAAATGTTACACATTTCATTTTCAAAACCGAGCATGCCGTAGTAAATCTCAATAACATATATCAATGATATGGCAATCCGAATATGTGGTCGAGAGTTAGATTCCAGAAAAACAAACGGCAGACAGACAGACATTAGGCAGACATTCCTGATTCATAAACACTTTTGAACTATGTAGTAAAGTGTTAAAAACAAATAAGAATAGCATATATTTTGTGAAAATGAACGATCTGTTATTTCTACATTCAATTTAAAATTTTTGAAGAATTTCTTTCATAACGACCGTTAACAAACAGCCGTTTCCTCAAATCACATTTGTGACTAAGAACCATTTTCTTGCTATGATCTTTCTGATGATCAGATTAGTTTTATTTTTATGCAATTTTCTCTGATTAAGGTTTGTCTAATCTAATTTGTGATTTCCGTTTGAAAATAAATTGTCAATTTCGTTTTCCATAAACCTACAAAAATGACATAAAATTCTCTTGCGGACAGACATCTAGCAGCAACATCTTCTCTTCAATTGAAAAATTGTAAAAAAAAAGAAAAAAAAATACAATCTATAACTAATAATAAAATTTAATTAAAAACCTATATATATATTAATTATATAACATATTAATAATATTAATTTAATTTATGTTTACAATTTGTCTAAAATGTATAATAAATTATAGGAGTAACCTTTGAAAAGATTATACCTTGGTTGGTTGGTTGATTTATGACGGTCAATTATCTACTCGAGGGATATAGGACCTAGGGGTAGTGACCTCCATGAGTGTCTTTCTAAGGGATTCTAATCCGCATTTACAGCAAGGTTCGAAGAAAACCACGGAAAACCCCGAACAGTTAGGTTGACGTACGCGACAGTGGTTTGAACGCAGCACCTCGTCCTGCCTACCAGCTTTAAGGGCAGAAAATTATACCTCGGTAAGAAAAAAAAAACTATCACAATTTAACTTATGTAACTTATATATGTTTTCTTCTATAATCAGAAATTGCCTGACGAATTCGATTTTTTCATATATTAATAGAAAATCCCGTATAGTTTCCGTGAAATTTCCATAAAATGTCCCGCTTCAGCGAAATTTTTACCCCTCGAATATGCTCCTTATAATGTTTGGCGTTTAAAACAACTGAATATTACGCTGTCTTTGAAAATGAAATTGTGTAGAACATTTAAATTAAATTCGATTTGACGGAAAGTAGGTCAAACATCGATTGCAAGGTTTAACCGAGAATGAAAAACAACTAACGAATCTAAATAAAAGTGCGTAAAAATAAAAAAGGTTGCAACATTCTTTTGAACTTTCGAAGCAATATTGCATTTATACAATACCACTGCAATAAATAGGTTTTTCGAGGTATACATCTTGCCTGATGAAGATGCTAATGACAGATCGCCAGTTAATACGCGCTCAATATTGGATGTAACAGAGTCAGGAGCCAACACTTACAAGGAGAGGGTGATTACAAATAAAATTTGATTGATTACAAATAAAAAAAAATAAGTAGTTTAACATTATATTTAATGTACAATATTATAATTTTTAATTGCGATAATTAAATTTTAATTTCAATTATATTTATAAAACAAAAAATGAGAAAAACAAACGTAGCATGTTCCGGTCTAGAACTTGGGTTCGCGGATTAACGAACAGACACCAGAAACAACTGAGCTACGACAGACACAGATTTTCATTACAAAGTAGCTATTTAAGTTGTGTTATAATATTAGACCTCGTATTTCTCGAGAACTAAAGGGCGTTGTATAAAATCCGTTGAGCCTGAGACTAAGGTGCTTCTACCCTACAATATATATAAAAATAATAAAATTCTGTGATTACCAAGATTGGCTCTCTCCTTGTTAGTTCAGAAAAGTTTTGACACTGGATAATGCATTTAGAATTAAAAAATCCCTGACGGCTCGGACTACAGACACATGTAGATTTCGAAGACGCAGATAGTGGGGCGCCTGTTTATTGGTAATTGCAGAAAAATTGACTTTTTTGCCATAATGCGGCAGTGGGGACCGCCTACTTCGAAATCTACTTTTGTCTGTAGGTGGAGCCAGATTTTTATTTTTTTTTTCTGTAAGGGTTTATCCTAAAAAAAGTTGTAGATAATATTAAGTGGATTTACAATAAATTTAAGCGGATTTGACAAAGTTATGAATTTTTTCTTCTTAAACCAATATTTTTTCACTCTTGAGGCCATTTTTAATTATGTCAAAAATCTGTCATACAAAAATTTTCGGCCCTTTCCTAGCAGTAATAATAACTTTAAACGGATTCGATACGTATCATAATTAAGGAGTAATAGTTTTTTTTTCAAAAAAGCCCCCTCCCCCCCATTTCCCACTCCCCCTTGGTTCAATTTTGCTCATTAACGAACTTCACTGAGATTTTATGCTCCTTAATTTCATGTATGAGTTTGGAAGAGATTTCTGCTGAATTATTGAAGTTATCGTGTCCATAAAAAAGTGAAATAGATAGATAAAGTTTTGCACTGGGGTGTAGTGATCATGATCGGGGATGATCGGTGTCATGATCGATGAAGTCATAATCGGTGTAGATCTGTAAAATTTTTCCAGAAATTCCAACATAGGGGAGAATGTAATAGGTAGTATTTCTTACGAAATCTACATAAAAGACGTAAAATTAAACTTTTTTAACACTTACACGTCCAACGCAAAGCTACAAATGAAACAAGGATTGTGTGATATATAGTTATAATCAACTATCTGTGTTTTCGTGCACTGCTTTTACGTAGATAAAAGTTAACTGTTTTTAAATTACTATTAAAAACAATTTAAAATATTGCTTCCAAAATTTGTCTACACTAATTAAAATCTCTGTTAAAAAGATTTCTTTTAATTTGATGGAATAACTTGGAATAAATCTCTATGTTTGCTCTGAAGTGTTCTTTAAAAAATATAAGGGATAAGAGAAAAAAAATAATTAACTGCAATTAGTCTGAAACTTTGTAGTAAATGTTAAAAGATGTTTGCAAATTTTATAGTTAACATCACTGCTTATTAATTTTCTTTTTATATAAAAGCTGACTGCAATATTGATCTCATAATTATAAATATTATATGTAATATTTTATTCATTAAAGATTAATATAATAATCTTCATTTCTGTAGTATTAACAATATTTTGTAATTTGATAATAAATTATTTTTAAACTGAAAAATGTGTAACATAAATAAATGTAAATAAATGTACATAATTCAAAATAATGCATATACTTTAAATCACTAAAATGCTCATTATTTTTTGCTACATAAACATTATTTTGGATAGGAGCCCACAGAAAAACGTAGAAATATTAATTTTCTTAATGTGTTTGTTAATTGTTCATTGAAAAGCTAGATTTAAAAAAAATATGTATATTTCTTCATTTTCCTGTTGTTATTTTTCTTTTCCGCGAGCTGAATGCCTTGTATTATACGTTATATTTATATAGCTTTATATATAAAAATAATCGAACAAACGAGAATGACAATGCATTTTTATAACATGAGTAATTTTGTTACATTTTCTGGAGCTTGTGACTAATAAATCATTTATATTTGTAACACTTCCAAAAACACAACGGCTTTAAAATGTATCATAAATTTAAATGAAAATTTGTTTTGACATAATGTTAATGCAATTTTGGATGAAAAATAAAACAAACATGGTTTAAGAATTAAGTTAGTCCAGAAGGCTGTAAATGTATGAGTAATATGGTAATGTATCATTTCTCAAAACTGATTTTTAGATAACAGACTATCAAAGCTTGAGAGCTAATGTATCCGTAGGTTCTGTATGTACGTACGTATGTATGTACATATATATGTACGTATGTATGTACGTAACGCGATAACTCTTGATAGAAATATTCGAATTGCTTCAAATTTTGTATATAGGTTCATTCTGATAAAGTGCGTTCCTGATACGTTTTGGGAATTCATTGGTTAATTATAAAGGGGGAGCTTGAGCCCCCCCCACCTTTATCAGGGGCTTAATCCCCCTCTTAATTTAGATAAATGAATTTTTCATGCAGCATTATCCGATTTGCATCAAATTTGGTATACAGTTTTTTTATGAGGTCCTTTCCTGATTACATTTGGAGGTTC
Organism: Maratus michaelseni; assembly: GCA_963931845.1. Classification (NCBI taxonomy): domain Eukaryota; kingdom Metazoa; phylum Arthropoda; class Arachnida; order Araneae; family Salticidae; genus Maratus; species Maratus michaelseni. Next base: position 197,871,286 of record OZ007593.1, on the reverse strand, counting down.
ATTGGTTAAGTATAAAAGAGGGAAACGCGAGTGACTAATCCCCACTTAATTTAGCTAAATGGGTATTTCATGCAGGATTATCCAATTTGCTTCAAATTTTGTGTATAGGTTCATTTTGATAAGGCGCTTTCCTGATTAGTTTTCGAGGTTCATTGGTTTCATATAAAGGGTTACGTATCCATAATTTAGATAAATGGACTTTTCTTGCAGAATTATCCGATTTGCTTTAAATTTGGTATACAGTTCCGCTGTCGATTCTTTATTTTTTATAGGGGAATTATTCTTTGAAATAACTGTATAATATACAATTAGTGTGAATAGCCTATGAGCTCAATGCCATTTGTTTAACTGGGCATTTTTATTTTTTTTTATTTTATGACCATGATAAATAAAAACTAAGAGTGTTTCTTTTTCCACTATTCAATGTAAAATGAATACATTTCTGTTATTTTTACAAAAAAATATTCTATACACTATTTTAATTAATTCTATGACGTTTATACTACGTACAAATTGGCGAACCGAAAAAAAAAAGAAATATAAAATTTAAATTCTGAAATGTAAAATTTAATTATGCACTTGATTTGCTTAAAATAACAAGCCTTTTTAATTTTTTAACAGTCTGCGTAGTTTTATATTTTTATACTGCAATTTAACACATTACATACATATTTACATCTTACCTACTGACATGTTGAAATAAAAATATGATATATCACTATATTACTTTATTTAACTCAGTAAATCTTATAAAATTTTCCTAAGTTCGTGAGTTTCAAAAACGCATTTTAGCTCACAGGCTATCAAAGCCTGAGAGCTTATGTGCCCGCCGGTTCTGTATGTATGTATGTACGTATGTACGTACGTAACGCGATAACTCTTCATAGAAATATCCGATTTCCTTCAAATTTTGTTTATAGGTTGACTGTATTAAGGCGCTTCCCTGATTAGTTTTCGGGATCGATTGGTTAAATATAAAGGGGGGAACAAGGGGGGGCTAATCCCCCCCTAATTTATATAAATAGGGTTTAAATACAGAATTATTCCGTTTTCCTTCAAATTTTCTTTATAGGTTGACTGTGTTAAGGCGCTTCCCTGATTAGTTTTCGGGATTGACTGATTAAGTATAAAAGGGGGGAACGGGGGGGCTAATCCCCCCTTAATTTATATAAATGGGTTTTTCATGCAGAATTATCCCATTTACTTCAAAATTTGTTTATAGGTTCATTGGGTTAAGCCGCTTCCCTGATTAGTTTTTGGGATTGACTGATTAAGTATAAAAGGGGGGAACGGGGGGGCTAATCCCCCACCTTAATTTATATAAATGGGTTTTTCATGCAGGATTATCCCATTTGCTTCAAAATTTGTTTATATGTTCATTGGGTTAAGACGCTTCCCTGATTAGTTTTCGGGATTGATTGGTTAAGTATAAAGGGGGGGACGTTGGGTGCTAACCCCCCCTTAATTTATATAAATGGGTTTTTCATGCAGGATTATCCCATTTGCTTCAAAATTTGTTTAAAGGTTCATTGGGTTAAGAAGCTTCCCTGATTCGTTTTCAGGATTGATTGGTTAAGTATAAAGGGGGGGGACGGGGGCCAATCCCCCCTTAATTTATATAAATGGGTTTTTCAAGCAGAATTATCCGATTTTCTTCAAATTTTGTATATAGGTTCATTGTGATAATGCGCTTCTCTGAATAGTTTTGGGGGTTCATTGGTTAAGTATAAAGGTGGAAGGGGGGGGCTAATCCCCCTTAATTTAGATAAATGTGTTTTTCATGCAGCATTATCCGATTTTCTTCAAATTTTGTATATATATATTCATTGTAATAAGAGGCTTCCCTGATTAGTTTTTGTTGGGATTGATTGGTTAAGTATAAAGGGGGGGGGGTGGGGGGCTAATCCCCCCCTTAATTTATATAAATGGGTTTTTCCTGCAGAATTATTCCGTTTTCCTTCAAATTTTGTTTATAGTTTCACTGTGTTAAGGCGCTTCCCTGATTAGTTTTCGGGATTGATTGGTTAAGTATAAACGGAGGGGGGTAATCCCCCCCTTAATTTATATAAATGGGTTTTGCATGCAGAATTATCTCATTTGCTTCAAAATTTGTTTATAAGTTTATTGGGTTAAGACGCTTCCCTGATTAGTTTTCGGGATTTATTGGTTAAGTATAAAGGGGGGGACGGGGGGCCAACCCCCCCTTAATTTATATAAATGGGTTTTTCAAGCAGCATTATCCGATTTTCTTCAAATTTTGTATATATATATTCATTGTAATAAGAGGCTCCCTGATTAGTTTAAGGGGTTCATTAGTTAACTATGAGGGGGTAACGGGGGGGGGGATAACCCCCCTTAATATATTGTCGATTTCTTTATTTTTCAAGGGGCTTATTTCAAATTCTTTGAAATACGAGTAAAATATGCAATTCGTGTGAATAGCCTGTGAGCTCAATGCCCTCAGTTTAACTGGGCAGTTTTCTTTATTAATGGATGATCTTGTTAATGAGCATTATTCTAATGGAAGATGCTAGCTTCATAGTCCAGTCAAATTAGCCCATTTTTGAAAAGTTTGCCATAGTAAATGCTAAAGAGATAAAATTTGGTCCAGTTGTTCATTGATGGCTACTGATAACTGTGTAAAGAGTCCTGATGGATAGGCGGTGAGCGAGGGGAGAAGGGGGGACAAAATAAATTCATTTTTTATTTTTTTACAAATATCTCACAAACTGTTGGTTTTTATGAAAAAATTACTTAGATAAATTAAAGAACATAAAATTATCTACAAATGATAGGTATATACAGTGGAATATCGATTATCCGTCAGTCAGAAGACCGGAGCTGTGACGGGTTCCCCCCCCCCCCCCCAAAAAAAAAAAATCATTTTAATTTCAAATTTATTTATTTAATGTCGCCATAATAAATTATACAGAGATAAAAATTGGTACAGTTGTTCATTGATGGCTACTGATGACTATGTAAAAAGTCCTGATGGATAGGAGGTGAGTGAGGGGAGGGGAGGGCAAAATAAAGTACTCTTTTAGTTTCTGACAACTATCTCAGAAACATAGTACTTTTACATAGGATTTTCTTACATCAGAAACTTTTTACATAGTCATCAGTAGCCATCAATGAACAACTGGACCAATTTTTATCTCTTTAGCATTTATTATGGCAAAAAAACCTAATTTGACTGGACTATCATTAACGTAAAACGAATACTGGCACAAATACAGACACTAAAATATCTTCTGCACATTTTGGTCTACGGTCGAATTACTCACTAAAAAAATACATAGAATAAATTTTTCATAAACGATAGTATTTCCAGTTCAATTCACAGATTTATCAACTGCAAGCAAAATAGTCTACAAGTAGAGTCAGAAACAGCAACGCATGTATATAACAACACACCAGCATATTACAAAACAATCAAGATACACCCATACGCTTTGATATTTACAATGCATGCTACATACAACATACTTACAAAATTTACGATACATACATTATACATTATAGATACAGCAGCAACTTTCGTCGCAAAAGAATATTAATGCAATAAAAAGATTTAAGTTTCCAATGCATAATTCGCTGCTCGATAACTAAAAAATGTTATTGAGTCAGTTATATTTTGTATCCATTTTTAATGGTATTTTTTAAGTGAAAATAATCTATCATAGCGACTCTTGAGTGTTTCATTAAACTTTTTTTTTCTAAATGGTTATATTTGTATTCAATTCGCTTTTTTTAAAGAAAAAATGTATTTTTAATCATTCGGATTCTTCCACATTTAGATTAGAGAATATCATGCCAATTTCTCTTTCGTTAAATGTCAAAATTGAAATAATCATCTTTAATTTAAAAACAACTACTTAAATTCAATTAATACAATACTGTTTTCTTTTGCCTTTTTATCTTTTTATATTCCCCGCAACTTCAAATCTTGAAATCTAATTTCATATCCGAACAAAACTGCGCTTATATTTTGTTTTAATTTGGCATGTGATATAGAATACTTCTAAGTTTCAGAAAATGCATTATATTTAATCTAACAGTCTCCTGAACATTTATATACACTTTGCTATTTTATTATGTACTTAAATAAATTACGCAGCATGAAAATAAACGTAAGTGACATATAGAGAGCGAAATTATTAAACTTGTATATGCTACATTATTGAATTTCGTTTTTGTAGAACAAGCTCTGACGCTCACCACATTATTAACCATGTTTGGTGCTGTTAAAAATTATTTTTGACATGTATGAATATAGAAGATGTACAAATTACCATATACTGAACTTTATAAATTTTATAACTTACGATGAAACTGTAGAAGATAGAGACAAGTAAATTAACAAAATAAGAAAATATCTATTTGTGAAATATTTATTGCAAAACATTATAAATATTTCTTTGTTTGTCACAGTATTCAACTCATATATTTTTGCGTACAATATTAGTCTACGAGATGTACACATAAAATTTTGGACCACATTTAGAGATTTTTGAATTTAAAATTTTAGTTATTGGAAAATGAACTATACGTACTCATACATTTGATATATTTTTAGGAAAAATTCACTTTAACATATTGAATACCATATCAAACAAATATGTGTACTAGTATTATTTCCGGGGCGCCAAGCTACCCTAATACATGTACCATCAATATTTTTATTGAGGATAATTAATTTCTATGAACAGGACTGTTGATAATTGATTACCATGTATTATATAAGAGAACGCCGCGGCCATCCATGTATGTAGTTATTACAGTCTGGCAGTCAACGCGTAAAATATGTAAAATGTAATATTTTTGAATTAAACATGTAAAAAATGAACAACCTGTATAAAATTAATCAACATTGTTGCGATTGAGAATTGTGAACCGACTCGATAGACGCTTTGTAAATGTCTGCCAAAAACGTAACTTCTTCACTATCCACTGCCACTGAACTCTAGGCCTGCGCGCTGACAAAAAAATGGCTGCTCTCATAGGCAGATTTTTTTTCAGCGTTTCTACAGAACCTTGAATTTGAATACCATTAATTTCTAAAAGTTTTCTTCGGATTATTTTTGTGATATCAAATAAGTCAAAGAAAACGTATAGAAATTACTGGTGTATAAATTCAGAGGACTGTACAAAAACTTATTAAATACGAATGCGACTACCGCCATATTTGTGTCAGCGCGTATTCTTGAGGATGTACACAATCTGTGGCAGTCAACGTGTTAAGCAAGGTCCGTCATTCATTACGGATTAAAGAAATATTTCAAAAACCTTATTTCCCATTGTAGTTTTGGAAATAAAAAAGACAACATTATAATCTACTTATAATGAAAACACTGAAATAAAACAGAGTTGCTTTATAATAGTCATCTGAAGTGTTTAAAAATCATAAAATATCCCTTTCAATAAATTTTATTAAATCCTATATTCATCTATATGTCAGGCTCACATTTAATGCGGATTTGACTTATTCCCCTTTAACAAAATATTATTAATTATTTTCACATATTTTAATAAATTAAATCTAAACACATTAGGCATTTTTATAAGTATTAATATATTAAATGAAGTGGTCTTAAAATTTTGATTGAAAAATTTAGATCTTCATAATTTTCACATAATTATTGAACTATGCAAAAGTAATTTAATCTCGTACAATAGTTCAATCACCAATAAAAAATTATTTTACCTGTTTGTCTCCGAACATCTATAATAATAAATAGAGATGTTTGTCTGTATGTGTGTTCTGTATTCTGAAGAGCGGCTGCGTTTATAGCTACAAGATTTGGCAGGAAAGTACTTGTATGTCTGAAGTTATGCATCTGAAAGCCAGTTTTTTTTATTATTGTTAGACTTTTTTGTTTAATTTTTAGTTATTTGCATAAAAATAAAAAATTGATTGTTTCTTTTAATTTAAAAATTACATCCATTGTTTTAACTCATACATTTTAACAACAGTGTTGCCTGTATCCTTATGGCGTCAATAATAAACTGACACAAACATTTGTGTTTTATAAAATAGTTTGATTTTAGTTGTTTTATTTCTAACGTACGTGGCAACCACTTTTATTTATTTTTCATTTTTATTTATTTATTTATTTATTCAAAGCTCGTTGATAGGAAACCAAATAAAAAATTACTCTTTTTCTAGCTTCCATATCGATATAATTTGTTTTTTAAGAGAAATTTACTTGGGAAACACATACAAAACGATATATTCGAATGTGTCATAAAGCAAAATACTTTCAGGAAAATTTTGTTACTGCCATTATTAAACGCAAGTTAGAAGTATACCAAATCGGTTCAACATGAATGACTATGATGAAAATTTTCGTTTTAATCTGAGTCGACACAAATAAATAAATAAATAAAATAAATAAATAAAAATTAAAAACATTAATTCGATGTTTGCTTGATTTGAGACTGGTGTGGGTGTAGCCTGCATAGCTTTACGCTGCCGAATCTGTGGAACACCAGCCGCAGGTTCATTTATGTCTGGATTCGTTTGGAAAACTGACCTGCGAAGTGGACGAAAATTCGCTAGTAGAAAAAAAAATAATATTCAAAATTTAAATTTTTTTTAGGTTTTCTTTTTTGTATTGTCAGAGTTAATATGAAGCAGAGTCTAACAATGTAAATTGTTATAAAATCTGTTTACATATTTCTTACACATATCTTCCAAATATTTTGTAATATTAAACAAAACAAATCTGTAAGATAAAACGAAAATAATCGAACGGAAACAACGACTTGTTTACCATTAGATTTCTTTTATTAGATCTTTGTTGAAATAATGTTTTATATAATATTATTTATACTATTAAATACCAAAATATTTTTATAAGCGCACGTTGAAATGATATTTCTCTGTATGAGTATATGTGTATGTAAATATATGTGTGCATATATACATGTGACCGAACATGCATGAAAATTTGAAATTGTTCGCAAATGAATGTGAGCAAATACGTATGTGTTATATGCATTTATATGTGTAAGTACAAAATGCTCCTTGTAGAAGTTGTTTTATTTGAACAATTTCCAATTTGGTACACGTGTCTGTATGATGTTCGTAATCTATACATTAAAAATAATGTGTCCTGACTTACTCATAATCAACGCCGAGCCTCAAGAGTTGTGCTTAAGACAACGGAACTTGGAAAACATGTTTCTTACACAATGTAAGCACCCACTAAGAAAGGCTTTAACAAAATTCACCCATTAAAATGGTTAAATGGGCGGTAAAATGTTCCAAATGATTTCGCCTTTTCGCCATATATCAGCAGCAGTTTTAGCTAGGAGCGAGAAATTCGGGATAACAAATCTACTAAAAAGATAGTTAAACGTGTATTCCAGCGATTTTAGAAATGCAACCCTTAAAATGACTAAATGGGGTTTCGAATGTTTTGGGTCTTTTTACCTTTTCGCCATATCTCAGCAGCAGTTTTAGATAGGAGCGTGAAATTCAGATAACAAATCTACTACAAAAATAGTTAAACATGTATTTCAGCGATTTCTGAAATTCAACCTCTAAGGGGGTTAAATGGGGGTAGAAAAAATTAGGTACGTTCGTATTTTTGCATTATCTCAGAGGCAGTTTTAGGTAGGAGTGTGAAATTTAGGATAACAAATCTACTAAAATAAGTTAAACAGATTAAGCATGTTATTTCAGCGATTTTAGAAATTCAGTCGTTAAGGGGAGGAGGGGGTCGTATGCATTAGGTCATTTTGCCATATTTCAGTGGAAGTTATAGTTAAGAGCGTGAAATTTAGAATAATAAATATGCTAATAAAATAGTTAAATAGATATTTCAGCGATTTTAGATATTCACCACCAAGGAAGTTAAACGTGGGTGTCGAATGTTTTAGGTCATTTCGTCATATCTCATCAGCAGATTTATCCAAGAGCGTGAAATTCAGGTTAACAATAATCTACTAAAAATAGTTTAAAACATATTTTAGTGATTTTAGAAGTTCAACCACTAAAGGTGTTAAATAGGAGGGTAGACAAATGTAGGTCATTTCACCTTTTCACCATATATTAGCAGCAGTTTGAGGTAGGAGTGTGAAAACTAGGATAACAAATCTACTACAAATAGTTAAACATTTTAAATATGTTATTTTTACATTTTCATTTCCTATATATATTCAACATATATAAGTTCGAATGATCACTTATCTTTCATAAAATCCCTTAGTGGTCATCATTTATTATGTTTTCCATTCTTGAAATTTATTCAGTCGGATTTATAATCGACGATTTGTAGAAAGTAAAATATTCTTATCGGTTCGTAATCCGAAGTGATTTACAATAACTTTTAGGACAATGCTAAAAGCATTTGACATCAATTCATGTAAGGATCTTCAGAAAGATTTATATCATCGATTTCTATACCATTCAATAATTTTGTTATTTATATTTTAACTTTTACTCTGAATTTAAATAAAATCCCCCTTCTTACTTGGGCAAATATTATTGGGCGGTATTATGCAACATACCGTTTTACTTTAGGAATAGATACAAAAACTAAATTTATGAGAGGTTGTGAAATATCTTACATTTAAGCATACAATAACTATAGTTAATATGAGGAAAAAATGTTTTTAAAAATTCTTACCGATTGACAATAAATAACTTCACCAGAAAAATCAAGATTTATCACATAATTTAAAGGAAAAGATTCTGGGATTTTATTTCTGAGCATTGTAGCACTAAAATGACAGTATTAATATTGCAAGGACAAAAATGACAATTTCATAAAAAAATAATTACTGTAATGAGAACACGCCTGATAACAACACATACAAAAACATAGAAATGCATTTCGTAAAGGTAAATTTATTTACAATGTGCAACATTTATCACGTAAGTTCTAATTTAAAAAATAATTATATATTAAACTAGTATACCCCCCCCCCCCGTCAAGAATGACAGGACATTGACTCAATATTCAATTTTTTAAATAGTTCAACGAATGAACAAAACATTCAAATTAAATCTTTAAAAAAAAAAAAAAAAACAATCCATGGGTGAAATTTTCTGTAAAAAAGCGTTATTAATGAGTTTCTAAAGAGCTTGACTCGCCACATAGCTCATTTTTTTATTTAAAACAAAATTAAATGGAAATTACTCGGTACTATTTATTATTTATATTTTAATTACGTTTGATAAGAAAAAAATCATTTTATTTACGATGGAAACGAAATTTCAAAATTTGTTTGTATTATCTACCGGTAGATGGCGCCATCTTCCCTTATGCAGTCCAATGTTGCTTGTGATTGTCAAGCAAACCACCTTGACAGTCTTTCTCTAATTAATCGCTGTCTACGTTCAATATCGGCGTTTCATCATTTTCATCAGGCATTGCTAAAACGACCCTTAAACTATATGAAAAAACAATAAAAACTGATTTAATTGAACAGATTCAAATCCACCGCGTGTTTAAAATAGCATTTAGAAATATCAACAAAGATGTTAACAGTAAAACACACATTGCCAATTGGCAATCAATACAGTACAAATATTTTGATGAATGATTCTCAAAAGTGAATGACTCACCACATTTTAATTTTATTTCAACAATAATAATAATAATTAGCAAAGTGAAATGCAATTTCTGAAAATTTCACATTAAATTTTAATATACTAATTAATGCAAATATTAACTTGTATTTTTAACAAAGTACGATTGTTTATATTAATTGACGAAAAAAGGCTGCAAAAATAGTTTTTGAAGTTTTAAACAAAATTAAAATATTTAAAGACTTTAATATGCTTTTACAAATATTTTAAGAACAGAATCAGATAATTAACCTGTATTTTTTTAATGAAACGTTCAAAGAGTCGTTCATTTGTTTAAAGATTCGGAAATTCTGAATGGCAACAGTGTTTGTTTGTTTATATTTAGTAATCTGATGTTTATAACAGCTTATTTTTAATTTGGAATTTAATGCATTATAATTGGATAAGCTATACATGTTTTATGTGAAAATATGCAGAACAGACATGATTTCACGTAGAAGAAATTATCGTTTTGTTGTCATATATTAGTATATGTTTTTCATTAAGCCTAACATGGCGTTTAACTACGGTCGACTCGCAGACCAGAGTGGTCGCGGCCGGAATGGTTATAGACACTTTCTTGCCTTCGGATTTTATTATAAGTAGATGATTATATATTTGAAAAATCAATTTATTGATGCAATATGTTAACAAAGATTTTATTTATGATTATCGGTATCTCTTTTACTTTGTATCCACTATGTAACAAACTATTAAATGGATTAAATAATGCAGCTATCAAACACTTCAGCTGATTTTTGAATCTTATTAAATAAATCATACATAAGCTATAAATCACTGAAATTACTCTAGTTCCTACCGTCATTATTGTTTCGTTAGTTTGCTGATCGCTTTGACACAGCTGCTTTATTATTAATGTCCTTTTATAGGTTCTAAAGATCGTCGAATGCTACAAATTGAAATTCAATTGCATAGAAATCTCCATTTTCTCCAAACATTTTTTTAATTGTTTAAATGATTCGTATTTCAACATTGTATGTTTTATAAATCGTCATTAAATTTATAAATTGCAATTAAATTTTCAATCGTACAAATTGTATCCTGTAGAAATACTTATGCTTTTTACATGTAGTAATGATAATTTTTAAATTTTAGTTATGCATTAATACATTATTCGTTATTCTCTCTATTTTCTATATTACAAATATAACACGCAGTGTACATTCGTAAATAAACGTGCACTATCTAAAATCATTAAAATCCATTTTTTTCTGAAAAAATGGAAAATAAATATTACATAATAGAAATGCAATGTGTATTAATTTATTATTATTTTTTTAATGGAAACTATTTAAAAATATTAATTTACATAAAATTAAGAAACACTACTCAAAAAATATTCAGATAATTTCTTTTTACAAACAATGGAAAGACTGTTCAAAACGAAATGATCTTTCTTTCTAAAAGACTAGGGGACTCTGCCCGCTGCTCGCTACACTCACCAACCCCCGTTCTGATTTCAAAGAGTCTTAAAATCTGGTAATGTATCTTGTTTTAAAAAGATGATGATGATGATATCACGAACGGCGACCATCTTCTGTAATTAGGTTATAATGCTTTTTCATTTAATTCATCTTTTTTATTTTTAATATTCATGTGTAAACGCAATTTTTATGACGTAATTTTCTTTATTTCCTGCTTTCAACACGTGATCATTTAATTATTATTTTAAACTTTCATTACTGTTTTTAATAGTCTCGCGCAAATACATTTTTTATTTCAGATAAAACATAATCCTTTGCGCTTATTTAGAAATTGGCAACAACATAAAAAAATGACTTTTTCAATTAAAGATTTTTTACTCGATTGTTAAGGATTTTTTGAGTTTTTATTGTCCGACCGTGATAAGTTTTTGAATTTCTGAAAGCTTGTTACATTTCGCGTCTGGTGGTATAATTTTCGAATCCGTAAGATGGCTAGAAAAAAGTAATCGCTCCTCAAAACTAGTCGTTGGGGGCCACCGTAATACTTACCCATCATGGATATGCATAATGTAAAATATTAAAATAAAAATGTGTAAACTACTTATAAAATGCATTGCAATTCAAATAAAATCGTGGCTTGATGACGTCATAAACTTTAAAGGCTCGATTACTGAATTGCTTGAAAGAGGTTTTTCCTTATAACTCCAAAAATAATAATCCTATTAGCTAGCGGTTTCTTGCATCTGATTAAGCGTCAAATTTTCAATTAAAATATATCTTTAAAGTGAAATTTGGATGAAATACAGGGTCATGAAAAATCGAAGAGTGTGGAAAATAGGATTCCAAATATCTCGGCAACTAATTATCCGATCAACTTCATGCTTTATGTAAAATTTATGTTTTTTTATTGTCTTTTATATTCATTTCTTAAAATAAACAATTTCGAAAATTTTTGTATACCTTTTATCAGAACGAATATTTCGAGAGTCCGAAAAAAATAGTTCCGGTTAATCGAGGTTATTGAAATGAAATAGGCTTCTTCCCATTATTACATTCTAAGTACATACCAAATTGCAAGTCTCTATCTCAATTTTTTCGGGAGATAGAGCGTTTACAGACACACAGACACACACACAGACACACACACAGACACACAGACGGACGGCAAAATTTTTTTTCTAAAAATATGTTTTTCGGAATCTCCAGTGTCTGAAACGTGTAAATCCGTCAAAAATTTTTTTTCGATTTTCAAAACGATTACAAGACTTACCCTATATTACGTATGATGGGTAAGTAAAAGTCCCTAGTAAAAAAGCGATGAGAATAACCCGGAATATCTACGCAGATTTTCATTGGTCCATTCCAAAACCATTAATTTTTTTATATAGAGAAGGAAAAGTGGATGACTGTAACATGTTAAAATAAAACGTTCGTTGTTTTAAGTATATATTTGAAATAATTCATTAAAAAAATAATAAAGAAAGAAATAAAAACCTAAAGAAATATCATTTAACGAGCTGTGCGAGCGAAAATATTAATAGTATGAAGAAATGGCATTCTTTTTAATTTATCTAATATCTTTTTCATGTTTTAATATATATATATATATATATATATATATATATAATCATGAAAAACATTGGAAATATTTCGCAATTTTTTTTAACCAACTACATAGTTTTCATTTACATCTTTCTAACAATGTTCGTCTTAGTCTGAGAAACAAAAGGTTGAAAAGGATACAAGTTTTACCCGTGGATATCTAACTTTTTTAACTAGCAGAGCCCTTTTTAGAATGAATTTCCATGACGAGACTTTTCAGCCTAGTAGACAATATTTACAACGATAATTGTGTTTATATGCATTGCTACAAATTAGAAGAGTGGTTAGATAGTCTAAGCAATTGTTCATTTTCGTTGCAATGCAATTATGTTTTGAATATTTTACCATAATACTCAATTTATTCTCAACTATCACTAATACATATTTTGGTGTCAAAATTTTGACATGCATAAAAATTCTCGAAAAATAAATACACGAAAAAATTTACCTTTATAATAATAAGGCCTTTGCATTTTTAATATGACAAAAAATGGCGTCTAATGTTTAGTGAGAATTTGTGCTTGCATTACTTTGCACAATTTCTGCATTTTTTGTCTCTTGCAGATAATTGCAGGAGAATGCCTATTTCTTCATTTAAAAAAAAAAATCGATATTTTGTTTCGATGGCTATATAAGCGGGTAAAGCCGTTTCATAGAGATGTGTCGTTGATAAAAATAACAAGGCTAAATTTGCTTTTTCATACACGATTTTTGACACTTTCCAACCTAGTTGAAAAGTGTTTATGACTTCGGTTTGTCTGGCCGGATGGCCGTCTGTCCGTGCTCTAACTCCCGTAAATCAGCTCGGATTGCTTTGAAATTTTTATATGTTATTATTGTTGTTATCTGTAGCATGTCCCATATTTCAACTGAAGTGTGTAGCACTTATAGTTTTTTTTACAGGGACAGTCAAAAGTTTTCCGTTACATTACGGCCAATGGGGAATAATCGTTTCAAGTTCATTTTGATGACGCTACGTCATTTAAAACACAATGAAATTGATATATAATTATGAAGCGCATTAAAACATGCTTTTTGTGGAATATGGGGTGCAAAGCATTTATTATTCATTTACAGGGTCAAACAAAAATCTATGTTACACATCGTTCTATGCGGAAAAATCGTCTGCAGTGTAATTTAGTGATATTTCACTATTTCAAACATAATGAAAATTATATGCATTACTGAGGTGCACTATAAATTGCGCTCTTGTGTGCATTGCGTTTATTTACAGGGACACACAAAATATAATGGTTACAGTACGGGTGCGATATTTACAGTCTATGTGTGATATGCGTATTTTCAACTTTGGTTTGCGTTTTTAAGTTTAACAATTTTTTTTTCATAGTACGTGTGTGTTTATAAACTCGGTTTATCATATACAGGGCTACACAAGGGAATTCAAAAGTATTACAGACTATGGGAGTGAATTGCTTAAGGTTAGTTTTTAATTGTGTTTACGCATTTTCCTGCTGAACTATATTTAGTAGACTAATAGAAGAGTTTGTGGAATATAAATAAATTCATATACAGGGCTACGCAAAAAAAAATATACATTGTCGTTTACGGTTGGTAATTGCTGCAAGTGAGATTTAAGTTGCCTCTTAGCTTAATAGGTGGTGTGTACAAAAGTCTTCAGATGATATACAGGGCTGTACAAAAGATTTCAAGTGCATTTCCATCGACTGGCGAAAATTGCTAAATGTGAATACTCTAACTGAACTAAATTTTATCATACTATTTATCCACATCTATTGATCTTTTACAGAGCTGCACAAAATTATTCGACTACTTTTTTGACACTGAAAGGTAATTTCGAAAACTGTATGTTTCATTGTGTTATATGTTTTCTAAACTGTTTACTTACATAACTTATTTCACCTTATTTAACGTTGAAGTTGCGTTACAGTTTTCTGGCTGTGTTGGAAAGTGTTTCATAATCTATGCGTGATGCATGATTTTTCATTCTTGTTAAATTATCTATCAAAGACACCAAAACAGACTCTGATAAACTTTGATTATGAAATGCGAATTTTAATTTGTTTTGAGATGTCAAATAAATGCGGACATTGTATATCGGTGAATTTAAATTGGATGGATTTCAGTGGATACTGGATTCATTCAATAGCCATTTAAAGAACACAGGGAATACATGATACTTGTACTTTTGTTGATTCTACTTATAATTTGTATCACTAAGTGGCTCTGTCCATACAAGCTACGCTCGCTAAACCCATCCAGACACCTCAAGTTCTAAAAATACGGTAATTTGCTGTATTTTAAAACAAGATTATCAGATTGTAGAAGATTGAATGATATTATCATGACCAGTGTTGATATTCTGTAAACGAGTTTATTTTCATTTACCGATGATTGGGGGTATTTTTGGCCACAAGCCACATAACAGTTGTCACGACAGCTGATTGCTATTTTTCATGATTAAATATAACCAATTACACATCTGAAAATCAGCTTGTATAAAATGGTGAGGTAAAATATTTCGGTGCCTCCCGAGTTTTTATAACATTTAGATACAAATGTTTCTTCTAGACAGTTAAAAAAATCATTATAAATATGACGGTTTAAATACAACGTTATAAATATGTGGTATTTTTCCTCATTAAATATTTTTCGCACGTAATAATTGAATTATTTTAAAGTCTTCTTTCTTTTTTAATATTAACATGTAAATCTAGTTTTCAAATGAAGCATGTTTGAAAATATTATTTCGGCTTTTTAAAATTTGGAAACAGTAAATAAACAAACTGTTTTATTATTATTATTATTATCATTATGAAATAAATCTGAATTCAGATAATGTAATTTTGAATAAAACACTTAAAAAATAAAACTTACTATAGAAAAATGAAGAAATAAATTGGGCATTGCACAGCACAATATAGTCAAGTATATGCTTTCAAAAAATGGGTAAATTGTTATTTATATTTTCTTTATCTTATAAAAATTATGTAGCTCAACAGTCTTCATCAATTTTAACATTAGACGATGTTTAACATAATTTTTCTATTTAAAAATTGCCTGTTTCAAGGTTTTTATCATACATTAATCTATATATATATATATATATATATATGTATATATAATCGTGTTTTCATATACAATAGCTTATGCAATATATGCGGAGAAAATAAAAAGGTTGCAATAATTGCAATTACGTCAGCAGCGGTGGGACATTTAGTTACTTTCATTTAGATTAGAGTGATGCATTGGTGCGTAAAATTAAAAAAAAAAACATCCATGCGCACATTCTTTATTTCATAAAAAAGACAGATTGTGTGTAAGTATTTCTAGAACAATAAATTATTACTCACTTGAAAAAATCATTTATAGAATTTCAGATAATCCAACCTTTTTGCTTCTTTTGAAAGTGACACTGATCATTTCTTGTAAAACATTTATTTATCTATTTATTTTTCTATTCGAAATGGGAAACTTAATACTTTGTTTCAAATATATCAGATATAATAGCTTTTTAGAAATGTCTAAAGAACTAATATATTGCATATTTTCTGCAGATGCCATTTTGCTTTTCTTCGTTTATTTTTTTTTTTTTTTTAAACGTATCGTTAAAATGTAGATCTTCAGATTGGAAATATTATATTATTTCTAAACCCTTTCTTTTACATGTTTTAGAAGTGTAAGGAATGTCTTTTAATTACGACAATGGATGGATTATGTTACTGAGCACCAGCTATTTGCTCGGCCAGAGATCAAACATAGGATTTCAAATCTATTTTTTTCTGAAACAGGAAAAAAATCCCCAAACATTGCCCAGTCATATTACTTAGGACTAAAATCGAACTCTTGAAATTTGGCTTCAAAATATTATACAGTATGTCTATAAGATTTTTTTCTGCATGTTAGTAATAAAAATGTATAAATTATAATAAACAAAATGTGTATTTTATATTATTATTATTATTATTATTGCATAATTGCAGCTATATTTCATATTTAATTTATTTTTTACTAAAATTGTTGTTTATATCGTTATTCTAAATTTAACAACCAAATTTAATAAATTGAATCTTCTTTTAATTCCCATAACTGTAAAGATAATTTTCAGTTTTACAATTTATTTTAAAATAATTATTCGTTTATTATACTTTTAAGAAATATCCCACTTTTATTTCTGTAATTATACTTGTATCGAGTGACTAGCATTTAATTTATGCGGTTTAGAATATTTTTGCTAATTTCAATCTTTTCAAGAATGATTTTTTTTTTTTTTGGGGGGGGGAGGTTAAGCCCGTTGTTTCTTTTACAAACTTTAAATTAATATAGCATATTTAGTGTAAATTTACCATTTATTTTACAATCGTAATATTTGTTTTCTGAATAAAAATGTTATTTAACTAAATCATGATATATTTGAAAGTTTTTATGCGTGTACCAATTATATAATCCAAATATAAATGTTCACACTTAAAAAATTTTATTTGAAACTTGAACCATTATATGTTGCAAAGTAATTCGGAAAACCAAAATGTCGTCTTCTTAACTTAAAAAAAAAATTCTTCATATTTCCATATTTAATTTTCTTTTAATTATTAACGAAAATAGAGTATCAGAATAAATAATTAAGTGCATAATTAGTACGCTTTAGAAGAGCAAAGCATGCGTGTCTAGTGCTTAGAACGATAGATACAAATGCAGACTTAACAGGTTCGAATCACGCAGTAAGCTGATAAGTGCATTGTATGCCAGATCCAAATTTATTCCTGTAGTCTTTGTGTGCAACACAAAACCGTGTAAATTTTATAGATCTGCACTTTACCTGTTTATTGTTAGACATTTTTCCATATTATAATTCTAGTTTTTTAGAGTTGTCGAACCCACATTATACCAGCTTATGGTCCAAAATTTTAGCAGTTCTTGGTTGATTACACACAAGCTTAGATTTAGCAAGAACATCAAATGATGGTAAAAGGTTCCATCATCTTATCTTTGGAGCGGCCGAAACACAAAAAGATGATTCAATCCAGAAACCACTTTTTTCATTACTACTTAGTTTTCTGAATATATGCTTTTAATTAAAACACGGTATAAATATAATTCATTTATGAAAAATAAAACACTGCTCTTAAATATTTAGCAAATTGAAGCTGTTCATAGTTTGAGTAAAATGTTTTACACAATATGAGAAAAATTTTGAAAAACAATGAGGAAATATGAGACTATAATCAGCATTTATTGATCAAGACTTGTAAACTATTGTACTTGTAAACTGTAGTACTTGTAAACTATTGTTTTCTTTAGATTCCTGAAGCCGGGAAAATACATATATTATTCCTTATTATACATATAGTTTACGTAATACTTTTATACATGCATAGATTTATCATGTTTGCACAGACATAAACTGTGTATTAGGCAGTTTATATATTTCGAGCGTTTAATTACAATACTGTCTAAATTGAATCGAGGTTTATGTTAAATACTGCTACTTAATAGTCACGAAAATTAAGTAATATCTATTTAGACTACACATGTTTTATAGGAGATTATACACTTTAAAAAATAATAACGAAGTGCATCATAATCATGATTTAGTGATATATATTTATAAACTATTATTTTCTTCAGATCTATGATGCTCAGAAAATACTAAAATATTTCATGTGTATATAATAGTTAAATACAAGGTTCACATTTTTATTTAAAAATTTATGTTTTGCATATATATTTTGCAGAGTATCACAAAATTTTGATTGGTATTTTAACTCTATAACAAAGATTTATCCAATTTTGAACAGTACAGGTCTTATTCCTGGAATTCTTTAATACTTCCGCATATCAATTTATATAATATGACAGTCTCAGATATTGAATGAAAACAATAAAAAATATGAATTAGATTTGTATTCAATCTATGTCTAAGAAGTAATTAACTCATTTACTAATTTATTTATTTAATATATAATTTTAAAATAAATTTGGTTTTGTTGCTACATCATGTAAGTCAGTAAAAGTTTATCTGTTTAATTTGGATTTTCTACATTGCAAGACATTAAATTTTTTTATTCGTAATAACAAATAAAAAAGTGAAGCATAGTACAGGGTGATTATAAAAAAAAAAACTATCCCGATATATGAGCCCCTAACTATCATACCGTTCACAGAAGCTGAATGAAACTTTGGTTTAAAGTATTTTGAGGTATGCGCTCAAGAATCATATAAAAGACAACAGTTAAATTCTAACAGTTACGGTTACAGTGACAAAATTTCGAAAATTTCAAATGGCAACACCTACTTTTTTTATTGGAATGTGATCTTCAGAGTGAAAAACCATAAAAAGCGTTGGAACGGTATCTGTAGCACGAAAAACACCGGCGCTAGACAGACTAAGAAGAATAGTGAAAACAACCAATAAGGATAGAGAAGCAACAGAAAACAAAACATTTTATTGTGTTTCATACATTTTCCATTTTACACACGACGGCACTTTACAAGCGGCAGATGGTGGATAGCACTGAACAATAAAATGTTTTACTTTCTGTTGCTTTTCTGTCCTTTATTGGTTGTTTTCACTTTTATTCTTAGTCTGTCTAGCGCCGACGATTTCCGTGCTGCAGGTACCGTTCCAACGCTTTTTATGTTTTTTCACTACGAAGATCACATTCCAATAAAAAAAGTAGGTGATGCCATTTGAAATTTTCGAAATTTTGTCACTGTAACCTTAACTGTTAGAATGTAACTGTTGTTTTTCACTTGAGTCTTGATCGCATACCTCAAAATACTTTAGGCCAGAATTTCATTCAGTTTCTGTGAACGGTATGACAGTTATGGGCTCATATATCGGGATAGTTTTTTTATAATCACACTGTACATATTAGGAAAATTCCAGAGCAAGTAAACATAGGGGTAGAAGATAACAATGCAATTTGATTTTTGTTGTACTAAAGTGCGCCCCAAAAATTTATAGACAACCATTTTTTTTTTAATAAGAGCTAACTAAAGGAGTAAGAAAGACAAAATAATTTAAGAAAATATATAATGATGAAATAAAAATAATGAAATACTGAAAAAATTGTTAGCAGTCATACATTTAATACAAAACAATATGACAAAAAAATGCTGTCCCAAAAATATATAGAAACCGGTATTAAAATCTGATTTAAGTAGGGATAGCCAAAATTTGCATATACAAAGGTCATGTACTTGTGACGCAATAGTTTCTTAAGATAAAATCGAATCTGTGTTTTCGTTACCGACTCATTGCAAATGTGTCTCGCAGTGTGCAGTTTTCCAAAAAGGACATATTGCAAAACTATCGTTTAAAGGCTTGTGGATGGAATGTTGTGGACAATGCAATAAAAATTGGAAAGTTTGTGTTAACCGAATTCCGTCAAAAGGTGACAATTTTTGCCGTTCTGGACGACTAAAGAAAACAACTAAAAGATAAGACAGAGAGATTTTCAGAGTAGTTTCAACCCAGAACTTGTCTGTACTGTCTGTGTCTGCAGAAGTAAGCTTTCCAGTATCAAAATATACGGTCCATTGACGGCTGCAGGCAAGTACATTTTTTTTATTATCGCAAAATACGTTGTTAGCCAAAGTATAGAAAACGGCATAAATACGCTCGTGTTCAGTGGGCACGGAATCACATGAATTGGACAGATGAATAGATGAATGTTCTTTTCAGTGATGAATATAAATTTAATTTAGATGGCCCCGATGGTTTGGCATATTACTGGCACGATAATCGCAAGGAACCATGAGCTATTTTCTGTAGCCAACAAGGAGGGAGTTCACTCATGGTGTGGGGAGCATTTTCTTATAATGGAACAACCTATATTGCTTTTTTGAAATGTCGTCAATGTTCCGAAGATTACCAGAAAACGCTTGAAGTACAGTTACTTCCATTTGGAAAGATCCTAAATTGGGGAGCAAAGTATATATGAGCAACACAATTGTAACATTCACGTGTCCAACTGTATAATGCAGTGGTTTAGACAAAACCAAGTAACTGTTATGGACTGGCCAGTCATAAGTCCTGACATGTACCAAATAGAGAACCTCTGGGGAATATTAGATAGTGACGTAAATGCTAATGGGCGTTAAGGATCAGGTAACCTTTAAAGTGTCAAAAATTCGATTTTTTATTAGAATATAATTATATATGATTCTTTAAGAACATTTTAAAATACACCCCATGCAAAAATTCACTTTAGAAGAGGAGTTATGTCTAAAACAATCTGAGCTTGTTTTATATTAAACAAGGGGTAGATTGAACTTTGAAGTCAATTTTTTCAAAACGACGATTTTGGTCATTGCGCGCACGATTTCTGACAAATGGTGGGTTATAATTTCATGACATTTTGATTGAATGTCTTAACCATACAGATGCACAAAATGACATATTATTATGTTTCTACAGTAACAAGTTTAGAATTCAAAACTATTTTTTCATTAAAAAAACTCGATATTTCAAATTTCTCTATTTTTTCTCATGATCTACACATATTATTTTTTTCTTCGTAGGTCTGTTTGAGAACACATTATATATGTAGTCATTGAAAACAATTTTGGCTGGTTTTATCAATTCAAATGTGAAAAATCATGCGCGCAATACGCAAAAGAATAATTCTTTCGTAAAAAAATTATTATATTTTAAAATACATTTAAAAGCTTTATATGAGTAAAAGCTTTATATGAGTACATACATTTTTAGAGAATTTTCAATTATAAAAAAAACCTTTAATAATATGTATTTTACATTTTATAATTCAAAGTCAATTAGTTACGGAGTTACTGTAATTCTGATAGAGGTCCCGTTTTCGTCTATTTTCTGAGCTCAAAGGTTACCTGACCTCTTAATTTACAACAGTTCAAAATCTAAATATGCAAATTGAAGGAAGTTGGTTTCATTTTATCCCAGATTTTCTTCAAACTCTTGTTTTGAGTATGCCTGATCGAGTTTTTGAAGTGATTAGAAAGATGTGAACGTTAAAGGAAAAAAAATGAGATGTCTATAAACTTTTGGGACAGTAAAATTTAAATTTTTATCACAAATTTTCTGATTGTGTAATATTATTTTTGTATAGTACTAGGGGGCTCTGCCCCCTACGAGCTACGCTCGCCAACCCCCTTCTAATACCACAAATTGTAAAAACACACTGATTTGATCAACCTTAAAACGATTGCGGAAGATTGAATTATAATTAAACGACCTGCTGTAATCGGCTGCTATAATCGGCCTTGTGTCTATAATGTGTCGGCCTTGTGTGCTATAATCGGCTGCTCGCTGTAATATCTGCTATAATCGGGTTTCCATTCATTTTCCTTTGACAAAGGGATTTTAAAGCCGACTGCTGTCGGCTTTAAACACGACTGCTGTCGGCTTTTTTCTCAACCAGCTAACAACTGTTGATGAAATAAGGTTAATTAAACATTTGAAAATCAACTCGTGCAAAATGGTTAAGTAAGCAATGTCATGGCATCGGGAAATTTTATAACGATGCTATAGAAAATTGGGTATTATTTCATTATCCCGACTAGTACTTTCTAAAAAAAATGAACTGTCGCCAAAATATAGGATTTAAAGCCAAAAGTGCATATCTGTGGCGTCGCATTCAATTGATACCAGATGCGTTACGGATGGTAGTTATGTCATCGAGTGATCTTTAATTCAACGTTTATCTGTATTTTTAATTATATTTTACCAATTTCTTAGTTATTTCGTTGATTTAAACGTAATTATTAAACGTAAAAATATAGCTGTTAATTGAAGGGAAATATTATTAATTACACCGTTTTAAAATTTGCAATAATAGATAAAATATTTTGTCGAAATAAATTAATCTTACTCTACTTGATGCTTTGAAAACGCGGAATAATTTAATTATTTATCTTTTTAATATTCACGCGCAGGTATATTTTTTATTCCGTTATTTTCTACATTTATTGCTTTTAACACGTGATCATTTAATTATTATTTTAAAGTTTTATTTCTGTTTTTAATAGTCACGTGTTAATACATTTCTTAATTGAAAGGGAATATTATTACGTGCGCTATTTTACAAATTGGCAACGATTCAAATAATGGAATTTATGAAATATGAAATAAATCTTCGTCAAAATAATGAAAATTTTGAATAAAAAATTGAAATATAACCTCAAACAAAGAGTCAAATTGAAAAAATAATTGCAGTCTGCACACCCCAACCTTGTCAACTATATCCTTACAAATTATGTTTAAATTCCTGTGCATAGTTTTCGTTTCTATAAAACTTTTATAAGAAAACTGTTTTGACCAACTTTGATTTTAAATATCTCTTAAAATAATTCTTCGATTTAAAAACTGTCTACTTCAGCGTGTTCATCAAACATTTCTTTATAAAACCACCAATTTTTAAATTTTTATTTGCAATAGTTTTCTGGATATTAGTCCAGAAATACTTTAAGGCACAAAATCTTAATTGACAGCGGCGGCCGCAGCGGTAATTACTTTTTTTTAATATAGAGAGATTATTACTGTCTTGATATTATTTATAATTATAGATTGTTTTAAAATTGTTACTCATATTTTTCAAGTGTAAGATAAGAAAACCCCGTTCTCTATAAAATTTGGGGCGCACTGTACGATGATAATAATTACATTCGACCAAAATATAACTAATTACCTTAATATAATGTATAACGATTCTGTACCTGACCAAAGTTAAATCTTTGAAGTGAAGTTTAATTATAGACGTTTTTCATTTACTTTGTTAGTTAGAATCATGACTAAGATTGTAAGCTGTTTATCAATTTATTAATCAAGATAATTTAAAATATTTAATCATTTAATAAATTTAAAGGATTATTTAAAAAAATAGTTAAGAAAACAATTACTTCCATATATCTTAATTTAAAACTGTGAATTACAATTTCTGCACCTGAATAAATACCTCTGCATCGATAAATACTGGATGAAAGGTGAAATCTGAAAACAATCATGTATCAACCGAGCGGATAAAGATATAATTGTAGAACAAATATCAACTTATACTAATACAACTATACGCTCTTATATGACCGTCACGGCAGCATCCCTTAATGGAAAAATTTGGACGTTACCAACTCGAAAACAATGAGAGATAGCGAAAAAAAATCATTTTTAAAGGTCGTCCTCAATGTAGTATGAAATAACGTCTAACCTGTCGAAATAAATTCATTAGACGTCCAGAAATGTATTTTTTATATGCAATCACCATACGTTACTAATCACGTGTACAAGTATGATATTAAAGGACATATGTCCATTTACTGTAACGCATGTAAGCAAGATACAATATATTTTAACAAAAAAATCAAGTTAAGCATGCACATAATCATAAGCATGTTCATAATCTGTACACATGTATGGGACACATGTATAGACATATTGCTCGGGACACATGTATGGAAATATTGCCCGGACACATGTATGGACACATTGCTGGCGGTGATGGACGCATGGTGCATACTTAACATGATCGTTTTTATTAAAAAGTATTACTTGCTTACATATGTCATTTTAGTTAAACGCGTGCTTTTTCATTCTAGTGTAATAATAATCTCTTCTCCATGGGATTAGAGACAAATTTTAGCCGATGATAACATATAAAATATTAACATTTCTTCTAATAAAGTTATTTTTACATTTAAGACGACATTTCGTATTAAAACGAGGTGGTCGACACATTTGGAATTCTTTGTTTTCGTTGTGTCTCACAATTCCCCCACATAAATTCGATACCTTACTCATTTCGCAACTAATGAACTCTGCAGTCACTCCCATGTATTAGCGACTAGTACTTTACAGTAGATAGATACTTGTCCCACAATTGTACCTATATCCAACAGTAGCTATTTCATCGATTTCTGACTTATTAGGGTACCCTGTATACACATTTGTTCTCTATTGCATACTTATTTAGAATGAATCTCATTACCATTAAACATATATTATAATTAAAATATATTTTCTCATAAAAAGATCTTAAAAATAACACTTTACAATAGCATATTTTATGAAAGGTTTTTAAATATGCAAATTTGTCACAAAACTATTTATGTATAAACCAATACAACCACCAAAAACTTTTAATTTATACATAGAAATTTCCTTCCTAAATGCATTTTAATGAGCACATATATTCTTTGAATTTTTCATTATATTCTTCTGGTTTCCACTCAATATTTTTACTACGATCGTAAGTATTTCATGGATAGTAAAACAAGACGCCTGGCATTTGTCCAGAATAGAAAAACCTTATAGAAAAACCTTGTAAGTAGTTTTATTGCAGTTCGAAACAAATACTTCTAAACTCTATGAAACATTTAGGTCGCTTAGAATAAATATCAGCTGGGGAAATATTCAGAATTCATAACTTTAATGTAGGAGGTATGTGGTTTTGAAATTTTGTGTAGTTGTATAGGTATTTGTTTTCAAAGCAAATATAATACGAATTTTAAATTTTAAATAAAAAATTCGCTAGCAAATTATATTATTATATAAATTTTAGAGGGTGTTTGAATCTTTTTCCTTCTATCACGGTAAAATGTTTGTTAAAACTGAACTTGTGCATTGTATTTAAATGCTGCAATAGTTTACCATGTTTCCGTCAAAGAAATATATATTTTGTTTCACTTTGGATTCAGTAATACTAAAAAGCACTCTCGAAGTTTGAATTTCTCTCATTGAAGCTCTTGAAATACCGTTACAAATATATGACACAAGATTATTTATTCATATTTGAAAATATTGATTTTTTAACAGAAATATTAATGACGTATTTCTCATTTTTCAATGTAAACAACAATGCTCATATTGCAGACACTTATGTTATTTCTGTTCATCTTTCTTTAACATTTTTACAATGTATTGTAAACAAGAATATGTAAAGCAATAATATGTAAAACTTCCCGCATAGTCCAAATGCATAAGAAGAAATTTAGGTTAGTTTCATGGCTACGTAAATTTCTGAGCATCTAATGTAAGAGACACCTAGATGCTTATTTGATTTTATTAATGTCTGGCTATTATAATGCTGAGATATGTTTGCAAATATTTTTAAATGGCTGAATACATAAGCAACTTAAACGTACAAGCCAACGAATGGACATATTATTTAAAATATAAACTACACAACATCCCATGTAGATATAACATATAAATGAAAAAAGTTTTTTTTCTTTAAATATTTTTACGTATATCAAAATATTAAAGACAACTCTATATCAAATATGTATTTTTTTAGAAATATTTTCAGTGATTTTATTATAAACTGTAATTATATTTCTTATCTGGCATTTTACATTGGGAAGATCTTTGGATATTTGACTGCGTTTGACTCATTTATTTTAAAAACTGACTTGTTCAGCATTGCCAGAGTCCGTGATAATAATCATAATTGTAGTGTTATAATCAATGCGGATTTTTTTTTTTTAAAGAAAATCTATTTTAATGAATTGAGCTGCCCTCGTTGAAGTGACTAATATTTAGATATTTTAAACTTTCAATACGTACCAGTGGTTCTTCAGAAAGCGCAAATAATAAAAAAAAATCCTCACTCCTCCCTCTTTATCAAGTTGTATATATTATTTCAAAATAACACGCCTTTATTTATAACTAACTGACCAGCCCGGCGTTGCCAGTCCCGTGATAATAATCTTAAATAAACCTTCAATTTGTATGGTTTTATATCTTTAACCCGTTTATGTATGAATTTATATTTTTTAATGAATAATTCGCGAAAAAATATTAATAAATTGTGGTAAAAGTGCTCGTAAGAAGACATTTTCGTGTTTTTTCCCGTAGAGTGAATTCATAGGTAAACAAAAAGTAGTTCTTGTTGTCGAAACTCTTTGAAATTTTTATCTATTATAAATATAACGGTTTTGCAGCTAGCGTAAAAATTTCGTGAAGAAAAATTGCTACCTAGTTGTAATAGAGAAATATTTATTCTGTTCTTTTTAGTTTTGTTTTCTCGCCTGTGCGGTGGTTGTTCTTTCAACATAAAAAAAAAAAATCATAGCATTCGAACTCTCTGAAATTTTCGTAGGTTATAGATTTACGTATGATAGGTTATATAATTACGTATGAAAGCCTCCATTAAAACTTCGTAAAATATATACAAATTTAAAAGTAAAACATTTGCCGAAGCCGAGCGAAAACATGCCGGAACACTTTTTAGCATTTTGATCGAAGATTTCTCTGATTTCATTTTTTTTTTAAATACGTCCGAATGTTTCGACATTTTTGTAGGTGATGTAAATTCAATCCGCCGAGAAGCTTTAAAAAGATTGTGTTGAAATACGGATGTTTATTTAATTATTTCAAAGGGATAAATTTTCTATTTTTTTAAAACCGATTGCCCCAATTTAAATACAGGTTATTTTTTGTTTATCGGTATCTTTGAAGTTAACTTCTGGGGGACGACTCCAGAAGTAAGAAAAAGTTATATGCGAAAACTACCCTTTTAAACGATTTATTTGCAAAGACTTAAGAACAATATTTTATCGAACTGATTGCAGCGACTTAGACATAACTGTACGAACTTTAAGAATATGTCATTCGTTTTTACCATATATTGAACGGTTTGGCCGATGGACGTTAAAACAAAAGGCCTAAAAATAGGCTTTTAGTTTTTCCCTTCTACACTGCGAAAAGCAGGAATTGAGCATGCGCGATCACGATTGCGCGATCACGATTCAGAAATAAAATTTATGAGTTTTTCCGATGAGTTTTAATTAATATCTGGGCTAATTCTCAAAAAATGAAAAATCTGAGCCTCAGGTGCGTCTGGGCTTGGACTATTCTCACCCATATTTTTCTACGTCCGGCAGATTTCGCTAGCCGACACACAGGCATACACACACACAGACAGAACGAAGCTTTCTTTATTGGTATAGATATATGTATACTTACATATATATATATATATATATATATATATATATATATATATATATATATATATATATATATATATATATATATATATATATATATACATATATATATACATACAGACACACACACATATATATATACATACATATAGATAGATAGATACATACATACATACATACATACATACATGCATACAAGGTGATTATAAAAAAAACTATCCCGATATATAAGCCCCTAACTATCATACCGTTCACAGAAACTGAATGAAACTTTGGTTTAAAGTATTTTGAGATATGCGCTCAAGAATCATATGGAAGACAACAGTTAAAATGTAACAGTCACATTTACAGTGACAAAATTTCGAAAATTTCAAATGGCAACACCTACCTTTTTTTATTGGAATGTGATCTTTACAGTGAAAAACCATAAAAAGCGTTGGAACAGTACCTGTCGCACGAAAATCGCCGACGCTGGACAGACTAATAAGAATATTGAAAACAATCAATAAGGACAGAGAAGCAACAGAAAACAAAACATTTTATTGTGTTTCATACATTTTCCATTTTACACACGACGACGACACTTTACATACGGCAAATAGTGGATAGCACTGAACAATAAAATGTTTTACTTTCTGTTGCTTCTCTGTCCTTTATTGGTTGCTTTCACTTTTTCTCTTAGTCTGTCCAGCACCGGCGATTTTCGTGCTACAGGTACCATTCCAACGCTTTTTATGGTTTTTCACTACGAAAATCACATTCCAATAAAAAAAAGTAGGTGTTGTCAATTGAAACTTTCGAAATTTTGTCACTGTAACCGTCAGTGTTAGAATTTAACTGTTGTTTTTTACGTGATTCTTGAGCGCATACCTCAAAATACTTTAGGCCAGAATTTC
Organism: Maratus michaelseni; assembly: GCA_963931845.1. Taxonomy (NCBI): domain Eukaryota; kingdom Metazoa; phylum Arthropoda; class Arachnida; order Araneae; family Salticidae; genus Maratus; species Maratus michaelseni. Next base: position 197,842,865 of record OZ007593.1, on the reverse strand, counting down.
ATTTAGTTTTTGTGAACGGTATGACAGTTATGAGCTCATATATCGGGATAGTTTTTTTATAATCACCCTGTACATATCCCATATAGCACACGTGCTTCCCTAGGACATCTCCAGGAAGATTGACATTCATACTCCAGGCATCCCTGAGGATGCAAAAATTTGTCACCAGGAGATCCTCAGGAACCGAAAATGTCCGCCTCATAGCATCCCGGGGAGCTCCCCAGGACCTCCTTCAGGTTCCTCCTCGGGTTGTTCTAGGGAAGATTTCAGGAAGTAATACCGGAGGAATTTGGGAGACTTCAGGGTCACTTAATGTGCATAAAAAACATCCGAAGTTATTATTATTCGACGTAATGTAAAAAGTATTTTTGTTATATATATATATATAAATACGGACATTATATTTTAAAATTTTACCTAACCAATATAACAGACATTACTTTTATTAATCACGCACACGGAAGTTATGGTACAGATTTTAGGGAATATAAACTTTCTTACCGCCTACTGGATTTGAACCTGGGCACTTACGCATACGAGAAACATGCTCTGGTGATTACGCTACACGGCCGTTGTACCTGGATCGTTTATAAGGTATTCATGTATTTCTTTCTCCTCTTATGAAAGTGAGTAAATAGAAAACATGCATATTTTTACGCTTCGTATAGCAGGAATTCTGTAACTTTTATTGCAAATAATGTGTCATGTTATCATGTACGTGATAATAATCTGCACGAATTTATATCTTTAACCCGATTTTGTAAGAATGTATATTTTTAAATAAAAATCTTTCAAGCAAAACTCTTATTCAGGGTGCCATTTCAATAGAGCATGTAATCTCTTTAAGTTGGAGTTATAATTTAGACTTAAAAGTAAATTATTGATTTGATAATGACGATAAATATAAAAATAATTAATTAGTTGAAAATGTAATAATAAAATACATAAATATATATGTAATTTTTAGAAAGATCAGAAAAAAATAATTAATAGAAGAATAATAATAAAAGTAAATATGCTCGATATGACTTAAATATGATTCAATTTTGAAACTTACATGAAAATTAACTTTTACAATCGAAATAAGATTTTTTTAAATAGATTGTTTAATTTAAAAATACTTATCTCTAATCAATTAACTAGCAAATTCGCAAATTCTGAATATATACAAATATGTAAATATATATTAAACTGTTGATAAAATACTTATTTGTAACAAATTTTTGATTCCTTTTGATTTCTTACAGTTACGGAAAAAAAAAAAAAAACTCATTAATTAGGAATAATAAAAGAAATATATATGATAATTTAAAATGGGCAGCGAAAAAAAAATAATAAATAGAATTTATATTTTAAAATTAAATATTGATCCAAAAATTATTTATATATATAATTCAAATTAATATGAAATGATTAATTATTTAATAATAATAATAATTATTATTTAATATATAAGACTATATTTAAAGGATCAGAAGAAATAATTTTTACTAGGTATTTCTAATCTTTAATTTATAAAATATGGTTATATACAAATATATAAATATATATTAAACTTTTGATACATTTCGTGTTTCGAAAAAAGTAATTCTGATTTCTTATCATTGAAAATAAAAATAATTTATTAGGAGAAAGTAAATCAATTTTATATTTAAAATTAAATTATTTATATAGAAACTAATAACGTATATAAGTGAAATCAATGTAAAATTATTAGTTAGATGAAAAAAGTAATAGTAAAAATATATAAATATATAAGTAATTATTGAAAGCTCAGAAAAAATAATTAATGAATGTAATAATAAAATGAATTAATATATAAGTTAATTTTTAAAAGATCAGAAATAAAATGAATAATAAATTTTCAATTTATATTTAAAGATTAATTTATTTTAATTATTAATATATGATGTGGAATATTAAATTTAATTTTCTATATTCAATTTATTTAACTACATTTTGATTGCATTTTATAAATTAAAAATATATCTTAATAAGGATAATTAAAAATTACAACAATAATTAAAAGTTTTAAAAGTTAAACAATAACCAGATGTGCTTAGGAAATAAAATAAATCGAATAATGATATAAACTTTATTAATTAAAAAATCGAACCACATCAAATCAAATTTTTTTTTGAAATAAAAAGTTATAATAAGTTATTTTAGTACCAAAATCACCCATGAGATGGCACCAGTACTGTCTCTTCCTAGGTACTTCCTCAGGAATATCATCCCAGGGAGATTGCTCCCTGGGAAGAATCTGGGAGGTCAGTCCTGGGGAAGTGATTAAAGTATCTTCCCCAGGAACGCCTGATAGCGTCATTGCAGTTTCAGGTGGAATTTGGGATGAATGGGAGCGTCTGGGGAGGTTTTCAGGAGCTTTGGTGCTATATGGGATATATATATATATATATATCTATATATATAACAAATGTTATATCCAAATTTCATAGGGCTATTAACCTTTTATTTCGAGTGTAGCAGTAATATTTCACCAGTAGCAAACTATATTTCTAAAAAAAATATATTCAATGATGGATATTCTGCAGCGGATTGATAATATCCGACAGATATGACGATATTTGTTGCAGAATTGTGGTTATTTGTCACTTTGAGTTTTAATGCAGCAGAACGAATGTTAGATAAAACTACAGATACCGTTGTTTAAAAATACATATTATACCTTTTCCATAGCCAACAGACAGAAACACATACATAAAAAGCTAAAAATTCATTCATTTATACAGATTCATGGCAGAATCACCATTTCGATATTTGATAACAAAAGTACAGGGTGTCCATAATTAAACTTGGCAATTGTGAGCAGTCAGTATCAAAAACTATGTAGCAGAATTTCTTTAAAAGGCGTCAGGGCGTAATGGGATTATTGGAATTTTATCTAGCACAAATAAAATTAATTTTGTAAACCATCACTAGATGGCGTATTATAACTTAGAATACATACAATAGAATACATAACAAGAATCTAAACATTTTAACAATTTCCTGTTTCCAAAACATGCTTGATATGATGTCCACCATTGTTTGCTATCATCTGGAAGCGTAAAATCGCATGTTCAACTGTTGAAAGCAGTGTATGCCGGCGAATGTTACTAACAAGGCGTGCTATGGTATATTTAAGGTCGGAGACATATGCCATGGGATCACGGTAGATCAAGTCTTGTAGTTATTCATACAGCCAAAGTGTCACAAAGATTCAAATCTGGAGATCTGGGAGTTTATTGTAGGAAAATGACGACTGATGATTGCGTCGTCACAAAAACTGCGGCGAAGCACCTGTTTTAAAACGCGCGATGTGTGGAGGAGCTGTTTTATACACTGTTTTTAAAACAAATCGCCTTAGCTGAAGAGCCGGGATCACGGATTACTCCAATAATTTTGAGTATCGTCGACTGGTGAAGAAGGACACGCGGCGCTCTTCGGAAAAAAATGGACCCAGAATGAATTTAACTGTAACGCCACACCAAATCGTTACATGCAAATAGTGAAACGGCATTTGCAGACATCTATGTTGGTTTTATGCAGCCCATATGCGTGCCCATTAGCGTTTTTAATTATGCGTGTTAACTGCAACAAACAGATAGAAGTTGGCCTCGTCTGTCCACCAAATATTCCATGGCCATTTATTTTGGAGCTCACATTGCGCAAGAAACTACAGCGCAAAGGTTTGTCGGCTACTAAGATCAGGTCGTAAGAACTTCAGTAAAAGCGACAGTTAATAGTTATAGTAGTCGAACACATTTTGGAGAATCTTATAAAACATATGAAATGAGGTTGGTCAACAGTTTCTGCAATACGCCGAACACTAGTGCCGCCAATGAAAGGAAATATCTCTGTCTTTCTCCACTTGCGTTGCTATAACATCCACAACCTGCGCTGCAACACACCTTCGTCCTATTCCTGGCTGAACGGCCAATGATCCCATTACTTCAAATTTCATAATCATGTTTCATAGACCTTGGCTATTGAGTGTAACTTTTCATTACAGCTTGAAATACAGAAATTTCGGCAAAGCTCCAGTAGCAGAGTTATCGTTTTCGAATAAAAAATTCACCACTCAACGTCATCTTTCTTGACTTAGAAACGGGTATAAAATCTGGTTCGCCTATCGCATCTCTATATCGCGTGTTTTGCTGAGCGAGCACAGAATTACCATAGTTACGATATTTGTATATGCCAAAGTGCTACATTGCACAGCGACATCTAGTGGTGGTTTTAAACTATTTTTATTCTAAGCTAGATAAAATTTTCATCATCTCATTATGCTATTACCAAATTTTCATGAAATTCTGCTCATAGTTTTTGTTACATAGTTCTCGCAAATGCCAAGTTTAATTATGGACAATCGGTATATACTTTTGTTCATTAAACGTAATATACAAATCTCTTATTTATTATTTTAAAAAATCAATTCAGTTGGAAAATAAATGTCTAAATTCATATTATATAATTTACCTATGCATTTAAAGTTCAGTATTTTTTATTTCATCAATGCGTCATTCTTTTCATTCTTGTTTCCACAATTGAAATTTTCTATTGTTCCTTTCAAAATGTTTACTTCAAAAAAAAAGTTATAAAAATAAAAATAAAGAAATGTATTTTGTAAAATTATTATTTCACAAATATTTTTAACTGCATTTATAAAAATTTTGCCTTTAATGAGAAATTCGTTCGAAAAAGAATGGGGATTTTTGAAAACTTATCCTCTAATTTTTTAAATCACATCAAATTAATATTTATTTATGTTTTTTTAATTAAATAAAAAAAAAAAAAAAAAAAAAAAAAAAAAAAACCCGCTGAGAGTTTTTTTTCTTACTTCATATCTTAGAAATACGTTTTCCTCTGACTGAATTTTTTTTAATAATGCTAATCACTTATTACTTTTAGCTATAATTAGTAGAAGAATAATTTAAAGCATCATAAATATTCATTATGTGTGCAATAAATCACAATTACATAGCTAATGTATCCCCTGATATCCGGAATTTTTTCGCGGCTGCTTTTAACTATTATTATTTTTTTTTTAACGTTTCAATTTTCGTTTATCAAATCCATTCATGTTTAAAAATGTGACAGAATTTAAAAATAGATTTTGTTAAAAAACATTCTACCATACAACAAATTATCTTAGTTTAATTATTCGTAATTAATAAAAAATTAAATCACAATATATCAGTGGAATAAAATTATGTTCAGATTTATAACATATAAAATTTACAATGTGTAAACCAGTATTTCTGAATAATGTACCATATACAGAATCACTTAAAATTATTCGCACATAGATACAGTTGTTATAATACATTTGAAAACAATTAAATCTTCCACTCTAAATAAAATCCATAAATTAAACAAATTTGTCAATTGATTATAATTCGTTAAAGCACAAAAATGTTCGATTTCTTTCGTCCATGTCCAATAAATAGAGGGAACCTCCAATTTAACGTAAAAATTATTCCGAAATCAGCCAATTTAAAGCTGTATTTTCGTAATATGTAGGGTTGTTCCGGTTACAGTAATTCTTATTACTTTTTCATACTAAAATCGAAATTTTTACGTATGTCTTTTTACCCTCAACACGAGAAGAAATCGCAAATCTACGCTCAAAATTTTCTGAAATTATTCATTCAAAAAACGGAAATTTGCTCAAAAACCAGAAAACTCTCTTCAAATCACAAGTATGTTCCGGAAATTTTTTTCTTCTGCGTTTTACCTTTTCGACGAAATTATTTTTGAAAGTGTATATAAGAAAATTATTTGAGGCTGCAGAACACTGTCAAAGAGCTATCATATTCTTTTACATCTTTTAACATTAATGAGGACGATTTAATATTTTTTTAAAGATTACCTATGTTTTGTGAAAAAATATTACGACTTATGAAATTAGGATACACGATACAAGAATCCTGTAATTCGATCAAATATGTGCTGTCAGATATATTCTGAATCATGAAGAGTCTAGAAAACACTGTTTGAACGCGAATGGTGTTTCTTTTTAACAATTTTCAACATAGTTGAAACGTGTTTAATAGTTCAGTCCATCTGTCAATTTAGTCGTCGGACCGTCTGTCAATCTGTCAGTCGGTTCATCTGTTCGTGTGTCTGTCTGTCCATTATATAACTCTCGTGAATATTCTCGGTACTTTTTAATTAAACCCCAGTAATGTTTATATGTTATTAACGTTTACTATAACACGGTCGCTAATGAAAATTAAGAGTGTAGCATTTACAGTTTGTTTACATAGACAGTCAAATTATTCCGTTACATTACGGTCAACATGGAAAAATAATTTCAAGTGCATTTTGATGTTGTTACAACATTTCACACATAATGAAATTGGTATACATTTATGAAATGCATTAAAACGCATTTTCTGTGGAATATGGGATGCAAAGCAGTTATTATTCATTTACAGGTTCACACAAAAGAATTCCCTTATATAATGATCGACAAGAAAAAAAAATTGCAATGTACTTTCATAATTTTAGACTATTTCAAGCATAATTAAATTTATATGTATTACTATGACGCACCATAAGTTGCTTACTGAAAATTATGGTGTGCATTGTATTTATCATTAATGTACAGGGACATACAAAATAATTATGTTACAGTACTTGCTATGAACGATAATTGCTGGAAGTGCGTTTACAACTTTGGCCAGCGCTATTAAGATTAACTATTTTTATGCATATTACGTAGTGTGTATATATTCTCTCGTTCACATATAGGGCTACACAAAGGAATTCGCAAGTATAACTGAATATGGGAGTGAATTGCTTATGGGTAATTTTTAGCTTTGCTGTGCATTTTCCTTCTGAAGTATATTTAGTATACTATTCGAAGTTTGTGTAATAAAAATAAATTCGTGACTACAAAGAATGTGAATCATCGCTTACTACACAGAGTACCATAAACAGAGTGAAAAAATGTCTAGACCGGGTATCGAACCTGGAACCCTTGGTATTGCGCATCAATGCTCTACTATTTTGAAATAACTGGACGACATCCAGTCTACCATTCTCTCACTCTTATATGGAAAGGTACATTGCAGCACAAGATAGAACGCCAATCGTGAGCACCACTGCAGTGGCATGCATGAGACAAATAAAACCCAGCATCGATGAATATTTATATAATTAATTAAATTTTCAGCAGAGCCGTGCTAGCTGAAAATTTATCATCATTTCAGAAAATTTATCATCTATTATATGTCTAATTAAAATTTCAGCTCTGCTGAAAATTTAATTAGATATATAAATAATTTCATATACACGGCTAAACAAACAAGATATATTGCCTTTTATGGATGGTAATTGTTGAAAGCGCGTTTGAAGTTGTTTGAAGCGTTTTTTGCCTGAAGTAAATTTTAGCTTATTATGGGGTATGTACAAAAGTATTTAGACAATATACACGATGAACAAAATAATTTGAGTGCATTTCCAGGTATTTACGAAAATTGCTAAAAGTTACTTGTTTAACTGAACTATATTTTAGCATGTTATGTGGTATATATTTAAATCTGTAGATGATATACAGGGTTGCACAAAATAATTGAAAAACGCATTTGACTATGGTAGGTAGTTGCTGAAACTGGATTTTTATATGTGTTATATGCTTTCTAATCTGTTTTCACCTTATTTAATGGGGGAAGTTTCGTTACAGTTTTCTGGATATATTGTAAAGTGTTTTATGGTCTATGTTTGACGCATGCTTTTTCTATCTTCTTAAAATTTTTCCTGATGTGATCGCATGTCATTATAAAAGTAAAGTAAGTGTATGGAAAATGCCAAACGTGCTGTGAGATACAATTTGATGTATGAAGTAATTTTTGAACGTAAATGTTTTTCAATACGTGATTTTATCGCAAGAAAGAAAAATAAAACCTTTTTATTTCCTTTCAATATCAGTATTTTCTTTAAAATAGGCATAAAATATATATTTCCTTTTCTGTCATTATTTTTTTAATGAGGTATTAAGTATCATTATTTTCATTAGGAAATGTATAAAGTATATCTTAAAGAAAAGCAGTAAACAAACAATCGTACTTTGTATTTCACACAAATGTATTTTATTTTACTTCAAGTTTTTATTTTACTATTAATTTAAAATAAAGACGTATTAAAAAAAAAAAAAAAAAAAAAAAAAAAAAAAAAAAAAAAAAAACATATTTTTAATTTTAATTTTAATTTCCAAATTTTGGTGCTTAAAATATTACGCTGTTTTAGTTTCACAGCCAGTTGACATATTTTAGCAATCGTCGTTTGGCACATAATTAACTTCATGATTAACTCGTATACAGATGTAACCATAAAATCTTTAACTCAATATCATCTATACCTGGCTAACGAAAAATGCCTTAAAATTAATTCATTCATTTATAAGTTCTTGAAATAGTAATATGTTGTATTGTTATCAGAAACATGCCTGTATATAGAAATTTTATAATTCTTGCATATCAGGATGTGAGTAAAAATCAGTTACAAAATTCCATCTTTAGATACATGAAACAAGTTAAGTTAAATAAATAAATGTAAAAGTAAAATATTTGAGCCATTTATATTTTAAAACTAAATATTTGTAAAAGCATCTTCATATTTAATGTATTATAATTAAAGGTGAAAATGAAAGCCCAAGAGATTAATTTTAAACGTAAATTCAATTCTGAAAAATATTCATTTCCAAAGAAAAATTTTAAAATGAAATCCTTTGAAAATAACAATTTTACCAAATAATAACTAAACAAACAAGTAAAAGAAAACGTCTCTGAAAAAGCAATTATGTTGCTCTTTTGTATCATTATTTTCTGTGAAAGAGGTATCAAGTACATTGTAAAGCAAAACATAAGGTGAGTGTTCTGTATTTCACGTCAATACATTTTATTTCACTGGAGCTTTGGAGAAAAGAAGTTTTCAGACTTGTATTTGTTTAAAATAAATAATGTTGGAGAATGTTTTATATTTTTCATTGAATTGTTCATATTGTTTTATTTTATACTGTAAAATTTAATAAAAGTTTTACTTACTCGTGTTTGGAAATGTTTTTTTGTATTACAATTATAATAATGTACGATATTTAATAGTTGTTATTCTTAAATTAAAAATCAACTGGTTGACCCGCCCTGGGGCGTTGCCCGGGCCCGTGGTAAAACCTTAAATGAACCCCAAATAAAGTAGTCGGATGTGCCAATCCCATAACTTTCTTCTATCTCACATAGGTTTCGCATAATACCGCAAAAGAGTCAGCACCAATTCATATCGATGTCTAACTGAATGTAATGTTTTGTTAAATTCCGTGCATTAGTTCTTGAGATATGACTATTGCTAAAATCGTGTAAATACTGTAAAATGTAGCATAGCAGCGCCATCTGATGGGAGATTTAGACCATAACCCAATCAACAGCAACTTGTGTCAACGTCTAACTGAATCTGAAGTTTGATAAAAATCCGTTCCTGAGATATAGTTATCGTGATAACAATGAAAATAAGTAGCATAACAGCGCCACCTGTTGGGCTATTTACACCAAAATGTAAGCAGCATCTATTTATGTCTAGGTATAACAGAATCTGCAGTTTGATGAAATACCGTGCATTAGTTCTTGAAATATAGCTATAGTAAAAATCATGCAAAAAGTTTTATAGCAGCGCCACCTGTTGGGATATCTACACCACAACGTAATAAACGTCTATTTATGTCAATGTTTAAATGAATCTAAAGTTTGATGAAAATAATTGCATTAGTTCTTGAGATAGAGCTATTTCGGAAATCACGAAAAATGCAGCATAGCAGTACCACCTATTGGGCCATTTTCACAAAAAAACCTATCAGCACCAATTTATATCAGAAACTATCTGAATATAAAGTTTTATTAAATTCCGTGCTTTAGTTCTTGAGATAGAGCACCTACAAAATTTTTGTCACATACAGACAGACGGAGTCACAGGCTAACAGAGTGACAGACATACATTTTCTAAAAACAGTCAAATCGTGTTCAGGACCTTCTAAAACGTATAAATCCGTCGAAAACCAGAAGTCGAAAATTTTCACGAATCCAATACTTTCTTCTTGTAAAGATAAAAGAAAGTAAAAAAAAACTGATAATTAGTGGAAAGAAAAAAAAACTGATAATTAGTGGAAGAAAAAAAAAAAAAAAAAAAAAGCTTTTGTTGTCCAAACCCTTTGAAATTGTTAATGGTTAAAAATATAAAGCTTTTAAATAAAGGTTAAAACATACGCCAAAAATATTGCTCTCTTGTTGTAATATAAATAGGTTTTCTTCACCAAGAAACAACCCTATTTCAAATTCTATAGAAGGGGAGAATTACTCCCCTCTCATTTCTTTATACAGACTTTAAAAATGTGAAAGTGCATCCCTGCGTTTCCCTTTTGTTCACTCCTCTATAAAAAAAACAGGTAGAAGAATGGATGCTCCCTCCACGAAAGGGGAATAAAAATGGAATGAAGAAGAATTTAGAAGGAGTATTTTCTAGGGGTATGTTTGTGAGCAGTGAAGGCGAATAGGCAATCTCTTATTTCCCCAACCCTCTTGATTCTTCTTAATTGCATTTTCTGCTGTATTTGCCCTTCGAAAACAGTTGAGGCATAAGCAGTAAAGTCCAATTTGCACTGAAAACTTAAGACTATTTGCATCTCGATTTAAAATATTTAATGACCTCTTATAATCAGTTGAAAAGAATCGTGATGCTTAATAAATATGGGAGTATACATAATTCCAATTCGGCACACAATTACAAAACTTTACCAACAGATTTCTTAAATCATAAAACAACAATGTAGCAAAATATATTTTTATAAAATTAAATGTCTTTAACCCTAGAATGCAATCTTGTAATATACTTATGGGAATGCTAACACTTCACGGGATGTCAGCGGAACGTCCTAAATATTGATTTGACAATTAATGAGTTAATTTTACATGCTATCAAAGATAATTTCATAATAATTCATCCTATCTTGAAATAATCTATGAAATTTATTTTTTTCTTACATCACTCTTTATACACATCTGCATGATCGTCGCCACTCATTGTTCTGAAACATCTTTAACAAAAGATGTTAGCCATCCTGCTTAATTCACAGGGTCAAATGCACATTTTCTTTTTTTCAAATTTTAAAGTTCTAAATATACTGGCATCCAAATATAATTATTCATCTATAGTTAATGTTGGTTTGGTTGAGACGCTGAAATGTTTCATCAATTAGAAAGAAATTCCTTAACTAGCCATTTTACTAACTTTCCTTTTTATACAATTGTATATTTATGTTTTTTTTTTTTTTGGATGATTATTGTATAACCTTTTTCTATAAAATTATCGTCAAGTGATAATTCAATTTTGGATATCACTATCGTTGTCCCTAAATTCGTAATTTTGAAAACCTAATTATTATTATTATTTTATTTATATATATGTTTTTAACGTTTCATTGATACCTTCTGAGTTTCTTCAACAATGAACATCTTTCAATAGAAATCGGACAATATCTGGTCTCCCCAAACATTTTCTCCACAAACACATTCTGTAATCATCAGTAGAAGGTAGAAAAAATACTGTGACATAAAAATTTTAATGTAATTAATAAATTTCCCTTCATTACAGGACTGGCATTCTTAAAACGCTACGTGTGGAGTTTTTTCAGTATAAAGTATTATATCTAAAGTTTCGTAAGGTCATATAAAGGTACTGTGTACCCATTTCGTTTTACGTAAATGAGGAGACGTGAGTTGTTAGTTTTCTGTGAGCGACGTTCAGCAGACTATAAAGTTCTAGGATTACTGCACTATGTAAAACAATTACTAGTAGCAAAATTTTAAACAGTTATGTGATTTCAAACATATATAAGAACAATTCCGAGAGCTTATTTGTGATTGTTAAATTGTTTTAATTGATTCATTCATTACACAAGTTACACTGTTTCATTAATCTACATTCAGTTTTCATTTCTTCTTTCAAACATAGTTGAAACACGTTTATAAATTCGGTTTGTCTAGACGTTTGCCTGGCCATCTGACTTTCCGTACACTAACTCCCGTAAACATATTCGGATTGCCATATAACGGATATATGGTATTGAGGTTTACTATTACATAATATCTATTAAAAATGAAGTGAATACCATATATCGTACATTTACAGGGACACACAAAAGTTCTCTGATACGTACTGTCTATAAGCGATTTTTGATGGAAGAACATTTTCAATTGCAAAAGTAATATTTTGCACATTACTTGGTATGTATATTTTTCAAAGTCCATATACAAGGCTGCACAAAAGAATCCATGATCTTATTGACGAAAATTGCTGAAGGGGAATTTTCAACATTATTATGCGTTTCCTAACTGGTCTAAATTTTTGCATACTAAATATATAAATCTATACATAATATACAGGGATGCACAAAAAATTGCTGATATTTTTCTGACTATGCTGAAATTGTGTTTTCAAATGTGTTACGCGCTTTCCAATTCATTAAATGGTGACACTATAATTCTTTTAAATGCTAAAAGGTGTAAATCAACAACATAATACAAAATAAAATAACTTTTAGGTTGTTTAAATCACTCCGAGTCATTTTCAAAACCAAATGAGAATATTCCATTATTGCATGGGGTTTACAGTTATTATTTAAAATGCTATCATTTAATTTTCATGTACTTAAAAAAAAATACGCACGTTATCTTTTATTTTTACTTGGTTGTTTATTTTCATATCTGTAACCATGGAGTAACTCGAGCCACAATTTTGGTAAGTTAAAAGATACCGCATCATTACATATTGTATTTTTGCGCAGTAGTATCTCTATGGTTTCTCTATTATGGATGGATAGTACAGACTGGAAGGAAAAATTATTTTACTTTCATTGAACATGTTTTGGATGGTTTCTTCTTGATATAACCTTTCCAGGGCTGTGGTTTTTATATTATACTTAAGGCTTCTCGTTAGTAAACGTCCCGATTCCCCGCGCTAATGATATTCCTATGGGCGTAGGATGCATTCCTATTTTTAAAATATCTCCTCGGGAAATTAATATTTTTAACTTATGTTTTCTTTTTACTGTTCTTAATGAATGTCTCTTTTTTTCTTAGTTTTCAATTTTTTTCTAAAATATATACTGGATTTTATATGAGAGGTTAAAATCTTATTCAGTTTTGCTAAGATTTTAATACATAAAAATATAAATTAAGCACATAGTTTAGAATTATTTTGATAACTAAGAAAAAAAGAGACATTCTTTAAGAACAGTGCACAGAAAACAGAAGTTAAAAAGTATTAATTTCCTGGGGAGATACACTGCTCAAAACAATTAAAGGATATTGCAGTTTTAGGTGGATTTTGTGTCTGGGAAACTTTTTAGCTGATTGATACATGGTCGACAGACATAGTAGGTTATATGAGAATAAATTACACATGTTTGGCAGAAAAAAATGCATTTTATTGCGCATTTGTGTACAAAAGGAAAAAAACACAATTTGTGCATATGAGAAAAAAAGAATAAGAAAAGGTGTTTTCTTCAAAGAAAATCATTTTCAGTAGGGGGTATGGTTTCCACGGGCGGCCAGCAACGTTGAACACCTTTGAGGCATGGACTCAATGAGGCTATTAATGACGAGTTGGGGTATTCTGCCCCACTCTTCCGGAAGAGCTCTTTCCAGTTCTTGGAGAATTTGTGGGGGTTGTTGGCGGCCAGAAACTCGTCTTCCTAGAGCGTCCCAAACGTGCTCGATTGGATTCATGTCTGGAGAACACGCTGGCCATTCCATTCGAACGATTCCTTCCTCGAAAAGGAAATCCTCCACCAGGTTTGCACGATGTGGCCTGCAGTTATCGTCCATTAAAATGAAGTTATCTCCGATTGCTGCAGCGTAAGGGACTACAATAGGTCTGAGGATCTCATCCATATATCGGCGACCAGTCAGAGCTCCATCTCGAATGATGTAGAGGTCAGTGCGCCCGTCAATGGAGATGCCACCATACATCAACACTCCTCCACCGCCAAATCTGACACTTTCGTGCACGAACGCAGTATTATTCCTACTGCCACCGTCCCTCCAGATGAAAATACGCCTATTATCCGTATGCACAGAAAAACGGGACTCGTCAGAAAACAGAATATTGCTCCATTCATTTCTCCTCCAGTTGACATGCTCGGTTGTCCACTCCCTGCGGTCGCGACGATGCCTTGATGTTAATCTAACACATACCATCGGTTGGCGAGCATACAGACCTACAGCATGGAGCCGGTTTCGGACAGTCTGAGTTGAACTCGTTTTGTCTGTAGCCGAGCGAAGGTGTTGTTGGAGAAAAGTAGCGTTCATGTTTCGGTGTCTCCGAGCTGTTAACGCTAAATACCGATCTTCATTGGGCGTTGTTGCCCATCTACGTCCTTGCCCTGGTCTTCGGCCTGCACATCCACTCTCCAAAAAACGGTTCCAGATCCTGGAAATGACACTTTGTGACACTCCAATGGCTTGCGCTACTTAGGCTTGAGTTTGGCCCCCTTCTAACCTACCAACAATTCTTCAAGGTTCTGAATCTGTCAAATGACTTCGCTGAGACATAGTACTCATCGCAACAAAGCAATCACTGAATGCCGATCATCCTTGTCTTCATTCTCTTTTATTCAGTTGAAAGTCAAATTTCATTCGCTGCCGCTGAAGCGACGTTTTTGACGTCGAACTCAAAATTTGCATACTCCACAGTTTGAAAACCAGAAAAATTTGCATTTGTGATTCTCTTCTTCTATTTTCGGCAAAAAAAATTTAGTTTATATCTTTATTTTATATAAAACTTCAAATATCCTTTAATTGTTTTGAGCAGTGTATTTTAAAAATACGAATTCATCCTACGCCCATAGGAATAACATTAGCGAGGGGAATAGGGGAGTTTACTGACGAGCAGCCTTAATATCAGCTATATGCCTCTTTTTCTGTAACTACAGCTCGAGTTACTCCATGTAAAATTGGTTACAGATATGAAAATAAACAACCAAGTTAAAATAAAAGATAACGTGCATAAATTTTAAAAATATACATGAAAATTAAATTATATCATTTTAAATAATAACTTCGAAACCCGTGTAATAATGGAATATTGTCATTTGTTTTTAAAAATGACTCGAAGTGAGTCGAAACATTTCAAACAACCTAATAAAAGTTATTTTAATTTGTATTATGCTGTTAATTTACACCTTTTAGCATTTAAAAGAAATATATTATAACAAGGTGTTATAATTTATTATATTGTTAATGGTGACATTGTATTACAGTATTTTAAATGTGTTAGAAAGAAAGTGTCTCCTAATCTATGTTTAACTCATGCTTTTTCATTTTGTTTGACATCTTAACAATGAATGCAATTCTCTACTTTAGATTAATCAATTAATCATAATTTATTTCTTAAAAAAAATTTACAATGTAAATTTTTATTTATCTTTTATAATTTGAAATTACATTTATTCCATTGAAACTTGTTATTAACCCGTTAATCGTCGCGCCGATAAGCGTAGGTTACTTTTTTAAAACTTCAGATTGCTTGATTGTCACCAATTTTTTTAAGTAGAAATATTCGGATTACTTAATAGCAGATAAAATAATGAGAACATAAAGCAAAACTATTGAACTATTTTAAAAAACTGGTGGGAATCAAACAACCTGAATTTTAAAAATGTAGCCGACACTGCCGTGAATGTATAGGGCGCAACGATTAAGGGGTTAAAATAAAAACGCTTATTAAAATAATTACGCTTGTTCAGTCATAAAAAAGCTTCAATAATTTTATCAGTTGGAAAATAATACGATAAAACTAGTAATAAACCATGATTTTTCTCTTTTTATATTCACTCCATAATATTTTATCTAAAAGGCTTAATGCTTGGATTAAAATAAGTATCACTACTATTATACTGTATCTACTACCATGAAAATTGTTTTATTTATTAGAATTAATAATATAGGATAAATATCGTACTAACAAAATCAAAGTGCTGTTATTTTGCCGTCTTACATCATCAAATAATCATTAAAAACATGTAAGCTGCTAATTAACATATCTATCAGATTATGAACCAAATTGAAGAATGACTGAATTCCTTGTAAAACAAGATTATCGTTATTTAAATATCATTAATATTATAAATGAGATAACGCGAACAATAATTATTACTGAAAGATTTATTGATCTCTATTAATGGTAGGAATAATTGCATTTAAATTCACTTAATTTAATTTTTATGTTACGATTTTTGGCGTATGAATTATGAGCAATTATTTATCTTTAAGGGAATTTGTTTCATTGTTTTAAAATGTTTTATGAAATTAACCATGTCAAAAAAAATTCATTGCGAAATAAGATATTTTTTACGTTAATTCAGTTATAGGAGAAATAATAAATAATCTATAAGGGGAACAAAAATAATCACATTAAAACATTTTATTAATCACCAAATTTACAGCTCGAAGTCTAGATTTATTGATCTGTATTAATGGTGACAACATCTGCTTTTATATTCACTTAATTTAATACTATTGCTACATTCCTTAGCATATGAATAATGCGCAAAGCTTTATTTCTAAGGGGATTTGTTTAATTGTTATTAAATATCTTATGAAATTATTCGTGTTAAAAAGATTTACTGCAAAATAAGATATTGTTTGCATTAATTCATTCATTGGTTAAAGAATAAATAATAAATAATAAAAACAAAAAGATCCACATTAACACATTCTATTTTCTTTAAACTTACAACATAAAATTTTGTTTTATTCATGTATATTACTAGTAGGAATATTTGCATTTAAATTCACTTAATTTAATACATTTGTCATATTTGTTGGTGTATGAATTATATGTAATTCTTTATATTAAATGGGATTCGTTGAATTGTTATTAAATGTCTCATGAAATTATTCGTGTTAAAAAGATTCGTTGCAAAACGAGATATTTTTTTTGCATTAATTCATTTATAGTAGAAATAATAAATAATCTTAAGCAAAACAATACAAAACAAAATCCCATTAACACATTTTATTAATTTATAATTTAAAAAATAAATCTACATTTTCAATTTCCTTTTAAAACAATTAATATAGAAACAATTTTGATATGAAATAGGTTAATGATTACTTAATATTCCGTTAATTCCTAATTAATATTCCATAGAGCGCATCATAAATTAAAGCCTATCAGAAGTTTGTTTAACTGCATTTGACGTATTTCCATGTGAAGCTTATTTGATTTCTTTTATTAGATAAACTTGCTTGTGCAGAATACGTTTTTATGGCCAAGATTTTACCTCACTTTCTTTAGAAAATATACGAAATGACAAATTTGCAAATGAGTATTATTATTGAATATTGAGTACTAAAATTTATAACGTGATACAAAATTAAAGCTTTCACAACTTTAAAACATTTCAAGGTTTACATTTTTAGGTAGATTTCCTAAGAAATACTACCTATTACATTCTCCCCTATGTTGGAATTTCTGAAACACTTTTGCAGATCTACCCCGATCATGACTCCTAGAACCCAAAACCACCCACAGTTCAAAACTATATATATATATATATATATATATATATCACTTTTTATGGACAAGATAACTTCCAGAAGTCTGCACAAATATCTTCCAAACTGATACATAAATTCAAGGGGCAGAAAATCTGGGTCAAGTTCGTTACTGGACAAAATTGTGCCAAGGGGGTGGAAATGGGGTTGGTTTTTGTGAAAACAGTAAAACCATAACTTCTTAAATATGATACATATCGAATCAGTTTAAAGTTATTATTACTTCTAGAAAAAAGGCAAAAAATGCATGCATGACAGATTTTTGATATTAAAAATGGCTTCAAGGGGCTAAAAAATTAGAGGTTTAAGAAGAAAAAAAATCATAACTTCATCAATTCTCAAAATCTGCTTAAGTTTATTATAAATCTTCTTAATAGTATCTACAACTTTTATTTTGACAAGATTTACATAGGACCAACTCTTACAGAAAAAAAAACAATAAAAAAAATCCTGCCGGCCCAGAACAGGCAGATTTCGAAGTGGGCGGTCCTAACTGCCGGATCATGCCAAAATTACCTTCTTCTTCAATTTCCAATAAACAGGAGCCCCACGGTTTCCGTCTTCGAAATGTACACGTGTCTGTAGTCCGAACCGTTAGGGATTCTTTATAAATGTCTCTAGTTTAGAAAATTTTGGATTTTTTTTTTAAAGAAAAAACTGCGTGTTCGCTGTGAACTACGTCCCAAATTTTATCGGAATATGAGGAAGTTTGGTCACTACACTAAAAAATGACAAATGTTTCTTATTTTATGAAAATATACTGTAACCACGAATGAAAATATAATATAATCTTCTGAGTTATCCAAAATTCTGAATAATTCCATTGTCGTTTGAATCTCAAGAAACCAATACATTTAAAAAATTTAAAGAATTATTTATAAAAACAAAGTAATTTTCGCTGCCCGTATTTTTCAGAAACGTTTCCGAAGGGTTTTCATAGTGTATAAATTAGTGCCCTCAGCCTAGAATATCTGTTTTTCGAATGCTATCATTTCTCAAGTAAACATTTTCATGCTCAAAAAATATGTTAAACAGACAAACATGCAAAATTAACAGCGTTAACAATACCATTAAACTTAAGTTTATTTCTTTTCTCTTTCATGTATAAATTAACTTATGCGGTTGAAAAGATTACTTAAGAATTGATGACATTCGAAAAACAGGTATTCCAGGCTGAGGATACTAATTAATACACTATAAAAAACCCTTCGGAAACGTTCCTGAAAAATACGGGCAGCGAAAAATACTTTGTTTTTATAAATAATTGTTTAAATTTTGGAAATATATACGTTTCTGGGGATTTAAAAGACAATAGAACACGCTATTCGGTATTTCGGCTAACTCAGAAGGTTATATTATATTTTCGTTCGTGGTTATAGTATATTTTCATAAAATAAGAAACATTGGTCAATTTTTACAGTGTACAGATTTAATTTGGGATTGTTACTCTGAATTACTTTCATCATTTTGTAAACGAAAAGAAAATTATATTCACGGGAACATCTTTCATATTGAAATTTAACCAAATACTGAGAATGCATTTATGTATGATATAAATTCAGTTCTCAAAGTACTTAAATAAAGTAAAATTGGATTTATATGCATAATGTGTATCCTAAAACACTTTGGGAAAATTATCTGAATAGTATTTCAATTTAAAAATTCAATTAATTTATTGAAACAATGGAAGTAAAAGAAGTGATCGCTTTAGAATGAAATTTTCGCAGTAATTTAAATTCTTATAAGTTTCAAGTTGCAACACCTCTTCTCGAAAACTTTTTGAAATATATAATTTGTTTCAAAACAGCTTTCAGTTCAAAGTCTAGAGCAGCGAGTTATTATTTCACCTAACATTTCTTTAACAGAATTTGAGAATTTTCATGTCTATTTAAAGTCATTGGAAGATATTTGTTAAACAAGACTAATGCATTTCGATGATACTTTTAAATATATTAACGTAATTTTATATAATTCGAAAGGAACAAAATATGTTGGTATTATATATATTTTTTTATTGTATCTGTATTCTTTGTCTTATATTACACCTGTAAAGTAGGTAAAACATGTAAATAAATAAATATATATATATATAAATAGATGTGTGTTAAGAACGCACTTTAAGTACATGTTTTTCTATTTTTATTTGAAGTACACTTGGCCAAGAAAAATAAAGGTGATCACCTCATACATTTTTGTTGCCAAAATGCTGCAAATAAAAATGAAAATTGCTATTCAATTGCAAATTATGTCTTATTTCAATTCATATTAAAAAATAAGCATAGAGAGCTATATATTCATATATATATATATATATATATATATATATATATATATATATATATATATATATATATATATATAAACTTTGAAAATATAGACACTAACACCTAAGTTTGACATCGTAAATAGTTATTTCGTTTTTTCAGTTATTTTACATCGGTATACCAAACGGGAAGTCATTCGCTGAGGTAATACGTGTATTATTTAAATTTACAATTTTGAACGACTAATGGTAAATTTAATTTAAATAATTACAAATCAAACTGCAATGCGTTAATACTTTTAATCATAATACAAATTATTCTTGTCAAAATCCTACGGAATTTTGGATTCCAATTTTTGAAGCTACTACAAATGAGTTTTCTGTTAAAATCTGTAGAGGTTATAATAGTATTTTTATGTAAAATATTAATTTCATAATAGATCAGTCATCAGTTTATTTGCGATATTTTTGTTTTTGTGAATATAGGAAGTGTCTGTAATGGAAATATTAACAGCCTATCATTGACTAAGTATTGCACTCGTGTACGAGTTTGTTTATTTTCAAATCAGACTGGGTAATTCTAATTGAAGTCATAACTAACTTGACCCACACTATACGAAATACTTTTTGCCAAACCAAATTTAAATACCAATTAAACGCACTTCAACCCAAAAAGGACCCAAAACCGAAATACTTCAACACGAAAAAAACCCAAAACCCGAAACGAAAGGAATGTAATCTATATTATAATAAAATTTCTCAAACTTAATGCACAATAGATTCTCTAACATTAATTTAAAGTTTTATGCAATGAACTTACATAAATTTCATCAGATTTAAATACATAGTTTTTTCATCATAAACAATACCTGGACTTATTTGTAAAAATTCGGGTTGAATCGAATCTGATAGAAAATTTTCAGAATAAATGAAAAATTCATCAGGAAGACAAAAAATGAGATACAGCTTTACCAAACCCAGCCCACAACAAATACATTGTATAGTAGGGTGGAGCGCTTGCCTATAGAAAAATATTTATTTCTCCAAATCAAAATGGGACGGTGTGGGAAAGTTGCTCTATCATATCCTCATTCTGAATATAAAATATCTTTGAAAAATATTAATATTAATACTGCCCCAAGGTCATTGAATATTGAGAAAAAACGTAAAAGCGCTCGCCTATGAATTTTTTTTTCACCAAATCAAAATGGGGTGGTGTGGGAAAGTTGCTCTATCATATCCTCATTCTAAATATAAAATATATTGAAAATATTAATATTAAATACTGCCCCAAGGTCATTGAATATTGAGAAAAAACGTAAAAGTTGTGCATTTTTCCATTTTTTTCCTGAAATATAAAAACTATTAATAATAATTTAACTTTAAAGGATGGATTATCGAATTATTATTGTTATTATTATATATTTATAGTAAAATTATATAATATTTATATCAAATTCGCTTTTATTATACTAACTCAACGACTATACCTTTTTTTAAATATATGAAATTTGAGTAATTGTAATTGTCTTATATTTTTTACTTAACCTATGAAAGAAAATATAATTTCTAGTTATTTTTAAAGAACTATTGTAATAAGGTAAAAATAATTTACTATTACAATTTACAAGCAATGAAGTTACCATTTTATAGTAGTCCATACTATTTTTTGGTTTCAAAAACTGGCATTTTTTTCCGAGACTCCAGACAAGTTTTAATGAACCCGTCGCGTCTCGAAGGACCACAAACAGCTAAAGAAGCCTACGTAACAAGTTTCACACATCTTTCAGTGGCTTGATTGTGACAAGGGAATAGTTTAATCTTAGGTAAGATGTCTTCATCTATTGCCTTTGGATTTAGGATACTTTGTAAGAATATTATGATCTAATTACTTAGTTAATGGTGGTTTTGTCACGGTCACTTCAGCCCAATCTATAAAATTGATATAGTCTTTGGCTTCAAAATTGATCTCAGGTAACTTGAACGTACGTAAATAATTTCTTGACTTTCGAGATTTTATTATTCTACGTAGTGCCAACACTCTTACATAGTCCCTATCGTCAGCCAACATGGCAATTAAAATATTTTCTGAATGCCAAAAATAACCATTTCGTTGAATTACGGGATCTATTATTGTTTGTGATTCATTTGATAAATATCGTGATAACATAACTGTTTGATGCAAATGCTTAGCTCCGTAAATGCATGAAGGCTTAGTTTTAATTTTAAACAATATAGTTGAATAAACTCTTAGTATAAAATTTGTCAGAATTAACAAATTTTCAGACGGTTCACTTGAAGAAACGTATAGCCTAAGAATTTTATTTGCCACTATGTAAGCCTCCTAGAATGCACAATTTTACCAGGATTTCTTTTATACAATTTTTCGGGACACAATTCCGAAGAAATAACTTCATATATCTCAAGCAAAAAGAGTTGATCCGTTCTTAAATCCTTTTTATTAGTTATTTCTAACAAAGCACAGCTTATTTTCTTTTAATGTACAAGAGGAAGAAGTTCACATTATTTTAGAGGTTTGCCAATAGATCCTGTAAAACTTTGAGGCCCATTTGTTGTACCGTCAAGATGCTACAGCAAATGGTTCAAGATAAGCTCATTGGCATGTATTGGGCAAATAAGCCATTGAAGTGGTTTTCCTTCTTTTTCTTCTAGAAATCGCATGACACCTTCTTTGTAACCCGTGTTAACTGTAGTTTCGTCACAGCCAATTGCAACAAGCTTACTGGTATCAATATTTTTTGTAGTTATTTTTTTTTTATTTCTTCACTTAAAATTAAAGCCTTTCCAGATTGTAACGAAAGGTGCCCCAAATACTCAGAACCTGGTTCCTTTATTAAGCTTATAACGCTTGTAAATTGTAATAATAAATTATTTTTTCTTGTTATTCTTCATCTTCAAGTATAATTTTTAAAAATATATTCTTACGAAGTATAAAATATAACAGAATTTTGTTGTTTAGATTATGCTTTACCCAATTTTTATACATTTTTCAAAATTTTGACGTCATTGGGGCAGTATAAGACACCTGGATTTGATATAAATATTACATAGTTTCACTATAAGCGTATAATAATAATACTTTAAAATTAATTTAGTATTAATAATATTTGTGCATTTTATATGTTTGACAAGAAAAAGGGAAAATGCACAACTTTTAAAATTTTTCTCCATTTTCAATGACTTTGGGGCAGTATTTAATATTCATATTTTTCAAAGATATTTTATATTCAGAATGAGTATCTGATAGAGCAACTTTCCCACCCCGTCCAATTTTGATTTGAAGAAAAAAAAATTTGCTCCACCCTATATGTATAATCAGTCATCCCTACGGGCGGCGAAATAATATAGGGCACACCAGAAACGAACTGATACACGGGTCGAGTTGGGATTGAGTAAATTTTTGCTACCCGACTCAATGGAGGGCACTACTAAATATTATTTTCGTTTATTTTGCATTAGTTTATATACCATATAAAACTAAATTTACTATGAAAAGTTATCCACATATTTTTTAACGCAATGAAAACACCAAATTTTACTGTGAAAATATTCAGCATTAAAAAAATGGAATTTTTATCTTACGAGAAATCGTTCCGTTTATGAACAGATTTTATTGGAGTATCATGAACAACATTCCTTTAATAAGAATTTTTAAATCTAAAATTAATAGCTTTAATTCCCTGCATCTCAAAATATGTAAGTAATAAATTGAATGGAAACTATTCTTAGACGAATTATTGAAGGAAAATCTGAGTTAGTTCTCATAATATTGTGACATATCTGTGCCTGGAATAAAGCAATAATAAATTTGTGCCCATTAGTTTGTGAATTTAATGTCAAACCATATGCTTAGATATTAATAATTTCAAACTATTATGGGTGGAAATTAGCTTAAGTAAATTTAGCTCAGAATTGTTCTTTAAAAGGGAAAAAAATATATATATATAAAATATGAAATGTTTAAAAATAATTTTTATTAATATTTCCTCTTTTTTATTCAGTATATGGTATAAGTATTTCTTTATCACTCTGCAATGGAAAATTGTAATAAGTTATAATTATAGTCATTTCTTCGAATATATACATTTAGATAGTTTGATATAATATAAATGTATATTACCCAGTGTTATAAATGTTTTATTCTATGTTTTGGCAAGAACTCTTGGCACTGAACTAATAAACAGTATCTTCATGTTAATTTGATTTGGGGTCAAAATTTATTTGTAGTGTTTTATAAAATATTTATCTTTAATGAAAATATATTTTCTTTACTTAATAAATCTAATTGGAACAATTAACAGTTATTATGGAAAATCATTAATTGTTGTCAATGTTTTACATTACATGCTATTGCAGTAAATGTTGCTGTACATAATAAATGTTTGAAAAAAAAAATATTTTTAATAAAATTCTTTCAATATTGTGATTCCATAAAATATATATTTTAAGTTAGGCCTTTTCATCATGCTTTAAATTTTTATCTAATTATTATTGTGTTTTAATAATAAATATTATGGATCAAAAATATTTTTTTTTATTTTTAAAACCCGTTCTTCTATTAGATTAAAAAAATAAATCCTTTACTTATTTAGAATCAATTATATTATATTTTTCCGCCATAATGGTAACAGTTTTAAACTTTCGCAAACAGAACGTAGAAGACTTCCAGGAAAATGTCATTTATAAAAGTAAAACTTTATGATAAGGTAGAAATAGATTACAGATAAAGAAAATAATACTGTCTTTTAATCAGATATTAGGCAAATCTGTTACAAAAGAAGATTTATTTTTTATTTTATCTGTGCATGTTTGTGTGAATAAGACATAGACATTAGACAGAAGTACATGGGTACCTTAATTGAAAACACTAATATACGTATGAATAACACTTATAAGACTATTTACGAATAAATTATGTTCTGTAAAATCTTTTTATAAGGCGTGTTCAAATGAAAGCGATTCGAAGCGTCGCATGCGAACAATTTTCAATGTATTTTCGTGAAACAAACGCGATAGTAAAATAGTATTTACCACGCGTGCGCATGCGCAAGCAGATTTCTGATAACTTCATTCGTAAGGACGTGGCATTCAGTTGAAAATGGCTGGTGTGAATGCAACTGCGTCCAAACGGATCAGCGAGCTGTAATTAAGTTTTTAACATTGGAAGTGTTTAAGCTGTTGGATATTCACCGCAGAATGCTGACTGTGTCCCCAAGGTGTGTGCCGAGGCACTGACGCTCTAAAAAGTGGGAAGTCTAAAAGTGGGAAGTATAAAGTGGAAGTGGCGCTCTAAAAAGTGGAAAAGTGGAACTTTACCTTACAGCCCAGATCTGTCATCTTGCGACTATCACATCTTTGGACCACTGAAGAAAAGCCTAAAGGGTTAACGATTTCACTCCGACGAAGACGTAAAGGCTGCAGTTCTGGAATGGTTCCATGAACCACAGACATCTTCCTTCGCGGAAGGAATTCTTAACCTTTCTAAGCAATGGGACGCCTGCCTAAACGCGATGGGTGATTTTTTAACAAATTGTGTATGCATTTCACTCATTTGATATTGTTGTTTCTATCTATGTACCTGTCTCATTTCTGTCCCTACGCATCCCAGGGATACACACATCCAATCATTTTCATTTGAACACCCCTCATATTTTGGAAATGAAAATGAAATGTGTACAAGTTACCCAGAAATCCCTGCACAAAATAAGACAGATTATAGATCAGATGAAGATGAACAAAATTTCGTGGACTCGTACTATAAATATTTAAAAGCACTAAGTAGCCCAATGAAAATTGAACCAGATGTTGCATTAATAGATTTAATAGTATTGATGTTAATGTAACTAAATTTTAACATACTTATCTTGCATTGCGTGAAATGTTATACCATCTTGTTATAGTCTGAAATATACAGTAATTCAAACTATGATATCGAACGCAATAAGAAAATTTAGAAATATAGAATATTTATTTTAGTATTGTTTTGAAATTGATGGAAAACCTACCATTTCGTTTTTCAATGTTACCTTTATTCACAGAAATTAAGTTGCGATAATTTTAGCACATTATCGCTAGAATTGTTAAAAACAAATTTATAATTATGAATGATGTATGAATGATGCATTTCAGATTAGGTATGATAATGTACATATTTATGTGATACCTTGCATTTTCGAATGTATAGGCTCTTAAAGTTTTGAGTATTTCAGCCTGTCATAAATAATGTAGAGGCATAATTTCAAAATATTGATCATTTATTTCAGTGCTGTTTTGAAATTTATGATCACATTACTTGTCTCATATTTTACCCTTTTTCACAGAAATCAAGATAAAATAAAAATTTCGTCGCATTATCTTTACAATTGGTATGAAGTAATGAATGAATTATTTGTTGTGTGTGACATACTGCATTTTTGATTAAGTAAGTTAATGTGAGTAATTAAAAGCGACGCCCTGTATTTTCGACTGAATGACTTTTTATAAATTACAGTATTTAAACATGAGATGATGATTTCACAGATGGAATTTCAAAATATAAATAATTTATTTTAGTGTTATTTTGAAATTGGTGATCACCTTCCATCACTTTTATCAATATTACCCTTTCCATAGAAATCAACATAAAAATATAATATCATCGCATTACCTTCACAATTGTTTTGAGCTAATATATGAATTATGACTGATGTGCAACATACTGCATTTTTGATAAAGTAACATAATGTAACAATTTATGAGCGACGACCGTTATTTTTGGCTGAATAATTTCTTAAAATTAACAGTATTTTAAGCTGTCATGATAATTGTACAGACAGAAGACCAAAATATGGAGCATTTATTTTAATATAGTTTTGAAATTTATTCATGGCTTTGTATCACCTGTCCCAATATCTTCACACTTCACAGAAATCAAGTTAAATTAAAAGTGCCGTCGCATTATCTTAGCAGCTTCTATAAGGAATCTATGAATTATGCGGGCGTGTGGCATATTGTATTTTTTATTGAGTAAGTTAATGTATCTAATTAATAGCGTATCTTAAACTAAATAAATTCATAAAATTTTCAGTATGAATCGCTGTGATGATGATTTTACAGAAGGAATTTTGAAAATGGAATATTTATTTAAGTATAATTTTGAAATTGATGGATGATTTTCGGTCACTTGTCCCAATGTCATCACGCTTCACAGAAATCAAGATAATTTAAAAGGTGTCGTTGCCTTATCTTCACAATTGTTATGAACTAATATATAAAGCATGACTGATGTCTGACAGGTAAGATTATGTAACTAATTACGAACGACGCCCTGCCTTTTCAACTGCATATTTTCTTAAAATGTACAGTATTTTAACCTGTTATGATTATTTAGAGACGGAATTTCAAAATATGGAGCTTTTATTTTATTATAGCTTTGAAATTGAGGGATGGCTTTCCATCACTGGTCAAACTATCATCACGCTTCGTCACAAATAAAAATAAGTAAAAAAGGTCGCCATCACATCTGTACATTTGCTATGAATACAAACCTCGATTCCGTCAGACATGTGGCACCTTGCATTTTTGAAATAGTAAGTAGATTTCAGATACGAGTTCCATTGATAATATTGTATGGTTTAACATTCTGTTAATTTTTTGGGTGTTCAGAACCAAATTTGTACAAAAATTATATTTTAAAGTTAATAGTTTGTTATCAAAGCTTCATTTTCATAAAAACTGTTATGTAATAATTCTAGAATCTATGCATTAAAAATCAAAAGTTATAATTCTAAAGTGTATAAATTTCCAATGTAGTTTTCGTATCTTATCATTTACATAATTTCTTACATGCAATAATAATGTATTCTATGTTTCTTTTACAGAAAATTATAAATAAAAAATCTAAAAAAAAACCCCTTATTCTACATACTAAAATATCCAACAAAATACACTGCTCAAAACAATTAAAGGATATTGCAGTTTTAGGTGGATTATGTATCTGGGAAACTTTTTAACTGATTGATACATGGTCGACAGACATAGTAGGTTATATGAGAATAAATTACAAATGTTTGACAGAAAAAAATACATTTTATTGCGCATTTGTGTACAAAAGGAAAAAAACACAATTTGTGCATATGAGAAAAAAAGAATAAGAAAAGGTGTTTTCTTCAAAGAAAATCATTTTCAGTAGGGGGTATGGTTTCCACGGGCGGTCAGCAACGTTGAACACCTTTGAGGCATGGACTCAATGAGGCTATTAATGACGAGTTGGGGTATTCTGCCCCACTCTTCCAGAAGAGCTCTTTCCAGTTCTTGGCGAGTTTGTGGGGGTTTTTGGCGGCCAGAAACTCGTCTTCCTAGAGCGTCCCAAACGTGCTCGATTGGATTCATGTCTGGAGAACACGCTGGCCATTCCATTCGAACGATCCCTTCCTCGAAAAGGAAATCCTCCACCAGGTTTGCACGATGTGGCCTGCAGTTATCGTCCATTAAAATGAAGTTATCTCCGATTGCTGCAGCGTAAGGGACTACAATAGGTCTGAGGATCTCATCCCTATATCGGCGACCAGTCAGAGCTCCATCTCGAATGATGTAGAGGTCAGTGGGCCCATCAATGGAGATGCCACCATACACCAACACTCCTCCACTGCCAAATCTGACACTTTCGTGCACGAACGAAGGATTATTCCTACTGCCACGGTCCCTCCAAATGAAAATACGCCTATAATCCGGATGAACAGAAAAACGGGACTCGTCAGAAAACAGAATATTGCTCCATTCCTTTCTCCTTCAGTTGACATGCTCGGTTGCCCACTCCCTGCGGTCGCGACGATGCCTTGATGTTAATCTAACACATACCATCGGTCGGCAAGCATACAGACCTACAGCATGGAGCCGGTTTCGGACAGCCTGAGTTGAAATCGTGTTGCCTGTAGCCGAGCGAAGGTGTTGTTGGAGAAGAGTAGCGTTCATGTTTCGGTGTCTCCGAGCTGTTAACGCTAAATACCGATCTTCATTGGGCGTTGTTGCCCGTCTACGACCTTGCCCTGGTCTTCGGCCTGCACATCCACTCTCCAAAAAACGGTTCCAGATCCTGGAAATGACACTTTGTGACACTCCAATGGCTTGCGCTACTTCGGCTTGAGTTTGGCCCCCTTCTAACCTACCAACAATTCTCCAAGCTTCTGAATCTGTCAAATGACTTCGCTGAGACATCGTACTCATCGAAACAAAGCAATCACTGAATGCCGATCATCCTTGTCTTCATTCTCTTTTATCCAGTTGAAAGTCAAATTTCATTCGCTGCCGCTGAAGCGACGTTTTTGACGTCGAACTCAAAATTTGCATACTCCACACTTTGAAAACCAGAAAAATTTGCATTTGTGATTCTCTTCTTCTATTTTCGGCAAAAAAAAATTTCGTTTATATCTTTATTTTATATAAAACTTCAAATATCCTTTAATTGTTTTGAGCAGTGTACTTGTTTGTAAACAAAATATTCTAACTCAAATTAAGTCTACAATATTTTATATATAAAATGGAAATTCTAAAGTATCCACTGTCATTTTCACTACGATGATATGAAGCACTTTATTTTAATAAATATTGTAAATGTATACTTCAAATTCAAAGCTTCAATTTGCCTAAACCTTCGAAATATAACTATGAAATTCAAAAGCTTTTGTGAAATTGCTTTGAAAGCTTTGGTTTCAAAGAACAGAATACATGTGAAATATGAGAAATGATTTAAATATATTCATGCAGATTTTCATCAATTGAGTTTTACGCGTATTATAATACATATTATTTTAAACATATTTTATCTGTTACATAACAGAATTTTTCGTTTTAAAATAATATAATTATTAACAATAGCAAATGATAGAAGACAGATTTTTCATTTGAAAGAATTTCGAGTAAAGTATATCCATAAAACGACACCACAAAATTGCGCAATGTGAATGCATTAATTTTATTAAAATACACAAGACATATCACATATTTCCTATCGCAATGGCATTATTGTTCAATTATTTTTTTTTTTATACACAGAATATAACCAGACATTTTTCGGGAAATGTTTTGCTTATTTCTTTAATAAGAAAAATAATTGAGGATTGAAATTTATTTGCGTAAATTATATAAAAGTGGAACTCACAACGTAAAGCAAAAAAATTGTACATGGTGAAACTATATAATTTTATATACAGGGTGCATCATAAATTCGTGTAAACGTAAAAAAATCCTAATAAAAGAATTAATGCTCGGAAAAAAATTCGGTTGGCGCGAATATGATCAGAGGGACAGTGCATAATTTTTCTGTGTATAAAAAAATGATTCAAAAAGTAACCTAAATAGGGTGCTCACACATCATAATGATACGTTTAATGTAAATCACGCTGGCAATAAAATGTCTGGCTGAAAATGGATTCGTTATTTGATCTCGGCAGCATGCTATCCTTACCAGATCGAGTGTTGGTGGTTAAACTTTTCTACAAGAATGGTGAATCTACAACTATTGCATTGCGAAAGTTTCGCAAGGAGTAAGGACTGAAGGCGCAAAAGCCCTATTCCATTGAATGAGATAATTTAGTATGATATTTTGAGGGAATGGGCAGTTTGGAAGATCGTCCACGTGTTTGCCTGATTTGCATAAAACGTCTCAGTATGACGTGTGAGCTCCTTCTTCCGGTTTCTTTTGGATTCACTTTTTTATACATAGAAAAAATCCAATGACCTTCTGATCATATTCGTGAAAACCGAAAAATTTTCCGAGCATTACGGCTTTTATAATAGTTTTTTTTTTTTTTTTTTTTTTTTATTATTATTATTATTATTTGCACGGATTTATGCCACACCCTGTATTAATAAGGTGGCGATTTTCTTTATATAATGAAATGTGCTTTTATTTTAGATTATGCATAAAGTAACAAATATGCATAGAACTGACAAATTCGGGTTAAATCCCGTTGGATTATATGTGATTTTCCCAGAATTTGTCAATTAGCTGACTGTATTGCTGGAATCTTTGGGAAACTTTACGATATTTGACTGGTCTTTTTATGTGCGTTACGCTATAGAATTGACTGCCAAATCATGAAACAAAATCTATGGTATAGTTTGCGCTTGCGCAGTTATACATTATTTCATAAATATCCATATATTTTCAAATATTCAATATATAATTTTTTTAATTGCACTATACTGTTTCTACTGTTCTTGAAGACAAACATGTGCTTTATATCCTCGAATTTCAAGAACAATTTGTCAAACACTTTAGTAGATATTCGACAAACTGTGCAAAAAGCGAAAGCGTCCTCTCACTGCCTGAAGGGGGCATTTTCAATGTCAAAAATGATCAAGCATTTAACTGCGTCTGTAAAGATAAAAAAATATATATTTGGCGATTTATCCATGATGCGATAACTGAAAATATATTGTTTCCAAAAATATATTTTTTTATAATTACGCTTATGTACACAATGCTTGATTTTTGATAACTCGGTGGATTCCCATCTATATAAATAAAAATGTAAATGTTCGTTTGTTCAAAATCGCAAATCTACGAAAGTTCTTCACCGTTTGCGTTTAAATTTTGACACAACTTTGCATTCAAATACGCGCGTGTTTTTATATACCTACGATTATCCCTTCCCCATCCACCCTATTTGTACCACGGGGGGCCCTTTTATGTGCGTTCATAATTATATAAACATTTAGCACCTATAGTCGCGGTTTGGTTGATACGTCTGTCCTTGTATCCGCATATAACAGCGCAAAAACTACCTAACCGAATGGTTTGGAATTTAATGTATATATATCGTTGTAGAATTTTGTCGAGTCATTTCAAAGTTTATGAAAATCGAATCAAAACTTAAAAAAGATATTAATAAAAGTTTTCTTTATTCTATTATATCCTATTGTGGCAAGAGTTACCATCTTGCAGTGTAAAATTTTACGAAAAATGTTTTTCATATATTTTGAGTGTTTTTTTTTTATGCAGTTAATATAATCACATGTTCTTTTGCATGTTATGCATAATTTTTGTATTACTGTGTTTTTATTTTTAATTGTACACTGTATTTACTTAGTATATTATGGTGGTACAAAGTATATTGAGTCACATTACTTATTGTCTGACTGACACTTTTATGAGTGCAGCCTGGCCTAATTTGTCGGTTGGAGCAGAATTTGAAAGTTTTACGGCTGGAAATTTATGGGGGCTGTTGGTCACGCTTCGTGTGAGGCCCCTTATCTTTCAGTAAGGTGGGGGACCCAGAGAAGGTGCCTAGATGCCTGTCGGGGCCAAAGGTCAAGAAAATATCCGGCCACTTACCAGACAGTGTAGAGATGTTTAGGTTGGATTGAATGGTCAAGGAAGGTAGGTGTGACGTTTAGCCCACAGTAGCCATTCTAATTCAAGTATGTAAATTTTGGACACTGGGAGGACTACTTCGAAAAAAAGAGCTATGAAAAATAGAGGAGACCAGCAGTCAGAGATCAGCAATCGCAGATCAGCTGTTGGAGTTAGTTTTTGGATGGAGTAATGGAATGCTTGTTACGACTTACAAGGGGACCGCCAAACATGATGCGCACTGATTTTGATAATTTTAAAGTATGTTGTAGGGGTCATACCCCTAATTATTCAGGTCAAAGGTTTCCTTCAAATGGGCTTTAGTTTTCGAGAAATTTCGGGTTAAAGTTCAGTACGCATTTCTAATAACCATTAGTTCGCGATATTGAACAAGGTCTCCGTGGTGCAGGGCTAGCGCTCTGGATTTTAAAGCCGGAGGTGAGAGTTCTGTCATCGCCTGTGACTTTTACCTTTTTTTAAATAAATTTTATATATTTGTTGCGTTGTAAATTTTATGTAGAATTATGAAATCTGCATCTTTGAACTTTTTGATATTTTCCTAATAAATTCTATTTACATTTTCGAATTTTTCGTGAAAATTTATAGTTTTTACGCAATTTTTATTCTAATATTTCGGTTGACGAAAATCCAAACTAATTTATGTCTTGATATCTCGTCTTTTTAAAATGATTATTGTTTACATTTATGCATATTTACTTATTTATTTACGGTATTTATGAAATAATGCATTTTTTTATTTGCATTTTCTATTTAAAAAAATTGAAATGATTAAGAAAAAATTAACATAATAATATAACCTTTTAATATTTGATTTGTTCTAAATATATTGAAATATGTTAACTGCTGAAATACAAAAATATTTATCATCACCGAAATCGACATTTTTAGTTTATTAAATATGGAACGAATTGTGTGATACATATCGCAAAAATATTCTAAACAAATTCCGCATTAAAAGTAGCCTTTAAATATATTCTTTACGTAAATTGTTTTAACAATATTGGAAGAATGTATAAATTAGCATATTATATATTCTTTAAATACTTAAATTGTGATAAATATATTAAAAAATGCATTAAAATTGAAAAAGAAATTATTTCAAACTTGGTAAATGTCTGCAAAGGAAGCTAAAGTAAATTGATAAAAATAAAATTTTATTTATTCTGATATTACCGTAAAACTCATTGCAGATGATTTTTCTTTTTCGGATATTTTTTTATATGTATTGTAATTAACAAACGATTTTTCTTTTCTAGTTGAATTTTTCTGTATGGCATCGACTTGTTAGAATGAAAAAAATATAATTGTAATATATTATTTTTTATTTGTGCAAATCCAAAATGATGTTGAGTTTGAACTTTACAGTTAAATGTATTTAAATAACATAAAAAAATATATATAACTGGCTAAAACTTGGATATAAGAGTTATTGATTTAATATTTTATTACTCCTTTCAAAATATGTTGTTGGAATTACCTAATCATACATACCTTTAAAAGTTTTGAAATAAAAATATTTTGTATAAATTATAAGAAATATATATAAAATTCATTTAAAATTTCATAAAGTTAAAAAAAGTATTATTTTAGAACGGTTATTAAAATATAAAGAGTAAATAATAATAAAAAATAAATAAACAAAATCTAGACATAAATTACTTTGGAATTTCGTCAATAGAAATATTAATTTCAAAACTGCACAAGAAAAAAAAAAAAAAAAAAAAAAAAAACTATAAATTTTCACGAAAAATTCGAAAATGTAAAGAGAATTTATTAGGAAAATATCAAAAAGTTCAAAGATGCAGATTTCATAATTCTGCATAAAACTTACAACGCGACAAATATATAAAATTTATTAAAAAAAGGTAAAAGTCACAGGCGAGGACAGAACCCTCACCTCCGGCTTTCAAATCCAGAGCGCTAGCCCTGCACCACGGAGACCTTGTTCAAGATCGCGAACTAATGGGTATTTGAAAAGCATTCTGAACTTTAACACGAAATTTCTCGAAAACAAAAGCCCATTTGAAGGAAACCTTTGACCTGAATAGTTAGGGGTATGACCCCTACAACATACTTTAAAATCATCAAAATCTGTGCGCATCATGTTTGGCGGGCCCCTTGTTAGTGTGAGTTGGGCCGTGTAACTCGATGTTTAATTGAGTGTGAAACTAGTCGTCCGACTTGAAGAAGGATTATACTCCGACGAAGTGTTCCTATATGGCTCTAGTGTTCCCTAACACCCAGGGTTCAAGTTACATGACCCCGTTCTCTGGTGTCCCCCAAAAGTCTATAAGTTATAAATCTGCTCTTTGATTTTTCAGATCTATGTAACGCCACTTGTTTATGCTATTACAAACAGGAGAACATGCCGTTCCTAATTCCGTAATTTTAAATGTTTAGAAATTTGTAAGAAGTGTTTATAATTAATTATAATATTAATTAGAGAAAAGTACTCAGCTTTATTTCTATGGATATCTTGAATGATTTGTGTATATTTTTTAATATGTTAATTTAATGTTTTTAATGTAAGTAAATAAATTATTTGCTTGTTGAAAAAGATGTTGTCATAATTTAAGTATTTTAGTGATTAATTTTAGAATCTAATTACCTTTGAGGTTGTTTTGTAAACCTGGGAATTCTTTATACTCCTGTCAAAACAAAGGGTATATGCTAGGTGCTCTTCTAATACACAACGCGATGGTTTAGTTTTTTTAAATAAAAAGTTTCTTTATTATTTGAGAAATTTAGTATCTAATTACGCAACTATCACAAAGTCTTCTATAACCAGAAGATAATACCTAAGTTAGGATAAAGGTGCACCCAACATCTTATTATATCTATGTGTGGTAACTTGTTAATTATGGACAGCTGTAACCCGGTTTTAGTAGGCTGCGTCTAGAGCTTACCAGCATGTACATAATCTATATAGTATAAGCGCAAGTCATGTGACTAAGGAAAACAAATACGGGAAAACCACTTCTTTTTTCATATGCCAGGCGGCCATTTTTTATTGAAATTTATTTTTTCGAATAAAGTTGCATAAAAGTTACATTTTTAGAAAGATCTTTGAAAAAAAATTGTTTGTTTGAGGGATGAATTACATTAAAAAATGTATGGATTCTGAGATAACTTCAGTGGAAATTACGTTAATAGCCGAATATCTCAATCTATTACAGTAAATAAACAGAGGAGATTCGTTCATTATGATCCATACAAATATTAAACCATGGGCGTAATCATTCGTAAAGGAAGATCTCCATGGCGAATTTTACAGTGCTGTCTGGTGTAGAAAAAAATCACATTTGTAAACGTGGCATACGTAATAAGAAAAAAAAGCAAGTTCATTTCTTTCATAGCAGACGATATAATTAATTTCACTTAAATAACAAGGATGACTTTTTTACATTGTGAAACTAGTTATAAAACGAACGCACCTCCTATGTTACGTTTAATGTACAATTTCAAACTTGTTTAACTATTTATGACACCCAAAATGTGATATATCATTAGAAAGCCCTTGGACCACTCTGTTTAACACAACGTTGCATTCCAATACACGCAAGTTTTATATACCTACTATTCAACCCTTCCCCCAATTTTCCCCCTAGGGGATTAATTTTTAAACTGTTTCCGACACTCATCATGTGACATATCATTAGAAAGCATTTGGATCACCTTTCATATTATGAACCTCGTTTCTCCCTCCCGACAATTTACTTCCCCCGGGGGCACTTAAAAAATTTTTCAGATACCCATCATGTGATATATCATTAAAAATCACTTTCACCACTTTTTCATATTTTGCACCAGAAATAGATTTCATTTCATAGATTTTAATCCTGAAATGGACGTTATGAAAAATAAATGAAAATTACGTCATTTCGACCCAATAGTAGTGAAATGTTCCAATCTATATAAATAAAAATGTAAATGTTTATTTGTTCTAAATCTTAAATATCTTTCTAATAAATTGTACTTTATCGATCCATTGGAGAATTTGACACAATGTTACATTAATATATGTGCGTGTTTTGATATAAATACTATTCCCCAAACCTCCAATTTCCACCCGCCGGAGGGCAGCTTTTAAACTTTTTCCGACACCCATCATGTGATATATCATTAGAAACCCCTTTGACCACTCTATCACATTATGCACCTCCTGTCCCCCCACTTTCACCCCGGTCAGCGGATCAGCGTCAAACACGACTCTGTACTCAGCAATCACGCGATTACAATCACCTTGCATTCCAGTACAACCAAGCTGATGATTATAGTTTGAGCTGGCATGTTCTCATCGGCACTGAAACTGAAGTATGTCCTTATTGCAAGTCTCTAAAATTTAATGGACAGACAGAAGGATGTGCTGCGTCTCCAAAAAAATTAAACTGCCTCCACTAGGAGAACCGCCAGAGACATTAAAAACTTTACTATCCATCTTATTATTCTGTAGTAAAGGTAAAGGTATATGAAGAAATAATTGAAAATTTTATGTAAAGTTTGAACAACTTTTGAGAATATTTTGCAATTTTACTAAGGATGTCTGCATGTATATAAATTGTGAAACATATTGGGTAAAATTGTATATAATTTTTTTTTTTTTTGTTATTGGTGCATAATTTTAGTACAGTTCTATATTAATAAATGCAACACTTTTTCTTTCAAGAAAGTTTTGCGACAAGACTTTTGCATATTAAATTACTTCTGAAAAGTTTTAAACAGATATTTTATAAGTAAACAAATTTCATTTATTGAATACGGATGCATTAAATGCGAATTCTATAGCAAATAAGAGGGTATATTAGTGTCGGATAATATTTGTAAGAAAGATACCATCTTCAAAAAGTTTTTACTCCGGATATATTTTAAAAAATCATTAAAAGAGTGAATAAAAAATGATGCGGAAATGATACTTTTGATTAAAGCATTCTTGGTGGGAAAGTTTTGTTTTACCCAAAAACAAGGTTTAGGTGTAAAAAAGGACAATTAGAAATCACTAATGCGATGCATCTTCTTGTTTTATGCAACCGGAGAGGCTTTTAAAAGAATTGACTACTTATAGAATCCTTTATTTATTTAATCATCACTTAGGTTGTACACGAAGTTACAGAACGAAAATTACTTATGAATTTCGTATACGTGGAATTGACAATGAATGTTGTGTAAAAACCTTACCATACTAACATATAAAAAAATATTCTCAAATAAATTACAATAGTGGTCGAAATGCAGCTAATTGCATAAAAAATGCTGCAATAGATGCAACTATAATATGGTGAAATCTCGTTGCCCTATCACTAACATTGGAGCTCCTATCGAGCCATAAATCGAAATTTTGGAAAGAAATTAACTTTTTTTTTTCAGCTACAGCAGCACCAAAAGTTTGTTCAACACAGCACAAAATTTTTAACTGTGCGCCCGATGAAATTAACGTAACATACAAATCATGCTGTTAATCGCGTGTTTCTTTAAGAATATTAAATGTGAAAAAGAAAGCAATATCGATAAAATGTATTACAGTAGCAACTAATACGCTGTAGAAACTTTGCTTAAATTATGATAGGGGCAGATAGGACCAGTGAAGTGATCTGAAGAAACAAAACTCCTTCTGAAAAAAATGTTTGGCGAGGCAAACTATGTCTGTCATATGTGAAATTAGAGCAGAATTGTTCTATAGTTCCAATTAAAGACTGAATCGTATAAGGGAATCACAGAGTATTTAATTACTACACAAACAACTTCCTTTAAATACTTCTAGAAGATATACTTGCAGTAGGATCACCCATCGGTCTATTTTGAATTTTAAAAAAAATTGTACTATTATTTTTTTTGCTTTTAAAGATTTTTTATTATTTTTAAAGGAAACGCATGCTGCCCATGCTTTTAGTGCAAACCATTCTACCGTATCATTCTTTGTTATTTTCCTTTAAACGGGATTTCTTCACGCACTCGATATAAGTGTTTTAATATTAAAACAAAACAGAGATTAAATTATTGCTTTTGTGTACCATTTTTATTTGTACCATTTAAATAGAAAACAATGAAAAGTTCATTAAATTAAAATTTGAAATGATTGTTGTACAGGAATTTCATTTAGATGTTTATAGCGCAAAATGTATTTAAATTTATTTAAATTTTAAATATTAATTAAAAATGTGCATATTCCATGAATAAGTTGTTATTTGAATTGAATTTTTGTCTTCGTCAAACAACTTCATTTTGTTTGACGAAGTTTTTTTTTAATTTGATTTAAATAGCTTTATAAAAGGAAATAGGATTATTTTTTTCCATACTTAATTCATTCATCGTATTTTCAACAAAATGCTTTAAAATATTTTCTAATAAAAATGCATTCTTGAATAGAGAATAAATCTATTTAAATTTGGTTAAAAATAAAAATAAATTGTGTTTTAAAATGTCGTACATTTTTTCCCTAATATAATAAATTATGTAATTTCTCTTACCATGAATTACGTTATTCAAATTCTAAATTAAATGGTGATTTTTTATCAGACAACAAGAATTATTTTTACTAGCCTTCTAATTATAATAAAATGTCAGCTTAAAACTATTAAATATATTAAAAATAATAATGGTTTTATAATCTTGTAATTTAATTTTTAACTAAAGCATTCACATTCTTTGTTTAACATTCTTTTCTTGTCTTTTCATTTTTACTAATGCTAGATGTTAAAGTATGTGTATAATCACTCAGAATATTGCACACGGTATGAAATTTTTATATTAAGAACAAACACATTTCGTCTTAGAATATAATCTAAATTTTTACACATTTTTTAATGGAAATAAATTGCATCAATCTAATGAGTACAACTTAAAGAAATAAATAATATATTGGAAGACGGGGTACAATGAAACAAGGGGTACAATGAAACATTAGTTGTAAAATCAGTAAAATTTGTCACAGAATGTTGCAATTTATATATATGTTATACAACTATATGTCCCAGTTACTGATGTGATTTGGATACATTCACACTTCTACAACATTAGTAATAGAAGATCATTTGTTTTCCATCAGTGAAAGTAAGTTTCTTTACTAAAAGTAATTTTGTTTCTTTTTCCTTGTTGTTATAAGCAGTAATTACTTTTTTTGTACTTTGTTATCTTTGGGTTGTTGTCTTTGTACCTCCAAAACCAAAATAAAAAAAAATAAATATCAGAAGTTTGTAAATAATTTTTTATTTAGTAACCTCAGTGCTGGGTACAATGAAACACTTGCAGACGGGGTACAATGAAACATGTTGGAATATGGCCTTTCAATAGAAAAATCTTTTGTGAAGAAGATTATTTGTGTTCGTATGTGTTAGATAGGCTTTGTCCTTCTGAAAATTATTTCCATGTTCAGATTAATGAAACTGAAGAGCTGACTAATGAAGCTGCTGAGCAGAATAATGAAGCTGAAGGCCAAACTGACAAAACCCAAGAATCAGTAGCGGTGAATCTTGCCATAAGTTAAGTAGATCATTGCAGGTTGTTCAGCAACTATTCATACACCATGCACTAGCTCTAAACCCGTGAAGAAATACATGTCTCTTCAAGAGATAAAACATTACCCCAAGGCTGGTCCAAGAAAGGTAATAATAGTAGGAAAACAGAAAAAAGAGAGATTTGTTCTAACCAACGCCAGTAAAAAATGCTCTTGTTAGGCAATTAAAAAGTAAAAAGAGGAAAAAAGCTAAGAGGGGATTGTTTTCAAAACAAAATCTGCCTGTTAGACTCTGAAGATGACAATGATCCAGATTATTTTCCAGCTCCAGCTGATCATCGAAGTACTAAGAATGAAATATCCAAGCATAACATGTGTGACACAAGCAATATCTGTTTAAATGATTATGTTTTAATCAAGGAGGGTGAACAGAAACATTAGGAAATATATTTTGTTGGAGATATCATAAATTTAAATGAAGTCCAATGTGAAGTACTTTAGATAAAAACACTTCAATCCTAGCTTTAAAATTGTGCACGCTGCA
The DNA here is from genome assembly GCA_963931845.1 of Maratus michaelseni. Taxonomy (NCBI): domain Eukaryota; kingdom Metazoa; phylum Arthropoda; class Arachnida; order Araneae; family Salticidae; genus Maratus; species Maratus michaelseni. The sequence continues at coordinate 197,802,623 of OZ007593.1, read as the reverse complement.
GAAACTTGCATTTTTGAAAAAACTCAGATTGTGCTGAAACTTTCACCCCTATCCCTTCGGGAGCATCTGAAAGAAAACCAGAAATGCTAATTTTTGAAACTGATTTGATTCAATTTAATATAAAACGAAAGATATTTCTTTAACTAAAAGTATTTTCTTACTTTTCATCTAGGACTATAATATTTACATAAAGTTATTTTTCTTTTGTCTTTTAAAGAAGTTCATATTTTGCATTTTAATCAAGTTCCTTTTTTGTATTTTATTAATTAAGTTTTGTTTTTGTATTCAGCTCATTGTTCATAAAATAAGCTATATTGGGTGAAAGTTGCTTGCATCATTTGGAGTGTTTCATTGTATATGTTTATACGGTATGTGTTTCATTGTACCCCGTATGCCGGGGTACAATGAAACACTGAAAGACATTTACTTTTTGTTATTTTTCAACCATAAATATATTGCTTAGAACCTAATAAAAATTTATATAGATGCGGAAAATACAAAATTAAAAGTATGCACTAATTATATTTTTGTGCATGCAAAATTGTGGATAGGAAAAAAAAAATTAGTAAATTTTGTTTCATTGTACCCCGTCTTCCCCTACAGCTGATAAATTTAACTAACTGTAAAAGAGAAAACACGATAATATTATGTTTTCTAGTTATTGGTGGTACATGTTATTAAAAAAAATGGATGTATACTGTTAAGTTTATAAATTCAAATATTCTTCCTTGTATGCAAGTTGTATTTGAACTCATGTTTAGAAATATAACAGCATGTAATGACAATAATTGTTTGTATACTACATATATACCGCCATCCATTTTTCAAACAAACGTGAAGGTTGCATCACACCAAGATAAGCCCGGTTATTTTTTTTTCGTTTTTAAAGAACTAGCTAAACTGTCCGGCGTTGTCTGGGCCCAAGATAATAACAATCTCAGAGCAAGGCGTTAACCCCCTCCCTCCCCATACCCGCAAACATAGCGAATAATTTGTTCAAGAAAACAACCGTCACCTACATTAACGTGATCATTAAAAAAAAAATAATTAAATTTTTCTGATAATTAGAACATAACGAAGACGCTACGCTAAAATAGTTGGCAGATGACAACACTTCCCATCTATGACAAAGACGTTTGTCATATATCTTGCTTTCAGTTCAAACCCCCCCCCCTCAAAATTTTAACAAGTTAACATAAGCTTTTCCATTCCTCTTCCAACATCTAGCATACATGTATTGATTGCATGCTTCTCCTCCCCCCCCAAAAAAATAGAGATAAAAAAAAATAAAAAATAAAAATAAATTCATAAAGATTCATTCATTCCCCCCCAAATAAATAAATAATTATAAACAATTAAAAATAATAAACAAACATAGTTTATAGATTTTAAATGTCTGTAATCCCCCCCCCTAAAATTCAATATGCTAACTAAAACCTATTTCTGATTTAATTTAGATAACGAATCTACTTTCTTCATTCTAAAATGCAAGTCACTCGCATACATCAGAAACCTCTCTGTCCTTAACTTTGCGGTTATGCTAAAAATAAGTTACAAATGTTCACATATTTCTAATTCAACCGTTTTCTTCTCATGAAATCAAAAGTGCATCTGTCTTAAAAATTAGACAAAATATATAAGCAACTGTGCTCTACTTATTAAAGTAATGTAACGTATAACCGATATTCTTTATGCAAGCATTTGCACTTCTCATCCGCTCTCAAAAGAATTAATTAAAATATCTCTCGCCCACATGTAAACGGTAATATGCAAGCTCCTATCTTTCACACCCTGTTATTAGATTCGAGTCATAAGTAACCGTTAATTGCAGCTGTCTTTTAGCAAAATCAAACGCCAATCCCAAAATTATTTTCTTTTCTTTTTCCTTTTCTGTCTCCATGAAAGAATCTTTACAACCCTTCCCCCCATTCTCAAATGAATGCATTATCATAGACAGAATCTAGCATTTATCGTTTTTCCCATACGCTTCCGACTGCAGTCTCCAAAAACTCTCTCGCCAAGTACTGGCGATTTTATCATGCGTTCCGCGCCAACACCCGTACATGTAACTTTTAAAACTTCATCACTTCGGCCTTTCGACTTGACCAGACCAGCTGTTAATTTCTTCTGCTGATTTTGTGGAGTACCTCCCCTTGCGCTTTCGTCTATTTGTTCTTGATGCCTAATACTATTCTTGATTATTGGTTCCAAATAAATCACCTTCATCGCTAATCATGTTTCTTCTTTGTGCCCGTGTGTCAACTGCCTTCCTTCATGTGCTGTCAACAACCGTATATACGTAACCATCGACATTTTTGAAATTATAAATTTTCAACGTGTCAATCACCGAAGATCTTCTTTAAAAAAGATCCTTCCTTATAAAATCTGGTGCGTCTTCGCCGATGTCTCTACCTAGAGACCACCTTCTTCCAACAAGGGGAGGTACTCAAGCACCGTACATCACTGCTTGAACATTTTTTTTCCGTCGCAAAATCTCACCCTCCGTTCCTGATAGATACGCTTCACTCATCTCAACGGTGTTTTTTTCCTGCTTCCGCGCGTCACCCCCCCATCTCTTCGCAGCGCGATGTACCTCACTCCGGCCTCGCTTCAGTTGAAACTCGTCATCACACCATCCTCAATTTCAGATCTATATCTTAATTAGTTATCTAAATTTTTGTTCATTAGTAAAAATTGGCAATTATTTCATTTCATTTTCGCAAACTAAATGGAGGGATCGACCAGAGAAACAGATCTCTTTGTAGTTCAGTTTTTAATGAAAGCAGATCCCTGTTTGAAACTTTCTCGGATTTTTTTTCACTGGCGCCGGCTGAATTTGGGTAAAATTTTTGCATAAATTAAGAAAAATCATCGGTCGAATTTTTCAAAAATCGCATTGTCGGATGCAGATTTTTTTTTTTACATATGCTCAGAAATTTTCACATTGATATCTTAATTTGTTTTCTTAAAATTCGCTAATTAGAAAAATAATTTCGAATTCTTTCATTTCCGCCTGCAAATCCACAACAGAAGTTTTTATCTTTAGCCATTTTGATTCAAAAGATGGCATTTTGGATGCGAAGTTTAATGATATTCTAATTAATATCTTGAGTCATTATCAAAATATTAAAATTCTGAGACTCAGGTGCACATGGTCAGAACTTGGACTATCTACACCTAAATTTTCAGACTTCTAAGTGGGCTAGATTTTGCTAGCTATCGCAGACAGACAAACAAACACACACACACACACAGAGCGAAACTTTCTTTTATTAATATAGATAACAATCAAAATATTTAGTCATAATTTTCCACAGAAAATCCTTGCAATTCCAGTAATATTCTGACTTCAAGAAAGGTTATGTAATTGAATTAGAATTCGTTACCACACGTACTGTCAATTACTTTCCGAATTTCGAACATGTATTTCAGAGTAGTTTCACAAGCATGATGGATATTTTAATCCTTCTTCCGATTTCACCACACTTCACAGAACGCAAAATAAATCTTTTGAAAATTTAGCATAAATTTTGCACTATTTTTACAATTATGAACTAAAATCCCTTTGTGTACGAGACTACATTACGGAAAAATAAAAAATGTGTTTTAATCTAGGAGAAACAGATATAACCAGCAACAAAAATATACAATATCCTCTTCCGAGTTACCCATGATTCCTAACAGTGTTCTTTATAATTAGAAATCAATATATTATCCTCAAAAAACCAATATATTTTAAAATTTAGAGACGTAGTATTTATAAAAACAAAGTTTTTTTTTTTTTTTTTTTTTTTTTTTTTTTTTTTTTTTTTTAACAGCCACTGAGTTTCAGGAACGTTTCCGTGTAGTTTTTATAGTAAATTAATTAATTTATTCAAACTAGGATATAGGTTTTTCGAATGCTATCTCCATTCTCAAGTAAACAGTTTCATGTTCAATAAGAATGTTTTACAGACAAACAGGATAAATTAACAGCATTAACATTAACATTAATATTAATATTTGTTACTCTTTCAGTTATAAACTTAATTACGGAGCTGAAAATATTTAATTACAAACTGATAGCATCTAAAAACGTATATTTCGGGTTGAAAAAATTAATTAATACATTATGCAAACTACCCGGAAACGTTTCCGAAAATTAATGCCAAAAAAAAAAAACATTGTTTTATGAATGTTTCTTTAAATATTGTGAATATATTAGTTTCTGAAGATTCTAAAAACGCAGAACGGTCGTGGGAATCGTGTCGTAACTTGAAAGAGATTATTGCTTATTTTAGTTCATGGTTATATTATATTTTACAAAGATGCCTTTTTCTTTATTTTACAATGTTCTTGTATTTTCAACCATACAGAGAATAAGGGAATTTTTTTATATTGAAATGTGTAAGTTTTTTTAGACCGTGATTAATTGGGAATTGCTTTAATATTTCTACTACCAAAACGTTTGTTTTTGCTCTCCGAGTGTTAAAGGCTATAGTGACATAGGGTGATTCAAAATTGGAAGAATAAACTTAGGAGTAGGGTACACCTAGACGACTCGGAATTACATAGAAATGCCTGGTTGGAAATGCAATTCTAACGAGATAGGGGGTTGTTAGGTGCTGAATCACCGTGATTGAATTTTAATATGTAAATACTATACGATTAAAATAACTCATGACTTTTCTGATAGTGAATTTCCACAAAGTTTTGTGCATACGTGCCTTGTTTTTACTATTTACACGTTTGAGGGGTACAACTACAGCTCTGGCGAAAAGTGAACTCGCGCAGATAAACAGAGCCCTCAAACGTGCAAGCCATGCATGCAGCAGAAAACTTCGCGGAAGTTCATTAGCTGGAAAATCATAACTTATTTTAAGCATATAGTCTTTAAATGTCAATTTTTGATCATGATGATTCAGCCCTTAACAACTCTCCTAACACGTTAAGATTGCATTTACGATCCTGCATTGCTATGTGATTCCGTGTCTTCTAGGTATACCCAACCCCTCATAGATGTTTCTTCCCCCAGTTTTGAATCACCCTTTATAGGCAATGTTTCCTTGAATAAATGGCTATCCCCATAATGCCTTGGCTAATATAAAAAAAGTATGCATTGAAGTTATGAAATCAAATAATTATTTTGGCCTATTATAAAATGATAATAATAATAAAAAAAGAAACAAATTAAAAAATAACATTGTAAAATGAAATGTACATATGTGTAAAAAGCTTCTTATTCCCGACTGGCTAAAGAAGTACACAGGTTTACTTCCCCGCGTAAACCGTTAATATTCTTCATCCTATTAATAAAACAGCTTGATTTTTTCTTCGTAAAACCAGGTAACGAGTCTTATTGTTAAGGTTTCTTTCATCTGACGAAAACATATTCGTCTCTCTCCTTTGACTGTCTGTCAGAGATTTTGTTCTCGAAAACTGTGTATGTTAGATACCTGGAGTTTTGCATAATTATAACCGAATACCTCCTGTCATACGACAAATCATAAAATTTTGGAAAAGAAATTATTTTAATTTAATTCATTAATTTAATGACATCCGACCATTTTTATGATTTAGCTTTTAAAACAGAACCATAATTTTAGTATTTTCCGCGTAGGATAGGTCATTCAGTGGTAGCGCGTTTCCCTTCTAACTCAAAGGTTTCGTGTCTATTCTCGACGATGTAAGTTGATTTTTTTTTTTTTCACGGGATACATTTCGTCGTCTGAAGGATTCAATTAAAAGAACATTGTTATATTTTTTGCCATTTTAATGATTTTTTTTTATCTATCCTCGTTTTCTGTTTGAAGTTTGTACGTTTCCCTATCCAGAACTACTGAAAAAAGAATTATATCTTTCTGGCGTAAATTACAATGGTAGTTTAAAATAATAAGAATTGTCACTTTTGCAGATATCTGCTAATGGTTGGGTTTAAATAACAAATTTGTTCCTTTAAACATATTTTCAAGAACATGAATATCACGAACCGTTGTCACGAGGGAATATTTAGGATAAATTCTTATATCTATGTAAAAAGAGAATTTTAAATGAGAAAATTAATCTTCAAACAATTTAGAAATGTTAGTTACAATTTTGTACTGCACAATTTCAGTAGCGTATTCGGGCTTTGAATACACATGTTATTTCGTGTGCAGGCAGGCTATGATTTCAAATCGTCCAGCCCGAAGTCATGTCTAATGCACACTAACTGTACAGCATTCTATCACTACGAGAACAAACGGAAGAAACTACATTCGGCTTTCCTAGTTTTAGGACGTGCTTTTGCACCTATTGAAACTTTTTTTCAAACACGTTGCATTAACTTCTTTTTATGACATAATTAAGATATGTCTTTCCACAATATGAGACAGAATTTCAAAAACTCTCTCTTTTTTTAAGTTTTAAGCATTTTCTCTAAAGCTGTTGCTTAACTTCAAAATTTAAATCAATATTTTAGTAAACTAGTTAAATATTTCTTCTTTATTTCAATATAATAAATGAATTGGTTTATAGACTTGGTTATCGTGGACATATAAACTAGCTTTTATATGCTGTATAAGATTTTGTTGCAGAATCATTATTTTAACAAGAAACTTAAATTCATTAAAAACTAACAGCCTACGCCCGCTGTGCTGGTCGGTTTCTACAAATAAACCTTGAATCAAACGAAATATATTGTTTAATTTGACCTAGTATTTGAAAGCAATCTGTATATTTATCTAGAATATCCTTCCACAGTACTGAAAAATGACGTGATTGCGCTGTTATATTTTCTAATGTGCAGTCAAAATTTTAGCTGTTAAGAACCAACTCTTTTATTTGGTCATTTACAGTTAAAGTTTGCTAAAGAATGATAAAACTATATGCAATATACTATAACCATCACTAAAAATTGTCGAACTAACAATGCAAACAAATTAACTAACAAAATCCATTCAGTAGAAGTTTTTAGAAAGGCCAATCTTTGATAATCGGGTTCATCTGATTATAGAACTTTTCCACACACATTTTAAAACTAACAGAACGATATAAAATATACTAAAACCATCCTTACAAATTATCTACATAACAATGCAAGTCGCAAAAAATACGCCCAGTAAAAACTTTCAAAAAGGCTAATCTTTCGGAATCGGGTTCATCTGACTGCACACATAACAACGTAGAACAATATGTAGTACATTAAAACTATTCCTGAAGTAGCATGTAACTAACAATACAATTCTCATCAAAATCCGTCCAGTAGAACTTTTTCAGAAGGCTAATCTTTCATAATCGGAATCAAATATTTAAAAAGCTAATATTTGATTTAAAAAAAGGTCACCCGATTTTCGAATTTCTCCTATAATTCTAGAACTAAGCAACGTAGAATGATATGTTATATAATAAAACTTTCCCTAAAAAATATCTAACAGTGTAGGTTCCATCGAAATCCATTCGGCAAAATCTTTTAAAAAGGCTACTATTTCATAATCGGATTGATCTGATTATAGAACTTCTCAGAATAATTCTATAACTAAGATACGTAGAACGATATGTTATACAATAAAACCTACCCTGAAAAATTATCTTACAATTTAAGTTCTACGAAAATCCATTCAGCAGAACTCTAGTTATAAGCAGCCGGAACGAAATTTCATATATGTAGAAATAAATAGAAGTATATTGAAATTAATATAGTTTGCATTTGAATAAAAAAAAGGTACTTTTAGGTTAGCCGGGCGCCAGTGATATATGTACATATATATATATATATATATATATATATATATATATATATATATATATATATATATATATATATATATATATATATATACATAAGTGTATATATATGTATGTATATACATATATTTGTGATGTGTATAGATATATATATCACTGTCGCCGGCTAATCGAAAAGTACCAAAAAAATACTGCAAAAATGCAGTCGTACACTTTTTGCTTAAAATCTCTCATCAAAACTGTTTTTTTTTTCTTTTCTTTCTTTTTTTTTAAATAAAATTAGTAATAGTTTTTTATTTTATTTTTCAAGATGTATAGCCATTTCAATTCTTTCAGCGACAAAAAAGGACACCTTTTGGCTTAAAATCAAATTGTTTGGGCCAAAAGTAAAATCAAAATCGACAAAAACAACAGATACATCGCTAAATATTGTTTCAATATAGAAATCTTGCCCCTTGAATAATTTTTTAAGCATTACGAACATTCTGAATTATGTTTAAATTAAATATTTTCGTTTTATAATATTCTCTCATTAAAACTTTTTTTTCTTTCTCTTTCTTTTTTCTTTCTTTCTTTCTTCCTTTTATTAATAAAATTAGTTTTTCTTTTATTTTTCGACATGTATAGTCTTTTCATTTCTTTCTGCAACAATAATGGTCGCCAAAAAATTAACAATGGTAACCTTTTCAGCCAAAATAACAGAATTTTGTCTCATAACTCTGTAACTAATGTATGTAGAACAATATATTATCTACTAAAACCTTCAATGAAAAATTATTTATCGAACAACGAAAGTTCCATCAAAATCCATCCAGCGGAACTTGAGTTATAAAAGAACGGAACGAAATTTTCGTTTGTGTTTTATATATATAGTAGATTATGCTGCTCAATTTTGTAAAATATTAATACAGAACTATATCAGTTAGCACGATTTAAAATCAAAAATTAATACTAAATCACGATAAATGCAAATAAAGAAATTAGAAATTGAAAATTTTATAAATTTAATTTTTTTCTTATTAGAAGTAAAAATTACAAAAATTGTCAACGCATATTTTTGTTTTCCAATTAATTTTTACTAACAAAGCAAATTCAGTTTACTTTAAGTTGTCTAATATTTTAGGAAAAAATCAGAATGCTGGAAAATTATAATTGAATTTTATAAAATATAATAATGTTTGTAAGAGAACCCATTTTCAGAAGGAAAAAAAACCTAATCAAGCTACAATAGAAAAAATTAGCACTTTCATATAAATTGTGTTTTGAAAATTCACAACTTTTTAGAAGTAAATATTAGTCAAAAAGTGATACGTAAAGCCACAAATTATGTAAAATATGTAACATATATTATTATCAGACAACAAGTAATGAATGATGTTATAATTTCACCTACATACGTTTATATATATATATATATATATATATATATATATATACAGTTTCTCCCAAAATGACTGATGGATTTTGAAAGTCAATAAAAATCAATAAATAAATAAATAAAATAAAATAGAAAACAGAACGCAATAGAATTGTATTATTTGTGGCTTTTATGATTGCGAAACCAGGGAATTTCATCAATTTGCAAATTTAGTTAACATTTTCGCCAACAATGGTGCTGCAGGTATGCGAGAGCTGCAGAGAAATTGAATCTGTTACATCTTCATTCGGCATTTTCGTACACAATCTGTTAGTGAGTCCTTTTAAAAGAGTATACATTATTGAAAATGGTTTATCCGTTGGTACAGCGGATATTTCTTGTTTTGGAGTATCACCGCCTGGAACACAGTTGTGTTCAAACGAGGCGTAGTTTTCAAAAGAAATTTAATGTCCGAAACGGACCGTCAGACAATTCTATAAAAGCTCCGTTCAAAAAATTTGAATGAACGGGGAACGTCCACATGACCTTATTGGAAATATCAGCCAGCCACGTGGTGAAGTTACACAGACAAATTCTGAAGCCGTACAGCTGTTCATTGTACAGCGGCCCCGGACGTCCGTTTGTCGTGTTGCAGCTCGTGCTGGACTCCGAAGAATGACCACGCCCCGCATCATGCGCCACAGTCTTCATGTGTTCCCGTACAAGATCCAGACACTCCAACTGATGAGTGAGGATGCCATTCATGCACACCGGAATTTCGTGAACGCTTTGCTGCAGTTTTTGGATGAGGGTGAAATCGATAACGTAAACATATGCTTCTCTGTCGAGGCATATTTTCACTTCGATTACTGTGTCAACACGTAGAACTTTCGCATTGGGAGAATCGAAAATTCTCATGTCGCTGTACGGTCATCCCTGCATCCCTAAAAATAATGGTGTGAGCAACGATTTCCTGCAAAGGAATATTTGGCCCATTTTTCGGAGAGCAAACGATGAATGCTGAAGTTCTGGATGAATTTGTGGTGATACATAATGGTTTTGAAAACCGTTCGAATGCCTCCTGGTTGAAGAAAGATGGTCCACATCGAACGCCTGAAACATTTCAATTCCGGAGCAAACATTTAATTGGTCGTATAATTACCTTGTGTTACGACATACATACAGGTCGTGTAATTACCTTGCGTTACGACATGCAAACAGGAAGTGGCATGGCATGGTTTTTATATTCTCCAGATTTGGCCATGTGAGTTTTTTCTTTGGGAGTACCTGAAAGAACTGGTATACCGCCAAACTCCACAAACAACTTAGAAACTGAAAGAACACATCTGTACTGCATGTGAGACAATTTCAACTGACATGTTTGCACGGGTGTCTTATTTCGTTATAATATGGTGGTTATTTTGAAAACATCGTTTAATTAATTGCAACAGTCCTTGCAACATTTTTATATCGGCTTTTATTTTCCCATTTTGAAGCGCCACCTTTTAGCGAAATTGGTAAATAAATTTGCAAATTATTAGGATAAAATTCCCCGGTTTCCCAAACACAAGGCACCAAATGATACATTTCTAACTCGTTCATTTTTTTTTATTGAAATTATAAATACATCATTCATTTTTGGGGCACACTCTATGTGTGAGTGTGTGTTTATATTCTACTAGCGGCCCTCCCTCTCTTTGCTTCGGGTTAACCTTGAAAACCTTCATCTCTTTGTGTTTTCTGTAGACCTTTTTAATGTGTACAATAATTAGTACATTATTTTGATAAATCTTGTAGGGTTCAGCCTGCGTTTGCAATGTATAAGCGGAAAAAATGAAATTATTTACGACATCACATTAAAAACCTCAAAAATAACAGTATTTCTCCACTATTTAATGGATATACATATAAACCTTCCTCTTGAATCACTCTATCTATTAAAAAAAACCGCATCAAAATCCGTTGCGTAGTTTTAAAGATTTAAGCGTACATAGGGATATAGGGACAGAAAAAGCGACTTTGTTTTATACTATGTAGTGATTTATCTGAAATTACAAAGCAAAACATATGGTTATTATATATATAAACCTTCCTCTTGAATCACTCTATCTATTAAAAAAAACCGCATCAAAATCCATTGCGTAGTTTTAAAGATTTAAGCGTACATAGAAAAAGCGACTTTGTTTTATACTATGTAGTGATTTATCTGAAATTACAAAGCAAAACATATGGTTATTATACATATAAACCTTCCTCTTGAATCACTCTATCTATTAAAAAAAACCGCATCAAAATCTGTTGCGTAGTTTTAAAGATTTAAGCTTACATAAGGATATAGGGACAAAAAAAGCGACTTTGTTTTATACTATGTAGTGATACAAGTCCACACAAATGTCCATAAATGATCCAATTTTCATAATTTATTTTCTTGGAATCACTCTTCTTGCATGTTGTCCCGCTTTAATAAAAATATGTTTAATAAAATTTTATGCTTGTCTGTATGTCTGTTTCCATATGTTTTATCGACTTTATAGGGTGTTAAAATGCGTGATTTTGTCAACAATTGTATTCAAAATGAACGTGCTTTAAAATACTTGTATTGTGCCATAACTAGTGTAGCCGCTATTTTTTTTCTTTGCGTGTGGGGGATTGGATCAGGTTAACTCTAAGTGTTTTTCTGGTTTGCGTTCATTGCACGAGGAGTTGTTACTATTGCAAGTCACGTTTGCTAACCTGTTTTTGCAAATGAACCTCCACAATACTTTTCAGATTAAAAAAAAATGAATATAAATTTGTTTATTTTTCTATATAAAAGTTAACTTTGATCTTAAAGATATAATTAATCAGTTATTTTCCATAATTGCATTAAAATATGGAATTAAAATAATTTTCTCTTAATTCTCTCATTTTGTAACCAGTTGGAGATTAAGTGTATGGAGTTAGGGTTGAATTTCGGGATAATTTCAAAAAGCATTTTGAAGTTAAATATAACATGATCCGCATGAGACTAAAAGTTTTGCAAATAAACACGTAGATTCGAAACAATACCTAGAAGTCATTTTGTCAAACTGAAAGATAATGTACTTTTTTCAGCTTATGATAAATTAACATTAAGATTAATAGTTTTCATGTGCAGCATTTTCAATAAATGCCGTGCTTTATTTTTGATGGAAAGCTGCAGATTTCTCCAGAGGACGTGGATCATTACTGTGTAAAATAACTTACCCTCGTTATTTAACCTTTAACGAAAGTTTTCCATCCTGTTAAAAATGTTTCTTCACTCAATTGTTTCAAATTTCTATTTTAAAACATTTTGAATATTAATGTATCTTTATTAAAAAATCCAATCTTAACGAAAATAATACTGTTGTGTGCTGTCAGTAAGTTTCCTTATATAGTAGGGTTAAATGCTAAAATCAAAGTGATAAATTTAATATTTATTTAAAAAAATCTATATTTGTAAGAAAAGACATTTGACCACTTATTTGTTCCATAATGTACAAGCTGATAAAATACTACACAATATATTAAGATTCTATTATGTACCATTATGCATTGCTGAAGATGAAAATGGAAATTCCTACGTTATATGAAATATTTATTTTAAGCAAGGTTGCGGGAATAAACAACTCTAAATTTTGAAGTATAAAGCGGAAATTCTGACATCAAATTATTTTACAAAAGATTTATTATTAAAAGTATTACTCACATGAGGAATGTTAAGTACTATTTAGAATTCTTGAGTTAACAATTTTAAGTATAAACATATACTTTTTATAATATTTCACGTAAAATTTTATTATAGTGTGATAATGGAACTAAGGAGCATTTTAATGTAATACAGTAATTTATTACAATAAATAAACGAATACATGTCATTCTTAAGTGTATAATTTCATTTTCTTGTTTGTTTGACACTATTGGTAATTCATTTAAAGAATCTATTTTAAATAGTATACGCTAAGAACAGCCAAAGAAAATAGAACTTGATGCAACTATATCTTGTTACAAACTTTTATTTTCACAAATTAACATTTTTCAGATATAATCTGCTTAAAGCTTTCAAATATTGTTGGCAGAAGATTAATATTTTAATTTTGTATGGACGCTGCCACTTTTTTAAAAGGATATTGGATCAGTTCAGCCTTAATATTATGAGATTTTGTTTCAAAATCATATAAAAAGCTATAAAAAACTGATGAAAAGTGCATTATATAAGATAATTACTTATCTGTATATAATATATATATAAACAGTTTCAAATGGCTCTTCTTTGTAAATGTATGTGTTAAATGAAATATTTTAATAATGAGAAAACTGTTTGTGTATACGAAACAAGGTTGGCTGGATGATTGCGGGCGGTACGGTTATCTTTTGCACTCTAAGGCTAAACAGACAAGAATCTCCATTTTAAATGGAATCCGACGTCCTACGAATACTCATAGCTAATTTGGGGTTTGAACACAGCACCTTTTTTCTTATAGCAAGCGACCTAACCATTAGACAAGCTTGTGGACTTATGAAACAAGACAAAGTTCCAGAAAGTACCTGTGAATTTATTTCTTCTCTTACCAAGGCCGTCCATTCACAGAGAAATCCATAGGTAAATATTTTTATGTCTATTGATTTCAAATGGCTATTTTATTGTTCTTGAATTGCTATCGCTGTGATAAACAAAAAAATATCAACATAATAATTCAAAAGTGATTTACATATATTTGAACTATTTTTATTTAAGAAATTTTGTTTGATCTTTTGGTCAATTTATTTAGTCTATTATTTTTATTTGCAATTAAAATTGATGGTACTCTCCGTAATATATAATTTTGGTATTAAATTTAAATGCTTGCAAATATGCTCCATTTTTAAATGTTAGCATAGACGTTATAAAAAAGTAGTTTAAGTTCTATTACTACAGATTAAAATTAAAAACAATAAGACGTTCTAGAATTGGAATATATATTTTAAACAATTACGAGGAGGCTCAACCCCTTTCAGATATAGGAGGCTCTAAAAATGCTAATAGCCACTGTTTGGCTAATTTGGCTGTTTGGCATTTTTATTTGATCCTTTTAAATATGGCGTAATTTTAACTATCCAATGCTTTTGAAATGTTATAATTTAATTAATGTTTTTATGTTTTCCCCCTCTTTTTAATATTTACGTATAAATACATTTTTTAATTGAAAGGAAATATTGTTATTTGCGCTATTTCAAAATTTGGCAATGATAAATGGAAAAATGACCGTTTCGAAATGTGATATAAATCTCTATTGAAATAATAGCATTTTTAATAAAAACAAGTTGGAAATTGTACGTCAAACGTTACAAACGAGGTGCGTTCGTACGCACGTTTTAGAATTAAATTCATGATATCCCGTGCGTAGAACGGGTTAAACAGCTAGTTAAGTATATATTTTATGACACTGTTCATACAAATATCTTAACTAGTTATATAAATATTCAGATATATATGTATCAGCTAGTTATATAAATATTCAGATCTTGATGATTTTTAATTCTGTGAAATGAATTATATCGTCTGCAGATTAATTTCTGTCATAAAATAAGTATCTCGGTCGCTTGACGATTTAACATCCATCGGAAGCTCCTATAACAAAAAAGCACCGATTTAAAAAAAAATCAAATTTCTTAATAAATATTTTTATTAATATCTCCTAAAGTTTTGATTCGATTTTAATAAAATTTGAAATGTCTCGACAAAATTCTGCAAAGATAATATATTTTAAATTGCAAACCATTTGGTTGGGTAATTTTTGCGTTGTTATATGCGGACAGACAGACAGACGGACGGACCAAACGACGACTATAGGTGCTACGTATTTATATAATTACGAACGCACCTAAAAATGGAAAAATAAAAACCCTTAAAAAATAGTCAAATTTAAAGTATGATTGCGCACTGCACTTGTAAATCATGCACTTCAGTCCGCAAGCTCGTCAAATATGTGCATGCGAAATATGAATACTATGCATAGTTTTTGATCCTCTATAAGCTTTTTAACTGAACAATTTCTATTATCTTGAACATTAAATAACGCTAAAAATAATTATTTGATTAAAAAACTTTATGCTTCGTAAAAAGTATTTATCGAACATTTCTCTTTCCAACTTTCTTATTTTTATAAACAATAGTTTTCCTATGATGACCTCCTGTCACAAAAAACTAATTTACGGCAGCGACAGCGGTGATTTGTTTTCACAGTAAAATTTTGGAAAATGTAAAACTCTAAAACTTTACTAAATAAAAAAAAATCTATCGTATTTAAGTAACATATTATGATACAAACTATTTTATTAAGAAAATTGCTCGCATTTTGTATTTACTTGTAAAATGCATCCTGCACATTTTTCCGGCATTTTAATATTGAAATGAACTTTAAAGGATATTATAAAATTTTTATGTTAAGAAAAATTAATGTGAAAATTATTATTCTTTGTTAACAATTCCAAATTTATATATATCTGATTCTAAAGAATATGTTTTGCTTGATGATACACTAATTCATGCATTTAACTTTAATATTTTTAACGACATTCCAAATACGATAATTAAATAAATTATTTTAAAAAAACTGTACTTTTATAAAATGAAACAGTTGAAATTTAAAATAAGCAGTAATTGCATTAGTGTAAAATTTAATTTTTATAAAGATCGATTCAAAGAATATGTAAATTTTATGAATTATTTAAAGTAAAATATAAAAGAATGTTATACATATTTTGTTTAAGAAAACTGCTGTAAAATAAATAAATAAATAAATAAATAAATATATATATATATATATATATATATATATATATATATATATATATATATATATATATTTCTTGCGCAAAACTATAAAACAACTTCTAAATCTAATATTATTAATTTACGTATTATCTTTATGTTTTAACTTTTACTTCTTTAAAAAGAATATCGCTATATTTTTATGTTTAATTTTTAGTTTACTTTTAAACGAATATCGCTAAATTTTTAATGCTTATTTTTTTAAGTTTACTGTTTTTTCGGTATCATTAAAATTTAAACGTAACTGATAAATTAAGGCATAATAATCTTCTTTTATTCAATTGAAATGTTTAATTTCTTATTATTTAATTAATGATTTCAAATTAAAAAAAGTTAATTCACTTTAATGCTTAAATATTTTCACCATTTTACTAATATTTTATCCCAATTACATAACACTTGTGATTTTAGAAAAAAAAGCCTAAATGAAACAAACTAATTTATTTGTATATATATATATATATATATATATATATATATATATATATATATATATATATATATATATATATATATATACCCGGCTAATATGTATGACAACTGTCTGCAAACTATTTTAATTGCACGTTTATTTGTTGATTTTGGCCCCTTTTCATTTACCAAGTGGAAGTACCCTTTTCATTTACCAGGAAAACAGAACAAGCGACATATTGCATTTAATACTTTTTACATACATTTAATATTTATTGTTGTACAATAAATATTAAAAATTCTATTTAAAAGAATTTCATTTGTTCACATTTCCCACGCAAAACTATACAACAACATCTAAATCTAATATTAATTTACGCGCCATCTTTATAATTTAACCTTTACTTCTTTTAAAAAAAATATCGCTATATTTTTATGCTTAATTTTGAGTTTACTCTAGAAAGAATATCGCTATATTTTAAATTCTTAATTTTTTAGTTTACTGTTTTTTCAGTATCATTAAAGTTTTATGAAACAGTATTTTTCTTTTTCTTTAAAAAGTAAGTGAAATAAATTAAGGCATAATAACCTTCTTTCATTCAAATACAATGTTCAATTTCATAATGATCAATTTGTTCTTAGTGCATTAATGGTTTAAAATACAGTAAGTTTATTTACGTTAATACTTAAATATTTTAAACATTTTTTCTTATATTTTATTTCAATTACATTATATTTGTGATTTTAGAAAAAAAAATTCTGAATGAAAATAAAATTGCAATAGGCAAAATTTCATTTTCATTGATATTTTTTACCTCCTCAAGACGACTTTTACAAAGTCTCAAAAAACGGCCTTACAGCAACTCTTTACGAACGTTCAAGCATCACACACTCTCAGAAAAAAACTGTAAATTTATGAGCGTTTGCCCTTCAATTTTCACGGGCAACAGCCTTCTTTGATGAAAAATGGTCTGATCCATTACATACTTAGAAAATTAAGAGCAATCCACATATTTTTACAGTTCTAGCCCATATGTTAGCAAAAATATGGTACGATCCCATACATTGTCCTCCGCTAGGGTGTAACCCTTCATTTTACTCGTGTTTCGAAAATTTTAACCCGGCAAAACAGCGATTCTGTGATGATTATCTAACGTGCTACGTGCTACGGAACAGTAATCAAAGTGTTATTGTGTTTTAAAGTGCATTATATCCTGTGCATTACTTTGCCCCGTAAAATTACGGGCTGCACAAAATTATGGGCAAGATTTTTTTTTTTTTTTTTTTTTTTTTTTTTTTTTTTTTTACAGGGTATGAGTGGCATCTCTGCTCCCAGCATCTGCCCGTAAATTTACTGCAATTTTTTTTTTTTACTGTGCATTGATTCCTTTGCGAAAAAAAGCTTGGTCTATACAGGCATGAAGCTATTAACACGTTCATTATTCTCGAACCTCTTATTCAGTTTGAAATTGCTGCCTTTTTTGACGATGGACTAAGGTGATAATTTGAAGATGCTAGTACGCTAGAAGTGGTAAAATTTCTCATTACAGATTGTTTATACGACGGCCGTGTATTTTGAACTTCCGATTGACCATAAAAAAATACAAAAGTAAAGAACAAAGTGAACGAATTATTAAAAGTTGTATATTCCAAGTGTTACCATTTGTCATATCGGTGGGCGAGCTTTCCGATCCCCTCTTCGAAGAAAGTTGACGCCAGTGATGTGAGATGAGCCTGAACGGTGGCTTGAAGTTCCTCATATCTGGAAGATTTTGCCTCTTAGCCATTTCTTTAATTCAGGTAAGAGATGGAAATTACTCGGTGCTAAGATGGGGCTATACGGCGGGTGATCAAACACGTCTCATTTAAACGTCGGTTCACCCATTTTTAAATTACAGACATCATTCACGCACAACATCGTCACTCAGACAGTTTTTTCCATACACTTGGGTCATTATTCGGGGAAATTCTGCTGCACTATTCTCTTCTGCTTGAAGAAAGAGGATAACACTACACAACTAGCACTTCTCGATAGCATCAATAGTACAAGCCATGTTTACGTGCCTACAGCTCAATTTAAAATAATGAGCTGGCGTCGGCAATAGCAGAGGTTATGGTTAGAAAGATGGACGGTCGCTCACTACTCATTTTGCCTCTTATCACTCATATGGTTGTTTAGCGGCTCGATCGGAGGTTGAAAAAAAAACTGGCCTCGTAATTTGTCAGGCCACGGAACGTTATGTGTGTCTTAACGTTGTCGTCTTATAGTATCTTTGGTCTGTGCTCATGTTCAGAGTATTTTTTTTAAACGAATTTAGTGTTATCGCTAATGTATTGTTTTATTAAGGAAACGTATTGTTTCTGTATTTTTTAAGACAGACAATAAAACGTGCAGTGGCGGCATTGGTGTTAACTATTTGTTAACATTTACGAAATGTGTTAACATCTCCGAACATTGTGTTAACATTTACGAATTTAATTAACTATTATAAAAAATTTTATAAAAGAAAAAAAGTTTTACATTTTCATGAATTCAATTTTTAGAATTCAATAGTTCATACATTCTATTGGTGATCAAAGACGTTTTAGCTGTTTTTAGCATTTTTTAAATAAAAATAAAATGAAATACAAAGCTTTATTATTATATTCACCATTAGCTTCAAATATCATTCGCCAACATTCTGGCTGCATGTGGTTTCAGTGGCAAAAAACAGACAGCAGAATACATTGATTATTTTTTAACATCTCACTCAACTGCTTTTCACGATAGAATAAGGTAATAATTTGAAGGGGAAAGTATATTGGATGTGGTAAAATATGATTTGTCAGGCCATAGAAACTTTTATGTGCCTTATTGTTGCCGTGCAATAATACCACTGTTTGATGCCCATATTCCGTAGAAGATTTCATTTCTTGGATTTTATATAAAACGATTTAATGTTCGCCGGTAACGGTTTCACCTGGTTTCAGTGGCAAAAACAGACTTGATCCATGAAAGTTCGAAGCTGTTATCACATTTATTATTTTCGAACATCAGACTAAACTGTTTTTGACGATAGAATAGGGTGGTAATTTCAAGGTGCAAGTATCATGATGTGGTAAAATTTCCAAATACAGATTGTTTATGATTTGTCAGGCCATGGAAAATTTTATGTGCTTTAATGTTGCTATGCTACAATATCATTGGTTGACGCCCATATTCAGTATAAGATTTATTTTCTTGGATTTTATATTAAACTATTTCATGTCCGCTGGTAACTGTTTCATCTGGTTTGTTGAGACAGTAAAACAGCATGTTTCATTGATCCAATGACATACGTTTTTTATTATAATCAAAGTTAATGGCTTGCACCTGAAATCTCTTTACAAAATACGATAAGATTTTGCGAATTTTACTAGAATTTATGACATAGAAAATACATTATCTTTTACAAAACTCTTATTGAAAACTTGTAGAAATTTTAATACACTGAATATTATCATATCTTCTAGCATTTTTGCGTGAAACCTTTAATAAGATTTTAAAAATACAACATTCGTAAGTTTTTTTTTAATCTTCTACCTAAAAATGCACCTTTTATGATTAAAAAAATAAAGATTTAAAATGTATAACTGCGTACAGAAAGTTATGTGATTATACAAAATACATAATCTTTATTAACATGTCTTAACTGAAATCTACATTATAAAGCAAAAACATGTCTGCGAGTATAACTGACGTCTAATTGACGGTGGTACAACAGACCAATAATGTCTGCTTTCGCTGTATTCTCTTTAGGTTCTAACCATCGCACAATTTGAATTTTTACATCGTAGAAAAAAATAGGTTTTTTTCAAATGCAATTTGTTTAAAATTGTCCGCCATTTTTGTTTATAGTTTTTATTGTTTTAATTATTTTGTGTATTTTTTTATCTACCTGTACCGCGTGCAGGTTGATTACAAATAATTAAACCGTTTCCATTTAAAACAATATAAATAGTTCATCATTTTATTCCAGATAATATTCCGTAATGAAACTAAAAATTCGATAATTCAATTATTCAATAAAATAATTCAATAAAATATTTCAATAATTCAATAAAATAATTCAATAAAATAGTTCAATAAAATAGTTCAATAAAATAATAAATTAAATTAAATAATTCAATAATTCAATAAAATAATTCAATAAATTCAATAATTCAATAATTCAATAAAATAATAAAATAATATTAATAAAACACAGATATGTAATCAAACTACTGAAATTTTCAGAATCACAAAGGTTGCTGTAAGTAGCGATCTTTGACAATTAATTCGGGTATTTACTCCTGGCTTGCGGCTAATACGAATATATAGCTATTAATAAATTTCAAAACACTATTTGAATATGTTATTTATATTTTTCATATAAAAATGTTTTTTGGATTTGTTAGTGGACAATCTAAAAAAAAAAAAAAATCTATTACAGTTACAATACAAAAATGCTTTTCACGAATGTTATGTAACCCACGATAAATTTCCTAGAATATTGAAATAACTACTTCTTAAGAGCAATTCTTGTCAATAATTTAACCATCTAGAATAAGAATATATACGTATATATTCGTATATAATATATATATATATATATATATATATATATATATATATATATATATATATATATACGTACTAATTAGCTAGAATATTGAAATTATAATTCCTAGAATATTGAAATAACTACTTCTTAAGAGCAATTTTTGTCAATAATTTAATCATCTAGAATACGAATATATACGTATATATTCGTATATATAATATATATATATATATATATACGAATATATAGCTATTAATAAATTTCAAAACATTATTTGAATATGTTATTTATATTTTTCATACAAAATTGTTTTTTGGATTTGTTAGTGGACAATCAAAAAAATCTATTACAGTTATAATACAAAAATGCTTTTCACGAATGAAATGTAACCCACGATACATTCCCTAGATTATTGAAATATCTACTTCTTAGCAGCAATTCTTGTCAATAATTTAATCATGTAGAAAGTTTAGAAATATAACTTTCCGAAAATTTATTTAGTCAAATTCATAAGCATTAAATTATCTTACAAATTAGGTGAAAATATTTAAGCATTTATTTGAGCCAAAGCTGTTTATTTCCTCTTAATTATTTCCATAAATATTTCAAATATTTCAAATTGAAGAACATGGTTATTGAAATATGATTACACGTTTATTTCCGAATTTAAATGTAATATTTAGGAAGATTTGCCTTTAATGTATTAGTGCATTATTAGCAATTAATTACACTTCAAAACAACATTTGCAAATGAATGTTCTGAAATTATTGTATATTTTAAACATAATCACAGGCATTATAATGAATAAATAAAGTAAGGGGTAAATATATTTCCGTTATTTGAACACGACTGATCACAGAAAATAATATTTATAAATAAATTTCCTCTTATGCTATTCATATGTTATATATATATAGGGTGTTCCAAAAGTTGACCGACAAATTAAGAGGGCTGATGGAAGGCATCAAGAGGATGAAAACTTACTATAGAACATGGGGTCGCAAACCACGTTTAGTGGGAGAAAATCGCTAAAATAATTATGAAGAGTGTGACGTCGAGTGGAAAAAAGGGTCAATAATAAGTCGACATTAAAAAGAACATTATAAAACCATTTATATGACGTCAAATATGATTACAATGCATTGTAGTTCAACGTTATAAATGAGACGACGGTACATTTTATAGAAATTAGTCGAAGTTGCTACGAAGGTCATTGCACAGCCGACACCGACGGACGAAGGATTGCCGGACGCGTTAAAACATATTCCTATAAAAATGTCTCGTCGACTTCTTTCTAACATTGAACTGTAATGCAATGTAATCATTCTGTACGTCCTGGAAGGACAACCAGCCAACACAGTTATTTCTAACAACCTTTTGTCAGTGTCCTCTGATCTGCCAAGTAGACAGCTCAACAGTATAA
Organism: Maratus michaelseni; assembly: GCA_963931845.1. NCBI lineage: Eukaryota > Metazoa > Arthropoda > Arachnida > Araneae > Salticidae > Maratus > Maratus michaelseni. Next base: position 197,780,351 of record OZ007593.1, on the reverse strand, counting down.
GCCGCAGTTTAAGGAAATCCATTAACCCCTTGGGGACGAGTGACACGTATACGTAACACATAAGATGCTCAGAATCCTCGATTATTCCAACCAGTTATTTTTTATTGTAAGCTTTGCCTTATGTAATCCTAGCATTTCTGCGATTCAATTAGGCAAAAATTTCTGTTTTTAAAAACCGGTGGTAAAAGATAAAAAATTCTGTAAAGGACGCTCGTCGCGAAGGGGTTAAACAATGGAATTTAATGGAGTTTTAAGTTTTTGCATACTACGTGTGTGTAAATTGCGTACAGGGTTACACAAAAAAGTTAGTAAACATTACAGTGTATCAGCATGTATTGCACAAAGAAGTTTTTTAATTGAGTTATGCATTTTCTAGCTGAACTATATTTAGATGTCTGTAGAATATAAATAAATTCATATACGGGACTGTGAAAACAATGGGATACGTTGCTGTCTACTAATTGTAATTTCTAAAAGATATTTCTCAGTTTTGTTATGCGATTTTTTCTCCGAAATGAATTTTAAATTAATAAGAGATGTTTATAAAAACCATTAGAATATATAGAGAGCTGTAGAAGGCTATTTGAGTGCATTTCCGTCTAATGGGGGAGATTGCTGAAGGTGAAGTTCCCATCCTGTTGTGAATTTTGCAACTATGCTAAATTTTAGAATACTGTGCACTGTATATACATATCAATATATCATGTATATGGACAGACAAAAGCATTAGAGAACATTTTCGGCTATGGGCGAAAATACCTGAAATTTGGATTTCAATTGTGCTATGCAGTTTCTAGGATTAATATTTATATATATATATATATATATATATTTAATCTTTTCAAACTGCGAAGTTCTATTACAGTATTCTGGAAGTGTTTTAAAGTGTTTCATAATCTATGTTTAAGGTATGATTTTCGTTTCTTGTTGTATTTATAATTATTTTTTTAGTATTAATAACTAAAAATTATTTGTATTGTAAACGCTTTATGTATTATTATTTTTTTTTTACTAAAAGGGTATAAGCTAATACAAAACTAATTCACTACACCATGACGTGTACAAGAAATATGTTTGAACACTTCAACTAATTCATTTACAAATAATTGTTTCCAACTAATTTATAATAGAACAGAGTTTTAATAAATATTACCAAATGCCTAGAATGTATATAGAAAATATGTAATTATGTCACAATAGCCAAGTAATTTATTGATTTATTAATCAAAGGCTTGAAATATTCTAACTGAACTAAAATTACCTTCAAATTCATGCTTAAAAAAATTAACAAATCTGTAGATCACTTTCATAATTGCGAATTTATTTCAATAGAATTATAAAATAGAATTTAAATTTACCAAACGCCTTAAAATATTGTAAGATAATTTTCTAATATATTTATTAACAGATTACACTTTATTTATAAGAACAAAACTTAAAAGAACATAAACATGATAGAACCTGTTACGAAAATTTCAGAAGTTACAGATTTGTATATCTCATTTTAAATTTTAAATATGATGTTAAACATAAATGACATTTTCCATGCATATATTATATATTAATGCATCCCTACTAAAAAAAACTTATTTTTAATCTAATTTAATATTCAGGTTTCATATTTGAAAGAGAGAAAAACATTTAACAGATTTGCTTTTAAATATTTAAATTAAATAATTTTAGTTATTAAATGAATAAATATTTTAATAATTCAATTAATATTGTTACTTTGTTTAAATTACGACGAATTAAATAATTAGAAATTATTAAATTAACTGTAATATGATTACATACATGAAATATTTCCAATAAGACTATTTTACACAAGCGTAGTATATTATAATTATAACTGCACTATTCTAGGGTTAAACATTTTCACTTGTGGGGATATTAAATTCTGATTATCCACAGTGCATAAGCGTAATACTAATTAATCTTATTCATGAATGTCCTTTCTGATATTTTATATTTGTACTGCGTTTGGACATTGTAGTGGAGCATTGTAAATACCCATTACACTTCGTCACACATATGTGATTTAAAATACAATCACCTAGTTCAAACTTTATCTGCAAAGTAGTGACCTAAATGTGTGTTTAATCACACACTTTATTTTGGATAATTTCAAGAGACTATTAAGATAATTAGTGGTTGTGTAATATCTCTGGAATGTATATTTGGAAATATAATATATTTCACAATACTACATCCTCAAAACTTCTTTCTTCACGTATAAAAGTCTGATAATAAACAAAAATTTACGTATCTTTAAAAGTATTTAGAACTGACTGATAATTACTAAACCCCCTTAAAATGATTTGAAGTAATTTTTAAAAGTTTTCTGAATTTTCTTTTTGTTTAAGCTTATACTTTATGAAATTTATATGTATTCCAGAAATATAACTTAATTTGACAAATATCTTATATTTATGTATAGAAATAATTATTAAATAAGTAATTTAAGTATTTAAGAAGTAATTCAAGACTTTAATATAATAATATTATATTTAATATAGATTTTTTTGCTTAACCACTAGTTTTGAAAAAAAAATTAATTTGTTCTCATTCTTATATTTAAAAGATATCTATGTTCTAACATATTTACAATTAATTATGACAATGTAAATGAAATCTATCTACATATTATTTTAAAAATTGCATTTCAAAAATTATTATAAACTCACGTACTAAATTATAACTTCTCAGTTAAATAGTTTCATTTCTGGGGAGTTTAAATTCTGATTAGCTATAGTGCATGAGTGTGATACCAAATGATATTATTCATGAAAACCCTCTGAGATGTATAAGGTTTGTTATGCGTTTGGGCATTAGAGTGGGATATTGTAAATACCCATTACAATTCGCCACATATACGTAATTTAATGTACAGTCATTTAGTTCAAAGTCTATGCGAGAAGATATAAACTAAACGTGAGTTTAATCACACTCTATTACAGATAATCGTACAACATTGTATGATAATTGTACTTTTAAAATTTCTTATCAGGATTATCCAAAGCCATTCCAATTTCCTTAGAAAAATTTCTATACACGACAGAACACACTGTACCAAGCAATTTCAACACTTTCAAATGCAGTTAAAAGTGCTTATGACTTCGGGTTGTATGCAAGTCTGCCTGTACTCTAACTGTCATAAATACACTCGTATTGTCGTGTAATATTTATATGTTACTGACGTTTACTACATCACGATCGCTATTAAAATTGAATAGTGTTGCATTTATATATCGTTTACAGGGACAGTCAAACGTATTCCGTTATATCGCGGTCAATGGGAAAATATTGTTTCAAGTGTAATTTAATAATGCCATTTCAAACAGGAGAAACGGGTGTGCACTTTTGAAGTACACAAAAAAATTCATTATGTAGAATATGGCGTGCAAAGCATTTATTATTCATTTACAGAGCCACCTCAAAAAATCCTTTACATAATGGTCTACAGGAAATATTATTTGCAGCACATTTCAAGGCTGTTCTCAAATCCAAAGGAGCAAATTTCTGAAACCTTTCTAAATTCATATTTGTTCGTTACGCATGAAATTGATAGGTGTTCTTATTCTGAAACTGTGGAATCGAATGGTGTTTTTTAGTTTTTGGTAAAGACAGAAGATGTTTCAGAAACGACTGTCAAAGTCGGCATTTTGAACCTAACTCCTGACGCGGCAGCGTAAGAAATGAGAAAATCTTGTCGTGATGTGAAAAGAATCGCTTATAACTAGATAAGTAATTTATTTATCAAAAAATAGACAACGCTAATCGATTCCAAGTATGTGCAATAAACTGGCATGCCAATTGTATGTCTTTACGTTTAGAAATGAGTCAGAAAGCTTCGCGTTGTTGAACAGGGATATTGAGAACCACCTTAATTACACTATTTCAAAAATAACAAAATTGATATGCATTACTCCTTATGAGCGTGAATTGTTTAAAGATGGTTTTAAATTGATTATGTGTTTTCAAGTTGGACTATATTTAGTATACTTAGAGATGTTTGCCGAATATAAATAAAAACATATACAGGGCCACGCCAAGAACTGAATACATGGCCACCTATGGAAGATAATGCTTGGAAGCGTATTTTTGCAGTTGGAAAAGTGTTTTATCCTGAATTAAATTTCAGCTTTATATTTGGTGTGAATAAAAATCTGTAACTATTAAAAATGGCCGCACAAAAGTGTTATGGTATGTTTTCGTCTATTAGTGGAAATTGCTGTACGTGAATTTACAACCAATTGCGCGTTTTCTTTCTAAACTCAATTATAGCTTACTATGTATACGTAGAATATATACTCCATAAATAAAGTACAGGGCTGCACAAAAGAAATGTATTATTTTTCCGGCTATGTACTATAATTGCTTAAATATGGTTTTCAAATGTGTTATGCGTTTTCTAAAATGTTTAATTACGTATTTTATTTAATTTACTAAACAACGACAAGTTCTTATAGCAGTCTGGATTTCGTGGAAAGGGTTTCAAAATCTATGCTTGACGCACGACTTGTTTAGTGAATTTCTTCAAAGATCTTAATTGGTTTATTCATTCACATGTACCAAATTCTATTTTTTTGTTTATAACTTTTAAAATAATGAAGATACAAATTTTGCAACCGTCCTACTTTGTACTACGCGAAATGTAACTATGACTTTACATGTGTCAGAAGTGGGCCCATATTTATATACAAATGGCACTAAATTCGACGCATCTTATTTCTTTATTAAATTGACATGACATACGATCTCACAGACTGAAGTAGTGTACACTTCCAGTAACTTTCTATGCGCCATTCTATTTGGAATAAAAATATCAAATCTTTTAATTAAATTGGTGAAATATCTTTATTTTTGAAATGTTATAAAGAGTATTTATATTCGGATTGGAAAGGCGCTGTCTATTTTTGACTATAAAAATAATTAAATATTATTTAAAAACTTTTATTGTGTGAATTATTATCCCTTATATAGTACCTCAGAACTTTTAAACTACTTAGTATATTTTACAATTCCTTTATCTTCAAAAATCTAAAGATTTCATCTGTTTTTAACTGTTTTATAACAATTTCAAAATATACTGCTAAAACAAATATTTGCAGGACAGGAAACACTTATAGAAATTTCATAAAAGAAAATTATTGCATTTATATAATTTTATATAATTTTCATATATATTTATATAATTTTCAAATACTATAAACATGAGTTATTCACAATTATGAATTAAGAGAATTCTCATCGCGGAAAGATTAAAATATACTTTTCATAGGATAAAAAATATATAAAAGGTTCAGAGAAGAAAATGATGATAGTTAAATGCAGTGCTTTACAAATTTTATAAAATCTGCACTCTAAAAACGACATTTTCAAAACTGAGCAAAAAATACTCAAATCTGAGTATGTCGCATAGTCAAAATGGCTCCGAATAAAAATTACTCAAGTTTGAGACATGTATATACTCGCTTCTGAAAACATGCACACACTCATGAATAAAACATCATGTACTCATATTTGAGTATGTCCATGTTTCAAAAATGAATATGAACTGACTTTCATGTGCTCATTTTTTAGTATTTCCATGTTTCAAAAGTGAGTTTGAACTGATTCTAATCATTTTTGAGTATGTGCATGTTTCAAAAATGAGTATGAACTGACCTCTATATGCTCAGATTTTGGTATGTAAATGTTTCAATATTCTGAATATTTATGGTATTTCTGAACTGAAAGCAAGCTGTCGTCATATTTGAAAAAAAAAGTTTCATAACAAAATGAAAACATCGATATACTCAGATTTGAAAGTATAATTTTCTCAGTGCAGGGAAAACAAAACAGTTCATTTGTGAAAATCAATGATGTGTGTATTTACAGCCTATATTCATCTACAAATATCAACTTATTTAAAAATTATATGTTATAAGTATATATGATGTGTGATACTTTGATTATTGTTGTTACATTCGTTTAAAATTAAACCGAACAAATTTAATAGTAAAAAAAAAACATTCTTTTACAGTATTTGTCTTTTCAGAAAAAATAAATCATTTTAAAATGTATTTAAATATAATTTATCATGCAAAATTGCAAATAAAGAAAATGTGTTTAAATTTGAAAAAACAAAATTGCAGGTGTTTACGTAATTGTCAAAATAGCAAATATATGCATTACAGATTTATACTTACTGCTCAATATAGTGAAATCACTGACTTGAAGAAATGTTGAGACAATACATTGTAACTGTATTTCGATATTTATTTTATTATGTCTGAAATACAACAAAAGAGTTATTTCGAAATTCTTTCATTTTTCGGTTGAATAAATCCTTTTAATTTTCAATGTCTTATGGGTTTACGTCTAGACAAGAAATGCTTTATACACTATGGTTACATCACTAACGAAAACCTTTCATTAAAAGCCATTTGTTATTTCTTTTCCCGAGGGTGAAATGGCTGATACTTTATCAGAACTATTTCAACACACATAAGAGCTGAAATCTATTGTTTATCTGATTTCTTTAATCTAGAAGTTTAAGAAATATTATTAAACAGACTTGTTTAATATATTTTCTGCTAAATATTAATTTTATTTTTTGTTTGAAAGGTTAAATAAAGGTTTCAAGAAGTATTCATTATTATTGACAAAAAAACTAACGTGTTGAATTTTTTATTATTATAATCAATGTATGTAAGAGGACACTATTACTTCACTTGTAGGACATGTTATTGTAATTTGAAGTTCAACTACAATACTGAGCTTGTCATGTAACCGACCTGAACACGAATAAAACATTATGTGCTCATATTTGATTACGTCCGCGTTTCAAAAGTGAGTATGAGTTGACTTCTATGTGCTCATTTTTTAGTATTTCCATGTTTCAAAAATGAGTATGAACTGACCTTTTTGTGCTCAGTTTTGATTATGTCCATGTTTCAATATTCTAAGTATTTCCGGTATTTCAGAACTGAAAGCATCGGGTCGTCATATTTGAAACAAAATGTTTCGTAACAAAATGAAAACATCAATTTACTCAGATTTGAAAGTGTCATTTTTCTCAGCGTTGTAACCAACAAAAACTTCTATTCACCAAAAAAGATTTAATCCCCCCCCCCTCCAAAACCGTTCTTGAACTTAAAAGAAAAACAAAAGTTTTCTTATGAATTAATTGAGAAAAATAATAACAAGCATATCTGAAAATCATTACTTACACAGTTTAGAATAGTACATAATTTAAAAAGATAATATAAAATAAGTTTTCTAATGAAATTTATCAAATTTATAGATCTGAGAATGAAAAAGAAATACTGTGAAGGCCGAGTTAAACTACCGGAATTGATGATTACCGGATAATTGAATGTCAAATGTACAGATAGTTGAACGCCACAAAATCTATTAATGAGGGGACATCGTGCATAGATGAAATAATGAAGCAGGAAAACAATATTATGCCTATTTTCCTGTTGAAGTCAGTCAAATAACTCTGATTTTATTATTTTAAAATTTGCTTATAATGAATTTATTTTTGCCAAATTAAAAATAAAATTTAAAAATACGTTTTGTTTACAAATACATATTACTATTTAGTTTTACGAAAATGAATTATTCTTGAAATTTTAATTAAGTTGTATAGATTTACTTCAAATAAATTACCTATAATCACCTATGTGGTATTATTCTTTAAAATGAATGTGATAGATTAATCAGCTTTAATTCTGAGCACAAATATCTCATTTAAAACTTACAATTTTTTTTTAACGTAGCATCCTATTTTATATGACACAAAAGCTGGATTGGCAGTAATTCTTACCGAAATTTTCCACCTCCCATAACATTTTATCTAGCTAAAGTGGAAAAGAATAGCGTTTTATGTGTATGAGATGGAACTTGATTCTTCCATTAAAACTACGAGAGAAGAGGAAGGTCACTGCTTGCCACGCACGAGTAGGGGTGAGGTACAGAAATTGATATATATTTCAGTAAAGTACAGATTATCGTGCAAATGAACGCCTATAGTACATGCATTCTGAGGGAGTCAGCGGACAAGTGGTCCTGACAAGTGGTAAGAAATCCTGTAATGATATGTTATCATGCAATATACCAAAAATCTGGTATAATCTACTAGGTGTCAATGGTACATTTGGGTTGGAATAACCCACTTCTCTCAATAGACTCGTGCATCCCCTTTACTATTGTCCGTATGTGGTTTCACCCTCTGTTATTTAACCAGCCTACATTAAAGAGGTTACAGATTTTTTTCTCATTTTTGACCTTGGATGATGGTCAGGTTCCGGTGGAAGGATCTCGGGACTCCGACGAATGTTTTAAAATCCTAGAATGGTTTCAATGTTTTAAAACATGTATTTTATTTTTACACCTATTTTAGTAATATATAAATTGTGATCCATTTGAAATGGTTTTATATTTTTAATTGCACTTGATTTCCGGTTTTCGACGAAATTACCCGTTTTAGGGGTCAGAGATCCCCAAAATCACGGTTTTACACAATGTATGTCTGTGTGTCTTTTTTGTATCATCGAAAAATGCATGAAGTTATGCATAGAATTTAATCAAACTACATGTAAGGTAGGTGCCCCTGTTATATATTATATGGCTATCCCCCTATTATACGTTAGCTGTTCAAAAAAAAATAATAATAAATGGGATGAACATACCATGAAGGAGACTTTTAGTGTATCATGTTATCACTTGCCATCCATGTAGGTTGTGGAATTTGACGCTAATTTCCAATTTTATGTTTTTTGTGTGATGTTTTCTTGTTTTTATCTGGAAAGTCCCCCTTTTATGCACGTTTTTCAATGATTTTTTTAAGAATATCAAATATACAATATCAAATATCAAATATGAATTACAAATTTGATATTCCGTTCAGTTTTTAAGCTCTATCAATTGGAGCTCACATTGATGGTGTATATTTTACGAAATTGTTCAAAATCAAACGATTTTTGTGAAAGCTGACCTGCTCCTAAGTGCGCCATGCAAGCCTAGGACAAAAACATTTTTATTTGTTCCAATTGCAATAAGCAATTTGTTTTACCAAATTTTTAAATTCTAAAAGGATTTTACATTTTTTCTAAATAAAAACTTCAAATTGTAATTTTATTATTGTGAACAACTTCATTTTTGATGAAAAATCCTGTTTCAAATCCACTTTTGAATAACAAAAAGAATTATTGATTATCATGTTCAGGGCTTTACAAATTTGATCAAATCTGGTAGCAGCAGAAAAACCCAGTCGCCAAAGAAAAAATTCCCCCTGCCTTCCTCATTCATTTACAATTTTTTTTTATGAATTAATTACAATTAATAACAAGCATAGTTTAGAAAAGTACACAATTTAGAAAGGTAATATAAACAATTTATTCTAATGAAACGTATCAAAGTTATTTATCTCCTAATTTAAAAAAAGGCTGAATTAACTTGCATGTTCCGTAAATACTGATTGTCAAATGCTTCAAATGTCCGGATTGTTGAGTGCTGCAAAATTTATATCTCATTAGGGAGCAATTGATGAAATAGTGAAGCAGGAAAACAATTTTTTGCCTACTTTCCAGTAGAAGTCTGCATTTGTTTTGCATTATTGATTTTAGTGCCACAGAGGTTAGGTTAACACTATTTCTTACTGTTTTATTGAAGTCTCCCGCAAATTCTAATCACATGACTTTCTAGCTGGCTAGAGCGGAAATGAATGGCGTTTTCTGTGCTTGAGACGGTAAATGCTAAAAACTTGGCTCTTCCATTAAATGTACGAGAGAAGAGGAAGATCGCTGCTTGCCAAGCACGAGTAGGGGTGGGAACGAGAAAAATGCCATTCGTGCTAATTTCTTAATTGAATTTTTGTACCAAAAGAAAGAAAGAAAGAAAGAAAGAAACATTAGTTTAAATTACTTGATCACCAGACAAAAAAATTTAGTCGCCATTGGCGAACTGGCGACCGTATTTGTCAAGCCCTGATCATGTTTATTTATTTTACACCAAAATTATTTAGCTCAGCAGAACAGTATTTTTAAATTGAAGAAAATCAAGATTTGTGAAACAAGCAACAATGGTGGCCGTATCAGGTGCACATTTTACTGATATGGGCACTTGGTAGACTTTTGAAATTCAGTTTCTTTGGACTAGTAAAAATATTCGCATGTGGACTGCAATATTTTTTTATTAAACCCCATTAACCTAAGAACGTTAAAAAAAAAATAAAACGATTTGGAAGTTATCAAAATGACGGCAGGAAAAATTCTTGAACTTTAGCATGGTTATATAAGGGGCATACATCTTAGTATATGTTTTTGACTTTTGTCAGCAGGTTTCAGTTAAAAATGGAGATATTTCCCTGAAAGGGGGCGCCGTGATATTTTAGCATTTTTCTTTATTTTATCATCAGGAAATAGACGAAGCTATAAATAGAATTGAACCTCATTTGACTATGGTCGTCATGTTTCAGTTGAAATTGGGGATAATCCCCCAGAAGGTGTTGTTGCGATAGCGATTGATGTGCGATATATATTTTGTATCATCGAAAAAATATGAATTTAGTGATAGAACTAAACCAAAATTTATATGTAAGTTTCTGACTATGGTCCTAGTTGAAAATATGGATATTCTCCCATAAAGGGGTGCTGTGAAAGTGTATTTTGTGCTCGTACAGCAAATGATGCTTCGCATTTAGGTAAACCCGAACATTCGCAAGGAACTCACATACAACAAAAATACGAAAAATATTCATTTTATGGAAAAATATAATCTAGTTTAACTCGTATTTACACCATTTAATAACATGCAGGAGAAATTTAAGATGAAAATCAAAGTGGGTCTAGTTGTGTTTAGCCCTGGATTCTCCTGCAATGACGCACAATTTGGCATCTTGTTTCTTTCTAAAATGCATAACTAAACAAATACGCTTTTTGAAGTAATATCTTGTATGGAATAGAAGAAAGTTTTGAGATTGGCACATCCGACTTCTTTATATAAATCTTCAACTGTATTTTTTGAAAAGTCTTTTATCATTTTTACCCATGATCCATATATTCAATTGTGTTTCTGAAAGATTATTTTCATCTTTTTTTACTTGATCTAAAGTTGTCAAAAAATAAAAGACAACACCAGATAACCCCATACGGTACTGTCATCTTAAATATCACAAAAGTGGTCAATTTTCCTTCCTATTTTTAGTTGTACTATCGGAACTTTATGCGTATTTGCAGAAAATATTATGTAAAATGCAAATTATAGAGGATAAAGCAAATATCTTGAAACTATCTTAAAAGGCATAAAGTACAAAAACTTTCCATAAATACCCATTACCATAGAAAAAAAATCGATTTAGCATGACATATAAAATCGTTACTTAGTGAGTATAAAGAAAAGGATAGTTGTTTAAAAACAACCAGGTAATAAAGAAAGTGTAAGGGTTTCAGGGAACATAAGAAAATATTCGAAGGAAAGGTCGGAAATTAAACAGTACATGACTATAAAATGAAAAAAAAAATAGAAAAACACAAAATATATAAATTAATTGCAAAAGAGTAAAAAATAAATTAAACTAAAAATACAATTTTACATTTTAGTAACCTTGTCTTTCAGTTTTTCAGTATTAAATAATAAATAATAAATAATATATGTAATAAAAATAAATATTAAGTACTAATGAATAAAATAAAATTAATTAGAATACGCCATTTTTTTTAATTCTGTGTATGTAAACGCAGAAAATCCAAGTTAATATATTGCATAAAACGAAGGAAATAATTTTTCTTTGTATGTCACTTTGACATTTAGAACTACAGCATTAAAAAAAACGTTTTATGGATGTCAAATACATGACGTTTTGACAAGGACGAAGATTGAAGAAAAAATTCAGACATGGGGAAATATTTTTTTATTTGTATTTATGTGCTGATTGACTTGCGAACACTGACTAATATATGTATATTCATTTAATTGTTGCTATATAGCGTTATTTTAAAAAGATTTTCTACAAAGGAATGAATTCATTTTGACATATCATGCAAGTCAAATCTTACATTTCTAGATAAAGTTATTTTTTTCCAATATAGTGGTAAATTGATAACAAAATTTAATACGTGAATGGAATGTAAAAACCATACACATTTCCCTACAGACGTGTTTTCCTCTAAAAACAGGTAGATTAAATACTGAGTATCAAAATATAATGAACAAAAAATAAAAATTATATGTCATTCACAGATCATTAAACACTTTCCGACACATTCAGTAACATAATTAAGCAGTTTGACAAGATGATATTCGATGTTTCTGTAAACATTATAGAATACGCGTAACACATTTGAAAACCCAATTTTAGCAATTATCATCTATAGTCGGAGAAATATCCGAATTATTTTGTGCATATATGTGATCTACATATTTTAAATATATACTTCACACTATTTCAAAATTTATCTCAGGTAGGAAACGCGTAACAAAGTGGATAATTTTTCTTCAGCAATTTCCGTCAATAACCGTAAATTTACTTGAATTCTTAATTGCAGGCATGTATATGATTTATCGAATTAATACACACCAAGTAATGTTCAAAAAATTAATTAAATTTTAAAACGCATACTACAATTGAAAACAGGTTTTTCAGCAATTATTGCACATAGACTGTAGTTTAATTCCGACTATATTTTGATACAACCTACCTTTATCAATAATTATATAAATATTAATTTCACTTTCAACATCAAATTGAAATGTGTCTGTTTGCTGACAAATTTCAGTAGCGCACTACCGCATTTTTTGTTTGATGTGATCATTAATTTGCTTATTTAGCACTTTCCAACAAAGTTGAAAAGTGTTTATGACTTTGGTTTGTCTGTCTGTCATCTGTCGGTGTTTTAATTATCGGAAATAAACACGTTGTACCATGTAATCATAATTTTTACTAAGGGATATTAGCTGTTGAAAATGAAGTGTATAATTCGTTTGCGGGTTCACTAAAAATATACAGTTGCATTATGCTTTATGGGTAAAAATCCTTTGCGGTGTATTTTAATTATGTGAAACTATATCAAAACATAATTCAATTGTTATGCATTTCTGAGGTGAACATGCTTTTTGTAAACACGCTTTTTGTAGAATATGGCGTGATAATGATATACACTCTAAAAAGGACATTTTCAAAACTGGGCAAAAAATACTCAAATATGAGTATGTCGCATAGTCAAAAGGGCTCCGAATCAAAATTACTCAAGTTTGAAACATGTATATGCTCATTTCTGGAAACATGCACACGCTCGAGAATAAAACAGCATGTGCTCATATTTGAGTATGACCTCGTTTCAAAAATGTGTATGCACTGACTTATATGTGCTCATTTTTCAGTATTTCCATGTTTCAAAAATGAGTTTGAACTGATTATAATAATTATTTGTGTGTGCATGTTTCAAAAAGTGTATGAACTTACCTCTATGCGCTCAGTTTTGAGTATGTCCATGTTAAGTATTTCTGGTATTTCAGAAATGAACGCATTGGGTCGTCATATTTGAAGCAAAAAGTTGCATAACAAAGTGAAAACATCGATGTATTCAGATTTCAAGTGACATTTTTCTCAGTGTACCATTCGTGAACAGGGTCGCACTAATGAAGCCTGTTACATAATGGCGTACGGAGAAGGGCTGATTGCAGAGCATTTTATTCCTGTTACCCAATTTTAAACGTAATGAAACAAATTGGTATGTATTACTGAAGTTCACTACAAGATGTTTGCTTTACACTGTTAAAAACAAATCCGTTAATTCACGGTAAAACTACTGGCAGCAAAGTTGCCGGACTTTATCCGTTCCGTTAGTAGATTTTCTGTTTTGAGAGATAAAAGAAAGAAAATCTTCGTTGGAAGACTCGGTAACTTTCCGTTATGAATACATTCGGTTTTAAAAAATTACATATCTGTTTGTGTTGTCATCTATTGACTATTACGGGAATATTCAATATTTGATATACTTGAAGAATATTTTTTGGCCGACCTGAGGTTCAAACTAGGGACGTTAGTACCTTGGGCCAGGTGTTTTACCATACGACCAGCGGCTTCTTGCTACATTAAGAGTTTCAAACGGTGATACGGGATTTCTTCACATCGCGGCTTGGGTCTTAAATAATTTGGGGTTTAGAAACCTAGTAATTTTGAAGTTAATTGCGGGGATATTTCGTAATGAGATGATGTTTGAAAACATTAGTATTAATAGAGGATAAAAACATGAATTATGCATATTCTTAATTTGATGAATATTCAAATGTTGATGAATATGCAATTCCTATAACTATTCCAAATGGAAAGATATTTCATATATTCTTGTTTATCTTATAAAAATCCATTTACGCTAAAATAATTATTTTTTAAAAGTTACGGAATTCCATTTTTTATACTGAACCTGGGTTCTATATATTATATACAGAAAATCTTTCTCCACGCTTTAACAGGTGAAATTGTGAAAATTCTAGCTTTTCAAGTTATGTAAACGTATTTTGAACCAGATATTTTAATTAATAATTTGAGTTTTGTTCCTCTGATTTACTTAAATTATTTTAATAATAAAATTTCTGGTTCAAAATATGTTTATTTAACTTAAACATTTCTAAAGTTTTGAAGTTTTTTTTTTTTTTTTTTTTTTTTTTTTTTTTTTTTTTTGTATTGATGTAAATAAAAGAAAATATTCCATATTCGGTATATCATGCAGTGAATTGTCTTTTATACATTTATTCTTTATATACCGCTATCTGATGAACGTCGATTTTCTCTAGCGCAAAAGTTTTCTTTTATTTAATAATGTTACTATGTTTCTATATTAAGTCGGGCAAATAACAATGTTACGATTCTTTTATATGGACAGTTTGCTCGACAGATTTTGAATTATCTTTATTTTTTGCATCGCTGTGCAGAATGTCTCTTGCACTTTGTTGCATTCTAATTTAAAAGCAGTTATTGTGACTTTTCTTTTCGTTCAAGTAAATAGCGATGGAGTGGACACAATAAAATATTTTGTTAGGAAAGTTCAGAATCTATATTATGCTTAATGGTGCAGCGTCAAACAAGAAACAGTACATCATAGTTTTGTCAATAGGAACTATTTTAAATTGACTACTCAAACAATATATATATAATTTGCATGTTCCAAGAATACCTTGTCCATACTAATAAATTCCGTTACATTACAATTTTATCCAATACAGTATAAAGGAAAAACACTTTCCAATACTATTATTTTCCGTGAAAATACATTAATCGCCATTTCTGGTCAAATGCTATAACTTGTTATGATTTAAATGTTCTTGTTTAACTTTATTGCTTTTGATATCATTTTCTATATTTCCCTCAGTGACATATAAAAGACGCTTTATTCTGTTTAATATCATACAAATACATTGTACAAAATACATCTTTCAGTGACTATTTGAATAAAAAAATATTCGCGTGACTATTTAGTTTCGCGTGATATATGTAAATTTATTTTGATAGTTTATGATTTTTCTATTATAAGCTAGAGACCGCTAGATGTCTGACAAGGAGAGGACCAAGTTTGGTAATCACAGATTTTGATTATATTTACATATGTTGTAGGGTAGTAGCCCCTTAGTTACAAAATTACCGCGTTGGTCATAGCTCAGTTTTTATGGCGTCTGCTCGTTGATTGCCGTGCCGGGTTCGCGCCAGGAACGAGCTACGTTTGTTTTTCTATTTTTTTTTTTATAAATATACTTGTAATTATTATTTAATAATCCTAATTAAAAATTATAATATTGAGAATTAATTATAATTTTGACCTATTAATTTATTTATTTACTTATTTAACTAAATCGTTGTTAAAACATCATTAAACAGTTATTGTTTTAATCACTTTTAAAATGTATTTCATGTATGCTTTACCGATGCAATGTTATTGAACAATTGTATCAATTCGTGATTTTAAAGAAACATGATTTATATATTGCCTTAACAAGGGAAGTCAATGCGATGATAATACTACTCTGTTTTCAAAGTAAGAAGCATAATTACATAAAAAATTAGCATAATAATTAAAATACAACATATTTTTTGCATATTAAAGATTTTTAAATTTGTAATACGTATGCTTGCGCTTTGAATTAATTTATATTTAACAAAATTAGGTATGGTTTTGTAACAATTTTGGAATTTTTACTAGTCAATAATGGGTCTATTTAAAAAAAAAAAATGTCTTTAAATGATGAGAAATGTTTAATAATGTCTTAAAATGAAATAAATTTAATTTAAATTTAAATATGTTAACAGTATATTTAATGTACGATATTACAAGTTTTAATTGAAATAATTAAATTATAATTCCAAGTATATTTAGAAAACAAAAATGAGACAAACAAACGTAGCGCGTTCCTGTCTCGAACCTAAGTCCGCGGATCAAAGAGTAGACGCCTTAACAACTGAGCTACGACCAACGAAGTAATTTTCTTATAAAGTAAGTATTTAAGTTGTGTTGTAATATTACACCCCCTATTTCTCGAGAACGAAGGAGCGTTGTATGAAATCCGTCGAACCTGAGACTAATGGGCTTCTGTCCTACAACATGCATAAAAACAATCAAAATCTGTGATTACCAATCGTTGCTCTCGCTTTGTGAGAGATAAACAAATGTAATGACAGGTATGCTAACATGAACGCAATAAATTTTTTTAATTCAAAGAAAATAGGATAAATTATGTTTTGAAATGTACTTAGTTAATTACTATAAATGTTTTGATGCTTAGATTTTCTAGTTTATCTTACAACTTTTTTCGTGAGTTTGGGATACATATATACACAGTACCTTAGAAAAAAAAAACAAAAAAAAAAAAAACAAGCAAGTTCATATAATAAAATCTGACCAAATCTCTAATTTAAAGATGGTATATATATATATATATATATATATATATTGATAGCTAAGAATTTTGAATAATAGAATGACCGAATCTCTAATTTAAAGATGACATGTAATAATATTTTATATAATTATAAAAGTAAAACAAAATATGTTCAGAAAACACCATACTAAATAAAACCTACCATGAAACCTTAATATAATAATAATAACATATTTTATTAATATATATTATGCCAACAAAATTGAAATAAATAGCATTTAATCATACATTGGAATAAAAATGGAATGAAGAAATTAAATGATGATGGAAATTTGAAAAATAAAATGACAAACGAATATTCCTTATAACGTGTTGGAAGTGAATTGACCTCACATTTCAAATAACATGTTGAAATAAGCATTCGAATCATGGAACATTGAAGATGCATGATTACTACAGTTAAAGTTAAGAATAATACATACAGTTAAGACATTAATTAAACAAAACTTATTAAACAGTAATTATTACTAACTAAAACTAAGTAAAATGCAAGATAAGGAAAGATAGAAGGATAAGAAAGATAAGAAATATAAAAAGGAAGATAAATAACAAAGATAAGAAATCTAAATTTAAGACATTTAATTTATAGGAAACAATTACATAATTTAAAATTTATTTAGAATGAAAATAGTATTATAAGTGTAGTGCTATTATAAGTAATTCAATATTAAAAAAAAGTACAATTTAATAAAATATGTTTCTAAATAAAATATGTTTTTTTTTATTCCATTCTTCTACATTTTATTACATTTATTGTATTCATCGCAGTAAACATTGATGCACCTATATGATAAAAGATTTGTTTAATTCTAAACAACATGTTGATTTTTCTGTACTATTATCGAAGAACATAATTCAAATTTGTTGAGTTCAAACGCAATACATAACAATTGTGTGGGCTCATCCTGAATCAAAATATTGTAATTTCATTACTGAAAAAAATTTAAGGATAAGAGTGTTGAACATACAGGTAAATCTGATATAACATTTACAAACTATAAGAGGTAATAGAGCACAATACAGATAATAATTTTCCCAAAGAAAATCAGGGTCCAGAGTTCTTCACTTGAATCTAAATCCAGATTTAAGTCATAACGTTAACAATATAGAAACTACTTTAACGATATTTACAACAATATTAAAATGTCGTGTGAAAAATTTTTTTGGAATTGCGAAAAATGCTAGAAGTGTGAACTATTTCGGTTGGTGCGCCATATGTAATGCGAACGGCATTCCAAAAAGTGGCTTGTCTTATTTAGCGTTTATTGGATGCGATGTTGGCCATTTAACCCCATCTCGTGATATTGCCCCATTTAATGTGGTGGAAGTGGCAAACACCCGCATCCAATCCGCTCTAATTTATACGATCCAATTTTTGGAATCAAATTGATATTGCGGAGCGTGCACAGGCTGAATTACTGTGTAATTTAATCCCTTTTCGTGATATCATCACATTTAGCACGTATCAAGTTACTTCTGTTGTAAATATATTCTTCTCTATGACATTTTAACGTTTGTAAATTTTATGTTAAAATACCATCTATATTCAACAGCCTTATTTTTCAAATTTAATCATTAGTAAATTTATAATGTTGTGATTTAGAATATGATCATCCACAAATTTTATGTAGTGTGGTTGAATACCACAAATTTGAATGTTCTACATAATATTACTTCTAAAGCTGGTTTCCAATACAAAATTGTTTGTTGTATTGAATTCTACCACATCTTAAAATTTTCAAATGTTATGCTGAAATATTCTGTAGATAATATATCTTCATATTAAATGTCTTTGACAGGAACAGAGAGGCATCATTCTCCGTGCTGCTGGTACCAAAGACTACAGTTTTTTTAAAGGTTTTTAATTGAATGGAAAATACAATGCAATTTCTCGGTATAATTTTTAATATTTATGTGTTTACGAAAAAATAAATATAAGATACATGCATGAAATACTTTTCCGTTCAGGTTATTTTATTTGCATAGACTTAGGTATTATCATTTAACTTGTCATTATAGTCTGGATTTATTACACGCACTTCAACTTCTGATCAATATGTCTTGAACTCTAAATTTGTGGAAATATTAAGAAAATAATAAAATTAATAATATTTTTAGAAAATAATATTCAGGGAGAATAATGAAATGCTCTTTTTAAAGTTAAATTGTTAAAATGTATACAATAATTTAATATTAACATAAGCATGCTAACCAAAAAAGGGGACAGAAAGGTAAGATATATTTTTAGATCTTAATAATTAAAAGTGTTTAAATTTTAATTGTGCGATTATTTTGTTCACTAGTACCTCTTCCCCATAAATTACTTTCTCAAGACTTAATACTTCAGTACTGATAAATTATCGACCAATTACTATTTCTCATTTAAATACAGGGTGTCCGAAAATGACACTCGTACATTACCAACTGTTCAATTTTTACGTTAACTCAATATAAAATGAAATAAATGACATATTATCAGATAGTGGATACATTTTGCTTAAAGAAACTTTTAATGGGTTGAAATTTCATCAACAGCTAAATACAACTTTTAGACCGCTCAATATAACGCATAAATCTGGATCAAAGCTTATGAAAATTTGGTCTACATTGTGTTTAGCATTGAAAAGGGAGAACAAAATGGTTTGCTATTTGAATGTACAGCTACTATCCCCATTCAACCTGCACTGAATACAACAACGTATACTTGAGTATGTAGTTTCCAATACAAAATCGTGTCACTGACTGAATACGCCGCACTTCAGAATATTGTTTAATATTCCGATAGCGGGCAAAATAAGGTAAAGTTCTTGAAAATATATTCAATTTTTGAAAGTTGAAATTCCATGTTCATATTAGAGTGAGACTACCCCGTATTTTTGACAGAAAAAATGAATTATGTTACTAGTTTACTATTAAAGAATTACCCGTTGTCGTTTGCACTACGACGCGCGATTTAAACTGATAATGTTTTTTCTTATAAAATGTTTTGGCTACGCTTTATCATCTCTAAGCTGTTGCGAAACCTGTGTAATTATACTAATATAATTCAAGTAAAATTCAGTCAATGCATCTAGCAGTTAGTCAGAAAAGGCATTTTCTTGTAATCAACAGTGACATTGTACAATAAGAAAAGCATTACTGCTTTACAATTACATAAGAATATTGACAATACGCGTTTCACATTTATTTGTACTGGAATCTTTTCATAAAAACATGTTCTTATTAATCTTTAGAAATTTTATACATAATGTAACAAAAAAAATATACAGAATATAATATGAATATTTTTCAATGTACTATATTGGACTTGACATTCTAAAATAAATATTTATTTCTTATTTGATTCTTCAAATGTATCCTATAATACCTACACGCTATTTAATATCAATTTTCTTCATTTGATTATAAAGGACGTTTGAAATAATAAAATACTCCTTATATAATTTAAGAATATATAGAAAACGAATCTGTCATATTTACCAGTCAATGTAAGCTGCACATTTTAAATAATCAAATTTTACAGAAAGTGGCGTTATATAACCTTAAACATTCCGCTACGTATTCTTTTCGCAATGCGAGAAAATATTTTATCCTTGTAAGAGCATTTTCATGTTCTTTTCCCTTATGAGAATGGCAATTCAATTTATCAAAGACTTTTTTTCTATCGCCTTTTTAAAAAAAAATATATTCGTAGTATGTTTTGCTGAGGAAACGTTAATTTTAATGTTTCTTACTTACGATCTGCATTTATTTCATACGATTTTTCTTTTGTTGAAATTTACAATTTTTTAAAACTAAGAATATTTATTTAAAAATATCTAGCATTGCATTTCACAATCTTTAGGGATATTTTCTCTTATCAGTAAAGAGAAATGTATAATTAAAATAGATGAAATATTTGGTAAAATTATTTAAAATGTAGATAGAGATAGCTCTTCTGCAGTTTCTAAAACTCTATCACCAGTTTAAGTAAAAAAAAAAAAAAGACATTAAAATTAATCTCATGAGAATGTGAAAGAGGGAACCAAGTAATGTACTTTACGGTCAGAGGGAAAATGGCAGAGTACATGTAACCAACGGAGGGCTAAGTAACCTTTGTATGTATGACTTAGCGTTGCCAAACCCTTCTAAAACGAGGCAAAAGAGGCATGAACGCAAAAAAGAGTGTTTGGGCGGCAAAGAGTGAGTTAAAGAAACGATATCCAAATTTGTGAATATCTAACAGTACTTGATATGATAAGTCGTTCAATAAACTATTTGAAATTTTCCAGATGTGAATACAATTGCGGACATAATTCCTTAGTCGAGCGTACAAAATATTTAATAACTTATATAAGAAAATAACAATTACTGTTGATTTCTTGATGTTTTATTTTTCCCTGAAATTAACTATTTCAACATAACGCTTTGTCACAAAATTTTCGAAATTTTGTTTGCTCGTTCCTCAATTTTCATCCCAAAAACCTAATCAAAACTTGGCTGGTTTTAATGTATATGTTTATCGTTCTTTAAAAATCCCAATAATATGTCTAATTTAGAATTAAACTATATCAAATATGCTGTTATTGATCGGGGTGTTTCAGATAGAATGATTGATTCAATTTACAAAATGCTTATTAAACGTACGCATTCTAGCGCCAAGTCATTTCTTAATAGAAATTTAGCCACACTACTATGTTTTCCGAAAATTAGCCAGAAAATTTCTCTAATTCTTGTGAAACTCGATTTCAAAATAATCTAAACTCCTTTTAACAAAATAAAATTTACAAATCTTAAACATCCAATAGCGTAGTTTTCTGACTGGGGGAATCTATAAAATTTCCTCTGAATGTGTTCTAATATATATAGGCAAAAGTAAACGACATCTAAAAGCTCGCTTAATGGAAAAAAAATTGAGTTAAAAATGCTAATATTAAACTTTCTGCAGTTCTAACTAATCTTGGTTTAAGAACCACATTTTATACTTTTTCGAAGGAACCATATATTTCAAAAATGTTACTCGACTTTCGGTTGGAGATCTTTTCACAACTACTGGGGGGGGGGGGGGATTTCCAGCATCATAGGAAACACATGTATTGTTACAATATGTTCTCAATATGACTGCCTCCGTTTTCAAAACACAACTGCAGGCGATCGTTCATGTTCCTCAGAATGTTGGCCACTCAGATTGGCGTTATGACATGGCACTCAGTAGAAATTCACTCACGCAAATGATTTTTATCCCTGATTTTCTCACTGTAAACTTTTGATTTAAGCTAACCCCATACAGCAAACTCTATACATCTTTAAAGATTGATTCGTTTGGTTAAGCTAGGAACTTAATTTGAAATTTGTCTTGGGCTATTATTCGAAAATACTGGTAACTGCTTTCTAGAAATACACCTTGAAGCAATGAATGCTGATTTCTACGATAATTCAGTAAAAATGGAACTAAATGGAGAAGTTCGGAACATTATTGGCTGAGATTTAAAATATCGGCATTATCTATATAAAACAGCAATTAAACGCTACAGGTGAAGCTAAAAATATTAAAATTGTTAAATGTAATTTGACCTTTACCCTTCTTCATCCCGCAAATATAACAAATAATCTGTTTTCTGTATTAATCTTAAAAGTTTTCTGTATAAATACTTTCGTATATTAGTCTCTATCATAATAATATATGTCCTGTTTGAAAAAAAACCTTAAACCCAGCTATTTATCATGAAGAAAAACGGGACTTGAAAATGTCTACAGGTGGCGTTTGTATAGTTTGCCGTTAGTAAATGGCACTACATTAGCTTGGATGTACGCCGGTAACTGCAATCCATGTTTGCACTTATCTATGCATCGTTACTCTGATTTATTTAATGTCTTCTGAGAAGATTCTATACAACAAACCAACCGAAGAAACAAAAATCGTATTTTTGATGAGAGTTCTTTGTGCATTTTAATTAAAATTTCAGAAAGTAATTAAAAGTTTAAAATTCGGAGGTTCAGGTACACCAGGAGAGGGTTTGAACTACCTAAATCTAAATGTTCAGGCTTCTAAGTGGGCTAGATTTTGTTAGCCATCACAGACAAACACACACACACAGAGCAAAACTTTCTTTTATTAATATAGATTTATATAAAAATTACCAATAAATATGAAAAAAATGAAAATATGTTACAGATATGAAATGACGAGATAGATGGTGGGTATTTGTTAAGCATCTTCCAATTTGGGCAATGTTACTACAGGACGGATGCCTACAGATAGGACGTTTGATAGAAAATTGTTATGAATTATTGTTCGGTTACAAGTAAAACCCTAAAAATTTGCACTTTCATTCCGCCCAGACTGCGCTAATATAGAATCCGCGAACACGGCCAAACTTTTCCTTTTGAGTGTATGTGGTCAGTATGCTAACAATGGGCTGAGTAGGTCTTCTTAAAATGATGATAAATGTTCTTTAACTGACAATTAAACTTCACATATTTTTTGTTATTATACAAACATATATACCAGATGAGAATTTTTTATATATTTTTTTGTGTGTGAAATTAAACGGAAACTATGATTTAAATAATACAGCTAAATCTAAAACACTCGTATCCTTTCATCCGTAAAAGAATTTATTTCAATAAAGTATATTCTGCATAAAATGCGTGATTGTCTTATTTTCATTTATCAATAAACAGGATTTTGGCTGTATGTTTCTTTAGAAACTTTCAAGAAAAGCTCTTAGACATTATTGAAACAACAATATGGAAAATAAAAGAACTAATTATTTTTATGTCATATTTGATGGAATTTTATTTAGTGAGAGAAAACTGAAATATTTATATATTCTTCTAAGTTTTGGTAATATTTTTCCTTGCACGTACTCTTTCAAGATAACACACTTAATAATCGTAAAGATAATATTCAAGAAATGTGTATTTCCTAAGATAAAGTTGTGTTATTTTTTTGTAATTTTAAATTGTGTCATTCCTTAACATGTCAGATTCTATTTCACTACTTCCCAGAGTACATCAATCTTAATGGGTATCAGGTTTGAAAGAGTTCATTTATGCAGACCAATAGTCCATAGGTAAAACGTCAGGTGGCTTCCATGAAAAAATCGAAACGGTATATAGGCAATACTTGTAAGAATTCTCAGTTTTTCAAGGGATGCAGTGGTAATTTATGACGTATGACCGATGGTTTTGTCTTGGTGCAGTTTTACTCTTTGCACCTACTTATGATACATAAATGGAATTTCTTCTGTAAATATTAAATATAAAACATTTTTCTGATAGTATTTTGAGTAGATTTTAATATTTGTTTCTACTCTCCTTATTTTTAATTTCCGTTTGTAAGAGAAACTTACGACAATCATAAAGCTTTTATTCAATTTGTTTTTTGCATTCTTGAAACCAGGTTTGGACATCATTTCCCCCACGTTTTTGTGAATAAATGTACATGCGCAAATATTTATAAAAAACCATATTTAATCAAAAGCAAGAAGGGTTTTATTTATCTCCTGTCAAATGATTTTCATACAGGGTTCTCAAAAATGTCTTGATTTAGGGCACATGCCTCGGCAAAACACGGGGAACATTATGAGTTTTTGCTTTTCTAAGATGTAAATTTCGCTTTATTATATTGTTTATTGTTACTAGAGATGTATTTAAAGACTTTGTAATTAACTTCTGAGTCAGAGGATATCCTTTTGTGGCCGGCGTAAAACTGTGGAATCCAATCTAGTCCTCTCCGATTACAGAACATAGGTGAAAATCATTTTTTCAAACTCTAATAGATTGTTTATGAATTCGATAAAAAACTGTTGCCGGAAATTTCCCTCGAAAATATTTTTTATATTTATATCCTTTTTCTGAAGTCATTCATTAAGTTGTAAAAATTTTATGTTGTTCTAAAATTTCTTATTGTAATGCTCTTATGTTAGCATCCCTCTAAGCGTTTTGCCCGTATTTTTCCGTTTTCCAAAAACAACTTAATTTGATTGTAGGCAAAAATATTTTTAACAGAGTTGTATTTTAAGATATATGTATGATAAAGAGGCGTGAAATGTATTTTAGAAACAAATTGTGAAAGAAAATTTCAATTAATATTAGTTTTATGAGCATTTTTATGCAAATGCAGGAAAGCCCTCAGACGCTCAGAGGGTTAAGAATCTTACGAACATAAATTCCGAAGTTCTTGAACCGATAAGATGAATGTGATGCTGTGTGAATATTTAACTTCTGTAGACTACATTTTAGAAACATTTAGGTAATAAAATTCTTATTTTCAATCAATATTACCTGCTAGTAACAGATATTTTTGCCATTTATTAAAAAAAAATACAATTTTTAGAAAATTATTTTGCAAGTCGAAAACTAATTTTTATCTTATCACGTAGAGTTTCAAAATAAGAAAGAACACGCGATTTCAAATTTGTGAAAACAATAGTAGACATATAGTCATGAAAACAATGTTTAATGCTTTATGGCAAAGCAAACCAGTCACGTTATCCATTTTTCAGTTAAGTTTATTAACTTCAGGGTACTTTACCCGTCAGTTATCCTATTGTAATGCAAATATGCACTTCGAAGTGTTTCTTTCTATATGAATTCTCTACAAACTGTAGTGTAATGAACTTTCTTCGTTTTCTCTATGATGAGATATCGTGCATTTAGGTGTTCTCTTTAATTATTCATTTAACAAGACTGTGAAACTATGTTATTAAAGTAATTTCTCGCTTCAGTTAAAAAAAAAAAAAATTTTTCGTAGATGCGGTATTGGTGAAGAATGAATTAGAAATCTAGAACGAATATATTCGGCTTCATTTGAAATGGAAAGTTTTCGGCCAGTGAAGATAATATTAATTTATTAATTTAATATACTTCATTATGAAGAGATAAAATGAATATACAGATTTTTCTAATTTTTTGAGCTATCATTAGTATCATAGCTGCCAAACATTCAAATGTTTGGGTACCACTATTTCCAAGTAGATATAACAGGTTTATTTATTGACACAAATATTCGTTTAAATAAGACGAATAGTACTATTCGCAAATAATGGTAATCAAAAATCGGAAGGATTGGGTCCCTTATAAAATAGTCATAAAATCAGAACACAACACATTAAAGAACCTATTTATTTCCATATTAATACACTTATGAAGAGCTATGAAAAAACAGGAATCCATACCTACAATATAAAATCAATTTTCTGAAACATACATTGCCCGTACGTACGTACGAGCTATGGGAGAACGTTCTATAATTAAGTGAACCAGCTTATATAATACTAGCTTTTAAAAATATAAATACTAGCGTTTATCTCATTTTCTGACATTATGTTGGATCCTTATTAAAATGTAGAAACAATTCAAGAGCATTCTTAATAATGATATTTGTGTCATGGAGTAACATTTTGAAAGAGCTTTAAATTTCAGAAGAATATATAGCAGATAATATAAATGCTCGATATGAGAATCTCACATAATCTATGATATACTCTTATAATCTGTATTTAATCAACTATGTATATAAAATGCAAATTCGTATTTTATTCCGAACGCTCAAATCTCACGTTCGGCTAAAAGCGTTTTTATGGAACTTACATTTTCAGTTAGGTAATTTTGAGAACACGTTTTAGTGTTTAAGACGTCAGTCTACGTTGCTCAGTTAAAGAGCTATGGGAGAAAATTCAATAATTAAGTTCACCCCATCCTGAATGCGAATTTTATTCCGAACGCTTATAACTCACATTCTGCTAAACGGATTTTTATGGAGCTTACATTGTCATTTAGATAATTTTGGGGGGATTATTTTAGTGCATAATATGTATTTATGTATAATGTTCAATGTTCTATATTTTTTAGTTAATATAGAGCTATGGGAGGACGTTCTATAAGTAAGTGAACCAGATTATATAACACTAGCTTTTAAAAAAATTCTACTGAACGCATTTTGCTGAGAGTTAAACTATTAGTTAGAAAAATTATTCTAAAAAGATTAAACATTATTTGTAAAATTTTCATTTTGAATTTCAAAAGGTGATGCGGGAAAATCGCTTATACCATTGTTAATGTTTTTTTTTTATATAATATATATGTTTAAAATAATAAAAATATATATATATATATTTGAATAAAATATATTTTTTTTTTATAAAAGCACTCATTCCAACAACTTCACTGCCTTGCTGTAGTATTATTAGGGTATGTTCATAACTATTCTAAAGTGATGTCTTTAGTATTTCAATAGTAAGTTTCATATACTGTTCTTAACATAAAAAGTGGCATTTCTCAATTTAGTGCAACTGTTTCTTCAAAACCGAATAATAAAAGAAAAAATTATACTGGTCAATAGCAAACAAAATTTTAAAATATTTAAAAGAGCTAAAATACTTTTTGTTTTATGTTTTAAAATTGCGGATATTATACAAATACGCTTTCACAGTTGTTAATATACAAGTACGTCTAATATACGTCTTCGTCTCCTGTCCATATATTTCTTTAGTATCCTGAGACGCAATCTCTTCTTAACGGTTCCAGAATTAACAGCTTCAGAATCATCATTCAACACATTTTCGTCTACCAGTAAACATTCTACATTTTTATTTTCACTGACATACTGTGGCATTTCCAACCTTTAATTTATTGATAGATTTTCTTCGATCTTTACTGTTCACTGTTGTTCCTTTGTTCTTTTTAAAATTACGTTACGCGTCTTCCTACGTTAGTAAATTTGTGCTTTACTGAAAGTATTTAGACTTCTTAATTACTTAATTATTTCTGTCTCTCTATAAGCACCCTCTATTAGTAACTTGATCTACCAGTACATATCTTTCTCTTTCATTGTGTCTTTCACCACAGTTTTGATTTATCTTTGCATGTCTTCCACATATATTGTTCTGAACAGCAGATTACTTTTTTTTTCGTTGAGTTCCCTTATTATCTTGTCCTTCCACAGCTTCTTTGAATCTTTCCGATAACACTTCAGATATAGGGACTTGCTTTAATACCATGTTTGGATTTGTAACATCATCCTAAACAGCATCAAGCAATTCTACAAATGAGTATATGGAACCACATCGCAACAGATTCGCGGCACATCTCCTCCTTGAAATACAATTAAACGCATCACAGTTATAATTAATTGTAGCGGACTAAAACCTAAACAATACACGCAAATTTACCTTCAAAAACAGAAATACCTGATTATAAAAACTTGTTTCCAATTACTACCAAATAAAACTTCTGGAATAATTGTAAATTAAAAATTCTAGATACACAAATCATCACATATTATGCAGAGGCACGATGTCTAAAAATGAGAGTTATGTAATGTTATTGCCCTTACCTTCATTGTGTGTGCGCAGAAGAGAAAATAACACAAGACAAAAATTCATTGATCAGACTTTTGTGATAACCCTAATAACAAAAGTCAACAAAGTTAATTAGATATCGCTAGAAAGACGGGAATGTGTGAGAATCCTTTATATTTTTCCTTTACCAATTTTACTTGGTACCTTACTTCGATAGATCACTACTAGATTATTCTGCGGCACTTGTTTCCTATTACTCCGACTTACTCGAATGCATGAAATGTATATAAAAATGCATTTTTTTTTGTTTTTATGTAAATTTATATACAAAATTTTTATAGAAAATTAAATTAAAAATTACTGCAAGATTATTTAAAATTACCACGTAAATAAAATTTTCTGCACACATACATTGTTCAAAATTAAATTTTTTACTGTTACCATTTTGTATATATGATTTTTTTTTCTTAATTTTTTTACTCCGGATAAACTTGCCTAAAATATTTTGTGTAAAATTTTAAGGTCTTTCGAAAAGAAAAAAAAAATTCATATTAAGAAAATTCCTCCTCAATTGTAGTTCAGAAAGTAACTCTTTATCAATTTTAACACAAACATGATTCACATATTTTTCCAAGTATCTGTGCTTTTTGAAAGCAGATAATATATAGTGTTAGCGTAACAACTAACACGTGGAAAAAAGAATTAAACGGTTTTACATATATTTTATTTTACACGTTGTCCAAGAAATTAGTTTTATGCTTGCGTGAGATAATGTTGAAAGCCACACGCAATCCCTGCAAAGGAGTATATATTCATGTAAGAGAATGTGATTTAACTGCAAAATGCTAAAAGGCATAAATGTTTGAAATAATAAATTATCAAAGTGAATTTTAATATACAAAACATTATGGCTTGTTCTTGGGGAAATAAAATGTTATACATCCTGCAGTATATATATTTTTTTTTTCGCATCAGAAATAAAGAAATATTTAATATCACCAATTAAAACATTTTTGCTCAATATTACAGCAGCATAAATTTCATTCATAATTTCTGACATTTATTCTTCTTTATTTATTTAATAGAATGCATTATTTCATTAATATATGAACTAGTAAAATAGTCGCTATTTAAAAGCATTCTATTATGATAATTTATTTGTATATACGTCGTAGGCTAATTGGGAAATCCGGCTCTTTGCAAACAGCCTAAGCTCTTTGCAAAGAGCCGGTCTAATTGGAGAATCATTTCCCTTTTCCAAATCAGCCTGATGTTTTAGAGGCTTATTGCAACGAGCCTAGACAGCGTTAGGCTAATTGGAATATGGTAATTTATTTTTCAATCAGCCTGACATTTTTCAGGCTTATTGCAAAGAGCCTAGATAGCGTTAGGCTAATTGATAAATGACCATGAATATTTAGAAATTGACCAGTTTTTTGTCAAAATATGGTGTCGAAATATAGCCCAACTCGAACCTGAAAATTCCAATCGAAGTCGACCCAAGCCCGACAGAAAAAAATCCATCGGACCGTAACCCGATCCTAAAAGGACAAAATAAATTCCTTCAAGTCGCAACCCGACCCGAACCAGAAAAATCAAGTTTACCCGAAATCCGACACGAACACGACAAATAAAATCCATCGAACCGTAAACCGATCCGAGCCCGACAAAATAAATTCATTCGTGTGACAACCCGATCCAAACCAGAAAATTCAAGTTAACCCGAAACCCGACCAGATCCCAATAAAAAAAATCTATCGAACCGTAACCCGATCCGAAACCGACAAATTAAGTTTTGTAGTTACGCAACCCGTTCCGAAACTGAAATTTTAAGTTAACCCAAAAACCGATTTGCACCTGAAAATTTAATTTAACCCGAAACATAACCCAAACCTGAAAATTAAAGTTAACTCGAAACACAAAGTCGAAAAGCAACCCGACCCGAAACTGAAAGTTGAAGTTAACTCAAAACCCTAACCGGTCAAAAATTTCATCGAACCGTAACCCGATCCGAACCCGACAAAATAGATTCCTTCATGTCACAACCCGATCCAAGCCAGAAAATTCAAGTTAACCCGAAACCCGATCCTAACCCGATAAAAAAATCCATCGAACCGTAACCCGATCCGAACCCGACAAAATAAATTCCTTCAATTTTGGTTTGGATCGGGTTGTGACTAGAGATGAGTTCGGGCTCTCTTTTCGGAGCCCCGGCCCGCGCGAGCCCGATAATTTTTAAATTTGAGCCCGCCCGAGCCCGAAACATTTTGTATCATCAAAGCCCGAGCCCGATAACGAAAAAAATTGCGTAATATTTAAAAATTCTTTTAAAAGTAATATCTCATTTTTTTAAAACTTTGTACGTGAAAACAAATGTTTATCCCGTGCACATAATTAATTTTATGGAAATTTACATTCAATCTTATCAAAATAGAAGTTTGGTATCAAATATAAATATGCTTCCTTAAAAGGATGTAAATATTTTTCTCTACCAACAAGCAAATCTCATGGCTAAATTAACGAAATGCGTTTTATGAATAAATGCATACAATTTGCAGAAATTACTATTTCTATGCTGAAGAATCGAACAACGTTTTCTATTTCTTATAAAAGGTGTATATCGTAACTTATAATTGATTCCTTAATTAACCCTTTCGTGGTCATGAACGCGTATACACGGTCAATGTTTTTCACTTCTAAATGGTCGTGACCGCTTATAGGCGGTCAGTATTTTTTATTTCTAAATGGTCATGGGCGCGTATGAACGGTTCCGATTTTCTACTTCAAAGTGGTCATGACCGTCTATATGCGTTCTTGTCACCCCCCCCCCCCTTTGTTTCACACTGGGCGGTAAAGAAGGCGTTTATCGGCACACTTCCCCTTCCCACATACACAATGGGTATATAGGTAGACCCACAGAATAGGATATATAGGATAAGGGTTCTATTGTCTGTGGGTAGACCATTTGTCAACTGGATTATTTATATTGTATTTTAGTTGAATGCCTTACAGATTTGGTTAGAAAATGCCTTAGAGAATTTCGTTTTCTGTACAGGCTAAGAATGACATTGTATTTCAAAACAGATCCTAAAATGAAACAAAGCAACTTCATAGAATATCATTGTTTACTTATTATTTTATTTGAAAACTGTTGTCCATACGATTCTAAATTATTACATTAATTGTTATTATTTTAAAACTTTTCTCATGTTAATTTTTTTTTACTTACACCACTTTTGCTATGTAATAGTAACAAAAATCTAATAATACTCAAATTTTAATAATAATCCCAAATTAATATTACACTTCAAAAATTATTTGCTAATTTACTATTGTTGCTATACCAATTATAGCATAACTTTAAAAATAGAACAGTGAAACCTGTCTATAACAATACTGAAAGGACCAGAAAAAGTATCAATATAGAAAGGTTACATTTATAGGCAAGTTCAAGAATGTTAATTAATTCAGAGTACATAGTAGAATAATTATTATATATTGATGGAATATTAGTTTAACTTTCTTAGAATTATATATGTAGATGGAAAATTATTTTAACTTTCTAGAATTATCTAATTATATAATGAAATTTAATTTATTTCTTATAAATAATCAGAATTTTGCATTATTAAATAAATATATAAAGAGTGTACAGTATAAATAAATCTGATAAAAATAATATTTTTATTACTTTTATCAGATTTGTAAAATTACATGAACAAGTGATTGAAAAAGAATAGGAATTTATAATTTTGACTTTTAAAAAGAGAAAGAAATTGCAGGTATTATTTATTCGAATATAAAACCAAACAAAAATACTTCGTATAAAAAATGTGTACTTGGATATTTAAATGTAGATGATAAGAATGGAAATATTACTTTTACTTATTCACAGACATTATTTAACATTCACTTTTGATTTGATATTTTTAAATATAATAGCAGCATTTTTGTAATGGAAAAAGAAATAAAGTTTTTGATCAATTAATTCAAAGGCATGTTTAGGTGTCATCATCATTTTCCTTTATTAGTATTTTCACTGAACACCAATAAAATTGATTGATTAAAGTTTAATACTCCTCAATATTTGTAGGAGCCTTAAATATATCTTTCAGAATTGATTTGATGTAAGAAAATTATGCACAATTTTTTCATTTTTAGAAACATTCAGTTGATCACTATGTTCAAAATTACCATTATAATTGTTGGAATCAAATTAAAGACTGCAAGCAGTTGTAGATGGTTTTATTAGTCCAATTGCTCACAATATTTTAACATTTCAGCAAAAGTTCCAGGCCCGTAGCTAGGAAGGCGGGGGAAGGGACCTGGATTTTTTTTTTTTTTGTCCGTCCGAGAAAAACTCATGAAAAGATTTTAAATTTTCCGAATTTTTCTTTATTTCCTTTTTTTTTAACTTCTTTTTTTCAGACAAGACCGAAATCATAGACACCCATCCCAAAAACCCTCGTAAAAACTTTTTTTTCTCAATCCAAAAGATATGGAGATTGCGATTTGCGTAAGGCATTTTTGGTTTTGTTGCTCTCTAGAAATCCACTTTACCGTCTCCCCAATGACTCAAATTAAAGGCTTTAGAAAATAATAGAGTTTAAACATTATCCTGTAAACTATTTGACTCAAACTGATTAGCTGTTGCTTGTGAAAATCGTTTTCTTTGTACAACTGTCACTGTCACAGATGAAATTTATTGTAATCTGGCGCGGTTGTTTCACTAGTTCATGGTTTGACAGACAGGCTCCCCAAAACAAACAAATATGTTTTACAACTATGTATTTTTGTCATTGTTAACTTGGCAAGGTTGCTATAATCCTGGGCTTTTAGGGGATTTTCAACAAATGTGGAAAATATTTTTTGACGTCTTTTTTTTACACCGTTTTAAATGATAAAAGTTTGTGAAATCAGTATCACATAGAATTGCAATATCTGGAAGGGTTTTTTCAGAGTAAAGATGATTTCTAATTACATTGTAATTGTTATCTATGACCATTTGAATGCTATATTTATATTAATTAACTGATATACGTTTAATTTACAAATGAGAATTTTATAAAAATTCATTATCCTTTTTTCTATAAGTATAAAAGTTGCTTTTATTTTCTGGTGCCTTCCCGCTTTTTTCATTTTTATTTTTAAGAAATACATCTTTTTTATTCTAATTTTTATTTTTTTCTCCTCTTCTTCCCATATGCGATCTAAATATCCAAATCAGTTACACGGTTTCCGTATGGAAAATGAGAAATAATTATAAGCTAGAGAAACGGAAAAAAATTGGAAATTTAATAAAAATCTTAAAAGAGGATTAAATTATTTTCATTGGAAGGCTAGTATACTTTATTAGGAAAACTAATGAACTAGATATAGTCATGAATTTTAATTGTTTCAATTTTAGCTAATGTTTCCTTAATTTATTAATTTGAATATACGTACAAAAATTTACAAACAATATTCATTCAATTAAAGTTGTTTGTAGAAAAAAAACATTTTTACCCGCTTAACTACGCGAAACTTTAGAATAGATTCACGGCCTTGTTTTTACATATACAAACATTAAATTTGCAGGCATTATTATTGAAATGATTTAGAATCGAACATTCTTCATTTTTTGATAAGTGGATTGACTTTCGTGCATTTAAGAATAAAAATGTCTTTGTGGTTGTGTTAGAAAATAGAGAGTTTCGCCTTGAGATTATTGTTAATAGTCACTTACTTCCATAAGTTTCAGTTTAAAATAATAACTGTTGCTGTGTGATTCCCAAATAAATATGATTTTATTTATTTTTCTTTTCTTTTCTTTTCTTTTCTTTTCTTTTCTTTTCTTTTCTTTCTTTTTTGGAGTTTTAAAAAGACAAAATGTTTTCTGATTTTGAACATAGAACTTTCATTTTAATAATTTATACAGAATATTCTTTTTTAGTTAATCCAATTTTATATTTTGACGATGGGTTTTATTTATTTTATATTATGTCATGATATAGCTTTTTTTTAATTAAATTTATTTATTATTTATTAAATTATTTCTCTAAAATATTTGTCTGTATTTTTTTAAAACTTGGCTAAAATCTTTTTTTTAATACTTGAATGCAATATTAATATAAACGAACATAAAATATGTAAATTAAAATTATTTATTTAAAAAAAACACACACAACTTATTTTGGTCATTTAAAATATTTCATTAACCTATGAAATATTTTCGTGTTTTAAAACAAGGTTTGAAATTTTACTTATAATAATTTAACAAGAAATAATAATATCGTGCCATTCTTAGACTGTGAAACACTTTCCAGCATTATGAAAATATTGTCGCGAAATTTTCATATTTTTTTACTCTGACAAAAAATCTATAAATAAAGTTTAATGTAACTCTTTTTTTTCTTTCGTTCTGTAGATAATATTGAGCAGTCATTACACACTGATCACCGCTCGTATGACAAAATTCACAAAAACGCGTATTATAATAAACATGATGCAAAAAATGTTTAGACACAAAGCTTAGTCTTCAACAAAGCAAGCCATTTTCCTAGAGGAAACTTATGAAGAATTAAATGCAAGGTGTCGATTAAGTCTGCAAAATCGAAAATAATTCATTCACTCATTCAATGTTGAACAATCTTATTTAAATCTTTGTTTCGTGAAAAATCTTGTGACTTCATCACGCATAATCTAGACCAAAATTCAGCTAAAGAAGTTCGTAAAATTTTAATTTCTCTTTTACACATAAGTGTTTGACACGAAATTTCACACACAATGTCACCAAGCTGTCAGCAAAGTTGCCAATATTTCTGCTAAGATCGACATCTATACTGGTCTATATATTCTACCCAGTATTCAGAAATGACTGTAAAATGACATCACAAAAACAGCGTACATACACGTAAAATATATTTTGACTGTTTATCGAGTTATAAGCATTTCGTGTCACGTGACGACACAATTTTTCCCCTTTCTTGCTCTGCTGCCTCGGATTTCGGATAAAAACGCTGACTTTGGGAGTATGTTCTGACAGATCTTCTGCCTTTACCAAAAAAATAGAAAAACGTCTTTCCATTACATAGTTTCTGAATAAGAACACCTGCCAATTTCATGAGTTTTTGAACAAATATGAATTAAATAATATTTCATAAAGTAGCATGTTTGGATTTAAGAACAGTCTTAAAATCGGCATTTTTAACCAGGAAAAACAGACTGTCTGTGAATCGACCGAAACGCATCATCGCACAAAGACTTAAATATGTTTTCCTCCACCTTCCGCTGCTAACAGGGATGCATAAGCTTAATAAAAAAGAAGGTATTCCACCCTCCCTAACTGGTTTGGAATTATAGACACATATGTATATATTATATTGATATAACGAAGAAAAATTAATTTTAAACACTGATTTTACTGTACAAATTCCCCCAAAAAATTTAACTTAAAATTTAATTTAAAATTTAATTTTTTTTTTAAATTCAAAAATTAATCAATTTAAAGTTTTAACTTAAGAATTGAAATTTGAAAATTTTACTACAGTTAAATGAAAGAAGGAGTATATTCCTTACATTTCAAAGCTAATCCCGTTGCCCCCGAAACAAAAATCTAGCGACGCCACTGTATACAAAATACTGGAATTTAAAAATAAATTTCCGAAATACTTAAAAAAATAAATTTGACTGTTCGTTTTTATTTGCTATACATATAAAAATGTATATTCTGTCTCTGATAATCGTTAAATAATTTAATTACTTATTAGTAATTTAAATATTAGTGGGATCTGTTTTTGATTTAATACTAATACATTTGAATGCTAAGTAAATTCCATACTAAATAATAAAATAATTCTTAACAATAAAACAATGTAAAATTTGAAAATTCTTTTAGTAAGATATTTTCATATTCTTTTTATACACGTAATTATTTGTAATTTATTGCAATATGTATGATTTGAATTTCATATACCTTCAGAGAAATTCTATATCCGAATTATACCGTTATCCGAATTTTCTTATAGACCCTTCAAGCAAAACTTGTGTAGAAATGAAAAATTTCTTACTACTCCAGAGCAAATAACTAAAAAAAAAAGCCCTTCCGGTCTGTACCGGGAGGAAAGGTAGTTACACCGTTAATGTTTTAAAAAATTTAACTCATTTTACTCAAATACCTGAAGCTAAATTGCTTGGAACCCGATTATAGAAGATTCAATCCCGGTTTTCGTTAAAACTGAATTTGAATGCGCGTTTCAGCGCATGTATATATGTCAGATATATACATCACACACATATGACACATGCACATATGTCAGGCATATATATGTCAGATATATATATATTGAACGGAGGGTATTTTGGGGGTCTGGGGGTCATGATCGGTGAAAATATTTTGTTTGGAATTGCTTTCCTCCGAACGGCTGCAATAGGTAGCTTTTTGTATTGAAAGCTACCTGAAGAGGCTTATTATCCCGAAGCTACTAAATAAGTAAATAAATTGCTCAAGAAATAAAAAAGAGAAAAGAAAAGAAAAAAATGGAAGTAAATAATATAACAAATATAAAGGAGGCCTCCTTTACAGATGACGCTTTGGACGACCATCATCTGTAAAGGAGGCCTCCTTAAAAGGAGATATTGCTGAAAATCCGCGGTATACAGTTCAGAAGTTATCACACAGACTAAATATTCCAAAAAAGTACAGTGTATGATTATTTGATAGCTTCTTAATATTACGTGTAGTTTTATAACTACAATTATACTATTACCCAATGGCCGACTTAATAATAAGGTATTCAATCCATAGACTGGGCGTGTAGTTGGACGTAACTAGAAAGTCCCTCAATGCTGCTCCACTGTTCAGAACTGTTCTTAACTAATTTTCTTTTATTGCAAATGCTTTCATCATTTTCCAAAATGAACTTGATCATCATTTTTCTTGACGAGTTGTCTCTGGCGCCAAATGATTTTTTTTCGTTAAATGATAAATTTTATAATTTGTTTCGAAGCAATTGAAGCAACTATTTTTTTTATTATTAAAAAAACTTTTCTGGAATTTTGCATATTTGTAAATTTGCTCTATAAATGACAACATTTGGAGTTTTTGTGACCAGATATGGTACAATTTCCCAGTTGATTGTATTTAGTGTTTTTATCTTGGATTTTATAGACTGCAGTTGAAGCATCAATAATGGATCGTCGTCAGATATATTTTTTAAATTCTTAATTATAATTGTTATTTACCGTAAAAGTGCTTTTAATTGTTGTATATTTCAAATTCTAAATATATTAATACTTTGCAAAAAGCCTTTTTAGACGTCTGGAATAATAATTGCAGTGTTATGTTAAATAAAAGTTTCATTTTCTGTGATTGAATGTTTGTCATGTTTAAGAATTTGAATAGTTTTTTTTCTTAAGTGTAAAAGCGTAAAAGATATTGCAAAAGTATTTCTTGATTTATTATTATTTTTTTAATTTATTATTATTTTTCAACACATTTAAATTTGATGCTACACGTTAAAATGCTTGTAGGCTTCTATAACCTGCAGAATTAAATGATAAAAATTTTAAATGCACGTGAATTAAAATAAAATTGATGATGATGTCACGGTTTTTAAATATAAGGCATAGCATTTGCTTTCTAAATAAAATAAATAATCTCAATTAGCACATGTTTTGCTGTATTTGTCGTTTATTTTCATTGCATACATTTGAAATGGAAATAAAATATGTAGTGTCTAAATTGACATTCTGAATTACATTTCAGGAATTTATTCATATTAAAACTGGCTGCAAACAAATTTTGAAATCGATCTAGATATGCAGAGAAAGAACGTATCAAGCAAACACAAAACATTAATTATGTTTGTTGCCTTTTTAACACAAGCTGTCAGATCAATTTTCCCACACATTAATATAAGAAATTTTATACAAATAGTTTTGTGTTTTTGCAATATCATGAATTTTTAAAGCATATTTTTTCGAAAATATTTTTTTATTATTATTATTCATGAATTAAAAGTACTGCGTGTTAAAACTTAATGATATTTCTGTAATTTTCATGGCTGTTTTAAAATAAATTATTTAGTTTATTAACGTATGTTTATTTGTAATGA
Organism: Maratus michaelseni; assembly: GCA_963931845.1. Lineage (NCBI taxonomy): Eukaryota > Metazoa > Arthropoda > Arachnida > Araneae > Salticidae > Maratus > Maratus michaelseni. The sequence goes on along the minus strand of OZ007593.1, from coordinate 197,742,052 downwards.
ATGTTATACAGTTATTGAAGGCATCTTAAATTTAGTATGATGAAAAGCTATATAAATTGTTAAACAACGAAAAAAAATTAATAGCTAAATACAATAAGTTTAGAACATTGACCAGTTGGATCGGATTGGCCAGTGCTTACAATGTTACAAAAAACCGCTCTGCGCTTTCAAGCTCATTAAAGCTCTTGGCGATAGGAGGAGGCAGACGACTGCATCTACTATTAGTGCGATGAATGCATTATATTATGGTTGCCAATGAACGCTGAATGTGCTCAAAAATTGAAGAAAAGTCGGAATTTCATTATTCAACTTGAAGAAGAATTATTCGGATATGAAGAAACTGTCGCTTCGCAAACGGGGGTATCGAATGTTTTTCATACAGATAATGCATATGAACCGAACCGCCAAAAACAATGACATGTTTGTCCCTCTGAAAATGATAGAAAAACGCGATATCTGTGTTCAATGAGCATAAAAATGTTTGCAGAAAACGTTCCGTTCTTATTTGTAATTCGTGTGTAAAATAAATCTTATGTAAAGAAAGTAAGTACATTGTATTTTTATATATTGTAACTCTTATTTTAACACTTTTATACAGTCTATAATGTATATTAATAATAAATATGTTCATTGTAAATCAAAGGATATTTAGCATATTTTGAAATCCAATACATTTTACATATGTGTCCAATAGACCCGAGGGGTATTTTTATTTTATTTTATTTTATTTTATTTTATTTTATTTTATTTTATTTTTTGTATTCCGAGTTATAAGCATGAAAATCCCTTTATTATGTATGTAGGAATATCACGCTTTTTAGTAACTTCTCTTCATGCTTGTAAAGATAGAATTTCTTAATCGATTTGTCCCCCACTTCCTGATATGCGAGAGTTTAAAATCTTAAACAATAGTGTGCTCCCGGTAAGAATATATTATTTGAATTTCTCCAGAATCTAATTACCAAATAATATAGTAACTATAATTAAATGTTAAATAGATATTGAAAAAACAAATATGTTTTTTTATATATATAAATAATAATTTTCCACTATGAATGTCTTTAAATCTATTATCTTTTGACTCAACCATAAGCAGATACAATAACGCAAAGCAACATTCACAGTAAGTTCATTAAACATACAAAACTGAAGAAATTGGAAGTGTTACCCAAACTGACAATTGATTCTTCAACTTTACCAATTTTTCTTTTTATTATATTGCTTAGTGCCTTTGAGTTATATAATCATGATAATGATGAACGTTGAAAGATTCTAAACAAAAAAAATGTAGAAATATTAATATAAATAAAATATGTAAAAACGTTTGCATACTTAAACGCAGAAAATAACTTTTTATGAAAAATTCGGAAATCAAAACAGAAATCCTTCAGCTATATTTTAAGTAAATATATATGTATTTATTTATAAAAAGGAAATTAAACCACTTGTTGGTTTACAATTTTTCATTTATTTTTCTTTTTAATAGTTTTAGCAATATTAACCAGTTACAAGAATTTTCAGTTTACATTTGTTTGAAAGGCAATATTGTCTTTTATCATGTAGGGTTTTATAATTCCTTCAATGACGGGAATTGTTCCAAAAACATGCGTGGATAAACAAAATATTGAATTTTAATCAGACATGGAAAAAAAATAGAAACAACATTATGTTTTCACACGCAAAACCTGAAAATTCATGAAATTGAAAAACAAATTATTCGCGAAAACATAATTATGCTTTAATAAAATCGTGATAATTCAAAAACATAAAACTATTTGTTTTAAATCTCTACATCAGAAATTTAAAACAACAAGTTTTAACTGTTTATAAGGTTTAGGAAAATTGATCTGACAGTTTGTATTCATAAAAGCAATAAACATACTTAATGTGTTTTTTTGCTTGATATTTACTTTCTCTGTATATCTAGAATGATTTATAAAATTTGTTTTTAGCCAATTTTGTTATGAATAAATTCCAGAAATGTAATTTAAAATGTCAATTCAGACTCTAAATATTTTATTTCCATTCCAAATATATTATTTCAAAATAAACGACAAATACGACCAAACATGTGGTATTTCAGATTATTTATTTTATTAAAAAAGTCAGATGTTATGTTATATGTTAAGGACGAAAAATCATGTAAAAATCAAGTCATAGTTAATGAATCCCTTTCCAACACTAATATAATATTGTTAAAAATTTTTACTTTTCCGATCAGTGAAATGATAAATAAACAATTTCAAACACATATAACGCAGTAATTACTTTCAGCAATTGTTGTGCATATCCGGTACTGAGTGCAAATTCTATTGTACATCCTATATCAGGGTGGTGCAAAATTTTAATTAGATTAACTATTGAAAACTAACGATTAAAAGTTTTATCATGACTAAAGATTGACTATTGAACTTTATCGTCAATCTGTAAATCGTTAATCTGTCAATCTTGAAAATTAAATAAGTTCAAAAATGCATTCCACAGTGGAAACGAATTTCCGACAGTTATCGATTATAGTCAGTCATATATCCCAATTCTTTTGTGCGACTTAGTACACCAAATACTACGCACTTTATTACAGATAGAAAAAAAAGTTGTAGTGCACCTCAGTGATTCATTTGGAGCTCATTAGGTTTGAAGTATCATAACACCATTAAAATTTACCGCATTTTTTTCACGATACATCATAATGTAACGGATATTTTTTGTGTATCCCTGTAAACGAACTATATATGCAACTTATCCTGTACTCCTAAGAAATCACACTGCAGTCCCACTCAGTAATGGATACAAATATCATTATGTTTGACATACTGTAACAGCAATAAAATTCACTAGAAACGATCCCCACCCCCCTTGCCAGTAATGTAACTGAATTCATTTGTTTATCCGAGTATATAAAATACATGCACTCAATACACTTCATTACCAATATCATTATATTGAAATATTGTAACAGCAATGAAATTCACTGGAAACGATCCCCCCCCCCCCCTTGCCAGTAATGTAAATGTATCACTTGACTGTCCCTATAAATGAACTACATGCACGCAATACACTTAATTTTCGAAACCGAACATACTAAAATAAACCTCAGAAACATATAAAATTCGCATGAAAATCCGAGTATATTTACGAGAATTAGGAGCACGGACAGACATACAGAAAAACCGAATTCATGAACCCTTTTCGGCTATGTTGGAAAATGTTCAAAAGCAGTTATTCCATAAAAAAGGTGTGAAATAAACAGTAAATAATAGTGCTCCCTATTAAACGTTTATACGAGAATACGTATAATACTTATTATACGGGATGCAGATTTTGAATACGTATGATACGACCAAAACGGTTATACGTATTATACGAAACAGCATATACGGTACATCGTATATATGGATCTTACACCAGCGGTTAAACGTATCAACGTTTAAACGGTTTTCGTTCATTGCTTAAAAAATTATGCCTTTCTCCTGCTGGTCTGTGGATCAGAGACTTTGATAAACACCCGCTGTGTCCTGTGCAGTCGGTACTTGAAAAGAAAAATCGGAATATTTTTTTCTCAGTTTAGATTTTGTTTTTTTCACCCTCAAATCTAAACTATTAATTATGAAATGATTTACTATGAAATGATTTACCTTTCGCATCTATGTAACACACTCACATAGCTTATTTTGATTTATGGAGTGGACATTTCGCCCTAAACATTAGTATTGCAGAATATAAACTTACATTGACTTCATATTTTATACTGACAATGATTAATCCAACTCCTGGGAAGTTACATAATCTTACTTTTATTTTAAAGATTCCCCCCACCAGCCTATATCCCTAGTGACGATAATCGGCTGTAGCATATAACTAACTAAACATACTTTTATTTTATTTAAGAATACTTTTTTCTATATTAAAATATTTTGAAAATACGTTTTACTGCAAAAAGAAAAGAGAAGGCAAGTCATTTTAAGCTTGTGTGATTGTGTTCTGAAACATGCAGTGACGATTATTTGTCAGGCTATAAGTAATCGAAATTTATAGGTACTAACACAAAAATAAAATTTGTCAAGATTAACAACAATTCTTAAAGCGTAATATCTTGTAATGCGCGTACACTTTGTATAAAAATACCAGGAGTGTCATGGTTAAAAAAATGAAATTGCGTTATACATTAACACAGAGTAGAAAACATTAGCACCGTGGAAAGAACAACATTTGACTCCCGGGCGCAATTTGAGTATACGCAATATATATATATATATATATATATATATATATATATATATAATCTGAAACGTGCATATTCTCCTAATTTGCTCAAAAAGTCTTTTTACATTCGTTATATATTTACAACTAGCAAAACCACCCGGCTTTGCCCGGGTTAACACAAATTAAAATACAATAATACGACAATAACAATGACGACAATATGATTTGTGCTTACTCAACCACAAATCGATAAAATAGACAATTAGAAAAAAAAGCGTTACTTTAACTCAACCATAGTAAAAATTTTCAGCTTTATAAATGAGAATTCACGTTTTCTTTGCGCATACAGTATAAAAATATACGATTTTCAAGAAAATGAAAAAAAAGTACAAACTGTCGTAACATTTTGTGAAATTCGCTTTCATATGGCATCTATCTATATTATAAAACAAAAACATATCCGTGAATAATGTTGACATCATATTGTCGGTAGCAACGACCTGCCCATTAAATTTGGCTTGTACTGCATATTTGTAACTACTAAATATCGCATAATTTCATTTTTTATACTATCAATTAGAAAAAAATACACTTTCAAATGTAGTTTGAAAGTTTATATCAATTTACTGATTTTTTATGGATTTTAAAGTAATTTTAAAGCATGTATATTTTTAAATCTGTGTCTAATCCAATTACAATAGATAAAATTATTTGATCTTTATAAAGTAAAGACATTTATTTCTAAACATAGCACATTCAATTTTTATGCAGTCGAATAAAATACATGTACTCTGAATGTTATTCGTTTGAAAGCGTATCTCAATTTACTGATGTTTTATGGATTTTAAAGTAATTTCAAAGTAATTTAATATTCTTGAAAATTGTACGGAAAAAGAATGTTAAACATATACTTTGGCGACCAATACATTCTATGCAAATTATGCTACTTTGTGTAATTGCTATAAAATACTAATATTTTGTGAATGAAAACAGGCACATGATTTAAAATATGGCAACACTTTCACCGGGGTAGATTTTCCTCTGAACCGATACGTGCCTAGTTAAAACAAATTCTTTTATTTCATGAATCATGCACAGATATGCATTTATATTTATAGATAATGTGCATGTTAGTCAAACGTTGAGCTAAATTGCTTGAAGTTTTGCCAAGTTTTTCGCAATTTTCAAATAGTTAAAATACATTATATTATGTGTAGGAAATATTACATTTTAAATTACTAATTCCGCAAGAATTGTTACTTTTCGCCTACAGTTAATTGGGAAAAACGACTTTACTTGAGTGAGTGACGTCACATGCACATTTGTATTTAAAACGCGAAAGCGATTAAAGAAATCCAATACTACTGTACTCATAGAAAAATTTTAAACAATATTATTAAATACTAAATTTAACTCCGAAATTATATTTGCAATGTAATTTAAACAGAATTTGCTAAAATTGCGTTTTGAAGTTATGTGATTTTTGAAGCAAAACATTATTTTTCAAAAATATAGTGTTCATTTAAGAATTGAATAATAATTTCGAAGCTGGTGAAATGAAAATGTCGCCACGGTGTCGAACTTATAAAACATATATTAATTTTTAAAATTAAAATTATTGTTTTATATTAAAAAAATGCATTTAAATTTTTTTCACGATAAACCATTTTACAGTTAATCCCATTTGTTTTAACACCCATTTTTGAAGAAAAAATAATGGAAAATACTGCATTGTTTTTTTAAATCCAGTTTTTATTAATGGAGCATCTACTGTCCACCTGCATCCGAGGAATTTAAATATGCCTCCTTGGTTGAGGCTCAAGCTGAAATAAGTTACGCTGTAATGATTTCAAAATGTCAATATTTGACAGACGATTTTTGATTATGTAGAATAAAATGAATCATGAAGTTTGAATGCGCAAAAATATCTTTTTATTTCTTAGAAAATTTACTTTAATATTAACAAACCGGTGGAAACAATTTGCCTTTGTAAAATTAGGAGCTAAGTTATTTATTTTTCACCAAACACATTTAAATATATGTACTATGTAGTTTAAAGCACTTATAGTAATCTTTGTAATATGCGAAAAAAATCACATCTGCCATAATTGACGTCAGTTTCTTATTTCAAATTATAGCGAGTTAATCTGAAATTGATTTATAAAAATATTGTATATACGCAGTTCCTTTGAATGGCAACGGGAAAGAAATTGCATTAGAAATTGAGAAAAAAAAAGATTTCTGTAATGATAAACTATGGGATATATTTGAAAAAAGTGGTAATGATTCGTCTGAGGAAATTTTAAAGTTGACACTGATTTTACTCGTGATCTAAAACACATGTACATGAAGTTTCGTTAAAATCGGACAAAAACTATAGATTTGTATAAGGAACATACATACCAAGAACGGCATTTATATACATAGATAACTGTTTATACGGAAAAATAACAAGATTCTATGTATGAAATATATTATGCATATTACTAAAGTAACGCCACCGATTTCCAACTTCTTCTCCTTTCAGTGACGTAACACTGATGAGATCCATTAGCATTAAAAGTAAATACGATACTTGAAATATACGTATACTTGAATTATACGTTTAACCAATATACGCTTATACGTATCTGGATACGTTTAAACGTATATTTTAAGGTATACATATTTCTTAAATACATATTATACGTATATACGTATATCGGTTAAACGTATAACTGAAATACGTATCGCATCGGGAGCACTAGTAAATAATATCCATTTTTAGCTCACGGGCTATCGAAGCCTGAGAGCTAATGTGCCCGCCCGTTCTGTATGTATGTATGCATGTATGTATGTATGTATGTATGTATGTATGTATGTATGTACATAACGCGATAACTCTTGATAGAAATAATCTTTTTGCTTCAAATTTTGTTTATAGGTTCATTGTGATAAGGCACTTCCCTGATTAGTTTTGGGGGCTCATTGGTAAAGTATATAAGGGGGAAAGGGGGGACTAATCCCCCTTAATTTAGATCAATGGGTTTTTCATGCAGAATTATCCGATTTTCTTCTAATTTTATTTATAGGTTCATTTTGATAAGGCGCTTCCCTGATTAGTTTTGAGGGTTCATTGGTTAAGTATAAAAGGAGAAAGGGGGCTAATCCCTTCCTTAATTTAGATAAATGAGTTTTTCATGCAGAATTATATGATTTTTTTTCAAATTTTGTATATAGGTTCATTGTGATAAGGCGCTTCCCTGATTAGTTTTGGGGGTTCTTTAGTTAAAAATAAAGGGGTACAGGGGGGCTAATCTTCCTTAATGTAGATAAATGGTTTTTTTATGTTGAATTATCCAGTTTTCTTCAACTTTTGTATATAGGTTCATTGTGATAAGGCGCTTTCCTGATGAGTTTTGGGGGTTCATTGGTTAAGCCTAAAGGGAGTAACGGAGGGCTAACACTCCCTTAAATTTAGATAAATTGGTTTTTTCATGCATAATTATCTGATTTCCTTGAAATTGTGTATATAGGTTCATTGTGGTAAATATCTTCCATGATTAGTTTTGGCGGTTCATTGGTTAAGTATAAAGCGGATACGGGGAGCTAATCTCACCTTAATTTAGGTAAATGGGTTTTCATGAAAAATTATCCTATTTGCTCTGAATTTTGTATATTTGCTCATTGTAAAATGGCGCTCCCTGATTAATTTTGGGGATTCATTGGTTAATTATAGGTGGGACGGGGGATCACCCCCTTAATATATTGTCGATTTCTTTATTTTTCGTGGGACTTATTTCCAATTCTTTGAAATAAGAGTATAATATACAATTTGTGTGGATAGCCTGTGAGCTCATTGCCCTCAGTTTAACTGGGCAGTTTTCTTTTTTTTTTAGCTCACAGGCTATCAAAGCCTGAGAGCTAATGTGCCCGCCTGTTCTGTATGTACGTATGTAACGTGATAACTCTTGATAGAAATAACCATTTTGCTTCAAATTTTGTTTATAGGTTCATTGTGATAAAGCGCTTCCATGATTAGTTTTGGAGGTGCATTGGATAAGTATAAAGGGGGTAACGGGGGCTAATCCTCCCCTTAATTAAGATAAATGGGTTTTTCATGGAGAATTATCCGATTTGCTTCAAATTTTGTATATATGTTTTATGTAATAAGGCGCTTCCCTAATTAATTTTGGGGGTTAATTGGTAAATTATAAGGGGAGATATGGGGGAATGATCCCCCTTAATGTATTGCCGATTATTTATTTTTTGAGGGGCTTATTTCAAATTATTTTAATAAGATTTTCTTTTAGTAAGATTTTCTTTTAGTAAGATTTTCTTTTAGTAAGATTTTCTTTAAATAAGATTTCTTTTAATAAATTTTACCTGTTAATTTTACATGTTGTAGTAATGCAAAAGCATTTTCACTTTTAACAGCAAATTTAAATGTCTTGAATAAAAAAAAAAATAATAATAAAGCAGAGTATCATATAAAAAAGCCATAATAGATATTATTATTTATATTTATAATTCTCAAGATCCATAAAATCCAGTTCTTAATTTTTAACACTTATAAATTCAAAACTACATTATATTTAGTGTTTCGTTCATCTCATGAAACCCTATTCGTCTCACTCCTATGTCTGTTAAAGAGTTCGTTCCCAGAAACTGTATAAGTTAGAAACTTGAAATGTTGTGAACATGCAGCTGAATACCTCCTTTAAGACGGGAAATCATATAAAATTCTGAAAAAAAATTACACAATATATTAATTAAAAACCCACTCATTAATGGAAATTATTCAACTAAAGCGTAGAATTTAATCTAATCACAAAGAAAGTTCATCCTGGACCCTTGTCGGATGTTCGTACAGAACATATTGACCATTAATTTATGAATGGTAGTTATCACTATTTCAGTATGGTAAGCAAATTTCTTAAATTCTTATTTGAGTCCCACTCCATCGACTAATATATGTACGGGTAGCTTGAATATCAGAGTTTTTTTCGGACAGAGGTTTGTTTAGAATAACGTACGATCCTTAGCGGTGTTAAATGAAACGAACATATTTTGCAGAGCTTGCACTTTAACCGTATAGAAATACGGTTTGAGATGCTGTGAAATTTTAAATTTTATTTAAACTTCCGCTAAGTTTTTGAAAATTCGGAATTTTTAATTTCGTTTCAGAATTTTATTTTGTTTTGAAAAAAATAAGAAATGTTAAATTTTATTTGAACATCTACTAAATTATTGAGAAATTTCAGCATTTTAAATTTCGTTTAAAAAAATTTTTTTTTAGAAAAAAAAAAAATAAATATCCGATATATTTTTTTTTTTAATTCGGAATTTTGAATTTTATATAAATAACTTTATTTGAATAATTTTGGGTAAAAAAATCTTCCTTTTATATTCATTTTAAAATTAAATTTATTGGTTTCTAGCATCTATGGAAGGATTTAATAATTATAAATTAACAATTTTATTTATTAATTAAATGATAAAGTATTTTGAAAGGAATATTAAACGAAACATTTTGGGCTATCTGCGATCAAACTTACCCATTCGTCTTCTTTTATTGAAGAATGAAGATCTATAAAACTTAATAGTTTTTCTGGTGATAACAAATTCTAATTGAAAATATTTAGACACGAATATTTTTTATGGGTGTTTTTCAATCCCATCTTCTTAAATAAATAATATACTGATTTTTTATTAACGATATTAGTATAAATAGCAAAAACTTTTTTATATGTTAATTATATATTGTATATGTGGGCACTTAAAAAAATAATTTTATGAAAAAAAAAATAGCTATGATTTAAGTACACCGAGTGTCTTAACGTATAATAGTTATGCTTCCGAAGAGAAATTGAATATTAAATTTCACCACTTTCAAACAAAAATTTCTAAGTGGTATTTTTTAACTTTTTAAGAAGAAAATTTAATAAATAATTATGTAAATATTCCGTTAATAATAAATAATTATGTCTTAAGTAACGTCGGCAAAAGTAGTTCAAATGCATGTTGTAATCCGATTTTTTCTTTTTTCCCGAAAATGGCTTTTCATAAATAAATAATATGAAATTTATTTCTCATTAGAGTGCATAATAACATTACGTAAGCATAGTAAAGCGTAAAATTAAAGCAAATTTGAGTTTTATTAGAAAAAATAAGATTTTTACTGTTAGAATATATCTAGAAAAATAATAATTACAGAATTTAGTTGTATTTTTTATCAGTTATAACAATGTAATAAAAATAATCTACACAGTCTGCAAAGTTTGTACTAGTATATTGGTTAAATATGAAACAATTTTGTTAACAAAAATGGATTAAAGGCAGTTAAAATGTCAGAAATAAACACGTTGCGAATACTTTACGATCAAATTTATAGTAATTTAAATGCTTCATTTTTAAATTATATACCATCACTGTTTAATATTCATTATGTATGATCGACATAATGTTTCCATATACAATGTAATGTAATAATCAGAAGACCTCAATAACATATTAAAGTTAAAAATAACGAAGGAGTTCCCCCACTCATAAAGATTTTAAAAGAAGGAATTATAAAAATATAATAAATTATAATATCTTTTAATAATATATTTTTTAAAAGGTGTAAACTAAAAACATAATATACAGTAAAATAACTTTATTCGATTGTTAACATGTTTTGGCTCACTCCGAGCCATTATAGAAAACAAATGAGAATATTCTATAATTGCACGGTCTTAGAAGTAATTATTTGAAATGATATAATGTAACTTCCATGTACTTTTTAAAATTACGCACGTTACTTTTTATTTTTACTTGGTTGTTCATTTCCATATTTGTAACCATGGAGTAACTCGAACCACAATTTCGGTAAGTTAAAAGACGCTGCATCATTACATATTGAATTTTTGGCTGTTACTATCTAGATGGTTTCTGTTATTATGGATGGATAGTATAGACTGGAGGGAGAAATTATTTTACTTTCATTGAAATTCATTTGGATGGTTTCTTCTAGATATAATCTTACTAGGGCTGTGGTTTTTCTATTAACCTATATATTATTTCAGTTGTCAACATCCCTTTTCCTAAGCAAATAAAAAACGCCGAAGGACAAATGAGATGACATATGAAAGGATTTTGAAGTGGACTTTGTCATAGTGCACTCACATTTCATAATATATATATATATATATATTAATTAATAATTGCAAGTAATTAAAAACTAAATTAGCATTGTTTTCATAAATGAAAGGACATATTTTCTTCAAACTAGTGTTGCCACAGAAATAAAATACCGTAACAATGATTATATATAAAAAAGTTTAATAAAGAATAAAGTGGGACGGTTGTTTCTGCAATGGTTTATTTTATATTAATGATTAAAAAGCAAAAATTAAATTCATATGCACAATTTATTTTTCTTTATCCCATTGCACAAAACTAGCATGTATCCATGAGAAATAAATAGTATGTCCACGAATTCAAAAGATGGGAGAGCACATTATAATAAGATTAATATAGTTTATTAAAGAGATGAAGTAATATATATATAATCCCATGCATCATGAGAAATTAACCATTAGAGTTATATTTTCTTCATATCACATATTCTCAGTATTAAACAGAGCCAAGATACATGACTTCTCTGCCTGGTTGCAGAGTCAAGACTGAACTTTTTAACAAAAATCAAGATAAAATTACAATATGCATGATTATAATCAGTTTCAATTCCAATATCATAAAACACATTAAATTAGATCAAAATTATTATAAAAGGCTATAAATCTTCATTTCAGTGACATCAAGTAATTATAAAACTAATAAATCTCAAAATGAATTTATATCAAGAAATCCCAAAGTTATTAAATTACTAATAAATCATCATTAAGATTCCAAAATTAGTATAAAGCTAATAAATCTATATTAAATTACCTTCAAATCATTATATTTCTACTATTATAAACATTAAATTATATCAAAACATTATAAACAGTAAATTAGGTGAAAATCATAAGATAATAAATTATATGAAAGTCATTATAAGGTAATAAATTATGTGAACATCATTACAGAATAATAAATTATCTCTATTAGTTCAAAATGTATTTACATGAGGGTTTTTCCCATCATAATCAAATTATAAACAAATAAATTATAGTATGCATAAAAAAACTGATATTACATCCAAACATCCTCCGCCACCATGAACGGAGTTCATCAAACATTAAAACTTAAATAATTAAATACGAGATATAAACTGAAATAAAACTTATAAATTTTTAAACATTTTACCTTTAAGTTTCATTATTAGTAAAGTACTAAAGTATAAGAATATAATAATTAAAATATACTTCAGCCATAACTATGCTTCATAATTCACTACTGAAAATAGAAAAAGAAAAAGAACATTAATATACATAATTCAAAATTTACAATATTTGACATGTACAAAAAATAATAAAACACATTGTTCTATTTATCATTGTCTATGGGCAGTGGACTAAGTTTTGTGATGGGATGTTTCATTTCCCCATAGGCAGTTTTTAATTTAACCACCCGTACGTGGTTATCATCACCAGGAAACAGTTCGACTATTCTGCCTAATTTCCACCTTAATGGGGGCTGATTTTCTTCTTTTATTAACACTAAGTCATTGATTTTTAGGTCCGGCTTACTTTTCAACCACTTAGTTCGTTGTTGAAGTTGCGAGAGATAGTCACAAGACCACCTTTTCCAAAAACTTTGGAAAATCTTTTGCAGGAGTTTCCACCGTTCTAAAGGGGTTATATAGGTAGAGGACATATCAGGTTCAGGCAAAGAGGTAATTGAAGTTCCTATAATAAAATGCCCTGGTGTTAGAGCAGTCAAGTCCCTAGGATCAGAAGATTCAGCCACAAGGGGTCTTGAATTCAGGCATGACTCAATTTGAGCAATTAAAGTTAGAAATTCTTCATAAGTTAGGATTTGTTCACCAATAGTTCTTTTGAGGTGATTTTTCATTTGTTTTATTCCTGCCTCCCAAAGGCCTCCAAAGTGAGGGGCGGAAGGTGGATTGAATTTCCATATTATCATTTCATCGGTGAAGTATTTCTGTATTCTTTCATCAGATGCAATTTTAGACATCATTTTCTTTATTTCTCGGTCTGCCCCTACAAAATTTGTACCTCTATCTGAAATATTTCTAGAAGTTTTCCACGTCGAGCAATAAATCTTTTTAGAGAAGCAAGAAAAGTTTCAGTTGTAAGATCAGTGACAACTTCAAGATGAATGGCCTTTGTTGCTAAACAAATGTACAAACAAACATAATGCTTAAAAGGTTTCACACCCCGTCCTTTACGAGGTTTGACCAACAAGGGGCCGGCTAAGTCGACGCCTACTTTTGAAAATACTCGATCTTGGGTCACACGTGCTGATGGTAAATTTCCCATCAACTGAGATGACAAATTAGATACGTTTCGGAAACATTTCATGGATTTCCTTATTTCTTTTTTCACAGCTTCCTTAGCATTAATTATCCAAAATTTTTGTCGAATAGTTGATATGGTTAATTGAGTGCCACTGTGCAGATGCTTTTCATGAAAATATTTGATTAGCAAGTTTGTTACATGATGCTTTTTAGGAAGAATAATTTGATGCTTTTGGTATTCAGACAGATTGGCATTTCTTAACCTGCCTCCAACACGAAGAATACCATTGTCGTCAATAAAAGGATGTAAAGGAAGTAGCTTGCTTTTAGAATTTAAGCTTTTTCCTGATTTTAGAACTTTCAGTTCTTCCGCAAATTCATCCCTTTGAATCAATTTCACAATAGTATTTGTTGGCCTTTCAAGTTCTGGAACAGTTAAAAAACCGGTGACTTGTTCAGATGGACATTTTATATTTTTGATGAATCTTAGACACCAAGCCATAATTCGTTTTAATTTAGACCAAGAGGAAAATTTAAACAAAAGTTCAAATTTAAAAATATCTTGGGCTACAGAGCAAACAAGTGTTTTGCGTTGTTCTTGCAAGATCTCTTCATCAGGTAGACTTATTGGAGTTTCAAGAGAAAATATCGGTAAAGATTTTTCTTTTAGCCAGGAGGGGCCATGTGTCCATACATTATTATTTATTAATTCAGATGCAGAGCAACCACGAGAGAGAACATCTGCAGGATTTTCTTTTCCCTTACAAAATTTCCACTGTACAGGAGCAACAAGATTTTGTAATTCACGAACACGATTCGCCACAAAGGGCTTCCATTTATTAGCACTACCCTTTATCCAATGCAAGACAATTTGTGAATCACTCAAACAAAATATATTTTCATTCAAGATTTTTAATGTTCCCTTTAAATAATTAGCTAATCTTGCAGCTGTGAGTGCTCCAAGAAGTTCAAGTCGGGGTAGGGTTATTTTCTTGAGAGGTGACACTCTGGTTTTAGACATAACAAATGAAGTTTCATAGGAGAGAGGATCACGAATATAAACAACTGAACCATATCCCTTTAAACTAGCATCAGAAAATGCAAAAAGTTGAACAGTTTCAGGATTTAATTTTGCAATATTTACAAAATATTTTCTAGAAATTTCAAAATTTGTTAAGTCCTTGATTTCATGATACCATTTCAAGAATTTTTCAGCTAAAGGATCTGGCAATGCAGAATCCCAGTCAGTCCCATGTTCCCAAAGTTCTTGCATTAAGAATTTAATTCTTATCACAAAAGGAGAGATTTGACCAATAGGGTCATAAATTTCAGCCGCAGTTTGTAAAACTAGGCGTTTGGTGATAATCTTATTATCAAGTCCTACCAAAAGGGGTTGTATATCTATTTTCAATGTGTCATTATTTGTTACCCATATAATACCTAATACCTTTGAAAGGTTTTGTTCAAGAGTGTCTTCCTCAAAGTTTATCCCATGTTCCTTCCATAAAAATTTTAAATCTCTAGAATTACTCTTAAATTTTCTAAGTTTCATGTTAGCTTCACTCAATATCTTCTCTGCACCAGTTGATAAAATGAACGCTTCATTTACTGAATCTGCACCATGGAACAGATCATCCACATATAAAGAAGTATCCAGCATATTAACTATTTTTTCAAACAAATCTTTATACCCCTTAATATGATGTTTGATGGTCGCAGCAAGGAAAAATGGTGAGGTTGTTACACCAAAAGTTACAGGGGTCATGCGATAAAGCTTCAAAATGGGATTGTTACTTGTTATATTGTCGAACCATAAGAACCTCAAAAAATTTCTATCTTCATCTTCTATCTGGATTTGCAAGAATGCTTTCTCTATATCTGCTGAGAAGGCAAATTTGTAAAGGCGGAATCGTAAAATAATGTCCAAGAGATTGGGATTTAAATTAGGACCAGAAAATAAACAATCATTTAAAGATTTTGCCCCCTTATCTTTAGATGAAGCATCAAATACAATTCTCACTTTAGTTGTAGATTTATCTTCCCTTATTACTGGTCTGTGAGGCATGTAATAGGTATTTATTTCATTTTCATTAAATTTACATTCTTCGATTATACCCAAACCAGATTGTTCATTTATTATTTTCTCATATTCATTAAGTAACCATTCATTTTTGCACAATTTTGACTTTAATCCCCAAAGTCTATGTTTAGCAATATCAAAATTGGATTCTAATTCATTTTTATTTAACTTCCACAAAAGTTTTGTTTCATATCTTCCGTTAACAAAATTTAAATTTTCAATAAAGAAATCAATAGCATCTAAATCCTTTTGTGAAAATAGTTCACTTTTACTATCACAAATACCCAAAGATTCTAAATTCCAAAACTGCTGCAAATCAAAATTTTCTGCTTCATTAACCGATACAAAATGAGCATTAATTCTTTCAGTATTTTCAGAGTTTATTTTTCCTACTATCGTGTAACCAAAAAGTGTATTGGCTACATATAAATGATCATTAATTTCTTCAACGATTCCTCTCTGAACATTCCAAAAATAATCAGCTCCAAGTAAAATTTGTACTTCTGATTCATTGGGGGAAGGATCTGCTAATCTCCATCTCTTACCTTCGACATATTTTTTTGTTTTCAGGGTCAGAATTAGGAACCTTCAACGTTGTTGCACTAATCAAGTCGGTAGCTAATACCTCAACATTTATGAAACGATGATAATTCATTTTGCTTCGTAATTTAATTTTAAAAACATCATATTCTTCTTTGCGACCTTGATTAATGCCAAAGGCAAAAACAGTTAAATGTTCTTTCCTCAAAACAGGCAAATTTAATTCACGAGCTAGTTCTTTTGTTATGAAGCTTTTTTCACTTGCCGAATCCAACAATAAACGAACTACTTTTGATTTTGAGTTACCTTGAGCTGTTACGCAACATGTTTGCAATAAAACAGCATGCTTAGAATTTTTCAAATTACAATGAGAATTAGAAACGATAGTTTGATTTTCCGAAAGTTCTGGTTTCAAAGTTTTCTTAAAACAAAATAATTTATTATGTTCAGTACTTTTGCAATTTACACATGGTTGTAATTTTATTCGGCATTGCGATGATAAATGCGATTTAAGAAAGCATCGATAGCATCTTCCTTCCTTCTTTAACATTAATCTTTTTTTATCATCAGCTAAATTTTTACACTCAGACGACGAATGATCATTGGTTTTACAAAATACACAGAAAACTTTAATATTAGCATTTAAAGTACTGGCATGATATTTATTTGATATTTTCCTTTCACGATATTCAGGTTTGTTTTTATGTGCGAATGAAGAACTTGAATCATTTTTAGAACTAGTCATAGACAAAGCCTTTTCTCTACATTCTATTTCGCATTTAAGAAATGCAATTAAATCGGTTACATCTGATTCATGACTAGGATCCCTTTTTCTATGATATTCTATTACTAATTCATGGGGTAAAAGCTTTAACAAAATAGGATTTAGCAATTGTCCATAGGAACTGGATGTTACACCTAGATTTCTTAAACTTCTTATATTAATTTCACACATATCATGCAACTTTCGTAAAGCATTTAAGTTTGAACAATTTTTAACTGGCTCCATATTTAACAAATTAGTCATATGTTTATTAATAATAATATCAACTTTACCATAGCGATCTTTTAGTAAATCAATACAAGTATTATAATTTTGTTCTGTCAATGGAAATCCTTCTACCACATTATAGGCCTGATTACATAACAAGGATTTGAGATAGGCAAATTTTTCTACTTTAGTTAATGATTTATTCTGGTGAATCGATGTTTCAAAACAGTTAAAAAATTCTACCCATTGTTCAATATCACCAGAAAATTTAGGAATATTTAATTTAGGCAATTTCATTGTGCACGAATTTATTTCTGTTCCACGGACCGAACTATTCAAACCATTTATACAACTACCAGTTATCATAGATGTAACATTATCTTTATTACATTTAATTAATCTATTTTTTATCTTAAATTTAGCACTTATCAATTGATCATTGTACTTTTCAGTACTAGCAAGATCTTTTTCATATTCTTTAAGATCAGTAAATTGTTCTTCAATTTCATGATTCAAACTTTGAAAGGTAGATTCTTTTGAACTTAATAGTTCTTGAATTTCTAGTAAATCATCTACCTTTGTATTGTCAACATCATCAGCTAATAAGGTTTCCATTTTTGTTATCAATTTTGAGAAACTTGTTCGCTCAACTGAGCGCTTTGACTTAAGCTTCTCAAGATTTTCCATTTTAATACACAATTTTTATTTTTCAAAAGATGAAATATAATATATAAATGAAAGAATCTTTCTTACCTGTTAATTCCAGGTAATATTGATTCAAGTGTTAATTCCAGGTAATGCTGACACAATATCTCTAATAATCCATCCCGGGTTTCTGACACCAAAAATGCACAAAACTAGCATGTATCCATGAGAAATAAATAGTATGTCCACGAATTCAAAAGATGGGAGAGCACATTATAATAAGATTAATATAGTTTATTAAAGAGATGAAGTAATATATATATATAATTCCATGCATCATGAGAAATTAACCATTAGAGTTATATTTTCTTCATATCACATATTCTCAGTATTAAACAGAGCCAAGATACATGACTTCTCTGCCTGGTTGCAGAGTCAAGACTGAACTTTTTAACAAAAATCAAGATAAAATTACAATATGCATGATTATAATCAGTTTCAATTCCAATATCATAAAACACATTAAATTAGATCAAAATTATTATAAAAGGCTATAAATCTTCATTTCAGTGACATCAAGTAATTATAAAACTAATAAATCTCAAAATGAATTTATATCAAGAAATCCCAAAGTTATTAAATTACTAATAAATCATCATTAAGATTCCAAAATTAGTATAAAGCTAATAAATCTATATTAAATTACCTTCAAATCATTATATTTCTACTATTATAAACATTAAATTATATCAAAACATTATAAACAGTAAATTAGGTGAAAATCATAAGATAATAAATTATATGAAAGTCATTATAAGGTAATAAATTATGTGAACATCATTATAGAATAATAAATTATCTCTATTAGTTCAAAATGTATTTACATGAGGGTTTTTCCCATCATAATCAAATTATAAACAAATAAATTATAGTATGCATAAAAAAACTGATATTACATCCAAACACCCATTATTTGTTTTTCTTTTCCGAAACAGATGATTTCACCCTATAATGCAGTTAAAATACGATTTTTTTTTCGTTTACAATTTTCGGTCAGTTTTTACTGTAACTTTGATGGAATAAGTGAGCTGATATTATGACTAACGTTGTTTGCAGATATTTTTAGTCGTTAGTTTTTTTTATAAGTTTAAACGTGCATCTAAAAAGTATTAGACTGCAGTGCGAAATCTTCGCACGGTTTTACTGGTACTTAATATCATATATATGCTCCATTTTTATGTAACTAAATGTTTGTCATGCCAGTATAGTAATTATTTTATCCGTCTTCTTTAATAAATGATATCTCATATACTTCTGAACATTACTCAACATTAATTGGGTCAATTTTATTGCAAATGATATTCTTTAATTTGTGAGCCGTTTTGGCTATGAAAGAGATATTGAAACATGTAAGGCTGTATTTTAATTTTTCAAAAAAGCTTGGATAAATATTGAAGAGTATAAAGTTTGTATTTTTGCATTAGTACTTTAAAAGCTTCATTTTAAAATTATATGTAATCAGTGTTTAATATTCATTATGTATGATCGACCTAACGTTTCCATATACAATATAATGTAATAAGCAGAAGGCCTCAATAACATTAAAGTTAAAAGTAACGAAGAAGAGTTCCCTACGCTTAAAGATTTTTTAAAGAAGCAATTATGAAAATACAGCATTAAAGCAATTATGTTCAAATGTATTTTGATACAATGACGTTATACTCTTATGTAATACCACAGCCAGTTCATGTGATGTTAGTATGGCGATCCAAAAGTTTATAAGTGAAACAGTTGTAATGGTGACCTAAATGTGAATTGTTTATTCGATCGCATTATGATTTTCAGATGGCAGGCAATTCTTCTTTAACTGTAAGGTCAACGTGACTATTTTTATGGATTTGCATATATCGATCGATACAATCCCTAAGTTACAACTTATTTTCCTGGTCACATGACAAGACTAAAGAAATTAAAAATGCATTTTAATCATTGCATGTTTTTATTATTGCCATAATGCTTGATATGAAATTTTTCTGTCATTGATAGCCAAACGTTTAAATTATCCCATGATCATTTAGTTTTTTGCTGTCATCATCATACATCAGGCTGTGCATTTAATACTCTTAAGCAACTTTTCTTTCTTAATATAATACAGTTTATGTAAAATATTTTTTGTCCAAAAAATTTAAGTTACGCCAAAATGTACTTTTTATAGGAATATAAAAAATATTACATATAGTACTTGTAGATAAAAAAAAGAACTAAAGTAAAAAAAAAAAAGTCACACTTCCCCATAACCTCTGCTTTATTGCAACAAGAAAAGAAAAAAACCTTACCTATCCTGCAGATATTCCTTTAATTTTTTTTACATGTTTTGTTTCATCTGATAAAGCCTCTAAAACAATAAAGTAAAATAACGGACACAGAAATACTCAAGCATAAAGATTTTAAAAGATTGACGGGATTAAGGAGATAACAACGACCACTTTACTGTTTTTTTCATCTAACAAAGGTGTTTCTAATAAAAATCTTTTAAAAGCATGTTAAAAATGTATTAAAAATATAAGAAAGAGAAAATGTAATGATAGTATATCTATCTCCATGTTATGCCTTACTTAATAGTTAGAAGATAAGAAAATGCTGTGCAGAGAATTTTATTTTGAAATGCAAATTACAAAGAAAAACCAACTGCAGTAATTAAATACCAGTTTTTTTTCCACAGTTATTTTCTGATTTACTGATCTTGCAATATTTACAATCCTATAAAGGATCTATTAACGTAAAAAAAAAAAGAAATATTTTCAATCGTCAATATAATAAATTTTACACTAAATATTCACTATTCAAAAATACTTATTTATAGAAAAGTATTAAACTTAAGTAGTGTATGTTTGTAAATTATATGTATGAAAAGAGAAAGAATCTAAGAAAGAAGAAAATTCTAACTCCTTTTAAGGTTTCCTTTATCACAAGAAGTAGAAGTACAAGACCCTACTTATCTTACAGATATCGCAGAAATTAATGTTGCTTTCACTCTTGAAGTCATTCGACCGCGATAATACCATCCAATTTATTTACACGTCTAACGGAATATTTGAAAAACGAATCTTTATATAGAGCATAAAAACGTATTGAAAATCTAAGACATTGAGGATGCAATTGGGAGTATATACACTGGTGTGCAAAACTTAAGAAACGAACACAAAATGCTAATTTCTAAACACGTCAGTACTCAAAAGGAAATTCTATAAAGAGCAAGTGTATAAAAGAGGTACTACTCTAACAGCACGGCCAGTCGATGAGAAGTCCCCTTGACGTCACACATGGTTAGAAGTGTGAATCGCTACTGTGAATCGCGTGTGTATACTGGGATATTTCACTGTTTCATTATTACTCTCAAATGATTGTTAGCACTGAAAAGTCACTGTGACTGTCGCTGTGTGATGGGTCACCAGATGACATTACAATGAAGTCACCTTGTGATTCTTAAGTCACAGTCAGTTGAATATTGAACTTTGAAGTCATTGTGAGCATTGCATTGTGATGAGTCACCAAATAATGTCACAATGAAGTCGCATGGTGACTTTCCGGTGATCGTCACTCTATTATGAAGTCATCATCGCATTCCTTTGTTAAAAGTCACCGGATAAATTTCTGTCACTTGGGAACTCCTCACAGAGCAGCTATCATGATGACTTTACAATGGAGTGTCAAAATGGCACTCACATGAGAGTTACAAGATTACTTCATTATAAAGTCACCTGGTGACTCGTCAAAAAGCAGCAGTCATGGTGACTGTTCAGCGGAGTGACCAAATGAGAGTAAAAATGAGACGAATGAAAGATATCACATTTCTGTTCATTGTAGTGACTGTGACAATTGTGACCATTTGTAATGTCAAAAAGACTTCACATCGACTGTCTGTGCTGTTAGGGTAGTACCTATTTTCTACACTTGCTGTTTATAGAATTTCCTTTTGAATACTCAAGTTTTCAGAAATAAGCCTTTTGTGTTTGTTGCTTAATTTTGTATACTAGTGTATATCTGTCTCCGCGTAATACCCTACTAAATATTTTAATGAATTAGAAAATACTGCATAAGGAATTTCAAATTTATTCTTTAAATTTATAATTTTATTTAATTGGAAAAAATAATCAGTTTTATTATAAGCCTGTTAACATTCTGAAAACCAATATTTTACATTACTTTAAAAGATAAATTTTAAACAATGTATGCTTTATTCAGGAACATTAATTTATAAATAAATGTAATATTTTCTTTGTATTAAAAAAATATGTAAATCATCTGCGTAATATAAAAGTTGATGAAGAAAAATCCACAATTCACGATAAATTATCCTTTATCGAAACAAGTAAGTTCAACAAATCTTATTTAATGTTCAGATATTTTTTGAAAAAATATCCGGTTTTGTCTCATATGCCCAAAATAATTCCAACCAGTTTATTTTTTCATGGGATTGATGGAATCAAAATCCTTATTTAGCAGGCAAAATATATAATTGGAGAATAAAAAGGGGAAAATGTAATCGATTCTAGATATTTCTCCCAGCCGCCTTTCTTAGTAGTTAAGAGTTTTGGAATGTACGGTAAAAATAATTATTTGTTTTAATGTCATTTAGAAAGAAGAAGGTAAAAAATCACATTAGCGATAATTATTATAATTTATTATCAACTAGGAGGCTCAGCCCCCTACTCGCTAACGCTCGTCAAACCCCCGTGAATTGCAAAGCAATTCACATTGAGACCGCTACGCGATCCCAGCTCGCTTCGCTCGCTCGCCCCTTTTTATTTTTCTAGTAATTCTAGCCGGAATAAGTACTACAATAAATCATTTGAACATATGAAATTGACAATTTTTTAATGTAAAAAAGTAATTGAAATCTCCATTGAAATCACAACTAAAAATGCATTTAGTTGATGCTACTAATGGGCATATAAATCATTTAAATACTATGAAAAAAGGATCTTGGAAACATAATTAGTTTAAAACTTATTTCACCTATAATATCGTACAGCACAACTTAAATTCATTAAAAAAAAAAAAAAAAGAAAAAAAAAGAAAAAAAAAGAGTAGGAAGATAGTTTATCATCAATGATTGTTTAAATTTCGTTCGACATTTTATTATTCTAATTGATTATATAGATTTCGGAAAAAGAGATTATTTTTAATTCAATAAAACAGCAGCAGATGGCAGCAGGGGCATTCTGGAAAGTTTATATTTTATTATCTCCGATTTTTTGGGCGAGTGAAATTCGTAAATAAATTCTAAATAAGAGTTGAGAATTAATTTGAAATTAACAATATTAGTCATAATTAAAATCAGGAATCATCTCAGACGCTTTGGATTACTTTCATATTATTTTATTTTTAATAATTGCTAGCTTGAGTTTCACTGGTCTGACACTGGCCGCCATATTGGAGGCGGAGCTAACACAATCTTGTCTGTTCATTGGTCTGAGCTCTGGAAACAACGATTGTTGCCAACGATAAGGTAGAAATTCAGCCCTATTTCAGCGCCACGTAAGACAAATATATATATAGATAATTTAATCCTTTACATGTAAATGAAGTACAAATTATAATAATTTAAACTAATTGAAAAAAAAAACCCCGCTGACTAAGTATTTATAACTAAGTATTCTATATTGCAAAATAATATAAATCTATATGAAATGTATTGTATGATATATATGTTCTCATTTTAGAACTAATGCATATATTTTTCTACCAGAATTTGTGAAATATGTTTCCGGTACTTGATTTTTAATAAACATTTCCATTTGTTTTTTTTTACTTTTCCTGCCAATTCCTTTAACAAATGTTAAAAGTGGGAAACTCATGGTGAATAGTGAAACATAATTTATTTGGAGTAGCGTAACATCATTTTAATACTCTGAAAACAAATAGATATACTCTGAAGACAAATCTCTATAGATCACAATCTGTAGAAACTCTTTTGTAGTCCATGTAAAGGAATTATAAATGATACTCAATCTATACTGTATAGAAAGCAAGCAGTAGCCCGCTTTAGCGATACATATCAATTTCACTGTGTTTCAATTATCGTAAAATAATTAAAACGTACCGCAAAAGATTTTTTGCTATAGACCAAAATGAAACGGAATTCATTTCTTCCTGTTGATAGTCAGTGATGTGTGCAAATGCTTTCATGTAGTCCTGTAGTATTTATATTTACCAAGTAATATATTAAAAAAGAGTTAAATATAAAAATTCATCTCACAGCTGAAAACTTTAAGTCTGTCTTTAATAACTTTTTTTTTTGTCTGTCTCTGTAAATGAACTATAAATTCTACACACTTAATTTTCAAAACATAATATGCTATTTTAAAATCGGCAATAATATATGCAAATTCCATAGCAATCCGTGTATATTTACGAAAGTTAGTGTAAGTACAGTCGTAAGAGCAAACAGACTTAAGCCATAAACACTGTTTACTATTTTAGAAAGTGTAAAAATATATGTATATAGTTCATTAAGAATATTTACTATAACAGTCGTATGTGAAAATTTAAACAGGTTATTTACTTTAGAATTATCCATACGACTTATATTTGGATATGTGTATATGTTTCATAATATGTACACAAGTTACTATAAATGTATATCTGTATAAAAGTATACACATAATCATATATATCTAACATATTTTTTAAGAATTGTTTTCGGAAAATTTATATCGATTTCTCTTTCTTTATACATAAAAAAAATGTCTTAAAATGTTTTCTACTGCCACATTTGTTTGCTACTAAATCTAGTTAAAACTTTGGAATTTTGCCAGGCTTCCTGTTTCGGATTAAAACAATTGGAATGAAATAATGGAAAACATAAAGCCTTATTACAAGTATAGTGAGAAGGAAATTGGAGATGTTTTATGTAATTATCTACAACATGAAATTGTTTTATGATTCGTTAAACATTTTTATTTTATTAAATTGATAAACTTTAATGATATTTAAATTTAAAATGTTTATTTTTCTTTAAGCACACATTTATAGAATTAGACCAGTAATGATACGTGTTTACTTTCCAGTCGAACACATTTATCGTAAACAAAGTCTAGCGTCAGACAATGCGATATTACACCAATAATGCATATGTGTGAAATCATGTATTCTGCTAACAAAACACGTCAGATACGATATACTTATTAGAGGTTATTTATTTATTTATTTATTTTTAATTAAAAAATAATATAAATATTTCAAATATACAAATTTGGAACTTTCATCCGTTTTAAATTTTATGCGATTCTGCCATAAATAAGATGTGTATCATTGGGCATGATTTGAGATTTTTCCTACAAATTCGAAACGGATAAAAAATGGCGATACAATGTGAAAAACGCTCAAAATAGAAAAAAAAATGTTTAAAAACAAACCTGGTTCGTCAGATCCAAAATTACACTTTTGACTGCACTAAATTTTATTTACCGAGCGTAAAAAAAATTAACATCGATTAAATCAGAAAAAAAAACAACGAGATTTGATCATCAATATAAATATTGTATACACACATAAAACTTTTTCCAATTGTATTTTGAAAAATAATAGAGGCTGCATGATCAACATGGAAACGTATTATGAATTTATTGTATCTGTTAAAACTTGACATTACATAACTTCATGTACCATAAAAAAAAACTATCATTCTAAGTCCGAAATTTTAAAGAATAGTTGTTAGCAATAGCTAAAAGAAATAAAAACTTCTTTTATAACCCGGTTGTGGAATGTTGGTATATTAAATTCTTTTACATCAACAGGTATAACAGAGAATTATTTTAGAAAATATGAATTTTTTTCAGTTTTCAGATTAATAATAATAAAAAAAATCCAAGTTCTTTCCCTTAAAAATTAATAAATACTTTTTTATAAGAAATTTTGTTAGTTTTCTCATATGTAAACATTTAACTGTATTATAATTTCAACTAGCCGAACTCTGCCCGTCTAAAAATAATTAAAGTACATTATTCTAAATTATGCTTTAAAATAATTATGGTTTTTTGCTATACACCAAAATGGAACAGAATTCATTTGTTTCTGTCCACAAATCTGTGATGTGTTTAAATGCTTTCGTGCAGTCCTGTAGAATTTATATTTACCACGTAATATATGAAAAAAAGAGTTAGCATGTATAGCTTTCATACGAAAATAACTATCAAAAATATAAAAAAAGCATGCAAAGAAATTGCGAAATATATAATTAAATTTCATGCATGAGCCCCTGATAAATTCTGGCGTTCCTCAAAATTTCACTACTAAATAAAGGAAAAACATAAAGAGGTGGAATATTACGCTTTAAAAATCCCAATCAATTAAATTTTTTTGAAGTGATTAACCCTCAAATGTTTATGACAGTCATATGACCTGCGCTATATCTACTTATAATAAAATCCAAAGGCAAGAAAGTGCTGGTAACCGTGCCGGGCGCGACCACTCTGGTCTGCGGATCGTCCGTAGCTAAATGCTAAGTTAGGCTTAATGAAAAACCTATCCTAACTTATGAGAGCTAAATGATAATTTATTTTACTTGAAATCATGTCTGTTAAGCATATTTTCGTATAAAACATGTATATCATATCATATTATAATGTTTTAAGTTACTTATAAAAATCCAAATTTAATATAGGATTCTCAGATAAAAATAAACGAACACTGTTGCCGTTCAAATTCACAAATTCAAATGAATCACAAATGAATTCATCCAAATTTCACATACAAATTTCACATCCAATTCTGCTCTAAAAATATTTGTAAAAACATATTAAAACTCTTAAATAAGCTAAATGCCATGTTAAGCATAATGAAAATCATATGCTAACATTATAACAAATAAACGATAATTCTTTCTACCTCAAACCATATCTGTACAGCCTATTTTCATGTAAAACATGTATAGCAACATTTCAGTAAACAATTTTTCTGTAAACAATTTTTACAGAAATAGTGGTGATTGCTTTCGCAAGGAGGCTTTGCAGTGATCGATCCAGTATTACGCTTTGTCATGTTGTGACATATTTATCTACATTCTCCCATTCTTTTAAATTCTATTTTTCAGCATTTTATTCCCTATCTTTAAATGTTACCTCTGTATTCAATCATCTCAGTTTAAAAGCTACCCATTAATTATTTCTATCTTAAATTTGTACTTCCCTTCCTTTCTAATACCTAAATAAACGATCTCTGTTTTTCCTTTTAAATCCACCGTCTGCTTTGCTTTTGGCAGTCAGCCAACGGAGTCCTTCTTAGTTTCTCATCGCATCTCCCGTTTGACGCATGCGCGTTGTCCGAACATCGGTGCGTTTCTCCTTTCCTTCCCTTGGCGGTACTGTTTGGCGAGCGCTCGTAGCGACGGCGCTCTTTTTGGCGCGTTTTCCCTCGCGCGGCGGTCGGTTCGAATCTTCCAGTCGGAAGCGTGACTCGGCACTTCATTCATATTACGTTTTGACTTGCAGTACGTTTGGTGGTTCTTAAGCCACGCTGATCTCGCGACGCGGGACATGGAGCGCATCGACACTTGGAGTTCATCATCTGAAATCTTAGATCAGCTATTCATTTAGTATTATTTTAATTATTCACTTCAAGATGAAAATATGTTAAATATATGTTTAACTGCTGAAGATTCCACATTCAGTGTCATATTTGGTTATGATTTCCTTCGAAAATTCAGAGTTAACATAGGTGATAAATATACAGCTTTTGTCATTGATGGTATCTCTGTACCATTTCTGCATGAGAATTCTCAAGATACAAATGATTATCATTGTGTTAATTCTCTTCCTCAAGAAAATGTTGTGACTTTACCTTCCCCATCAAAATATGATCCACATGAAAATGTTTCATCTTCTCAAAACATAAATGATTCTTTCAATTTTAAAGTAGTTGTTGCAAAATATTCAAAAATTTATCCTGGTGAACAACAATACATTAGAGTAAAGTCAAAATTTCCTCCGTCATGTTCTGATACCTTTGTTTTCTCACCCAGAGGAACTAACAATTCACTAAATTTTCACACCTCCATATATAACATTCCTGTAGTGTCTTCGAATAACTCAAATGAAGTTGAATTTACATTTCACGTTTTAGTCGAAAATTCTTATCTGGAATACTCTAATCTAAGAAAAAATCAGCATATTGGATTTATATCCCCTGTTGAAGATATTCAAACTTACAATTTTGGTAAAAAACAACAAAATCCTGAAGTTCTAAATGTAATTCAGCCCAGTCCAGATATTTTAAAGCAGAGATTATCAGAATTTGACATAAATGACTTTAACCTTCAACATTTATCACCATATGAAAAAGAAAAATTAACAAAAATATTAAAAGAAAATTATGCAGCATTTTCATCATCGTTAAAAACCCTAGGACATACAGATCTTGTAAAGCCAGACTTAAAATTCACATCTAATTGTCCGATAAAATGTCTACCTTTCCCCATTCCCCAGGCCTTACAGGCTGAAGCCAGAAAACAACTTGAGGAACTTATTGGTGCTGGAATAATCGAGAAGAATTTGAAAAAATTGGGCTTGCCCTATGATCTTGGTTAAGAAAAAGGCTCCTGACAGCAAATCAAAGCAATCTTATAGGTTAGCCTTAGACCTTCGCCTTGTTAATACTATCATTGAAGGATCCAGCTATCCTTTACCCCGTATTCAAGACATCATATCAAAATTAACAGAATTTTCATTTTTTACTTCACTTGATATGCCCAGTGCATATCACCAAATTCACTTACCTAGTGAATTTCAAGATCAGTTGAGTTTTGCGACTCCTTGGGCCACATACAAATACCTTAGACTCGTTTTTGGTCTTAAGACAGCAGCACAATACTTCCAGTCAATGGCTGATTCAATTATTGATGAAGTTGCTCTAGGAGGAATATTTGCTTATCAAGATGATTTCATGATTGGGAGCAAAAGTTTTGAGGACACATGCAGCAAACTAGAGAGAATCCTTCAAGTTTTTCAAAAACATAATTTGACCCTTAATCCCAAAAAGTGTTCTTTTCATCAAACAAACGTAAAATATCTTGGTTTCGAAATTGCACAGCATAAAGTTTTCCCTATTGCATCGAACATTTCTAAAATTAATTCTTTTCCTCAACCTAAGTCAAAGCAACATGTCAAACGTTTTCTTGGTGTATGCGGTTATTACAGACACCTTATTCCAACATTTGCAAAAATTTCTGCTCCACTAGTGAAGCTGACGTCGCCTAAGGTTCCTTTTCAATGGAACTCAGTGCATCAACAGGCATTTACTCAACTCTAGTCTATGTTTTTCAAAAAAACGTTCTTAATCCAACCTAATTTCAATGAAAAATTTTATTTGAATACTGATGCCAGTTCGTTTGCAGTTTCTGCCATTTTGATGCAGAAACATGGCGAAGACCTCTTACCCATTTCATACTACAGTAAAACGTTAAAAGAATCTGAATCTAGATATCCAGCGATCCAGTTAGAATTGATCGCCATAGTTAAGGGAGTATGTGCATTTCAATGTTATTTTCGTGGACGTCATTTTTTTATTCTTTCAGATAGCAAACCACTGAAGCACTATTCTAAAATTTCATCACCAGCTAATATTACCTCTAGATGGCTACTTACTCTGGGAGAGTATGACTTCTCTTTTGAACACCTCCCTGGCAAAGAAAATATACTAGCTGATTTCTTCTCTCCACTCCATTTCCTGATACTTCTGATCTCAACAATGGCCCCGAATTGTTAAAATCTGAACAAATACTTCCTATTGATATTGAATCTGTAAATTTAACACATGCCTCTACATCTTGTGATAAATATCCAACACCTGATAATGTTTCAATTCAGCAAATGCTAGAACAACTTAATAACTTACCTGAAGATTCTCGACTCCAAATCTCTGAAAAGCAAATACTTAAAGAACAACTTAAAGACCAGAATCTTTCTAAATTTTATTGTGATGTATTGAATAAGAGAAAAACACAAAATGCTAAATTTTTCTGTATATGTCCAACATCAAAACTTCTCCTTTTTATTCATGATTCAAAATCTGCAAATGATGAGATTTCTCCAAAAATTGCTATGCCCTGATCACCAGCTAATTTGATCGATTGATTTGAGCTTTTACACTTCGTGTAAAAGCTCTTAAAATTGCACATACACCTCATTATGGAATTCAGAAAACATTTAAATTTTTATCAGAAAAGTATTATTGGAAAGGTATTTATGCTGATACTGTGAATTTTGTCCAGTCATGTACCACTTGCATTACTTCTAAGCATCACAGAATTCCGCAAGCTCCTTTCCAAAATAACCCCTTACCACAGCACCCTGGCGAGTTTGTTTCTATGGATTTAGTCGGTCCTTTCAAAAACGGACATCATATCTTAACAATCATAGACAGATTTTCAAGATATCTTCAACTATATCCCATAAGATCTATTTCAAGTGAGAATGTCATAAATGCCTTGTTTAAATATACATCTACCCATGGTCGCCCTGCAATGATCCATTCAGATCTAGGTCGACAATTTACTGCTGAAATTTTTAATGGTTTCTGCACTAAGTTTGGTGTTAGATTAACATATTCATCTCCAGCCCACCCGCAAACTAATTCAATTTCTGAACGTATTAACCAAGCAATCAAAGCCACAATTATTGCTTTAGAAGATGATGGCTATAATTTCTTTAATGCAGTTAAAATCCATCAGATGATGTATAATGGATCTGTTCACTCAACCACGAAATTCTCACCTAACTCCATTCATTTCGGTCGAGAACTTTCAACGTTGTATGATACATACATGCCATTCCAGCCACTTCTCGCTATAGACAATAATCGGTCCTTCTTTCAGTTGATGCAAGACTTGGAAAACATATACCAGAAGGTGTATAGTAATCTTCAACTTGCACAAATGCTACAAAATCAAACCCAACAGCAGTATGCCAAACTTCGTGTACTCAAAGTTGGAGACCTTGTTTATGTAAAGAGTTCTCATTCTTTCAAGCCCAGTTATAATGGTCCTTTCACAGTAATACAAAAGTGTGGTCCTGTTAATGCTGTTCTGCAACGTCCCAATAACCCATCTGCAAAGAAGTTTAAAATGCACATCGACAGAATGTCGATATCTACACCTCGCAAACAACACCTCATTCCAGAGGTCTCTTCATCTTCGACAAGTGATCCAGTTTGTGCTGATGCCCCTTCAACTCCCCCAGTCCTTGATGCTTATCCTGCACAATTGAATGATGCCTCCGACAACTTTCCTGCTCAGAGTTCCAATACGCCTGATGCATCCATTTCACAACAGACTGTTAATGTACCTATAAACTCTACCCATCCACCTGTTGACTCTGTTCCAGCTAATGAACTTTCTCATTCAAACAAGAATTCTAGAAAAAGAAAAAAATGTAACCTGTCTAATAAATGTTCTAATTCTTTTGCAGCTCAATCCCGTTATGATCTACGTTCCAGAGGTCGCTTAGTATGAGAAAAGTGTAGCTACCAATGTACCTTGCTGTCTTCTGGCGGACTCCTGTAAAGTGCATTCTCTTATATTGTGCGATTTTGTGAATGTTATTAGTTTTTTTTAAACATTTTCTTTTCTAAGTACTTCAATATATATTAATTTAGTTTCAGTTTACCAAGTACTCTTAAAATTTAATCATTTTTTACTATAATAGAATACATTTAATTTTGCTGTGTTATGGGTAATGTTTTGGATTTTTCATTCATATTGTGCTTATTGTTGCATTTAACCTTTCATCTAGTTGTGGTTAACACCACATTTCAGTCCTTTCAGACTATAAATGATACCTTTTATATTTTGATAGTTCTCTATCATACTTTTTGAAATTTTAGTTTGAAATTCTTGAGTGTCGAAATTTTTAATAGTATAACATTTGATGCGGATGTTCCCCAGTTCAAAGTTTTTGTATATAGTATTGTCAAAATTGTAATTTTGACCAAAATTTTTTAACATGCACTAAGAAAATTAAGTGTTGTGTTTTATACATTCAGAGAAAGTGTATTTTTGTGTGCGAACAAATTTTATATGTCTGTATGTGAAAAAGTTTTTCTGCAGGATATTATATATATATTTTTTATGTAATCAAAATGCAATGTGATATATACTATGCTCATACATATACGTACATGTGCTATTGTAAATGCTCATAAATTTACTTTTTCAAGACGTATGTTGTTGTACTGTATTTTATAATGTAACAAAATTGTGTGAAATTTTTGGTTTGTATCAAGAATTATATTGCAAAAGGTATTTATTGTATCATCCCCTTATCCCTATTTTTTTGTGGTACCACACCTTTCCCCTTCCCTTGTATACTTTGTTTGCATTTTTGTTTTTGTATTAATTATCGTGTAACTCAATTATGTATGTTTATAAATAATCTAGATGTTTTTTCTTAACATGGTACCCGCCTGTAGGGTATCAAAATGTAAACCCCATGTAGGTCCGTGCTGTTTCCAATGATGTGTTACTTTTCGATGATAGTCCTCGTTCCATTCTGTCACTTATCTGGTTTTTGGGTAAGCAGTTTTGATATATAAGTTTGCATATATATCTATGGTCTTTTAGTTATTTTCCCTATTCCTCCGGGAGTATATGTCATGTTGTGACATATTTATCTACATTCTCCCATTCTTTTAAATTCTATTTTTCAGCATTTTATTCCCTATCTTTAAATGTTACCTCTGTATTCAATCATCTCAGTTTAAAAGCTACCCATTAATTATTTCTATCTTAAATTTGTACTTCCCTTCCTTTCTAATACCTAAATAAACTATCTCTGTTTTTCCTTTTAAATCCACCGTCTGCTTTGCTTTTGGCAGTCAGCCAACGGAGTCCTTCTTAGTTTCTCATCGCATCTCCCGTTTGACGCATGCGCGTTGTCCGAACATCGGTGCGTTTCTCCTTTCCTTCCCTTGGCGGTACTGTTTGGCGAGCGCTCGTAGCGACGGCGCTCTTTTTGGCGCGTTTTCCCTCGCGCGGCGGTCGGTTCGAATCTTCCAGTCGGAAGCGTGACTCGGCACTTCATTCATATTACGTTTTGACTTGCAGTACGTTTGGTGGTTCTTAAGCCACGCTGATCTCGCGACGCGGGACATGGAGCGCATCGACACTTGGAGTTCATCATCTGAAATCTTAGATCAGCTATTCATTTAGTATTATTTTAATTATTCACTTCAAGATGAAAATATGTTAAATATATGTTTAACTGCTGAAGATTCCACATTCAGTGTCATATTTGGTTATGATTTCCTTCGAAAATTCAGAGTTAACATAGGTGATAAATATACAGCTTTTGTCATTGATGGTATCTCTGTACCATTTCTGCATGAGAATTCTCAAGATACAAATGATTATCATTGTGTTAATTCTCTTCCTCAAGAAAATGTTGTGACTTTACCTTCCCCATCAAAATATGATCCACATGAAAATGTTTCATCTTCTCAAAACATAAATGATTCTTTCAATTTTAAAGTAGTTGTTGCAAAATATTCAAAAATTTATCCTGGTGAACAACAATACATTAGAGTAAAGTCAAAATTTCCTCCGTCATGTTCTGATACCTTTGTTTTCTCACCCAGAGGAACTAACAATTCACTAAATTTTCACACCTCCATATATAACATTCCTGTAGTGTCTTCGAATAACTCAAATGAAGTTGAATTTACATTTCACGTTTTAGTCGAAAATTCTTATCTGGAATACTCTAATCTAAGAAAAAATCAGCATATTGGATTTATATCCCCTGTTGAAGATATTCAAACTTACAATTTTGGTAAAAAACAACAAAATCCTGAAGTTCTAAATGTAATTCAGCCCAGTCCAGATATTTTAAAGCAGAGATTATCAGAATTTGACATAAATGACTTTAACCTTCAACATTTATCACCATATGAAAAAGAAAAATTAACAAAAATATTAAAAGAAAATTATGCAGCATTTTCATCATCGTTAAAAACCCTAGGACATACAGATCTTGTAAAGCCAGACTTAAAATTCACATCTAATTGTCCGATAAAATGTCTACCTTTCCCCATTCCCCAGGCCTTACAGGCTGAAGCCAGAAAACAACTTGAGGAACTTATTGGTGCTGGAATAATCGAGAAGAATTTGAAAAAATTGGGCTTGCCCTATGATCTTGGTTAAGAAAAAGGCTCCTGACAGCAAATCAAAGCAATCTTATAGGTTAGCCTTAGACCTTCGCCTTGTTAATACTATCATTGAAGGATCCAGCTATCCTTTACCCCGTATTCAAGACATCATATCAAAATTAACAGAATTTTCATTTTTTACTTCACTTGATATGCCCAGTGCATATCACCAAATTCACTTACCTAGTGAATTTCAAGATCAGTTGAGTTTTGCGACTCCTTGGGCCACATACAAATACCTTAGACTCGTTTTTGGTCTTAAGACAGCAGCACAATACTTCCAGTCAATGGCTGATTCAATTATTGATGAAGTTGCTCTAGGAGGAATATTTGCTTATCAAGATGATTTCATGATTGGGAGCAAAAGTTTTGAGGACACATGCAGCAAACTAGAGAGAATCCTTCAAGTTTTTCAAAAACATAATTTGACCCTTAATCCCAAAAAGTGTTCTTTTCATCAAACAAACGTAAAATATCTTGGTTTCGAAATTGCACAGCATAAAGTTTTCCCTATTGCATCGAACATTTCTAAAATTAATTCTTTTCCTCAACCTAAGTCAAAGCAACATGTCAAACGTTTTCTTGGTGTATGCGGTTATTACAGACACCTTATTCCAACATTTGCAAAAATTTCTGCTCCACTAGTGAAGCTGACGTCGCCTAAGGTTCCTTTTCAATGGAACTCAGTGCATCAACAGGCATTTACTCAACTCTAGTCTATGTTTTTCAAAAAAACGTTCTTAATCCAACCTAATTTCAATGAAAAATTTTATTTGAATACTGATGCCAGTTCGTTTGCAGTTTCTGCCATTTTGATGCAGAAACATGGCGAAGACCTCTTACCCATTTCATACTACAGTAAAACGTTAAAAGAATCTGAATCTAGATATCCAGCGATCCAGTTAGAATTGATCGCCATAGTTAAGGGAGTATGTGCATTTCAATATTATTTTCGTGGACGTCATTTTTTTATTCTTTCAGATAGCAAACCACTGAAGCACTATTCTAAAATTTCATCACCAGCTAATATTACCTCTAGATGGCTACTTACTCTGGGAGAGTATGACTTCTCTTTTGAACACCTCCCTGGCAAAGAAAATATACTAGCTGATTTCTTCTCTCCACTCCATTTCCTGATACTTCTGATCTCAACAATGGCCCCGAATTGTTAAAATCTGAACAAATACTTCCTATTGATATTGAATCTGTAAATTTAACACATGCCTCTACATCTTGTGATAAATATCCAACACCTGATAATGTTTCAATTCAGCAAATGCTAGAACAACTTAATAACTTACCTGAAGATTCTCGACTCCAAATCTCTGAAAAGCAAATACTTAAAGAACAACTTAAAGACCAGAATCTTTCTAAATTTTATTGTGATGTATTGAATAAGAGAAAAACACAAAATGCTAAATTTTTCTGTATATGTCCAACATCAAAACTTCTCCTTTTTATTCATGATTCAAAATCTGCAAATGATGAGATTTCTCCAAAAATTGCTATGCCCTGATCACCAGCTAATTTGATCGATTGATTTGAGCTTTTACACTTCGTGTAAAAGCTCTTAAAATTGCACATACACCTCATTATGGAATTCAGAAAACATTTAAATTTTTATCAGAAAAGTATTATTGGAAAGGTATTTATGCTGATACTGTGAATTTTGTCCAGTCATGTACCACTTGCATTACTTCTAAGCATCACAGAATTCCGCAAGCTCCTTTCCAAAATAACCCCTTACCACAGCACCCTGGCGAGTTTGTTTCTATGGATTTAGTCGGTCCTTTCAAAAACGGACATCATATCTTAACAATCATAGACAGATTTTCAAGATATCTTCAACTATATCCCATAAGATCTATTTCAAGTGAGAATGTCATAAATGCCTTGTTTAAATATACATCTACCCATGGTCGCCCTGCAATGATCCATTCAGATCTAGGTCGACAATTTACTGCTGAAATTTTTAATGGTTTCTGCACTAAGTTTGGTGTTAGATTAACATATTCATCTCCAGCCCACCCGCAAACTAATTCAATTTCTGAACGTATTAACCAAGCAATCAAAGCCACAATTATTGCTTTAGAAGATGATGGCTATAATTTCTTTAATGCAGTTAAAATCCATCAGATGATGTATAATGGATCTGTTCACTCAACCACGAAATTCTCACCTAACTCCATTCATTTCGGTCGAGAACTTTCAACGTTGTATGATACATACATGCCATTCCAGCCACTTCTCGCTATAGACAATAATCGGTCCTTCTTTCAGTTGATGCAAGACTTGGAAAACATATACCAGAAGGTGTATAGTAATCTTCAACTTGCACAAATGCTACAAAATCAAACCCAACAGCAGTATGCCAAACTTCGTGTACTCAAAGTTGGAGACCTTGTTTATGTAAAGAGTTCTCATTCTTTCAAGCCCAGTTATAATGGTCCTTTCACAGTAATACAAAAGTGTGGTCCTGTTAATGCTGTTCTGCAACGTCCCAATAACCCATCTGCAAAGAAGTTTAAAATGCACATCGACAGAATGTCGATATCTACACCTCGCAAACAACACCTCATTCCAGAGGTCTCTTCATCTTCGACAAGTGATCCAGTTTGTGCTGATGCCCCTTCAACTCCCCCAGTCCTTGATGCTTATCCTGCACAATTGAATGATGCCTCCGACAACTTTCCTGCTCAGAGTTCCAATACGCCTGATGCATCCATTTCACAACAGACTGTTAATGTACCTATAAACTCTACCCATCCACCTGTTGACTCTGTTCCAGCTAATGAACTTTCTCATTCAAACAAGAATTCTAGAAAAAGAAAAAAATGTAACCTGTCTAATAAATGTTCTAATTCTTTTGCAGCTCAATCCCGTTATGATCTACGTTCCAGAGGTCGCTTAGTATGAGAAAAGTGTAGCTACCAATGTACCTTGCTGTCTTCTGGCGGACTCCTGTAAAGTGCATTCTCTTATATTGTGCGATTTTGTGAATGTTATTAGTTTTTTTTAAACATTTTCTTTTCTAAGTACTTCAATATATATTAATTTAGTTTCAGTTTACCAAGTACTCTTAAAATTTAATCATTTTTTACTATAATAGAATACATTTAATTTTGCTGTGTTATGGGTAATGTTTTGGATTTTTCATTCATATTGTGCTTATTGTTGCATTTAACCTTTCATCTAGTTGTGGTTAACACCACATTTCAGTCCTTTCAGACTATAAATGATACCTTTTATATTTTGATAGTTCTCTATCATACTTTTTGAAATTTTAGTTTGAAATTCTTGAGTGTCGAAATTTTTAATAGTATAACATTTGATGCGGATGTTCCCCAGTTCAAAGTTTTTGTATATAGTATTGTCAAAATTGTAATTTTGACCAAAATTTTTTAACATGCACTAAGAAAATTAAGTGTTGTGTTTTATACATTCAGAGAAAGTGTATTTTTGTGTGCGAACAAATTTTATATGTCTGTATGTGAAAACGTTTTTCTGCAGGATATTATATATATTTTTTTTATGTAATCAAAATGCAATGTGATATATACTATGCTCATACATATACGTACATGTGCTATTGTAAATGCTCATAAATTTACTTTTTCAAGACGTATGTTGTTGTACTGTATTTTATAATGTAACAAAATTGTGTGAAATTTTTGGTTTGTATCAAGAATTATATTGCAAAAGGTATTTATTGTATCATCCCCTTATCCCTATTTTTTTGTGGTACCACACCTTTCCCCTTCCCTTGTATACTTTGTTTGCATTTTTGTTTTTGTATTAATTATCGTGTAACTCAATTATGTATGTTTATAAATAATCTAGATGTTTTTTCTTAACATGGTACCCGCCTGTAGGGTATCAAAATGTAAACCCCATGTAGGTCCGTGCTGTTTCCAATGATGTGTTACTTTTCGATGATAGTCCTCGTTCCATTCTGTCACTTATCTGGTTTTTGGGTAAGCAGTTTTGATATATAAGTTTGCATATATATCTATGGTCTTTTAGTTATTTTCCCTATTCCTCCGGGAGTATATGTCATGTTGTGACATATTTATCTACATTCTCCCATTCTTTTAAATTCTATTTTTCAGCATTTTATTCCCTATCTTTAAATGTTACCTCTGTATTCAATCATCTCAGTTTAAAAGCTACCCATTAATTATTTCTATCTTAAATTTGTACTTCCCTTCCTTTCTAATACCTAAATAAACTATCTCTGTTTTTCCTTTTAAATCCACCGTCTGCTTTGCTTTTGGCAGTCAGCCAACGGAGTCCTTCTTAGTTTCTCATCGCATCTCCCGTTTGACGCATGCGCGTTGTCCGAACATCGGTGCGTTTCTCCTTTCCTTCCCTTGGCGGTACTGTTTGGCGAGCGCTCGTAGCGACGGCGCTCTTTTTGGCGCGTTTTCCCTCGCGCGGCGGTCGGTTCGAATCTTCCAGTCGGAAGCGTGACTCGGCACTTCATTCATATTACGTTTTGACTTGCAGTACGTTTGGTGGTTCTTAAGCCACGCTGATCTCGCGACGCGGGACATGGAGCGCATCGACACTTGGAGTTCATCATCTGAAATCTTAGATCAGCTATTCATTTAGCATTATTTTAATTATTCACTTCAAGATGAAAATATGTTAAATATATGTTTAGTCACTATAAATTATCTAAGTAACTTCGGAGCCGTCATTGGAACAGCGGACGTCACCCCTGAAAGTATTGCTCTGAAATAAAACTGGTATGTTTGGAAACACTGTGTCATCACTTCTTATCTCCTACACTTAAAGAGAAAAGGTAAAGTCTTTTATCTATTTTAAATAACGTCTTAGTTAAAAGATTCATGGACTAATTGATCACGGTTATCGTCAAAATACAATCTGTCACTTAATTCAAGTCTAGTTGATGTGATATTTAGCTACAAGTATCCACAGTTACTATGTTTTTTAAGAACCTGGAAATAACAACTTAACACGATTATTTTTTTAAATATTGCTTTGACGCCATCTGTCGGCAGTTAATATAAACAAAGAAACTTTCTGTTGGAAAAAATAGCAATAAAGTTGTATACATATATATAATACATTTATACAATTTAAAAATACGAGGGCATTTCGAAAAGTAAAGATACAATGACTCGCATTCCTTAAAAAAACATTTATTTAGAAAACGTAAGTTGCATCTTATTAACTGGATTATTTATTATTTTTCGACATAATCACCCCCGTTATCCAAACATTTGTTAATTCAGGGCACAAGCTTTTGTATCCCTTAGTCATAGAAGGTTTCCGCCTGTTGTGGAAACCACATTTCAACTTCATCTTTGACTTCATCATCGTCGTGGAATTGTCATTGACACTTCCTGTATGATCTGATGCAATTCTTTCAATTTCAGACGTCTATTCGCACGAATTGCTTCCTCCGTTCTCTGAAGAAGGGCATCAGAGATCACATATGGCCGACCTATTCTTTGTTCGTCATGAACATCGGTCCTACCTTCAGAGAAATGACGACACCATTTCGTTACATTTTGTCGATTCATAATGTTCCCATAAACAGAAACAATTTCTTTGAGAATATCCGCTGATCGCTGACCTCTTGCATGAAGAAAACATATGACGGAGCACACTTCGCATATGGCGGGATTCTGAATCAGCGGAACCATTTTAAACACGACCTACTCCAACCAGAATAAACGTAACCATGCCGGGCGCGACCACTCTGGTCTGCGAATCAACCGTAGCTAAACGCTATGTTAGGCTTAATGAAAAACCTATGCTACCATATGACAGCTAATTGATAATTTTATTTGCTTGAAATCATGTCATCACAATACATTAAATACATATATACATTGTATAAGTTGTATATAATCATATTTTAAAATAAGAAAAAATCAGGGCGTATTAATTTATTTCCAGATCAACTTTTAAAAGCTTCAGCTTAAGGTTATTTCTTTGTTAATGTTGTTTCTTACATCGTAAATAAAATGATTTTTTCTTATTAAACGGAATTAAAATATAAGGAATACATAATAGCGCGTAATTTGCATTTAATTTTGCTTATGTAATCAAACAATGAGTTATGTGGTGAGTCATGCTCTTTAGAAACTCATTGATAACACTTTTTTTACAAAAACTTTCGCACATGGATTATTTTTTAATATATCTAATTTGAATGTTTTGTCCAACCGTTAAACTATTTCAGAAATATGTATATATATATATCCTCATCATTTGTATTTGTAGAAATAATTTGTTGTTTCTAAAATGTACTTTTCTACAATACAAACCTATCAATAATAAAATCTTCATGCTGTTTGTTTGTATGAAGTCTTATGAAAATAAAACGCAGACCATCATTCCGTCATTTTTGACGGGTGTTACATAATATTATATTTAATAAAACTGGAACTCCGTGTTACTGTACCAATAAAACCCAGTCTCCTTTCGCTTAAAATGTACTGTGAGATCTTGCAGCTTTTTGAGCTAATTAATATAGGTTCTCGCCTAAGATCAGTTCCCACTTCACAGAAAAGACCTCCTGTGCAGATCGGAACATCAAAAGTGCTCCTCGATCTTTTCCTGCTGACAGTTTAGACTGCTAAGTTGAAAGAGCTAGACTTGGAGGCGACCTGGTATGATAGATAATGAATGACACAGACCCCACCCCCCCCCCCATATTCTCATGGTGGCAAATTTTGATTCCCAGGGCAGTCAGGGATGATGAAATCGCCTTGATCCAATAGAGTTGTAAGTCGCCTATGATAGGACTAAATGTTACGGAGGTCACCGCCCATGTCCCCTCCCCCTTTTTGGGGATTTTAGAGAGAAATTAGTCAAAGAGGAGATTCATTTTGGGGTTGACGATCCGAAGAGAGAGAAAGCCTTCTCTCTGCTTCGAAGAAGAGACAATTCTGGTTTGAAGATCCGAGAGGAGAGAGATCTTTTCTCCCTGCCTTCGACGGAAGACGATCCTGTTTTGGAGAGAGAAATAGCGAGGGAACATCCGTTCTCCCTGTTACTGAGAGATAATGAGAAAAGAAGTGCCGCGAAATGACAGGAACCTCTAGTTCCCCATGATTTAAAGGAATATAAGACTGTATCCCACGAACTATATTCCGTCGACGGACTCGGACAAAAACTTAACCCATGACTTTAATGGTAAAAGAACTAATTTTTAAAGATAACTTGTAGTTTTTCCAGTGAATAAAATTCTACTGGTATTAATAATTAACCTAAGCCCCGTCTTTATACGCTACTGAAATAGACAGATCCCGCTTGGAGCACTAGGGTTCTGACAGTATAAAATTCTGACAGTTTCAAAATTTTGATGAAGGAAGCTTGG
Organism: Maratus michaelseni; assembly: GCA_963931845.1. Classification (NCBI taxonomy): domain Eukaryota; kingdom Metazoa; phylum Arthropoda; class Arachnida; order Araneae; family Salticidae; genus Maratus; species Maratus michaelseni. The sequence continues at coordinate 197,700,654 of OZ007593.1, read as the reverse complement.
CATCCCTTCATTATCAACCTGTGAAAGATGGCAATTCACTTCTCTACCCACGGTAACTCCACTGCTCCGCTTATAGACAAAATCTCGTTAATTTATGGAAATGTGTGATGACTGGAAGACCATTGAATTAAATTTTTCCGCATCAGTTTCGTCCCTCCTGATTCTTGAAGGCCTAATGTCAACATGCTGTTTTTGAGGCAGTAACCAACTGCCCCAACTGTAAACTGAATTAAAAAGAAACACGGAAAACAATTCAGATTTATACAGATTTCCGCATTAGTAGGTATATTTTTATCTGTATTCTTTCGGTTGGGACTAACATTGTCAACGTGAGATACATTTACCATCAATGTAAATTTTGACTAAATCACAGAAATATGTCTGACAAATTAATACAAAGACGACAAACCAAATTTTCATTTGGCGCCCTCTTCGCCTTCTATTCTGGCGATGAGCCACATGCCCCTTTTGTCACAACCCTCACTAGTTTCGGTCTTAGATACTCATTTTCAATTCTAAAATTTTTAAATTATAGCTTATTTATCTTTGAAGTTTTTTTTTTTTTTTTTTTTTTTTTTTTTTTTTTTACCAGCAGTTAATTTTTCTTTCGACTTTGGATTCTTGGCCCAACCTCTCAGTCGCGTCTATATCGACCGGCTAGATTTATACATCGTTTATTCATTATGAAAAATAAAAGCTCGATTTTAAATTAGTGACTTGCCAGGTGTTTTTTTTCCTGTTTTAACCATCTGTTGTTCTGATTTTTAGATTCTATTACAGATAATTAATGATCTAATGAATGAAACTTATAGACTACATCAGGCTTTACAAAATTTATTATGACATATTTGTCTCTAAAACGCACTAAAAGTGGGTTGTTAAGCAAAATCTAACGTCATTTGTGAATTTTTGAACTTTTTGCAAATTTTACCCCCATTTTCCCGGCTCCGTATCGTGCTTCCAGTTTGGGCAATTTACAAATATGAATCGTGCATATTGTAGAGAATGTTATCTTCTACATAGTGGATAAAGGGATTTTTTTGTAAAATTTACTGAAACTGAGTTATTTCAGAAAAATCGAAAAAAGAGCCAAACAAATATTGGTTTTTTCGATATGGTTAAAAACGCACAAGGTTTAAAAGGTCAAAAAATTGTTTTTTTTTTTTTTTTTTTTTTTTTTTTTTTTTTTTTTTTTTTTTTTTTTACTAGTGGGTCAACCTTTACAACATATCCAAAAATCAGAGTTAACCGAATTTTGAAGGCAAGGCCCTTTTTGACCCATTTCTACTGGACTAATATTCCATAACAAAATTTAAACTTCATTAAACAACAAATAAAATAATATAAATAAAATACAAATTTAACTGACATGTAATCAAAACATGTGCTTAAAACTGTTGAAATTACCAGAATAAAAATAATCTGCTTTAGAAAAGAAATTTTTAGCGATTTCTTTGTCCATTAACTTCTGGCACGAGGCCAATACGAAATTACAGCTTTTAATAAATTTCAAAATTTTATTTGAATATATAATTGACATATTTAATATAAAAATGCTCTTTGGTGTTCTTAGGGGTAAATCTAAAAAAAAAAAAAAACATATTAAATGTAGAAAATCTATGTGAGTTTTCAGTTTAAAAAAAAAAATCACCTACATTCTATATCCTGGTAAGCCCGATTTCGATGCCCTAGTTTTACTAAAGTCAAAGTAAAGTGTCTTTCTGGATTTTTTTTTTATTTCTTTAATGAAATCTCTTTTATTATTGCAACGATAAAAATATATTTATATTGTCAGCACGTACTCCCTTTTTATTGATATTGTTCATTCAAGGAGAAACTTTGTCGAATGGGTTGCCAGAACCATCAAAGTGGTTGAACGTATTAAGTGGTCTCTAGATCCCGGACGAAACGATTGGACCCTCATTGGAACAGCTATACCGGAGACTGGCCAAAAACACTCAGCGGATATTGATTCCACGATTATTGCAACGATAAAAATATATTTATATTGTCAGCACGTACTCCCTTTTTATTGATATTGTTCATTCAAGGAGAAACTTTGTCGAATGGGTTGCCAGAACCATCAAAGTGGTTGAACGTATTAAGTGGTCTCTAGATCCCGGACGAAACGATTGGACCCTCATTGGAACAGCTATACCGGAGACTGGCCAAAAACACTCAGCGGATATCCACGATTAATTTAGAGTGCATCAGATGGCAGTAGCATACGCGTTGCTGCTTTTCCGTGACTCAAATACTCAATCTTCCGATCGTGAGTTAGATGTTCTACCAACCGACTATCACATTCCGGACTATTTAATTAAACTCTTTTTTTTAAAACTCAACTTGGGTTTTGTATGTAAAGTTAGAATTTTGTAATCGCTTTTTACTCGCTTGCCGACAGGCTAAAATTATTTAAAAAAAAAAAAAAAAAAAAAAAAAAACTTTCTGATGGCAAAACAACAATTTAGTATTTTTAGAACTTCATTATAAATTAATAACTTAATTTTAAGTCATTTTCTTGTTATCTCGCCACAAATGATAAATCGCCAAATATTCCTTATGGTTACAACTTTATACGCGTTACAATAACAATGCTGTTCATAATGCGCCAACCCACGCTCGAAAAAAAAGGCCAACTTTTTGTGAAACTGCAATAATGCAATATTTTAAACACTAAAAATCAAATAAAAATAAAAGATAAAGAGCTTACTAATAAAAAAACACACCTTTTTAAATTAGCATTTTAATAATAATTAAATTGGAATTTTAGGTTGAAAAACAATTGACAAATACCAAATTGGTAGTTTAAATGATGTTCTTTTTTCTTCTTTTCTGTTGCCTTATCTTAAAGAGTACAAAAATTATATATTTTGGAATAAATTCGCTAGCTCTTGCTTTCTACCAAACGCAAAAAAAAAAAAAAAAAAAAAAAAAAAAAGCGATGAATATTCCATAATAGCGTTTCATGCCCACTCTACACTAACGTATTTTACCGAATTGATTTTGGAAAAATCATAAATTGCAGTAATGAAATTAGGCGGGATTTTCAAGGCGAAGATTGAAAGCATATAAAATAGTGTATTTAAAAAATACTATATTTACTTTTATACTTTTTTTTTTTTTTTTTACGAACAGAAATTTTTGACTTAAGTGGGTGATTAACACAATCCTCTGTTTGAGGTAAATTCTAAAAACATTTTTTAAAGAAAATTATTTTTAAGCATTTTATTTCAAAATAGATATTTCAAGTTACTAGTTTCAATCTAAAGACGTTCAAATATTTCCCTCTGAAACTACTAAACATCTTTTGAAAATAATTTATAAGGTCTTACAAATTATTTCCGATGTCAAAACGTTTGTCACTGAAATAAATCTTCTAAAGATATTTGATAATTGGGGTTTTAATGCTGCATCTTTGTTCTATAAAAGCAAACATTATTTATTTTAGCAATTTCTCAAAATTCTATTAAAAGGCATTTCTTTTAAATTCTAATAAAGTACTTTAATGAAAGGTGTAATTAATTAAAAGTTTCACAATTAATTAATAAGTTCGAGTACTCTTAAGATGTATGGTACTGTAAATCTTTATTTCAATTGATTATCAGAATCGCAGAATCAAATTAAGATTGTAAACGCTAAATATATTTTATGAACTTATTTAAATGTAAATTAGTAAATAAACAAACGAAATAATAATTAAACGAAATTATGGCGATATTCTAATTAATCAAATAACTGACAGTAATTCGTAACTTTATAGATATAATTTTCTATTCACGTCCAATTACCAAATAGTTTCTATAATGAATAGTTAGGAAGTAATTTTACCGTGTGTTAATAAACATAACTTTTCAACATTGAATTTGATTCCTTTAATTTTATGATTTACCACACAGTCAGCAAATATTATCAATTTAATTGACGACTGTTTGAATTGTTTCTTTTCTTTCTATTTTCACGGTGAGAAAGTCTTTTCGAATTTTTTTATTTAATACATTTATTTTAATTTTAGAGAGGGAATATGCAATGTTTATTTTAAGCAAACTCTCTGTCGATGTCTTATTTAAATTTGATTAAAATTTAAGGACATTTTTAGTGTAAGTTCGGCGTACAGATATGTGAACTTTTCGTAAGAAAATGGGTTTCAATACGCTTCTCGACAGTGAATTAAACCTATTTAACATATATGTAGTTTAATAGAATCCTTGTATTAAGAAATCTGCAGAACTCTCTTTCAAAGTTGTAAAAACATTTTACATCAAACTAACGGAGACGTAATTTAAAGAAATATTTCAAGTTAAAAATGTTGCAAAATAAGCATTTAACACTACATTAACAAACAATTTTTATCAATAATATCTAATATATAGTATTTCAAATATTATATAACGTGCTACAAATTATATTTGTTTTCAAACCTCTTGTCCCTAAAGCAAATCATATAAAAGTTATTTAATTAATGGTATTTTAATGCTTTCTTTTTGTTTTATATAGGAAATCTTTATTTATTTTATCAAAATTACACCAGAAGACATTTCTTCCAATAATGCAAATTATGCGGAAAATGAAATTAATAATTAAGTTCAAGCTCATAATTACAAGCACTCTTAAGATGTGTTGAACTGCAAACAATCATTTCGATTGATTTTCAGAATCAAAGAAACATTTAAGACTGTGAAGGCTAAAGGTATATTATTAACTTCGTTACATGTTAAATAGGAAACAAATATACGGAAATAGTCAAACAAAAAATTTCCTGTATCACAATTAATCAAGTATCATCAAGTACTTTTTATCTTCTAGTTATAATTATCTCTTAATATCTAACAAAGTGGCTTTTGAGATAATTTCTTCAATAATGAACGGTTTGAGAGTAATTTGTTTATAAATGAATTTAGCATTAATTAAAGTATCATTTGGTAACTGTTGTGATTGTGAATTTTTTATTTATTTATGACGTCATAGTTTCGTAACATTATCTTTCTAGGTCATTTGAGTTATCTCAAGTAACAAAGGATGCGCTTCAAGATTCAGAATCATGGACAGTTTTTTTAAATTTTGCTGAAATATCTCGAATGAAACATGAAACAGCAGTGTGATTTGATGTTATGTTTTCCAATATCTACAATATTCTACCAAAGGAATACGTAAATTTTGTTCTACATTTTTGCTTTATTTAAAAACATAAAATTAAACTCAATAATTGTAGAAAAAATCAAATTAAAAGTTGAAATAAGCAGCAAAAGTTTACACTAAACTAGCTGTTCCGCCTGGCGTTCCACGGAAATCAGTAACATTCTTTTGCGGTTTCGTTAAAAAAAGTTATTTTCGGCGCGCATTTTGTTCTAAACAAACATCTTTCCGATCGAAACTCCGGCACTCGTCCCCGCGGCCTATGACATTGCATAGAAGGCGTGCTACGTACGCGCTGTAATATCGCTTAGTTTCAATTTTCATTGCTAAGAGTTGCATAATAATTTTACTTAGTTATCATAATTAGGTCATGTAAAGTTGATGGAAAATATTCCCGTTGAAGAAGATTCCTAAAATATTTTACAACACTTTGGTCGAAATATGAAAATGCCCTTGGTCGACCAATTTCAAGTGCTAAATCACCCCCGCTCCTACAGCTACCGATATACAACCACTATAGTGCACGATGGGAGCCTTGGGGCAACAACTACACACAAGCACCAGTGGTCTGCCCTGCGTAGTTGTGGATGCAAAGTGAAATATATGGATACACACGTATATATATATATATATATATAAATGTTTATTTAAATCTTTTTATTCGGTGCCTTTGTAACTCTACTTTTAATATTTAATTTTAGAATTGGATATATATCTCAACCCATCACTGATATAGTATGACTTTTGATAGCATAACAATGTTTTATGGTAAAAATACCAAATAACTTTGAAATAAAAATACTTTATAAATACGTATAAAATATTCAGTTCATCATTTCAATTCATTGAGATGAACGTTTCATTTCAACAGCTCTTCAACTTCGTATTTTCATTTATTTTGTAAATATGGCAATTCATAGAAACATAGATTCCTGGATCATAATAAACATACAGTTATTTTACTTTCTTTTAGAAAATGCTTTGCAGCATATTTATCTTTTATTTACTTTAAAAATACATATTAACATATTGAGAGAAGAATAGAAGTAGACATTAAGCTTATATATGTTTGTCTTCAACTTCGTATTTTCATTTATTTTGTAAATATGGCAATTCATAGAAACATAGATTCCTGGATCATAATAAACATACAGTTATTTTACTTTCTTTTAGAAAATGCTTTGCAGCATATTTATCTTTTATTTACTTTAAAAATACATATTAACATATTGAGAGAAGAATAGAAGTAGACATTAAGCTTATATATGTTTGCGGACAAACAAAACCTTTGTTCTCTACAGTTTGGAATAAGATAGTTGTTTATTTGTATTTTCGTTTGTGATACTATTGTGCATAAAATATTATCTCGGGGAAAACAAAAAAAATATACACTCAATTGTTCGTATAATTTATTTTCATTTATATTTTCTTGTCTGTTTTGAACATAACTCTGTGTGCATTCTTTGTTATATTCTAAGGAACTAAACATTTATTGTATGACTTTCTATATGTATACATCACCATAAAAATGCATGAAAAGTGTAATTTTATTGTTTTATATATTTCAATGAATATTAAACATATAACGTATTCAAAATGGGAATAATTAATTATTAATGTACATAAAACCGCATACTAAAAGTGATATTTAATAATTGAACTTTTTCCATAAATTTAATATGTCTTATTTCAATAGAAATCATTATATATCATATAAAGTGATGTACGAAAAGAACACAGGAATTGTCACAATGTCAATGTTGAAATAAATAAAACCAAAAAAAAAATCAACAGTAACCGAAGTAATTTTACGATGTCACCTAACGTAATATTTAAAAGAATGCAAATGTATGAATAATAAAGGATTAATCTTATGTATACTTGACAAATATATTTTTAATTTAATAGTAATCCTATGGTAGAATGACGTGTTTCCTGTTATTTTTATTTTTATTTTTATTTTTTCATATTGCTAAACATATATCCTTTATAACAATTACTTTGTAACAATTTACAAATGCAAATTTCAACCAAAACATCACTTAATAAAAATAAAAATAATAATTTATTTATAATAAATAAATATTTACATCCAGTTAAATAAAAAATAGGGTTTCACTGATCTTACAACAAGGTGTAATAGATGATTTTGAATATGAAAGTAATGTGATTTGTAATATTTTTTTCTTTCAAAGAAATAATTCAGTCTTTAGCTAGACTAGCGTTCACGGTATTTGCTTTTACTTAATAGTTCTGTCAATTAGTGTTCAGCTGATGCTGTGTTTACTGAGAAACAATCTAATATACCATCGGAATTATTAATAACAACTTTATAGTTAGTTCGTTTCGGGTGATTCTTGGCTCAAATCGGATCTTATTAACTCTCCGTAAGTCCTGGTTAAAACTCAAAATTCTCAGAGTGGTTCTCTCTGTTTGCTAAGATTAAAGAATTGAAGATCAACTACACTTCTCTGGTTAAAGAGATTAACAAATTCATTTAATTCCTTCAGATACGTTTTCGAGTCTTGGAAGGTAAAATCAAGAGGGAGGGTTCTGCTGTTCATGCAGCCAGCATGAGAAGCCCTCCGATTCGATCTCAAACTTTTACTATGTTTCTCTTTGCCGCCAATATTCTGTCCGGCTTTCCGTACACGCGTTTTTCATCCAGCGCTACGGCCATCTGGTAAGGCGAGAACCAAGCGTTTCAGTATTGTTCTATAGCAGCATCAGGCCTTCAAATTCTTGAAATGTTTCCTTTTTAAGTCCCTAGTTTCGACGCGGGACTTAGACAATTTTTCTATTTTATATTGAATAAATGAAAGGCGCATTATTGCTAAAAAAATATCTTAAGAGTAAAGTTTCTACAATACCTTTAAAATATATACTATGGAAGCACATGTAGTACCTACACAAAATTTAACTGTTGGAGTTAATTTTCATATGTTCATTCGATTTCGTCAAGCGGAAAATTTATAATTTATAATTCTTGAATAAACATCAACATATTGATAGCAACAATGTTTATACAATAGATCTGTTAAAGTTCTTGTCAGTCATAACCAACGGTAGGTAAACCCGAATCTTTCATTTCTGTCGAAATTTGCATTGTTCGTTTATATGCATTGCTGTAATCTGTTTTATAATTTCTTTGTCAAGATAGCGACTTTTGTTTAATAATGACCCATTTTTAAAGAACTATGAATATTTATTTGTAACTTATATCATGCGACAACAACAGTAATGTAAGCAATATGAAAACGATTGACCGCAGCTAGTGACATTGAACATTAAGTCTATAGCATTTATGATCTGTACTTATATCTCAAAGACACGATTTTTGTCATATATATTTGTCTTTAAATTATTATTTTTTTTTCAAACTATGGGGCTTTAGCAGCTATCACAGTGTTGAATTATCCCTTTTTTCTAATAATTTCGCTCTTAAATGTTATATATTGTTGTTTTTTCTTCGACTGAACATAAATATTTATAAATTTTTATATATTAAATAGGATTCTAGTTAAAGGTTTTTATTTTAATTTTTAATTAAGATTAACACTCTCTGAAATATAATTCTATAAACGTTTACTTCTGCATAAATTGGCTAATAAAGCAGCTTTCCCTCTGTAGTTAACGTATCAAAATGCAATCTTATCATTTTATTTCACAATGCTTGCACCATTTAAACTATATACAAAATTCATTTAACATATCGGTTAGCAGTAATAACATTTAGGAATGAGTTATAAATATTTTTCATCTATCATGTTCAAAAGAATTATTGTTTATGTGAAGAAAAAGTGTTCTAAATTAATATCTATATTTATATTTTAAAATCACTTATAAAACGAAGTTCCTTTTGCTGCAGCTGATTTTCGGAAATGCATCCGAGTATTTTTATAGCGCATTAATAAGTTTTTTTTTTTTTTTTTTTTTTTTTTTTTTTTTTTTTTTTTTTTTTTTTTTTAAACACGGTATACAGTTTTTTCGGCTGATATTAATTATGAAGTAAACATTTTCATGTTATTTTTTTATAGACAACAATAATAAATTAACAGCATTATGATTAACAATAAAATAATTATATTTAATTACTCCTGCATGCATAGATTCAGTTACGCAGCTGAAAACGTTTCATTGAGAATTGAAAATATCCTAAAAACCGATATTTCGATTTGAGAGAACTTATTAAAACACTACTAGTGTATATTTATATTTTAAGATAAGTCTGTTTGTATATTTTCTAAATCTATAAAATACATGGACTACTACTATTTTAAAGAAATGATACCAGTAGAGATGTAAATATTCACAAATCTCTATAAATACCTATTTAACATATTAATTTTAGAGAATCACTTTGAAATTTATTAAATGATTACACAAATATTTTACCTTATTTCTAAAAATTCAAGGAAACTGTTTCGGAAGGTGAAAATTTTTTTAAATCCGATTTCAGGATATAAAAGTCTCAGATACCCCTTTCAACGTAGGAAATTATACGCACTTCTCAGCTTTTTTCAGATTTACCTATTTCAATGCAGGGCGAGCTGTCGCCACAACCTTCGTATCATCGTGTTGCATATCTGCAAAATACACAAAAATAAATATTATTTCCAAAGTGAGCTTTAAAAGAAGATTTTTTTTGTATTGCTGCTATCCTCCAAAAGTGCAGTTAATTTAAATTTTTCGTAGAACTGTCATCAAATAGTGATAGTTATTTACTTTCTTATATCAAAATTTTAATTATCAATGGAGCTGTTTCACATAATTACTTCTAAAATAATCTTGAATTTAGTGAAACCCCACTATTAATTAAGTGAAAACCCAGTCATTTTGAACGGGGGCTGGGTTAGCATCTGTCCAGTTTTTACATATATTCCCGAGTACTAACATGTATGACTTTCAAAAGGTTAACAAAGGTTGTAGATGCCCAGGAATAGATTTTTTATAAAGGTCAGTTTATGTACAGGGTGTCCATAATTAAACGACCCTGCTTTAAAGTTGTCTACAGACGAAACTATTAGTCAGAAAGTTGTGAAATTTTCTGAAGTACATAATGAAGGCATGGGAATTTGTTTAAGTGAAAAAATATTAGTTCAAAATTTCGCCACCAGATGGTGTTTTGATGAATTACACATTGAGCCACCGCCCACTTAATACTAGGCCTGAGCTCTGACATAAAAATGGCGGCTGTCGTAAGCGTATTTATTTCAGAGTTTGTACGGTCCGTTCAATTCGAACACCGATAATTTTTAGAAGTTTTTACGCTTTATTTTTCTGAGATTAAATAAGACAAAGATACAGACCGCCCCCTGAAAATATTCGTTATGCGGTGACTTAGCATACACTTACAATTGTTTACAAATTTTATTACAACAAAACATTTTCAACAGAACATTTTTTACTAAATGAGAAACTTCAAATTCACACCATGAAATCTTAGTAGTTCTTTTTGGTTTGTTTAATTTAGGTATTACGTGATTATACAAAGCAAAAAGTATTCTTTCAGAATTTCCGGGTATAATTTCAAATTTCTGAATTTAAAAAAGTCCAAACTGACAACTGTGATCTGGAATCGTCAGGTAAAATTTCGCCGCCAGAGGGCGTGAAATCCTACAATGAAATAAAAATGAAAATACATTTTTGTCGATATCACGCAGAAGCTGTTATAAAACCTAGAAACTTTCGCGGAGATTTTGTTATTAATGTGCTTGCTATTGGTAAACAGAATGTCGTTACGTTTACCGGACCGAGTTTTGTTAGTAAAATTGTTTAAACTAAAACTGTAATTCCAGATTAGTTGCTCTGCGGAAATTTCATTATTTAAAGGGAATGCAGAAAGGTCCGTTGACTGTTAAAATTTTTCGATTAATAGTAGCCATATTTGAAGAAAAAGTATCGTTTAATGTTCGTTCTGGAAGGGGAAGAAAACCTGTTTCCTCAGAAGCAAAATAGAGAGGCTTGCGCTTCAGGTGGAAGAGGACAAAGTTTCCAACATACAGGCTAGTATCAGTGTCCGTCATGTGACAGAAATATAGGATATACCTCGTTCAACTGTCCAAAAGATCAGGCGTATTATCCTCCGGTATTATCCGTACAAGCTTCAACTTGAGCAGGAGTTTCTTATACATGATTTTGAAACTCGACACCGGCTCTCATTTCAGTTTCTTGCAAACTTTGAGTTTGATTCAGAATGGTCTTGGAATATCCTCTGAACAGACGAAGTGCATTTTCATTTGGACGGTTCAGTGAATACTCACAACTGACGAATTTGGGAACCAGAAAATTCGCGTTCAATTCTACAGGTTACGTTGCATGCACCAAAAGTGACGGTGTGGTGTGGTTTTTCTGCATCGTTTTTTCTTGGCCCACATTTTTCGAGGATTTAAGTGCTAGCGGTTCAATAACATGCTCGATCACCGGAGAGCGATATGCATCCTTGTTAAAAAATAAAATTTTTCGGGATGTGCAAGCACATCAGTGCCTTTCACGTACAATGTTTATGCAAGATGGAGCTCCTCCACACATTTGCCGCTGTGTTAAGGACGTCCTTAAGAATCACTTCACAGAAGAACGTATCACCAGCCGCCACTTCATACTCTATGGCCTCCCAGGTATCCAGACCTCAATCCATGTGACTTTTGGCTTTAGGGGCATTTGAAACACTTGGTGAGTCATGATAAAACCAAGATCTTTACCTGATATTAAAGACAGCATTTCATGACATCTTTTTAGCATTTTCCAGAACTCACAGCGGTCAACTGTGGAGCATGCTATCCTACGATTCCAGATGGTAGTAAATGTCGTAAATGTATGCTAAATGCGTAAATCATTAAAAACGCCATATGAGGGTGAAAGTGTGAACTATTTTATTTTCGCTTAAACAAATTTCCATTCCTTTATAAATCCCTTCACAAAATTACACAACTTTCTGACGAATAGTTTTGCCTGTACATACCTTTAAAGTAGGGTCGTTAAATTACGAACAACCTGTTCTTTACAATTTTGAAATAGACAATTTACAATACATATGCTAAATATGTAATTTTCTTTTTGTTGCAGATATGAAACAAGCACCTTTTTGTCATTTAATTTTAATGTTGCATTTTTTAGAAGCTTGAAATGATAACATATACCATATATCGAGCTTTAACATGTATTTCCGAAAGAGCCTTTAAAATGTTAAACACATTAGAGACGTCAAGGAATAGATTTTTTATAACGCTAAATTTATGTACGTTACAATTTTGGTTTAGAAAATTTACAATACATATGCGAAATATGTGATTTTAGTTTTGTTGTAGATATGAAATAAACACCTTTTTGTGAATTGATTTTAATTTTAATTTTGTATATTTTACATGCTTGAGATGGCGTATTCTTTCACTTGAGTAAATATTTTTCAAATCGGACTTGTTGCGCTACAAAGGGTTAACTGTTGTCTTTATAATGATAAGTGCTACGTGATCATTATATTTAAAAACTACTGTTGGACGGAAAAGTGGGGAGGGAATTCCAACATTTACGAAGGGGATGTCGTATAGTGGATGAATTAAAAATACAAAAAGAACTTTACCTTTCAGCGGCGTTGTGGAGCACTGATAATAAAAGTAAAGGTGTTCGAATAGATTTACTGATTGAACTTTCTGTGAATTAAATAATTGCTTTTTTAAATCCAAAATTAAGAACACAATACACTCTTTAATAAAAAAATAGAAAGATAAAATTACTAAGAAAAATCATTTTATTTATTTATATAGTGAGATAATAAAAAAAAAATTATAGACAAATACGAACACAGTTATTTCTCAAAATTATCAATTCATAAAAATCATATTCTGCAAGAATAACTCTTTTTGATTTAGATTACTCAATTATGATAAATCATTATTTAACAGCACAGCATTGAATCTTTGTTAAATTTTGAGAGAGGTAAATATGCCGAATATTTAAATTTACAAATATACATATGAATCTAAATTAATTTAACAATTTTTCTTACAATAATCAAGACGTAAGAATTTAGTATTCGTTGTTATTATTAAGCTTTGCTAGCCAGGGAAAATGTATGAATGGAATCTCACCAATGGTCAGTTCTTTGAAATCCATACTTAGCAGTGGCGTAGGACTTTGCTCATTCTTGCTTGTTATTAACAATGAAAACACATGGATGGATCATTCGTGAGAGGTTGGAATAGCCGTGATCATTCTCGGAGATGAGTCTGGCCTAGGCCGCTAGTTCCGCTTTCCAAAGAAGGTTCAGGAGTAATCATCGTACTTAACCGCTGTGAGACGGGATTCTCATTCGGCGGCTGCCAAGGCCTCGTAGCGGGACGCTGGGTCGGGATCGGCGAAGACAGCTTCTGTTTCAGCGGGGCTTAGCAGTAGGCTCCATAAGGCGGATGGAATGACACATTCAGTGGAGTTGGCCGGAATTCAAAGAGAATACTGAATGGAAGAAATTCGCAAAACTACTTGAACCGATGGAGTTTTTTTCTGAAGTGACATAGAGCCAAAAAGAATGTATCTTTTTATTATTATTATTTTTTAGACTATGTCTCGGCCTGGGCGTTGATAGATAAAAAAAAGTATCTTCCTATTGGATGCCCTTTATGACCTATGCAAATTTTAGTTGCAGTAAAATCCCATTGGTCAACTCTTTGAACCAACGGAGGGTCTTTTGGGATGGGTTAATTTCGCAGCTGCATGTTTTCCCATCCGGTGCAGTTCTTTAGATATAGGTGCGCCCGACATGCGAGATTCCCTAGAAATATGATATTCCCTTCCGGTTTCCCTAGCTAGCATATCCATGAATTTAAACCTCTAACATTGGTTTGGTTGACGATCATATTGTATATAAAAGTATAATATATATAAAAAGGAAAATAATGTGACATAGATAAATATAATACAGTATATATAAACAATACATAAAATAAGTTTAAAGTTCATGTTATTTATTTATCAAAAATGTGTGAACAATCGTTCCCACAATTATTTTATTTTATAAACACGAGTTTATCAATGCAATTAAAAAAAGATTTTTTCACAATGGCAGGATAGAGTTTTAGTGAATTTGAACAGAAATAGCAGAAAGAATTCTCCAAGACAGTTAAAAGCTGCACTGGGAAACAAGGGCATTGCTTTGAGCCTAAAAACCATTAACACAAGACTTTTGGAGGCTGACTACAAGGTCTATCGTCCAAGGAAGAAACCGAAGCTGACTGAAGCCATGAGAAGGCAACGACTGACGTGAGCCAAATCGTTTAAAAACTGGACAGTCGATGACTGGCAGAGGGTAAATATATTTTTATTATCTCATGTAGACATTGTAGTAAGTTTTACTTTACTTTACTATATTATGGAGCATTTTCATTGGTCAAAATAGAGGTATTCTATAAAAGCGGCGGAGGGACTATGCAGAAAAAGCTGAAGATTTTTTACAGTGGATATGGCACGTGTCAGTCGTTGCCTTCTCATGCCTTCAGTCAAGTTCGGTTTCTTCCTTGAACGATAGACCTTGTAACTAGATACAGTAAAAAGTCGTCTGCAGATGGTGCTTGTGCTCAAAGCAATGCCCTAGTTACCCAGTGCAGCTTTCAACTGTCTTAAAGAACTTCGTTTGCTATTTTTGCTCAAATTCAGTAAAACTTTATCATCACGTTCTGAAGAAATCCGTTTTCTTCCACATCGTTCAAATATGTTCGGTGCTCCATTTCCATTCAAATTGATATTTTTCTTTATCCTTACGACAGTTTTTCGGAACACAGAAAATCTGTTGGTAATTTCAGCTTGGGTGAAGTTATAATTTTGCAAGAGAACCTGAATAAGTCCACATTTTATTAAAGAAATGTTTTTCCTGGCACCCATTTTAATTACTGCTATCGAAAATTCCTTAAACAATGTTATTTCTCAATTAAAAACCTGTATTTAATACAAATAAAATCAGAGGAACATTTAAAACACTAAAATTAATAATTAAAAGTAATATTATTTGGTTTGTAACAGGCAAGCAAACAATGTAAACAGAACAAAATTTCTGGATTTTGTAATGATTAGTGTTGTCATTCACCTATAGAAAATATAAACAAAACAATCGCAAAATAAATAATTTATATTGAGGTCAATACCCAATGTAATCCTTTGAATAGCTTATAACACTCCTAGGATGATTTATTTAGATATAATCATCTTAGAAACAAGGTATTGGGAATTTTTTCCAACGGGACTAACAATTTGGTCATTGCTGTATGTTTGCCAATATTAAAAAAAAAAACGATTTTTAATGCAAATAACAATATATTAGTACAATACATTTCTTCTAATTAAAACAATATTAAGATCTTTAAAACTAAATTGTTCTTAAGTGACATTCCATAAAAATTGTGCATTAAAATATTTAAGAGAGATATAATAAATGTATTGAAGACGTTCCTTTATACAAATATCTTTAATGAGAATTTAAAGTATTATCAAGACAAAATTAAATAACAATTAATTATTTTAAAACAATCATACTGAGTAATGCTGAAATCATATGAAATGCAAATTTTCCAACTGAAGGAAAAAGCGACCAGGTCAGGATTCGAACTCAGGACCTAAGCTTAATCTACAAATGTTCTTTCAATCTAGCTTTCTTGGGCAATTTTGGTGGACACATTTAACTCAGACAACCTTTTGTGAATGGCATCCTGTCTGTTATCTAAAATTAAAAAAAAAAAAAGAATAAACCGCAGTTAAAGGAACCGAAATAAATGTTAAATAAAAAGCTACACTTATTTATATTAACAACATCGGAGTGAGGAGAAAGAATTAAAACAACATTTTTGAGAGCATAGATAATTTTGAAATCTAATAAGTAAAATATATCGTGTATATTTAAATATAAAGGAAATATAATTCTAAATGAAATACTTTTTATAGTTTTTCTAAGACTTTATAGTTATTTTAAGATAATATTTATATCCAAAAATACTACTGAGAACGCCGAGTAAAAGGAATGTTCGAATAAAACCTTTTAATAGCTATTTTTTTATTTGTTTTGATTATTGCTGAAACTCGCAACAAAAATATCTTTTAGTAATCTATTCATTTTCCGGCTGAATTAATACTTTTAATTTTCAATATTCTTTGGGGATTATATCTAGACTAAAATTACTTTACGCACTTTGTCTACATCAAAAAAGAACATCTTTCTTTGCAAGTCAATTGTTATTTTTCCCTAGAATGGAATACTTGACATTACATCAACTTTATTTCAACATATTTCCGAGAAACGAAGTTTGCATTTTATTCCATTCTTGTAATTTGAAGGTTTATAAATTTTACCGCACATATTTACAAATTTATTTAAAATATTTCATACGAAAATTTATTTTTATTGTTTTAACGTAATAAACAATATTTTTAAAGACTAAATAATAAACTTTATGTATAACTGTTAGTATTTAGCATCATGTATATATATGCAGTATGCCCACTAAAGCCCCTTGCCACCCTCTTAACTTCGGAACGGCTGCTGCTGAATTCATAAAAGCAGTGTCTAGGTAAACTAGGCATGCGCTACACAATGAAACCACCTACGGTGCCACCTGGTGGAATATTGCGGAGTTAGCATTCCTATATGGAAAACGGATAGAGATAGAGAAAAAAAGTGATTTACAAAGTTGTAGAGCATCATCGATTTAGTAACGAAAAGACACCTTGTGGACATTAATGCGTAGAATAGAACGGTTAAAACACGCATTTGTCTTTTCATGATTTCCTACATTGTGACGTGACAAAACGATCTTAGACAGAAAAAAACAACTAGTTATAATAATATACCTTTATTTTAGGCGTTCAAACTTCTCACCGTCAGCTACAACGCATATTTGGATGCTTGTTTGAATTTCACATTGCACACGTCGGAGTATAGATGGTGACACGTTGGCACAAGCGTCCGTAATAGCGTCGTTTAATGTCCTGCAATGTTTGTGGAGGAGTCGCACACACCTGCTGTTTCACAACTGTTTGTTTTTTTCTTTCTAAGATCGTTTTGTCACGTTACAGTGTAGTAAATCACAAAAAAAATGCGAGTTTTAACCATTCTATTCTTAGCATTAATGTCCACATGGTGTCTTTTCTTGCTAAATCAATGATACTCTACAACTTTGTAAATCACTTTTTTTCTCTATCTCTTTCCGTTTTCGAGATAGGAATGCTAACTCCGCAGCATTCCACCAGGTGGCGCAGTAGGTGGTTTCATTGTGTAGCGCATGGCTACTTTACTATTCTTAGACACCACTTTTATGAGTATAGCAGCAGCCGTTCCGAAATTAAGAGGGTGGCAAGAGACTGTAGTGGGCAAGGGACTTTATATATATATATATATATATATATATATATATATATATAAACAGAGAGAGGGGATGTGAGAGGGAGAGAGAAAGAGAGAAAGAAAGAAAGAATTACCTTAGAAGTTTTACAGTTATTAAAAAAATCCTTTAAGAGTATATTTTAAAGTTAATGTTGCAGCTCAAAATTTACAAATTTTCACTGGTTTATATATATTTTATACAAAATATTTCAACAAAATAATTTTTCAACCGACTTACATATTTTAATTATGTATATTTTGTGTCATTATGATTTTAAATTTACATAATATATATCTGTAAAAATTGATTCTTTATTCTATTTATTACCTATAAATATAATTTTATTTTCTTTAAAACTGGTAATAATTATTGGTTTTCTTTTAAACATATTCTAAAGTGACCTCAAATAAATAAAGTTTTTTTTTTCATATATATACAAAAGAAAATTAGTATTAAAGTAGTAACATCCATAATGCTATTACGTTAAATAAAGTTTTTTAAGGGCTCATTTTAAACGAACAATTCCTTGGAGAGAAAAATAATTTCGTAAATATTATATTTTCCATTATTACTATAGCATAATTTATATAGATGAATGTTTGGCATATAAATTATTTTTAGTTACTTGGCTTGATGTTTTCTCATAACTCAGTTTAGTTATTAGTTATCTATGTTTAAATTTAAAAAATACTATTTAAAGGCTTTGAGTGCCGAAAAAAGTAATTTTAAGTAGCTGTCTTTACGATATTTTAATATTTTGTCTACACTTTTAAAACGTTTAACAAAATTAATAAAACATGTAATACAAACATTGCTTAAACAGGAGAAGATTTGTAAACACATTTGGATAAAATATTGTTTAACTTTAAAATGGAAAGTTATATGACGGCAGAAAAGTTATTTCAGTATAAAATGATTGACCAAACAAAGAGTAATAATTATATGTTTCTTAAAATATATTATAAATTACCAGCCGTTCATTTAGAATCATCACAAAATATGTCCATATTTTCAAAATGATACAGCTAACCTTTTAGCAAGCTTAAATTAGTTATTAATATACCAAACGATGTAAAAAACATAATGTTTATTCCATTATCTAGTTTTGACCTAGAAGTCATTCGGAGCATTTCGCACGATACGAAATGTCCCTTATTTTCGGAAATGTTTTGCGAATTAATCTTAATAATTCTGTGTATTAATCATTTATCTCCAATTGGAATATCGGTTTTAAGGATGCTATTTATTTTCAATTCAAATTTTTACTTGAGTAACTGAATTGACACATGCAAGATAACAAAATAATATTAAATTTATTGTTAAAGTTAATGCTGTTAATTTATCATGTTTGTCTTTACAACATATATGTAGAACATAAAAATGTTTACTTGAGTCTGAAAATCCTGTATTCTGTGTTGAGAAAACTTATTAATAAGAACTACTCGAAAATGTTTCGGGATATCAGTGACAGTAAAATAAGCTTTGTTTTTATAAATGCCAGTGTGGCCTTCATAAATATTTTGGCATATCGCAAATACACTATAACTAACTTGTCCATAATTAAACGACCTATTTTAAAGTTATCTACAGACGAAAGTATTATTCAGAAAGTTGTGAAATTTTATGGAAGACAAAATAAAGGAATGGAAATTTGTTTGAGCGGAAAAAAATAGTTCCAAATGTTGTAAACAGATGGTTTTTTAATACGTTTGTGGCTTTGAGAGCATTTGAAACATCTGGTAAGTAGTGATAATCCAAGAACTTTGCCTGATCTGAATGACAGCATTTCACGATATGTTCGTAGCTTTTCTCAGAACACACTGCGGTCAATTGCGGAACATGCTATCTTACGATTTCAGATGGTAGCTGAAAATGATGGCCGTCATGTGGAACATGTTTTGTTGTTATAAAATATGTAAACTGTCATAAATGTATTTTAAATGATTATTTCATTAAAAAACGTCCTCTAGAGAAAAAAAATTGCACTATTTAATTTTTCGTTCAAACAAATTCCCTTCCCTCAATTATGTCCTCCATAAAATTTTACAACTTTCTGAACAGTAGGTTCATCTGCAGACAATTTTAAAATAGGGTCGTTTAATTACGGACACCCTGTATATTGGATTATGAGATTTCTAAATATAAAACAACACTTTACAAAATCATTGGTAACTCTGAAATGATTATTGCATATTTTCATTCGTGGTTATGTTGCATTTACTTACATTAAGAAATATGTTTTTTTTTCTTTACTTACAGTACTAATCTAGACGCTTTACAATTCGGAATGTGACTCTTAGTAAACGTGAGGAATAAGACCTAATCAAAGTGCAGTTGTAGCAATATGAACATATTTCACACATAAAGGGTATTCTGTTTATTATTTTGAAAAATGATTTCCTTTCTTTTAAAGTTACGAATGGAAATCCAAGGCTTGAAGTGAAACACCCTATATTTAAACTGAATAAATGAATTGCGACCATACACAAAAAATGAAAAAATAATATTAAAATAATTAAACGTGTGAATAATCCTACTAAAAATATTAAAAAGGGAATTAATTCTAAAAATTAGTTTTCATTCCCCACAAAATAATATTTTTCATTGTATTTCAAAAAATGTAATTATACTCCCGTAACTTCATTTCTGTTTTATTTTTTTCTCTATTTAACTCACCTTGGTTTTTCAATGTAAAAATTTTGTAACCGATTTTTCACTTACTCCTTGATATGCTAATATTATAAAAATTATGTCCACAGTTGTGTTTCCGATGGCAATATAATATTGTAATATTTTAGAAATTAAGTATAAGTTAATGACTTAATTATAAGGCATATTTTATTTAGAATGCCAAAGGTGATAAATCATTTACTCTTTATCATTACAATTGTGCACGAATTACAGCAGAAATTGATTTAATGATAGGACTAACCATGCTCGCCAAAATCAGCCAATTGTGTGTGAAACTTGAACAACATGAAATTTTTAACATAAAAATATATAATACAAATTAATTAATTAAAGTATATATTAAAGGGTAATACGCTTTAAACAAATAATAGTTTAGTAGTAAAGTATGATTATACGTTATTCAATCAATTTTGAAATCCTAAATAGAAAATATTGTTTCATTATTTTCTTTCCTATTTCCATATCTTAAAACAGAAACAAAGCAAAAATTATATTTTTTATATAAATTTGCTAGCTCAAGACTTCTACCAAGTGTAAAAAAAAACAGTGAAACTTCCATAATCGATTTCAGTATCCACCTCAAATTAATGTATTGTAACGTAAATCTTCAGGAAAAAATTGGAATTGCAGTAAGAAAATCGTGAATTGCAGTCTTGAAATTAGGCGTCATTTTCAAGATAGACATTGGATGTTTATAGAAGAGTGTTTTATTATTAGTATTTTTTTTTTTTTTTTTGCTTTTATACTTCTCATATCACATGATGTGAACTTAATTTTAAATATAAGATCTTATAGAAAAGACGAAATAAGTTAATTGGGTGATTTAACTATTTTATAACTTATTGTGTTTTTTTTAAATGGAAATTTTATTTAAAAAATAGTTTAAAAATACAGATTTTCAAGTAAATGAGAGGAATTAGGTGAAATATCAGTGATAAACATCGCCATTTATACATGAAATGTTCTGAGACAAATTTTCGATAGCAAGTATTTATGTTGGCAATTTTGCTTAAATTTTTGTTTCTAATTCTGTCTATTCTAATGCAATATTTTTAAGATTTGGCAAATATCAATGGAGAAAATAAAATTTTTGCATGCGTTTGTCATTCATTTGAAGTTTTAAAGTTTTTAATAAAAACAAAACATTACATTTCTGCCCATATACTTTACACTGTAGACAAATGTTTCTTAATCTACGAAAAGGTAATATAACCACGAAAGAAAATATACAAAAACCTCATTTGAGTTACACATGATTCCGAAAAACGTTCTTTGTTTTCAGAAGGCTCAAATACAAAGATATTTTTGATATTTTATAAACCGACTATAAAAAAAAGACTGATTTCCGGAAACGTTTCCGAATAGATTTTATAGTAATCAGCTTTTTGAAATACTAATATGGGCTTTGAGGTTGCTATCCATTCTCAATTAAACATGATCAGCTGCGTAATTGAAATTACACATGCAAGAGAAAACAAAATAACATTAATTTTAATGTTAATGTTATTTTTTTTAATCTATCATGTTTGTGGAGCGTGGAATTGAAAAAAAAATATATCGCAAGCAACATTTTTAAGAATATTGCAATCAAATAGATACAAACAAATGTCAAAGATCGGAATTTCAACAAAAATAAATAAATAAATAAACAGTGTTAGAAAATTATTTCTTCCCATGCAAAAGTAAGAAAACAAACTGCGTTTTATATATGCATTTCTTTTTATTTAAAATTGAGGCAGCGATCATTTAGAATTAGTTTGCTTCATATTTATAATCTTTGCCAGTCTCTTTATTTTAATAATGTAGGTTTTTAAAAATAAACCTAATTAAAATATTTATTATTCTACGCAACGGATAGCGCATAAATACAACACAAATCGGTGGCTCTATTAAATTCATTTTTAATGCAGAACATGCTGTAGTTGCTGAAATTTCTGAATAAATAATTTGAATACTTTAAAAATAAATCATTCAAAGTACAAAGAATATCCTGTCTAAGATTTGAAAATAAATGTGTTGATTTTCGCAAACCTTATTTATTTTCCTGCAAAATTTGAAGCATAATTTATGGTTCTTACATTTTTATGCATAAAATACCCATTTTAAGTCACGGTTTATATAACATTCGCATTACTCTAGTTTTTATGTTTATTTTTACATTATATTACCTTGAATAGCTTAATGTATGAAGAATTTTAAAAATACGATAAATTTGAACTAATGATTTGTTGGATACAGGAGGAAAGTTGTTTTAAATGAATTGGATGTTAACGCCATATATACCATCCATTAGAAAACAAGAAAAAGAAGTACAGACTTTAAATAACGGAGTTTTGCCTGTGGATGCTTATTTTATTAATGACATACCAGTTATTCATATATTAAAACTGAACTTAACATTTAAAATTCACTAAAAAAAGTATCATTATTATTATATATATGTAAGGGGTTTTTCTACTTTGCTTGAAAGTCTCTAAATATGTGCCTGAAACGAGTTTGCATTATTAAATTATTTACAAATTTCAGGCTTATTGAACAGTTTTCTTTTTCTGTACGCGCTTTCTCAAAACCATGTTTTTAATTCTCGGTGGAAAATAGCGTTGAAGTCGATTCACCGACAATCAAATAATAGCAGAAATTAAAAGGTAATCGTTTTCCAAGTGTCATGGACTATTTATTGTTCAAAATATAAAACTTAGGTACTCTTTTAAAGAATTTAAATTTTAAAACAAAATGAAAAATCCATAGATAGATTTTCAAATAATCACCTTTTTCGAATTTTATGGGCCAATTTCAATGAAGATAGGTTTATGCCCCCGCATGTTTGATTGTCTTTCCTAACCAGGGCACGAGAATTGCGGTCGGATTGTCGACAATGGAGATCAAACTATTTTGCCTGGAGACCAGAAGCATTAACACTAAATGATCTCAGTTAAGAAGCAAATATTTAAAATTACAGATTTTCCAGAACAATGTCAGAAAAACTGTCTAGAAATTCTTTATCTAAGTAGAAGTGCCTTAAACTGAGATTTTTATGATACTGTTCAATATTTAGCCTTAGTAACTTTTTTTTTTAAATTTATTCTTAAAACAAGTTAATGATTCTTGTAGAAAAATAATTATTTTTTCTTATGATATTATATATTTGATTCATTTAAATTTTGTGAATTATATTTCATTTTTTTAGAGTTATATAATTCTGCTATGTTTCGACTCCCAAAGAGCGGACTCCTCTGTTTAGCGGACACCATTTTCGATCCTCACGATGTGTATATTTTTACAGTTTTACGTCGGAATAGCGAACACCTCCGAACAGTGGACACATTTTTCTTTCCGAAGGTGTCCGTTATTCAGGTGTTTTACTTTCTTATCTTTTTAATTAATTTATTGACGGAATTGAAGGGTTAATGCAGTTTAAAACATATTACTAAAATAATTTTTTTAAACATTTTAAACACAATCAACTGATTGGTAAATAATGCATGCGAGTAGTTACTGTCCACTCTGAAAGAATATGTGTTCATGCTGGGACTTGAATCCAGAGTTTTGGGCTTCCATTGCAAATGCTCTTCCAATTGCGCTACCTGGACGTGTACTGAGCGTATATTTTTTTGGCTGGGGTGTCGTCCAGCTAGCTCAATTGGAAGAGCATTGGCAAAATAAGTCAAAGATTGTGTGTTCCAGTCCCAGCCTGGATACTTCCATCAGATTTCACAATTACTAGTCGTATATATTATTACTCTGCTCATTCTTATTATCTTTCAATCAATGCCTAAATAAAATTTTGTGCTTTTTAAAAATTGTAAAAATACTAACAACTATGGGTGAAGGCGGTTATATATATATATATATTAGGGTGGGGCGAAAAAAATTATTTTCTTATAATCAATTTTTAATAGTGCGAAAAACTTGCGCATTGGCATCTTAATAACGGGAAAAATAATTAAAAAATATATAAATTGGTTTTGAAATCGCGCAAGAACCTTAAAGTTTAGGAAAAAAAAGAAAAACAAATCTGCAATTTTGAAAAAAAAATTAATAGTTTATTTTGTTTCTAATAGTGTAAAAACTACTCTTTGTAGTTACCTAAATGTGAGAAAAATAGTTTTGGATACATTGCCGTTCATTTGAATTCGCGCAAAAAGCTTTAAAATACCTTTTTTTTTAGCAAAAGTTGCTCTATTTCGAAAATTTGCAAACGGACATGAAGCTAAAAAAATACACCATTAAACATCCGTTTTAAGGTTTTACGAACCTACTGTATGTTCTGCGACAAACTGAAAGTGACCTTGAGACACAGTCTTTTCCCTTTCTCTCAGTCACAAACACCAGCTGGAAGAGTGGTGTTGTACATAACATTGAAGTTATGTGTCAGCGACCATTGCAGTGGTTTATTTGTTTGCTACACTTTAATGAACTGCCTTATAAACATTTGTTTAAGCACCTGGACGGAACAACAACTGGGCCAGCGTCATTCAATGGTTCTATTGGCAAGCAACTGCCTAGCTGTGAGAAAAATCCTGTTGTTGATTTTGTGCCTATTCAATCTGAATTTGTCATCACAATAAATGAAACTGACCTCAGTAAATATCAGCAGCATCTTCTAGACATTGTTCGTGCAGTCATCATTGGACTCTGTGATCCAGAATTAGCTGTTAAAGATCCCGGACCCCTCAGCCATTCCCGATGGTTAACTTGTGCTAACCGTGTATTGAGACTTTATGTTTCCCAAATTAGTCCGACAACCGAAATGAAGACACTTGTAAATTACATTGTAAAGACGTACGTTCCTGTTTGGTTTGATATTAAGATGCATTACACTGTGAAAGACAGTACGAAGCACATACTGAAGGTCATACAAACAACAAGACACTTCCCGGACAACATTAAAAAATCATCGATCCTGTCATTCAGAGAAACTCGTTCTTCTGCCATCCAGAGGATATGATGTTGGCGATGTTATTGGACGAGAGACAACACATTCGAGAATTTGGCTACAGGAGGATAGTGAAAGTCAAAATGTGCCTCCAGTAGTAGGTCACGTTAGAGCCTTCAAGCTTCCTTTAATTAATTTTCAAGACACAGACTATACTGAACTTATTGATTGGACAAAATGTAAGCTAACACCACCTTCAATGTTGTCAAATATGGCAACGGAACACATTTCAACTTTATTGAAAGACAAAACCCTGCCAGAATTTGAGTGTTTGAAATTACTATGCCACATTCAGTAAGTCGAGAGAACTGTGAAACTTGTTACAGAAGCCGCTGGCAGGGTTGCTACGGGTCAGGCATTTTTTCAGGGATAATACCAATTTTTTGATATAGAAAAACTCGTCTTAAAAAAGGCGAAATTTTTCGTGAATAAGGCAGGCGAAGTTTCCTCTAAGAAAATACTGGTACATTGCCTGAGAAATTCCCTGACCCTCAGCAACTCTGCGCTGGAAAAGTTTGTGGGCATGAAAACCGAGAAGGTTTTATTAGAACAACTTTAAAATCGAGGTTTTTGATGCCAAAATTTGATACGAAGTCAGAATTTAAAGCGACTTCAGTGTAAGTAACCACACCCAAATTTGTTGGTTGGTTGGGTAGGGTATGGGTGGGACTCGACATGCAGCCACCTCCACGTGGTGAGTCCTGGGTCATTTAAGCATAAAGGGAAAAATGCTGAAATGGGCGAAGAACTGCAATATGAGGTCTTTACAGACATAAATGGCATTTTAAGGCTTTCTGCGCGAACTCAAATGAACGGCAATGTGTCCAAAAGTAATTTTCACGCATTTAGGTAACTACAAAGAGTACACTAATAGAAATAAAGTAAACTATTTTTTAAAAAATTATACGTTTTTAAAAATTGCATACTTTTTCATTTTTTTCTAAACTTTAGGGCTCTTGCGCGATTTCAAAACCAACTTAAATTTTTTAAATTATTTTTCCCGTTATTAGGATGCATTGCGCAAGTTTTCCGCACTATTAGTAATTGATTATGAAAAAATAATTTTTTTCGCCCCACCCTAATATATATATATATATATATATATATATATATATATATGTTATGTAAAAAATTTATTTCCTTCGCAAATCCTTCACATTTATTTCGCAATAGTCCATTAAATTAATCTAACTTCTGACATAGTCAGTATTTCCTTAATTATTAATAATATTTATTCTTTTTTAATGTCCTTTTAAAAGTATTAACCCGTATATTAATAATTATCTTATTCCAAATCTTAATCTAAAATTTTAAGTTCATTCGTAACTTTTATCAGCTCCCCAATCTATAAAATTCTGAGAGACGCCTTTTTCATTTCGAATATTTTTAAAAGCCATTTTTATATTTTTATTCCATGCTCAGCTTTCGCGCGCTGGGTATTTTTCACTTCAAAATTAATGCACGGCTACGAGAGGAAATCTTTCGTGTTGGCTCTTCTCCGTCGCGCCGCATTCGCTGGGCTGGAGCTCGCCTCTCACTCATTGGTTTGTGCGCTCGTGACGTCGTATTCTGTATCACTACGCTCAGTGAACAAAACTTGCTTGCACGCTTTGGAGTAGAAGGATTTTTGACGTGTTTGGAAGTGTAACCAAATGGTTATCTGGTGTTGTAGTCATGTAGAATTTTCATACAGTTCTTTAAGATCTTTTAAAACGATGTAGTGAACCATCGTGAAGCCTGAGGGCTATAAGTTTCTACCGAATACTGTGGGAACTGTTACTTGCATCGCTCTTGTTTCTAAATAAACGATTTGTCTGGAAATTGGCTGGTCTTTATTGGAGAAACTTTTGTGGAATCTCATCATTGCCTCACCTCTTCGCCATGATTATTGAATACGACTGCAATTATTCCCTATCTTGAACGAACTGCCCTTTTTTTTCATGGAGTAAAAAACTATCTTCGTAAATATATTAGCTGGCTATCAGATTGTTTGCATTTCGTAGATTATATTCCTAACGTATATCATTTTTATGTTTCGGATGACTATAGGAGTTTTAATTATAGTGTTTACACACGTGTTTTAAAATAAAGGTATCTCCATCAGTTTTTATGTTTTTGTGCACAAAATATTGTCAAAATAGATTAAAAAAAATATTTTTTAGTGGGAACACTCACGTTTCTTTTGACTGGTCTTTCATTCATAAAATAATTCTTTAAAAAACGCCAACATTTTGATATTCCAAAGTGGAATCTCCCCTTGAATTGAGCATTCTAAAAAGTGCTAACTTAAAAAAAGAATAATTAATTAAAAAGGTGTACTTTACAGAAAAACACACCAATAATGTTAAAGAGGAAATTCGATTATGGAAACGTAAATCAAACAATATATTGTTTTTTTCGTAACTTTTTGATTTCTAATTCATTGTGAAGCTTGAAACCTGCTGATAATGCATATCTTGATTTCACAGATATTTATTAAAATATTATTTGTTTATTGCAACTATGACAATTTCTGATCAAAAACATATACTGCATTTGTTAATATTCAAATCCGCCATGTTGAAAACTCCCGAAAAACGTCTT
The DNA here is from genome assembly GCA_963931845.1 of Maratus michaelseni. Taxonomy (NCBI): domain Eukaryota; kingdom Metazoa; phylum Arthropoda; class Arachnida; order Araneae; family Salticidae; genus Maratus; species Maratus michaelseni. Next base: position 197,672,946 of record OZ007593.1, on the reverse strand, counting down.
TTCTTTCATTTATAACAATTAGTTTTCAAGTTATCAGTAAATATGTAATGTCGGATACTATGTTGAATAAAATTTAGATTGAAGTTAAAAATTTCTTTACTGTCATTTCATGCACGATAACACTTTTTATAAAATCATTTTAAAAATGAATTATATCTCAAGTGTTTGTAAAACTAAACGACATACAACGATAACGCATGCAGTAGCATATACAATGTTTTATTTTTTATGAAGATTGTTACTAAGAAATGTTCAATAAATAATTTGACTACATAAATAATAAATAAATCGAAGAAGAAAAATTCAAAGAACTTGTGTCCAATATACTTTTAAAAAAAAAATAAAGGTGGTGAAGTTTTTAAAATAATTTATTTTCTGACAAATTGTGGATTATAAATAATGTTTTTCATAGTTTATTTACATAAAATAACCATGTCAAGTAATTGTCCATGAAACTCATGCATTTCTCAAATCTTGTATCATATTTTTATATTATAGAAAGAACATTCATAAGTATTTATCAAAGAAGCATTTATATAAGCAAAATTTCATGTGCTGCCACTCATTTTTAGAAACGTTTCTGACTAGTTTTTATAGTATACTAATCAGGTTCCTCACCACGGACCCTGTGATCTTGGATACTATAAATAGTCAAGTAAGCCTAATCATGTAAACAAATATTTTTTTACAAACAAACACTATAAATTAACATCACTAACATTAACATTATAATTAATTTTATTTTGTTTCTCTTGCATGTATAAATTCAATTATACAGCTCAAAATGTTCCATTGAGAAATAATAGCATTCGAAAAACCTATCTTCCGGTTTGAGAAAACTCATTAATTCACTATACAAACTGTTCGGAAACGTTTCCGAAGTCAGTGGCACCAAAGAAACATTGTTTATATAAATTATTCTGTACAATTAAAAAGATGGTTTCTGAGGTTTCTAATGATAATGAATGGATTTCGGAATAGTGAGTAACATAGAAAAATGGAGTATATTGTATATTTTCCTTTATGTTTATACTAGCTGATCTGTCCAGCGTTTCCCGGAAATCAGTAACTTTCTTTTGCGGTTTCGATAAAAATAGTCATTACCGGAGCTAATTCTGTTCTAAACAAACCTCTTTCCAAACGAAACTTGTCCTCGTTGACTACGGAATTGTATAGCAGGCGTGATACACATTCGCTGCAATATTGTTTAGTTTCAATTTTCACCTCTAGGTGCGGTGAAATCATCTTATTTAGTTATCTATAGCTTAATTAGTTCATGTTAAGTTGAATGAACGAATTCCCGTAGAAGATTACAAACATTTTTTTAGAACACTTTGGTCGAAATATGAAAATGTCCTATGTCGACCACTTTCAACTACCATATCTCCCACACCCCCACAACTACCGACATACAACCAACATAGTGCACATTGCTGGGAGACTCGTGACTACTATCACACACAAACACCAATGGTCAGCACTGGGTAGTTTTGGCTGCAAAGTGAAATATAAAGACACACACGTCTATATGAAAATGCCCTAGGTCGACTACTTTCAACCACTATATCTCCCACACCCCACAGCTACCGACATGCAACGATTATAGTGCCTGATGGGAGACAAGAGGCTATTACCACACAGTGACACCATTGGTCTGCGCTCGGTAGGTTTGGTTACATAGTGAAATACAATGACAGAAACGTCTCTCTATATATAGAGAGAGAGAAAGAGAGAGATTATATTTTTCTAGATGACGAATCATTTGTCTTTTTTTTTTACAATGTATTCATTTGTTTAAATTTATATAAATATCCTCTAAGACAACATAGTTCTCAATACTTCCAGGTTTCGTATATCATATTTTCACCTCGAAAAAAAAATAAAAAAAAATAGAATGAAATGAAGAGCTATGAAAAATTGGAATCCATTACGCCTAGGAAGTCTGTATAGTGAAGATAACATTTGATAAATTTGAAACTCAAAGGGATATTCTTGCTCTTCGAGAAAACATAAAAATAATGATATAATTGATTGATTAAGAGTTAGTGTTATTAGTAATGATTGAAAAACTTTTGCTGTAGAAATAAAAAAATACCTTTGCTTTACTTAAAAGAACAAATAAATAAAATAGAATATATTCTCTAAATAGCTTTGTCTTTGTCTAAATAGCTTCGATCTGCGTATGTCTCATATGATTAAAAATTTATTTTATAATTATAGAAAAATCTATCTTTTAAATTTTATAATGATTTCTCTAAAGTATTTCAGAAATAATTGTAATAATTATTAATTAAAACATTTTTTAGCTCAAAATTTTTTTTGATTTCTTCTAAGATAATTTATGTTTTGTTTTATAAATTAGAAAAATAATACAACATTTAAAGTATTTTATTAATGAAGTTGTAACTAACTATATTATAACACATTTTTTCTTCGAAACTTCCATTACGGTATTTTCTGTAGTTGTTATGTAGTTATATATTTATATCTAATGACTGTAAGAGAAAAAGAAAGTTATTTTAATAAAAGACTCTATTATCTAAAGAGTTATGATATTTTATCGAAAAAGTTATTTAATTTCTTAAAATTTTAATATGGGCTTATTTTATTTAATATAAATTTTTAATGTGTAAAGTGTTTAATGGAATTTTTCGTATATCTAATTTGCAAAATCAAATATGTAATTAAGTATGCGTTCTGCAAATTATATTAAAGGTTCGGTACGATGCAAAAATTCTGAAATATTTTATTACATGCTTCCATTAAAAGTGCAAAACTTTACAAAATATATGTAATAGATAGAAAATTTTGATATAATTCATTATAACAATAAAAAGAGGAGTTTTTTTTTCTATTCAAAGTAATACAATATCTAAAAAAATAAGATAAAAATAATATGTACAAAAAATACTTTTGAAAGTTTCATGGACGGGAAAATAGAGTCCATATAATTTTTTATTAGTTGCTTATTGAAGCAATTATATTTTCAACAGTTTTTACATGATTAAAAAATATATATTATAATCACTTTTCTCGTTGTAGTTTTGACTGTCCCTACTTCAAGCATTTATTTTTTTTTTACTTACTCTTTATCCATTTTTATTCGAAATCCGGTTTTATCCCACGTAGGATATTCGGTCTTAACCCTAGATAATGAACATACAAACCCAAACGGTACAAATCTATACTAATAAAAGAAAGTTGTTTTTCTCTCTCTGTCTGTGTGTGTGTCTGCGCAAGATGGCTAGCAAAATCTACAGCACGTAGAAGTCTGAAAATTTGGGTGAGGATAGTCCAAGTCAGGTCCTGATGCACCTGAGATTCGGATTTTTAATTTTTTGAGACCCGGGCACCCTGAGGCCTCTTTAAGATTTTTGCAATTAATTGTTAAAAACTTGTCCCATTTTTATCTGATCATCTTCGTTTTTGTGGCCATTTCTCCATTTAGCTTTTCTCTCATTTCTCCGCTCCAGTTAAGACCCTGCCCCCCTGGGGCCCCATTGAATTTTTTTTTCTAAACTCATTAATAACTTGCACTCTCTTAATCCGATTTCTTTTTTTTGGGGGGGGGGGCTTTTCTCCCTTTGCTTATTCCATACTTTCTACTTTTCAATTAGGAACCTTAATCTTAGGTCCCTGCTCAAAACTATCAGCTGGTCCCTTTTTGGCCCCCTACTATACCCCCCTTAAAATTCGTCCGAATCACTAACCTTTTTTCTAACAACTTCTTAAAACTTCCAGCTACTACAAAAACGACGAAAAAAAAAATCTGAGAAGATTCGGTCCCCCTGGATCCCTTGAAGTTTTTGTTCCCTAAATTGTTAATGACTTGCCCCCTTTTTAATCCAACCTTCGTTTTTGGGGATTTTTCTCCATTTAGTTATTCCACCATTTCTCTATTCCAGTTAGGACCATTCATCTAAGGACCCTGCTCAAAACTCCAGCTCAACCTTGCTCAGCTGCCCCTTTTGGACCTCCCACTATAGTTCCCTTAAAAAAATTCCGATTTACTAGTTTTTTTTTTCTTCTAACAACTTCTTAGGATTTCTAGCTGCTATATGAATGACCAAAAAAATTCTCGGACAAGACTCGAACTTCCTTACGTTTTCCCCCCTAAATTTTTAATGACTTTCCAACTTTTCATCCGATCTTGTTCGTTTTTGGGGTTCCTTTCTCCATTTAGTTTTTCTTCCATTACTACATACAAGTTCAAACACTGCCTCTTGGGGACCGGTATAGGGTCCTTGAAGTGTTTGTTCCCTAAAATGTTAATAACTTGTCCCCTTTTAATCCGATCGTCTTCGTTTTTGGGGCTCTTTTTCTATTTAGTTATTCCCCCATTTGTAGATACCAATTAGGATCCTGACCCCTGAAATTTTGTGAACCATGCATTTTCCACCACCCCCCCCTAACTAGTTGTGTCACCATCTAAATGCATAACTTAAAATTGAGTCTTAGACTTCTCCTCCCGTGTCACCACCCTCGTATTTTTATTGGGGCACTAGCCCAATTTTAAACATTTCTTTAAAATTTTATTCTAATGATTAATTTATACCCTATGCTTAATTTCGAATAATTAAAGATCTAAAGCGCTAAGTGCTAGGACATTTTAAGATGTTTTCCTTCTAGGGTACTTCTCAAAACTATCAGTTGGCCCCTTTTTGGCCCCCTATTATAGCTTCCTTAAAAATCGTCCAATTCACTAGCATTTTTTTAACAACATCTTAGGACTTCCAGCTACTATCTGCAAAAAAAAAATGGACTTTAGCTGCCACCAATTTTGAATATTAATCATCTTCTTGGGGCCCTTGGTGCAGCTTCTTTAAAAATGATCCGATTCTCTTGCAATTTTCATTAACCTAGTTCCAGCTACTTTATGAACTACTAAACTTTTCCTTACGCCCACAAATACCACCTTTTTTATATTAATCTACTTTCTTGGCATCAACTTACGTTTACTCCCTACAGCCGTAAATTAAAAATCGGTTACATTTAAATATAAATAGTTATGATTAGAGAGTAGCGGGGGGATTCCATCCTTAAATTAACAATCGCATTAATTTTAAAGAAAATTCATTAAATTTACATGGGGGCACATTCCACTGCCTGGGGGCTCATTTTTTCTTAAGTTCTATGGGTTCGATTTCAACAGGGTTTGACTCATTCGACTTCATATCTAAAACTTGAGGGTTTTTCTTATTTATTTATTTATTATCACGTGTCCGGGCAAAGCCGGGCGGGTCAGCTAGAGATTTTATAAATTATAACAACAGTTTAATTGTTGTAAATAAATTCTTATTTAATATGCTACACACAATATTATAAAAAAATATATATTTAAATATGTTTGTACTTAAGAATTTTGAAATCACGCAAACATTAAAAGAAAAAAATGATAAAAATGTTCTTTCCAACACAGAAACTACAAAAATGTCATTATGAAGAAAGCGTAATGGCCACTTTTTCTCGCTCAGAGTTACGTTTTCCAAAAATTACTCGCTAAAGGGCTGTTCACATTGAGTCAAAACTGTAGTATCCGGTTTCAGCTAGATATACAGTTTTACCCTACCATTGTAGGTCTCCACATCTCTCGAGTTCTGATAGAGCAAGTGCGGCTCGGGAAACCCAACTTAAGGCCCAGAACCTGGTTCCCTTTTGGGTGTCCGGCTCCGAAGCTGTTGTGGGACTCCAACCCGTCCCCAAGTGTTTTCGTGGTGGTGTCCCCTGATAATGGGATCCGCCGCGTATCATAACGACCTATGTCGTCACCTCATGGATTTAATTGGAGTGATGTGCAGGTGGAGGTGCTCCGACCGGACGCAGCGCATACGGGAGGCCTCTCCCGGTCGTGCGCGTTATATGTTCCTCGGGACATGGGTGCAACCGTTGACGTGCTGACGGGCGCCGGAGCTCAGTTTTCCATTACTTTCTTCTCTATAATAATTCTGCTTTACCGAAAGAAGAAAAACGAATTTAAAAAAACAAAAAGTTGTTAAATGTAAATTAGAAAACAGGTAAAAATATAAAAACAATTTTCCGCCATATTTAAAAATCTTTGTTGCTCGACAAAGCGAAAATCCCTCTACAATCACTTAGTTTCCATAAAATGCAGAAAAAAATATTATTTATGTCCCAAGTTTTCAGAAAATTTAATTGTTAAAAATTTTGTATTTGTACTTATAAAAAAGCTATGTTTAAGTTTAAATTTAATTTATTCTTTTAAAATTTTATCATACTACTTTTCTTACTATCTAAACCAGAGGTTCTCAAACATTTAGACCGACGTACCACTAAATCGAAGTTCATACTTCCGTGTACCACCTGGTAACAAACGTAAAGCTAATATTAAAAAACCTGTCTAAAACGAAATATCTCTCCAGTTATTTGTATTTCCGCCATAGCAGGTTTTATTGCCTTTAAAAATGAATGCTTACATTACTAAATTGACTGCTTTTCAAATACATGACTGGAATCACCACGTCGACAGACTACCGTGTGGTGGCTTCTTTTGCCAATATGTCCGCCTTTTCATTAAAGATGTAACCAACATGGGCCCGGACCCAGTGCATGTGAACCTCGACTTCAATCGATTTAATCAAGTCCCGAATCTCAGCAATGGAATCTCAGCAATGGAATCTCAGCAATGGAATCTCAGAAATGGAATCTCAGCAATGGAATCTCAGCCTGTACTGAGACACAAGTCCTTGGAGCGCCTATATCGAGTCAGAGTAGACGTCGTGTTCCCCGAAACCTCTTAGATGGGCATGAGTGATTGCTTTCTTGATCGCTTGGACCTTGGACTTAAAAAAATCCGCACCATCCGAGAGACGGAACTGGCTCCCCGCTAGTATTTGGTTCTCTGATACGGCAAGGAACGCACACCCGATGGTGTAGTTCTCCTGCTTAGATCCGACCGTGTATTACAAACACGTGGTTCGCGGAGTCAAATCCGCGGTCCAACGGACCCGCCAAAGATCCTGAAGTCTGGGAGTGGGCCTCCACAAGTCGACCTACTCGGAGTCTACTCCGTTACCGTCAACGCTCTTCTTTCATAGGACGAGAGTCGTGTAGTCTCTGTCCTGCTTCGCACGCAAGTTGAAGGGGACGACCCCTGACAAGACCTGCAGAGCATCCGTGGAAGTCGTTGTGTAACATTTTGTTACACAGAGGAGAAGGTTCCTCTGCATGCTAAGCAACCTGTTTGCTATCACTACCTTACTTGAGTACCAAACAGATGCCGCATTAAGAATAATTCTTTCTGCTATGATCGAGTAAAGCATCTTGCGAAATTTTGGTCTCAGACCCCAGTTATCTGCTGTGAGACGATTCATTTTGTTCAACACCTCAAAAGCCGTCTCCTGAACCGAGGTTAGGTGAGGCATCCAACTTAGGTGGGAATTGATTGTGACACCCAGATACAGGATCTGCCATTTAAAGCGGATTCTGTTCCCTTCCATGAGGATGGGAATAGATGGGGAATTGTGGTATCTGCCCAGGGGCTTCACAACCGTGTAACCGCACTTACCGAAACTGAACGTGAGGCTGCACTTTGTTGCCAAAGCATGGATCTTGGAGAGAACCGGCCCGAGCAACTCCGCGAACTTTATGACAGCTCGTGGTCGTGCGGCTAAGAAGACGTCATCGGCGAAAACCGAAACAACATAGGTTTCGTCCTTCTCGTCTTGCAACCGTCTCAACAGAAATTCAATTACAACTAACCAGAGTTAGAGCCCAAGACACGAACCTTGGGGTACTCCAACGTTGAAGTAGTGGTCCCCGTCATCTATCAGGATGACAGAGCGACACCAGAGGTAGTCGTCTATCACACCAAGGAACCAATGTTCAACACCCAGTTCCTCCAAAAACCGGAAGATGTCTGTGCGTCGAACACTATTGAACGCTGACTTGACATCGAGCGTGCGAAGACATGTGTAATCTCCATGACTCTTCGAAACAGCTATGTACTCCATCGCGTGATGGAGCTCGTCGACCGTACTAACCTTCTTTAGAAAGCCGTTCTGCCGCGCATCGAGCAAACGTTTGGACTCCAAGTATAGTACCAGACGAGTTGCAGACAATTTATCCAATATCTTCTCGAGGGTCGGCAAAAGACAAATCGGACGGTAGGTCGCAGGGTCACTGCGCTCCTTCCCAGACTTGAGAAAGAACACGGCAATCGCCCGCTTCCATGGCCGTGGAAAACAAGACTCTCTCTGGCAGTGATTATACAAGGATAACAGCCACAGAGGGTGGTGTTTCAAGACCTCACGGGCGATTTCGAGACTGAGTCTGTCATGACCAGGAGCCTTGTTAGGCGGCAACGATTCCACTGCAAATTTAAGTTCATGAATCGAAAACAGATGTGGTTCACCGGTCCTAATATTCGCGACCTGGGAAACTTCATCAACCGATAGTAAGTGGTATCTCGTATTGGTATTTCGTAAGTGCGTCTTGGGATTCCTTCCAAGTCGAGACCTCTTGTCCAGATGGAAGCACAAGCATATCAAGTGCTTCCTTTATTCACTTACCTCGCACCACCTCAAGTGTCTGGCCTAGTTTGTCCGTGCAAAGTCCCTCAGAAATGAATCTGCGGAACGAGGCACGATCACCATCGGCTCCAGCGTTAGTCGCGGTAGAGTCGACGGAGCGCGCGCAACCGATTTCTCTGGCTGGATAGCTGGGCTGTCTACCAACACGCCTCCCGACGCATAGCCGGCCGGCGTTTTTTGTTTTTGAGACATAGTCGATTCAAAGTCGACGTCAAGTATTCAACTCCCGCATCAGGGGTCGAAAACTCATACGAAGTCATATCCGCGGCTTGCAGATCACGGGAGAATGCATCCCAAAACTAAGTCCCTCTTTAGCAAGTCTGCTATAACAAACATTTCTCGTAACAAGAAAATAGAAAAAGCGGATCCTAAATCGCGTTCGAATTTTTTTTTTAATTTCTATGTTAATAAAGACAAGCTGTTTTCGATTCCATAATAATATGCTGATTTTTGTGTTTTATTCCACGTACCAGTATCGGACGTCTGCGTACCAGTAGCCAGAGCTTCACGTACCAGTACTGGTACGCGTACCATAGTTTGAGAACCCCTGATCTAAACTATATGTTTTGTGTAAACTTTTCCTTTTCTTATTCTATTGTATAAATAATAAAAGAATGAGCAAACTTATATCATCTCAAAGCTGCTTTATATAAAATTAGAGATTTTGAATTTAATTTTATTCATCTAATTTTTATCTTTTTTTGTATTATTGGAAATACTTTCACAAAATATAAACTATTAAGCAATATAAAAATGAATATCCTTTGAAGGAATGGCTTCCGTTTTATATATTTTATTATGTTGACTAATCTTTTTAAGTGAACAGCAATTCACATTTATTTTATTGGCCTTTCATTAAAAACTGTTTAATACACATTCCATACTATTGAAGATAACCTAAAACTGCTGCATAGTAAATGTGAAATAAGTTGAAATTTTGACAGGGAATACTCTTCAAGAGGAAAAAAGAAGGTTGTATCATTTTCCGGACCACGAAAAAATAAACATACTGAATAAAATCACTGAAGTCTAAGAGGTCTATATTTACATATCAAATAGTAATATTATAAATCATAAGTCTCTCTCTCTTTTATTATTATTATTTTTTATTATTTTTATTTTTTTTTATTCTTCAATTAAACATTTGCGAAACTTGTAATTTAATTGCGTCTATATATATAGGAAAAAAGCAGCTTATTTGTAAAACCAATTGCTTTGTGTATTTAAAACCTATATTCATCTACAAATACACCCTTATTTAAAAATTATATGTTATAGGTATATATAATGTGTGATATCTTACAAATTCTAAACACTTTATGATTAATTTTTCTTAACTACAATTTTTATAGACTGCTGTTAAAAGCAGAGAGTTTGCAATAAAGCATTTGTCACATTTCTTTTAAAATTAAATCTAACAAATTTTAGTATTTGTATTTTAACAATAAATAATTCATTTTAAAATGCATTTAAAAATAATTTATCATGCAAAATTGCAAATAAAGAAAATGCGTTTAAATTTGAAAAAACAAAAACAAAATTGCAGATGTTTACTTAATTATAAAAATATCAAATATATGCATTACAGATTTATACTTATTGCTCACAATAGTGAAATCACTGAGTTTAAGAAATGTTGAGAAAATAAATTGTAACTGTATTTCGATATTTATTTTTATTATGTCTGAAACACAACAAAAGAGGCAATTCGAAATTCTTTCATTTTTCGGTTGAATAAATCCTTTTAATTTTCACTATCTTATGAGTTTCCGTATAGACAAGAAAGGCTTTATACACTATGGTTACATCACTAGTGGAAACCTTTCCATAAAATACATTTGTTATTTCTTTCCCCGAGGGTGAAATGTCTGATACTTTATTAGAACTATTTCAACACACGTAAGAGCTGAAATCTTTTGTTTCTCTGATTTATTTAATTTGGAGATTTAAGAAATGTTATTAAACTGACATGTTTAAAATATTTCCTGCTAAATATTAGTTTTATTTTTTTTCAAAAGGTTAAATAAAATTTAAAAGAAGTATTCATAATTATTGGTTCTAAAACTAACGTGTCGAATTTTTAAAAAATAATCAATGTATGTAAGGAGACACTTTTATTTTACTTTTAGGATTATATTGTAATTTGAAGTTTAAGTACAATCCTGAGCTTGTCACGTTATAACCGACCCAAACACGAAATTTCTTCTTAACGTTAAACTGAAACCCGATCCGACCTCGATACACTGCAAGCGTATTTAACTCAAAATATTCAAATACGAACTCGAACCGAGCACGAAGTAAATGAAAATGAATCCATATTTTAACACTGCAGTGCTCGCGCGGCGTCACACAGACGCCAGGGGTGTTTCTTTTTTAATTGTTTTATAAACGGATGGGCGAGCAAGCTTGTGCTGCTATCTACCTTTCTGTCAACTAAACATAAATAAGTAGAGAAATCATCCAAACAACGCCATTTTCATTTTAGTGCTGAGAAGAAGAGATTATAAGACGATGTACATTGTTGGAGTCTAGGAGACGCCACACGACCGTTTGTGATTCTAAAAGTAAGTATTTTAAAATTTATTTTTTCTAGTATTTTTAATTTTTATTATCAACAGCTGTCCTTAGTAGTGTTATTTTTCGTTTTAGTGATACGTAAAAGAAATTGTTTGTGAATGTATTCAATTCTAAATGTAAAAAGAATGTATTTCTTCTGATATTGATAATTTTTATGGACAACACTTGTTTTTATTTCTTATTTTCTTACCTTTAGAGTAAAAATGACTTCTCAGAAAAAAATTCAATATGGCAAATGAACATGATAGAGAAATAGTACTACATATTCTGATGAAAGAAGATGAGTCAGGTAAGGAGTTTGATGATTATAGTGATAAAGAAGAAGATAGAGTGGAAACAAGAGAAGAAAACACAGACACCGAGCAAGAAATAGATTCTAATGATAGCGATAGTGATGATTATATTGCCGGTAAGTTTTTCCTAGAACGGAATATATCATCAAAATAGTCAAAAGTTTGCCCACCTAAAAATATACTTACAATGTCGCCAGAAAAACAAACAGAGTGCGTATGGTCATACTTTATAGTATGATGAATGTAGCAGCTATAAATACTCAAATAATATATCATGCAAATAATTAATCAATCAGCACCAGGCGCAGTGAGTTTTAAAAACTTTTGGATCGTAATCTAGCTGATGATTCCTTGTGTCGACTTTCTCAATGTTTATCATTACCTAGAAAACTAAAACAGGATATTCAGAGCCATTTCCCAGATGAGGGTACAGTTCAACCTACAGAAGAAGCTCGAGTTACTAAAAGGCAGACACGTCACAAATGTGGTCGTTCCAAGAATAGGAACACCAAATACAAATGTCGCAGTTGTAAAAATTGTATGTGTAGAACACACTCAGCATAAATGCGCTGATTGCTAATTTGTGCAACTAATTAAATGAGATTGTTTCACTTGTATTTTTCATTTTTACTGCGTAAGTTGAATAAAATTGAGTCTCACTGTAAACTTGAGATTTGCTATTTGTGTTTGTAATTTGACGCCACAAATATATATGTTTTACTTCAATAATTCCTTTGAATTTATTTTGAATGACCTAAATATATATTATTACAGCAAAAATACACCTGACGTCTGTCAGACGCCGTGCGACCTTTAAAGTAACAATATGCTCGTATTTATAAATCAATTTTGATGAAACTAATTGTGTGTATTAAGGTCACCAATGTCTCGACCGAGTTCGTTGGCCAGCTTGGTCCGCCATTTTGTTTCAAGATGACGGCCATTTAAATATTTAAAACTAAAATAAATATACCAAAAAGTTAAAAATTCAAATTTATTTAATTACGTGTTAGGGCTTGATACAAGGATTCCAGAGCATTTTTTGGTTTACCTCTATCTTTAAAAATGGCTGAGATAGAGCAGTTTGAAATTCTAGGGTGGCTGACATTTTGAAACAAAACAGCACATTAACGCGATTACTGGCAAATTATTTTCTTTCATTGTTGTAATAATTTTTCCAATCATACGCATAAAACTATATATTCATATCCGTTAGCTACAAAACTGGCGACGTTGGCGACAAAATTGGAAAAATTTGTGACATTTGGCGAAATATCTCCAAATTTGGCGACCAAAATAAGTCTTCATAAATGAAGCCAATTTGGCTATTGCTCAATAATTTGGCGAAATTCTTATTAAAATTCAGTATTAACGAATCTTTTGTAAACGTTTCTTTGCATTTTAACTTGCTGTTTTCGTGTAACATTAGCTAAAATTTTAAAACGAAGATATAGGAAAGCTACCTTTTCCTCCCGGTACAGGCCGGAAGGACTTTTTAACATAAAGCCAAATCAAAAAAATATTCCGGAATCCTTGTGTCTAACACTTAACGAAAACAACTTTTTTCATTTATAATTTCTTATACATCTCTTTGAATTTTTTTTTAAATAAAAAAAATTATCTGGCCGCCATTTTGAAACAAGATGGCACATGAAGCTGGACAACGATCTCGGTCGAGACCTTGGTATGTTCTGTACATATGATCAGTCACATTCATATCGGTTCATAAATTTTAGAGTTACATCATAACAAATATCAGATGGTTTCAAAATCTCAGCCACCGTAGAATTTCAAAGGGCCATATCTCAGCCATTTTTTAAAATATAGCTAAAACAAAATATTTTCCGGAATCCATGTGTCACGGTCTAACACTTAACGAAAGAACCTTTTTCCATTTATAATTTTTTATACATCTCTTTGATTTTTTTTAATTAAAAAAATAAATAACTGAGCGCCATTTTGAAACAAGATGGCGCATGAAGCCGTCCAACGAACTCGGTCGAGACATTGGTATGTCCTATACACATATTAAGTCACATCCAAATCAATTCATAAATAAGAGAGTTACAGCATGACAAATGTCAGATTGTTTCAAAATATCAGCTACCTTAGAATTTCAAACTGCCATATCTCAGCCATTTTTTAAGATATAGCCAAAACAAGAAATGTTCCAGAATTCTTGTACCTCGTTCTAACACTTAACAGGAACAATTCTTTTAATTTAAAATTATTTTGTACATATTTTTTAATTTTTAAAAATTTTAAAACTTTAACTGACAGCCACTTTGGAACAAGATGGCGGATGAAGCTGGCCAACGAACTCGGTCGAGACCTTGATATGCCCTATACACATACTCAATCATATCCGAATCGGTTAATAAATAAGAGATTTACAGCATGACATACGTGATATATATATATATATATATATATCACGTATGTCATGCTTCTTATATTTTCCGGAATCCATGTGTCACGGTCTAACACTTAACGAAAGCACCTTTTTCCATTTATAATTTTTTATACATCTCTTTGATATATATATATATATATAAATCAACATTTGTACGGAAGGTGGTTTTGGGGTCATCATCGGTGAAAATATACCAAAATCTTTTGGAATTACTTTCCTCCGGATGGCTGCAATAGGTAACATTTTGTATTAAAAGCTACCTAAAATTACAGAGATATGGCAGTTGGAAATTCTAGGGAGGCTGATATTTTAAAACAAGCTGATTTTTGTTATGCTGTATCTTTCGCATTTAAATTCAGTATTGACGAAAACTGGGGTTGAATCTTCTACAGTAGGCTTCCAAGCAATTTAACTTCGGATGTTTGCGTAAAATGAGTTGAATTTTTAAAAACTTGGACTATGAAAGCTACCTTTTCCTCCCGGTACATACCGGAAGGACTTTTTTATGTGAAGTTAAGTCAGTTTTAAATGACTTTTTAAATATCATTAGGGGTAATTGAAATTCATTTTAACATTTATAATTCAAAATAATATGTTTTTTTTTTTATATATAATGTGTAAATATATTTTTTTAATTGCAGACTTCTTCATAGATTTTATATATTTTCTAAGGTCTTACACTTTTTAATTAATTCTATTTATTTTTTCACTTGCACATTATCTATAAAAAATATGATGTTTTATTCGTATTTATTACTTAAAAAAATTAATTTTCTTTAAAACTACATTAGCATTTTTCTGTTGTCTTTAGAATAATTTACACTTCCCACTATTAGAAAACATTTTCTTTGTGTACAAACATAAATGATTATTATGTAATAACTCTTGTAATGACTTTTTTTAATGTTTGAAAATTATTTAAGAGTGCTGACTTAAAATTTAAAATGTTCTCTTGTGACAAAAATGCTATTAATGTTACACTTTCCTGTATTACCATGACACTAATTACATAGATGATTATATCCGGAACAAGTTTATTTGAAACGCATTGTTTTTTTGTTTTTTTTAATAAATAACTTACTTAACACAGTAAAATTCTTATCTAAATTGTAACAGTATAATGTTACTACATAAATCCATGCATTTTATGAAATACACATATTTTAAAAACTTGATAACTAAAATAGCATATTATTTAAAAAAATATATTACATAAAATATTGTTTCGTATTACGCAAAGATTTTAAAGTTACAATAATTAGAACTATTTAAACAAAGCAAGTATGATAATTTTTTTTGGCGTGATATGTTGTAAATTTCTCGCATTTCGCATTCCGCAAGCTAAAATGTTATTTACTGTTAACAAATGTGATTTCATCACATAATGAAGAGTTTAAAAAGGGAATATAAACATTATATTTATTTATTTTTACCGCATAATTAAGTTTAATGATTGTCTATAAACATTAAATTTCTTCCGTCTATTAGGATTTTTAAAGTAGGGGAAGTTGGCCTGAAATGATCCTAACGGGCAAAACGATCCACATATGTTTCCTCCCAGACAGGTCGTGCTATCTACAGAGTAACATTAGATGTGATAAGTAAAGAAGAAGCAATGGCGGTATTCAAGCGATCGCAATATTACGCGTCTGAATAGAATTCTTTTAAAAATTGGTTTTCATAACATCTTTCATAAGGTAAGCACTAAGGTTCATATTTATTTACATTACAGTCTTTCATGTTCAGAAATATGACTTGGTTTACTTAATGGAGTTTGTTTTTAGATGTGAATTACACTTTTGCATTGTAATAATTACTTTTATACCCTTTATTTTGCCGATAAACAAACAATTTGCAATTATTTTTAAATGAAGGCTCATTTTGCCCTTTGGTGAGTGTAAAATTGTCAATTTGGACACTTTTTAAAAAACTCTTTTTTTTTTCATTACTCAATTTGGGTTTAAAATATTATTAAAATATGTTTATAATGCAAAATATAGTGCAAAACATATTTGCAAAGGGCCAAAGTTTTATTTAAGCAGTTATGTTATTTTACGCAAGTTTTTCCCTCAAGGAGATCATTTTAGGCTTTTTTTTTATTTTTTACTTGAAATGTATTGTAAAGAATATGAAAAAAAACTCTGTACCCTAAAACGCATCGTATAAGAAGAACATTGAAAACAATGGAACACAAATATCCAATTTAAAAAAACAAAGATAATTTATTTAAGAGATAGAGTAACAAAGCAAACATATCCTTTATGAGACTAAACTAATCAATTTAAAAGTACATAGTGCATAATATTAACTATTATGAAAATGCGGAAAATATGGGTATTTCATTATTGTGTCTTTAATACGAAGACCGCTTGAATAAAGTATACATTGGCCATCTTTCCTGAGATAGATTATAAAAATGAAAGCTGTAATTATTTATATCCCGCCATCTCCAACAACACCATTCTGAAAGCATAGATCTTTAAACGCAAAGAAAAAACGAGCATTTCTATACACGTTTCAAAATAAAATTCATATACACTCAAATATTTTTTGAAGAACAAATCTAGATGTATAGAATGGTTATCTTTCTATAGTAAAACGACAATTCGCAATTAATGTAAGTGACTTCAGCGAGTCTAGTGTCAAAATTTTAAAGTTCTCTCTCAAAAATTGTAAGAGAAATCAAGATAGCCAAAGAAAGTGCAAAGTATCATCGATTTATTATGAAATAATATATCACTTATATGTATATATATATATATATATATATATATATATAAGCTTTGAAATGTACTTTTTTATATGTGCCAGTTGGATTAAATACTTTTCTAATCGTGTACAGCATCATATTATAATCATATAAATATTTACTAAAAAGTGACACTTCCAAACAAAATACAGTTCATTTTTTTAAAATCATATCTGCTCAATGTGTTCACTGTCGGCAGCAATTCACGTGCACTTACAAGACATTGAACATACTGTACTTGATAATAAAAAGGAATTGTACCCTGCTTAAATGTGATTAGGTATCGAACATTGACTTGCATTTGCAAGCTTGTAACAAATTTATTTTTACACGTAAATCGTTGTTTTATACTAAATATTGAACACCCTTCACTATTTTGTTTATTTTGTTTTAGCTATTTCTCATAGTTTGCTATGTAAATCAATAACTTCCATATTTTGTCCTTGGAGACGAAGCAATCACTCTCAAATCGTTCACCCACAAGAAAAGTGACACAACCAAAATCGTAGTGACAAAGGAAGATTTACATAATTTTACTATAACATTAAAATATAGCACTTAGCTCCGCATGCAGCTGTAAAAACGTACATAAAAGCATAAAGCCTTAAGTATGAAAACGCTTAATATATAGGAACAATTGAGCTAAGCTATGGTACTGCTTGCATCCAATACTGGGCCTCGCAAGTGTTTTCCCTAACATCCGGACGCTGCAACAGAACCTAACGGAATAACTGAGAAGTGCTGGAAGATATCCGGTTCCCGGTCTTAGGCCGTCACATCATCGCTCTCTAGACAAATGACCTCCCACAAGAACTTACCATCAACACGGAAAATAGAGAGAAACCCACTGCCGAGAATTACTCTACCACCAGTTCGGAACATAGAGCGCCTACAAATGTTACACTGGCTCCTTGCCGGCGGATAAAACAAACACAAAAGATAAAAAATCGAAAAAATGTTATAGTAGACATAAACAACAAAAATAACATTACTCTCCCATGGTTCGCGTACCTCAGGTTAACAAGTCCTATGGCGTCGGACAGCGAAGGGAGAAAATTAAAGCAAAAAGTTGGCTGCAGGACCTTGGTGTCGTCTGACCAGCGTTCACTCATACGATCGCCTACTTCTGCTACATGACATATTTAAGTCTACATGATTAATAAGATACTATTAAGCTACATTACATAAATAAGATATGCAGCACATCGTATCTATGCCGTCACAGAGTGGGTAGAGGTTTCCGCACGATTTCGGGGTGGATTGGAATCCCCAAGCACATTTGAACCCGCAACCTAGTCGTGGAGCCGGAAGTGATAGTTCATCCGCATAAGACCTTATCTGGAACCGCGCTTTAATCTTCTTCCGAAACAGGAATGTACCTCCACGGCGCCCTCGGCTGCTCCCGTTCCTCCTACAGCACATATGCCGGGTTGAATCGGGACCCCGCAGAGGAGCAGTATACCCGACGATTGAGTAAATTTCCCCTCCCCCCACACACGCACACAAAATTTGACTGTATTGTTTTTGGCAAAGTGTCCAATGCGTGGAAAGTGCGCAATGTGGTAAAACGTAATCTAGAGACAGACGCACTTAAGTTTGACCTATTAGTGTAACAATACGCAACATGATTTTTGTAGGTGTGTCACCGTTCTTGCGAGTGAGCGATATTATGGTGCTTAATTCTTTTAATATAAGTAGATACCTGTTCCAGATATCCTGTTTTATGCGTTGAAAAGTGAACTGCGTCAATCTGTACTTTGCTTTGTGCTGTGTATCAGAGGATATCAAAATATTAATAATAAACGGAAAATGGCTACAAATAGTGCTTTTTGATGCTTTTCTGTAAATACCTTAATGTCCTTAATTCTAATAGAATAAAAAATTTCGTATATTGTGCTGACATTTGAAACCGGAATTGGAGGAGAGTAGCAAGATTTTACCTTTGCGTAGATGCACAGTAGACGTAAGATGTGGTGAGAAATATGGTCCGCAGTGGTTGGTTTATACAAACGATGTGTGTAAGTTAACTGTACTCGTTAACGTTCATAGAATTTAGAATTGATTTTTGAAGTACAATATGCAAATATTTCTGCCAGCGTTCGGAGAAATCGCCATCAAAAACGTTACATGTGTTGCAGAAAGCTTACAAGAACAGCGCAATGTATCCTCCGAAGATGTTTTCAAATGACTGTGTTTCAAGAATGCATCTAAGTTTGAATAGAAGAGGAGTATAATCAAAAGGAGCTGTGCGTAACACATGATAAACATAAATCATATCCGTAGGTAATCCAGTCTCCAAACATTTTTATTCTAGGAGTGGGAGAAATAATGGCAGCATCTATTATTGAAGAGATAAAACACTGAAAGAAAAATATAAATAAATTAGTATATCATATTAAATTAATAAATAAAAAAAATTAGGATCTTTATTCCGCAACTTTTATAATTGCTAGATGCGTATATTTTATTTATAATTATCTTTATTTCAAAAGTAATTGATAATTTTTTTGTTATTACTTGATCTCGAAACTCGGCAATTAATTAAGATAATGATAAATAAGTTTCGTAAAAAGTGGTGCCAACAAACAATCGCAAGTAAGCACCTTGATATGGTAATTTATGGTGCTACAGAATTCTTTCGTATTTACTTAAAATGAATCTACTGGGGTTATTTCCTGTAAGCATCTGCATTTTTAGGTAAATTGCACAAAACCTTCTGTTTACATTTCGCGATAATTATTTGTCTAGAAGCCTTCAATTCCATTTTATATTTCCAATTTCGTGAATTCGTTTATTATTAAAAATCATTTTTTAATATTTGAATTGATATTTATTAAAACAAAATATATAATTAATCACTACATTTTTAAAATGGAGTATATAATTATATCTTGCAATTTTTTTTTCGTTTACTGAAAAAATACAGAATTTTATTTATTCAAAATATTTGACCTGCAAAAAATAAAATTATGATTAACGTCAATCGGCGATGTAATTTTTCAGCTGATATTTTGGGGATTAAATTGCGTTTTTTCTTTTAATAATGTGAATAATCGAAAAGTTTTGAAGAAAATTTTTCTTATATAATTTAAACAAATCCACTCCAATACATTAATTGTTATTTTATATTCATGTATTTAGTGTTTGACATCACAGAAAATAATTATATCAGTACTTAACATTTATTTTATTTCTTTAAACGTTTAAATCGGTCTTTCAAAATAAATATTTTCTGCTTACTTAAAAATATTTTAATTAAAAATATCCTGAAAATCATTTTAATTTTGATTAAATTATATATTTCAATGTACATTGGAAAATATTTCAAATAAAACGTTCTTGAAGAAAATACATATATAATGGAGTGTGATAAATTACCCGAAGGTACAAACCTCGAGAGATTTTCATTTATACAATTTTGAAAGTAAACCTTTATAAGTTTTTCGATAATATATGGATGAATGCCAATTAAATTATTTTTTAAATATATGTAACTTTTATTTACCAAATTTTTAACTATTTTCATTAAGATTATTCTATCATATTAGCATTTTATCTACCAGTATGAAACGATAAAATTTAAAGTTTTGATTTATATTTATTTGACTCGAAATTTATAAAGGTTACAGATATAAAAATAAGTTTTCAATGTATTAAAAAGGATTTCGGACAGTCTAAAAATTATAAATAAAATAACCAAAAATCGAATTTCGTTTGAAGATGTCATTTGACACCGGTAGAAATAGTGTAAATCACAACCAACAAATTAATAATTCGTAGTTTTCTTATCAAAGTTTGCTTGAATACTCTTCTAAAATCCATTGTATATTCAACATCATAAAATCATACAAATCGGCTGTTAATTATAGTATGTTCTATAACTCATTGAATTTTGATCCTTGCATTTCGGTCATTTCGATCATCAGATTTCGATCATTTAAGCTATTCCCATGATATATTTCTAAACAACTTTTAATGAAAATTCATATATTTCCGATGAGAATACGATAATCGGCCGCTCATCAATTCATCGAATTTCGATGAGAAAAGATCAGATATTGAATAACCGACCACATTTTACTGCAATGGAAACTATTAAACAAATCCATAATTCTAGATAATTCTAACGAAAAAATCAATCAAAAAATATTTTTTCTATTAACTTTGAATATGTTCTACTTGTTTAAATACGTAGTGAAAAATGAATATGAATCACTTATTATTTATCACAAAAAAAGTAAAATTCATTGAAATGATAAAACTCGTTTGTATCTGAATTACTTTTTATCGCTATTATAATTTCGAGGAAAAACCCATTTGAAACATAAGCTGTTAGTAAAAAAAAAGGACAATTTTTATTCATTACTATTCTCTTTTTGTTATTTTGCAGAGAAAACGGAAAGATTTATTTAGAAAAGTAAAAAAAAAATAATAATGAAATTTCTTTGAGTAGATGACAAGCTTTTGGTGAAATATCAGTGATAAATGTCGTCATTTAAGTCGATAATGTCTCGAGATGGATTTTGGATAGTGTATGCTTCTATTGCCAAGATTACATAGATTTATATATCTAATGCTCTATTTTCTGCTGAGATATTTTTAAGTTTTGGCAAATGTCTAGCAATAAGATAACAAAAATTGTTCACAACTATGTTTTTACTTGACAGTCATTTATTTGATGCGTCATTACTTTCAAGGAAAGAAAGAAAAATCCATTTCTTCTCTAAACATAATAATTACGTTTTTACGAAATGGAGATTTTGAATTTATCATATGTACAGTTAAGTGTTTCTGTGAAATACATGTAACATGTTTTTCATTAAAGAAATCTCATGTAAAAAAACTTTTATTCTCACCTATAATAATAAGTTGCAAACACGTATTTACTAAACTGATACGTGAAAAATACGTATTTAATAAATTGAAAAAAATATTATGCTAATTATAATTATGCCAATATATAATTATTTAATCTGTTTAATCTGTTTAAAAAATAAGTTCTTTTGCATACTTTTTTTATATATATTAGATAACGAAAATCTCAAGGAAAGATGTCTGACAATAAATTATGTAAAAAAAAAGATAAAATATGTTGATTCATTAATAATCAAGGAATTCATAATAGATGTTGATTCATTAAAATTTCATTGTTCCTTAATAATTCTTAAAAAATTTATGAAGTTGTAAAAAATCAAATTTTAAATTTTTTCTACAAAAATGTGCTCGATTTTTTTCTGTACCTTACTTTTCTATTTTTAATAATAAATCAACCGTAGTATTTTTTTAAATGTGTCTAACATTTAAAAATAAATGATTGATGATTGAGCTGGACCATTACATCATCCAAACATTACCGTATATAAATTTTGTGCATGGTATTCCACACGTTATTACTAAATGGTGTATAAATATTTATGTATGATTAAAATTTAAAAATACATCAGATTGACGTTTCGGTCAACATCATTGACCCTCTTCAGAATATAATTTTAAATTAAATACACTTAAAAACAAAGGACAACCATCTTGAAATGTAATTCACACACTACATTTACATTTCAAGATGGTTGTCCTTTGTTTTTAAGTGTATTTAATTTAACATTATATTCTGAAGATGGTCATAAATGTTTACCGAAACGTCAATCTAATGTGTTTTTAAGTTTTAATCATACATAAATATATATACACCATTTAGTAATAACGTGTGGCTCAAAATTTATATACGATAAAAATAAATATCTGGAAGTAACATCAATATTATATATTTCAAGACATTTTTTGGATAATAAATTACGAATTTTCCATTTTATATGCTTTAAAAAACACATTTTACGTTCTCGTTCATATAAGACGTAACATGCCCATTTTTCAAGTTTTTATGCTTATTTTTACATTGCATTATCTTGAACACATTTATGGATGATAAGTTTTGAAAAATCAATAACTTTGATGTGTTGATTCGCAGGAGTCTATGAGGGAGATATATTTAAAAAGTATTTGATGTTGGCGAAGTGCAAAAAAATCATCCATTAAAAAAATCTGGATGTTTTAAATTAAAAAAATATATAAGTCAGATATGGGTCTTGCTCCAAATAAATGGGTATACTACTTAATTTCGTTGTTTGTTACGTAAGTTTAAATTGTCTGCATCCTCTTTTTGAGCACAGGTGACAAAAACGAGTGGTCTAAAGCTCCTGTATTGACGGAGCCCCAGGGTGGTCTAAGGATGAAGGTAATTAGAACATTTGGTTCTTGTTTTTCCTGGGGAATCATTTTCCACCATTCATTTAGAATGAGAAATAATTGTATGTTATTCAAAAAAGGGCCGAATTATTTTTAACCTATATTAAATAGAATCTTTTATTACTTTCCAGATTTACAAAATAAGTGTAACAAACAAAAAAAAATCTCTTATTTTATACAGGGTGATTAATAAGTAAGTATAGAACTTTCAGAGCCTGTAAAACAGAAACGGTTTAAGATACGTTCCGCAATTACAAGCCGTAAGGTACGTGTAATCGTAATTTTTTTTCCCGTTGCCGTGCGAAGTGACATGGGTATGGTACGTGAATATCAGATGAAATGGCTGCGTCTGTAATGAATAAGACCTTTTGTGTTCGTGAATTGATCAAGACGGAATCTATCACCATTGTGCAACGGAATTTTCGAATAAGATTTGGAAAAGAACTTCTAACCAGAAAAACCATTTATGATTGGTTTAAAATTTTGAAACTGTTTGGCTGTTTGTACAAAGTGGACAGAAATGGATTACCGGTTTGATGTGTGTCATGTGAGTTTCAAATTTTTTTAACCAATCATAAATGGATTTTCTAGTTAGAGGTTCTTTTCCAAATCGTGTTCGAAAATACCATTGCACAATGGTGACAGATAACATTTTCCTCAATTCAAGAACAAAAAATGCCTTATCCATTACAGATACAGCCATTTCTACTGATATTCGTGTAACACGCTAGCTGTCGCTTATGTCACTTCGCACGGAAGCGGGAAAAATACTTCAGGAGTACACCTACCTTACGGCTTGAATTTTGGGAGCTTGCCTTGCTCCTTTCTTGTTAGGGAGCTTGTCTTGCTGTTCCTGTTTTCCAGCATCTGGAAGTTGTATATTTACTTATGAATCATCAAGTATTTTATTTGAAATTTAGGAATTTAATTTCATTGTAATTTGACAATTGCCTAAATTTAAAGATACTGTTTAGTCTGAGCATTTAATTTAACCAAAACTTCCTTAAAGTATCTATAAATTTAATTATTTTACGTGTACTTTTCACACGTACAATTTCAAAAAGTGAAAAATCATGTATTAATTTTACAGAAATACATTTTTAGGTAGCTTTCAATACAAAAAAGTATAAAGCTACCTATTGCAGCCGTTCGGAGGAAAGCAGTTCCGGAAAATTTCAATATATTTTCACCGATCATGACCCCCAGACCCCAAAACCACCCTCCGTTCAAATGTTGATTTATATATATATATATATATATATATATATATATATATACTAGCAAAACCCGCGGCTTTGCTGGTATAATTCTTGAAAAATGCCAAGTGGTATTATTTGGCCTATTTTCATTACAGGAAATTTTACTGCCACAGATAATTCAGAAATTACTAACAAAGCCACACTTATTTTAGAACGTTTTTCTCTCTTACATCTCCTTGTGGTAGTGGCACCGATTTAAAATATAGCCTATGTTACAGCAGGGACTGTCACCATCAATTTGCTACCATAACTTTTGAAAAGGGCTCGGTAACTCCAGAGATTCCATAGAAATTGTAATTTAGAATGTTTCTAGAACGCTTTTCGCTCATCTCACCTTTTTAAATTTCGATTTTTTTTAGAATTTGTTCTTAGAGAGCATTTACATCGTATAAGTAACTACCATGCCAAATTTCATGTTTCTAGCTCCTTCAGTATAAAAAAATCGAATTTTAGAACGTTATTTGCTCTTGCACCCCCCTGTGGTAGTAGCACCGGCATAAAATATAGCCTATGTTACAGCAGGGACTGTTATCATCAATTTCCCATCATCACTTTTGAGAACGGTTCTATAGTTCCAGATATTCCATAGAAATTGTAATTTATAATGTTTTTAGAACGCTTTTCGCTCATCTCACCCTTTTAAATTTCGAATTTTCTTAGAATTTGTTCTTAGAGAGCATTTACATCTTATAAGTAACTACCATGCCAAATTTCATATTTCTAGCTCCTTCAATATAAAAAAAAAATCGAAATTTTAGAACGTTTTTCGCTCCTGCATTCCTAGAGGTAGTGGAACCAACTTAAAATATAGCCTATGTTGGAGCAGGGATTGTCACCATCAATTTTCCACCATCACTTTTGAAATCGCTTGAGTAGTCCCAGAGATTACCCCCTACAAACAAACAAACAAACAAAAAACAATCTTTACTACTTTATAATATTAGTATAGATATCCGTATATATATATATATATATATCTGAGCTATGTCATACGATAACGCTCGTATTTATAAATCAATTTTGATGAAACTAATTGTGTGTATTAAGCTCACCAATGTCTCGACCGAGTTCGTTGGCCACCTTGGTCCGCCATTTTGTTTCAAGATGGCGGCCACTTAAAATAAATATACTAAATAAATATACAAAAAAGTTAAAAATTCAAGTTTATTTTTAATTAACTGTTAGGCCTTGATACGAGGATTCCAGAGCATTTTTTGGTTTACCTGTATCTTAAAAAATGGCTGAGATAGAGCAGTTTGAAATTCTAGGGTGGCTGACATTTTGAAACAAAAAAGTCCTTCCGGCCTGTACCGGGAGGAAAAGGTAGCTTTACTATATCTTCGTTTTAAAATTTCTAATGTTACACGAAAACAGCAAGTTAAAATGTAAAGAAACGTTTACAAAAGATTCGTTAATACTGAATTTGAATAAGAAATTCGCCAAATTATTGAGCAATAGCCAAATTGGCTTAATTTATGAAGACTTATTTTGGTCACCAAATTTGGCGATATTTCGCCAAATGTCGCCAATTTTGGCGAGAATTTGGCGCTAACGGATATGAATATAATGTTTTATGCGTATGATTGGGAAAATTATTACAACAATGAAAGAAAATAATTTGCGAGTAATCGCGTTAATGTGCTGTTTTGTTTCAAAATGTCAGCCACCCTAGAATTTCAAACTGCTCTATCTCAGCCATTTTTTAAGATAGAGGTAAACCAAAAAATGCTCTGGAATCCTCGTATAAAGGCCTAACACTTAATTAAAAAATAAATTTGAATTTTAACTTTTGTGTATATTTATATTATTAAAAATTTGTTTTTTAATAGTTTTTACATTCAGACGTTAAATGTATACATATTGCATATTTATATTAGTTTTAAATTTTTAAGTGGCCGCTATCTTGAAACAAAATGGCAGACCAAGCTGGCCAACGAACTCGGTCGAGACATTGGCAAGCTTAATACACACAACTAGTTTCATCAAAATTGATTTATAAATACGAGCGTTATCGTATGACATAGGCCAGATATATATATATATATATATGGATATATATATATATATATATATATATATATATATATATATGTTACCGTGAAAGACCGAAATTGGAGAATGTTGACTGTCACCGGTGAATGTCAACATACACCAAATACGTCGGCGAAAGAACGAATATTTCATTACATTCTTGTATATTCGGACCCTCACCGGTGTATGTCGACAATCACAGATATGCTCTGGTGGAGGTCGAAAAGAGAGGAGCTTGAATCCCTTTCTCCCTTGTGGTAGCTAAAGCTCCTATAAGCGGAGCTGACGCATATCCATTCTGTTGCCCAAAATAATCGCCATATTGCAACCTAGATCAGCATTACGAAACCGCCTGAGCAGGTGTTTGCTGTCCCTGTTACTGTCACTCGCCTTCCACTAGTACGGTAAGCAAACCGGTTTTAGCGTGGTTTTTGGTCCGCTGGGTTATTAAATGGCGGTATGATTCAGCCTGTATTATAGGAGCTCTAGCGGTAGCTTGCGTGAAGGTGTGACGTCACGATCCGTACATTCAGGCCCGGAGAGAAGTGTTATTGACCTGCGCTCGCAGCGCTATCATCGAGAAGGCCCTGTGTCGACAAAGAGGAGACTGGCTGTTTCCCGCCAAATCTTTTGTTCTGGTGGAGTCGGTCAGCTTTGTCAGTCTTATGCAAGGTTTGATGGTGAGAGCAACGCTTTCTTATTTTTTTTCCTATACCCTAATTTATACAGAATGGATACTGCAGTGAATCGTGATCTTTTTCTTGAAAAGTTATATGCATTAATTGCGGGTAAACGAGAAGACAATTGTTTTTATTTTTCTCAAGAAAAGTACTCTAAAATACTTTCTGAAGTGGTTTCTGCTAAAACTAAGTGCAACACACCTTTGGATTACAGACGATTAAAACGTTTCGACATTTTAAAAATTAATGATGAAGAGAAGTTAATTGTACCATTAAAACCAGGAGAAACGAATATTCAGTATTATGTTCAATGAGGAATTGTTCAGTATACTATATGAAACTCACACCAGAATAGGCCACGGAGGAAGAACACGTATGCTTAAAGAGTTGCAAAAAAAAAAATATTACATATGAAGTTGTAACGTTGTATTTAAATTTATGCAAACAGTGTCAAATGAAACACTGCACCTAAGAAAGGTATTGTTGTGAAACCAATGATCAGTTCTTAGTTAAACTCAAGATGTCAAGTTGATCTGATAGATCTGCAGTCAAACAGAGATGGCTAATATAAGTTCATAATCGTGTATCAAGATCATTTAAATAAGTTTGTCCAGCTACGACCTTTGAAAACTAAGAGGGCGGAAGAAGTAGCGTATCACGTTCTTCCAATATTTTTAACATTTGGTGCTCCAGCAATATTGCAATCAGATAATGGTAGAGAATTCAGTAATCAAGTCATATCCGAAATATGGGCTATGTGGAAAGATGTTAAGATAGTTCATGGAAAGCCTCGTCACAGTCAAACACAAGGCTCAGTTGAAAGGGCCAATCAGGATATACAGAATATTCTAACTGCATGGATGAACGATAACGATACAAATAAATGGTCAGAAGGGTTACCCTTTGTTCAATTTTCCAAGAACACTACAGACCACGAAGGAATACGCCAAAGTCCTTATGAAGCCATGTTTAACATCAAAGCGAAAAGAGGCACAGCATCGTCTTTTTTGCCTAACGAACAAATCGCAAATATCGAAACCGAAGAACAACTTGAAGAAATTGCCAATACTTTTGAAACCGAAGAACAACTTGAAGAAATTGCAAATACTTTTGAAACCGAAGAACAACTTGAAGAAATTGCCAATACTTTTGAAACCGAAGAACAGCTTGAAAAAACTGGTAATACTTCTGAAAAGAATTTGAGCGGTGGTCATACCAAAAACCATATTTCAAAGAAAATATTGAAGAGGACTTGCAATCTACCACGTCTTCATATGAAGTTCTGGCTGAAAAACACGAGTTAATTTCTATAAAAAGCGGGTCTGTTAAAGAAAATCTTCTACTGCAAGCAACAAAAATGTTACGAACCTCACAAAAACAATTTCCTCCTGCTCAAATTGGTGATACTGTACGAATACAAGTCCCTGATGTCGACCGTGGTCGTACAGATAACCGAAATGAGTTAGCGGTTGTTGTTGGAATAGAAGACTCCGACTTCTATAAACTTGCAAATGAAAATGGTACCCTCAAGCAGCTTTACACACGTAATCAGTTCGTAATTTGTAAAGAAAAGTTACTTTCCATAGATGAAATTTATTTTAAAGAAATTTCGCCGAGAGAAGCAGCTGCAGCTAATTCGAGAAGCGGTGGGCAAGGTTATACACGCTGTCATTGCAAAAGGAAGTGTTCCACAA
Source organism: Maratus michaelseni (assembly GCA_963931845.1). NCBI lineage: Eukaryota > Metazoa > Arthropoda > Arachnida > Araneae > Salticidae > Maratus > Maratus michaelseni. The sequence continues at coordinate 197,644,458 of OZ007593.1, read as the reverse complement.
ATAAATGCAGTTGTAAAAGCAGGGGCCTCTTGTGCAATTCAAAGTGTCATAATAGTTTAAGTTGTTGCAATAAATAAGATTTGAATCACATAATTTAGTAAGTTTTTTATTTCTATTATTTTATTTTCTCATTTAGAACGTAATGTATAATTATGTAAGTTTTTAACTTCTATTATTGTCCTTTCTGATTTTGAATGTACTGTATAATTAAGTAAGTTTTTAACTGCTATTATTTTCCTTTCTCATTTTGAATGTACTGTGTGTTTTAAGTTCTTAGTCTCTCAGAAAGAGAGGCGAATAATTTATCGCGACTGAATTACGGAGAAAAAAATATAAATCTCGGACATGTTCAACATTCACCATTAGTGCATGGTGAATGTCGACATTTACCGGTGTAAGTCAGAAATAAGGGTATTTAGCAAATATTTCGGACATACACCAATCGACTATGTGTTTGTTTACATTCACCGGGGAAAGTTGACATTCTCCAGATTTCGGTGTTTCACCGTAACATATATATATATATATATATATATATATATATATATATATATATATATAAATCAACATTTGAACGGATTGTGGTTTTTGGGTCTGGCGGTCATGATCGGTGAAAATATATCGAAATTTTCCGGAACTGCTTTCCTCCGAACGTCTGCAATAGGTAGCTTTATACTTTTTTGTATTGAAAGCTACCTAACAGCACATTAACGCGATTACTCGCAAATTATTTTCTTTCATTGTTGTAATAATTTTCCCAATCATACGCATAAAACTATATATTCATATCCGTTAGCGCCAAATTCTCGCCCAAATTGGCGACATTTGGCGAAATATCGCCAAATTTGGTGTCCAAAATAAGTTTTCATAAATGAAGCCAATTTGGCTATTGCTCATTAATTTGGCGAATTTCTTATTCAAATTCAGTATTAACGAATCTTTTGTAACCGTTTCTTTGCATTTTAACTTGCTGTTTTCGTGTAAAATTAACTAAAATTTTAAAACAAAAATATAGGAAATCTACCTTTTCCTCCCGGTACAGGCCGGAGGGACTTTCATTCTTTGAGTAATTCGTGTACGCATAATGAAAGACATAAAACAGAATATAATTGTTGTGATTATAAATTTATAATCTCATTTTGAATTTAACATATCAAACTTAAATATTTCCATTATTTAGAAGTAATGTAGATAAAATACTTAAATAACCTGTATAAATAATACTTAAAGTTTTAGTTAATTTTCATTTTCATTTTCAGGGTTTTGTAGAGTTTCATAGACTTTGTTTTAAATTGATTTTTTACTGTATATAATAAACCATACAAAAATATACATTTTAGAAACAATTCAAATTTGTATATCTTTATAAATGTATTTTTTAATTCGTAAGAATATTCTAACAACTAAATTTATAGTTTAAGTATTTATAAATGCTTTTTCCCTTCAATAATATGGAGATTGAATAATTCTATAAACTGTATTCCCTAAAATCTAGGTTTTTTATCTACATTGCTAATGTTGCTTATAAAATCTTTCGAAATCATTCCAAAACAAGAAAAAATTATTATTTTGTTGAGAGAGAAAAATATGTATACAAGGTTTTAGAAATACCTGTTTCGGACACACTTCCGAAAAAAAATTGTTTTGGATAGGGATTTTCGAAGGAAAAACATTCCCAAGTCCTCTTTAAGGAAAAAATACTTTTCTTTCAAAATCTGGATTTCAAATATAAGATTAGCAAATTTTATATCCTCAGGCATTTTACATGAAAAACACAGAGTCGGATATATTGCAAAGAAATGTTGATAAATATAAACAAATGTACATGACTTTTATAAAATTTTAGGAGTAAATAAAAATAAAATTGCGGCCAATTTTTCTTTAATTAAATTTCCTTTTTGTCTTCATTAAGATAAAATTATTAAAAATGAATATATTTGAAGTTCTTTTTGAAAACTACTCAGATCTCTTTGAACTACACAAAAGTATGTAAATTGATGCCAAATTTACCAAAACGTTCTAACAAATAATTTTAATAATATTTTTTTTTATTATAAAATACATCTGCAGAAGAGTTCGACAAAAGACGAAAGTATTGACAGATGTATCCCGTAGACGTCGTATTCATTCAGAACTTCCGATGCCAAGAAGATACTTTTACGAAAAAAAAAAAGAAAAGAAATGACAAAGCTGTAAACAGGGTTGCTACGGAGTTGTTCAGAAATAAATATAATTTGATGACGTACGAGGTTTTTTGTTTTTTAAGGGTATTTACGGAAATTGTTTTTCGCTGGATTATTAAAATAAATGGTGATAAAGTAATTCTACAATAAATGATGATAAAATAAATCTACAATAAATGATGATAAAATAAATCTACAATAAATGATTCTACAAAATAGTCTTACTAATATATAGTATAGCCTTCTTAATTGCAAACATAATATCAATTTTAATTATTTTTCATTTTTGTAAAAAAAAATTCTATAAATTATTACCGAAAATTTGTAAAACTTAATAAAATTTCACGGTTTTCGTTCAGTGCATAAATATAGTTGTGTACAAAATTAAGGTATCTAGTTTGTAAAAAAGAGTGAGTGGAAAAAAAAAGAATAACACGACACTTAACATTCCAAAGACAAAAACTTTTCCAAAACGCATTTAATGAAAATAATACATTCTCAATCATCTCAGAAACAATAATATTCCACTAATATGAAGGATGTGGTTAGAAACAACTTCAAGTCATATGTGTAAACAAGTAAGGTAGATGCGCCCTGTTATTATCACGTCCCTGATTGGCGATCCCACTATTATACCTTAGCTAACCAAACAGTTCGCTAAATTGCATGGGCATACCGTGAAGCATCTTCTTAGTGTATCATGTTATCACTTGCCATTCAGCTAGATTGTGGAATTTCACACCAATTTCCTATTTTATATTTTTGGTGTGATCGTATCTTCTTTTTATCTGACAAGTCTCCTTCATTTATGCACGCTTTTTCAAGATTTTTTTTATGAATATCATCATATTCTGTTCAGTGTTAATGCTCTATCAATTGGCGTTGTCATTGATTGGGCATATTTTACGAGGGTTTCAAAGTCAAACGATTTTTGTGAAAGCACCTGCTCCTGATAAGGCCATCCAGGTGATCATATCAAGTGCACCATGCAAAACCTAGGATAAAGCTATTTTTATTTGTTCCAGTTGCGATTAGCAATTTATTTTAACGATTTTCTTAAACTCTAATATATTTAATAATAATAATATAAATATATTTCTTCTCCTTATAAATAATTATCACCACAATCATTCACTTACGTGCATACTGGTATTACGCATAATTAGCATTCGTTATCAGAGCTGATGATACTCGATGGCACCGGTTCTTTTTGTAATTTTTCTTAGTTTCTGAAATAATAATTTTCCTAATCAGGGATAGATTTTATACACTTTTCACTACTCGTTTCAGGACGTTGATTTCTTTTATTATGTATGTCCACATATAAAGCATACTTTACTGGTGCATACAGAATAAATATTTCAACATATCATATATTCTAATACGAGCAAATCTTGTGGGTGGTTATATATATATATATATATATATATATATATATATATATGCAAAAATTATCTTAAAAACGGTTTTGACGAAATCTCGTATCCTATCGTTTTGGGACACCAGAAAACCATTGGGCTAGGTCACATGTTCGAGAAAATTCGATTAGTGGGTCATTTTGGGTCATTTTGGGTCATGGTTTAGCTAATTGTATCTAAAAAACGGTTCAAACGATTTTGACGAAATTTTGTATCCGACCATTTTCGGGCACGAGAAGTCTATTGGGCTGGGTCACATGTTCGAGAACTTTCGATTAGTGGGTCATTTTTGGGTCAACGCGGGTCAAATTAATTTTATCTAAAAAACGGCTCTAACGATTTTGATTAAATTTTGTGTCCTACGAGTTTCGAGCACGATAAAAGCATTGGGCTAGGTCGCATGTCCGAGAAAATTCGATTAGTGGGTCATTTCTGGGTCATTGTGGGTCAAGATCTAAAAAGCGGCTCAATTTACACTAAATTTTGCATCCGATGGTTTTAGGGCACGAGAAGACTGTTGGGCTAGGTCACATGTTCGAGAAAATTCAATTAGTGGGTCATTTTGGGTCATGGTCAAGCTAATTGTATCTAAAAAACGGTTCAAACGATTTTGACGAAATTTTGTATCCGACTATTTTCGGGCACGAGAAGACTATTGGGCTGGGTCACATGTTCGAGAACTTTCGATTAGTGGGTCATTTTTGGGTCAAAGCGGGTCAAATTAATTTTATCTAAAAAACGGCTCAAACGATTTTGATTAAATTTTGTATCCTACGAGTTTCGGGCACGCGAAAATCATTAGGCTAGGTCACATGTTCGAGAAAATTCGATTAGTGGGTTATTTCTGGGTCATTGTGGGTTAAGATCTAAAAATCGGTTCAATTTACACTAATTTTTGCATCCTATGGTTTTCGGGCACGAGAAGACTGTTTGGCTAAGTCACATGTTCGAGAATATTCAATTAGTGGGTCATTTTGGTCATGGGTCATGATATTTGAACTCAAATATAATTTTGACCGAGCATAGCTCGGTCTTCCCTGCTCGTTGTATTTATGAATGCATAGTGCATTGTGTTGCTACGCAGTACCACACCTTATTTTTATTTCCCTTCCACGAAATAAAATATCTTCTAAGGTAAATAAATTGTTTACCATGACCATTCCCACAGTACGTAGTTGTTAAGTTCGGTTGGTTGGTTGTATAGGGTTTTATGTGTTAAGTTCGGAAAAACCTTAAGTGGTCTGTTTTACGACCAGATATTTAGAACTATAGTATTAGTGTCTCCGAAGATGATAATGGGAAGCAAGTAAATAGAAGTAAAAAATTATAGCACTCCAATAAAACAGCATCAATATCGTACATCTATAAAAAAATATGCGCAAAATATATTCTACTCGCGCGGATGAAGAAGCAACAGTGCGACCAGCAAGGTTCTTGCCACTGGTTTTCCTTTGTAACTAAGAATACCAATGAAAACATTCTATATTCACACATATTATTATTTCGAGGCGTGACCGAATAGTATTATAGCCAATTGTCAAAATCCATGCAAAGGGGTATGTTTGTAGCGCCACTTTTTCATAAGTAATCGAAAATTCTATATATGTAATAACTTTACTTGCACAACTTCTTGCTGATGCGTTACTCGTACTGAGTTTTTGTCTCTTAGAGATATAATAAAGTTAGTCTTTAGTGAAGTGACATGCATGTCACTGTATCTGAGATAAAATTTTAGTCTCGCCGGAGAAGTTATGTATGCTTATAGTAGCAAATAGCAAGCAGTTTTCATACATCAACAAATGTATTTTTTGTTAATAATGAAAATTTCTGCTCTTAAGAGCACTTAGTGCATTTGGATAGCTGGAGTCAGTAGCTAGACTCTTCAGAAGATAGTGCTTTATTATTGGAGATGTCTCCATGTCTGTTGATCAATGTAAAATTATTGACCAGTAATATAATGTGTGCCTTTATGTTAATGATTATAACTTACAAAAAAGGGAATTAAGTGTTTTATAGATAACCCAGAAGTACACCTGTATTTAGCTTTAATAAAATTAAGATTTATCTAATGTGCAACCACATCGAAGTAAAACATGTGAGTTATGATGCTTTTAAAAGAATTTCTATAAGTTCGGATTCTAATATTAATTACCTAATTTTATATATGTGTTTTAATGGTATATATATGTAAATAAGAACTTCTTAAATGTTAATTTCTTTCTTTTCTTTTATTCTAGTTTATTCTAACTTAAATCATGTGCATCGGATTGCGTAAAAAGTATATTTATATATAATATCTCCTGGTCTATACTGGTATATTTAGACTGAATTAATTAACACACTAGATACTTATTTTTGCTTTTTTTTTATTTATTGATTTCAGTCCATTCACGACGTTGAGAGTACTACGTAAATATATCACAACGCTGTTTTTAAATATACATATTATAGTTGGAGGAATTGATTTCACAGTTAGGAATTGATTTTATAGCTAGAGGAATTGATGCTTTAAAAAGAATTTCTATAAGTTAGGATTCTAATATTAATTACCTAATATTTTTGCCTTCTTTCTAATATTTTTGCCTTTTTTTTAATTATTTATTTCCGTCTATCCACGAAGTTGAGAGTACTACGTAAAGATATCACAACGTTGTTTTTAAATATTCATATTATAGTTTGGGGAATTGATTTCACAGTTAGGAATTGATTTTATAGTTAGAGGAATTGATGCTTTTAAAAACATTTCTATAAGTTAGGATTCTAATATTAATTACCTAATTTTATGCATGTGTTTTAATTGTATATATATGTAAATAAATACTTATTAAATGTTAATTTCTCACTTTTCCTTTATTATTCTTTATTCTAACTTAAATTAGGTGCATCGGATGGCGTAAGAAGTATATTTATATATAATATCTCCTGGTCTATACAGGTATTTTTAGACTGAATTAATTAACACACTAGTTATAGACCGGTAGTCGGCAGCACAGACAATTACCTCATCGAGTTCACAGCTGAAATTCTAGAATTAGTTAAAACTCGATTCGCATATTAAAACGCAGTCGGTCTGCCAAGTCATATCTTGGTGGAAAGCACCTTAAAACCCGATTTCAGCGGTTGACTCGTAGGTTTACCATTGTGCTTTCCAGCACCCAATGTTATGAAAACATGGAGGACTGGGAGCAGGAACACACAGTGGTAAACCTACGAGACAACCGCTAATTATATTTATATATAATATCTCCTGGTCTATACAGGTATTTTTAGACTGAATAATTAACACACTAGTTACTTATTTTTGCTTTTTTTTAATTATTGATTTCAGTCTATCCACAAAGTTGAGAGTACTACGTAAAGATATCAGAACGCTGTTTTTAAATATTCATATTATAGTTAGAGGAATTGATTTATTTTAATGTTTTATTACTTAGATAATAAATACCTGTAACTCTAATTTTTACTCTCAACCAGGATTTCAATTTGTACGATCACCTTTTAATATTTAAATATGCTTGTATAGACTAAACCGGGTAATAAAAATGGGGTTTTACCAAGGCTGCACTAGATACCATGCTTGCTCATTCATTATCATGACGTCACAAAAGGTGGCTGGCCGCGACCAGCGATTGGTGCGAAGCGACGACCCTGTCGTTTTGTGCCAATCGCTGTATGTCTTTCATTTTGTTTTTTCGCTTTGTACCAATCGCTGGTAGCGGCCAGCCACCTTTTGTGACGTCATAATATTGAATGAGCAAGCCCGGTATCTAGTGTAGCCCTGGTTTTACCCAATTTCCGCACAAGGAAAGTTTTGGCTGTTTATTACAACCTGTCTAGAACTTACCAGCGCATTGGTTTATATCTCTTATGCTATGGAATGTTTCAAAAAATGCTGGTTGGGTACAGATGATACCAGAAAACAGTTACTGAATATTCTAGATAATTATTTTGGAAGAGAGTGCATTGCCAACGTTACAATGATGCATAAAATTGCACACCGCCAAAATAAAAGATGTTAGATAAAATAATCCATGTATATAGTATTATATAATCAGTTATTTAACACTTTCAGGGGCAAATTATTATGTAATGTTGAGGACTGAGCAGAATCTTTTATTAATTTCATTGGGAAAAAATAAATGTAATTAAAATATATACACTTAGAAAAAAATGGAACATTTTATTAAAAATTTCGGGCAAATTTTTGCTTAAAATGCAGTGATATAAATAGAATACACAGCTCTCTCCGAAAGATTAGACAATGGGATTATAATAATTTTGGGATTAAAAATATTTATTATTGATATATTTACATTCAATGAAATTAAATATTTATCTCAAAATATTTATTATATGATATTTTTGCATGTAATTTTAATAGTTAATATAAATTCGAATTTATTTCTCAAACTATATATTGACAATTTGCTTATAAGTACTGTAAAACCCAGTGGATTTTTACAAATAGAGAAAAAACAATTTTGCATTACAGTAAAAAGAAATATGTTGAAATAACTATTTTTATAATATAAAACATGAAAATATAACTTTGTTTAAAAAATGCTCATTTTTATGCGTTTGTATTTAAATTAAATTGAAACTGGAAAAAAGTTAATTTTGATAAATTTTAAAATATTATAACAGTAAAAATATTTATTTAAGTAAAACGAACCGTGAACGATACATATCTAGTACACTGTTAAAAATTTGCAGCAAACTGTACAGTCATTTGACCGTTTTGATAGAAAACGGTTACATAACCTTAATTTAGCGCTATTTTGATCATATTATTTCCCATAGTATGGTCATAATAGAGTTAAATTACGGTTATGTAACCGTTTTTTACAAAAACGGTCAAATGACTGGACAGTTTGCTGCAAATTTTTAACAGTGTAGCTTCTATTGATATTTTTGAAATTTTTGTGTCACGGAGAACGGTGAACACGAAACGTTTTATGCTTTTCTGAGTTTTATTGGAAATCCCCACTGTAAAAATAAAGACAAATGTTTCTTTATCTAGGAAAATATAAACAACCACTAACTAAAATATGCAATAGCCTCTTTACAGTTACCCAACATTCAGAAAAGCGTTCTTTACATTTCGAAATCTCAGAAACCAACATATTTACGAAATTTAAAAAAAGTTTCTAAAAAAAAAATTATTTTGCTGACATTGATTTTAGGTAACACTTCCGAGTATCTTTTATTGTATATTAATCATTTGTCTCAACCTAGAATATTGTTTTTTTAATGCTATCAATTCCCAATGAAATTTTTTCAGCTGCGTAATAAATCAGTTGCTTAATTCATTTTATATATGCAATAGTAACAAAATAATATTGTGTTTGATGCTTATGTTATTGTTGTTAATTTTCCATGTTTATTTGTAAAACACGTTTGTTAAACATGAAAATATACTTAAATACGGATTTTCGAAGGCATTTCCGAGTAGTTTATATATGTCGTAGGCTAATTGGGAAATCCGGCTCTTTGCAAAGATGCTAGACTGTTTGCAAAGAGCCGGTCTAATTGGAGAATCATCTCCCTTTTCCCAATCAGCCTGCTATTTTTCAGGCCTATTGCGAAGAGCCTAGATAGCGTTAGGCTAATTGGAATATGATAATTTATTTTTCAATCCGACTGATAATTTTTAGGCTTATTGCAAAGAACCTAGATTAAACCTGAATTAACGTAAATAATTGAATTTAACCTAAATAATTGAGCCAGAAATTAACCCGAAACCCGAGCAGAACCCGACAAAAAAAATTCCATCGAACCGTAACCCGATCCAAACCCGACAAAATAAATTCCTTCGTGTCGCAACCCCACCAGAACCTGAAATTCGAAGTTAACCCGAAACCCGAACCGAAAACCAGGAAAAAAATTCCATCGAACCGTAACCCGATCCGAACACGGGGAAATAATTTCGACATGAAACCCGACCCGAACCTAAAAATTGAAGTTAACTCGAAATCCGACCAGAAACCGAGAAAAATATCCATCGAACCGTAACTCGATCCGAACCCGACAAAATAAAATCCGTCGCAACGCACAAGATCCGAAGCTGAAATTTCATGCTAACCCGAAACCCGATCCGAACCCGACAGAAAATTACCATCGCCTCGTAACCCGACCGAACCAGATAAAAAAAGTACAATGAACAGTCACCCGATCCGAACCCGTCAGAATAAATTTCTTCATCTCGCAACCCGACCCGAACCGGAAAATTGAAGTTAATCCGAAACACGACCCCAACTCGAAAATTGAAGTTAACCCGAAACCCGATCCAAACTCGGCAGAAAATTACCATCGCCCCGTAACACGACCCGAACCAGATAAAAAAATTAATTGAACAGTAACCAGATCCGAACCCGACAAAATAAATTTTTTCATCTCGCAACTAGACTCGAACCAAAAAATGAAGTTAACCCGAAAGCTGGTCCGAACCAGACAAATAAAAATCCATCAATACGTAACCCGATCCAAACCTGCAAAAATAATTTTCGTCATCACGCAATCCGATCGGAACCAGAAGATCGTAGTTAACCCGAAACACGGCCAGAACCCGAAAGAAAAATTCGTCGAACCGTAACCCAATCCCAACAGGATAAAATAAATTCCGTCTCAACGGAACCCGATCCGAACCTGTCATTTCAAGTTAACCCGAACATGAAAAATTAAACTGAACCGAATCCCGATCTGGACCAGAAAAAAAATTCCATCGAACCGTAACCCGATCCGAACACGACAAAATAATTTCCGTCGTCATGCATCCCTACTTGAAACGTAAAATTGAAGTTAACTCGAAACCCGACAAGAACCCGACAAAAAAATCCATCGAACCGTAACCCGATCCGAACTCGACAAAATAAATTCCTTCGCAACGCAACCCGATCCGATCTGAAATTTCAAGCTAACCCGAAACCCAACCAGAATCTAAAAATTTAAATTAACCTGAATCACGGCACAAACCTGAAAATTAAAGTTAATCCGAAACACGAAAAAAAAAATTACCATCGTTCGAAACCAACCCGAACCAGACAAAAATATCTATGTGAACAGCAACCCGATCCGAACCCGACAAAATAAATTTCTTCGTCTTGCAACCCGATCCGAACTTGAAAACTCAAGTTAACCCGAAAGCCAACCTGAACAAGACAAATAAAAATCCATCGATACATAACCCGATCCGAACTCGACAAAATAATTTTCGTCGTCACGCAACCCGATCCGAACCACAAAATTGAAGTTACCCCGAAACCCGACCCCAACCTGAAAATTGAAGTTAACCCGAAACCCGATCCAAACTCAGCAGAAAATTACCATCGCCCCGAAACTGATAAAAAAATCCATTGAACAGTAACCAGATCCGAACCCGACAAAATAAATTTCTTCATCTCGCAACCCGACCCGAACCGGAAAATTAAAGTTAACTCGAAAGTTGTTCCGAACCAGACAAATAAAAATCCATCAATACGTAACACGATCCAAACGAGAAAAAATAATTTTCGTCGTCACGCAACCCAATCCGAACCAGAAAATTGTAGTTAACCCGAAACACGGCCAGAACACGAAAGAAAAATCCATCGAACCGTAACCCGATCCCAACCGGACAAAATAAATTCCGTCTCAACGGAACCCGATCCGAACCTGTACTTTCAAGTTAACCCGAAACCCGACCCCGAACATGAAAAATTAAACTAACCCGAATCCCGATCCGAACCTGTACATTCAAGTTAACCCGAAACCCGACGCGAACATGAACAATTAAACTAACCCGAATCCCGATCCGAACCAAAAAAAAAATTCCATCGAACCGTAACCCGATCCGAACACGACAAAATAATTTCCGTCGTCATGCATCCCGACTCGAAACGGAAAATTGAAGTTAACTCGGAACCCGAAAAAAAAATCCATCGAACGGTAACCCGATCCGAACGCGACAAAATAAATTTCTTCGCAACGCAACCCGATCCCAACCTGAAATTTCAAGCTAACCCGAAATCTAACCCGAATCAAAAAATTTAAATTAACCCGAATCACGGCACAAACCTAAAAATTAAAGTTAACCTGAAACCCGACAACAATTACCATCGCTCGAAACCGACCCGAACCAGACAAAAAAATCTATTGAACAGTAAACCGATCGGAACCCGACAAAATACATTTCTTCGTCTCGCAACCCGATCCGAACTTGAAAACTCAAGTTAACCCGAAAGCCGACCCGAACCAGACAAATAAAAATCCATCGATACATAACCCGATCAGAACTCGACAAAATAATTTTCGTCGTCACGCAACCCGATCCGAACCAGAAGATCGTAGTTAACCCGAAACTCGACCCGAACCTGATAAAAAATTCATCGAACCGTAACCTGATCCGAACCCAACAAAATAAATTCCTTCGTGTCACAACCCGATCCAAACCAGAGAATTCAAGTTAATTCGAAACCCAACCCGAACCAGAAAAAAAAAATCCAACGAACCGTAGCCCAGTCCGTACCCGAAAACATAAATTCCTTCGTCTCGCAACCCGACTCGAACCTGAAAATTGAAGTTAATACGAAACTCTACTGAACCTGAAAATTTATGCTAACCCGAAACATGAACCAAATCTGAAAATTTAAGTTAGCCAGAAACCAGACTCGAACGCGACAAAATTAATCCATCGGACCGTAACCCGATCCGAACACGACAAAATAAATTCTTTCGTTTCGCAACCCGACCCCAACTTGAAAATTGAAGTTAACCCGAATGCCGACCCGAACCAAACAAAAAAAATCCATCGATACGTAATTCGATCAGAACCTGACAAAATAATTTTCGGTTTTTAGGTTTCGAATTAAATTAAATTTTCAGGTTCGGGTCGGTTTTTGGGTTCACTTAAATTTTCAGGTTCGTCTCGGGATGCAAGACGAAGGAATTTATTTTTCCGGTTCGGATTGGGTTACGGTTCGATGGATTTTTTTATCGGTTCGGGTCGGGTTTCAAGTTAACTTCAATTTTCAGGTTCGGGTCGGGTTGCATGACGACGGAAATTATTTTGCTAAGTTCGGATCGGGCTAAGGATCGATGGATTTTTTTTGTCTGGTTCCGGTCGGGTTCCTGGTTAACTTAAATTTTCTGGTTCGAATCAAGTTCCATGACGACGGAAATTATTTTGTGGGGTTCAGATGGGATTATGTATCGATGGATTTTTATTTGTTTGGTTCGGGTCGGCTTTCGGGTAAACTTCAACTTTCAGGTTCGGGTCGGGTTGTGAGATGAAGGAATTTGTTTTGTCGGGTCTGAATTGGTTTACGGTCCGATGGATTAATTTTGTGGGGTTTGGGTTGGGTTTCGGGCTAACTTAAATTTTCAGATTTGGGTCGGGTTTCGGGTTAGCATAAATTTTCAGGTTCCGGTCGGATTTCGGGTTAACTTCAATTTTCAGGTCCATTCGGGTTGCAAGAAAAAGGAATTTATTTTTTCGGGTTCGGATTGGGTTACGGTTCTTTGGATTTTTTTGTCTGGGTTGGGTCGGGTGTTGGGTTAATTTGAATTTTCTGGTTTGGATCGAGTTGCGACACGAAGTAATTTATTTTGTTGTGTTCGGATCGGCTTATGGTTCGATGAAATTTTTTTTCTGGTTCGGGTCGGGTTTTAGGTTAACTACGGTTTTCTGGTTCGGATCGGGTTGCGTGACGATGAAAACTATTTTGTCGGGTTTGGATCGAGTTACGCATCGATAGATTTTTATTTATCTGGTTCTGGTGGGCTTTCGTGTTGACTTCAATTTTCCGGTTCGGTTCGGGTTGCGAGATGAAGAAATTTATTGTGTCGGGTTCGGATCGAGTTACTATTCAGTGGATTTTTTTTATCTGGTTCGGGTCGGGTTACGGGGCGACGGTAATATTCTGTCGGGTTTGGGGTTAACTTAAATTTTCAGGCTCGAGTCGCGTTTCGGGTTAACTTGAAATTTCAGCTTCGGATCTAGTTACGTTGCGACGGATTTTATTTTGTCGGGTTCGGATCGGGTTAGGGTTCGGTGAATTTTTTTGTCGAGTTTTGGTCGGATTTCGAGTTAACTTCAATTTTCAGTTTCGGGTTGGGTTGCATGTCGACGGAAATTATATTGTCATGTTCGGATCGTGTTACGGTACGATGGAATTTTTTTCCTGTCTCGGGTTAACTTCGATTTTCAGGTTCGGTCGGGTTGCGACACGAAGAAATTTATTTTGTCGGGTTCGGATCTGATTACGCTGCGATGGAATTTTTATGTCTTGTTCGGGTTGGGTTACTGGTTAACTTCGAATTTTTAGGTTCGGGTCGGGTTGCGACATGAAGGAGTTTATTTTGTCGGGTTCGGATCGGGTTACGGTTCGATAAATTTTTTTGTCGTGTTCTGCTCGGGTTTCGGATAAATTTCATACTCAATTATTTAGGTTAAATTCAATTATTTACGTTAATTCAGATTTAATCTAGGCTCTTTGCAATAAGCCTAAAAATTATCAGTCTGATTGAGAAATAAATGACCATATTCCAATTAGCCTAACGCTGTCTATGCTCTTTGCAATAGGCCTGAAAAATAGCAGGCTGATTGGGAAAAGGGAGATGATTCTCCAATTAGACCGGCTCTTTGCAAATAGCCTAGGCTCTTTGAAAAGAGCCGGATTTCCCAATTAGCCTACGACATATATATATATTAATCATTTTTACCTATAACATAGGATTTTCAAATACTATCAATTCTCAAGTGAACATATTCCTGTTCAACAAACACATTTTATAGACCGACCAGTAACCATGTAAGTTATATTTTGTTACAGGTTAACTAGCAATTGAACAAGAAAAATATGCTCCGGTCAAATAATAGCAATGCTACAATTCCCAAAATTCGGACCTCGAAGCATCAATGTTCGGAATTTAAATATATATATATATGATAAACTTCTGAAATGTATGAAAAATATGATAAAACTTCTATTTCTCAAAACATGATCCTCAAAACATCAACAGTTCCTTTCCATCTCCTGTCAATTGTCGATTGAGAAATTCTGAAGTAATTTAATAACCTTAATCTGAAATTATATTAACCTCATCGAAAGTCAACATGTGGGACCAAATTAGGCTTCTGGAAAGGGTATTTTATCCCATGTGTATATGTACATCTAATTATAGAATATGTATATTTAATATACAAATAAGAAATTAATGTATATGTAAAATATACTAAATATTTTCCTAAATATTTTTCTCTGAAGAATGTGCACTGAAACTCGCACTGCAAGAATCCCACTTAAAAGTTTAATACGGTGAAAAAAATCCCACACTTTTGATCCTTGAATTATATATATTATTCAGAAATATGATAGACATCTAAGGGCTACAGAAAAATTGGGATGCAACGATGCAGTACACATACTTAACCATAAAGGGAAGAAACTCTTAGTAGCTAAATAACGTTTGCTAAATTTGGCTCAAAAAGCACCAAAATTGCATTCATTGGAAATATTTCTAATGAAATACCAATATTTGTAATTTACATTCTATTTAAATTGGATATATAAGCAATACAATGACGAATATTACTTCCAATTGTTGAAGATATATTTGTAAAATGCAAATCTCCAATGTTGGGACATCTATACCAATACTGATATGATCTGCAATATATATATATATATATATATATATATATATATATATATATATATTTAAAAATAAAATCTAGCAAATACAAAATATATTGGACCATTTTTGTTTTTCTATATGTGTCTGATCCTATAGAATAACAAATTAAAAATAGTATAGTTTTATTATAGTAAATTTAAAATAGTATAGTTAGGTAAATAAAATTTGAATATTAAACGTTATTTATTGCTTTTGTTTTTAAAGATATTAGTAAGATAAGCGCTCTTCCTATATAAAATATATAATTTTCTTATCATTTATGCAAAGTGAAGGATTTTCTGCTCTATTAACAGTATTTTCACAACAATATCTGATGTATTATTTGTAGTTTATCATCATCCCCCTCCATAGTAAAAACCTTTTAATTTAATTAAAACATTTTTGAAAAAGTTACAAGTTTCATAAAATTTATGAAATTTCAGAACAAAAAACATTTTATTTTGTGATTTGTGAGTTACCTCCTATTCTCAGCGCTGTGTTATCGATTTCTCTTACATGCTGTAAAACATTAAAGCTCTGTCATAAATCCTTTGTTGATATCTCATTTGAAATAACGTCAGAAACGATTGTATTTATAATGTGATTTATTTCAGGTCTCTTTAGTCTATCCGTCTGTCAAAATCACTTATTAACTTGTGATGATACATCATTTCCCGTCTAAATCTATTATTAAACAGATTTGTAAAGTATGCTTTCGTAAATATGATATTGTTCCAGAGAGTAAATTTTTAAATTTCTCTGGCGAAGATAATATATTGATATATATGAGTATACATAATTTTTAAAACTTGTTATTCGAAATGTCAACCTTAATTCAATAAATAACATTTATCTTAAATTAATCCTAAAGCTGAGATTCGTGAATTTTTAAAATACTCACACATTTAAAAATAGGTATATATATATTTTTTTATACATAATGCTAATTAATTAATAATGTTTTTATTTATTAATGCAAATGTATATCATATTCGATGATCCAGATATAATATACTTCATGAATTGCTAAAAGGTGTTATATAAAGCAGTAAATACAACAGTAAAAGTGTTTTACATACAAACTGTCTATATGGTTCGGATTCCCTTAAGCCATTTTCAAGACAAATGAAAATATTTCTACAGATAAACGATCTATAATTGAATGATGTAAAACGCCATAATTATCGTATTTCATATTTTCTCACGTTATTTTATTTAAATAAAAATTTCAATGAAAGCAAAATAAAGTTTTCCACAAATCTATACTATCCACCCACATAACAGAAAGCACTGAAACTGTAACATGTAAAGATTCAATATGAAACGAAACTTGTGAACATGATTTTGTTCCATGTTTAAGATTATGGAAATAAACATCGAAGTAACAACAATAATAAAATAGCGTGAGATAATGTAAAAAACAATAATGTTGGCGTTTTATATCATTGGCTTATAGATCATGGACATGCGGAATATTTTCATCTGTCTTAAAAAGAGTTACGGTGAAGACGAAACATGTAGACTTTTTCTGTATAAAAGATTTTTACTGTTTTATTTATTGTTTTATATAATAAATTTTAGTAATTAACAAAGTATATTTTAATGCAATTTTATAAATATTTTCTGTTTAAATCAAATACAAGATACTTGTCTAAAAATATACTTTTTGGAATTTGATATAGATTTCGAAAGTGTGTTTTCAAATATTCACTTTGAAATAAAACTTATTACAAGATATATGTATAAATAATTCTTATTATAATTATTATACGAAATGTATATTTGAATTGAATACATATAACATGAATCTTAAGTTAATCTTCCAAGGAGTTTGTATAATCCGTTAAGATATGTTTTTTTTTCTGTTATGAGATAAATTATCATAAATATATGTACTACTAACATAGTTTTATACCCATATAATTTATTATTCCCATTAGTATATTTTTCTAAGTATAACATAATAGACTGCGAGATCATAAAATTTAAATGCTGCAACTATCATAAAAATAATTGTTTTGACAAAAAATAATTGTTTGTTTAAAATTGTTGCGAATGCTGTTCTCTACCATATTAAAAGGTACAGAACTGCATTCGCAACAATTTTACAATTGGAGATAGTGACGTTATTAGAATTATATATTATAATTCATTAACAGGTGACATCCTGTGTAAAAAACAGAAATAAAATTATGTGATACTAGACTAATAATTTTCTTAATTCTTTTTTAAATTAACGTATAGCATCAGCCAAGTATAAAAGTTTTCATAAAGATTCATTTTCTATAAAATATATGTTTTCTTACTGATTTTCAGTTTTCCTTTATTCGCCTTATGTTTATGTAGTTTATTAAATTGTCTAAATTGTAAATGCATAAAAATACACTGAAATTTTTTAGATATAGTATTTATTTTAAGAAAGAAAATACTCGACAGTAAAAGCTTTACAAACAAATAACTCACCTCATATTTCAGGCAAGCAAGGACAAAGAAAAAAAAAATGTTTTTAGCGACTGAAAAAAGCACCTGTACGTGCTCCCGAGAATACTGAAAAAAAAAATTCCATCTCTCTTCTTTTGAAATGAAGTTGACAATATCTGTTGAAGTGACAATTTATGTAAGTTGTATTATATGAATAAAACTTTTAATGTTTTGAGCTTGGACAAAAAATAATAATTTTTTCTTTAAAATATTTATATTTCTGTCGTTTCTAAATTCAGAGAAAAAGACTCAAAAACTGTTAAAATTTAGAAAAAATGTCCTAATACAGTAAATTATTATGATACAAACGTCTCAGCACATTATTCTCGCAATCACGAACAAGGAGAAAAAGAGGTTTTTTTTTTTTTTTTTTTTTTTTTTTTTTTTGTTGTTGTTTGTTTTATCTTATTCCTGAAAAATCAGTTGTACGCGCTTTGGAGTATACTGAATGAAATGTTTCAGCTGTTAAAATGTGAGTTCACAAAATGGGCTTAAGTCACAATACGTACTGAATTGTATATTAAAAATAAAATAAAATTATTTTAATGTTTTAAAGTTAGAAAATAAAATAAGTTAATTTTCATTTAGCTTATTTATAGTTATATATTTTTTTTATATTTATATTATTCATCAAATCATGTAAATGCATAAACAACAGTCTAAAAACATACAGGATATCCATTTAAAACAAATATCTCATCACGTATTTCTTACAAAAAAGAAGAAAAAATGCTTTGTTTTTCTAAAGACTCTAAAAACAGTTTTACTTTTTTTGAAAATCTGTATTCTAAAAAAAAAATAATGGTGCTGCTGTCGTAACTGAATTAATTGTGAACTTCACGCATTCACAGCTTATCCTTAAATAACTATGGCATATAAAAACATGCAAACAGATAGTTTTATAGAGAAATATATGATGAACACGTTGAAGAATACAGTTTTTAACTAAAGAATCATTTTAAGCACTATTTAAAGCTGAAATCGGTCAAAATAGTTTAGTTAAAGAAGTTATATAGCTTCAAAAACTATGCCTTCCAATTTAACCATCTTTTGCAAGCATATACTTGACTAGATTGTGGTGTGCAGTGTCCATTTTTTTATTATTATTATTTGTCATTTTTTTAAGCTTTTTTTCTTTCAATTTTTGATTCAAAATTTCATTCTCTGAATAGAGATTTGATTGATAGTTTGAAATATACGTATTTATCTATTGTTGCTTGATTATAACAAGTCCAAATAAACTTCAAACACGTTTCAAGCGAAAGATATACTTATACGTGAATAATTAAAGAAAAAGAAACCTTTAAATTAATTAAATCATTGGCATTTAATTAATTAAATAATCAAATGCATTTAAAGGTGGAATTTACGTCATATTTATATACCCGAAATAGTAATATTTCCAAAAATTTTATTAAAAGAAAACTTTTCTATAGACTTTATAAAGTCCGCGAGGCAACGACATTTTATGCAAGCTGGTTTACAAATGTGTAATTGAGCTTAATTATTAATTTTTAAAAACAGCCGTTAGTTGTCGCGACAGTGGAGGATACGGCATTGGAAACAGAAAAAAAAACCCTGTCAAAGGGAAATGAATGGTGATTACAGAAGGTCGCCACTTGTGATAATAGCATTCAAAATTCCTTAATCAAGTAATATTTTTTTAGAACAGATCAAAATAAATAGTCTGTTTTCAGAACCGCCATAGTCTCGGCTAGTTTTAGCCAGCGTATTTGTAGGGGAAAGAGCCCCCAGTACTGCATAAAGATGTCCCAAATATCTTCTTTTGAAATAAAGGTTGAAAAGTATGTTGAAGTCGGAATTATTTATATTTTTTTACCTAATTACAACGCAATTTTTTTATGTTTCAGTATGAACAGGAGATTATTAATTTATTTTTCTGTTACTGATAAAATCGTCTAAATGCATACAAAACCACCAAAAAATATTCTGATTAAAATAAATTTAGATGTAGATCAAATGCTAGTAAAACATATGTCTCAACTAGAGCTTCCCTGAAACAAGAATAGTAAAATAAAATTTGCTAAATTCTATGATTAAAGAACATGATTTACGACTTCTTGGAAGCACTGAATTAAAAAAAAAAAAAAAAAAAAAAAACACCAGTTATCTTCTTCTTGAAAAAAGTATAGAAAGTCGTAATTTATAATAAGAATTTTTATCTATATAGAATAAAATAATTTATGACATTAAAGAAATGAATATAAAACATCACATATTTTTACTGAATGGTGTATACAAATTAAAAATTTTATACATACATTAATGTTAAAAATATCGACGTTTCGACCACCATATATGGTCATCTTCAGGAAAATTTTCTTATATTGCTTTTAAAGTTTCAAATGCGAAAAAACAATCCGCCCGTTGCCACAGTATTATTGCCGTCCACAAATTAAAAATTAACAAGGGTAACACTTAACCATCGTACCAACCAACCACAAGTAGAAACGATGCAGAAGCATCTCCTAACGGACAAAAATCTAACTGCAGTAAATGTATTATTAATGAAGAATATTAAAATAAAGAAATGTAAAAAAAAAAAATGTTAAAGAAATTTAAAGAAATGTGGTGTTTTCTTTATTTTAATATTCTTCATTAATAATACATTTACTGCAGTTAGATTTTTGTCCGTTAGGAGATGCTTCTGCATCGTTTCTACTTGTGGTTGGTTGGTACGATGGTTGAGTGTTACCCTTGTTAATTTTTAATTTGTGGACGGCAATAATATTGTGGCAACGGGCGGATTGTTTTTCGCATTTGAAAATTTTCCTGAAGATGACCATAGATGGTGGTCGAAACGTCGATATTTTTAATACTAATGTATGTATAAAATTTTAAATTTGTATACACCATTCAGTAAAAATATGTGTTGTTTTATATTCACTTCTTTAATGTTGTAATATTTCATGGTGTAATCGTCCAGCATTTATATTATTATAAATAATTTATGTTTTGAAATATCTACAAAATATAAGAAATATAAGTTAGTTTTCCTTTCACGGATTTATGTTTCTATTATTCTACTAATCACTTGAGTGCATTGAAAAAAAACTGACAATATATTCTGATTTTCTAATAAAAAATACAACATTCTTTCTCATTAAGGAGGGATTTCTTTTTTATGATTCTCTTAAAAACTTCCAAAAAACTAATATTTTCCTTCGTTTGTGATTATTATGTATATTTTAATCATCTGCAAGATATTATGAATTGGTGTTCGTTTAAAACATATAAGTAATTATTTGAATATTACTTTTTGATGAGTATTTTTATATGATGAATGAAAATAAATATTAGTTATACTTAAAAATGTAATCGAAATTTTACAAATAATAATGAATAATAAGAACGAAAAACTCAAGTGTTTTACTAACTCTTAGTGATTCCAACACTAACAAAATAATTTTACAAAATATAAACAATTTGGAAAACGCATACATATTTAAAAACCCAATTTCAGGAGTTACCAACAATATTCAGAAAAATATCCGAAGCCTTTTGTGCACAATTTAATGCCAAAGTGCAGTATTTCATCGTTAAGGCAATCTTTTGATTTTTCTTCCGTAACGAAGTATATAGCTAGATGGAGTTCTTAATCAAATGTGATTTAGCGCAAGTGAACTTTATAAACACTGAATTATATCCACATTCACTTTAAATGATATATAAGCCATGATAGCAATGTTTCTAAAAAGACAGAATTACGAAAGATTATTCTAATGTA
This sequence comes from Maratus michaelseni, assembly GCA_963931845.1. Taxonomy (NCBI): domain Eukaryota; kingdom Metazoa; phylum Arthropoda; class Arachnida; order Araneae; family Salticidae; genus Maratus; species Maratus michaelseni. The sequence continues at coordinate 197,622,976 of OZ007593.1, read as the reverse complement.
AAAGAATAAAGAAACAAAATGCTGTTTCTCATTTTATTTTTCTCTGGGCAATCAATTTCAAATTGTGGAAATCCTGCCACTAGATACTATACTTTATTGTGGCAAAATAAAAGTCCATTGGTGAAATAAATGTTAAAAAAGTGTGCGTGATTTTTTTTTTATGTAATAAAAAAAACAGAAATTAAGATAAAATTTTCAAACAAATTTCAATTGAAAATACACTCATTCCTTATACAATGACGTAACAATTGAAGTTAAACTATATTTAAAAGTGATGTACAAGCCACAAAAACGAAAGGGACAGCGCAGGTCGTTCATACCATCATTATGATATCAGCATACAAAATTTCTTTAATACATTAAATAAACTAAACATTTCTGATGAAGACAGAAAAGCCCGCAGTAAAAAAAAAAAAAAAAAAAAAAAAAAAAAAAAATTGTAGCTAATACACCTTCGTTTTAACTGTACAAATTATTGAAGGTTTTGTAATCTCGTATTATTGGAAAATATTTTATAACCAATGCGTAACGCACGTTTCTCTGTCTCTTCTTCACATATAAACTGTAAACATGAAAAAATACAACAAGTTATTAATACGTAAATTATATATATATATATAAGAAAAAAAACACTTTTACAATTAAAAGAATATGTTTGCTTTGGAAAGGGAACGTTTTTAAAACATGGGAATTAAAGTAATTGAAGAATCTTTAAAAGAAAATTGCCTTACGATGAATTTCATTAAAACGAAGCCATTCATTTTTTTTCAGAAGACTTTTAATTATGTACGTTCTTTTAAAGATTTAAATGTATCAACAAGCCGCACAGAATTAAAAGTTAATCAAACAACGTTTCTTTCCTTAATTTCTTTTAAAATTATTTTAAAGAAACAAATTAAATATACCTTTTAGAGAATCTTCATTTTAAATACAAGATTTAAAAGAATGAGAAGGAAATTTTATATTTTGTGAAAAAGAATATAAAAATCGGTGTCTAAATTATTAAAAATGTCATGTCAAATATTTATTCTGTTATGTATAAAAATAAAAGCCTTAAAAAAAACTTGTAAAGCAAAGTTTATATTCTGCAAACATAACGAAATGAGTGTTTTTCGTTAAGTAATTTTTAAATATAAATTTAGATTAAAATAAATGTATTTAAACTAGTCACAGGCAATATATTAAGAAAACCAATGTTGTTAAATGTTTGTTTTAGTTCTTATGCTTCACATCAACGACAGGGAACCTGTTAATGGAAAGTCGAGACATGGTCTCGTGACATAATTGAACATGTCCTCAAATCACATGAAACAAAGTAGTAAAAGGGCTTCCAGATTCATAATAATAAATGTGGATTTCTTATCAAAAAATCAGAAATTACCGAAGCTGTTCCCTTTATTTCAATTAAGTCGATTCTTTTCCGCAACTCACATTATAGAATATTTATTTTATAAAGTCATTTCATAATTACATAAAAAATGAAAAAAAAACATATGTGCTATAGCTATTCCTTTAGCAGTATTTTTAGTGTTCAAACAAGACGATTGTGCCCATTTTTAGTTGCGTTCGTAATTATATAAATACGTAAAACCTATAGTCTGTCCGTCTGTCCACATATAACAGCGCAAAAACTACCAAACCAAATGGTATGAAATTTAATATATAAAATCGTTGTAGAATTTTGTCGGGTCATTTAAAATTTTATGAAAATCGAATCAAAACTAAAATAGTTAATAATAAAAGTATTCTTCATTTTATTAAATGCTATCATATGTAATTAATTTGTCGTATTTAAACCTTTGCAAAACACATTTCAAATGCGAAACCCTTTCTAAGCATAACTCAAGAACTTTCTGCAGAAATGGGCTGTAATTTAGGTTTTGCATACTTGAATCTTCTAGAAATCGTTTTGTCTTAAAATAAGAGAACAGATTAAAAGTCATATTTTTTATTAAATTCAAATATATATTATTTGAAATTAATATTAGAAAAAAATATGAAATATAGATCTATAAATATTTAAAGAGGAATATATTTATCGAAACTTCAAATATACGAATCCAAATTTACAGCTCCTTCCGTCAAGTGGTTTCTGTGTTATGCGTTAAAATCTCCCCGCACCTCAATATGTTTTGTAACGATTAAAAGGAAATTTAACATAACGATTTGTAAAACTTAAACCTGCACAATAATTTCTACCGAATTATTATCGTATTCGATTTTTTTAATTTACCGAAGATTTCAAATGTTATGTCAAAATTAGGTGTCAATATTAAAAATTTTAAAGTTTGTTACAATTTCTCTCGTTAGACGACCCCTTAATTAAACTTTTACTATAGCATTCATTAGTAGATGTTAGTACTAATCGATTGGTACCACGCGCATTTAATATGAAGATTTGCGAGATAGTTAATAGGGAGGTATATTTTTTTTCACGGCTGTTTATGAATAAGAAATTATTTGTTTATTTATTCTTAAGTATTTCCATGCTTATATGCTAGTAATTATACCTTTATACGAGTTATGTGCTGAATAGGTGACAAATACAAAAGCATGCTTATAAATAATAAAATACGTTGGTGAACTGAATAATCTGAAAATGGATGGTACATCGAATAAATGCAAAAAAAGCAGATTAGAAAAAATAAATTGTAAACCCAACCTAGACTACATATAATAGTGTATGAAAAACGATGTGAATGACGTGGTCTATTTTCATAACTTTATTGTATTGTAATCAATTGATCAATTTTTCCTAAGAATATATTTTTCATTAAATTATAAAATTCGACAATAAACGATTCATTAATCAGGATTATGAAAGTAGTAAGTACAATTACTAGTGCTTTAAACATGAAACGTTATCATTTCAATTCAAATGATTAATTACATTTATTAAAATAAAAAGAAGTAAATCATACATTTATTCAAAATTATTTTTATTTATTACTCCCTTTTGAAAACAATTACGGTAGTGCAATAAATCTATTGAAAATGAACACGTGATTAGTTATGAAATAAATAAATCTAATAATATACAACCGATTTACTTGAAAATGTAAATAATTTTTTAATCACAGTGAATTATCGATGTTTTTTTCTTAGTTATAATGATAAAAGTTCCGACAAAAAAAAATCCAACATTTTAAATGAAGAATACGTTATTTAAATCAAAATCAAATTAATAATGATTCCTGTTGACATTGTTAGGTTTTTAAATTCATAAATTTAATTAAAAAACAGTATTTGAAGGAAATACAATTAAAAGCAAAGAAATTTAATCCAGGTAAATACTTTACAATAAAATATTTTCTTACCTAGTTACTTATCTTCGGTTTTAGAACAGTAGGTCCATCATGTTACACATATTTAGAATTCGAGTAGATATTTATAGTAATAAAAATTTATTCACAAAACAAAGTATTCAGTGCAATTTATTTTTAATTAAAATTATATATATATATATATATATATATATATATATATATATATATATATATATATATATATATATATATATATGCGAAAACATAATATATATATTTTTTTAACAACTAATAAATTTGTTTTTCTCTAGAATGATAATTTAAAACAATATATTTTGAGCACTTTTTTTTCCCAAGCGGTAAAAGTAACCTATTGTTAAATGGCTTCCGCCACCTATGCTAAAAGAAGTAAACGTTTTAAAATTAAGATATATTATTGCCAGTTGAGTTAAATTCGGACAATTCTCTAAAAGTATTGTTTTCATATTAAATTTGAGGTATGAAGCATTGGTGATTCTTACAGAACTTGTTAAATAACATACAAATGTATTAAAATAAAAACAGAAAAACTATCTAACAATGTATTACAATTGAATACTGCAAGGTGTAAAAAGAAATAGAATTAAATAGATTAAATAAAATATTTTAAAATAATTTTGGAGCATATATTTAGGTCATACAGCTGAAAAATATGTTTGCTGACATTTAAAAAAAAAAAAAAAATTGTGTTTTATTTCCGTTGAAAAAAGTTCTTTCCGTTTGGGAAAGTTTATTCGTACCAGAAAATTCTATCATTTAATCATTAATATTGCTTAGAACAACTTTCACCCGAGAAGCCTGTGGTCATCTACCCGAGATCCCCAGAACCTAACAGATGGAGACTAACTATTATGGTGAATCTTTACTGGTAGCACGGGGTCGGGGGGCAGAAACATAAAACTAACGCAATTAACAACATTAGACATTAATTCCAATATCTAATGTCTAATAATTGACGGGCAGAATTTTCCGGTGCGAATTGGTTAACCCAAACGGAAGAAACTTTCCCAGTGACCCAATAGAAAATAGTATTGTAATAGAAATTTTGTCAACATTTTAGCGGTCACAGATGCCGAAAAAGATGTTTACAAAATATCTGTATGTCTGTGTCCGTGTGTCCGCGTGTGTGTCATCTTTGTACCATTGAAGAGGTTATGAAGTTATGCAAAGAACTGAACCAAATTTAATTTATTTGATTTTGGCTATAAGGAACAGGTTACAGTTGAATTCCGCGATATTCCGCCGGAAGGGAGCACGTTGATAGCCATTTTTGTTTCATTTTCATTCTTGTATCATCGAAAAGTGTATAAAGTCGTGCAAATAAATTAACCAAATTTCATTTATGTATTTTTGACTATTGCCAGCAGTACCCAGTTGAATTTGGGACTATTTCTCAATTTTTGTAGTTGTGTTCTACATTGGCTGCTCGTGCAGTGAAGAATGCTTCGTAGTCAGGTAACTCGGCAATTCCCAAGCCAAACGTACGACATAATGACGAAAAATTCTGATTCGATTGGCACTGTGATAGCAAATTTTGAAGTATTAACATGTATTATAGAGAAGAAAGTATTGGGAGTTGGACATCCGTCTAGTTATCGTGTTATTTTGTCATTTTTTAATACAAATATATTAAATAATCTACAATAAAAATGCTTTTGATTTATTTCCATTTTCTACATTTAAATTCTAGAAAAGGAAATTTACATATTAGTAGTCCTCATACTTTAATTGGTATTTCAGTTTTATTCAAGAGAAATATGTCAATAATTACAGTAAAAAAAATCAATAAATGTAAACAAAATATTTAATTATGACTGTTGCGAAAATTACCTAATATTGATTTTCGTAGAAATAATAATTCATGTTTTTTTATTACTTATATTAAAAAGTAAATTGTGCTGTGTTAATTCTAACTTGTTAATAAAAATAACAAATTAATATTTAAAATTCATTTTTAATTTTGTGACATACTAAGTATACAGTAAAGCATGAAATTCATCTTTAAAAAATTAATTTATATAGACCGTTAATAGTGAATATTTCTACTAAATGTATCAACAAAAATTTAACTAATTACTTGTTTTGTTTGTTTCTTTAACCTATTTTATAAAACAAATCTATGATAGTAAAAACGATTCCCACTATAGTTTTCGCTTTTGTAACAGTTATATTTGCTTGTACATATCTCGCACAGTTATATTGCATGTACCATTTTCAGTTTTTACATCGAAGAAAAGGACAAAAATCTGATAATTTTTGAAATGCAAATTGTATTAAACCTTTTAACTTAACTCATTTCACTTATTTTTTATAATTTTGTAAAAATCATATTAATAATAATAATAATAATTGCCAAACATGATTTTTTAAAATCTCTATAAACATTTTTCTTTCCTACAGTATAATGTAAAATTCTATGTAATATAATAAAATTTACAAAATTATATAGAAAATAACATTGTTACCACAATTGGTAAATGATAGACAAGTACAGAGTTATTTTTCACTATCCACACATAACCCCCCAAAAAGTAGTTAATTTCGTAAAGTGGAGAAATGTCTGTTTAAACGTAGTATATAAATAGACTATAAACAAGATAAAAACACAGTCTTCTTCTTTCAAATAAGCAGGTAGAGTTTTAAATAAAACTTTAATTTATAAAGTTTATCAAAACTTTATTAATAGAGTGCTTAATTGATATATCTATATTATAAAGTACAAGCACGTTCGTGAGTAACTCGGACGTCATATTGTCGATGAAAACAGCCTGAATAATAAATTTTGCTTTTTTTGCAAATTTATTAATTTCTAAACATCGCAATAACAATTTCAATTGTTACTCCCTCAAATAGAGAAAATAAATTACATTTTAATGCAATTTGTTTTAAACGGGTATCTCAGTTTACTGATTTTTTGTGGTTTTTAAAATATTTTTCAGCCCGCTTACAAAAATAAAAATGATTAGCCACCAGATTTAGGAATATTAATATGTTTGCAACTAAAAAAAAATATATATATATAAATACATCATCTGTTTCCGTCTAATATTCCACAACAAATTAAAACTTCACTAAATTTAAATTGATAAATACAACACAAGTTTAATACATATGTAATAAAACTACGCACTCAATCACTGAAATAATCAGAATAAAAAATATTATTATGTATAGCAAATTCTTTATCGATTTCTTCGGTTATTAACCACCGTCATGCGGTTAAAAAGGATGTAATATTTTTCTTAAATTTTAGAACTTTATCCGAACACATATTTGTTATTTTTCACATAACAGTTTTTTTAATATTGTTAATGGGGAGCCTAAAAGTATCAATTAAATTAAAAAATCTATTAATGTTTTCAATTAAAAATATTTTTCATCTGTATTCTGTATAACGTGACGGGTTGGAATAGTTTAATATATAAATTAATTTTGGCGTAGCTGATAAGCGATATATGAAAATACAAGCTCTAATCTAACTAAAGTAACTAAACAAGCTATCGCCGTCGCTGTCTTAATTGAATTTATTGTTACAGGAGCTCTCTCTCGGCTTATATTTAAAAATAATTGATTATAAAAATGTAAAAAGTGGTAGTTTGATAGGAAAATGTATGAGGAACACGCTTAAGCAGACAGATTTTAAATGGATGAATTATTTTAAGCGTTATTTAACGATGAAATCAGTAAAAATAATTTAATTAAAAAACTATTGTAGAATCAAGAAATATACTCAGATTTTAAGTCTTTCACAGGCACATGCTTGACAAGTTTGTGGTGTACACAGTCCAATTTTTTTTTATTACTATTATTATTTGTATAATTTGTATTAGTTATTTTTCAATTTTTTATTCAAAATTTTATTATCTGAATAGAGATTTATTTCAGGTTTCGAACTAGTCACTTTTTAAAACTATCATTGATAGATTATTTGCGCTTTTTTGAAAGCGCAAATAATATTACTTCCAAACACCTTTATTGAAAAATAAATTTACACGTGACTATTAAAAGATAAAGAGAAAATTAAAATAATTAAATTATTACATGAGAAATGTATTAAGCATAAGAATTACGTCACATTTGAAACTATATATTTAAAACATTATATTTACAAACGACTTTCTTATAGCGTTTAGAGAGAAAAAAATACTTCTAGACGTTATTATAAAAGTCGGAGAGGCAGCGACACTTTTATCTTAACCATTTTATGCAAGCGGATTTTTAAATGCGTGGTAGACCTTACTTAATCAATCATGAATTAAAGCATCAGCTGTCGTGACAGTAGTGAATGCGGTCTCGGACACCGAAAACTCCACAGTCAAAGTGAAAAATATCAACGAGATTACACAAGATCATGACTTGTCGTAACACTATCATAATTAAATCTGCTGTAAATTGGTAATCTTTTTGAAATGGAGCAAATTAGCGTGTTTTTAGAGCCTATGAGGTTCGAACTTGGCAAGCGCAGCTCGGTGGGGACATGTTGTTTTATTATTTAAAACAAATAAGAAAGTTTTCAATAAAAGCTATTTTCTTTGTTCTCTACATTCTGTTTATCAATATATTCTGAAATTTGGTTATAAGTTTATTTGTTATCTTGGCTGCCCAGTTGGCATGACATGACTAATTCAGGGGCATTGGGGCAGCTGCCTCAGGTCCCCCATCCCCCCCCCCCGCTTTAATGGGGGTTATCAGGATTTTCGTAAAGAAAATACCATATGATTAAACAGCCAAAAGTGAGCAAAAGTTTTTTTGACTAAAAACATTTTCCAATATTTGTGAAGAGAATGCAGTCTTCTTCCTTCCCTTACACAATGACCTCCCCCCCCCCAACAAAAAAGAGAGAGAGAGAGAGAGAGAGCAACAACATCAGAAAACTAATGATTAAAAATGTATTACAACAACTTAGTAGCCCATTGCTTTCACTAGAAATTCAGTATTGACGTTTTCGTCTTAACAAGGCCAGGTAAAACCATTTATGATGACCAAATTCGGGCTTTTTTAAAGGCAGCTTATGACATATGTAGATAAGCAAAGGGAAATTTTGCAAACAAATACTCCCGCGAACCAATCCATTATTTTTATACTAGTATCTGAAAGTTTTCCTACTACTATTTTTTTTTTTTTAAGTCGTAACCATCTGTCTTGCGAAATCCCATATGAATCGTACGTGGAATTAAATCTGTTTATACATGCTATAGATAGGAATTTCAGTCCTAGTCATTTAACCATATTTCAGGAACGATTTTTATGGATAGGTTACCCCCCTCCCCACCCAGAATGATGCTTTATGCACACTGTTAAAAATTTGCAGCAAACTGTCCAGTCATTTGACCGTTTTTGTAGAAAGCGGTTACATAACCATCATTTAACTATATTCTGACTATAAAATGCAATCTTACGATCAAAATATAATTAAATTACGGTTATGTAACCGTTTTCTACAAAAACGGTCAAATGACTGGACAGTTTGCTGCAAATTTTTAACAGTAAAGCGCCTTAGATAGTCTTTGTCGGGCCCTGTTGGGTCCTATCCCCTGCATTTATTAGCTCAACATTTTTTTTTCAGACAATATCATTATTTATTTTCAAACTGCTTTACTCTAATTTTAGTGCAGTTTTCATCTAAATAATTGAAGAGGTATAGTTAATAAGCATACATATTGCCTGTTACTCTTTAACACAATAATTAATAAATTTAATTAATTATATTTTAAATACATATTTATGTAAATAATATTTTCTTATAATTTCTAATGTGGGTTAAATATATCTCAAGCAAAGCAGCAATCCTCATATTTCAATGAACACTCTTTCAACCTCAAGAGATAATTATTCAATTTTAATCGTCCTCAATAGAACATTTTCGATTTTGCTTCCAAATATTAGATAATTTTATATATATAATGGCTTGAATTAATAATGCAATATTATAGGGCTTTGTTGATATTTAAATTACTGTATCAAATGCATATAAGATTTATTTGTAAAACTTGACTCAACTCTTAATTTACAATTTTAAAATATAATATTTTTTTAAAACTAAGTCTAATTAATTGTTTAAAATAGAGTGATTTTTCATTTACATTGTATAATTTTAAATTGTGGTCTTTATGCATTTTTAAATAATTCATGTATCATATAAAATTTTGTTCCATTTTAAATTAATTAAAATTATATTTAAAGCTCTATATACACACAACTTTCCGCAAGATATTGGTATTTTATTTTCAAAGATAACTGCATTAAAAGTGCTTCATACATAAAATATTATTTTAATTGCGTCAATTTCTATAATTACCAAAATCAATTTTGTTTAAGCAAACGTATTTCAGATGCATTACATTAAAATAATAGAGCTTTTGTGTAAAAATTAATTATGCATTTTTTTTCCAAAATGTTACATTCAACTGATGTGATACATTTAACTTAATTTAATTTAAAAAACCGTTTCAATTTCCACAAGTGTTTAATTTACAAAAGATGCGGTGAATCGCAATTTAACATAAAAATTGCAATACTGAAGTTTAATTAAAATGATGAATAATTCTAGAAAATAGATCATTTTTAACGTAGATTCGGATTCACTGAAATTAAATTAGAAATTTAAGTAAACAACGTAAATTAATTCTATATCTAGATGACTCGGCGTGCATAATCTAATTGATGTTTGAGATACAGTATCTTCGTTTATCACAAGAGGAGAAAACTTTTCTCCTCCAAACTTAATTTAATAAATATATTACAAAATTACGAAAATGACATAAGAATTTATTCCTCCATATAATTTTTCATTCCGTTTACTATAATTTGAAAATATATTGCAAAATGTTGTATAAAGTTTTAAGAAAGTATTATTTCTTCATGTAATTGAAAATTATATTTCTTGAAATGTATGTCTTAGATAAAGGAAAGATTTTTAATGATAATTCATATATATATATATATATTTAGAAATTTGCATTTTTTTTTCTAAAATGTATGCAAGTACGTCTGCAAAAATTAAATTTAAAAAATATATAAAGATAACGTAGGATTCATTAACAATGACACAGTTAATAACTTAAATAACGAAAATAATTAATAATCTTCAATCCAAAATCCTCGCGTTCGTCTATGTATATCCCAAGATAAGAACCAGGGAGCATTTTTTCCTACAACCCCTCCCAGAAAATATTATGAACAGAAGTTCATAATATTAAAAATTCCGCAAAACTCCGCTCTCTCTCACACACACACGAATGGAACGCTAGAATTCGTGTCATTTTCAAGTTACTCATTTAAAAGCTATTTATTTATTTATTTTCAACTTTTAATTACACTGGTTTACACGGTTTATATACTTTCGCCGAAATGTTTATTTTTTTTTATAGATTCTAGTGCACTGAGTACGGGATAATTGTTGTAAAAAATCTGTCACGTCTAGTTTAAAAATATTTAATAAATACTTAAAAAAAATGACATGAAATATAAAATGAAAAAATTAGAAATTATTGATTTTACTCTTCTTTTTTATAATTTTCTTGATCTGTTTTTCTTAAAACAGACCCGCAGTACTCCCTAACATACTTCCGTCCCAAAAACCTTTGTGTCTGTCTTCAAAAAGTTTACGTTTTTGGTGAAAACGCTCGCCCTGCTCGTCACTCACGACGCCCAAGTTTTCAGGAAAAAAATCCAGGTGTGAATGGAGAAAATGTATCTTCAGAGACATGTTCACACCCATTGCATGATAGTTTTTTAAATAAAACAGCAATATTTTTTTCATAATTTTCATCTTTATGATTTCCTAAGAATCCATAGACGACCGTTTTAAATGAATCCCAAGCATTTTTTTCATTAGTAGATAAAAGTTTTTTAAAGTCCTTATCTTGAATCAGTTTACGTATTTGTGCCCTGTGGACCGATAAAGATTCCCTCTTTTAATTTTGCGTCTGAAATACTTGTAAAAATTTTGTGTAAATAGTTAAAAGCAGCACTGTTTTTATCCATGGCTTTGACGAAATATTTTATTAAGCCCAATTTAATATGTAATGGTGGCAAAATTATATTTTGCGGATCCACTAAAGATGTATATTTCACATTCATTTTTCCTGGAGTAAATTCATTTCGAACAGGCCAATATTTTTTTATGTAATGGTGTTCTTTAGCTCGAACTACACAGGCACAAAATAAACATGAATATGTGGTATACCCGCCCTGTGAGCCCAGTAACATACTAACTAAGTTTAAGGATGTATTCAAATCCAAACTGCTTATTTTGAGACACATTCGTAAATTCCTTTTTGCTCTAAAATGCATCCAATTGGCAGGTGCTCTTATTCAGAAACTTTATAATGTCCCCGATGTCTCGATTTTTTGATAAAGGCAGAATATATTTCAAAAAATGCTGTCAAAGTGGACATTTTGAACCGAATTTCGAGAAGCGTTAGTGCTGGAAACAAAAAAAAAATGATCGTACTGTGAAAATAATTGTCTTTAAATCAATTTCTAATTAATTGAACGAAAAATAAAAACATGGGGCCCTTATAAATGTCTTTATAAATCACGCCACCAAGTTTCCTGTTGTTACTTTTAAAAATGAGTCTGGGAATGTCTCTCAAAATTTTGAGTTGTTGAGCGTGGAATTTTTTTTTTTTTTTTTTTTTTTTTGAATACACCCTTAAATCGCCACAAATTTTCCAGTTGCGCTATTCATATTGTATCATTTTCATTAAAATATACATTGTTTGATAGGTTTCATTACTGTTTACGGCATGGCCGATTGGTAAAGATGGTTTTATATTACCGTTATGAAGTAACGCAGCTTTTAAGCTATATTTAGATGAATCAATAAATAAACGCAATTCATTTGGATCATAATTTTGATTCATCGCATTAAAAAGTCCAGGAATATAATGGCAAAAACAAAAATCAACCTTTTTGGTGAAAAAACTGCTGAAAATTGGATTTCGATTTCGGTAATAAGTTACTTTCGTATTTGATGTCACCACTGCATTTGGTGTCACTGGTATTTGTGGCTCCACTATTGTAGACGAGACGCAAGAATATCTCACTTAGATCTAGATAGTTGCAAGTCTCGCACAAGGTCGTTCAACACATTTTGGTTTATTAAATGTGACGTTTTATCATCTTCGATTATGAACTCGTCACCATTTTCATCCTCCATAAACAGATCGTCACTATACTGGCAACTCGCACTTGAGATACCTAGCCATGTAGGATGTGGCAGATTTTCCGAATGTGATATCGGTTTTGGACTGATGGAATGTCAGAATATTGAATTTTATGTTGATTTTTTGAATTAAAGCCTGCGGTTTTTGTCAAATAAATATAACAGTCATTTTTGTGATTTGAAGAGTCTCTCCACAGCATTAGTGTTCTAAATTGAAGATACTTTTTTTCTCCCAAAGTCCAGCATAGAAGAGTAAGCCTACGGCTTTCACAAAAAGCATGTGGTATCTACTTTTTATCTTGATTACTCACTGAGAATCCAAAATAATGCAAATATGCTGTATTAAGACATTCTGATATCGGTCTTCCTTTTTTTGCGAATATAAATTGTCCACAAACATAACAAAAATGATCAGTATTAAATTTACACACCCTATTAGACATTTCATCAAAAACAAAACCACTTAATTCACAAAAGCACAAGAAAACATAATATAGAATCCAAGTTGAGAATGGGGTAAGTTGAATGTGACGTGATAGATATATTATAGAATTAAAATGTGAATATTGAAAAATGTAAAAATTTTAAAAATGTGACGTGATAGATTTTTTTCAAATACCGCCTTTCATTAGTAAGAGGTAGTATAATAAGAAAATAAGTGTTTCATCAAAAGTATATAAAAAAGTTTAAATTTGTAAACCAGTGTTATTGTTAATTAGCAGTGTATTTTAATATATTTTCAATACATTTTTCAGTAAATAATATAAATTATACTACACATTATTTTGTAATGTGATGTAAATCGAAGGGAGCAGTAAAAGAAAGTATTAGTTTCAGCGTAAAACACATCACAATTTATTTAATAAAATACCATAAATTTTGTATAAATCTTTACATTTTCGGATTCAAGAGTGGCTTTTGGTAGTTTTCCTATATGTTATTTTTGCACCCACAATCTCTTGGAGGTGAAATTTTAATAATTGTTTTAAAAATATAAATAACAAAAATAAAACACAATTTTAACACCCATGTAATGGAACTACGCACTTACACAACTGAAATTATAAGAATAATGAATGCTGCTGTAAGTAACGATATCTTTGGCGATTTCTTCGGCTATTAACTCCTGGCATCTGGCTAATATGAAAGTAGAGCTTTTAATAAATTTCAAAACGCTTTTTGAAAATATTATCAATATTTTTCTTATACAAAAAATTGGGGGTGGATGGTAGTCAATCTAAAAAAAATACATTAATAGGTTAAAACCTATTAGAGCTTTCAGTAAGAAAAATGGTTTCACATATGTTCTGAAACCCAGGAAGCCCTGGTTGGATCTCCTAGTTATTATAAATGGAATCTTCAAAGCTCGAAGCGTGTAAGAGGAATCGTATTTTTTTTTTACCAGAATCGCCGAAAAATAATCTTCAAGGTTAATTTCTTTAACATATGTAATAGTGTTAAATCCATATAAAATAATAATAAATAAGGCTTAACAAATAACCCTATTAAAAATAATACAGTGACGATATAGCTTTCAAACAGTTGTAGGAATAATAAAATTTCTCCCGTCCGTTACAAGTAATGGAAATCTTTGTATGTGTTTTCGTTTAGTTTACAATTCTGTGTGTATGTGACAGTCAAATCTTGTCCCTCATTTAACATAGAGCTTTGGAATTTGGAATATATATGTATTCCCGAGGGCAATACATGAATGGCACATTGATTTTTTAACTTATTAAGCGCCATTGCTCCCATTTTGGGAACATTGCTTTAGGATTTTTCTAAAATGAGTATTTTATATATTGTTAAAAATGTTCATGTTATTTGTATTTTGAATATATTAGATGAATTCTGATTTTTTTTTTTAATTTCATAAGAATTTTTCATTTTTTAAACCGTGTTAAAAAAGACGAAAAATAGCTTTATAGCCGTATTCAAAAGAAATATTTAAAAAAAATAACTTTATAATAAAAATTATATTTTTTAGTTAAAATATGTTTATAATAGTGACATTATATGACAATAGTGAATTATATGACAAACGTCAATCCGGAATTAATGTGTATAATAGATCAACCACAATTACCGAAAGCATGTTGTACCCAAAATGGGAGCAATGGCACCTAATAAGGGTAATGTTTTTGAAAACTTGTACATATACTTTCGTACATTTATGGTATTTATTTTTCAGTTTATTAGCTATAAAAGGGATAATATCATTCTGAATCTAATTCTTTTAGAAGATTTCATATCAATTAGTCCAATTTTTACATTTGTAATAAAAAACAAAATGAAATTACCAGTTACATAAGCATTTTCATTATCCATCTCTTTATTTTTCATCATTACGTCATTTTCTCTGACTATTTTACATGGAGGATGATTGAACAATTTTTTAGATTTGGATGATTTTTCGGATGTTTCGGAAATCGTTTGTTTGCCACCTGATTGAAGTATTGTAACATATGAGGAAGATATCTTCCTCATATGTATGTCGCGTAAATTATTTTCTATTACATATGTAATAGAAAATAATTTATGCGACGATTTATCCCATGTTATATTTAGTGGAGTAGAACTTTCCGTAAATTCTAAATCAACAGACAATCAAAAAATATCTGATTTAGTGTTTAAAAAAGACAAAATATTAAATGCAGACTTGATATTTTAGATGAAAGTTCAGACGAATCTTCAAAGCGGAATGTGGAAAAAACTAAACAAAAAGCAAAAAATAAATAACTAAATAAATAATAAATAAAAAGCAATTTCAGAAAACGAAAAAAATGTAATTCATAAAAAAAGTTCAATCATTTTCATGTAAAATAGTAGGACTAAAGTGTTGTAATGAGCAAAAATAAAGATGTGGATAATGAAAACGGTTATGGAATCGGTAATTTTATTTTTTATTTTTATTATAAATGTAGATGTTGGACTAATTTATATGAATTCTTCGTAAAATATCAATTTCGAAAGATATTATCCTTTTTATAGCTAAAGAACTGGGAAATAACAACCATAAATAAACGGAGGCATAAGTAAACATTTTGAAAAATATTGCCACCACTAGGCGCCATTGCTCCCATTTTGCAAACAGCTGTTTTTCCTAAATATTCGATTTTTTTTTTTTTTTGATTTTGTTTCTTCAGAAATACGTTACAGACTTCTTATTGATAAAGAAAAACAACTGTTCCATAAAAAAAGAGAGTTTAATATATATAGCGGCACCTCTAATGAGTTAAAATTCGATCTCTATGAGGGGGCAACTTCGGCCCAAAACTTGTATTGTCCCCAAAGAAATAAGGTTGCGATTGCTTAATATTAATTGAAACAAAATTGCTCTGTGGTTGCAGAATCCATCCATTTTAATAACAGTGTTACCTGTATCATTAACGACGCGACCTCAGCATTTATATGAAATATAAATGAATGAGTATATTTTGATGAATACATATGAATACAATGAGAATTTGTTGAAAAGTACTAATGATAGGGTTACCACAATAGCGCCAAAATTTGGCCAATTTGGCAAAATATTGTCAAAATTGGTGACAAAATAAATTGCCATATATGAAAACAACTTGGCGATAACTGGCTAATTTGAGGAAATTCACATTTAAATCCATTAATCTTCTATAATCTTCTTCCATTGGCACAGCTAGTTAATTACTATAAAGTGCCATAAGACAAACAGAAAATTAAGAATATATATATTAATATATATTTAAGGCCATTATTAGGTAAAGCTAGGAGAGTCTGCGCACAATTCAAAAGAATGACAATAAAAAAACTAAATATTAATTTTTTGCTAAACTATCCATGAATAATTTTTACTTCATTTGGTTTTTATGCATTTCCATTGCTATTTTGTTGTTATGTTGTAATTTAATAGATCAGTTGGAATAAAACCAAGAAAGTTATTTTGCGCAATCTGTCCTTAAAGGGTTGGTGTGATTGCGCACATGGGTAGGAGAGATTGTTACTAATAATAACTACAATTAAATTGTTAACAATAATAATTACACTTAAATGACATTGTTGTGAGGTTTTTGTGAACAACTATTATTGTATTAGGAGTGAATATTTCAACTTAATGATTAAAGAATCAGAAAAAGGAAATAATTTAAAAAACTATTAAAAAACTTTAATTAAAGGAAAAAAAATAAAGAATCAGAAAAAAGCAAGTCCAGATAAGATTACGAAATAACATTAAGTTACTTTATAACACGTCTAACTTAAAATTAGTCCATTTTAATTTTTCGTTTTTTATGCAAATTTACCAATAAGCTGCGTAATCTTTTCTAGCATGGAAACTAATGGGAAATATGCGTCATCTGTCCAAAGTAGTAGATGCGCAAACTATTCCAATTTCGGTAGGAGAGTTTATGCGAGCTTTTATATAAACATGGCCACTATTAAAACGAACCGTTGATGTTCACATTGTTAGTCTAGATTAGTAGCTTATGAGAAATCGTTTAAGTTTAAAATATTTTGTACTACTGACATTGTACAGAAATTATGATGAACTAGTATATAACCCCGTCAAAAATGACGGATTGTTGATCTGCGTTTCATTTTCATAAGACTTCATACAGACAGCATAAAGATTTTGTTATTGAAAGGTTTGTATTGTAGAAAAGTACATTTTAAAAATGACAAATGATTTCTACAAATAAAAATGATAAGGATATATATATACACACACACATAATTTCTAAAATAGTTTTTGTAAAAAATTGTTATCAATTAGTTTCTAAACAACGTGACTCACCACATAACTCATTGTTTGATTACATAAGTAAAATTAAATGCAAATTACGCTGTACTATGTATTCCTTATATTTTAATTACGTTTGATAAGAAAGAATCATTTTACAGTATATGACCCATTATCCGAAATTCCAAAATCCGGAAAAAAAAAATCAAAAGTTTTCAAAATTTGTAAGTTTTTACTAAACTTTTAGAATTTCTGATTTTTTTCAAAAATTTTACCGATTTCTATTTTTTTCAGTCTATTGTGTTTCAATGTGCAATCACTAAAATATTGTAGTTACTTCGGTGGAAGGTGCACACGTTCCCCCACCCCCGAAATTAGAAACAAATCATTTTTCTCTCAAATTACGATTCGTTAGAAACAAAAAATAGTTATATATTTATTTCATCAGGGGTGATAAAAAAAATATATTTTAATATTAATAATAAAATTGCTAATTTCATCAAAGAATCTCAGAAAAAAACTCTAATTTTGTCAAAGGATCGTGAATAAAAGGCAAATTTCGTCAAAGAATAGCAAAAAACGCAAATTTCCTCAAAGAATCGCAGAAAAATGCAAATTTTTTCAAAGGATCGCAAAAAGAAAACGCAAATTTCTGAAAAGGACTACGAAAAATGAAATTTCGTTAGAGGATCGTATAAGAAAAACGCAAATTTTGTCAAAGAATCACAAAAAAAAAACAAAAAAAACACGAATTTTGTCAAATAATCGTGAATTTCGGGAGGACTAGAAATCTGGAAAATTCCAAAACTCGGAAAGCCTTTGGTCTCGAGGATTCCGGATAATAGGCCCTGCACTGTATTTACGATGGACGAAAAAATTCAAAATCCGCCGGTAGATGGCGCTAATATACTGATTGATCACCTCAAATCCTCTCTACGAAAGAAATCAGCGCTATTTTTGAAATAAAATGTACTTACAGGAAAAAAAATGTTTACAGAAATGTTGATATACATATTTTATGTGAAATAGTTTTTGAAGGTTTTAAACAAAATTTAAGTATTTAAAAGCTTTAATATGCTTTTACAAATATTTTAACAGGAAAATCGGACATAGGTTCGTAGCATAGGAATCGTAGGATATGTTTTTCATAAAGCCTAACATGGCGTTTAACTACGGTCGATTCGCAGATCAAAGTGGTCGCATCCGGAATCGTTACAGACACTTTCTTGCCTTCGGATTTTATTATAAGTAGATAGCTATGAAAATCCAAGCACTTACTTTGAGAAAAAAATAGCAATGCTTTATCTTAGACGCTCAAAATAATCAACATTTATTTTCAAGTAGATACTCCACTACTGCTGTTGTACATTGTACAACTACGTGGTGTCTCTGCGCGCTCACTCTACTTCTTCCCCCCGAACCTCTATGTGCGCAATTACTCCGACCGCATCATCTCTCCTTACTTATTATCTTTATAAATGAGAAATATTCCTCATTTTGGAAAAAATAAATAAATACTATTTTTATGTCGTATGTAGGTTTAAAAGAAATGTTAAATATAAATCTGACATACTGTACAATTATAACAGTTTCGCAAAGCACTAAGCGGATTTTGGGATTAAAACAAACAGATGCACATTATTGCGCTTACAAAAAGTTTAAAGGATATTCTTAAGGACAATCTGTTTAAATTTGTACTAATTGATGTATAATAATATCATAAATATCCTCTTTTTAAGTTATATTGTTTTTTCTATGCAGAATTATATATAGTTTCATAGTTTAGCTTTCAGATTTAAATTATTAATAAACAATTAAATAAAGTTTTTCATCTGTTAATAGTGTAATGATTTGAGATATAATTTAAAATGAAAAAAAAATTAATTATGCGAACTAAATTTGGTGTAACAAAAGCAACATTATGTATTTTTTTAAATGTTATTTTTATTTTTCTGAGCAAATTTGCACTTTCATGAAGTAAACAAATAGTAAACACAATCAAAAAGTTTATTTTTATTATTTACAACTTATATTAATTTTACATATCTCTTCAGATAAAATGTATGATAACAAGAATAACTAAAGAAAGTTGAATAATTTGAACAAAGTTCGTAAACTTCAAAGTGCTCTCAAATGGGCTTATTCCGACAATAAAAGCACTTCATTCGTTTGCAATAAACAGCTGTTCTGATAATGAGTCCTTTTGTAAAGTATTCAGCCACGAAATGTCCCTTTTCAACTTCATAATTTAGTAGTAGCATCGCACGCAATTCTGACGCTAAAGTGTATGTGCTTATTCACACGCACAGATTGCCATTCGCGCTTATTAATCACTTGAGTAATATAAACATTTCTAAAGATGCTGTACAGAATTTATTTCTTTTGTAAATGTCGAAATGTTTAGAATAATATTTAGAAATGAGAAAATAATATGTTTATTATTTACATATTTTGCCAAAGCAATAAAATCATGGGTAACATTATTCTGACTGAAATATATATATATATATATATATATATATATATATATATATATACCGAATTTTTTAATTACTGTAATTCCAAATTTACGAAATGCATGTACATTGAAAAACAATATTATAATACCAATTCACATAAAAATGCGGGCACATACAACACACAAACACATATATATATGCTAATATTATATAGAAGAAATTTTGTGTGGTTGTTTGTTTGTTTGTAGGGGTAATTGATTTAACTACCCAGCCGATTTCGAAAGTAACGGTACCAAAATGATAATAATAGTCTGTTCTTCCAAATAAACCATATTATATTTCGATACCAATACTCCAAAGGGGATGCAGGAGCTTTCTAAAATATCGATATTTGTGATACTGAAGGAGCTAGAATCTTGAAATTTCTCATCGTGATTTTTTTAAGGCTCGCTACGAGCTGTTTCTGGAATATTCGAAATTTAAAAGGACGAAATGAGCGAAAAACTTTCTAAAAGCGTTCTAAATTACGACTTACATGGCATTGTTAGGGATAGAAATTTGAAATTCGACATGACTGTTACATTTAAGACTTAAATGCTTGCGCTTTTTTTTTTTTTTTTTTTTTTTTTTTTTTTTTTTTTTTTTTTTTTAATGCGAAATTAAATTTAAAAGGGTGCAGGAGAAAAACGTTCTAAAAATGCGATTCCTCTGATACTATTGGGCTACAAACTTCAAATTTGGCATAGTGGTTACGATTAACCTTTCGCCGGGCGCGCAAATTTTCATCACTTGAGCGGGCACGCGTTGTAAATTGTACAACAGGGGGAAAATATTCAATTATTGTTGCTTTATTTTAATTTTACAGATAATTTAGCATACAGATATCATATATGTTATCTCTGATCACAATTTATGATAGTATTCCGCAATGCAGTTAGATTTATTTTGTTAAAATATATTAAAGCAGAAGTTTATATGTATAAAAAGCTATTTACTACTACAATAGCAAAATATAAAAACTAATAATGAATTACTAAACAATAATTAAGTAATTTTGCACTTACAGAATTAGTCATACATTTCATCTATATTATTCGCTTCACATGGTAGGCATAAGATTTGCTAATTTAATTTCAGTTTACAGATAAACCTTACGCATTTGTTGCACTTCATTGTAGAGGAGGATTTTTTTTTTTGCCCTCACATGTAACACGAACCTCTCTTTTGTGGACAGATAAACTTATTTGAAGTTTCCTCTTCCAAATTTTCTGTTGAACGATATATATCAAGGAAAGTCAACACATCTCGAGGTAAAGACGGAATTTGAGCTCTGGATATGAAACGCTCTTTCATAAGGGATTTTGAAAGTGTTCTTCAAAAAGTAATTCTTCGGCTTGGCTCTTCATCAACATTATTCAGTAGAAATAATACACGTGAGTTTATCCCAGCGATGTTCATCATAGTATAAAATATGACGAGAGGCCATTTTCTTGCTATTCGAGATACAGAATAAGCTGCACACATTTTATCGCAGGTGTCAACACCTCCTTTGGTCATATTGTAATCAAGAATTCGTTCAGGTTTTCCGCTCTCTGGATCAATTTAAACTTTATCATGTAGGCTTGATACTAATACCACTGCTTTGTTCTTTTTTGGTACATATGAAACCAGTGTTTTATTTTTCTGAAACCAAAGATAGAAGTACCCACAACTCTGTGTCTCCCTGGTAAAAACTCTAAAGGAATTTCTTTTTTATTTTTCTATACTGTACCAATGAATGTGATTTTCTTCTCTAATAAGTAATTGATAAAGATTGAGCAGAGTTGTAAAGCACAGTGGTTAAGGTCTGTGGTGTGACTAAGTATATAGCACATTGAAGAAACAGTTTATGTAGAAATCAGAATTATATTTATTCATTCAACTTGAATGTTAAACTTAAATAAAGATATATACATAGACCTCCAGCCATTGCTGGGAACTTTGGTATCACATTATAGCAAATAAACATTCAGAAAGGGGTTAACTGTCCTTCCATCACATCACCACACCTTCCATGGAGTTGTTTCACCCTAGATATATACTTACTCCGTACCTCAAACTAGAATAAAATATGCATACAGTTACAGTTAAAAGAGAGTGCCTTTACGACCGAAATGCAAAAAGAAAAACCGGTTCGGAACGATTTTACTCCCGAACAAACCACTTGACAGAGAAAGGGAGACAAGATTTTGTCCAGATTTCCAACATGCGGCCCCATCGGTCGTAAAAACTTCCTCTTTCTTTTCATAGTCAAAATCAAAAATGTTACAAATGGCTCTCTGAAATTTTATATACAGTAGAGGTTTTGTTAGAAAATCAGCCTTATTAACTTTAGAACTTACATGTTTTAACTCAAAAACATTTTCATTTATTAATTGACGAATAAATTGACACTTTATGTCAATATGCTTAGTTTTAAAGTTTTCTTGACTATTTTTAGAAAAATAAATATTAGATTCATTATCACAGTACTGAACTGGTTTTATTTTATCACATAAATTAAGTTCATTTAAGACATTTGCATACCACGTTAGTTCTTTTACACTTTCAGTTAATGAGATAAACTCTGACTCCATAGAACTAAGTGCAATGCATTTCTGCTTTGATGATTTCCAAGCAAACGGAACGTTACTAAAGTAAATTATATAACCACTACTTGAATGTCTTTTAGTAAGGTTACGTCCCCAGTTAGCATCAGAATATGCATATAAACTTGAGGATTTTACATTAGACAGGTTTATTTTATAACTTTTTGTAGCAAAAACGTAATTCATTATATCTGCCAATATCAACAAATGTTTATATGTATAACCATTACAAAATTGTGACATTATATTTACAGAAAAACTAATATCAGGTCTCGATCTATTTGATAAAAATGACAAACAACCGATTAATGATCGGTATGGATATTTTTTCATCAATTCATTTTCCACAATTTCATTTTCGTTAACCTTATCTGGTAAGATACAGCCAATTTTAAAGGGTAATTTAACGTAACTTTTAGGTAAACCTTTATATTTTAATTCTAATCTTTCAATGTAAGTTTTTTGATGAATAAATAATGAATCAGCAATAAGTTCAAAGTTAACACCTAACAAATATTTCGTTAAACCTATTTCAGTAATTTCTAAGCTATTTTTTAACATATTAGTTACAGATTGCAGTATATTTTCATTTTCAGCAAACAAAACTAAATCATCTACATAGACAACTAAAATTGCATTACTTTTTAGTTTATATACACAGTTACACCATTTTAACTTACAAAATCCTAAATTATGTAGTATATTGTCCAATTCAAAATTCCATTCTCGGCCACTTTGCCGTAAACCATAAATAGATTTATTTAACAAACAAACTTTATTTTCGGCACCTTTCATGACAAATCCTGGTGGTTGTTTCATAAATACAGTTTCTTTTAAAAACCCATATAATTAAGCTGATTTTACATCTAATTGAATATGATACCAATTTAACATAGAAACTAATAAAATAAACATTAGTTTTATAATTGAAAAATTTACAACTGGTGAAAATATATCATTAAAATCGATACCTTGTTTCTGTTTAAAACCTTGAGCTACGAGACGTGCTTTGTACTTTTTCCCATTTTTTTCTGTGTTTTTAATATTATAAACCCATCTGCTTCCTACTATTGTGGCGTTTTTGGGTGGATCAACCAACCGCCAGACCTTTCTTTTACTCATGATTTCAAGTTCTTCCCTCATCGCGGCGTTCCATTTCCCTCTTTCTGGGTTAACTTGTGCATCCTCAAACGATTTAGGGATTTCAGTATTGTAAGTTTCATGTTGGAATATTTCACTTAAATTTGAATCATCCGAATCGCTAGTTGAAGGTTCATTTAAAGTTTCTAGATTGGGATGAGTAGTTTTAGGTTTAAAGTCAAATTTATCCGGTTCATAAGCGATTTTATTTTCTTGACAATATTTTTTAACATCATTTAATGATCTCAGTCTCTTATTTGTTATTGGGGTATAATAATACACGTCAATCCTGTTACTTTTAGTTCTAGGTTTTTCGATTCTTTTCCATTCTGAAATATTTATAGAAGTTAAAGTTATTTTACTCCCCCTTTTCTCTTCGTCTTCATTTAAACTTACTCCTGGTATTTTATGATTAAGATCTAGAGTTGCGTTACTTAAGCCATTTGATTCAACTTGAGATTCATTAAAATTCAATACAATATCCTTATACTTATTTACTCCAAATAATGTTTCTACCCCCTTTTTGGATTCATCTATACGCACATGAATAGTTTCTACAATTCGCCTTTCTTTTGGCATATACATCCTATATCCTTTTGTTTTCATGGCATAACCAACTAAAATACCGGGTAAAGCTTTAGGTTGTAGTTTATTTCGTTTAACTTTAGAAACATTAACAAATGCTAAAGAACCAAAAATTCTTAAATGTTTTACCGAAGGTTTGAATCCTGTCCATAATTCTTGGGGTGTAAGACCTTGGGTTAAACTGTGTTCGGTTCTATTTTTTGTATGAACAAACGCTAAAAGAGCTTCCCCCCAGAATGATGGTTTTAATCCGCTATCATGTAACATTGCTCGAACTGCATTCATTGCTACTTTATTGAAATTTTCAGCAACACCCACCTGTTCTGGCGTATAAATGGAGGATCCTTCTATTTGTATACCCAAATCAGTTAACAATTTCTCAAATAATTTATGAATAAATTCTAACCCATTATCAGTTCGTACACTCTTTAATTTTTTACCAGTTTGTCTCTCAGCTTTCGCTAAAAACCTTTTAAAGTATTCAAAAACTTCCGTTTTATCCTTAAGTATATACACTTCAGTCCTTCTAGAATAATCGTCAATTATTGACAAAAAGTATTTCCCCCCTCCTAACGAGTTAACTGGGCTAGGACCCCACAAATCCATATACACTCTATCAAGAATTTGACTAGAAATGCGTTTATACTGATAATTCCTTTTAAACGAATGTCTATTAGATTTTGCAATTACACAAGATTCACACATCTCATTTTTGTTTTTACAGTTAATATTTTCAATATCTTTAACACAATTATTTTTACTCATTTTTTCAAGTAAAGGCAAATTTGTATGACAAAATCTACGATGTATAATTTCTGCATTTAAACTAGTCGAAAAGGCAAAATTTTCACATTTTGAAGCATAACCTTTAACAATATACAATTTATCTACTCTAGGTACAGTAAAACAATATCGATTAAATTTATCATACACAATCATTTTATTATTTCCCCATTGAATGTGGTTTCCTGCAATATCGATGTTGGATCCACCAATTAAATTTCTTCTCATATTTGGAGCATATAAAACATTTTTTAAAGTTATTTCTACATTACCTTTTACATCTTGTATGGTAAAGTCAATATCACCTATACCTAATACTTCCGACGAACAGTCCTTGTCTCCAATCAGCACTTGTTGGGGGGGGGAGGTCCTTGTAGGTTACAAATAAACTCCTGTCATTCGTAAAGTGAGAAGTAGCTGCTGAGTCCAGAAGAAATTCAACAATTTTCTCATTTGAAGACATTAGGGCGGATTCCGATTGCCTTGTAGTTTCACTGTAGAAAACTTGCTTCTTCCCTCTATAGTTTCTCTTTTTGAAACACCTTGTATCTGTGTGACCAGGTCGTTTGCAGTAACTGCATATTAAACTCGGCCCCATACGAGTAGCTGGTGAAGTACTAGAGCATCGAGAGGGTTCCAGGTCGCTTCCACTACTTGAAAACCATGGCTTTTTACTGGTTACGAAATTCTTCTTTGGAATGGTTGGTCTATCGGTAGGATTCTTAAACTTGGTTGTATAAGCATCACCTATACTGATAACCTCTTTACTTTCGTCCTTACGCTTTAAACAAATTCTTCCATATTCACTAATTAACTGTTTAGAAACATTTTCCAATTTAAATTCTGTATCATCTAACCTGTATAACATTTGAACGAGATTATCATATTCTTCGGGTAAACGACGGATTAACTGGAAGCATACTAACAATTCTGGCATATCAAAACCTGCATCTTTGATTTGAAACCTTTTTTCTTCAATTCTCTTGCAAAATAAACCGATGGTTTCCTCTTGCGAGTTTAACTTCATTTCAAAAAAATCATCCACTAATCCAGCTAAACGTGCCCGTGACGTTGGTTCGAAGTTTAACTTTAGGATATCCCAGGCAACTTTTCCGCTTTCGGTCTGAGCGATTAATATCTGGAATTTCCTTTCGATGGATTGATAAATTGTGGTATAAGCTCTGCGTTTACGCCATCCAAAATCACTTTTCTCTCTATCAGATGCATCCTCTTTACATGCAATATCGTGATTCGTAATAAACTCCCAGCAATTCCGATCTATCAGTACACATTTGACGTCGAGCTTCCAAGAAGAGTAGTTATAATCCGACAATTTCGGGAAAGAATAAGTTAACTCTGGAACTTGTGCCATTATACTTTTTAAGCTATATATATTTCATCTAAAACACACCACACTGCATCTATTTGACCTTTAGCATAACATGGCCCATAACCATGATAAAGATTGAGCAGAGTTGTAAAGCACAGTGGTTAAGGTCTGTGGTGTGACTAAGTATATAGCACATTGAAGAAACAGTTTATGTAGAAATCAGAATTATATTTATTCATTCAACTTGAATGTTAAACTTAAATAAAGATATATACATAGACCTCCAGCCATTGCTGGGAACTTTGGTATCACATTATAGCAAATAAACATTCAGAAAGGGGTTAACTGTCCTTCCATCACATCACCACACCTTCCATGGAGTTGTTTCACCCTAGATATATACTTACTCCGTACCTCAAACTAGAATAAAATATGCATACAGTTACAGTTAAAAGAGAGTGCCTTTACGACCGAAATGCAAAAAGAAAAACCGGTTCGGAACGATTTTACTCCCGAACAAACCACTTGACAGAGAAAGGGAGACAAGATTTTGTCCAGATTTCCAACAGTAATCAACTAGTGGAAAGCTTGAGTACCAGTAATCGGTTGTAAGGTTTTTATTAGAGTTTTCAATAGATGTTACTAAACGTTTGACAATGTCTAATGGTCTGTTCTCTACAGTAAAAGGTCCAGGAGGCAGTGTCTTCATTCAAAATTTTCGTTAAATAATCCATAATTTCTTTGTTATCTTTAAAATACTGCTTTCGTTCGACATTATTCTTAGACTAAACAACTTAGAAAGAGTTTCACTTTGAAAGATTCTACTCAGAGAGTATTTCACAAGCAGGCGCGCGTTGCATAAAGTACAACACCGCAGATGTTCACAGATTAAAATGACAGGTACAGCTAATTGAGCAATTTCAAATGCGAATAACTTTCCGGAAGTGGGGAGGGAGATCCAATAGACGAATACAAATGGTTATTAAAACCCTCTACTGCTTGAATTTTGTTTTAAAGAAAAAAGAAAGCTCATGTTGTACTTTTTACAACGGCGCGCCCGGCGGAAGATTAAGATATAGTACTCACCATTTTTTTAAATAGAAATTTAAATGTGAAATGGGAAGAAAATATTCTAAGAAAGTTTCTAAACTAGGGTTTATTAGGAATTATTAAGGCTAGAAACGTGAAATTCGACATGACTGTTACATTTAAAACGGGAGTTCTCGCAAAGAACAGTTTCGAAAATTTCGAAATTTAAAATAATGAAATGATTGGAAAACGTTCAAAAAATTGATTACATTGGAACATGGGTTTTTATGTTGCATACGATAACATATTTTCCATATCAAAAATTAATTACACGAGTACATTTTTTTTTACGCTAGTAAATTTATAATGAAAAAAAATGTACAACTAAAATTTTAAAATGGACATTTTTACATTTCCAAATAGGGCAACCATAGTCCCAGATTATCTAATGTGATTAAATTAGATTTTTTTTTTTTATTTCACTATATGACAACCATACTCACATTAAAAATACCTAGTGCAGATTCAACACAATTTTCTTTGCATTTATATAGATATTCCTTTTGTGAAATGCAGTAATTAAATTTAAATGAAATGGATTTTTATGTTTTACTGCATGAAGCCGCACTCAAGTTAAAAATAGGTTGGACAGTTTCAAAACCTGTTTATTTTGCTATAGTTCCCTCAACCCTGTAATACGGTAACTAACTTTAAATAAAATTGTTTCTTTTTTGCGTTTTTTAATACATTTTCAGAATAAGTTGTTCCTACTTATGTTTTGATAAAATTTTTCAGCGCATTTTTTTACTCTGATGCCGTCCGTGGTGGAAAAGTGCATAATAAAAATTTTAAAATGGGTATTTTTGGTTTTCTCCTATGGTAAACACATTCAAAATTAAAAGTAGATAGAGCAAATTCAACTCAAGGCTCTTCCGCTGATAATGCCCGCTAGCGAGAAACAACCAAATTCATTTGAAATTATTATTATTATTATTATTTTACGTTTCACTGTATGCCAGCGGTATTTAACATAAAATAAAGTAATACAAATCCAATTTTTTTTTTTTTTTTTTTTTTTTTTGCGTTTCTGCATCCCATGACACAAAATATGTTAAAAAATTTCAACCGAATTAATTTTTATGCTTAGTTTTTGAAATCGTAGACAACTTAATTATTGGTTTGAAAATATTATCATTTATAAACAGTAATTTTTGGATGTGCTTTTAATGTTCTTGGGATGGTTTACAAACACACAGAGATTTTTGTTCATTTTTTTGGAAAAGAGAAATAATTTCGGTTTGACTAAATGCACATCCGCCATTCGAGATTGCGTTCGACAAAATTCTGAAATACAGGCAAAAGTCACCAAAGGATTACCTATCATGTTAACAATGTTGTGAACTTTGTCGATAAACGTACATCAATAAATATTTAACGAAAACAAGTTAATTACAGTTATTTAAATCCTTTTCTTTCTTACCATTTTCCTCTTCTTTTCATCTATTATAATTTTCTATAACGGAGACAGATTAATTGGAAAAAATTTAACTTTTAATGTTTAAACGTGCAGAAAATATATGAATCGTAAAATAAAATATTCGATTTTTTTTTCAAAATTTGTAGCATTGCCTTACTTTTATAGACTGCATACATCAGAACTACATTTTACAGACAAGAGACGGTGAAAACTTTTAATTTAAACTCATTTGTAATACAAACAAAATTTCCAATTATGAATATGAAAATAGCTACAACTCAGCAATTCATTATTTATGTTAAAAATGAACTATGTTGTTATATAAAACAGTCAAACTTAAGTTATATGGAATTAACCTGTCTGCCTATCTTTTTGTCTATACATAGTTGAATTTTCACCAGGAATTTTAAATTTGTTATTTTTGTAGATTACAGTGTGTTTCCATAAGCAGGTGAATAGGAACAAAAGCTTTCAACGTGCGAGTCTATTGAAAGTCCGGTGGTTATATATATATATATATATATACAGACTTGCGCACATATATTTATATTTATATATACTATATATATAACATTTTAAAAGTTGTCTATTCAACAGTTATAATACACATGCATGATTGTACGTAAAACTTTTCGTAAACAGAAGGTGTGAAACAGTGGCTGTAGAATCGAACAAAAAATGTGTTAATGGGGAGTATGGTTCTCTCTTACAGATATACAGGTCTGAAATGACGATTTCATACTGGGAGTAAGGCAGTTTTTTAGTTTCTGTGGCAATTTCCCATTCGTTAAACAACGCTGTTTTCAGGCCCTGGATGGTTCTGGGAGGGGGTTGCGAGTTGTCATTGTCTTCCACAGAGCGTCCCCAACATGCTGTATACGGTTGA
Organism: Maratus michaelseni; assembly: GCA_963931845.1. Classification (NCBI taxonomy): domain Eukaryota; kingdom Metazoa; phylum Arthropoda; class Arachnida; order Araneae; family Salticidae; genus Maratus; species Maratus michaelseni. The sequence goes on along the minus strand of OZ007593.1, from coordinate 197,593,472 downwards.
GGTCTGGAGATCTGGCTAGTCAATCCATCCGGTGAATATCTTTAGTTTCCATAAAATCGTCAACCAGATGAACTCTACGTGGCCAGGCGTCGCCGTCGATTAAAATAAAATCAGGACCCCCTACACCTCTGAATACCCAAACATAGGGCTTCATGCTCACATCTGTATACCACAAAGCAGTCACAGTGCCTCTTTCAAAGACATGGAGATCTGAGCGACCACCTAAAATGATGTCTTCGCAGACGTAAAATTATACCGATTTCTCCTGAAATCTTACGCACGACGTTGTTGTCAACAATCTCTCACATGCCATGCAGTATCCTCAGCAAAGGTGGACACGTCGGAAGCTGATAACTCCAATAAAAGTTTTTTTTATCTCTTCTCTCTTGTGTTGTCATTTATCCTTTACAATGTTCTTTTTTGAAAATATTTTATGCCGGTAATTTTCGTCATACTTGTATCGTTCCATCGCCATTTATATTTTCTCAATGAGCTGATGAATCTGAGCAAGAAAAAGCGGGTGCTAAAATTTGAAAAAATCGAATTTTTTTCACTGTTACCGTACCTATGAGAGCTCTATATTTTAAATCATCACGATCTTGAGCACATACCTTAGAATAACATTATCTGAAATTTCGTTTCGATTGGTTGGGCGGTTAGGACACTAGGGGGTCATATATCCGGAAGTTTTTTATGACCACCCTGTATATATATAACCGTCATAAGACAACACAGAAACATCATACACAAATGTGGGAATACAAATCATAAATATTTCAAATGTGAACACGTACCTGTTTGATCAATATTAAGAAAAAGAAAAATAAGAAGAAATAAAGAAACTAAGTAACCATAAAAAGGTAATTAAACATGGAAAATAGTGAATTACTGAAATATTAGTTGAACTATGACAGATTAGTCAGGCCAAATTTACCTCAGATTCCACAAAAAATTTACGATTTCATCCTTGCACAGGCTATAATAACTAAAACAATATAAAATTTGCGATATCGCATATTCATAAACATATAAAATTAATGACAAAACGGATAAGAGATGAAAATATGCAAGTGAAGAACCATTTTTTCATAAAAAATCCCAGAAAAACACGCATGGTTTAACAAATCTTCACATGTTACCAAAAATCATTTACAAATTCAGTAGATGTATTAAATTATAAATGAAGGACTTGTTATATAATAAACCATGTACTCACGGAAATTTAAATGGCGTGATAAAGCTAAAAATAGTAGAACAGTGCTGTCGTCTTGTACCAAATATTTCAAAATGGAAAAACAGAATTCATCAAATAGGGTGCAAATACCTTACAATTTAAATATTGTACCCATGTTAAGTTAATAAATTAAGAATGTAAATATATATAATAAATGGATAAGTTGAAGTGTTGGCGAATACATTAAGTTAAAGATTACTAAAATTATTTATAAATATAACAAAAGAAAATCAACTAAATGAATCATTTCTATGACAGTACAGAATAATATTATATATAAAAATAATAATAATTAAAGAGGTGTAGGAAACATTTAAATAAGACTTAATATTAGAACTTAAATATTTATGTATATTAAAGAAAGATGACTGATGAAGTGATTTTGGTATAACATTGTCCCACACAAATTAAAGAGGTTAATTAAATATTATTAAATTAAAAATAAAACTGCATGTAGTAGATTATATGAAACAATTTCTGTTAAATAGAAAGGAAGTGTGCTAAATCAACTAAAGAATAACAAGAATGTATCTACTATAAAACAATATATATATATATATATATATATATATATATATATATATATATATATATATATATATATATATATACACATATAATGTCCCGCAGAGCATACACAGGTCACTGTGAGTCACGTACGTCACGTCCATATAGGACCAAACTGCCACCACTTTGTAGCATCACACAGTGACTAAAATGGAACGTCTTGGTAGATCTAAAAAAAAACTTAAAATAAACTTTAGAACATCTTAAGTTTAAGAAGAAGAATTAAGAAGAAAATTACTTTTTGACAGCTTAAAAAAGGTTTGTGACGTTATAATGACGTCACTGCAAGTCACATAAGTCACGTTACACCTCTTATCAAAATGCCAACACTCTGTACTTCACGGTGTGATCAGAGGGTGAATTTGGAACAAAAAACTCATAAAATATAGAATTGAATTATGTCATGCACCTAAATCATTAATAAAAACATTGTCACACACTATTAAAATAAATTGAGTATTTCCAAAATAAAATAATAAATAAATAGCTGTCTACATATATGAGGTTGATAACTTTTTTACAATTTACATTGCCATTTTCAAGAAATTTAACAAAATATACTATATAATACCCAGGTAAAAATCCTGAAATAGAAATTTAATAACGTATGAAAGTTTTGGCGGAAAGTAATTCAGAAATACATCTCCCATTCTAATAAAATTGATAGCAATTTAGAGTTTTGTTAGCAATTTAAATACAAACATTTAAGTTTTTTTTCTACTACAGAATGGAACTCATTTGCTAATTTTGTAATACTAACAATATTTCTTTAAAAGTCTCCAATCTTTAATTATTTTGAGGAGCCGCTTAACCCCATCATCAGCTTTCTAGTCAAAAAATGAGGGCACCATTTTTGTGAGTTCGATACACACACAGTCTGGTCTGGGTGACCGTCCAACGCTTTCAGGAATTTCCTTGTACGGTATAACTAAAGTGGTTCTCAACTGACCTGATCAACAACGCGAAGTTTTCTGACATAATTTCTGACTCATTTTTAAATGTAAAGTCATAAAATGGGCAGAACTGACTATGGAAGCAATTTGGAATCAAAATGAGTTTTCCATTTTTTTTGAAAAATAAATTACTTATCGAGTTATAAGCAATTCGTGTCGCGTGACGACCGGTTTTTCTCATTTCTTTCTCTGTCAAGTGGGGTATTCGTCTCAAAACGCTGACTTTGACAATCTTTTCTGAAATATCTTCTGCCTTTACCAAAAAAATGGAAAACGTCTTTCGATTGAATAGTTTCTGAATAAAAACACCAGCCAATTTGATGCGTTTCCGAACAAAAATAAATTAAAAATATGTCATAAAGTATATGCCATAAAGTATACGCCATTCCTATAGCAATTTATCCAAAACTGGTCAGTGCTTAATAAGATATCGCCTTTATTAAATATATTGCATTTTCAATAGAGTGTAAAAAATGAAAAATTCATATTTAGATTCATATTTAGAATTCATAATTTGATTGCAGAATTTATATTTATGTCGGAATTATTTTATAAAGCCTATTAAATCTTTTTTTTTATTTATGTTTACTTTGAAAGTCTAAAGAGAATACGATTGATTAAAAAATATATAAATATATAAATTTTCACAGCTTATTTCTAAGAATACAAAACTCTCTCATATAAAAATAGAATACTACAACATTATTGCAAGTTAGTAATTTGTCAGCCATATGAATTATAAAGCATTTGAAATGTCCTTATTTAAATAATTTTCTTTATTTTCTTCGTCTGGAAACATCTCACCTGCTCTTGCTCTTACTTTGTGGTTAAACAATACTGCGCAGATCATATTCGCGCATATTCAAAGCAGACGATTTTTGTTATTCCAAATTCGGAGTATAGTGTGTTGTGGTTTTTTTTTAAGTTGGTGGATTTATTTTGTGTAAGTAAATTAACGTTTTAAAGTGAACCATCCATTTTTTAAATTCATTTTAACCTATTCCTGTGTCTAGCTGGGTGCGTTCATAAGGTCTGTGTGATATTTGATATCTCAGATCTATGAACACACCTCTGCTGGAACACTTTGAAAATTTAAGAAGTGGATTTTAGTCTTTTTTTTTTTAATGAAAGGGAAGCAGACACGGACCCTTAAAGGTAACCCTTGGAACTTACTGGATTTACCTATAGATCAGCAGGTAACGCCTTCGCAGTTTCATTATGTTTAGTAATAGTACATTTAATAGTGCCTTATTTAATAGTTACGGTTTTTAAATTTTCTTTAAAATATCACTAGTATTAAATTTTGTCTTTAATGTTTTAAATCGTTTTAAATAGACAGTTTGGAAAAAAACTTAAAGTCTTTACTAACAATATGTATTCTAAATGTGAAGTGTTATTTATAATGAGGAATTTATTTATATTTTGCTTTTCTTAGTTCAATTTTCATAGTTATTCATTATAATTAAACACATTGCAATTTAAAAAATATATTAATATTGGATTTACAATTTGAAAATTTTGTTGCTAGTGGAGGTATCAAGAAATAATTGTCTGGTACATTTGAAATAATTGTGACAATTTAATGAATTAAAATTTATTTGTCAAGATATGTCAATATTAGGTGCATAAAAATAATCAATATTGATAAAATATTAAAATAATTATTCAGTTCCGGTAATTTTTCCAGTTGTGTTATCGAATTTTTTTACAGTAAAATTTACATTTAAGTTCTGCATTTAGAATTCTATCACAAACTATAAATACAATAATTTGTAAAGTAAAAAATGTATATATATATATATATATATATATATATTGCGTTTATGATCTTAAGTTTTAAATTTCATTTGCTTCGAAAAATGTTTTACTGCTTGATACAATGTTTATTATTTAATAATATCGCACAATATGTAAGGTAGATGTGCCAGTAATGGACACCCTTAAGGAATTTCTTTAAAAATTGTTTTTAAATAATAGTTATATTCATTATATTCCAGTTTTTTCAATATTATATTAATTTATCAACAGTATTAACCATTCTAATAGTCTCATTTCACAATATGAATCAAAATTTAATTGTAAATAACAGAAATATATCAAAACACCTAAAATGTCAGTAATGGACACCTTTTGTTCCAGTAGTGGACACCCCATAAAAAGTAATAAATATAATTATTTTTATGACTGTATTTAGAACCAGAATTTAATGAAAGCATACTAATGAAACAAAATAGTTATTTTCAAATACATTTAACAATTAGGATACCAGTAATTAATAAAATATCTGTGATAATCATTCACTGTTTGCATCAATTATTGTAATCATCAGAATATCGATATTTTCATTATTATAGATGGATAGTTTAAAATACTATATATCAGACAATTACAGCTATCAAATTATTGAGGCAGTAAGGGATTAAAAAGGTAATAATTAGAAAAAAAAAGTTTTGGAGTATCAGTGTATAGTTTCGTCTCACTATTTTTAACAATTAAACTTCCAGAGACTACTTCATATATTACTTGAAATAATTAATACTACAAATATGAAAAAAAATGATACTGTGAGTTGGATATTTTAAATACTAAATAAAATTATTTCAAAATAAAACTGTAGAACTGATGCTTGAGGTCACTGATCTGCAAATTTACTTGTTTCATGATTACTATAACTATCATTAATATTACAATTTTTTTCTGTAAGAGATGAATAAGCAAACATTTAAGATAAAAAATAGATTTTTAACAACTCCTGTAACTTAATTGTTTTTATTTAAATGGGGAGGGATTAAGCCCTATGAGCCCTTCTTTGACTGTGCCCTTAAACAATATTTTCTGCTTTCTGACTGGTTTGATTGATAAAATATGCAAAGGAGAGTTATATACATAAAAAAAGAATAAAATATTGAAATTTTATTAAACACCTAAAGTAACTTAAAAGAAGCTATTTATAAAAGTTTTGGTGTTATTACATTTTGGTAAGTGTAATTTAAAAATTAAATTTGATTATTTAGGTTTTCAGTTAAGTCAAAATATTTTATGCACTATAAACATTACTGAAATTGCATTTTTAGCAATGTCTACGAGGGGTGTCCATTACTGGAAAATGACTAATTAAGCATCCTAGTGTGTAATGGTCACCCCTCTTAAAACATTAAAAATAAATGAAATCTTATAAATGGCTATTAGTATATAAAATTCAAAGTTTTCTATTTCTACCAAAACAAAAAGCTTCAAATTTTCCAAGAAATTAAAAAATATATAAATTTATTAAATGAAACCAGCTGTTAGCATGTTCATTAAGTTTTCACTGAAAAATATTGGAACTTCGAAATATTATTTTCTGCTTCCTGATTGGTTTGATTAAAAGTGTCAACAATAACCCAGATTATAAAACATGCAAGGGGGAGCTATGAAAAAAAATAATAAAAGATAAATTTTTATTGGTTAGTTTTTTATAAACCAAAAAAAATGAAGGTTGTCCATTACTGGCACATCTACCCTAGATGTATTATTTAAATGGATTCCTAATATAAATTTTTCACAATGTTTATTTTAAAATCTATACTTATATTTTCATTAAAGTTGTTCTCAAATCCAAAATAACTAGTTTCTGACATATTTTTGAATTCATTTTTATTCGGAAACACATGAAATTGGCAGGTGTTCTTAATCAGAATATATTTAATAGAATGGAGTTTTCCATTTTTTGGTAACGGCAGAAGATATTTTAGAAAACACTAGCAAAGTTAGTGTTTTGAACCGAATTTCCGACGCGCAGCATCAGAAACAGGAAAAACGTGACCGAAATTGATCTTAAGTATTTCATTTATCTAAAAATGGAAAACGCTATTCATTCCAAATCGCTTTAATAATCAGGCATGCAAGTGACATGCGTTTAGAAATTTGTTCATAAATGTGTCAGAAAGTTTCGTGATACTGAGCGAGTGTAAATATGGCAAAGTATACACATTTAAAGACTTCAATACTTAACAGCAAAATAGCATAGTTTTAATTATTGTCAATATTTTTGGTGGTTACATAAAACAAATGGAAGTAGAAGTTAATTTAAAAGTTATTATTTGCACAATAGAATTTCATATTATTGAAATATTTACTTTTCTTATAATTTTTAATGGATTCATCTATTATTTTTGTATTAGTATGCGTTTTTTACATGCATAATTTTCTTGCTTAACGGCTACATTAGCCAGTTTCCCAAGCAGATGCAAAGTTTTAATTTGAATACGAGTTGCATCAATAAAAATTATTGCCGATCCAATCCTTATCGTCGATTTTATCGTGATTTGGTAAAATCTTGTTATCCGAATCTATGCAAAATCATTTATCAGGTTCGGTCGGGTTGAGAGTCTACAGATTTTTTTGTTGTTGTTGTTATTGGGTTAGAGTAAGAATACGGGTTGAATCGAAATATAATTTCAGTCAACCATCATTCATGTTCAAGTAGACATTCAATCATGTTCAAGAAGTATATAACCGGATTCGTGCATGACACTAGATCCGAGCCGACATCAGAAATTGTATCGTAATACAATTTCTGATAAAATCTGGTTACTCGGTCGTATGGAAGATTCTATTCCGAACAAGACTTACAGTAAAAACAATATACCCGACTCGGGTCAGATCGGGTTCAAGAAAATCAGGTCGCCCGACCACTAATCCAAATCTATTCTGTAGCCAAACAAATCCAAAAAGATCGATCCGAACTTTCTGGATTGGATTCGGGTAAAATCTGGTCACCCGACTCGGTGCAGTGTCGTCACAAACGTCACAAACTTGTAGCATAAAAAATTGTTGATCCGAACAATCCGGATAGGATTCGGGTAAAATCTAGTCACCCTATCCGATGCAGATTCGTCACATTTTTCACATTGAAGTCGCACGGTGACTTCACAAAGTAGTCACATTGTGAGGTCACAGAAAGCCTTGAAAACCGCCATAACGACTTCACATTTATGTCACAGTGACTTCACATCGACGTCACTTGACGTCACGACGACGGTCACAAAGTCACAGTGTGACTTCACAGTGATGTCAACGTGACGTCACCATCCCTTACGGGGTGTGTATGTGAGTGTATTATAAACAATAAATGCAAAAAAAAAATTATTAATAATATTATCTGCAATCAGGATACAATTACAATTAAATAGACTATTTTTTTTTTCTAATTTCAATTCAATCTGATTTTAAGATAGTACATTTCTACGGAAACGTATTCAATTCACCGCCTACTAATCTGCTGAAAATATTTGTATAAAATCATATAGGTACCGGTCAACTGAGTATAAAGTTTACCAATTAATGCTATGTATAAATTACGCTTCTGGACCGTCTAAATATTAAAAATTATATTACCGAAACAAGAGCTAATTAAAGTTTTACAAGGAGATCCTTGATTAAGATACGCGTTCAGTGGTTAATTTTATACGAAAAAATGCATTTTTGCTTTAACAACTATTTTTTCAGAGATTTGTAAGAAGTGTCGGCAATTATTCAAAGAGTGGATGACATAGTTCCACAAATAATGAACCTCATTATGAACTATTGGCCTTTTAATTAGCCACTATATTCCATCTTCAAAATGATTATTTCTTACTACACTGTTAAAATTTTGCAGCAAACTCTCCAGTCATTTGACCGTTTTTAGAAAACACGGTTACATAACCATAATGTAACTCTATTATGACCATATGATTGCCCATATTATGATCAGAACAAAGTTAAATTACGGTTATGTAACCATTTTCTATGAAAACGGTCAAATGACTGGACAGTTTGCTGCAAATTTTTAACAGTGTACGGCATAATTAGCAAATAAAATTTGTAAAAAAATCTTATTATAATACTTGAATAAATATTTTTTATGCTTTATACAGATACGTATGCCACTTATTAAAAGTTACCAGAAGAAATATATCGTTAAATAAAGGCAATTATAACCAAATGATCTTAAGGGTCTCAACAAAATATATATCACAAGCCAGAAATTGTACCCTGCTGTGTTAAATGAATTAAAATTTTTCGTAATGAAGTTTTATTTTTCTGCACTAATGCTTCATTATATTAAACAACCGGAAATAATTATATCAATGTCTTGATTGTAAGATATATTCATATATTTACACGTACTATACAAATTCATTTAGCATTCGCATTTGCATTTATTTTATCATCTAATGTACAAAATTCTTTGACATTTGCGTTGGTAGAAAATCTTGTATGCAATTGAAATTTTTTTTATCATTATATATAACCCAATTATCTAAATATACACGTACATTCATTCAAATATGAATAACATATCTAACTTCTTCAAAGGATATTTAATTCGCATTGATAATTATACTGAAGCTTCCAACAGAGGTTTCGAATATATCGCACAGAATTGAAAATCTCAAATGGATCATTGAAAAATTAAATTTATGAAATAGAGCCATTGGTTTACATCAATTTACTTCCAGCATTCAAACTATATTCAATATATTGGAGATTTTCATATTCATGACAAAATACAATCTTGTTATTCAATAAAATTATGAAAGACTTACTATAAGTGTATTTATCTTAAGAAACTTATGAAATGTACATGTTACATAAATATTCATTTATAATGTTTAATTTAGGCATATTACATTACACCTGAAAGAAAGTTATTCATCTTCGTCGTAACTCAAGAACTATATAAGTAAAATCACTCAATTACCCAAACTGTTAAAAAAAAAAAAAAAAAAAAAAAAAAAAAAAGGATGAAAGTTTCTTAATCTGTGAAAATATAATACAACCACGAACGAAAAAACAGAACTACCTCTTCCGAGTAACCCACACATCCGAAAAGCGTTCCTTAACTTTACAAACCACAAAAACCAATTTATATTTGATATTTAACGAAGCATTTATAAAAAATAAGTTTATTTTGCTGCAACTAATTTTCGGAAATGTTTCAGAGTCGCTTTTATAGTGTATTAATTAGTTTTCTTAACTCGGAATCTATGTTCCTAGAAAACATTGTGACGTCACGGCAGCGTAACTGTGGAATCGCATTGTGACTTTGTGACCGTTAATGTGACGTTACGTGACGAAGATATCACGTCACAGTGACTTGAATGTGAGGTCGTTATGCCCGTTTTTAAGAGCCTACATCAGCCATGAGAAAAAACGCTGAAGCTAATGTTAAGTCTATGGGAAGGATCTAGCGCGATTTCTCACTCGCATTTTAATATTTTTAAATGCTTTTTTTTTTTTTTTTTTTTTTTTTTTTTTTTTTTTTTTTGCATAGGATAGCTGAGGTCAATCTCCAACGTTGTTAGTTTTTTCTTTTTCGATTTTGGTTCCAGTTATTTTATATAAGGGCACTTTCACTTTCAGAACCGGTTCCAACCGGTTCCAAAATTAAAATTGCCAGCTTATAAAAAAAAAAAACTGCAACAAAAATCGAAAAAGGAAAAACTAACAACGTTGGAGATTGAAATCAGCTATCTTATGCAAAAAAAGCTTTTTAAAATATTAAAATGAGAGCGAGAAATCACGCTAGAACCTTCCCTTAGACTTAACATTAGCTTGAGTGTTTCTTCCCGTTACTAGTGTGTCGTGTAACATTAGCTGTGCGTAACTAGTGTAAGCTAACTAGTGTAAGCTAACTGTAGTGTAACTAGTAGCAATGTAACTAGTAGTAACTAGTAACTCCTAACTAGTAACTCGTAACTAGTAACTAGTAACTAGTAGTAACTAGTAGTAACAACTAGTAGTAGTAAGTAGTGTAACTAGTAGTAAATGTAACTAGTGTAAGCTAACTGTTCGTAACTAGTGTGCCGTGTAACATTAGCTTGAGCGTTTCTTCCCGTGACTAGTGTGATGTGACTAGTGTAGGCCCTTCTGTGCCCTCACACTGTGACCACTTTGTGAAGTCACAGTGGGACTAATTTGTGACAGTTGTGAGGGTTCTGGATCGGATCGGATCCAATATTTTAAACGAACCCAACTCGACCCCATTGCGTTTGCTTTTTTTTAAGCAGGTTTCGGATCTTCATTGCGTCGGGCACCCAGATTTCATCTGAACCCGGCCGAACCTTATTGTGCAAGCTGGTATCTTTCAAATTTCTCTTAAAGTTTTCAATGAAAAAAAATTATTTCGACTATTTTCTGTACACCGGAAAGTATTTTCTCTAACCAGGGAAGACCAGGTTGGATCCCCTGTTTTATATCTTTTTTATTATTGATAAGAATATCTTTCTTCTGCTAGTTATGTTTTATTATATAGATTCAATACATTAAAAGAAATATACATAAGATTTTTTTCTCTTTTATAAGCTATATAGTATAAATAATCGTTTCCATATTAGATATTTTTCATAAGAAATAAATTCCCATTAAGTATCCTTGTCTTTTGTTTGTATTTTTATAACTAAGTAGGTAGTCTATAGTGTCTATTCATTATCTGCTTAATTCAGCATTTATATTCCCAGCGCCTAAAAATATCTAAATACTTTTACGTCAATACGAACGACCCCACTTTCTCCGAATGTGGTTTAAAATGCATAGAATTGTAATGATGAACATTTAAATTTACTTAGAAATTCTATACTTGTCGTAAATGTAAAATTATTAATCTATTGCCTGAATGCTTCATATTATTTAGTTGTTACAAAAACCAGGAAAAAACCTAATTTATTTTGTTACGTAATACGAAATACATTTAAATGAACAAAACTATGTAAAATAATTTGCATTTAAATGAAAAAATAAACAATACATTACTATAACGATTTTTATAATTCATAGGTTAGATCAGTTTAGATATCTACCTCTTACGTGTTCGAAATTCATAAAAAAATGCGAAAAAATATTACTAATGCTACTTAGTAAATAAAACGTGTTTAATTATTTATTCAGGTCATATCCCGGCTTATGGTTACATTTAATTCTATTACTATAAACTAAAATGCGGTAAGTAACGTAGAAACATTTTTAAATTTTCAAAAAAAGGGAATTATCTGATATTTTGGAAATGCAAAAAATATGTTTTGTCATCTATTTCGATAACACTTCCAAATATAAGATTACATTTGTAATGTACTTCTATAAATATTCTACGCTGGGTCATATATCCTATTTTTATTTAATATTTATAAATATACTTCGTCTTTCGATAATGATGATCTCTTAAAAAAATATCTTGTTTATGTACAATCTTATAAATAGTAAAAATAAGTTCGGGAAAGAATGCCTATATAAAAATGTTGTAAAAAAATAATAATGAATACTTTTGGGGTATTTTTCGTTATGTGACAAAATAATGTTGAATTTCTTACTTTTTTTCGAAGAAATTATTTATTATATAAAAATTTTAATTAAAAATATGTTGAATTATCATTTTAAAAAAATTATAGGCTACAGATCTGAAATATTTAATATTACAAAATAGTAATATTTAGTTATAAGAAAAAAATTAAATTAAATCCGCAGTCCGCAGTACAATATGAAAAATATTGATAAATAATTTTTATTAAGGTTTTGGCCAAAATTATTATTTTAAAATCTGACTGCCTGTTTGCATTTTCCAATTACGTCATCGAAAATATGAAACGTAAAGTGATGAAATTAACACCAGTTATCCGCATGGATACCAGAATGTCACTTGAGCTATTATTTTTATTTTAAATTTTGATGTTACTGGTTCTAACAAAATGGTTCTATATTTGACTGTTTTCATAGTAACACAAATAAATGATTAATAAACACTTATTCATTCAATTCTAGTAATGTGCATATTGATAGAAGAACAGACAAAATAAGATATACAGTGCGTCTCATAAATATAAAGACACTAATATTTTCGAAATAACATTTTAATAAATCAGTATTCTAAAATATATATTTATGCATATAACAAAAAATATGTACAAAAAAAACTTTTACAGTAAATTAAATTAGAATTAAATAATTTCAACTCGAAAATTGATAAATGGAAACAAATTTGCTGTCTCATAAATATACAGATATTTTACATAATTTTGAATTATCGTCCAATAATAGATCCATTTTTATTAATGACAGCAAATATTCTCGTTGACATGTTGTTTATTAAGTTGTGTAAGTATTCCGGCTTTATATCGTACCAAATTCGTTCGATTTCTTTTTTCAACTCAAGGACATTTAAAAACCGTCTTCCAGATGCATATATACTACGAACGGGAATGTTTCAAAGATTGTTAACTGGATTTAAATCAGGACTACATGCAGGCTATATCATGACAAGAACATTTTTATCAGCAAACCATTTTTTTAGTCTTGATGTGTGAAAACGTGCATTATCCTGTTGGTACAAATAATTCCGACCACCAAAGAGTTTCAGCCATAGGCAACAAGTGACTATCGAGCACTTCTATATGCTCTTTAGATATCTGTTTACCTTCCAGAAAAGAAATATATGTAGTTCCATTAAAAGAAAAGGCACCACAAACAATCACAGAACCTCCCCATTTCTGCCTACAGAAGCGAGTTGGAGGTTCACGTCTTAAATCGTGCCAGTAGGAATTCAATCCATCTGGGCCATCCAAGTTAAATCTCTTTTTATCTGAAAATATGACTTGCATCCATTCGTCACTTCCATTGCATCTGATCTTTAGCCTAGAGTAGCCTCCGTTCTTTGTGTTCTTTTTTCAGTAAAAGAAATATGCACATATGGTGGACCACAATATTTTTGGTTCCTTTTATACGACGATGTACTGTGTTCTTTGAGACCAAACCATTAACTCGTTATGAAACTTGTCGGAGTGACATTTTTTTGCGACGAAAGAAGTCGCATGATCTTGCGATTGAGTCTTTGACTAGTCTTTCTCGGTCTGCCACACTGTTAAAAAATTTCGTTTATTGACAGGTTGTCTTCCGTGAATTTTGATCAGAAAGTTTCCGTTTTGTTAGAAAAATGGAATCTCTCCCGTATATCTGTTGCTACCCAGCTAGAAAAAGTTTGCAAAAAAAGTGCACAAAATCCGAGTGTATTTGGCACCTCTACTTATGCATAAAAACTGCAAACTGAATTGTGCACAAAAAGTGCATAAACGGTATCCCTAAATTGTACACTTTTTATACTTTTAAGATTACAGAGTTTCAAATACGGAATTATTAATGTAAAAATCTATCATCCAATGGGATTGCTTTATTTTGATCGCCACACATGCGCTTCAACTCCTTCGCATCTGCATCGCTCCATTTATGGACTCAAAGACGGAACACTCCTCAAATAACAGAAACATTAAGGCAACTCTGCTGCCAGTCCTTTTTCCGTAAATTGACAGGATTTTTTTTTTTTTTTACAGTTTACTGTTAAAAATAATCTGAAATTCACGGGTATTTTTTCCTGAATTTCACAGAAAAAGTCCCTTTTCATGACAAAAGGGCATTTTCAGTTAAAAGCAGATAATTTCCTCATATAAGAAAGCAGCCAACGGAGATATTTCGTTATCTGCTTCATGTTTATTTTCAATGTTTCAAAAACTGACATGTTGCTGCACAGAAAAACTAAAAATTCCATAAATTAAAATTTCAAGTTTATTTAAAACAACATCAAGAAAATAGTGCTTTCGAATTTAGAAAAGCAAAAATTAATTCTTTCCATTCTTTTATTATTATTTGCAATTCATTTTTTAAAGTTATAAAAAGTATTCGCACTTAAAATATATTCTAAACAAACAGATTAATATATATATAAAATAGCTAAATTAAGTGGATTAAATCAATTCTATTTAAAAAAGCACCAAACAAAAATAAGACTTTCGAATTAAACTCATTCCTTTCAAATTATTCGCAATTTATTTTTTAAAGTTATAAAAACACTCACGCTGAAAATATGTTCTAAACGAACACGTTTAAAAAATACATAATAGTTGATTAAAAATCGATTTTCGCAAAAAAGCCAAAAAAAAATTATCGAATTCAAAATATAATACTTATATTTTACATCTAACAATCAAATTAAGAATATATATAATTCATGTTTTAATCCTCTATTAATACTATAGTTTTCAACCACCATCTCATTACGAAATATCCCCGCAATTAACTTCAAAATTACTAGTTTTCTGAACCCCAAATTGTTTAAGTCCCAAGCTGCGAATTGAAGACATCCCGTATAATCATTTCCAACTCTTACTCTAGCAAGGACCCGCTGGTCTTACGGTAAAGCACACGGCTCAAGCCGCTGACGTCCCCGGTTCAATCCTCAGGTCTGGCCTGAAAATGTTCTTCCATTATATCAAATATTAAATTAAATACTCCCGTAATAATCAAAAGATGACATTTTTCAAAACCGAGTTTATTTACAAATGAAAAAAATTAAAAAAAAAATAATTAAATAAATAAAAATTAAATAAAAAAAAAATAAAAAATTAATAAAAATTAAAAAAAAATTACCTTTCCTTTATCTTTCAAAACGGAAAATGTACTAACGGAACGGAAAAATTCCGGCAACTTTGCTGCCAGTAGTTTTACCGTGAATTGACGTATTTATTTTTAACAGTGCATATCTTTTTGTAGAATTTAAATTGTAAGTTTTTGATAAAACTTTATAAAATGCAACTCTGCTTCCCCCAGTTTGTTTACATATTTGAAAAAAATGTTAAGCCATAAGCTTAAAAACCACGAATTTTGAAAATCTTTTATTTAGAAATTTCAATGTTCCGCGACATCTTTGCAATTGAAACAAGTGAAACAACTTTGCTCATTTGGGTAACTTAAAGCGCATTTCTGCCCGGCCGCATTATTTTTGTACGCGCGCATTCGAAAAAAAATTGCTTATGAAGCAGTTTCAAATTTGTCTTTATATTAATGAGACAGCGTATTTTTTTTTATTTTTTTATTATTCGAGTCGAAATTATTTTATTTAAATTTATATCCCGATTACAGATACATTTCATTGTTGTTAATATAAGGTATAAAATTTAATTTCTTATACTGAATCAATAAAATGCAATTTCAAAAATATCTGTGTCTTTATATTTATGAGGCGCACTGCATATAATGTAAATCCATGCAGAAAATCAGTCTAATAAAATGAAAATGTTTTAAGACACATTTTCTATAAATTCAAATTCAGTATTTAATTTAAAAGAAAATATTAAACCAAATAAAGTGTCACAATTTGCTTTTTTAAAAACTTTGTGACAATGTTCCAAAACCAGTTTCAGTATTTCTGTTAAAACATATAAATTATGCCTTTAAAGAGCATTGTTATTTATTTTTATAGTCCAGTTTTGCATGTTCTTTATGCATTTTGGCATTTTAACAATTTGAATTTTTTTATAAATACTGGCACATTTTCACTTCAGTTCAGTTAAAAAAATTGAAATAGGCGTTGAAAGTTTATATTATTTTACAAATAGAAGAATTTGGCTTTAGACACGTTTACATTAAATAAATATAAACGTTTTTTGGTTAAAAAATACTATAAATATATTCTTATTTTATTGTTTTATACTGTAGACCCTTTAGTATAGCTAAGAAAATTTCTAAAATTAGAGTAAAAAATGGTGATAATTTTTTTAATTAATGCCTAAACAGGCCAGTCTAAGAGTTCCGGAGAAAAATGACTAACCTGTGACTAAATATTTTGTCTTAATGTTAGAGATATTTGAATACTTTAGTTCAAGATATATATGTTACGGTGAATATGATTGATCCGGTAATTATTAATAATAACCGGACAATTATTAATAATTGTCTTGTTATATATATATATATATATATATATATATATATATATATATATATATATATATATATATATATATGTAAGATACCGATACGCCTCTGTATAACGGGCACACCTCGATATAACGAACACACATCGATCTCTCTGTAACGAGCGGTCGATCACCGCTATCACACATCCCATTACTAGATATCACGATGTTCGAAGGACCATATTTAGCGCCGTTAATGTAGTTTCACGGCACTCTTTCGTCAAATCACCGTGTAATTCATAGGCTAGAAGATAAAAGTATGTAGTCGGACGAGTGTAGGCGAAATCAGCCGACATTTTCCTGGGAACTAGCTTTTATTCCAATTAATTACAAGTCTCTTTGATTAAGCTAGGCCCAGGCCAGAGTTTGAGGAGTCTTTCACCGGGAAAACATCGTCTTATCGGCCGGAGATCGCGAATTATCGGACTTATAACGGCCGTAGTTATTGGGGAGAGTCATTAGAGTCAAAAAGCCACGCAAAAACGTGCTCCTCACATTATATACGGCCGGACTACCGCCAGAGACCGCTTTGCAACTTATGAAATAATGTAATTTAATTGGCTAATTAGCCCTTGACTCATATCTGGGTAAGCAGCCCAGATAATTAACATGCAAGATCTAGCCACCGGGAGAAGAGAGATGCGCTAACGTCAGCACTTTTAAATCTTAACTAGGATTCAAAATTGATATCTGTTCGTAATAAATGTATCGTAAGGAAAGTTAAGTTACAGGGGCAACTAGAAATGAAGGCAAGACTTTAAAATTTTGACACACGATTTAGGGATTTTAAACTTTGAATTTTAATATTTTAGTTTCTGATTTGGAATGGGTTTAACTAACTATCCTTTCATATCAATCCACATTCGTTCACATTCAAAATTCTTTCATACTTTTTCACATTCATTTCATATATATATATATATACAAATAAGTTAATATACTGTGAATTTTTTAAACTATATTTTCTGATATATATGGCTAAGCAAATTATTTGTAGTGATAGTTTATTGAGACTCCTACTGTTCTTTCATTGAACAAAAAATGTTTCGTTCATTTCTAGATATTGGTTTCGTGTATAATTTAAAATATGATATAAGTAAACCACTTATTAATGTGACTCGATACATATTGATTTTCTTTTTACTTATGTATTTTTCTTTTTATTATTTTTTTTTCTTTTACATATTATAAAATACAATTGTTGAACAAAATGATTTTCACTACGAAAAATATAATGTCATGGCTAGATTTTGAAACAAATTAAGGAAATTTTAAAACATTTAAACTTTTTCAATTCTTAATATTTTAACGCATTTTTTTCGTTTATTCACAAGAATATCCTTCATAAATTTAGAGATTACTTTCTATAAAAGCAAAAGTTAATAAGACAAAAGATAAAACGCCCTTCCTCTGGGGGAAATACCAGATTTTCTTTACATTTTCAATTTAAAAACATATTCATTCTATTTCAAAGACCCAAATACTATTAATCATACCATTTTGATTATGTAAAAAATATTATGTATCATTTCTTACATATATGTTGAAGTTAAGGAAGGGTTTTAAAGGATGTAAAATGTCAAATGTACTCGAATTTAGAATATTAAGTTTAAATATTGCAACTTCTGATACATTTAAAGGGAAATTGTTACGATAAAACACATTTTTTACACATATATTATCATCGGATCTTTTCGTAATTTCTCCAGAATATACTACAAGAGATTTCTGACTACATTTGAAGTGAAATATTAGAAAAATTATATTTTCACAAAGTAAAGTGTACCGAGCCAACTTTTTGAGCATAAGCACTGTCTCAAAATAATTGTAATAATGTGCCAAATACTCAACCTTCCATTTGATAATTAATGATTTCATGATTTGCAAACATTCATAAATGTGATTGTGTTATTGATACAGGATCTGCCATTACTTTGTTACCTTTTAAATTGCTAGAATTTTTAAAGCTAGAATTAAATAGATCGAATCTATTATTATTATACAAGCAAAATGTAACGTACAAAAAATAAAATATGTACTTATTTATTTTATTTTATTTTATTTTGTAAAAATAGATAATATTAAAAATGCAATAAGATTTCTTATTATTCATTCTCATTTGGATTATGCTATTGATGAATTTGAATTAAAAATAAATTCTAGAAAATGTACTGTATCTGAAAAAAATTTAATGCTAAAGTCTCAAGCTACGACTTCCGAATTAAGACCTCTTTATTTTGAGTATGACATTAAAGTAAACATTCATTATAGCAATGTATATAATTATGATTATAATAGATACTTAGGTCCTCTAAATTATCCCAGGTAAAGTTTTACTGATTATAAATTAAAATATATGTATATACAATTTTTTTTAAAAAATTCCGAATAGGGTTTTAAGGCGTACTTTAAGGGTATATTTGGATATTTTTCTAAACATAAATATAGTTGGGGTTAAATTTGAATCGAAACACAGCGTACTAATTAAATAAGACCGAGCGATATTTTTGAAGCCACATCGTACGTGTCCCTTAGAGGAAAAATAAATCAACAGTCAAGTGGAAATTTTTATGAAATCAGGATTAATTAACGAAAGTAGTATCATTATTCTACCTATGCTACGTTGTGGCGGACTCTTTGAGTCCGTCAGCCAAATGAGTAAACAGGACTCAAGATAAACAATAAAACAGTTTATTAAAGGCTTTCTTTTTATTTTGAGACTTTTCTTAAAAGAAAACAATTGACAAGAAAACAAGTATTTCTTAAGAATTTACTTTGACACCTTATTATGAGAATTTAGGAAACTAAATCTTCTGTTTCATCACATGCTTGATATTTTTTAACAATCACTGGCGAAGTTAATAAAAAAGTGCAATGATGACAAAATAATTAAATAAATATTTTTAATTTAAAATTTTGATTTTTTCCAACTTTATTATTAATTTTAATTTCCAGTTTAATCGGTAGCGATTTTTCCTTCACTTTTAATCACAGGGAATGAATTTCAATTTCTTACTCTATACGAAAAATTGTTGTTAAAAATGTTTATAGGGCGTATTATCTACAGTGCATTATCTAAATGCATCCATTGTAATATGTACAAATTTAATATAAATTACATACGTAAATCAAACATTCATTTCTATTAAAATATATGCTACGATTTTTCCTAAATACTAATTCTAAAATTTATTCTTACATGAGTTCTATGCATCCTTAAATTGAAAACATTTATCATTTTCTCAATGAACAAAAATTGTTTAATTCACTACTATACGTTTTTTTTCTTCAAATCGTGAAATAATATGTGCTCAAAAGCAATATTTAAATTAAAACGATTGTCATGAATACACATATTTAATAAACATTTAATTTGACACATTTAAAAAATATATATATTCACTTTTTCAATTCATACTTAATATCTTTCAAATGGGGAACGCTTAAGAAATTAATGAGTTAAAAAATGACTATGAGAAAAGGATATATAAGTGAAATTGTTCTTGTTTGTTTAACGGAATCATTAACTTAAATTTCCTATTCAATAGGAAGCGTTTTTGTTTCGCATTTTATCACAAGAAAAAAGACTCAAGATCACAAGACTCTGAAATATTTATAATGGCTATTGTCAACATTTTCTTATCTACAGGTAATTATATCTAGTGCAATTATATAGATAAAAAATAAATATTCAATAAGAAAATTAACATTTATTTTTATTGAAAAAGATTTCATGTACTACGAGTTTTATTAAGGATGTTATATTTCTTTTAACGTAAAATAAATAAATAAATAAATAAATAAATAAAATAACATTAAAAGTCATATATTACGAATTTGTTCCTGAGCTCCATAAAGAATGTAAAGTGTTGTGATTGTTTAGAACATAATTAGCTACGTTTGCATAGTATTTCGTATTTTTTAAATGTACAAATTTATGTTTGGCATACGTGTAAACGATGATGTCCTGAAAATGCAGTATCAGCTGGCAGTGCAGCTTGCGCCAAGAATCCTTGCAACAACATAATAAATTAAAAATATATATATTAATGAATTAACATTTAGAGTACTGGCTATGAATAACAAACTTTCAAAATTTAAACATTTGTGAAAATGGTGACATTAAAAACAATAATTTAGACAAATAAAAATGGAGCATAAAAATACGAAAAGTGAAAATCTATATATAATAAAAAGAAAAGTGTCCTGTTAAACTGATGGAATTGAGCTCACACGCTATTTCTGCATGAAATAGCAATTTAGATAAATTAAGGGGGGTTAAGTCCCGTTTCCCCCCTTTTATAATTAACCAATGATCCTCCAAATCTTATCATTGAAGCGCCTTATCAGAATAAGCCTCTATACTAAATTTGAAAGAAATAGAATAAGTCTGCATGAAATACCCATTTATCTAATTTAAGGGGGTTTACCCCCGTTTCCCACTTTAGACTTAACCAATGAACCTCCAAAACTAATCAGGGAAGCGACTTATAAAATGAAACATCTATACCAAATTTGAAGAAAATCGGATAATTTTGCATGAAATACCCATTTATCTAAATTAAGGGGATTACCCATCGTTTCCCCCGTTACACTTAACCAGTGAACCTTCAAAACTAATCAGGGAAGCGCCTTAGCAGAATAAATCAGTATAAAATTTGAAGCAAAACGGATAATTCTGCATGAAATATCCATTTATCTAAATTAAGGGGGATTAACTCCCATTTCCCACCTTTATACTTAACCAATGAAACTCCAAATCTAATCAGGGAAGCGCCTTATCAGAATGAACGTATATAAAAAATTTGAAACAAATCGGATAATTCTGCAGGAAAAATCCATTTATATAAATTAAGAGGGAGGTATTAGCCTTCGTTTAATATCTTTATACTTAATCAATGATCCCCAAATTTGATCAGGAATGTGCCATATCAGAATGAACGTATATGCAAAATTTGAAGCAAATCGGATATTTTTCTATCAAGAGTCATCGTGTTACGTACATACATACGTACGTACATACAGAACCTTCGGGCACATCAGCTCTTAGTCTTTGATAGTCTGTGAGCTAAAAAAGAAAAGTGCCCAGTTAAACTGATGGCATTGAGCTTACAGGCTATTTCTGCATGAAAAACTAATTTAGTTAAATTAACGGGGGGGGGAGCTCCCCCGTTTCCACCTTTACACTTAATTAATGAACTTCCCCATCTAATCAAGGAAGCGCCTTATCAAAATAAATGTCTGTATTAAATTTGAAGCAAATCAGATAATTCTGCATGAAATACACATTTAGCAAAATTAAGTGGGGTATTAGCCTCCCATTTCCTCTTTTTATTTAACCAATGAACCTCCAAAACTAATCAGGAAAGCGCCTTATCACAATGAACCTATATACAAAATTTGTAGCAAATCGGATAATTCTGCTTGAAAAACCCATTTATCTAAATTAAGGGGGATTATACGTACATACATATGCAGTAGGTTTAAAACTAAACGGTTTCAAATAATTCAAGGAAAACGGATTCAAGGAATCTCAAAATGAAAAAAAAAATATTTTAAAATTTCCACAATCGGATTTTTATTATAACTACAACACTTTACTTATACTATATGTGTCTGGAAAGTAATAATGTTTTATGATCAATGGAACCGACTTGCTCTTCTTAAATTAACGTTGATTATCTACAAAATAAAAGCTTTAGTAACAAGCCATAATATGAAATTTCAGTAATTTCATGTAATAGCGGAACCCGAGTAGGAACTGCAAAACGGTCAAGATTTATTGCCAAATTATAAAGGACATTATAATAAATATGATGTATATAACATTTCGTACCAAAATATCACTAAATGCTGTACCATTTGTTTGTATTTTTTGCATTGTTTTCATTTTTGTCACGACAATCCTATAGTTTTCTATTACATGTACGAAATAATACAGGGTAAGTCAAAATGAATATAGCGATTACAAACGACTATTACTATTTAATGGAAAATAATTTATCGATAAGATCAACACAGAATGTAGACGGAACCTTAAAATTTTATATTTATATGCCATAGATGTTATATGTGACTTCACTTGGTCACACGGACAACATCTAGGTGGTAGTCCATTTCACAAATGCTTCAGAATGTATGGCGGGAAATGGACTACCGCTTAGATGTTGTCCGTGTGACCAAGGGAAGTCACATAGAACATCCATGGCGTATGTATACAAAATTTTGAAGTTCCGTCTACATTCTATGTTAATCTTACCGATAAATTCTTTTCCATTAAATAGTTATAGCCGTTTGTTATCGCTATATTCATTTTGACGTACCCTATATTTGCATTCACCTTCATCAAGCTGAGATATTTTTACGATTGAGTCCAAATAACGTCAGTTTTTACTGATGGTCGTTTTAACGGATTATGAAAGCTAATGCATTATTGCGACTGTCGTATTTTTAGGATAATGCATTTTATTTATGTCACCCGGAAAGTCTAAAACTCGGGGGCAAAGCCAGGTTGTTCTTCTAGTATATTATAAAAAAATTACTACGTAGCGTCGTAGAGGATCGAACTCTGAACGTTTGTATTAAAAATAAAAGGATATCGTTTGAGCATTTTTAGAGCGTTCCAAGAGGCCAGTTGAAAAAGTCTTTTTTTCAGAAAAATGTGCTTAAAATTTAAATCTTACATTATTGGCAATTAGTTACAGCGTTATATTGTTACTGTAACGGTTGTAATTATTCGAATTAAAAAAAGGATTTTGGGCTATATTCTAGACAGTGTATTGCATCAGAAAAGACATAAATAAATAAATAAATAAATCCTAATCCTAATAATATTATAAATCTCATTGTGTGCAAATGTTAGGCTTTCGCCAGCGTCAAAATGGAGCATTTAATGATCCTGTATTTTTGCATATAGGTTGAATAAAATCCTCAAATTAACATAGGCTGGTTTTTGTTTATTTTATTCAAATATTTTCTTTAATAATTAAACATTTCATTATTTTCATAGAGATTAAATGGACATTTTTCCATACAATTTAACCATTTTACTTCATCGTTGCTAGGTGCTTTGCTCGTTGCCACAAAAATAAAAACACGGAAAAATAATTTTTCCCCAACAACTTAAATTCAATTGAACGATTTTCACGTGAAAACTGAAAAATTCAAAAAATTCAAAAGAAGGTGAATTTTCGTGATATTTGAAACAAAAATATGGAGTATTTGTTATTATACATGAAGTATGAATATTGGTTAAAATAAAAAGATATTTTTCTGTCAAACACTGCGTTATATTTAGAAGGAAAAGTGCAACAATAATTATATTATTAAAAAATTGATTTCGCTTGGACCATGGAACTACTGCGCCTAGAATACATAATGTGGAAACTAGCAAATGGTGTAATGCTTTAAAAAGTGCTAAAAAGTTGTAGCCTATAAATGTGCAACGGTGCTCCTACGAAGCCTACGATAATGTTGCAACCAGAGACAAAAAAAATGCGTACCACGTTTTTTAACCATGCTTTCATAATTAAAAAAAAAGAAAAACTTATAAAAATCACTAAGTCAGAGGAGAAAATGATATAATTTAAGTATTTACTTACCACCAGCTGAAACATTCTAGTACAATGTCAAGAGCTAGCAGATGGCGCTGCATACCCATCCTAATATTTTCAGCAACGTTGTACATTTATTGGATACAATTTTTTAGTACTATTTTGTAGCCGGTTTCCACACTATGTATTCTAGGCGCTGTAATGGAACTATGAAAAGGATCCTCCTCGTCTTGGACAAATATGACGTCATAAATAAAACATGTATTTTCAAATATTCGTAATAATACAAGGAGCATGAATATCAATGTATAATGAAAGTAAATAGATAATGGACGTAATATTTAAAATGAAAACTGAAATATTTTTTATCGATACTGATTAATAATTAGCTTGAATACCAGTTACACACAAATGTGAGTTTACCGCGGAAATTTACGCCCTGATTGCCAAAAAAATAAAATAACAAGAATTATGCCATTAAAAAGAGATTTCTCTGAGGAAAAAGTGACGTTATATTTGAAATAAAACGGGAATTTTCAAATGTGTTTTACAAGGAGCATGAATCAATTCCTTACATTAATAATACAAGGATCAGTAAGTTTAAAAAGTAGATGAGTTTCCCGCCATATTTAAAACGAAAAATTTAAATATTTTTTATATATATACCAATTATTAAGCATGAATATCAGTTACATACAGATGAGAGTTTTTTGCCAAAAACCACGCCATGATTCTTAGGAAAAGAAAAATAAATGCGAATCTATTATATTAAAATCTGACTGCCTGTTTGTATTTCGCAACTACTCCTTTCAGATTGTCAAACACAACGCGATTTACTTAACACCGGTATTAACACCGGTTATCATTGATGCGAGGATGTCATAAACTTCCAGAATTTAAAAAAATGATTTAAATTTCGAGATATTATTATTATTATTATTATTATTATTTGTAAATTTTAACGAAGTTTGTCTAAAACTGGCAACTAAGTTATTCCATTTTTGTGGATAAAAAAGAAGAAATAAAACAGATTAATATATTTTTTTCTCATTAAAACTGAAAAAAAAAAAGAATTTATTTTCAATTTAAATAGATTGTGAAAGAAAAAAAAAATCTTGATTACAGTAAAATTTTTGAAAAATAAAAACGTATTATCACATATTCAAACTTCATGAATCAATTTATTCTGGAGAACAAAAATCGTCTGTCAACATATTTTCATTTAGAAATAAAGATTTCTTTCAGTTATAGATTAAATCAAGTAGGCAAATTTAAGCTCCTTGCATTTAGGTCTACAATTATTGCTCCCTATTCACAAGAATTGAATTTAATGAAAAATAATATACTGTTTCCATTATCTTTAAAGAATAGCTATTAAAAAATTTCACAAAGGCGTTAAAAGCAAAATGGTTTACAAGGTAAATTTGACATATATTTTTACACATTTCGCCGATTTTATTTAGCCAGCCTTTTTCATTGGTTGCAGTTTCCTTTTCGCAATTATTTGTCACAAAATTGCACTTTTTAAAAACTTAGTTATGTCAAGGCCTCTATAACATAGAAATACTGAATTGTCTCCTGTGTAATATGATAAAGAGTTATTTAATTATTTACGTTTCTAATTATCGGGAATGAAATATTTTGCTTAATTAATGCATTTATGCTTCTTTTAATGATACGTGAACGAAGTCACGGGTAACAGCTAGTAAATAAATAAATAATAAATGTTATCTTTTGAAAATTTTAAAAGGTCTTAATTATTGAATTAATTTTATTTAATTTTTTTCCCACAAGTTCTGTGTGACCACAACGAACAATCATACTAGTTTCTCAATAAATATAAAATATTTATACTTCATTAAAATACTAAACTATGATAAATTAAAACTATAAAAACAGTATAAAAGGTTTTAAATAATAAATGCTATCTTTTGAAATTTTTATAAGTTCTTAATTATTGAATTAATTTGATTTAAATATTTTTTCCACAATTTCCGTGTGACCACAACGAACAATCATACTAGTTTCTCAATAAATATAAAATATTGTACTTCATTAAAATGCTAAACTGTGTTAAATTAAAACTAAAAAAACAGTATAAAAGGTTTTTAAATAATAAATGTTATCTTTTGAAAATTTTAAAAGTTCTTAATTATTGAATTAATTTGATTTAAACTTTTTTTTCCACAATTTCTGTGTGACCACAACGAACAATCATACTAGTTTCTCAATAAATATAAAATATTTATACTTCATTAAAATGCTAAACTATGTTAAATTAAAACTATAAAAACAGTATAAAAGGTTTTAACAAACCGTTTACATCCACTGAAGCTATTATCAAAAGAAATAAGAATATTTTATACTTTCACGATCTATAATATAACGATTTGAAATGACATCATTCAATTTTTCACGTAATCTCTCAGCTTACAAACTCTACTTTATTTTATTTTTACATGGCTGTTTATTTCCATATTCGTAACCATAGAATAACTCAAACCATAATTTCGGTAAGTTAAATGATGCTGCATCTTTACATATTGAATTTTTACCTGTTACAATGGCTATGTTTTCCCTTATAATTAATGGATAGTATTGATTGGAGGGAAACATTATCTTTCTGTCATTGGTATTTATTTGTATTGTTTGATGATATAATCTTGCAATGGTAGTTGTTTTTCTATTATACTTTATATAAGCTATGTACTCCTTTTTTCTGTAACTAAATTTCCTGCTAGTTATTCCAATATAGTAATTATTTTATCCATTGGCTTTAACAAATGGTATGTCATGATTTGATTTGTTATATACAGAACAATATGTTTAATTTACTCATATATATTGTTGTAATTTTTAAATGTAAAGTAAAATTTGTGAAAAATAATTTTTTAATTTAAAATAATAGCAAGAAAAAAACACATCATTCGACGTTATTATTATAACAAATTTCGAAAAATGAATTTGCTGTTTCGTGTGATGCAAAAACTGAAGAATGAAAACAATTCATATATAATTGAATAAAACTAATAATGGCGGAAAATAAATATTGTGATGTTAAAAATTTCGTTTTTGTCTGAGTTGATCATTAATTTTAATTTCCTCTTCAATCGAAAGAGTTTTTATTTCCCTATTAATCATAGGAAATGAATGATAATTCTTTATTTTTGAAGAAAAAAATTATCTGGAAATATTTATAAGGTATTTTGTCTACAATGTATTATTTAATTTTTTCTAGTGTAATATGTAAAACTGAAATAAAAATTAAACATGTAAATTCCATATTAACTTTTAATTAAATCGTTTTAATCTTGCCTAAAATGTAATACACTTTTTTGTTTTAATTTTAAAATTGTTTTTATTTCGCTGTACTAACGGGAGAAATTATGCTTTTAATTAGAAAGGAAAAATAAATTTGATATTTTGGTAACTATAAATTTAAAACTACTTGAACAACAATTATATTTAAAACACGCTCTTTTCAATTAAATAAATAATTCAGTTCTATGTTATAAGACTTGAAATATGTTAAATAACTCTCAGTAATTTTTGATTAAAATTAATAATAGTAAAAAAATTTTAAAAAATTTACATATTTTTTTTTTCTAAATATAAGAAGTCTAATAAATTATTTCATTGACAATTTAATAATTCAACAGAAAATATTACAAAATTTGGATTATGAAATATTTTTAAATAAGTTATTTAACGTCAAATTTTATCACATGTAATATCAATGTAAAATAATTCGTCCAAATAAAATACAAATTATATTGTTGTTGAGAAGTAAATTTTGCAGTGTATAAAAATATACCCATACTTAAAAACACTTCATAAATATAAATTTCTTAATAAACATAAAAGAAATATGTATTTAAACAGTAAAACGTTAAATGATTCTTTTTAAACATATAATAAACGGGGAATAATTGACATTCGTGAGAAATAAAATAATTGAATATGCTAGTAAGCAGAATTTTGTTAAATTTCTGAATTATGCAATTCCTCTTACATCAGTCAGGGAATTTTTTCTCTAGCTAATCCTTAATTTGTAAGAAAACGTTTAAAATAATTTTATTACATTTGGTCCACATAAATACACTAAAATTTATTCGGAATAATTTTCCCCATTCTTTTATATTTTAAACAATGTAAGCGTATACATGTAGTACATATAGAAATCCGGTTCTATGTGTTAATAATTCATGACATTCACACGCAAGAAGTTGATTTTTGTACAAGGTGTAAACCATGAAATATTAAATATTATTAGCTTCGTTGTCTGCAACCAATTTATTTTATTTTTTTAAGCAAAAAAAAAATATATAGAGAGGAAAAAACCTGGCAGCTTTACAAAACCGCAGATTAAAAAAAAAAAAAAAAAAAAAAAAAAAAAAAAAAAAAAAGATAATTTTTAAAATGTCGTGCTTAAATAGATTAAAAGCCAGATGGATGATTCAGGCTTAGTAATTTAGCTTTCACTTTCTTTTTCCTTTAATTATTTCTTATTTTCTGATGTATCCAAAATTTAAAGAAAACGAGAACGAAAAATCATGCGTCAAGCATAGATTATGAAACACTTTCCAAAACTATCAAAACAGTTTAATAAGGTTAAAGTCAAAACATACGTATTTAAAAACACAGTGTCAGGAATAACAACCAATATCAGAAAAAATCTCCGAGTTATATTGTGCAGCCCTGCAGATCTAGATATTTGTATATATGTTATAATGACTGCTTATTTTTAGTTCAGAAAGGAAACGCGTAGCACAGTTTAAAATCCCCCTTTTGAAATGTCTGTCAATAAAAAGAAATGTACTCGAGAACTTTTGTGCAGCCTTGTATATAATCTGTAAAATTTATACGTACCAAGTAATAGACAAAAAATGAGTTAAATTTAGAAACGCGTTCAGCGACTAATAAGGCTCTTCCTGCAATTATTGTTAACAGACAATACCGAATTCTTTTGTGTGTCTCTGTAAATGAACGATGGATGCTAAACACAGAATATTCGATAGTAAGCTCTTGTAATGTACCTCAGTGATGTATATAAATTTCGATATCTTTCAAAAAGTGAAACATTAATAAAATATACCGCAAACGAATTTTCCGTAATTAACACAATTGTTTTGAGTGACCCTGTAAAAGAACTGTAAGTGCTATGCACACATTATTCTATAGAAAGCCTCTTGCAGTGCACCTCAGTGATATATATCAATTTCAATATGTTTGAAATTGTGTGAAATTATTAAAATAAGCCACAAATAATTTTCCCCATAGACAATAAATTAAAGGAGTTATTTTGAGTGCCCCTGTAAAAAAACTATAAGTGCTACACGCTTCATTTTCAATACCAAACATGTCATAGTGAACCTAAATAACATATATCCATTGCACGACAATACGTATATATTTACGTTAGTTAGAGCCCGAACAGACAGACAAACCGATTTCGTAAAAACTTTTTAACAATGTTGGAAAGTGTTAATAAAGATGAGATTGCTTTCTCTCTCTCTCTATGTATATATATATATATATATATATATATATGTGTGTGTGTGTGAGTGTGTGTGTGTGTATGTGTGTGTGTGTGTGTGTGTGTGTATGTGTGTGTGTGTGCAGGGTTACGTGGAAAATTAGTTCAAAAGCACCGCTAGAGATGTATGTGGCGCTGTTTTTTCGCAGAATTATTCATCCCACGTCTTGTTTAATAATCCTACAATAATTGGGTCCATCTCGCAAATAGATTGCATTGATTTTTTATAGCTATATCTTGGCGCTTATTAAATGGATATTAATCTTCATATTCAGTTAGAACTTAGGTAATGCTTGGGTTTTGGTGCACATTGCCGAAAACGCGGCGCAGCTGTGCTGCGATTTCCATTGTAGTTATATCTCCGTATTTATCTGAAAAAATTTCATTAAACTTTGTAATCAGCTAGACACGGGCATACATTTATACTGAAGAGATTTGGTACGCAACAGATTACACTGCTGTGCTACATTGTTCTTGATTTCCGTCATAGCTATATCGCGGAATCTATGGCATGGAACTTCAGCAATATTAGTATCTATAATATTCACTAAAATATAGATTGTTTTAGTGGAACGGATTTTGCAGGCGCGCCAGGGTAGGCGCAATTTTAGCTCCTACGGTATTATGGCGAAAAACCCCAGTTTTCGAATACATATTAGTCTGAGCGAGCAAAAACAACCTGTTACTTTTCTTTTATTATGAAATGCACACAATTTATTATAAAACATACACAATTTTTTTCTTAAACGACACACATTCATTTTATTATAACACAAAAATTTATAAAACACACACAATTTTTATTATAAACACCCACAAATAATTTTAGGTAATTATTATAAAACACAAACAATATTTAATTTATTATAAAACACACACATTGTCAAAATTACAGCTAACTCGGTAATACCTGAGGACTTTGATTAATACACACTATTTGGTTTACCGATCAAAATTGCCGGATTGACATTCCAGTTAAAAAATTGCCATTGTGGCGCCAAAAAGAAACCCCGTTTCTAATGGGACATCTGACCCGTTTCAGTTTTGTTATCGTTCACTCTACAGGATGCTCTACTCTGTTCTGTTTCCCCCAAATTTTGTGACAGCTATATCTTGGTATATACAGGATGAAACTTCTGCAAATTTAAAAAGTAATAAATGTATTAAAAATTATTCTGATGGAAATTTGATTTTGTATATTCAACTGGTTTGAATCTATGCTATATTTTTACGATGATTTTTTAAGTGGAATCTGAATTTCTTAAGGGTAGAAATGCACCAAAATTTTACATATTAAGTTATTAATTAAAAATATAGATGGTGTTCAAAATTTATATTTGAGAACCAAACAAGAGGCGCTGATGATCTACGCTTTTTTTAATGCACTGTAACTTAGAGCTAAATTCAAAGAAATGTCCTATTGTTGGCGTGTTAGAATGCTATGTAAATTATTATATTAGAATAATATAGAAGAATGTTTAGTGATGTCTACAGTGTACTAGTTATGTGTATTTTCGAACAGTTTATTTATAAAAGAAATTGATCTCTGTTATGACTTTCGATATTTCCTAAACACGGAAATCATTTGTATACAGAGAGAAGAAGTGAGAGAGATAAAAAGAACATCGATATTGAGAGATAAACGAACATCGATAGAACATCGATATTTGAAATTCATTTTGTATTTTCGTATTTGATTTTCTCAGTTTTAAATTTCCATACAAATTTTCATTATATACTCGCTGTCCTAGCTACACGTTTCTGCATTTGCAATGTATCTGACCTTTTGGTTTTTGTGGAGAAAAAATATAGGATTTTATTCTACATTTAGATGATTTTCCGTTTATTAAATTTATTATTATAATCAAGTAATCATATTCCCAAAGTACATTAAACGAACGTTACGAATATTACATTTTATAAATTACGTGATTTTGATGCAATTGTAGTACAGTCTCTTTATAGGAAAAATAGATTTACTTTGTTAAAATATAGCATATTAAAAAAAATTATCGAATAGAAATCTATGCGTTTAAACACAAAATTAAAATTTTGAAACTATTCGTACAATACAGTGTTTTATAGCATCAGCTTCAACATATTTGTATGCATGAAGTACATCAAACAAAATCGGATAGTTTTATATATTCTTAAAATAGAAATGTACTTTTTGTTGTAATCATACTTTAACATAATTATAAAATGAATGATTAACAAGTAACTATTTCAAAGAAATATTAAAATAAAAATTCATCCTTTCAAAAATGAAAAATTGATGTTCTTTTCTTGAATTCATTTAACTTTTCTTATTATCCACCAGCTCACATAAATTGTACTTTTAACGGTCTGTAATACTTAATACATTTTCAAATGTAAATATACCTATGTGCTGCCAGATAATAACTACTTTTAACAACCTACCAAGAACCCAGAGCTATTTTATACTCATAGATGTAACATTATAAACCAAAGAAAAAGTGCAGTAAAATATCTTTTACTAATAACAAATTTAAAAATTAAAAAATATTTAGCAGCAACTCTTCTTTCAGTAATTCTCATGTTAATGTTTTTCTGTTTTGTTAAAATTAATTTGAATTTGTTATTTCTGGACAAAAAGTTATTTTAGTTGTATTATTATTACTTTTATTATTTAAATATAAGTATTGTATTATAAAATTGATTCTTTCAAAAATGAATCATTGAATTTGTTTTAAATTCATTTATCTATTCAATATAATTTGTAATGCATAAAATTATTTACAGAATCGATACTGTTGGCAGTTCTAAGGCGTCACGTCCTTCACAATTCTGATATCCTAAAGTTACTTGGTTTCTGTGCCGGGGCCACTGTACAAATATATCTGTCTTTGCATCAATATTTGTTTCCATGGACTTGAATCTCTTGATATGTATAATAATTTAGCATTACAATGAACTAAAATACTCTGGTTATCTGCATTGATATTGCAATTTACACCTATTAGTTTATGAAAACGATATGGCCTTTTAACTCTCACGGATTAGCAATATTTATTAAGCTTATATTTGTGCAAGGATTGTGTTGTGTTTTCTGTTTGGATGATAATACCAAAGAAAGATCTGACAAAGTAAAATTTAAAAAAATAATATCATGATTCAGTTAACTAATTTATAAGCATAGATTAAATACTTTGTGCGAATTTTAATTCATAAATCAAAACCAATAACAACGTTGTAACGCACAAATATAAAAAATTGGCACAAAAAACCGCATACGGCCGTTTCAAGGATTCCTCGGTACTCTTCCTCAGTGAGAAAAAAAACGCGTACTGGCTTGAATGAACTGATTATAAACTCTTACCTTATATAATAAACTCTAGTGGATATATAAACTCTTGCCTTAGCAATTTCATTCAAGCCTGTACTCCGGGCTATAACCGAGCGGTTTTTTGAACCCACTTTAATACTTTTTTTGGCACTGAGAAAGGGGATCGAGGTATCCTTGAAACGGCCATATGCGGTTTTTTGTGCCAATTTTTCATATTTGTACGTTACAACGTTGTTATTGGTTTTGATTTATGAATTAACTAATTTGTATGTTAATCTTTACGTTTTTTCATTAAAATTGAAATGTACTCTTTTTTTTCAGACGAATAGGATTTGAATTATATACCAACATAGCATTTTTTAAATGTAAGAATTTAATAAATATAGATATCATCGTTTTTCTTTCATGGAATATTACTTAATCAGATTTTTATAACTATCATTGTTTATTTTATTCTTTTGAATAAGCAGTTTGTTAAAATATATACAATCGATTTTCTCCGAAGAAATTCAAATGAAAATAAATGTTTTTTAAATATTATTTGACGTTCACCATTGCCAACGATGGTGAACGGTTAATATTTATCACAGCGACGCAGCTCCTCAAACATAAACATTGTATAAGTATCTTCTTGACGCTATACTTGTACAATGTTTTCATTGTAGCTACTAGATGTCGCTACATGAACATTTATCGGCTTACATTTTTAAGGGCTTCTAAAGCATTACCAGGATAGCCGGTTGCCACAACATATCTTATAGAACAGAATCTTTAAATGTTTGAAAATGTTAGTCGCCTTCTTTCCACTAAAGAATCATTAAAATTAAAACGTACGAAATTTTATATTATTTTCTGGAGTTTAAAAATAACAAGCTATAATTATGATTTTAAATGTATTTCTACGTTTATTTTTATTTTTCCTAAACATAAAGAAAACATAAAATGTTTATTGCTTATTACAAAAGGTATATATAAAATATTAAAAGTTGCTTTATATGTAGATAAGAACTTTGAAAATAGTATTTATTAAAAAATCATCTGTAATTAAAATAATTTATAGACCAGATATTGTTAACAAACATTTTACTTCAAGTATCTTAGAAAAATAACAAAAAAATATGTCATTCTGAAATTGAGTTAAGTACAAAGAAATAATTATGCTATAAGAAGAGACCAACCTACATACGTTTATAAAAAATATTTTAAAATTCTTATTATGTTTAACATGCTCTCTTAGGATGGTTTTTAAAGTTCACAAATTATTTAAAAAGTTAGAAGTAGATATTAGTTCGTATCTTCATGTATGGAAATTTTCGCTTGACAAGTTTACAAAATTGGACGGAGTATATAATTGTTAGATCTACGGACAAATCTTCTGGTGGTTTTCAATGAAAAAATAAATGTTCCAGCATTAAAAAACCATCGTTTATCCGGTTTTATTGCGCGTAAGCTGAAAAATTGCATATCATTCAAAGTATCATAATTCATTGAGTTTTGCTAGCACAAGAAGGAAAACTTTACTTTTGTGCGTGTCAGAGCCTGGATAAATGTTATATATATATATATGTATATATACGCAGTACTAATTCATAAACATAATCTCTACTCCAACCTTATTTTTAACACTCTTACAATACATTAGGCTACGTATCACAAACAGTTAAATAAATTAAAGATCGTTTCAATCTTTTTTGGAACACCCTCTATACCAAGTGATACAGTCCTAAGTACCACCCCAAAAATGTTAACAGTTCTTGAATAAATTTGAAAAAAAAATTGTTAAATGTTTCTTTCCAGTAGGAAAAAAACCAGTTCCAATACTGAAATTCCTAGCTTATATGAAATTCAGTGCATCTTATCAGTGCTAATATGAAACGAAAAAATAAAAATAGAATTGATAAATCAGAATGCAATCTGTTGCTTACAAGTGCATTGTCATAAAGAAATAATTAGAAACAATTAATTTCCCGAAAGAAAAAAATGAGTAAGAATTTCTTGAATCATGTAAAAAAAAATAAAGGATTGATTTCAATTTAGTCAATCACTGAAATAAATAAAGAAATGCATTTGACAAAATAGGGAGAAAACAACGAATTATCACTAGGTCGAGAACAAGGATACTATTTTCAACTCAGTGTTTTCATGAATGAATTTGATTGAGCTTAAAAAATTCTAAGGCTTTACTTTGGAATAGTAGAAACCTTATACATAGTTTTTATTTCGGACTATGTAGAATAAAGTATAGTTGTAGTGTTTTTCAAAGCTGCTCAAAAAAAAAAAAAAAAACTATAATAGCAACACATTGTGGATTATCATGGACAAAAATTTATTTTCATTTTTTTTTTCAGGCGTTTATTTAAAAGTTAAAATTGTATAAATAAACAACTTTGAAATAAAATTTCCTTAAAGAAATAATAAGAAAAAATCAACAAATGCTAGAGGCTGATTTCTTTCTTTCTGACATCAGTGCAAAATTGAAAAATATAATGTACTCATAAAATTAAATATCCTAATATGCTCCTTATTAGTTCTTTAAATAAAATTATTTCTACTCAAACAAAAAACATATAAATATTACGTTAAAACTAATATTAAGATATACAATAATGTAATTTGTAAGTACTTAAAAATATATTGATAAATAATTATTATTTTATAATGTTTACTACAAACTAATATTTACTACTATAATGCTTATTACTAACTATATAGTGTTCTATGTTTGTGGAGAAAATTAAATTTATTACTGTGACCTTATTGTGTGTAAAAAAAAAAAAAAAAAAAAAAAAAAACGTCTAAAATATTCATTATTAAATAATTTTTATTTATAAGTAATATTCAAGATAGAAGCCACCAAAAGTAAAAATATAACAGAAAATATTATTGTTTCAAGTTAAAGCGAAAAAGCATTACAAAAAATACGGATATTTCAAGATACAAAGAACATACACTCATACGTCGCTATGACTTTCTAAACAATAGAAATGGAAATAAATATTGGATATAAAAGTAGTTTATCACTTAAAATTATATCAATATTTGAAAAATTATATTTATTTTAAAATAACTTTGCGATATGAAATTGATATTTTGACACCAGTTGTCTCCGCACACCACCTTAACACACAATATAATTCGACAGTTATACGTCTTTAATCCTATCATATATATAGTTCAATAAATCAGTTTAAATTTCCATATTTCCTGAGAAATTTGAATCTATTTTCTATTCATATGCAAGTTTCAAACTTGTATTTAAAGTAATTGGTTTTACACAAATATATGGCATTATTTTCACGTTTTCTCATTAAAATCAAAAACCAGGTAATTCGGTTTTGTGTTGACAGCTGTTAACATATCCAAATGTTTAAGCTGTGTCGTTTGAAATTCGTGCAGTACTTATAAACTAAATTAAACAGTACTCTGTAATTAGTGATCTTGTTGAAAACCTTTTCAGATCCTTGCAGTGTTATGTCTGGTGAATTTTAATTGCGTAAATGATAGTTTTAAATATAAATTTAAGGAAAATATTAGGTTGTTTTGAACTCGCTGAATTTTAAAATTTTTGATTACTCTATATGTAAATTTTTGAGAAAATTTCATTCTCCGACTAAAGAATTATCATATTTTTTATAAAGTTGCATCAATCTTTTTTTTCTTTAATAAGCCGAAAAATGAATTTTAATATATAATTTTACTATATATATATATGCAGAGTGTTCCAAAATTCGACCGACAAATAAAGAGGGGTGATAGAAATCATCAAGAGGATGAAAACTTACCATACAACATCGGGTCTCCAACCGCGTTTAGTGGGAGAAAATCGTAAAAAAATATTTTTGGAGGGTTTGACGTCAAATGAAACAAAAAAAGACCAATAATAAATAGAAAAAATATTTATTTGACGTAAACCATGATTATGATGTATTACAGTTTAATGTCAGGAAGGCGACAATGAGACATTTTTATAGGAATATGTTTTAACGCGTGCTACAATCCTTCGTACGTCGGTGTCGGCTGTGCAATGACCTTCGCGGCCGCAACTTCGAACAATTTGTATAAAAATATCTCTTCACCTTTCTGACGTCAGGCTGCAATGCATTGTAATCATGATTGACGTCATATAAATATTTTTCTTCTTCTTATTGGCCCTTTTTGCTCTACTCGACGTCACACCCTTCATAAATATTTTTTTTTTGCGATTTTCTCTCACTAAACGTGGATTGCGACCCCATGTTTTGTAGTACGTTTTCATCCTATTGATGCGTTCTATCATCCCACTTAATTTATTGGTCGAATTTTGGAACACCCTGTATATTAAATATATAATTCCTTTTTTCATGCAACATAAATAATTTCACACTTTTCTTATTAATTATTTTTAAAACTAAATCCTGTATAATTCTGATATTTTGACTAATTACATATAAATCATTATATGAGAATCTTCATCTGTAATTCAACAAATAGTATTTTCTAAACAATTTTATTAGTTATATACATATATTTATTTTTTATGATATGCATTTAATGTTATATATATATATATATATATATATATATATATATATATATATATATATATATATGTAATAATAAAAAATTTTCGCCCTATTTCTTTAGTTAAATTATTCCAAATTCTTCAATTCTTTTTTCCCTCTCTTTTTAAAACATCTCTTAAATCTATTTTGTATTTTATTCCATAACTTAATCAAAATATTCTGTTATTTATCATTCTAAAAATCCTAATCTGTTAAAAGCTACACGTATTTATTAAAACCTTATTCTCTTAAATTGCAACACTGCCTCTAAACGCACCTGCCTAATTTCTTCTTTTGAGACATTTAATTTTTATTCTTTGGAACTTTTATAATACCATTTTTATTTCTATTTAATTCATTCGGCATCCCATGATTCCAAGCGGTTTTCGCGCCCAAAGGCCTTTTTACCTTTTTAATTTGCCGCTTCTGTTAAAGAGTTTTAATCATACGTCAGAGACACGTCTTCGTGGCCTCATTTTTTCATCCATTAGCGAGAAAGCCCCGCCTTCTTTATCCCCCTAGCGCCCTCCGAACATGGATGCGAGTGGACCAGCTTGTTCGCGCGTTTTGTACCTTTTGGCCAAATTTTGAAGTATTTATACGGTTACACTGGCTTCGGAGACAGAATTTACACGAATTAGTGGTTGCCATCTAATTGCCGTCACTGGGGAGTCTACACTAATGCATCGGTAGTATGTTCTTCAAGCTCTGCTAATTCTTCAAGATCTTCAAATGTGTTCAGTTTGTAATGAAGCGAAAGTTGGTGGAGTTGCTTTCATCTCTGTGATCACAATAAAGCCACTGCTCATCTATTAAGTTATTAAGTCTTCTTTTTAATGTTTTTGGGAAATTTCTTCTGGATTTCACTGCCTCTGCTCAATTTTTACGACTGCAAATACACTACGATTTCCGATGTGATATACTTCGAGATTTGTCTTCATGGTGAGCGACTCGAAGTGATGCCCTGTCCGGGTGTCATGACTACATTTCAACGATCTCGACTGCGGCTACCTCGATATGATTATCAGGTAATTTTAGTGGTTTCGGACTGAGATGTTCCGATTGTCTGGTGGAAAGAACGTTCAAGTCGACAGCAATAGCGATCGTCTATAATGTGCCAATTTTCGACAGGAATGTATCATATATATATATAAGTGACATTTTACATTTTACTTACCCATCATACGTAGTATAGGGTAAATCTTGTAATCGTTTTGAAAATCGAAAAAATTTTTTTTGACGGATTTACACGTTTCAGACTCCGGAGATTACAAAAAACATGTTTTTAGGGGGTTCGGGATGCCGTCTATCTGCTGAATAAATCGAGATAGAGACTTGAAATTTGGTGTATATTTAGTATGTAATAATTGGAAGAAGCTTATTGAAGTTCAGTAACCTCGATTTTCCGAAACTATTTTTTTCGGATTCTCGAAATATAATAAAATATTTATAAAAAAGGTGTATATGTTCTGATAAAAGGTATATGAAATCATAATGAATAGAGGAAAGTATATTCAACTAGGTAAATTATATCCAATGATTGGAGTATCTTAGTTGAGATTTTTCCAACAGAGCGAAAATATGCCGGGACGAGGACTCGAACCTGGGTACTTTGGTTTGCCGTACCAACGCTCTCCCTACTGAGCTATCCCGACGATATCCTGGACTGGCATATTTCACTCTTATTTGTTGGACAAGACTGTGGACTGCAGCGCTAATTTAATTCATCCGAGCTATAACTATAGCATTTACATGATGACTCTTGAAATAGCACGGAAACTCCTGTAGACCATGCAATTAGATCATAATGAATAGAGGAAAGTATATTCAACTAGGCAAATTATATCCAATGATTGGAGTATCATAGTTGAGATTTTTCCAACAGAGCGAAAATATGCCGGGACCAGGACTCGAACCTGGGTACTTTGGTGTGCCGTACCAACGCTCTCCCAACTGAGCTATCCCGACGATATACAACAAATAAGAGTGAAATATGCCAGTCCAGGATAAAGAAGTCCCATAAAGAATTCAATAAAGTTAAAAACAATCAGCATTAGCGAAAACAGTGATAAAATTCAAGCTCAATTTTATAAATTTAAGCAAAAATATTTTGACACGAATAGCAACAATCAGAAATGGGATGTCTCACTCATGTGAAATGATAACTCGTTTAAAGATGTCCTATTGAAAATAAAATACAAGACAATTGCAAATAGGACTCGCCCTTTGAGAGTTTCGTACCGTTAAATCATATTACCATGAAGTTTACTAAGTACATAGTTTCTGTACAAATATACAAAAATAAGAACTTCCTACTTATGCAAAGATTCTTCTTGTAATTGTTGTATTGTAAAGATGTATTTTATTTAATCATTCAATAATCTTTACCAGATTTGTTTGTAATGATCTGGAGAAGTGTGGATTACAAAGCATTGTATGTAAAAAAGAAAAAAAAAACTTTGCTGTAACTTTTTTTGCATCGAGTTAGCAGATCAAATTAAAAAAAAAATAATAATGGGGCTTATCATTGCATAATTATTTCAGCTTGTTACTTTCAGCCGTTCATGAAAAAAAGGTCTTGACAGACGAGTTTGTCCCGTAATAAATCGATATAGAATTATAAATTAATGATTTTCGAATTTTCGGATTTTTTGCTTTACATGTGCTATAAAACCTTCTTTGTGCGAAATTTCAATATTCTAGATCAACGCGAGACACTCTATAGGATTTGAGGGTGTGTTTGTGAGAAAATAAAATCGTTTTAAAGAGGTAACCTTTCATTGCGTTGAGTTGTTAACTCGAATTGGTTACAAACCAATGGGGACGTGGACCTTATATTGATTTGATATTATCTTCGACTTCATGCCTTCAGCAGTTCCTAAAAAACCGTTATTGACAGACAAACAGACGGTTAACAAAGTCATCCTATAAATTCCCCTTATTTTTAAATCTTTTGATGTACGCAATTCTAAAAAGTCTTTCCGGCCTGTACCGGGAGGAAAAGATAGCTTTCCTATATCTTCATTTTAAAATTTAGCTAATGTTACTCGAAACAGCAAGCAAAAATGCAGAGAAAATTCGTTAATATTGAATTTGAATAAGAAATTTGCCAAATTAGTCAACTATAGACTTATTTTTGGCCGCCAAATTTGGCGATATGTCTCCAAATGTCACCAAGTTTGGCGAGAAATTGGCGCTAACGGATATAAATATATAGTTTTATACGTATGATTAGGAAAATGATTACAACAATGAAAGATAATAATTTTCAGGAAATCGCGTTCACTAAAACTCATAAATTAATAGTTGATTTTTTTGCAATTTGGCGTCTTGTTTCAAAATGTCAGCCACCCTAGAATTTCAAACTGTTCTATCTCAGCAATTTTTTAAGATAGAGACAAAACAAAAAATGCTCCCGAATCCCTGTATAAAGGCCTAACACTTAAACAAAAAATAAATTTGGATTTTTAATTTTTTGTATATTTATTTTAGTTTTAATTCTTTCAGTGGCCGCCATTTTGAAACAAGATGGCGGACCAGGCTGGCCAACGAACTCGGTTTAGACATTGGTGAGCTTAATACACACAATTAGTTTCATCCAAATTGATTTATAAATACGAGTGTTATCGTATGATATATATATATATACGGATATATGTATATATAAAAATCAACATTTGAACGGAGGGTGGTTTTGGCGTCTGGGCGTCATGATCGGTGAAAATATACCAACATTTTTCGGGATTACTTTCCTCCGAACGGCTACAATAGGTAGCTTTATACTTTTTGTATTGAAAGCTACCTAAAATAGAAGAAGTCACAGAATAGTGGTGAATAGAAAATACAGAACCATTAAGAAAATAAAAGTCACTACTTAATACTTTAATTAAATTAGAGTACATGTATAAACATATTGTGACTGATAACTATTTCGAATTAAAAAATACAAATATATAACAATCCAATAGGAATTAAGTATGTTGTTAAGGAATCTCTTGAAATAAATCAAGGAAAGCTCGGAATCGCAGATTTCTACTACGAAGCTATTCTTAATTCAAGCTGTTGTTTTTGAAAGTGGAGCAACACCATTTTTTGAAAAAAAAAAAAGTTAAAACTAATCTTACTAAATAATAATAAAAGTTATGTATTTTACAAATTCACATTAAATATATTTAAATATTTAAATGTGAGACAACTCTACTTTGAATATTTTTTTTAATGCTGCATAATATTAGCAAGTACAATAAAACTTTTATTGTAATACTATAAAAATCTTGACGGTCTAAATTATCAAACATAATTATAGACATACAACTTATTACTGAAAATATTTGCCCACTTTTTTTTTTTTTTATATAACTACATTTATTTTTTGTTTTATTGTAAATTTCTAAAGATGAATCAAATATTGAAGTAAAATAAAATATTTAATTTTTGTTATTATAATTACACGGGTATTCCATTGAAAGAAAATCCAGGTTTTCAAAAATTCATTGCTTTTGAAAGTGAGGCAAATCCATAGACGAATACAAAAACCATGATTTTTTCTTTCAGATAACACGGATAACCATCATTGTATAATAAATTTACAAATAATAAGGTCGCAAAAAATATAAAAATAGTTTATATCTGATTGAGAATATTTTAAAATCCATTAAAATCCACAAATCCATAGAATGGATTTGTGCCACTTTTAATATCAACGGCTCATATTGAAAATTCAATTTATTTCAAATATATTGAATTTGAGAACATTTTATGCAGTAAAAATAATAATAATAAAGAGTTTAGTTTTACAATACAAATAGCTTAGTGACTTGATTTATTGATAATGAGATAGAACAGGTTTTCAAATATTGACATTCATACTTTCGTAAACGATTTACTAACGGAAATATAAATTCCTAAAACATATTTTATAAAGCCGGTTTATTTTTATGCACATGATACCCTGAAGAATCTATTATGTAAATTTTTCGTAATTAAAAATATATTTTTGAATCTAGGATTAAAATTAATTAATGGATTCTTGTTATATTTTAATTTACGCGACGTTTTTAATAGACATAAATTTTATTTTGTATTATGTAATATGCAATATCAAGTTTAGAATACTTCTAAAGATAATTATTTAAAAAAAAAAATAACGAGAATCTGGAAGTAACTAGGTATCAGGAAATGTGTATCCTTTTCCATTTTTAAAGTTAGTAAATAAGATTCGAGCTTTAAATAAACTCAGTTTAATATTGTATATAGCAATTCCGCACATATGTAGCAGCTATTCTAAATATTTATAGTGAATGCTATTTTTTCAAAAATGGCAGAAGTATTTGTTTTGATATGTAATAAAACTTGTTTGAGAACATTAATATTCTGGATGCATTCCATATATTTTGTTAAAGATTTTAGCAATAAGACTGCGTTGAACCAATAAAGAAAAGTCGAAAATGCATAGCACATTTTTATGCAGTAACAGAGGAAAAACTAAGCAGTAAATCAAAACAATTTCGACGAAAAGTTTGGCTTATAGCCAAATTGTTCGTTCATGTTCTTTATTGCAATACAGTTTTACTTACGTATTTTTATTGATATTTGTTGCATTATTCGACGTGCGAAAAATGTAAAGTGCAAATTGGGGGCTTTCTTTGAAAAGAAAATTTTATGCTAGTAGGATATAATATTGGTACAATATTATGCAATATTGCAATCATTAAATAGAATTTCATGGTAATGTCACTATTAGTTAAATATCCGATTTAGGATAGAAAAATTAATAATGAATTACATTATTGTAATATAATGCCAAAATTGAGAAATCTTGGCTTTATCCTAGAATTATTACTAATGAAATGCCAAAGCACAAACATCGTTTAATTGGCTTTACCCTGTGAAAGTATTTCTTTCTAATATTGACAACATGTGACACCCAAATATTTTGATAATATATAGTCACTGAATTAATTATTCATATTTACAATTATTAACTGCGTATTTTTTATAATTATATAAATTTGCTTGCACATATCTTAAACTATTTTCCACTTTTTTTTTTCTAAGAAAATATCAAGGAAAGGTTTGTACATTTTTTTTACAGCATTGAATGTAAAATGAAATTAAAAAGTAGAGAGCTTCCCTTTATGATAAGTAGATACAAAGTTGCGACTTGACATATAAATTATATGAAGCATACTTGTTATATGCATGAAAACACGATATGTTTTTTATCTTCTGTATCACACAGCCATTGGATTTGTGTATTGCTACTAGTAGCTAAACCATTATTATACCAAATTTATACTTGTTAAAATACTTTTAAAAATTTATATAGGATATATCTTAGACATATTTTAAGTCGTTTTAGTATTTTTAGTAATGTTAAAAGAATCTATTATTCCTATATATACTGTCAAACATGATTCTCCTTAAGGCGTGACGCCACTTTAAAGTTCTGAGATTTAGAAAAAAAAAACCAGGAGGTTTTTATTTAAAGAAATAAAAAGAGTTTATAAAAATCTATTTTCACTAAGTTATAATATATATATTAAAGTAGGAAACTGTATTTTGTATTGCTATATTAACAAATGGTGGCTTAACAGCTGATGGGAAGAATAGTTTGAAAAAAGAGTCAAGCGGTGTACACGATAATTCATCGTAGACTTAACCTTGATAATTGAGACAAGATAGTATTTTCAATCCAATATATTCTGAATTACGTAATCTTTTTAAAATGTGATTTTTTTTTGTGAAAATGAATCAATTTAAAGGAAAATGCAAATTTCGAACCAAATGTTTCATCAAAGTATTCGTAATTTTATGAATTATTCAAATTTACAATTAATACCTGCGTATTTTTTTATAATTATTTAAATTTGTTTGCACATATCTTTCTTAAACTATTTAACTATTTTCAACTTTTTTGTAAGAAATATATACAGAAAATACAGATGTCAATATTTATAAAAATCCCTACGTATTTCAGTAGAAAAATAAGTGACGAATAATGTCCAAACAGTTCTAGTGTATTCATTGAAAATTGGCGGATCAATGTGGATAAATGTGGATACTCTAGTATGCACATTTTTTGAAAATGCTCTTTAAAAAACGCATTTAAAATATTGTTTACTGTTTTCTCGATGTGGCACGCTCTAATTCTATATCTCAAAAAATGGACTTCACTTTCGATATCGATTTATAACTAATAAAATATTATTATCTGGTGTATGAAGAATACCGTAAAGCGAAAAAGAAACTTAAAAAATTGTTGTTATATGTTAATACACTATTTAGTGTCATAATTTCAATGCACTTGAAGTTGATTTCAAGAAGTATCCTAGATTTAGAGATAAAGACCGTCGGCATACCATGCCGTAAAGAGCCGGTTACATCTTAGTGACACTGGGCTCGCGTTGGTTGCCACTACGAAAAAGTACT
The DNA here is from genome assembly GCA_963931845.1 of Maratus michaelseni. Lineage (NCBI taxonomy): Eukaryota > Metazoa > Arthropoda > Arachnida > Araneae > Salticidae > Maratus > Maratus michaelseni. The sequence goes on along the minus strand of OZ007593.1, from coordinate 197,548,587 downwards.
CTTACAGTCGTCTCACTGGGAGTTCAGTAGATGGGAGAAAGGTACCAAGCTGAGATATTCATCGAAAATTGGCGGATCAATGTGGATAAATCTGGATAATCTAGTATCCCCTTTTTTGAAAATGTTGTTTAAAAAATTTCCCAAAAAATATTCTTTACTGTTTTCTCGCTGTGGCACGCTCTAACTCTATAGCACATAAGTTGCCCTTTCACTTTCAATATCAATTTCAAACTAATAAAATATTGTTTTCGAGTGTGTGAAGAATACCGTAGAGCGAAAAAGAAATTAAAAAAGGTGTTGTTCTATGTTAATACGCTATTTAGTGTCGTAATTTCAATGCACTGGAAGTTGATTTCAAGAAGTATCCTAGATTTTGAGATAAAGACCAACGGCATAGCATGCCGTAAAGAGCCGGTTGCATCTTGGAAAAACTGGGCTACCGTTGGCTCCCGTTGGTTGCCGCTACCAAAAAGTACTCTTAAGTACATTCCTCTCGCTGGAAGTTTAGTAGATGGGAGAGATCTACCGCTCTGGAATATTTCTTCTTTTCAGTCAATAGAAAAATTATGGAGAAACATTTGAGGCTCACATAGTCTTCTACAGTAGATTTGCCTGTTAATAGAAGATTGCAACCTAAAAGTTCTGCATCTTTAGGAAATGAGCTGCTCTCTGGATCGTCAGAGGCTACTACAACTACAAAAATAAAAACAAAGAAAAATCATTCATCAAGTATATATTATGAAACAGTTTCCAACAGACCCAGAATAGTGTAGTAAAACTTCACAATTTAATACAGTGAAAGATAACGTTTAAGTAAACAATTCGAAAAACACATAACACATTTGAAAACACAATTTCAATAATTACCACTGATAAATGATAAAATATCCAATTTTAGTGGTGCAGCCCTTTAAATTATCAATTCCCTTTCAGCAATTTCCGTCAATAAACGGAAATCTATTCTTGATTATTGTGAATTCCTGTATATTATATACAAAATGTATGCACAGCAAGTAATATGCAAAAAAATATTTAAATTTATAAACGTATATCACAATATCAAATCCACTTCTAACAATTAATGCTCATAGACAGTACTGTAAAGGAATTCTTTTGCGTGTCCCTTTAACCCATTATGTACCAAATTAAAAATTAATAAAAATTATTTTGCCTTCCAAAGCATTTTTTTTCTGAATATTTAAAAATATGTTTGTAGATTTCTGCAATTATTAAACAAATTTTAGTAATTTTACATTTAATAAAATGTAATTAAATAAATCGGTATTTACAGGGAATATGTAGACTATTTACAACTATGCTCAATTCTTTTCTACAGGATATTGTTTTAGCAAATTGTAGAATTAGGGAAAAAAAAGTAATGGCCTTACATATAAACATAGAATTTTTTCAGAACTAAAACTTTCAATTAAATGCCCTTCAACATAAAAAAAGATGAGCAGCTACAATTGGAAAAAGAAAATATCCATTTAAAAATATTTTTGCTTTGTACAGCAAATAATGCTTTTGGAAGATGATACAGTAAAGTGTCTAGAACTCATGCTAACTTGAATTACTGACAATAAATGTATTAAATGAATTTTATAACAATTTTATTTTAATGGTACTTTACAGTACCGTGGGTAGATAAAGGGTTAAATGAACAATGAATCCTATATATAGATTGTACTCTATGGTAAGCATCTTGTATTACCTCAGTGATGGATATCAATTTCAGTATGTTTGAAACAATTTAACATAATTCAAATACAGCGTAAAAGTTTTTTCTGCATAGACCGTAACGTTGAAAAATCTTTTGAGTGTCCCTATAAACGAACTTTATATGTTACACATTTCATGTTCAATACAGATCATGCCCTAGTAAATTTCAATAACATATATAAATTTTATTAAATCTGTGTTTTTACGAGAGTTAGAGATGAGACAGACAAACAGAAAAACAGAATTAATAAAACATTACACCTATGTTGGAAAGTGGTACAAACGGAACTCTTATAACGTGTGTAGTCTTTTATAACATCTTGTATGACTAATCTATAGTATGAATCTACTTACATTAAAAATTTTTTGGTTTTAGTCTTTCTTTGTAATGAAAATATAGCAATTATCCTATGGATATACGGTGTATAAAATGCGTATACTTTAAAACTGGATACAACTCTTTGTACGTTAAACAGAAACTTAATATATTTTTTTCTGAAAAAATATGAACCTGTGCTTTAAAAATTCGTTACAACTTTTTTTGAAATAACCCTTCTGGACTACTCATTTGAAAGAGAGCCATGAAAGATATATTAGCGAAAACACAATTTATTTAAAGCAATAAAATGATTTAGATAGTACCTCAGGTAGATTTAATTAAAGAAGATCAATAATAAGCTCACAACACAGAACAACTGAGAATGGGACTTATTTCCCAAAAGACTTGTTAAATTCAAATCACTTAACTCAAAACACATGGCCTCACTGTTCATTCTGCAGGAGCCTAATAAAGTCACTTTAACTCACTTTCAAATGATACTCTAAACACGGTAATATATCTTATAAAATTGATCCTCGTAGATTCCGATAATGATTTATTCTTAGTACAAAATGTGACTGCTTAACACGCTGGTGAAAATTTCAACCATAGGTTATATTCAAAAGATTTAATGGGAAACTTCGCTTGAATGTGACGCGTGGAAATCTCAAAGCTCGCAATCCAGAACTGAAGTACCTTCAATGTAGAATGCGTTCCCATTCCACCGAAACTAACTCCCACCACACTATGTATATAGCAACCACAGTAACCTAATAAAAGTCACTTTAACGCATCATAATATGTTACTATAAATACTATAATATTAATATAATATGGAAACTCGTGGATTCCAATAATCTTTTATTCGTATTAGAAAACTTAACTCCATAGCATGCTGAAAAAATTCACAACAAATTCGCACGCTGGAAAAATTCTACGAGAAACAGATAAGGGAAAAAAACCGCTTGAACTCGTCACGTGCAGACGTCGACGTTCAGAACTAAAGTATCTTTAATGTTGGATGGGTGCCAATCCACTGAATCCCACAGCACCATATATAGCAACTACACAGCCTAAGATACCAAATTATGATACTATTGCAAAACATAACCGTAACCACCAAATTCCCGGAGATTCAGATATCTTTGCAAAACGTAAAGAAATGACAGATTAGCTCTCATTCACGCACAATGTTAGAATTCTGGACATCACATACGCACGTAAAATCTCAAAACTCACTCGACCACTAAGTACATTTATACATGAGTAGCTAAGTGCTATGGTACACGTCAACAAATAACTAAAAAAAGAATAAATGTTAATAAAAAATTCTATTTGCATCAATGAGATCAATGAGAAATGATATATTTTTTCAAATAACAGAAAAAGCGTCATTTGAGAAAGTTATCGATAAAAGGTGTTGATATGCAATACAGTGTCTCACATAAGTGATGGGACACTTGTGCTTTACAAAAGGAAACTAATCAAATAAATTAAAAAAACATGTACACATTTTTTTGTGGGTGTGTTTCATACTTAAATTTAGTACAGATTATTACATGACATACATTTTGTCAAAATATTAAAATATTAATTTAATAAAAATACAAATGTTTAGAACGGAGCAAAAAATAGCTCACATAAGTGATGGGACACCATTATATATGCAACAAAAATCGCCTGAAATAAGCAATAAAAATATTTTTTGGGGTTTTATTTTTACTTAAAAGCAATTGGCAATAATTGATAAAATCGTCTGCAGTATTTCTCTCCAGTTTGTTTTGGAATTTTTGTGTTTTTTAGCTCTGTGTAGCCATGAATGCTAAACGAAAAGAAACTTCGCCTGAAATTCGAAAATTAGTTATTCATTTGCATATTGAACGTGGAAAATCTATTAGAAAAACTGCTGAAACAGTTAACTTGAGTCGTTCAACAGTTTTCAATATCATTAAACGATATAAAAAGAATCATATGATTCAGGGTAAAAGAAGACCTGGCCGACCATCAAAGCTATCCAATGGAATAAAGCGAATTATCGTTCGAAATATTAAAAAAAAATCCAAGAATTAGTGCTTCAAAAGTTGCTGCTGATTTACAAGCATTATATGGAATAATTGTTAATCCTGAGACTATTAGAAGGGTAATTCGATCTGCTGGATATCACGGTAGAGTAGCCAGGAAAAAATTCTTCGTAAGTGAAAAGAATAGAAAACTCAGACTAGCTTTCGCAAAATCCAACATAAATAAGAATTCTGATTACTGGAATAAAGTTATATTTGCTGATGAGAGTAAATTTAATATATTTGGTTCTGACGGTAGAATCTTGGTGTGGAGAAAACCCAGGGAAGAATTTCGCAAACAGAACTTGGTACCAACAGTAAAACATGGTGGAGGAGGAGTTATGGTATGGGGGTGTATGTCGTCCGCTGGAGTTGGTAATCTTGTTTTTATTGACAGTATAATGGATCAGTACAAGTATATTGATATTTTAAAGCAAAATTTGAAATCTTCAGCACGAAAATTGAACCTTCATAACGATTTTAAATTCTACCAGGACAATGACCCCAAGCACACTGCTCTGAACGTTAGACTCTGGCTGCTATATAACTGTCCTGAAATAATAAAAACACCACCACAATCTCCAGACTTAAATCCCATAGAGAATATTTGGCAAGAATTGGAATCAAGAATTCGCAAACACACCATTTCTTCAAAACAACAACTAAAATCGGTGCTTCAAGAAGAATGGGGTAAAATCACTCCAGAAATCACAAAAAAATTAGTCGAATCCATCCCAAAAAGATTAAATCATGTTTTAAAAGTAAAAGGAAATCCAACAAAATATTAAAACCTTTTAAAAAGTAAAATTTTTGGATAAATATTTAATGGAAAAGTAAGTGTCCCATCACTTATGTGAGCCATTTTTTGCTCCGTTCTGAACAATTGTATTTTTACTAAATTAATATTTTAATATTTTGACAAAATGTATGTTATGTAATAATTGTTACTAACTCTAAATATGAAACACACCCAAAAAATTTTTGCACATGTTTGTTTATTTATTTTATTGCAGTTTCTTTTTATAAAGCACAAGTGTCCCATCACTTTTGTGAGACACTGTATATGCAATATATTTATGCGAATCTGTCAGTGAATAAAACACCTGGATGAATGTATTTTCAGTATTTGGTGCTGGCAGTTACTACAGTTACTGACTACCATTACCAGATCAAGCAGTGCTGATGAAGCTTTTTTTATCTGAAAGATGAATCAAGAACCGAAACATGGCGAAAACCCTCAAGAAGAAATAAAATAGCATTTAAACTCATGAATGACGAAACTTTTCAGACGCTGACCTGTTATTTTTATCTTTCTTTACTAAAAGCTTTATTTGCATATATGTGCTTCCCAGTGTGAAGCTTTCGCACTGCAATCTTTCAGACTATGTCCTGGTACGTTTTAGCACTTATTTTTAATTAACTGATTTTTTTTAATCAAACAACGCGATTTAACGAATCGTGTATGTACTATCTCAGAAACTGGTTCAAACACTTTTCGAATGATACCTCATTCATCGTTGTATGTTTTGTATGTGCATAGAAAAAAAGATGTTGACAACAGAAATAATATATATGATGATTGCTTGTGTATAAGAAAATGGGAATAGATTGCCCGAATTTTTTTTCCAAATTTTCTTCTCTCGCCAAGGTCATCTCTCTAGGTTGTCAAGACTCCTATACTGAAAAAAAAAAAAACGAAATTAAAAGAAAATTGAAACACTGAATCAGACGTTTAGGGAATTCATATGAAAGCATTTCCTCATATTTTGCAAAACTGTTCCAGAAATGTCTTAAATACATAAATCAATATTTGGTACACCACTTTTTTACAAGCTTATGGGAACTTAAACATACGGGTTCAAACTTTGTAGTCCAGCAGCTATTTAAGTAACGTCAGAAATAATAACAGCTTAATGAAGTATTACAAAATAAATACTTACAAATTTTGTGAATTCTAATGAACTGTATATCTAAATGGAAAATAATCCTTAAATTACGTAATCTATTGGTGCTCCGATACAGTACGCATATACACAGCCATGATTAAACAAAGTAAACAAATAAACAATAGGTGACGCACGAGTAAAAATTAAATAAAAACCCTATTAAAAGCTCTATATTTTTGCAAAAAGTACGCGCTAGAAATAAATTAGATAATAAATTAGAAATCGTATTTTAATTGCATTATAGGATGGCGTCATCTGATAATGTAGTATTTTATTTTTGTGCCAACACTGATTTGAGGAAAATCTTTCATTTCATTATGAAAACAATGCCGATTTAATTTTTAATTAACTGCAGTTTTTAATCAAAAAACATGTTTTAACGAAATGTTAAGTGTGCTATGTCAGAAGCCTGTCCAAAATCCTTTCATATGCTATCTCATTCGTCGTTTTGCGTTTTGTATTTTCTTAAAAAAAAGGGATGTTGGCAGGAGAAATAATATATATGATATCTCCGTGATCCCATTCATACAAACGGGAATATTTTGCTATCATAATTTAAATTGATTTTTAAGTTTGTACACAGTTAAAAATTTGCAGCAAACTGTCCAGTCATTTGACCGTTTTTGTAGAAAACTGTTACGTAACCGTAATTTAACTATATTCTGACCATAAAATGAGTAATAATATGGTCAGAATATAGTTAAATTACGGTTATGTAACCGTTTGCTACAAAAACGGTCAAATGACTGGACAGTTTGCTGCAAATTTTTAACAGTGTAACAAAAATGTGACACACATGGTCTATAAAATTATTAAAATAATAAGATTTCGTCATAATTGCTTAGAGATAATATATTAGTGGTAATACTTGTAATACTTTTGTATGCTAATAAATACTCCTCTTAAAGTGAAATTTTAAAACAATACTAAGAATCATTTTTATGTGTTTTTCATGTAAATAATTTCATCGTTGTTGTTGTTTAATTATATAACATTAGTATGCATGAAATAATTTATATACAATTTATAGTCAGAATCTACCGATCATATGACTAATAAAACTAGGAAAAAACGTTTAAATCAATTTTATTATGTTGTTATATCTTATACATATATTTTAGTACAGACTATATGAGAAAATACAATTTTAAAACATTTTTCATTTAAGATTATGAAATTATCAATTACATAGCTTCTCTGATGGTTGAGAGATATATGAACAATTATTCATTCTGAATAATTAAGCGAAAATATTACTGAAGTTTAATTAAAATTAAATATACGGTAATCACGAGTTTCTAATTTTTTATATTCATGCAAACTTCGCTTTTTAATCAACAAACAAAGTTCGAAACTACATTATAATATATAGAGAATGTATACTCTGTCTTTCTTCTTCTTCTTTTTTTTCTCAAGAATTCTTCAGCTATTTTTCAAAACTTCAGTTGCGGACGTGTTACGGAAAAGTTGGCTTACCCCCAAAAGTATCAAGTACTTTTATTTCAGTTTCAACGCCTGTAAAAATTATATTTATTCTTTTAAAATTATCAGAAATACCACATAAAAATTCGCGGTAAAGCAGCAGAAAAATGTATGAACCTGACATTTTTCGCTTTCAGTAATTGAAAATTTCCGGCAAATCTTATTTCTGTTAATTTTATTTATGCTTGTAAATAGCACTTTGAGTAAATTATGCGCGAATATAATTTATACATTTTGTCTAACATATATTTTTAAGTAGCTAGCTTAGTTGTAAGAGAAATGCCTATCTTAAATAAAATATTTAAAAATATATTTTTAGAAAATGGTAATACTGTCGACATGTTATAAATATTCAATTTATGGCAATATTGTTTAAAAACTTCAAGGAAATGTAATAATGTGTTATTCTAATGGTGAGCTCTATTTCATATAAATGAAATTTACCGAAAGGAATTTTAGGAGCAGACCTTAATGAAAACAAAGAAAACAATCGTGTCGTCTAGTTGCAAAACCGGCCTTCTCCAAAAAAATGAAATTGTTGGGAAAAGCTGATTTTTTGCCACACTTAGTCAAAATAATATTAGAACCAAAACCCTTTAGTTTTATATTCATTAGGACAGTATCTTTGAAAACACGAAATAAGGTGGCAGGGGCACATGAAAGGAGGGTGTTATTTAAGTCTCTGTTTGGGATTCGGCCACCTTAGCAAATTACTTTGGAGTCGGCCGGTTTTGCAACAAACCGGAAATTAATTTTTGCTAAATTTAATATGACATTGAGTTTTTGAGGGTAGCAAATACACAATAGTTGAGCTTAAGCCGAAAAATAGGCCTTCCTACCCGGTTTGACCTTGACCTTGTTAAAATAAATTTTATTTAACAAAACGAACTTCAGGAAAGTTATTAACGTAAAGTGACTTTTACACAATTACAGACTGTTAAAACTTACTGACTAACAGTTAAAACTAACTGATTAGCTGTTAAAACTAACTTAAATGTCACTAATGAAATGATATTATTTGATACACATGATATTACATGACTTGAATGACATGATATTATTTTAAATAAAATTATTAAATTTTCAAAACTTAAACATAAAACATACTATGTACAGTCATGGAAAAAAAAAACTGAACACCCCCACTAACTCTGCAACAAATTATAGTAGAAGGAAGTGACTGGTACCAAACGATTGGAAATAAAGTCTACTTTTAAATGATGTATATAAAATTTGCTTAGGGGGCCATCTACATATAAAAACACACCCAAACTTTGTTTTTTTCAATAGCAAGACTCAAATTTGACAACATATTTGAAATTTGCAGTTCAAACTATGCCTAGATACCAAATTTCATTAAATTCCTACGATTAGTTTCTGAGAAATTAATTACTTTATATTGAGCATATTTAAGGGACTGTATCCAAATTGAAGTTCGGTTCTCGATTGTTGAAATGCTGCAGAATTTCACTTCTTTTAATGTATTATGTTTTACCGATATGACCATTTTACTCACTTAATAAGTTTCGGTTATTGTTATATGCGGTAAAGTAATGTTTACAACTGTTGAATTATCCGATTTTAACCCCTTGGGGACAAGTGACACGTATACGTGACGCATAAGATGCTCAGAATCCTCAATTTTTCCCACCAGTTATTTTTTATTGCAAGCTTTGCCTTACTATATCTTAGCATTTCCACGATTCAATCAGACGAAAATTTCTGTTTTAAAAAACCGTTGGTAAATTATTAAAAATTCTGTAATAGACGCACTTCACGAAGGGGTTAAAAAACCATAAGATTATTTGTAATTAAAATAGTTTTAGAATATGTAAATGTTATTGGAATTTTACAGGTGCTTTTATAATGCTGTTTCTCAGATTTTGCATCTATTTAACTCGCCTTTTTTTTTAGTTTATTGTCAGAAACGTGAATAATAGTGACAAATACAAAATGTAGAATTTAAAAAAAATAGTATAAAGCAGCGTAAGGAATCAAAGTAAAAAAAAAAAAAAAAAAAAAAAACGCAGATAAATTGTTTTTTATTCTGAAAATAAATCCAGACATTGCTTTTTTTTTTTTTTAGTAGCGAGTGGGGGGGGTGTCGCAGGATTTATATTCCGATTTATTTGAAGACCTAAAACTAAATCTATGTTATAAAGACATCTGAATAACTTTACATTCGTTATTCTCCTTCGGAATAGGGTTAATAATTCTATGATTAAACCTATTCTGGTAGTTCATTTGAAATTTTACAATTAACTCATTAATGCCTCTTGGCAAGAAAACTTACCGTTTGCCATTTATTATTATTATTATTATTATTATTATTATTAGATTGTTTTGCACACTGCTAGCGATTGGGAAATAATCTTGCCTATCAGAAAACCATAAAAATAACTTGTATTTTTTTTTCAATTAGCCTGTTTAATCGAATAGATCTAAATACGAAAGTTATAGAAGAAAAAGTTTAATTATTTTAAGTTCGTTATTAATGGAATAAAAACTGAACATCCATACATATTTGTAAAGATTACAATTTTTGATTGATATACAAAAGTTAATAAAAGTTTAAATTAGCATTTTTAAGTAACAATTATTTTAAGTTCGTTATTAATGGAATAAAAACTGAACATCCATACATATTTGTAAAGATTGCAATTTTTGATTGATATACAAAAGTTAATAAAAGTTTAAATTAGCATTTTTAAGTAACAATTATTTTAAGTTCGTTATTAATGGAATAAAAACTGAACATGCATACATACTTGTAAAGATTGCAATTTTTGATTGATATACAAAAGTTAATAAAAGTTTAAATTAGCATTTTTAAGTAACAAATACTTTCGCGTTAATACTTTATCTAACAACCATTTAGTGTAATATTGCAAACAATTTAACAAGATTTGAGAAAATCTTGATTTAATCCCAGCCTATGAGTATAATATTTTCTCAAACAGGGATGAGCGCGCTCCGACCCGAATATCGATTCTTACCACTAAATTTTAATAGTATTCTCCAACGTAAAGAATTTCAGAAATTTTGTTCTTGAATAAGGTAACAAATACTATTAAAATTTAGTGGTGTCAATCGGGATTTCGAGTCGGAGCGCTCCCATCCCTGTTCAAACTATGCTTTAATGCACATCATAGACGGCCCCTTAAAGCAGCATCTTGCCGTTTTTTAAGCGTAATTTGAAAACTACTTGGTAGAAAAATTTAAAATTTTGAATACACATAAAGCAGGACATAATAAATATAAATCCATCAAAAAAATTGTAGGTTGCAATTCATATTTTTTTCGAATATTAATTTCATAATTCATAATTCATATTATAAAATTATAAAAATTACAAATTTGACATATTTATGTTTGGGCTTTTTAGTATTATAACCAAAAAAAATTTAACACATTAGAATTATAATCTCAGGAGATATTAATAAAAATTAGAAAATGTAATTTAACATTAGAGGCTCTAAAATTTGAATGTTTATAACGCGAAAACTTATCATCCAAATGACTTAAAATTTTGTATCTAGGCATAGTTTGAACCGAAGATTCAAAATATCATGTCAAAAGTGGGTGTTGCCATTGAAAAAAATAAATTTTAGGCTTGTTTTAATATGTAGATGGCCCCTTAGGCAAATTTTAGATATATAATTTAAAAGTAGACTTTATTTCCAATCGTTTAGTACCAGTCACTTCCTTCTACTACAATTTGTTGCAGAGTTAGTGGGGGGTGTGCAGTTTTTTTTTTCCACGAATGTACATAAAATTTCAAAATTTAGTGGCCTCAAAATACGTCATGATGGTCCATCCATGCTTCTTCACCAACCCTGTCTTATCCTTCATCATCTCTGCTTTCTGCTTCTTGAGCAGCTGATGCCAAGATAATTTGTAAAAAATTAACCAACGTCGTAGGGTCACTTTTCGTCTTATTGGATTGATTAGGTGATACTTCTTCCACAATCTTTTCCATAGTCGGAGAAAACACGAAAATAAACCATTAGAAACTTTGTATGCACCAAGTAGGAGCAGTCACCGGCGAAAGAAAACAAGTTAACGTTAACCCATTCGCTGCCAATCACGATTATACTCGTAGTTGTCAATATTCAAAATAAAAGTGTATGATAAAAAAAAAACCTGCCTAGCCACCACTATTTTAATATGTTAAAAAATATTTTATTTAATGAAAAAAACTTTACTATTAAAGTTACCAAATATTATCCTTCCGAATTATTTGTTGTGGGAAACCAATTTTAGTAAAATGATCGAAGACTCCGCCCACATAATTTTGGCAGTGAATGAGTTAATCTAATCAACAAGTGAGAGGTTATTGTGGGGAGAAGCAGAAGCACCATATAGCGGATATGGGGATGGCCGTTTTTGAACCTCACTGGTTAATGGATTTGGCCGGTTTTGCAACACATCATGATTTTCAAACGCATATTGCACGGGGATTTGACCAGGTTAGGCTTGTTTATTGTTTCCAGATGATAGAAACGTTTACGTAGAACTTAAAAAGCTGAAAAAACGCTTTTTAAAGTTTTGAGGAGTTGGCCGGTTTTTCAACTAGACGATACAAATAAAATATTACTTAAATTATGACGATCATATACAGAAAGATCAATTTTGTATTAAAAGTGTCAAATGAAAACGTCGATCTAATCGCGTGATTGATACACTAATTTTGAAATGTGTGCACACAAAAAAATCATGTTTTTAATGATAATGTATCGTTTGCAAACACATGTTGTGAAAATAGGCTAGTAGCACAATGAATCGACATTGTGACGTAGTTTTTTATCGCAAATGGTCACGAGTGTCATTATAACACCGGTGAAAAAATTGTAATGCTTTTAATTCATCACATTATGACTTTCAAGTAGCCTTCCTTTTATGACTTCACTGTGAAGTCATAATGATTGACGTCAGAAACAGTTGCACGTCGACAGAAAATTAGACATATGGATTTGTTAGTGACAACACAGAAACCCGTTTCACACGTGGTGCGACGGCATTAAAGGCAGATGGAATTGAATTTTGATCACATTGCATTTACACTTTTATCACATTATATGTTACTGTGATGTTAGGGAAATTCTTGTAAAGTTGCGGAGTTCTTGGAGATTCACATTTAAAAACTATTATGAAAAATCCGTCTTCCTAGCACGCATTATATATATATGAAATGAAATACTGCAACTAAACGAAAAATTTCCCAAGAAATCGAAAAATGGAGTCGAATTAAAGACCTTTGACTTTAATTGCCAAGGCTGTACCCATTGAACTTCATGGGCAGACAACAGGCGGACATATTTCCCTAAGATAATGGAACTCCACTAAACAATGTATACGTATACAAAGACCGATGCGTAGATACACACTCTAAAACACTCAACAGAATATACCACAGTTTCATTCTGTTTAGCTGTCTATATGGCAGAGCAGATGCAGTTGCTAAGAAAGTTATGAGAGTCAATTTTTGTCTAACGGTTGTCGGCTCAGTTAGAGCAATATGTATAGCATTGTCAATTTAAGTCAAAGGTATTGGGATCGACTCAACGTCTGGGCATTCTTTCGCTCAGCTGGAAAAATTCAGTTCGTGCGACATATTTACCAATGAATACGATTGAGTTATAAATAACGCATTATGTATATTTTATCAAATTTAGGTCTTGTGACATTGCATACTATTTCATACGCAGAACTGATTTTTTTCCTGCAATCACTGGAAAATCGAGCTCTTTATGGTCGTGCTCTATAAAGCATAAATGTAGTGTTTGATTATGTATGCTCACGATGTTTATAATATTTTTATTCCCAGCAATCCAGTCTAGAGATCTCAGTATATAATAGCTCCTACAAAAATCAATCTTTCGACTAAATTAACACACATCTATATAATTATTTCATTCTACTAATGGAACAAACTCATATGCTTAGAGATATAAAGTCGTTGGCCTGTAAGAGATTATCTTTATATAAAATCGCTACATTTCGAGTATTTTAATTTTCGTCTATCTCGTATTCAATAATTATAATAAAAAAAAATATTGTAATAATATAATTAAAAAAAAACAAACTAAGAGGGGATTTACTTTTTTTATACAAAAAGTTAACAAACGTAAATTTTGTGGATTGGCTTTTATTCTTCTTTAACAGATTTGTATCATATATTTTAAAAATTAATTTCAATAAATTTGTACGCAGTTGAAATGTATGATTTAAAATATCGTGTTTAATTTCAAACTTTCACTGAATGCCAGATAAAAACATAAAGAAAATAGAAAATATTAAAACAGACATCCTTGAAGATTTTCAAAAGAATGAATGTATACGGATAATCCTTCATAACGTGAGAAGAATGAATGAAGACAGTTTTCAGTAATTTGCTACGAACTTTACTCTAGGACAAAAGACGAAAAAAAGGAAGAGAAAGAAACACATAAAGTGAAGGTATAAATAAATATTAGATGTTGATGGATTTATACAAAAATGCAGTAACAATAAAAAATTGTGAGAGAAGATTATCCTATAGATGAGAGAGCAACGCCAGTCATTATAAAACCAAACTAAATAAATGCACACACACACACAAACATTATATATACACTATATGGCCATTAATGACCGGCAACTTTCAATTTTAGACATTTTGTCGAATATTTAAAAATATACTTGTCAGATTCTTCTGGAATTTTAGGATCCAAAAGAACAGATTTGACTTCATATTTATCATTGTTGATTTGATAAGGAGGACAAATAGGGGACCAAAAAAATTTAAAGAAAAAATATAATACTTGGGGTCACTCTGTAAAATAAAATGAACCAAATGATCTATCGCTACAGAATATGCATAGGCAGACATTGTACAATATGTGTATTCATTTGTGTAAGAATAGCATGTATAGTAATAGAAATATAGCGATTAAAAAAAAAAATCTTGCATGTTTTTTGCTTATAACATACAGAGTTTTAAACCAAATTTAACGCCAGTTTCAGAAAAATTGACAAAATGTAGTAGAAACAATATAGTGCAATTGAAATATAAATAATTTTTATCTGCGCATGCGCGAACGATAACAAGGAACTTTTTGCATAATTTAATAGTCAACTCTATGGAGCAACTTATTAAAAAAATCAGTCAAATATCGTAAAAATTCAAAGTGATATCTGCGTTAGAGTGAGCTGTTTTTTAGTTTCTCACTAAAACTCGTTGAATGATAAGGGGTTTTCCACAAATTGTCATTTTTTATTTTATACTATTTTCCAATTTTTAATGATACTTTATTTCTCTTTGAAAAACTAAACTAACGAGCTTATTCGAACAAAAAAAGAATTATCAAAATCAAAGGATCCATTCCAAAAGTATTATAACCTGGTGCAATAAAGTTTTCCAAGGCGAACTAAAGTATCAATAAAAAATGAAATATAGTATAAAAACTAAACATGACAATTTGTGGACAATCCCTTATCATTTAGCGATTTTATTGAGAAACTTAAAAACAGCTCAGTCTAACGCCGATATCTCTCTGAATTTTTACGATATTTGACTGATTTTTTTTTTTGATAAGTTGCTTCATAGAGTTGACTATTAAATTATGCAAAAAATTCTTTTTTATCGTTCGCGCATGCGCAGATAAAAATTATTTTATACAACTACCCATATTTCCTTAAATATTTAATATATTTACATTTCAATTGCACAATATTGTTCTACTATATTTTGTCATTTTTTCTGAAACTGGCGTTAAATTTGGTTAAAAACCCTGTATATTATAAGCAAAAAACATGCAAGAATATTTTTAATTTTTTTTAAAAAATCGCTATATCTCTATTAATATACATGCTATTCTTACAGAAATGAATACACATATTGTACAATGTCTGCCTATGTATATTCTGTAGCGATAGATTATTTCGTGCATTTTATTTTACAGGGTGATCCCAAGTATTATTTTTTTTTCTTTAATTATTTTTTGGCCCCCTAATTATACTCCTTATCAAATCGACGTTGATAAATATGAAGTTAAACCTGTTCTTTCTAATTCTAAAATTCCAGAAGAATCTGACAAGTACATTTTTAACTATTCCACAAAATGTCTAAAATTGAAAGTTGCCGGTCATTAATGGTCATATAGTGTATATATACGAGGGGTAGTCGGAAAATAAGTTTCCCCTGGCGACTGTGGACAGAGGTGTGTATGAAAGACAAAAAATATAATGAGACATTAAAGAAAAAATATAACGTTATTTTTCTGCATAAGTACCAAGTACATTGAGATATTTGTCATACGCTTTATAAGCTTCAAAAATCCCTCCAGGAAAAAATCGGAGCTTTGCATACGGGCGAAGCGTTGAACGGCTATGGGCGAAAGGCGACACAGCAGGTGCACGCGAACGTGCAAGACACCGATACTATTGAGTTTAGGTCGACTGCGATCAAGCAAATGGCGCCGTTGCAGTGCCTGCGCAGATGGCGCTGTTGCAGTGCTTGCTCAGATGGCGCTGTTGACTGAAACAGCGCCATCTGCTTGATCGGGGTCGACCTCTACCCAGTGGTATTGGTGTCTTGCACGTTCGCGTGCACCTGCTATGTCGTCTTTCGCCCATAGCCGTTCAAAGCTTCGTCCGTATGCAAAGGCCTGATTTTTTCCAGGAGGGCTTTTTGAAGCTTATAAAGCGGTGTGACAAATGTCTCAATGTACTTGGTACTTATGTCCGAAAATAAAGTTATGTTTTATCTTTAAAGTCTCATTACATTTTTTGTCTTTCATACACGCCTCTGTCCACAGTTGCCAGGGGAAACTTATTTTCCGACTGTCACTCGTACATATATATATGACACATTTTTGTTACGATTGGCACATTATTGATGACTGCTATTACTGTCGACTTGAAACGTTCGTTCCATCATACTCCAGTGATGACATATCAGTCCGAACCCCACGAAAATTACCGTATAATCAGTTCGATGTAGGCGCAGTCGAGATCATGGGAATACAGTCATGACTTTCGGCGAGGGTATTATTACGATTTAATCACTATGAAGGCAATTCTCAGAGTACGAATCATATTTGAACATCATATTATAACGCAATCGGGAAGCTGAGTAGAGGCAGTTCATTCCAATAGAATTTTACCAAAAACATTAAGGAAACTTAATAGATGAGCAAGAACTTTATTATGAGAACAGAGATGACAGCAACTCCACCGATTTTCACTTCATTAAAAACTTGAACACATTAAGTATTGAAGAATTAGCAGAATTGAAGAGCATACTACCGACGAAATAGTGTAGACTTCCCCAGTGACGGCTTATAGATGACAACAAATAATTCGTGTAAAATCTGTCTCCGAAGCCAGTGTAACCGTATAAATACTGCCAAAATCTTTCCCAAAGTGACAAACGCGCGAAAAAAGCTGGTCCACTCACAGCAATGTTCGGAGAAAGCCAGGGGATAGACAAGGTGGGGCCTGCTCGCTAATGGATGAAAAAATGAGCCCATGAGGGTGTGTCTCTGACGTATGACCAAAACTCTTTTTCAGAAGCGGCAATTTAGAAAGGTAAAAAGCTTTTGGGCGCGAAAACGCCAAGAATTCTGGGATGCCGAATGATAATTAAATAGAATAAAAATGGTATACAAAAGTTCCAAAGAATAAAAATTCAATGTCTCAAAAGAAGAAATTAGGCAGGTGCGTTTTAGAGGCAGTGTTGCAATTTAAGATAATAAGGGTTTAATAAATACGTGTACCTTTAACAGATTAAGAATTTTAGAATGATAAATAAAAGAATATTTTGATTAAGTTATGGAATAAAATATAAAATAGATTTAAGACATATTTTAAAAAGAGGGGAAAAATTAGAATTGTAAGAATTTGGAATAATTTAACTATGGAAAAGTGGCGAAAAATTTTTATTATTACATATATGTATATATATATATATTAAGAATTATAAAATGAGATGCAATCTAACTGTATGAAATATATTATGGAATTATAAAAGTTTTCAGAAATACAGCACATACATACATATACATAAAAAAAAATAATTATTGTCATTATAAAAATATTATTACAATACCTCCCGACGTTACTATTTCTAAAAGTTAACTCTAATTATTTTCATTTTCATTTTGACAGAGTCTTATCATTGAATTAACAGTCATTTTAATCCTCAAGTTAGATAAATTGTTTTCCAAAACCGTTAAAAATGATGAGATACTAAGTGTAATTTTTTATTTTCCCCCTTTAACAAATGTGGCAAATTTCATTACTTTTTAATCCATATGAAAAGATTTAAAAACTCCTAGTTTCTTACTATGTCAAGGTGTAAACGTAAATCAACGTTCATCGTGTTAAGGGTGTGGTTGGAATAAATGTTGTTCAGAAACTCGGAAACAATAGATAATAAATTCCTTTAAAAAAAAAGCAACTGACTTACGTGTACAATGTGCCTTTTGTGCAGTTAATTAGATTATTTTGTTATACATGTAAATGAGGTCAAAGTAAATGTTTAGTTACTTTCCAAAACAACTTTTTGCGCTTTTGTATTTTAAAGCAATATCCGTTTACTTATTCAATTAAATAGTTTTAACACATAATTAAAATAAAAAGTTCATCTTTCGGAATAAGCAAGAAAACTGGAATTCCCGTAAAGGAAGGGTGTGGCATTAATTGTTGAGAACAAAATGTCTTAAAATTTATCATTTCATTTTAGTGTTGGTGTCCAATGGGTAATAACCAATTCTTTCTTATAATTAATGTACTCGCACTATTTTATAAAATTGTAAATGTACATTTTTTTTTCTATTTTTAATATACAGGGTCATTCATAATTCCCTCCGGGGTTTCGAAACGTTATAGTAAAAAAACGAAGACGAATATGAAAAAAAGAAACATATGAAATTATTCCGAAACTATTCAAGTTTTACTTACATACATTACAGGTGTTCTATGTGTGAACCCTTGGTCACACGGCATACATCCATGCGATAGTCCAGTTCCTGCCATACTCCGTTTCTTTAAATCTGAATCAGTGGTGTCAGTTCAACGGGCCTTTCGTAATAAATATCGAAAACAGGGACCAACTGTGTGTGGTACCGGAAATTTAAAGAAACGGAGTGTGGCAGGAACTGGACTATCGCATGGATGTATGCCGTGTGGCCAAGGGTTCACACATAGAACACCTGTAATGTATGTAAGTAAAACTTGAATAGTTTCGGAATAATTTCATATGTTTCTTTTTTTCATATTCGTCTTCGTTTTTTTACTATAACGTTTCGAAACCCCGGAGTGAAATATGAATGACCCTGTATTTTTTTTTTATTTATCCGCCAATTCATTAGGTTAGTCTTTAAAGCATCATTATGAATATATATATTTGTTAGTAAAACCTAAATTAATGATTTCGGTGACATAATATTCAATATTGGAAAATCATTTCTGCGTTTAAATAATTTATATGTGTATGTATGTGCCAATGAAATGTATTATTCTTAAACATTTTCGAACATATATGCTTTGTTCCGTTTTTAATCAAATGCTTGGAACTTTAAAAAAGGGTATATTTTACAAATTATTTATAATTTTTACTTCTTATTATTTTCTTAATAATAAGCAAAAATGCGTTGATCGACTGCTACTGTGTATTAATATACAAATATACGCAGATCATATAAGGAGATGTTAAAAAAAGGAATACTTTATCGACTATAGTTGCTAATCTGTGAAATTGGGTGTTCAGTTGTGTTATGCATTTTCTAAATAGATTTTTGTAGATATCTTTTTTTTTTTTTTTACTTTATTAAATGAAGAAGTTTCGTTATATTTGATTACATTATTTATACTATACTATATTATATTATATTTCATTACATTATTTTGGAAGTATTTTAAAAAAGTTTTACATTTATACGTGACTCATGATTTCGAGAAAAACATAGAAACATTTATATAACTTACTGTTTCGACACAAACAACGACATTCTGCGTGTATGGTAACTAATAAATTTAGTTTAAATGACATGAGATTTCCAATAAATAAGTCACAGATTTAGTCAAAAATTTAGAAGACACACGCAAACATACAAATGGTACACTACTACTGACAGCTGATAAGAGTGCAGTCACAATCCATGCGCAAGTCAAAACTCTGTAAAGGAGGCGTCACACATTTTTCTTCGTGAAAAGAACGGATAGTATAATAACTTTTGGCGTTGTGGCTGATACAAGAAATGCATAAAATTAAATAGCAATAAGCAGTTTACTTTTAACTCCTTTTTTAATAAAATGTTTGTCTGTGCTATATCTTTTATGATATTTTGCTTGATCTTCATTGTAACATTGTGGATAAATTTTATGTAACTAAAAGTAAAACTTAAATTTTTGTAACATTGTCGAAAAACTTTAGATACATTTAAAAGGATGGACAAAAAAAAGTATTATTTTACGAACCTGTTCTATCCTTTAAGTTTGAAAACAAATAATAAAAAATTTTATTACGCTTTGTTATTTTAACACAAATATATTGATTGGTAAACGAATTATACTAAATGTATTTTTTCAGCTGAGAAAAAAATCTTGTTCGAGGCAAAGGTTCTGAGTCCGACTCCAGGCTTTGATACTTTTCCACTCCGTTGGAAAATTTACAATATGTTAAATGATTGCACATTTTTAATCAATCTTTATTTTATTACTAGTAGGCTTCGCTCGCTACCCTTGTTGGTTTCTTCAAACGAACAATGATTAAAATGAAATATATCGAGTAATTTGAGCTTGTGTTTTAAAGCAGTGTGGACTTTTATCCACAATGTCCTTCCGTATTGCTGAAAGCGATATGAAAGCCATTGCGCTATTACATTTTCTAATGTGGTAGACAAAATTTGGGCTATTAAGGACCAACACTTTTAGTTGATCATTTGTAGTTGGGTATGGTAAAGAACAATTTGCAATAAGGTAAAGTCAGGAGAGATGGCGCGGTCGGAGAGATTGCTCAAATAGAGGTTCGGGGGAAAGGAGTAGAGTGAGCGCGCAGCGACTACAGGTAGTTGAACAACAACAGTAGTGGAGTGTCTACTTGAAAGTGCACGTTGATAGCTTTGAGCGTCTAAGATAAAGTATTGCTATTTTTTTCCCCAAAGTAAGTACTTGAATTTTCATAGCTATTCATCAAAATTTCTATACAATGTCAATAGTACAAAATATTTTAAACTTAAACGATTTCTCATAAGCTACTAATCTAGACTAACAATGTAAACATTAACGGTTCGTTTTAGAAGAGGTCATGTTCAAATAAAAGGCCGCGCAATCTCTCCTACCGAAATTGGAGAGTTTGCGCATCTGCTACTTAGGAGAGATGGCGCAGTGTTCACATTAGTTTCCATGCTAGGAGAGATTACGCAGCTTATTGGTAAATTTGCATAAAAAATGGAATATGGACAAATTTTAAGTTAAACGTGTTATTAAGTAACATAATTTTATATTGTATTCTTATCAGGACTTGCTTTTTCTGATTCTTTAATTTTTTTTTTCTTTTATTAAAATTTTTTAATCGTTTTTAAAATTATTATATTTTTTTTATTCTTTAATCATTAGATTGAAATATTCACTCCTAATACAATAATATTTGTTCGCAAAAACCTTTCAGCAATGTCATTTAAGTGTAATTATTTTTGTTAACAATTTAATTGTAGTTATTATTAGTAACTTCTCTCCTACCCATGTGCGCAATCACACCAACCCTGTAAGGACAGATTGCGTAAAATAACTTTCTTGGTTTTATTACAACTGTTCTATTAAATTGCAACATAACAACAAAATAGCAATGGAAATGCATAAAAAACAAATGAAGTAATAATTATTCATGAATAGTTTAGCAAAAAATTAATATTTAGATTTTTTATTGCTATTCTTTTGAATTGTGCGCAGACTATCCTAGATTTACCTTATACTAAAAGCATCTCAGAAAAATTATCGAAATAACAATGCAAGTTTCATCAAAATCCGTACACTAAAACTTTTTAAAAAGGCTGTGTTTCATAATCGAGTTCACCTCATTATAGAACTTTTCCCCAGATTTCTATAGCTAAGCATCATAGAACGATATGCTATATTCTAAAACGTTCCCTGAAATATTATCTAACTAACTGTGAAGTTCCATCAAAATCATTTCAGCAAAATTTTATATAAAGTCTAATCTTTCATATTCGGGTTTATCTGATTATAGAAATTTACTTCATAATTCTATACTTAAGCAACATAGAACGATATGATATATACTAAAACCTTCCCTGAAAAAATATCTAACAGTGGAAGTCCTATTAAATTCCGTTCATCAGAACAGTCGGAACGAAATTTCCATTTGCATTATATATATACACTATATTGTCAAAGGTGACCGGTCATTTGCGAATTTAGACGTTTTGTTAACTATCTAGAAAAATACATGAGGAATTAACCTGAAACTGCAGGTGTGTAAACAGTATAGTATAGGTTATATATTTCGGTGAAGATTTTTTCACGAAACCCGATAGGGGACTGTCAACAAATTGAAAAAAAAACAAATATCTTTTGGATAACACTATAAAAACTAATGTAGCGAAGGCGTTCAAACTCGAGATTATTAATAAGTGACTTATTGTAATATACTGTGTTCTTTTTTATGAGGATAGCATGTATACTCGTAGAGAAATTAAGGTTTTTATAAAAACAGTGCCAAATTTCGCCTAGTTTTTTGCTTATAATTTGCAGAGGTCTTAATATAAAAAAAAAGTTATTTTCAGAAAATATGACAAACAACATTGTACATAATATTCTGCAATCAGAATTTAAAAAAATGATAAAAATTGGATGAAATATGAGCAGGTTTACTAAAAAATGTTTCACTGCGCATGCGCGAATGCAATCAAAGTATAATATGAATAATTTATTAGCTAAGTATATAGAGCAACTTTTGTGAAAGTCTCAAAATCATAGCTTGAAAATTCTGAAAATTATCGTTGATAGAATAAGCTCGAAATCCGTTGTTCCCAAAAGAAAACAAAAATATGAGGGGTATCCAAATATAGTAGTGCGTGCAATATTGTGTACGCTATCATGGCACTAATCCACAGATATTTGACACAACCCCTCATTTTTTTGCTTCTTTTTGGGAACAACGGATTTCGAGCTTATTCTTTCGACGATAATTTTATCAGAATTTTCAAGCTATGATTTTGAGACTTTCATAAAAGTTACTCAATATACTTAGCTAATACATTATGCATATTACATTTTGATTGCATTCGAGAATGCACAGTGAAACATTTTTTAGTAAAGCTGCTCATTTTTCATCCAATTTTTATTATTTTTTAACTCTGATTCCAGAGTATTATGTACAATGTTGTTTGTCACATTTTCTGAATAGAACTTTTTTTTTTTATATTAAGACCTCTGCAAATTATAAGCAAAAAACTAGGAGAAATTTGGGACTATTTTTGTAAAAACCCTAATTTCTCTACGAGTATACATACTATCATCATAAAAATTAACACAGTATATTACAACAAGCCACTTATTAATAATCTCGAGTTTGAACGCCTTTGCTACGTTAGTTTTTACAGGGTTATCCAAAAGATATGCGTTCCTTTTCAATTTGTTGACAGTCCCTTATCGGGTTTCGTGAAAAAAACATCGCGGAAATATATAACCTATACTAGACTGTTTACACACCTGCAGATTCGGTTAATTCCTCATGTATTTTTCTAGATAGTTAACAAAACGTCTAGAATCGCCTGTGACCGGTCACCTTTGGCAATATAGTGTATATATATATAGTCGAAGTGTATTCGGCAATAATCTACTAGGAAATATATATAATTTTTTATTGAAAAGAACATATAATTGAAGCTCCAAAAATATATATTTGTTTTAAATAAAAACAATAATAACTCTTCCAACTAATATTTAAGAAAACAGTATGTTTCTATTTAAAAATGTAATTCAGATAACATGTTGCACAGTAAAAAGAAAATAATGGTAAAACATTTGACAGTTAAATAAATTAAGTTTTCGATTTACATTCTAGAACTATAGGTTTCATATTTATTTCAAACTTTTATATGTTACGTAACATTTTAATACGATTTCAAATTTTTGAGAGATAATGTAAAACTTCTAGTATATATTCTGATAATTATTTTTCGCATTTGTATGGTTAAGCAGCTCATAAAAGAAACGCATAAAAACATCTAAGTAAAAAATTAGAAACAAAAAACTATGTTTTATATATTTTTATATGTATACGAGTATCTACTCTCACAGCGGTGCATGAATAAAATAAATAAGAATATAGTTCAGAATAAAAATATATATAGAGAGAGAATATATATTTCCCTTGACATTTAATAAAATCTCTGAAAGAAAATTTCAATATTTAATTACTCAAGAGCAGTTTTATCTTATAAATATTCATATAACAAACTTTTAATGGTTATTGCATTAATCATTTGATTAGATTAGCACATTTCTGTACACTGTATTCATATTTATAATATTTTCCTACATGCATTATCTTAAAAAAAATTCAATGTTAATGTATAATGCATAACATTAATTTATTATTCTATGCTGATTTATACTTAGAAATTTAAGAGCATTTTAATTGAGCTTTTCATTATCTGTTAAATATCAGCTAATTTTCCTATGAATAATTTTAGATGATATTTTACCCATTACGTTAATTAAGAAAAAAAGGAATATCTTCAAAGTAATTAAATTAGTGGTAAAAGTGAATGTAACCATAGTACTTTCATATTTATGTAATTTAAAATATTTACACAGATTATAAGAAAAAATATTACTTTAGTTCCATAATCAAACGATTTAACATTACATCGTTGAAAAATATAAATATATTGAGTTGGTTATTTTTACTTATTTTTTAATTTTATACGCTTAAAATTAAAGTGAACGTTTTTGTTTTTAATATTGTTTATCCGACGTAATCTTTTTAATCTACATTATTATTTTCAACTCAGTCATACTGAGTAGTAAATTTATCAAATGGTTTGAGATTTTTCAAACTGAGTAAAACATTGTCCAGGTTGGGTGGTTATTTGTTACGGCCGATTACTAGCGCTAGGGATATAGACCGGCTGAGGGAGTGCCCTCCGTGGGGTCTTTCTAATTGATCTTAACCCGTATTTAAGGCAAGGTTCGAAGAAGACCACGGAAAACTCCGAACGGTTAGGTCGACAAGCGCGACAGGGGTTTGAACCCAGTACCACCCGTTTAGCAGCTTTTGAGAGCAGAACCTTTCAGCCACTGGTGGGGCTGCCCAGGTTGGGAGACAAACACAAGACATTTGGCTTAAATTGCTAAGACTCTGCCCATAAGATACCTGGACCGTCAGTATATTCTGCTGTGTGTCTACATAGAAGACCAGATACTATTGGCAAATATGTTATCTGAGTGAATTGTGTCGGTTGGTTGCTTCGTTGGTTGATTTAGGACGGCCGATAATCTACACTTAGTATATGGGCCCTAGGATGGTCCATGGGGGTCTTTCTAAAGAATCCTAACCCGTATTTACTGCAAGGTTCGAAGAAAACCATGGGAAACTCCGAACGGTTAGGTCGACGAGCGCGACAGCGGTTTGAACCCAGCACCTCTCGTCTACCAGCTTTGAGAGCAGAATTGTGTTATGGTTGTAGGTGCAGTTAGCTCAATAGACAAAGGTTAGCATTTTAAGACAAAAGTCTTGATCACGACTCCTTGCCAGTACAGTTTTCTCTCGATTAGATATATGTCAAACCGTATGATATATTTTATAATCTGTTAACTACACTGCTCAAAACAATTAAAGGATATTTGAAGTTTTATATAAAATAAAGATATAAACGAATTTTTTTTTTTGCCGAAAATAGAAGAAGAGAATCACAAATGCAAATTTTTCTGGTTTTCAAACTGTGGAGTATGCAAATTTTGAGTTCGACGTCAAAAACGTCGCTTCAGCGGCAGCGAATGAAATTTGACTTTCAACTGGATAAAAGAGAATGCAGACAAGGATGATCGGCATTCAGTGATTGCTTTGTTTCGATGAGTACGATGTCTCAGCGAAGTCATTTGACAGATTCAGAAGCTTGGAGAATTGTTGGTAGGTTAGAAGGGGGCCAAACTCAAGCCGAAGTAGCGCAAGCCATTGGAGTGTCACAAAGTGTCATTTCCAGGATCTGGAACCGTTTTTGGAGAGTGGATGTGCAGGCCGAAGACCAGGGCAAGGTCGTAGACGGGCAACAACGCCCAATGAAGATCGGTATTTAGCGTTAACAGCTCGGAGACACCGAAACATGAACGCTACTCTTCTCCAACAACACCTTCGCTCGGATACAGGCACCACGATTTCAACTCAGACTGTCCGAAACCGGCTCCATGCTGTAGGTCTGTATGCTCGCCGACCGATGGTATGTGTTAGATTAACATCAAGGCATCGTCGCGACCGCAGGGAGTGGGCAACCGAGCATGTCAACTGGAGGAGAAATGAATGGAGCAATATTCTGTTTTCTGACAAGTCCCGTTTTTCTGTGTGATGGTGAGAAATACCACCATCTAGATCTAAACTAGCACACATTATAAAAAAAAAAGTATTTGGTTTTTTTTCTGCATATTAACAGAGTATTTGGTATCATTTTAATCAGTGAACAGTGAACAATACAAATTAATGATCCATTTTAGGATCAGCGCATACAGATCGATAATTGTGGAACAAAGTGAACCACGGCAGTCAAGGAAATATTTGTTTTTCCGTTCCCACGAATGATTTAACTACACCTAATAAAAATGTCATGGAGAAAATTGTCAGAACAATAATATGACACATTTATTTATGAGAGCTTAAATAGGCACGAAGACCTCCCAAGTCAAAGCATCTTTACCTCCCAGACACAGCACGGCGTCAAGAGGAATCGCTATTGTACCGACGGGCCTATGAAACACTCAAGGGGAGTACCAAATTTCTCCCGCCTTCCAATGGTCATCTCTCTAAAATCAGAGGTATGGCCGAAACATGCAAATTTTCAAGAAGTTAAATGTATAAGGCCTTAATTTTATGTGAAAATGGAAGAATGATTCCATCCCTTTTTTTTTGCTCCGCGAAAAGAATGTGATTTTTTTTTAGAGTTCAGATTCAAAAAAGAAGGAAAAGTAGAAGGTTGACTGCTCTCTAACTAAAAACAGATTTTGAGTGTGTGTGCCAATAGATGGAAATGTATGCGCTAAGGAAAAGCGAAAACGCGTCAGCCATCACCTCCTGCTGTCAACGTTATCTAGTAATATAAGGTAACAAACAATCTTCCTTCACCATTGTTCCATTTTATTTAATTAAGCTATATTCTTTTAATAATACGAACTTACGTGTGTATGAAGATCCTACCCCGATCTAAACATAAAAAGGCTAATAAAAAAAAATACTTCTAGGGTATGGAACTCTTTCTTCAAAATCGAATTTGTTAATTCAGTAAGATAAACTGTAATTCTCAGAAAATAAATATTGAGAAAAGAGTTCTCAACTAGGATTGAATATGTTTTTTTTTTTTTTTTAACATTTATGTTTGTTTTTTAATTAAATGCTTATAATTAACTTGTAAATAAACTCAATTTTATATTCAATTAATTTTTGTCAGTTTTCCTTTTGTTTACTTAATTTATTGAATTAATATTAATTCTTTTATTTTAGGAAATATTTTCTTTAATATTACAATCTAGGTTTTAAAATAAGCCATTATTTATTTAATGTTACATAACTCTCTGCAGGTAACCTTTGATGATTGTAATTGGCTCAAAGAGGATCCGAACTTCAAAAATAATTCACAACGCAACTTTTTCTTTTCTATAATTAATTGATAATTTGTCTAATAAAATTTTCTAAGTATAAATTATCATATCAGATCCTTAGAGTCATAGGTGCAAAATAAATACTATACGTCTCGGATAATTTAAAATACTCATATTAATCAATAAACAGCAATATAGTGGTAAATCCTATGCAGTCAGACTTAAATTCAAATAATTTAATTGATCACTCTGTAGCATTCTATCATAGGGTTTGCAGAATTAGAAGTGGTACCGTTACCTCTTTCTAAATTATTTTAATATAATAATTTAATTTTAGATATAGAACTTTAGGTTATTGTATAATTTTTTTTAAATATAAAAATATATATGCAATATTAAGACTGCAAAAGAAAATTTTTTTTTGCTAACATAAATGTTCTTAATTTTAAAATTCTTTTGAAATTTTTTTTTTCCTCTTTTCAACATCTAATAAAAAAAAAAATTTAAGCATTCATTGGGGAATCTTCATATACACTCTGTAACATGCATATGCTTGGCAATTCTTTTTGGGTACCTCACTAAATATATAATGATATATTAAATAATAATAAGTGTTATTGAATTGATTTGTATTAACAAAGAATTGAAAATATGACTTGTGTTACATATACTGCAACAGCAGCAAATATAAAATAAATACATAATAATGCTCAAATATTGAAATGATATATATTATATATACTTGTTTTCAACAACTGTTGTAAAAAAAAGATAATAATAATAATAACAATATATATATATATATAATTAATTTCTCGAACAGTGAATAACAATTCACCATTGGGTATTTTTATTTTATGTTAAACAATTTTTTTTTTGCTCTCTCTCTATTTTATGATTTTTGTACTTTAATTGGATGAATAAGCGTAAAAGTCAAAGAATTAGTAGAATAGATACTGGTGTCAAAACTAGACAACAATTACGCGAATTAAATAATCAAACTGTAGACACTAATATTATTTGTAATAATAAGAATAATAATAAGAAGAAAAAAAAGAAAGAGAAGAAAATTATAAATTCTGAAAAAGCTACTCCTAAAATTACTACAATGGACACCCCAAATGCAGATAGCCTAATTAATCTGATTCCATACTATGATGGAAAAAAGGAAGAAAATATTAACCATTTTTTCTTACAATTTGACAATCTCATCAATAAAACTGAATTGAATAATGATTCTAAATTAACTATATTAAAGGCGAAAATTGTAGGACCTGCTAAAGATAAATTGATGAGGGATCAAAATTTGTTCGTGGAACAGAACTTAGAAACCTTTAAAACAAAGTTAAAACAATTATTCGAACCCAAAACCACATTTCTAGAAGCGCAAAAGAAATTTTGCAATCTCAAACAAAAACCGGAACAAAACATGAACGAATTTATATTAGAATTTAATGCGGCAGCAGACCTTTATATAAAAAAAAGTGGGCAAGATATAGGAGCTAACAACAGCTCTACATTCATGGAAATGATCAAATTATCTCAGTTTTTGGAATCAATTTGTAGTGATTTAAGTCTGGAAGTAAGAAAAAACTCTCCGCCGCACTTTAAAACAGCGTGCAACATAGCTTTAAAATTAGAGGAGGCTTATTCACATGTCAATTTAAAGGACATCAACAACATTTCCAAAACTAAAGATTCTGATTTGTTAAATGAACTGCTTAAACTCAATGTAGAAAATGCAGAGAATATAAAATTATTAACCGCGGAATTAAATAACATAAAATTAAAGGTAAATGCCACTAACAATGATGCAACAAGGTTTTGCAAGTACTGTAAATCCACATCCCATACGAACCCACATTGTTTGTTTTACAAGGGCAACGAACAAAACAGCAGTAATTACGTGGACGAAAATAAAAAAATTCCTGAGAATATTCAAATCGAAAAACCAAATTTTTATCAAGGGGGAAACCAACAAGCTCAGGGAAACTTTCAGCAAACCCCAAATTACACGCACCAAAACTTCAACCATATGCAATATTCTGCTCCTCAGTACATGTACTATGCACCACCCCCACCCCACCAACAATTTATGCCGATATCATATCCCAGTTTCGGAAATTATGGAGGCAATTTCAACGAACAGAGATCATATGACCAGCGAATAAATTATAGAGGGCATAGAGGGGGCTACAAGCAAAATAATTATAAAAAACATGATTATACAAAAAAAAATAATTCACAGCAGACATTTGAGAACAATAAACAAGATAAAGATCATGATCAGAATTCTAGTAACAATAAGGGAAACTAAAGTCGGGACTTACATTCTCAAATACAAGGCACCCGCGTAAGTCTCACTGCGGGTCTAAAAAAAATAACAAAATTATTGCTAGTGTCAAAAGTAATGACAATTCTCAACTTCCGATTATTACTTTTGAAATTAATGGTGTTAAGATTAATGCTTTGACAGACAGTGGGGCGGCAGTAACTTTAGCATCACCTATATTGTTCGAACAATTAAAGAATGCACACGTAAAATATAAAAATCTCTGTAACCAGGTAAAAATTCAAACATTAACAAATTCGACAATCTCTTTTAAGCAATGCATTAAATTAACTTTCAAATTGGAAAACGTTTTTGTATCGGGGGCATTCTATGTTACAACTCAAGATTTTGGTCGGAACTACAATATGCTATTGGGATTCGATTTCCTCAAAACAAACAATATTATCCTAGATTTTGAAGATAAAACCATGAAATTAAAAAACAAAAACATTGCACTTCAATTTCTAGAAAATGAACCTTAAATTCTGATAAGTAACTTAACTGCTAACTCTAATGAGAATCAAAATAAAGAAACAATACGCAAAAAGAAAAAAAAACGCATCTCGCACAAAAATTTTGTTACAGCAAAACTAACACAGACAACGGAGTTACTACCAGGTGAAAAAAAAATTGTTGCATTACTATTAGATCCAGATAAATTCGCAACTACAAATACAATACTCTTGGAACCGATTAAACATAATATGGAAATTTATTATAAAACATCAATTCATGAAATTGCCAAGGATAATAAAATTCATATAATAATCACTAACAAATCACAACAAAAATTAATCTTAACAAAGGGAATGAACATTGGCAAAATTTCTAAACATTTTGAAATAAAATCAGTTGACACTGAGGGTCAGGAAGTAACGAAGCAGGTATTGCACATTAATAATCTGAATTTAGAGCAAGTTCGTGAACGGAGAAAAGCAGAACTTAGATCAGACGACTTTAATTTACAACATTTAGACTCGGACACAGCAGAAAAATTAAAAAAAATACTTCTAAATAATGCGCATGCCTTTTCTAAGAATTACGATACACTCGGACAATCTTCATTAGTCGTCCCAAGATTTAATTTAATACATAATTATCCTCTGCAGACTAAACCATACAAAACCGCACACAATGTTAAAGAGTATGCTAAAAAAGAAACTGAAAAACTTTTGAGAGCAAATATCATTCGTAAATCCAACTCTAATTACGCTTTCCCTGTTATTTTCGTTAAAAAAAAATCTTTGCAGAAAAACGAACAGGCTAATGAAGTTAAATATCATATGGCGGTCGATTATAGACTTTTAAATGAAATACTTCAAAATTATGCGTACCCCATACCCGAAATTAAAGAGATTCTGCGGAGAATGAGTGGAAAAAAATATTATACAGTACTGGATCTACACAGTGCGTTTTTCCAAATAAATTTACGTGAAGAAGACACTGAAAAATTAGCTTTCATAACGGAGCACGGTAAATTCTCCTTTTTAAGATTGCCTTTCGGAACGCGCCTCAGTACTGCGGTGTTTGCAGAATTAATTGAAAAGTGTTGGGCCACTTTAATGAAGATCAAGTCGCTTATTATATTGACGATGTGATCCTAGCAGCCGACTCACTCGAAGAAATGTTAGATCTGTTAGACAAAGTCCTTAAAGCCTTTATTGAAAATTATTTAACTATTGAGCCTACTAAAATACAAGTCTGTATGTCAGAAATCGAATTTCTCGGTTTCACCCTAAACAGCGAAGGATACTCTCCTTCAAAAAGAAACATAGATAAAATTCAAAATTTAGTTAAACCTAAAAATAAGAAGGGAGTTAAATCTCTACTTGGTCTTTCGAATTATTTTAGATCGCTTATTAAAGACTATTCTAAAATAGTTGACCCATTAATTAATCTTACTAAAGACAAAGTGAAATTTAAATGGTCTGACATAGAAGAAAATGCTTTCAAAGAAATCCAAGCAGCGATAGTTAAAAATCCCACATTAAAACCCCCGGATTTCTCAAAAGATTTCATTTTAATCACAGACGCTTCTAAAACAGCTATTTCTGGAATTTTAGCACAGGAATACGACGGAGAACAGCTGCCAATTGAACATTTTGGGCGAAAATTAAGGGATCCCGAAAAGAACTACCCTAGTTTCAAACTCGAACTACTGGCGGTTCATGAAGCGGTGATGTATTTCAAGCATATTCTCGCAGGGAGAAAATTTAATATTTATACAGACTCCAAAGCGCTAACGTATTTTTTAAATTTGGAAAAGCAACCAGACATTGTAGCAAGGTGGTTGACAATTTGTCCCCTTTTAACTACTCTTTTCAGCATATCGAGGGATCTAAAAATCCTGCTGATTATGTTTCGAGGAACATTAATAATATAATTTCAAGAGAAAAATTGCAAAATTCATTGTTTACGGTAAACAAAGCTCTATCAGATGAAAACACTAAACTACAACAGTTAGAAGACGAAAAATTGAATAAAATAATAAACAAAATTAAAACTGACAAACAAAACAAAACCACTAAGAAATTCACTCTCAATCAAAAAGAAATATTAATATTAAAGCCAGGCTCTGATACAAATGAACTATTAATTGCTCCGGATAAACTTAAAGCTGAAATAATACAGGAAGCTCATAAACCACATTTCGGATTTTTTAAAACTTATCAAATAATAAAAGCTCGATTCTACTGGCACGGGATGTACAGGGATGTAAAGAATTATTGTACTAAATGTATACCATGTAACACGACTAAACAACATCAAACTATTAAAGTTCCCACACAAAAAATAATCAAAGATAAAGAAATCGGATCAGTTTTGCATATAGATTTAATTGGTTTGCTTCCAATGACGCTACGCAAAAATAAATTTGTATTTATGATTATTGATTCCACATCAAGATTCTTGGAGGCTGTACCGGTTCGCAATTGTGAATCACAAACACTTCTAAATGTATTGAAACGTTATTTTAGTAATTTCGGATTGGCGCGATCCATAAAATTGGATAATGGCCGGTATTTTCACTCCGATTTATTCAAAGAATACATGGATTCTCTTAACATAGACCTAGATTTTACGTCCGTGAATAATCCACGCAGTAATGGGCTCTGTGAGATATCTAATAAAATATTAAAAAATTCAATTGTTGCCATGTGTAAAAACTCTCTGGAATGGGATACCAGAATTGATTTTTTTAAAATTAATTATAACAGTACACCGCATAGAGCTACGGGATTTTCTCCGGCACTTCTATTTTTCGGTAGGGAAGTAAGAACCCCTTTTTCCATACACTTGCCTGACCAAGATATAATTGTCAAAACCTACGTTAAAAATAGAGTCCAACATATTGAGGAAATAAAGAAATTAGCCTTACAAAACCAAAAAAATTGATGGCGGAGTACATCGACAGTACTCCATTCCAAAAAGTAAAATTTCTACAAACGGGACAAGAATGCTACTTAAAAGTCGTGGGTAAACCAGGTGTACTTCAGCCAAAATTCTTGGGACCATTTGAGGTGGTAAGGAAGCTTAGGAATAACAATTACCTATTAAAGGAAATTGCATTCCCAGATAAAGCGACTATTAAACGCCACATAAATAAATTATTCTCACCAACGAAAGTGGAATCACAGACTATACACATAAATTCCTAGATAGGGAAGCGAGAATTTTTTTTTCTCTTTTATTGCTGTCGAGGCAATATGTATATATTTATTTTAATTTTTTATTGTTTATAGATGTCTTATTTTTCTTTAGTTTAGTACACATTTTATAATATTCCATTAGTGTTTATTTACAGTCCATTGAGGACAGGTTACTAAAAAAAAAAAAGAAAAAAAGATCGTTTAGGGAGGATACTGCAAGTTTTTTTTTTCTTTTCTACACAATGTACTACTGAGGAATATGGCTCGTCAGAGGGAGTTATGAACGAACATGCACGTTAAATAAAATAATAATAATTACGTTAAAAATAAAAACAGAGGCAGCCTTGCCATGGTATCACCCTTTCAAACCCATTTTATACTAATTTATATAACAAAACAAAAAAATTTTAATATATAACCTTACCCCCTGTACTAAAAGTGAAAATAAAAGTCTTTATATGTAGCACAAAACATATAACTAATCGATTTAAAATTACAAGTCAACATCCATTCACTCGGCGACACAAATATAAATAATAATAATACAACATTTTATATTGACCAATATTTATAAAAATTGTCCTTTGCTTAAAGCCACGGATTGACGAATCCACTTGAATTATTATAACAAAAAAAATTGGTCAGATTTTACAAAATTATTTTAGTTTAATACTTATGATATAATCTATAACTTGGTTAGAACAACGCGTTTCAATTTTAATTTTAGAATAATTGTACGATTTCATATTATAAAACAAACAAGTAAAAAAAAATTATTAGTTGTCCCTAAGGATTAACATTTCAGATAATTTAATTACAAAAACAAATAAAAATAAAAAATACCATTGAACGTTTCAATTATTACAAAACATAAATTGGATGTTTAATTTATACCTTAAATATTTAGGTAAATTATTTCATACTTAAAAAATAATAATAATAAAAGGTGTTGTATACATGTCAATGATCATTTCAGCAATTTATTGGATGTTAAAGTCTCGTTTTTGCAGGCGAAATTGAGACTATCTGCGCAGAGCATCTAATAATGCATTTAGCTGAGATATTTCTAATTAACTAAATTTCCAAACTTTACAAAAAAAAAAGAATTTGTTTAATCTTTTTTTTTCTCTAACTATTATATGTAATATTTTATAAAACAAAAAAAAAAAATAAGAGAAAAGAAAAGCGAACGCTCGCTTTCCATTCCTTAAATATGTATATTTACACGTTAATATATTTTAAAAGAATAATAATAAGAAGAATAAATAATTAAATAAACACTTTACAATTGCAGGCACATTTTCGTTTGTGCAAAGCAATGTTTGTTCTCGCTAACTTAAATTGTCACTAGAAAATCAATATTATATAAAAAATATATATATATATTATAATACATTACGTTTTTATACATAATATAAATAAATAAGTAAATATATAAATTGACGAGAAGATAGTGCGATGCAAACGGATTTGACCACGTTACCGCGTGTACCGATCTTTTTTTTTATAGAAACTATTTTCTGTAATTAAGCAGATATACAGATTTAAGTATTACATACACCATTTTTTTAAATCCAAGACGGGTATACACGACTTTTTTTTTATTTTAATCACACATTTAATTTTATTTTAACAATAAAAAAACCATAGCTGGATTTTCGCGAGTAATCCTTTTCACAGACACACGTGCAATCAAATCGTTTCACTGATTTTTTTTCCACGGTCAGTAATCCAGGAGTTTAGTAAACATTGCCCACAGGTGAGGAAAGATACCTAATACACGGCTTATCATTTCGCAAATCGTCCCCCGTGTACACCTGAATCCGAAGGTAGGGAGATGGGTCATTGTCCACAGGTAGGGTCATCTAGCTGTCATTCTCTATCCTTCCGCTTAGCGGTGATGGATTAGAGGGAGAAAAGATTATTCTTTTTCTTCTTCTGCTTTTTTTTTCCAACCCCGTTCATTCCAAGGCAGACAGTTTAAAAGTGTATTGTGTTCGACTTTATCAACGGATATTTAAATTTTTGGTATCGAAAGAAAGAAAAAAATTCATTCTTTCGAGCTGTTTCCTTTATGAAAATATATTATTATTGAGAATATCTCTCATTCAGAAAAGTCATCCTTTTCACATATTCCGAAACAAAATTGTTTTGTAAGAATGATAAGATTTTTTTTTCACATAACATTTTCTTTATATATAAAAAAAATAAAGAAGTTTTCCTTTCTGCTCAAGAGAAGACAAGTCATGTGTGAATTATATTATAATGTTTATAATAAAGATTGTAGTACAACAGACATGTGATTATATAGATGTGTTTTCTCTCAATGTTTTTCATATATTATATAATTTTTTTTTAATTGTATGGTATTCATTATCAATGCATACAGCTTACTGATTATATTGAGTATTTGTTTTAAATGATTCTGTATATTGTGCTTCCATTCATGGGTACCTAATTAGCTTGTAATAATTAAAATAAAAGATTTGCCAATTTATATGTATGTAATAACTAAAATATAAGAGTGGAAAAGAAAATTAATTTTTTTTTCTTTCCTCTCTCGGGCATTTTATTTTATTATTTGGCTTATTCAAATTTTCCTGCTTTATTTGGATTTGGACCTATTAAAACTCAAAATTTTAATAAATGTTTTTTGAACAATGGAAATTGAAACCAACTACACATGATAACTTGCTGAAGAAGTCATGTCTTTCATCAGATTTTTCAACAGTGAACTTTTGATTACGCTTTATTTCACCAATGTGTAAAACTTTTTTCTGGTGTTGCAAACCTACTTACACTCCAAACCTAGTGACACTCCAGCTTATCCCAAGTTCCTAGACTTTTCCATTTGAACATTTTAAGTTTTGATCTTCAATATAATACGACGATGGACTTTCATCGAGTACTTTGTGGCTAAATATATATATAAAAAAAAGATACTGTTCACCTTTTTTTTTCTAATGTCGGGGGAAGAGATGATGGTGAGAAATACCACCATCTAGATCTAAACTAGCACACACTATAAAAAAAAAGTATTTGGTTTTTTTTCTGCATATTAACAGAGTATTTGGTATCATTTTAATCAATGAACAGTGAACAATACAAATTAATGATCCATTTTAGGATCAGCGCATACAGATAGATAATTGTGGAACAAAGTGAACCACGGCAGTCAAGGAAATATTTGTTTTTCCGTTCCCACGAATGATTTAACTACACCTAATAAAAATGTCATGGAGAAAATTGTCAGAACAATAATATGACACATGTATTTATGAGAGCTTAAATAGGCACGAAGACCTCCCAAGTCAAAGCATCTTTACCTCCCAGAAACAGCACGGCGTCAAGAGGAATCACTATTGTACCGACGGGCCTATGAAACACTCAAGGGGAGTACCAAATTTCTCCCGCCTGCCAATGGTCATCTCTATAAAATCAGAGGTATGGCCGAAACATGCAAATTTTCAAGAAGTTAAATGTATAAGGCCTTAATTTTATGTGAAAAGGGAAGAATGATTCCATCCCTTTTTTTTTGCTCCACGAAAAG
Source organism: Maratus michaelseni (assembly GCA_963931845.1). Taxonomy (NCBI): domain Eukaryota; kingdom Metazoa; phylum Arthropoda; class Arachnida; order Araneae; family Salticidae; genus Maratus; species Maratus michaelseni. The sequence goes on along the minus strand of OZ007593.1, from coordinate 197,511,711 downwards.
AATGTGATTTTTTTTTAGCGTTCAGATTCAAAAAAGATGGAAAAGTAGAAGGTTGACTGCTCTCTAACTAAAAACAGATTTTGAGTGTGTGTGCCAATAGATGGAAATGTATGCGCTAAGGAAAAGCGAAAACGCGTCAGCCATCACCTCCTGCTGTCAACGTTATCTAGTAATATAAGGTAACAAACAATCTTTTTCACCATTGTTTCATTTTATTTAATTAAGCTATATTCTTTTAATAATACGAACTTACGTGTGTATGAAGATCCTACCCCGATCTAAACATAAAAAGGCTAATCAAAAAAAATACTTCTAGGGTATGGAACTCTGCCTTCAAAATCGAATTTGTTAATTCAGTAAGATAAACTGTAATTCTCAGAAAATAAATGTTGAGAATACAGTTCTCAACTAGGATTGAATATGTTTTTTTTTTTTTTTTTTTTAAACATTTATGTTTGTTTTTTAATTAAATGCTTATAATTATCTTGTAAATAAACTCAATTTTATATTCAATTAATTTTAGTCAGTTTTCCTTTTGTTTACTTAATTTATTGAATTAATATTAATTCTTTTATTTTAGGAAATATTTTCTTTAATATTACAATCTAGGTTTTAAAATAAGCCATTATTTATTTAATGTTACATAACTCTCTGCAGGTAACCTTTGATGATTGTAATTGGCTCAAAGAGGATCCGAACTTCAAAAATAATTCCCAACGCAACTTTTTCTTTTCTATAATTAATTGATAATTTGTCTAATAAAATTTTCTAAGTATAAATTATCATATCAGATCCTTAGAGTCATAGGTGCAAAATAAATACTATACGTCTCGGATAATTAAAAATACTCATATTAATCAATAAACAGCAACATAGTGGTAAATCCTATGCAGTCAGGCTTAAATTCAAATAATTTAACTGATCACTCTGTAGCATTCCATCACTGTGCATCCGGATAATAGGCGTATTTTCATCTGGAGGGACCGTGGCAGTAGGAATAATCCTGCGTTCGTGCACGAAAGTGTCAGATTTGGCGGTGGAGGAGTGTTGGTGTATGGTGGCATCTCCATTGACGTGCGCACTGACCTCTACATCATTCGAGATGGAGCTCTGACTGGTCGCCGATTTAGGGATGAGATCCTCAGACTTATTGTAGTCCCTTACGCTGCAGCAATCGGAGATAACTTCATTTTAATGGACGATAACTGCAGGCCACATCGTGCAAACCTGGTGGAGGATTTCCTTTTCGAGGAAGGAATCGTTCGAATGGAATGGCCAGCGTGTTCTCCAGACATGAATCCAATCGAGCACGTTTGGGACGCTCTAGGAAGACGAGTTTCTGGCCGCCAACAACCCCCACAAACTCTCCAAGATCTGGAAAGAACTCTTCTGGAAGAGTGGGGCAGAATACCCCAACTCGTCATTAATAGCCTCATTGAGTTCATGCCTGAAAGGTGTTCAACGTTGCTGGCCGCCCGTGGAAACCATACCCCCTACTGAAAATGATTTTCTTTGAAGAAAACACCCTTTCTTATTCTTTTTTTCTCATATGCACAAATTGTGTTTTTTTCCTTTTGTACACAAATGCGCAATAAAATGCATTTTTTTCTGCCAAACATGTGTAATTTATTCTCATATAACCTACTATGTCTGTCGACCATGTATCAATCAGCTAAAAAGTTTCCCAGATACAAAATCCACCTAAACCTGCAATATCCTTTAATTGTTTTGAGCAGTGTATTATACAGTGTGATTCATCAATATCGAAACAATAGGCTATCTCCTTAAATATTGCCCCTAGGCGCATACTTCCAATTGCAAAGTTTCATAAAAAAGGTGCAACATTTGATGAGATAAATTGCAACTCCATGGGGGGGGGGTCTATTTTAGAAAATACAAAAATTAAAATTTTATACGGCCCCCGTACAAAAAAAAATTCCAATTAGGAAAATTTTCCTTATCTATTCCTGAATTAAACAAAAAAAATTCCTACTTGATATCTAAAAAACTCAAGGAGATATGTCCGTTTTAATAATTCGTGAGGTTTCAAGGTATCAGACACAAATTGAAGTGTGTGTAATTCAAGAAACAATGTTACTGTAAGATGTCCGGGAAACATTTATTTATTTTTTATTTATTTATAGAGTAAGAATTCTGAATATTTTTGTGATGATTAACCATATAATTTGTAAACAGAATCACATCATAAGACTTCTTACAAAATTAAATTTATTTTTTATTTTTTTAATTTAGAGTAATTTAAAATTGTTATAACTCGAAATATTTTTGCCGAATTAAATTTTTTTCTTTTAATTAAACAGAAATATATAAGTTTTAATTTTGATTCAGCATTTAAAAAAATATTAATTTAAAAAAATAAAAAAATATTAAAAATATTAAAATAGCAATTTAAAAAAAAAGATGCAACTTATTTTAAACAAATCATATTTTGAAAAGTAAATATTTTTCTCTGAAATTTGCCGAATTAAAATTTAAGTAAAATATTAGAAAATGCTATATTCCAAGTTTGAACCATTTATCTTTAACTCTTATATCAATTTAAAGATGAGAAATGATGAAAAAGAAACCTATGATGCAGAAAAATGCATTTAGTTACAGAAAGATTGGCTCCTAATAGAACGTTTAGATGCTTTTTATAATTTTCCCGGTGAGTAAGTACCACCTTCCTGTAGCTTGAATTTCTGATTTAGTTTATTTTTTGCCATTCTCACCATTTTTCTTTACTGTTTAAATGTGTCAGTTGATTTAAACAAGACTTTTCTAACATGTCGATTTCGAGTTTTTTCATTGTTTTAGCCCTGACAACTTCATATTTTCTCCCTTAAAAGTGCAATTACACGAGGTGTAAAAGTTGCCTCTAATTACGGGAGACTCACTGTTAAAACCATTTTCATGGGCGATACACTTAATTTTATTTAAATGATTATCTAGAAAGGTGATTAATGATTATTTATACTCTTAGACTATTACATTCGAATAAAAATTTATTTCTAAAAAACAATGTCGTTTGGAATAAATGAAAAATAGGTTTAAAAACACCATAACTTTTGAAGATGTATAACAAAAAATAGGTTTTTGAAATTTTCTGTGTAATTTATTAAAATATATTTCCAATGATTCCGTTAAAAGAAGTTTCATTATCGATATTACTATTTTTAAAAAACTTATTTCCTGCCCAACGTGTCCTAAGAACAATAAAGATACAGGCCGGCACGGGCCGGCCAGCGGGACGTGCCAGTTATGGGCCTGGTGCCAAGCTCGGGCTCATGAAGTCCTCTAGCATATTTCTCAAACAAGTTGAACGCAAAAATCTATACGCTGCTATTTTATATCTAAACGTTAAGGCATTGTCGTAGATCAACTTTTAATATTGTGTAGATTTATGGTCGATCCTAACTTGCAATGCAAATGAACTGATATCGTGTCGCTCAGAGGTATACTTAAGTGGTGTAAGTCACGAATTTTGGATTTTAATATATCTGCGAATTTTGCAGATATCAAGATGGAAATTTTTTTTGTTTAATTCAGGAATGGATAAGGAAAAATTTCCTAATTGGAAATTTTATCTCCTACGGGGAGCGTATAAAAATTTAATTTCTGTATTTTCTGAAATAGACCCCCCCCATGGAATTGGAACTTATCTCATCAAATTTTGCACCTTTTTTTATGAAACTTTGCAATTGGAAGTATGTGCCTAGAGGCAATATTTAATGAGATAGCCTATTGTTTCAATATTTATGAATCACACTGTATAAAATGGTACAATTAAATACAAAAACAAAATGTCAAATATACTAATTGAAGTATTAACATTATAAGCAATCAATGATCTTGAATCGTTTTTCATAGGTTATAAATACCAAAATTTACATACAAAATTACTTCTGAAGCTGTTATAATAATTAAAAAAAACAAAACAATGTTGTACAACACCAATACACTGGATCAAAAAATTATCTTTTAAGATTCGGTGAGATCTGATATCATTTTTGTTGCTGTTAAACGAAAAATAACCTTTTTACTTGCATATATAAAACTCACTACTGATCTAAATAAATCACAAGTTATCACAATATTTTTGTTTGACTTTTTTGTTTGTAAAAGTTTAAAAGTTATATTAAACATCAACAAAAATGAATTAGAAAGTACGCAAGTCTTTGTACCCCACATATGGAGCTTGAACGTCAAATAAAGCTTGAGAAAATTAATTTCTATACTGGACAGCAGAGATCACTGCTATAAAATCGAATACTTCTGAACCGAAGAAGCTGAAAGGGAGAACCTGGAAAAGTAGCGCTAAAGCTAATGTTAAGTCTCTGGAAAAGTTATTTTTAAATTTTTCGCTCGCATTTTCATATTTTTTTTTTTTTTTTTTTTTTTTTTTTTTTCATAGAATAGCTAAGGTTGATCTCTAACGTTGTGCGTTTTTACTTTTTCGATTTTGGTTAAAGTTTTCTTTATAAGAAGTGGAGATTTTCAATTTTGGAACTTGTTGGAACAGATATTCTGAAAGTGAAAATGCCCGTTTATAAAAAAACTGCAACAAAAATCGAAAAACCTAACAATGTTAGAGATAGACAGCAGCTATCCTAAGCAAAAAAAAAAAAAAAAAAAAAAAAAAAAAAAAAAAAAAAATTAAAATGCGAGCGAAAATTTTAAAAATAACCTTCCCATAGAGATTTTTAACACTTCCCAACAAAGTTCAAAAGTGTTTGTGAATTCGGTTTGTCTGTCTGTCTGTCGTCTGTCTGTGCTCTAACTGACGTAAATAGACTCGGATTGCCATACAATTGATATATGTTATTGAAGTTTACTGTGGCATCTTCTGTGTTGAAAATGAAGTGTGTAGCTCTTATAGATTTTTTACAGGGACACAGAAAAGAATTCCGTTACAATACGTTCTATGATGAAAAATCATTTGCGTTTATTTTAATAATATCCCACAATTTAAGACATATTGAAATTGATATATATCACTGAGGTGCACGACAAGAGGCTTTCTATATAATATGGTGTGCATAGCACTTATAGTTCTTGTACAGGGACACTCAAAAGAATTCCATTAAATTAAGATCTTTGGGAAAAAGATCGTATGGCGTTGATTTTAATAATGTTTCACTATTTCAAACATATTGAAATATATATATAATATCACTGACATGCTGTGCTCTATATCATTAAGGTGCATGACAAGAGGCTAACTGTACAATATTGTGTGTATAGCATTCCTCATCCTTTTACAGGGACACGCAAAAGAATTCGGTACTGTAGGTTAACAATAATTGATGGAAATGCGTTTTTAGTTGCTGAACGCATTTTTAAATTTAACTCTATTATTTTCGAATTACTTCATGTGTTCTATCTTCATGTGTTCTTCATGTGTTACTTCAGTCTATAGATCATATACAGGGCAGCACAAAAGTTCTCGGAGCACATTTTCCTTTATGGACGAAAATTCAAGAAGGGGGTTTTTGAAATCTGCTACGCGTTTTCTAAGTGAACTAAAATTTAGCATTCTATGTGGTATATATAAAAATATATAGATCATATACAGGGCTGCACAAACGAATTCGACTATTTTTCCGAATATTGTTAATAATTCCTGAAATTGCATTTTTAAATGTGTTACGTTTTTTTTTTCCAAAAATCTGTATTCAAATTCAGTACAGATGAGCCCCACCAGAGGCTGAGAGGTTCTGCTCTCGAAGCTGGTAGACGGGATGTGCTGGGTTCGATCCCAATCGCGCCCGTCGGCCTAATCGTTCGGAGTTTTCGTGGTTTTCTTCGAGCCGTGGATTTATCCTTGCGTAAATACGGGTTAGGTTCCCTTAGAAAGACCTCCACGAAGGGCACTCCCCCGGGCCTATATCCCAAGTGTAGATAATTGGCCGTCAATAATTAACTCAACTCAACTCAACTCAACTCAACTCAGTACAGATGGAAACAGGAAATCTTCTGTTATCGGGTTCCACACATTTTACCTTCGTGTGTTTGAGTAAAATTAGATGACTTCTTAAAAACTAGGAATATAGGAGCTACATTTTCCTCCGTTAAAGATCGGAAGCATTTTTTTTTATTATTTTAAATAAAATATATGCAAGTATACTCTTAAAACATGTATTTTAAGATAAATCTCAAGTAATAATCATATAAAAGATTTAGAAAAGCTTTGAGAATCTTTATTTACCAATTATTTTCCTTTAATCTTAAATAAAATAATCTTAAGGAGATTTAAAGATTCATTAATAATTACTTAAAGTCTTAATGTTCAAAATACCAGTTACGTCATTAATTACAAATGAGAATTTTTAATTGTATTGCAAATACTTTTAAAAGTAATAAAAATATATTTAAGGAGTATTTGGATATATGAGAACAAATTTATGATATACTTATTGAATTAAACGTTTATAAGGTATTATAGTTCAATACGAATTTGTTATTGTATTATTTAGGACCACGTTTAAAAGACTTCAACTGTCATTTATTACACCAGAATAGTTTGAATAAATAACTTGTTTATTCCTAGAAATTCAATCTCTTTCAATGTACAATTTTCTCGGAGCAAAAATGCAACATAAAGAAAATGCTTGAATTATATTTTAAGCATATTTTTAAGTTTCTCTAATAGATATTTGGAGTAACTAAAGAAAGGACTGATTGTAAGGTGAATGTGATAGTTTAAAAAATAAAAAAATATTAAAGTAAATGTAATATAGTTCAGCTGTTGTTCATGCTGTTTTTCAATTAAAGTGAACGTAATCTCTTTCTTTATTAGCAGAAGTATTTTAGAATTACAAATATGGCTACGTAATCAAGGATATACCATTAGAATTTTGAAACACATCTCTCCCTCTTTATATATATATATATATATATATATATATATATATACATATAACGCTAAGGTACGTGGCGGCAAAAAAGCGGTTATGTATCTTTTGCCGATGACAACGAAAGGTTTGTTTTCACTAATTTGTGAATATTAAGAATGTCTTTCAGGTATCCATATAAAAGTCGCCACACATATGTAGAAAAAATTTCGGCATACGAAAATCAATTTTTTGTAAAAATCGGCCGGTAAATTTTCTTAATTTTTGCAAAATACTAGCTATTTTGTGAAATTTAACCTCATTGTTGTCCGCATCGTTATAACGTCAACGTTACTGATGCACAAATTTGTGATTTATAATATAGATACAGTTTTAGAAATTTTATTTCTTACGTATGTAACGACTACGCATGTTTTTTTTCTTTGAAAATGCGAGTTGACAGGTAGCAAAATTAAACGTTACATTCATTGTAACTTCCAAATCGATTTAATTTGGTTTGAATTTTATATTTAATTAAAAAAAAGAAAAAAAGAAATCAGATACGATTACGGAGAATACGAAGTTTTGCTCTTCCGTATTCGCCGCATGTCAACGGATAATAAACAAAGAAATCGAGAAAAATATAATGTCATGTATGCATTCATTATATATATGCATCTATGTATTATTCTGCATGCATGTTTTTATTCCCATGTATGTGTGTCTGTATAGAGAAATTTCCGTAAACGGTTTTGCAGGCAACTGACGTATTTTAGAGAGCGTTGTTTGACGTGAGCGTGGATTAAAAAGCTGGGAAGATATTAACTTTGCAAGCGAAGAAAGACCATCTAATTATGTACTAATACATACATACTAATAACTTATATATATATATATATATATATATATATATATACACTGCTCAAAACAATTAAAGGATATTGCAGTTTTAGGTGGATTTTGTATCTGGGAAACCTTTTTAGCTGATTGATACATGGTCGACAGACATAGTAGGTTATATGAGAATAAATTACACATATTTGGCAGAAAAAAATGCATTTTATTGCGCATTTGTGTACAAAAGGAAAAAAACACAATTTGTGCATATGAGAAAAAAAGAATAAGAAAAGGTGTTTTCTTCAAATAAAATCATTTTCAGTAGGGGGTATGGTTTCCACGGGCGGCCAGCAACGTTGAACACCTTTGAGACATGGACTCAATGAGGCTATTAATGACGAGTTGGGGTATTCTGCCCCAGTCTTCCAGAAGAGCTCTTTCCAGTTCTTGGAGAGTTTGTGGGGGTTGTTGGTGGCCAGAAACTCGTCTTCCTAGAGCGTCCCAAACGTGCTCGATTGGATTCATGTCTGGAGAACACGCTGGCCATTCCATTCGAACGATTCCTTCCTCGAAAAGGAAAGCCTCCACCAGGTTTGCATGATGTGGCCTGCAGTTATCGTCCATTAAAATGAAGTTATCTCCGATTGCTGCAGCGTAAGGGACTACAATAGGTCTGAGGATCTCATCCCTATATCGGCGACCAGTCAGAGCTCCATCTCGAATGATGTAGAGGTCAGTGCGCCCGTCAATGGAGATGCCACCATACACCAACACTCCTCCACCGCCAAATCTGACACTTTCGTGCACGAACGCAGGATTATTCCTACTGCCACGGTCCCTCCAGATGAAAATACGCCTATTATCCGGATGCACAGAAAAACGGGACTCGTCAGAAAACAGAATATTGCTCCATTCATTTCTCCTCCAGTTGACATGCTCGGTTGCCCACTCCCTGCGGTCGCGACGATGCCTTGATGTTAATCTAACACATACCATCTGTCGGCGGGCATACAGACCTACAGCATGGAGCCGGTTTCGGACAGTCTGAGTTGAAATCGTGATGCCTGTAGCCGAGCGAAGGTGTTGTTGGAGAAGAGTAGCGTTCATGTTTCGGTGTCTCCGAGCTGTTAACGCTAAATACCGATCTTCATTGGGCGTTGTTGCCCGTCTACGACCTTGCCCTGGTCTTCGGCCTGCACATCCACTCTCCAAAAAATGGTTCCAGATCCTGGAAATGACACTTTGTGACACTCCAATGGCTTGCGCTACTTCGGCTTGAGTTTGGCCCCCTTCTAACCTACCAACAATTCTCCAAGCTTCTGAATCTGTCAAATGACTTCGCCGAGACATTGTACTCATCGAAACAAAGCAATCACTGAATGCCGATCATACTTGTCTTCATTCTCTTCTATCCAGTTGAAAGTCAAATTTCATTCACTGCCGCTGAAACGACGTTTTTGACGTCGAACTCAAAATTTGCATACTCCACAGTTTGAAAAACAGAAAAATTTGCATTTGTGATTCTCTTCTTCTATTTTCGGCAAAAAAAATTTCGTTTATATCTTTATTTTATATAAAACTTCAAATATCCTTTAATTGTTTTGAGCAGTGTGTATCTGAAAAAATGCGCAAAACTTTACAGGGTGATAGAACGCAGCTATAGGAGCAAATTTAGTGATAGATTGTATGGTTAGAACGCAAGCGGTGAGAAGTTAAAAGGTAGTTTTCCACTGTCACAGTTAAAGAATTAACACAAAAATGAGAGGAGTTACTTCAGAAAAAAATTATTAACAGCAATGTAATTAATGTATATGCTCAAAAAATTGCTCAAAAGATCTTCCGCCAGCTGTAATGTATGATTCACACCTGCGGTAAGGAGACAGACGCACATTTGCGAAGGCACCAGACATTTCCCAAATATCCCCGGCAACAACGGCAATCCTGGCGACTAGATCCATATCCGTTTCAATGGGGGACTCATAGATTAGGCTTTTCCTATGGCCCCAGAGGAAAAAGTCCAAACACGCGGGATCCGGCGATCTTGGTGGCAGGCTAAGGAACGACCTCGACCACCATCACCCTGGGAACGTTGCATCTAAAGTCTTCCGCACGTAAAAGGCAAAGTTTGCAGGCACACCATCGTGTTGAAACCACATTCTCGACCTGATGGGGGTTGGAATTGGACGCAGCAGCACCGGCAACACCTCTCGTAGGAATGTGTCATACCATTTACAACGTCACCTAGCGGCTCGCACGGCCATACATTCTATGACGAATTATGCTCGCATAGCTGCGTTCTATCACCCCGTAAAGTTTTGCCCACTTTTTCATATACACCCTGCATATATACCCTTTATATATATATATATATATATATATATATATATATATATATAGAGAGAGAGAGAGAGAGAGAGAGAGAGAGAGACAAGTACTAATAATACGCATGCCTCCTTACAGTGATTTGTGGAACTAAAAGATGACTTAATTAATTATTTAAAGAGGAATTGGTTTGTGAATGTTGACCAGCAAAGAGGGCGTAGTCTGCTTAGTGTATAATAAAAATTTAGTGGCACCAAACATGTTTATTTATTTATTTATTTTTTATTTATAAATTTGTTTCCGTTGTCTCTAGATTCATTCTTTAAATTGTACTTGCATTGAATTTTAGGACACAGTTAGTTATAGAATGATCTATTTTATGTGCTTGTAATGAATGCGCATCAGCTGATATAGAATTGTCATTATTGACAATTTTCTAAAAACACTGTCAAGTTATTTCCCTTCCCGATTAAATACATTAAAATGCAATACCCTAAAGATGCAGATTGCACGCAAAAGGAGCTCTGTGCATTAGCGTAAAATGAAAAAATAATAATAAAGTTTTCAATTTCGAAATACAATAACCATCAAAATTTTATTTGTTACATCCTATTTAACGGAAAAGAATTTCAGGTCAATTGACTTATATCTTGAGCCTTTTACCAGGCCCTAAAATTACGAAAATTTGATAGAAAATTGTGCCGTACTAAGTAGAAATAAACGCCATAAATTCAATATAGAATAGGCCTTAAAATTTGTTTTTTTCTTTTTATCAGAAAAAAATATACCAGGTTAATCAATTAATGTCTTGAGCACTCTACCAGGCCCTGAAATTACGTAAAAGGATAGCTGAAATTACGAAACTTAGTAGGAAATTACGATTGATCATGTACTCAATTTCTATTACTTTTTCTCAATATGCAATACTTATTTGAAGTTGCATTTTTGCGTTTCATACGACAGAAAAAAAGGATAAATCCATCAATGTTTTCAGGCCAATATAAATGCGATAGTGAGAATTCGTAGGAAATGGCATAAATTTTTTACCTCTGTTACATAATTATTTCTCAGAATGGAAATAATTTCTTGAGTTGTTGATGGGTTGAAGCTTATATAGTTATTTCGTGGAATATCGGTATAATTGGGCCACAAAAACCTTGTGCATGATCTTGAAAGAATGCATTTCAATGCGTGGAAAGACAATAATAATCACTGTAAAGAAAAAATTGGAAATTTTTTCTCTTTTAAATAGAATGTAAAAAAGATCAAACTTTGAAATTATGAACTTTACATGATATGTCACAATTTGCTGTCAATTTTCGTAATTACAGGGCCTTGTAGAGGGCTCACGATATTAAGCTGATTGACCAGAAAAAAATTCTCGTTAAATAGGAAGGAAAAAGCAAATTTCGATGACTATTGTCTTTCGAAAATTATGAACATTATTTTTACATGACACGCCACAATTTGCTGTAATTTTTTGGAATTTCGGGGTCTGATAGAGAGCTCAAGACATTAATGCATTTAACTGAAATTTGTTTCCCTTAAATAGGAAATAAAAAAGCAAATTTTGGTGGGTATTGTATTTCGAAATTATGAACTTTACTTTTACATACGTCACAGTTTGTTGTCAATTTTCTTAATTGAATCGGTCCTTTGAAAAACCACATACTTTCAAGATTTTCCAAAAATCCTTCCTTAAATGTAGAGCCATGATCTGGGTAATAACCTCATAAGTCAGTGTATTCCTTCTTCTTCAAACAATAACTTCTAATTTTTGTTCATTACTTAAACGACATAAAGTCAGCGACTTAAGTGGTTTTGTTGTAAAATTAACATTTAAGTTTTAAGGGGGATTAATTCTATAAAAACATTATTCACTTAATGTGCATCGGTATGCAGTCTCTTCGTTAGCTAAACTTCTTCTATATACTTTCTCATCTTATATAATAATATATATATAATCTTTAAATATATAGGTAAGGGACGATAGGGCCTTACCCTTTATCCGGTGAAGGTGTTTAATATTGTATATGAATTTTTAGTTAATTGAAACTTATTCTCTTCTCGCAGGCTTCTTCTTGTAGAGTAGCATTTTTTCGCGTAAAAGGCTTCTATGTATATCTATGCTAATAAAATAAAGTTTCGCTCTGTGTGTGTGTCTGTGTGTATGCCTGTGTGTCTGGTAGCAAAATCTAGCCCACCTAGAAGCCTGAAAATTTAGATTTAGGTAGTCCAAAACCTCTCCTGGTGCACCTGAGCCTTAGATTTTTAATATTTTGAAAATTAGAGTAGTTATTACTTAAAAGCAGATCAAAGATCGCAAATAAAAAATCAGTTTTCTGAAAATAGCTGGCGCATGTCCAGAATCATTTATTCGTTCATCCATTAAAAGAAGAAAGAAAGCGTGAGTCAATCCATTTCTTTTTAAGTTTTTCTAATTTCGCCATGGGCTAATGTCTGGAAATACGGAAAAAACCCGTCAACATATTCTCAAAGAATATACTTTTTCGTCTCGAACGATTCGGTTGGTTCGAAAACATTTCACATTTAACCCTTTCAAAAAAAAATAAGCATCGAATTCATGTTTTTTATTTTCTCCCGTTTTTCGAGCCTTGCATTCACCGGAATACAAAAGATACGGAAAAACGATGGTCACCAAATTAAAGAGCTAACTTTGACCTTTTCAAAGCCACCTTTGATTTTAAAAAATCAGAAAATTAACTCTTCAAAAAAGTATATTTTCTGTATGCCGTTTCGCAATTTTTGCGATTTTGGCAATTTTTAAAAATTTGCATCGGCGTTTCAGAGAAAGGTACGAAAAATTAAAAATACCAGACTAAATGGACATTTATTCCTTTTTCTATATCTGTATTTGTTTTAGAAAAATACAAATATTAATCCTTCGAAAAAAATTCGCGCGCAAGACTCACTTTTGCGAATTCCGATTTTCTGCGATATATAAAATCTGGTATTGGCTCTCTAAAATAACAAAACAAAAAACAAACACTTAAAGACATCTACGTTCTATCAGGTTGGGGCAGAAACCTTTAATTTAAATTCACGTTAACCCTTTCGAAAACGTTTTTTACAGTAAGTCACTTTCGCTTTTTAACTATTTCTCCTATCTTTAAAAATTCAAATCAGCGTTTATAAATAATATACGAAAAACTATAAATACTGAACCTAAACTATATCCTTTTGCTTTTTACAATCTGGTATTCGTTTCGAAAAAAAAATATTTTAAGCTTTCGAAAAAAATCCTTCCTAAAACTCGCTCCTTTTCGTTTTTCGGCCTACGTTTAAAAATAGGCATTGAGTCGGGAAATGCGAATACGAATAGACTCCAAATCATAGACACGTTCATTTGTTTCAAAACGCACCGTTGGGTTTTAAAAAATATCTACGTTAACCCTTTCGAAACCGATCGTTTACGTAACCCACCCGATTTCCGCTATTTTGGCAATGTTTACCGGAGGTTAAATTTTATTTCTACTAGGAAATTTGGTTGGGTCAAGTGTTCTTAAAAAGACTCTACAAGAACACATTGAGCCCCTGACGGTGGAAGGTGGAACTATAGGAGTATCTCTGGTTCTATGGGCCCGATTACGGCAGGGTTTGGCTCATTCGACTTGATATCTATATCCTTAAATAATTCAGTTGCACTTTTGACTGCCAGGATGCTCTTTCTGATCTTGGGTTTTATGAGCTCGATTACGACGGGGTTTGTTCATTCGACTTGATTTAGGTAGCCTTACAGATTTCAGTCATATTCGTATAGAACAGATTACTATTATCTCGTACCCGGGCAACGCCAGGCGGGTTAGCTAGTATTTGAATAAAATTATTAGAAACCCTTTAAAGAATTGCAGGTAACATATTCACAATTTAAAGTGAGTTTAATATATTAATCAGAATTTGACATTTAATTTTTTTACATATTACATGCTTTAAGAGCAAGCGAAATATACGACTTGTAAAGCCGAGTAAATTTTACAGAGTGAAGAAGGAATGGAAAAGTTTGTTTTCTGCATTAAGATTTCTTAAAAGGAAGAGGGGAATAAAAGGCACAGAAAGTTCAATGTTCTTTGAAGTTCAGGCACATGGCATGATACGTCACACGGGCTATGTGTTTGGATCTTCACACACGCTCTACTTTGAGTCATTATGATTCTATATCTGGGATTATGGATTACGAATTAAGTTCTCAACAATTTCTGCAAGCAATACTAGATTACATGCGGATACCATAATATCATTTGCATGCAATACCAGATTACATGCGGATACCTTATTATCATTTGCATACAATACCAGACTACATGCTGATACCATATTAGCATTTGCATGCAGTACCATACTAAAACATAAAAATGTTCCTGTATAACGGTTATATTAATTAATTTTAAATAAAAATATATTTAATATGACTGTTTTGTTCAAACTAAACACCTCTTAACCTTGTTTCATGCTAAAACAACTTAAGTCAGGAACAAGTTTTCTGTTCATCTTCTTTTATTATTCATAAATTGTAAATATTATTGGATATTTACAAACTTTGAAAATCAGCTCAAACAAATCCATAAAAATCCGTTTACTTGTGAATAATACAGTTTTTTTCCTTTTTCTGAAAAGTTCTGATTCTGTGACTTATGTGGTTTTTGAAATGAGAGATTCAAATTCAGGTCCTCGTAAAAGGCCCAATGCATTAATCGATTGACCTGAAATTTCTTTCTATTAAACAGGAAGTAAAAAAAGCAAATTTTGATGCGTTTCGAAATTATGAACTTTTTAGGTAGATATCTATTACATTCTACCCTAAGTTGGAATTTCTGAAATAGTTTTGCAGATCTACGCCGATCAGGACTTTTAACCCTCTGAGCGTTTTGGAAAAGGGTAAAATTGTAATGTTGGTTTCTCTTCATTTTGTTTTAATGCTAAAAAAATATGATTTTTTCAGCATTATAAATAAAACTTAATTACAAATATGAATGTAACCCTTGAGAGTATTAATCATTCGTCAATGTTTTGAAAATTCATTAAATCTATAGAATTATATTATCTTAAACATTGCATATATTGCAGTGAAACCTGGAGCTTAGTGAACGGAATATTACTTTCCACACGCGTAGAGGGCTAGAACCCAAAACAACCCCGAGTTCTATTTATCTATCTATCTATCTATCTATCTATCTTTATCATTTTTTTATGGACACGATAACATCCATAATTCTGCACAAATCTCTTCAAAACTGATACATAAAATAAAGCGGCATAAAATCTCGGTCAAGTTCGTTAATGCGCAAGCAATGCAGACCAGGGAGGGGGGGAGATAAGGAGATTTTTGTGAAAACATAAAAAAAACCATAACTTCTTAATTGTCATACACATCGAATCCGTTCAAAGTTATAATTACTTCGCGGAAAAAGCCAAAAATTTACGTATGACAGATTTTTATATCATTAAAAATGACCTCAAGGGGGGGGGGGAAATAATTCATAACTTTTTCAATTCACAAGGTATCAAATCCCCTTAAATGTATTTTACATATTCTTAATATTATCTACAACATTTTTTCTGACAAGTTTTTTATAGGACCAACTGTTACAGTAAATAAATAAATAAATACATAAATAAATAAATAAATAAATAAAAACAAAAAAAATCCCAGCTGGCTCCGTCTACAGGCGCAGGTTTATTTCGAGGTGGGCGGTCCCAACTGCCGCATCATATCAAAAACATCTTTCTGCTGCAATTCTCCATAAACAGGCTCCCCACAGTCTGCGTCTTCGAAATCAACCCGTTCCTGTTGGTTGAACCGTTAGATATATTTTTACATGCTACGTCACAATTTGCTGTCAATTTTTGTAGTTTCAGGGCCTGTTAGAGGGCTCAAAACAGTAATAAATTGATTTTTTTTTTGTTAAATAGGAAGTGAAGAGGAAAATTTAAACCCTACTGTATTTCGAAATTGTAAACTTTATTTTTCCACTCCACCCTACTCTGCATTCATGCTTATAAATCGTTAAAAATTAAAAAACAAAGTACATATGAAAATTTAAAATTATACATAATGCGTTTTATTACTTAAAAGATGACAAAATTGTAAAAATATTTTAAATTACATTACTTTTAATTACTCCAAGCACTTTGAGCTATACACATAGCCATCATCAGGGAATAAAATACAAACTATTATTACCAACCTAATTTTTGATTTTTTAGGATATTTAGTATTCTACTTATTTATTTGTTTATTTAAAGTGCACAGTTCAGTTTGTAAAGTAATCAGTAATTTGTCAAGTAAATCAGCTTGTTTTATTTCTTACACCGTATTTTAGAGTGTGGCAACATAAAACAATAATAATAATAATAATGATATGTTATGGCATGGGATTGGAAAAATGAATAAGCTGTTTATCATTTTTTTAGTAGCGAATAATTGTACACTTCTCTCAAAACGTATGAAGTTTCGTATCAAGTTTTGTGAAAATCATTCCATAATTGTCAATTTGAATAAGGAACATACATCCAAAAGATGAATTTTTTATTTCATTACGGAATATCAGCCGATTACCAAACGCTGAATTATATATATTATTTTAAGTGCAAACGGGTTAATTTTCTGTAATCGTGCTCCACGAGACAGCCAATGATTTTTTAAAAATCATACTTGGATTTTTTTTATTTTTTTTTAACTAAAAAAAATCTGTACATTAAGATACAGTTTTAAATCAAATTGCATTTAGAAGTACGCTATTTTCTATTTTTGACGGTGTAAAAATTAAAATTATGCGATGTCTACAAGTAATTAAATTTGCAAAAAAAATGGATATGAATTAATTCGATCGTTGCCAACGCCGATATGTCGTCAACATTAAGCACCTCCATGCTTTTGCTATGTAATTTATATTTATATGTTAACTATTATAACAGAAAATTATATTAAAGAACAAAAACTAATTTTCTCTTAAATCAAATTAATGACATAAATTATTATATGATGTGAATGTTAATGAAGAAATTAAATAAATGTATTATTTAGTACACTAATATTTATTTAATGTGTTTAATCCTTTAAAGAAAAGAACATTTATTCTCTAAACTTATCTTGCTAATTATTTTTGTTTTAAATATATAGAGTTTTTTATATGGACTATAATCCGAAATTTTATAAATTATTCGAAATAATGTAAAAGTTACAAACTGTAAAATACTTTACATATACATTCCAAACAAGATACATTTTTAACTAAAAAAAGAACAATATTGTATGTAAGTTACCGGTAAATTTGTTCTTTAATTTTGTTTATCAAACTATATTTATTGCAAGATCATCTAATCAGTGTTTACTTGTATTTAAATGTAGCTGAATGAAGACTTTTTGTTTTATATTTCTATATAACAATTCGAAAATTCTTAGATCATTCATTCCTTCCAAATGTAGCAGAAAGACCTAGATCTCCTTGATTACTTTTGAGAGAACAGAGACTTTTACCGTCTAAAACGCTTCATTAGAAATCGTTTGTTACTTGTTTACCCTGGGGATGAAAATACTAGTTTGC
Organism: Maratus michaelseni; assembly: GCA_963931845.1. NCBI lineage: Eukaryota > Metazoa > Arthropoda > Arachnida > Araneae > Salticidae > Maratus > Maratus michaelseni. The sequence goes on along the minus strand of OZ007593.1, from coordinate 197,494,154 downwards.
TTCATCAAGTATACATTCAAACAAATTGCTGTTTGGAGCTTAAATGAACCTTCACATTCTCTTTTATTTTGCCGAAAAGATGTAGTCATTGAACTTTGTCATATTAATTGTTTTTAATAAAGTGCTTTTTTTTTGTGTGTGTGTGTCTTTTAACCACCATGTGATCTAAACTTTTAATTCGTGTATTTTGTTGATATTTTTCATTTAAAATGTATACATTTATACATATTTCTCAAGAATAGTTTTAATCATAATTTTGTATTCATTTTATTGATTCCAAAGCATTTTTGCAAAAAAAGTTATTTTTATGTTTGAAAACCCTGGATTTAGTTTATACCTACCTGTGTATATATAAACAAAACAAAACCATTTTTGTAATGATTTTCAAAATGCTAAATATGAGTTTGAAGAGCACAGGCTAAAACTCAATTTCCGTATGTTGTTATAGTCACATGCAGCTTGAATGCTATTGATCATGGTGTGCATATGTATAGCTCTTACAGTTATTTTACAATGTTACACATAAAAGAAAAAATATATATCAATTACATTATTATACATGTGCGGTAATTTCTTTAAAAAAAAAAAAAAAAAAAAAAAAAAACATTATATTATTTGAAAATCTATGAATTTCATATATGATTTCTCTTTTCTTTTACCGAAAGGTTGTAGTCATTGAATTTTGTCATATTAATTGTTTTATACAAGTGGTTTTTTTTCTTCTTTTTTTTGTGTGTGTGTGTGTGCCTTTTAACCACCATATGATCTAAACTTTTAATTCGTGTATTTTGTTGATAGTTTTCGTTTACAATGTATACATTTATACATTTTTCTCAAGCATAGTTTTAATCATAATTTTGTATTAATTTTATTGATTCCAAAGCATTTTTGCAAAAAGTTATTTTCATGTTTGAGAACATTGAATACCTACCTGTGTATATATAATCACGATTTTTTTAATGATTTTCAAAATGCTAAATATGAGTTTGAAGAGCACAGGCTAAAATGCAATTTCCGTTTTTTGTTATAGTCCCATGCAGCTTGAATGTTATTGATCATGGTTTGCATATGTATAGCTCTTACAGTTATTTTACAACGTCACACATAAAACAAAAAATATATCAATTACATCATTATACATGTGCGGTGTTTTCTTAAAAAAATTATATTATTTGAAAATCTATGAATTTTATATATGGTTTTTAAGCAAACTGTAGCATGGTCTTCTTTGAAAACATTGAGTATAAAATATACTGTTCTTTTACAGGACTACACAAAATAATTCTGATACATTGCAATCTATCGTAGATAACTTTGTAAGTTTTAATTATACTGATGGCTCTCGGAAACGCAGTTTCCATCTGAAAAAAATTAACTAAAGTAGCCTTGTTTCTCTGTCACACTGATATTTAATTGTGAGAAATTATCATATGTAGCTACCTTCTACACCCAACAAGAATTTATATGTGTTTCAAGATAAAGCGGACGAAAAACATTTTACAATCTCATGACGAGAAATTCAAATATATCGCAAAGTACTGAAATGAAACATTAAATATATAAATTTTGATAGATATTTAAAATAAAATTACTGTAGATCGATATTAATTAAAAATTATACGGTCAAAATAAGTCAAAGAAACATTTGACTTATTGCAATTACATATACGTGTGAAATAGATAAAAAACAGTTCTCCCAATAGAAATTTTAATTTATTTTAACAGGAACATAATGTGGCTATCAAATAGACCAGAATGTGTATCTGAAGTTATAAAATCTTCGAGAATCCTGCACGAAAACTTGTTGAAAGTCATTGACCCAGTAATTGAGAGAAACGCATTTTTTTGTGAATCCAGAAAACTTGCTTTTGAGTATGATAGTAGACAAAAGGGATCATATAAGAGAGTTAGGTTTCAGAAGAATTATAATGGCTAGAAACTTAGCTTCCAAAATAAAGTTAATCAGAAGATTTCAAGCACCCAAAATCAATTTCCTAGCTACACACTACATAGAAATGATTCAGTGGAACACAACTACACTTTTACCACTGCCTTTTCTGCGAAGAATCACCGATCAAGAGATTTCGCCTAAGGTCCAATCAGGTGGAACAGTGACTAGGTGGAACTATGACCAATTTTCATGTCACACCCAAGCTGTAAAACGATTCATGAAGCTGGTAATCGAGGCTTCGCTAAACGTCGCCGACTCCAATTCCGGAGATTGTTTTATAAGAACTACCCTTATCTCAAGATCGTCAGTGCCTTGTTTTTCAAACAAATCTTATTTAAAACTACTATAAGAAAGTAAAGACAAGTAAAGGACTATATGTCATTACAAACTAAAATTTTACATAATCACAAAACTGATTTGTAGTTTCAATGGAAATTTGTCAATTTTTATTTAAAAAAAAGTGTTTTTAAACGTAATACGCTACTAATAATTTGTAAAATGTGCTATATTTTTCATTTATTTATGATTCTTATACTTTGTTCTATTAAAATATGTCTATATCTAATTGTTATTAGAAGTTATTTGATTTATTTGCATTTATTAGAAAAATGATAAAAATGGTATATTTTCTCAAATTTTAAGGGCCAATGCGCTAACGCCAGACGCAAAAAAAATATTTATTTTGTTTTGGCATTTTACTAAGCTACCCTAGAGGCACATTTTTGCGCTTTAGCGTATCAAAAAAAAATCGGCCCGCCATTGTAGTTAATTCAATTATATCCCATGCTAGGTAATGATTATGGGTTGCCATGGTGATTACGTCCTATTTAAGATAGAGTCATATTATTTCCCTACTACTGAATTTAAAAATCGAATTTGTGTACTAAAATTGTTTCATTTTAGCAATCATATAATATACCGACAGTTTTTTGAATAGATATGTTTCAGGATAAGTATATATTAAATGAAAAAAGAGTCTATATATCGGTTTAAAGTTCTGAAATTTTCAAAACTAGGCTTAAGTTTCCCATTGAGATTTTTAGTAAATGTCAATAAAAGGTAAAATGTTGCCAACTTAAAATGTACTTATTTTATTACGGAAATTAATTACATCATAATAACAGACAATATAATTCATTTCACTGAAATAATAACGATGACTTTTTTTTTTTTTTTTTTTGCATTGTCATGTATTGGATATTTCCGCATAGTATAATTTTAATATAACAGAATTGTAATTTATTGTTTGTAAAAGTGTATTGAAACTTATTTTCATAAAATAATATTAATGCCAATAATATGAAAATATGCAAATAAAATAAATTTTGTATTCATGCATTTTTGCATAAGAGTGCAACACCTATTGCACCATGATCTCAATATTTATAAAAATAGTTATAACATGAACACACCTTATTTGTCACGTTTGACGTACAATTTCCAACTTTTTTTTATTCTAATGCGCAAGAGAAATTTCTGTTGTATCAAAATTTCTGTTGATTTCCAACTTTTTTAACTTAACTTGTTTCCTTTCACAATACGATATTTTAATATTATTAGAATTTAAATATAAATTAATAAATTGATTCCAAGACATATTGCCGTTAGTTGTCCGCTGGTGATAAATCACCAAATATGTCTTAGGTTTAAAACTGTATACGCGTTACAAGAACAGCGGAGTTAATGATGCTACAAACCTCGCTTCCGAAAATATGCCTCAGGCTCTAAAACTGCAAGAACAAAATATTTGAAGCACTGAAAAGTACAAAATGTAAATAAAAAATAAGAAGTGTTATTTTTTTTATTATACTCATTTATCATTTGGTAGATTAATATTAATTAAATTATGATTGTACGTTGATAAAACAATTTAGAAATACTTAATAGATAGTTTAAATAATGAATATTTCTTTCTTTCCCCTGTATCTTAAAAACGGAACACAGCAAAAATTATAATTATTTTTCAAAATTTTACTAGTTTGCAACAAGATCCACCTATCATAATAACATTATTTGAGAAGGCTTTGGTTCGCGTTTTCTATCAAGAATAAATCAAAGCGGTGAATTTTCAATAATCCAGACACACGCCAAATGAACGTATTGTAACGAAGATCTACATTAATAGCAGTAATGAAAGTGGGAGTGATTTTTAAGATTAAATTGTTATAAAATTGTGTTATTTTTTTCTACTCCCATTATGTATCTTTTAAGGACAATTCAATTTTAGAAACAATTTTTGAAAATAAAAATATTACTAATTACACATTACTAATAACATATTTACTAAGTTTTTGTACGCCTAATCCTGGATTGGAAATAATAAAGAATGTAATAGTGATTCTGAAAAATGCTTAAATAAGTTGACTAAATACTTCAAAGTTACAAATATTTTCATTATACATAATATTTTACCAATACTGTCTGAACAACAAATTAACTTTTTGAAATTGTTTAAAAGTGTTAATATTTTAAATAAAATTCATTTAAATTGAGATCATTAAAGTGGATACTTAGTGTCTTTTGAAAATTTTTAGCTCTAATTAATAATTAATAAAATGTATGAGCAATTTTGTCCTTTGTACTGTATAAATAAGACAGTATAAATTTAAAATATATGTTATGATTATAAATGTTCTTTTTTCTTAATATTCAGATTTTAATTGCTTAATAGGCGTATAGCCAACATAGTGAAAAAGTACCCAAGCCGGGACTCGAATCCGGGTCATCAGATTAGCGCACTGAAGTTCTACCAACTGAACCACTTGGGAACGATTCTCAGCCTGGAACTTTTTCACCATAACATGTTGGCAAATCTACAAACGCAGCACTAGATGGAATATTTTACGTGAGCCACCAATCCTGGGTCAAACACGAAATCAAAGAAAATCCAGCAACGACAATTGAATAAATTCATATTTAATACTTGGAAATTTTTCCAGAGAAAATTTCTCACGCCTTGCATTCATAATATTCAAATTTTAATATTGTTAGTTGATATTGTAGGTTATGGTGAAAAAGTTCCAGGCTGAGTACCTTTCCCAAGTGGTTCAGTTGATAGAACGTCAGTGCGTTAATCTGATGATCCGGGTTCGAGTCCCGGCTTGGGTAACTTTTCACTAAGTTGGCTATACGACTATTAAGCAATTAATATTTGAATATTATGAATGCAAGGCGTGAGAAATTTTCTCTTGAAAAATTTCCAAATATTAAATATGAATTTGTTCTTTTTATTTTTATTCACACTTTTGAAGTAATATTACATAGGTTTTCAAACTAGAATGTTGCTCTATCAATAATAAACAGAATACAATATTTTTTTCTACAATGTTAATCACCTACGCTGTGTAAAAAAAAATGAACAATTTTGCATGATAAAAACTACCATCCAAGATAATAGTAAAATACTCTAACTTTTACGAAAAATAAAATCTATAAGCTGATTGATTTTTTTACAGCAAAATATGTTAAAAGATTAGAAAGTTTGTAATAAATACATATTCCTACCAGAAAAATTTGCAAACCGTTTATGTAACGTGAAAAATCTGTTAATGTAACAAAAAAAGCGTATAAATACATTTTTTTTTTGTTATAAATGAACTGTATTTTACTGCCACCCAGGCTGTCAGCTTTACCCGATGAAATCAACTGGTTATTGTACAGTGTACTGAGAGATATCATCATATTTATTTCAGAAACTTCAAAAGAAGGCTCATTGTGGAGACACGGAAAGTTCTAGTGTTTCTCACCCTGTTTGTGTGTAGATCTCATCATAACTGTGGCAAAAAATATACGATTAACATGTAATTAGGTAGGTGTGTTGGTAAAATATCTTACTGGCTGTATAGTTTAAATTTGGATCATTATCCAATAATATAGAACATTTCCTTTTACGTCATAATGATTTTTTTTATGGGAATTCACACGATTGTCAAATTTTAATATTCATTGAAAGGGAAATGATGCATTCGGACAATTTACTTAAATGTTAAATTATGGATACTAAAATTTTCCAATTGGGTTCTTAAATTACTACGATTAGTTTGAAATTTTGTCAATACATAGCTCAGAAATTCTAAATTATCCACATTTTTATAGAGTTTTGTATATTTGTTTGCAAAATATATAAAATATTTTAACTTTTCAATTTTATATGTTTTCTGTCCAAAGTATTTATTTTTTCCTATTTTGGGCTACCTAGCATCAGCCTATTTGCCTAGCAACTCTTTTTCATAACTTGTCAGAGACAGCAAATGTATTAAAATAATTCATTCTCTGTGGCTTTGCCGATTACGAAAGATTTAGAAAATACTTTAAATAAAATATAAAATAGCTAATCTTCCGTAATTGAAAAACGGACAATTTTATCGTTAAACATGAACGATGCTAGCAACAATATATTATTAAAAGTAATGTAGACGATATTAAAGAACTTTTACAAAAACGATTCTATTTGGCAAATCATACTTGCTAAAATACGCCATTTGGCAAGATTATGTAATAAGTTTTAAATATTTAAGCATAAGTATTAATTGCAGCTTAATTGCAGCTTAATTGCAATTGAACATTTTGGAGCATAACTGATGAAGTGAAATACTAAATTATTTTTTCTCAAGCTCTGTACTGGAAAGCTGAAGAACATAGCAATAAAAATGTTCGAAACACTCCCATGATGGGAAAATATCTCTGTTGTCGATATTCGTATGCACCGATTTGGTGGATGATATAGTTACAAAATTTATTTGAGGAAATATCATGTTGTATTCATAGTGTTCATTAAAAGGTAACCAAGCGGGCCACCACAGGAGGTTATTTAAATTTACAACATTTTATCGCCAAAAAAGCATTTTTTGAGGGTTATTTTGGTATGTTTCTTGTATCGAAATACCGGGTAAGCTTTATGTATGTAAGAGCTCTTTTTCAAATAAAATAATAATCACTGACAAAAAATAAATCTGAAGATAATAACCAACAAAACTTGTTTCCATAAGGCAAAATATAAAACGTTGGATTTCTAAATTATATTTAATGGTTGTAGTGGGAGTTTAACTTTTTCACATGTTATGATCTTTTATCCAAATTTTAGAACAAATGCCGATGTTTTGTGATTTACAGAAATGTTAGTAAATTAGGATATAATAAAATTTTCAGTACAACGAGACTATTATAGTAATAAAACATAGAGAAAAAACTCTCTTATATATACTAAAAATCTGACATAGCATACTTATTGCCAATTGCAAACACAAATTCAACGGATTAAAGGGGGGGGGAGAGTGCTCAGGGTGGGGGTGCAGGCAGATCCTCCCCTGAAAAGGTGTGCAATTTGTTCTAAAATATTTAAGCACTAAATAGTTCAAAATTCGTAGAATTTTTTTTTTTTATATTAATTCTGAAAAGTTAGATTTTCCGAATCTTTTAAAATTTTTATGTGTTTAGAAATATGCATATAATCTAACATTCTTTAATTGAGGATTTCAGAATTTTAGATATTGTCTAAAGTGAGTTGTCTCACAAAATTGACGTTCAGGCATATGATCCGAAGATTTACTAGTCGGATTTATTCATGTATAATATAGACTGTTTTTCAAAACTTTAATGCTAATAACCGGGGTGTGCGTTATATACGAGATATTTCCGGAAACTATACTAAACAATACATTATTTCACTAACTGATTAAATCACCAATTCTGGAATGGATCTTGTCCCAGTTTTATTCATTTTCTCTTCATGATCCTTCGCAAGGCTGGCTAACATCGAATTTTTTTTAGCTGTTGCTGTATTTCAGTTTGCTTTAGCCTAATTTAAAACTTGAAGTTTGAAAGTGCCGGGATGTAAATGTTCAGTTTTCCATCGTAATCGATAACTGTCTGAAAACAGAATAAAACAAACTATACGTTACAAAAACAGCATTTTTTTCTCTTCACAAGTTCTATTAATTACTTGTGGTGTATATTTCCGGTGTTGATGATCTTTTTAAAAACAGTACTTCAAATTCGAGAAAAGAAAATTTTACATGCAGCGGAAACATTATTTTGTAATAGCTTATAGGATTGTAAATATAAAACGGTTAATACACACATTTATGTCCAACTTTTATTTATTTATGTATTTTAGTCCAAAGATTCTTGAATTTTCTGAATTTTTCGCTGTTAAATAACTATGGTACGCTTTGTACCATAAGAAAATACGTAACTGCCTTTTGTACAGTGTAAAAAATTGTTTATAATGTTTTTAATTTACGTTTAACAGTCGTTATATCATGAAAGATTGCACATAAATACGCTTTACAGTGTTTGAAAAAGGCTACGCACGCTTTCCTGGTCAATTTTTCCCGATAAATCTTGAATGATTAAAATATATTTTAGTTCTACCCTCCACCGCCCGGTGGCCTACCTACTATTAGTACTTGTCTATATATATATAACTTACATATGTATTAGTACATAATTAGTTGGTCTTTAAACGCTTGAAAAGTTAATCGCTACTCAGTTGTTTAATCCCTGCTCACGTCAAACAATGGTCACTAAAATACGCTAGTTGTATACAATCCCGATTATGGAAATTATCGAAAAAATCAATTTCTTTGTGTATTATCCTTTCGCATGCGACAAATACGGGAATACCCAACGAAATTACTTCGATTTGGAAGTTACAAATGTAAGGTCGAACCTGGCTATTTATCAACTTGCACTTTCAAAGAAAAAATTGGCCCGGGTTCGTTACGTACGTAAGAAGTAAAACTTATAAAAATAAATCTATATTATAAATCATAAGTATGCGCTTCGGTAACGTTAGCAATGGGGTCAAACTGCTTAAGGCATAACAATGCAGAATTACTGAAAACAAACCACTCGTTGCCATCGACAAAAAAATAACCGTTTTTTCGCCGCCACGTACCTTAGTGTTTTATATACATAGATTGTATAGCATTTTAATGGAAATCCTGTAAACATGTATCCAACGTTTACTATAAATGTGCAACTAAAACTCTCTCTGGTAAATACAGAAAGCCTATTTATTCTCTAAACATCACGGACGAGAATATAATTTCATTTCCTAATTAGCGAAATAGAATACAGTAAATTAGGCAAAACAAAGTGATATGCATTTACATGAAACCATGAATAATACATTTTTTCTCTGGTGTCGTTTGTAATGCATAAGTCGCTTGTTGCTAATTATTTTCCAAACTCCGTATGTTTATTTCACTGAAACATTTAAAAATGTTTTAAAATATATGCTTTACATTGAGAAAAATAAAAATAAAACAAAACCCACGTGCTTCACCTTCATAAGTTACATGTTCTAATGAAAACAGCGAAGAGAACATCTATCCTGACTCCCGACCCGAACGTTAAAATGTCAAGTAATTTAAAATACCCAGATACTAGGATGCTTTCCTTTAACATATATCATGGCAGTCTCTAAATTTTTCATTTTAAAATTAATATTCCACTGAAATCGTACTATGTCAAAAGTCAAAGTAAAACAGGGAGGCCTACCTTTCGGCTGAAGCTCAACTAGCCCCGCCCAGCAGATTTGCTTACTATAGAACTTACCTCTACCGCACATCTAAGATATCCCCCATAAAAAAATCTGAACATGTGTACTACAAGTCTTTAAGAATCATGGCCTGCACTGCGGAATCCTGGTTTTTTGCCGATGGGCAAAGTACCTATTAATTATTTAGCTGCATTTCTAATTTAGAACTAGTGACTTGTGTAAAAACGTCTCATATAATGAAACTCAAATGTATCGACTTAATCAACATTTTTTTAACACTTTCCAACATAACTGAAAAGTGTTTATGCCACTTAAGTGGTTATGACTGTTTGTCCGTCCGTGCTCTAAAACGCGTAAATACACTCAGATAACCGTGTAATTTTTATATGTTACTGACGTTTATCTCTACGTTTATCGACATGATCTCTATTGCAAATGAAGTGCGTAGCATTTATAGTTCGTGTAGAAGGACAGTCAAAAGTATTCCGTTACATTACTGTTAATAAGAAATGTCATTTCAAGAGCATTATAATGATGTAAATTTATCACAGTTAATGAAGCTTGAATTTATCGATATATTCAGCATTTGTTTATCATTTTTCAAACATAGTTGAAATGTGTTTATGACTTCAGTTTGTCTGTGTGTCTGTCAGTACTCTAACTTTCGTAAATATACTCTGATTACGCTGTATTGATTTTTATGTTATTGAGATTTACTATAGTACGATCGCTATGAAAATTTTAGTGTGTAGCATTTATAATTCGTGTAAAGGGCAGGTCAAAAGAATTCCGTTACGTTACTATCAATAGGAAATAACAATTTAAGTACATTTTAATGATGTTACATCATTGCAAACTTAATAAAATTGATATGCATTTATGAGGTGCACTAAAACACGCCTTTTGTAGAATATGATGTACAAAGCGTTTATCATTCATTTACAGGGCCGCACTAAATATTCCGTTACATAATGATCTACTTTTTCAGCGTATTTTAACTGTGTTACACTGTTTCAAATATATTGAAATTGATATACATTACTGATGTTTACTATAAAATACTTCCTACAGAATATGATGTGCATATGATTAATTGTTTATTTACAGAGACACACAAAATTCTTCGGATACAGAATGTGTTAGCCATAATTTCTGGAAGTGCGTTGCAGTTTTGGTATGCGTTTTAAAGTTTACCTATATTGCTACTTACTACGTAGTATGTATCATAAGAGACGGTAGTCTCTTGAGTGACGCAGCGAAAAACCGAAAACCGTAAGCCCAAAACCGAAGATTCCGTCACTCTCATATATACAGCTAGCAGGACATCAAAGGAAAATCGAAACGCCGACATTTAATATCTCAGTAAATATGAGGCATACCGTTTCGATTTTTTCACATTAGTCTTATATCTATGGCCTAACTCTATCCTGAAATTTATAGATTTCTACATGCAGTAGATTTTGAGATCTGGAAACCAATTTTTAAGCGAAAATGGAAAATGTAATGGTGTAATGGGCACAGAGTTGTTATCTCGAAAATGGATCGAACGATTTTTTTAAAATTAATATATTATATTAATCAATTTTAGATGAAGCGTTTAAGATATTGCGCTAACGTAGGAAAACTCTTGTTTTCAATACAATCCACTTTTAAAATCGGACTATATTCTTATGCTTTTTCTGGTAGACTAACATTACAGATCTTCAGCCTTTTCACTGCTTTTTATTACTGCGCAATAAGGAAGCTCTTGCCTATTACGGTTACAGTTAAACGTTAAAGCATATCCATATCGCTGAAAAACTATTTAGATTCTTTTTTTTTTTTAATACGAAAACAGTTTTTAATGCAATTTTTAATATGTAATATATATGTATTAAATTAAATTATTGTTTGTATATTTTTCTTTTTTGTTATAATAAAGAATTTCTTATTTCAAAATCTTCATTAAGTCGAAAAATATTTAGATTCCTTGATTAAAGTATTGAAATATTTTATAATTATATATATACAATTTAATTGTTATTTATATATTTAATTTGTCATTTTTTAAAGGAAAAAAAGATTCAGATTTTTTTTTTTTTTTTTTTTATCAGTTAATTTGAAACAGCCTCTAATCAACAAATCAATCATCTGTTTGTTTTCAACGAGTCTCGAATGTTGATGGTTTGGATCATTCGAGACGACAGCCCTGCCGCTATAGGTCTCATAGCCCCCCCCCCCTTCAAAGTTCAAACACTCATATGAGGTATTTTATTATTTATTTATTGTTTGTTTACTTATTTTGATTAGATTGTCCTTTTAGAAATTGTTTTTTGATTTAGTGGCGTAAATGGTGAGATAATTGTCAATAGTATTACCTGTTTTATCGTTAAAAATAATCAGTGAATCTTTTAAAGAAGTCTTTTAAAAATCTGATGATGATAGAAGATTGGTTTTTTACTTGTTAGCTATATTTTCCAACTCTCCAAATCAAACTTTCCCATCATTCACCTCACACAAATTTAATAACTAAAACTTTTTATTTCAGTGTGATTGAAATACGTTTAATTGTGATGAAACTTTGGTATATTATGTAGGGAATTTATATAACGTAAGTTTTCACTTTTATGTATATAAAATTAGATACGATGTTTTCATTATAAAATACAATGTTTCTAATTTATGTTATGGCTTACTTTAACATTTTTTTATTGACTAAGCCTATCATTAATAAGGGGAGACTGGTACACAGTGAACCTATGGACACAGTGGACCACCCCCTAATATTTTATTTATTTAAATTTTTTTTAAGCTTCTCTTCTATCCTAATAGACAACAGCACTGCAATGATTATTTATAGCCTTCAGAAAGTATGTTTAGCTCAGATTGAACTATTTTATCCTGCTTTGTTATTTTGAGCTTCTAAAAGTAAAAATTTTCTTCATCATATTTTTATTTTTTTAGTAATTAAAGGTTGTAGATAAATAAAATAAAACAGCTTTTTTGAAAAGCTAAGATACTTGTTTTTATTTTACTTTAAAGTTATTATGTTTAAAAGAAAGCTATAAACAATATTAATATGATTATTTATTGAACTTCAACATGGGGTACAGTGGACCACCCACTCCTGGGGCACAGTGGTCCACAATCCACTCTGCTCCTCTAATGCAGAATGTTCAAAATATGTAATAATTGTTTTCTATAAAGAAAGATTGTTTTAAAGTAGAATTAACTGTAAAATAAAGTAAACAAATAAAAATAACAATTTTTTTAACATAGTAAGAAATATTTTGTTTTGTATTTACTGCCTTTGATAAATATAACTGTAGTCTAATTGTTGATGATTCTATTCAAGTAAGATTCATGAGATGCAAATTGAATGGAAATCAGTTTATTTCTCCCGAAACTGTAGATGAATCTGCTGTTGATGTCAATGATTTCATAATGTTGCTCGCAGACCCAAAATTATTTCTTGAAAATTCCAGGCTCAATCTTACTGATAAGTATTTTTCAATTTCATTTGCAAATTTTATTGTGAGCTGATTTTTTTTGTACTTAAGTAATAACTTCAACTAAATTGCAATTGTTCCTGTATTAATCTGTTATTATTTTCAAAATATAATTAATTTTTTGTTTTTGTTTCAAAATTTATATTACTATGTTATTTTGCGAATGAAGAGGCAACAAAAAAGAATTAGATTAATGAAAAATAGATTTATATTATATTTTAGATAATGCCTAATAGTGGTCCACTGTACCCTGGTGGGTGGACCAGTGTATATATATATATATATTTTAATGTATTGAAAACTATGTTGTGAGAAAATTATGATGGATGTAAGAAGGTTTAAGGAATATTCAAAAATATTTTCATACAAATTGGTCAGTCTGTTAAAGAGAAAAAAAAATAACTGAAAAAGTGGTCCACTGTGTACCGGTCTCCCCTACCCGATTACATGAGATTTTGTTATTTGTATTGATATGTTTGTGTTTACGTATTTTATCAAGATTATATTTCAGCTATTTTTAAGTAAGTTTTTTAAGATACTATATAGCAATGTTAAAATGTTGGCTATACTTTATTAGCTTATGTTAAAGATTGGTCAGAAAAAAAAGGTTGGCGAGATTAAAAAATTTTGTCGATCAGCTAGTACTCGACTAACATAACAACAGGGCTGCTGGGATGGAATTTAATTTTTAAAAAGGACACATTTTGAACTGGTTTGTTTACAGTCCCATTTTATTAGTAGAATTTTGTGATAATTTCCCGAATGACTGGCGAATTTTGCATTTTTTGTAAAAAAAAAAATCTTTATATGTAATTTTAAACAAAATCTCTTTTCATTTCTTTAATTTGCAAATATTTTAAGTTTTCTTATTTAAAATACTGTTATTAAATGTCCAATGTAAGATTTCCCTTAGTTGAAAATTGTTATGACAGAATTTAAACAACTGCAAAAATAATTGATTACTACAACAATGCATTTTCAGGGTTTTTTTCCAATAAAATTAGCTATACAACAGAGGAAAGTTAACTTCATACTATATTTACATTGCAGTAATTTGGAGAGTTGCAAAATATAGCTAACAAGTAAAACACAAATCTTCTTTAGTCTGCGGGTTTTAAAATACTTCCTAAATATTCACTCGACACGATGGAATTTCCTTACCTTGTATCATTTTTATCGATAAAACAGGTAATTGGCAATCATCTCACCATTTAAGTAACAATCTAAAGTCAATTTCTAAAAGGACAAGAAAATCAAATCAAAATAAGTAAACAAACAATAAATAAATAATAAAATACCTAATATGAGTCTTATTCTTGTAAACAAGAATTTGCATTGCAATCACCGCTCATGAATACATGACACAAGCGATAGGTTAATTTATTGTTAATTGATAGTAGAGGTGCCCAATCTTTTTAGGCGAAGGGCCACTTAAAAAATTGTTGGGTTGTCGAGGACCACCATCAGTAGCACAGAGAGAATTTTTTTTCGAGGAGATGTTGGGTAGGGGGGGGGGGGATAATTAGCATTATCCATACATACAGCACTGTTCGGTTGCAAATTTGGAAGAATGCACCCACTAGATGGATTTGTGATTTTTATGCGGCTACTTGACAAAATTGTGATTTTTATGTGCCCGTTCTAAAAAATTCATGATTTTTATGTATAGGTTCAACTTTTATGTATTGGTTTTAACTTTTTTCCCAGTGACCACTGGCCAGTACATGGATTTTTTTACTCCTATTTTTCAGCAATGACCAATAACAAATTTACAAATACTTGATAAAAAATTTAAGAAATTTGTCAAACGATTGTGGAATAAACGGCGAAATTTGTCAAATAGTGTTGGGAAAGAAATCGCGACATTCGTCAAATGGTCTCGGGAAAGAAATCAGGCATTTCAGGAAAAAAATTAATTATGTCTAACTGTCGTGAAAAAATTAGAGAAATTCGTCAAATACGTTCGGGGGAAAAAAATCACAAAATTCATCAAATGATCTCGGGAGAAAAATAGTGAAATTTGTCTAACAATCGAAAAACAGAATTGCAAAATTCGTCGAATAGCAGTGGAAAAAAAGTGCACAATTTGTTCGTTCATGGAAAAAGTCATGAAATTCATTAATCGATAGTCAATAAATCACGAAATTCATCAATCGATAGCAGAAAAATCACAAAATTCATTGATAGTGGAAAAATCACAAAATTCATCAACTGGTTTCAGGGGAAAATTTTTTCGAATATCGTCGAATGGCTTCGAGAAGAAAAAAAGTCACAATCCGTCAAATAATTTCGGGGAAAAAATCGTGAAATTCGCCAAATGGTTTCGAAATTTGTCGCGCGACAGCGGGGAAAAAATCTTTTTCCATTCAATCATCGCAATTGGGACTATTAAGTTTGACCAGTGGTGGCAGTAAAGTCAGTCGCCAAATTTTCAGTATTACTCGCCGATTGGCGAATGGCAATTTTGTCCTATATTTTTACACGCCTGATCGATGAAATTCAAGATTTTTACGCACCCGATTGATGACTTTCTTGATTTTTATGGATCCGTTTGACGAAATTAATGATTTTTATATGCCCGATAAACAAAATTCATGATTTTTATGCATGCGTACAACAAAATTTATGATTTTCCTTCTCCCGATCCACAAAATTCATGATTTTACTGTGCCTGATTGACAAAATTCGTGATTTTCAACTGATATGCTTTCCGTCGGCCATTTAATGAAATTCACAATTTTTCTTCTCTAAACAATGGCAAAATTTTCATTTTTTTTTTTTTTTTTTTTTTTTTTTTTTTTTACCGTTTGTTGAAATTTACAATTTTTTCACAAACATTCGATGGAATTCTTGATTTTTCCACGCCCAATATACGAAATTTGCAATTTTCCATGCCTATCGACAAAATTCATAATTTTGCAGAACTGATAGACAAAATTCATAATGTTTTCCCACAATCTATGGACAATTTGCAAATTTTTTCCGCGACTGTTCGTTGAAATTCACGATCTTTCCATGCCATTCGATGAAATTCGTTGCTCGATCCATGAAATTTGCGATTTTAAGTGCCTTATCGACAAAATTTGCAGGTTTTTTCAACTGATTTACAAAATTCAAGATTTTGAGTGATTGACGAAATTTACAACTCCAGAATTACCGATTTTGGCATCTCTCGTTTCTGTTGACCGATTATTGAAATTTGCGTTTTTTTTTCTAGCGACAAAATGGCGAAATTTGTGATTTTTCCATGCCCATTCGACAAAATTTGCATCCAGTCGATGCAATTCATAATTTTATGCACCTGATCGACGAAATTCATATTTTCCTACGATCTATGGACAAAATTTGCGTATTTTTCTCACGAATTATTAAGGAAATTCGAAATTTTTGATAGGTTGGCATGTATGGTCTCTGCGGGCCACCAGTTACCCATCACGGGCCACAGGTTGTGCATTCCTAATCGTGATGCAGTTTAGCTCATTCGACTCAACCTCGATAGAACTTACTGATTTTAGTTTCACCACCAAGGGCAGTTATGTTCATATAGAACAGAGTGCGCCCCTGGCAGTGGAAGGGGAAATTAATGGATTTTGGAACTAACTCGAGTTCTATGGGTCCCATCACAACATGGTTTGATTCATTCAATTTGACATTGACAGGATATATCAATTTTAGTTTCAAGTTTGACCACCAGGGGGTGCATTCCTATCTCAGGTTCTATGGCCCCGATCATGACAAGGTATGGCTCACTCAACTCGAAATCGACAGCCTCAACAATTTCAGCTGTTTGTACAGAACAGAGTGCGCCCCCTGGTGGTGGAACATGGAACTAACAGATTTTGCAGCTAACTTGAGTTCTATGGGTCCCATCACAATGCAGTTTGATTCATTTGACTCGACATCGACAGGATATATCGATTTTAGTTCCAAGTTTCACCACTAGGGGACACTATCCTATCTCGTATTCTATGGGCCCGATTACGATGAGGTATGGCTCATTCGACTCGAAATCGACAGCCTGAAAGATTTCAGCTATGTTTGTATAGAACAGAGTGCGCCCCCTGGTGGTGGAAGATGGAACTAACGGATTTTGCAGCTAACTCGAGTTTTATGGGTCCCATCACAATGCAGTTTGATTCATTCAATTTGACATTGACAGGATATATCAATTTTAGTTTCAAGTTTGACCACCAGGGGGTGCATTCCTATCTCAGGTTCTATGGCCCCGATCATGACAAGGTATGGCTCACTCAACTCGAAATCGACAGCCTCAACAATTTCAGCTGTTTGTATCGAACAGAGTGCGCCCCCTGGTGGTGGAACATGGAACTAACAGATTTTGCAGCTAACTTGAGTTCTATGGGTCCCATCACAATGCAGTTTGATTCATTTGACTCGACATCGACAGGATATATCGATTTTAGTTCCAAGTTTCACTACTAGGGGACACTATCCTATCTCGTGTAATATGGGCCTGATTACGATGAGGTATGGCTCATTCGACTCGAAATCGACAGCCTGAAAGATTTCAGCTATGTTTGTATAGAGCAGAGTGCGCCCCCTGGTGGTGGAAGATGGAACTAACGGATTTTGCAGCTAACTCGAGTTCTATGGGTCGCATCACAATGCAGTTTGATTTATTCAACTGGACATCGACAGGATATATAGATTTTAGTTACAAGTCTCACCACCAGGGGGCGCTTTCTTATCTCGGGTTCTATGCGCCCCATCACGACGAGGTATGGCTCATTCGACTCGAAATCGACAGCCTCAAAGATTTCAACTATGTTTGCATGGAACAGAGTCCCCCCCCTGTTGGTGGAAGATGGAACTAACGGATTTTGCAGCTATCTCAAGTCCTATGGGTCCCATCAAAATGCAGTTTGATTCATTCGACTCGACATTGACAGGATATATTGATTTTAGTTCCAAGTTTCACCACCAGGGGCACTTCCCTGTCGGGTTCTATGGGACCGATCACGACGATGTATGGCTCATTTGACTCGGAATCGACAGCCTGAAAATTTTCAGCTATGTTTGTATAGAAAAGATTGCACCCTTTGGCGGAGGAAGATGGAACAAACGGGTTTTGCCATGCATTTTCATCCTTCTAATTGTGTTACTCTCTCGCTGTATAATTTAAAAGTTGAGTCTTGGATTCCTCTCCCTGGGCCACCACACTCATATTTTATTGGGCTCCAAGGGGTCTTTTTTAGCATTTCTTTAAAATTTTATACTAATGATTAATTTATACCCTATACTTAATTTCGACTAATTGACATTTTCATCAATAACCTTAAAAAAGTAATGATATCAGTACAAAAACCCTTAACGGGTTAAAAGTGTTGACGCAGCACTTTCTTTTGGCTCTATGAATTTTAAATATGGGTCTTAAAAGCAATGATATCAAATTTAAGTGACGCTATGTTAATAATTTTTTTTTAAAATCATAATTTTCTTTTTAGTTTTATTTATGTTCACAGGTGCAATTATTATCTTAATATGAAAAAATATATAAAGTTTATTCGCTGATGCTTTTTCATTTACATCTCTCATGAATTCAAAATATGGGTTTTAAAAGAAATGATATCAAAATTTGAGTGACACCTTGACGTTAATTTAATAGGACTCTTTTAAAATTCAATTTAAATTATTTTTGGTTTGTCTTCTAAAGTATATTTACACATACAAACAATACTTTTAATTTCTCAATACACTTTTAAATATATTACTTTCACTGAGCCTATATTATGTATTGAAATGTATTTATTTCAATAAATTGATTTATCTTCTGTGCCACGCTATCCAAAATCATAAGTAAAATGTATGTAAATGATTATTTTGCGTCATATTATCCACTTGCATACATTTCCCTTTGTTTGGATACTATGACGCAAAATAATCATTTACATAAATTTTACTTATGATTTTGGATAGCATGGCACAGAAGATAAATCAATTTATTGAAATAAATACATTTCAATACATAATATAGGCTCAGTGAAAGTAATATATTTAAAAGTGTATTGAAAAATTAAAAGTATTGTTTGTATGTGTAAATATACTTTAGAAGACAAACCAAAAATAATTTAAATTGAATTTTAAAAGAGTCCTATTAAATTAACGTCAAGGTGTCACTCAAATTTTGATATCATTTAATTTAAAACCCATATTTTGAATTCATGAGAGATGTGAATGAAAAAGCATCAGCGAATAAATTTTATATATTTTTTCATATTAAGATAATAATTGCACCTGTGAACATAAATAAAACTAAAAAGAAAATTATGATTTAAAAAAAAAATTATTAACATAGCGTCACTTAAATTTGATATCATTGCTTTTAAGACCCATATTTAAAATTCATAGAGCCAAAAGAAAGTGCTGCGTCAACACTTTTAACCCGTTAAGGGTTTTTGTACTGATATATGTTACACATCATATACAGGGCTACAAAAAAGAATTCGTAGCCATTACTGAGTTTAAGCATGAAATGCTTAAAGATGGTTTTTTATTGGTTTATGCATCTTCAAACTGAACTATATTTAGTGTAGTAAGATATGTTTGTAGAATATAAATAAAATCATACGCAGGACGACGTAAAGAACTGGATACGTAGCCACGTAGGGATGATAATTTCTTGACATGTGATTTCAGTAGTTTTAAGCGTGTTTTAGTTTGAGTTAAATTTTAGATTAATATGTGGCGTACGGGAGATAGGGGATGATTGAGACATTTTCACGAAAATATTTATTTTAAATATTTTATTTAAGTTACTATTAATGTTACATATCGCATTTCATATATTAGGTGTTTGTCTGCATCTTATTCACAATATTTATTCAAGATTATTATTATACAGAAATATATTATGAATTTTAAAAAAGTTCCTCTCTGTCCCAATCATCCCCACAGCAGGGATGGATGGGACACAAATATTTTACTCTCTGTATTCAATGATACCAAATAAAATTTTTTAATTATAAACTTATATGTAGTATATTTGTAATATATGATCTTATACGGCTGTCATATATCAGTGTTAGTAATCTAAGAAGTGAAAACACAGTTAATTATGCATTAAAAAACTGTAATTTATATTATATATTTTAACTGAAATTTTAATGAGTTACAAAGTTAAAGTTGCACGGATGTACAAATATCAGTAACATAATAAATGTTGTCTGTCTAAAATGTTCTAAACGTCGTTTGTCAGTCGCATAAGCTGGTATAAAATCAGTTTCAGTGAATGTATTTGCTGTTAAAAAGGAAAATGGCAGGTTTCCTAAAACCACCGGTTATGTTTATGTTGCTAGAACTTAAAGCTGACCAAAATGCCTCCTTGGCAAAAGCTGAGAGGTTATAAATTGTAATATGCTCTCCAAGATTATTTGTCAGCGAATCATCTTGGACTGATCTCAGCGTTGCCTTTAAAGACTCAAAAACAGAAACATCCAATGGCTGAAGACGACGCGACGGTAGCTACAATGAGGACGAAGTGTTAAAAGAATAATTAACATAAATTATTAATTTATCAACTTATATAATATTATTTAGTTTAAAAAGAATTCAATATCCTCTAGGGATGAATGAAGCAGTCCCATTCATCCCCATTTGAAATGTCCCAATCAACCCCATGGTGCATATATTCAATTGTCAGCCATTTTGTATCAGAAATTATTTTGTCACAATCGTTAATATTCATTCATTTTAATTACCAATATTGAACCTCGAAATAAATAACTATAACATATCTTAAATGTTTATAATGCATGAAATATGTAAACAACTTCAAATGTAAAAAAAAAATACTTTTAAGCAAATTTTTAGGAAATGCAACTTTGAAGGAAATTGAAAATAGTCATGTGGTCTTGCTTTTGGTTCTGAATGCAACTATGATAGTGTCATCTATGAGGATAGGAAGCAACTCAAAAAATGTTTATTGCCTGAAATATTGAGAATGTCTCATCCTTCCCTTGTGCCATTCATCTCCCAGTTCTCTTATATCAACTTCTATAGGAAATACACAGGGTTGCAAAAAATAATTGGAGTACTTTTCCTTCTATGGAAAGTAATTGCTAAAATATTGTTTTCGAATGCGTTTTGCGTTTTTAAAAAGGCTTATTTATGTATTATCTTTACCATATTAAATAGCGAATTTTTGTTGAAGTTTCCTGGAAAGGGATTCATAATATATGCTTGACAAATTATTTTACTTTCTTGTTTTATTATATTTTTGCTGGTCCTAATTCAGATAGTATTACACTTTATTAATTATTAAAAAATATATAAATGGAAAAAAATATATATATCGAGAAAGAAAACCAATATCCTGTTAGTAAAATTCATTATGAAGTATATCCGCATTTTTATTTATAAATTAGTGTTCACTACTTTATAATATTCAAATTGGCATGAACCATTTTGGCCATAAAAGATGGTGTAAGCTGAAACAAATACAGACACATTTTTGCTTCAGTAGAATTGCTCTCTTTATCCTAAGTTACTGTCAAATCTCAATTAGTTCAAAATTTATCAAATAGCAACAGTAAGTTCGATAATCGATTGTCATTTAAAACATTCAAAGCAGATTTACACAAATGTCTGAAATTTCAATTAAGAATAATAAAATTGAAAGAAACGGGGAGCATCTGTCACACGACATTGTACTCGTAAAAAACTTTGAATGAGGTTTCAGTGGTTGGAAGATGGCATTAGGAATAAAATTGATTGCATGTCAATTTAGGTACAGTTATCTTCAAATGGAAACTTTACACGGGATCAAATAAAGTAAATCTAGTTTTGTATTCACAATCGGGGGGGGGGGGGCGGAATAAAATTTTGCACAAAATTAGTTATACACACTGTTTAAATTTTGAAGTACAATTTATAGGTGAGGCACAAGAAGAGGAAATTCTTATAATTTGAGGATATATTTTTTTAAACTATCGGTACTCCCATGAAACTGGTATCGGTTTATCGTGCTAGAGGAAGAAAATATTATATCAATTTATATCCATACGTATAAAAAAATGCCCTCTGTGAAAAATATATAAATTGGGAAAACAGAAAAAAAGTTTTATCTTAATGCAAATTACACTTTTTACTCTGAAAACGTTCTAAAAATTTTTATTTTTTTTAATGTTAAAAGACCTTGTTCAATTAAATGTTTCTTTGTACGCAAATCAATTAATTAAATTACTTAAAACTATACACGTATTTTTACCTAATAAGAATGTTACTTCATTCATCTGAATGTACAAAAATAATCATTTATTTATAACACTTTGAGGCTCTGGCCCCTACGAGTTGCGCTTGCCGACCCAAGTTCCGATACTTCAAACTCTAAAAACACGCTTTACTTGACTTAAGTTTAATAATTTAAAACAATTGCGGAAGACTGAATTGTAATTAAATGGCCTGTAGCGACACCTGTAATCAGATTTGAATTCATTTAACTTTGATTGAGGAATTTTAAGCCCGAATCATCTGCTGTCGAGACAGCTAACAACTGTTTACGTGATTAATTAAATATGATCAATTAAAAACATTGAAAATCAGCTTGTATAAATAGCTAAATAAACAATATTGCTATCTCTCGTAATTTTATAATGAATCTGTAAGAAGATTTTTTAAATGACACATTTCAAGTGGTTCATCTTCGACGTTGTTTCGCCAAAATTTTGTTTTTCTTTTAGTATTCACGTGAAAATACATTTGTTTTATATAAATTAAAAGACCGTCTAAAAATATGAAATAAATCTCTTGTGAAAATATATTTTTAATTTGACACTGGTTGGAAATATTATTATTATTCGATCATTTAAAATCTTGCGTACTTTTCACCATTTATTGTTTTTAACGCGCAATAATTTCAATATCATTTTTAAAGTCTTATTTCTCTTTTTAATGTACACGCATTTTGTATGTGCAACTTTCTCCGTCTATTTACTGTTCTTATCAAGTGATCATTTAAGTATTACTTTAAAGTTTATTTCTGTCTGTAACAGTCACGTGTAAATACATCGATAATTGAAAGGGAACATTATTATTTGGACTGTTTTAAAAATTGGTAATAATGAAAATACATGATCTTTTCGAAATATGAAATAAACATGAATTAAACTGTTGAAATTTTGAAAAGAAATTAAAACAACTCTCAAAATATCAGTCAAATTAAAAAATAACTGCACAATGCACATCGCAGACTTGTCAACTATATTTCATCAAAAGATGGTTGAATTTCATCTGTATAGATTTTGTTCCTATAAAACTTTTATAAGAAAACTTTAGTATTGAAATAATCCTTAAAATAATCCTTTAATTTAAAAAAAGTCTTAAGCGTACTTATCAAACATTACTCTATAAAAGTATCATTTTTCTCTTTTTATATGCAATAATTTTCTTAATATTAGCCTAGAAAGACCTCCAAACTCGAAAACTTCATTATCCGTGGGGACGGAAGGGCTTAGTTCATTTTAATATATAGAAATACACATTCAACAGAAAAATCCGTTAAAAAGTATGTATATAATACGTAATCTGTAAGGAAATTTTCAAATAAAATTTCTGTAGTAAAGACACTGGAATAAATGTATGTGTACATTTAGTGCCTTAATAGATATTAAAATACTTTCTTATAACTGAGATACATTTGTGTTTTTCAAGCACATCACGAGCTTGGTATAGATTCAAGACAAAATCATATAAATTCGAAATCACATGTTGTTACTTTTGAGATATAGCCTTAACAGAAAACAGATTCGACATGTTCCCATTTTTACGCTCATAATTTGGCAAAAATATTGTGAAAACCAACAAAAACTTTAACAAAATGAAAAAAAATCGCAAACTATGTTAACACATATCATGTTTTGTATCTCGAAACAATTTAAATTTCTATAAGCGAAAATCCCTGTAACTTACTAAAGAATCCAACTACTGACATTAGATGAAAAAATCTCCCAAAAGCTAAAAGCAGATAATAAAAACTACAACAAACCGGGAAAAGCTGTTCTCTTTAAAGTGGTTTGACCATACTGAAGTTCAGACGTACGTGAGCAATAATGGTATTTGTCTGGTGTTTGTAAATGTACTTAAAATATTTTATTTTATAGTAAACACATTTAAAAAAAATATATTTTAATAATTTCCTTTTCATTAAGTATTATGTCAGTTTTATGTACGTATCAGTCTGTAACAAATAAGAGATAATACTCATTATCCATTCAAAATTAATTGAAAAAAAGCAGGTTGATACTCTCATTTTCAAGAACACTTCTTATACTAATAAGTGACAACAATTCCAATTGTTAAAAAGTATTTATACTTCTATATATAAAATTAAGCTACATTCACGACGAAAATGCTTTTAACCATTTACAAATTAATTTCACATACTAATGATATTGACGTTTTTTATATATATCATGATTTTATATATATCGTGATTATATATCTCACAGTTCACATTAACTACTGAATGTCAGAAATCATGATATTTATAAATAAAGCTAATATCATTATGCTTTACGAAACAATTTATTTCTGAATGAATGACAAATGAAATTCCGTTCCGTTTTTGGGAAGTTAGTGATCGAAATATCCTGAATTTAGAAATGCCTTTCAATATAATTTGCAATATGTGAATATTCTCTCTATCTATAACTCTGCATCATATTAAATCAGCGCGACACGTATAAATGGTAATAGTGTATCATATAAAGATTAAAAGTTCACTTGAAAAGTTCAGTAAATACTAATTTTACTGTAATTTATGAAATTCTGTACTATGAATTGCAACTTCACATTCCGAATTTCGTAAGTCCTCTAATTGATAATCCAATTTCACGTAATTATTAGGATATTTCTTGTTGGATAGATTTTTGTTTGATTAAAATACAGGTAATAATTTTCAATATATAAAATATGCATTGCATTGAATTTAAAATATGCACAGTTTGTCTGTGTTATCTTAACACAATCATAATGATTGTTAAAAATCATACGAATTGTAATTTTTTGAACAGAGTGAAATAGACCCAGACAGTTTTTTATCTTTTACCTTGTTTATCATACTTTTATCTAAAAAGCTACCAGTTTTCATGTTTTATATACAATAGTCTCTGTTTTGAGCTGAGAGAAGTGAAAATATCACACTAAATTCAAATAAGCAATGATGGAAGCAGGATTAATTGTTATTTTTTTTAGAATAGAGACATACCTGTTTATGAAAAAAATAACTAAATCATTGCATCTTTTTTACAGTAGACTGTTAAAAATTATCAGCAAACTGTCCAGTCACTCGACCGTTTTAATTGAAAATGGTTACCAAACGAAAATTTAACTCTTTTCTGACCGTATCATTGCCCATATTATGGACAGAATCGAGTTAAATTACAGTTATGTGACCCTTTTCAATTCAGAGAGCCAAATGTCTGGACAGTTTGCTGCTAATTTTTGACAGTGTATCATAGAATTGAATAATAAACAGTTTAAGAATTTTAAGAAGAAACAATACATTTTCAAATACGTTATTGTATACGCTTAATTTTGTTTTTGTTTTTAAATTTTACTTTATAGCTGATTAGTTGTACATATTATGTTGGGATGTTGCATTTACAATAGAGCAACACGCATTCTAAAAAGAAATTTCTACTATATTAGTATACTTGCCAATTTTTACTCTTTTTCTTACCACTAACTCAACTTGGTTTTCGTATGTAAAGATGGAATTTTGTCATCAATTTTAACTCATTTTCTGCTGTGGTAGAATTATAAAAAATATGAACAAAGGTCTGTTTCCGATGATAATATAACATTTTATTATTTTTACAATACAATTATAAATTAATCACTTAATTTTAAGGCTTTTTTCGTTAGTCCTCCACTGGTGTTAAATCGATATCATTCATTATAGTTGGCGCAACTTGTCCCCAATGGGACCTTATGCCATTAAACACTATACAACCAACCAACTAACCTATCATTATAGTTACAATTGTATACCAGTTAAAATAACATTGGGTTTAATTATGCGCCAATCCACTCTTTCCAACGAAAGCCTACTTTTGTAGCTGCAACAAGGAAATACTTTTTAAAACGATAAAGCTGAAAATATAAATTAAAAGAAAAATGTAATATATTTTGCAATAAAATTGGCTTTTATCATTTAATTGTTTCGTATTATTTAAATTATGATTATACGTGCAGAAATCAATTTTGAAATCCTATAAAGATAATTTAAATACTGCTTATTTTTATTTTATATTGTCATGATTTAAAAGAAACAGAACAAATTATATATATATATATATATATATATATATATATATATATATATTAAATAAATTGAATTGCTCGCACTTTCTACCAAGCGTAGAAAAAGCTGTGAATTTTAACTAATTGAGTTCAGTTCCCATGACGAATTAATGAATTGCAACAAATTTTTTTTTATTATTTTTTTTTTGAAAAAAAATCATGAATTGCGGTTATGAAATTAGGTGGATTTTTAAGATAATCTTTGAAGGCTTATAAAAAAGTTTATTAAAGAAAACTAATTTTAATTGTATATTCATTTTAGAATAGAGAGACAATAGAACCGTGAACTTTATTATCTGATATTAATTTCACCTTGATACCTTCATTTGTCCCTGTTTAAAAAACGGACATCAAAGACCACATTGTTCGGACGAATTCGCCAGGTATAAAATAGACAAAGAGTACACTGTTAAAAATTTGCAGCAAACTGTCCAGTCATTCGACCGTTTTTATAGAAAACGGTTACATAACCATACTTTTATTTTATTCTAACCATAATATAAGCAATAATATGGTCAGAATAGCTTTAAATTACGGTTATGTAACCGCTTTCTATAAAAACAGTCAAATGACTGGCCAGTTTGCTGCAAATTTTTAACAGTGTAATAAATTATCGACTTTTGAATTTTTACATTGACATTTCATTTGAGATATTCTTAAGTGCCTAATTCCAAATTATAGATCAACGGAAAGTACTGAGATTTTGAGAGTGTGTTTGTATGAAAAAAAAAGTTTTAAAGCCGTAACGTTTTATGGCATTTAGTTAGAAGCTGTATTTTTTTACAAAACTTTGGGGTCGTAACCCCACTGATAGACAACAAAGTGATCCTATAATGATTCTGTTGTTTCCTTTTGATGTAAGGGACTCTAAAATAAGTACAAAACATAACAAATTTACCTTTTTCGGATCATAAAGAAATATACAAAGAGCCACCAGCATCATGAGTCCTTTTTAATAGAAAGAAATTTTAAATTAAGAGCATCTGTTCAAAATGTATGCCTTAATTATGGGCATACATTGAAAAAAATCGATATAAAAGAATTATTTTACTTCTTATATTGGCAGTTGATTAATAACATACTGTTAAAAGTTTGCAGCAAACTGTCCAGTCATTTGACCGTTTTTGTAGAAAAAGGTTACATAATCGTAATTTAACTATATTTTGACCATAAAATGAAAAATAATACGGTCAGAATATAATTAAATCACGGTTATGTAACGGTTTTCTACAAAAACGGTCAAATGACTGGACAGTTTGCTACCAATTTTTAACAGTGAACTCTTTTTAAAAGTATATTTTTTTTTAATATAAGCTAAAGACATAATATGTTTCGTGTCATACACTTATGATAACGCAATAACTACATCTGCCTAGTGAAATGAAAAAAGAAGTTTATGTAAACAATACCCGACATATTTTAATTAGTTTGAATCAAATCATTATTATGTAGGTAAATACAAATGCTTATAATATTTTAACTTCTAAAGAATTTTAATGAAAATCTTGTAAACACGTTTAAAATTCTACGAATACTTTATACGGAGGTTTACATTTTTTTTCATCTGAATACATAAAACTTTTGCTTTCTGCAAATATGGCATACGTGAATATCATTTAGTCTTGTAATTAGCAAAATTGAGTAGATTAAATTGAACAAAGCTAAGTGATTTGCATTTAAATGAAAATATAAATAAAATATAATTTTTTGCAGAGGTTTATTATGCATACATTTTCTTAACTGTTAAAAAGTAAACTCAAAAATTAAAATCAATAGCTATTATTTCAAAAATTTCTCACGTAGTTGAAAAGGGTTTATGAATTTGTTTTGTCTGGCCCTCTGCCAGGCGGTTTTGTCTGATGTACTCTAACTCACGATGTTCGTAGGTTCGTAGTTGGTAGAATTCGACATGAAACCTATGTAGAGAGCCTGGTCTGTTTAGTCAATATGTGCCAAACATGGCCACAGTCTCCAAACTAATTGCGTAAGAATATATGTGTTATGATTTACATTCATTTTTAAAATGTATTTAAAAACAATCTCAAAAAAGTACTTTTCGCTGTTTTTTAATTAACTATTTTGTAAGAGTACGAATTCACACATTTATTATTTTATTCCCATCCAGAAAAAGGAAATAAACGGATACTGTAATATTATAAAAATATGATGAAATGTCGGTGCACTGCATCGCACCCACGTAAGCTCAGTTTTAAACAGCAACCGCAACAGTACACTGTAAAAAAAGACAATTGTTTCCTATTCTAGGAAAATATATTATAACCACGAACGAAAGTATACTATAACACCTTCCATGTTACCCACAATTCTGAAAATTGATCTTTTAGATACCTCAGAAACTCATATATTTGCGAGATTTTAAAGAAACAGTTATTAAAACAAAGTTCCTTTCGCTGCCACCGATTTTCGGAAACGTTTCCGGGTAGTTTTTATACTGTATTAATCAGTTTTTTTTTCTCTGTGATATACGTTTTCCGGATACTATCAATTATTAAGTAAAAGCTTTGATGTTTAACAAATATGAAAAATTAACAGCATTAACATTAACATTAGAATTAATGTTACTTTGTTACTCGTGTGTGTTTAAATTCAATTACGCAGCTGAAAATGTTTAATTGAAAATTTATAGAATCTTTAAAACCGTTATTCCAGTTTAAGAAAAATGATGAATACACTATAAATATTACTCGAAAATGTTTCCAAAATACAATGGTACCAAATGGAAATTTGGTTTTAAAACTGCTTCTTTATATCTCGGAGACCGCTGACCATTCCCCTACCTACCGGGATTCGACCCAGTTTGACGAGTTTGAGTGCCTGGAGAGTGGGGTGAAATTCGCCTGATCGCCTCATGGGGCGATCCACAATGACAAGTACGCAGGTCGGCTGACCAATAAAGTCCGGATTTTACTGGGTTGATCACTCTTAGGTTTTAGTATTCTGAGGTCTTTTGCCGCACGCCACATACTCGTCATGATATTTGGAATGGGGCTGGAGAATTTAGTGCCGAAACTTTGGTACTCAGCTGAGCTTGAAAAAGGGGGGAGAATTTTGAGGGGAGACAATTAAAACCACTGAAATTATTATTATTATTATTATTATTTTGGCAATAGCTAAGTCGTACAAGCAAGGAAAATTTTGGGGTTGAATAACAAGGCAGACGAAAACGCTTCGGGGGCTGACGGGTCTGCTCCTTCTACCGTACCCCACCTTGTAAAAACTGGCTCCGTGGGCTGTCCCATTGGAGTGAATCCGGTAGCTTGTGCAGACAATGTCCATTTGCACCTAATAAAGAGGCGAACAGTCAAAAATAAAATGAATTAAAAAACTGCTTCTAAAAAAAAAAAAAAAACCTTGTGCTACCAGTTGGGGCCGGCGATTGGTCTGTCCCAACCGGCAGCACGAGGAACTGCCAGGGGAACCTGGGGGTTCTACCCGCTTCTTTATAACTCAAAAACATACTGGTATCTAAGTTTCGGAAGATACAAAACGTGTTTCGGAATCATGGGAATTTCAAAAGGTTTTCTTGTATATTTTCATCCGTAGTTATATTATATTTTCATAGATTAAGAAATATCTATTTAACAGAGATTAATTAAATATTTACGCATTTATAATTCTTTTCAATCTTAAGCAGCGGCTATCTTCTGTCAGTGAGAACTTTCCATAATTTATTTTTGTTATATTTTCAATTACATAGTCACTGTCAAAGTATATCTTTTACAGTTTCATTTTTTTTTAAACTAAAATTTAAAATTCAAGAAATCAACGTGACTTTTTGGTAAATTTTTATGTTTATTATATCTTCTCAATTCCCTTATATCACACTTACTAGCTTCTATAACTAACATATTTCGTGTAAAAACTTACATTTCATAAACTATAAAAATACTTTACAACCCACTCTACCATACTTCTTTTTTTATCATCACTTTCTCCGTACACATATTAAGAAAAAAAAACTGTCTTACCTCCAGAAGAACGACGTAATTTAATTTTATATATTCTTACTTTGAAATATATTTTAGTATTTTGCTCAAAAACGAAGTGCACCAGTTGTGATAGTTCAGGTGCAGTAATTCAGAAATAAAAATAATCACAATTATTAATTGGAAATATTTTGTACTTATGTTTGTAGAACAAGAGGAATTTAAATGATCTTTAAAATAAAATCATTCATAAATTAAATATTTTATGTATGACTATTTGTAAATGATTCACATTACATAAATTTATTATTACTTCCTCAAAAATCACATATTTATTTTGTAGTATTTTAAGCGCATTGCCTTTTCTTAATATCTAATCAAAATATACGCGAAAAATATTGTGCTCTGAACAAAAACATAGTGGGCAATTTTTTCATTTTATGAATAATAAAGATTCACAACGATATTTAACCGCTTTTTCCTTCTTTTATATGAGTTTATATACATTATTAACACCTGTAAATATAAACAAGAAACATATAAAAATATTCATGTAAAGAAAATTTTATTCAATTTATTTTAATTTATAAAATATATCAATATGAATTGCGATACAAAAATAAACAAAACATTTTGTAGAGTTTATGTGCAAATACAAAACAAGTATATATTTTTTACAACAGAATTTCTTTTCTTAAAATCATGCTTCTAATGAGAATTTCATTTAAATTACTCTAAATTAATACCTAGTATTGTAAAATTGCTTGGAGTTATGTAAAATAACCAGCAATGTTATCGCATAAATTAGTTTTTTCTTAATACCTCTAATCTTAATTTTACTACACTATATTAGAAAATCACCAGTTTAACATATGAAGTGCTGCAGTATTACAAATCCTAAGATTTTCCACATCCCATTTCTCGAAACATTAACGAACATTCTTTACAGCCCATTAAATTTATCATGTTTATGAGAAGAGTAATAGCTTTCTTTTATAAGTTAGCAATGTCTATCATAAAAATTTGGATTATTTAATGATTTATTACAAATTAGAGTCCCTTTATTTTTTACGTGGGTTTTATCTAATAAGAAAACCAAGTGATAAAATGAAATAGCAATAATTCTTAAAATAGTTTTAATAAGATCCATGCATCTTTAAGACGTATATGTAATGAAATTTTCAAATGTATAAAGAATAAATTTATATAGAAATTGTGCTTGGTTAGAACATTTAATAAAGTTAATAATGTTCTAGTATATATATATATATATACGCTTCAAAAAACGAAATAAAAAAATACTTTTCGTGAAAATTCTGACAGTTTATTATAGATTTTTATTAATTTTATTATTATGAATTACATTTTTTGTTTAAATAGATATAAAGTACGTTCGGGTTATTTGGTAAACTGTTTATTTAAGACACAATATCAAGAATATTTCTACTCAATGATATTAGACTATTAGTAAACTAACATTAAATTTACTTTTGATAATTGGGGCAGATTCTTTATCGAGCCAAATTATGCTGAATCCGATGCATCCCAATTAATCAGAATCTACTCTATATGTCTTTATCAGTGAGATATGTGAACATTTATCTTATAATATGATGTGAAAGTAAGGTTTTATAATGAGCATTATGTGTAAACTTTTGTTCTGTATAATTACTAAAATTAATGTATACTTACTTCGCTTTTATTGAATACTGTTTCTTAACTGTAATATACTTTTATTTTGCTTGCATTAGATTGAAGATAATTAATTGCCGAAAATAAGGAATCTCAAACTATAAGAGAATTTCAAATAATCCACTGAAAACACAGCCTACTTACACCACAAATCTTTCGAATGTATTCCCATATCAATTTTGCAACTGATTTTAAATATCTATTTAATCTAAAACTGAATACTTTTAATATTGTAAGATACAGGTTTTGTATGATATAAGTAAATGTAATTCTACGCAAATAATTTAATGTTATTTAAACGTGATAATAGTTTAAATAATTTGAGAAAACATAGCGAGAATCTGTTTATTTTCCTATTACTTTTAATATACCTTCTCTGAAATAATCTTAAAGGAATTTGAATATTCATTAACAATTAGTTAAAGCCTTATAATGCTAGATACGAGTTGAATTATTATTTACGATTACGGATTGCCAATTTTATTACAAATGATTTTAAATGTGCTAAAGTTGTGATTACTAAAAGTTTGAATATCTAAGTATCAATGTAGGATACTTTTTTATTCAATTAAATTTGTAGAAATTGAGATAGTCTTAGTGTAAATAATATATTATTTTTGTTTATACATTTTTAAAAAACTAAGTAATATGTTATTAGGTATATAGAGTTTGAATAATTTGAAGACATTGTATTTATACTGTTTATTTATTATTTCTCTTAAATATTATCATTTCCTTACTTAAAATAAGTGGATGTGAATAAAATAGTAGAATATTCAATAAATAACAAGCTAATGGTCCTGGAGGAATACGAATTTATTTTAGGTCAAAAGTATTCATCGTAATTATTGAGGAATTTATCTCAGTAGGATGTGTTGAAAATAGCGGTATGAAAAATTTCTTCGGGTCATTTCGAGAATAAATTCCAAAGCATCTAATCCACTCATCGTCCGACCGGAAACGTTGTTCTCTAAAAGCTTTTTTCAGCTAAACTTTCAGGGCCTCCTTAAAACATTGCTAGAATAATGTGATATAGAAAATACACATTAAAAATAATTAATGTTTACAAAAAATAATTGTAAATCTTAAATAATTGTACGTATTTATGCATGTTAAAACAACTCATAGTAAAATGATTTTATAATTAATCATTCTGCACTAAAACACATAACTAATGAATTAGAATAATTTCTAATTTAGAAAACAAACTTTGAATAAGACCAGTTGAGTACTGCAGTCATTCAGTACTGGACATTATAGGAATTAAAACTGATCACCGAACCGTTGCGATAGAATTCCAATAAGCACACTGAGAGGGGCCGGAGCAGGTCCGGTCTCCAATCAGTGATCCGACGCATCTTCCATCGCCCCAAGTTCCTCGTGATATCTCACAAGTGTAAACCATACCTCAGTAAATAGCGTGAAGCCAATGCCCGAGAATTGCTCTACCTCCAGCCTAGATCCTGGAGAGCGTACGAAGAAGACCACACTGTTAAAAACTTGCAGCAAACTGTCCAGTCATTTGACCGTTTTTATCGAAAATGGTTACATAATCGTAATTTAACTCTATTCCGACCATAATAAGGGCAATAATATGGTCAAACTAGAGTTAATTTATGTTATGTAACCGTTTTCTAGAAAAACGGTCAAATGACTGGACAGTTTGCTGCAAACTTTTAACAGTGCACTAGATCCTTGCTGTCGATAAAAAATAACACAAAACATAAAACGGTAGTAAAACAATAAATGAAAAGGTAGACATAAAAAACAGGGAAATATCTCCCAGGCTAGAGGCGTCAGTGCTACAGAGTAAGAGAAAAGAGCAAAAATGGCCTTCAGTTGGACGCCGTGCCACATGTACACCGTTCTTTCATCCACCCCACAACAGCCACCGGATTTCCCTACTACGATAAACTGCACCCGATAGCTGCCGTTTTTCGTAGGATAAAGTAGCGATCGCACGATGTTGCCGAGGAGAGGTGTTACATACTAACACCTAAAAGTAACAAATTTAAACTATCAAAGTCTACCCGACTCTGATGTTTCAGATATCATAAATAAATTCCCCTCATTTTTGCATCCAGAGATAAGTGAGATGCTATCCAGCCACATTTAAATATATTTTTGAAGAAATAAATTTCTTACCTGGGTAGTTCACTTTCCGTGTCCACTAAATTAATTCTTGTCATCTTCATAATCCAGTGAAATTCATTTTTCGGGGAAAAGAACTCCGTATTTATTATTCAAAGGCACAAGAGAACATACTTCTTACAAATCCAGAATGGTATTGAATCTTTTCATAAAGATCCACAGTTAACAAAAATTACATCATCAACCATAATTACCACATCCTGTGAATATAATACTTATAATTTCCCAATTATAACACATTAAATCACCAAAAATCGTTATAAAAGTAATAAATCTCCATTATGAGGAATATAATCAATTATATGTTTTATAAAGTAAACAAATTGGGTTTTTTTCAGGCTTGATTATTTAGAAATTGAAAGTATAAACAATTAATGAATATCATTTAGAGAAAGTTGGCAATACCCCAAAATATCATGAATGAAAATTATATTTTACTGAAAAAGAGGAAAGAATGATGCATTAACACAAAAATTATAAAAATAAAATAAAAGATGATTGTACTTCACAGATGTAAAGATGCCTTGATATAATAAATAGTTTCTTGATTAGATTAATGTTCTAACATCCTCCCACCTTTTGATTTAGTGGGAGGTAAATCAAAATCTGGTTAAACATCTGGGATAGAGTCCTTAGCACAAGAAGAAAGTTCCAGAGGATAAAGTTTTCTGACTGGTCGAATTACATAACCATTGGCAGTTTTCAATTTAACTGCTCTTACTCGGCCATCTCTGCTGGGGCAGAGTTCTTCAACTTTAGCAATTGGCCAGTTCTGTCTCTTTACGTTTTCAGAACCCATCATCACGACGTCGCCGATCTTTATAGTGCAGTCGTCAGTTGTAGCCTTTTGAACTAATTGTCCGAGATACTCCTTGCGGAATCTACTTCTTAACTGATCTCGAAGTTCTTTGCAGTATCGTTGTCGTTTCAGAAGTTTATCTCGGTGTAGAGCATCTAAATCGGGTGTCCCAAACTCCTTACTGTCATGGAGGAACATCGAGGGTGTCAGCGGTGAAAGTTCCTCGCAATCGTTGGAGATATAAGTAAGGGGACGGTTATTGATAACCGCTTCAATATCGCATATGATCGTGAGCAGCTCTTCATATGTCACAGCTGCACGTCCTAGAACCCTGACCAATAGCTCCTTAGTGGTTCGAATTAGTCTCTCCCACCATCCACCCCACCACGCTGCAGTGGGAGGTATGAATTTCCATTTGATCGGGGTTAGCATATGGTGAGTGACGATTCTTTCCCAATTCACCTTTTTTAGTGCTGCTGATGTACCGACGAAATTTGTCCCATTATCAGTGTAGACCACGGAAGGACGGCCTCTCCTTGCTATAAATCGTCTCAAAGCTAACAGAAAATTCTCTGTACTAATAGCTGTGACTAGTTCGAGATGTACTGCACGGTACACTCCACATGTAAATAACACTACCCAGGTTTTGGTCTTGTTTCTGAGAATCAGAGGGCCACACAAATCAATCCCCGTAATTTCAAATACGCCTGCATCTCTAACTCTGTCTAGAGGCAACTGAATTGGAGCAGTAGATGGGGCCTTTGCTTTGAATCGTTTGCAACGTATACATTTGTTAAGAATTGTACGTATAGTACGCCTGCTAGAGATTATCCAATATTGCTCTCGTACTATTGTAATCAATGTTTGAATGCCCGCATGGGAGTTGTTTAAGTGATATTCCAAGATAAGGAGGTTTACAAGATAATGTTTTGAAGGCAGAAGAATGGGATATTTAAATGAATAATTATCTTCTCTTTCAATTATACTAGTTTTTACTCGAATCAGGCCACTCTGATCTCTGATCACTCTTAAGCCAGCTATAGAATCTGTGGTGTTTGGAAAGCTCTCTCTCTGGATAAGAAAACAAAGGGTATGAACAGACTCCTGTGCTTCCGAAGCGGAGAGTAATTTATCTTTGTTTACTTCCCTCTTTCGGGAATTTTTAATAAACCTATAAATCCAGGCTAAAATTCTGACTAATCTAGAAAATTTCGAAAAATTCTCATACCATTTAGTTTCGTTAACATTTACACTGGTAATAACTAAAGTGGCACTTTTCTTACGTTCCGAATTAACTAGGTTTTCATCCGGATTGATCTCAAGAATTGGCCAGCTATCCCTTGGACCTTTTAACCAATGGGGTCCCTCCCACCAAGATGAATTTATAATTTGCCGTGGAGTGCATCCCCGGGAGGGTAAATCTGCGGGATTTAATTGGCCCGACACATGAAACCATTGACCAGAAACTGTGAGAGAGCAAATTTATTTCACCCTATTACCTACAAAAGTCCCCCACTGCTCATTTTTCTTTATCCACGATAAAGCAGTAGTAGAATCTGACCAATAATAAGTCTTAATTTCTCCGAGAGACATTGCCTCTACAACATATTTAGAAAGGCGAGAACCTAAAACGCATGCCATTAGTTCTAACCTAGGAATTGTCATTCTTTTTAGAGGTGCAACACGAGTTTTTGCCATGACAAACCGCACATAAATTTCATTCTCTTCTTCACATCTCAAGAAAATTACGCTAGCATACGCCTGTTGACTCGCATCGCAAAAGACATGCAAAGACCATGAATTTTGGTCGCCAAAAACTATTCGTCGAGGTAATTTAAATTCAGACATGACTTGTAACACATTGTACCATTTTTTGAACCTTAACTGAATTTTCTCTGCCAAAGGGCTATCCCAGTCCGATTTTGTCACCCACATTTCCTGAATCAGTAATTTAGCTGGGAGCAAAACAGGCGCGAAAAATTCTAACGGATCAAAAATTCCCTGTGTCAAGGAAAAAATTTCTCTTTTTGATAAATTTTCTGAAATTGGTATTAGTTTCACGTGAATCGCTAAGCAATCGATTTGTCTATTCCATAAAATGCCTAAAACGGTAATCGGTTCTTTGGATGTAGAATCGCTGTTTGAATCATTTATTACTATGTTTGCACAACTTTCCAGTGGGCCAAATTTCCACAGACGCAAGTCCATTTTTGCTTGCGCTAATATTTTCACTGAACTATTAATAAAATTATTTAATTCTACTTCGCTATCTACAGACGTCACACAATTGTCGATGTAGAATGATTTGTTAAGCTTTTGCGCAACAGAGTTTTGTTCTAACGGCACATTGGATAAATGAAACGAAATAACAGCTCCGAGGAGCCAAGGATTTGATGTAATTCCAAAGACGACTCTAGCATGGCGGTATATTTTAATAACATTATTTTTCTCCCACCATAGAAACCTAAGATAATTTCGATCTTCCTTCTTTATTTCTATCTGCAAAAATGCTCGCCTGATATCGGATGTGACTCCAATACTTTTTTCACGAAATCTCAATAATATGGAAGGTATTTCCTCTATTAAATTTGGACCCCTTATTAAGCAATCATTTAAAGATAGGGATTTATTGACCTTACATGACGCATCAAAAACTGGCCTAATTTTTGTCGTTTCGCTATCCGGTTTAAATACTGGATGATGCGGAAGATAGTGCCCTTGAATTTCTAACTCTTCATTCGGCACTGCCTCAATAACCCCCTCCTGAAGCCACTCTTTAAAAATTGTATCATATTCTTCAAATTTGTTCAAAAATTTAAGCCGCTTTGTTACATTAAAGAGCCTTTTTTCGGCAGCGTGACGATTGGACGGTAACTCGAAATTATTTTCCATCCAAGGTAAGCCTACACAATAGCGGCCATTGTCGCTTTTTCTAAGAGAACTCAAAAAATGTTCTCTGGCGAGGTCTTCCTCAGCAGCCTTCGTGAAACTGCTACATGGATCTACTGTTTCTAAACGCCAAAGATCGGAAATATTAAAGTCCTTAATAGCCAAACTACACAAAACCGAGGTATTTTCATTTTTCTCTCGGAAATCCTCAAATTTTCCGCAAACAGTCCATCCCAATTTTGTATCAATTGCTGTCAGACCTCCTCGAAGTTGCCTTACCTGCCCAGTAAGTATCTTCCCATATACATCGCTACCAATTAACATCTCAATTTTTGGACATTCTGATCCCAAATCCGATAACCAAATTTTGTGACGGCTTAACTCTCTCATTAAATGTCCTTTAGTCACACGAGGTATGTTTCCGCAAATTGTCTCCTGATCTAAAAATTCAAATTCAAGTTCTGATGCTTTACGTCGATCCAAGGAATACAATTTTATGCGGTACTTATTATTCAGTTTAGGATCAGTCCTAGTTCCGCCAAACAATGTATGAGTAATATTTTCTCTTGAAACCACTGGAAATCCCAATTCTTGAGCTGTTGATTTTAAGACATACGATTTTTGTGACCCACAGTCTAACAACGCCCTTATACTTCTCCCTCCGGCAACTCTCACCTGTAGGGTCATCAGAGCTACCTCTGCAGTGCACACCTGTCCCGCAGTGGTAGCCTGTAAATTTTCGGTAGTGGTCTTTACCCTTTCCTTTTGACTTATTAACTCGGGACAAAGAAGCTCAAAGTGGGCTTTGGAACACACCAGACACTTAACAAAATTCTTACAGACATTCTGCCTGTGCCCTACGCGTAAACATTTCAGGCAGCAATTTTTTTCTTTTATTTTTCCAACTCTCTCTTTCAGAGATAGTGCTCTCGCAGCAAAACAGTCTTTACTCTCATGGGATTTATTACAAAATAGACAGCTAACTTCTTTTCCTGCAAATAAACTAGCCGCCGTGGGAACCCGGGTATCCTTTTTCCTCCACATTTCCTTGTGATTATCTCTTATGGGGGTAGCCTCAAAACCCGACCTAGCTAATTGTAGGCGTTCCTCACCTTCAACTTCCTTTTTTAGGAATTTCATAAGTAACTTTAAATTGGATTGGGTTGTCACATCCTTTTCATCCCCACCTAAAACTGAGTACATCTGCCATGCCTTCAAGACATCTTCTGGAAGACTTGACTCTACCATGGGATATAACCATGCTGAATTATTCTCCATATTCAAACCCATGGACTCCAATGACCTTAAATACGCCTCCACTTTCATAAATAAATCAGGAAGCGGTAACCTGTCTTTACTAGAGCTACGGACATTGGCGATTATTAATTTCAAAAATTCCCTCACGTAAACTTCCGTCAAAACATCCTCTCTCCCAAACCTTTCTTGAAATGCATTAACGGCCTTTGAATAATTTTCTGAAGTCAAGGGATAGCTTTCTAAAAGTTCCCTGGCCCTAGTACCGTACTGTACAGATTGTATTAAATATTGAAACTTATCACAATCATCTAACTCACTATCTTCATGGATCTTTTTAAATTGCGACCAGAAAGACAAATAATTAATTAAAGAACCGTCGTAAGGTTTTATACTTAATTTAGGCAATTTGTAATGTTTAGTTTGGGTAACTGTACTGACAGGCTCGAATTGATGAGAAATATTCTGCACTGACGAATTCAGACATTCATAAACATTTCGTTTAACAGATATATATTCGTCCGAATATTTCTCATTATCCTCTATCAAGGCATATATTGTATGTTCAGTACTTTCTCCAACTTCTGACGTTAAATCTACAATAGTGTCATCATATACCTTTAATTTATTCATTAATTCATCTAATTTCGTTGTTGTATCGAGAACAACGCCTTTATTAATTTCAGTCTTTTCTAGTTCCGATTTTAAACTATTCAAAGTCTTTGTGAAAGACGTTCTCAGCGCCGCACGCTCCTTTTTCTGTTTTTTCAATCTTACTCATATTTATCTTTATTCTTTCAAATTTAATTCTCAATAAAACCAAAACAAAAATTAAATTCTAAAGCATATATGAAAGTAAGCAAATTATGAAAAACGATAAACAATGAATTCAGTAATCAAAGTTAAATCTAAAAAATAAACAAGCAAACATCTTAAAATTTATCTAATCGAAACTAGAAAACATAATGAGTCGAAAAAAATTGATTGATCCTATCAGCGGACGCCACTTTTGTTACATACTAACACCTAAAAGTAACAAATTTAAACTATCAAAGTCTACCCGACTCTGATGTTTCAGATATCATAAATAAATTCCCCTCATTTTTCCATCCAGAGATAAGTGAGATGCTATCCAGCCACATTTAAATATATTTTTGAAGAAATAAACTTCTTACCAGGGTAGTTCACTTTCCGTGTCCACTAGATTAATTCTTGTCATCTTCATAATCCAGTGAAATTCATTTTTCGGGGAAAAGAACTCCGTATTTATTATTCAAAGGCACAAGAGAACATACTTCTTACAAATCCAGAATGGTACTGAATCTTTTCATAAAGATCCACAGTTAACAAAAATTACATCATCAACCATAATTACCACATCCTGTGAATATAATACTTATAATTTCCCAATTATAACACATTAAATCACCAAAAATCGTTATAAAAGTAATAAATCTCCATTATGAGGAATATAATCAATTATATGTTTTATAAAGTAAACAAATTGGGGTTTTTTCAGGCTTGATTATTTAGAAATTGAAAGTATAAACAATTAATGTTTATCATTTAGAGAAAGTTGGCAATACCCCAAAATATCATGAATGAAAATTATATTTTACTGAAAAAAGAGGAAAGAATGATGCATTAACACAAAAATTATAAAAATAAAATAAAAGATGATTGTACTTCACAGATGTAAAGATGCCTTGATATAATAAATAGTTTCTTGATTAGATGAATGTTCTAACAAGAGGTGATTCCCGGACACACTTGATCTCGCTGACGTCGTCATGAGATCAGAAGTAGAGTTAAATCGACAACTGCACCCCGTTTGGGACACCGCTAAAGGAAGCCGCAGAAAATGGTTGGTGCCGCTACGGCATCATTGTATGGTATTCGGTATATGCCACATTCACAGGGTTCCGTTATAGTTATTGTCATTCTAATGACGTTTGAGGTACGAGTGAAACATTTCCCAGTTATAATGATCTTTGTGTTATAGATTTATGACTGCGAAGCGTACAGTGTTCCTATATTTTGATCACCGTATTAGCAATTTTTGGAAGCGATACCCACAGGGTCTAATTACAGTCATCGCTATATTATTATTATCGCCACTATGTAATTAAGATGTATGTAGTGAAACACTAATCTAATTTTGTCTTTGGTGTGTCCTCCCATAAAATGACAGTGCAATTTTTTAAAAAAATAAAAAATAAAACCCAAAAATTTAATGATTTTTTCTAAACAACAGGCATGCACTACACATGTTAATCATGTCCACCAAGGACGGATGGTTTCTGAATTTAAGGTAATGGTATGTTCTGCTCATTACGAAATTGCTGCATTATTCAGCGAATTGCCTAGACGGATATGACACACACTGTTGACCAGATGTCTCATGAAAGAAATTTCTCTGTTATTTAAAATATTTATTGTTGAAAAATTAACTTTGATGTTGTAACAGCTCTTCTAAAAAGTACATGTTGACGTAACACATGCATGAGAATTTATCATCATTACCTTGTTCTTCTTTACCTATGCTGATCTAGTAGCTAACATAATGGAATCCAGTATTGCACATGATGGTTTTTAAATGTCCCTTGCTGTTGTCTTACTGGAGTATGGGTGTTTAAATTACCATTTTCACATATTTGGAGCACACTGCACAGTTCATAATGTAACTTTTTAAGCATAATTTTCAAAATATTTGTAAAGAGATATTATTTTACAAAAAATCGCGAAATTTTATTAATTCTTAAAATGGAAATTTACATTCGTTGCTAATCTTTAACATAAAGTGCACATTTAACGTTTAAAGTTTGTGATACAAAGTTTATTAAAACAATATCCTGAAATATAAATCAGTTGTTTTTAATTTAGTTAGATTTACTAGAAATCCAACTGTTCATATAAATTTTTTGTAAAAGTCAATAATAACTTAGTACATTTCCAAATACAAATAAATATTTGCGCTGTCAAATCATACATATTTACAGCAAACTATAAACTAGTGAGATTTACTTTATATACACGAATGTATCAATAATATATGTGTATATATATATATATATATATATATATATATATAGGTAATTCTAAGCGATACGAAATTTAGTAAAATCTATTTTAAAGTAAAATCTATTTCTAAGTAAATTTTTAAAGTTTAAAATTTATAAGCTTCATTTAATTTATTTTGTAATATAATAAATATTTCTGTTTTGTTTAAATTTAATACTAATCATTAATTTTAGACGATAAACTTCATTTTGTAATTATATTTCAATATCATATGAAATTATCATAAATTTAAAAAAATATTTATTCTTAAACAGTAATTATGCATATAAATATTGAGAAAGAAACGTATAATAGTGTCCAGTTATGCGAATTTAGTCGTGACATGTAATAACTTGCATAATTTTGATCTTCTGTATACAGCGAGAAACAGAAATCCATTTCTCATTCTTATGTAAATTTCAAGTTTTAATTTAAAGTAATTGGCTTTACACATATGTATGGCATGATTTTCACGTTTTCTCATTAAAACCAAAAATGCTGTAAATTAGTTTACTGTGGACAGCTACTAGTATATCTTAATTTTTAAGCAAGCGTTGCTTTAAACTCGTGCAGAAGGTATAAAGTAGAATAAGCAGCATTTTCTAATTACAACTCTTGTTGTAAACTGTGCCGAACACTTGCCACATTATGTCTGTTATGATGTCTCTATTTGATAATTTTAAACAGGTTTTTACTTTTCAAATAATTAGTTATCGTATATTTGATAAAGCGACAACCATCTGTTTGTGTTTAAAATAAATACGAAAAACTGTTTAATTCTATGATTATTATTTTTTTTTACACTTAATCCAGTACAATTTTAATATTTTCGTTACCTTACGTAACAATAATTTAAAAAAAATCTTCATGTAAAATCTAAGATATAAAGTTTTGTAAATACATTTTATTCGATATTTTTTTCTTTATCATGATATATATATATATATACTATATATATATATAGTGGAGCCCCGATTTTACGTTTTTTACGGGACCAGCAGAAAAAAACGTACGAAACGGGAAAACGTAAAATCGGGGTCAAATAGAGAAAAACACTTCCAGAAAACAAATTATACAAAAATAAACATACCAATACCACATTAGTATTTAAAAAAATCTGTTATTCTTTATTGCGTTTTCTTTTTAAGTGTAATTTCACATGTACTCTATTTTCAATACATGCAAATTTTTGCGAATTTTGTTCTTAATTTTCATGTCTAGTTAATTGTTTTTAAAATTTTTAAGCTCGAAATGGCCTCTGCCGCTGAGGGCACGATATCTTCTGGACCTTCATCAATATCATCCTCACTCCAATATTGCGAAATCAAATCGGAAATAGTCTGAATGTCTGTGGTAGCGATAACATACTTATCGCAATCAATGTACTCATCAACATTGATGTCTGCAAGTTTAAATTCATCCTCTTCTGTGTATTCTTCCATAGAGAGCTCCTCCGGCGGTGCTCTACCGTTAATTTCGGATTTTGAAAATTCTCCCTTCAAAAAAGCATTTGACATGCATTTTTAATCTACACTATCCCACGCCGATGAGATGAAATGAAGAGCATCCAGCACATTTAGCTGTGTTTTCTAAGCATCTTGAAGCTCACCAGAATCAGGTGAAAAAAGGCCTTTTCTTAAGAGTTGTTTTCTATAATGCATTTTGGAGGATCTGTTTATCCCCAAGTCACATGACTGAAGTAAACTGGTACAGTTGGGTGGGGAAAATTCTATACGCACATTCTTCAAATTCAGATTAACAGAGTGCACTGGTCTACGAATAAAATAATTTTTCGCTTTTGTAACCTCATTTTTATATTCAATTTTCCTGTAAAATCTTCAAAAAGATTTTGGGTCATCCAAGCATTGTGGTTGACATTGTAATCTGTCGGCAAACTTTTAATGTTCTTGAAGCATCGGGGCTTCTTCGATTTACCAGTCACAAAGGGTGTTTGTTATCTTCTCAGTTTCATCTGCATTCGTAAATGACAAAACTGATAATCGCGCTTTTGATAGTTTCCGACTGTGACACGTTTCTTCTTTCACGGCGTATATTCTCTCACGGAAGAGATTAAAAAACAATCGAGTCTCATCTACGTTAAAGATGTCTTTTTTCAGCAATTACACGCAAGAGAAGGAAAAGTTTATTTCCGCCCATTCCTCAACGACAGCAGTATTTACTCCATCTGCCTCACCACAAATAAACTTGTAAGACAAATTATACCTCTTCTTGAATAGGTCGATCCAACCGTTGGATACCATGAAATTCTGCATTTCAGTTCGAGAAGAAATTTCAAGAG
Organism: Maratus michaelseni; assembly: GCA_963931845.1. Classification (NCBI taxonomy): domain Eukaryota; kingdom Metazoa; phylum Arthropoda; class Arachnida; order Araneae; family Salticidae; genus Maratus; species Maratus michaelseni. Next base: position 197,449,800 of record OZ007593.1, on the reverse strand, counting down.
CCTTTTCTTACAAAACAGAGCCACTGATTGGATTCTTGGCAGAGCGGGCTTGTTTAAACCACTTGTACAAAATCTTTTCCAGTTCCTCAAAATGGGAGGTGTTCAGTGTTTTTCTTTTCTTTGACAAATTTCCCAGTTTTTCAGATTTTAATTACACAGAGACATGTGTTAGGATGGTTTGTAACGTGGAATAAGCGATACCGAACGATTCTACGAGATCCACTTTAGTTACTTTTGGAAATTTTTCCATGAGTGAAAAAAGATAAAATTTCCTAAGGTACTTTGCCTAAAATGACGTACTAAGCTGGAAACGTTAAAAGTAAATAACGTAGAATCGAGGTATTTTTAACATTATCAGAATAGAAATTTTCTGGGACCGACGAAAAATAACGTAGGAAGCGGGATAACGTACGAAATGGGTTACGTAAAATCGGGGTTCCACTGTATATATATATATATATATATATATATATATATATATACAGGCTTATATAAATTAGGAAAATATAAAATATCAGTAGAAATGGTAAAGTTTATTGTAAAGATTATTCTAAGAAATTATAATAGAAGTTACTTTTAAATGCAAAAGTCTTTCATATAAAAATAGAATATTATAGCATCATTAGAAGTGAATTTGTTGTTAAGATAAATTACCAAACGTTAAAAATATGATCTTTACTTTATATTTTATTTGAGAAAAAACAGCTGCGCATAGGAATTATACCGTCTGCGGACAGGAAGTTGCGCAGAATTTCATTGAGCACTTTGAAACCAAACGATATATTACGTATTTTATTATTTTATTCTACTTGCGTTGGGATATTTTGTTCTTTTATGGATTAACCTTATATTATCATGTAAGTATTTTTTAAATATTTTAAAGTAATTTTCTTCAATGCCATCGTACTGCTTTTAAATGTTTCTAAATTGTGATATAAATCTTAAATAAATTACTGGTACTTCTAGCAAAATAGATACAATATTTTCATGATTAGAATGCATAATTAAATGATTTATGTTTTAAAATTCTATCTCGATATTAATTAGCGTTTTATTCATAGTTTGTTGTCACTTTAACTAGCCTAAAACTTTTCTAGAAACGTATTTAGCGTTAAATGTAAAGTTTGCGAAAGTTATTTTCACATACAGACAATTAAAAAAAATAATAAAAATTTGATGCAAAAAAAAATGATTTATGTTGTACAATTGAATTGGAATAATTTTTAAGTTGTTTATCAGTTTATAAAAGCCCAATGAAATGAATAAATGATGTTTGTCTTTCCTTTAATAATTATTTTAACTTTGTAATTTAATAAATGTATTATTTTTCTTTTTATTTGAAGTTATGAAACTATAATAATATTATTTGTTTAAATTTCATATTTTGTTCATGTTTGAATAAGATGATCGACTTCAAGCAATTTCTACTTGAATTTTTCTTAATATACCTACATATATTTTTTTTTTCAATCGACATGTTAATCTCATTTCTTCTCTAGCTTAAAAGTTTAAGTTGTCAGAACTAATGCGTTTTCTTAATTTTTTTACATATTGTAACTATATTTCTGTGGTTAAAAAAATCAGATGCATATGTTTATATTTAGATAAAAAAATAAGGATTTAGGAAAGATACTTATATATTGTAAGTATTTTTCTCTGGTAAAACGAAGTTTCATATGTATATGTTTATATTTATATTTAGGCATAACTGTGGTATTGTTACACCAATAGTGATGACAAAATCGACGTGGTTCATTCTGGTGATTTATATAAAAAAATAGCATGTTGCCATACTTTAAAGAAAATTGCATTAATTTATTTTATGATTATTTTATATCTGAATAACAACTACAATTGTGGTTATTTGTTTTTGCTATAAAACTTGTATAGTTTAAAATTGTTCTGAAATTTTCAAAATTTGTGGCAATTTTAAGGATATGAAGAAGAGAACAATTGCAAACATTTCATTTAAAGGATTTCATATTTCAGAATATTTTAATTAAGTCTAAGCAACAATAATCTATGAATAAATAACTAAATTATTTTCCATACAGATTTACAAAAATAAGTTGCAAATCATATAATATAATTAGGAAGATTTCAAACATACAAATTTCGAAGCAGTAATTTATTTAGGAATTATATTATATTAGTTTGGAAATTTTTAAATGTTGTGCCATGACATTTAAAAAGCTTTAAAATGTTTAAAATGTACTAACATAGTATACATCTGCAAGATATATTAGAACAAATATCCCCGTGTCTAGCTGGATGTGTTGGTAAGGGCTGGGTAATATTTTACCTCTCAGTTCTATAAAGACATCTCTGCTGGAACAACTTGGTAGAGACTTCGGATTACAATATTTTATTGGTATGAGAGCTGGACTATTCGAGCAAAATCGATTGATTCCCATGATTTTCTCCGGTGTTCAAACCAACAATCCTACTACTAGATTAACAGGTGACCTTTACCGTCTTCGCATTTTTGGTAATAATGCATTTTTAGTAATAGTACATTAGATGCGTTTTTTAAATGCTAAGATGTTTAATGTTTCTATTTAAATAAATAAATAAACAAATAATAATAATTTATCGACTTATTATTATTATTTTTTATATATGTTGTTTGGGAATTTGGTCGGTTTCATCTATTTATTAACAATATATAGCCTAAACTCAATGTACTGTTAATAATATGGATCAAATTTGAATTTCATATATTTTAGGTTTCTCCATTTAATTTTCATACTTATTCATCTTAAGAAAATAATTATAATGTGAAACTATTAATATATGATTTTCATGAAGTAAATTTGCAACAATTGTGATAATTTAATAATAATAAATTTCATTTTTTAATATGCGCCAATATTAGATTTTGGAATGAATATTTTGGAAGTAATGAAGTATGTATTAAGTTATTTTTTTTAATTATTGAATGATTTTAAAAGAAAAAAAATAATGTCTGTATTTCAAACTATCAAAAGTCAGTATAATTAAAGTCATTTAACATTGACAATTTTGTTCTAAGCTTGTAAGGAAATACTTGTAAAAGAAAATATATTAAAATTGTTCGCGTTTACGATATTCATTTTTATATTTTATTTAAATCAAAAGGTGTTTTAATGCTTGACACAATGTGCATTATTTTTATAATATAGCACAAGGGATATATCTACTATTTAAATGGATTTCTAATATAAATCTTTCACAATACTTACCCAGCTAGAAAAAGTTTGCAAAAAAAGTGCAAAAAAAAAAAGTGCACAAAATCCGAGCGTATTTGGCACCTCTACTTGTGTATAAAAAGTGCAAACTGAATTCTGCAAAAAAAGTGCATAATCAGAGGTGCCAAATACGCTCAGATTTTGTGCACTTTTTTTTTGCACTTTTTCTGCATAGGAAATAATCCCTAAATTTTGCAGTTTTTATGCACAATCAGAGGTGCCAAATACGCTCAAATTTTGTGCACTTTTTTTTTTGCACTTTTTCTGCATACGAAATAATCCCTGAATTTTGCAGTTTTTATGCTAGATCAGAGGTGCCAAATACGCTCAGATTTTGTGCACTTTTTATTTTACACATTTTTTAAATACCAAATAATTCCTAAATTGTGCATTTTTTATGCATAATCAGAGACTCTGATTATGCATAAAAAATGCACAATTTAGGATATTTTTGGCATGCAAAAAATGTGTAAAATATAAAGTGCACAAAATCTGAGCGTATATGGCACCTCAGATTTTGTGCATTTCTTCAAGTAGATTTTTTGCATACCGAACATTTTAAGCATATATTTAAATCAAGATTCAGCTTACTATGAAATTTACAGCTATCAATGTATATATAATAAACCCAGTTTTGGAAAGATGCATAATTATACATAGGATTATGAACAATAATTTTATCAGACATGGTACAAGTTCACCAACATGCGGAAAAAGATAATAAGCTTAAATTTAAATATATAAATTTTATAATGAAATATAACACTGCATACAGTAAAAAACATGTCCAATATTGTTAAAACCCAATAAGAGAAAATTATTACACTTACTTGAAAAGAGCTGCACTAAATTCTAGTTATTAGTTGAAAATGTTTTAACTAATGTATTTGAACTTAGAAAAAGGCATTAAAAAAAAATCAACTTTACTTATTTTTGTTTATTTACACAAGTGCGATCAGCTTTTTCTCATCATTTCACTTCCAATCCAGTCATTGAAAATTTTGATTGTTGCAACTGGATGCAATCATTTTTCTGATTGCAAAGAGCTTTGATAGACGACTGCTAAAATCTAGCTGCTGTTGGGAAAATGTGAAAGAAATCACAGCACACACAAAAAAATGACCATTGCAGTACAGCTGCTGCATTTATTTGAAATCACAACATAAATAATAAACTAATGGTACTCTGTTCCGGTAATGTAATGTATACAGTAAATGTTCTGGACTTAAATTTTCTTGCTTTTAGATTTAAACAAAATAAATTCTGACAGTCTGACAGTCACATTGTGGAGGTGTATCTTTGGATGATTTACTTTTATCACACCAATTTCAAGCTGTATCCTGTTTGTTTCCTGTGTAAAATAAATAAATAAATAAATAAATAAATAAATAAATCATGCAAAAATATGCAAACTGAACTACTTTACAGACATTACATAAATATAAGAATTCAATATTAGATTTTATTAAGTAGTTTGTTTTTCTACAGGAAAAAAATTATAGTTAAAATTCACTTATTTTCATGTGTAATATATGGACAAACTGGAAAATGTTGTTCATATAAACAATTTCTCAAATCTCAAACTTGAAATTTACTATCTATACTATTTAAAATGCATGTGTGTAACTATGTATCTATATTAACCTCAAATGCTCAGACTGTTGGGTGCAGAGCTGAGAAATGTTTAATAAAGTTGCGTAATAGGAAGGACCATAAAAAAAAATCCAAAATTTTAATTAGATTTTTTTTTATGTGATGTGAATTTTGTTTATGTTTTGTGATTTTTGCTCAGCCAATTTATATTCAGAGTCGCTAGAGGAAAGGGGGGAAGGGAAGAAGTAGTTGTCAGAAGAAATATATAAAATTTAGGAAGCTTGAACAGTATTTTTTTTAAAAAAAATGTTTGTGTGTGAATGTGAACGAAAAATTTGATTTTCAATTAATTTTTAAATAAAAGATCATTTTTACATAGTGTTCTCATTTGATGTTTTTCAAAGGGTGCTGCACCCTGCCCTTTTCCTTTAAACCTGCCGATGCACCCTGTCCGTTTTAGATAATGATATTGTAAAAGCGCCCGGCTCGTTTTCCCCCAGTAGCTTCTTTTTGTATCTTCTACATATTTTTTAATATTTGGCTTTTTCCTCTCATACCTCCCCCCCCCCCCATAAAAAAAAACAGATGCAACAACTGCATATTGTATTTCTTTTAAATGCTAAGATGTAAATTAACAACATAATACAAATATAACTTTTATTAGGTTGTTCGACATGTTTTGACTCACTCCGGGTCATTTTCAAAAACATTTTGAACAACATTTTCCAAATCTCAAACTAGAAATTTACTCTAGATTAATTTTAACACAATTATTCAAATTCTTGGGCCGGACATTTTTTGTCCTGTTGGAAAATTACAACTAGTGATGCACAGAATATTTGGTATGTATTTGGCCATACTACAAATATTTAATTAGGCTGAAAATAGGTCGCACTCGGCCTAACCAAATATCAAACTATTCAGTTTTGCTGAATATCTTTATATATGGCCCAACCACCAGGGTTGGCAAAAACCCGGGTTTTTTCAGAAAAAACCCAACCCAGTGGGTTTTTGGGGTTTTTTCAGGGGTTTTTCGGATTTTCGGGAGTTTTTCAGGGTTTTGAGGATTTTTCTTCTTGCCGTTCTTTGTTTGTTTGTTTTGTAACAACAATATAATTAATGGGATGAAGTTTTAAAAAAATAATTGTTAATACTTTAATAATTTTTATTTAATATATTATTTAATTATAATTATTTAGAATTTTTATTTAATATATTATTTAATTATAATTATTTAGAATTTTTATTCAATATTAAAAATAGTTTAAAAATTTGTAATGATTTTAAAGACATTTTATGACTGAATTGAAAGAAATTTTTTAAAGTCAAAATAATTAAATTAATAGTCTAAAATTTTGTTTATTTCTCTTTTATAGATAAAAATTAGATTTAAACAATGAATCATTTACTTTTGTTTTACTAAAATTTTCTTATGTAGTAGAATTTTATCAAATGTTTGGAATTATTGTCCTACAAGGGAGGGGGATGAATTCACTTTTAAATCATCTAAATTGTAAGCTTAAATTCCTAAATCTTCCAGAGATCTTGATGTATGGGAGGGGGGAAAGGGGGGGGGGTTGCATCTCAATAGCACAGAATAGCTGCATGTTGTGTCATAGTCTGCGATCGCCCATCCTTCTGCTTTTGGCGAAATTAGATAAGGAGGGGGGGGGGAGGTATAAACAATAGAACTATCTCAAGAATAAGAAATCATTATTTTTAAAGAATTATTTAACAAAGAACTTTATATTACATTATATTTTAAATACTATATTTACGTAAGAATATTTTATAATTGAATTTGTTTGGATCATCAATACTTTAATTCGAAAATGAAAAAAATACACTCCAGTGTATCTTTCTTTTGTTTTATTGATGGATTTTTATCAGGTCAATTTTCTTTTCCCCAGCTGGCTGCTGATGACTGAGATTTAATTAAAGTTTTAAACTGCAAATAGAAATAATAATAATTAAACCAAGAACTAAACGATACTTTTTTCTTTTCCTTACTTATTTAAAAAAATATATAAAACTTTTAACTATCCGATTGTGTTTAAATTTTCAGCAAATTCAAATAATAATAAATTAGGCAGCTTACCAAATTTCTATTAAAATACAATAAGTTTTCAGAAAATTAGAATCCCCCCCCACCCCCCCCACAAAAAAAAAACTACTATCACTATCTTAATCTTGCATCTGATATTGAATGTTCTTAGCTATGCAGAAGAGATTCATTATTATGGTGGGTTGTGCTGCACTATAATACTATTTCAATAAAGAAAGTGAAATGAATCAATGATCTACCCTTTATGTTTTGTTCAACTTAATTTAGTTTTATGCTTAATATATTTTGAATCATACTAAAATACCTGTGCCTCTAATTTTTAAGAATTGATTGAACCCCCCCACTGTTTTCGTCACATTGACAAATAATCCTGATTTTTAATTGTTTATATAATTTTACATGTATTTTTTTTAAGATAATTATTTTCTCTGTGAATTTTCCAAGTTTGTTTCAGATACAGCAATTATGCCCATTTAGAATTTTCTGAAAACTATATTTGTGACACATAAAATGTATATTATGTTTGGTTTAAATTGATATATTTATTATTAGTTAGATAAGTGAAATTTTAAATAAAGATTTTGATAAAACCCACTTGGGTTTTTTTCAAGGGTTTTTTCAAGTGGGTTTTTTCAAAAAAACCCACCCGGGTTTTTTCGGGTTGGGCAAAATCAAGCCAACCCTGAACCAAACAGGCTTTTAAAAATATTTTCAAAAAATTTAGTTAAATTTTATTTTTAACTGTTAATAAATAAAGATATCCCGGAAAATTAAGAAGTAGAATTATATTCAAATAAGAGAGATTACTTGTACATTTATGTATTTCCTGTTTGAAAAGTAACAACTAAGAAAATTAACTGTTAATGATGACATTCATAAGAACTAATAATGCATAAATGTAAGATCGTGAACATTGTTTTCTTTTTCAAAACTGAGTGTTTCTAAACAAACATAATGGAAGATAATGTGCAGCTTTCAGGGTAAAGGTGAAAATAAGCACTCGCCAGTCGCCATTCATCGATTAAACTTTAAAAACTGGCCAAATGCAGGATTTCCTGATTGCCCTTTTTACCTAAATTTTGTGATTTTTCAGCATCCATTCGACGAAATTCGTAATTTTTATGTACCCGTTCGAAGAAATTCATGGCTTTTATGTGTCCGTTCCAAGAAATTTACGATTTTCTGTGCATAATCAACAAAATTCATGATTTTTTACACAGCAATCGATAAAATTCATGATTTTTACGCATTCGATCGATGGAATTCATGATTTTTAGACGTTCGATCGATAAAATACATGATTTTTACATGCTCAGTTGATAAAATTAAATTTTTTTACACGCCTGGTCACCAAATTTCATTATTTTTATGCGTTCGGTCGATAAAATACATGATTTTTACACGCTCGGTTGATAAAATTAATTATTTTTACACGCCCAGTCAATGAATTTCATTATTTTTACATGCTTGGTCAATAAAAATTCCTGATTTTTACATGCTCGGTCGATAAAATTCATAATTTTTACATGCTCGGCCGATAAAAATCATGATTTTTTCACGCTCGGTCGATAAAATTCATGATTTTTTTCACACTCTGTCGATAAAATTCATGATTTTTTTCACACTCTGTCGATAAAATTCATGATTTTTTCACACTCAGTCGATAAAATTCATGATTTTTTCACACTCGGTCGATAAAATTAATTATTTTTACATGCCCGGTCAACGAATTTCATTATTTTTACATGCTTGGTCAATAAAAATTCCTGATTTTTACATGCTCGGTCGATAAAATTCATAATTTTTACATGCTCGGTTGATAAAATTCATGATTTTTACACGCTTGGTCGATAAAATTCATGATTTTTTCACACTCGGTCGATAAAATTTATGATTTTTTCACACTCAGTCGATAAAATTCATGCTTTTTTCACGCTCAGTCGATAAAATTAATTATTTTTACACGCCCGGTCAACGAATTTCATTATTTTTACTCGTTCGGTCGATAAAATACATGATTTTTACATGCTCGGTTGATAAAATTAATTATTTTTACACGCCCGGTCAACGAATTTCATTATTTTTACTCGTTCGGTCGATAAAATACATGATTTTTACATGCTCGGTTAATAAAATTAATTATTTTTACATGCCCGGTCAAGGAATTTCATTATTTTTACGCGTTCGATCAATGAAATTCATGATTTTTACCAGTTCAATCTACAAAATTAAGGATTTTTACGCGTTCGATCTACGAAATTCAGGATTTTTACGCGGTCGATCGACAAAATTTAGGATTTTTACGCGGTCGATCGACGAAATTCAGGATTTTTTAGAGTGTCAACAATACTCCAGATTGTAAAACTTGCAATGGGGAGTTATGAGATGAAAAAAAAAGCAAAATATTAATTGGTTATTTTTTTAAACCAAAAACATTGGGAAGGAGGTGTCCATTAATGGCATATCTACATAGCTGCAACCTTGGCATAATCGTAATTGTGAGGGCCGCAAGATAACAAGAAGATAACAAAATTCCTAAACAGCGTAATTAAACTGGACACTGTAATAAAATATAATGTAATAAGATTTATTAAATTATAAAATAATACTTACATGAGATGTATCAACAAGTCTCTGTTCAACCACATTTTACTAGCAGCTAAGCTTCCACTCTGGAAGAGAAGAAAATCAATAACAACCCAATACATGGCTTATAACTGAATATAAGAACATTTTATAAATTTATTTTAATTCACAGAAGAAGCTACAAAGTTTAATTAATCAAAGTTTAACTAAATTAATTAAAAAAGTTTTAAGACTATACTCTTTTTAAGTTATAACTCAAAGCTAAAGCACAGTTTGTTTTTTTCTGTAAAGGCTTCTTGTAAAAAGGTCTGGTTCATAAAATGGCAGTATCTGTGTTAAATATTATGTAAAATTGTTTTATAATTAAACTTTTAATACTTTAGTCTGAAATATAAAAATATTAGGCCAGCCGAATATTCGGTATACTTGTGGGCTGAATAGTCAGTATTCGGCCAAAATCGCTATTCAGTGCATCCTTAGTTCATAGTAATTTAAATTTACTTTATAAGCTTTTAAAATTTTCGTAATTACAGATTACTAACTAATATGCTAAAACATATGTATCAACAATTATACATCCCAAGAAGGAAATCCATATACTGCGATATTTTTTAATATTCCTTTAGATTCCGGTTTCAGAGGTTTTATCAAATAAATACTTGACAAAGTTGATTACATAGTTAAATATTATGTACTTTATGATTAAAATAAGTTGGCTATTATTTACTTTGTGGAGGAGGAAGAGGGGAAGGGGATCAAAAAGTATGTTTACCTCCTGTGAACAAAAACAGCATTTTGGCCTTGAATGAGGGTTCCTGCAGTGGAGTTCCCCCCCCCCCCCCCCAACAAATTTTGACAAACAAAATCAAAGCATATTTTTATATATTTTAAATAATTTTTTAGTTTACTTTCAATTAATAACTCCAAAATAATATTCATCCACATTTACTTATTATAAACACATTATTTAATTTTATTGAATAATTTATTTATATTTAATAATAGAAGTTAAAATGTTTTGATTTAACTTGGTTATTAGGGTGGGTCGAAAAAACCGAAATTTATATAATCGAAACGTAATAGTGCGGAAAAGTTGCCATTGGTAATAAGGTTTAAATTCACAAAATATTACACCAAATGGTTAAAATCTTTTAAATATCTTTTACCGCTGCAAAGAGGGCAAAGTTTAAAAAAAAACACATTTTTTTTTTTTTAATTAAATTATCCAACTATACCAATACAATATCTAATAGAATGCAAAAGCTACATCAAGATGTTAGTAATGTTCCAATAAAATGTCATTACGGTGAAATTATTTCTATTACCGCCGCAGGGGCAGCCAAAATTTTTTAAAAAAACTGCAAAAATTTCAATTTTCCGTTTTTTACTTTTTTTCAAATTCATATTATATGTCTACTATTAAAAAAATTTACATTATATCTAGTAATACCTAATAAATGTCTAGTAATTTTGATGATCGGGATTGCCAACCAAGGGCGAGAGGGGCCCGCCCCTCTTAAATTTTGGAAAAAAGGGCTTTTTGAAGAAAATTTTGCGATTTTATGGTAAATTTAAGGATTTTTTTAGTAGGGGCGACCTCTTACATAAATTCCCCCTCAATTTTCACTTTTTCTCCCCTCTCCCAACAAAAAATCTCTAAAACGTTCCGGAAAATCACTTCAAAAAACCCCTTTCTCTCAAATTTAGGGGGAGGGGGGAGGGCTCTCTCGCCCCTGGTTCGCAATGCTCATGATCAAAATTACTACACATTTATAAGTTATTACAAGCTATAATGTAAATTTATTTAATTCTAGACATATAATAAAAATTAAAAACTTTAAAAACGAAAAATTGAAATTTTTGCCGGTTTTTTTTTCAAAATTTTGACTGCCCCTGCAGCGGTAATAGAAATGATTTCGACCCGATTGATTATGTCAGAAACTAAACAAATGTTTTGATTTATCACTCAAGGTCAGAAATCTCATTTTTTAAATCAAAATATTTTTACTTTCATTATTAAATATAAATAAATTAGTCAATAAAATTAAGGGGGGGGGCTTCAAAAAGTATGTTTACCTCTTGTGAACCAAAAAAAAAGAGCTAGTTTTGGAATTGAATGAGGGTTCCTGCAGTAGAGTTCCTCCCCCCCCCCCCCCAACAAATTTTGACAAACAAAATCAAAGCATATTTTATATATTTTAAATAATTTTTTAGTTTACTTTCAATTAATAATTCCAAAATAATATTCATCCACATTTACTTATTATAAACACATTATTTAATTTTATTGAATCATTTATTTATATTTAATAATAGAAGTTAAAATGTTTTGATTTAACTTGGATATTAGGGTGGGTCGAAAAAACCGAAATTTATATAATCGAAACGTAATAGTGCAGAAAAGTTGCCATTGGTAATAAGGAATAAATTCACAAAATATTACACCAAATGGTTAATATCTTTTAAATATCTTTTACTGCCGCAAAAAGGGCAAAGTTTAAAAAAAATCGCTTTTTTTTTTTAAAATTAAATTATCCAACCATACCAATACAATTTCTAATAGAATGCAAAAGCTACATCAAGATGTTAGTAATGTTCCAATAAAATGTCATTATGGTGAAATTATTTCTATTACCGCCGCAGGGGCAGCCAAAATTTTTTTTAAAAACGGCAAAAATTTCAATTTTCCGTTTTTTACTTTTTTTCAAATTCATATTATATGTCTACTATTAAAAAAATTTACATTATATCTAGTAGGATTGCCAACCAAGGGCGAGAGGGGCCCGCCCCTCTTAAATTTTGGAAAAAAGGGCTTTTTGAAGAAATTTTTGCGATTTTATGGTGAATTTAAGGATTTTTTTAGTAGGAAGAAATCTTACATAAATTCCCCCTCAATTTTCACTTTTTCTGCCCCCTCCCAACTTCAAAAAACCCCTTTCTCTCAAATTTAGGGGGGGGGCCTCTCTCGCCCCTGGTTCGCAATGCTCATGATCAAAATTACTACACATTTATAAGTTATTACAAGCTATAATGTAAATTTATTTAATTCTAGACATATAATAAAAGTTAAAAACTCTAGAAAAAACGAAAAATTGAAATTTTTGCCGGTTTTTTTTTCAAAATTTTGACTGCCTCTGCAGCGGTAATAGAAATGATTTCGACCCACCCGATTGATTATGTCAGAAACTAAACAAATGTTTTGATTTATCGCTCAAGGTCAGAAATCTCATTTTTTAAATCAAAACATTTTAACTTATATTATTAAATATAAATAAATTAGCCAGTAAAATTAAATAATGTGTTTATAATAAGTAAATATGGATGAAAGGAAATGAGAAACAAAACAAATATGTCTTGATTTAAAAAAACAAGATGGCACACAGCAGGTTAATCACAAAGCTGTTCCTTTATTACTTTATGCAGTTTAACCCTTAATTGCTGTCACAAAAACTGTTGCATACATACTGTGAGTGGTTTTAGTTTCCAAGACCGCTTGATTGAAAGATTAATAAAAAGCTCGAATAACTAATAAGATACTGCTTCTGTTCTAAACTTTATGTAGGGGAGACCGGTACACAGTGGACCACTTTTCCAGTTAACATTTTTTTTCTCTTTAACAGACTGACCGATCTGTATGAAAATATTTTTGAATATTCCTTAAACCTTCTTACACCCATCATAATTTTCTCACAACATAGTTTTCAATACATTTTTCAAAAAAAAAAAAAAAAAAAAAATTATATACACTTGTGAAGTGGACCAGTGTACCCCGGAAGCGGGGTACAGTGGTCCACCCACCGTGGTACAGTGGACCACTATTAGGTATTATCTAAAATACAATATAAATCTATTTTTCATTAATCTAATTATTTTTTGTTGCCCCTTCACCCACAAAATAACATAGTAATATAAATTTTGAAGCAAAAACAAAAAAATTATATTTTGAAAATAATAACAGATTAATACAGGAACAATTGCAATTTAGTTGAAGTTATTACTTAAGTACAAAAAAATCCGCTCACATTAAAATTTGCAAATTAAATTCTTAAGTACTTATGAGTAAGATTGAGCCTGGAATTTTCAAGAAATAATTTTGGGTCTGAGAGCAACATTATGAAATCATTGACATCAACAGCAGATTCATCTACAGTTTCAGAAGAAATAAACTGATTTCCATTCAATTTGCGTCCCATAAATCTTACTTGAATAAAATCATCAACAATTAGACTACAGTTATATTTATCAAAGGCAGTAAATACAAAACAAAATATTTCTTACTATGTTAAATAAATTGTTATTTTTATTTGTTTACTTTATTTTACAGTTAAATCTACTTTAAAACAATCTTTCTTTATAGAAAATAAGAAATTATTAAATATTTTGAACATTCTGCATTACAGGAGCAGAGTGGATTGTGGACCACTGTGCCCCAGGAGTGGGTGGTCCACTGTACCCCATGTTGAAGTTCAATAAATAATCATATTAATATTGTTCATAGCTTTCTTTTAAACATATTAACTTTAAAGTAAAATAAAAACAAGTATCTTAGCTTTAGTCATATATTACAGATACAGAGGACAGTCAATTCTCAAATACTCATCATACATCACATGCAGATAGATTTTAAAAACCAAATTTTGAAGGGAAAACTTACGGGTATGTACAAACAAAACAAAAACACAATTTGATTATTTTTTTTTTCTTAGAAGGACAGTAATTACTTGAACTTCATTTTTATAAACATGGGAAGACTTATTTTACTTTCTTTAATCATTGTTGAACGCTAAATTATACTTTGTGATAATTTAAGAAGTATTTTGTTTTGTTTATTTAAGTAGTTTAAGTATCTCCTTGGAAACTTTTTAATTTCTATGGAGTTTCTAAGTAGTGTAAGGCGTCTGTATGACCCCTGCTATAGTTAAACTGAAAATCACAAGTTACTGTGAAAATTGATAAAAGAACTACCGCTAAAAGCAGCTAAAAGATTTTTTTTTCCCCCAAAAGCCGTAGTATTTAAGCCTAACATTTATAACTAGGATTAGGGTGGTTTTATTCCAAACAAACGTTCATTTACAGTGTTTTTTAGAGAACATTACAACATAAAATTGAATAATTTACCTTTTTTTCTGTAAAATAGGCAACATCTGGCGAGAAAAATTGGGTTAGAATCTTGTATATACAATTCTTGTTTACGCTTGCCTCATGTATCTCGACAACAGAAGGAAAGGCACCGCGCACGCGCAGATGGAAACTAATATATCCTCCACTCCTGTCGGCCTGTCACACTGTTCAAAAAATTAGCAGTTGGAATTTTATTTAATTAGTTTTAGAATATATGCTTTATGTAATTTAGATCATTTTCACTGTCTCTGGGAGATGTAGAATACCCCAACTGTGCATTTGAGAGGGGTAAAATTATAAAATTTCAAATCTTAAAAATTTAAATTAAAAAAAAAAAATTAAAATTTTTGAAAATTTACCGAGAAGAAAATTTTGAGATATTCCTCATTTAAGTTTGTAATTTTTAAAAACTTAAAATTTTAACAAAAGTTTTTTTTTTTTTTTTGAAAAAAAATTATAAAAAAAAAAAAAATAATGTACAGTAAAATATGTGTTTTAAAATCTGTATTTTTCTTTATAATATCTATATAATATATACATATGTACATACGTCCAATTCAATGAGGGGGTTACCCCCCCCCCCCATTGAATTATTATTAAAAAATGTTGAAAAAGAATTTAATCTTATATTATTAGTCAAATTGCAGGTCATAGAAGAACAGAAAGTGTAAAATATGTTTTATCCCCCCCCCAGCCCCACCTTCACATCCCTCGAGGGGGTGAGGGAGGAAAATATTGCTGGAAGGGGGGCACGAATCTGTGACGTTGTAATGTTTCTTTTTAGGTAATATTGTATTCTCATAGGAAATACATGCACTTTTGAAAAAATTTACAGATTTGAATTGGCACCATTAAGCATAGAAATAATCAAAACTTGGAATATAGAAATTTGTACATCTATAAAAAGTAAAGACTTTTGTGCATAAAAAATGCACACTTTTTGCGAACACGGAACAGGCAGTTATTTTATGCAAAAAATTTGCACAGTTTTTGAAACAAAAAATATGCACTTTTTGGAATGCATAAAAAATGCATATAATGTGCACACAAAGTGTACACTTTTTGAAATATTCAAAAATATTCACTTTTTTTGCACAAATTGTACACAATTGAAACTTTTTTGCAAAAAAAGTGCAAACATTTTCTAGCTGGGTATTTTAAAATGTATACTTATATTGTCAGTAAGGCTGTTTTTTTTTAAATAAGGAACTAATTTATGACATATTTCTAAATTCATTTTATTCGGAAATACATCAAATTGACATGTTTTCTTATTCAGAAATTTTGTAATCGAATGGCGTTTTCCATTTGTCGTTAAAGGCAAAAGATCTTTCAGAAACGACTGCCAAAGTTGTTGCTTTGAACTGAATATCCGACGCGGCAGTGCGGGAAAGGAGAAAACCTGTCATCAGGTCACCGAAATAGTTTATAACTCAATAAGTATAATTCATTTATCAAAAAATGGAAAACGCTATTCCATTCCATATCGCTTTACTAACCAGGCCTGCAATTGCCATGCTTTTGCGTTTAAAAATTTGTTTGTGAATCTCTCAGAAAGTTTCCCGTTATTGAGGGGAGGGAGGTGGGAGATATGATAATGTGTACTTTTCAAAACTTCAATACTTAACAGCAAAATAGCGTAGTTTTAATTATTGTGTACATTTTTGGTAGTTAAAAGATGCAAATGAAAATAGATGTTAATTAAAACAGTTGTTCATTTACATAATATACTTTCGTATTATTGAAATATTTTACTTTTTATTATCATTTTCAATGTATCCATATCTCTCATTTTTACATTCAGTATGTATTTTTTACATTTATAATTTTACTTGCTTAACGTTACATTAGCTGGTTTCCCAATACGATTAAAATTCTGATTCGTATAGGAGTTGCATCAAGAAGAATTAGAGCCGACCCGACACAGGTCATTTCCGGATTTGGTAAAATCTTGTTATCCGAAAATATCCAAAATTGAAACCTGTATCTGACAGTAGTGGAACACTTTCAGCCGTGATGTCAAGTTCTGGAAAAATCTAGTTGCCCGGAATTTGAAGTTAAAATAAAAAATTAAAATAATATAAAAAAATCCCTGACGGCTCGGCTTACAGGCACAGATAGATTTCGAAGACGCAGACCGTGGAACGCCTGTTTATTAGGAATTGCAGAAGAAAGACCCATTTGCTATGATGCGGCAGTTGGGACCACCCAATTCGAAATATACCTCAGTCTGTAGGCGGAGCCAGCGGGGATTTTTTTGCTTTTATTTATTTTATTTTATTTTAATTTATTTATTGACTGATTTATTTGCCTATAAGAGTTGGTCCTATAAAAAATTGTCAATATAAAAACTGTAGATAATATTAAGAATATTTATAACAATTTTAAGTGGATTTGATATCGTGTGAATTAACGAAGTTAAGATTTTTTTTTTCTGAAACCCCTATACTCCCGTCCCTTTGGATGTGTTTTTAATGAAATCAGAAATCTATCATACATAAATTTTTGGCCCTTTCTAGAAGTAATAATAACTTTAAACGGATTTGATATGTATCAAAATTAAGAAGTTACGAGGTATTTTCTGTTTTCAAAAAAGCGCCCCCCATCCCCCCCCCTTGGTTTGATTTTGCACATTAACGAACTTGAGCAAGATTTTATACTCCTTGATTTTATGTATAAGTTTGGAAGAGATTTGTGCAAAATTGTGGAAGTTATAGTGTCCATAAAAATGTGGCATAGATAGATAGATAAAGTTTTGAATCGGGGGTGGTTTTGGGTTGTAGGAGTCATGATCGGTGTAGATCTGCAAAAAGTTTTCAGAAATTCCAACTTTAGGTAGAATGTAATAGGTATTATACCCGACTCGGGTCAGATCGGGTTCACGAAAATCAGGTCACCCGACCACTAATCCAAATCTATTCTGTAGCCAAACAAATCCAAAAAGATCGATCCGAACTTTCTGGATTGGAGTCGGGTAAAATCTGGTCACCCGACCCGGTGCAGTGTCGTCACAAACATCACAACCTTGTAGCATAAAAAAATGTTGATCCGAACAATACGGATAGGATTCGGGTAAAATCTGGTCACCCAATCTGATGCAGATTCGTCACATTTTTCACATTGAAGTCGCACGGTGACTTCACAACGTAGTCCCATTGTGAGGTCACAGAAAGCCTTGAAAACGGCCATAACGACCTGAGATTTAGGTCACGGTGACTTCACATCGACGTCACTTGACGTCACGACGACGGTCACAAAGTCACAGTGTGACTTCACAGTGACGTCGCCGTGACGTCACCATGACTTACGGGTTAGCATCTATAGTTTGGTTACAGAGAAACTGACAACAATTCCGTTACGTTATGGTTTAGGGGAGAAAATTGGTTGTCAGCCTTTTAATGATAAGCGACTGTTTCCTAAAGGCACTCGATTGTATTGATTGTGAACGTATCATCAAGCTACCATTTGTGGGCGTACAGGAATATCGATTTCGACGAATAGAGATATCTAATTTTTGACGAATGCATGTTGCCTTCAAAATAGCGGGTATTCTGCATTTCGCAGCGGTTTCATCCAATTTTTGGCTAATCTGGTTGATCAGCAATCCTATAAGCAGGTACTAAAGTGTGTAGCCTCGAATTTTGTCGTATCTCGCCTTAGTGGAAGACAAGACCTGCGCTTGCCAGCGAAAGGTGCTTATTCCTGGAGAAAAGATGGTTTACAGAAAAGTTTGACCTTGTAAGATAGTTTTGACTTGTTATCTCAATAAAGTAGCTTCGGTGGACACGAGATGCTACCATTTTAGGAATTTAGTTTATACTGAACAAAGTTATCAGAACTTTCGTATTTCAACGAGTATTGGAGTGAAGCCGGAAGTATTTCATAGATTGTCTATGCGTATGTGAAAGTTTTAATTATTTATTCCGTTCGAGTAGTTTTGGTTAGTGATAGTGAAGAGTAAATGTCTTAGTGGGGTTATTTGAAAGTAATTGTCAGTCCAGGGTAAATTGTGATTGAGACTCCCCCATTGACTCTGCCCGTTTATCTTCAATAAAGGCTTTTTTTTATCCTATATCTGAGTATTTACTGGGCTACACAGATGCAGAATGAACCCGCACATTACAACATTATTTCAAACAAACTGAAATTGAAATACATCATTGCAGTGCACTACAAGATGCATACTACTATTTGTGTAATTATCGTCTGCAGCGAGCTAAAGCTGCATGTGCCTTGATTTCATGTGCTCCGAGTTCATGTAAGTTTCTTTTTGTTACTTTCGGCGTTTGGCAACACTCAGTGTTCTGTTTTTCTTGTTGTTTTTAGAATGTGAAAAAGAATGTTATAGAATAAGCCGTGTGATGGCTCGCTTTGCTTGTTTGTTAATCAAGAATGTTTTTGCGTTTTAAACTATACACACACACTGCTGGTTCTTAACTAAAAACACTTAACTAAAACTAATGGACTGTAAATGCGTTTTATTAACAAACAAGCAAAGCGAGCCATCACACGGCTTATTCTATAACATTCTTTTTCACATTCTGAAAACAAGAAAAACAGAACACTGAGTGTTGACAAACGCGGAAAGTAACAAAAAGAAACTTACATGAAGTCGGAGCACATGAAATCAAGGAACATTCAGATTTAGCTCTCTGCAGACGATAATTACACAAACATTCTGGCCCCCGTTGAAATTCCTGGGATTTCAACAAGTTGTTAGTTGCTTACAGTTTCTTACTACAATGAAAAAACAATTAATAACACAAACAAATTTATGCAAAAAAAAATAGAAAAATGTATTAAAAAGTTTTCAGTTCACAGTTTTTAGTTTCCTTGGGAAGAAGACACAGTTTCACTATATGACGACAAAAATTTGCGAATTTCTTCATTCTACCTGCACTGCAAAAGATATTTGTTAATTTCTTTCTCTACACCTTTGAAGTTGGTTCCAGAGACACTAAAAATCTCAAAAGGTTTCCCTCTTCTTGCAATAAATCGTTTTAATGCACTTAAAAATGCCTTTGTTGAAAGATCTTCGACGACTTCAAGATGGACTGCTTTGATGATGAAGCAGACAAATACACACACATATGATTTAAATGATTTTACTCCGCGTCCTGCACGATATTTAATCATGAATGGTCCTGAAAAATCTGTTCCAACTCGATGAAATTGTCGTGATTGTGTTACTCTGGAGGCTGGAAGATCAGACATTATTTGTTTTGCAGTTTGAGCTTTATATCTGCAACACATAACACAAGCTCTTACCACTTTCCGAATAACAGACCTAGCAGTAATGATCCAAAATTGCTGTCTAATTAAAGAAAGAAGTTCTGGACCTGCATGCAAATATTTTTCATGATAATGTTTAATTATGATCTTAGTCACATGGTGCTTTGATGGTAATAAGATTGGGTGCTTTTCATTATCGGACAGCTGTGCGTTTTTCAATCTTCCTCCTACTCTTAATATTTTGTTATCATCTAAAATTGGACACAAGCACATGAGACTGCTATTTGCAGGTACCTCTTTTCCAGCTTCTAAATACTGAATTTCCTTACTGAAGTTCACTTGTTGAACTATCCGAATAATGCAGCGTGTTGCGGCTTGAATTTCACTGCTTGATAAAAAAGATGTATTTCTTTCTACACGTGTTTCCTTTGAATTGGAGATGAATCTCAATATCCAAGCAAATATGCGTTGCAATTTGGAAAACGAAGATATTTTTGATATAACATCAAGCTCTTTTACAGTTTCAGAAGCTACAAATGATAAGGTTTTACGTGCTTCTAGTAATTTTTCTTCATTTATGGGAATAGGTTCATGCACTGGAACCTCACTATTTCTTAACCATAGTGGGCCGTTCCACCACAAGTCATGGGACAGCGGTTCTACAGGAAGTAACCCACGTGATGCACAATCAGCAGGATTTTCTTTTCCGTCCACATGGTTCCAATTCTCAGCTGGTAAAATGGATTGGATTTCAGATACTCTGTTGGCTACAAAGACTTGCCATCTTTTAGGATTTGATCTTAGCCATGACAATACAATTTGTGAATCACTCCATGCGTGCACAGAATCAGGTTTTTTATGCAATGCAGCTATGACTGCCTGTATTAAGTGTGCCAGTAATACTGCAGAACATAATTCCAGTCTTGGAATCGTGACAGGTTTTAGTTGTGCTACGCGAGTTTTAGCTGTTAAAAGTTTCACATCAATGTTAGAGTTATCACAATTTTTAACGTAAATAACTGCTGAATAACCCTTTTCTGACGCATCACAAAATCCGTGAAGTTCACATCGAGAATAATTGGGCAACTTTACTTTTCTAGGTATATATATGGAATTTAAGAGTTTGACTTCTTGGCACAAAATTTTCCACTTTTGGTCAATATTTTCTGGTACTGGGTCATCCCATGATAATTGTAATTTCCCCAGTTCTTGAAGGATCATTTTAGTTAGAATCACAAAAGGTGCAATCCACCGCAATGGGTCGAACAGCGTTGATACAAATGACAGAATAATTCTTTTAGTAGGGACACCTTGATAATTTATATCACTGAAATTACATTTGAACCTATCATTATCAGGATGCCATTCCACTCCTAGAACTTTTGTGGCCTTATTGCCCACTACACTATGCATATTATCGTTAATTGTGTTTGCTAACCCAGCATTTTTCAATAGTGATGGTTCATTTGTGGACCATTTAAGTAGCTCAAACCCACCTTTTTTTTAGCATTTTTTGCAAATCAGATATCAATTCAGTACCTTCCTGACTATTCTCAACACCAGTTAAAACATCGTCGACATAAAAATCTCTTAAAACTATAGACATTGCTTTTGGGAAATTAAGACCCTCATCAATTGCTAACTGACTCAAAGCTTTAATTGCAAGATATGGAGCAGCAGCAGTTCCATACGTGACAGTATTTAAGCGAAAGACTTGTATTTGTTTATCTGGACTATCTCTCCATAAAATTCTCTGAAAATCCCTATCTTTGTCAGGAATTTTTACTTGCCTATACATTATTCTTATATCAGCTGTTATGGCAATATTATGAAATCAAAACCTTAATAAATTGCAAATTAAATCATCTTGTATTTTGGGACCTACCATTATAGTGTCGTTTAAAGAAACACATGTTGTTGTTTTAGCACTCGCATCAAAAACTACTCTTAATTTGGTAGTTAAACTAGAATTGTTTAAGACGAAGTGGTGTGGGATGTAATAATGTTTATTTTCTAATTCACGATCTGTATTCGAAACTAAGTCCATGTGGCCCAGAGATAAATATTCTTTCATAAATTGAACATATTGGTTGTAAATTTCTGGCATGGATATTAGACTTTTCTCAAAATAAAGAAATCTTCTGTGCGCCATTTGGCGTGAATAACCTAAAATATCTCGATCATGTTTGAATGGTAATGCGACTGAACAGCGGCCGGATTTTTCTCTAAAATGAGAACTCAAAATGTTTTTCACAATGTTTTTCTTCAACTGTTAAAGGTTGCACATTTGGAATTTTTTCTAATTCCCAGAATGAATTTACTAACTCGTCAGTTTTTGTACTTAAATGATTTACATGTACTGGATCAGTTGCCAGCGTTTCAAAATTTGTAGTACCCGAAATTATCCACCCAAGTCTCGAATTTAAGGCAAATGGAAGGTTAGGTTCACGTTTGACAATTTCACCAGTCATTAAATGCATAAATACATTTACACCAAATAAAATGTCAATTTTTTGTGACTTGTAAAACAATGGATCAGCTAACACTAAATCACTGAAATTATCGCAAATGACTGAAGGTAAAGACACATAGGGAATATTATATGTCACTTTATCCATTACGAATGCTGATGTTGATACTCTAAGATCACTTTTGAAGTGAGAAGTGAATAATAAATCGACTTCCCCATTACTCACAGTATTAAATGTTCCCAAACATGACACAGAAATAGAACTGTCTTTTACCTTTAATCCTAATTTGTTTACACATTCTCTAGAAATAAATGACTTCTGAGAGCCTGTATCACATAAACATATGCATTTTACAAATTCTTGTTTAGAATTTTGAACTGTTATTAATGCGGTACACAACAAAATATGACTCTTTTGATTACTCTTTGCGTTTGATTCATAATGAGAGGCACAGACTGTAGACGAAACATTATCGCTCGCTGACTCAACTTTTTAGGGATAAATTCTTGTGCGTGTGGGGACATACTCTTCACCTGAGTCTTATTCCTTGAATTATTTACCATGTGCAAAATACTATGATGTTTTTTAAAGCAATGATGACACGTATTTAAACTCTTACATTTATTGAGAAAATGCATACTAGATAGGCAATTGAAGCAATAATGATTATAATTTACGAAATCTACTCGTTGTTGAACAGGCAAATTAAGAAATTTCAAGCATTTAGCTAAACTATGTTCTTCTTTACAGTAACCACAACTCAAAGTAGCTACAAAAGCATTACTCTTATTTGGAAATACAGATTTAGGTACCTTATTTACCACTAACTTGCTTCTTTGAAGAGTTCTTGCATAATTCTTAAGAAATTCAATTAAGTTCTTAAGTTTCGGAATTTCATTGCTTTTAAGCTGAAGTTCCCACCACAATTTTGTAGAAGGATCCAGTTTTTGTAAAATTAAATAAGTCATTAATGTATCACCAAATTTGTCAATTGTTTGGTTCAATACTTCTAACGAGCAAATAACGTCATTAATGTTATCAACTAGATTTAAAATAGCAACAGCTGATTCTGTTTGAATTGCTGGTAAACTTAGAAATCGTTTAATATATGCAAAAATTTGTTCTCTCTTATTTGAATATCTTTCGTCTAGTAGATTCCATGCAATTTCAAAATTAGAATCCGAAATTTGAATAGACTGAATAACGCGATACGCTTCACCTTTCAATGAAGCCTTCAAATACTGCAATTTTTGAGCATTATATATAGTCGTATTACTGTTTACGCATGCATTGAAAAGATCTTTAAAAGCTATCCATTCAGTGATATTGCCTCCAAAAGTAGGTAATGATAACCTAGGTAATTTAATATTCTCAAAAATGTTTTCTGAAATTACACTATCAGATTTATTTTCACTCTTATTTAACTTCGCATTTTCGATTTTCAATACTTTCTCACCTTTAAATTTCCACAAATCAATTTTATCTGAAATTTCCTGTGCGGTATCTATCTCACTCTCTAATTGTTTAGAATCTGTAATTAAACTTTCAATTTCCCTATCAAGATTTTTTAGTTCCGTTTCTTTCCGTTTTAACAGTTCAATATTTTCTTCTAATTCTGTTAAATTAATCTCACCATCTGAGATTATACTTTCGATTTTTTCAATATAATTCTTTACACTTCTCCGTAAAGCAGTTCTTTTTGTTTTAAAAGTTGTTAGTTCACTCATTTTTAACTTAAATCAAACCCAAAACTAGTTCTAAAATATGTTAATACGAAATTTAGTTTAAATCTAAACTATATTCTCATCACAATTCCACAGGTTTACATAGCAAATTATTTTTACACACGAAATATAATGTTCAAAGTTAACTTACCTCATAAGCTGAGGTAATTTTTCGCCACAAAATGACATCACGCCAGTTCAGAAAAATGTTCCATTGTACACTTTTTTTTTTCACTAGCACTCCGGCTAGACTTGTACCAAGAATGTTTTTGCGTTTTAAACTATACACACACACTGCTGGTTCTTAACTAAAAACGCTTAACTAAAACTAATGGACTGTAAATGCGTTTTATTAACAAACAAGCAAAGCGAGCCATCACACGGCTTATTCTATAACTTTTTTTTTTTTTTTTTTTTTTTTGACAAATACAACATTTTATTTCTGAAACAGCTTTTTTTCGTTATTTATAAGTTTATTTTTTATTAATTTACGAATATTTTCTCGGGAGTTAGCATTGGCTATTTCACTCATCTCATTTGGATACAACCATACTTTTCTTTTGCCACATTATATCTGAGTATTTACTGGGCTACACAGATGCAGAATGAACCCGCACATTACAACATTATTTCAAAGAAACTGAAATTGAAATACATCATTGCAGTGCACTACAAGATGCATACTACAGGGTTTATATTAATATTAATTGCAACGAAATTAACTATATATATATATGCATATATATATTAATGATTTTACATTGGCAAAAGTTTTCTTTCCAATATTGAAAACTTGTGACACATTCATATTTAAGTAATATTCCATAACAATATTTAGTAAAACACCGCATATTTCGCCAAGATATATCGAATAGTGCAAAAATCTTCTTACCAATTTTGACATGTAACACATAAATATTGCATTAATATCGCATAACAACATAAATTAATGAATAACCCAATATTTTGCCAAGATGTATCCAATAACTTAAAAAGAAAAAAAATATATATTTTAATGGTTTTATAATAGCGAATTTTTTTGCCAATGTTTGCAATATGTAACATGGCAATTGTGCCACAATATTTCTTAACAAGAATGAGCCAATGCTCAATCTTTTTTTCAATCTGTAGCTAATATTGTTGAAATATCTTTTCGCTGTTATATAGTATTGACGTTGTATTAATTAATAGCATAAAGAAATATTATTTACATATTTTTATAATTATATAAATTTTGTTGTTGCTTGTTTCTTAAACAATAATTATTACTATTCGTTATAAGAAAGCATCAATTACAGATTCCCACTTTTTTAAAATCCAAAGATCTTTTCCCAATTAGACAAAATTATTTTTGCCCCGAAAACTTCTCCGTATTAACTCTACAATTTTCTGAAAATAAATATTTAAAAAAAATGTTTTTCAGAAAAAGTGTGAAACAAAATAAATTGCTAAAAAAATAAATAATTGGAAATAACACATTTCTACAATAAAAATTCTTTTTCGTGAATATTGCGGCATTCGTTCTTTAAGGGTTAAGAATGAAAGATGATCGAAATTAACAACTAAAGTAATAATTATTATTATATGGAATAGATATAGTTGCAAAGGATCTAACAAACCAAAATCATTAGTCAGATTATTTTTTAAATAAAAATAACCTGTGGAATAAATTATCTCAATTATGCACATGCTACAATTATGAAATCTATATTTTCTTCTAAGTTCGCAAAGCTGGGAAATGTAAACTATTTTCTTGCAGCTAAATTCATAAACTATTATATTTTTGCTAGTTATAACATATTTTGTAATTGTATACCGTAGCAAACGTATTCCAATTTTTGTTTTTCAGTTTATTATAATTATTAAAAAAAACAAAATCAAACCGAAATATATTGACAAAAGTATGATTCATCTAAATGCAGTAAGTGATGCTATGATATAAACACATTCTGAAAGTGGGTTTCAAAAAGTAAATAATCTGTGTTGCAACAGGTTAAAGAGAGAGAAATTCTTAGATTTTATTTATCTTTACTCTCAGGATGCAAACGTCAAATAGTGTTAGTTGTTATTTTTTACTTAGAGACCAATAGATGGGAAGGAAATACCCAGCAAGAAGTTTCCTTCATTCTGGTAAGTTTTTTAAAAAAATGGAAAATGTTTAGGCCTAATCTGTTGTCCGCCCCTTTTATGACTGTTAACTGGAATGTGAGCTCTCTTTTTAGATTTCAGGAATTGGGCTGTTGATGTTTTTCGGTCAATAGAGAAAATTCGAAACAACAAAAATATAAGTTCGTTAAATAAGACAACGATACTTTTTATAACACATATGGATAATATTTTACGCGTTTAAATAAGTTTTTATATTTTTATCCGTATTATGTACTGATTATATAGAAAATACCAATATCACAATAAGATGTAAACATTCCCTTTAATTTACAATTTAACATGACAATTTGTACATTTTACAAAAAATGTCCATTTATCAAAACAATTAACATATTAAAGAGCTTAAAGTAACATATTTTCTCATTATTTGCTTAAGAGATTTTGTTATCTGTGATTTTTGTAATAAGATATGTTCATACATACCCCTATTGAAATAAAATTTGAAATGAATCACACGAAACATTTGTAAATGATTTATATGTATTTTTTTTTAATCATTGCTATAATTTAATTGCATTAATTAAATATGCATGAAATAGTTTATGTGCAATTTACAGTCAGTATTTTCCTATGTTACAATGTATTAAGTATAATCAGGAAAATTGAGCTTACATTTTTCTTTGATACTTCCTATACATATATTTTAGTAAAGTAAATAAGAAAAATGTAGTCTAAAATTAAACAAGAACGAAAAATCATGCGTCAAGCATAGATTATGTAACACTTTCCAACACTTCCAAAATAATTTTGAAAATCTTTACCGTAAGGTGTAAGATGATATCTAACTAAACAATTTTGAAAAACGCATAACATATTTAAAAATCCAATTTCAGGAATTACCAACAATATTCGAAAAAATATCCGAGTACTTTTATTCAGCCCTGTATATGGTCTATAGATTTGTATATATACTACATAAGATGCTAAATTTTAATTTAGTTAGGAAACGCGTAGCACAGTTTTAAATTCTCCTTCTGGAGTTTCTGTCAATAAACGGAAATGTGTTCGCGAACATTTGTGCTGCCATGTATATGATCTACAGAATTTATACACACCAAGTAATAGACAAAAATTGATTTAAATTTAAAATCGCGTTCAGCAACTTAAAACGCACTTCCAGGAATTATTGTTAACAAACAGTAGAAAATTCTTTTGTGTGTCCCTGTAAATGAACGATGACTGCTATACACACAATATTCTGTAGTAAGCCTGTTGTATTGCACCTTAGTGATATATATAAATTTCAATGCGTTTAAAATAGTGAACAATTATTTAATTAAACCGCAAACGATTTTTCTCCATAGACGTAATGTAACGGAACTCTTGTGACTGTCCCTGTAAAGTAACTATAAGTGCTATGCACACCATATTCCATATTAAGCTTCTTGTAATGCACTTTAGTGATATATATCAATTACAATGTATTTGAAATAATGTAACATCATTAAAATGAACCACAAATGATTTTTCCCCATAGACCGTAATGTAACGGAATTCTTTTGAGTGTCCCTGTAAAAAAACTATAAGTGCTACACACTTCAGTTGAAATAGGGAACATGCTATAGATAACTACAAGAACATATAAAAATTGCAGGGAAATCCGAGCATATTTAAGGGAGTTGGAGTACGGCCAGACGGCAGTCGGCAGGCAAACCGAAGTCATAAACATTTTTCAACTAGGTTGGAAAGTGTTAAAAACTCAAGAGTGTGAAACTGCCATTGTTTTAGCTTTTCTTCTCATTAAGTCATTTACAGGGGGTTGGAAATTGTACAAAAAAATAGGCGATAGTACCAACCATTATGTAAAATTTTTGTATTGGAAATCAGTGTGGTAATTTATTTATTCAGTCTGTTAAAAGGGGATGTCATCTAATCAATATAAATTCCAATATTTTTTCGACAAAACTCGTACGGATCTTGACAAAAGAGACATTCAGCTACCAGTACACGCGGTCTTGTTAAATTCCGAGATAATCGAGAAAATGAATTTTGTCCACCTAGATCATCAAAACGCCCCACTGTGCGCCATGAAGAAAATAGTGGGAGTTCACAACAGAGTCAAAACTTCAGGTGGCTTCATTCCAATTTCAACCCATATTTTCGTACCCAATTTCCCAATAGAGAACGCATTGTGACGGGATGATATATAATATTATTATTGTTTCCAATGACGTGTGAGGAAGGTGGCATCGGTACTGTGGAAGCCATGAATCAAGTCAAAACAACACTGATCTAGATAATTCATAAATCACAATGTGCCTGAAGGTACATACGTGGCAACTGATCAAATTATTAATTCAATTCTAAAACTACACGTAATGTTTTAACTTTTGAGATCTGTCTCTTAATAATATAGCTAAAACAATTTCAAAAAACGTTAAATTTATGGATGAAAATAAGGATTCGGCGTAGACTGAAACACCCTGTATTTTTAAAATTAATAATAACATTGTGACACTTCTTTACTATAAAACAAGAACGAAAATCATGCATCATGGCATAGTTTTGAAACATTTTTCATCACTATCGGAATATTGTTAAAAAATTTAATTTTTGTACATACAATAAAATGAGATATCTAAATAAACGTTAAAAAATAAAAAAAGGTAAATATTCATTTTTAGCAATTGCAATTCATAGCCGGAAATATGTGCTAATTATTTCGGGGAGCCCTGTGTATGCTTTAGACTCCTCGAAGTAGACTGAAAATTAGTTAAGTATCAAAATGCTTACCACAACGAAAAACGCACTTCCACCAGTTATGACTCATAATCACTCATGTAACCGATATCTTTTGAATGTGTGTGTAAATAAACGATAAATTCTATGTACTCAGTAATCTATAGAAATCATGCTGTAATGCACCTTAGTAATGTATATCAATTTCATTGAAATATTGTAACATCATTAAAATATACTTCAAACAACTTTTTCTATTGATCATAATGTAATGAAACTCTTTTGTGCGTCCCTCTAAAAAAACTGCCATTGCTACTTACTCGATACATTGTATAAAGTATATTGCCATCTACGTCAGTGAGGCATATCTATTTCATGTTTGAAAGTGTGTAACACCATTAAAATGCAACAAAAAAAAATTTCCCATTGAATGTACATTTTGAGTGCCCCTGTAATGTAGCCATCTACCTCAGTGACGCATGTGAATTCCATTGTGTTTGAAACATTGTGAGATTAAAATGTACTGAATGTTTTTTTTTTCCATTAGCAGTAATATAACAGAATACTTTTGAGTATCCATGTAAACACACTATAATTGCTAATTATTGTATAGTCTATACAATAATGTTGTCGTCCACCTTTAATAGGAAGCCATGAATCAATTTCATTATGTTTAAAATATTGTAATATTATTAAAATGCACTACAACTGATTTTTTCACATTGACCATAATGAAATGTGTTACTTATGAGTTTTCTTGTAAACTAACTACAAATGGTACACATTCCATTTTAAATACCAAAGATGCCATAGTAAATCTTAATAACATATATCAATTGCATGATAATCCGAATACATTTACGCGGATTACAGCGCAGAGACTCAGACTACAGATAGACGGGCATACAGGCAGGCAGACGCTCAAACAGACAGACAGACGGTCAAGTACATAGGCAGTCGCACAGACAAATCGCATTCATAAACACTTTTCAACTTATGTTGGAAAGTGTTTAAAAGCTTCATCCTGATGTGTGTATCAACCCTTTCATTTTGTGAGGACAGTTTACGAACACACTGTATTTAAACTAAAAATTTGGCTTTTTTACTGTGGAAAAATATTTATTTTAATTAAAAGTAATATATGTGGTTTAAACATTTTTTTAATTCAATTTTTACTGGATGTCGCTAAGCAAACAAGGTTAAAAGCTTCATTTTAAAATATAATGAATGTATAATTTGTTTTTCTTGTTTTTCACTTATTTTCTCATTCTTTCTTCTAATTTTTCTAAATTTTATTTGCAGATGTGTTAGGGAACTGTTGGCTTACCTTCAACACGAGGAATTATTTTTATTTCACTTTCAATTCTTTCAGAAGTGAAATTTATTCCTTTAAAACTTCTAGAAGTACCGCATAAGAAATTCGCGGTGAAATATCAGAAGCTATAATAGCAGAAAACTGTTTGAAAAAGAAATTATTCACTTCAGTAACTCAAAATTTCCGACAAATATTATCTCAATTTTCTTTATTTATGTTTGGACAAAAACGTGAATAAACCGTGAAATAATAAATTTTACACATTTTGTTCATTATTTTTGTTTTTGACACAAACTCCACACTATTTTTAAAAATCTATTTTTCAATCTATTTTAGATAAGATATTTAAACATGAGGAGTAGGTGGGATAAAATAAGTGTTATTTAGTGGTAATTGTGATCTTTTTAGTTTTTTAGTAAGATACTTTTTTACGCCTCAGATGAAAAACTGAAAACATATGAAACAGTTTATAATAAATGTAGCGATTCCTACGCGTGTTTCTATTTGTCATAAAACAAAAGATTAGCACTGGATCTATAAAAATTACTAGCACCCAATTTATTTCGCTTACCATATTAATCTTTACACGGGGGCTCGGACAGCATCTGTCCAAGTTTGCATGTGTACTCGGACAGAGGCTGTCCGAGCTTCGGGTAAAGGTTAAAAAAAAATCATATATTTGCATATTATAAATATTCTATTTTCTACATTCATGTTGAAAATAAGAAAGAGCAAAGAAACAATTGCTAATAAAAACAAATTTATTAATGCTATGATGTGTCGACTACTCTGACTTATAAGAGTAGGTGAAGTTTCGATTGCGAACTTAGTTTCTTAGTTTTTGTTCAATAATAGTGAATGTGTGTAAACGTTATCAAGGTTCTCTAACTTTCGATGAATGAGTTTGAAAACCTCGGAACTTGTAATTTTTCTCTTCGTATCGATATTTATGCAAATTTCTGCATCTGGTCAATCGATATAGCAGTATTTAAGCGCTGGCATGCGCTGGGAAAGTGGAACTTTGGATAAGTTCTTACCCTTGTTGGTACTTCAAGATCTGCTTTAGTTGCCTGAATTAAGACGCAACAAAGAAAGAATATTGGCCTTTGGTAAGAGTTATTTCACTTTGACTCGGTGTGAATTAAATGATCGCATTTGGTCCTCATGGAGTTCCATTTCTAGGCATCTTGCTGTTGGAAATTAAACTACGTTAGCTGGTCACATAGTGAAGTGTACTCTTGTGGAAGACAGCTTAACAGAAGTGTGACGTTACGTGAGGTCGTAAGTTAGTTTAAGTTATCTGTTCACTGAGATTGTTAATTTGAAAATTACTTGTTTTGAGTAAAGTCTTTTGAGAATTGTTTTTTTTCGACCTCATGAAAATCAGCAGAGCTTTTCTCAAACCCCTGCCCTTTTAGGATTTTAATAAAAGTGATTTGATTTTACACAAATCGCTTTTCTTATTTTCCGGCTAGCTAACATTGGTCATCACACATAACAGCGACATGGGTGTTATAATGCATATGACTAAATTATACAAAATTCATTTTTGTGTAGATTTAAGAAATCAAGATTTTGGTATAGAGAAAGATGGATTAGTTATCAATTTTCGGTGAAAACACGTATGCAGTGCATGAATATGCCTTTCTTTAAAATGTATTCTTGAAAACAACGATGCGAACTTTAAATATGAATGGGTGAATCGAATACACAGTATATGGCAGTGAATCCCATTCTTGTAGAAATAAATATTGTTACAGCTGGATGGCATTTGGTATAACAGTGCTATCTGAATCCCTGATATTAACTGTTATGACATATGTTCTGTCAAATTTATTGTTAGTTATGTTGCAGACAACACTTTAAAAACAGACAAATGTTTCATAAAGTATAAAATATAACTATGACATATATACAATATATAAAACATATATAAAATTAGCTAACCCGCCCGGCGTTGCCCGAGCCCGAGATAATTACAATCTCAGAGAAAGGCATTAACCCCCCTCCCTCTCAATACCCGCAAATATAATGAATAATTTGTTCAAGAGAACCACCATCACCTACATTAACGCGATCATTAAAAAAAGAGTTACATTTTTCTGATAATTAGAACATAACAAAGAAGCTACGATAAATAGCCGGCAGTTTACACCCCTTCCCGACCTCAATTTCAAATCTATATCTTAATTAGTAACCTAAATTTTTGTTCATTAGTAAAAATTGGCAATTATTTTCTTTTATCTTCACGAACTAAATGGAGGGATTTGCCCAAAAAACAGATATCTTTGTAGTTCAGTTTTTAATGAAAGCAGATCCTTGTCTGAAACTTTCTCGGATCGTTTTCACTCGCACCGGCAGATTTTTGGCAGTTTTTACATAAATTAAAAAAAATACCAACCGAATTTTTCAAAAATCACATAGTCCGATACAGAATATTTTTTTACATATGCTCAGAAATTTTCAAATTGGTATCTCAATTAGTTTTCTTAAAATTCGCTAATTAGTAAAATAATTTCGAATTTGTTCATTTCCGCTTACAAATCCAACGCGCCAGTTCGTTTCTTTCGCCATTTTGATTTAAAAGATGACATATTAGAAGCGATGGTTAATGATAATCTAATTAATATCTAGGCTAATTATTAAAATATTAAAATTCTGAGGCTCAGGTGCACATGGCTAGACCTTGGACTATCCACACCTAAATTTCCAGACTTCTAGGTGGCTTAGATTTTGCTACACACAGACACACACACGGACACACACACAGAGCGAAACTTTATTTTATTAATATAGATATAACATATATACAATAACATCTTCAAGTTACACATGATTCAGAAAAGCGTTTTATATCTTTTTACAACTCAAAAATGATATATTATCGAGATTTAAAGAAACATTTGTAAAAACAAAGTTTCTTTTGTTTTCACGGATTTTCAGAAACGTTTTCGAGTAGTGTTTAGAGTGTAATAATCAGTTTTCCCAAAATGGAATTTTGTAATTTCTCTAGATTCTTTAATATTTTTTGACAAATCTGAGTGCTTGTTTTCTTTGCATGACACATCAGTATCAGAATCCCAGCTAGGTGTAGTACCAGAATAAGAAGCAGTACCCGAACAAGATGCAGAACACAAGCAACATAACGAACCCAGTGAAAAGTTACTGCAGGATATTGTACCTCAAGATGATGAGCAATTATCAATGACGTAAGACATTAGGTTAGCCCAAGATGGTAAGAACATCATACAATTGAAGGTTAGAATGTTTGTGATAGTTAAATTCTTGTCAAAAAATGTGTGGAACATTATGCTGCAAAATTACACATTATTACGGACGTGAAGGCTTTGAGGTGTCATACCTTAGAACGAAAGACAATGGGTGGAGTTTCCATTTTTCTACTGTTCCGGATGAGGCATCCGTCAACGTAGTCGATGTTGTGTACATTGTGGAACCTTTTGGCATAGAAAAAAGTAAAATTATTTTGTTTTGGGAGAAGAATGTTAGAATTTTTTTTCTAACTGCTCTTCTATTTCTGTTCTTTTGTATTGGAATCTATATGTCATGGTTTAAATACATTATTTGAATTATAAAATTCAATTTCCATGCCTGTGTTTTTTGTTGATTATCGCTGGTTTTTGGATAGTTGGCAAAGTTGTGCCCATTTCCCTATGTAACTTTGCTAACACGGTTTTACGCGCAAAAAATATAAATATTTACTTAAGATGCATGTTACCACATTATCTTAAATTAGAGTTCAAGACTAATAATTGAGTAAGTTCAAGACTAATTTTTGAAGCATTATTGAACATGATGAGTAAGCAAAAGGTGGGTAGAAAAAGAAATGTGGCAAAGTTGTCCCGGTTTACGGTAACAAATTATCAATTGTCCCATTTCATAGCAAAAAATTGTCTTCACCGAAATTATACATGACACACGTATTTGCGAGCTATGGCGCTCCTGCAAATATTTCTGGCATACATATTTGTATTCCATTGCAGGCAATGTGTTAAGCAAAGTATGTAATAAAAAAATATTTTTCAAATTTTTGGTGTACAAACTGTAAAAAGAAATATTTTAATTTGACAAAAGTTAGAAAGCATTTCAGAATACCAAGTTTTCTGAAATAAGCGAATGAAAAATTTGTATTCTGAATAAATTACATTAAACAAAGAAAATAAACAACAAACTAAAATGAAAACTGTCGCAATTTATTTCGTTTTCAATGCTTTATGGTTATGGTAAATGAATTTAAAATGATACGCATTGCATTATCAAGTTTATGAGATTGAAAGAAAGATTATTCATGTGAAATTAGGCAATTTTCTTTCTAAAATGGCATTATGTTACTGAAAGTATGCACAACTATTGCTTTAAATATCAAAGAATACACTGAAAAGCATTATTTTCAACATTTAAATTTGTAATAAATATAAAACAACGTAGCCCGCAATAAAATATGCTACAATATTATAAAGCATTTTAATTTGTTAAGATTTCTCATAAAATAAAGACAAATAAAAATACTTGTGTGTGTTTTGAATAAATTACTATAGAGGAGGTAAAATAAACAACAAATGAAAGTGAAAAATCTTCCACAATATTTCTTCCAATGCTACTCTACATTATTATGCAGACTGATTGTAAAACTATATGCAATTTATTGTGAAAGGATTATTCTTATTTGAGGAAATGAAGTCTCATTTCAAGACATAAAAAATCAATAATTTCACTTCTGAGAGACAAACAAATGGTTATTTCATATATAAATCCCCACTTTATAAATCTTAAATAGATTTCCATTTGTGTCTAATATCGATAAGTGAATAAAATATACACTTACAAAATGTTTATCTCAGAGGAAACTATAGTTTTCTTACTGCCTGTTTAAAATAATGATATAGAAATAAATTGTTTTATATTTCTGTTTTCAGAAAATTCTGTAACAGTGTGAAAAAATATCTTTTTAAAATAGAAATAGGTTAATTATTTGCCCAATGTAACTATTAAATAAAATAGACAAATCCAAAATTAATTTATTAATACTCTTTCCTTAGTAAGACATCAATAATAATAAAAAAGAAAATTTATGTAACAAATTTAACTTAATATTACAAAGAAACTCATTAGTCAGAAATTCTATATTTAAAAAAAGGTTTTAAGTATCAGAAAATTAAAACATTGAAAATATCCATAATACGAAAAAAACAATTAACATTAAACGAACATGTTTCACTATAGCTAATTGTTTAGTATATTAATCATTTTTAAAATGGAACTGAAAGAAATAACAGTCGCATTAATGATGAAGTAAATATATAATAATAATAAAAATGAAAATTTATGTAACAAATTCAACTTAATATTACAAAGAAACTCATTAGTCAGAAATTCTATATTTAAAAAAATGTTTTAAGTATCAGAAAATTAAAACATTGAAAATATCCATAATACGAAAAAAACTATTAACATTAAACGAACATGTTTCACTATAGCTAATTGTTTAGTATATTAATCATTTTTAAAATGGAACTGAAAGAAATAACAGTCGCATTAATGATGAAGTAAATATATAATAAAAATAAAAAAGAAAATTTATGTAACAAATTCAACTTAATATTACAAAGAAAATCATTAGTCAGAAATTCTATATTTAAAAAAATGTTTTAAGTATCAGCAAATTAAAACATTGAAAATATCCATAATACGAAAAAAACAATTAACATTAAACGAACATGTTTCACTATAGCTAATTATTTAGTATATTAATCATTTTTAAAATGGAACTGAAAGAAATAACAGTCGCATTAATGATGAAGTAAATATATAATAATAATAAAAAAAGAAAATTTATGTAACAAATTCAACTTAATAATACAAAGAAACTCATTAGTCAGAAATTCTATATTTAAAAAAATGTTTTAAGTATCAGCAAATTAAAACATTGAAAATATCCATAATACGAAAAAAACAATTAACATTAAACGAACATGTTTCACTATAGCTAATTATTTAGTATATTAATCATTTTTAAAATGGAACTGAAAGAAATAACAGTCGCATTAATGATGAAGTAAATATATAATAATAATAAAAAAAGAAAATTTATGTAACAAATTCAACTTAATATTACAAAGAAACTCATTAGTCAGAAATTCTATATTTAAAAAAATGTTTTAAGTATCAGCAAATTAAAACATTGAAAATATCCATAATACGAAAAAAACTATTAACATTAAACGAACATGTTTCACTATAGCTAATTGTTTAGTATATTAATCATTTTTAAAATGGAACTGAAAGAAATAACAGTCGCATTAATGATGAAGTAAATATATAATAATAATAAAAAAAGAAAATTTATGTAACAAATTCAACTTAATATTACAAAGAAACTCATTAGTCAGAAATTCTATATTTAAAAAATTTTTTTAAGTATCAGCAAATTAAAACATTGAAAATATCCATAATACGAAAAAAACTATTAACATTAAACGAACATGTTTCACTATAGCTAATTATTTAGTATATTAATCATTTTTAAAATGGAACTGAAAGAAATAACAGTCGCATTAATGATGAAGTAAATATATAATAATAATAAAAAAAGAAAATTTATGTAACAAATTCAACTTAATATTACAAAGAAACTCATTAGTCAGAAATTCTATATTTAAAAAATTTTTTTAAGTATCAGCAAATTAAAACATTGAAAATATCCATAATACGAAAAAAACTATTAACATTAAACGAACATGTTTCACTATAGCTAATTATTTAGTATATTAATCATTTTTAAAATGGAACTGAAAGAAATAACAGTCGCATTAATGATGAAGTAAATATATAATAATAATAAAAAAAGAAAATTTATGTAACAAATTCAACTTAATATTACAAAGAAACTCATTAGTCAGAAATTCTATATTTAAAAAAATGTTTTAAGTATCAGCAAATTAAAACATTGAAAATATCCATAATACGAAAAAAACTATTAGCATTAAACGAACATGTTTCACTATAGCTAATTGTTTAGTATATTAATCATTTTTAAAATGGAACTGAAAGAAATAACAGTCGCATTAATGATGAAGTAAATATGTAATAATAATAAAAAAGAAAATTTATGTAACAAATTCAACTTAATATTACAAAGAAACTCATTAGTCAGAAATTCTATATTTAAAAAAAATTTTTAAGTATCAGCAAATTAAAACATTGAAAATATCCATAATACGAAAAAAACTATTAACATTAAACAAACATGTTTCACTATAGCTAATTGTTTAGTATATTAATCGTTTTTAAAATGGAACTGAAAGAAATAACAGTCGCATTAATGATGAAGTAAATATATTTACCCTATATATATAAAATCCTAATGAAACGAATTTGTGAAACGATTTTATGAAACGAATTTATGAAACGATTTTATGAAACGACTGATTATGTTTCAGGGCTATATTTAGTAAAATATTAACGCTTGATGGTGAAATTAATACCAATAGTCCATAAAAATCCGCGGATGTCAAAACTGGTAATAGAATTTTGAAATTGAAATTAGTTTTCGAGATATTAATTTTTTTCTAATTTTTTGACATTTCTGTATTGATGGCAACTAATTACTCAATTGCACAGTTTTTTTTGACAAAAAAGGGGAAAAAATCGAACATGATCCCGTTAGGGATTATTGATTTCTTTTAATTCGTCATTTTCGAATTGAAATTGAATTTATCTTTTATTTCAATCGATAATGAAGACAAGATTGTGATTAAATTATGTTTTTCAGGAAAATTAAAAAAAAAAAAAAATCACATTTCTATCGTCAGGATTTATCGTCTGTCAGCATTTAATTTAATTTATAAACTGAAAATATTTTGAATAAATTCGTCCAAATGACATCATTTATGTAAATACGTCATTTATGTTTATACAATTTATTTAATATAAAGAGGCCATTTATCTATTTTTATGTACAAAAAGAGGTAATTTGAAAGACAATTATAAATAAATTGTATATATACATATAAATACATGTATAAACAAGCATAAAAGTTCGGTGCTTTTCCAGTATATGGGGCCTTGACGAAACAGAGAAAATAGCCTTGGCGGAAAAGGAAATTTGGCAACATACTTTCTGTCAACCTATTCACTTTGTCATTTCGTATTCAGAAGCATTTTTTCAATATTTATACAATTTGTTTAGCGTAAAATGTCATTTATCCTATTTTATATATAATCAGAAGTAATTTGTATAGAAAAAACAATAATAATATACGTATAATTAAAATACGCATATAAACAAAAAAATCGTCGAATTTGCTTCCATGGCTGTTTATGTCATTTGGCACCAAATCTCACTTTCTGATGCCCGAATTGCTCCAAGCTTTTTAAAAAAGCGTCAAGACGCCTATAATAGAAAAACATCAAAAGTTCATTGGGTTTGTTTTCATAACTCTTGGCAACAAATATATGTATATTAACGAATCTTTCCGTTAAGCAAAGGATCCTATACTAGAAAAGTACTCGATTTTCTTATGGACAGTATTCAAGTGACATAACATGGTGTAAAATTATCGTAGATAGCAAATTTGTTTAAATATCTCATCAATTGATGCCGAATAAATGCAGGCGTGCATGCACAAAATATTTAATTAATTTTGTATGAGAAATAATTATTAGAAAATTCGTATATAGATATTAATTAAAATAAATAATTTACATATTTAAAATAACATGAAAATATGCATGATGGTGCAATAAAATAGAGAGAAAATTAAAACCTGTTACTGAAAATGTCTATAACATAGTACTTTTCAATACCGTGGTTCTTAATGTTATTCACAAGCAGATGGGATTTTTCTCATCCTTAAATGCAAAGGAAGAATAGAATACAGATCGTTGTTATAAAAGTCCGAGAGGTAGCCACAATTTAAACCTAACCATTTTATACAAGCTGGTTTTCAAGGTGTAATTGATTTTACTTATCAATCCCGAAAACAGTCGTCAGTTGTCGCAACAGCTGTGTATGAGGCGATGATAATAAAAAAAATGCCTCATTAAAACGTTAAAAGAATGGCAACCCAATTACAGATTTACCAATATTTTTAAAACAAAGCACGCTGTCATGTTTTTAGAGGCCTCAAAGTC
The DNA here is from genome assembly GCA_963931845.1 of Maratus michaelseni. Taxonomy (NCBI): domain Eukaryota; kingdom Metazoa; phylum Arthropoda; class Arachnida; order Araneae; family Salticidae; genus Maratus; species Maratus michaelseni. Next base: position 197,410,468 of record OZ007593.1, on the reverse strand, counting down.
TGAGCGGGGGTTGGCGAGCGTAGCTCGCAGGGGGTAGGCCCCCTAATAATAATAATAAAAAAGAAAATTTATGTAACAAATTCAACTTAATATTACAAAGAAACTCATTAGTCAGAAATTCTATATTTAAAAAATGTTTTAAGTATCAGAAAATTAAAACATTGAAAATATCCATAATACGAAAAAAACTATTAACATTAAACGAACATGTTTCACTATAGCTAATTGTTTAGTATATTAATCGTTTTTAAAATGGAACTGAACGAAATAACAGTCGCATTAATGATGAAGTAAATATGAAAAGCTGGTTAATAGATTTGTAATACATATTGACACTTTTCAAGTCTCTAGAGTTGAAAAGTATTTTTTTATTTACTCTTTTTAAAATATTTTTAAAACAATTGATAATAATTTTATCTTGTCACATCTATAATAAATCTAATTGTATACATAATGAATAATTTAGAATAATTCATCTTTATTGGAATTTCTTACTGCATTCACAGTTTAATGTAAGCCAGTAATTAAAAACATTTGTGCTTTAAAATAATATACAGTCGATCCCGAAATGCATACCCAATCCAAATATATTCTATAGCATGAATATTTAGTATACTTGCAATATAATCCCTAACCCAAGTAGCATGCTGTGGTCAACTAAAAACTTTATATTATTTAAATGCAATTTTAAATAGCGCTGTTACACATCAAGAATTACAAAATATAGTTTATTTATTTAAACTCAACTTCCAATTACAGTTACGATTTAATAAGCACAGTACAACAGAGCTCCTTTTTGGTAATTCAAATAAACAATGGAAAAAGTACACATAGTTTTAATTATTATCTTCAAGTATTAGAATTGGACATTTTCTACCCATTAGAAGTTGATTTCATCGAAAAAAGCCGAAGTGCATCTATTCGGTGAACAAAGACAAAAATGTATCAAGTAATTTTTATTAAATATTTTACATCATGAATTGATGAAATTTGTGACCTTAGATGCCAAGATATATCAGTCATGACAATCTTGAAAAGCACAGTATCTTATTCCCCCCTGTTGGTTGAAGAAAGCCAAAATTGTGTCAACATAATTTATAATAATTATCCTACATATTAAAATTGTTGAAATTCTATCGTATGGATCAGGAGATAAAAAATATCTCGGAAATCATGGAATACAGTAGGAGTACAGTAGCGCCACGTATTGAGAAGGATACATCCAAATGTAATCAGTAAATTTTTTTCTGAAAGAAATAAGAGGACGAAATTTGATCACTTCCTTAGCATAGATGCCAAAAGATAGCTATTAATGAAATCAGGAATATAATAGAGCATAGTAGAGCCACCTTTTGAGATTTCACACAAATGTAATCAGTACACATTTTTCTGAAAGAAATAAAAGGACGAAATTTGATTACATTCATCGCGTAGATGCCAATAGATAGTTATCACTGAAATAAGGAATATAACGGACCATAGTAGAGCCACCTTTTGGGATACATATGCAAAATGTTATTAGTAATTTGTGCTAATGTCTAACATAATATGACGTTTGATGAAATTTACTCCCATAGATGCCAAAATATAACTATCACGGTTTCCGTGAAAAATACAAAATAGCAACACCACCTGTTAAGCGATATATACCCAAACGTAAGCATCATCAGTTTTTTTTAAAGTTCTGACATATTGTAAATTTCAATGAAATTCCGTGCTTTTTTGTCTGTTTGTCCACACAATTCATGTCACATACAAACATACATGTGTACACACAAACATACATTTTCAAAACAGTTTAGTTGTGATCTGAACATCCAAAAACATTTAAATCTATTAAAATATGAAAGTCGAAACTTCCAGGATTCCAATAATTTATTCTTATGTATATAGGAGAAAATAAAAATAAGCCCAACTTCCAATATATACCCTTTTTTCTTAATGAACCCAAGACTTAACACACTTGCTTTAAAAATGAACAGAATTAAATCTTAGAATTGTTCAAATCAAGTTATATTTACCCAAAACCAGGTTTGAAACATAAAACTTGTTTATTTTCAGTCCTGTACCAGTCTTTTTTTCCCAGCTTAAATCGTTGCAATTCCAGACAAGGGAAAAGTATTCATAGGATAGCATCTCTAACGATTGTGTTATCACTCTGTTACGAGTATGCGTCTTGGACAAGAAATGTAAATTTAAGGAGGATTTTATTATTACATATGGAATTAAGGCCAGTTGTATTAGAAGAAATAGTGTCACATATAAATCAGAGGTGGACTTGGATTAGAAATGTGCGTCGATGCTCTAACATGCAATGTTTATTTGGAGCATGAATTAATATAAAACCTGTATTTATTTTAAGGCAAATATATTACTAACTGAAAAATATATTGACAGATTCGTAAAATATAAAAAAAAATATTTTTTTAAAAGTGCACGTAGCATTCGCATTTTACTTCATCAAACAAATAAAAATATCTTCTGTTTACAAATAAAAATATATTCAGTCTACAAATAAAAATACCTTCAGAATACAAATAAAAATATTTTTCACATTCAAAATGAAATTTTCTTAATATAAGAATATTTATTCTAAAGTCCAGATTAGTTAAAAAACTTTTTAAAAAATCATAGAACAGTTATTTTCAATTGAAACATCTCAAAGTTTGTTTATAAATTATTCCCGAATGCTGTTGTTTCTCAACTTTGCATCATGAATTTAAATCTCAATAGATTTCAAAACTCCAAGGGTAATTTTAGATGAAAATTTTTTTTTTTCAAACATAAAAATCTTTCTCTTATTTTATTTTATTTTTGTTTCGCACCCATAAATTGAATTCAAATGCAACTTTACTTTTTGCATTTTCTTTTAGGAAACCCGGCTCATTTTTCTATGCACTTTCAGTTCACATACTACTGAATAAAAAGAGAAAATGATCCCTTAGGGTGGTGTAGGATACAAAATCTTATCTTTTTTATTTAAAAAAAAAACATTTTTAAACATTTTCTTTTTGTTATACATTTATTTATTTAAGATATATAAAATATATATATTGAACTATTTGTAACTGAGCGCCTTCTTTTAGTATTTAAATAATGGATCTCAGAATGTTTGTTTTATCATTTGTAATGTTTTGATAAATTTAACTCTTTATGTAATATAAATTTATGTCACAATATAATCTAATAAATGAATTGGATGACTTATTATTAATTCATAATAAATACAAATACCAAAAACTTTAAAAAAATTAAAAGTTAAAAATTTTTTATGCTAGAGGGGCAAATGCAAGAAGGAGACATTTCGCATGTTTGTGTGTGGGGAAGAATTTATCCAATTGATTATTTAGATCTTCTACTATGTCTTTTATCTACAATAACAGTAAAAAGAGAAAAAAATAAACTTTTTAAATGATTTTAAACAATATATTTTGAGAGGAGGGTGGGGAGGAATGCAAATGTACGGGGGTGACGGAATTAGATTAGTTCTTTTAAAAGAGAGGAAATAGTCACGTTACCAGAATAAAAAGTGAAAAATTCTCATCGCTGTAAAAAGAAAATGTTGTAGAAAAATAAAGTTATAATTCGATAAAAACGTACCCCTCTTTTGCCCCTCTAGCTCCTCCTCCGGTACCTCCCAATCACATTTAGTTTGAATTTACAATGTAATATGATTTAGAACATTATAAAATCAAAAAGGAATCATATACAACCACTGGAAAAGCCAGAAATGATTTTTGGCCATTTGATCGCGATTTGGGACTACTGTGCGCCGTATCTTTACACTGGATCAGACATGGACCAAATCGTAGAAGACAAATCTGAAAAGTCAATTGAACGAATGTCGTCGCTATGGGTCAACACGAAGATCGGAAGTTTGTGAGAACCACATAAATGTGAATGTATGGTGACGACTGTGATGGTGTTATCCTCACACTTTAATTCCTTCACAGCCCACCATCAATGTGAAGTATTACTGTTCATTTTTAGAACATAATCTGCGACTAGATTTGAGAATGAAGCGGCGTACATTTGCCGAACTAATCCATAAATTCACCACAATGCTCGGCCGCATACAGAGCAAGCTATGGCTGATTTGTTCGGTCGATTTGTTCGGATGATTTGTTCGGGCTGGGAAGTGCTGTACCATCCACCATACTCCTGAGACTCCTTGTGACTTTGACTGGATTCCTAGGATGAAGAAATCACTTCGTGGTATTTGCTGCTGAACTTTTCCAGAGATTCCTCAAGCCACTCCAAGACCACTCCATTCAAACTACCAGCATAACAGGCGCTACTAAAAGTATACTACGACTTCCATATTCCTGGGAACGGGTTGTACACAATGCTGGTGACTACATTGAAGAACAGTAGAACTTTGCAACATGTATCTGTTTTGTATCAGTTGTAAAAAAAAAAAAAAAAAAAAAAAAAAAAAAAAAAGGATAAATCCTTTTTTTTCGCATTGGGCATTGAGGAAGGTGATCGGGGATTCCTTGAAATGACCGTATGCGGTTTTTTGTGCCAATTTTTTATATTTGTGCGTTACAACGTTGTTGTTGGTTTTGGTTCATGAGTTAATCAGAATAATTACAACTACCCTTAATTTAGTTCTGTATCATTAACTTGAAAGAGAAATGTAAATTACACAATTTTCCCTTTGTGTTTTGTAAATCTGTAGTGCGATAATCAAATATCAATTATCAATTATCAAACTTTGATAATTATTTTCTTTCATTAATAATAATAATTACTCAAATTATTCTTGTAGTGTAATTAATGAGATATAATTCCTGAAAGATAATCGTAACAATATCATTAAGATAAATGGCATATACAATACTTACACAGATTATAAAAATATTGTAAAATGTTATTACTAACAAAGAAATTAGATAAAGTATATGAAACATTTAAGAGATAACTATGATAAAAAATAATGTATATAAAACAACTACAGAATTAACTTACTTAGTAACTAGAGATATGTTAACTTTTCATTTAAATAGAAAAACTTCAAAAAGTACTTGTCACAGAGATACATATTTTTAAACATAAAATTTAGAATGCAATAAATTTTGCAATATACAGCGTAAATTAATTATTTGCCAAACATTTTCATTCAAATTACCATTAATCAAATGTTAATCAGAATAATCTCTGCACCCTATATTTTAGCTCATAATCATTAACTCGACTGAAGAACGTAAATTACAGAAAATTATTTCGTCCATGTTCGGTTGTAGGACGTATTATTTTGATAATTACTTCCTTTCAACAATAATGTGTATTTTCCCTCCATTATTCTTGCAGCAAAATTAATAAATGAAATTTTACAAAAACACAATAAAGGAATATGAAAATAATCAAACTTAAATGAAGTATTTCATGCAACAAATATATTACATAACATGAACAAAATATTTATGGATTGACTATGAAAAAATCATGATTGAAAGTTCGGAATCCTAATCGATGATTGCTATAGATAGTTAGAGGATAGTTATTAATCATTTTTATTTTCTTAGCGCTGACTTTCATTATTGATATTATAGTAGAAAATTGTTCAAGTGAACAAAATGTATAAAATACATTCATAAACACATTTATAAGGATGCAACAGATTGCGTTAACTTACAAGTTGTTGTCGAAAGAGGATCGAGAATCTAAGAGAAATCTAAGAGAATCCAGCATCGACAATTGAAATGCTGGATTCTCTTAGATTTCGTGTTTGCCCCAGGGTTGGCGGCTCACGGAAAATTATTCCATCTTGTGCTGCATTTGTAGCCTTGCCAATATGTTATGGTGAAAAAGTTCCAGTCTGGGTATCGTTCCCAAGTGGTTCAGTTGGCAGAACGTCAGTGCGCTAATCTGATGACCCGGGTTCGAGTCCCGGCTTGGGTACTTTTCCACTATGTTGGCTATACGCCTATTAAGCAATTAAAAAAAATGAATAATTATGAATGCAAGGCGTGAGAAATTTTCTCTCTGGAAAAATTTCCAAGTATTTAAAAATGAATTAAAATTTTAATTAATATTCATTAACGAATATTTGAGATTTGAAAAAGTTTCAATATATTTTTTTTTCTATTTTTTTTTCATACATTTAATATTTAGAAAAGAATAAATAGTAATTTGTTTTCGAGATTTACAAGAATAATATTTTTTTAATTATTTTTTTAATTTTATTAGAGTATTTTACAATAGTGTCTTTTTAATGAGTATATTTACTAAGATTTTAATATTTTCAAAATTTACTCTACTTAAAAAATAAAAATAATAATAAAAGTATTTCTGACTTGTAGCGTGAGGAAAAGGTAGCTTCCCTTTCTCTTTGATTTAAGATTTTAACTATTTTTACTCGAAACCACGTAGCGGAAATGCGAAGAACTCCGATTAGAGTTTCATTAAATAATTTCCAGTTTTCGTCAAAATGTAATTTGTATGAGGATTTCACCAAATTATTCAGTTATAGCCAACTTTGCTTCATATATGGAGGTTTATTTTGGTCACCAAATTTGGCGATATTTTCTCTCGTGTCGCCAAGCTTGGCGAGAATTTGCGTTAGCTTATATGAGTGTATTGCTTTATTCTATCAGATTTGGGAAAATAATTACAACAATGAAAGATAATTTGCGAGAAACCATGTTCGCTTTTCTCCCTCCCCCCCCCCCCCCCCCAACAATACACAATATCTTTGAAATTCCAATGAAATAAGATTGCGCGTTTGTTACTTTTTTTCTAACAAATAAATAATCATTCTTCAAATTTCCCCTATTTCTGAAAATTGCGCTTCCAGCCCTCCCCCCCCTCCCACCACCACCACCACCAGTATACAATGGTTAAAATCCCTGGAAGTTTTTTTAATTTTCACAAACAAAATTATTCCTGTTTGTTATTTTTTAGCTATAATTAATAAGTAGCAATGCAAAAATGTAAATTCAGCCTCCACCTCCAAAATTGCCGCTTCTTCTTTCTCCTCCAGCATTTATTTTTAATATTTTTTTAATAAGTGTTTTTGATAATCTATCCCTAAATTTTTATTATTATTTTTAAATGTTCTGTTTTTTACTCTGCAATTGCCATAAATATATAAAAAAACAACCTTCTGATTTTTTCTCCCTCCATTAAAATTACTACTTCATACCTACCCAACCCACTCGCATGCAAAGACTAAATTATTTAAAAATATGACTTAAAATTATGTTCCGTTTATCACTTTGTACTTAAAATAATAAAATAGCATTCAGATTTATAAATTAACCTATGAAAGTGTCACTTTACCCTTTGACTCCTAACAAAGGGGAGAGGGGGTTTCTAGGTATTGAGGATGAGGGGAAGCAATTAAAATTATTTCTTTTTTTTCAGTTGTTTGCGGATATACTCACACTTGTTTATGAATATAAAGCTATTTTAAGAATTTGTATCGAAAAATAATATAAAAACTTTTTTTTTTTTTTTAAATAACCCTTCAGAAATGAGGATTTAGACATTTCAAACGATTTCATCACAAGGATTGAATAACAATCTCATATATTTTTAATTTTTTTTAATTTTTATGTTCATTATAAGTAAACGAATATGTTTTTAAAACATGAAGTTAATACTTAGACATATTCAAAATCAGTAAATATTAGTAAATGCAAATGATTGCTTGCACTGTTAACTGCAGATGTAATTACTAAATTAAGTATAATTTGATACAAAACTTGTATAAATCATAAAATAATGAAAATTTCACTCGTAAAACCAAAGGTTTACCTAGTACGACATCCATAGATATATACTTTTACACTTACATCGATTTTGAGGTCGACGCATTTCTCTAGATTTGTAAAAGCCCAAGAGATTTTTCTTTATTTTATTTTGTCTTGAGGGATGAGTGAACATTTTCTGAAACTAATGTTACAAGGAAGTGCAGTATGATGAGACGTATTTATTTGTTTTTATTATATATTTTTCAAAGATTTATTTAAGAGATTATTTCTTTGAGTTATGAGAAAAAATTGCAAAGCAGTATGAAATCCATATATATATATATATATATAAATGTACTTTAAAATATCAATTTATATTTGAACACATAAATAAATTAATGCAATTAAATCTAACTCGAACAATAACTTCCAAGAAAAAATATCGTTAATCAAAATTTTTACAACAGATTTACAAGACGGTACGTGGAAATTTAAAAATAAAATGTTTAATCAAAATTATTTTTAAGTAAATAAACAATTTAAAAAAATAGGAAATTTGAAAAATGGAATAACATTTTCAGTTGATTAAATTTCCTATGTCCGCATATTGGCCTTAAAAAAATTATTAAATATATATATATATATATATATATATATATATAATGAATTTTTAATATGTATTTTTAAAAATAAGATCAAGCTTCAATATTAGTTTTAATATAAAAGAAAAAAGGAAGGGGGAAAGATAAAAACGACACATAATACCTAAATAAAAAAAATGTCCCAACTCTTAAACCCCCTCCTCCCGAATAAAAATACTTTAAATTCACAGTGTTTTGTCAGTCAATTTTTGGTCAATGCGAAAACTGTAAAGATGATTTTTGACTTGTAAGTGACAGTTTAATTAGACAACTGATTTTTGACTTATATTGCAATATGCAATGTCCAACTTCAAATGACTGGTTCTCACAAAATCGCAAAAAATCGCAATAGATCTCTTTAGATATTTTTTTTAGAAGATTCGTTGTACATTGTGTGCTATGAAAGTTCAAAGGACTCAAACGACTCGTTTAATAGATCAATTTTATGGACATAAATGCTTAAAAAGTGTGTATTTTTTTTAAATCTTCTTTTTTTAATTTTTGGGATATTTTGCAATTCAAAAATCAAATTAAAGATGTAATTTAATTTTGTTTTAGAGACTATAATGAAAAAAAAAAAACATATGAAAAGGACTTAGCGTTTTAATGTAGCGAGTTTGTCTGAAAATCACGTCACAACAAGAATCGTTCAAAACTTCCACCCTCACACAAGCGATGCCAATTTATGCGTGTTTATAAAACCAAAATATTTAAGGCTATATATCTTCACATATTTCTAAATGCTACGGAATGTATTTCATTTCAAAATTCCAAACTCTGATTTTTCTATTTTTGGCCAGGCTGTGTGGGACCACTGTGTGGCATAAGAAAGCCTCTCCTTCGCGCTCATAAAGCTCCAAGTGGTTACGAGCAGCATCGTATCGTAACCATTTCTGCATTTCCGTCAAATCGTGCGGAACCCATCGTGATTCAATTTTTCGCATTTCCAGGTGTTCCTCCAGAATGTGAAGAACAATTGTATGCGCTAATCCAGTATCTTTGGAGAGTTCACGAACCGTATGGCATCGATAACTGTCCAGTAACGCGGCAAGAAATTCAAGTCTTCTTCATTGACACTAAGACGAACTGGACGACAAATGTGTTGCCACATTTTGGCGTCCCTCGTTAAAGGCTTTTACCCACTGTGCCACTCTTTTGTAAGGCAATTCAGATTTTCCGTGAGCCTGAAGACCTTGATGACACTGTCGTGCTGTACGACCTCTGGAACATTCAATCTTTATCCAACTCCGTTGTTCTTGTTTCGAAAACAGCGTGACAACACTACATTTGACCGTCAGCTAACAGTAGTCTCTGTTGCTCTCGTCAGTTCACATGCGCTTAATGTGGGAAGGGATTGTCCATATGTTCTGATGTGGGGTAGGTATCTAACTGATGTGTATTATCAACAACATTATTAGGTTTCGTCGCATGGCGTCTCTACAGTGTTGTTGCCACTATTAAAGCTCCAATCTTCATTTATAAACATATTTCAATTTCACACATGTATAGTTCATAATTTTATGTATGTAGTTATGCACCTCACATAACTTTAACATTATATGGATTATTAAATGAATATTATTTAACATTCTTTTCTGGGAAAGCTTTCATTAATTTTCCAATTTTACTTTATATTATCAGGCAGGTATAAGTAAACATTTATTCTAAAATCTGCAGTAAAAGAAAGCGCACGAAAGCTCCATTAAACTAATTATGGTAAAACCAAAAATTAGAATTTCAAATTTTAGATATGAATAATATATTTCATTCATTAATCGCATAGATATATTTTTTACTATGAATGTTCATAAATTACAAGCTCATTTGCAATTGTTTATTATACAAAGCACATATCTAATATTCAGTTGACTACTTACAGTTATCCAGCTTCTATTGAAGTAACAATATGATGCATAATTTATTTGGTCGAAAAAATAAAAGATGTCTGAAACGCCAAATGTTATAATGATTTTAATACATCCTGCCATTTATCCGACAATATACATTTTTCCATCCTAATCTCAATACAATAGTGATCCGTTAGATAATAAGGAATTTACATTAAGTATATCTTTAATATTAATATGGATATGTAAAGATATGTTATTAATGTCTATATAACTTTAGTTTTAATTACTGTAATAAAAAAAGTAAAATATGTTTTCAATTAATGACAATTCCTTTATAAATGTACATGATTTAGTTTGATATTCGACATATCTAATAAGGTTTTCTAATTCATATATTCAAGGTTTTTTACCTTTCTCGTTACCTTCCACAATATTTTTTACCTTCCTCAGAAATCAGGATATTTATAAATAAAGCTAATATCGTTTATTCTTGCGAGTGATTTTCTGTGCTAACGAGAAATGAATTTATATCGCGTTTTATCCGAAGATAATTATCAGGATATCTGTTAGATAGTTTCATCGATATAATTTGCAACATACGAATGATCTCCCTCTTTAGCTCGGTGTCTCAGTTTTAAATACGTACTGGACGTATATATTTTAATAGCATCATGTAATGCTTAGAATCTCTATTGAGAGATTTATCAAAATCCAATTTTATTGTGATTTACGAATTCCTACATTGTGAAGAAAATTTTTATGTTCTGTAATTCATACAAGATTTAGTACTTAGTACACTTAACATAGATTTTGATATATTTCGTAAAGGCTATTTCGCTTAATATTTAAACATATAACAAGTTTCTCAATTTGAGCAAATTTGAATTCATTGCTTTGGAATTATTATACAGTGTGTATCTGAAAAAGTGGATAAAACTTAACGGGGTGATAAAACGCAGCTATACGAGCAAATTTCGGCATAGAATGCATGGTTGGAACGTATGAGGTGAGAAGTTAAAAAGTATTTTTCCACAGTCGCAGTTAAAGAATTAACACAAGAATGAGAGGAGTTACTTCAGAAAAAAATTAATAAGACCAATGTAATTAATGTACATGCTCAAAGAAATTACTCAAAATATCTTCCGCCAGCTGTAATGCATGCTGCACACCTGCGGGATAAGAACAGACGCGCATTTGCGAAGACACCAGGCATTTTCCGAATATCCCCGGCCACAACGGCATTCCAGGCGACTAGATCCATATCAGTTTCAAAGGGGCACTCGTAGATTAGGCCTTTCATATGGCCCCACAGTAAAGAGTCCAAACACGAAAGATCCGGCCATCTTGGTGGCCAAGCTATGGGACCACATATTTTTGATGTTATAAACTTAAAAGTGAGAAAGTATTTTTTTTTTTTTTGTTTTACATTTTTCGAACAGATGTACAAATGTTTTCCCAAAACATATACAGATAATTTTAAATACCTGACAATGTACTTCCAAGATTTCAAACAAACGAAATTTATTTAAGAGCCGCATAGCGACTGTCTGTGTGATTAGCATCCATAGTTTAACATTTAACTCAGATATTCAACTACTCTTTTATATTATTCCATGTCAAATAATTCACTAAAAATTGTTTTGTACATTGATAGTTTTAAGTTTTCTGATTGTTTGTATTTTTATTATATCTATAAAAACATTGAATATGTGAAATTGAGAATTTAGGATATTTTATTTAGAAGTTATTAGCTTTGAAATATATTCAAATTCCAAAACATTTTCTGACGTTTAAATGTTCAATTGACTCGGTCTAAAGGTCAATTAGTCAATATATATATATATATATATATATATATCATGAAACGCTAAAATTTATATTTCTGGAATAAACAAATACTGAGGTATATATATATATATATATATATATATATATATATATATATGAGAAGATTATGTATAAATAGTCACTTTACTGAACCAATATGACAAATTATCGATGAACAACAGAATACTAACTTTAATTTCATCTAATACACTTTTGGCAAAAACTATCTAACAACAATTTAGCTTACAATAATCCGGCGAAGCCTAATAATACCTTTACCGGCTATATTCCTTCTATATCTCGTTTCATAATAAAAATTAGAACACTGGCTCTTAGCCAAATCTCGCGATTCAAACTATTTACAACTCGCGCATCAAAGTCATGGATAATAATAGAGTGTCAGTTCAGTGTCAGTTCATTTGGTGATCATTTACGTGAAGTGTTTCAACTGAAATCCTACAAATCGGTCATCCTGACGTGATGGCGTCTCGACATCAGCATCTTGATTTGTTATGTTTTTTCATGCCTAACAGTTATTGTTTTGAGATTTTTATTTCTTTTTGAGTATTGCTCTCTGTCTTTAGGATCAGCATATCTAATATTTCTGTGATGATTCCTTTCCGGATATTGCTCTATATATTTAGAAACTGCATAACTATTGCTTCTAGAATGATAAGAATTTGAATAAGCATCTCGTCCACTATAAGTTCCTTTAAATCCATGATGAGAATTATTCTTATGTGATGGTTGGGAATATCTTTGTTCATTATAACTAGCCTTGCACGATCGTCGGCCACAATAATTATAATTATTTCGATGATGATAGTAGTCTCTATTCATGTATCTAGAGGAAAATTTCGGATTATACCTTGCTTTTAAATTAGGTGAAGCATTTCTGTTATGTCTTGGGGTATAAAACAATTTTCAGTTACAAAGTTTCCAGGAATCTCTGATTTATTTTGGTAAGAATTCTCGGAACTCTGTTTCCCATATCCATATTTATTGTAATTTCCATGGTTAAATGACTGTTTAAAATATCTCTGGCCATCTCTATTATTGCTTCTGTTATCAAATGGTCTATTAAAATTTTGTTCTTTCCCTTATGATCAAAAATCCTATTTCGATCTTTCACATAGTCTTTTCTACCATGTGCAGGACTACTACTTTCATAATTATCTTCTGGAGATGGATAGTCAACATTTCATTCATCGGATAATCATGTATCTTTTGTCCTATTTGGCTTATATGGTTTTATAAATTTTCTTATTTTCTCTCTGTTTGCTAAATTTGTAACATGAGTCAAATTCATCCCGTCATTTACGCAGTTGATTTTAACCATATCTTCCCAAACTCGATTATCGTTGATTATACTTGCTTCATCAATTTTTGTCGGTACTTCGTTAGTTTTAATGTATCCTACTCGAACTTTGTTGCCGCTTATTATTCTAACACCATCTTCCGTTACTTTTAACGTCATGCCTTCTACTGCTTCTCTACCTATTATTAAATCGCAGTCCGTCTCTTGTACCACGTAAAATTTATCCTGGATTTCTGTGTCATCCACGTAGACTTTATGCCAGAAAAAACCTGTTGACTTAATTTCTTCACCACCTATGCCTGATATGTATATATTGTCGCTGGTTAGTTTTGGCGCATTTATTGCAGTATGATATCGTGAACTGGCGATTGAAATACCGCTTCCTGTGTCGATTATTACGTTTGTTTCTATCCCGCTAAAAATATAAGATTCTTCCTTTTTTACCATTTAACCTGCCCATATTAACTATTTTTCTTTGCGGGTTTTGGGTCTCATCTTGGTATTTTGTTTCTCGCCAATTTTGATTATGTAGCGGGTAAAAATTTGATTATTCTTGTTCTGTATTTTTCGCCATGGCACATTTCGCACTCACGTGACCAGGGTTGCCACACGCAAAACAGATTATATGCGACTCTTTGCTTCCATGATTCATACTGTGTCTATTGTCAATTTGGCGTCTTTTCAAAATTGGCGTAATCAGCCACTCGCGATCTTCTGTCCTCAAAATGCCCGCTTGTATTCCTAACTGTTTGTGTATTGCAAACCATTCGTGCCGTTTCGTAAATATCCAATTTATTAACTAAGTCATCAATTTTCTTTATTACTGATAATTCCTCTATGAAATGTGTTTTTGTTTCCGTAGGTAAATTATGCCTGATTTGATTAACAACAATTAATTCTGCTAAATCTTCAAAGTTATTTACTTGAAGACCTTCAATCCATTGTTGAAAATACACCTTTATCTGGTAAGCGAAATCTCGCCAATTGGCTGATGGCTCCTTTTTAGATGAGAAAAATTTGAGCCTAAACTCCTCTGGTGATAGCTTGTAGCGTTTTAGTAGTATATTTTTTATGTAATCGTAATCGTGAATTTCAGGTTCGTTTTCTCTTGTTATTATATTTATCACATCTAACGGCATTAGATTAATTAAATAATTTACCCATTCTTTTTTATCAATACCCGTTTGCGCCATTTGCTTTTCGTACATAGATAAATATAAACTAATATCATTCGAGCTATCGTATTTTGTTATTAATCTAAGCAATTCAAATTGCTTACCTGGATTTGTCCTTGGGTTTTCCTCAATGTGTTCTCTTGAATTTTCTTGCATCTGCAATTTCTGAATTTCAAAATTTTGCTCCGACTCTATTTTCTATTTTCTCTCTTCCATTTCCATTTTCAATTTCTTCTCTTCAATCTCTGCTTGTAATTTCTTCTCTTCAATCTCTGCTTGTAATTTCTTCTCTTCAATATCTTTTCTACTTGCTATCACTACTTCCAATTGATCTGTTATAAAATCTTCTTCGTATCTCTCCCAACTCTTGATCAGCTTTATTAGGACATGTATTGTCGGTTTTTCTGGTGCTTGAATTCCGCATTCTTCGCAGAGGTTTATTAGATCAATTCTCTTAGCTTTATTTAGAGTTACCATCTTTCAAAAATTGTACTTGAAGTGATACAATTACGGTTTCACCTTGCTAATTCGTAACCCAACTTTTGATACTGGCGTTTTTCAACACTTTACGTTTGGTTTCTATTTCACTACTAGTGGCTTTTACTTTTAATAATCCCGGCATCCGAGCCCCCAAAATGTGAGAAGATTATGTATAAATAGTCACTTTACTGAACCAATATGAAAAATAATCGATGAACAACAGAATACTAACTTTAATTTCAACTAATACACTTTTGGCTAAAACTATACAACAACAATTTAGTTTACAATAATCCGGCGAGGCCTAATAATACCTTTACCGGCTATATTCATTTTATATCTCGTTTCATAATAAAAATTAGAACACTGGCTCATAGCCAAATCTCGCGATTCAAACTATTTACAACTCGCGCATCAAAGTCATGGATAATAACAGAGTGTCAGTTCAGTGTCAGTTCATTTGATGATCATTTACGTGAAGTGTTTCAACTGAAATCCTACATATATATATATATATACATATGTACATATTTGAAAAATCAAACATTTGTATTTCAGAAACAAAAAAATAATGGGGCTGAAAAATGAAACATATTAAATATGCAACATATCAACTGGAACATCATTAAAAACTGGATAAAATATGTATATATAGATGCTTTATATACTACTTAATAATGGGTGTGCATGATTTCTAGATGTTTTCCTAAAGAAATAAACTCTGGTGGTCGAAAGTATATTGTTAGGTAAAATTATTAAGACAATCTTAACAAAATCAAATATGATTTTCTGAAAATAAGCAAATTTGTTTTTTCACTTGCGCATTCTATTTTAAATATTAAAAATAAGCATTAAAGGTTTTTCTATAAATTTAAAGACAAATGCCAAGAATTTTAAAGAAATTATTACTTATTGATTTTTAATGTAGTCAAATATTTTTTATTTGATGTTATTCATAAATTTCATTCATAGAAATCTTAAACGTATATTAATAAAATGGTATTAGGAATACGACATTTGTTTCATTTATTTTCTTGCAGCATTCTCCCAAAAAAGATGGGCGCAAGAAACATTGAAAGTCTAACACAGCTCTTTAATAAAACACTGTCCATCTTTCACAGGAGATGTTTTCTCTTTATTAACACAGAAAAAGAAACATTTTCTGGATCGTGGACGCATTCGCAATGGAAGCAACAGCTAAACCACACATTGACATTCATCTTCCAATTCCAGCCACATACATAATACGTTTACTAAAATCAAAAATAGTCTCGGAATGGCAATCAATCTGGAGAAACAGCAGCAAAGGATGACACATATATAACATAATACCGAAAGTCTCAATAACACACTGAAATCTCTCCACACACACAACAGCATTTCCCACGAGGCACGGTGTGTTTCAAACATACATCTACAAATTTAAACGTACAGACACATTCCCTTAAGCGTGGGACCGCAGAGTCGTCGGCACCCCATTATTATTTCACCTGCCTGCTAACATGATAATGGCATATCAAGAAGCCTCCCAAGGAATGGCTTCCTAATATTCTAAAGCGGGCACACTTAACAGAATGCTACATAAAATCTACATTTTTCTATAGCCTTACCTAGTAGAACGTCAGCTGCCACTTCCACTAGACAACTCCTAATCAGTCCCTGCTAACTGTTACGTAAAGGAACCTTCCCTGGCAGGGCCAGCTAATACATGACCTTAGTCTTTGACCATAGTTTGTAATTTTCCTAAACTTTCAATCCCGCCCCTTGTTCGTTTAACGACGGACCCTTCTTTTTCTGAAGATTGTTTTTTTTTTTAACTCCTTAATAAAGGGGAGCGGCTTGTACACTATACTCTACAGACTTGTAAGAGTCTGAGCACTGCCTCTTTGGCTTTCAAATCTATGTTCATCTTAACAGGTGAAAATAATGTAAAATTATATTAAATCAACATTAACCTTCTATTGTGCCGATATACATTTTTTTTTTACTATAACATGTAGTGACGTCTGTAACGACTTTGTGACAGACAACGAGTATATTTACACTATGAAATGAAATGTTCTTAGAAATTTATAAGTTGTAAATAATTAGAGTACTTTATTTTTTTCATAATTTAGATTGCTTGTTTTATTTTCAAATTCTGTAGATGGGCTGTAACTAATTAAAGTATACAATTTTGCTCATAATTAACATTGTTTATAATATTTACCACTTCTTTATAAGTCATTTTTATTAATTTAATTAATTACTATCCTGGGATGTTGTTTGATTACACCTAATTATACGACTTAATTCATAAGACGGAATTAACCTTCCTACCCTGAATGGGTCGAATCGACCCGTTTCTATCATTTCTTTTATTCGATTCGAACCAGAATTTTTTTCATAAAGTAAGTTGAATAAAAGCCATGGAGAACTATGTTGAATAAATATGTTAAATAGTTTTAAATAAAAATTCTGGTGTGATATGTTTTTATTTAGGTTGAGTAAAATTTGAACAGGGTAGGAAGGTTACGAAAACGTGTATCCATAATTTTGAAATAAAACCAAAAAATAAGGAAATTTGATTTTTCTTTTTTTTTTTTTTTTTTATAATTAATATTAAAATGTTAAGCTGTTTCTTTATGATTATTTATTTTAATCTAACTTAAAAGTCTAACTGTTTAATACTGTTTTATCATGTAACAGATTAACGATTACATCTGGTTGAATTGTGTAGAAAAAAGAAAGTTACGACCAACAAGGATGTAAAAATGATGGTGTGAAACATAGTTATGTCATTTTTGTAAGGCAAATACAAACAAATGCAAATACACACATATATATAAGTATTTAAATATTATTATTAAACATTTATTTTATTTTATGAAATATATATTAAGAAAGGTAATATTCCATAATTCAAAATGCCATTTTCATTATAGCATATGTTAACTCTCATTATGGAATTAGAAATTAATTTTTATAAAGATTTCATTGACATACCATGATGAACTTAATCACATGCATTTTTCATAAATGTAAAATTATTTTATATTTTTTTCTCCCAAAAATCGAATATTTCAATTTTTGAAATTTAAAACAAAATGTAAGAAGACTAAAAACTTGAGATTTGAGTCATATTCCACATCGTATTCAATGGCAATAAAAATTGAATAAAATGATGTACATGTCATGTTCCTATGTCAAATAGTTTTTGAGATATAGGCGTTTGAAAATTTATAAACATATTAAAATTTACAAAATTTTCAGATTTTTGAAATTCAATAGCTCAGTAACTATTCGTTTAAAGAAAGTTATTTTTTTTATTCCTATGTGACTTCAACATACATTATTTAGACATTGCTGATAATATAAATAAAACAACAAAAAGAACTAAACATGCTCATTAAAACAATAAGAATATATGAAAAGTAAAGGAAATACGTGTTTATGTATTTAAACCACAGTTAGAGTATTATTTTATGCACTTGCAAATATTACTTAAATAATAATTTAACAGAAATATTTTAGACAGAAGGAATTTTAATTAAAATCTTGAAACATTTTTAAATATTCGAAGAATACTTAAAAGTGGAGAACTAGAACTGTTTCTATAGAGTTCCTCAAATTTCTGCTTTGCACACATTTGCACAAGTGAATTTAAGTTTCTTTGTATTTAGGAAAATTCAGTAAAATAAATTAAAGAACACTGAGTGATTTTCATTTAAATGAAATATTGAATAACGTATATATCTGGTTTTCTACACTGCACAAGTCAAATCATATTAATAATCTTACTTTTAATTAAGTTTTAAATATAGAAAAAATAAATTTTACAAGATTTTCTTTAAAAAAAATACAAGTTCTAAAGCTATGTCAGCGAAATAATTGAACTAAATATTTAGTAGTGTTATTACACAGAAACAACTGGCACTATATAAACTTGTGCGCTTATTTTATTCATACAACAGTTAAATAAGAAAGTGTCATCCGTGATTAAAAATTTAATAACTTTTTATTTCCGTACATTCCCAATGCAGAATTTTTAGTACATAACACACCGCAAAAAAAAAAAAAAAAAAAAAAAAAAAAACAGAAATTGTACTTGCTATCGGGACACCAGTACTGTTTCTGTATTAAAAAAAAATCTGTGAATTCCAGGAAATTTACCGGGATCTCTGAAATATCCGTTTTTAAATTTCCGTTTCAAAACAGATATCTTCCGTATTTTTTAGAAATGTTTATGTCGTAGAAAAAAGGTCTAAAAATAAAAAGTTATTTCTCAAGTATAACCTTGTAAAGGATAGATACATTTCTGTTTTTTTTTTCTTTCCATTTCTGAGAGAGTTTTCAGAAAATAACTAACCCTTGACACGAGGAGAATCGAACTCGGAATTTTCTGTTTATTAAACATGCGATCTGGTAGATGGGATTTGTTTTTCAAAGTTTCAATATTTGTAATATTTTCTTTGCATAATTTTTAATATTTTGCTTTGTTATTTGATGCTTTATAACAGATAAAGTTTAACTTATTATGTATTATATGCGTAAAACGTTGTATTAAGAGTCATTGTATGATTTTACCTTTTTGCAATAGTACGAACATGTAATTTTTTAACTTATTTATCTGATGATCTATTTATCAATTCCAATAACAACAATACTTATCTTAAGCAAACAGACGTATTTATTACATGCTACTAAAATAGATTTTCTTTACCTCTTATTTTACAAAACTTATGTATATAAACAATTTTAGAATAAATTAAATTATTTTATGAGAGCTATACTGCGAGCTTTTGTGTACGGTTATGTTAAACTGAATAATTTTTAAATAAAAAAAATAGATTTTTAGAGAAAATTTTGAAATTAATGACCTCGGGATAGGTAAGTTTAAATTTCGACTTATATATTATTATTTAATTTATAAAATTATAAACTAACGAAATAAATTATAAGCCTTAAAAAATTATAAACTTCCTTTTTAAAGAAAAAAAATAGTAACTATTTTTATAAATTTAAGGAAAATATTATAAATTTTGTAAAATTATAATTTATAAAGTAATATAATTTAAGTTTAATTCATAAATTTATAAGCCAAATCAGTTTAAATTAATACCAATTTACATAGCGATAATTTGCAAAGATATTATGTTATGGAACCTTTAAATAACCCAATATTGCCTCACGTTTGAAAAGATGTATAAAAAATTAGTGAAAAAATTCAGAATTTTGAAGTGCTATGAAAGAAAAAAAAAGTAGATTAAAAAAATATTTTTTTTTCTGTAACTTTAAAAATAAAATAAAATTCTAAATATTTTATTAAAATATATAAATATTACGATTATTTTGACAAAAAATTACCATCCAGACATGGGCCCGGTTAGAATGGTCCAGCTGGTCCAGCTGGGACAGGCCTGGGTACTTGAAGGACTCTTGTAAACACAACTATCTTAATTCCATTGCAAACAAGTCGATTTCTGTACACAAACCTCCAAACGTCATTTACGGAAAAATCCATTCATCTGTCTGCATATTTACGGATTTGAAATCTTCTTTATGGAACTAATGTCATTTACGGAAATTCTACTGTGTTTTTTGGAAAAATGAAAGTTCTCTGTAAAATTTTACGGAAAATCTCTTGTATTTTCAGTTTTATTATTATTATTTATTTATTTATTTTATTATTGTTAATTTTTTTACAGTGCAGTCTTTAATAAATGCATATGGTGTTTAATGTATCTCGCGTTTATTTGTTTGAACCGTTTTTTTTCGCATACACGTACAAAGATGCGGAAAATATGTAGCGTTCCTATTTGAACTGAGACCTGAAATAGATCAAGATTGGAAAGCACCGTGACCAAATTATGCAACTCCTACTTACTTCATTGCTGTCTTGTGACGTAAAATATTCGAAGAATACTTTAAGTGGAGAACTAGAACTCTTTCTATAGAATTCATGAAATTTCTGCTTTCCACACATATTGCACAAGTAAATTTCACTAAAAAGATATGTCACCTTTTGTAACGATATGTAACTTACTACGAAATTGGTCGGTTTGAATTCTCTTTATAGTCAATCATTTCAGAGTTATTTCACTGGGAAGACACTTGAAAACATTTGTGACGTCTGAAGCCAACAAAAGAGGCATAGTACGCGATACTTCCATTTCTATTGGCTATTACGTGATCAAGATAGGCTGTTTTCAACTAATTGTCGAACTTCAATGTGATCCGGTTAGGCTGAAAGTAGCCGATGTCAGTGGAATTCTGCGGCCTGTCACGGTCGTTGGCTTTGGTAACGTCGAGGTAATGGTTCGTCTATAAGCTTTACTATAAGTGATAAACTCTTTGATTCAGATCTTGGTCCTTCTTCTATATTTTTTTCCGGAAATTTTATATGTTTTCCAATTGTGTTTATTTAACTTATTGAAATACAGTTCTCAGATGATTTATACAGACAATACTTTTTAAGGAAAATATGAAGCTACATTAAAAAGTATCCTGAGAAATTAAACAAGACTTTTTGACTCAGTCTAAAGAGTAAGGTAAGCGTCTTTAAATATTTTTATATTAAAGTACATACATCAAATTTAATATAGATTACACAACTCGTAAAATCATGTAATGCACATACACTTCATTGCGATTAATTGCACATTCATTGCGATTAACTGTCTTCAATGAAAATTTTGACAGCAAACTTATTCATGTGGTATGGTGCCACGGGAATTGTTGCTAGTATCGTCTTCATGTGCCATGGTAGTCAGTGTGATAAAACAGAATAATTTATGTGTTCATGCTCTCCATGTAATGTAAAATTAAATTTAGTTTTTTAATATGTGACTAGCTGATCCATACGGCGGTGTTGCCCGGAAACTAGTAACTTTCTTTTGCGGTTTCGATAAAAGTAGTTATTTTCGGCGCGCATTCTGTTCTAAACAAACATCTTTCCTCAAACATCTAAACTCTAGCACTAGTCCTCGCTGCCTAGGGCAATGTATAGCAGGCGTGCTACGCACTCGCTGCAGTATTGTTTAGTTTCAATTTCTACCGCTAAGGGGCTCAAAATCATCTTACTTATTTATCTATATCTTAATTAGTTCATGTTAATTTGAATGAAACAATTCCGATTGCAGAAAGTTCCAAACATTTTTAGAACACTTTGGTCGAATTATGGAAATGCCCTGTGTTATCCACTTTCAAACACCCCAACTCCTACACACTCACAGCTACCGACATACAACCACTATAGCGCACGATGGAAGACTTGAGGCTACTAGCAAACACAAACACCAGTGGTTTGCGATGGGTAGTTGTGGCTGCAAAGTGAAACATAGAGACAACACACATCTATAATTTCATGTATACACGGTGTTCGAAAACACTAGAAACGATAGAATATCTCGCAAATTATGTATTGGATTGAAAAACTAAAAATATGTTTTCAGTATTTTTCAAGTTATTTAAGGGTTTCAAATTATTTAAGTGTTGCCCTTCCAACTCTGCCCCTTGAGGAAAAGGGGGAACTTTGAAATCTTAAGTGATAAACCCTAATTTTAATGCAGATTCGGATTTTACGGGGAAAAATACGTAACTTTTGTATTTAACATTTTCTTCGGAAAATCGTATATGGCGTTGCAATCGAGTAAAATGCAGTGAGAATCGTTTCCATCCAAAGTCTCTAAACTGTTGAATAACTCGAGAAACATTCATCGGATTGATAAATGTCAAAATTCTTGTTCAATATTTTAGAAAAATCTAGTTAAGGATTCCAAAGTTGCCCTTTTTCTAACACGTATTTTTCCGTTTTTTTAATCCGATGTATATTTCTTGAGTTATTGAACCGTTTCCACACATTTCACAATGGAAACGATTCTCACTGCATTTTACTCGATTACTGTGACATGTACGACTTTCCGAAGAAAAAGCTAAAAAACCTTTTTTTTTTTTTAAAGTAGAATCAGAATCTGCATTAAAACTGTTATGCTCATTTAAAATTTCAAAGTTGCTCCCATTTCCCCCCAGTGGGCAGAGTTAGAGGACAACTTTGATATCAATACATATAATTATCAAAAAAAAATTAACATGTATTTTTACATTTTTAATCTGATGTATATTTCTCGAGTTATTCAACCGTTTTCAGAATTTTCAAAGGAAATGATTCTCACTGCATTTTACTCGATTACAGATATTACAATATACGATTTTCCGAAGAAAATGTTAAATACAAAATTACTCACTTTTTCCGTACAATCCGAATTTGCAATAAAAAAGGGAGGTATCATTTAAGATTTCAAAATTTCCCCCTTTCCTACCCAGGGGTAGAGTTGGGGGACGAACTTTTTTATCCCTATATAGATTTTTCAAAAATATTGAACACATATTTTCCGTTTTCAATCCCGTATTTATTTATCGAGTTATTCGACCGTTTCCAGTCTTTTTGAACATCCTGTATATATATATATAGACACAGAGAGAGAGAGAGAGATACAGAGAGATTGATAGATAGATAGATAGATTGAAAATAATAATAAATAAAAATAAAACAAAATGAATGTTATTTAAATTTACAAAGTAAATCAAAATGTTTATTATTTATGGTAGCTCAAAAGTGATTTCTGGTAACGCAATTATAAATTATATAATTTCAAAAACCTTTTTATGTGCCTTTTAAGACAAACGAGTTTTAAAAGCAATTTTTGTAAAGAAAGACTTCAACTAATTAACCCACTCCCAAAGTAAATTAAAGGTTATTCGAATTATTCAATTGTTTACTAATTGGAAATTCATTTAGTAACTTATTGTACATATTCTCTAGAATGCGTAATTAGGTTGAATAAGTAATTCATAGTTGCTTTTTTTTAATATTTGGAGTGCACATACTTTTTTACCGACTAAGCGTGATCAACAAATTAACTTTGTGAAAATTGCTTTAATTATTTAAGAGAGCAATATCTCAAATAAAATACATTTAATTAAAATTCCTGCAAATAAATGCTTATTTTTTTTTTTTTTATTTTATGTTGTGATTCATTATTAAGTTTTTTTTTGTGGTAAAATAACACATTCGTCGTCATTGAAATATATATTAAAATTCATATTAAACTAATAAAACTCTAGCAAGAAAAAATTCTCATAACATTTGCTGCTAGACAATTATAAATTAATACATTCGGAAACATAAAAATGTAATTTCAAATTCATATTAGGTACTTAAACTCTAAAGTATCTATTCATAAATAAAATTACAATGATTTTCAAAGTATTAGTTTAAATAGAAATTATTTTTCTCTAATGTTAATCGCATACTGACAAATTGATACTAATCATTTACTGCGAAATGTTGTTTTCCTAAGAAAATAAACTTTTAAATCTATTAGTATTAAATATAAAATAAAAGTAGCTTCTTTTGAAAACACTCTTTTATAAACAGTAAATGTTTATCTTGAAAATCATGCGTACTTTCATCACTCCTAGTCATGATTTTCCCAACTAAATTTCGTGACAATATGTGAAATTTGCTTGGGCACCGATCCCGATTATGGAAAACACCAGTTATTTTACACATAGTAGGAAGCGTATTCGAGTGAGTTTATTAAAAAATATATTTTTTTTTTATCTGTAAGAAACCTAAACAAACATTTTTAAACTATCTTTTTAGGACAGTTATTATATTGATTTATCAACGTAAAATCATAATATAATTACTATTGTTTCTGTGAAAGTATTTACCTACGGTTAAGAGAAACAGCCATTGGGTCATATTCATCCGAACGATACATTAATACAATTTAATATATATTTATATATGGAAAATACATAAATAAAATAAAATCCTCTTCAGGGAAATAACATATCACCCTCATTAACAAAATCATAAAATGTGCAGGAACTATTTCTATACTGTCATATTTTATAAGCAGTTGAAAAACATTTCGGGTCAACTACACCCGAGTACAACAGAAATTTAAATATTTGTGTTAGGCATACAAATTAACAAAACTGCGTATTTTAGTAAAGATGGATGTTACTTTGGTCAATTACTGAAATTTAATATAAATTATAGATTTGAAAAAAAAAATCAGATATTCTGAGCGTAAAACACGCAATCTAAACCGAAGAAAAGTTAATTGTCTCTAACAATTTACAAAACTAGATCAATAACTAGTACGTAGTGCGCATGACAAAACATTGCTCGATATAAATCATATCTGTGGAATACACCCACGAGCAGGATTTTAAAGGTAAAGTATCGTTGAATTGTGTGCATTCAAACTTTATATATAGGTATTATATTTTTCGAACAAATAATTGAATTTCGGCACACTCTCTTAAATGTCTACAATCAAAATTGAATAACAAGATATTCCTACTTTTTGGATTTTTATCGTGAGTGTTTCATTGAATTCTGTAAACAGGTGATATAAGCATCGCAAATTTCAAACTAATCATCGAATTTCGACACCCCCTCTTAGATGACCGTAACCAAAATTTAAAGGCAATCTGGTAGTACCATGAGATTTTTAAAATAAATGTTTTTTTGAATTCTGACGCACATACTGGAGATATAAGCCTCGCATAAATCGAAAAAATCATCAATTTTCGGCACCCTAACTTGGGGAATTTCGCCCCAATGTTAATCAGCACCAGTTAAAGTAAGCATATGATTTCATAAGAAATTCCATAATATTCTACGTAGTTTCTCGTAAGTTAGAACGACCACAAAATTTATGTCAGACACGCAGACACACACAGAGACATTTTCTAAAAAAGAGTCAAATCATATTCAGACCATCTAAAACATATGAATTCGTCGAAAACCGGAAGTCGAAATTTTTCATGAATCCAATACATTTTTCTCGTACAGCTAGAAGAAAGTAAAGATAGGAAATTAACAGGTGAGCCAATCTCTAAAATACAAATTCGAAAACAGTAAACTGTCTTAATATGAGCAGAACGCCAGAATTGGGGAATATCTAGTGTAAACGAATTCTTCGGCGGCACGAATGCAGCATATATAGCAAGTTATAATAATGGGTTCTTGTACCATTTTTAGCATATCTCAATGTTAAGCTATTTTAAAATTTTTTGGTAGTTATTGAGGTTTTTGGAATAAGAGATTCAATACTTTAAAAACAGAAATACACCTCATGGTAACAATATCTTTACTAATTTTTACTTTGATTAAATGTCTTATTTAAGCTTTTAATCGAAAATTCATAACTTTCAGATGAATAGTTACAGCTATGAACGGTTCTGAATAGCGAACAACAATTTTGTAAACCCAATATATATAAATATATACTAGTACTAATATATATATACGTATATATATTATATATATACAGGGTGTATCTGAAATGCTTCAACAAACTTAGAGGGATGATAGTACTCGTGAAAATGAACAAGAAATGCAATGGAACATGGGGTCGCAAATGACGTTTAAAGGATAAAAATCGAGAAAATTCGTCTGGAAATGGACAAACTGAGACAAGAAAGAAACACCCCAGAAAATTATTTATTGCACAGAATAGGTACAACACAGCTCGTGATGTACAGAGATAACAAATATTTCACAACAATTGTTAAAAGTGTTGACCGCGGACATTATTACACAAAGTACATCTATGGAGGAACGAGTGGCGGACACGCTCGAAGATTCCGGGAGTTTCAAGGATTTCTCCTGCAGTGGTCACAATACATGCTACTACTTCTTCTGGCATTTCCACTAGCGTCTCATAAATGAGGGATTTCATCTGTCCCCAGAAGAAGAAATCCAAAGAGTTAAGGTCCGGCAAGAGTGAAGGCCAAGCAACAGGTCTCAATTTGTCCATTTCCAGACACTTTTTCTCGATTTTCATCCTTTAAACGTCATTTGCGACCCCATGTTCCGTTGCATTTTTTGTTCGTCTTCATAAGTAGTATCAGCCCTCTAAGTTTGTTGAAGCATTTCAATATATATATATATATATATATATATATATATATATATATATATATATATATATATATGTATTAATATCAATGCAAATCATTTCTTAAGGAATTTATAATTTTAATATGTAATTATTTAATCCAAAAAATTATTTTTATGGATTTTTATGGATTTTTATGGATGGAAATTTAAAAAAATACATGGAATTGGATTTAAAATTACACTTTTACAAAATTCTGAATACGAAAATATCATTCATAGTACTGATATTCGTAAATTGCATCAAAATTTGATTTTACTAAACTTTTCAATGGATGTTCTAATCATTAGATGATACCATTATCATTTATAACTGTAGTACCGTTTTAAAATGAAGATACATAGTTAACTGAGAGAAAATTCATATGTTGCAAATAATATTGA
Organism: Maratus michaelseni; assembly: GCA_963931845.1. NCBI lineage: Eukaryota > Metazoa > Arthropoda > Arachnida > Araneae > Salticidae > Maratus > Maratus michaelseni. Next base: position 197,383,137 of record OZ007593.1, on the reverse strand, counting down.
AATAAATTTCTAACTTCAGGATATTTCGATAACTTATTTCCAATAAAATTGAACAGAATTTTACTTCTCATTCATCCAGAAGTTGATGTGTAAGGCTTAACGATATTAGCTTTATTTATAAGTGTCGTTATTTCTGACTTTCCGTATTTAATGAGAATGTCCATAAATCACGTTACATTTTAAAAGAATAGCAAATACCATTAGCATGTGAAATTAAACTTGTAAATTGTATCAATATAGAATATTTTCTTTACGAATTTCGTTTAAATTTATATATTGATTTATAACTACTTCTTTAACGATTTCATCTGTTAGCATCTCCTACAGTATAGTTTATTTCAGAGTATGTTTTACTGAATATATTTAAATTTGATTGAAAATTAAATTAACTTAATTTGAATTTAGATAAATGAGCTGTACCCGGAAAAATTATATTCAATTTTTTTAAAGATAATTTCTCATAAATCAATATGCATTCTGTATGATTCATAATATGACTGAAGCAACGTTTAAAAGACTCCGCAATGTAACCGATTGCGGTGTTTATCATGCGCATTATTTAATGTAAGGTAATAACTTCTTCTTATTTTTTACTTTTCTTTATTGTAAATTCATTATTATATATCCATATTGAGGATTTTTTAATGATAATGAAATGAGAAACTCCTGTCGACTGTTTGTTACTGAAAGATAAACTAACTGAGATTCTTTAGCAACTCCGTCTAATGATAAATGCTAAATTCAAGAGTAGTACTATTGAATCTAAATTTTGTTAATGATTTTTTAAATTATATATGTCCTTCTACATTTAAAGACCTTCTTTAATATCATAGCCTTTGATGACAGTTTTGCTATAATCAGACTTTTGACCAAATTTGAAATTAACTAAAATAGATATGCTACCCCGCAGTGCGATTGCAACATGTGATGTTGATTTTGTGTCAATTTTTGATTTCTTCTTAAACCCATTTGACGTCATTGCTCCCATTTTCAAAACATTACTTTACGATTTTTTCCAACATGATTTTTATACATATTGTTTAAAATTGGTATGTTATTTGCATTTTGAATGTATGAGATGAATTTTGTAATTTTCGAAAAAGGTTTCACAGTCATGTTCTAGTTTTTAAAACGTTAAAAAGTGTGAAATTCAACTTTTTGACTGCATTGGAATGAAATATATAAAATAAATAAAACTTTGTAATAAAAATTCTTTTCTGTAGTTACACAATGCTTATTCAATTTCTTCATCGCATAGATTTCGATTTTACGGAAAATATGTCTGTGAATGTTTTTACTGTAGCTGAAGCCTTGAATTATTTCAAAGATTTAGATTTAAATAACTTTTTCGGATATCCAAAAATCGTTTATATTTTTTATACTTGCTCTCCGCTTAGTAGGAAATGAATAAGTTGTAATAGAATATAATGTATGCAGCGATTTATCCCGTAATATATATGGTTTAGTAGAACCCTCCGTAAATTCCGATTTAATAGACAATCAAGAAATATGTAATTGTCTATTGTATAAAACAACGTGAACTCGGTGTATGATAGTTTGCACACAATTTATAAAATAAGACGTTGTTCTCAAAACGGAAGCGTTAGCGTTTTCCTTAATTTTTCAAAGATAATCGCGGCACAATAAATTCGGTTATCCCGCTGCGATGCTTTTGTTTAGAGTGCTGAAACGTTTTTTTTTTTTACAAAAGCTTTTAGAAACGTCAATTTTTCATTTCTAGCAAACTTCTTTCAGAAGTGTTACACTTAACGTCTGATTTCAACTTTGTAAGATATATATATATATATATTTTTTTTTTTTTTTTTTTTTGCAAAATGATAGATAATTAGTAGATTTTCCAAATTTTTCATTGCATAGATTTCGATTTTATGGAAAATATACCTGTGAAATTTTTACTGTTGCTCAAGCCTTAGATTATTTCGAATATTTAGATTTAAATAATTTTTTGGATCACCCGGAAATCTTTTGTTTGCCACCTGATCTCACCTTAGTAAGAGATTAGGAAGTTGTCATAGAAAATAATGTATGCGGCGATTTATCCCATGATATATATGGTGAAGTAGAACTCCCCGTAAATTCCAAGTTAATAGACAATCAAGAAATATGTAATTTAGTGTTTAAAAAAAAAGTCAAACGCAGACAGGTTTTTATAGATATCTATAGACGAATCTTCATAACGGGACATAAAAAACTAAACAAAATACAAAAAAAAAATGGAAAAACAGATGTCCAGAAATTAAAGTCTAGCTAAATTTAAAAGTTATAAAAAAATAAATGATTGACTGGATTTGGATGTATTGCCTATATCAAACTTATCAACTTACACATTAGAAGTGGGCTATCCAGAAATGATACAGAAAATTATAATTTTTATAGGTACAGAACTGAAAAATAACTACCATAAATGCGCAGGGCAATATGTAAATATTTTAAATATATTACTCCCATTCGGTGCAATTGTACCCATTTTGGGAGCATGATGTTTCTCCTAAATATTCAAATATTTTTATGTTTTTATTTCAAAAGTATTTTAAAGACTTCCTATTAATCAAGACAAAACAACGGTTATTTAAAAAAATAGGCTAATACATAAAACGACTCTTAATGCGTTAAAGAAAAGTCAGAATAAGAAATTCAATTTTGGAGGATATATTAAATTTCTCGATAAAAATATCTAGATGAAATGATGGCGAATAATTATTTAAAGAATATGACTAGATGCATCTTATTAGCGAAGGTTTTTCCATTCTTATCACGAATTTGCATTTAGTTGGATTTGACCGAGATTGGTTCAGCCCTACTTTTGGTTCAGTTTGTTAATAACCGACTGACCTACTTTGACCAATTCTATTATTGTAATTCCAAATGTTTATTTGCACCAACTTTCTAAAAAAGATAAATTATAACTTACTCAATTATCTTTTATTATATACATAATTTAATATATATATATATATATATATATATATATATATATTATTTAAATGCCCAGGATTGTATATTCATTATGTTCAAAATAAAAATTATAAAACTATATGGATAAGGAGAAGTTGCGAATTACGATTCGAAGGGTTTGGCAGCACTGTGTATCTCTTTTTAAGTATGTTTTTAAGAATATTGGTTAATTACGTTTGAGGTTAATTATCTTAATGCTTCAACCTCACGCTCGTTATCCTAATAATGAAAGTTGGAAATGCAACTATTAATCTAATGACATGAAAGTGACATATGATTCTTAGAATGTTTAGTTAAATAACCGTGTTATATTCCTTAGTGAAAAATATGTTGAATGAGGTATGTATAAGTATATATAATATCAATATAAGATTTCAAGAGTAAATTTCAAAATATAATTGTTTAGGTATGTGTTAATTTACATTAAAATTAACAAAAAATATACACTATAAAACAAAAAAAATTAAAATAAGCAAAATATAATTCTCAGAAAATCTTTCTGCAAAAAATAAATAATGTGAAATTTCATATGGAATTCATTTTTATTCTAAAGTCAAAAGTACCAATAGCAACTTTATCCGGTTCATAGAAATGAATAATTGAAGTAATTTTATTGTTAAATATTTTATCAAATTTTGTTATTTTAACTTAAAAATCGTCTTTAATTTTATGTTAATTTTTAAAATAATGTTATATGATATTTGAATTGAAAACAATTTTATTTCGGGTGTTGCAATATTAATTTGAAATTGCAGCATAGAGAAGTAAACTACTTTTATTGTAGATATTAAAAGGGCTGTAAATGTACTTAAGGTTGTGAGAGAGACATTCTTACTCTAAATTAAACAAACACGCTACCAAAATTCCTCTAAAATAAAAAAATCTTATTTATGTGCATAATCCTTAAATGGAAGTTACTATCACATCACGATCTCTATGTTTCCGAAGTGTCTTTGAGTAAATCAAAATGTAGATTTTCAAAGAGATTACGTAATGTGCTAAATCGATTTCAGCACGTGATTGTTTGGTAAATATTTAAGGTGGAGATTTCTCTGAAATAGTGGCTCGTTTTTGCAGTGCCACCTGGACATGGCTTTATGAAATACTCAAGCTGCTACAGTAGTTTGCTTTTGGTAAGATGATAACCTTTATTGCTTGGAAAAATTAAATACACTCATGTTCCAAATTAAGATAATTTTCAGATTTGTTCGATTATCTCTAGAAATGCTGGACACACTTTAATAAAATTAGTCATACGTAAGACTCATCAGCGTCGGAAGGTAAAAAACAGAGCTCACAATATTGAACAAAAAAAAAAGAGTTAATATAGGGTATGGTGCCCTCTTACAGTTACACAGCTCTCACAACGTGAATTCATACTGGAAAGCAGGTAGTTTATGATTCATTGTGGCAGTTGGCCCCAGTCCTCCAGCAAAGCTGTTTTCATTACCTGGGTAGTTCTGGAAAGTGGAATGTGAGTTACAACTGCCCTCGACAGAGCGTACCAGACATGATCTATGTGATTTGGATCTGAATGTATCGCTGTCCAATACACTCACTTTCCAGAAATTCTCGACCAGATGAACTCTACGTGGGCGCGTTTTTGGCCATTAAAATGAAATCAGGGACAACTGCCCCCTGAAAAGGCAAACATAGGGCTCCAATATCTTATCCGTGTACCTCACATCAGTCACAGGGACTCTACCAAACACATGAAGAGATGTGCGCCGATACAACATGATGTCTGACCGGACTATCAAACCTCCGCTGCCATAGTAGTCTGTTTCTCGTACGATGGAGGGCAGGTAGTGGGTCCCTGGTTCTCTCCAGATGAAAATACGTCGAGAATGAGTGTTTAGGCTGAACCGAGACTCATCAGTGAACAGAAAGTTCCCCATTGATCTCTACATACAAAGTCGAATATACAAAGTCGAAGATCTCTGTACCATGCTAAACAGACTCTGTTGTGTGCAGAAGTGAGCAAGACGCAAACAGCAGGTCTTCTTGTAAACAGCCCTCTGTAATGTAGTTTTCTGGATGTAGTAACTGTTGAAACTCCGCTTCCTGTGGCCGCATAAATCTCACAAGAGAGCTGAGAAGCTGTTGCACTCCTGTAATGCCTCGCTGAAATGGAGAAATAGCGAACTTGGCCGTCATGGCTCTAAGACGATCTTGCTCAGGCTTTTTCTCTCTGAATACAGTATCCTTAAACTGTTTCCATACGCTGTACACGACGGTTTGCGTTACATTGAAGTCTCTGGAAATCTGCAATTGAGACTGACATGCTTCCAGTCTCAACATGATTCGCCCCTCATTCCATCATATAAACGTTGTTTGTTACTCATGTTTACAGTTTGCTATTGAATTTCACCGAATGTTGCAAAAAAAAAACCCAAGCTATTTGGCGAGGTGTGCGAGCAGACGAAAAGCGAAAATTGCCACGCGCGCTTATAAAGCCCGTTCCTCTATTCGCTCCACCTATACACACGTGTATGCTTACGTATTCAACACTAAAGATTTCCATCTTTGTTTCGAAGCAATTGTTTTACTTGTTGATCAGTACTTTTCATGAAATTCACCAAAATATTGAAATTCTCTTAATTTTGAAGTTCTTAATTTTGCTCTTCCTATTGAGGAGTTATCATATATAATACATTTTAATATAAATACATTTAATTTAACACAGATCAAATTTATCCTGATATTGCCTGATACTGCCTTTTCTCAATTTTAGACTGGCTCGTACTGATTTATGCAGTATTAGATGTGTGTGATAGGAACATGTTGATACATTTTCCCCCTTTTCAGCCTACTTCTTTCCTGTATGAAACACTCATTTATGTGAAATAATTTGATTTTATCTGGGAACATTCTATTATTTAAAGCTACTATTCAATAAAGAGCCTTCAGTTTAAGAATTTTCAAGCGACTTTTATGCCTTGAAATTGAGATAATATTATAATCATATATTTATATGCATATCTTGAAATATACTCTGTCTTTCCAGCTATTCCTTCAGATTACGGGGTCTCAAAAGTCTTACTTTTTCACTGAATGTGCAATTTAGCATCATAAAACATTTACTTTTATTTCTGATCCACTGAAAAATTTATATCTGCTCCATGTGGCATAATTATTTCAATATTCTACAAATGATACTTTACTTTTTTATAAATGTTTAATTTTGATTAAAAAAACTTTTTCATATTTCAGCCTTAATAATCAGTTTTCTCAAATCAGAATATCCTGATTTAGTATGCTATCTATTTTCAATTAAAAATTTTCAGCTATGCAGCTGAATTTGTACTTGAACTAGTAATATCATAATATTAATTTTTATGTTAATATTAATGCTGTTAATTTATAATGTTTCTCGGTAAAGCATGTTTGGAGAACATGAAAATATTTACTTGAAACACGATAGTATCCGCTAAACCTATATTTTCCTAGTTGAGAAAACTGATTAATATACTATAAAATCTATTAGGAACCTTTTCCGAAATTCCATGGCAGCAAAAAAGTTTATTTTTAGAAATGATTTTTTTTTTCAAATCTCGAAAATATATTGGTTTCTGAGGTTTCTAAAAATGTAGATAACACTTTTCGAAATCGTTAGTAACTCGGAAGTGTTATTGCATACTTTTGTTTACGGTTACATTACATGTTATAGCACAAAAACGCTTATCTATTTTTTACAGTGTATTTCGATCCCGGAGAATCAACAACGATAGCTGTTGATGACACTTTGTTTATTAACATATATATATATATATATATATATATATATATATTGTATATATATATATAATTTTGTTTGTATGAGACTAAAAAATTAAAATTATTTTATTACAGTAAATAAGGAATATCAAACAATAAATGAATTGCAAATCATGTACTGAAAAATCTTCCCATTTATACCGTAAATACATTCCAAAACAAGTTTTGTATTTGTATTTAAATAAATATTTATTTTAAAACTTAATTATTTTAATATTTTAATATATTAATTGTGTAACAGATAAGGTAATGCAATTGTAACACAAGTACATTAATGTTATTTACACGTAATAAACGCATAATTTGAGAGACCAGCGAAAAACTGTTTATTTTGCAATTTCTTTGATTTTGTTTCTTCTTTGTAATAATCTTAAATCAATTTAAACATTCATTAATAATTTCTTAAAAGTTTAATAATGTAACATGGGAGTTAAAACATTGATTACAATAGCGTAATTTCAGTTTTATTGCAAATAATTTTAAAAGCAATTTAATAGGAATTAACGAAAGTTTGGATAAAGTATGAATGAATATTTCTGTATTTAATTAAATTTGCAGAAATTGAAACGAGACAGTATTAATCTGAATAATATAAGATTTTACTGATGCATTTTTAAACTGTTTTTCTATGATTAATGATGAATAGTTTTAATATGTATTTATCATTTTTAGCGCTCTTTATTTTCAATTTTAAGATTCTTTTAAAATTTAAAAGCATTTGTTAACAAAGTATTATAAGCATGTGAAATGAGAATAAATAATAATTACTGGAATGCATATTAAAATAATAAATAGATGAACAAAAATTATGATGTGGGGAATAAGTTCTTCTTTTAATACACTATGAATGTTTTTATATACTTAAAATAATAATAATAATAATAATAATAATAACAGGCTTTTAATTATACTATGTAAAGCAATTTTTCTCCTTGGCTTGTGTTTTTTCTTAGTTTATTATGTCTCAAACATGAATAAAATGGCAATTATTGTTAACAAAGTTTGCTTTTGTAGCCAGGAGTTCGACATATTTAAATTTCTAAGTCATATTTCTCTATTTTAAAAGTAAACTCACTACATTCCTAATATGTTTATGATTTTCACTTTATTAATATGAAAAAAACTTCAAGAGGTCACAAAAAATTAAAAGAAAATCTCTTTCCGAGATTTACGGCTAATATGCACGTCACTTTCACGTATAAGTCTCCAACTATAGTCTCCCATCACATTCTATTTGTAGTGTTCTAGATAACAACGTTCAAAGTTCAATATATCCTGGTGTAAGCGTTCGCCTTGCTCCTCCGAATACGTTTCCATGTTTTTCTTGAATTTCTTAAGATGTGCATCTAGAATGTGGACTTTAAGTGACTTTCTGCAGCCCATTTTACAGAAGTTTTGTATCATATTTTCAAATAGTTCCATACAGTTTTGAGCTTTGTGATTGCCTAAGAAATCATTTACAACTGCAATAAAACTATTCCAGGATGCTTTTTTCGTCTCAGTGGTAAGCTAGTTACGAAATTTTGCACACTCCATAATCTTTTTTATGTGTGGTCCAATTAATATGCCATCTTTTACCTTTGCCTCATACAACTCGGGGAAGAAGTCTTTAAGGTATTGGGAGGCATCTGACTCCTTAGATAAAGCTTTAATGAATTGCTTCATAAGGCTCATTTTGAAGTGGAGTGGTGACATCAACACGTTGCTGGGATATACTAGTGGTTCCCATTTGATATTATTCTTGCCACAGAAAAATCCAAGCGCTCTGGCCAGTGTCGTCTGTGAGAGTGCGTCTTGGTGTCCCTGCTGTCCCAAAGGCAAAGATAACGAGGAAATTTTGTAATCCCACCTTGGAGACCCATCAAGAATGCTATAATTTAAAAATCACCAATAACCTCCCAGACATATTCAAATTATTTCAATGATGTTAGTAGTTTCTTGATGCTATTGTACTCCTCCTTGAAGTTCACAAAATGAGTCCAGGGGAGAAATGTATAGGTATTCCTATTATGGAGTAACGCGTCTTTAAGACTTCTGGACAAACTGTCAATAAACAAGCTCCACTCATTTGGTTTCCCTTGCATGTCAATGGCTTCAAACAAACCGTACACACTGTGACAGAAACCCAGCCCGCCCTGACAAGTATAGAACCTTGAAAAGTTCTAAAGACGTTTCCTCTGACTTGTGACAAGTACACTTTTATCTAACAAGTCCCACTGCTTTAGCCTAGAAGTAAAAGTTTCAGCACTGGACTTCGTAAGGCCTCGATGGTCTCTAACCAAGTCATTAAGGTATTTCTGGTTGGGGTAATAGAGATTTCTCTCTTCATTTCTGATTCCTCTACTGTATGCAGGATCTCCAACTTCGTGTTCATTATCTGAAGTGGTGGTGTTTTCTGGAGGTGCTTGCAGCAGCCGTTCCAGTGAAGTTTGGCACTGAGAGATCAAGGACATGTGGGACCGGTGTGATAGATGAAGGAATATCTGGGTAAATCACATCTTTTGCATTCTTGCCATTGATTCTTGCCCACGACTTGAAGGATCCACCATGCAAAAGTAGTCTTGATAAATTGGCCACTTATATAACAATATGCATGTGCTGAATGTTTGCATCGTCTTGAAGCCTTGATATTTACCGCTGAACTGACTGTGTATTCAAGAACACTGATGTTACTGTAACAGATAATAAATTATAATTACTTTATTGGTGCATAATTAAGTTGTATTTATAATTGTATTGTTATTAGTGTATAATTAAGGGTATTATTAGTGTATATTAAAATGTTGTATTGTCATCGGTAACACCATTGTGTAGTCGATTTTTTTAAATTGTAGCATATCAGGAAGTGAGTGAAAAATCGATTACAAAATTCCATCTTTACATATAAAAATGTAACATATAAAGTCATGTAAAAGTGTTTATAAATATGCTGACTCTGATTGGCTCTTATCATTAAATAGATGTCGCTGCTACGCTACAATTTTTGCGATGGACATTTTCGTTTTATCTGAGCTTGTACTGATAGAAATGCACCAAGTCTTATATTTAAGGTTTTTAATAAGGAGAAATGTGGGTTTTTTTCATGAATGCCTTACAGGAGGCATTGTTAGGTTGCGCTCTTTTTATTCAATAATAATTTTAACACTGTGTGATCACAGTTTTAAATTCGGTAAAAATCAACATACATCATATTCACAATAGTTGCTGTCTAACAATTCGATGTAAAATAAAACTTCAGAATTGATAGAGAAGAAAATTCGCTGATGGTGACAATATATGAGTTCTTTCATAAATAAAATTCTTAGAAAGTGTTTTATACTGTCTTTAATTAATACATTAGATAAACGAATTTTTTTTATCGTACTATTTAAAGTATCTGTAATGAGAGAACAAATGCCGAATCTTCTATAATTCGGTAAAGTCAACATTTTCATTGATTTGTGATTAGTTTTTAAGTCATCAAAATTCTTAAACAACGATAGAGTTCCCAATTATATAAGAAAACTACTCATTGTCATTAAAATAATGATAGCACCAACGTTGACATTTTCAAGATAAAAAATTATAAAAAAGCTATACTCACAAAAAGATTTGAAGCCTCTTTGTTTATATATATCAAGTTTATTTTCAATTATTTTTGCGATGTCCATATAATCCTATGGGATTTCCTCCACAATTTATCAATTAGCGCACTGTATTGCGTGTATCTCTTTGAATTCCCGCAATATTTGAATGCACTTTTTATATAAGTTGCACAATAGTTGGCTACTAAATCATGAAAAAAAATCTTTGGTATAGCGCGCATGTGCAGTTATAATTTATTTCATACAAATATCCATATGTCATAAAATATTCAATATATTCATCTTTTAATTGCATTACACTATTTCTACTATTCTTTGTCAAGTTTTTGAAAATCGGTTATAAATTCAGTTCAAAAGTCTGCATGCTGTACAAAACTTCAAGAATATGCGTGTTACTCTTACACAAATGCACAAAAACGTTCAACAAGACCTACGCAGTCATCTGCTACAGTGACGGATCATTTTGAGCATTTTAGGTTTCTTGGAGAAACACAAATATAAATTTATTATTAAATTTATTATTACCCACCTAATTGTCCATGGGACTAAATTTTCACTGAAAAACACGAAGTCAAACATGTTTTTTACATCCTCAAATTTCAAGGGCATTCTGAGCATTTCCTCACGAATTTCAGTAGATATTCTACAAAAGGTCTGAAATTTTTGAATTTCGATCCGGTCACTGCCCCTTAATTTCAGGACGTCAGTGTATAAAGTGAAGTGTTGATGTTACATGTTTGAATTATTTTTTTTCAGTTTTTTGAAATTAAATCTGTAGGGATAGAAAATAACGCTCTTCATTTATTACAAATTTAAATTTATTTTATCTTCAAAATGTTAGCATAACTGATTCTCTAAAAATTGCAAACATATTTATCTTTCATACATAAATTTCTATCAATTTTGAAGTCCTGTACACATATAGAAACTTCCAAATGAAATAATAATAATCCGTTTGAAAATATCACACACTGATGTTTAAATCTATATATTTAAATTTTAGTTCAATATTAGTGTTAGTAGTTTTACTGATATAAATGAACTTTTAAAATATTTTCTAATTTATGTAATATTTCAATTTTATTAAAAATATGTTTATTTACTTGTATATAAAAATAAATATAGTATATTTTGTTTCAAAGTGCATTTAAACAAGTTTAATATCATCTTCAAAGGAATTATATATATTAAAATATTATTATTATTATTATTATTATTATTATTATATATTTTTTTGGCTTTCACAATAAATGTACTAGAATTCTATATACAACAAAATCTGTTATAACATTTATAAGATACTAGCAAAACCCGCGGCTTTACTCGCGTAATTCTTGAAAAATGTCAAGTGTTATTCGTTGGCCTATTTTCATTAGAGGAAATTTTTCTGTCACAGATGATTCAGAAATTACTAATTAAGCCACACTAAAGGCGAAAAAAAAATCGAAAATTTAGAACGTTTTTCGCTTTTTAACCACTTCTCACCATTGTGGTAGTGTCACCGATATAAAATATAGCCTATGTTACAGCATGGACTGTTACCATAACTTTTGAAAATGGTTCTGTATTTCCATAGATTCCATAGAAATTGTAATTTAGACTGTTTTTAGACCACTTTTCGCTGATCTCACCCTTTTAAATTTCGATTTTTTTAGAATTTGTTCTTAGAGAGCATTTACATTTTATAAATAACTACCATGCCAAATTTTAAGTTTCTAGTTCCTTCAGTATACAAAAAATCGAAATTTTAGAACGTTTTTCACTCTTGCACCACCCTCTGGTAGTGGCACTGACATAAAATATAGCCTATGTTACAGCAGGGACTGTCACCATCAATTTGCTACCATAACTTTTGAAAATGGTTCTGTAGTTCCAGAGATTCCATAGAAATGGTAATTTAGAATGTTTTAGAACGCTTTTCGCTCATCTCATAATTTTAAAATTCGAATTTCGTTAGAATTAGTTCTTAGAGAGCATTTACATCTTATAAGTAACTGCCATGCTAAATTTCATGTTTCTAACACCTTCAGTATAAAAAAAAATAAAATCGAAATTTTATAACGTTTTTCGCACCTGTACCCCCTGGGAGTAGTGACAACGACATAAGATATAGCCTATGTTGGAGAAACTGTCACCATCAATTTTCCACCATCACTTTTGAAAAGAGTTCTGTAGTTCCAGCGATTCAATATAAATTGTAATTTAGAATGTTTTTAGAACGCTTTTCGCTCATCTCATAATTTTAAAATTCGAATTTCGTTAGAATTAGTTCTTAGAGAGCATTTACATCTTATAAGTAACTACCATGCTAAATTTCATGTTTCTAACACCTTCAGTATAAAAAAAAATCGAAATTTTAGAACGTTTTTCACTCCTGAACCCCCCCCCCCCGTGGGTAGTGGCACCGACATAAAATATAGCCTATGTTGGAGCAGGGAGTGTCACCATCAATTTGCCACCATCACTTTTGAAATAGCTTCAGTAGTTCCAGATATTACCCCCTACAAACAAACAAAAAAAACAATCTTTACTACTTTATAATATTAGTATAGATAACGGAAAACATTTTGATTCTTATTTATTTATTAAATTATTTGAAGAATCTACGCTTTTAAAATTTTGCATGTAATTCAAATAACATTTCCCTCTTTTACTGGCTGACTTAAATTTAATCCTATACGCAAATTAACAGAAAGCTAAAACTTTTATTTATCCTTATTATTAATGTTCGTAAACGTCTGTGTGTCTGTCTGTGTATCTGTACCCGGATAAACTCTGCGAGCGTAGCGAGTAGCGAAGCGCTTTTTGTGTCAAAAAATTTAGAAAAATCCGGTTCTCCAGGAATTGCAGTTTCGAAAAAATCGGCCCATAATTAAGGGAGTTGTTAACGAACAAAACTGTTTTAATTACTCAAAACTAAACATTTTTTCTGCGACAAAGAAATAAATTCATTCCTGACTAGATTCAGACCTCGAGGCGAGGCTAGCGAATAGAGCGACGACCAATCGGCTTCCGTCTTTTTCGGGGCCTTTTGGCGAGGCTAGCAGGAAATCCAGTAAACATCACGTGATTTTTATAGACTACGGGTATTCAGGGGGCCGCCCCATCTGAGAATCTGAGGGGCGCAGACCTTCCGTGCTCGCGCATTTCGACGTAAAAATATATCAGCTTTCAGAGAATCTAAAAATTATTCTGATATCTTCATTACGAGCTTAGATATTAAATATTACGAGCTGAGACATTATTTAATTATTGATATTTCAACTATGCCGAGACAAAAATAATAAATTAGAAGCAGACGATTCTCTGGTATGATGTTCAAGCTGAGTGTGGGCGAGATATTATGATTTTAATTTAACATTTTTTTTTATTCGTCCCTAGTGTTTGATTGTGTTTATGTATAGAAATTACCAGTATTTTCAAATAGTAAATTCAGAGTTTTTTTTTTTTTTTTTTTTTTTTTTTTTTTCAGTTCTAAGTTTTTCAAGTCGTCTTTGAACAAGTACTCCGGTAGTCTAATAGTCTAATTCAGTTGTTTGAGGAAAAGTAGTGTCATCTTTTTCTTTTAGAGTGGCAAATAGATATTATGACAGAGAAAAGCGGGCTTCGCCCGTTATGGAATTTTTTTTTTCAGTTTTAAGTTTTTCTACAGGTCCCTGTCTTTGAACTAGAACTCAGGTAGTCCAAATCAGTCGTTTGAGGAAAAGCAGTGTCATCGCTCCCCCCCCCCCCTTCAGGTTTTTTTTCTCTTAAGTATAGTCCGTTTCTATAGCTAAGAAACTATGTTACGGATTTCCACCAAACTGATTCCAAACATCATAATTAAAGTAATAAGGACCCTCTATAACATTTTTAAAAGTTTCTGAGTTTATACCACTCTTTTCGAATAATAATATCGGATTTTATATTTTGATTTCACAATATCTCGAGTTCTACGAGTCAAATCGGAACGCGGTTTGGCTTATTCGACTCGATATCAATAGAGGATACTAGAGCTTATCGGTTTTAGTTCGTTTTTCACCACCAGGGGGCGTTTTATTATCTCTGTTTCTATGGCCCGGATTACGACGGGGTATGGCTCATTTGACTCGACATCGAAAGCCTTGGCGATTTCAGTTATGATCGTATAAACAGCTTGCGTCACCTGGTGGTGGAAGTTGGAACTAACGTATACTGCAGCGCGTGCGCAGCACGACTGCTATACGGTGCCGCAGGCAGCGGGGACCCGAACGGGAGGTTCGTTCAGTTTGAGATTTATACTATTCGATGTGCAATTTAAGAGATTATCCGGTGCGTGCGTAGCACGACCGGTATACGATGCCGAAGGCAGCGGGATCCAGGGTCGGAGGTTCGTTCGGTTAGAGATTTCTACTATTCAATGTGCAAATTAAGGGATTATCCGGTGCCGAAGGCAGCGGGGACCCGGGTCGGAGGTTCGTTCGCCTCGAGGGGGATGCGAGCCGGTGAATACAAAAGTTTTGAGGCACCGATGTAAATTAGGGGCCCGCTGGCGGGCGAAGCCAGCTAGTATGAATATTAATGTCCTTGCAGGATACGAAAATTATTTGGAATTAAAAATTTTAACTAAATTTTAAATGGCTGTTTAAAATGGATATTCGTTTAATATCGCTTCTTCATATTTATTAAATATCTTTTCTTTCATTTATTTTAGAAAAATATAAAAACAATAATTTAATGTTTCTTTTAAATGGCAAAAATAAATTGGCAAATTATCTAATTTCCGATCTTTAACGTACCACAAAATATTTTCTATTATTATAAAAATAATCTATTGTACTCCAGAAATTGACTTCATCGTCATTTACGCCCAACAGCTCACGTAAAGCATTGATTTATAAGCCTACTTAAAATGAATCAAGTACGTTGAGAGTCCATTACCTTAATTAGATTTTTATGGAATTTTTGCATGAAAAACAAATGAAGACAATGGAGAATTTTAATTCCATGTGTAGAATAATTTTAAAAAGAAAGATTCGATAGCGTATCATCATATGTGAGCAGAGACAAAACCAATTGAGAAAACTGTTTTTGTTATTTCTTTTTGTCAAAAATCTTATTAAATCAACAAGAAGGGTATAACAATCCAAGTTATTACAAGGATGTATCTTACGCTCTAATGTTAGCTATCTATGATCCAGAGAAGAATATGGTTATGTTTGGTGAACCTTTTCCATATTTTATTCATATGAATGAATCTAGCATTTTGCCAAATATTGTGGCAATAAAAATAAAGTCTGCATACATAATATTTATACATATATAATATTTATTTACATTAATTTTTATTTTATTTAAAAACGCTAACACACTCATATATATATACGTGTGTGTGTGTGTAACCATAATTAAACATAGATCAACACATGCAAAATTATTAATTACACGATATTAGAATGCAAATATGAAATTTTAATATAATATTAAGAGCGTACAATTGTTACATTAATATGTAATTCCTAATTATTTGCGCCGAACGACTTGGAATTGACATCTAATTCGTAAAATTATATTAGAATAAAAAAAATATATAATGTCAAATGTTAGTATTTATTTTGAAATTTTTAAAGCTTTTAAATATTTAAATATGGAGACGGCTCCCTTATCCCTATGCTTGTTTTAATCGTTAATAATTATGCACAAGAAAGAAAAATCATGCATGAAGCATAGATTATGAAATACTAACATAATACTTTAACAATCATTTGCTGTTTAATAAGGTAAATAAAATAACTAAGGAAACATTTTAGAAAACGCAAAACCTATTTGAAAAAAAAATCAGAAATCACAGGCCATAGCAGAAATGTACTCCTATTCTTTTGTGCAGTCTTGTATATAATCTATAGATTTTTATATACTCTATATAGTATGCTGCAATTCAGTTTAATATAAAAAAACACATAAAACAGTTGAAAATTCACACCTTCAACAGTTTCTACAATAGACAGAAAAATATTTTAATTCTTTTGTACAGCACTGTATACTGCCGTAAGATTTTTATACACGCCACATACTAAGCTAAAGTTTAATTCAGGCAAAAACACGCTGAAAACTGTTGAAATCACACTTACGAGTAATTATTATACAGCGGTGGCCAAATTATTTGCGTGGCCTTGTATATGATTTTATTTATATTCAACAAACATTGCTTAGTATGCTATATATATTTCACGTTCAACATTCATAACTCGATTAAAAACACCTCTAAGCAATTTACGCTTATAATCAGTACACTCTCAGAATAAAACTATAACTTTATGAGTGTTTGCCCTTCAATTTTCACGGGCAACAGCCTTATTTGATGGAAAATGGTCTCATCCGCTAAATAAGCGGCCTTATCTCTTAGATACTAAGAAAATTAAGAGCAATCCACATATTCTTACAGTTCTAGCCCATATGTTAGCAAAAATACGGTACGACCCCATATATTGTCCTCCGCTAGGGTGCAACCCTTCATTTTACTCGTGTTTCGAAAATTTTAACCCGCCGAAACAGCGATTCTGTGATGATTAATTAACGTGCTACGGAAAAGTAAGTAAAGTGTTATTGTGTTTTAAAGTGCATTATATCCTGTGCATTATAATGCTGTATTACTTCGTCCCTGCATAAAACGATAGGCTTGGACTTTTTTTTTTTTTACGGGTATGGTTGGAATCTCTGCTGCCGGCCTCTGACCGTAATTTTACTGCAATTTTTTTCTGAGAGTACTGTTTACGAAATCTTTTGTGTAGCCGTGTATATAATGAATATCATTTATACATACCACTGCAAAAATTTCGTTAAACGCACACCTAACTGAAACCGCACTTCCAGTAATTATCGCTTATAGATAATACTTCGGATATTATACTGTATTCGAAATCTTCTGTGTCTCCCTGTAAATGAAAGATAAATGTTATGGACATCATATTATTCAACGAGTATCTTATAGTAAATCTCAGTAATGTATATCAATGTCATTATATTACAAATAGTGTAACATAATTAGTGTACACAGCAAACAGTTTTCCCCGTAAAACATTATATAACCGAATACTTTTGTGGTGACCCAGCAAATGAATGATATATGCTTACACTCCATATTCTACATTACACTACATTACACTGCATATTCTACAGAGAACATTTTTTAGTGCACCTTAGAATATGGTATCAATTTCAGTATGTTTTTAATAGTGTAACATGATTAAAATGCACCGCAAACAATTTTACCCCGTAAATTATTATAAAACGGAATTCTTTTGAGTTATCTTGTAAACTAATTATAAGTGCTACATGTCCTATAATCGACAGTAAGCATATTGTAGTGCATTTCAGCGATGTATGTCAATTTCATTTTATTTGAAACAGTTTAACATCATTAAAATACACTGTAAATGATTTTTCCCCATATACCATAATGCAACGGCATTCTTTTGAGTGCCCCTGTACACGAAGTATAAGTGCTACATTAAAAATAAATTAACAACGTAAAATGGCACATATAAAAATATATAAAAGCGTAAGCAGCTGTTTCGGAGCCCCTAAAGCTCCATCAGCAGTACCAAATTCAAAATATTAAAACTGAATCAAATGTTTAAGTCATGTAAAGAAGCTTTCGTCTCTGACACGCGCCCAAGATTGAATGGCGCTGAGTTTTTCAAAAGAACAGCAGAGTCAGGAAACGCATGTGACGCAGGAAACCAATAGGAGCGCCCGGTAAGACCGAGCGAGATTAAGTACGGAGGAAAAAAAGAGAAGGGGGGGGGGACGAAGAAAATTAATTAAATGAAAGGTAGCCAGACATTTGAAAAATTTGGTGTAGACATATCATTAACTAAGTTACCTGATTTTTTCCTTATATTGTAAGCATCCCAAAAATCAAGGTCGTAAATATATGAGCATTTCTTGATTATTAAATCGTCTGAAAAATTAAAATTGTGATTGTCATCCCAACAATGGTTAGCAATAGCAGAACGTTTAAAGTCACAACTTTTAACATCGTTTTTATGTTCCCCCAAGCGGACCTTAAGGGGTCGTTTGGTTTGGCCTATGTGCATTCTATCACACTCGCAAGATATCTTATAAATTCCCCAATGTCAAAGTCTGTCAATTGGATGTTTGAGATCTGTAATTCGATTTTGTTAAATTGTGAATAAATTACATTGAAATCGAATCTTATTCTCAGAAAATATGGAAATATAATTAAATTTTGATTCCGAACATTGTTAACGTATGAATCTGTACGTTTAATTAGTTTATTATGAATTGAATCAACGATTTCAACAGGATAACCCCGGTCAATGGCTATTGATTTAATGTGGTTTAACTTTGCTTTGAGTAAACTGACAGATGAACAAATTTTTAAGGTGCGATTAACATAGGTATTAAAAGCAGCCAATTTTTGATTAGGGGGTGAGATGAAAGACGATGTAGCGGTAAACCTAATTAATGATATGTCTGGTACACCAAATTTTTCAAATGTCTGGCTACCTTTCATTTAATTCATTCTCTTCGCCCCCCCCCCCAATCGTATTGCAATACGAGTAGTATGTTTACGCGAGTTAAAACACGGACAGACGGCAGACATACGGACAGACAAACCGAATTCATAAACTATTTCAGCTATGTTGGAAAGTGTTAAAAACGCATTTTTCAATGTAATAATTTTTTTCCTCCATATTTCGTGACGATTTGGCGGTTAAATAGTAATGAGATTTTTTTTTCTCAATTTTCCTTTTATATTTATTTTATTGGATTAATGTATATTTAAATAATTACATAAATTTATGCAGTTTTTTTTTTCGTAACATTAAACTGTCTCCAGTGAAAATATTTTTGTCACACATATTTTTGTCTCATGACAGTCAATGAGTTATAATAGCTCTGCTTGATAGAACTGTTCTGCGAAGGCAGATCAAAACAACGCATTAAATGTCTTTTAATAAGCGGCAAATTGTAAAATTTCCAATCATAATAATAAAAAAAGTATAATATATATATATATTTTTTTTTCTTTTATGAAAAAAGTTATCTATTATGAACGAGAAATTGACTCAATTCTCTTATACACCTCACAATTCTTGTATCATACATTTATGATTCTATTTAATATGAACAAAGTACGTTGAGACTCCATTAACTAAATTAGAATTTAGCGACGATTTTACATGAACAAATACATCAAGATAGTGAAACACGTTCATTCCATGAGTAGTGTCGAGTAAGGTAAAACCGTGCAGGCGTTTCAAAACGAGTACCTTATTTTGTCTTTGATGGGAGAGGCCCCGTGGCCCGAACCCTTCTGAACTATATCTCTTAGCGTCCCATAGCAGGTTGCCATAGGCTTTTGAGGTCAGTTAATCTGTGTGTCCGTGCAATGCTAGAAACAATAAATTCACATCAAAAATTTTTAATTTTTTGCCGTAATTTCTGCTATCCAAACAAATTCAGCCTGGCGGAGAGATTTAGGTAATTACACCACTGTTTTCTGCAGCTTTCCCACTATATTTGCATGCCAAGTAGAAGTGTGTACGCCCATAGATCCAGGAGATCGACCATTTTGATTTTTGGTCATCTATTGAAGCAAAACAGGGTACCCAATGTTTTGCATTGAATTCTGCAATGAATGGATTCTTCATTTAACAGATGGTGAAGAATCGATACAAGGTTTAGTCTACAAATAGAGGTCACATGAAGAGTGCACCAGGTACGAGAAGTAACAGCTGAGAAAGCAAAAAATTATTTAAAACCTGATAAAAAATGTCCTTATATATTAAAAAATGTCCTTATATATATATATATATATATATATATATATAAATTTTTTTCACAATTTATTACAGTATAATTTATTTAAAGTTTTTGTTACGTTTTGGAAGTGTTAAAGCTTAATTTTTTATTAGTAGCCGGTTTTACCCTGCCACCACGTCCTTAAGAAAATACCTTAAAAAAAGAAAATATATATATATATATATATATATATATATATATATAAATTTTTTTCACAATTTATTACAGTATAATTTTTTTAAAGTTTTTGTTACGTTTTGGAAGTGTTAAAGCTTAATTTTTTATTAGTAGCCGGTTTTACCCTGCCACCACAATTCGGAGTTGTTTCAAGGGGTTCTAGGCAACACCTTTTCCCAAGTAGAGAATAATTTTCTTGTTTTCAGCAGGTATGGCTTTCCAATTGCCCAGAGCCCAGGCGCTCCAATTTTTCTGCCTTTCTATACTTTTGTCAACAGAGGAAAACCGTTAGGTGCCATGATTTACCCTACGTTTCCCAACTAGAATTTAAAACAAAGGATGAAACATCTCAGTACGTGAGCGGAGAAAAGAAAGCTAAATTTCAAAAATGTTCCTTAGTTAAAAGACAAGTGTGTCGTAAATCCAGTGTAACTAGTTAATGTATGTATCTCGTGTTTCTAATTGTTGCCAATGACCTAGACAAGAGTACTTTTTTATAACGAAAACAATATATTGTTTGTCTCTATTTGTCTACCCTTGTTCTACCAATTGAAGTACATATTTTATGCAATATATGAATGGAAATACGAAATTTTAATGCAATCGCAGCACAAGATGGAATGTCATAAGGAGCACGCAAATTTCTGCGGCAAACATGAGACGACAGTACAAAGCACAGCATACGGCAACACATAGTTAATTTTTTATTCATTTTCAGCAGTGAATTACGCCTGTAAAAAGCAGGATACAAATTTCCTTATTATTATTCAAAGATTACAGGCGTATTTGACTGCTGAAAATGAGATAGAGCTATTGCAGAAATCACGAAAACTGCAACATAGCAGCGCCACCTGTTGCGCGATTTAAAGTAAAAAGTAATCAGCAGCAATTTATATCAGAAAGTAACTGAATAAAAGGTTTTATTAAATTCCGTGCATTAGTTCTTGAGATAAAAACAGCGAAATCGCGTTCAGGACAACCGGAAATCGAAAATTTTCATGAATCCAATTCTTTCTTCTTGCAAAGATAGAAGACGGTAATAAATGGGACAGGGGGATTTTTAAAACTACCTTTGTCCGTCCCAGTGAAAAAAAGTTTTAATTACCTCAAAATTATGTTAATCATGTAATTATATAGCTATATAAGTCAAATAAATCAAGTTACGTAAGAGAGATATGGCTACTACACAAGAATTTAAATTTTTCAAAAATAACAAAATTTTGCTGGAATTACAAAAATATTGTAAAATTAAAAGAAAAAAATTTTGTTAGTTCAAGTAAAATTGGTGAAATTTTGTTGAAATTTTGTACGAGTGTTAACAATATTTTTTTGTCCAAGCAACAAAACCAATTTTTTTACTTGAACTAAAATTTTGACTAAAACAACCAAAATGTACTCAACAAAACAGGTTTTGTTGTTTTAATCAATTCCTTTTTCTGGGTGTAATAGAAATATATTAGCTTTAACTTCAAGAGATGTGGTAGGATATAAAAGTTATTACTTTTCTTTTAATATTTATCTATACTCCTTTCAGACGGAGTATTATTATGAAACAAATGTAGCACGGCATTAATGGAGGATATAAAGAGTTATACGCCGTATACTTTCTATATATTAGGAAATTCGTTTACTTATAGTAAAGTTATAGCATATATTATCCAGAATATGCCCACTGCCTATAGCATTCTACCCTCGGGTATGACTGCAGAACTGGCCATATGGACATATTTATCACTAGATTAAAAAAATTTACTCAAACACGAATTTATTTTATACATTTTATGCAGTTTAGAGTATAAAAGTTAAAACTATATATACACACACATATATATATACATTATTTTATACTACTTACTAATACTATCACTTAAGAATCTTTTCAAATGGAAAATAATTTATTAAATATTCCAACGTAAAATAATTGTTTTTTAAAAGGATAAACACAATAAAATAATATTCTTTTAAAAGAAGCATATTACTTAATTACTATATAAGTTACTAATTTAATATATAAAAACAACACATTTGTTTAAAAAATATCTATTGTATTACAGAAACTGACTCCATCTTCATTTATTCGCCACAATTTATGTATAACATTAATTTCTAGTACTGCTTAAAATGAATCAAGTACTTTGAGCATCCGTTACAGATTTAGACATTTACCATCTTTTTTGCCTGAATAAATAAATCCAGGCAATGGACCTTTTTAATTGCATAAATATTTTTTAGCTCACAGGCTATCAAAGCCTGAGAGCTTATGTGCCCGCCGGCCGGTTCTGTATGTACGTACGTATGTATGTATGTACGTAACGCGATAACTCTTGATAAAACTAACCGTTTTAATTTAAATTTTGTTTATAGGTTCCTTGTGATAAGGCGCTTCCCTGATTAGTTTTGGAGGTTCCTTGGTTAAGCATAAAGGGGGGAAACGGGGGGCTAACCCCCCATAATTTAGATAAAAGGGTTTTTCATGCAGAATTATCCCATTTTCTTCAAATTTTGTATATAGGTTCATTTTGATAATGTGCTTCTGTCAATAGTTTTGGGGGTTCATTAGTTAAGCATAAAGGGGGAAAATAAGGGGCTAATCCCCCTTAATTTAGATAAATGGGTTTTTCATGCAGAATTATCCCATTTTCTTCAAATTTTGTATATAGGTTCATTTTGATAATGCGCTTCTGTCAATAGTTTTGGGGGTTCATTAGTTAAGCATAAAGGGGGAAAATAAGGGGCTAATCCCCCCTTAATTTAGATAAATGGGTTTTTCATGCAGAATTATCCCATTTTCTTCAAATTTTGTATATAGGTTCATTTTGATAATGTGCTTCTGTCAATAGTTTTGGGGGTTCATTAGTTAAGCATAAAGGGGGAAAGGGGGGGATAACCCTCCCCTAATTTAGATAAATGAGTTTTTCATGCAGAATTATCCGATTTTCTTCAAATTTTGTATATAGGTTCATTTTGATAATGCGCTTCTGTCAATAGTTTTGGGGGTTCATTAGTTAAGCATAAAGGGGGAAAATAAGGGGCTAATCCCCCCTTAATTTAGATAAATGGGTTTTTCATGCAGAATTATCCCATTTTCTTCAAATTTTGTATATAGGTTCATTTTGATAATGCGCTTCTGTCAATAGTTTTGGGGGTTCATTGGTTAAGTATAAAGGGGGAAAGGGGGGATAACCCCCCTGATTTAGATAAATGGGTTTTTCATGCAGAATTATCCGATTTTCTTCAAATTTTGTATATAGGTTCATTGTGATAATGCGCTTCTGTGAATAGTTGTGGGGTTCATTGGTTAAGTATAAAGGGGGTAAGGTGGGCTAATCCCCCTTAATTTAGATAAATGGGTTTTTCATGCAGAATTATCCGATTTTCTTCAAATTTTGTATATTTATTCATTGTAATTAGAGACTTCCCTGATTAGTTTAAGGGGTTCATTAGTTAACTATGAGGGGGGATGACCCCCCCCCCCTTAATATATTGTTGATTTCTTTATTTTTCGAGGGGCATATTTCAAATTCTTTGAAATAAGAGTATAATATACAATTAGTGTGAATAGCCTGTGAGCTCAATGCCCTCAGTTTAACTGGGCAGTTATCTTTTTATTTTTATCTGTGCTGTGACTTGTCACTGAACTTGAACGAGAACAAAAACTTATTGTCAAAATTGTTTTTCGTTAGAAGAAACTTTTAACTGTACAAGAAGCACGTAACGAATTAAAGTAATTACAAACTTACATATTCTTCTACATTAATGGTTGTCCATGACCCTGAACAAAACATTGTTCACTTTTATGATATTTTTGTATATTTTACTCATGAGAATGTAATGAGATATTTTGTAAATGTTTTGATGATATATTGAAATTAAACATATGATTCATGAAAAACGTAATATTTTCTCTAAATTGGAATAATATAACTTGATTCTCTATGTCGCATTTGATTAGTTTTTAAATATCTTTTCCGTTAAATCTAAGTATTTGACCTCCGATTCAGTTATCTTCGTAAAAGATAAATAATTTCTCTTCACAGGGTCGTTTCCCTTTCCTTTCTTTTCCTTTATTTTATACAAATATATATTTTTTTTAATGATAAACTTTCAATTAATCAGTTGTTTTCATGTATGTCGGATGATTAGTGGTTCACATTTATAGAATTTCACCTAAAATTATGTTGCAGCAAGAAGTATTGATTTATATTTTAACTTAAATACAATATCGCTTTATTCTCTAAAGTAATAATTTAATCATCAATCTTCATAACTATATACTGAAAATATGAACTAACTTTTCTGCCGAAATATAACTTTTTCTTAAATTATAGTTTGTTAATATTAATTAAAACGCCTCTTATCACGCCATAACACAAAAATTATATCTGCCTAGTCAAATACAAATATAATTATGTTCACAATAGAGGCTTTATTTACATAAGTTTGAATCGAAGTATTGATGTTTAAGTAAATGCTGTTTAAACATTCATTTAACTTCAAATTGTAAAGAATTTTAATGAAACTCTTGTAAAAATGATTAAAATTCTATGCACGCATTAAACGGATATTTAAAATTTTCTCCGTTGAATACATATAACACCAGCTTTCTGGAAATATTTCGAACCTGCATTTCATTCCATCTTGTAATTAGCAAAATTGAAAAGGGATAAACTGAACAAAGCAAAATGATTTGCATTTAAATAAAACTTTAAATGAAATACTTATGTACTCCAATTTATTATGCTTAAATGTTTTCTTACACTGTTAAAGAAGTCTATTCAAAAATGTTAAAGTGCAATGACATGTACTTTTAAAAATGCAATAGTGACATTAAAGAGTGTGCGACATGCTCCAGTACATCAACCGGCCATAATATCACGCATATCTCGATACAAAAAAAAAAAAAAATCAATTTTAACGAGGATACTTAAGAAATACAGTGGAACTCCAGTTATACGTTTTGCCCGGGACCGGACAAACGAAACGTATAACTCAGTAAAACGTACAACTCAATTAATGGTTTACCGGAACAATTTTTAAAATATATCATGAAAACTTTGATCCGCTGAGGTGTTTGCTACCTTTTATATTGAAAACAGAAGTTTCCTAAGTAGTACTGCACCCATGACATAAATTTTTGGAAATGGAAATGTGAGTTAAAAAAGTACATAAGAGAAGTACACATGAACTTATTTTATCTTAAAAGCTTTATTAAAATTATTTTTAATACACATAGAGTACTTAAAAGAAATCGTTGAAGTCGCCTTGGCATATAAATCATTTATCAAAAGACATTTCAGTAGTTTATTGAATCTTGTTAAAATAATCACTAATCTTCGGTTGTTTCTTTTCGGCAGAGCCGACACTGAACAGCAAATTTTGCATTTCTGTTAATAATGCAGGCGCCTTATTGTTATTGCTTTTACTACTGACGAACCGATTTACTACGTCAAAAGCTTTCACATCAGCTCTGAAGTTTGCGTGGGATCTTTCAAATCAGACTCTCGACTGCGTAGTCAGTGTTTCCGGTTTCAAAATGGAGAAATAAGAAATAAATTCGTCCGGGGACGCAAAAACGTAACGTATAACTGAGGGAAATGTGTAATTCAAAACGTATAACTCAGGTAATTTTTAATGGCAAATGGTCGGGACCTCTGAGTTGAAACGTATAACTGAGGGAAACGTACAACTCAGGTAACGTATATCTGGAGTTCCACTGTATGTAGTATGAAAACACAAAACAAAATGTCAATAAAAGATTAGTTATATATATATACATAATAGTTATATATATTGGGTTATACATATATATAATTTTCTGGATTAAATTTCGTTAAATATTAATCATATTATGTATGATTAACTTTAAACAAGAACGAAAAATCATGCGTCAAGCATAGATTATGTAACACTTTCCAACGCTTCCAAAATAATTTTACAAATCATTACTGTTTAATAAGCTGACAGATAACATCTAAGTAAACAATTTGGAAATCGCATAACATGTTTAAAAACGTAATTTCAGGAATTTCCAACATATACAATATTCGGTAAAATATCCAAATACTTTTATTCAGCCCTGTATATGATCTATAAATTTGTATATATACTACACAGGATGCTAAATTTTAGTTGAGTTAGGAAACGCGTAGCACAGTTTAAAATTCTCCTTCTGGAGTTTCTGTCAATAAACGGAAATGTGTTCTCGAACTTTTGTGTTTCCCTTTATATGATCTACAGAATTTATACACACCAAGTAATAGACAAAAAGTGAGTTAAACTTAAAATCGCGTTCAGCAACTTAAAACGCACTTCCAGGAATTATTGTTAACAGACAGTAGAGAAGTATTTTGTGTGTCCCTGTAAATGAACGATGACTGCTATACACACAATATTCTGTAGTAAGCCTCTTGTAATGCACCTTGGTGATATATATAAATTTCAATGCGTTTAAAATAGTGAAACATTATTTAATTAAACCGCAGACGATTTTTCTCCATAGACGTAATGTAACGGATTTCTTTTGACTGTCCCTGTAAAGTAACTGTAAGTGCTATGCACAGCATATTCCCTAATACGTTTATTTTAATCCACCTTAGTGATATATATCAATTACAATATGTTTGAAATTGTGTAACATCATTAAAATAAACCGCAAATTATTTTTCTCCATAGACAGTAATGTAACGGAATTTTTTTGAGTGTCCCTGTAAAAAAATTATAAGTGCTACATACTTCAGTTGAAATAGGGAACATGCTATAGATAACGACAATAACATATAAAAATTGCAGTGCAATCCGAGCATATTTACGGGAGTTAGAGCACGGACAGACGGCAGACGGCCAGACGGCCAGACGGCCGACAAACCGAAGTCATAAACACTTTTCAACTAGGTTGGAAAGTGTTAAAACGCAGATAAAATATAAATTATTTTTCGGAAACACGTAAAAAATAGCGATTTAATGAGAAACTACCGTAAAAAATTCTATAAATACTTAAAATACACTTCTGTAAATACATAACATCCTATTGTTCAGTTTCACATTTCATAAGTTTCAAGAGAAATTATTTAATTAAAGCGCATGTGCAGTGCAAAAAATAATTTTAAGCAAAAACGAAAAATATAGTTACATTTTAATAAAGACATATGTAATACAAAAGATTATACTCTACATTATGTACAATGAACAGTCAAATCTCGTTTGTTCAAAAAATAGACTTATATAAGCTTTGTACACGTTTAAATGATACATAAATTGCGAAGTAATTATGGCCTCTTTTAGCTTAATACATCCTGTATTAATTGTTGAAACAAGAAATCTTTAATATTTGTTCCACTCCCCTTTAGCATTGTAGCAAGCTTTCATTCGACGTGGCAAGCTTTCATATAGTAAGTCTTGAATATATTTCACATCAATAGAGTTCCATGCTTCAAGAATAGCTGTTTTCAAATTATCCTTACACATAAAATGTCGGCCATTTGCTTAAAATTTTCTTGCCATTATATACCAAACATTCTTCATTATATTCAAATCTGACAATTTGGTTGACCAAGGTTATAGCAGTTTTATTTTTTACGACTTGAACCAAGCTTAGACATCGTTGACACGTGGATTTTGCAATTGTTCTGCTGAAACAACCAACCTCTTTCTGCCATTTGAAGTCCAATTCGAGGAAACTGCATGCTTAGCATGTTCTGGTAATCAAAATAGTTCATTTTTCCATGTAGGAATTCAATATTGCTTTTTTTTCACCATCTTACTGTGCCCCATATCGTTATCAAACCCCCTCCTTGTTGTTCAGTGGAAAACATTACAGGGTCTTTTTTATTATCCTTCCAATAGGTGTTCATACCATCTGGATCATCCAGATTAAACCTTTTCACATAAGAGAAATTAACATTTCGCCATTCAGTGATATAACGCATATGGCTGAGAGCGAATACTTTCCAATTAGCTTTATGAATTGAAGACATATATTTTTTTTTTCTGGAGCTTCCTTGAGCTAAGTGCAAATTTATTCAGGAACTGTTGTGTTCGACGAGCGGTAGATGGAAAATTTAATTTATCTAGTAATTGTAGATCTGGTACAAATTTATTTGATGTTTGGCGCCTCAGTAAATGGACTTCCGTATTTGTACCTGAGGGTGGTCTGACCGTGCTCTTCTTCTTTCCATACCCTGATGGATCTTTAAGGTAATTTCGGACGTCTTTTAAACTTCTGTCAATAGCTCGGGCAATATCTTTCGTATTCATATTAATTTGTGTTCTTAAAACTTTAACTTTACCCTATTCGATATCAGAAAGTCCTGAGCCAGATTGCATATTAATTATTTTTTTTAATCTAACAATTTAAACAAATTATTTAGTTATTTTTCCATTTAAAATGTTTTTACGAAATAAAAGAAAAAATGTTTCTGCTAAACGACACGCATACAGATGAACTTTCGATTGATTAAGGCCATAATTGTTTCGCTTCTGAAATCCAGATTTCACTGATAAACTTTCACAGCGCATGCTCACGTACTTCTACAACCACCAATGAACGCCTGTATACTTTGCATGTTACAGCGGAGGAAATAGAACATGATTTCTTTTTTATCATTATAATATATCAGCTAAAATTGTGAGCGACCATAATTATTTTGCGCACTGTATAATTCTAAGATATTCTATGCGAGCAATACATATTACATACTATGTATTACGGTTTTATGCAATGAATACCAGTCTAAGTTGACTACTTGTTAAGGTACTGTCGGCATGCCAAATGGGTTACTATAATCGAATCTCGCTTCAGACTTGAACGATCGTAGCAGGTCGTAATCCATTTTTAACGGAAGTACCTGTTGTATAGTACTTACATGCAAAAGTTGACTATTGCCAATTCGAAATATTTACGAATGGCTTTCATATTCCTTTCTTGTGGTGTATTTCAGAAAAAGGACTTCTGTTATTAAAAATTGAGACTTAACTACGCGAAGCTTTGATAAACAGAGAAAATAAAGGAAAATGAGTACCTTTCGCTCATTTATTATACCCATTTTTAGCAGTGCGCCAAATACTTTTCATTTTGGGTTCTTTTTTTGCCTGACAACAACAATTTGGCCAATGAGTAACGATAACATAGATGCATTTTATGAAACAATTTTATAAAACGAATTTATGTAACGATTTTATGAAATAATTTATTTAACATTATTATGAAAAGTTTTTTTTTTCAACTGTTAAATGCGGAGTTTGTAGAACGGACATTTAAAAATACTTTAGTATACTGTAAGAGTCACCTATACAGCATATTATTGTCTTGAAGAGGGTGTATATAGCATTTATTACTATGATACAGAGTTACACAAAATAATGTGATTATACTACCGTCTGTAGGAGGTAATTACATAAAACGCATTTTAGTGTCATTATGTTATTTGAAACTCTATAACATTTGTATATGTTAAAATGGCCTACTACATAGCTCCATGGAAGTTATGAGGTGTAACATTTATAGTTATTTTACAGAACACCGCAAAATAGTCGATGCATTACACTTTATCACCAATTACTGTTAATAGAGGTATTGTATATTACCTTCATTTAATTGATGATGATTCATGTATTTCAATGTGTATAACTGTGTTTTCAGCTAACGTTTTGAATACATTTTATAATCACTTCTCACGAATCAACTGTAATCAAGAAAAAGCTTCCGCCATTGTCAAATTTATGTATTTGTAAAATTTTTCTCATCATCATTATTTCTTTAAGCTTGTAGTGGCTTTGAGGAAATTGCATAACACAAAATTTAAAATGTGTTATCATATAGTAACAATACCCCGAGTTAAAATTAGATAAGGCTAAATGAAACTGAACTTTCTTTTACACCTATAACGTCCCCTAGCGAGAAATATAATAAAAATATTTAAATCAAAGTGTTTTTTTAGAGTATGCTCATGATAAAATAGCTAATGTAACCAAATTTAATGCAACCAAATTTCATATAACCAAATATAAGTAATTTTAGGTGTCACTGTATATAAGATATACTGTGGATACAGTGCGTCCCAAGTTAAAAATACGTGAGAAAGATTTAACACAATTTTTTTGGCGTTCATTGCGATCCCTCACGGGGAATTGGGTGAAATTGATTTCTTATAATATATATATCCTAATCCTAATAATATTATAAATCTGATTGTGTGCAAATGTTAGGCTGAAGCCAGCGTCAAAATGAAGCATTTAATTATCCTGTATCTTTGCATATAAGTTGATTATGACCCTCAAATGAATATAGGCTTTTTTTTTGTTTATTTTATATCAATATTTTTCTTAAAAATTAAAAATTTCATTATTTTCATACAGAATAAATGGACATTTTTTCGTATATTTTAAAATGGTTGGTTGGTTTGGTTGGTTTGGCCCAAAGGGTCCAGGTTTTGCAGCTTTTTTTTAAAATGGTTAAATTTATTTTACCGTTGCTGTAATACTTTATCGTTGCCAATATAAAATAAACACCTGAGTAATAATTTTTAATCATTAATTTATTTTCAAGTGAAAATTTTCCACGGGAAAAATTAAAAGGAAATGAATTATTTAAGAATTAAACAGAATATGAAATGATGTCATATTAGACATAAAACGTGTGTTTTCAAATATTTGATAATAATACAAAGTGCATAAATACGAGTAAGTATGGAAAGCAAGCGAATATGATGTCATATACAGAAAAACAAAACAGATTTGTTTTGATGTTGAAATAAAATGATCTTGAGTTATCAAATTATTTGTGATTAATTTCTCTTTTTTTTCTTTTTCTTTTTCACATGAAAGGAATTATTTTAAATGGACGTAATATATGTATTTTAAATGTATGCGTTGTAAATTAAAGTTCTGTGTTTTAAATGAAATGGTTAAAAAATTTATATTTTTAATGAATTCAATACGAATGATGGGATAGGTTGGCGATTTATCGTCTGCACCCGGCTAACATAAAGATACCATATTTTTAATTTAAATTTTAAAAAGTAAATATATATATATATATATATATATATATATATATATATATATTATATATTGGATGGCAAATGTCAATGATATGCATCGCAAAATTATCCGTATCGAAAATCAGAAAATCCTAATAAAAATAACTATATTTTTTTAAAGAAAGTTGCTTTTCTCATAAAAGCTAAAGATTTAATATGATTGTGTCGAAGTAACAGCATTTTTCCTCTATCATTTTCCCACAATCGAAACACATTTGCAAATCGTCGTTTCGAACCGGAATTTAATTTTACATTTCTTTTAGTTTTAAAATAGGAAAAACTTTGTTCTCTTTTTTAAATATAGCTTTTTTTAAAGTTGTTTCATAATAGATTTTTGTAAAGTCTTGTAGGATAAGAAAAATTGTATAGATTTTAAACCAATGTTTAAGTAAAATTACAATATTTTTTAAACTTAAAAAACAACAATGTTATCGAAAAGAAAATCGATTTTACCAACAAATTCGCGTAATGCAAAAGCAAAGAAGAAATCAAAAAGTAATGAGTCTTTTCTTCCAGCCGAATTGTGTAAACTTGAACAAGCCAATCGTGCTAATTTATAACATTATAAACGTGAAAGCGCGTTCTATATAGTAGATTTTTTTTACATATAGGTAGAACATTTCCAAGAATAGGAAGGTTAGGGGTCTGTAATTAGGTCCATAATCAATTTGCTTTTTTTTTTTTTTTTTTTTTTTTTTATCAAGTGAAATTTGGCGCAAAATTAAATACATTGTTGTAACCAGATTTGTTTTTTGCGTGGCAAACACTTAACCACTTAACGGTATTTTAGATGATAATTTCCCCGCTCACCTTTGATGTCAACCATGACTGTAAAACATATTAAAAAATATCAGACGTTTTCTTATTGCTTCATGATGTAAATAGACTTCCTGGTTCATACTTTAAACCTGAATTGGTCATGCCATTATCGTTCAATTTTTATTCCTAATCTAACCCTAATCGTATCCTATCCTAATCCTGATAATAACTTTAAAGAATATTCTTTGACACGAATATGTAAATTAAATGAGTATCCATAAATGGAATGACTGGAAAATAGAATAAATAGAAATGGCAAAATAAAATAACAAGAAAGTACATTTATTCGACACCTAACCCTAGAGAAAGCGTAAAAAATTTCAAGCGCACGAAATAAATTAAAATAATCCTATATATACTAACAAAAATATGTAAATTTAGATCATGAGATTGGTGTTGTCGGTATTTATTTGCTTATAGTGTTCTTGACGCGATAGAGAAAATATCGAGGTTAAATTGGGCAGAATTTAAAGTACTTTCTAGCAACCTTTATTTATATTTTAGAATCGCCTCAGATTGTTATATCTTTGTGAAATATCTATCAATGTATAAAATCCACAAGCAGTTTGTTCACTATTTACACCACTTAGCGTGAAGCACTTAATTTAATATATACATAAACAAGATAATGTAGTAAGAAATATATAACATATGTCTATGCAAATAAACAATATAATAATGTCAATTTAGCAATGCACACATATACAAATTGTACACCAAATACCACCTAAAATGCACTGTTGTATAGAAGAATTCTACCAGTGTTGTTTTTCGTTTTACGAAGAGGAATTCCTCGATTTTCACGATTTTACTTGGTCCTCCTTTTTGCATTAGTTGCAGTTTCATTTTCGCGATTGTATATATTATTTGGCATGAAATTTCACTTTTTTAAGACTGGGTTATGTCAAGGCCCCTATAGCAAAGAAATACCGTATGGTCTCCTATAAAACGTGATAAAGCTTTGGTTAATTATATATGTTGTTAATTATCAAGTGAAATGTTTTACTAAATTAATGCATTTATTCTTTTTTTAATGTTACGTGAACGAAGCCACGGGTAACAGCTAGTATATATATATATCTTCAGAATACGCTTCGCAATGTTCAAATTTATGTTCTGAAAAAAAAATCACACTATAGTTTTTTTTTTCGATGGTGACGCCCCTTCTGACAAACCACATAACTAAATCTTTAAAATTGATTTTCATGTTTTCTCATGTGCCAGTCATACACTGTAAAAAAAATCCTGAGGTTTCTAAAATTTTGTTAGTATATTTGTATTCCACAGATTTTTTTAGTAACCGGTACTAAAAACCGGAATCGTTGCTAGCTGTTTTCTAGTAATGTTGCTAGGTGTTTTCTAGTAATTCTTACACATTTTCTTGTAACTGAGTAAGAATACAAAAAAATTTTTAAGTAATTGCAAAAATCAATGAAAAAAACTAAATTTTTTTTAGTAGATCGACTCATTTTTTACAGTGTACATTGCCCTCTGTTAGGAAATAGTGTGACCAAATTTAATATATATATATATATTTTTTTTTTTTTTTTTTTTTTTTTTTTTTTTTTTTTTTTTTTTTAAGTATGATAGCAATGTTAAAGTTTAAAATAAGTAGCACTGACTCAACACAAATTTATTTTGTGCTCCTAGTGACCTCTGGTGAAAAATAGGGTATATAAATTTGAATAAAATTGATTTTATACGGTTTGTTTTTATAAATCCTAAGAATAAGATTCTGCATGGTCAAATTTATGTTTCGAATTTTTTTTTATACATGACAGTTTCTTTTTTTCTTATGTTGGAAGCGCCCAGGTTTGAAAACAACCTCACTAAAATATTAAATTGGATTTTGTTTCTCATTTGGCAAACATACTCCAAAGTAAAATTAGATAGAACATATAAATCACAACTTAATTTTATGTTAACACTCGCTTGTGAGAGAAAAGATTAACATAATTTAAATATTTTTTTAAATAGTTTAAAATATACACATAACAAAAAAATACTATATTTTATTACTAACACAACAGAAAAAAACAACGTAAAAAGAATAATAACACGATGGATAAATAAAAATTTAAAAAATAATATGAAAGCTTAAAATTTTACATGTGTATATATTTTTCAAATTATTCATGGAATGGCGTGAAAAGTTTCTGCTAAATCTAAACATTACTATAAATCATCATGACAAATTTGAGTATTTATTTCCAATATTTTAAAGATTGTTGCTATTAATACATAATGTGCAATTCCTTGTCAAATGATACGTTTTACAGCTGTCTGTGGCAAATTGGAAATTTAAAAGATTTAAGCGGTTTTTTTTAAATTCCAATTACGTTTATATTGCACCATATATGTAAATTCCTGGGAAAATGAATATTATTTATTCAATTTTAACTTCATCGACTGTAAGTTATGAGAATAACTTACCATAGTGGATCTTTCTGGATATAACTGTTTTTTGTAGTTACAAAAACCTACTAGATTTTATGATACTTACTGTAGCTAGAATTTCTGATTTTTATTTTATGCAGATAAAAACATAAAAGGCAAAAGTACATTTTAAAGACTCAATCTTCAGAAACATTCTGGAGAATATAGTTTAAAATTCATAATCCTTTTTTAAATATCTATTTTTCTATAATTTTTTTATAAGGAAGAGGTAAATATTTATTTTTCGATCTTGAATGTAACATAACACAATTTTCTTTTATTATTCAATTTATCTCTTTTATTACAAACAATCACATGATCATAATTTACGCCCAACAATTTATATATAACATTGATTTAAAAATCTAACTAATGAACCAAGTACGTTGAGAGTCCCTTTCCTTAATTAGACTTTTACGAACTTTTAACATGAATAAACAAATAGAGACAGCAGAGACTTCTAATCATATGAAATGAACATGAGAGAAATTATTACATGAAGAGTTGACATAAGAGAATTATAAAAATGGTACAACGATATATCACATTATGCGAGAAGAGACAAAGACTACTAGCTAAAACTGTTTTTTATATAACCAACTTAGTAAGTGTACAATAAGAGTTTAACAACTTAAAATATTTAGAAAGAAGTATATCTTGCAGTAATTGTTGTTAATGACATAGAGAAGAATTTTTTTCTGATCTTTCATTTTGCTTATTTTTTATTCACGAGAGTGTAATATATTATTTTATCAAATATTGGATGAGTAAAGAGTAACTTTATATATTCTATATATACCTAAAGAAATATTTAGTTATAAATGCATATTTAATAATAATAATAATATAAAAAAACATACAGCATTACAATGTATCAGGGATAATGGCTTAGAGTGCCCATGCCCAACCCTACTGCCTTGACCATGGGCTCCGACGTGCTATGCACTAATATCCCGGTCAGGTGATCAGCTAGACGCTGGACCCTCAGTGTTTGGTTTCCAAAAATGTTTGGTACTCAATTCTTCGACCCCAATTTGATGAAAGAATTAGGTATATGTAATCAGAAATGTATTAAATTGTGCAAAATACATATTTATACAAAATAATAGTGCAAAATATATGAGTCATACAAAACATACGTCACATACACAAAACATACACATAACTCAAATAAAACTGGTGAAAGAATTAGGTATATGTAATCAGAAATGTATTAAATTGTGCAAAATACATAATAGTACAAAGTAATAGTGCAAAATATATGCGTCACAATGTATCAGGGATAATGGGTTAGAGTGCCCATGCCCAGCCCTATCGCCTTGACCATGGGCTCCGAGGTGCTATGCACTATATTTCCCGGTCAGGTGATCAGCTAGATGCTGGACCCTCAGTGTTTAATTTCCAAACAAGTTTGGTACTCAATTCATCGAACCCAAACTGATGAAAGAATTAGGTATATGTAATCAGAAATGTATTAATTTTTAAATGTATATGTCATGTATTAAATTTATACAGTGCAAAATATAAAACATTGCATAAAAATGACAACTTGCAGATAATTAATAGAAAATGTAAAATTGTAATGTAAATTTAAAAGTTTACATCTACATATTTCCTTAATATTTTCACCTAATAACTTTGAATTTTGCATCTGAGGCTAAAAACGACCCTATAATTAAACAAGTTGGAAATTGTACGTCAAACGTGACAAATGAGGTGCGTTCGTGCTGTAGCTAGCTATATAAATATTCAGATCTTGATAATTTTTAATTCTGTGAAATGAATTATATCGTCTGCAGATTAATTTCTGTAATAAAATAAGTATCTCGGTCGCTTGATCATTAAACCTCGAAAGCTCCCATAACAAGAAATAACCAATTTTCTTAAAAAATTCAAATTTCTTAGTATTTTTATTAATATCTCCTAAAGTTTTGATTCGATTTTAATAAAATTTGAAATGACTCGACAAAATTCTGCAAAGATAATATATCTTAAATTTCAAACCATTCGGTTGGGTAGTTTTTGCGTTGTTATATGCGGACGGACGGACAGACAGACGGACGGACGGACGGACGGACAGACGGACGGACGGACAGACGGACGGACCAGACGACGACAATAGGTGCTACATATTTATATAATTATGAACGCACCTAAAAAAATCAAATTTGTTTATCAATTATGAAAACTTTAAAGTGTTTTTAATAAATATTGTATAATAGAGATGGTCGACAAAGCCTATTTTACTCAAATGTAATTAAAGAAGACACAATTCAAAATGAAATTGTAATTTTTCCTCTGACAATTTTGCGATTAAAATGCATTTAGCGATTTTCTTATGAGTAAATCTACATTTGAAATTAACCCTATACATCGATTTATCTGAAGATTTTTAAGACCATTAATTCTAATTGTTGTAGACTATTAAAACGTTGCTCAAAATACTAAATGTTGTATATTAATTGCTGCTCAATAACCACATTTTCTTGAGTATTAGTATTCATAAAATTGTTGTTGTTGCTCGAATCGTTAAAACTCCCATTGTGCAATTTATCCAGGACTAATTTCAAGAATGTTTTAAAATAAAAAAAATACCTGTTAAAGATTACTTCTCGAATGAAACTGAAATAAAAATATTATTCTAATGAATAATTATTCCTTTTATGAGAGATCAAATTATCGTATTTATTATCTTGAATATAGCAAAGCAATGTAAATTAATTTTCTTTCATGATGAAATGTATCTGATGTAATCGAGCAAAAAAAGAAGACATTGTTTTTCATTTGCGCACAGCGGTTCATATTTAACATTGATTTATAACTCGAATTATAACTATTCAAATGTATTGAGAGTCCATTAACGTAATTAAACTTTTACAACCTCTTTGCATGAATAAGTAGAAGACAGCGAAACATTTTATTTCCATGAGTACAAGAATTAAACGGATTGGTATGGTGTAATACAGAAGGTCGTTCGCACTTTATTGAAACGATTTTGAAATTTAATTTTTACGCATAAATGAAATATTATTTGCAACAATTTTATTTTACTGTTTAACCCTTGATCATAACTCTGGATCGAAATTTCCATCATAATCGATTTTTCTCTTAGTACAATCATATCAATTTTCTCCGACACCTCTTGGAAACTTTCCAAAGTCTTCCATTGTATCCTGGATAGAGCTTTATAATGCATGCATTAACAAACGTATAGTTGGTGATAAATAACATTTATCGTAACACTGGATGAAACATGGCTTTATTTATGTGAGTGTATCAAAAGAAGAGCAAATTTTATCAATTAGTAGAAAAGAAGAAAGAAATGGATTTGTGAATGTAAAGAAAAAATTAGAAAAAGAATTCATGATTGGTGTTGGATTTTGTTATGAAATTAAGTTAAAAGTAAAAAATGCAGTACAGCTAAGGTGATTTCAATTTATCATCCGTAAAACATTTTAGAACCCATTTTAGAAGAAGAAATTCCAACTTTATATGAAAAAGACATCAATTGAGCTTCATAGGAACGAAGTTTCTCAGCCGTTACTCCATAACTCAACTGCGCATATTTAGCAAAGAAAGAATCCGAAAGGGAAATAAATTGTGTGTCAATGTAGGAACTGCATGTAAAATCACCTGACGCACCACCCCCCTCGTCAATAGCCTTTTTTCAGAATTTTTGATTTGATTAAATGAATTCACGACATTGAAAAGACTTTGGAAAGTTTTTGCAAGAGCAATCCGGAAAAACTGACATGACTGTAACAAACAAATTGTATAATCATTGAAATTTCGATCCAGACGTGTAGACAAAAGTCAAGGATACCCAACAAAGTCAAATTGTTGCAAAGGATATGTCATTTATACATAGAAATTAAATTATAAAATCATTTCCATAAAGTGCGAACCAATTTTATATGAAAAAACGTATAGTACGCTTTCACATAAATTAAAAAATAAACATTTGCATAAGGTTTAAATTAAGAAAGTTTCCAAGAGTGAAAAAAAAATGATGTTTCATGAATGCGATGTAATTTATAAATGAAAAATTACAACAACTGATATAATATTTAAAAAAAAAAAAAAAAAAAAAAAAACATAATAAGTATATTTAAAGATACCAAATATGTAAATTCCAAATTATATAATAATATAAAATAAATTTCAGAATGACTATATACTTCATTTCATTTACTTTTTACTTAAGAATTAATAAAGAAAATAAATTCATACATATTCATAAATTTTATAATATATCATTTGTTAGAAAAAAAAATATGTGAGAAACGAAATACGAAATGCCATTTTTCCATTCTCTGGGTAACCAATTGTATTCGGCCAAAAATTACTTTACATTAATGTAAACTAACTGTGATATTACTGAAGGGAATTGTGTGTCACCAGAACTGTCGATCAGGTAACTGATGTGGATACGTGATAGCCTTGTAACTGGAAGGTTTTAGATTACACTTCCAGCAATATTATTTTCAGATTTAATACAGATTTCATTAAATTTGTAGATATTAGCTTCATAAACAGGTCCGGTTGAAATAGTACCAGTGATTTATTTATAAATGATATATCACTTAAGAGAATATTCTATTTTGGGTGGTCTTTTTTTTTTCCTTTTTTAATTACATATATAGTTTCCCTAAAGCAGTTTTGTTACATTGCAATTCCTTACAATAATTTTCGATCGTCAAACGTTACGCAATTTTTTTTTTCTCGAAATCCTATTTTTAAAACTTAGCAACCATTTTTCTCGAGAACTATTCGACCAAACACCTTCATTTTTTATTTAAAACAAAAAAAAAAATGTTTTTTTTTTCTGGCGCTTATACGACCGATAATTATCATTTTTACTGATTAAAAGATTGGATATTTAATTTAAAGGATAATTCGGTAGCAGAATCTTTTAGAAAGCAAAATAATTCATCAAATATCTATTCCTTAATAGAAAACTCAATAAAAATTTAAACATATTTTTTTTCTTCTTTTTTTTTTTTAATTGGTTGATTATAAGTTTTTTCATTTTGAGCGTAAAATGAAACAATTTTCTTTTATTATAAAAAAAATATCTATTGCTATCACGAAATTGATTTCATCCTCATTTACACCTCACAAATAACGTAAAACATTCATTTATAAGTCTATTTAAAATGACCGAAGTACGTGAAGATTGCAGTAACTTAATTTGAATTTTACGACCTGTTTGCTTGAATAAATAAATGAAGACAGTGGATAATTTTAGTTCCATGAGTAGAAGAACTAAAGAAAAGGTACAAAACACCCAACCAACAATCCATTACCAACAAAACATCAAAGAAACAATTTCTTTTATTATAAAAAATATCAATTGCTATCACGAAATTTATTTCATCCTCATTTACACCCCACAAATAACGTAAAACATT
This sequence comes from Maratus michaelseni, assembly GCA_963931845.1. Classification (NCBI taxonomy): domain Eukaryota; kingdom Metazoa; phylum Arthropoda; class Arachnida; order Araneae; family Salticidae; genus Maratus; species Maratus michaelseni. The sequence continues at coordinate 197,343,132 of OZ007593.1, read as the reverse complement.
CATTTATAAGTCTACTTAAAATGATCGAAGTACGTGAAGATTGCAGTGACTTAATTTGAATTTTACGACCTGTTTGCTTGAATAAATAAATGATGACAGTGGGTAATTTTAGTTCCATGAGTAGAAGAATTAAAGAAAGGGTACAGTGTGGTGTATCATGATACAAAACGGAGACAAAAGCTACATGTCAAAACTGTTATTTTATTCAAAAATGACATATTAAGAGTACAAGAAGATTTTAACCAGTTAATGTAAATATAAATCGTATATACTGTTCTATTTGTTGTATAAGACGCAGGTATTTTCTTGTTATCTCCGCCATGTGTAACAAGGGAATATTATATAATACGTCATCAATGATTTTTCTAATTAAATTGGAATCTATATATATATTCTATTTACACCAAATATATTAATTCTATTTATGTTTAAAATATGCATCTAAGAAAATTATATCATATTTTATTACAAGCACGAAAGAAAAATTAACATAAAAAAACAATAGTAATAACAAGTTGAATAAATACAAATTAAAATATTTAATTCAATATGAAGATCTTAAAATTTTAAATGTGTAATTTATTCATGAAATGGTGTGAAACGTTTTCGCTAAATCTAAACTTTACTGTAGAATCAAATTATCATGTCAAATCTCAGTATTTTTATTCAATATTTCAAAGTTTCTTGTGTAATGTTCTATCATAATATGGTGACCCAAATGTTGGTGTTGCAGATGTTTATGAACGGAGAAAAGTGATCGCCCGTTTGGATGTTAACAGCTCGCAACTTTTTCCCTTGTCGCACATTTTTTTTACCAACAAAAATTTTAATATGTACGTCAGAAGGTTTTATCTCTCTTCTTTACAGCCGAAATTTTTTTTTCAAATCATATGCATTTTAGAACAAAGAAGTAAAACCTCCCCTTAAATTATTTTTCATTTTTGACATTTTCCAGCATATTTCAAAAGTGTTATTAAAGTCTGTTTGTCATTCCGTCTGTCTGTCTGGTACTCTGTCTATCAGTGCTCTAACTCGTGTAAATATACTAAGATTATCATGTAATTAATATATGTTTTTGATGATTCTTATGGTATGTTCGGCATTGAAAATGAATTGTGTACCAATTATGGTTTGTTTACAGGTACACTCCGTCGTTGCATTACAGTTAATGGGAAAAATTCTTTTCTTTTTTGACTCTTTCAAACTAATTATTTCAAACCTAATGAAATTTACACACATCACTGATATAGTATAGAATAGGTAGCAATTACAGTTTGTGTAAAAGGACACTCAAAAGGAAATATAATTTTCAATACATTGTTTGGATTTTACACTGTTCCCAATACAATGAAACTGATACGCATCACTGATATGAATGGCAAAATGCTTTCTATCAAGTATGGAATAAGAAGCAATTGTAGTTCGCTTACACTGACGCACAGAAAATACCATTACATTTAGTGTTAAGCGGAAATGTCGTTTGCAGTGTATTTTAGTGTTACATTATTTCATTTAATTTGATATACATTACTGAGGCGCACTACAGAACGTTTTATATAGAACATTGAATACGTAGAATTAATCGTTTATTTACATACATACAAAACAATTCGGTTAGAGGATTGGCTATGAACCATAACTTCTAAATGTGCGTTTGCAAATGTGATATGCATTTTAAAGCTTAACATATTAATAGTTTATTTGGACATGTTTAGATCATATACACGACTGCACGAAATAATTATCATACATTACCGGCTATGGACAGCAACTGTTAAAAGTAAATTTAACTGCGTTGTGTCTTTTTTCTTTAATATTACGTGCAATGTTAAATGTTAAGTGTATTGTTTAGATATGTCATGTCATTGTTTAAGCAGAAGTGAAATTACTTAACAATTTTCCGATGGTGTTGGAAAGTGTTTCATAATCTTTGCCATGGTGCATGACTTTTCATTCTTCATTAGACCTTTTCTGAATAAAAATGAATCTCTCCAAGAGCATTAGGCCCACTTTAAAAAACATTTATGTTAAAAAAAGATATTCTTATAATATTCATACATGATAAGTTTTATGTACATTTACAGTGAGATAAATCCAAGATTCGGTTAAAAAACACAGAAAGTATTCTAAATTTACGATATAATCTGTATTTTTATATTTGTAAAATTACCTATGAACCTGTACATTTAAATCTAGAAAAATGCAGAAGAATTTCTATTTTCACATAAAGAAAAATCGAAGGCGGTTGCTATTTTGATGCACCTCTTTTATATTATAACACACTTTATACACAATTATTTTTTATCTGAAGATTTTAGCAGAAACTAAAATTTTTTTCAAAGAATAGGCGAGGGGTTATTCATTAAAAATATCGCAATAAAATGAAAACCGTTTTATTTATGTTTCGGAACAATATAAATTGGATTAAACCTCCAAATAATGCCATAAAACGTTTACCCAGAAAATGTTAATTGTACCGAAGATGAAATATATAGAGATTTATATCGCTCTCCGTTTACAAAATTGGCCCACCAATTATTTGCACTCCAATGTCAGACGTATTATCCAGTGTAAATAATTATTTTAAAAAATATATTTCATTTATCTGTGATTTATGGAAAGTGGGTGATATTGAATAGTGCGTTTACAATCAAATTTACTGTAAGAATTCAGTTAAAATGTTTTTATTGCTATAAATTATAGTTTGAATGTCTCTAAAACAGTTGAAAAATTCGCCAGATTTCAACAGATAAAGCATCCCTTTAGCAGAAAGCAATATGTTGAACGAATCTTATTTTATCGTAACAAACATTAGGATTTTTGTGGTGTAATGTTTAACAGTTCCACATAATCTCGACGCGGAACATGATATTTATTCCTTGTATAAACTTGTGGAAGCGATAATACGGATTCTCTGGAAAATAATTCACAGTAATGTGAAAAACTACAGCAATTTCAGAAAAAGTTTGCCAAGGCGTTCAATACACTTTAGAGCTGAGGTTTGTGTGTTTTTTCGGAGTCCCAATCCGTCCGAGCTTACCCGAGCCCAGCGATTTGAAATAGGATTCCTCCTCATCTAGAAAAAAAAATTGTTATCAGATACTGATACTGCCTGAACCCAATACCGAAAACATGCAGTAGAATTTTTCTAATATTTTAATATTTTTTCAAGATTAATTTCTCCTTTAACAAACGTGATAACATTTCAGGATGTCTCTGAAAATCTCTTTAAATTTGTAACTATGCTTTATACACAACTGCTGGAAGAAATTTACAAAATTCTCAATTCGTATTCTTGTAATATATAATTTTCCAGCAAGTCTGGAAAACGATTTCAAACATAAAGCAAGTATAGTCAAGGAATACGCCATGGCTTCTTTATGTATTACTAACGCTTACCATATGCAAATGTTTCTCCGCAGCTTAAATATTTCCGAATAAGTTATTTATGATAATGTACCATCCATAAACACTCTATTACCTTTCAACTGATTATTAAGGATTGTAAAACACTTTAAGAAACTTGTAATACATTTTTTCTTCTCAACTAGCAAGTATTTTTTTCTTTTTATGAATAAACAGAATCAGCCAGTTTCGGGCACAGGCTTGTACTCGGGTTGAGCCCGTCTCATCCCTATTATACATAAATGAAAAAAAAAATATTCTTTTCATTTTAATGAGAACAAAATTAAAATATTTTAATTAAATATTAGAAGGACACCAAGACATTTTGATTATAGAATTTAAACATTATAATATTAATTATTATTAACATTATTAACATTAATTAACATTATTAATTAATATTAACATTTAATTATTATATTTACTCTTTGTAATTTCTGTGATATTAATCTTCTTAGAATAAGTAATGTTACTTTATTGTTTAAAATGCACAAATTACAAGATATATTAGAGTTTCACATTAAAAAAAATCATTTTCTTTTCATTAATTTAAATAAATAATTTCTTTTCTACGATCTTTTATCTTGTTACTTTATTCATAAATCTTTATTTTAAGCAATGCCAACACATCTAAAATAGTTAGATAAAATAGTTAAAAGGATGGGTATGACTTTATATCTAAATAATAATGTAAATACTTGAAAGCAACTTCCCATGAAGTTTATTAAAATTAATGATACGGAATTATATTTCTTGCACTGTTGAAATTTTTCGACACAGTTAAAAATAAAATAAAATTTGGTCTAATAATTTCACAAAACATCGTTTAAATTGCAACTGCTCTTAATCTGATTTTTGAAACATTGTGAAAGTATCAAATTATCTTAGAAAGAAGAATTTTGGTAATTCTGGAGAAAACTTGTTCATTGATTAGGAAAGATAAACTCTGTTGTTTATTGTAAAAAAAGTTTCCGTTTTAAAGAAACAAGAAAAACAATATAATCATTTGCTTTAGCGCTTTAATTCAATTTTTTTTCCATGGGGATATAGACTAATAATTTTTGTTTTAACTGCAGAAATCCAATTTTAACAGTGTTATAACCTTTATATATTATTTTATTTCTGTTTTAATCATCCGATTTCCTTTCCGAGATCATTTCCAATACCGACATTACCGATTTTATGTTGTTTAAAATACTGTTTCCCCGCGTAAATTTACTATTGTAGTAATGATACATAGTATATTCAAAGACATGATCCTTGTTTCGAAAATGTTTAGGAAAGTTTCCTGAATATTAAAGACCATTAGCGCGTTGTATGAAGTTGCTATTATCATCTACAAATTTGCATTATAAATGTCTCTTCCAAAAGAACACCATGGGTACATTATGACTCATTCTAATGAGAAAATAAGTAGAACACTATTAATGATTGTTTAATGTTTGGATACATTATTAAAATTTTATTATTCGCCATAGTAATGTACAACCTGTAACGTAATGTGACATAATGACAATAATTAACAAATTAAACAGTGGTTATATTAATGGGTAGTGGGGGCGTTTCGGTATTGGCCTAGAACCCGGTTCCTAGCATGGGTTCCGGCGACGAAGCCGTCGGATCGCCTCTACGTCCGCCCAAGTGTCGTGTGGTGGTGTCCTGCACTTGGGCTCCACCACATTTTGTAGCGTCCGCTGACTTTACTCATCTGGGTTAGGGTGAGAGGCGCAGGTAGGCTTCGGTCCCCGTCTTTACCCAGGCCGAAGAGCACCACCTTGGAGGTGTCCGGGTAAACAGGCCTTTCTTGGTCGTGTCCTCGTATGGATTCACTAGAATATGGAATCGGCGGTGAAGTACGACTGCCTTCGGCCACCGTAGCTTATCATAACAAAAGAGAATAAAAAACTGGTAAAACAGATGTTGCTTGGAAATTTTTAAAACATTTGGTTTTAAATGTTTAATAAATTTATTTTAATAAATAATTAATAAATTTATTTTAATGTTAAAAATGTAAAAATTACTATTTTTTTAAATATTTAACCTGATAACATTATTTCTTGATTATATTTCTTCATACTTCTTTCTATAATAGAAGGGCTTTGCGTAATTAAATATTTCACTAATAATACATTTTATTCCATTTACACTAGTTTTCAAAGTCCATCCATAGTGGCGGAAATTTCACTTTGAAAAAGCTCTTTTCAGCAGACCAAAGGTAGAATCCAAAGTTGAAGTGCCAGGTGACTTTGTAGGAATACGTTGAAAATGTATATATAAAATATGTGTGTTAAATTGCTTTTTTTTTTTTAAAAGTCAACAGTAGTTTTGGAAGTTCAATAGGGTGGCTTTTCCATGGAGCAGTTTCAGTCCTTGAAAGATATTGGGATTAAAGTTGGAATATATATATGAATAAAGGGGTCTATAAAGGAAGGAGTTAGAATGACGGTGGAGTAAGTCAAAATTTAGTGATTTAAGAAATGAAGGGTTTTGCGAAACTTGTATTGCCGTAGCATTGAGTGGTCCAACTTGTTTTACCCTCTAGCGACTCCCTAAGTGAACTATGACTTATTTGACTGGCACATTGAACAAAAATTAATTTACGTTCAGTAAAAATATGGTTATCTCGATATTCAAAATCTTTGACTTCTTCCACTGTCATTCTAATCACCTCAAATATCAGACGTAATGCTTTCTCCTGATAGTATGTTGATTTAATTTATTTTTTTCCCATTTTCCTTATTTTAAATTTCCTTTTCAAAGACAAACCTACGATAATTATAATGTCTTTACTGAAACGGGTAACAATGTATTTCAAGTTTAATCCTGATAAATGCTTTTCATACAGGGACCTACAAAACTATTTGCGTTGAGCAACATGCCATACCAAATGACGGTGAACACTTCTTCCTTTGCCTTTTTCACGTTTCCATAACTCAAAGTGAAAAAAACGTAATCCATATCCGATTCCTTTTTGTCCGTCTGTCCCTTAAGGATGTTTTTCTCAGGAACGACTGAGGGTATCAATTTGAAATTAACACTTTGCCGTCCGCATATCTCATAAAAATTCTTCTATTCGTAAAATGTTGAAATTATTGATTGACACCAGAATTTAGAAACAAATTTATTCGAAAATAAGTAAAATATTTGTTTCGTGTACTAGATAAAAGGGAATTTTTCATTCCAAAATTCTTGTGTCAATGTAGCATTTAAGGATTGAAATTAAGTTACTATACGTACGACACCAATGTGGTGTCGCCAGACGGCAAAGTATTAATATCCAATAAATAGTTCCAGGGTCCAATTATTGTGTAAGTATTGCTAACTTCTATATTAAACAATAAAAAGCTACGGCTTTAACACAACGTTTGTAGATATCCCTGTTATGGAAAATTTTATTAAAAATAGTGTTATAAATAAGTTATTTTACGAATTTTTCCTTTATCTGTACTGTAAGTGCAGGTACCTGTATTCGCAAAAATTCAAAATGTTATGAAATTTAATCTAGCAACCTTCTTTGTATTTTCAAAAAATCTACGCGAAACATACCTAAATAAACCAGCTTCGGTACTATTACAACTTTAAATTGGTAAATATTTTAACGTATTAAATTTACATTAACTAATGCGAAGAATTTAACTAATTAATTTAGTCTTTTTATTAATTGAAGCACTTTAAATTTCATTCCGGCATCAAACACAAGCAGAATAACGATTCGTTGCTTTTTAAATCTCTTAGAAATAGATGAGAAGCGGATATAAATCCAGTTTCAGAATTTCAACATAAAATATTGCATAAACTACTCTCAAATGGTGTAACATATTTCTTAAATGTTCCTTTAAGAAATTCCAAAAATATATTCTCTACTAGGTATATTAAAACACGCTTGGAATTATGAATTATTCATTTTGAAGCGATTTCATTGCCTTTCAAGAAGAATATATTTAATATTTATTATATAGAAGATTAAAATATATGAAGCACAAGTAATTTATTTTACTTTATACAATCAAATTGTTGCAACACTATTTTAAACAAATGAAATAAAATATTTATCTAAAGTGAAAGAACAAACTCAAGAAATTTATAAATTTTCTTACCTCGTTCTGTGGATTATTTATTTGTTAACTATTTCAATTGAATATAATGACCCAACGTGAAACCAAAAGTGTGAAGAAAATATTTCTTACAAGCCGCCATTTTACCACTAAATAACAAAATTGTTTTACAAAAATTTTACACAGGCTTCAAAAACATACTTATAATCCATAAAAGTTGAAAGCTTTTGGACAATAAGAAAAATATATATTTTTTAATATTAAATGACCCAGTGTTAAAACGTAGTCCTTCCGGCCTTCACCGGGAGGAAAAAGGAGCTTCTTTAGTCCTTCTTTTTAAAAATTCAGCTATTTTTACTCAAACACACGAGTTAATATGCGTGGAACTAGATTATAGAAGATTCGCAGTTTTCCTTATTATTAAATTCGTATGGAAATTTAAGAAAAATAAGTCAGGGATCACAAAGTGGTCTTCAGTTACGGCGATGTATTTTTTCCACCAAATTTGGCAATATTTTACAATTACGAAAAATATTTATATTTTCACCGATCATGATCCCCAAATCCCCTCTGTTCAAATGTTGATATATATATAATTTCTATTTTTCACTACAACTTGTATTTATGAACCGATTTCGTTGTGACTGAGCATGTGTACAGGACTTATCAATGTCTCAACCGAGTTGATTGTCTTATTTCAAAACATCAGCCACTCTAGAAATTCAAAGTTCTATATCTCAGCCATTTTTAAAGATGGAGGAGAAACAAACAATGCTCCATAATCATTGTATCAAGGCCAAACTTTTAAATGAAAAAAACGTTTTTATTAAAAAAAAAATTGTACATCTTTTTTAATTTGAATTTTTGAAATGGCCAACATTTTTAAACAATATGGCAGAACTGGCCAACGAACTCCGTCTAGATCTTAGTAAGTCCTGTGCACCTAATTGCTTCTATATTCATGTTAAAGTTATTTAACGCAAAATAGTTTTTTCCAACATGCGAATACTATTTTGCCAGAAATCGATGACAACATTGTCATGATATTTTAACATTTTGCACATTAAAGAAAAGTGCACAAACCCCCCTAAAACATTCTTATTTTAGAAAATACTAGTTGAAATATAATTTTGAGTTTTTTTAAGTGTTTCTGAATTTTGGACATGAAATATTAACTTTTTATTAATGAAGGGTTTTTTTAGATATTAGATCAATTTAATTAAATATTATTTATAGAAGTATTAAAAAAATAACTCATAAAACTGAAATTTATGAGTATCTTTCTAGGAGCATAGCATAAAGTACACATTTACTTATGTTTTAAAAGTAATCAAATTCTATATATTTATTTTGTTAAAAAGCAGAATTCTAAATTTTATTACAAAATTATTACCGATGTAAAATTTTACGAGCAATAGGAATGCTACCTTTATTGTGTACACAAATAACTGGCTCACACAAACAAATGTTACACATACATGTTTCTTCCAGATGTAATTGCACTTAGTTATTGCCTAAATTAGTCATGACATCTTTTTTGAAAGCTTATATCAATAATAGCTTAGTAAAAATTAAAAAATATATATATGAATTTACATATAACAACCTTTTAGGTATTTTTGAAAAATGTATGCAAAACATAAATAAATAAATCAGCTTTGGTAATATTACAACTTAAAATTGGTAAATATTTTAACATTTTAAATTTACGATAAGTAATGCGAAGAATTCAACTAAATAATTAAATGTTTTTTTTTTATCAATTGAAGCATTTTTAAAATTCTATTTTGGCTTCAAGCATATGCGAAATAATGTTTCGTTAGTTATTTACACTCTTAGGAATAGATAAGGAGAGGATGTAAATTCATTTCGAGAATTTCAGCATAAAATATAGAATAGGCTATTCTGAAACGGTATAAATATTTCTTAAATGTTCATTTAATAAATTCTAAAATATGTTCGGTTAGGTATATTAAAACATGTCTGGAATTATGAATTATTCATTTTGAAATCATTTCATTGCTTTTCAAGAGGAAGATATTGAATATTCAATATTTGATATATAGAAAATTAAAATATGTGAAGCACAAGTAATTCATTTTACTTTAAACAATCAAACTGTTGCAACACTATTTTAAACTAATGAAATAAAATATTTATATAACATGTAAAAGTAACAAACTCAATAAATTTATAAATTTTATTAGATCGTTCTGTGGTTCATTTACTCATAAGTTATTTTCATTTAATATTATTGACGCAACATACAAAAAAAAGTGAGAAGAAAATATTTCTTATACAAGCACTTTTAGAATTAAATATCAATATTGTTTCACAATTTTTTTACACATGCTTCAAGAATAAATTTATAATTCATAAAAGTTCAAAGCTTTTGGACAATAAGAAATATATATTATTTTAATATTAAATGACTCGATGTGGAAAAAAGTCCTCCCGGTGTAGGCCGGGAGGAAAAGGGAGCTTCGTTCGCCCTTTTTTAACACTTTCCAACACAGTTGAAAAGTGTTTATGACTTCAGTTTGTCTGGCCGACCGTTCGTGCTCTAACTCACGTAAATATACTCGGATTGTCCTGAAATTTATGTATGTTATTGTCTTTTGCTGTAGCATGATCCCTATTAAAAATGAAATGTGTAACTCTTATAGTTTTTGCGGGGTCCGTCAAAAGTTCTCCGTTACATTACAGTCAATAAAAAAAGTAGTTTTAAGTGCATTTTGGTAATGCTACGCCATTTGAAAGAGGATGAAATTGATATACAATTATGAAGCACACTAAAAATGCTTTTTTGTAGAATATGGGTTGCAAAACTTTTGTTATGCCTTTACGTGGTCACACAAAAGTATTCTGTTGCACATTATTCTATAGGAAAAAACATTTGCAGTATAATTTAATGATGTTTTATTTTTTCAAACATAATGAAATTTATATGCTGAAGTTTTTCTGTAAATTGCTCACTTAAAGTATTTTGTGCATTGCGTTTATTTTTCATTTACAGGGACACACGAAATATATCGGTTACACTATACATGCAATAACTACATTCAATGTGTGATAAGTGCGTTTTCAACATTTCTCTCTTGGTTTGTTTTTTTAAGTTTAACTATATTTTTGCATAGTACGTGCAGTATATAGGTTCGGTTGATCATACACAGGGAATTCGTAAGCATTACAGACTATGGGAGAGTGAATCGCTTAGGGTAGTTTTTAATTGTGTTACTCATTTTCCTTCTCAACTATAGCTAGTAGACTTCTAGAATTTTTTTAAAAATAAATATATTTATCTACAGGGCTACGAAAAGAACAAGATACATTGTTGTTTATTAATTGTCGTTGGTAATTGCTGGAAGTTTGTTTTAAGTTGTCTTATGCGTTTTTTACGTAATAAATTTTAGCTTAATATGGGGTGTGTACAAGTGTTTTAGATAATATGCAGGGTTGTACAAAATATTTCGGGTGCATTTCCGTCGATTGGCGAAAATCGCTAAATGTGAATTTTCTAAATAAAATAAATTTTAAATTTCTATATGGTATACATCCAAATCTATAGATCATATACAGGGCTTCACAAAATAATTAGACTACATTTTTTTTGCTATGAAAGGTAGATGCTAATACTGGACTTTTAAATGTGTTATATGTTTCCTATACTGTTACTTTCACTTTACTTAACGGTGAAGTTTCGTTACAATTCTCTGGATGTGTTGAGAAGCATTTCATAATCTATGCTTGACGCATGAATTTTCGTTCCTGTTTACTTTCTTATATCTAGAATAGAAGAAAGTAATGTAATCTATTTTTTTTTCAATTTCTGGTTTTCGATGAATTTATACGTTTTATGTGTCAGAGATTCCGAAAAACATGTTTTTACAAAAGGTCTGATCCATCCGTGAATCCATGCGTCCCTGTGTGTGTCCTCTTTGTATCATCGAAATGTGTATGAAGTTATGCATAGAATTGAACCAAATTTGATTTATATGTTTTTAGTTATGGCCAGCATGTCTCACATGAATTTGGGGATATGCCGCCGGAAGGGGGCGCTGTGATAGCCATTTTTGTTCTATTTTAATTATTGTATCATCGAAAAGTGTATAAAGTTATGCATAGAAATTTCAATGCCAAATTTCAAAATTATGTTTTTGGCTGTGGTCAGCAAGTCCAAGTTGAATGCGGAGCTATTCCGAGAAAAGAGGGTGCTGTGATAGCGAAACTGTGTTTGTGGGATTTTCTCAATTTTTCGTGGTTGTCTTGTACATAGGAATCCTTAATATTTTATTCAATGTGGTCATTGTAGTCAGTATAGTCAATATTTTATTCAATATAATTACAAATTGTCATGAAAAATAACATAGATGTAGACAAATTTTCCAACACAAAAAATAATGGGCTAGTTTAATATTACATTAGCTTTTATTTTTTTTTTAAGAATCATAATTTTTAACTTTCATATTTTAACAAAACATAAAATAAAATCATTCATGAATATTTATAAATTTATTCATAAAAACCTTATTTGTGCAGATTTCATTTAAAGTTAAATTAAACTATATGGGCTTAGACTAGAGTATTTTTAACGCTTAGGTACTTAACACTTTAGTATGTTTCTTTTAAGTATGCTTATAGAAATATGCGTTTGTTTTTGTGTAGTAGTGACAACGGCAAGAAAAGACACGCAGAGTACGTTAAATGTTTTTAATCAATTGATACTAATATCTTAAAATAATAAACACAATAGGGAAATAGCAATGCAATGCTGATAATTTAGTGTTAATATATAATCGAGAAATTCGTATACATTTACTGATTTGATTAATGACATTCACGAATTTCATACACTACCGAAAAAATCCCCGAAATAAATTAATTACTCCATTGATTATATTTCATTGATATACGAAAATTTCCGCTTGCGCCATTTCTCTCAAAATAGAGAAGATTCCTCAATCTAATGTAAACATTAACTGAAATCATCCAAACTAAAGCTAAATTTTCGTCACTCACAGAGTTGTACTAGCAACTGTGCTGCTTAGTACTCTTTCGTAATGGAATCGGAGTTTTGACGCATAACCTCCCCCACCCACCACCCCCCAAAAAATAAAAAAATAAAAATAAAAATAAAAATAAAAATAAAAATAAAAATAAAATAAAAACATCAATTTGCAAACCTTAGCTCAAATCTTCCGGAAATTCTCCTGTAAAAGACGGAAATTTCTTTAATAGTCGTAAAAGTCTTTCAGTCACAAGGAAGTCTAGCAACTTGCTGCCTGCACTTTTTACGTTTCTTGGTAATTTTTTGTGAGTGTAGTGTTCTTAAAGCTACCATGTGGAAAGAAGTCACTTCATTATTTACAAATCATATAGAAATTGTATGAACAAAAGTATTACTTGCAGGAAAAAGCTGCTTGAATTGCAGTTCCTGTGCCCATACTTGCTGACTGAATTTAATTTTAGATCTTTAAAACTGTATTTACTGTACATGAGTCAGGACACGATATATTCAAAAATAAAACGTTAATTTGTTTAATAAAGGAAAATTGATATGCTTCTTACTGACTCAGTGTTTACGATACATTTTAAAATTGAATAAATAATATTTTTAAATTAAAATAGTAAATGATGAGAAATGCAGGGTGATTAATCGACATTTTGAAATTAAAAAGATGGTAGAGAGACTTTTAGACCTTTAGAAAACCACTGTTGTAAGATATTTATTCATTAAAAAATACACGTGACCTCATTCCCATCCGAAACGATATTTTTGTTCAAACAATAACAATAATGAAGTTATTATAACAAAATTTCTGATTGACTTTCTTTACATTTCGCGAAATGAAACACTATCATGAATCGCTTGCAAGGGGAGCTACGTTCAGTTTTTTCGCATTAGGGCTTAAGTAGTCCAGGACTTTTTCGTATTAAGACATTTTTTTTAAAGTGAATACTTCATTTTTAGCTCACAGGCTATCAAAGCCTGAGAGCTTATGTGACCGCCGGTTCTGTATGTACGTACGTGTGTATGTATGTACGTAACGCGATAACTCTTGATAGAACTAACCGTTTTACTTTAAATTTTGTTTATAGGTTCTTTGTAATAAGGCGCTTCCCTGATTAGTTTTGGAGGTTCATTCGTTAAGCATAATGGGGGGAAATAGGGGGCTAACCCCCCATAATTTAGATAAATAGGTTTTTCATGCAGAATTATCCCATTTTCTTCAAATTTTGTATATAGGTTCATTTTGATAATGCGCTTTTGTCAATAGTTTTGGGGGATCATTGGTTAAGTATAAAGGGGGAAAGGGGGGGGGATAACCCCCCCCCCCTAATTTAGATAAATGAGTTTTTAAGCAGAATTATTCCATTTTCTTCAAATTTTGTATATAGGTTAATTGTGATAATGCGCTTCTCTGAAGAGTTTTGGGGGTTCATTGGTTAAGTATAAAGGGGGAAAGGGGGGGGCTAATCCCCCCTTAATTTAGATAAATGGGTTTTTCATGCAGAATTATCCGATTTTCTTCAAATTTTGTATACAGGTTAATGGTGATAAAGCGTTTTCCTGATTGGTTTTGGGGATTCATTGTTTAAGTAAAAGGGGGGGGGGGTAACGGAGGGCTGCCCCCCCTTAATTTAGATAACTGCGATTTTCATGCAGAATTATGCGATTTTCTTAAAATTTTGTATATAGGTTCATTGTGATAAGGCGTTTTCCTGATTAGTTTAGGGGGTTATTTGGTTAAGTATAAAGAATGTAAAGGGGGGGGCTTATCTTCCCCCCTTAATTTAGATGAATGTGTTTTTCATGGAGAATTATCCGATTTTCTTCAAATTTTGTATATATGCTCATTGTGGTAAGGATCTTCCCTGGTTAGTATTGGGGTTCATTGGTTAAGTATAAAGGGGATACGGGGGTGGGTAATCCCCCTTAATTTAGATAAATGGGTTTTTCATGCAGAATTATCCGATTTGCTTCGAATTTAGTATATATGTTCATTGTAATAAAGGGCTTCCCTGATTAGGTTTGGGGGTTCAATTGTTAACTATAAGGGAGTGGGGGGACGGGGGGATAATCCCCCCTTAATATATTGTCGATTTCTTTATTTTTCGAGGGGCTTATTTCAAATTCTGTGAAATAAGTGTATAATATACAATTAGTGTGAATAGCCTGTGAGCTCAATGCCCTCAGTTTAACTGGGCAGTTTTCTTTTTTTATTTACTTTATATTATTATTGGATGTCTGAATAACTTTTTATTTACATTTGCAGACGTCAATATATATATATATATATATATATATATATATATATATATATATTTCATTTGGGGAAAGACGGTTTTCACCAATAGAAAGTAGACGTCATGTAGCAATGAGATGCGTTTTTAAAATTGTTTCTTAAAATTTTCCGTATACAAAAATTCTCTGTAAACTATAAAATTTCTTCTTGATGAAATCTCACCCTCTTCTTAAAACTATATTTAAAATTTTAGGAGACATATTTTCTACTTTCTGATGGTGAAAATTATATTTCAATAATTATATCAATAATGAGTAATCGGGATTTGGGGATTTTCTAATTTATGTTATCATGGGATTTAATGAAAGAGGAGTTTCAATGATGCGGCCTCTTAAATATCATAATATTGGATTAAATAAACATCACCACTTTTCAGAACCTTTCATTTTTCTATAATGAAATATTCTTTCAGGAAAATGGCTGATTATTTAATTTTAAAAGAAACAAACATGTGTTTGTAAAAAAAGTTTCAACAAAATTACTAAGCGTTCTATATTTATATATATATATATATATATGTGTGTGTGTGTGTGTGTGTGTGTGTATAATACTAAATGCTTAAATACAAAGGAAGTTATAGTAGTAAATGGATATGTATTTCATTACTTTATGCAAATAATAACAAAAAGAAAAATGCATCCCATTATTTAAATGTATATAATGTGTGGTTATATATTAGAAAATTTTAAAACATACAAATATTTAAACATAACTTCAAATAACCTAACAACGAGATTCTAAACCTCTTGTAAATGATTTACGATTTTTCTTTTTTATTTATTTATTTTATTAACAAATAAAAATACAAATTATAAATAATATTTTACTCTTTTCTAATCTTTCATTCTACAACATCCATTTAAAAAAAAAAAATTATTCTACTTATATCTTTGCCTCGTAGCTTTATATATAAATCTTTCTTTAAATTAGAGTTAACACAACAGAAATGTTTAGAAAAAAAAATATTTATATTTATGCCCAAACATTAATCTAAATGCCGGAAAACATCTTTGGAAGTGTTTTATTAATATTAATGATACAGGAAGGGTTTTAGCAAATGGGGACTTTTGAATAATACATAAAAAAGATTTAAAGAGAAGAATTAAGTTAGGTTTCAGAATGTCAATTTAAAAAAAAAATATTCGATTTTCAATTTTACTTTTATTTGATTTTTTCAAAGATCTTAAATAACAAGTTTCTTGGAAAGAAGAGTTTATAATCCTGATATTGTTTTTTTTTTTTTTTTTATTAGGAAAGACAAATTTCAATTGTTTATTGTGTGCAACGGAATGTCTTAATTCAATCAAACGAAAAATATATTCAGTTTTTACAGTCTAAATTGAATAGCAATAGATATGCTATGCATAAACTTGTGAAAACATGTACATATGGAATTTGAGGAATTTATTTAGCAAAACTTTATCAAAAATAAAAATAAATATATTTTCTTCACTACATATGATAAACTTAAAAAAAGTGGGAATTTGTAAAATATATTTCCGTTTTGAATTCTAAATGAAATTTTCTGTAAATTTGCAATATGAATATTTAAAATTACTGAATGCTCAACTATAAGAATAAAAACTAATGATGACATAACATATAATCAGATGTGAATATTAATAATAGTATCTACACCATTAAAATCTGACTGTCTATTTCCTCCTTTTAGAATGTGGAACGCAGCGCGATGCAATTACCGAGAACGTCACCAAGAACGTCATAGAAGATCAAGAAATTTTAAAATTAAAATTTTTTTTCTAGATATTAATTTTTTTTATAACTTTTAACGAAGTTTCTCGAAAAATGACAGATATATTAATCTTTTTTTAAAGAGATAAATGGTGGTAAAATGTCTGCTATCCGAAATGGTGAACAAATATCCTTATTTTTGTTTTGTTTGAATAAATTAATTTAAGGATTTTTAGTTTAAATTCTCTTTAAAAATATGTAACGTATATATTATTCATACGACTTACTCACACAATTACTAAAACTATTATTAAAAAGCCGAATGATTTCACTATTATTGATCCGTGTGTCTGAAAATACGTAAACGATATACTCTGTTTAAAATGTTTGCCCAAACCATAGCAACTCACACTAGAGAACTTGACCATACTCACCTCGATTAATTCTCAGGGACAAGTTAGTCAAGTAAACAAACATTAGCTTCACAACAATGGCAAGCTCTCCAAATTTTTATCCAAAATCTTCTCGACCAACGGAATTTAATTGCCCGTAAGTCCCTATATTCCAATATAGGCATTTTGCTCTACTATCATCAAAATGACGTAACTTGCTAAATTTAATTATCTTAATTTTCAGTTCCTTTAAACTGTAAACATGATGTCTTGCTTATAGTAAAAAAATTCAATAAATTAATATTATAATTATTTTCTAACTATAGAATAGAATTGGAGTTTTTTTTCCCCAAAAATAGAAATATTTAATGCAATATTATTGTATTAAAAATAATAAAGTGTATCTATGTATGCATTGTTTTATGGAGTTACTTGCAGTATATACTGTTGGGCAAACCGCATGCCACTGCCAATAAGATTATCTCAGTGAAAATTGCCAAACGTCTGTTGATCGAGTTATCTACATAGGACTGTTAGCAATTTAAGCCAAATGTCTTGGGTTTGACTCTCAGCCTGGACACTTTTTCAGTCTTTTGACAATTTTCCAGTTCGTATTATATGTTTACAAATCAGTATAGTTCAATTAAAAATAAGAAAGTACACCAGGTATGTTGATAGATGCGAGACGTCAGTTATTAAAAGTATGCTTCATATTGTGTGGTCTAAAATTAGACCTTTTAGATGTTGTTCGCGCACCCAAAGGGAAATTATACACAGTACGCAGCAAAGAATCAAACTTCCTTTTGTACTGCGTTCAATTGTCTCTTTATTTTCATCATTGTATTTCATAAAGTTACTGTCATTGGTAGTCAGTAAAATCATAAAGGACTAATCCTGTAGATTGAATCTCTAGAGTATTTATAGCCAAAAAAAAAAGAAAAGAAAATAGACAGGCCGTCAAAATCGAAAAATGCCATACATCATAAATGAGGAAATTTATTTTGAGTATACATATTTTTTTAATTAGTCTTCAAAAACATTATGAATAGTAATCTATAAACTTAACTCAAATTAGTTGTTGTTCGCGCGACCAAGGGACAATTATATGTATAGTACGCAGCATAGCATTAAACTTCCTTTTGCATTATGTTCAATTGTGTCTTTCTTTGTATTTAATAAATTCATAGCCATTGGTAATCAGGAAAATCATCACTGTAAAAAATGCCCAATGTTTCTTATTTTATGAAAATATACTATAACCGCGAACGAAAATATAATATAATCTTCTGAGTTATGCGAAATTCCGAAAAGCGTGTTCCATTGTCTTTTGAATCCCCAGAAACTAATACATTTCCAAAATTTAAAGAATTATTTATAAAAGCAAAGTATTTTTAGCTGCCCGTATTTTTCAGAAAAGTTTCCGAAGAGTTTTTATAGTGTGTTAACCAGTTTCCTCAGCATGGAATACCTATTTTTCGAATGTCATCAATTCTCAAGTAAAGGTTTTCAGCTTCATAAGTTAATTTATACATGAAAAAGTAAAGAAATAATCTTAATTTTAATGTTATTGTTAACGGTAGTAATTTTGCATGTTTGTCAGTTAAACATATTTTTTGAACATCAAAATGTTTACTTGAGAATTGATAGCATCGGAAAAAACTGTATTACGGGCATAGAAAACTGATTAATACACTTTAAAAGCTATTCGGAAACGTTTCGAAAAGTACAGGCTGCAAGAGCAATTTTGTGTTTATAAATGATTTTTTTTAATCTCGAAATTCCATTGTTGTCTGAGGTTTCTAAAGATAAAGAAACACTTTTCAGAATCATGGTCAACAAGGATGAGTTTATATTATAAATTTATTCGGGATTATATTATATTTTGGTAGATTAAGAAACATTTGAAATTTTTTTACAGTGTAAAGGACTACCCCTGTAGATTGAAACTGTAGAATATTTATAGCAATAAAATAGACATCCCGTCAAAATCGAAAAATGCCATTCATCAAACAAAAAACTGTATAAACAAAAGAAGACTCCTCGGAAGAGCGAAAATAACTTGGATCAAAATTATCATTACGTATTTTTTTGTAAATTAAAAACAAAGACAAGGGGTAAAATATTGCTTAATGAAAAAAAATATATATATTTAAAACAGCATTTTTTCGAACACATTACGAGGTGTAACACTTTTAGGGAGAACCTATATCGGATGGATTCTATGATGGTTGCATATGGTTCTACTATTCTGGGACAGTACATATTTAATGATATTCTCTGTAGATTTTATTTTTAAAAAATAATAAATAAAAAAATATTTCACTTCCATTTTTTAAAATCTGATTTACTATTTTTTACTATTTAAAAAAATTCAATTGCAGCATATTTTTTTAGATGTTTTTCCTATTTTGAACGCAACTTGATGAATTTCAAACATCGAATAAATAAAAGTGTTTTCAAAAATGTTGCTTTACTTAAATTAAGAAATATTTCATTGAATATTGTTTAGATTAATAAAAAAAAAATCTACACATTATTACTTCGACACATCCGTATTAGCCTTCACATAAATCAAAAAGAGACATAAAAAGGGGATGTATAAGTGAAGAATTATCCTAATTTAAAATTGAAATCGATTTAAATGTCAGTAAAATTATGATAATTTTAAATTAACAGTAGAAATATGTCATGAACATTTAAAAGTAGGAATTATTGTACAAAAATTAAGGCATAAAAAATTTAAATACACGAATGTAAATAATTCATGAAAATGAAATTTGAATAATATACTTCAAATAAAACTCAAAATACCTTGAAATGCGTTTCAAAAAAAATTTATGATATGCCTAATTGCATTGAGATTTATTCTGTATTTCAGAAAAAAAAATTTGAATTATTGAAATGAAATTAACTAAAATAATTAAATTATACAAGTTCAGTTTGTCATTTATTTTTTTTAATCTTAGTAATAAACATTTTTATTTCAAAAACGCTTCGTATGTTTACTGTATTAGTTATGTTAATTTTACGCATAATTATTTGAGTTATTGTTGAAAATTTATTTTGAAAGCAAAGATTTGTATATTATTTTTTTAATTTTATAAAACTTTTATATAAATTGAAAAAGATCGAAATCATAAATGCGCAGCTATTAGATAAGTTTTATACTCCTCTATATTAATACAGAATAGTATTACTAAAGTTAATTTAAACAAGTGACTAATTTTTTCTGTTATTGTTAAGTTTTAAATATTTTATTTAATATGAATTATTCTTTGAAAAGCTCTTACAAAGTGAGAACAGAAAAAATATACTTCAGAAAATATCTCTCCATAGAGATAAGCAATAAGCTTGAACCTGGCTCTTTTGAAGATAACATAACCACTTTTCGTGTTAAAATATATTTTTATATTCCCATTTCTCGTGAAGGATATTCTCTTTTTAATAAAATAATTTTGGGAAGTTTTAGTTCACATGTTTTTGTGGCTGAAGTATATGATACAGGAAAGTTTTAAATTTACTTCTACATAAAATAATTTTCTACTACAAAAATTATGGTTTCAATAGAAAATTTTAATAAGAAAGAATTATGTCTGAAAGCAAGTTTCTCACTGGATACCGTGGTGCAATAGGAAATTAATTTATTTTAAAATTCCATTATCACTAAAAGATTTTGATACACTTATTCTTTCAATCTGATTCTTAATAATCTACGCTAGTCATGGCAAGAAACACTCAAGCTAATGTTAAGTATATGGGAAGGTTATTTTCAAATTTCTCGCTAGCCTTTTAATATTTTTAAATGATTAATTTTGAATAGGATAGCTGAGGTCGAGCTCTTGTTAGTTTTTTTTTTTTTTTTTTACTTTTTTTTTTAAATTTTGGTTAAAGTTTTTTTATAAGCGGACATTTTCCATTTTGGAACCGGTTGGAATCGGTTCTGAAAATGAAAGTAGCCTTATTATGAAAATGCGAGCCAGAAATTTGAAAATAACCGTCCCGTAGACTTAACAAAATTGAGCGTTTCTTAAGGTGTTCTTCAAAAAATTAGAGATTCGATTTTTTAGTGATATGCATAGTTTTTTTTTAATAAAAAAATTAAGTGAATAGTCCTTTTAGCTTTTTTTAATATTTTATTTATTTATATTTTTAAATAATTAATATTATGGAAATCCGATTATTTATAGAACACTTTTGTAATAACAGCATAAAAAGTTGCAACAAAATCAAAATTGTACAAGAATCAAGGCTTTAAAATTGACTTTTTTTTTTTTTTTTTTTTTTTTTTTTTTACGTTAAGATTTTTCTTTTTTCATGATTAAATCAATATCTCTCAGAAAAACATTTAACAATATGACAGAAAAATAATGTAAAACACCTAAATAAGGAAATATTCAAAAAGTAACGAAAACTGAGCATGAGAATCTCATGAGATTATTTTACATGAAAGGCTTGAAACTCTTGAAAATAAACTTACGTAAGATATAATATTCTTGATAATGTTTAAATTAAATCTTCTTTCTTTGTTTTTCTAAAGAACATACGAATGTGATGCTTTGGGAAAAACTTAAGAGACTCTTGAAAAGTTGTTGTTCGATTTCTGTTGCATCCAAAAACGAATCTCAAATGTTAAAATTACACTGATACAGAAAACATTTAAAAACTCCTTTTTCTTCTTTTTTTTTCTATAAATGAATTTATAATATTAGTAATATCCCAGGACATTATTTTGCAATCTTCAAATGTTTTCTTTTCTATTTTTTTACATAACAGAGATCTTCTTTCCGTGCTTTTGAAAAATATATTTTCTGCTTCTGTAACACACGAAAGTGGTGCTTTTGCATTTATTTCTTCAAAAGCTGTTGTTTGTTTTCAATTACATCCAATAATGAAACTCTTAATGTTAAAATTTCCCTGTCACAAAATATTTCGAAAATCTATAATTTATTATGTACTTAGATTTTGGAAAAAAAAAATGTTGATTTTATAGTATAATACTGACATCCCAGCTGCCAGTATTATACCATAAAACTAACAGTTATAAACAGTAAAATAAGCAGTAATACGCTACCGCGTGTGCGCGGCTTAAATTCCCAACGCTCAGCCTATTGAGCTACGTGCATCGACAAATGCCAACGAAATTCACTCAGATGACCTTATTGTTAATAGCATCTGATTTGCCATGTATACAGTTAAACAGGATATACAGCACATCGAAAGAAGCTCCATTAAACGATGTAAATGTAGATACCCATTGTTATTAATAACTTAATCGCACTGATTTGTAATGATAACTTTCAAAGTTTAATTTAGTTCCATTGCCTGCGACATATTCTGTTGAGGTACCTGCATGGCATACCAGATGCTATTAACAATAATGTTATTTGATTGAATTGTGTCAGCCTGTTGTCGGTCCAGGTACCTCAATAGGCATTTTAATCCAAATATATCGGGTTAGACTCCAGGTATGGGCAATTTTACACTATAGGAAAATTTTCAATTCGTATGATATTTTTACCAATCAGTACGACTGGGTTTAAAAACATAAATTGTGTTTGTAACATTGAAGTCTAAAATTAGAGAGGACGACAATAAAGATAATTGTCACAAAAAACTCCCTTTTGTGATAAACCATTCTCACTGAAATACGTGAACTGGCGTGCAATAAGTAAATATCAGTTCAAAAAAGCAAGAAAAAATACTTAAAGCCGGCTTTATTTTCTTCTTAAAAAATTACTTGTTAAAATATTCACTCAGATGACCTTATTGTTAATAGCATCTGATTTGCCATGTATACAGTTAAACAGGATATACAGCGCATCGAAAGAAACTCCATTAAACGATGTAAATGTAGATACCCATTGTTATTAATAACTTAATCGCACTGATTTGTAAAGATAACTTTCAAAGTTTGGTTTAGTTCCATTGCCTGCGACATATTCTGTTGAGGTACCTGCATGGCAGACCAGATGCTATTAACAATAATGTTATTTGAGTGAATTGTGTCAGCCTGTTGTCGGTCCAGGTACCTCAATAGGCATTTTAATCCAAATATATCGGGTTAGACTCCAGGTAAGGGCAATTTTACATTATTGGAAAATTTTCAATTCGTATGATATTTTTAACAATCAGTACGACTGAGTTTAAAAACATAAATTGTATTTGTAACATTGAGGTCTAAAATTAATGAGGACGACAATAAAGAATTTTCACAAAAATCTCCCTTTTGTGATTAACCATTCTCACTGAAATACGTGAACTGGCGTGCAATAAGTAAATATCAGTTCAAAAAAGCAAGAAAAAAATACTTAAAACCGGCTTTATTTTCTCTAAGCGTGTGGAACGTAATATTCCGTTCACTAAGCTCCATTTTTCACTGCAATATATGCAATGTTTAAGATAATATAATTCTATAGATTTAATGAATTTTCAAAACATTGAAGAATGATTAATACTTTAAAGGGTTACATTCATACTTGTAATTAAGTTTTATTTATAATGCTGAAAGAATCATATTTTTTAGCATTTAAAACAAAATGCAGAGAAAACAACATTACAATTTTACCCTTTTTCAAAACGCTCAGAGGGTTAAAAATTATTTGTTAAAATATCCATTTTCTCTATTTCATTAAATGTACACTGTTAAAAATTTGCAGCAAACTGTCCAGTCATTTGACCGTTTTTGTTGAAAACGGTTACATAACCGTAAATTAACCATATTCTGACCGTATTATTGCTCATTTTATGGTCAGAATATAGTTAATTAACGGTTATCTAACCGTTTTCTACAAAAACTGTTAAATGACTGGACAGTTTGCTGCAAATTTTTAACAGTGTAAAATTCATGATAGATATCTGATTTGTGTTTTATACCACAGAAGCAATCGGCTATTAAAGGCATAATTCCAAATGTTAAAGTAACGAGCAGGGAAGACCGAGCTATGCTTGGTCAAAATTAAATTTGAGTTCAAATATCATGACCCATGACCAAAATGACCCACTACTTGAATTTTCTTGAACATGTTACCTAGCCTAATATTCTTCTTGTTCCCTAAACCTGTAGGGTGCTAAATTTATTTCAAATCCTCTGAACCGTTTTTAAGATAGAATAGCTTGACCCATAATGACCCATGACCAAAATGACCCACTAATTGAATTTTCTCGAACATGTGACCTAGCCCAACAGTCTTCTCGTGCTCGAAAACCATTGGATGCAAAATTTAGTGTAAATTGAGCCGCTTTTTAGATCTTGACCCACAATGACCCAAAAATGACCCACTAATCGAATTTTCTCGAACATGTGACCCAGCCCAATGATTTTCGCGTGCCCGAAACTCGTTGGATACAAAATTTAATCAAAATCGTTAAAGCCGTTTTTTAGATAAAATTAATTTGACCCGCGTTGACCCAAAAATGACCCACTAATCGAAAGTTCTCGAACATGTGACCCAACCCAATAGTCTTCTCGTGCCCGAAAATGGTCGGATACACGATTTCGTCAAAATCGTTTGAACCGTTTTTTAGATACAATTAGCTAGACCATAACCCAAAATGACCCAAAATGACACACTAATCGAATTTTCTCGAGCACGTGACCTAGCCCAATGGTTTTCTGGTGCCCCAAAACGGTAGGACACAAAATTTCGTCAAAATCGTTAGAGCCGTTTTTAAGACAAATTTTGCATATATATATATATAACCACAACACAAGATTTGCTCATATTAGAGTATATGATAACTGTCACACAATATCATTAGTCACAGAATGAATACCCATTTACAAGTAAAACGAACTTTTATTAGATTAAACATTGACAAATTACGACAAATTACATATCTGGATATAGTACAGGAAATATAAAGTTATTAAGTTCTGCGATACGTCGGAAATACGTATGATTATATTAAAAGTTGTAATTTATTTTTATTACTTCAATATAAAATTCTAATACCATTTGTTTTGAGTAATAAAAAAAAAAATTTTTTCGTAAAAAACCTATGCACGAATTTTCTGTAAAGAAGGACAAATCATAGGACACAAAAATTATATATATATATATATATATATATATATATATATGCAAAAATTATCTTAAAAACGACTCTAAGGATTTTGACGAACTTTCGTATCCTACCGTTTTGGGGCACCAGAAAACCATTGGGCTAGGTCACATGCTCGAGAAAATTCGATTAGTGGGTCATTTTGGGTCATTTTGGGTCATGGTCTAGCTAATTGTATCTAAAAACGGTTCAAACGATTTTGACGAAATTTTGTATCCGACCATTTTCGGGCATAATAAGTCAATTGGGCTGGGTCACACGTTCGAGAACTTTCGATTAGTGGGTCTTTTTTGGGCCAACGCGGGTCAAATTAATTTTGTCTAAAAAACGGCTCTAACGATTTTGATTAAATTTTGTGTCCTACGAGTTTCGAGCACGATAAAAGCATTGGGCTAGGTCGCATGTCCGAGAAAATTCGATTAGTGGGTCATTTCTGGGTCATTGTGGGTCAAGATCTAAAAAGCGGCTCAATCTACACTAAATTTTGCATCCAATGGTTTTCGGGCACGAGAAGACTGTTGGGCTAGGTCACATGTTCGAGAAAATTCGATTAGTGGGTCATTTTGGGTCATTTTGGGTCATGGTTAAGCTAATTGTATCTAAAAAACGGTTCAAACGATTTTGACGAAATTTTGTAACCGACCATTTTCGGGCATGAGCAGTCGATTGGGCTGGGTCACATGTTCGAGAACTTTCGATTAGGGGGTCATTTTTGGGTCAAAGCGGGTCAAATTAATTTTATCTAAAAACTGCTCTAACGATTTTGATTAAATTTTGTAAGTTTCGGGTTTTACGAGTTTCGGGCACGCGAAAATCATTAGACTAGGTCACATGTTCGAGAAAATTCGATTAGTGGGTCATTTCTGGGTCATTGTGGGTCAATATCTAAAAACCGGCTCAATTTACACTAAATTTTGCATCCTATGGTCTTCCGGCACGAGAAGACTGTTGGGCTAAGTCACATGTTCGAGAAAATTCAATTAGTGGGTTATTTTGGTCATGGGTCATGATATTTGAAATCAAATTTAATTTTGACCGAGCATAGCTCGGTCTTCCCTGCTCGTGTTTTTTAATCGACGAAAATGTAAACTAACCACACACAAACATACACAATAACATACACAATAAAAGCAATCGATGTCTTTAGTAACCTTATAAACAGATATATTTTCGATATTTAAAGAAACATTTTTAAAAACAAATGTTTTATCTTAGTTTCTGAGTAGTATGTAGAGTTTATTAATATATTTTTTCTCAAAACAGTGTGTAGGATGCTATCAATTCTCAATTAAACTCTTTCGGCTGTGAACTTGAATTTATACATGGAAGAGCAATAAATAATATTACTTTTAATGTTAATGCTAATGCTGTTAATTTAACATATTTTTCTGTAAAACATATCTTTGCTGACCATAAAAATGCTTATTTCAGAATACATAGCATCTGAAAAATCACTTTTCCGGTGTAAAAAAACTGATTAATCACTACACAAACTACTCTGGAATGTATCCGAAAATCGGTGGCAACCAAAGAATCTATTTTTACAAAGGATTTTCTTAATTACGAAAATACAGGATTAGCATGAAATAAGTTTCCCACTTCAGAGAGCTTAGAATGCGTTTTATTGGTCCAAAGGCGATAAAATTTGAACTATGGATAATTCAAATAATGAGCTAGACATTTATTAAATAATATATATATATATATATATATATATATATATATATATATTATTTAATAAATGATAATAGGTTACAAATTTTATTACAACAAAACATGTTGAACAAAACTTTTTTCGCGACATATTTTTAGCATTTCCTTTAACACACTGCGGTCAACTGTAGGACATGCTATCTTACGATTCCAGATGGTAGTTGAAAATGATGGAATGCAAAGAAACATGTGGAACATGTTTCGTTGCATTGTTGCAATAAAATATGTTAGCTATCGTAAATGTATGCTAAATGTGTAATTCATTAAAAAACGCCGCCGCCAGGTGGCCTTCACAGGTTAAGTCCTTCACAAAATTTTACAAATTTCTGACCAATAATTTCGTCTGTAGACAACTTTAAAGTAGGGTTCATATATTGAAAATGGGAAACATCATTTACGTTGTATAGCATGTCTATTAGCATTATTATTTGGATAACAAGAAGAAGGATTCTAAACGAGCATTAATTACTTCATTGCACATCATGCCTACGTTGCACGAAAAAGCGCTACTCGTAAAATTGTTTTACCAGAACCAGCAGAACTTCACTGCAGATGTAAAATAATTCAAACTCATGAAGCATATACGAAGAGGTCCAATGACTCCATGTACCCTACGCAAGATAATAAATATATTTGAAACAACTCGGCAACTTGGCATTCTTGCAGGAAGAGGAAGAAAGCAAATCCAGTCTTGTAGTGCCGAAAATGTGGCTACCGAGTTCATGGAAGCCAGTAGTCAGTTACCGCTTGGTAGTGTGAGTGTGTCAGTTGTTTCCTGTGTATTTGTTATGACGTATGCCACTGTACGAAACATCTTACGGTAGATTTTTCATTTTTATACCTACAAAATCTAGTCTATGCACCTATTGCAGGGCGGGGGCTCAGAAGTTCGTAAAACTTTTGCACTTGAGTTTCTTGCTTAAATGGTGGTTCACGTCACTTGGCCATGGAACATTCTATGGACTGACGAAGTCCACTTTTGCCTCAATGGGCAAGTTAACATCCATAAGAATTGAATATGCGCAGCGAAATACCTTCACGCTATCTAGAAGCAAACTTTTAACTAGAAAAAGTAATATTATGGTGTGGTTTTACGGCTACTTTCATCATTGGACCATATTACTTTAAAAAGAGATAATTGCAAATAGAATCCAAGCCTGTTCCATCACAGGACAATGGCACCGTGATATACCGAGGGATTTTGTAATCCCACAACTTCAACAGCGTGGATGCTTTCGAGACATCATCTTCATTTAGGAAGGCACACATCCTCACATTGATCGCTATGTAAAGCAATTGCTAAAGCAGCATTTCACAGATGCACGGGCGATCACAGCCGCCATTTTCAAACAGCATGGCCTCTTCATGCGACAGATATCACCGCCTGCGACTTTTGCTTTTGTGGTTTACTGAAGGACAATAAATAACGTAAAAGACAAGCATCTGTGCCAGAACTGAAGGACAGTATTGCCGCCATGTTCTTGATATTCCGGTCCGCTGTTGAAAATATGGTTCTGCGATTAGAGCATATTGTTGAAAATGAAGGGAGACATATTGGGCAGTTTTAATACTACCTTTTTTATATTATTTAACATTTATAAAGCATATTAAATGTTTTATGTGTAGTTCAGCGCCACTTATCAGCGGTTTTTATACTATTTTTTTATTATATTTACTAAATGTTAAACGCATCATTTGAAATAGTTGTAGTTCAAATTTTATCTCATTTGGAACAATAGAACGCATTCTAGAGCCCTCTGAAATGGGAAACTTCTTTTCTCTCTAAACCTTTATATTGTTGTTAAGGTCTCTAAAGGTTGTTAAGGTTGCTAAGGTTGTTAAGGTCTCTACTGTTAAGGTCTCTTCAGCTTTCGGAAACTTATATAACTCCAAAGAGGTTATTGCATATTTTCATTCGCAGTTATATTATATTTCCTTATATGATGAAAATTTTGTCTTTTGTTATAGTATGCATAATAAGCATATTTTTTTTTTTTCAAAATCAGGAATGAATGTTAAAAATCGTCATAGTTTACTAATTTGGAAATTTATTAATTTTCTGAAATTAATATTATTCAGTGTAACTATTTCACACGTTCCTAATGTTAAAAGTGGCAAGTGTAGTCTGTTTTAGATATGCCCTTCATGCTCGAAATTACTTCCAGTGAGATATTGTAGACTGAATACACATTTAAAGCTCAATCAGGAAACATGAAATTTCGAAAATGCACCAATATCCGTAACATTGTATAAAAATTTAGTTATAGAAAAAGTCAAGATTTAAAGAAAAAAATATCTTGCACAATTCTTCCGAATATACTAATATCTTGGACTTTTGACTATCTTCTTTAATTTTAGATTACAACATTATATATATTTTTTCACATTAGGAATTCCTTAATGATTTCGTTTGCGTTTTTTAATAGCAAGAATGTTCATTTTTCCTCTATGCGTATAATTTGGCGCAAATGCACGTAAATTAAATTTCACAATGCTTAAATCGTATGTATGTAGTAGAATTAGAATCAGGACAAACTGTAAGATGTAGTAAGGCATGCTCCTACAAACAATTTTATACAGGAAAACATCTTCGTAATTTATTTATTATCTCATCTTGTTTAAAAAAATCTTTATATAGTTTCACATTAGCATTGAATATTTTTATGTATTTTTAATTTTAAAAAGCCTCACTGAATTTAATTTCAATTTCATATAGTATATAAAAAACAAGGAATATTTAATAACACGTTATAATAATTTCTCGTAAAAATCACAAGTTTTTATTTTATCTTTCAAAAATATTCCGTGTGTTTATCCGTTTGATTAAAAAACAATAATAATGTAAATTGTTCGTTAACTAAAATTCAACAATTATATTAAAACTTCTCAAACTGTCAATAAAAAGGAAGACAGAAACAAAAAGAAAGAAACCTTTTCAAGAAACAGAAAATAATTTAAAAAAGAAACAATTTTTGTCTGCTTTTGACAATCTTCAAAATCATTCAGTACGTTACAAATTTCCATTATATATAAATTCGGGAAAACAAGAATTGAAACTTACAACTCGTTGAAAGCAAAATACTTTTAACGAATCAAAATTTTATTTTGCGATGCTACTTTTGAAGTAGTGTTACATAAAATATATGCATAGTTTTCCATAATTTAAAGAGCTGGAATTGCAAAACTCAAATATAGTTTCTAAGAACGCAAAAGAAATATTGCCTGTAGTTCTCTGAAATTTCTTCATAAATTTAGTTTCGGAATCCATATATAATCTGTTGAAAAAGTAACTTTAAACTCAAAAGTAGCTGTTCGAATATTTTAAATCCAATTTAAATTTTCTATTTATAGAAACATTTTGAACATTGTTTTTAAACTTAAAAATTTTACTTTCTCTTGAGCTAAAAGTATAAGATTATATATTCTCTGAAAAAACAGGGTATTTTATTAAATTTAATTATGTAAGTGAATTTAAATATAATGTATTAGTGTAAATGAATGTGTGTGAACATTAATAAATTAAAACAAAATGCGTTCTCATATTCATAAATTAACATATAATGCTGATCAGAACTAGAAACACGGGAAGACTTTTAGATTTGAACATTTTTATTAGTTTTCACCCTCCGTTAGGCGCATAAAATTTACTGACATGTTTAGACGCGTGGTCTACATTCGTAGACCAAGATTTATTACTGTTTAAAATTAACAAAAAGAAATCCCTAAAAAAACTGTTGCATTCATTTCTTTTATGTATTTTAAGCCGTAATAATAGAATTTAAGAAAATGTAACTATTTATCTAGCAGTTGTTAGGGACGATGCAATTTTTTTCTTATTTTTTAATGATTATTTTACATACAAAGGCAAAACAAAAAAACAACAACAAATTAAACAAAAAATAATTTTTTGAATACTAAATTCATATAAACAAATAATACTTACTAATATCATTGGTATTTAACAAAATAAGTTTTGCACAAGGTTTTGGAATTTCAGTTAATCAAACACAATACACAGATGTCATGCAAACTGGTGTCATTTGCAGCAATCTCGTCTGGAAGATTTATTAATTCTTCTTGGACATATGCTACACGTCCGAGATAATTTTACCGCTTAGGTTTTCCCATAGGTTGCTGAACTTTTGGAAGATCTAAAAGAATACTTCCACGTTTTCAAAGCTTCAGAGGTAATTCTTTCGCTGCACATCTAAATTCTATTTGGGGCCATCGTAATTCCCATGCAAAAGCTTCAGTAAATTTTTTGCCTTTCAGTTGTTTTCTCAGAGTTATTTTCCTTGTAAATACAAAATGTGTTAATTGCAGAGATGTTCTCTGCAATTGAAAGTCGTAGAAAATCGCCATCGTGTAGAATTCCTTGCAACATTGTAGCTTAACTTTGGCACATTTCATCTGCTAAATGTAAGCCGATTTTTGTTCTATTGTTGAATGATACCATTTCTTTCGTTTCTCTATCAATAGCATCGTCGCGGTGCACACTTGATGCAATTAATACAGATTTATTTTCCTTTGGACAATAAGACACCAAAGTGCATTCGTGTTGTAATCCAAAAAAAGAACTGTTCTCTTCCCTTGTTTTCTTTTTTAAAACTTCGGGAGGCATATCCCGCTTATTCTTCTTCAAGGTACCTACTAGCATCATTTTTTTCCTTTTGCAATATTTCCATCAGTGGAAAACTTGTAAACCAGTTATCGGTTGAGATATTCTGGCTAGTTCCTTCAACTGGCTGGACTAGACGGAGAACAATATCTCGGGCAGTATTCTTGAAATTGTATGGTCTTTCGGATAGTTTTCCTACGTATGGTTCAAGATTGTACGTATATACACTTTTTGCATCAACCAACGCGAGTATTTTTAGTCCGTACTTAGCTGGTTTACTGGATAGATATAGTCTGAATGAACAGCGTCCTCGAAATGCTAAAAGTTGTTCATCGGTTGTAAGATATTCGCTCGCAATAAAATTGTTTTGAAAATTTGTCAGAAATAGCTCAAAAATTTTCTTTATTGGGGCAAGTTTATCTGTTTCCTTTCTTTCTGTATAGTCTGTTATATCATCAAATCTTAGACATCTTAGTAAAACACGAAACCACATTACGCTCATTGAAAGGTAACAAGCTCCAATACCTCTGCCTGTTGAGCTATCCCAAAGCTGAGCAGTATTTGTTCTTGAGATTCGTAGAGTTCTTATCAAAAACAAGAGTCCAATTAAAGCACATATTTCTCTTTCATCTGTAAATCTAAAATATCTAATGTTATCAAATAGGTGCTGTATCATTTGTATGTATATATTAGTTGATTTTGTTATCATTTTTATAATAGGATATGTTATGAAAAATCGAATACATTCGATTTCTGATTTTGTTTGACGGGAATTTCCTTTAGCTCCACGTAAATGTGTAATAATATTGCTGCTTCTTCTGGGAACTTCCACATTTGTGTTAATTTTGCTCCTCGTCGGCACTGTATTCCTTCCGATGCTACGCATGCTCTCAACATGCATACCATTTAATTATGATTCTTTTTTGTCTCCGACGCTTCTTCTGTGTCTGAATTGTGGTAACTTTTATTTACTACATCTTCTTCAAATTCCAGTGGATCCTCTTCTAATTCGTCCTCAGTTTCTTCCATATCATCTTCAGAGGCCAATTCATTAAGCCATCTTATCCAATCGTCCGGATCTCTAGATTTTTCAATACGGCATCTTTTTGGCTGAGACATGCTTTCCTTTGAAATAATAATAAAAAAAAAATACACTCACATATGTCGAAAACGTCAATTATCTCACAATATCTACTATAAAACGAGAAGAAACAAAAATTCAGTCTTAATAAAAACGTTGCATAATTAGGCGCGTTGTCTATAGACGTAGACCAACCAAATTCTTATCGAAATAAACCACACGTACGCACCCGTCGAGAAACGAAACGATACTAGTTGCGTAAAAGAATATATTTCGAACAGCTACTAAGAAATTAGCGCGTGAGGGCGCCATCTATTATATATTATGTTACTTATAATATATCTGGTCTACGATCGTAGTCCACGCGCCTAACATAGGGTTAATCTTGATATCTATTAATCGAACACTACTGAGTGTTTCAAAACCGTGAGATAAATAATGCATACACATTATTTTGCAGACATAATTTATAATTAAATAAATGTAAATGTGATCCAACTCATATTGCTTCATACATATATAAAAATTCCTAACAATTTCTTGTGCTTGAAAATGAAAATAAAATTATTATGTGACAGTAGCGTATCAATATGATTTTGTAATTAAACATATTTTGCATATTTTGTAAAATAAACAACATAAAGACTGCCGCACTCCATATGCCAGCTCCTTTTAAAATCTAAGTATCAACTTTTGATGCTAAAGAAGAGTAGTGTCTAATGTTTAACAATGGTATAAATGTAATAGACATTACATTTATAAAAGTTTAATTAAAAAAGAAAAAAATATATATATTACACAAATCCTGCGCGGCATACTCCGTACAGACGTGGTGACTTTACCATAAAAATTATGAAACAGAACAATAATAATTTTGCGACCTTCCACTTTAAAAATAATTTGAACATCAAAAGGGCTTTTGGAAGAGGGAAAATGAACTCCAAATGTTAATCAGGTAATTATTGTAAAATTCATAACTGTTTTTTTCACCGAGTGATGGATTCAGTACGCCGACGTCAGTGTCTTTAAAAGTTAAACTAAATTTAATGACATCCAGTTGAATTTCAGCATGTACGAAAATTTAAAAAAAAATTATATATTTCTGGTAGTTTATGTTCCGCACACCATAATCAATTTATAGATGTCCATTATCGTCTGTGCTAAGATTTCGTCTATTTATCTGCATTCCATCTAGAATACATGATCAGTCTCTAATATCCACAGCTTCTTCGTTTCTGACAGTGTTTAAATATGGTTTTACTAATAGTGAAAGATAAGAAGATATATGTTTGAAAGGATGCCGACGTTTCATTCTTCAAAACATATTAAATCTTTTCTATGTGTACACATTAAAAATATTTTTGTCTTTAAGTACGTAGACAAAGATGCATCATGTGAAACTATTTAACTTTGTTATACGAGTAGTTTGTAAATGATAACTCCAATTTTTTTAAACTCCGGTTTTTTAAAAGTAAATATACTTTAGTATTATCAAATTATGCTTTAACTGCACGTATTTCTAATAACAGACACCGATATTTTAATATTCACGACTTAATCAGATATTTTATCTTACTCCTTAAAAAAAGAATTTTTTATAATAAATATTAGTCTTAACATGTGATTACATTGTATATTTGTTTCTTTATTCTTCTAAGCATACAATTACTTAAAAGAAGTTTTTGAAAAAAAAGTCAGCTCCTTTTGAACTCAAGTTGTATTCTATACTTTCATTCTTATGGGTGCTTATCTGCTCTTGAAGAAATAAAATATAATAATCCGAACGGCAGCATCACATACTTGCAACTGTTTTTAACTTCGATTTATACATGATATTTTGTTATATATGTTGGATTACGGAATACAGTTAAAGAAACTATTAGTCAGCTGGCGCACCATCACGGAGTGGCAAGGCAGAAGTATTCCATAGCTTACCTTAAAATGAAATAAATGAAAGGTGTCCGGGGCCAAACTGCCATCATCCGTAATCTGGACTCAAATAATTCCATTTTGCAGATGGCTGAGTGATGTTTCTAAGATACAAATATACCAGAATTTCAACAGTATATATAACAAACAACACTAGAAAACTCAAATCTGTTTTTCAGTTAATTGACCTCGGATTAGACCCAAAGTTTCGTACTTTACAATTAATCTTATCTTCAATAAATAATCTTTTGTAATCGGGTCCATATCTAAAAGACATATTTGAGTAAAGGGAATTTTTCGCAAAACAGTATCTAAAACATTTAGTGATATTCACAGCTCCTTAATAAGCCATAGTATCTACGATGGCAACGCTTGGAAATGTACTCTATTACGGATGATTAGTGTATGAAAAGAAAACGCTTCTTGGCAATCCATTTAGAATTGTGACAAAACATCTGTTACTGGCTATTTTCCATTAATGCAGCAAACAAATGTTCATTTATATATATATTTTTAAATCATGCTTGAAAATCATTTAAAATGTGGAAAAAAATCAGAAAATTGAACTACAATTTTCAAACACATTTCAATCACCATTCCATAATTTAAAAGTTAAAATTATGCCATGCTTATATGTGACGTAATAGAAATAAAACAGGGTTCGTACGGATCAGGGAATTTTCCAGGAGTTTCACCAGTATTTTCTTTATAGAAAAAGAAATCTAGGTTAAACTCGCGAAACTTCGTCTTTTTTTAAGCAGATATATCCTGTAAGAAAATACTGGTACCGAAGAATTTTCTGGTCGCAAAATTCCAGGAGCCGTACGAACCCTGTAAAAGGAAAGCACAGGTCGGTTCCACCGTCATTATACATTTCCAAAAATAGCTACAGGTTTTGTTTAGTTGTTCAAAAGAGACCTTATTTTTTTTTAAGACGACAGTAAAGTCCATAGTTAAAAAGTATGTATGTAATTGTTTCCTTTTCTTTAGTATTTTAATCAGTTTTCTGAAACCGTAAAATTTGTTGTTAGAATACTATTAATTCTGAATTAAACTTTTTCATCTGCTTAATTGCATTTACACATGCAAGAGTAAGAAAACAATATTAATGTTAATGTTAATGCTGTTAATTTACAATGTTCAGCTGTAAAACATTATTTGTTGGACATGGGAGTGGTTACTTAAAAATTTATAGCATCCAGAAAACCTTATATGACGGGTTAAGAAAACTGATTAATACATTGTAAAAACTACTCGGAAACGTTTCCAAAAATCAGTGGCAGCAAAAAAAAACTTTTTTATTATAAATATTTTTTTTTAAATCTTGAAAATATATTGGTTTCTGAGGTTTGTAAATATAAATAACGCTTTTCGAAATCGTTAGTAATTCTGACGAGATTATTGTATATTTTCGTCGTGGATATATTATATTTTCGTAGATTACGAAACATCTGCCTTTGTTTACAGGGAACTGGTTTTATAGTATTATTATTTATTACATTAATTTCTAATTATACACTGAGAAAAACGTTTAAAAAAAACATTTTTGATTAGTGTCTGAAATGATTCTCTAAATCAGATTCTTTAAATCTGAGTAAATCGATGTTTTCATTTTGTTATGAAACTTTTTGTTTCAAATATGACGATCCAATGTTTTCAATTCAGAAATACGAGAAATACTCAGAATACTCTAGACATACTCAGAACTGAGCACATAGAAGTCAGTTTATACTCATTTTTGAAACATGGACATACTCAAATATGAGCACATGATGTTTAATTCTTGAGTGTGTGCATGTTTTCAGAAATGAGAATATACATGTTTCAAACTTGAGTAATTTTGATTCGGAGCCATTTTGACTATGCGACATACTGAGATTTGAGTATTTTTTGTTAAGTTTTGAAAATGTCGTTTTTAGAGTGTAAGTATACGTTTTATCTTCAAAGCATGCCTTTACAAGATTACTAATTAACAAAAAAAAAGTTTAATCTCGACTGAAACGGGAGTCTAGACATTAATTCTAATAATAATAATGTTTCAAATTTAAAAATGTTTCTTTTTTATTAATAGAGGTAACCGGTACCTTTTGAAGAAATAAAATGTAATTTTAATTCTTGCTGGTGATAAATCAAGAAAAGTAAATGTAATCTGTCACTAGACGAAAACGCAATTTCTATCCATTTAATGACAGCAGTCAAAGCAATAAAATCCGATGCTGAAAAGTACATTTATACATTTTTCTTTTCAGAAAAATACATATCAAGATACATCTCAATGATTTATTATCGCATTAGGAAAAATACAGGAGGGAAGTTTTCTTTAAAAACTCATTATTTCATTTTTTTAAACTTTCTTTATTGATTCATTATTTTGAAAATGTTTGATATATATTTTTTTTCTCACATGACGGATATGCAACGAAAATTATTCTGAATAATGTTGAACATTAATAACCAAACTTTTCTTAATATACCACAACGAGTTCTAAAGTAACTTCAATTATTCTTAGTAAATTGTTAAGTGAAAATTTTATATTGGAGTACAAGTTCTAATTACATTTTTAAATTTATATGTGCAAACTCAAAATGGTAAGGATTTGGATTTTCCAAGCATTTCCTAAAAAAAATATATTTTTTTTAGGAAATTCTATTTCTACATATGATGCTTTTAGTACTTGACATGTAAGATTATCACTTACTAATTTTGGTGCAAGTAATCATATTAAAAATTCTAGGTTCGAATAGTATAGCTATAATGTCTACAATGTTGTGCATAAATAAAGCTTCGGAGATCGTCCGCATAGTAAAAACTGTACCAACTTGGAATTTTTAAATGGTAATTTGTGACTACGTTTGACATTTAGTTTGTGTTTACTTGGATCAAGTCAGCACGCAAAAGTTATAGTTTATGTACAGTCGTGGAAAAAAAAACGGAACACCCCCCACTAACTCTGCAACAAATTATAGTAGAAGGACGTGACTGGTACCAAACGATTGGAAATAAAGTCTACTTTTAAGTGATGTATATAAAATTTGCTTAAGGGGCCATCTACATATTAAAACCAGCCTAAACTTAAATTTTTTCAATGGCAACACCCACTTTTGACAGGATATTTTAAATCTTCGGTTCCAACTATGCCTAGATACAAAATTTTAAGTCATTTCGATGATAAGTTTTTGAGTTATAAACATTCAAATTTTAGAGCTTCTAATGTTAAATTACATTTTCATATTTTTATTAATATCTCCTGAAATTATAATCCTAATGTGCTAACGTTTTGTTTGGTTATAAAACTCAAAAACCCAAACATAACTACGTCAAATTTGTAATTTTTAAAATTTTATAATATGAATTATGAATTATGAAATTAATATTCGAAAAAATTATGAATTGCAACCTACAATTTTTTTGATGGATTTATATTTATTATGTCCTGCTTTATGTGTATTCAAAATTTCAATTTTTTTTTCCAAGTAGTTTTCAAATTATGCTTAAAAAACGACAAAATGCTGCTTTAAGGGGCCGTCTATGATGTGCATTAAAGCATAGTTTGAATAGGGATGGGAGCGCTCCGACTCGAAATCCCGATTGACACCACTAAATTTTAATAGTATTTGTTACCTTATTCAAGGACAAAATTTCTGAAATTCTGTACGTTGGAGAATACTATTAAAATTTAGTGGTAAGAATCGATATTCGGGTCGGAGAGCTCTCATTCCTCTTTGAGAAAATATTATACTCATAGGCTGGGATTATAGTGACTTGATAAACTTAGAGATTAAGTCTGTCTTACACTATAAACAATGCGTAAACCGTATTTCAATGCTTCGTGATCTTACGATAAACAACTCTGACAACGACCTGCGATTGTAGTAAGATATAAGATAGCGAGGCACCAGAACCCCAGCCTTTATTAGTATATATATATATATATATATATATATATATATTTCTTTTACTTTTTCAATGTCTGCTTTAAATTTTTTCATTAAAATTACGTAAAACGTATTTGCATGAGATATATGTTTTCACTTATGGAAAATAGGTTCGCTTTTATTTTTAAATTAATAAAGCTCATTTTTGAAAAATATGATCAGTTCTACCTTAGAAAAAACTTAATCATTTTTGTTACCTTTAAATGGATTTATAGCTTCTTTTCCAGTCTTATAAAGCTATATTGTTTTTTTCTGCAGTATATATGTTTGAAGTTAAGTTTATTATAAATGCATATGTGTAGAGTATTTGCTGAAACAAAATGGCCCCACAATTAACTGAAGCAACGAAAGGCAAAATGATTGGCATGCGGCAAGCTGGAAGAAGTTTTCGTTATATAGCTGGGCATTTTCAAGTGTCTCTTCAAACTGTTTCAACATGGATTAATAGGTAAGGTTTATATTGGTAGTTTATTGCGAAGAAAAAATTACAATATTTCTTCTATGACTTTCGTATTTAAATCTATTCGATTAAACAGGCTAATTGAAAAAAAATTACAAGTTATTTTTATGGTTTTCTGATAGGCAAGATTATTTCCCAATCACTAGCAGTGTGCAAAAAAATCTAATAATAATAATAATAATAAAAAATAATAAATGTCATATGGCAAGTTTTCTTGCCAGGAGGCATTAATGAGTTAATTGTAAAATTTCAAATGAACTACCAGAATAGGTTTAATCATAGAATTATTACCCCTATTCCGAAGGAGAATAACGGATGTAAAGTTATTCAGATGTCTTTATAACATATATTTAGTTTTAGGTCTTCAAATAAATCGGAATGTAAATTCTGCGAACATATCTCAAAACAAGAACCCCCCCCCCCCCTCTCGCTACTAAAAAAAAAGCAATGTCTGGATTTATTTTCAGACTAAAAAACAATTTATCTGCGTTTTTTTTTTTTTTTACTTTGTTTCATTACGCTGCTTTATACTGTTTTTTTTTATTCTAAATTTTGTATCTGTCAATATTATTCACGTTTCTGCCAATAAACTAAATAAAAGGCGAGTTAAATAGATGCAAAATCTGAGAAAAAGCATTATAAAAGCACCTGTAAAATTCCAATAACATTTACATATTCTAAGACTATTTTAATTACAAATAATCTTATGGTTTTTTAATCCCTTCGTGACGAGAGTCTATTACAGAATTTTTAATAATTTACCACCGGTTTTTCAAAACAGAAATTTTCGTCTAATTGAATTGTGGAAATGCTAAGATATAATAAGGCAAAGCTTGCAATAAAAAATAACTGGTGGGAAAAATCGAGGATTCTGAGCATCTTATGCGTCACGCATACGTGTCGCTCGTCCCCAAGGGGTTAAAATCGGATAATTCAACACTTGTAAACATTATCTTACAGCATATAACAATAACCGAAACTTATTAAGTGAGTAAAATGGTCATATCGGTAAAACATAATACATTAAAAGGTGACATTCTGCAGCATTTCAACAATCGAGTACCGAACTTCAATTTGGATACAGCCCCTTAAATATGCTCATTATAAAATAATTAATTTCTCTGAAACTAATCGTAGGAATTTAATGAAATTTGGTATCTAGGCATAGTTTGAACTGCAGATTTCAAATATGTTGCCAAATTTGGGTCTTGCTATTGAAAAAAACAAAGTTTGGGTGTGTTTTTATATGTATATGGCCCCCTAAGCAAATTTTATATACATCACTTAAAAGTAGACTTAATTTCCAATCGTTTGGTACCAGTCACTTCCTTCTACTATAATTTGTTGCAGAGTTAGTGGGGGGTGTTCCGTTTTTTTTTTTCCACGACTGTACTTGTTCCTCTGAATGAGCAATTTTACTGATAACATAGGCTTGATATTAACTTCTCAGAAGCGAAGTAAATGAGATACTATATTTAATTAATTAATTAAGGATATAAATTTAAATAATGAAAGCGAGCAAAATATAATTAATAGCAAAATGTTATGCAGAAATTTATACAGTTTTAGCTATTATGAAAACTTTTATTTTAGTACTAAGGAGATCTGGTCCCCTACGAGCAACGCTCACAAACATCCGTTCTGCCACTGCAATCTTTAAAATATTATAATATGATGGGCTTTAAAACGATTACGGAACATTGAATTATAATTAATAGAACAGTGGCGATCCCCTGTAATCAGGTTTTTATTCATTTTTCTTTGACTGAGAGATTTTAAGGTCGAATCAACTGCTATCGAAACTGCTAACAACTGTTTTAGAGATTGATTAAATAAGATCAAGTAAACATTTGAAAAGCAACTGGTATAAAATGGCTAAGTAAACAATGTTGCTGCATCAGAGAATTTTATAACGATGGTATAAGAAAATTGTTTTCAGTAAGACGTTTTAAATGCATCGTTTCCAATATGAAATAATTTTCAAAAACGTTTTGTTTCTGTTGTTAAACGTAAACATATAATTTTTAGTTGAATAGAAATATTATTATTTACGCTTTTTTTTTTAAATGTCCAACAATATGTCAAATATTTTATCGAAATAAATGAATCCCTCGTGTAAATATATTATTAAATTGAAACTGTTTGGAAATATTATTATTTAAGCATTTTAAGTATGACTTAAATGTCCCCATTTATTGCTTTGAACGCGTAATAATTTTTTTTTTCAAATTATATTTCTCTTTTTAATATTCACGCACAAGTACATATTTATGACCTAATTTTCTCCAATTACTGCTTTTAGCACGTGATCATTTAATAAGTATTTTAAAGTTTTATTTCTGTTTTTAATAGTCACGTGTACACATATTTCTGAATTGAAAGGAAATATTGTTACGTGCGTTATTTTACATATTGGCAACGATTTAAATATATGGCTTTTTCGAAATGTGAAATGAAATCTCAATTAAAATGATGAAATTTTGAATAAAAAATTGAAAAAAAGAACCCTCAAAATATTAGATAAATTAAAACAATAATTAGACACTGCACACAACAAGCTTATCAGGTATATCCTTTCAAAATATTATTAAATTCCCATACATAGTTTTTATTCCTATAAACCTTTTTTAAGATAACTATTTTGACCGACTTTAATATTAAATATATCTTAAAATAATTATTCGATTTAAAACCTATCTGCTTCACCGTGTTTATTGAACATTTCTCTATAAATCTACCAATTTTCATACATTTATATGCAATACTTTTTCTAATCCCGGAAAGCCCTCAAGGTACAAAAAATGCATCGACAGCGGCGGCGGTGTTTACACTTTTTTTTAATATAGACAGAAACGTTGCGTTATGTTGATAAATAAATAAATATATAGTATATTTAAAGCCATTTCATTATTTATAATTATTATTTTTGCATTATCATTATTATAGTTATTCAAATTTAAACTCTTCTGTAAATAAAATATTTTTATTGGTCCTTAAAATGTTTGAGAAATTAGCACACGCTTCAAGTATCAAGTTGTTAATCTTTTTACATTACTGAACTGGACATAAACCATACCTGGTATTGCCAATTTATCTCTTATATAGACTACGGGATCAGGCAGGGTTAATCAATGTTATTTATAAATTGTAATGGAATGTACCATATTTATGAGTAATTGAGTTTTTTGAACACTCAAAATATTTAAAGATATTCATGCTCTTGATATTGGAGCAAATTTCTAATCCTAATAGCACGGACCATTGTAGTTATTAAATTCAATTGGATGAACACCAACATTATAAAAATTACTTTTCTGTTTCCCTTTTATCTTTGTAAAAAAATTATATATATACAGTGTCT
This sequence comes from Maratus michaelseni, assembly GCA_963931845.1. Taxonomy (NCBI): domain Eukaryota; kingdom Metazoa; phylum Arthropoda; class Arachnida; order Araneae; family Salticidae; genus Maratus; species Maratus michaelseni. The sequence continues at coordinate 197,301,122 of OZ007593.1, read as the reverse complement.
CACAAAAGTGATGGGACACTTGTGCTTTATAAAAAGAAACTGCAATAAAATAAATAAACAAACATGTGCAAAAAATTTTTGGGTGTGTTTCATATTTAAAGTTAGTAACAATTATTACATAACATACATTTTGTCAAAATATTAAAATATTAATTTAGTAAAAATACAATTGTTCAGAACGGAGCAAAAAATGGCTCACATAAGTGATGGGACACTTACTTTTCCATCAAATATTTATCCAAAAATTTTACTTTTTAAAAGGTTTTAATATTTTGTTGGATTTCCTTTTACTTTTAAAACATGATTTAATCTTTTTGGGATGGATTCGACTATTTTTTTTGTGATTTCTGGAGTGATTTTACCCCATTCTTCTTGAAGCACCGATTTTAGTTGTTGTTTTGAAGAAATGGTGTGTTTGCGAATTCTTGATTCCAATTCTTGCCAAATATTCTCTATGGGATTTAAGTCTGGAGATTGTGGTAGTGTTTTTATTATTTCAGGACAGTTATATAGCAGCCAGAGTCTAACGTTCAGAGCAGTGTGCTTGGGGTCATTGTCCTGGTAGAATTTAAAATCGTTATGAAGGTTCAATTTTCGTGCTGAAGATTTCAAATTTTGCTTTAAAATATCAATATACTTGTACTGATCCATTATACTGTCAATAAAAACAAGATTACCAACTCCAGCGGACGACATACACCCCCATACCATAACTCCTCCTCCACCATGTTTTACTGTTGGTACCAAGTTCTGTTTGCGAAGTTCTTCCCTGGGTTTTCTCCACACCAAGATTCTACCGTCAGAACCAAATATATTAAATTTACTCTCATCAGCAAATATAACTTTATTCCAGTAATCAGAATTCTTATTTATGTTGGATTTTGCGAAAGCTAGTCTGAGTTTTCTATTCTTTTCACTTACGAAGAATTTTTTCCTGGCTACTCTACCGTGATATCCAGCAGATCGAATTACCCTTCTAATAGTTTCAGGATTAACAATTATTCCATATAATGCTTGTAAATCAGCAGCAACTTTTGAAGCACTAATTATTGGATTTTTTTTAATATTTCGAACGATAATTCGCTTTATTCCATTGGATAGCTTTGATGGTCAGCCAGGTCTTCTTTTATCCTGAATCATATGATTCTTTTTATATCGTTTAATGATATTGAAAACTGTTGAACGACTCAAGTTAACTGTTTCAGCAGTTTTTCTAATAGATTTTCCACGTTCAATATGCAAATTAATAACTAATTTTCGAATTTCAGGCGAAGTTTCTTTTCGTTTAGCATTCATGACTACACAGAGCTAAAAAACACAAAAATTCCAAAACAAACTGGAGAGAAATACTGCAGACGATTTTATAAATTATTGCCAATTGCTTTTAAGTAAAAATAAAACCCCAAAAAATATTTTTATTGCTTATTTCAGACGATTTTTGTTGCATATATAATGGTGTCCCATCACTTATGTGAGCTATTTTTTGCTCCGTTCTAAACATTTGTATTTTTATTAAATTAATATTTTAATATTTTGACAAAATGTATGTTATGTAATAATCTTTACTAAATTTAAGTATGAAACACACCCACAAAAAAAATGTGTACATGTTTTTTTAATTTATTTGATTAGTTTCCTTTTGTAAAGCACAAGTGTCCCATCACTTATGTGAGACACTGTATATATATAATGTGTGTGTGTAGTTTTTTGAATAACAATGAATTGATTTCAAAGTAATCGAGAAAAGAAAGTTTCAGAGATGTCCGTCCAGTAAATAGATAATTACTTTAAAACATAACTGAGTTTTCTAAAATTTTAAAAATCTTTTCGTGTGACTGCTATGTTATTGAATTTTTTGTAATATATTCTTCAATGTAAGTACTACAATAGTAAGATGATAATATTTTATTATTATTATTATTATTATTATTATTATTCAGGATTATTATTTAGGTCTATCAAAATATTTATGAAGGCAAAAGAATCTTTCGTTTTCTCATCTCAAAATGTCGCGAAGACAATATATATATATTTTAATTTTTCTCGTATCACCGTTTTCTGTCACATGTACATATCATCACAAGTTATCTCGTATCTTAACAACACATCATTGAAGATATTTTTTAAATTAAAAACAAGTCACAAATCTAATATTTTTATCATATTTATTGTATTCATCAAAATGTTAAAAATATGCTACGAGGGTCACTCTGAAAGTTTTGCGATAGGAAAAATTGACAGTCTGGGTGACATTGGCGGCGGCAGTTTAATAAAATATGATTTCTCACTAGGCGGAATGTCAAAATTCCCCGCCAACTCCTTGTTACGTGGCTGCCAGGCTTAGTTGAAACTAAGGCTCCTATAAGGGGAGCTGACGCATATCCATTCTGTTGCCCAAAATAACCGCCATATTGTGACCTAGCTCAGCATTAGGAAACCGCCTGAGCAGGTGTTCGCCGTCCTCGTTACTTGCACTCGCCGTCCACTAGTACGGTAAGCTAACCGGTTTTAGCTTGGTTTTTGGTCCGCTGGGTCATTAAATGGCGGTATGATTCAGCCTGTATTATAGGAGCTCTAGTTGAAACTAGTTCCTATCCTGACCCAGTCTCACTAAGGATGTCTATCTCGCGATAACATTTCCGCGCAGTGCTTTTTTTGTGATTTAAAAGTAGCTTTAAATGAAAAGGACTGTTTTCACAGAATATCAACGGCATTTTCAAATTTTCATATTTTATATGAAACCATATTTAGAATGTTTCAAAAATTTAATCATGGAAAATCTGCTTTCAAATATGGGGAGCAATTGAAAGGCCTTCAACAGCATCCTCAAAAGAAAATGCGGAAAATCTAAAGGTAATTTTAAAAGTTAACCCACATATTGCATATCAATCTATTCAGCACGCTATGAATATTGGATCGGAAGCAATCTTTAAGTTGCTACATGGAGTTTTAAATGTTAACAAGAATTCTAGCAGATGAGTTTCTTATAAGATGACCGAGAAGCAAAAGCAGACAAGAGTGTCATTTTGCCAAGACTTGCTGGTGTAATTTGATTCTGACACCTGCAAACGTCTTTATTAAGTTGTCACAGGAGATGAAACTTGATGCACAATTTAAAATATAATCTTCGGTTTGGGTGATTGAAAATGAAGACCCGCCAACGAAAGTCAAGCGGGCGATGAGCATCTGCAAACAAAATGGTGCCCACATTTCTTTCAAAATGTGGCCATATTTCTCCAATAACTTTGGAAGAGCAAAAACCAGTTTTTGCCCCAAAATGTACAAAGATTATTTCTAACAGAGGTAATTCAAAATTGGCGTAAAAGTGACCGAAGACAGGTGCAAGGGGCAATCTTCTTCACCGTGACAATGCCTCAGCACATTCTGGCGTTTTTCGGTTAGTTCACCTCCGATGAGTTTATTATTTCTTTTTTCTAGATTCTAGTAAGTAGACTGAGAGGGAAATCTATGCTCTACAGACCTCATTTCTTAATCTGAACAGCCTCTCATAGGCAAACAGTCAAATGTGAATGTTGCGCTGGAGAGTTTCTTTATCTTCCTCGAAAAAAATAAGCTTGAATGAGTTGGGCTAAAATGGAAATAGGATTTCAAAGAATGTATAAACGTATTTTGTAAAGGTGATTATTTTGAGAAAAAATAATAGTTTTATATTCTATAGATTTTTCGTAGTACAAAACTTTCAGAATGACCCTCATATAAAAGATTTGACTGTTACTATGCAATAATTATTTACTTACATTAACTGAAATTATTTCTCAGTTGTGCAAAAACCAGTCCATTTAATTTCTTACAACATATTTCTAGCTATAAATGCAACAGTAAAAAATAAGAAACTTTATTGCATGGAATGGAAAGTTTTGAAATCTGTAACTAGTGTTACAAATGTTGAAAATATTACAGAAGATAAATCTCGTTTATTTATCTTAAAAGAAAATACACAGAAGAAAAATTGTATTTATTTTCAAATCTCACCATTTTGTTTTATCTGATAATCACTTACGATCATATTCTATTGAAAACCATAACCACAAGTTTTTTTGTACTATCTGGCAAATATTTTATAGAAAATGAGAGAAATTTCAAATTAATAAAGTGGTATATTTGCTGAGAAAACAACCCTAAAATATCTATTTTCTTTCATTCACTCCAACATAAACATCCTAAAGACATTGCCACAGTATCGTTAAATCGTTCAGATGTTCTTAAATAAAAAACAGACGACGGCAAAGTAAACCTTTCATATTTATATTATAGATATATAGCGTTCAGTTAAAATTTTCTGTGGTGTTTTGCTATAAATATCTATATATTTTTCAGGGATAAAACAATTTTTCGTAAATCAATATATTGGATTTAAAATGGCATAAAGTGTAAATGTAAAAATCAGTTCTATACATTTTTTAATGTATACTGCTTTAATATATATAGATATATTAATATGAAAACATTCATTCACACATCATTTCACACACGAAAAAAAATTATCAGAATACATGTAGAATAAATTTAAATAAAAATTTAATGAAACAGAATTAAGATTAATGTATTTCAATTCGGAAAATAAAGTAAAATATATATATGTTTGATTGTTTGCTATCGGTAAATAAAATAAAACATAACAAGTTTAAAAAAAAAAAAAAAACACGGTCAATTTCTTTTTTACACTATTGTATTTAACATAATTTTGATTTTTGTATTTAAAGCTTGAATTTCGTAATCGATTTTACACTTACATCTTGCTGTGTAGAATTATAAAATTTATGTTCAGAGGTGTGTTTTTGATGACAATACAACATTTTACTAGTATATGAACTTAATTTTAAGTTAATAACTGAATTTTATGGCATTTGTTTGTTTTCTGACCACAGATAATTAATCGCCGAATATTCCTTTTGGTTACAATTGTATACGAGTTATAACAACATTGAATTTAATGATGCGACAATCCACGCTAGCCAAAATAGGCCTAATTGTTTTGAAACTACAACAACGAAATATTTTAAATACTAAAATGTAGAAAATTTAAGTGAAAAATAATATATATATATATATATATATATATATATAAAGAATAAGCATTAATCAATTGTTTTCCATTGATAAAAATATTGTTATACGTTGAGAAATCAATTTAGAATGTCTAAAAATATAGTTTATCTATTGTTTAATTTTGTCATTCATGCTGCCATATTTTAAAAAGCAACAAAGCAAAACTAATGAATTCACTAGCTTGCGCTTTCTACCAAGCGTAAAAAAAGTGAATTTTCCATAATCTAGTTCGGTGCTCATGCCAAATTAATGTATTTTAACAGAAACTTTAGGAGGAAAATAATCAATTGAAGTCATGAAATTTAGCGTGATTGTCAAGATAAACAGTGAATGCTTATAAAAGAGGGTTGTTTTTTATAACTGCATTCGGATCAAATCATTTGGAAAACAAATATTTACTTTAAAATTAAAAAGACAAATAATGAAACTTAAAAACACCATATTAATATCACATAATAAAATCATTACTAGTAGATCTTTGACTCTTCATCAGTACAAATAGCAGTCGGTAGCAACATTAATTGTTTACACATATTCTCGTTTAAAATTTCGCATTTAAAATATTAAATCACCAGGGATTATATGCAGTGGTTGAAACACAGATTCTGGTAAAATTGTACATAGTTCCTTTAACCCTTTCAAGGGCAAAGGACTTCTTTTACTAAAATGTTGAAATATTTGAATGGCACCACAATTAACGATCAAATCTATTTTAAAATAACTAAAATATTTTCTTTGCGTATATTATAAAAGCAAATTTTAATTAAAAATTTCTGGGTGTCACTTGGGAGTTTGGAATTAAAATTAAGCGTTCGCGCCTTGCAAACACCGCCCTTGAAAGGGTTAAGTGATATTTCTGTAACCTTGTAAAGAAAGATTCTTGAAAATTCTAATTTCAAAATTACTGCAGTTGAATTTGATTATTTTAATATTCTTGAAATCTTAGATATGGTCGGTATCTATTGAATGATTGACAAGTTTTGATTGTATTATGCAGATTTTGTGAGCACGTTTACGCACTTCTAAGCAAATGTTACATGATTGTCCAGTTTTTTTTTTTTTTTTTTTTTTTTTTTTTTTCTTAAATCAATATTTAAATTACTCATATTTAACAAGCATACCTCAAACCATCACATGACGTTCATTATCTTAAGAATTTATTTATTAAAAATTAACCTTTCAGTCTTTGTAGATTCAATTTTGAAAGCAATTGGAGGTTTATTAAATCGATCATTTGTCTTTGTGGAATCTGAAGTATTAGTAAAATAGTTGGTATTTGGATAAATATTCTTTAATTCCTTTTGAATCAAGTGATAAAGAAAAATATTTTAACCACAAACAATGAATAACTTTAATAGATTTTTATCCTGCCTATATATAAGTTTATCTAATTAACATCTTCATAACAACTATTAAGCAGGAAACGCGTTTAAAAAAAACAATTTTCATCGCATTACAATTAATCAAATAACGGGTCATTCTTTTTAACACTTAGCATGCAATTTCATCAAACTGTTAACTCCAAAATGATCCCTTCAAAGATTATTTTCTAAGTTGCTTTACATTTTTAGGGTTTCATTCATCTCATGAAACCCTATTACTCCCGCTTCGTTGTCTGTTATCAGAACCTATATAACTTACAAGCATCAAATTTTGTGTACTTATAGCTGAATATCTACTATGAAGCTTAAAATCGTAAAATTTTAAACACTCGTATTATTGTAATATATACAGATAAAAAACCAAAAATCTAACAGCCTTTTTCTATTAAATTTAAACATTTATCGTTATAGCAGTTGTCAACAATTAAAAATCCACAATAAAATTATTTCTACAGTAATTAATTTTCTATTGAAAGATTTCCACGTGAAAAATAAAAAAATAAATAAAAAGTTTCACCAATTGAAAAAAATAATAATAAATTGACGTCATATTGGTAATAAAACGAAAATTTTCAAACATTTCTCAATAATACAAGGAATATGAGTATGTGTAAATACAGAAAGGAGTTTAACATGACGTCATTGGATAATTAAAAAGACAATTAATCTGACGTCATATTGGAAGTTTAACGGATTTTTCGAATGTTTGAAAATAATACAAATAGAGTATGAATATGAGTAATAGGAAATAGTAAATATATGAGTTTGAGGAACGTATTGAATCATGATAAAAATCTGATTAGGGAAATAATGGCATATTTTAACATTTTGAAGGTATATACAACATTCTTATTTATGAAATTGTTTTTTTTTTTTTTTAAATATCGCATTTAGTCTACATGGAAGACATTATTATGACATTGTATAATAGCGGTATTCGCTCGCAATAGGGCTGGTTTAGATATTCGAAAAAACGAGAAAAACCGAACGGTAAATTTTTACTTTATAAAAAACATGATTTTTTTTTTAAAATGAAATTTATTTGTATTTATCAAAGGAAGGATAAAGTGTTTTGAAGGGAATATTAAACGAAGCCCTTTTTACGATCTTGGGTCACATTTACCCGTTTGTTAAATTAATGTTTTGTCAATTTATCAATCAATATTATTTATTCTATCTCGACACTATCCTTTATTATTTTTGGAAAATAAGTATAAATAGATAAATGTTTGTCCTCTAACTTAAGTTTTAAATTCTTAATGTTATTTATTCTCTGAGCGCCTAAAATCTAAATTGACAAAATAAAATAATATATTTACTTTCTCCCTTGATATTAAAACTTGTTCGCTGATCTGTTTTTCATTGTAAAACTTCATCTAAAAAGCAAAATATTTTGTTTAATAGTTTTTAAATATTTTTGTAATTAAAAATGATTAGTTTTATAATTTTATAAATATCTATAACTGTTCTATATATATATATATATATATATATATATATATATATATATATATATATAAATAATTCTTTAAATTACATATATAAATTTCTTTTTTTATATACATTATACTTTCTTACGAAATATAAATTTTTCGTCTTTCAAAATTCATTTTTAACTCTTAATTTTATTAATTGAGAGTTTATTTTATTTTCGTATAAATAGAAATAATCAACTCCGAATGACGTATTTACTTTATTTTTTGCTGGTAGGAATTCGTTTCTGATTTCTTCTTAATTGTAACGATAAAGAAAGATAAATAAAAAATGTTTTGCTTAATAACGTCCTAATAGCAGTTCATATAAAACAAAGTATTCAATAATTCTATAAAATTTTGTAGCTCTATAATTCTAACATACTAAAAATAAATAATTCGTTAAAATAAGGTAAAGCCAGGGGAGATTGCGCGGTCGGAGAGATAGCGTGTTAGGAGAGATAGCGTGTTAGGAGAGATTGCGCGGTTGGAGAAATTGTGCACAAAGAGGATCGGGGAGGGGGGAAGGAGTAGAGTCCGCACGCAGCGACTCCAGGTAGTTGTACAACAGCAGTATTGGAGTGTCTACTTGAATCTGCAAGTTTATTGTTTCGAGCGTCTAGGATAGACATTGTTATTTTGTTTTGTTTTCAAAAGTAAGCGTTTGAATTTTCGTAAATGTTCGTCAGAATTTCTATATAAAGTTAGAATTACGAAATATTTTAAATTTAAACAATTTCTTATAAGCTACTGAAATAGACAAATGGTGCGAGCGCTGCCGGTTCGTTTTAGAAGCCGCCATGTTTAAATAAAAGGCCGCACCATCTCTCCTACCGAATTTGGAGAGATTGCGCATCTGCTAATTAGGAGAGATGGCGCATTGTTCCCATTTGTTTCCATGCTAGGACAGATTAAGCAGCTTATTGGCAAATTTGCTTACAAAATACTTATGAAACATATAGGGTGAAACCCGCAATAACTGACACTTTAAGGATTTTTTTCTTTAAATTACTATTACAAAATTTTAAATCTATTTTATACTTATGTTTGTTTTTGAATATACAGTAAAGATACATTAAAAAATAATTTTTGGCAAAATTTTGAAAAAATTATTATTTTACTTACTAAAAACTAATTTTTGTCATTTTAAATAGGATTAGTATCTCCAGTAACGGACACTCTCCCTTTAATGAAAAACCCTTTAATGAAATGCTTATTTAAGGTAGATTTCTGCTGAAGTGTCAGTTACTGGTTAGGTGTCAATAACTACGGGTTTCACCCTAAATGAATCAATTATGAAATAATTTTTGAAAAACACATAATTATCGAAACTATATTTGGCAATAAATTAATTTGCTAAAAAGTACTGAGCAGTAAGAATGAGTGTACTGAATGTCTGGAACTGTGCCAGAAGACAACATCGACCAGTGACTGGATTCAATGTATTACATGTGGAAGGTGGATGCACGAAAGCTGCACCATTTACAACAATAAATGCATCGATTCTGGACGACGACAATTTCGGTCTGCAAACAAGAAAACTTTTTTACTTTGGAAAATGAAAATGGACTAATTTGAAGTTAAACGTGTTATCAAAAAACTTAATGTAATTTTCTAAACTTATCTGGGTTTGTTTTGTTTATTTTTTTTTTCTTTAATTAAAATATGTTAAATGTTCTTAAAATTCTTTCCTTTTCCGGAATCTTCAATAATTAGGTTGAAATATTCACTCCTAATACAATAATATTTATTCACAAAAACATTGCAATAATGTCATTTAATTGTAATTATTAATGTTAATAATTAAATTGTAGTTATTTTTAAAAACAATCTCTCCTACCCATGTGCGCAATCACACCAACCCTGTAAGGACAGATTGCGCAAAATAGCTTTCTTAGATTTATTACAACTGTTCTATTAAATTACAGAATAAAAACAAAATAGAAATGAAATTGCATAAAAAACAAATGAAGTCAAAATTATTCAATGATAGTTTAGCAAAAAAGTTAATATTTATATATTTTTTTTATTATTTTGTTGAATTGTGCGCAGACTCTCCTAGCTTTACCTTATATATAGTCAAACCTCGATCTCTCAAATTTAAAGTTAGCTACAAAAGAATTTGAGACATGAAAAAAGCGAGATATTCAAAAATATGGCAGCATTTTTAGAATTTTAATCATAATATTTAGGTTGTTTGCATGGAATTTATAGAGTATTCTGAAGCATGCACTTACCACACAAACAAAATAATAATAAAATCAATAAATGCAACTTAATCTCTTTCAGTTGAGTACCATGAGTATTTCTGCGTGTTTACTTAGAGTTGCGTTGCCAGCAAGTCGTTTTAATTCAAAATGCTTTATTGCTTTCCACTTTTTGGGAATAATAATATTCACTGTTTCTTCCCCTTGTTTAGTTTTAATAGGGCGAAAAAAATGTGGTAGCAGTCAAGCCATCTGAATAAATATTAAATGAAATAAAATCCGCTCAAATCGCAAAATTTACTTGCAGAGAAGGTATAGATAATAAAATTAGTCTAAGAAAAATTGCAAGAATATCAATCCAAGAAATAATTTTAGTTGGTTGGTTGATTGAATGAGGTTTAATGACAGAAGGCTTTTTAAAGAAATACTGTTAAAAAAAAAACCTTTAAGCGAAACATTATATATATATACATATATATATATATATATATTAATTTATCTTAAAACATTGTCATAAGAATTAGTTGAACTAAAATTAAAAAATAGCTTAATGAGAAATATAATGTGATAAAAAATTTAATTAAAACCATTTACTAAAGTCATAATATGTTTAAAATTAAATAGAAAAGAATATGATGATAAGTCTTAAAAAAGAATAAAACGCCCAAAATACTTAACATAAATAAATTTATATAAACGATAGATTATTAAACGAAAACAGAGTAAAACATGCAGGCTCAAATTTTTCAAAATCAGTATTATTATCATTGATATCCGAGTCATAAGTGTATGACTCTGATTTCATAGCTTCTTCCGTATACCTGAGAAGATGTTTGGAATTCTTTACACTGGGAAATATTGGACCAAGGCATGATTTATTTTTTCTTCTTTACAGTTTCCACTGTGAAGAGACTTTGTATATACTTTTGTTTTTCTGTGCGCATTACCTTTTCCCCTCTTTGCTGTATTAGAAAAACATCAGGTTTTTGCCATTTGCTTCCAGACAGAACAGAAGTATGTTTTGGCTAATGTTTAGATTAATCTATTGTGATAGGCTGTGATGATTATGACAATCTAGAGCGCATATATTTGGAAGAATCAAAGTATTCTAATTGTAGTGGTCTGATGACGGTTATAATTGTGTCAACCGGGGTACATTCGAAGCCATGCAAAGAGAGTAGAAATCACGACATATTTTTTAACAGTAATAGAGCTGACATTGTGTTAGATGTATAAACTAATAAAAAAGATTGAGTATAGATGCTTATGTGCCTTACAGATTTTGAGGATTCTTTTAGAAGGTTAGATATGAAATATCAATAGATAGGGTTCTAGATTGTACTTGCGTGTATCAGTATATGATAGATTTTGAGTAATTGTATTTGTCAGAATATATTTTTCTTGGCTCAATATGGGTAATAACTGGAATATGTCGTACGTACCTTGACAACTACCACAGCGCTCAGAATGAAAACAAAATTGCCGTTGCCGACTTCTTCAAAGCAAACACAAGTAATACGACCCCAACAACATTTTTTTCCATGACCATAATACTGAAACGTTAATCAACGTAGGGGTTTAGGGATATTTGGCTGAACAAAACAACTCACGCAAGCTACTTTGATTATTGTAGGCAATGTAGGGCTGTTGAATTTTACACTTATGTCCTTTGTAGGATATATTTTATTAGTTCAACGGATTTTTATTTGGCGTACATGAATAACAGTTTAATCGTTCAATTTCTGCATGAGTACTACTATTGTAGAGTGTAAAAAGCCGCGTCCAACTACTTCACCAGGGCTAGTGTTGTAAATTGAATGGGTCTGTACTGGTACAGAAATGGGGCCTATTTATTTACTATTTAAAAGTAGTTCTGATTGATTGGTAGATGAAACCATCACCATGAAGTCACCAGTGTGCAGAATTTTAATAGAGGGAAGCATCACGAAGAACAGATAGAAAATATTTTGCTATCGAACATTTCCTTGATTGAACAACGTAGAACCTGAACTATAAGAAATACTATTGGTGAGATTTTTAATGGTATGAATGTGTATTTTGGTAAAACAAAGGGACAAAATCCATATTAATAACTTAGAAAATAAAACGTTATAGTAACTGAAATGATAATAGTTTATTCAATTAATAGTTTGGCAAACATTTGCTTCATAATAACCAAGTGATTAATAAGTGCTTATATATATGCATAACACTTATAGATTTTCATAGTGATAAATAAAAATGCATAATAATAATATTTTGTATTATGTTCATTTGTGTACCGATGATTCACAATAACTTTCAATCCAATTTTCATAAAAAAAATATGCATTGTATAGCAAAAATAATTAATGATAAATGAAAATGATTTATCATTGTACTCTTTTATTTAATTTAAATATTTACATTTTTAAAATTGTTATGAAATTCGATGGAATATTATTTAGGACAAAATGCACTCTTTTATTTAATTTCAATATCTATCTATCTATATATCTATCTATCTATCTATCTATCTATCTATCTATCTATACATATATATATTATGGTTATATATATATATATATATATATATATATATATATATATATATATATATATATATATATATACATACATACATATATATAATATAATTATTATACATTACGATGCAACATTATTTAGGACAAAATGAAAAAAGATAAGATGTTATACAAGCATCATGCTTATTCAAAATATTTAAGAAAATAATAATTATATTTAAGTATTGAAAAATGTATATTACAGACATTTTGTCATATTTCCATTTGTATGGCGAAATCGTTGATATGCACCTCGAGCACAACTCATATCCCCCGCTGAGCACCCGCACATTATATATAGTTTGTGTGTAACAGAAGAATGTAATTTTTTCAAAAACTATCTGAGCTAGGATAATCGCTATAGTTTTACCTGCAAGGATCACATAAACTCCTACTACCCTTAATTTTTTCATAATTATCATTTATTTATATTCGGATATATGGTAGGGGGAACACATTATTGCAGTATACTTTTGACAATATCTCAAAAAATATAATACATAAAACTAAAATAATTATATTTTTGTGTTCGGTGTTACGAGATCTTTTGAACAATTTCCTACATGATATGAAAAAATAATTTTCAAGTAACTGCATTTGTCTAGATATATTTCTCCTAAACATATTCGTGAATCTGTAAATGTACCTTGTGTATCTGTAAATGATCCTTGTATAAATGTGTGTCTTTATAACTCAACCAAATTTGAACTTCTCATGTTCCATAGTTTTCGAGAAAAACTGCTGTAACAGACAGAGAGACAGACACACGAACGATCTTATAATGGTCTTAAGTACGGAACCTTAAAAAACGTAAAAGCTATTCTTTAACGTCGTGCGGGATTGATAATGATATCGCGACAGGTAACAGCTGTTCAACCAAGTAATCATCATTCCATTGATAGAATAATGGATTAAAATAAGTATTTAGGAATTCTAGTACAATTATTAAAAGAATAATGAAAAATCATGTATAGACGACTATTTTATTTTTCACAAGAGAATGATTTGAAGCATAAAGCGATTTCATAAATTTTCAATCTTCAAATTTAAAGGCATTTTGGCACATATGGATGAAAATTTCAAAAAATATGCTATGTCCATTACAAAGGATTTCGAAAAATGTGTAAAAAAAAAAAAAAAAAAAAAAAAAAAATACGGTCAAAACTCTCAATTGCAGCGAAAAATTGGTCTGTTCTATACCGACATATTAAAAGATGTTAAAGAAAGAGAAAGTTTTACCAGCCAGAACAAAATATTAATATATAAATAATTCAAATTTACTGAAACAGTTTGTTTGAGTTTTCTGTTTAATTTAATATTCATTGTTTGTGGAATTTTTACGTTTTGAAATTCAATAAAAAAAAAAAAAAATATTTAATGTTTTACTTTTTTTCGTTCTATGTACCTTAAAAGAGCAAAAATGTAATTATAAGTTCTTTATTTTTTTTTTCAATATTAACACCATTCAATTTTAACTATATTCGAATCAAATCATATATATTTACTTCACAAAAATAGTTTTTTGTAAGTTCAATATCTCTTTTCCTGTTTTCTTTAAAATTTGAGAACAAGGATTTCTTGGACTGAAATGGAATTTAGATATGAATTTCTACAAGGACTTTGTATTGAAAAATTTACACATCCAACTGTTTATTAAGTAATTTTTATGTATCAAGGTTATACAGATTTCAATATGCAAATTTAAATAAAAACATACTTTGTATAAAAAATATAGAGAAACGTATATAAACATATGTTATTAAAAATATATGGTATTCAGTTAATTATATATGATTAATAATCTGTTGCATTATGTTATTAATAACGGAAAATATATTGAAGTTAGCAGACAAAAAGAAGAGGGATGAATAAATAGTAATTAATTTAATAAAAGAAACTATGCAAACATAATTATCCAAGCAGAGAAAATACCATACATTTAAGACGAATCGGATTTCCAAAGGTGGGTCTACATTCAGAGAGCAAAAAATATCATGAAATTTCTCATTAATATTCTGCCGTATATTACTATATATATGTATATATGTATGTATGAGATTACAATATATATGTATATATACATAAAGAACAAGTTGCTAAATGTAAAAATATATTCAAAATGACATTACTGAATGCAAATTTAGAAAATTTATATATGTATTTAAAAAATATTTTTCATTTTAAAATTGACAGAAAAGTATTCTAATTTAAATATATATATATATATATATAAACCTAAAGTTTCCTAAATATTAAACATACCTGTAACGAGTTGTTTATTTATTTATTTATATTTTTTCGTAATTTTTATGTACGATAGTCCCACAATTGCAGCTTTTTAACTTATTATAGCTCGTACAAAGATGAAATCGTATATGTATTGCGGTATCTGTAGTAATTTGGGCTTGATAATTCCACTTTGATTTCAAGTATGATTTAATTTTGTTCCGAATATTTTCAATTTTGGATTATTTATGATAAAAAATATGAATTTCATCATTATTTTTTTATATGTGTATGTTGGATTATATTTTCGTCTATTATGGTTATATATATATATATATATATATATATATATATATGTATGTGTGTGTGTGTGTGTGTGTGTGTGTCTGTATGCATGTGTGTGCGTTAATTTTCATACATAAATTATATCCACATGAAAATCAGTTTTCTATATTATTTTAAAATACATATCATTAGTAATCATAGCATGTATTCTATCTTCTTTTTTCTTAATTATTAAGTCATTCCTGAAAAACTATTATTTTTAAACAATAATGATAGTCAACTATTTGTGATTTTTAATTTTCTAGAATTATTTTCCGCTTTGTCTGTAACTTTCATTAATCCCATCAACTACCTTTCCAAACAAAACTTAGTCAGAATTTCCTCGTATGTGGATGTTTGGGAATATACACATTTAATTTTTGTATCCTATAATAAAACTTTTATTCGCTTAGAATACTTTAGGGACAATTGTTATCGTACTAACAAAATATGCTCATTAGAAATCTTTTTTTATGCCTTCGCCCAAGGGAAAGTAAAAGAGGCATCACCGAGTTTATTTTTTGGAACTGAAATGCACATTTATATTTTCATAAAACTATTTTAAGTATTTTAAACAGTCAGTTGATTGTTTTTTAAGATTTCTATTTTAATTAGTTTGTTATTAGTTTATTTTAGCTTATTTAGTGGAATTAGTTTTAATCTGACATGATTTTGCAATACTGAAATACTTTTGTCTTTAATATTTAAAATTTGTTAGAAATAATTATTCTGCTAAGTTCAAATCGGTTATATTTAAAAGATAACATAATATGCATGCTGCAGATTATCTCTTACAACCAATTATAATTCCAATATATTTAAACACCAAAACCATAGGACATCTTCATAAAAAACAAATTATAATATTGAAATCCTCATAATTTCAACAGAGTGGCGTTTACATGCGTAAAATAATCAGCCTTTAGAGAAGAGGTGTCATAAACAATGAATTACATAAAAAAGTTCTGAATTTCAAATTGATAAATTAAATATTCTAAATGAGAAAAGTAATAAAATGACCTGTAGCAATAATTTTATTCGAAAATCGTGCAGCTAAAGTCTTTTCCTTTTCCACAAATAATCAGTATGCCATGTTTCTTTATAATATATTAAGGTAGATTAAATATAAATAGAACTGGATACACAGAATGAAATGACATAATTTATTTCAAACGTAATTTTCTAATTAAACACAAACACTTGTCTCACTGTTTCACCAAGCTGTGAAATACCTTGCTTATTGAAGACATTTGCTTTCCATTATTACACAGCTTTCCATTACACAGCTTTCCATTATTATCTATGTCTTCGCTGTGAAAACGGTGAAACTGTCGAAAAAAAACAGCGACCCTTTAATGAATTTTTCGGAAGACCAAAGATGTGAAAGTCACATGTCAATAGATTAGCCAATACGGTAGATGTTCCAAAACTGTCCGCCGAAACTTCATCAGATTTTCGTCCCTTGCAGAAATGCTTATGCCATTCCTGCACACGAGTCAACGATACTGCAGTTTCTCTGAAAACTGCATCCACTTCTCGAACTCCAACTCCTTCTGTCACTAAATAAGGAATAACAATACGTTACGCTTCTTTACACGTAAACGTATGAATATATATAATATATATAGCAAGTATTCTGTCTTATGCAGCAATTGTTTCCACAGTTAAAAATATTCCTTATTTCAAAACATAATGATAATCAGAGTTTTGCGAACTTGAATATTGTAGAAATATTTTACTGCTTTGTTTGCGACAAATTATTATTCCATTAAATGTTTTTCCAAACTAAACTTAGAAACTTGGAGTTTTCTCGTATGGTGATATGAATATTAATATTTTAATGTTTTATTTTTTTTGTCATTACTTTTTTTAATTTTGCTTAAATTTATTTGTTTCTAGTTGTAGACATTTAAAATTTGAAACGTTTTAGCATTATGAAGGCTTTCAAATAAGAACGTTTAAGCAGGAATTAAATATAATTATGCTTCTGAATTTAAGTTTCGTGATATTTAAAAGACAGTTCATGCATCAGATTATTCCACACGGAAAAATCGCTATATGAGCATGTGTAAAAACAAAACCATTGAACATCATTAGTTTGCTATAGTTATCATAGGATGTATTTTCTTTCCGCTCTTACTTTTTCCACAATTAACACCCCACATGCACTATGTATAGATATATTATTTCCACACAATAATCAGTTTGCTATCGTACTTTATAACTATGTATATTTACTATTCTTTACTTGTTCCTCTCTTGTTTTCTTAAACTATTAAGTATTTCACGATGATTTACCGCCATATAAAATAACTAGCAAATGGTTCGGTGTTGCTCGAATTGATTGATATATACGTTTACGTTAATTACGTTACAATTACGTTAAATATAATATACAAACGAACCTAGCGATGAAGACCCCTCTTCCCTCAGTTGAGTAATCGTAAAGACGTACTGAGTGATCGTAAAACGGCAATCCCAATAGCGATTTCTTTAAATATACATAAAGATATCTTAAATATAATATGCAAACGAACCAGTTGGTGGAAGTACCCTGCCAACGGCATCGTAGTGAGCGGCGGTAAAAACCGCAACCACTATAAAAAGTCCCCTCTATTTATATTTGAATTTGTAAAAATAATCGTAGCAATCGGAAAAACGGTAATCGCAATTACAGCAGCGGCTTTCATACGCGAAAGCAACAATAGTCGAACTCAACGTATCTTATTTTTTTATTAATAATTGGGATATTTCGAATAAATTCAAAATTTCAGCATCATCCTTCATATATGGCATCGGATTTTTTTTAAACTCGCAAAATACATTACAAATTACTGTTCTAATTCCGAGTAAATGTTATTAAAAGCGAATACAATTTACTATATTGGGTAAAAGACTAAACTTAGGTTCAGTTTAATAATATGAAACAATCGCCATGTAACACGAAAGAAAGACAAAATCGCACAAAAATCTAAATAAAATATCTAAAATAAATTCTAAATTTTACTCTCAAGTGCATTTGGACCTATCTCAGTATATCAGAAACCAAATTTGCAGACCACTACATGTGATATAGTTTCAAACCATCGCAAATTAAAAATTACCTGCCTTTATTGTAAATACCTATATTATTATTGATTAGTGTCAAAGTTTTCTGAATTTCAATTTACAAGAATTGTTTTTTGTCTTTGTTTGTAACTTACTTTAATACCATCAAATATATTTCCAAACTAAATTCAGTCCCTGAGAGCTTTTTCTTTTGTATATATTTGTCAATAGAAGCATTATAGAAGAACTTTTCTTCTCTAAAAATACTTTAGGGACTGTAATAACTCCTCTATACCGACCCGATAGAGATGTGGAGTGGTAGCGAGGTCAGTTCGTTGGCAAAGAGAATTTCTCGCATAAATTAGAAAATAGAATTTTATTGCATAACAATATTAATTCTAATAAAAAATATGTACACAATGTTAATACAGCATTTAATTATTTTTCGTATGTCAATCGCTTATAAATTAATGTCCTCTTAACTCTAAGTGCAACTCGATCAAACAAAAGACTCAGAAAATTACTGTCAGTCGTAACTTCTAAATAAATTTCATTCAGAACAAGGCTCGTCCGTTCCTTCTCTTCGGAGAAATATACTAAATCACGATGCTTCAGAGTTAAAGAACTCTCACTATCGCACTTGTCGTGCTTTTTCACTTCGCTGGGATTTTCACCTGATACTTGCCGTATCTATAGAGGTCAGACCTCACTCTTTCCAGAGAGTCACCACTCTCGTTCAGATCTATCCGAAAAACTGTCTTTTCTAACTTTTTCATTCTCGCAGGGGATCTTTCACTAGGGGCGGGGATTTGGTCGAGGCAGCGCCCCTTGAAACTCCCCAGCATCTTAGCAGCCTTGAGATACGTCTCTTTCATCTATAATAAGTCCGTCATTGGACGTTCTATGACAAAGGGCATAGTTTCGTGTGCAAACCTAAAAATCGTGTGCAGAGATCGCTTCCCTCGCAGATGCTCTCTTTGCCACGACTTCGGCACAGATCAAAGCATAAGACCCCTCTTTGGGTACCACCTTACCAATGCATCACTGTCGGAACTTTCCGCTCGCAGTACAATAGAATTCGGCGTTTGCTTGTCTTCAAGGCAAAACTAGCGTGGGAAGGTATGCAGTTAAGTGTACTCACAGGAAATGCTAGAAGGACACATAGTGCACCTGGATGTCGAGGCTCAATTCTTTACAGGACCAACGAAACACCAACGTAGAACCAACAAAATCCGCTCATTAAAAACCGTTTTAGGTAGCTTTCAATACAAAAAAGTATAAAGCTACCTATTGCAGCCGTTCGGAGGAAAGCAGTTCCGAAAAATTTCGATATATTTTCACCGATCATGACCCCCAGACCCCAAAACCACCCTCCGTTCAAATGTTGATTTATATATATAGATATATCCATATATATACATATATATATATATATATATATATATATATATATATATATATATATATATATATATATATATATATATATATCTGACCTATGTCATACGATAACGCCCGTATTTATGAATCGATTTTGATGAAACTAATTGTGTGTATTAAGGTCACTAATGTCTCGACCGAGTTCGTTGGCCAGCTTGGTCCGCCATCTTGTTTCAAGATGGCGGCCATTTAAATATTTAAATTAACTTAAAATCTAAAATAAATATACAAAAAATTTAAAAATTCAAATTTATTTTTTAATTACGTGTTAGGCCTTGGTACGAGGATTCCACAGCATGTTTTGGTTTACCACTATCTTAAAAAATGGCTGAGATAGAGCAGTTTGAAATTCTAGGGTGGCTGACATTTTGAAACAAAACAGCACATTAACGTGATTACTCGCAAATTATTTTCTTTCACTGTTGTAATAATTTTCCCAATCATACGCATAAAACTATATATTCATATCCGTTAGCGCCAAAATTGGCGACATTGGCGACAAAATTGGCAAAGTTTGTGACATTTGGCGAAATATCGCCAAATTTGTCGACCAAAATAAGTCTTTCTAAATAAAGCCAATTTGGCTATTGCTCAATAATTTGGCGAAATTCTTATTCAAATTCAGTATTAACGAATCTTTTGTAAACGTTTCTTTGCATTTTAACTTGCTGTTTTCGTGTAACATTAGCTAAAATTTTAAAACGAAGATATAGGAATGCTACCTTTTCCTCCCGGTACAGGCCGGAAGGACTTTTTTATGTTACGCCTACACCTAAAGGAAAGGAATAGCTACAAGCTTTATCGTGCTTTTTGAAAAAGTTTTTTCCTAGGACCTCGACAGCAAATTGGCAGTTTCATTAAACTATTTGGAATACTTTAGAACATCATTTCAGTGTTGCTTTTTTAATAGTTTCGATTTTATTCTATCTTGTTAGACATACAACATACAATCGTACTCTCAAAACCCTTAGGGTACTTCCCGTTGACCCAGAATCTTGAAATTTGGCACGAGGCAAGGTCGTATAGCACATGTGAAAAAATAAAACAATAAAATAATTAGATTTATAGTTTTATGTCGATTTATTACGTGACAAACTTGTCTCATTTGGCTTTAAAAAGTTGTAGGACCGAAACATTTTATTGCATTCAATCAGAAGTTCGAAACTTTAAAAAAACAATGCGACCATATACCTTATTATTTTATATTAGTTTCAACTTGATACCTTCAGCCGTTCCAGATAAAAATAGGTCTTGAGACACAGATGTACGACAAAACAATCCTATAAATGTTTGGGTTTTCTTTCTTTTCAGATACAAAACTTCCCAAAACAGTAAATTTTATAAAAAAAATAAATAGTGACAAATGTTCAATTTTTAAAATGTCCATTAATTTTGTATATTCTGTAAAGTATTTTATATAATATCAAGCTTATGAGTGTGAAGAGAACACAAATATTCAAAATGATAATGAGACAAGTTTATATGTTTATTACCATAAACAACTTGTTATACAATCGACTTTATACCAAACTTATCTTATTTTTCCCAAAATATTTGTGATAAAAATTGCACATTTTAAAGACATGTATAATATAATATTTATGAACCACTCTTTTGAAATTTATGTAATAATTCAGTAGCTAATAAATTGATAATGAACAAAATAATTGAATAATTTATTTTGGATCCAACTTTAAGATTTCTTAGAAAGAAAAAGAAATTAAAATCTATAAAATTAAAATTCTAAAAATATGTGTTTTCTGATCAGGTAGAAAACTTTTCTGAAAAGAACAAATTCTCAGTCTTAGATAATTTCATAATTAACTTCCATATTTTAACCATTGTTATAACTGTCATACGCTTGCAACCACATTGGTGCTTTGTTAGATTACTGATGTTTAATTCCAACCTTGGCTGTAGCCCTAAATGTTAGTTTTATGCTGTTTGCGATAAACATTTTTGTCTATAGCAATTGTGGACAAATGTAATCAAATTTTTCATTTCAGTTTGTTAATAATAATTATAAATGTTTATCTGATTTTGGGTGTGCATTCCCAACAAGAAGTGTTGTTTTTAAATTAATCATTTAATTCAATTTTGTTTTTGTTTGTAAAGATGGAAATTTGTAATCAATTTTTCACTCATTTTTTACAGGTTAGAATTATAAAAAAATCTGTACACAAGTGTGTTTCCGATGACAATACTATATTTTAATATCTTTAGAACTTACTTCTAAATTAATTAATTAATTTTGAGGCGTTTTTCCGTTAGCCCTGTACAGTGATAAATCGCCAAATTTTTTTTGTGATACCAATTGTATACGAGTTGCAACAACAGTGTATTAATTAGGCGCCAAATCACGCTCTCCAAAAAAAGCCAACTGTCTGTGAAACTGCAATAATGCAATATTTTAAACGCTAAATATATAAAATTAAATAAAAGTTTGATAAAGTGTATAATAATTAATAAAATCATTTTATCAATTAACGGTTTGATATTAAATAAATTATGATTATATGTTGTAAAACAATGTACAAACCCGGAATATTTAATATAAATGATGTATATTTTCATTTATTGCCTTATCTTAAAAAAGAAACACAGCAAAAAATATATATATATTTAATACATACACTAGTTTGCCCTTTCTACCGATCGTAGAAAAAATCATTAATTTTCCACAATCGGGTTCGGTAATGAAGCCAAAATAATGTATTGAAACGGAAAGTGTTTGGAAAAATCATGAATTGCAATCTTGAAATTAGTCGTGATTTTCAAAATAAACACCGAATGGTTTTAAAAGAAAGTGTATTAAAAAAATATAAACTATTTTTACTTTTGTCCTTTTTCAATGGTATATTTCGTAGTCTCTGATTACTGAACTCCATGTTAAATTCAATGAAATCCACTTTATTTTATATTCATATATCTATCCTATTTAAAATAATATATTAAAATGATAAAGAAGACTGTTTTGTGATAGTCACAGCATATAAGTTACAAAAATGCATCTTCGTTTTAGAAGATATTCGTCATAAAAGCTTTAAGAAGCGTATTTTAAACTTTAATTTAATAATCCAGTTTCTAATAAACTTATGCTGTAAATCCCATAAGTGTAATATATATTTTTTTACCAACTGTAATATTTCATGGCAAGATAAATTAAAAACAATAAAAACTCAAATTTTAAAAGTTCAGCTTTTCTAATCAGGAACTAAAATGTTCTCAGAAGAACTAATTCTCACTTGTAGATAATTTGATAGTGCTTGGAGTTTCTAGAAGTAAGATAAAATAAACTTTCCTATCTGAATTCAATTTCTATTGGAAACCTTAAATGTAATCTGATTATATATTTTCAAATTGTTTATCTGATGTCGATAAGATTACTCCACTGAAAGCATGATAAACTTTGTCGTTTAGATAAATAGACCAATTATCGCAAGTGCAATCTAAAACTTTTGTTAAAGTTCAAATATAACAATAAACACATTTTGTTTAAATTAAGATTAATGCATAAAAAATTATTAAGATAAAATTTCACAAAGAATAAATTTTTAATTGAAATTAATTCAAAGGAATTGGATAAAGTCATGACAAACATAAAGTATATTTTGTTATTCATATTGTAATATAAAATAAAACTATGGAGCAGATACTTAATTAAACCACAAATATTTCATTTCTATGGATTGTAAATCATTATTTCCGCATAAGACATTTGTTTATGTGACATCATTATGACGGCGCAAGGGTAAAAATGTTTCATATTCACATTGTTTACCAAAAGGGAACTTTTTTAATTCAGCACATTATGACAATCCGGTGACCGCCAATTCGTGATTCACTGTGAATTTGCCGTGCCTGATTGTTTTATCATTTGCAACTCCTCTCGTGATTGAATATATTAACGTCCCAGCGACACGGATGTGACTCACCTTCCTCATCACATAATACAATACAGCCAATAAACGTTTCAGATTGACCACTGTGCTCAAAAGTACTTTTATCTTCTTAGATAGCATGCAACTGAGTCTCAGTTGAATTCTAATAACGATTGCTGGATTCTTGCCACAGTTATTAGAATAAAGACCAAGTCTTCCAACATTTCAAATACAGTTGATAATGCCTCACTACTGTACTACGATATATATCCAATAAGTATGCAGTCACGGATGTAAACGATTTGATTTTCGAACAGTAACTATTTGCAGATTATTTTAATTTGCTGAATATTTTTAATTTAAATTGAAATAAATCTATAAGTATATTTAATTTTTTTTAAACACTCTTTTAAACGAATTCAATGCTTATTTTGAAAATCACACCTAATTTCATAACTGTAATCGATGATTTTTCCAAACTAAAATCTGCTAAAATACGTGAATATGACGTGGCTACCAAACCCACAATCTCATCGCTTTGATTTACGGTTCATAGAAAGCACGAGCTCGGGAAACTATTTAAAAAATATCATGATTTTTGATCTGTTTTTTAGATATGGGCTGGGCTGTATTTTGAATGTGTGACGCCCCTGTGCAGTTATTTAGTTTCAGCTCACTTCCCCACATTTTCGTCAGTTTAAATCCTATAATTTGTGGAATTATTTACTTCAATTTGAAACTCTATAAATTATTTAAACTTAATTCAACACATAAAGAATAAAACAAGTATACAACTTAAATTTTCACTAATTATTGTGAAGTAACCATCAAGTGTCAATTACACAGTAAATATTCATTATAGTTAATCAGCCTCTTTCGAAAATTACACAAAATAACTTCGTTGCATCACAAAACTCTTTTTACTATGCCCTTTTGATTGCTGTTATTTAGACTATTTTCATCATTACACTAACTGGGTGGTTCCATTGGAATTAGTGTTAATTAGGCTTCTATTTTGTTAGTATCAGAGATAAAAGAAAACTGTATTATTGCCATGGAAAAAAAAGATTTATTCAATATCGAAATGTATAACGACAGCGTCTAATCAGGCAGGTACTTCTTAAATACATTTAAACCGTATCCAGACGGTGAAACCATGTAAAATTAAATAACATTTGTAACACACAACTTGTAAATATTATATAAGCTTATAGAAATAACTAGCTACCCGGTTTAGCCGTGATTTTAAAAATGTTTTTTTTTTTAACATAATCATGTTCAAAATTAAATATGCAGTATAGAAACGTAATAAAAGAAGCATGCAAAATATTCTACGCATGAACCAAATAAAAACCCATCATAAACAAAATATATATTTACATAATATACTCATGAGAAATCAGCTAGCATCCATTCATCATTGGAGCAATAAAAGATAAAAAGGAAAAATATCAAACTATTATCTAATATGTAGTGAAATTATTTACGAATTGTCATTGAACTTGAAGAATGTAACGAACATGATTGCGTTCATAATTTTCAGTGAGGATTTTGTCGCGAGGACAATTAGAAGGAGCAAAAATAATTTTAATAATAAAATGATATTTGCATTTACCCAAGAAACATAAAATGCTCAAAATGATCCGTCTCTGTAGCAAATGACTACGTAAGTCTTGTTCAACGTTTTTGTGCATTTGTGTAAGAATAGCACGCATATTTTTGAAGATGTTAACGTTTCTGTGAAAAATTCATTTTTTTCTTTATATACCATGCTGGGTTTTCAACTGAATTTAACATCGCTTTCCCAAAACTTGACAAAGAACAGTAGAAATTGTATAATGCAATTAAAAGATGAATATATTGAATATTTGATGACAAATGGGTATTTGTATGAAATAAATTTTAACTGCGCATGCGTGAACTATATCCAAAGATTTTTTGTTTAATGATTTGGTAGTAAATTCTTTAGAGTAACTTCTATAACAAGTCCATTCAAATATCTAGAAAATTGAGAAAGATACATGCAATACAGTCAACTGATAAATTGGAAAGGAAATCCCATAGGATTATATCGGTAGATTTAGAAGTGGGCGGTCCCAACTGCTAAATTATGGCAAAAAGCTATTTTTTCTTCAATTCCTTCCCTATAAGCAGGCGCTACAGAACAAGACTATTAACAAGACTAATTAATTGCATAAACTCCGGAGAATTTTTATAATTATTTACAAAATATTTGGACTATAATGGGGAAAAAACTTGTGAAATGCTGACAGATAAAATTATTAAACTGGGTTTATCTCTAATCTTGATTTAGTTTTTGTTGCTGAAATTAATACATCGAAATATGCCTGTGCCTGTAGGCCGAAACATTAGGGATTTTTTTTATATCATTATACTCGCAGAAATCAAATTATTTTTTGCTGAAAATTTAAATACAAATTTTTTGTTAATGATAAATTATCAGAAATTCGGAAATTCTGGTTTAAATGTTTAAATGGAATGAGGAACACTGCATTTTTGAATGAATAAGTTGATTTTGATCCTACACTCTGCTGTAAATACACTGTTAAATATTTTCAGAAAACTTTCCAGCTATGCGACATGTTTTATTTAAAACGGTTACATAACCTTTTTCTATAAAAACAACGAATGATTAGACAGTTTCTAATCACTTTTAACAGTGTATAGTTTGTATTACTTATTTGAGGATGCTTATTATAGATACTGTTTCTCGGCTTATTTTGTAAAACAATTTACAAGACAAGTACAATTTACATAATAGAATTTACAGCATCATGTG
Source organism: Maratus michaelseni (assembly GCA_963931845.1). Classification (NCBI taxonomy): domain Eukaryota; kingdom Metazoa; phylum Arthropoda; class Arachnida; order Araneae; family Salticidae; genus Maratus; species Maratus michaelseni. The sequence continues at coordinate 197,274,708 of OZ007593.1, read as the reverse complement.
TTGCGTTAATCAAAAATATACAGAGAGGCCAAGATAAAAGAAGCCGGTATACAGAATTACAAATACTTACTAATTTTTATTTAAAAATAGTAAATACAAAATATTACGAACCTCCTGTGAACTATTGAATGTCCAGTATGTTGCTATTTATAATATTCTGTATTTACTACTTTTGAATAAAAATTAGTGAGTTTTTGTACTTCTGTATACCGGGCCTCTTTTATCTTTGCCAATCTGTATTATATTCTTATTCGAAAGAATTATCCAACAGAAATATTAGATATCTAACATATCTCAAAATGCCCTCTAAATATTTATCTTTGTGTTACAGCCTTGCATTTCTAAACTGCTAACAAAATAAAGAAAATTATTCTAACACTTGAAGAATTTTAAGCCTAATTTTAGGTATATATTTAGGTATATATTTTATCTCTTATCTATATATACTGGGAAAATAATTAAAGCCCATCAGAATTTGAATAAATATAATATTTGCCTTCTCACCTAAAACATATCCCCTTTAACTTTCTTTAGAGCCAAAGAAAATAAATAGATCATAAATCATTAAATATTTTTTTTTTATCTGGACAAAAGCCAAATTCCCATTAATACCCATAAGTATTTATCGTTAAGAAGACAGAAGGAAAACTGAAATCATTTGATGATTCATTTAAATCTGTAACTTATTTTATCTGAAGTACAATGTAAAATTCTAAATCAGATTCAGATAATTATATAAAAATGCATTAAGTTATATTATTTGTCGGAAAAAATGTTTTACCTTTTAATTAACTCTGAAGAAAATCATCCTTTAAAAATGTGACTGGTACCAGTCTAATATTGATAACGTCTACTAACTAATGATAAACTTAAATTTAACTTAGTTGTCGGCATGATACAAAATAGTTAACAAATGTTAAAATATCCAATAGTAACACACAATTTTCACATCATATCTGTATACTTCGCTAAAGTTTACATTGAGACATCGAAAAGAAAGTCATTCTTTCAAGTATTTTAGGAATTATACAGGTAATTTTAGGAATTATATAGGTATTTATGAATAACTTAGAACTTCTAATGCTAAATTTATTTTTTATCATAGCAAAACAAAATTAATATGAGTACAGTTTTAAGAGTAACTCAAAACATATTTTGCTGAATCAGCTGAAATTTTGGATTCACATATAATAAGCTGCTAGAAATAGGATTCTATTAAAGCAATTTTTAAGTTACAATTGATAACTTTTTTGAAAATTAATTTCGAAAAATTATTTATTTTGAAATTTGTTTTAAAAGAAATATTTGCACCTAACAATTTTTAAAACGTTGAAATATATGAATCCATAGTTACAGTTCATTTCGTTAACTAGTTTTTGTGTCATTCTTAAGAAACTAACCACAATATAATTTGTTTTCAAATTATTAAAAAAATAGTTTAATATCAGGATTTCCAATTTTTATTCTTATATAATTTCTAACCTATTTGACCAAATAACTTTCGGTTGATATCGGACGCTAACATTTACCAAATAATTCAAAAGGGTTTCAAACGTACGTGTTGAATTGAAACTTTTAACGTTTGTTATAATTTATATACGTAGACGATCACTAGCAAAAATCTGTATACGATATTAATTAGAAGACGTTATTACTAATCGGTCGGTACCAGGCGTTTCTTTATACTGCGATTTGTAGATTTAATAGAGGTGATCACATTTTTTAGGACTGTGTATATGCTTGTTTGCTTTCGTAAATATGTTTGGGTTACTATACACTTTAAATATGCGATTAATTATCAATACATATGTTACCAGTTAAAAATGATACTAGCATTTATTTTTTAAAATAGGAGAAACAAATGAAGTATGTTCATTCTAGTCTATGGAAGGTATGCAATATATAATAAAAGTCATTTCGGCTTGTACCGGGAGGAAAAGGTAGCTTTCATAGTCCCTGTTTTTTAAAATTTCAACTCATTTTACTCAAGCCCTCGAAGATAAAATGCTTGAAACCCGATTATAGAAGATTTAATCCCGGTTTTTGTTAATACTGAATTTGAATACGAATTTCAGCATGTGAGTTACAGCATAACAAAAATCAGATTGTTTCAAAACGTCAACCATCCTAGAATTTCAAACTGACATATCTCAGCCATTTTTTTTACTTAACGCCAAAACACAAAAAATGTTCCGGAATCCTTGTATCACGGTATAACACTTAATGAAAACAACTTTTCAATTTATAAATTTTTATACATATTTTTAAATCATTAAAATAAAATAATAACTTCCCGCAATTTTGAAACAAGATAGCACATGAAGCTGGCCAACAAACTCGGTCTAGACCTTGGTATGTTCTGTACACATGATTAGTTACATTCTTATCGGTTCATAAATACGAAAGTTACAGCATAACAAATATTCGTTTGTTTCAAAATCTCCGCCACCCTAGAATTTCAGACTGTCATATCTCAGCCATTTTTTAAGATATAGCCAAAACTAAAAATGTTCCAGTATCCTTGTATCACGTTCTAACACTTAACAGAAACAATTTTTTCAATTTATATCTATATTTTTTTAATATATATATATATTAAGTTTAAATATTTAACTGGCCGTTATTTTGAAACAAGATAGCGGATAAAGCTGGCAACCGTACTCGGTCGAAAATTTTTTGGAATTGCTATCCTCCGAACGGCTGCAATTGGTAGCTTTTTGTAGTGAAAGCTACCTAATATAAAGTGTATGATACATAATATATTTAACGTATATTTTTAAATATATTTTATAAATCTGTTATTAAGAAATTTATTTAAACAGTTTTCAGAATAATTAAGCTTAAAAGAAGATATGTATTCATTAAAGAAAAATCTACCTCTTAACTAAATATGTTATGTTAATATTTTTCAGTACAATTTTATAAACATGTACGTTTGCCTTTCTATCTAAATCATAATTAGAACTTTACAATATATTTTCGTAGCAAATAACGTATAGGACATCCACGAAAGCTTGAATAATAAACTAGCTTGACTAGAAAAATAATATGTACGGTCAATTTATTAATCTTCATTCCGATGACACAAAGTTAAAGAGAATGAGTTTAATAGCAGAAAGCAAATATTATATTTATAGAAATACATGTCCACGAACTTAGATAAAGGATGAATTTATCTTAAACTAGCAAGCTACGCCCGCTGCGCTGGTCGGTTTCTCCAAACGAACCTTGAATCAAACGAAATATACCGGTGAAATTGACGTTCTATTTTAAAGTAATCTGTACCCTTACCTGGAATATACTTATATTATATACTTATATTATATACTTATATACTTATATTATATACTTATATTATATACTTATATACTTATATTATATACTTATATACTTATATTATATACTTATATTTTATACTTACTATTATGTTTTCAAACGTACAGTCCAAATATTTGCTGTTAAAGACCAACTCTTTTTTTTTATCATTTACAGTAGGATTTGGTAAAGGGCGATAGAACTATGTGGAATATACTAAAACCATACCTAAAAATATCTAACTATTCAGTTAAACTTTTTAAAATGTCTAATCTTTCGTAATCGTGTTCACCGGACTAAATAAACTCCGCACGTAACTCTTTGACTAAGCAACGTTAAACGATATGGCAATACATTAAAACCATTCTTGAAAAATTATCTACTTAGCAATGCAAGTCTCATTAAAATCCGTTTAGTTGAACTTTTTAAAAAGGATAATCTTTTATATTAGAGTTCATCTGATTGTAGAGCTTTCCCCCATAACTCTATAACTAAGCAACGTAGAACGACATAATATACATTAAAACCTTATCTGAAAAGATATAAGGATATTGATCATTAAAATTTATGAAATTGCAAGTTATTTCACGTTGTCTTTTCTGAATAAATATTGCAATTGCGTCAAATTGACGTAATTTAAAAGTTTTGCATGTTTGCTATTAAATAGTATTTTCTAGAAAAAAAAAAGTATTCGCAATCCATAAATAGCGAGCCACAATGTTTGGTCCTGTTTGCAATAAAAATTCTTTGCACGTTCAGAGTTGAAATAAATGGCGCATTCGCATACATTTTGGCATGATGTTGGTATAACGGAAAATTGCCAAATTTATTTAAAAAACTTTGTTCCAAATTACGGCCACTTCTCTATAGACACGATTATGGAAGTTCACTTTAAAAACATAGAATCAACTTAGCCATTTTTTTAATTTAACCATGCGCCAAACAACGTCCGGTTACTTACGACAACTATATGTCGATCCGATTATGTTATTTACCCATTTAATTAATGCATATGGTACAAACTACACCTACTTTCTAATCAGGATGCGTAGTTACAGCTAGATGTAAATATGTCTGTCATTGTAGCGGTATTTTAGTTTGACCTACGAAATATTATCATAACAATCAATATTAGCAATATTTCTGGCATTATTATCAGTACTCGGAGCGGACCTTTGGCCACCAATATGTTTTGTAATTATTCTCGTTATAGGTTACTACAACAATTAAAAGGAAATGTCAGCCGGGCGCATGTGATAAATAGCCAAATATTGTTTCCATCGCCATCATTCCTATTGCATTCATTTCATTTAAAATATAAACATTTCGCTCATTTAATTTAAAATACATACATGTAAAATACACATATTAAATACGTTTAAAACATACACCTTTCACAAATTTCATTAAAAATACAAAAAAAATTGAAATAAGAAATAATGCTATAAACCAAAACCGTCTGTTTCATCATCAAAGTATTATTGCTAATTAACATACGTGAAAAATAAAACCTGCTATTGCCCAGAAAAAAATACTCTTGGCGAGATTTGCACCCTGCTAACATAAAAGTATGGAAAATCTCATCCTGTAGCGGGTTTCTACGACATTTGTAAGATAAATATAAAACGAAACATTTTGTAAGGTCATAAAAAATACAATTCCGACGCGTATATTAGTAACTTACAGCCTCGTATGGCATCAAATATCAGTCAGGAATTTGTTGATTGGAATCATTTACGAATATTTCCCCATTAATCGACGATGGTTATTCAAATAGTAAAGCTGTCATCCGAGATCTGTCATAAGCGGGTTCACCTAAATGCAGACATTACCCCTATTGCTCTTTAACTAAGCAATGTAGAACAATATATTATGTACTAAAAATTATCTTTGAAAAACTATCGAACTATCAGTACAAATCCAATCAAAAACCGTTTATTAGAACTTTTGAAAAAACTTATATTTGATAAAAATGGTCACCTGATTTTCGTATTTCCCACTATAATTCTAAGAACTATGCAATTTAGAATGATATTTTATGAAATAAAACATTCTCTAGAAAATTATCTAATTAACAGTGTAGGTTCCATCGAAATCCATTCGGCAGAATCTTTTAAAAATGCTAATCTTTCATAATCAGGTTCATCTCATTATAGAAATTTCCTTCATAATTCTATAACTAATCTGGCTGAACGATATGTTATATAATAAAACGTTCCCTGAAAATTATTGTCCCTGAAAAGTTCCCTGAAAAAACTATCTATCTAATACTTTAAGTTTTATGAAAATCCATTCAGCAGAACTTGAGTTATAAGCAGTCAGAACGAAATGTCATATATCTCGTAGAAATAAATAGAAGAAGATTGCTATTAATATAATTTACATTTGAATTAAAAAAATACTCCAAAAATGCTGTCATACAGTTTAAAAAACACCTTTTGGCTTAAAATCAAATTGTTTGGCGACAAAAGTAAAATCAGAATCGCCAAAAACAAAAGATAAATCGTCAAATATTGTTTCTATAGCAATCTTGCACATTGAATAAATTTTTAAGCATTACGAATATTCTCAATCATGTTTCAATTAAATATTTTTGTTTTATATTATTATCTGTTATCAAAACTGTTTTTTTCTTAATTTTTTTAATAAAATTAGTAACAGTTTTTTTTTCTTCCGAGATGTATAGCCGTTTCAATTCTTTCTCCAACGATAATGGTCGCCAAAAAATGAGCAATGGTAACCTTTTCGTCCAAAATACCAGAACTTTCCATCATAATTCTATCACTAATGTACGTAGAACGTTGTATTATATACTAAAACCTTCCCTGAAAAATTATCTATCGAACAGTGCAAGTTCCATCAAAATCCATTCAGCGGATCTCGAATTATAATGGAACGGAACGAAATTTCCGTTTGTGTTTTATATATAGTAGATAAATACTAGATAATACCTGCCAAAACTTGACGGAAATAACTTAAAGGCTCCTCAGAAAAATATTATTCATAACATCAGTAAAAGGCCAGAAATGTTTAATAAAAAAAGTTAAAATAAATAGACTATGTTGAAAATTGTTAAAAAATATATTAATAAAAGTTTTCTTCATTCTATTATATGCTACCATACGTAATTAATTCAATGATATCCGATGACAGCTAATTATTTTGTGTTGCTATGGTGATTATGTCTTTTTTAAGATGGAGTCATATTATTTACGTAGTACTGCATTTCAAAACCAAATTTGTATACTAAAATTGTTTAATTATACCAATGATATAATCTACTAACTTTTTTTTTATAGATGTTTCCGGAGAAATAGATATTAAATTGAAATTGAGTCTAAATATGTATTTTCAGTTCTGAAATTTTCAAAGCTAGGTTTGAATTTCCCATTGGAATTTTCATTAATTGTCAACAAAAGATAAAATGTTGCCAACTTAAAATGTTTATATTTTATTACGGAAATTAATCATATCATAATAACAGACGATATAATTAATTTCACTGATGTAAACACGATATTTTTTGTTACATTGTTTTGTATTGTATGTTTGCACATAGTATAATTTTTATGTAATAGAATTGTAATTAATTGTTTGTAAAAGGGTATTGAAACTTAATTTCCTAAAATATAATTAATATCTGTAATATGAAAATCTGCATATAAAATAAATTTTGTATGCATTTTTTAATATGAGTCCAAGAGCTATTGCATCAAGATTTGAATATTTATAAAACTATTTATAGTATGAATGCACCACATTTGTCACGCTTGACGCACAATTCCAGCCTTTTTTTTCTCTTACATAAATTTCTTAAATAATAACATCTAATTGCATTTCAGTAGCAATAAATGACACCACAAACTTTTATTGATTCTTTTCCTTCTTTCTGTTCTTAATTTAATTTAATTTAATTTATTTATTTATTTATACTTTTTTGGAAAACAATCGCTTACTTGTTTTTAGTATATATGCTTTACCGATGAATAGTAATAAAAAATATACCAAAAAGTGTAGGTCTTTAAATTTCTTTAATCAATAATTACATGCGACACTTTAAATGTTAAATATAAAATTATTAATAAAAAAATATTGGGCATGGTGAATTTTCCTTAATAATCATGAAGAAAGAAACAAAACTGCATGTTTATTCTGAAATGAAGTACATTTTACATTATTGAACTCAGCTATCCGAATACTTTTTCCACCAGGGGGATACATTCTTTAGGTATTCACGAGCTTTGCAGCCCCGGCACCTGAGCGATCTTTCTCTTTTCTTTTTTCCTCTCTTTCCTCTTGTCTAATCTTTCTTCTTTGTTTCACTCTCATTGTGGTTTACTCTTCTGAGGTAAGGGCGATTCTGCATAAGCGGATATCACCCTGTTTATATCGACTTATGGAGAATTGTAAACCACCCACGCGTTTGCCATGCGTGGCGACCCATGTCCCTGGAAAGGGGGATCCTGGCAGTTGAGGGTAACCAACACACTGCTATGGCCTCTGCTTCAGGTAGACGGGAGGTGCATATTGGTCCCGTATGCACCAATCAGCTGGTCAGCTGACTTGTCACTGGCTGGGGATCAAGTGAGCGGCCACATACTGGTCATTTCGTTAAAGGTGGAAACTGAAATAGGTGTGTCTTGTGAACGTATGGGCCCTGGTTAGCACTGGTGCACGAATGTGCATCCCCTTCTTGGGCTTAGTAGGGGGTGGTGCCGCCGGGGTCTGAATTCCTTTTTTCTTTAATATGGATGGAAAAACTTCAACTCCTTCTACTTCTGTCCCATGTGGAGAGCAGCAAACTGAACAGATGACTTCATTAACTCGCTTTTTTGTTATTCATTGTACTGACAGTCTTACTGACAGTCTTTCTTTTAAGAGAAATTCACCTTTTCTTATCGGGAAAACGATTCAATCTGTTTTCGGAGACGGTTATTCATTTAAAAAACTACAATCTGGGGATGTCCTTGTTGAGGTTTCTTCAGACAAACACTCAAGATGTCTCTCTAATTGCAAAGAAATAAGCTCTTTTTCTGTTTCTGTTCAGGCCCATCAAACTCTAAATACAAGCTGTGGTGTAATATCAGAACCAGAACTTTTACTCTCTACAAAAGATGAACTCTTGTATAATATAAAAGATCAAAATGTTATAGACGTACGCCGTATCACTATCCGCCAGAATGAGCTAGTGCTTCCTACAAAACACATTATTCTGCCTTTTAATAGCCCTAATCTACCAACTAGAATTAAAGCTGCATACCTGGGCTGCCCCGTCCGTTGTTATATTCCTAACCCTCTTCGTTGCTTTAAATGCCAGCGTTATGGCCACAGTAAAACTTCCTGTCGCGGATCTGTTGCATGTGCAAGATGTTCAGAAGCCAGCCATGAGAGTAACTCATGTGAAAAATGCGAACGCTGTATAAACTACAATGGTGACCATGCAGCATATTCTCGTTCTTGTCGAAACTGGATCCATGAGAAAGAAATTCTTGCCATCAAAATCACTCAGAAACTTTCTTATCCTGAAGCTCAAAAACTGGTTGAATCTAGAACACCATCTGTTGGAGTTTCTTATTCTAGTTTACTCAAGCAACAGATAAAATCCTTAAGACATATAAGCACTCAAACTGATATCTCTTTAACACGAAATGATTCTTGTACTACAAAAAACCGCTTCATGGCTGTTTCTGCTAGAATAAAACCTATGCCTGCTCTAAGACTTTTGCCACCATCATAAGAACCTGTGAAAATAGAATATTATAATCATAAAAATAACCAGTTTATTAAACGTGAGTCAGGTCAAACATCTGTTTCATCTGCAAACAATTTGAAAAAAACCGTTTTACCTACACATAAAGCAAAACTCAAATCATGTGCACAGAGAGAGAGAGTAAAAACCTCAACCCAAGCCTCTTCACAGTGTAAGGATGTGAAGGGAAAAAACAAGAAATTTTGTCCTGATAAACCACTTCTTACTACAAAGGATTCCAAACAGCTGCTGCACTATGCAGAGGAAGATATGGATTCAGAGTTTTACAACTCTGGCTCAAATGATGATGATATTTTTTTGAGGTATCCGAGCCTTCGTGATTTTAACTGTTTCTTTTGGTAATTTATTGTATAAGTTAAATATATTTCTGCTAGAGACTGTGGATATTTTATTAAATGTTAGTTTAAGCATTGTATATATTTTAATTGGGAAAACTTGTGTTTATTTCTTCTAGACGTTGTGTTATTTTGTTATTGAATGATTTTAATTATACATTTATCATTGCACCACTCTTTCCATTTAACTGTGTTTTTTCATTCATCTTGTTTTTAAGATAAAGTTTTAAATCTTTTTTAAACTTTAATTTGGCATTCTTATTGTAATCTTTTTTTTTGTGCTATCTATTTTACACACGGTATGACTATATCTGGATGGGGTAAACCCATCCGTCAACTTCAACTGTCACCGTCAACTTCAACTGGCCAGTTACTGCCTCTTGGTTGACCCTGAAATCCAATTCTCCGCTAACCAGGAGAAATGTGATCTAAAAACTGAAATCGAGTTGACTAACTGAGCCTTGGTTTTGAGCTCGCGTTAGTCGACGTACGCATGTGCAGTTGAAGCAAAGATGGTGGTCGCTTTGAATAGTGCTTAGACGTTTATTTTGTAATTAACGCTATTTGTGATGCAATAAGCAAAAGAAATGTTAATTTTAAAAGAAAATTAATGTGAAAGAATGTGCTACTTTTAGTTCTTAGCCCTTTCAGGATATTTTAACTCTGTCAACATTATAGTGATTTTTGACAAAGATTTCAAGGTGTAAAATAACTACTGTGAATATTTGGTATTTGGTTTAGCCATCTACCGAATGCAGAGTCAAATATTCTGACACCTCAAATATTGTGTGTATGATTCAATTTTTTTTTCTCTTTTAAAGAATAAAAAAAAGCTGCTTTTCTCAAATTTCAGATTTACTCCTAAACTTCATGTTTGTTTAAAGAATAAAATCAAAGAATATGGAATTTTCTGTTAAAATATCGCGTATGTTTATCTGTTTGTAATAGATAAATAATTTGAACTAATGTATACTTCTTACTTAAAAATAATTATTTTTATTTGAAAGAAACATTTCTCAGAGGATTTCTTAAAAATTTTCGCACTTCACGAGAATTTTTTCAAACAACTTCTAAAATTATTATACAAGGATCTAAAATATATATATATATATTATAATAATCTACACCTGGAATTAAAATAATAATAATAATAATAATAATAATAATAATTTTCTTACGTCTCGTATAAGGGATAAAGGCTACCAAGCATGCAATTTTATCCAAGATAATTTTATTGAATATGTAATCAATTATTTAAGTTAAATAACAATATATATATTAGAAATAAATATATGAAATATCATTTTATATAATATTCTTGCAAAATAAATAAATCTAGCTCTATATTTGCTTTCATTCCACTTATTACTATTAGCATGATCATAAAATTGTTTATTAAACTCAGATAATATATATATATATATATATATATTATCTTGTATATATATATATATATATATATATATATATATTATCTTGTATATATATATATTACTGTAAAATTTTGTAAAAATGAGCGTCTTATGACAGTGAGAGTATTTCTAAACCATCAAATCAAAATGTTTATTCAAAATTTATTTGTAATTTTATTTATCTAAAAGTAAACATCGCAATTATGCTCTTTCAATACTCTGTTTTGTTTCGTTATTGAAAACTGATTCAAGGTAGGCCAGAACAGATAAAGGCAATTGCTACGTCATGTGATCCCTTTTGCCAATCAGACACGCACACTCAACCTTCCGTTAACTAACCAAGAGTCGAATAACCATGACTCTGAAGTTAACGAAGAATTCGAAATATGAAACGGCAGTTAGATTTGCGAACCTGGGGTAACTCAAATAAGAGTTGAACAGGGAGTTGAAGGTTGGTGTTGAATTGACCGGTAACAATATTTGTAAAACATCTTACGCCAGCAGCGGGATTCAAACCAACGCTTCTTTTAATGAACCTCAAATGTCTTTTTTTGTCGCTTTAGACCACTCGGCTCTTTTGTCTTTCTTCAATCACCTTCTGAAATTAAACCAGTTCAAAACTGGTTTGCTACTCCATTTATCAGTAGAAAAGCACCTCAGTTGCGCATTCTCAGAAAACATAAAAACTCTAATATCATAATCCCTCCGCGTTTTAAAGTTTAGATATTTACTCATTTACGATTACTAATTCTTAAAATTTTAAAATATAATGATAAATATATACTAAATCATTAAATATACGTTAACAATGGCTAAAATTTTTATATGATGTATTATAAAATAAATTCGAAAGACTAAATATAAATTAATCTTAAATTATCAAAATACAAATACAATTGCGATTTTTTTTTCAAAAAATATTATTTATGTTTTAGATATCTAATTTATATATTTAAAATATCAATATAACAATTAATTACACGAACAAAACAAACCAAGGACACCACTATTTTAATAAATAAATTATTTGCTTCTGTCATAAAACATATTTTCTATAATTTCTTGTCCCTTATGTTCACATAAAACAAATTGACCATGATATTTTTTTTTTCTGGAAAGAAGCCAAATTGATATTACTAAGAATTTATTGTTACGAAGACACTGGGAAAATGAAATTATCTGGACTTTCATACACCTTTATGAGAAATTTTCTAAAATAATATAATGAAATTTGGAATTCTGATTGCAGACGTAAAATGTAGAGTGATATACTGTCAGAAATCTGGTCTTTACATAATAAATGTTTCCGAATTTTTAAACAAATAACTTCTGTACTCAAAAAACATGCTTTTTGCGTAAATTTTTCCTGAATGTCGGAAGAAGATGGGACATTTCCACTTACTCCCTGCATGCATGCGTATTAGCTCTATTAATACTACAGTTCAAATTTATTTTTTAAATGAAAAACTAAAAATTTAATAAATTGAAATTTTGAATTTATTTAAGAACAACAAAAACAAAAATAGTGCTTTCGATTTTCAAAATATAACAATTAATTTTCTCATTCATTTAAAATTATTCGCAATTATTTTTAAAGTAATAAAAAACCATTCGCATTTAAAATATATTCTAAACAAACAGATTAAAAAATATACATAAAGTTAAATTAAATGAACAAATAAAATAATTTTTTCTCAAAAAATCAACAAATAAAAATAATGTATTTAAATGAAAAATAAAATAAATAACTATTAATTTTCTCATTCATTTAAAATTATTCGCAATTTATTTATTCTTTATGTTTTAAAATAACACTCGCATTTAAAATATATTCCAACCGAACACATTTCAAAACTATAAAATAAAAAAATATCGATTTTACTCAAAAAAGCAAAACTTTCTTCTCAAATTTAATTAAAAATAAAATATTCATATTTTGCATCTAACAATTAAGTAGAAAAAGTGTAATTCATGTTTTTATACTTCATTAACACTAAAGTTTTAAAATTCCAATTGTCATCTCATAACGACGAAATCTCCCCACAATTTACTTCAAAATTGGCAGCTTTCTAAACCTCAACTTTTTTAAGCCTAAAGACCTCAGTTGAAGAAAATCCCCATCTTCATTTCAAACTCTTCTTCCATGAAGTGACCGCTGACCTATCGGTCTTGATACTGGAATCAAGGCATTTGTTTCCCTGGATAAACACAAAGGTCAACCAGAAATTATTCTTAAAATGTATCCAATAATAAATACTTCGACAATAATCCATAGATTGCAGCACAAATAAAGATATGTTTATTTTATTTATTTATTTATTTATTTATTTATTTATTTATTTATTTTAACTGACATTTCTTCAAATAACGGAAATTTTATCTCCTGTATCGGAGACAAAATGGACGAAAGCTTCTTCGATTGGAGAATATTTTCCCTCCTGTAAAAAAGAAAACAATAAACGGACATTCTTCAAATAATTGGAAGAAAGTATTTCAGAGAGTGTAAGTAGGTTTGGGAACTTTTACAGTTATAAGCAGGATTTCAAGCTCAGCTAACACATTATATCCTAAGAAAACTGTGAGTCGTGCTTTTGACATTTAAAAATAAGTTTACTACAATACAGTAATTATTTTACAGCTTGAAGCCTTATTCGAAAAGAATTATGAAAACAATGCGGCTTCATGATCATTATATATAATTGTCTATCTTCATAGACTCCAAAAAATAATTAATATTTCCCAAGATAGCTTCTACCCGTGTTTGACCAATTTTGAAACATCTGACAAATGTACGAAAAAATATTTTTCTTGTTTCTGAAACATTTAGATTCTTCATTTTTTTCTTTTAAAATTAATCGCTTTCTTTCTCTGTCCTTTCTCAAAACATGAAACACAAAATGACACAAAATAAAGAATACTGAGAACTCAGTATTCTCTAAGAATGAAGACAATGATGTAGACATATTTTGACGCTTTCAAAAATGTAGGTAGTACGAGAATCTCATGAATAACGTGTCGCATGAATAAATGACAAAAAGTGAATTGTAAAATATGGCACTTTGTTTGGCGTTCGCAGAATTCTTGGTCTTATTTCTTTTTAATGTTTATAAAAAATCAGCGTACAACTTCAAATAGAAAAAAAAATTAAAATAGCATTATTAAAAACACTTTTCTTTATTTTATAAAAAATAATCATGTTCCGTTTTCAGTGGCAACATACATTATTCCTGACCTTACTTACTATCTACATTACAGCAACCACTACTAGTAGTATGAATTTTGGCACCATGTGACATCAGCTGCTTCTGCTCTTGTTTGGCCATCATGCTTTCATTAGAATCCAGTTACTTAAAGTTTGAATTTTGAGAACGTACGCCTCTTTTCTAGAAAAATGAAAATCTGTCGTCTTTCCTTCCCTCGGAAACGTTTAAAGATTATACAGAAATAATTACAGTAAAAGAAAATAAATGTTTAGAGCGCTCTTGCCATATAAATAACATACAGTGAAACTTCCAATTAACGAAGTTTCATCGTTACACTTAAAAACTTCGTTATGAAGAAAATTCGTTAAATAGAAATCAACTTAAATTCATGAAATTTTTCCTCCAGATATGACAAACAAGTATTGGATTTAGAAGAAATTGATTCAGTTTCAATTAAGAAGCCGTCTTTTACAAAAGAGTTCTATACGGTCAATGAAATCACGTCACATTCCCAAGCTATGGCTCCAGCTTTCATCAGCTCTGATACACAAGTTCTCGAACTAATGTTTTCACTACATTGTCTTTTTCTGTTTTTTTCGATAACGTACTTCAAGATTTTCTATTATTCATTAGAATAATGGCTGAAGTTTAGAAGTTGTATTGACAGGAACACAAATAACATTGATGTTCTTCGATTTGCATTTTCAAGCACATTCTTGTGGATGTACAAAGCAATTGTCTATCAGCAATGGAAGGTCAGAATGGTAACTGTCTAACTCTAATTGATATTTTTTGCTTCAATGCATCTAACGCCATTGCGTCACTGCACCTTCTATATCATTGAACGTAAAAAGAGGATTTTGACTTCCCCCAATTTTTAGCGCTGGAGTCTCGGTGTGGGAAAGTAATGATAAGTGTTTTTCTTAGTGTGAAAAAAATGATTTTATTTAACACCAAGCAGAATGGAAATTATTTAAATGTGTTCATTTTCTGCTGAAATAATTCGCTGAAATAAATTCGCATATCCATCGCAACAGCAACCTCTTAGTTTGAATTCTATACAAGTACAAAAGTGGAATAAACTTCGTTATATAGAATATATTTTTCGTAATATGGAGATAAATTTATATGCTAATGGTGTTCAAAGTCAAAGTTCTGCAGAAAATTTCGTTAAGTAGAAAACTTCGTTAAATAGGGACTTCGTTAAAGGGAAGTTCCACTGTATTTGCGCGCATTAAGAGTAGTTAACGTATTATCCACCTTTAAAAAGTCTAAGCAGTTATGAATGAGATTATCAAACGAATATTTAAAACAAGGAGAGAAAATGTGTTATGCTTAATAATACAGTTGCAATTTTGAAACGATACGATTATAAAATCTTAATCTTTAGAAACACTCAATGAAATTTGTATAGATGCATGTGGGATCCCGCTTGCAATTCATTTCGGAAATATTTGAAAATAAAAACAAAGCACTAATCACAATTGGTATCACAAAATACCCGGATTAAAGGTTTTTAGCGATTATTCGCGCTTTGCGTATTTTTTTCACAATTATTAAAAGAATCCGGATTTAATATTTTAGCTCAATATATTAATTTTTGTCCTCTTTTCACATAAGTTCATTTGGAAAGCAATTTTGAAATTTGCTACACATTGCCCTCCAAGCAGATAACTGAACTAATATTGAACAAATAGTGGTTTGTTACTTTAAATATTCATTTCTAGTAAAAAATATCGTTTTTCATCTTCTAGTGGCAAAAATTACTGTCCTCTATTCAGACGCAAAAGCATGCAAATATATATATTTGGGAGTGACATAAAACGTCCGTTAAATAGACGTGCCCGATATGGAAGTTTTACTGTATAGTTAACTCTCTTACAGTGCTTGAACGTTTTATCGTAGCATCGAAATTAAGCATAAGTACTATTCCACAAATATCGAAATAAAAAATAAATAAAATATTTAAATAATTAATTTTTATAGATCTTGGACTAATTCTTTTCATGATAAAATTAATTTTTATTTAACAATTTTTTTTTTACCTGATTATCGTGTTTTGTTTTCTTTTTTTTTCTTTTAATAATGGAAATGATGTGATGATTTGCAATAGAAAGTGTAATATTGAATGCATAATGAATATATATATATATTTTCACTTAAAATGACTTTACACCGTATTTTATACGAATAAAAGACGAAAATAGCTCATGAGTGCATAAGTTACTTATACACTGATGGGTTATTTTCGTTCTTTACTTGAATAATTTTATTTATTAATAAACAAAAGCATTTAAGTATATTGATATTCAAACAAACTTCATATAAGAAAAATATTTCAAAAACTCAAAATTATGTTTAAACATAATAAAATTTATAAAAAGAAGCAATTTTCATAGATTGTGTATTTATTATCAATTGTTTTACTTAAGAGTCTACGCTAGACATACGAGAAAACTTGCAAAGTAATATTAATCCTATGGGAGAGTTCTTTTTAAAATGTCTCACTTGCATTTCAATATTTTTAAATGTTTTTTTTTCAAGGGATACCTGGTGTCACTCTCTAACCAAGTCATTTTTTTACGTTTTCAATGTTGGTTGTTGCAGAATTTTTTATGAAGATACTTTCACATTCTGAACCGATTTCGAAAAATAAAGTGACATCACAGAGGAATCTGTAACCGAAATCAAAAAAGTGAAATAGGGCCCGTTTAGAGATCAACTTCAGCTACTCCGTGCAAAAAAATAAATAAATAAATAAATAAATCAAAATTAAAAATATTGAAATACAAACAAGAAATTTGAAAAAGAACTCTGCGATTGGTTTAAATTAACTTGAGGTAGGCTCTTAAGAGCTGACAATAGTCATGTGTAAACATTCGCAACATAATAAGGACACTATGAAGACACACTTCCAGTTTCGAAACCGGTTCCGAAACTGAAAATGTCCTAAGAAAAAAAAAAACTTAAACAAAATAAAAAAAAAGTGCAAATAATTCTGGTTAAACATTGACCTCAGATAACATATGAAAAAACATAATCATTTCAAAATATTAAATGTAAACTATAATTTCGAAAAAAACAGCAACACTGTAATTATCTTGCGAATGTTGTCACGTTACTAGAGTAGACTCTTAATAACTACTCCATATACGTTGTATTTCAGAAAAAAGTGAACATTTAACTTAACAAAAACATTCCAAGTTGCCTACAATATTAAAGAAAAGCTTTTACAGCGCGATTACAAATTTAAAGCATCTCTTAAATGAAGAAGAATAATTTATCGTGTTGAATAATTAAATACTGTTGTGTGTAAAGATATTGCACATAAGTATTTCATTTCGTCTTGTAATTAAGAAACTGGTTTACATAAAGGTTCGAGATAGTCTTATTTGTATTTAAATTAACAAAGTAAACCCATCTTTCGTACGGAGTTGTATTTCATGATTGAGTTAGTTCTAACATATGAAGCTGCTCACTACATGTTGCTTTTTAATTCAGAGAAACAGTAGTAATGAAAGTTGTTGCTAAAACTACAAACAACATTAATAACATATCTTATGGATAAATAAAATTCAGCCGCGATATTTATTGAGGAATTTGAAGAGGAATTTTAAATTATAAATGTAACAATTTAACGATAATATGAAATGAATTTAAGCATAAAGACATTCCATAAAACATTGCAATAAAAACATTCCATTAAAGTAATATTTTTGAATTTTCTCAATTTAACATTTTAAGATTTTACGTACTACATTAAAGATATATTAATCTTCATCTTGTTAAAAAAAATAATAAGCTCTTAAAATTAGCAAGCGTGCTATAAATAATTGAATAAATAAATAATTGATATAAATAATTGAAGATAACACATTTTTCTTCATCTTGTTCATGTGATTGCTTAACAAAAAAACTCTCCATCAGTTGGCAGTGTTTTTATTAACATACCGACATAAATCATTGCAAAATTAGATTTCTCTGGAAGGGGTGTTCTCTCGAAGGATTGGCAAACTTTTTAAAAAAAGAGTAACATCAACAATTAAAAGTTTTTCTACTCAAGTAGCGACATAAATCGTTGAACAAATCATATTTTCCTTTTTGTTTTTGATAATTTAAAAAAAAATTCTCACAACTATCTGTGTTTCTAGACACGTGCCAACAAGAACCATTGAATATTTTAGATTAAAAAACATTTCTTCATTCGATAGACGAGATTGTTTAACAAACGAGAAGATAAAAAAATGGTTATATTTATATCATATACCAACATGAATCGTTGAACATATCTGATTCTGTTTGAATTTTTTCATTCTGTTAAACAGATAATAACAAAAGAGAACTTTTATCAATTATCATTATTACTAGTCACGCACCAATATAAATTTCTAAGCATATTCCCTTTATCATTTTCTAATCACATAATTCAAAGCTACCTTATTTATTTATGCTAAAGGTCGTGTAAGTCTAATTTATATAATTAACTCGCTAATACATAGTAAATTTAGTGTAGAAAGATAAATAAATCCACCATTGGATAAATAAATGTTCTACGTGAACAACGTAGCGATAGGTAGAGGAAATCTATCTTTGCAACTCAAACATATCGCAAGGTAAAGCCTATGTTATTATTTTAATAGATTGATCGCCAACCTCTTAAAAGGCGCAGCAACGTGTCATATGAGAAAAAAGTTGAGTTCATTTAAAACAATTTCGGAGTTTTATGGTCGTACCAATTTTGAAGTTGTTTTAAGGTATGCTTATGCAATCTGTGAGACACTGCGTACAATGACACACATTGTACAGTGTTTTCAGGGATGCTTATACACTCTATGAGATACTATGTACAATGGAACACATTGCACAATCCGTTTCGAACTTATGCGTTATGTACTTAGTTTTTCATTCTTCAAGATCAAAAACGGTTGGAATCATTTTGAAATCAAGAGTACGTTTGCTCAATCACAAAATGTAACTGGGTTTATTCCTGCTATCAAAATGCTAGCAAATCTATTAGCAGCTGATGAAGGATATATTAGATCTTTCGAAACGAGTTGCGATTTACTATTATTTCATGGTATTTTTAGGAAAATCTCTAATTTAAAATATGCCTTCGGCTTAATTGACTTTATATACACATTAATTAAAAATATCCGCAAAATCTCACTAATGGCACAGCGTGACACAAAATTAGACAATAAATTTAAAAGCTTAAATAAATATTTTATACTTGATGAATAAAAATCTGTAAATAACAAAAAGATACACCGACTTTTATTAATAATGTCAAGTAACACATTTGACGACATAATAATTTAGAAAAGAAATATTATTGATGATAAAATGAAAATATTTTGCTGCAAACATGTTTGGGTTTTTTCTCTATTTCTTTAATTTCCGGTAAAATATTAAAAATCTCTTTGGTCTTGCTCTAATAAAAGAAGCTGAATGACATATCTTTTATTGGCTATCAGAAAAGTATGAATAGATAAAAGCTGAATAGAATTTACTTTGCATAGCTTTTATTGAAATATTATAAATAAAATGAATACTATAAAAACCTCGCTTTATCTAGTAAAAGGTAATATTTCTGTTTACATAAGGAAAAGTAGTATATATTTAACTTGAAAGAGATATAAAGAAAAATTACTTTGTCTGCATACAAAATGCTTATACGGAACATATTTTAAAATAAAAAATAATAGAATATGGAATTAAATTTTTGTATTTTAAGCATACTGTCATAATATAAAGAGATATATTTACAACTTTTTGCATATTGGAAATTGTGTTTATGTATTTAAATATTAGTAAATATTTAATGAATGTTCATACTAATTTCATAAACAAAATATTTAGTTTTAATTAACGTTCTGAGTAGCTTAAAATCCCCCTCTTCCAACGTTTTTTTTCGAGCGGCATTCAAGTAATGAGTGTACCATGTCATTGCATGCGGCTTTGGATGCATTGATTTCTTTTGATTCTCTTATTAAAGTGTTATGTAAATTTTCTTAGTTAGATATTTTCTGTATTTGTAGGGTTTCAAGTTTTATTGGGACTTTAGTGTTTAACCTTGCAAGGGCTGTTGACTGCTTATTTAGTTTTATATCTCGGATATGTTCTTTCATTCTTTCTTCTATTTTTCTCTTTGTCATCCCTATGTAAGTAACCTTTTCATTTCTGCTGTTTAGACAATTTATTCTGTATATTCCTGCTGTTTGTATTTCCTCATATTTTTCTTTTTCATTTGTTATTGATTTGAAGAGGAATGGATTGGGGGTTAGTGGGACTATTTTTCCTATTTTTTCTAATTCTCGTTTTATTTTCAAAGATACACCTTTTATATATGGAATAGGAGGAGTGTATGTTAGATTCCTCTGTGCTGGTTGCATATGGTCAATTCTTTCTCTTACTCTTTCAATTAGTTTAAGTATAGTTTTTCTCGGATGTCCTGCCTTTAAACCTATGTTTTCAATGATTTTTAACTCTTCTTTTAGTGATTTTTCTGTGGAACAGACATGTAGAGCTCTATTTATATATGTATTCATGGCTGCTAATCTGTATGGTAGTGGAGTATCGGCTTTATAGGAGATTATATTTAAGTTTGCTGTGGGTTTTCTATCTACTGTAGTATTTATTTTAGTTATATCATGAGTTATTTATACATCTAAATAGTTGATCGAATGGTTTATTTCTTTTTCTATTGTAAACTGGATATTCTTATCATACGAATTTACTTTGTCAAGAAGGTTATCAAGATTAATTCGTTTATTTGTGATAATAAATATGTCGTCCACATATCTAAGCCATAGCCTGATTTCAGTTTTGTGTTCGTTTATGATTATTGTTTCCAGATTTCTTAATTTCCATTCTGCGACTATATTCTTGCTATATCTTGCGATCGATCAAATAATTGAATTTCGTTAAACATTAAATTTTCTGATTACTTCTCTATTATCCGGTCGACCGCTTTTCATAACAAAAAACTATCGCCAAACTGTAAAATTAAACGTAAAAAATGCAGTCCGATTTATTTTATGTCAGAAGCATTATACGTATTTGTTACGTCATCAAATGGTTTTTAATTCGACATTTGCGTCTATTTTTCAACATGTTTTACTGATTTATTAGTTATTTCATTAATTAAAATAACAATCGTGTCCTTAATTTCTTATATTTTATTTATTTATTTATTTTGATATTTCAATGGCAGCGTTCTCCCGTTTATTTGGCGTTACAGTTTGGCGATAGTTATTTGTTATGAAAAGTGTTCGACGGGATAATAGAGAAGTACAAATTTTCTTATTTTTAATCTGAGAAAGAAACAATAATCATGGATTTAATTAATTTTGCAACCAAAACAATTTTGATTATCGCAGACGCACCGGGTTAAGTTTTGGCGCCTAAATGACGATTTTTGCTTTGTATGGCAACCTGGTGTTTTATAATAAAATTGAATTTTTGTGTAAATAAATAAAATAAAATAGGTACTTTTATATTAGCTGGGCGTCAGGGATAACTCTCCGAATCTTGTTTCAATTGGAATCATTTAAATTGCAACATTTTACGTGATATTTGTTATTCATATTGATATGTTTATGTTTAGATATTTTATTATTATTATATTCTAGCTAATTTTAAGTAAGTTTTTTTAAAATTTTACATTTCAATGTTTAAATATTACATAGTTGATATTAGCTAATGTCAAAAGATTGGCGAACCACGGAGTTCAGAGAATAAACTCTATTCCTCGCAACAGTGGGAGTTACCGACTTTATGACGTCATAAGCAGAAGTAAAAGTTTAATTGAAAATTACGGCTAATTAATTAAATTTTCGAACAAACGAATGCACGATAACAAATCTGTGTCCAAATATCTTTCATTTAAAAAAAGAATGGTCTAATTTGATGCAGTAGTTTGTTCTCACGGATTGTCGAAAAAATCGCTTCGCGTTTTAAATATATAGATTTATGTCAGTATCATATAAATAGTTTAAAAGAGTTCTTTTATGTAATGCTCTTTAATTTTATAAATTTTCCATTATAATTTATTTTATCTACAATTATTGGTACTCATATAGTGAAAAACACAAAACATGACATCAGATAAACAATGTAGATAACTTTGTTCAAATTCAGAATAAAAATTAAATTAAAGAAGTATCCCTCATTTATATCTGTCCATCATTTTATATAATTCGAAATGACGGTGTTGAGTTTATATTATTTTTTATTTTGATCTTTAACAAGAACGAAAAATTATGCGTCAAGCATAAATTATATAACACTTTCCAACACGACCAAAATAATTTTACAAATCTTTACCGTTTAATACGGTGAAATATGATAAAAAAGCAAAGAATTTGGAAAACGCATAACATATTTAAAAAACCCAATTTTAGGAATTATCAACAATATTTGGAAAATTCTTTTGTGCAGCCCTGTATTTTATCTATAAATTTGTATATATATATATATATATATATATTACATAGAATGCTAAATTTTATTTCAGAGGGGAAACGCGTAGCACACTTTAGAATTTCTCTTGTATATGATCTATAGAATTTATACACACGCAGTAATAGACAAAATTTGAGTTAATTTTAAGAACGCGTTCAGCAACTGAAAAAACATTCCCAGCAATTATTATTAATAAGTAGTACTTTAACCTAATTATTTTGTGTGTCCCTGTAAATGAACGATGAAAGCTATACACACAATACTCTGTAGTAATATTTTTGTAATTAACGTTACTGATATATATCAATTTCAATATATTTCAAATAGTGAAACATTATTAAAATAAACTGCGAGCGATTTTTCTTCATAGACCGTAATGTAACGGAATTCTTTTGAGTATCCCTGTGAAGGAAGTATAGCCTATGCGCACCACATTCGATAATTAGTCTCATGTACTGCACTTCAGTGATATATATCAATTTCATTATGTTTGAAATTGTGAAACATCATTAAAAAACGCCACACATTATTTTTCTCCACAGACCGTAATGTAAAGGAATTCTTTTGAGTGTCTCTTTAAAAAACCTATGAGTGCTACACACTTCATATTCAATACTGCACATTCCATGCCAAACCTCAATAACATATATCAATTGCATAACAACCCTTATATATTTACGCGAGTTAGAGCACGGTAAGACAGACGGCAGACAGACAGACAGACAAACCGAATTCATAAACACTTTTCAACTTCGTTGGAAAGTGTTAATAAAGTTATATACCTTATTCAATTAATACTTGTATTGTAAACACACATATATATATATATAAAGAAAATGGTACTTATATGCGTTCGCTAATATAACGTTGGCTTATATAGATCATTATTACTACAAGATCCGTAAAAAAATCCTTATGAAGATATTTTAATAGATTTGAATTAAATATGACGAATATTTAATAAACATTCAATATTATTACAAAACTACTTAATTTTTATAAAGTTACAAAATTAATGAAAATCAAGAATTTTCATTTTTTAATATAACATATATATATATTTCTGGAAACATATATATAATTTTTTTTTTCCAGCAAATGTGTACATATGTATGTAGAGATTTATGTGTGTATGTGTTTATATGTATAGTTATGTATATAATTTATATTTACTAGTTTAAATTTATGTACATAATAATTAAGTAATATATTTAAGAACTCTTTAAAGAAATAATGTGAAACCTTAAACTACGAATTTAAAATATTTAACAAATATTTGTCGTTTGAAGGACTGGCAAATTTCAAATAACAAAACTACATAAGAAGTTTCTTACGAAAGTCAAAATATCTTTCTCTGGCGACATAATAATATTTCAAAATAATTAAAATAATTTAGAAAGGAAACTTTATTGATGATAGAATTTAAATATTTAATTTACCCTAGCTATTTATCTTTTATTTAATAATACACGAAATCTCTTTGGGCATACTCTAATTAAAGAACTGAATAGCATTTCCTTTATTGACTATAATAAAAGTAGTTAAATAAAAGAGCTGAAGAAATTTCACTTTCATTGAAATACTGTAAACAAGCTGAAAACTTCGGATTATCTAGAGAACAGAAATATTTATATTTACTCAAAGAAATGTAATTTATACTTAATTGGTACAACATAGCAAATGTTTTCCTTTGGGATTTTTGAAATTTTAGTGATTTTTTATAATATTCATAGCGTTTTAAGGCATTTGTTTAGCACTAGTTGACCTACCCGCCGTTGCCCAAGACCGTGTAATAAACTTATATCTCTTTAAAAATGAAACTGTCCTGAGTCTCCGATGGCTTTGGCACCGTATACCAAGTATGCTGGTACGCTTCGAATTTTTTTTAAATTTCACCTTCTACCGCCAGGGGAACATTCTGATCAAAAGAAATGACCCAATGACGTTCTTTACCCAACGAATAACTTACACCGGAGGCCGCTGCCTACAGCATCGTATAGTAGGCAAACGCAGCAAAATTGAGCTGGTTTGGAGAAAATCGGAACATTATTAGCCGAGTTATTGAAATAAGGCTCAGTTCGAGAAAGAAACCTTGATGGAGTGTCGGAGAGGGAGTGGATGTTCAAGTGACCTTCAGCAATTGACTAATTAGGAGGACCAATATGCATCTTTAATGACTGATTCATTTGGCTAAGCTAGGGATATAATTTCAAATTTTGCTTAGGTTATTAAAAAAAAAAATCTGGTAACTCTTTTCTAAAAATACAACCTTAACCTACGAATGGTGATTGTTATTCTAATTCAGCAAAATGTAACTGGTATGGAGAAGCTCGGTACATTATTAGCTGAGTTATTGAAGTAAGGTACAGTTAGTGAAAAAACGTTTACAGAGTTAGTCAAGTGCGCTATCCACGCAAATATAACGAATACTTTGTTAATAAAAATTTCGATGTAAAATAGGAGACCGCTTGTCTCTGTCATAATAATATTCGCTATGTGTCGACATGTGACTAAAAGCGATATTTAATAAAAAGCAGTACCCCTCCTTCCTATACAACAAATAAAAATGTTTCTTTAACGTTAGTAATATGTTTCACGTTGACTAAATACGATATTTAATAAAAAGTCGTTCTCCCTCCTCTCCCCATTCTCGCAAATATAAAAAATGCAAACTGTGTTTTTTTATTATTATTATTTACTTAGTAAAGCCATTGTTAGTTACATTTTTATTTCGTTTCCATAAATATCGGATTTTTATAAAATAAAACGTACCGGTGGATTTTTTCCATTTTCAGAAAATATAATTTATCATATCATTTTGCGCTTTTATTCCAATTTGGAAATCCGTATCTTATATATATTTTAAAATATGTATGTATCTTAAAATCGCTGAGTTAAAATTCCTGAATTCAAAATCTGGCAGCCCATGTTTCTGGCAATCCTTGACTCGCTGCATCATTGAATGTCATCTGTCTTATGCCTTAGAAAAGATTTATTTTAATTAACGAAAAATTAATTAATAACTTCAGTCCCATTTATTCGTTTATTATGAAATATTATTATTTAGAAATCTGGTCTCGGCGTAACGTTCTGTACACAGATGAGAAATTTTAAAACCGGTTTTCATAATTATATAGAAGCAAAAAACTGTCTAGTCCTTCCGTCATTTTATGTTCTAAAAAAGAGAATATTTCTTAGTCAGGAATTATCAAAACGCGTGAAATCCAGCGCATCTGTTCTCTTGAAATAGAATCAAAATCATTTTCAATTTCTATTAATAAGTTTTTAATTAATATTTCAAATAGCTACTTAACAATTTTATGTGAAATTTAATTTATTTAAATCGAGATTTTTTTTTTTACGTCTATACGTCTAATATCAAATCGATAAACGTAATAGTTTTATTTATTTGTATAGCTCTTCAAAACTGTGAGTTGACTTCGAGTCTGGCAGCACTCATTTAAACTTTTGTGTCTGCGACCAATTCTGAAGTATGGTCAATTTTTTTCCGAAATAAAGAAAAAGTGCGATTTTTACAAACTATGCATTTTTCGAATCAGAAAAATTAACTATGTATACACTGTCAGTTTTGAATCAATACCTCCAATAGCTTTTATACTATTCGAGGATACGTGAAAATGAGAATATTTCGTTGTCTGGAATTATCAAAACGGTAATTTATTTTGATATTACGATAAAAATAGCCTTTTTTGAAGTGCAAATTAATGAGTTTTTTATTCGATGCTTAGTGGGTTTTTAATTAATATATAGGCTAATTCTGATTTTTAGGCGTACAAGGACACGTTTTGGACTATCCTCAGTTTTGCTAGATTTTCCTAGTCGTCGCCGAAACACACACACATACAGACTCACGGAGCGAAACTTCGTTTATAAGTATAGATTCGTAAAATGCATTTGCTCTCAATCGTTTAGCCCAATATAATATTTTCTTTCTCCGCAAAGTTTGAAATTTTAGTTTTTTTTTATGCAATATTTATAGCGTGTTTTTTCGTGAAGATATTTTAACATTCGTAAAATAATTCCGTATTCAATCTTACGTTACTCCAATATAATGAATTTAGTCCTCTGTGAGTTTTTCGAGAACATTTATGCAATTTTTAGCGTTTTTCTATTTTTTTTTTTTTTTTTTTTTTTTTTTTTTTTTTTGCTGACTTTCAAAAAATGCATTTGCTTGCCACCTTTTAGTACAATATAGTATATTTTGTTCTATTCGATTTTTGAATTTTTCATGAATTCGGATGCAATTTTTAGCGTGTTTTCGCGTTCCGCAATGTTTTTTTTTTTTCAACTTTTTTTTTTTTTTTTTTTTTTTTTTTTTTTTACTGGAACAGAAAGACTTACCGTTAAGTTTTACTACTGCCGTTTAAATGCTATTTTGAAGAATATCAAATCCGCTCTTATATCAACGCTAATGACAATGAAAACAAAACAATATCCCATTAATTCAAAGATTGCTTGGTTCGAGACGGGAGTGGGAGCAACCCGAACGCTGCCGAATTCAGCTGGACAACGTCCCAGAGGTTCGATTAGGGAAAACCAACCAGCAAAGCGGCCGAAGCTCTGCTATTTTTTAAATATAATGCCATTTAAGAAAAATATATTATATTTTATTTTGTAGCATAAATAAAACCAGATCATTGTTCTAAAATCAATAAAATCCTTTTAATATGTATATGTGTTTATAAAGATGTTTATGAATGTATATGTATATAGCTAAAAGTATATATGTGTAAGTTTAATTCTTATTATTTTAAATATATATACATAATAATTAAAGAATATAGTTAATAACTCTTAAATGAAATAACGTGAAACCTTAAACTATGCATTTAAGTTTTGAATGAATATTTATCAGCTGAAGAACTAAAAATCTATAAATAACAATATATCCCTTAGCAAAAAATGACATAGGATTTTTTATGGAAACATATGGTTTTATATGGAAAATCATAAAAAATGTATGTCATTATATGTGAAACTACTGTATTCATATGGTAAACATCCTTCTGTCTATGGTATTCCATAGCAAAGTGTATGGTAAAATTATATGGCAATGCAATTTACCATATATTATATGGTACTCCATAAAAAGGTATATGGTAAAATTATATGGCAATGCAGTTTACCATATATTATATGGTACGCCATAGCAAGGTATATGGTAAAAATATATGGTAATGCAATTTACCATACATTCAATGGTGTTTCATAGCATGATGTATGGTAAAATCTTATGTTAATTGCTTGTATGGTAAAATTATATGGTAATTATTTGTATTTGAAGAAATGGCAACGGTTTGAAATGTTTACTTTTCTCGCGTCCGGCTCGGCGGCGTCTTGGCGTGAAGCACAGTGAAGTATAAAGGCTTGATGTTTCTATGTTTATCTACTGATCGACTCTCAATTGATTAATGTTTTGGCAGTTTGTGCTGCTCACAGACTGCTAGTTTACTGGATTTATTTAGGTATGTATTTATCTGTTTTTTACTTTATGTAATCATTTTTCACGTTAAAAATATGTTCTAATAAAAGCTTTTGCATGTTGGCAGTTCCAAAAGTTGTATTATTGTTCTTATATTCTGTTTAGCTAAGTTATATTCTATTTTTAATTCTACTTCTTATAATTTATCAGCTTAATGAAGATGTAACGGTATGAAACGTCATTGTTTAATGGACATTTGGTGTAAAATAAAAAAAAAAAAAAAAAGGTTGAACCGGTAATATGTGATTACTTTCTGATTTGGGAAGGAAACGACACACGCTATGTTGTCAAGCCTATTTTGATCTTTGGAAAGTGAAGTTTTGCGTCAGTTTGAGATGCTGTAATTTAATTTAATTAATTTTGCTGTTTTAAAAATTAAACTTCTAAAATAAATAAATATACATTCTTAGTTAAATGAATTCCATTAAAACGAAAATGGTTTTTGTGTTCGCTGTGACATTTTTGATTACCTGAACTATTCAAATATTTTAATGCAGTATATATCTACCCTATATATATAAAATCCTAATGAAACGAATTTGTGAAACGATTTTATGAAACGAATTTATGAAACGATTTTATGAAACGACTGATTAAACGACTGATTATGTTTCAGGGCTATTTTTAATAAAATATTAAACGCTTGATGGTGAAATTAATACCAATTGTCCATAAAAATCCGCGGATGTCAAAACTGGTAATAGAATTTTGAAATTGGAATTAGTTTTCGAGATATTAATTTTTTTCTAATTTTAATGACATTTCTGCAATGATGGCAACTAATTACTAAGTTTTTTTGTGACAAAAAAGGGAAAAAAATAAAAAAGGATCCCGATAGGGATTATTGATTTATTTTTATTCGTCATTTTCAAATTGAAATTGAATTTATCTTTTATTTCAATCGATAATGAAGACAAGATTGTGATTAAATTATGTTTTTCACGAAAATTTGAAAAAAAATCATATTTCTATCGTCAGGATTCAATCGTCTGTCAGCATTTAATTTAATTTATAAACTGAAAATATTTTGAATAAATTCGTCCAAATGACGTCATGTATGTAAATACGTCATTTATGTTTATACAATTTATTTAATATAAAGAAGCCATTTATCTATTTTTATGTACAAACAGAGGTAAATTGAAAGACAATTATAAATAAATTGTATATATACATATAAATCTACCCTATATATATAAAATCCTAATGAAACGAATTTGTGAAACGATTTTATGAAACGAATTTATGAAACGATTTTATGAAACGACTGATTAAACGACTGATTATGTTTCAGGGCTATTTTTAATAAAATATTAAACGCTTGATGGTGAAATTAATACCAATTGTCCATAAAAATCCGCGGATGTCAAAACTGGTAATAGAATTTTGAAATTGGAATTAGTTTTCGAGATATTAATTTTTTTCTAATTTTAATGACATTTCTGTAATGATGGCAACTAATTACTAAGTTTTTTTGTGACAAAAAAGGGAAAAAAATAAAAAAGGATCCCGATAGAGATTATTGATTTATTTTTATTCGTCATTTTCAAATTGAAATTGAATTTATCTTTTATTTCAATCGATAATGAAGACAAGATTGTGATTAAATTATGTTTTTCACGAAAATTTGAAAAAAAAAAATCATATTTCTATCGTCAGGATTCAATCGTCTGTCAGCATTTAATTTAATTTATAAACTGAAAATATTTTGAATAAATTCGTCCAAATGACGTCATGTATGTAAATACGTCATTTATGTTTATACAATTTATTTAATATAAAGAAGCCATTTATCTATTTTTATGTACAAACAGAGGTAAATTGAAAGACAATTATAAATAAATTGTATATATACATATAAATACATGTATAAACAAGCATAAAAGTTCGGTGCTTTTGTGTTCGGTGCTTTGGGGCCTTGACGAAACAGAGAAAATAGCCTTGGCAGATTAGAAAATTTGGCAACATACTTTCTGTCAACCTATTTACTTCGTCATTTCGTATACAGAAGCATTTTTTCAATATTTATACAATTTGTTTAGCGTAAAATGTCATTTATCCTATTTTATATATAATCAGAAGTAATTTGTATAGAAAAAACAATAATAATATACGTATAATTAAAATACGCATATAAACAAAAAAAATCGTCGAATTTGTTTCCATGGCTGTTTATGTAATTTGGCACCAAATCTCACTTTCTGATGCCCGAATTGCGCCAAGCTTTTTAAAAAAGCGTCACAACCCCTATTATAGAAAATCACCAAAAGTTCATTGGGTTTGTTTTCATAACTTTTGGCAACAAATATATGTATATTAACGAATCTATTCGTTTTTGAAACTCGAATTACGACAAACCTAAAAGCAAAGGATCCTATAATGGAAAAGTACCCGATTTTCTTATGGACAATATTCAAGTGACATAACAAGGTGTAAAATTATCGCGGAGAGCGAATTTGTTTAAATATCTCATCAATTGATGCCGAATAAATGCAGGCATGCATGCACAAAATATTTAATTAATTTTGTATGATAAATAATTATTAGAAAATTCGTATATACATATTAATTAAAATAAATAATTTACATATTTAAAATAACATGGAAATATGCATGATGGTGCACTAAAATACAGAGAAAATTAAAACCTCTTACTGAAAATGTCTATAACATAGTACTTTTCAATACCGTGGTTCTTAATGTTATTCACAAGCAGATGGAATTTTTCTCATCCTTAAACGCAAAGGAAGAATAGAATACAGATCGTTGCTATAAAAGTGCGAGAGGTAGCCACAATTTAAACCTAACCATTTTATACAAGCTGGTTTTCAAGGTGTAATTGATTTTACTTACCAATCCCTAAAACAGTCGTCAGTTGTCGCAACAGTTGTGTATGAGGCCATGATAATAAAAAAATGCCCCATTAAAACGTTAAAAGCATGGCAACCCAATTACAGATTTACCAATATTTTTAAAATGAAGCACGCTGTCATGTTTTTAGAGGCCTCGAAGTCTCAGTGGGGGTTGGCGAGCGTAGCTCGCAGGGGGTAGGCCCCCTAGTTGTATATATACAGAGAGAGAGAAAACATAAACATATTTAAAATGTTTGTGAATGCAATAAATGTTGAATAACACTTTGTTTTAATAGGTATATGTACACATGTAGCTTAGCTTGGTTAAATTATTTAGTTGTAAATTTTACTTAATAATTCCTTTTTCAAATGCTGCTGTTTTATGATTTATGTAGAAAATTTCTTAAAAAGATGCATGGTCACAATGGCACTGCACAACTTTTGCATTTAACTTTGTGTGTGCAATTAGTTATGCTATATGCAGTTGGTTTGTAAGATTATTTTTCTGATCTTCTGAGTGTTACGTCTGAGCTCGCATTTATGTGCTTTTTTTCTTGTATGCTATTATTTGATATTTGTACACGTCCTAGTATTTGGTACTCATTTATTTTGCCAAAACAGTACTCGCTACACTATTTTAAATTCATAATGCTGCAATTTTTTATTTTCAAACATAGAAAATAATTAGACATGTATTTGGACTAAGTACTTTGTGTATATTTGGTACTAGGCTAATTCAGAATAATTGTTCAGCAGCCACATTTTGATTGTGCTTGGCTGAATCAATCAGAAATAGTAGTATAACATTTTACTATTTTTTTAAGCATATTAATTGATAATATATAGCAATATATTATGGGGCCGCTCCACTGAAACTCCCCGATTTCAAAAATCCCATGTTTAACTTATTTCAAAACATTAAAAACATTGCAAAAAAAATTGTTTTTTTTTTTTTTTTTTAATTATCCAACCATACCAATGATATTTCTAATAGAATGCAAAATCTACATCAAGATGTTAGTAATGTTCCAGTAAAATTTCATTATGGTGAAATCATTTCTATTACTGCCGCAGGGTCGGTCAAAATTTTGAAAAAAAAAACGACAAAAATTTTAATTTTTCATTATTTTTAAATTTTTTCATTTTTATTATATGTCTACAATTAAATAAATTTACATTATAGCTGGTAATAACTTATAAATGTCTAGTAATTTTGATCATAGGCATTGCCAAGCAAGGCGAGAGCCCCCCCCCCACAATTTGAGAGAAAGGGGGGCTTTTTGAAGGGATTTTGGGGGTTTTCTGGAAATTTTTAGGGATTTTTTTGCAGGGGAGGAGGCAAAAGTGAAAAATGAGGGGGAAATTATGTAAGAGGCCCCGCCCTTACCAAAACAATCACCAAAATTTACCGGAAAATCCCCAAAATTCCCTTTTTCTCAAATTTAGGAGTCCCCTCTCGCCCTTGGTTGGCAATCCCCATGATTAAAATTACTAGACATTTATAAGTTATTACTAGATATAATGTAAATTTTCTTAATAGTAGGCATATAATAAAAATTGTAAAAAACGGATAATTGAAATTTTCGCCATTTTTATTTTAAGTTTTGGCCACCCCTACGGCAATAATAGAAATGATATCAC
Source organism: Maratus michaelseni (assembly GCA_963931845.1). Taxonomy (NCBI): domain Eukaryota; kingdom Metazoa; phylum Arthropoda; class Arachnida; order Araneae; family Salticidae; genus Maratus; species Maratus michaelseni. Next base: position 197,242,214 of record OZ007593.1, on the reverse strand, counting down.
TGATTTCACCATAATAAAATTTTATTGGAACATTACTAACATCTTGATGTAGCTGTTGCATTCCATTTGCCATTTGAAATTGAATTGGTATGGTTGGATAATTATTCTTTTTTAATAATTTTTTTTTTTTTTTGCTATTTTTTGAAACTTTGGCTCTCCTGCGACGGTAAAAGATATTGACCCTTTGGTGTAATATTTTGCGAATTTATTCATTATTACCAATTAAACTTTCCCGCACTATTATGTTTCGATTATATAAATTTCAGTTTTTTTGACCCACCCTAATGTATATGTCGTAGGCTAATTGGGAAATCCGGCTCTTTGCAAAGAGCCGGTCTAATTGGAGAATCATTTCCCTTTTCCCAATCAGCCTGGTGTTTTTCAGGCTTATTGCAAAGAGCCTAGATAGCATTAGGCTAATTGAAAAATGACAATGTCTATTTAGAAAATGACCAGATCTTTGTCAAAATATGGTGTTGTACCCAACTCGAACCTGAACATTACATTCGAAGTCTACCCGAACCCGACAGAAAAATTCCATCGGACCGTAACCCAATCCTAAAAGGACAAAATAAATTCCTTCGAGTCGCAACCCGACCCAAACCAGAAAACTCAAGTTATCCCGAAATCCAACACGAACCTGACAAAATAAATTCCCGCATGTCGCAACGCGACCTGAACCTAAAAATTCGATGTTAACCAGTAACAAAACCTGAACAAGACATAAAAATTCCATCAAACCGTAACCAGATCCGAACCCCATAAAATAAATTCCTTCTTGTCGTAAACCGACACAAACCTGAAAATAGTTAACCCGAACCAGAAAAAAAAATTCCATCGAACTGTAACCCGATCCAAACCCGAAAAATAAATTTTGTTGTCATGCAACCCAAACCAAAACTGAAAATTTAAGTTAACCCAAAACTGATCCGAACCTGAAAATTTAATTTAACCCGAAACCTAACCCAAACTGAAGATTGAAGTTAACCCGAAACCTGAACCCGTCAAAAAATCCATCGAACCATAACCCGATCCGAACCCGACAAAATAAATTCCTTTGTGTCAACCCGATCCAAACCAGAAAATTCAAGTTAACCTGAAACCCGATCCGAACCCGATAAAAAAATCCATTGAACAGTAACTCAATCCGAACCCGATAAAATAAATTCGTTCCTGTCGCAAACCGACCTGAACCTGAAAATAATAGTTAACCCAAACCAAGAAAAAAAATTCATTGAACTGTAACCCAATCCGAACCCGGAAAATAAATTTCATCGTCACGCAACCCGAACCAAACTGAAAACTTAAGTTAACCCAAAATCGACCCGAACCTGAAAATTTAATTTAACCCGAAATCTAACCCAAGCTGAAAATTGAAGTTAACCTGAAATTCGAACCCGTCAAAAAATCCATCGAATCATAACCCGATCCGAACCCGACAAAATAAATTCCTTTGTGTCACAACCCGATCCAAACCAGAAAATTCAAGTTAACCCGAAACCCAATCCGAACCCGATAAAAAAATCCATTGAACAGTAACTCAATCCGAACCCGATAAAATAAATTCGTTCGTGTCACAAACCGATCCGAACCTGAAAATACTAGTTAACCCAAACCAAGAAAAAAATTCCATCGAACTGTAACCCCATCCGAACCCGGAAAATAAATTTCGTCGTCACGCAACCCGAACCAAACTGAAAACTTAAGCTAACAAAAAATCGAACCGAACCTGAAAATTTAATTTAACCCGAAATCTAACCCAAACTGAAAACTGAAGTTAACCTGAAACCCGAACCCGTCAAAAAATCCATTAAAACATAACCGGATCGGAACCTGACAAAATAAATTCCTTCATGTCACAACCCGACCCAATTGGGTCGGGTTGTGACATGAAGGAATTTATTTTAACCAGAAACGAAGGAATTTATTTTGTTGGGTTTGGATCAGGTTACGGTTCAATGGATTTTTTTATTGGGTTTGTGTCAGGTTTTGGGTTCTCTTGAATTTTCTGGTTTGGATTGGGTTGTGAGATGAAGGAATTTTTTTTGTTGGGTTCGGATCGGGTTACGGGTCGATGGATTTTTTTGTCGGGTTCGGGTCGGGTTTCGGGTTAACTTCAGTTTTCTGGTTCAGATCGGGTTGTGTGACGACGAAAATTATTCCAGAAACTTATTTTAGCCAAATTTGATTGTACAAAAAACTGTCTCAAATCCATGTATCATTGCAGATGTAAACAGTGAAATTTACAGTTAAGTTGAAGGAACAAAATTCAAAACAGCACTGAAATCAACAGTGATCACAGTGTTTTTACAAATTTTTTTGTTAATTATGTTGTTTTGTCTATTACAGCTGATTAATTAATAAATAAAATTTTATTACTTATGATTTTGATGTAAATTAGTGTATGTAAAGCAAAAATTCGCCATATTGTATCCTGCACAATATGTATACTATTTCTGAGTGTTATTTTATTTTATTTTTATTTTTTTTATGGAATGTGATTTCTGAAAATAAACATTACTGCCAAGGTTGAATATATGATTTCTACTTGTGATTTTTTCAGAAAACGAATGCTAATCCTAGAGGTGTTAAACAATTTAACTACTTGGCAAATTATTGCAATTGTTCATCACATGACTATGAAGAAAGTAATGGAGCTAACACCAGCTATTGTTTATGTATGGAGAATCAAAGCAAAGAATCAAAAGATAGGTAATTATATTCTTTACACATTTTAGTAACATACTGTAAATTACACCAGGATTTCCAAACAACAAAACTACATGGCATATTTTTATATATAAGATTATTGTTTGGAAAAAATAGTGTTAAAATAGTTTTTTTTCCCAAGACAAAAGTTGAACTTTACTAATAATGTTAACTTTGTTGTATTATTTGTTATCGCTGACAATTTTAATTCACAACTTTTAACTCACAATCTTAATTACTCGTTTTTGTTTTTAACACTTTTATAAGTGTTAGCAGTCTGCCTGTTGTTGCAAACATATATTTGGTGTATTTTTAAGATGCCAGTGGAAATTATTTCAGAAAATCACTTTAATGCTAAATTAATTGATGCTTGTTGAGATAATGTAAATATTTAATAATTTAAGCATGATCCAATTTATTTCATTAAATTTAAAATTTATATTTATTTTGATGTTTTGTTCTGAGAGATTCTATAAACTAAAAAGCATAATATATTTTTTAAATAGTACTATATCTTGTATCTATATTTTTTTGTTATACCAACATTATGCGAAAATGTACGCTAATGTGCCATTTATATTAACCCTGATCATCCACGTGAGATTTTTATTGAAAACCCTGCCAAATACTGTGACTCGCTATTTATTTAACATAAATCATTTTTGGTATTTTTTCAGTACTTTTATGTTAGCCGGGCACCAGCGATCACCAAAATTTTTTATTCTCAGCAACCTTATTTTTTTTCCTTGACAATCTTTTAACATTAGCTAGTAACAGATATTTTAACATTGCAATGTAATATCTTAAAAAGCTTACTTAAAAATGGCTAAATTATAATCGTCATAAAATAAGTAAACACAAACACATCAATACAAACAACAAAATCTCAAGAATTGAATTGAAATTGAAATTCAACTCATTGAATTCAAATTATTTGAATTGAAAGGGTTGCAATTCAAATGATGCCTGAAACAAGATTTGGCGAGTTATCACTGGCACCCAGCTAACTTAAAAGTATTCTTTTCTGTTATACCAACACCATGCCAAAATGTATGTAAATAAGCCATTTATTTCAACCCTGACCGTGCGAAGGATTTTTATTGCAAACCATGCCAAACATTAAAATTTGCTACTTATTGAACATGAATAATTTTTTTAATTAATTATTTAATCAGGTTAGTTCCTATTTGACTCTACCATTTGGCGAAATCTTGTCAAATAGTCGATAGCCAGATATAGCTCTTTTATTGTTGGAAAGGCTGAGCAATGATAATTTGTGTTACAATATGATAAATGTAAGTAAACAATTTAAAAATTATTTTTAAAAAGCGCCAAATCGTGGAGTGAAATAGGATTATGCCATTTAACCGTAACCTTACAAAAACATCTTAATTTGCTATTTTTCGATTACAAATAATTTTTTATTAAGTTATAACTTACATTTATCATTGATGCTGAGATGGGTTTTACCATTATATTAGGGTTATACCAATGAAATTGTTTCAGGACTTTAGGTATATAAAAATAGTTTTTATTAAAAATGATCATAAATGTCTTCATTCAAAAAATGAAATGTTTACTTCAATGCTAAGAGACATTTACATGCATCACTCACATCATCATGCCTGCAGTTTAAATTGAGTCTTGTTTCATTATTTTATTGTATAATATTTATTTGTTCTTTTAATTAAGTATATATTGGTATTGATTTAATAAAATAATCCGTGAAAGTCCTAGTTTTCAAATGTGATATTTTAAATGCCTAATTCCATACCATCAATGTTATTATTATTTTTTTTTCTCCAAATGATTCATTTCATGTGATTTTCATTTTGTATGTCAACTATTACACTTGGCGACAATGGTGTTGATATAGTGGAAAAATACCTCATTTGTTTATTATTTAATAGTGTCTGCGAAAAATCTTAATTTGCTATTTTTGAAATTAAAAGACAGTTACATGTCTGCAGTTTAAATTGAGTTTTAAATTGTTATTTTATTTTATAATATTTATTAGTTCTTGTATTTTAAGTATATGTATTTGTTTTGATTTAATACTAAAATAGTTCGTGAAAGTCTGAAATTTCCAAATGTTATACATTTTAAATGATCACTTTCGTACTAACAATGGTAAAAAAAAAAAAAAATCAAATATTTCATTTGGCACCAACTATTACATTGGCAAAATTGGCATTGGTATAACAGAAAAGTACCTTTTTGTTTTACTTTGTAGTCTTTAAAATATTTCATTGTTGCAGTTTCAGAGCCTATTGGCTTATTTTAGAGCGTGTGGTTTGAGCATGATTAATTTCATTGTTGTTTGTAACTTATATACAGTTTTAATAACCCTAAACAATAGTCAGCAATTTATAACCTGTGATCGATTGATGGAAACATTTTTAAATTAATATTTTAAGGTATAAGTTCTTAGAATATTAAATTTTTGAAAATCTTTTGCAAAGTAAAAAAAAAAAAAAAAAAAAAAAAAACTAATGCTGCTCAACCCCTTCGGGATGAGCGACCGATATAGGTGCTGAGGCTTGTGGTTTTCAGATCACGCATGACCAGTATACGTGCCTCACACTTGGAACATTTTGTTTTAAAACAGTTTAACATAAATTTTTTTATCATAATCATATTAGAATTTGTATTAGGAAAGAACATATTTTCTTCTAACTAATATTATTATTACAGGATAATAATGCTGTGAATGATGTTCTGGCCAGGATAGATAATTTCTGTCTACTTGCAATTGCAGATGTGAAGCAAGACACTTTGCTATTCCTATATTTTGACAGCATGATAGTGTTTAAAGAAAAATGTCCGATTATGGCAGTATTGTAGTTGCTAACATGTATTGCAGTTTTTACATAGTTTGTGGCAGAATCAAGGCCTGCATTCTTAATCAGTCCTGTGGCTCTGAAAGATGAAATGTCATTAGCACCAATTTCAAAATGTAACCTTGTAAATGGTCTGTTAAAATATATATATATATATATATATATATATATATATATATATATATTAGTTTTATTGGAAATAAATGTAATTTTTAGTATAAGTGTTTTTTATTTTTTCTGTTTCCATTTTTTCATTATTATATTAGTAATGTTTAATTTTTTTTAAATTTTAAATATAGTAGTTTTTATTGTTAATGTCTGCAGTTTAATGCATTTGAGCAGATTAAATTTTATAATTTATTTTACTAAGTTTAAATGTTAAAGAAGATGTATTTATGATATATTTCCTCCAAATTGTCGATGAAATTTTTAATATTATGGACTGCCACTGATGGATAAAAAATTGCAAACATTTTTTTTTTTCTCTGATTAATCATACCAAAATTCTTATTTAAAAAAAATATTTTTACAGGGTCCCTGCTGTCCTAAGAAAGTGCTTAATGTCTAATTTTTGTATTGCATTTCTAAGAAGCTTTATAAGTACTTACGTTTCACAAGTCCCTATTTAATTCTTGAAACAGAATGCAGTTTTCAAGTGATCAGTTTGTTTCTGATAGTTTATGTAGCACAGTGCCATCACTATATTTTTATTAAATATAATTTCAATCTTAATTACTTATATTTTAAGCTAATTAGCAACTAAAATTTAAAAAATATATATAAAGACCTGATTTAAAAATGCTTTTATTTAAATCTAATAAATCCAACTTTTATTCACTCTGAACTCTGTAATCACTTTAGAAACTCATAAAGCTAGAGAATTTGTGTTTCTTTTAAACATTTTAATAACAAATAATTTTTGCTGTTACATTGAAATTATTTTAAGATTTTTAATAAAGAAATTTGGTTAAATCAAAGATTTGTAGGGAATATAACATAATGTGCCAATTTTATGTTTTTATGCCAAGAGTATTTAAAAACATTTTTATATAATGTAAATAATTTTAAAAGTTCAGATTCCTTTTTTTTTTTTTTTTTTTTTTTTTTTTTTTTTTTAAGGGGAGGGGGTGGGGGTCTAAAATGATTATATTCTAATTATGCCTGTATGAGATATTTTTGTGTGAACAATATTTATCTAATTTAAAAAAAATAAAAAATTTTAAATTATTTTATTTTTATATCTTTCAATCGAGTTGTTGCTTTCGATAAGCTGTGTGCAACAGGTTTCACAGACTTATTGTTATTTTTATGTGTTTTTTGCATAAACAGTGATAGTGCTAATAATTATTTTCTAACTAAATAATTGAAAAGAAAAAGGGGGGGGGGATGGATTCTTGATTATAGATTATTCTATTAGATTTTCAAAGAAGGGTTTTAAGAGAATAAATGGAGGGTGGGGTAGGTATTGATAATTTGGTTTGAGTAAAAATAATAGATATTTTTGTGTCGCATGGCATACTCAATTTACACTACCTATAAAATGGAGTTAATGGTTTAAAATTTCTAAGTCTGTTTAATTTATTTATAATTGTCTAAATATAATATTTCAGTGATATCATAAATCCATATTTTTTTTTCTAGCTATATAAAATTGGATTTGTTTAAATTGTCTTTCCAAACCTAGGTAATTTTTTTAATAAATGCATTTTTAAATTTTTATACATATATTTATTGTCTTTAGTTAAAAATCTTTTGATATTTTATTACTGTTTTCTTTTAAATATTGTGACACGATTTTATTCTATAATTATGAAAATTATTGCTAGTACCTTTCTTTATGTTTTTTTTTTCCTTTAGATTTCCATTAAAAAACCTATAAATTATCACGCTTATGATTCCATAAGAATTTCATTAATAATGTGAAATATAATGGTTAGGTAAACAAGGTCAATGTCAAACTGGGCAGGGTGGCCTACCTATCAGCTTAAGCTCAACTAGACCTACCCAGCAGGTTTGTTTACCTAATTATACTATGCATTACCAAATTGTACTTTATGATATTGAGCAATAATTATACTATGTAATTCTGAAATGTGTATTTATTCTGAAAATACAATTTACTAATCCTACTTAGCAGTACTAAATACTACTAATATGATATTGATCAATAATACTACCATGTAATAATACTGTAAGATGCTGGAGTAAATAATAACAATGGATAGAAGTAAGTGGCTAGGTAAACAATTTGGAAAACGCATAACATATTTGAAAACTCTATTTCGGCAACTGCCATCAAATAGTAGGAAAATATTCTAATACTTTTGTGCAGCTCTGTATACGATCTATAAATTGGGATATATACTACGAAGTGTGCAATAAGTTTGTTCAGTTACAAAACGTATAACATAACAATGTTCTCCTTCAGCAATTTTGTCAATAAGCAGAAATGTACTGAAATTCATTTGTGCAACCCTGTATATGATTTATAAATTTACACACAGCAAGTAATATGCAAAAAAAATAGTTAAATTTAAAATGCATACCACAATTAAAAACGCATTTCCAGCAATTATTGCTCATAGACAGTATTGTAACTGAATTATTTTGCTTGTCCCTGTAAAGGATTAATATAAATGCTGTATTTTAGATTAATATAAATGCTATATTTTTATTTAATTGCTATAGATTGTACCTTATCATATGGTACCATATGATTTTATTCTAAAACACCATAGATTGTGACATACAAATTCCATAAGATTTCATAAAGAAAACCATAAAAATGCCATAAGATTTCATCCCAAAAACTCCTTAGGCGTATACCATACAGTGCCATGAAAATTACCATACACTTAATGATTATATGGTTTTCCATAGGATATTTTTTACCATAGGCAAAAAACCATAAGATTTCACTTATGGGTTTTTTTATGGTAATTCTATGTAGACGTTTACCATACACAATGTATGGTAAACGTCTACATAGAATTACCATAAAAAAACATTAGGAAAATCTTATGGCGTTTTGCCTATGGTAAAAAATATCTTATGGAAAACCATATAAACATTAAGTGTATCAAGTGTATGATACACTTAATGTTTATATGGTTTTCCATAGGATTATATGGTTTTCCATAGGATTATATGGTTTTCCATAGGATATTTTTTACCATAGGCAAAACGCCATAAGATTTCCCTTATGGTTTTTTTTATGGTAATTTTATGTCATTTTTTGCTAAGGGATATATATATATATATATGTTAAATAAAGACATCAAACTTTAATTGACGACAGAATATTTCAAAATAAATATAATGATTATAAAATGAAACTTTATTCATGATAAAATGAAAATATTTGAATAAAAATATTGAATTTTCCGTAGTTGTTTACTTGCGTTCGTAATTATATAAATATATAGCACCTATTGTCGTTGTCTGGTCCATCCGTCTGTCCGCGTATAACAGCGAAAAACTACTCAACCGAATGGTTTGAAATTTAATATGTATAAGGTAAAGCCAAGAGAGATGGCACAGTCGGAAAGATTGCGCAGATAGAGGTTCGGGGGTAAGGAGTAGATTGAGCGCACAGCGACTCCAGGTAGTAGTACAACAGCAGTAGTGGAGTGTCTACTTGAAAGTACACTTTGAATGTTTTGAGCGTCTAAGATAAAGCATTGCTACTTTGTTTTGTTTTTCCAATGTAAGTGCTTGAATTTGCATAGCTATTCGTTAGAATTTCTATAAAATGTCACTAGTACAAAATATTTTAAACTAAACAATTTTTCATAAGCTACTAATCTAGACTAACAGTGTGAACATCAACAGTTCGGTTTAGTAGCAGCCATGTTTAAACTAAAGGCCGCGCAATCTCTCCTACCGAAATTCGAGAATTTGCGCATCTTCTACTTAGGAGAGATGGCGTATTGTTCCCATTAGTTTCAATGCTAGGACAGATTACACAGCTTATTGGTAAATTTGCATGAAAAGAAAGTAAAAATAAAAATGGACTAATTTTAAGTTAAACGTGTTATCAAGTAACTTAATGTTATTTTGTAATCTTATCTGGACTTTCTTTTTTTGATTCTTTAATTTTTTCCTTTAATTAAAATTTTTTAATCGTTTTTAAAATTATTTCCTTTTTCTGATTCTTTAATCATTAGGTTGAAATATTCACTCCTAATGCAATAATATTTGTTCACAAAAACTTTACAACAATGTCATTTAAGTGTAATTATTATTGTTAACAATTTCATTGTAGTTATTATTCGTACAATCTCTCCTACCCATGTGCACAATCACACCAACCCTGTAAAGGCAGATTGCGCAAAATAACTTTCTTGGTTTTAATACAACTGTTCTATTAAATTACAACATAACAACAAATTAGCAATGAAAATGTATAAAAAACAAATGAAGTAAAAATTTTTCATGGATAGTTTAGCAAAAAAATAACATTTAGATATTTTATTGTTATTAATTTGAATTGTGCGCAGACTCTCCTAGCTTTACCTTAAACGTAGCAGAATTTTGTCGAGTCATTTGAAATTATATGAAGATCGAATTAAAATTTAGAAACATATTAATAAAAGTTTTCTTCATTCTATTAAATCTTATAATACGTAAATTATTTAATGATATTGCATGATAGGTTATGATTCTACGTTGCCATGGTGATTACGTCATACATAAGATGGAGTCTTATTTTTTCCGTATTACTGAATTTATAAACGGAATTTGTATACGAACTAAAGAACTAAAAGATCTTCTTAAAACACCATCAAAAACTTTTAAAAGAGCTAGGCTTTTCGAAAGATCTGAGTCTTTCTTCGTCAGGCGCAAAAAGACGTGCTTCTACTATGAAAGCAGCAGCAAGAATGAAATTAGAGATAAGGTAAAGGAAACATGCTGAAGAAACAGCCAATAGGAAAACAGAAGACAATAGCCAAGCACAGATAATAATCAATACAATCAAAACAATAATATCAAAACAATAGACTACAGTAATATCAAAACAATAGACTACAAAGTAGAAGGGGGAACAGGAAGAAGAAAAAAAAATAAAACAACACAAAATAAAATAAATAAATAAAAATAAATAAATAAAAATAAATAAATAAAAAAATAAAATAAAACAAAATAAAATAAATAAATAAATAAATAAATAAATAAAATAAATAAAATAAATAAAATAAATAAAATAAAATAAAATAAAATAAATAAATAAATAATAAAAAAATCATGAGAATAAATATAAATAAATTAAAAAATAAATTCTAATAAAATGAAAACGCACAAATATATTAAAATATGGGGACAGATGAAAATTAAGAAATAAATAATTAAATAAAATATAAAATATATATAAAAAACAGAATAATATTAATTAATACAAAAAATAAATTATATGGTAGCACTGAAAAGTTTTTTCCAAGCAGCAGAGAACATTGTGGAATCAGATTTATCATTAACAATAACTTCACGATTAATATAAATGGCTAAAATTTCAAGAAAGTCCAATTCAGAGATATATTGACATTGGAGATAATTTTAGCATTTTTTAAATTAAAACATTGGCCGTAATCCCAAGAGTGCTTGGCAATAGAAGATTTAGAAATTTCTAGACTAGTTACATAACGAGAGTGTTTTTATAAGCGGATTTCTACATTTCTTTTAGTTTGGCCAATATAAGATAAATCACAGCCATTAAAAAGAACATTAAAAAGTCCCCATTTACGAAGATCAGGAAAAGGAGTTTTAGTGGAGGGGAATTTGAATTTATTGACAGCATTAAAGATAATGTTAAAATTGAAGCTTCTTAAAACTTATTTGAAACATAAAGGAGGATAAAAGGGGGTACAACAAATTATCAGGTTTGCTTTTGACAGATTTGGAAAGAGTAGATTTATTAGACGGTCATCACTGCATTATTGATAACAGACGGATTGAAACCTCTTTTGATAGCAACAGTTTTTAAGTAGTTAAGTTCATCCTTAAGGGATGAAAAGTCGGAACAAACTTTGAGAGTACGATTTACATACGTGTAAATCGTGCACATAAAAATATTTTCTCTGAATTTGTATACTAAAATTGTTTATTTATAGCAATCATATAAACCGCTGACAGATTTTTTGGCTAGGTGTATCAGGAGAAATAGATATTAAATGGAAAAATAGTCTAAATATGGATTTCCAGTTCTGGAAATTTCAAAGCTAGGTTTAAGATTCCCAGTTGGAAGTATAGTCGCTTTGAAACCTATAGCTACACAGCTTGTTGTCTCGAATGATCCATACATTTATATTCACAGAAACACATACATCGATAATTACATAAATCTTCTTAGACGAGATAGCCACAAGGAAATTTACAATCGATATCTCCACAAAGTGCGTGCAATGGAACTGGCGGGAGTCGAACCCGTCGACCTGATTCCTACGCTCTCAAGCAATTAGCGGAATGGTGTCTTAACCACTCGTACAAGGAGGCCCCTTAAGTTTCCCATTGGAATTTTCATTAAATGTCAACACAAGATAAAATGCTGCCAACATAAAATGTACTTATTTTATAACGGAAATTAATCGTATCATAATAACAGACGATATAATTCGTTTTACTAACATATTAACAATGACTTTTTTTCCCCTTGTATTGGATATTTGCGCATACTATAATTTTAGTGTAACAGAATTGTAATTATTTTTTTGCAAAAATGTATTGAAACTTAATTTCATAAAATAAAATTAATTTCTACAGTATGAAAATCTTCACATAAAATAAATTTTGTATTCATGCATTTTTTCATAAGAATGCAACAGCTATTGCACCAAGATCTGAATATTTATAAAACTAATCATTTGTCACGTTTGACGTACAATTTCAAACTTGTTTTTAATTTGTAGTAATAAACAAGATCTCCTTTGTCATACGCTATTGACAGAAAATTAATGGCATTTTCTATATTGGATATAAGAAATGATCCGAAATAAAAGACCTGGAAAGATTTCACATTGAACATGTTTCATTAAAATAATAATAAAATAATAATAATAATAATAATAATAATAATAAACTTTGCATTATATAAAAAAGTAATATTTATGTTTAGCAAGGGAACAGTAATCAAGGCCTAGCTTAAAATATCGTTTGCCAATAAACTGACTATTTTAGAATATTTTTACTCTTACATGCCTCTGAGAAAATGCTTTTATGGAATTACTACCAACTTAAAAATATATATAATAATAATAAATAAAAAAAATACAAACTGGTACAGTTTTTAATTAATATTCATGATAATTTCCGAAACAGAGTAGTTAATTTTAGTGAACTGAAAGTACAGTTTTAAAACAAAAATTAGAAGAAAGATATTTGAAACAGAATATCCGAATAATGTCATGATAATATTGATTTTTATATATAATAGCGAAGAACTGGGAATTCACAATTAACAAAAAATCATAGAGCGTTTTATTTATTACGACCAAATACTTTTCTCTGAATATATAATAATTCAGAGATAAACTTCATCCATAATGAAATGTAAATATTTGTCTGAAAAAGTATTTCTGTTGCTCTAGTTCGTTTATTTCCAGTAATAAACGAAATCACTATGGTCATACTGTAATGAAAGAAACATAATGACATACTCTTTATTCACTATAGGAAATGTATTTACTAAAAAGTGAGAGAAAATGAACTTTGCATAGGATTCATTGAACTGTAAATGAAAAAGAAAACTCGCGTTGTCTATTAAAAATTATATTTCTGTTTACTCAGGAAATTTATACGTATCTTATTTATACGTATCTTACAATAGTTTTATTTTTATGGTATACTCTGATGTATTAAAGAGTTTTTATTAAACATTGATGTCTGCTTAAACTAATGGTTGTACTGTACAGGTTCTGAAACAAATATTTAATAAAAAGGGAATTAAAAATCCGGGTCGTTATTGAATTCGCTACGTTTGAGCATTATTACATCTTTACGCTTCTGGATATTGCCAGTAATTTATTTTAATAGTTGAGAAGTAAAATCAGAAAAATTATAATGAATCTTTACATAAATTTAGAAACAAAATTATTTCTTTTAATGAACATAAAATGTATACATGCGTTCGAATTATCTCCAAGGAACATTATAGAAAATAATATATTTGAATAATACTTTTTAAAGTTATCAGGTACGCTAAAATGAATAGGAGCCTGTTATATGGCCTCCCTAGGAAATGTATTCTTTTCATTTGTTCGAGCCATATATACAAGATTAGCATATGTGTCCATCAAAAATGACGGGAACGTGTTATTTTAAGTTTAGAACGTTAAGTCAGCTTATTGACACATTATTTAATTTAAACAGGTGATATAAATTGAAATATTGTGCGTGTTTTAATTGGAGATCCAATATGAAAATATCTGTAATGTTGTCTTACTGTAATCTTATGTTATACACGATCATTCCAATAGTGGTAAGTCATCAAAATCACCCCAAAAACGGTGTTTGAAAAACTCTAGCTCCAGAGGAAGAAAATATGGTATTTCCTATGTTTTTAACTGTAATTTAAACATCAGTTTTTTCTTAAAGTGTACAGTGCATAAACATTTTAGAATGTTTAATTTTAGGTATAGAAAAAATCTATATTTTTTCTCTATTAATGCTACTTTTCCTTTATAAAATGTGAAAAAAGTGTTACTTTAATTCAACTTTTTATTTATTTATTTTTCTAAGCAGCTTAATCAACTATATGTTTTAGAAATCTACTGAATTTTTCTTTTGCGTATGTTGGCAGCTATGTGTTGGTAAAGTAACAATAAAAAATATACAAAGGTTAAATAAGAAAATTAAAAATAAGCAAAAAAGAAACTGTTGTAAATTTCATTATAACTATTTAATTAATAATTAGAACTATTACCAATAAAAGCAAGAAAATAAAATTTTCTTTACCTATAATGAATACCACAGCTCATATCTGAGGTTGATCCAGGCAAAAATTAGGCCCACCATTCAAAAAATTATATTTAACAAAAAGGACCTTTTTATAAAATTTAATTTAATAAATAGGGAACTTACTCAAAATTATATTTCACAAAAAGGATCCTCAATGCAAAATTCAATATTAAGAATCGGCTTTTAAAAAAGATAATAATAAATGAAATTCATAATTTGCAGCATTCGATCTTTCAGTGTAAAATTTCATTTGTCACAAAATTTAAAATAAATTATATATATATTTGATATATTGATTATTATATATATATATATATATATATATATATATATATATATATATATATCCCTCTGAGCGTTTTGAAAAAGGGTAAAATTGTAATGCTGTTTTCTCTGCATTTTGTTTTAAATGCTAAAAAAATATGATTCTTTCAGCATTATAAATAAAACTTAATTACAAATATGAATGTAACCCTTGAGAGTATTAATCATTCTTCAATGTTTTGAAAATTCATTAAATCTATAGAATTATAGTATCTTAAACATTGCATATATTGCAGTTAAACCTGGAGCTTAGTGAACGGAATATTACGTTCCACACGCTTAGAGGGATATATATATATACATGACTGAGAAGGTTTTCAAGAATATTCTAACGAATTGAAATATAATCTTTAATGCAAATATCTTTGTCACTAATAACGAAATATGTTAATTTTTAATACAGAATAGATAAGGCATTAATAAAAACTGTACTGATAAATAAATTTGAAAAAACTCTTTTTATGTATCAGAATGAAAATATTGACAACATATATAAAATTCAATATATACAATTCATAAATGTTTTTTGTAAAACTGACTTTTTCAACTTTAAGTTAAGGTTTCACTGATATCTTTCAAATCCTCAGCAAATGAAATTTCTAAAATTTATCATTTTACAGGATGTTTAACCTGAAACATGAAATCTTTTCGAAAACGGTAAATCATATACTGTTGACATTGCGGACAAGGGTAATACTAAGCTTTTCTAAAAATTGTTTCGAAGATATAACTCGAAAGTTTAAGAGATTTAAAATGTAACAAAGTTAAAGGAAAAATGCAGTGACATTGGTTTTTCAATAATACTTCATGTAGTTAACTACGCTTTAAATTTTTATGTCACAATAAATATTTAAATATAGTATAAAGAACTAAAAATGAAATTATTACACTATTAAATATTCATTTTAAATTATAAATGCTCACCTCAACTTAAAGTCAAATAATTAATTCATATTTATTATTTTATCTACACTGATTATTTAGGTACATTAATTTTATCTCTTTCTTTATAAAATAAACAAGTAAGCCATTTAGTTATATATTTTTAAAAAATAATCCACCTATCGCAGCCGTCTGGAAGAAGGCAAATCCGAAAAATGTCGGTACATTTCCATCGAGCCTGACCTTCAGTCATCATCTGTTTAAATGATATATATATATATATATGCGTGCGTGTGTGTTCAATGCAAATTTATTGAAATGTAAGCATTGTATTTTCATAAAAATAGAGAGACAAACGCAAATATTTATCCATATGATTTAAGATAAATCAGAAATATTAATATAATGAAGACCTACTATTATTTTTCACTTTTACTGTATTCTTTAAAAAATATTATTATCCCTTGTGTTTCTTCCAATTTTAATAGGATCATTTAATTTGAGTATATTTCACTAAAAGCTGTCGGTTGTGGTAACATATGGCAGCAAATTTATCAATGGTCGTGATATAAGATATTTTGCTTTATATGGTTTCGTTCATCTGACGAAACACTATTAGTATCAATCCTCTGTCTGTGTCAGAAAGCTGGTTCTCAGTAACTGTATAAGTTAGAGATTGTATAAGTTAGTTTGCATACTTCTAGCTGAATACCCCCCAATCACACTACAAATCATAAAATTTATTATAAAAGTCATATATTTTTTTCTTAGATGAATTAATTTGATGACATCCGATCATTTCTGCGATATATATTTTAAAACTTAATCTTAATTTCAATCTTTTTCACATAGGCTAGATGGCCCAGTGGTAGGTTGTTTGCATTCTATTTGAAAGGTCCCTCGTTCAAGGCGCCGCACCGGTGTTTGAAAATTTTAATTTTTCCCCGGAATAGATTTTATTGTCTAATAAATTCAATTTTACAGATTTTTCTTAATGTTTTTGCTAAAAGCAACCGGAATTTATGCTGAAATTTTCTTCTTTTTTTTTTACTTTTTTAGATATTGATCCTTTTTTTCCTTTTTTAGCTATTAAATTCACGTAATTTATTACGCTTTTAGAATTTCCTAAAACTTGGTCGGACTACTTGATTGTCTTTCAAGCAATAAACATATTTCAATGTGGCATTGTTAAGTTAATATTTAGGTTTATAGATTTCTTTATTACTTTTTCTAACATCATAATGACCAAATGTTGTTAAAAAATATTTTTTCAAATGCTTTTTTATTTCAATATTACTTTTTTGAAGAAATTTTGAAATGTTAAATTTTATTTAATCTTCTGCTAAAAGAATAATTAAACGAAACCCGATTGTGCAATCTACGATCACACTTCCCCACTTGTTTATATTTCCTGTTTGTCAGAGGTAACTCACACGCAATGGGCTGTCCTTAATGAATTTAGAAGCTACGGTGATATATTATTCAAGTTCATTTTAATATTAAATTAACTGTCTTTTGTTTTTGGATTGTTTAATTTATTTATGTGAATTCCGAATGAGTTCAATATTGCCATATTTACAGCACTACTGCTCTATCATATGTAATAAAGCATGAAATACTTCAAATATTTAAATGAATTTTTAAAGATTTTGGTATAAAATGTAAAACGAAAGTGTGACCTGAAAAACGTTTCCATTTTTAGATAGTATAATCAGAATGTTTTTGAACTTACAGAAGTCGACTATTGTTACTTACGTCGATTATTGTAGATTAATAAAGTACGTACGATTGGAGCGCAACCTGTGCGTTATCACTTCTAACATAGACTGATTGAATGGGTGGAGGCATAGAGTTGTACGGCCTGCACTGCGATTAGTTGAGCCACCGATATTTACCATATTGGTGTCATCAAGCGAGACATACTGCAATATCAATATCCGTTCAAGAGCCGTAGACACGCACAGTCTTGTCTTATGATATTCGCTTCACAGGTAGTCTTAAACTCTTTAAATACGTTAACAACGACATCCATCAACAACCTACAGAATATCGAATTTGGAGATACTTCTCATCAACCATCGAAAAATCACTGTCTGTCATTTTTTAAAGTAGCTTAAAAATTGTCCTTTACACCAGGTCGGTCATTTTTTTTCACTGTCATTTTTTTTTTTTCAAAACAGAAATATTCGAGATAGATTGTTTTTGCAAATGTTGAAGAAATCTACTATGAAAATTATTCTTTGGAAAAAATCATAGACAATCAATGACCGGTCTTTTTTAAACATGATTATTAAACAGAACAATTGGGCACTATTACAGAAAGACCGAAAATATAATTTCTAACTCATCATTTGTCATATTCTGTATTTACATACTTAATATCACAATCAAGGAGTAGTAACAATATGGATGAAGCGCATTTTAGAAAATTGCAAGACGTAAATGGTACGGAAAATGTTGAAATATTGAATGGTACTTCGTGACTATAGTGAGAATGTATATACTGGTACATTCTATGTCATATACAGGTTCGTTTATTAAAACGTTTTAATATATTCTTTAGTAAGCCTTATAATTTTTAAAAAACTATTTTGTTGCAAGAGAACGTACCAATATAGAGAAAAGGGCTAACCTGTTCAAAAGAGCTTTTTTTAAAATCACGTAGAAGTTTTAAAACTGCAAATACAGATCAAGTTTAATGATTAAGGAAATTTTTTTTAAAAGCTTTATTTTTTATTAAATGTCCTCCTTAATCACCTCCTTAATCACCAGTGAATGATTTACAATATTTCTTAATTAAATAAAAATTAAATTAAAGAATAATTTTATTAAATATAGAAAAAAAGTACTTTTGTTGTCAAGAATTTTATTCAGAATTTATGAGAAAAATTAACTACATATTCATGTTTGCAGTTATTCTGCATTTAGCATATTATTCTTATTCAATTCTAATTGTTTCAAATCAGTTAAATAATACAGGGTGTCCCAAAAAGGAGTACCCATTTTTAAAAATGAATAAGAAACAAACGAATAGAGTTATTAAAAGAATTCTTGCAGGAAACGGATATGTGAAGTCTGGAATTTTATTTAGAGTATTTTATTATGTTAGTTCAAATTCTTACCGACAGATGGCGCTGTGGCTACCGCATTCATCAGCAATAGTTGAAAATTAAATGACAATATTTTCAACATGTCCTCCATTCATCACAATAACATGTCGGAGTTTTAGAATGAAATTAGCACACACCTTCTGCAACGTCTGTACGGACATGGCTGTACACTCTTGAGCGGTTAATCGCTGGAGCTTAGCTAGCGAAGTGGAATTTTGGCAGTAAACTACATCCTTCAGATGGCCCCAAAGAAAAAAATCACACGGATTTAAATCTGGTGAGTAAAGTGGCCAATTCATACCCTTGCCGGTTAATTTCAGGTAATTTTCGGTGCTGTAGCGCCATCTGTCGGTCATATTTTGAACTATCATAATAAAGTGTTATAAACAAAATTCCAGACTTCACACATCCGTTTCCTGCAAGAATTTTTTAAATAACTCTATTCGTTTGTTTCTTATTCATTTTTAAAAATAGGTACTCCTTTTTGGGACACCCCGTATATTAAATCCATGTATATATATATAATGTCCTCACTTGTTTTTCGTTATGTCTAAACAGAGTTCATTTACATCAATAGAATCTGCAACGTAATCAAATTTAGTCTGCAATACATCATTGTTTTGAAATCAGTTGAATACGCATAAATCAAATTAATCTCCATAATAAAATTAGAACTTCTATGCAGTAGAGTTATGTAAAGTGCAGCAGTTTGTTTCTATATTATCTAAAGTGGCTTTGAATATTTTCAACAGCTGTTTAAAATTCTACTTTTATCAAAATTTTATTACAGTAATGAAGCATGGTAAAATTTACAAATTAAATTTGTTGTATTGCCTGATTTTATTAAGTTCAATTTTTTAATATAATTGTATTATTTATACATCAAAAAATTTTATTACAGTATTACTAAAATTCAGTTGTTTTTTAATGTAATTGTTTAATATGTATCAAAGTATATTGCTACTGTATTATTAACACTTAGTTAAAAACATTCATATTAGTTAAGGCAATTGCACAAATCCGATCGTAACACAGAAATTAAGTATGTGAAAACATTTTAAATCCTTTGAAATATATCTATAGTAGCGGATTATTGGAAAGAGGATTATTTGGAACAGAATGCTCCGCCTGGTGGTGGAAACTGGAACCAAAAAAATTTACAGCACGTCTGCTATACACTGTACCGTAGGCAGCGGGGACACGTGTCAGAAATTTGTTTAAAACAGAATGCACCCTCTGGCGTTGGAACTAAAAGGGATTTCCTCGTGAAAAATGAAAATGAAATAAAAAGTTTCACCAATTGAAAAAAAAAAAAGATTAATATGACGTCATATTGGTAATAAAACGGAAATTTTCAAACATTTCACAATAATACAAGGAGTATGAGTATGTGTAAATACAGAAATCAGCTTTATATGACGTCATTAGAGAATAAAAAATAAAATTAATCTGACGTCATAACGGATTTTTCAAATGTTTGAGAATAATACCAAGAAATAATCAGTATGAGTAATAGAGAATAGTAAACAAATAAGTTTGAGGAACGTCTTAAGTCATGATAAAAACCCAATTATGGAAATATTGGCATATTTTAACATTTTGAATGTATCTAGGTAACATGTTTAATTTTGAAATTGATTTTGTTTTTTAATATCGCATTTAGTCCACAGGACAAATATTATTATGACAGAGTATAATAGCGGGCTCGGTACCGGGCCGGTTCAGATATTAGAAAAAACGAGAAAAACAGACCGGTAAATTTTTTATTTATAAAAAACATGCATTTTTTTTTATGAAATTTATTTGGATTTAATAATTAAATGATAAAGTGTTTAAAAGGAATATTGAACGGAAGCCTTTGTGTGATCTTTGATTACACTTACCCACTTTTTTCTCAATTACTTTTAATGGGGGGGGATGGGGGATGAATGGAACGTGTTCACAAAAATATTTATTTTAAATATTTTATTTAAGTTATTATCAATATTATATAGCACATGTCATACATTAAGTGTTTGAATACATCTTATGCACAATATTTGTTCAAGATTATTATTATACAGAAATATTAATGAATTAAAAAAAAAGTTCTATGTCCCAATCGTCCCCACAGCAGGGATGAATGGGACACAAACATTTTCCTCCCCGTATTCAATGTTAAGGACTAAAAGCTCACAAAAATACTTTCCTTGGCAAAAGCTGAGAGATTATAAATTGTAATATGATCTCCAGGATTATTTGTTAGCCATTCGTCTTGTACTCATCTCAGCTTTGCCTTAAAAAGCCCATAAACGGAAGCATTCAATGGCTGAAGACGATGGCTGCAATGAGGATGAAATGTTAAAAGAATAATTACCATAAAGTATTAATTTATCAACCTATATAATATTATTTAGTTAATAAATATATTTTTCCGCATCCTCTATGGATCAATTAGACAGTTCCATTAATCCCATTTGAAATGTCCCAATCATCCCCGTGATGCTTATATTCAATTTTCAGCCATTTTGTCTCAAACATTATTTTGTCACGATGGTTAATATGCATTCATCTTAATTACCAATATTAAGCCTTGAAATAAAAAGCTACAACATATCTTAATTGTTTATATTGCATAAGATATTTAAGTAATTTCAAATGTAAAAAAAAAATTACTTTTAAACAGAGTTTTCAGGAAACGCAAATTTGAAGAAAACTGAAAACAGCCATGTGCTCTTGCTTTTGGTTCTGAAGCACACTATGGTAGTGAAATCTATGAGGATAGGAAGCAACTAAAAAAAAAGTTTATTGCCTGAAATATTGAGATCGTCCCATCCATCTCTTGTCCCATTCATCCCCCATCTCCCCTACTTCTAATTTTATATCCACGCATTGCTCTTTTGCATGTTTTTCAACGTTTACTTGTTTTCTTTCCTAATTTTTTAAAACTATCTAAATGAATTTATATATGAATTTATATACAGTGGTGGCCAAAAGTTTGGACATTTTTTGAAAGTTTCATGTTTTTCAACTTTGTGTGCTTGTAGAATATATTAATTTTCATTTAAATACAAATGTTTATATCTCAAATGGAAGGCAATTTAATGTAGAATTTAATAATAATAACAGTATTACAATATCTGTATTACAAAATGTTATGTTCATTTTAGTAGAACAAACAAGCACAAATCGTTTTGAATAAGGACGTGTTTTGTAATAAAAGCGTACTAGCCAATCACAAACACTGTTCTGAGGACCAATCAAATGTCTTTAACTATAGTTTAGGTTATTTGGATGGTAAAAGAGTTATTGATCTGGAAATGATTTGCGGAATGACCATACTAATACAATTAAATAGAGTATTGCTGTTTTTGAATATTTAAAGTCCTTTTTTTAATTAAACTAATTTTAAACAATGTCATCAACAAGAAGGACTAATTGAACATCTAAAAAAAGAAGCCGAATTGTCATATTGAGAGAAAATGGCATCTCTTATGCTGAAATTGCAAGACAAGTTGGTGGTTCAGTGACTTGTTCTGGTGTACAAAAGTTCTGTTTACGTTGTGAAAAAAGGAATCAGTGGAAAATAATGCCAAATCAGGCCGAAAAAAATGCACAAGTGCTGCTGCCGATAGAAAAATTAAACGGCTATGCCTACAAGATAGAAAAAATTCATCAGATGTCATTAGATGTGAAATGAATGCAGCGGGTATTGCAGTAAGTTCAAGAACAATAAGATGAAGGTTATCAGGATTTGGACTACAAGCTAGAATTCCAAGGAAAAAACATATTTAAATCAAAAGCGACACAAAAAACGAGTTAAGTGGGCAAAAAACCACATTAAATGGTAAGAAAATCATCGGAAGCCAGTAATCTGGAGCGATGAGAGTAAAATATCGCTCTTTGATAGTGATGGTAGAAAATACGTGAGACGTAGAGTAGGAGAAGCACTTCATCCTGATTGCATTGAAGCAACTACAAAAAACAAACAAATGTCATGATTTGGGCATGTATGTCTGCAGATGGTGTGGGCCTAATTCAAGTGATTGATGGCATCCTGAATGCCAAAAATACATCGAAACTGTCCTGGAGCCAAAATTGATACCTACCATCAGGGATCTCTTCCCCAACAACGCACCATTTATGTTTCAGCAGGATTCAGCTCCATGCCACACAGCAAAAGTATGCAAAGCATGGTTTCAAAATAAAGGCACAGATATTTTACCATAGCCAGGAAACATCCCTGATCTCAATCCAATTGAAAATTTGTGGCGACGTTTGAAAACTCTTGTACGAAAAAAACGTCCATCCAATAAAAGACAACTTATTGTAGCTATAATTCATTCTTGGCATCATGTTATTACGAGAGATGGACTCCAAACACTCGTTCACTCTATGCAAAGACGCTGTGAAGCTGTCTTAAAAAAATAAGGGTTATCCTACTAAGTATTGATTGTGTAAGTATCACTTTAAAAAAAAATGCAAATCTAAGATAGATCTTACTATTAGTTGCATAACTTTTTTTGTAATACAGATATTGTAATACTGTTTTTATTATGAAATTCTACATTAAATTACCTTCAATTTGATATGTAAGCGTTTGTATTTAAGTGAAAATTAATATATTCTACAAGCACACGAAATTGAAAAACATGAAACTTTCCAAAGATATCCACACTTTTGGCCACCACTGTATGTTATTTTGTAATTATATCATTTACTCTGCTCATGTTTACTATAGGAATGTGTAACAATATTTAATTAATTTAAGATAGCATCTTATTTACATTACTTATCAGAAGTTATTGTGAAACTTATGTTCTAAACAATATCGGTCAGACTAAAAGACCCTTTTGAGTGAAGTTCTAAATATGGTTAATACAACGAAAATTATAAATTAAACTACAATGGTATTTTACAGTTATTAGTTTCTATATAAAACTAATTGTAAGAAAAAGTATACTATTGAAATAATTATAAATATAGATTTCGTAAGTTTCGTAAGTAAGTTATAATATTTGATACACAAATATTATAATAATAAATAAATAATCTAAACCCACATAAAATCCACATCAAATTATAATCTCTTTATAAAACAAAATCTTCATATAAAATGCCATTTGTCTTAATTTTAAATTTAATAGCAGCAGCACGTTTAAAAGGCATTCAATAATTTAAATATACGGGGATTACTAGGATAGTTCGTATGGGGATTACTAGGATAGTTCGTCCATAGATGAGATGTTATTGCATGTTTCTTTTAAAAAGGGTATAATTTAGTTTAAATTTATAACATACATATAAACATCATGAAAAATTATTTTAGAAATACTTCAAGGACAACTTGAAGCACATAAACGAAATGGAATAATGTTTTCCAGCTTATGTATTATGATCAATCCTTTTGTTATCAAAAACTATAAGTAAAATATGAAATCTAAAATATGTAAAAAATGCAAATCTAAAATATGTAAAAATATGTAAATCTAAAATCTTATTAGGTAGATTTCGTAAGAAATACTACCTATTACATTCTCCAATAGGTTGGAATTTTTGAAAAAATTTTGCAGATCTATGCCGATCATGACTCCCAGAACCCAAAACCATCCCCAGTTCAAAACTTTATATATGGACATATCTATCTATCTATCTATGTCACTTTTTTATGGACACGATAACTCCCATAATTCTGCACAAATATCTTCCAAACTGATACATAAAATCAAGGGGCATAAAATCTCGGTCAAGTTCGTTAATGGGCAAAATCTAACTAAGGAGGCGGAAATGGGAGGGCTTTTTGTGAAAACAGAAAAAAACCCATAATTTCTTAATTATGATACTTATCGAATCCGTTTAAAGTTATTATTACTTCTAGGAAAAGGGCCAAAACTTTATGTATGACAGTATTTTGATATTATTAAAAGTTGCCCCATGGGGGGAAAAGGGGGGGGAAGTTTAGAAGAAAAAAATACATAACTTCGTCAATTCAGAAGATATTAAATCCGCTTCGATTTATTATAAATCCTCTTAATATTATCTAAAACTTTTATATTGAGAAGTTTTTTATAGGAACATTATAGGACCTTATAGCATAAAATAAATAAAAACGAAAACAATACCTGCCGGCTCCGCCCGGAAACAAGTTAGGTTTTGAAGTGGGCGTTTCCAAAATGTCGCATTATGGCAAAAAGGTCTTTTCTTCCGCAATTCCCAACAAACAGGCGCCCCACGGTGTGCGTCTTCGAAATCTACCTGTGACTGTAGGCCGAGCCGTCAGGGATTTTTTTTTATTTAAATGATTTTGCAACAAAATCTGCTGCATATAAATATTAAAATCGCTCTTTGAAAGAGAGTACATGTTGAATTCCAACGATTAGATTGATATTTTCCATTTTCTCCAATTATCTTTGCAAATCATATTTCATAGAATAATTATTTTGTAATTATTTCGTAATTGATTTAAATTTATTACTTTAAAACAGTTGAATATCTTTCAAACTTTTAATCATGATAATAAAAAGGAATGTTCAACACTCCTATATATTATTTATGTTGTCAACATCCCATTTTCTAAGCAAATACAAAACACAGAACGATGAATGAGCTATCATATGAAAGGAAGTTTAACCACCTTCTGGCATAGTACACTCATATTTCGTTAAAACAAATTTTTTGATTAAAAATTGCAGTTTATTAAAAATTAAATCAGCATTTTCTTCATACATGAAATGAAATGTTTTTCTCAAATCAATGTTGCCACAAAAATAAAATACCGCATTATAGCATGTTGAACAATAACTATAAAAATATTTAAAATAAATATAAAGTGGAACATTGTTTCTGCCCGGGTTTATGTTATATTTATGATTAAAGATCAAAACTAATATTCAAACGCTCAATTTATTTTCTTTGTCCCATGTTTTTTTTTTTTTTTTTTTTTTTTTTTTTTTGAAACAGATGATGTCATCCTCTAATGCAGTTAAAATAAAATTGATATAAATCTATATAAATAAATAAATATATATATATATGTGTGTGTGTGTAGCCTTCGCTCTCTGCAATCAGTTTTTACTGTAACTTTGATGGAATAAATAAGATGATACTCTGGCTTGACTAATGTTGTTTGAAGATGTTTTAGTCTTATATATATATATATATATATATGTATATATATATATATTTAAACCTGAATCTAAAAAATATTCAACTGCAGTGCGAAATCTTCTCACGGGTAAACTGGTTAATTACATTATTCTTATATTAAAATCATTAAAATTACACACATTACATTACAATTACATAAAACATTAAAGACATATTAAAATTGGACGTTTCGGATTTACATGAAAATCACTCATCAGCAAAAATTGTTTTAATGTAAGTCACAGTTCTAAAATATCAACACATAGAAAATACGCCGCCTCAAAATGTCGAAGCCAATGTTACAGTTATATTAATGTGTGTATAATTAATCCATGTAACTCCGTGTTAATATAACTGTAACATTGGCTTCGACATTTTGATGCGTTGTATTTTCTACGTGTTGATATTTTAGAACTGTGATTTACGTTAAGAAAAATTTTTGCTGATGAGGAATTTTCATGCAAATCCGAAACGTCCAATTTTAAAATGCTTTTAATGTTAATGTAATTGTAATATAATGTCTGTAATTTTAATGATTTTCATATAAATATAAATATGTTCAGACGTAATATTTTTGTTTACTTCAAATACATTATTCTTTTAAAATAAATTGTAATATTAATTTTTAATACTTGCAGTAATAATAAATTTAGAATTTTCTACAGGAATATGCTCTATAATAATAAATAATCATATGTGCATGCTTGCAATTCCAGAAGCAAATTATATTTTTTAATAAAAATGTTTAATATCTAACAATACTTGTATTTTATTTTTAACTCATCAACTACAGTACATTTAATTTTCGCTCGATAAATTAAATCTACTGGGATAGTTGGCAATTAATACTTCAATTCTCCAATAACTAAAATGTTAATACGATTTCCTTTTAAAAATGGTATAATTTTGTTTAAATGAAATACGCATATGAAGTGAATGCGTAACCATTTTAAAAGCGGAAATGCATAAATGAAATTGAATGTTTTTATTTTTCCATTTATACGTTACCAACATTTATTTTGTTATCTAAATTGCTATTTATTTGTAATTTAATTGTAATTTATAATTTTCAACCTTCTGAGTATAAATTCCCGTCTGAAATGTAGATGGTATCTAAAATGCTTCGGGATATAAATATTTATTTTTTATTTATTTAATTATTTTTTTTAATTTTAAACGTGATAAATTCAGACTATTTTATTATGGATTTTACATTGATTCAATTATTTAATAAAATTAAGTTTCAGGAAGCGTTTTATGCTGAATCGAATTAAATATCCAGATAGTTGTACGTCCTTTCAACACTAAATTATGTATCGAATATTCCATTATTATGTAACAAGTACTGGATATTAAATGGAGATATTATTTAAAAAGTAGTATTTTTACACTAACCCATTTTCGGCCAAAGGTGCGTAAACGCACCATTTCAATAAATATATTTTTATTAACACTGTGACGTATATTTTTCGCTAATTTTATTTTTCTGCTATTTTTAAAGGTTCCGGAGACATCTATAAAATATTAGTAATTCAATTGAAGTAATCACTTTCTATTGAGAAATTTTCAAAATACGCTGGTTTTTTACTTGAAACAGTTATTGGCAAATTCTTCTTTTTGAAAATGTATAATTATTCCACTTGAGATTAATCATATGTTTTTATAATGGAGTAAAGTTGCAAGTTCTGTAAATAAAATAAAAATAAAACAAATGCCATACGAAAACTTTTTTTTTTAAATTTAAATTTAATGGTAAATTATTAATGGTAAATTAATAATGGTAACGTCAAATTAAATAAAATATTATTTTTCATGCACAAAACATTTTTGGTATCTTAATGAATGTAATTTAAGTAAATTTCAATGCAAATAATAATACATTTTATAAAATTTCTATGCTTGGCCTAAAATGGGTTAATAATAATTCTATTATTAGCTTTTATTTACTCTACTCTACAAGGTTTTCGAAACAAGTAAGTGAATGGATGTTTTAGCCAGTATTATTTAAAGCTGGAGCTGCAAAAGAAATCATACGTCAGGTTTTAAAGTTATATAATGTTATAGATATAAATTACGAAATTAATATTCGAAAAAAAATATATATGCATTTTAATCTATTCAGAGAATTGTATGAGATATCAAATTCAAGAGACTTTAAAGCAAATCTTGCTGCTCTTTCCGCCGAGTAATTTTTAATTATGCATATAACGCTACCTGCATTGCAGTTATAAAAATGAATTTCCTCATTAACAGATTCAGATTCAACCAAACAGGGTGGACTACCATGTGGCTTTAGCCCCTGCAAGCCCTGCTTGGCATTTTAAAAAAAAATTACATTTTTGACAAAGCAGCCCAGTTTAATTTGCAGAAAAGTTATACTCAAAAAGTTCCTCATTAACAAGAATTCCCCATTAACATTTCTAGATACTTTAAATCCAAACTTGCAGTCCTTTTACGCCGAGTAATTTTTAATTGTGCATATTACGCTACCTGCATTGCGGTTATAAAAAGGAATCCCCCATTACCAAGAACAAATATCATGCGTCATGCATAGATTATTAAACATTTTCCAACATATTCATAATACTGTTTTGAAAGTACTACTAAGTAAGTGGTACTAACATGAAAATTGATGCCTAAGTAAACAATATGGGATATTCATAATACATTTGGAAACCCCATTTCAGCCATTGCTAACAATAGTACAAATAAGTCCGAATTGTTTTGGGCAATCTTTTATCTAATCTATAAATTTGCATATATATTCATAGTATTTCAAGTAAACAAAAATATTACGTCTGAACATATTTATATTTATATTAAAATCATTAAAATTACAGACATTACATTACAATTACATAAAACATTAAAAACATATTAAAATTGGATGTTTCGGATTTACATGAAAATCCCTCTTCATCATCATTGTTGATGAGGGATTTTCATGCTATTCCGAAACGTCCAATTTTAATATGTTTTTAATGTTTTATGTAATTGTAATGTAATGTCTGTAATTTTAATGATTTTAATATAAATATTCATAGTATGCTATAATTTAATTTTGTTAAGTAGCGCATAGCACAGTTGAAAATTCCCTTTCAGCAATTTCCGTCAATAAACAGAAATGTACTCATGGTAATTTGAGCAGCCGTGTTTATAATATAAACTATATACACTCTAAGTAATTTGCCAAAAAAATCTTAAATTTAAAATCTTGTACTACAACTGAAAACGCACTTTTAGCAATTATTATTCACAGACAGTACTGAAACTAAATTCTTTTGCGTGTTCCAGTAAATTAATCATGAATGCTATGCACATCCTATTCTACAGTAAGCATATTGTAGTACACAACAGTGACATATATCTATTGAAATATGTTTGAAATAGTGGAACATATTTAAAATACATCGCAAGCAATTTTTTGCATAGACCGTAATGTAATGTAATTATTTTGAATGTCTCTGTAAACGAACTATAAGTGCTACACACCTCAATGCTGAACATGATTGAGTAAACCTCAATAACTTATTTCAGTTACATGACAATACGAGCATATTTACACAAGTTAGAGCACGGGGGAAAAAGCGAGACAATAAGACGGACGAAATCATAAGTAAGTACTAAGTAAATCACTAAGTAATACGCAAAAAAAATAAAAAATAAAATAAAATAAAAGCTCGTACTACAGCTGAAAACACAGTTTTAGCAACTATTATCCACAGACAGTACTGAAACTGAATTATTTTTCGTAACCCTGTAAATTAATCATGATGTTATACGCACCATATTCTATAATAAGCATCTTTTAGTCCACATCAGTGGCAGATATCTATTGCAATGTGTTTGAAATAGTGTAACATATTTAAATACATCGCAAACTTTTTCCCCATAGACCGTAATGCAATGTAATTATTTTGAATGTATCTGTAAACGAACTTTACTTGCGACCCACTTCAATGCCGAACATCCATTAGTAAACCTCAATAACATATTTCAATTGCATGACAATACGAGTATATTTACACGAGTTAGAGCATAGAGAGCCACAAGACAATAAGACAGACAAAATGAATTCATACACCCAGAAAAAGGAATTGATTAAAACTACAAAACATGTTTTGTTGAGTACACTTTGGTTGTTTTAGCAAAATTCAAGTAAAATTGAACCATTTTACTCCAATTAACAAAACATTTTTTGCTGACGATACAAAATTTTTTTTTGGAATTGCAAAAAAAAAAAAAAAGAAAAAAAAAAAATTGTTGATTCAAACAAAATTTCCATTGGCCTATATTTAAACAAAACTTTTTGTTTAAATATAGGTCAATGGAAATTTTATTTGAATCAACATTTTTTTTTTTTTTTTTTTTTTTTTTTCAATTCCAAAAAAAAATTTTGTATCGTCAATAAAAAATGTTTTGTTAATTGGAGTAAAATGGTTCAATTTTACTTGAATTTTGCTAAAACAACCAAAATGTACACAACAAAACATATTTTGTAGTTTTAATCAAATCCTTTTTCTGAGCGTAAGCACTTTTCAAATATGTTGGAAAACGTTAAAATGAATTGCAACTTTGGAATTCCAAACTTTACATCTCGATAATTCCTAAATACTCTGTCTAATGAATTCCCGTTTAGTACATGAATGTAAAATTTACCGCAGAATCGAAATATCATTTAAGAATTGGCTGTTCGTAAAGAAAGTTTTAAATTTTCTTACAAATACATTATGGTGACAGCCAGGGCTTTAATTGCGCCGGAGCCCACCGGAGCCTGGCTCCGGTACTTCTCTGCTTTTAGTAAATATTTAAATATTGGTCGGGATTCACCGGAGCCCGCAAATACTGGGTTCCGGAGCCCAGTGCAAGCGCTTCCGAAGAACCGAAGCCTAAATTACCCTTTCCTTTTCCTCCCATATCAAAGCTTTTGCATTATTTTTTATCAAAACACTATATGTGACATAATTATTTATCAATTCATAATTACTCATCAATACTTATCAACCCCCAAAACAACCTAAGCTGTCGCGACAGCGGTGGGTAAGGCCATGGTAACCGAAAAATACCCCATTTAAATGAAAAAGCATTATAACCTGAGGAGGGGGGAGGGGCACGCTACAGTTATCAGTACTATAGAATATTAGGGCTCCGGTACTTTTATTGTTAGAAATTAAGCCCTGGTGATAGCCCTTTTAGCTCAAGGTTGTATGACAAAAATGTGATTTGTAACGCAAGAAAGCGGGCTTCATTTTCATTTTCAACGTTCGAAAAAGCATATAATTAAAAATTACTGTTTGAATTCTAAAAAAATATATATCTCAAATTGTAGACGAGTGTTATGGTTGATTGGTTAAATACGGCTCCAGATATTAAGCAAATTGCATATATAGCACTAGTGTTTTGAAAGGTAATTATCAATTCATTAGTTCTTAATGAAATATACAAACAATATAATAAAATACTATATGTATGTTATATAAAATTTATTTCCTTCGTTTCCTTCGTACTCAGACTGTTACTGATTAAGAGGACTATTAGACAATTATACTTTTCACTGCTTAGACAAAAATGCTTTGTTTACTTCATTTTCATCCTTTTCACTATTTATGTTTGAAGAGTGAAAAAAAAATATTTGTTACTAACTTATTTAAATTGTAATTGTATGTATTTCTGTATTTAAACAATTCCCACAGGTTCGCGTTTACAAAAATAACTATTGAATTAACTTTAATAAAATCAAAGAATTTTTGGCATTAATTAGAATACCAGATAAGTATTTTGTAATCCAAATTCTTGCTTGCCTTAATGAACTTGTAGATCATCGGATCTACCTGTCATTCGGATTTTTAGGGGGGGGGGGGGGATAATGTTATATAAAAAGTTATTTCCTTGGTATCCTTCCATTTTATTTGCATTAATATTTTAAAATTAATCTAACTTCTGACATCATCAGCATTTCCTTAATTCTTAATAATATCTATTCCTATTTTAAAGTCCTTTTAAAAGTAAATATCCGTATATTAATAATTATCTTATTCTAAATCTTAATCTAAAATTTTAAGTACATTCGTAGCTTTTATCAGCTCCCCAATCTATAAAATTCTGAGACAAGTTCTCATTTCGAATGTTTTTTAAAAGCCATTTTCTTTTTATTATTATTATTATTATGCTAAATTTTTCGCGCGCTGAGGTAGTTTCACTCCAAAATTAATCCGCTACCAGGTTCGGAATTATTTACCGTCTTAGCTCCTCCTTCGCACCTCATTTGCTGGGCTGGAGCTAGCCTCTCACTCATTGGTTTGTACGCTCGTGACGTAAATTACTGTATGTCTCCGCTGAAGGAACAAAACCAGGTCGTATCGGTCGGAGCACTAGATTTTTGACGTTTTTGGAAGTCTAAACAAATATGTGTCTGGTGTTTTTATGTCCGTAGAATATTCAACTGTCCCAGTAACATCTTAATTCAATGAAGTGAAGCAACGTTAGCCCGAGGGCTATAAGTTTTAGACCTTTGGGAATTGTTTCTGTGTTGTTCGTCTTCTAATAAAATTATTTGTCTGGAGATTGGCTGGATTTATTGGAAAACTTTGGTGGACTCATTTCATTGCCTTCTACTTCGCCATACTCACTAATATCGACTGCAACTTGCTATATCGTTGAAGGACTGCCATTTTTTTTTCATCGTAATATCTCAACCTCGTCAAAATGCTACAAAAAGCCCGTTACGATTCCATGAACTTGAGCTGAGCTATGCCAATGTTCTGATGGACGGATGAGCTGCGAATGTATTGCCGGCTACTGTTGTACATCTTCATAGCGAAGAGTGTGCGTCTAGTTCTCGCGAAGAGTATGTCGATTAGTTGTTCTTCTGATCGTCTGATAAACGGAGAAGCTGTGATATGTTGCTGAATGCGGATGCTGTACATTTTCCATTGTGGTGTGTGCAACTGATTCTCACCAAAATATGCATCGAATTTTTCAAAAAGTGTTGGAATAATTTATCCCTGGAAACACCAGATGCAGACCAGTGTGAATGTTCTACAAAACAACATCTCAATAATGACGGAATGATCTAAATAATATTTTCTTTTACAGAAAGAAAAAGTATCATTATACAAAAAAATAAATAAATTGATCGGTCTCAAAAATTTCAAAAAGTAAACAGGCAGAACTTGTGAACGGAATTACGTAAGTAGTTTGAAAAAAGTTATTATTGTATGTATTATTTATTATTTTATTTATTTTTATGTTATTTAATTTTCTCTCAGATTTTCTTATTTGTTGTATTATTATTATTACTATCATTATTTATTAGAGATGGAGGTATTTACATTTGTTATTTAATTAAAATTTATTTTACATCTGTTGTGTTAGTCCTCTTTAATTTTTATATTAATGTTATTGCGATCTGGACTTGTAAAAGTCCTTGGTGATCACAAAATGAGTGAAAACGAAATGAACATCATTTTGATTTCGAATCTGGAATGAACATTCAATCTTGGTTAAACCATTTTGACAAAACATGCCTTTCTGAAAAGAAACATGAAAATTGGAAGATTAAAAATATTTCAAAATATTTGAAAGGAGAGGCTCTGAAGGTCTTTATCAATGAATGTTTAGAATGTAATGCTTTTAACAAAATAACTGATATTCTTACTGAAAAATTTATTACTGTTCATGTTCCTCAATTTTCAGAGTTTGCTTCTATGAAGTTAAATGATCTCAATGATTTGGATAAGTACTTTCGAAAAAAGGTTGAAATAGGTAGACAACTTTGTTTATGTGAAACTATACTAGTACAGGGATTAACAGACGGTCTCAAACCTGAGTACCAGAATTATATGATTAGTAAACCTCCAAAAAATACAATAGACTGGTACCTAATGGCTAAACAGCTAGTAGTAATTCCTACTTCCCAGGTCAACAACAGTAATTCTAGGAGTAATTTTCAGAATTATAGATCATTGCCACAATATTATCAGGCACCTAGACATTGGGTCCGCCCAAGTCGAAATTTTCATATGCCAAATTCCAATTTTCATTCACAGAACAATTTTAATGCTCCAAATTCTAGATTTATCAATCCTAGGTTGCCTACTACACATTTTCAGAGCAAATACCCAAGTAGAACATGTCGAATGTGTTCAAATAGAGGTATCCAAAATGCTTATCACTGGGAGATGAATTGTGTATTCAATGTGAGCCCTTTGCAATCTTCTGTATCCCCTCTTAGTCAACCACAACCATCTACTGACAATATATGACCGTTAATTGTATCAGGATATGTGAATAACAGGGAACTACCTTGTATCATTGACTCTGGCTCAACCATAAGTATTTTACCTTTTAAAATTGTTAAATGCTAAATTTATAAATATTCCACCTGTTATTATTGACCAAGCCAAAAGAACTGTTGTAATAGATAAAGCTTGTAAATTATTGTTTAAATTAGGTAATGTGCAACAAAATATTAGATTTTTGATATGTAATACAAATTTAGATTATGCTATATTAGGTTTAAAAGAATGATGTAAGTTTAATTTAATTATTGACTTTGCTAAAGGTCAAGTATTACAAGGAGACCTTGTTTTAAATGAATCTAAGAGCATATCCAGTGATAAATTAAGATTACTTCATTTTAATGTTAAATATGATTATCAGAGAGTGCAACCCGATTATGGAAAGATCATATCTCCTCAATCCTTTGTTCCATCTAATGTTGATAATTCTAAATTAATTGGGGAAATAAATTCTATAGAAAATGAAACTTTAAGGGAAAGTATAAGGGACTATTTAGACATTTTTTCTAAAAATAAATTTGATGTCGGGAGAATTAATATTGAACCGCAACGTATTTTTCTTAATTCTGACCTACCAATATCTCTGAGGCCATACAGAACTTCCCCTTTAGAAGAAAAAGAGATTTAGGATCAAATTCAATCACTATTAGATGCTGGTTTAATTAAAGAGAGCAATAGTCCCTATTCTGCTCCTGTTACATTAGTAATGAAAAGAGAAGAAGGTAAGAAAATTAGATTATGTGTTGACTATAGAAAATTAAATGCAATAATGAAAAATGACGCCGAACCCCTACCTCGTATCGATGGAATTTTAGATAAACTGAGTAGTGCACAGTATTTTTCAACTTTAGATTTAGCCTCTGGCTACTGGCACATACCCATACATCCATCCGATACTGAGAAATTGGCTTTTGCTACCAACGTTGGGCTCTTTGAATGGTTAGTTCTGCCCTTCGGGATTAAATTAGGCCCCCCGATATTTAATAGAACCCTTAGAAGAATACTTACTAAATACAAAATAGACTTTGCTTGCCATTATTTTGATGATATCATTATTTTTTCTTCCTCATTAGAAGAACACATGCAACATTCAAACCAAATATTTGAATTATGTAGACGTGAAAACATTAAACTTAAACTATCTAAATGCAATTTTGTTCAACGTAAAATTAACTTCTTAGGATATACCATCCAGAATGGCACATTAACTCCTGCTAATGCTAATATTGAAGTAATAAAAAAACTAAAACCCCCTTCAAATGTAAAGGAACTTCATAGATTCTTAGGATCTATCAATGTTTATCACAAGTTTATAGATAAATATGCCGAAATTCGAGTCCCTCTTAACAGATTACTCAGGAAAAATACATTATGGGAATGGAATACACATTGTCAAATTTCTTTTCAAAAATTAAAAGATGCCTTAATAGCCAAACCTATCTTAAAATTTATGACCCTAAGTTACCCCTCCATATGTTTGTTGATGCCTCACAGGTGGCAGTAGGTGCAGTCTTAAAACAACCTGATAGTAATAATTTTTTACATCTAATTGCTTATTACTCTAGAGGATTGAGAAGTTATGAGAAAAATTATTTTATTACCGAGTTAGAGTGTCTTGCCATCATTGACATGTTAGACAAATTCTATCATTATTTTCATGGTGTAAATTTTACCATTCATACTGATCATGTATCTCTTGTATGGTTAAAAAATACTAAACATTTGAGAGGCAGGTTATTTAGATGGTCTTTGAAGTTGAGCATGTTTGAATGTAATATAGTTTACGAAAAGGGATCCACAAATGTCGAAGCCGACATGATGTCGAGAAACCCAGTTTCACATTTTATTCAACCACTTACTTTTCTTCTGGACGTTAAAGAAATTATAGAGAGGCAGGAAAAAGATAATGTGTGTGGTAAAAATTATCTAAATGATAATGGACTTATGATTATTAAAAGGAAAGGATTTCGAAAAATAGTAGTCCCCATGTCTTTAAGGAGAAAAATACTAAATGTTGCTCATGAAAAATTTGGTCATCCTGGTATCCAAAAAATGTTAAATTTAATCTCCTCTAATTATTTTCGGCTTGACATGACTTATGATATAACAAATTTTGTAAAACATTGTGATATTTGTCAAAAAAATAAAAAACCCAGATAGAAAAAAATTGGCTTATTACAAGCTATGCCCACCACAGATCAACCTTTTGAATGTCTTTCTATTGATACTGTGGGAGGATTCAATTATTATAACTCCACCAAAAAATATCTACACATCATCATCGACCATGCAACCAGATATGTTTGGGCAATTCCTTCAAAAAGTGTTACCACAGAAACATACACAAATTGCTTAAAACAAGTCTTCAATATTCAATTCCCTCAACAATTATTCTGTTTCAACAAAATTTTAGATATACTGGGTACTCAAAAGGTATTAAGTGATAGGAATGCAGCCTTTACTTCACCTAGATTTTAAAAAATTTTGCGGAATCACAATATTAAGCAACGTTTAACCACATCACATCACCCTCAAACGAATGGCAAATTTGAGAAAGTGAATCAATCAATAGTTACAAGATTAAAGTGTAAAGTTAATTCTACTACCTCCAAAATTCCTTGGACCAAACTTCTGACTGAAGTAGTTAATGAATACAATAATACACCCCATTCCATAACCAAATTCCCTCCTGCTTATTTACTTTTTGGCAAATTACCCTATGATTCCCCTCTTAAGCAAAATTATTACCCTCCTGTCCAGGAAGCCCTCAACATTGCTAAAAAACGCACGGATGAATTTTACTGGAAAAGTAAAAAATATTATGATAGAAACTATGTGGAGCCGAAATTTCAGATAGGAGATCTTGTTATCTATGAAGAATTCCATTATCCCAATACCAGAAAGCTCTCACAAGTTTTTAGTGGTCCCTATCAAATCCTTAAAAAAATATCTGATGTAAATGTTGAAATTAATAGACAGACTCAAAATAAATTTACTGAAATAGTCCATGTATCAAAATTAAGACCTTATTACCCTCCTGATAAATTAAAGTTATCACGTGAGCAGCAACAAACTAATGTTAAATCAATAGCTTAATATTAAACATAGTAAAGCAAAAATTAACTAAATTTAATGAAATCAAATTATAATTGACTAATCAATTCTATTCTGTATAACATTTTGTTCTTGAATATAGGAATTCCCAAGAATATTACTGCTAATATTTTTGCTTGAGTTAACTTTTTATGCAGGGGTAAATTAGTTGATTTGAGTTAAAAGGTTCTTATATTGGATTGAATTGAATTAGAACAATAAAGTAAATTGGAATAGCAAATTAGATTAGAATAATACATTAAATTAAAATAAATTGAATAAAAATTCACTGGATTAAATTAAATTATAATAATAGAATAAAACTCTCTACTAATAGTAATAATTAAACTTATTATCCACCATACACTTCAAGGTCTTATTTTCATTGAGCAGCTTATGTTTCTCTTGTTTGACTGAAAACAGAGAGCACATTATCTTACTGAATTGTTGATAATTTTTCACAGATATTTCTTAGTTTACTATTTATTTATTTTGTTTCCTTTTATTAAGTATATTTTCATTCCTCACTGATATTGAAAAAGAATGAGGAATTAAATTATATACAGATGAATTACTGATTTAGTATTATTTTGAAGTTGTTTGTTATTGTTGATATTATTATGTTGTTATTATAGTTGTTGTTGTTATTTATTATGTGATAAGATTATAAAAGAGAATATTCTTGAGAATTGTGATAAAAGAGAACCACTGATAGTATATTAGTTGATGATAAAAAGTCACATCTTACTAGCAAAACATCTAATACTCATATCTAATTGATGGAACATTATTAACTGACTGGATTTCACTTAATAAGTGCACTTATCAAGTTATACCTACTTATCAAGGCACAAAACTTATCAAACATCACAAACCAGTACTTTAATTGTTTATTGAACTTAGTGGGGATGAAACTTTCTTATGTTTTTGAACTTTATGATTAACTGGAATTATCCTACTACAGAATCAATACACTGTATTGCCGTAAACTGTATTACTGGCTACCACTTGACATATCTGTGCCTTCATATCCATACCAAGAAACTTTTTTTTGGAAATGAGAGGTCTATAACTCAGACTGTTACTGATTAAGAGGACTATTAGACAATTATACTTTTCACTGCTTAGACAAAAATGCTTTGTTTACTTCATTTTCATCCTGTTCACTATTTATGTTTGAAGAGTGAAAAAAAATATATTTGTTACTAACTTATTTATATTGTAATTGTATGAATTTCTGTATTTAAACAATTCCCACAGGTTCGCGTTTACAAAAATAACTATTGAATTAACTTTAATAAAATCAAAGAATTTTTGGCATTAACTAGAATACCAGATAAATATTTTGTAATCCAAATTCTTGCTTGCCTTAATGAACTTGTAGATCATCGGATCTACCCGTCATTCGGATTTTTAGGAGGGGGGGGGTAATGTTATATAAAAATTTATTTCCTTCGTATCCTTCCATTTTATTCGCATTAATATTTTAAAATTAATCTAACTTCTGACATCATCAGCATTTCCTTAATTCTTAATAATATCTATGCCTATTTTAAAGTCCTTTTAAAAGTAAATATCCGTATATTAATAATTATCTTATTCTAAATCTTAATCTAAAATTTTAAGCACATTCGTAGCTTTTATCAGCTCCCCAATCTATAAAATTCTGAGACGCGTTCTCATTTCAAATGTTTTTTAAAAGCCATTTTCTTTTTATTATTATTATTATTATTATGCTAAATTTTTCGCGCGCTGAGGTAGTTTCACTCCAAAATTAATCCGCTACCAGGTTCGGAATTCTGTACCGTCTTAGCTCCTCCTTCGCACCTCATTTGCTGGGCTGGAGCTAGCCTCTCACTCATTGTTTTGTACGCTCTTGACGTAAATTACTGTATGTCTCCGCTGAAGGAACAAAACCAGGTCGCATCGGTCGGAGCACTAGATTTTTGACGTTTTTGGAAGTCTAAACAAATATGTGTCTGGTGTTTTTATGTCCGTAGAATATTCAACTGGCCCAGTAACATCTTAATTCAATGAAGTGAAGCAACGTTAGCCCGAGGGCTATAAGTTTTAGACCTTTGGGAATTGTTTCTGTGTTGTTTGTCTTCTAATAAAATTATTTGTCTGGAGATTGGCTGGATTTATTGGAGAACTTTGGTGGACTCATTTCATTGCCTTGTACTTCGCCATACTCGCTAATATCGACTGCAACTTGCTATATCGTTGAAGGACTGCCATTTTTTTTTCATCGAATATTATTCATCGTAATATCTCAACCTCGTCAAAATGCTACATGTATATGCCACAAAACCTGAAAAAATAACAATATCTTTACAAAATTGCACTTCTTTACACAATATCATTGGCTTTAAATTTTAATTTAATGGCTATAGTATATTTAAAACTCCCATCAAATAAAATATACTGATATTGCGGGAATTAATTTCATTCGTATCATAAACATCATTCATGATACATTAGAAAAAAATTAATTTAGTTTAAATATAGCATGCATGTGAACAGTACGTGTACATTTTAGTAGTGTACATTTCAAAATAATAATTCATAAATGAATTGTAATGAAGATTTTTATTTCAGTTTTTTATTCCAGTATTTATTTTCTTACTTAAATCTATAAATGTTCATTTTTAAATATAAATTATCATTTTGAATGTTGGAAATGTTTTTTCAGTCCTTTGGCTCCTTTGATATATAAATATAGAAATATTTTATTGAAAAAAAAAAAAAAAAAGCGCTGGATTCCTGCACAGTAACAGTTGGCAGAGAGACAGCTGACGTGTAAATATATATACTATATAGTGATACACATTTTTATCCACGTGATACGTAAATGTATTTATTTTTTTAAATGCTTGCTTACTGACGTGATGATTAGCAGCAGTTCTATAAATTTATCAGCAATGATAGATTTACAAATTCAAACTCAAAAGCACTGCAGTACAATATATCTTTTTTAAACAATATACAGTATATAATTATTAACACTTTACATTAGTAAGTTAATTGTATGATGCATTATATGTAGCTAGCTAAATCAAAGAAGAAAATAATGAATTTCAAGAATTGTCACAATTATAATATCTATGTTGAATTAACAGAAATGTGCGTTGAATTGTGTAGCAGCACTACTGAAAACATTCCCTTTTTCTAACTCTCGTACGTGTATTTCGGGAACCAATAGCGCTCCGGCATGCACACTCTCAGAAATAAAACTCTCAATTTTGACGATTCTGCAATCCACAGGCCTCATTTCGTTATTTTTGACAATCATTTCGTAACAGATTCACGTGGTTTTTGACGAAACGCGAATCCTCAAATATCTTGACGAAACTGTTTCCTCGCTGTTAAAAATAAAACTCTCATTTTTGACGATTCCGCAATTCTTGAACTACATTTAATCATTTATGACAGTCATTTCGTCTCAAAATTAAGTGATTTTTAAAATGAAATAAGTGGAAAATCTCGAATATTTGACAAAAATGTTTCCCCATTCACGGCCAGATTATTTTTATTGTTACAAAATCGTTAAAAAAAATTACACTAAAGTACCAAATTTACAATATATTAATGAAAACAGAAACAAATATATTTCTTCCTTGGAGGCCGTTATAACATGAAATTACTAAATTTCTACTTTATTTTTCATATTTGATAAGTTGCGTCTATTCTTTTTGTAACTTTTTGTAACAATTTTGTAGTGATTTTATGCATTTCTATTGCCTATTCAAAGATAATTTTTCCTAAAGTTACAGAATTTCATTAAAAACGCTTAAAAAACTCTTCTAAAGTCACAGAATTTCGTTAAAAATGGTTAAAATAGTAAAATGCGAACATCATTCGGTCCATTTTCGACCGAAAGCAAGAACCATTTTCCAAACGATTTTTAAAAAAATCCAAAATTTTAGGAGCTCTTTTTTATTTAAGAAATATATTCATATAACAATCAAATTTAAAATATACATAACTGATCTCCACCCCCTCTATAAACAGTAACGTGTTAAAATCTTATCTAAACTTGATGAACTCTTCTCTAATATACACTTTAAAATTTATTAATTCTGATCAACAAATTAACTAGACCATATTGTAATTATTGATTGAACAAAGGAAATTTCTCTAATAAATTATATTAATCAAGCCGTACTCTAATTATTTATTAACCATAGAAAAACCATTTTAATAATAATAATCTAGCCTTATTAATTAAAACATGCAGAAAACATACAGCAGCGGTAAAAATACTTCTCAAAATATAAACAAAAATCAACTTCCCATTGATACATTTAAAATCAAATTCATTCGAGACCCTGATGGCATAGGACGGAGAACAGCGGTATCCCACACCGAAGATAGCGCGTTCGAACCTCGTTGAAGAGTTGAGAAATGTTTCTTACTTTTTAAAACCTGTCAACTACAGATGTTTCAAAAATTGTCGAAAAATGGCAGCACCACATCTTTTTTTGCACTTTCTTTCGAGCAAGCAATTTGACGAAATCAATTTCCTCAGTTTTTTGTAGAAAGAGATTTACTCGATTTGACGAAATATTTATTCGAGCATTTCCCAGGAAACTATTTCGTCAAAAACGAAGAAAATTTCTTGACATTTGAGTATCCATTTCTAACAGTGCATGTAGGGCGCGACGCGCCCGCCCCGCCATACCTCATACTGAACCATACACAATATCTGTACATACTTATATACAGAGGTGTCGGTTACACTAACAGTGTCACGAGTTCAATGGATTTTTTCCCATTTCAAAAAATGCCCAACGCGCCTAAAGAAGTTTTCACTTAAAATAATAATAATAATAATAATAATAAAAACACTTGTGTTAAATGCAAACCATGATAATAGTTCTGTCCAATTTAATTTAATTATATATTATAAGCTTAGCATGAGAAAGAGCCAGTCTTATGTGCATGCATACAAAAATACAAGCAAAGTGTAATATTAAAAAAATGGTTCATTTTAACAAAATTATCTTGTCTTCAGTTTTAATTTAACAACATCAGTACATTTAAATCTCGCAAAATATTTAAAATCTGCTAAAATTACTGCCAATCTAGTCTTGAATTCTACCATGTCAGATGTGATATTATATCACCCTTTTGAAAATATTACAATTTATACGAATTGTAAATTTTTAAACTGAGTGAAATTTGTCCAGGAGGGCCGAACTCAAGATGTTTGGGTTCAATTATGAACGCTCTATTTATTGAGTTTCCTGTATCGACAACTGGCTGAAACATTTCACTCAGGTATGTTTTCAAAGAGGTTTTCTTTTAGAAATATATCTGCCGTTGTCTGTTCAGATAGCTCAATAGGCAGAGCATTGGTAATTTACACCAAAGGTCTTGGGTCAGAATCCAAGTCTGAAAACTTTTAGATTCAAATGGAAAATTTACAATTTGTATTATATATTTTCCAATCAGAATGGATGAATTAAAAATAATAAAAGTGCCTTATAATTTAGTTTAAATAAAATTAGTATATAGAAGTTGGATATGAAAAATATCTAGAATTACATCAACAAGGGTTTGAAATGGATAAATAATATTGCATGAAGTATTTTCAGTTCATAAATTATCAGCTTTTCTTCAATTGAATAAATCTAAAATTGTTATTTTTAAATCTGAATTCTCACCTGGCATGAGAATACTTTTAAAATCATTTAAGATATAAATGTCTAATTATTTTCGTAAAACCACATATGTTAAATTTTAGCATTTTTTATTCTATAAATGAGTAAATGCTAAATTTTTAAATTTAAATTTTCATTTGAAATGTAAAATGCTTTCCTTGTCAATCCTTTAGAATATAATATTTAAAACCTTTTTGGAAAAATCACTTGTGTTAGTTTCTAAGTAGTTTATTAATAAGATTTCAGTTTTCAGTTGATTCAATGATCGTTATAAATAATATTTAATGGAACATGTCTTGCCTAATTGATTTAAACTTCTGTATGGCTGTACCTCTTTCAGATATTTAATTATGCTTAATGAAGAGGATTTTCGATATTAAATGAGATGATTATTTTAAAAGAAATACGTAATTTCTGAAATACCAATTTTCACTTATTGGAATTATTTTTTAATTAAATATTTTGTAACTCACATTTTTTTTTTAAATATGAAATTTTACTCTCGTATGTGTATTCTAGAATACAAGGATTCTGTTTGTATGTATCAAATCTTTCATTAAGGAGTTTTCTGAGTTCGTTTTCAAATTTAATTTTATCTAATTTCTTTCCTGTCTCTAAGAAAAAAAAATTATCAAGAAGTTATATCGAACAAAAGATTTTTTCACATCAGTTTAAAGAATTTTGTTTAGTTAATGATAGTGTTAATATTTATTTTACAGGAACACAAAAAATAATATTGTATGTATAATGTTATGCTGGAATTTTTTGTTTCAAATGCATTTTTAAGTGTTCATGTCTGTTTTTAAAAAGGAAACGTGAAATTAGTTTTTATATGAATTTTGCTATTATATTATATTATTAACAATGCCATATATTTCATATCATTTAAAAATTATTTTTTCGTAAATCTGATACGCGGTTTAAGAGTTAACTATATATACATACATATATGTAACTATATATACATATATATATATATATATATATATATATATATATTACATAATCAAACGAAATTAAAGTTTTTCATTACATTATGATTTAAAATTCGAAAAATGGGAAGATATTCAACATATCTAACGATGATCCAGAAAAAACAGTTGAAAATAAAATATATTTTTACTTGTAAAGATAAAATAACAAAATTGCGTAAAATAGATTATGCCAAGATGTTAATAACTAAAAAATTGTGCATTGTGAACGTTCTTTCTGGAATAAAAATAGTATAAAATATGTAGAATATAAAACTGGATGATTTACGTAAATAACACATCTGTTAGAGGTAATTTAATCTAAATTTGTATATTTATATTTTCATTAATATCTTAAAACATTTCTTTTTTATAAACTCATTCTATTTTGATATTTAATCAAACCCCCCTCCTCTTTTTCTTATTTTCTTAAACATTATTAATTAAAACTC
Organism: Maratus michaelseni; assembly: GCA_963931845.1. NCBI lineage: Eukaryota > Metazoa > Arthropoda > Arachnida > Araneae > Salticidae > Maratus > Maratus michaelseni. Next base: position 197,197,796 of record OZ007593.1, on the reverse strand, counting down.
TTATTTTCAAAATCCAGACATCTGTATTTTTCTGTAAGTCAAGACCACCCAAGATCTTCTTTTTTCACTGTGAGATAGTTTTCCACGCAAACAACTTTTACTTGAAATTCTCACGTAATTTCAGGGATCGTAAATTCGAAACACACACAGGCAGATTGGATAACGTACAAAATGCCTTTATAAGAAGTCGTCAGAATAGCTGAAGCCTTTTTGTCAGTTGTATTGTACGCAACTTTTATTACCCTCAGAAAAGATAGTCGTAAAACTATTTCGAAGGCTTGTTACGAAGATAACATCAACATATTGCTTTTCTATCGTTGTTTGCGAAATGGCAGGAATGGCAGGTGCCAGTGTGCGGGTGGTTTTTTCCGTGGGACCCAACGCACAGCTGTCAGACGGCTAATTTCCAGGAATTGAAGCTAGGATTTTTTCACCTAGTAACAACCCATCCAATAAACGTGTTATTATCTCTCCCCACTCATCCAATAAGCGCTGAGTTTTTTTTTCTACCCCCTGGTCCACGCGTTACCAAGGGAACGGAGAGTTAGCTGGTACAGGCAGTCATGTTTTGAAGCGCGGATAGTTTGGGTGTGTGAGGGTGAAGGGTTCCTTCCCCCACCCCGCCTGTTAGGCAGTGGCGAAATTTTCAAGAGAGAGACGCACTCTCTCCAGTGGTAGCGACAGTGAGAGGACGATTTAAAAAAAATACTAGAATGTTGCTCCGTCGAGCCCCTTCAGCATGATGTTTTCGTGCACCACGAGTTTTGTGAAATAATAGTTTGCATAGTTGATGAAAAATACTTCCCTGAAATGCAATACTGTTTTGTTGGACTTAACAATGTGATTTAGATCGATGACTAAACTTATGCTGTTTTGTTTGTAAACATGCGCTTTCCTTATGATCAAAGAGATGATCGAGGTAGTGTACGAGAATATACAGTTGTAGTCGGAACATGAGGTTCTAGCGAAAAAGTATGAGGTATGTTCGAAATATAACTGTCTATTATTATCATCATACGGCGTACAACAAATAACTCAAATTAAATGTGATCAGCGATTGCTTTACCGTGTGAAAAAGCTGAGAGCATGAAATATACAGATACTGACCTTTACACTTATTTGCAGTGCACATTCCATAAAACTACCTAAGATGCCTTATGCAGTGATATAGGATTAACTCTATTTCGGTTAGAGTCATTGTAATACGGTGAATGACTATTCAACAAAAAATAATAAGGTTTGTGGATCAAAAGAAAAACTGAATCCAAAAGTCGATGACCTATGAATCATCATGTATGTACCATCAGTCTGTATCTAGTGTTCACTACACTGCAGGGATGTGAGTAGAGAAAGCCTTATTTTCATTATTATTATTTGTGTTAATAATATTGTTTGTTTGATCATATAATATCTATATATATTTTTAGTGAATGATATCCAAACTACCTAAGATGACATTTGTTAATAAATACCTGTTTTCTCTTAATAAATCTTCTCTGTTTTCTTTCTATTTTACTATTTTCTTCAATACTTAAAAAAAAAAAGTTTTCTCTTCAGCATTTTACTTCTTATTTAATCTTATGAGAATCAATCTCCCAAGGATTTATATTAATCTTTTTACTTAATATCTTTTAATTGATTTAAATATTAATTCTAAAATAAATAAATAAATAAATAAATTAAAGTAATTTTTTTGTATTCCTTAATCATGAAATTCTGAGTAATATTTCAAGCACTAAGCTTGGTGAAAATAAACTATTGTCTTACCAATTGTTAAAATTAATAATATTCAAACTTATTTTATTTAAGTAACTGAGACCTTTTACTATTCTTTAATTAATTACAGAACATACATGTCTGAATTTTTATATAAAGTAAATTTAATACTTTGATTTAAAGTCTTGTGAGAAGTGTTTTATTATAATGAATTACTTATTCAAAATTTAATTATTTACTAATGTTCTCTAAAACAATAAGTAATTTATACGATCACAGCTCAGGGTTGTGAATTCTTGGAATTAATTTAGTATTTTTTTATATTTGTTAAATATTTTGTTTAACCTATATCATCAATTTTATACCTCCCCTTTTTGTACTTTCTTTAAAAGAAAGATGTTGTCCCCTTTATTCCAAAATTTTCACTTAGTCAAAATTATTATGTCTATGAAAATTCCTTGTTGTTACACATCATATTAATTCCTAAATTCACAATGCTGATTGTTGGGGAATTGGATGTAGTGCAAATTGAGAATCTTGTCAGTGCTTTTAAATGATTAATTCTTATACTATTTTGAATTCAAAACTTAGAATTCAAGTAATTCTAAATTCTTTAAATTTTTATTGTTTATGTTTAATTTAATCCATTTACGTTTTACTAAATTTATTTTAGTTTGAGAATAATTTTGTAAGTGTGCATATTGACAGGATTCATTTCAATTTTAAGTCATAGGTAATTTGCACTTATTCAAATTTTAGCAAAAGGTAATAGTACCTAATCAAATAAACAAAACCCCAACAAAGAATTGATGCCGTGACACTTACCTGTGTGGCACAATTCAAATGTTTAATGTTTATTTGAGTATACTTAAAGTTCAGGGTATAAGGCAACTATTTTTTTTCAAAATGTATTGTGCATTATGTCTTTGAGTATATGTTATGAAGTGTTAACCCTCATATCTGTGCTGTTCAAATTTTTTTTTTCATAATACCCCACCCGCACTGAATTTCTAGAAATTTTAACATACCTTTCCCATTTGTTTATATTTATTTGCAATTGATTATATATATTGACAAAGGCGACTAGTGTATACATGGGTGTAGCTCTCAGTAATTTTATTTAGATTTTGCATTTGTGTAAATTTTTTTTACCTTTGCTTAAGGTTTAGGTAGGGTTAATTATAAATTTTTTGTACCGCTGATTTTTTGCCCACAAAACATTTCATAAATATGGCGGAGACCCTTACCAAGGAGATGGCTGAGTTGCAGAAGGAATCGTCTTTGATGGATAATTTATCCAACATCCCACCTTTTAGCGGGGACTCTACTATATCCTTTTCCGATTTTATTGAAAAGTTCACAGATATTTCCACCTTCTTTAACTGGGATGAAAAAGAAAAAAATTTCGCCCTGTTTAACAGACTGTCAGGGAAAGCAGCCAAATTAATTAAGGCTAATAAAGACAAAAATTATAGGGAATTAGTGGAAATTATACAAGACAGATTCACGGAACAGGAGTCACCAGATATGGCATTATCGAAGTTTCTTAACTTCAAACAGACGCCTTCAATGTCTGTCCAAGATTTTTTCGACAGAGCCTCTGATCTGTCACGCAGAGCTCTTATCATCGATGGAATTGCTGAGGGCATTGTAAATAAAAGTAGAGATGCTATACTGCACTCTATGCTTTTAGGTAATCTATTCCCAGAAATTATGAAGGGTGTCATTTCAAAAGATCCAAAGACCCCTCAGGAAATACTAACGTTTGCCTTACTTGAGGAAAAGGCTTGTAGGAGTGTTAACCCCTTCTACAGCTATGAACCAGCAAACATTGCCCCCCAGGTCCCCTCAGGTGTAGCATGTGCTGCTGTTTATCCCCCTACACCCCAAGTTAGCCATCCCAACCGAGAAATTGTAGAACTCCAAAACAAAATGGAAATCTTAACGGCTAAAATTGATAGTCTTGTTATGCAACAACCAGCTGCAGCGAGACCACCAGCCCAGGAAAATGTCCACTACAACCCTTTTTTCTGTTTTGGATGTGGCGACCCCAACCATTTTTTTCAGGACTGCCCCCAAAACCCCAGAAATCAAGGCTGGCAAAATTATAATGAAAATCCCTATGGTCGTAGAGGTATGGCCAGACCTAACAATAACTACAGAGGCAATTATAGCAACAGGGGATATCAGAATCAAAGAAACTATAGGGGAAATGGCAATAACCATAGAAACAGGGGTATCAACAATGGTCAGAGAGGTAATTATAGGATTAGGGGTTATCAAAATAATGTAACCCAGCAGAATAACAACACTGCCAACGAACACAATGTTCAACAAAATTTAAACGGGTAATGGCTGAGTCTGGAGTAGTCGGACTGACTCATGAGAAGCCGAACGACAAAACCCCCTCTGTATATAATGTTTTCTCACCATCAGCATGCAGTCTCCCTAATGCAAGGATTGCTGTCGGTGATATTTTTATAATTGCACTGTGTGATACGGGATCAGGTATCAATTTAATTTCTCGACAGGGATTGTGTTTATTCACAGGTGTAAAAACTGAGGCATGCAATGTACCGATTCTAACTGTGACAGGTGAATGTGTCCCCCTCACTGAGAAAGTTAAGTTATTTTTCAATTTCAGTAATGTCAGCTGCCAAGCTGAATTTTTTGTAGTAGTAGGTAAACTCGCTGATGAATTTACTGCTATTTTAGGTATGCCCTTTTTGAGTGAGTACAAGGCTATCATAAAGTGTAGTGACAAATCTATTAGTCTTGGTATTAATGAGCCAACTTTTTGTAAATATGTTCCAAAAATTTCAGAATGTCATGTAAATATTAAACCGCCAATTATTGTAAATAACAAAATTTCTTGCCTTAAAAATGTGTCATGTCAAACTGAGGGTAATGTAGAATGTTTTTCTAATGTTAGTAATATTTCTGAGAAGAATAAGAACAGTGAGAACAATTGTATGGTAGTAAAAGCCAAAGTAAGGGATAGTAGAGAACAAATAGAGATTCGAGGTAGTGAAAAATGTAGTAGCGAAGATAAAAATAATGTGATTTTAGATAAATGTGAAAGTAATGATAACAATTCTTCTGTTCAAAAATCTTCTGAAAATGTTTCACAGTTAGGAAATGTTAATAATACAAATGGTCAGGATACTCTCAGTAATATATGTAGTGATAAATTAAATGAAAATAAGGCAATTGTTACAGATAATGTACATGAAAATAATATTTCTGATCTTAATGTAAATACTGTCAGGGAAGTGAAAAATAAGAATAGTGAAAATGAAATCAATGTCCCTGTATGCCAAGTGATTTGTAATGATAGCGAAAAGTCATAATCTAATGATGTCAAAACTGAAGTAAATGATACATGTGAAAAGTCGAAGATTATTAAAATTAGTTTTGCTGTTTTGAAAAATTTAGTAACTATCCCCCCCCCAATCTAAAATTTTAGCTCAAGTAAACTGCTCGAGAAGTAATTTTATTGATAATAATGATGTTGTTATTTTGGAACCCCTAGTGCAAAAATTTGGTAATGGTGTTTTAACCTCTAGAACAATCTGTTCTCAGGAACACGGGTTATATATTTCATTTGCTAACTTTTCGGATGATGAGGTTACTTTGAATAAGGGAATGAGGGTTGCTAAAATTCAAAAGTGCATCGATGACTCTGAGTGTAATTCTAGTAAGTGTAATTATGCTCTTAATGTTAATGTACCCACTCCACTAGCTGATTTTGATCATGCTGATCTCAGCTGGAGTTCAGATATTAATCTTGACCATTTAGACCCCCCTCTTAAACTTAAAATGCAGGATTTTCTTAATAAAAATAAAGATGTGTTTGCAACATCAGTCCTAGACTTGCCCGGCTGTGACACTATTCCCCATGTAATAAATTTAACTTCTGATAAACCTGTAAAATGTAAAGCCTATAGAGTTCCCCATAATCTTAAACAAGAAATGGAAGATCAATTAGATATCCTGTTAAAAGCTAATATAATATCCCCCTCCATTTCTGAATTTGCGGCTCCAGTCATTTTGGTTAAGAAAGCAGACGGATCTTATAGATTGGCTGTCGATTTTAGAAAATTAAACAAAAATTTAGTTAAAGATGCATACCCCATTTCTAATATCACAGATTCGGTTGATGCACTATCCGGTTCAAATTTCTTTTCTACACTTGATTTAACAAGTGGCTTTTTCCAGCAAGTTGTGCGTCCTGAGGACAGACACAAAACAGCAATCATAACTCATAAAGGACTATTTGAGTGGTCGAGAAATTGTTTTGGCTTATCAAACTCAGGAAATTCTTTTCAACGACTCATGAGTGCAATATTTGGAGATCTGGGAAATATGGGAATTCTTGTATATATAGATGATATTGTTATTGCTAGCAAAGATGCAGAATCCCACCTTGTAAAATTAACAACTGTTTTTGATAGACTTCGCCAGCATAATTTAAAATTAAAACCCAGTAAATGCCTTTTTCTATCAGATAAAATTAAATATTTAGGTTTTGAAATTCATAAAGGTAAAGTCTCACCCATTAATAAAAATATAGAAGTAATTGAAAAATTTCAACCCCCTAATACCCGCAAAGCAGTTAGATCTTTTATTGGTACAATTTCATTTTACAGGAGATTTATCCCTGATTTTTATAAACGAGCTAAAAACTTAATTGAATTAACTAAAGAAAATGGTCGTTTTTCATGGAACCCTGCAGCGCAAGCAGAATTCGAAGATTTAAAAGCTGCTTTAATTTCTAAGCCATGTATTGCCCTCCCTGATTTTTCGAAGGAATTTTATCTTTATACTGATGCGAGTTGTGAAGCTTTAGGCGCAGTTTTATCTCAACTGGATGATAACAACTTTTTACACCCTGTGGCTTTTGCCAGCAGAAAGTTGAAGGACCCTGAAACAAGGTACTCAGCCACAGAAAGGGAACTTTTAGCTGTTGTCTGGGCAACCGCCCATTTTAAGTGTTACCTAGCTAACACCCACTTTTTTATTTTCACTGATCATGCCCCCCTAACTTATATGCTTAAAATTCAGGACCCAACTTCTCGTATGGCAAAGTGGATTTGCACCTTATCTGATTTTACCTTTTCAGTTAAATTTATCAAGGGCAAATGCAACAGTGTTGCGGATTTTCTTTCCAGAAACACTACTTCTAATGAAATCTCTGTAAATACAGTAAGTTGTAATTTTTGTGTACAAATAGCAAAGGAGAATGTTTTTATGCCCCAAACTGATCTTCTTGAAAAAATCCAAAAACTTCAAAAGACTGACAAAAAGTGCTGCTAAATTGCTCAGAAGCTAGATCAAGGAGTGGATATAGCACCAAAGTACATGAAATTTTTCTTCCGAGATGATCTCTTGATGTGCGAGGACACTCGAGACTCTCCCATTTTAAATAAATTGCCCAAACTGGTGGTGCCAAAAGAACTAATCCCCCAAGTGTTCGCACAAACACAAGATTCTCTAGCAGCTTGTCATCAAGCCTTCCAGAAAACTATTGATCGCATTCACGAAAATTTTTACTGGCCAGGTATGTCTGCAGATGTCAAGCATCTAGTAGAATCTTGCATTAGTTGCCAACAAAGAAGAGCTTATCGACCTAAACATCTAGCCCCTTTGCAGAGAATGCCAACACCAGAATTTCCATTGGCGAAAGTGAATTTCGACATAATTGGTCCTTTACCGACAACCTTTTCGGGTAACAAGTTCATCGTGACATATATCGATGCTTTTTCTAAGTGGCCTGAAGCATATGCTGTATCCTCTATCACCTCAGACGTTGTAGCGGATACTCTAGCAGACTTCGTTTCAAGGTACGGTGCTCCTAGCTATATTGTTTCCGACAAGGGTAGAAATCTTATATCAGAAGCCATTGAGAGAGTCTATAAAAACTTTGGAATGAAACATATTGACACGTCAGCTTACCACCCAGCAGGAAATTCTCAGATTGAACGTCAGAACAGAACTCTAATTAATGCCCTATGCCATGTTGTCAATGAAAATCAGTCGGACTGGGATACAAAATTAAAATTTGCTCTTTTAGCTCTCAGGACAGCCGTGCATTCTTCTACAAAATTAACTCCAGCTGCAGTAATGTTTGGCAGAAATTTAAATCTCCCCTATAAACTTTTTTCCACCCCCCAAACTTTAAATTATAATGACGCCCCCACCTATTGTGAACTTTTATTCCCTGCTTTGAAGAAAGTGTATGCTGAAGTGCACAGTAGTTTGGTGGAAGTTTCAGAGAAGCAAGAAAAATACAGAGAAAAAACTGCTGTTTCTAAGAATCTTAAAATAGGTGATTCAGTTTGGCTCTTTACACCAGCTGTTAAACCAGGACAATGTAAAAAACTATCTAAATTTAATAATGGTCCGTATACAATAACTGAAAAAATAAATGAGGTAAATTTTAAAATCGCCCTCCAATCAAATTTAAAATTAACGCAAGTGGTACACGTCGATAGGCTGACTGAATTTAAAAACAGGCATGTTGATTTCCAAACAAACGCCCAACTGCCGCAGCGTCAATTCGATGATCAATCGAATATTCAGAATCAGACTACTCCCATTCACCAATCGATTAACGATAACCCAGAACGGCGGACGAAAAAACGCAGGCGCGCGTTTATCATACCAACAGCATCAGCAGTAAACAGAGATGAAGCATTGCCCATGCAATCAACAGCCAACACCTTGCCTTCACTAGCCACCAGCAACGAACCCCTTTCCCCCTCTCTTCCTTCAGCCGAGTTCGAGAACTCACGAGCTGAAACCACCCCCTCCCCCTCCAAGGCTGAAAATCCAGTTACGGACACACCAGAGATCACGGTAGCTAACGAAGTTGTTGAAGCTCAATCCTCTGATATTCCTTCAACCAGTCGTATTCCGACTTTAATCGAATCTCAGCGCAAACCGACTGATTCAATTCCTTCGTCCAGAAATACTTATGGTTTCAGGAACAGGGACAAGCGTCCCAATTATAAACTTTAAACAGTATTAGTTATAGTATTTTTATTTTAATAACCTTATATTTTGTTTGTATAATGTATGTAGATAGTCTAGAGTTAGTTTTTAGTGTATTTTAACCTGTAAAATAAGCTTTTTATAGTACTTGTACCGTTTGTTTTGGTTAGAGGTAGCGATCTGAACGGTTGTGTTTTCATCACATTTAATGTTCTATATAGCTAATTTTAGTGTAAATAAGGTATATTTAGATAGTTTTAGTGCAAATAACCTCTCCGCAGGTATATTTTTGGAATTATGTTATGTTTTTCTCGATTTTTGGGTAATTTCGAGACTTTGCAAATTTTTTGTGCATTTTGAAAATGGGAATCCAAATTTTTTTCCCCTTTTTTTTTCATGTAGTACTCCCTGTTTGTGTAATACGATAGTATCCATCGATTTGCATATTATTTATATTTTAATTGATGTTCTAGTTAAGTTCTCAGTATATGAGTATAAGTGGATTTACAGGATAATACTATATTTGAGGGAACTATTAATTTTACTCATTACTAGATATAATATGTAGGTACCTTGTAGTGTAAGGTAGTATTAGTGTACTGTTTTGTGTATATATTTTTTTTTACCTGAAAATTTTTGAGGTTATTAATTTTGTTCTTGAGTTACATTACTTCATTAAAGTATAGTGGTGTGGTTTTATTGAAAAATTTATAAAATTTTATCTGGTTCTGTGCTTTTTTTTCCTTTTTTTTAAAGGATTTCTTTTGTCAAAATTTTTATTTTTTACTGTATAAATTAAGTTTCTGATGGTGATAATCTTCACCATAGCTTTTGGGTCTTCTTCGCCCCATTATGCTTTTATTTTGGCAATTGTATATAGCACAGATAAACGGGTTACTCTTCCAATATGCACAGTGTCGCTGTAAGTGCATATGTAAATAACTTACTTCATAGTTTCAACTTGCATATCAATCGACTGGAGAAAGTGTTTCCCAATTTTTACACATTGATACAATTTGTGTTAACTGAATTTTAATTAGTGAAATGTATTTTATTGTGAATTAACTGTATATTGTGCAAATTGCCTTTTACCCATTTTTATTCTTTTTGTTTGTGTTTTTATATGCATATACATTACTAGTTAGTATGTTTTTATATATCTGTGTACATCGAGCTAACAATTTATACCTATATTGATATGCATTATTATTGTAATGGATTTGGCGATTCTTTCGATTGGCAATGTTCTCTCCCAAATTTTTATTTGGCTTAAAAATAAAAAATAAAAAAATATTTTGGCAATTTTCAAAATTTTTTTTGGTTTAGCAAACAGTGTCCAGGTAAATACTTTGAATGGAACCTTCCCGATCCATAAGGTTAGTGGTGACAAAAGCAATGTCCAGCCTTGTGTTCATCTTTTAATTTTTTTTTTGCTATTCTACAGGTGTGTCTAGGAGTTTTGTTGACGAGTGAGGAGAGTTTTATGTATGCAAACTCAGGTTATGCATTCCGGACTGCATACCTTGAGGGATAGGCTTGCTAGGTGTTTCTTAGTAATTCTTCGGACCGAAGTCTGGTTTGTTTGAAATGTTAGGCCCCATTTAGTGATCTCTCCCGCATCCATTGCATTTTTACTCGCACTTTTTACTTAAAAAAACAATTTTTTTTTTCAAAAAATTGTGTTTTTTAAATAGAGACTTGTTAGAGGTAATTTAATCTAAATTTGTATATTTATATTTTCATTAATATCTTAAAACATTTCTTTTTTATAAACTTATTCTATTTTGATATTTAATCAAACCCCCCTCCTCTTTTTTCTTATTTTTCTTAAACATTATTAATTAAAACTCTTATTTTCAAAATCCAAACATCTGTATTTTTCTGTAAGTCAAGACCACCCAAGATCTTCTTTTTTCACTGTGAGATAGTTTTCCACGCAAACAACTTTTACTTGAAATTCTCACGTAATTTCAGGGATCGTAAATTCGAAACACACACAGGCAGATTGGATAACGTACAAAAGGCCTTTATAAGAAGTCGTGAGAATAGCTGAAGCCTTTTTGTCAGTTGTGTTGTACGCAACTTTTATTACCCTCAGAAAAGATAGTCGTAAAACTATTTCGAAGGCTTGTTACGAAGATAACATCAACATATTGCTTTCCTATCGTTGTTTGCGAAATGGCAGGAATGGCAGGTGCCAGTGTGCGAGTGGTTTTTTCCGTGGAACCCAACGCACAGCTGTCAGACGGCTAATTTCCAGGAATTGAAGCTAGGATTTTTTCACCTAGTAACAATCCATCCAATAAACGTGTTATTATCTCTCCCCACTCATCCAATAAGCGCTGAGTTTATTTTCTACCCCCTGGTCCACGCGTTACCAAGGGAACGGGGAATTAGCTGGTACAGGCAGTCATGTTTTGAAGCGCGGATAGTTTGGGTGTGTGAGGGTGAAGGGTTCCTTCCCCCACCCCGCCTGTTAGGCAGTGGCGAAATTTTCAAGAGAGAGACGCACTCTTTCCAGTGGTAGCGACAGTGAGAGGACGATTTAAAAAAATACTAGAATGTTGCTCCGTCGAGTCTCATTCAGCATGATGTTTTCGTGCACCAAGAGTTTTGTGAAATAATAGTTTGCATAGTTGATGAAAAATACTTCCCTGAAATGCAATACTGTTTTGTTGGACTTAACAATATGATTTAGATCGATGACTAAACTTATGCTGTTTTGTTTGTAAACATGCGCTTTCCTTATGATCGAAGAGATGATCGAGGTAGTGTACGAGAATATACAGTTGTAGTCGGAACATGAGGTTCTAGCGAAAAAGTATGAGGTATGTTCGAAATATAACTGTCTATTATTATCATCATACGGCGTACAACAAATAACTCAAATTAAATATGATCAGCGATTGCTTTACCGTGTGAAAAAGCTGAGAGCATGAAATATACAGATACTGACCTTTACACTTGTTTGCAGTGCACATTCCATAAAACTACCTAAGATGCCATATGCAGTGATATAGGATTAACTCTATTTCGGTTAGAGTCATTGTATTTTGGTGAATGACTATTCAACAAAAAATAATAAGGTTTGTGGATCAAAAGAAAAACTGAATCCAAAAGTCGATGACCTATGAATCATCATGTATGTACCATCAGTCTGTATCTAGTGTTCACTACACTGCAGGGATGTGAGTAGAGAAAGCCTTATTTTCATTATTATTATTTGTGTTAATATTGTTTGTTTGATCATATAATATCTATATATATTTTTAGTGAATGATATCCAAACTACCTAAGATGACATTTGTTAATAAATACCTGTTTTCTCTTAATAAATCTTCTCTGTTTTCTTTCTATTTTACTATTTTCTTCAATACTTAAAAAAAAAGTTTTCTCTTCAGCATTTTACTTCTTATTTAATCTTATGAGAATCAATCTCCCAAGGATTTATATTAATCTTTCTACTTAATGTCTTTTAATTGATTTAAATATTAATTCTAAAATAAATAAATAAATAAATAAATTAAAGTAATTTTTTTGTATTCCTTAATCATGAAATTCTGAGTAATATTTCAAGCACTAAGCTTGGTGAAAATAAACTATTGTCTTACCAATTGTTAAAATTAATAATATTCAAACTTATTTTATTTAAGTAACTGAGACCTTTTACTATTCTTTAATTAATTACAGAACATACATGTCTGAATTTTTATATAAAGTAAATTTAATACTTTGATTTAAAGTCTTGTGAGAAGTGTTTTATTATAATGAATTACTTATTCAAAATTTAATTATTTACTAATGTTCTCTAAAACAATAAGTAATTTATACGATCACAGCTCAGGGTTGTGAATTCTTGGAATTAATTTAGTATTTTTTTATATTTGTTAAATATTTTGTTTAACCTATATCATCAATTTTATACCTCCCCTTTTTGTACTTTCTTTAAAAGAAAGATGTTGTCCCCTTTATTCCAAAATTTTCACTTAGTCAAAATTATTATGTCTATGAAAATTCCTTGTTGTTACACATCATATTAATTCCTAAATTCACAATGCTGATTGTTGGGGAATTGGATGTAGTGCAAATTGAGAATCTTGTCAGTGCTTTTAAATGATTAATTCTTATACTATTTTGAATTCAAAACTTAGAATTCAAGTAATTCTAAATTCTTTAAATTTTTATTGTTTATGTTTAATTTAATCCATTTACGTTTTACTAAATTTATTTTAGTTTGAGAATAATTTTGTAAGTGTGCATATTGACAGGATTCATTTCAATTTTTTAAGTCATAGGTAATTTGCACTTATTCAAATTTTAGCAAAAGGTAATAGTACCTAATCAAATAAACAAAACCCCCAACACATCGTTTTTACCTTTATTCATACCTTTTTTCTATGCAAATTGAGAATTGAATTTCTAAATAATGCTATTTCAAGACACTAAACATCATTTCAATATAAATCATATAATATGAATGTTATAGTATCGGTTGTTTCGTCTATTCTTTAAATATTGATACCACTTCATTGAAATATTTTGTGGCACACCTGACATCTTTTCATGTCACGTCACTAAACCGCAGCACACAGGTTGAGAACAACTGATCTATATTATAAAGCAAACATATGTCTGCGTGTAACGCTGAGATCATATCGTTGGCGGTAACAATGTAAACAATCTGTTTCAAATTTACCGTTTTCAAATACCGGGAACATCGTTTAATTTTAATTTTTACATCCTGAAATAGGGAAATAATGTACTTTTAAATGTAGTTTGTTTGAAAACTGTAACTCAATTTAATGACTTTCTAAAAATTTAAAAATAAGTTGCAAGGTTGATTTATTTTTTAATCTATCACTATTACGTTCAGCTCGATTACAAAAGATTAACCCATTTGCGCATAAAATAATGTAAATAGTTCAGCGTTTTTTTTTTCGGCTAATATTCCATAACGAAATTAACACTCTGTTAGTAAATAATAATAAATATATATATATAAAAAATAATATAAATAAAGCCCAAATTGAAACGATATGTAATTAAACTACATGGTTAAACAAAGAAATTATCGTAATGTAATGGTTGCTGTAAGTAACAAATATCTTTGACGATTTTTTCGGCTCTAACAACTCTGGCAAGCAGCTAATATGAATTTATCCGTTTTAATAAATTACAAACTTTATTTGAATATATTAAGGATAATATTTAAATTTTAATTGCGTAATAGGCGTATAGCCAACATAGTGAAAAAGTACCCTTGCCGGGACTCGAACTCGGGTCATCAGATTAGCGCATTGACGTTCTACCAAGTGAACCACTTGGGAACGATACTCAGCCTGGAACTTTTTCACCATAACATCAAGACTCCCTTATCATAGATCAGACTAGACAATCCGGAGAATGTCTGTGGAAGAAAATGTCCGCAGTAATTGTCAATTTATTAATTGACTTTCTCCGGTAACTATCGCCGCCTGGTGGATACTACCGATACTAGTTCATAAGCAAATGCATAGAACAAATGGAGTTGCGAACAAAATGCGTGTTATTTCGTGTCGTAAATACTCCTATTACTGACGATTGATGGCGCTAGTAGCAGGACAAACATGTGGTATTCAACCACGTGTATAGCGGTCAAAGGAAACTTGCTGATTGTGAGGTCTGATACTATGATAAGGAGGTCTTGCATAATATGTTGTTAAGGCTACGAACGCAGCACAAGATGGAATATTTTCCGTGAGCCACCAACCCTGGGGCAAACACGAAATTAAAGATTTTTTGCCCCATGGTTGGTGGCTCACGGAAAATATTCCATCTTGTGCTGCGTTCGTAGCCTTGCCAACATGTTATGGTGAAAAAGTTCCAGGCTAAGAATCCTTCCAAAGTGTTTCAGTTGGTATAACGTCAGTGCGCTAATCTGATGACCGGGGTTCGAGTTCCGGCTTGGGTACTTTTTCACTATGTTGGCTATACGCCTATTAAGCAATTAAAATTTGAATATTATGAATGGAAGGCGTGAGAAATGTTCTCTGGAAAAATTTCCAAGTATTAAATATGAATTTATATTAAGGATATTTTACATATTCTGATGTTTCTGGTTTTGTTAGAGGGCAACCCAAAAAATATATTTATATACATAATTTAGTATTTTCTTCTTTCTATTCAAAAAATCAAAGCAAAAATAATTATAAGAGTACTATTGGTCTGATAAAAGCGTTTGGAAAATTAAAAAATGCATTTTTAAAAGAAAAAAGGGCAAATTAATTGTATTTAAAACAACTTAAAACTACTATTATAATGTCTTTGTATTGAGAGTTTCAATTTTATTACTTTCCGTAAATATAGTGTAAGGAAAATATTGAAATCATGATGCATGTATGTGAGTGAGTGAACACGATAACGATTGAACGATATAATCGATTGAGCTGTCGGTTGGCAGATTTTTAGTTTTTTGCTTAGTCCATGTCCGGAGCAATTATAAACATGAACTTGCTTCTTGGATGACATATTTACTGATAACTTGAAGCCACCGAGGTCGTCCAACGTATTAAACGCTCCTTTTCACTCGAAACCTTGGTCAATATCGTAAACTTATTGAATTTAGTTTTTAAATTTTTCCTGTGGGATCGCCGCGGCAATTCATCTTGATGGGTACTACCATTCCCCTTATTTTAGAAAAACTGTTTGCCAACACCCTGTATACTTTAAATTATCTTTTTTTTCAAATCTAAAAGAAAATGCATTATTAGCAACAAAGTTCTATTTAATTCATTACATTAATCATTACAAAATATATCAATAAAATCTGTTTTCAATTAAAGAATTGTTTTCATCTAAATCCTGTACACCGGCGGTGTGTTCTATAATCTTGAAACCCGGCTTGAATCTTCTTGCATTATTAAAATTTAATTTTCTCTAGTAAATTGTATAATTGTTTATCTTATTGTTTTCTAATTGTTTATATATGTATAATTGTTTACTCATCTATTGTATTATCATAATAAAATACGTTCCATTAGTAACAACATATTGGGACAAAAAGAAATACTTGTTGGACAAACAGCGCCTACTCGTGAAAATTTTTTTAATGGCTGTTGGAAGGTTAATACTACTTAAAACATTCTTGAATTGTTATCCAAGGCATATCAATACATTATAAATGTTTAACCCTCTAAGCGTGTGGAACGTAATATTCCGTTCACTAAGCTCCAGGTTTCACTGCAATATATGCAATGTTTAAGATAATATAATTCTATAGATTTAATGAATTTTCAAAACATTGAAGAATGATTAATACTCTCAAGGGTTACATTCATATCTGCAATTAAGTTTTATTTATAATTATGAAATAATCATATTTTTTTAGCATTTAAAACAAAATACAGAGAAAAAAAACATTACAATTTTACCCTTTTTCAAAACGCTCAGAGGTTAAAAGCGCATTAAAATAAATATTTAATATCTAAACAATTATTAAATTCGAGATTTGGTCAGATACTCTTGATATAATTTGCTTGACGTATTCTGATTTCAAAGGTATTATATACAGAGATAGATATTAAATAAATTATGTAAAAAATTGTATAACAGATTTTTATTCAATTATTACTCAGCGACCGTGACACATTACGAAACTCAATGAACTCTGAAAATTTTCCGTTTAATGTTGAACCACTGGATTGTCAGAAAAAAAAATAGTAGTATCAAAACATGGTATACTTAAATTTTCCAACCTATTGAATTATGATAAAACATCAACAATGGTACAATTTTTTCATCATCCTGTAGCAATATATATTATCCAGTCAGAAATAATAATATTATGCACTCAAAATGTGCTGATGTGGAGACCGACGATATCCATTTCTTGTCCAGTGGTGTGAAATGTGGTTACAAACTAGAAAGTGGTAGATTCGAATGCTTTTTCTAGTTTGGGTGACTTTTTTATCCACTGTGGTGTACATTTTAAACAAAGATTCTGGTCTCATTAGTCTTTAGTTACAAAGGACATAAATTCATTTTATGGTTTAACATGATACCACAAGTACTAAATTTATTGTGAATGAGATTACCATTTCATGATACAACGAACATAAGTTTGTAGTTATTTTTCAATTAGAAAATCAAATATTGGCCCCAGGTTTAACCTTATAATGGTAGAAATTTTGTATCACCATGTTTTGGATAAATGGGAACCAAATTTTTATCAATATTGTTGGATTTAAACTAAGAAATTAACTGTACAAATTTGAACATCCACTGGAGTCTTACAATCTTACCTCAATCACCCTAGCTTTGTAACCAGGGTCGCCCCAAAAACAAAATTCAGCGAGGGGCAAGATTTTGGAAAAAATGCGCCTGCAATCCAGTGTAAAACCGCATTTTTCTACCTCCTTTAAATTGAGAATAAAGAAATGAGGAATACAGAATAATGGAATAAACTGAACTTAACATTTTGTGTCAAAAGCTACGTGCAAAGTTGAAGGCAATTTTAAACATATTTATCTAAGACAAATACAGAAATGTAACAAATAACTGCTATTAAAATCTAAAAAATAGCTTCTACAAAATGAAGAATTCGAATATTTTTTTGAAATCAAGAATTGAAACTGATTATCTTTACATTAGGGGGCTTATCCCTCAAACCCTCCTCACGCCAAGTTAAATATTTAAAACATGAACATAAAAAGAAAGCAGGGTTCAAAGGGCTAAAGCACCCCCCATCCCTATGCGGAAGCTTTAATTCCTCTTTCTCTTACAATTTAATTATTTTAAATTCAATTGATTAAAAGGTTTTTTTTTTTTCAAATTCATGAGAGAAAACAAAAATATTTAACTGATTTGAAAAATATATGGAAGTGGCGATTGCTACTCTCTGCCTATCCCTTTGGAGGCCATAAATTATTTTGGAAATATTTAAACTACTAATTTAAAACATGTTCATGTAGTCATATAATGAAGTGAAATTTAATAAGTATGCATTGATTTATATATAAAAGGAAATCCTGACATTAAAAAGCTTTGTTTAGTGAAGTATATATCTAAATTATAACATACATATATGAATGCGTCACATAATGAAATTAATTACATAATACCGCTAAGACATAATTACCAATAACATTCTAGGTAAAATTTTCGTAGTAATTAATTAATGACAAAAGTAATAAAAAAACAATTATATGTTGAAAATAAGTTTACTTTTAAAAGTAAATTATAAATAATATTACACGTAAATGTTATCAAAATATATACTTAAAGATTAAGAAATATGTCTTTTGTCCCAGTTCTTTAATTTTCGAAAGATTTTTAGTCTTGCTTTACACAAAGAGAACGGATGGATCTCCGTTGCAGTCATATTGCCTATTGCATTGTAGTCCTAACATTGCAGTCCATAATTTTTCGCTTTACTCAGTCAATCATATTCACGCAATAAGTTGTATACCATTTTTCTGGAGAGGTAATATTGAAGCTTCAAGAGAGATAATCTGAATAATTTCTAAAATGTCGGCTGATAGAACATTAATCTTGAATTCTGAAATTTTTATTTATAGCTTTGCATTGGGGTGAAATATTTTCAAAAGTATAACAAGTAAACTGAACCAATCTACAAATTCTTTTTCTTTCTGTTCCAGGCATCTGATTTCTCTAAAAAAAAAAAGACTCAAATTTACACTGCTACACCAAAGAAAATTTTCCGTATGTTCAATCTTTAAATTGTGCAAATGCAAAAATTGTTCGTGTGCGAAAAAGTCCTTTTTAGCAATTTCTATCAAATGAAGATTCGTTCATTTAAGAAAAGTACAACATTACTGAAATGGATATATATGAGAATCGTAGCGAATTAAGCCTAATTTATCTAAACTGAATGAAAAGTAAGTACTGAGGGATTTTTGATCGGGTTTTTCATACTATTTTCAAAAAAGCTATTTTGTGATTGTTAACAAACTGATACAGTGCAGCAACGTCTGTGGACTAAAATTTAAACTAATTGTAAAATTATAGTATACATATTTGTAAGCTACATTATAAAAATTGCGCATTTTTAGTCTATATAATTATTATACATCAAACACTTTTGAATTCTAATGTTCAGACTTCATTTTGGAACAACCTGTACTTTTCGCAATGAAATAGAAGCAATATATTTCTAAATGTCATGCTGTTGGAAAGTAACTTTAAGAAAACTCACCGGAAGTGACAAAACAGACGTGGATTAGACATTTGTTATAATAGATAATACAGTAAGCTTAGATGTATAAATAAATTACATTTTATTAAGAATTACTAAGAACATTTCAAATGAATAAGTTTGAGAATAGATATACATGAATTTATTATTCCCATCTCTAAAAATGAAATTTTTGTTTTCGATAGAGATAAATTTTCTAGATATTTTTCAAATCCTCAACAAATAAGAGTTCAAGAACATATTGCTTCACACAATGTCTAAACTGAGCTTGAATTTTTGTTAAGCCGTAAATCATTTTACTTTGACAGTTAGAGATAATGCACGTGCTAACTCTTTCTAAAAAAATTCCCAGAAATATAACTCAAAGTTTTAAAAGATTTAAAGAATGCCATAATCGTAGAATAAATGGAGTATATATGGTTTAAAAAAATATTTTCGTTGTTTCATTATTTCTTATTGTTTATAGCCTGAAATAATATTATTAAAATCTTATCTTTTGCATTTAAAATAAAAATATCAAACGATTTCTTATTATTGTTTTAAACACATTTTCATATTGTTAAGTTTTTCTATTCAAGCTGATATTGTAGAACATCAAAAAGTATTTTTTCATTTATTTCCTGATACGATTATATGATTTTCACGTGCTTAAAAATAATGGATGTTTTATTACATAAAAAATATTTTAGTTTAGAAATATTATTGATGGATATGCACATGTGCTTTTAACAAAATATATCCAAAACTGTAATAAAAATCTAAATATTCACTGAAGTACCCATTAAAACGACAAAATAATGCTTTAAGAATAATTTAATATTGCAACACAAACAGTCATAAAATGTAAGTATAAGAATATTTATGAGTGTAATTCTTTTACACTTTTTTACATGCACCTTTAGCAGTGTTTTATATATAATTTACATTTTTATAAAATATTTTTTTTCTTTTTGTTTCAAAATATTTGTTATTTTTATCACACAACTACATTTGCACATTTTTATCAAAAGAAACATTTTACAAAAATGAAGCACAATCTAAACATCTAAAAATATATAGAAAATTCCATATAATATGAACGTCAAATTCACCTTATCAAACTTATAAAACCCAATGTAAACACACTGATAATTTGTGTTACTGAATAGGTGCAATAATTTAAACTACAGTTTTAAAACATTAAAACTATTAGATGTCCAAATACATGAGCTTGCGGCTAAACATGCATTAGCCTTCCTCAGATGATAACAAGCAAATATAATTAAAATAAAATTTATTAAATTGAAAAAAATAATAATAATTTCACATGGTTCACAGTATAATATTTGTTTAATCAGAGAGTGCCTAGAAATTTTGAAAAGAGGTGATAATACATATAATGATGTATTGTCTTATCAAATCCCTCGTATTTGGTATAATGTATTTATTGTCACTTGGGTTTTTGGCTTTTGCTGACTCCCCCTCAGCTTTTAGTGCTATCATCCCAACTTCCTTCACTGCCTCCATTTCATATTTGTTTGGTTTCGCCCATTTTCGACCTGTCCAGTGCGCTCCTTTGGAGCTGCATTTCTCGACTGCTTGTTATCATCTGAGGAAGGCTAATGTTTAGCCGAAAGCTCATGTATTTTGGCATCTAATAGTTTTAATATTTTAAAACTGTGATTTAAATTATTGCACCTATTCAGTAACACAAATTATCAATGTGTTTACATTGTGTTTTATAATCTAAACATCTTTGTAAAAAAAAAATAATACAAAAATGCAACTAACATTGTAATTGTAAAATATATTTTACTTTGTTTCTTTAACTTTTTTAATGCCTTTGCATATAAGTAGTTTCATACATTTGTTGTATGCCGTACTTTTTGTTTCACGATCAAATCAGTATTTATAACTTCATTTTCAAACTTTATATAAATACAGGAAACGTAGGCATTATGAATTACTAAACTCAATGTACTTCTCAAATAATGCTGACAATAAAGGAAAATATAATTTTATTGATATTATTTCGTTTGTAGTTAACGATACATACATTAAAATTTAAATGAAAAAAATACATTTTTTTTACTTCCTTTTTGTTTAATATATAATTAATTTACATTATACTTCTTCCAGTTCTTCGAGTATCTTCGAGTTAAACATTTAAAATATTTTTTGACATAATGATTTGTATATTTTACATAAATATTTTATATTTTATCGGTATGTGGTATTAAATAAATGTATTTTTATTTTAATTTACAACGTAAGTAATTTAAATATAACTCAATACGTATTTCCCCCTTCTAAAAAAATTGGTTTTACAATGCCTGCAACTTTCTACTTTTTGTGAAAATAATGACATTTGGGATTTTTTTAAATTAAATTTTTAGAATAGGCGTTTATGTTTAGTGATATGAATTTGGGGAAACTATCCAGCAAAACCCACCTTGATGACTTAGGCCAGTCGCTGGCTTCCTTTCAATGTCATCAGTTAGATATTTTAACTTACTTATCATTCGACTGTCTCTGGCTTCCTGTTGTAATGACAATATGAAATTGGAAGATAATGTTCAAGAAGTTGTAGAAATATAATTGGCATCATGATGTTTATAAGTCACTTCTCCAATTAGAGAATTGATAAATATTTTTGACACTTTTTAAAAAGTGCAGCATCGCACATTGCGTCCTTATCTGACCAACCATTTACGGTCAATCTCAAGTGGAAAAGTTTGTTTAGCTTTCAAAGATGTTGAAATTAAAATGAAAAATAATTATGATTTAGAACCAGGATAACTGGTTCTTGTCCCTTTTTTTAATATTATCTTACATTGAAACTTATATTTACTTCATTCTGACCGGTAATTTTAATATTATGAATATTTGTATCTAGTATTTTATTATCTTCACTTTTTTGTAAGATAAACAGTAGTATAATATAATTGCCTGGATTATATCGATATTTACAATAGCAAAAAAACACATTTAGTCTTTTTAGAAATACATCATATTTATAAATTGATTAATTATAGGTTATTAAAAAACAATAAGAAATTTTTAATTGTTGATATAAATATCAATTGCCTGTTTACACGCAACAGGTTTGAAATTCATTTTTTTTTTCTTCTGAGAGGAGAGAATTTCTGACATTTGTAAATGGTGGGGAGTAAAATAGTAAAATGAGGGAAGGAGAAATAAAATACCTTTATCCTTGCATTTATTTTTACATATATTTAAATTATGAACTGAACACAAGTTAAAGCAGCTATGAAAAATATTAATTATTTCAACAATTCAGGAAATTTTAACCAAATGCTATATGCCCTTATAACTGTTTTTTTTTTTTTTCATATTTGCCATTCCATTACTTCTCCCAGATGGCCATTGTTCCAAATAAGTAGATTCTCCAAATAAATTTAAATTTATTGGGAGGGAGGTTCTTTTCTGTGAAATTCTTTTGGATGGGAATGCTGCCACTAAATTTCAGGCCTTGATGCAAAATTTATATTTTTTCAATTTTCAAAATGAGTGAAGGAAAAAACATAACGGAAAATGTTTCATCATGATAAAGCAACAAATACATATAAATGCGGGTCTAAATGAAAGATTATATCAAATGTTATTTTGATTATAAAAAAAGAAAAAAATATCTTAAGAAAAATTGAAAATTGCTTATGTAAAATGAGACAAATTTTAAATTGATTTTCGTTGTAAATTAAAATTATATGTTTCTCTGTATATAAATGTATTAGTTTAATCTTAAATAGTGACGAAATTTTAAAAAGTTTATTTTTATTATTAACAACTGTACAAAAGAATTAACGAAAGAATATTGTCAAATGCAAAATATTTGACTACATTATATCCTGGCTTTAGAAGCTGTACTAAATTTGTTTTGATTCCTATAAAAGTTAAAACATTATTTAACAGTTTCTTCTCGGTAAAAGTTACATCAAAGTTACCATTAAACTTCTTTTGTCCTTTTTACGATTGACATAAAAATTCTAGACTTTAAACCCTTTATTTATTTAAGAATACTGCTTAGAACAGACGATAAATTTATTTTTCATTCATTTAGATTAAATAAAACATCCTACAGAAATAAAAGTTTTGAACTTTTACGACTTTTTTAGAAATACATTTAAAATTCTAATGGTTTCAGATTAATTCAGTTTATTAAAATATAAAATAACTGGATGCAGTAAAATCTTTGATAAAATTAAAATAAATTAAAAAAATAGAATATATTTACTTTGGAACAGCATCGACAGTCTTGTTTGAACTGGAAATAAGCTAGAAAAAAAGGTAAAATTAAATATTTTTGGTGTAATAGATAAAAATGTAGATTCCGGAATTCGATGCTAAATTTAATGCATTGTTAAAGATTTGGATCAACATTTCACCAAAACATGACGCCAAAAATGTTACCACCATAGGATGATCAAAACTTGTTCCTAAACGGGTTGAATCATTAGTTTGTATAAATTGAGCCTAGAGAAAACATAGAATTGGAACCTGATAGAACAAAGAAAAACCTGTGTAACAAGACCTGGTAAAATGTTTAATTCACAGCTACAAAAATGGTGGAAAAAAAGTGGATAAAACTATCTTTGTAAGATAGAGATAATGATACCTGGACCTCTGTTTAAAGTGGATCATTACGGACATCCAAGCTAGTACAAGGGCTAGAACATTTATTTTCATACATTGTAGTCCGCGTTCTAACCAACAAAAATTCAGGTGAATGTCGTCGTATTCTAAAGCGGCACATTGAGAGTGCATACACATATTTGTTACGATTGGATGATTACATACAACATGACATAGGGAAACGGGAAACTTTAAAAGTAGTTGCGGCAGTACTTTGAGCTGGTAGAAAGGGGGGAGTAATCCTTCCGTGCATAACTGCTTATCATCTAGTAATCACGGATAGGAGGTTAGGATCACAACGTACATTTGCCATGAAGGCATTTTAAATGATGACAGTCTGACTTATGTTCTCATAGAATTTCGACGAAATTACAATTTATGATATCATGGTCGCGGTAAATCATACCACGCCATCAAGACAGGATTGAGAAATTTAAGGAGACGGAAGCAGCTATAAAAAACCACAACGAGGTCAACGATTCTCATGGAGGTGTTTCAAACTCCCAAGGGGGATCCCTGTATTAGATTCCAGGAATACTTACGCGCGAACGGTCATCCTCGTATGAATATTGGTTTTAGAAATGAAATTTTTTTTGTCTTGGGATGCTTAATGGACTGTAATTCACTTTTTGTTTTAAACAATAAAACATAAAAATATATGTTTTTCTTACTTTTGTGAGAGTTTTTTGAAAATTTTGGGTTTTCCTGTGCCACCTTTTACTGCAATCATTCTTGGAAAGTTGAAACCTTATTGACGACAATCAGGAGTTTTGAAAAATCAAGTCAATCATATTTTGGTGATTATGATTGTTTGCACATAAAGTAGTTCGAAACTTAAGAGAAGCTTTTTACAGTATAAATTATTATTTCTTCAAAACGAAATGTATCCTAGACTTCTGAGCTTTTCTTGCATCTCGATTTCGTGTTGGGTTAAAAAAATATCTTGTAAGTGGGATTCTTGTTGAGTTAATTCTAATAATTAATACAGTAATTTATTTTCCATTTTTGTACAGTATTTCGATTTATAAATTTTCCTGTAAGCGTATTCCTTGGGATTTCTTCATATATTATTATTATTAGCACCTATGTCTTTATTTGTTTAACACCTTATTTTTTTCTTTCATTTATAATTTAAAATTTTCAAATAATTAAATTAAAATAATAAGCTTGCTATCTCAGCTAATATTCCATAAACCTATAATATATATCTTCCTATACCTTCGGAAAAAATTGATTTGAAGTGAATATTGGCAAAAATAAATAAATAAATAAAATAAAAGCATCTCTGAGAAAGCAACATAAATTTCTAAAAGCATCATTTATTTACGAATGATACATTTAAGCGATTTTTATTTTCACCAGAGCTAAATAATGTTTACAAATTTTAAAATCTACCTGCGTACAAAATACATTAAAGCTATTTCGAATAATACTGTTAATACTCAAGTGTATTTTTAAAAATAATCGAGAAATCAATGTTATCCATTGCATATTTTAAAAATGTATACACAAATTAATACAAAATGAATATTCTGTCTTAAGTAAACTTTATAAAATTACATTTCATAAAAATGAAACACTAACTAAGACGCCAAAAATGAGAGCTTATTAACAAGCTAAATCTGAGGAGAAGTTGCTACTATTTTTATTAGAGGATCCAACTTGGTCTTGCCGGAATACCGAACAAATTGGTAGCGTACAGAACATGGAAAAAAAATTATTTCTTTAGGCATATTTGTTTAGAAATCAACATTTCACAATTACTTCAGTTGTAGATATGTCTACAGGTTAAGTCATAAATTCGTACAAATTTAAAAAAAATCATAATAAATGAAGTAATGCTCGAAAACAAAATCCGTTTGTACGAATATGATCAGAGAGACATTGATTTTGTTTTCGATGTTTAAAAAAATTATTCTAAAAGTAACCAAAAGAGGACACTTACACGTTATATTGAGACGTTTTATGGAAATCAGGCAAACACTTCGTTGACGATACTCCAAACACTCGGTTTCCTCAAAATTTCGTGCTAAATTCAGTATCCCAATGAATGAAATAGGGTTTTCTAGCGCTTTCAGCCCCGTTTCCGTTCGAAACTTTCGCAATGCAATAGTTGTGGATTCAACATTCTTGTGGAAATGTTTAACCACCAACGCTTGATCTGGTAAGGATAGCATGCAGCTGAGATCGAATGGCGTATCCATTTCTAGCCAGAAATTTTATTGCTAGATACATATAAATATAACGTCTAGGTACGATATATCAGCCCCCTATTTCGGTTACTTTTGGAATTGTTGTTTATGCATGAAAAACAAATATAAAGCCCCTCTGATTCTATTCGCGGAAACCGTAATTTTTTTCGAGCATTACTTCTTTTATTATGAATTTTCTTAAGTGTGCACGTATTTATGACGCACCCTGTATATATATATATATAATGCAATGCATATATAACGAAAATCTTCTCATCACGGTACCGTTCAAAATACTGAACCATTTCGAACCTAATTTGGACAGAGCATTTATCTTGCAAATATATGAGAAGAATTTATTAATCAAGTTCTAACATTTTGTTTACAGTGTCGCACCAAAGCAATTATTATATGAGAATCATATATTAAATCTTAACATCCCTACTCTTTATTTAAATATATTTTTCCCCTGCCTTTTTTTTCAAAATTTAATTGAGTTATCTATAGCTACAAACAATAATCCCGCCGTAATTTATACTCTTTCCCTTTTCATATTCACTTATGCTGATCTTTAATATCTCACGGCTTTTCGATTAAAATAAAAAGAATAGAATTAAATCAGCACAGATGCCTTTTCGTAATTTACTTTCCGAAACCAAGCTTATAACACAATATGTTCATAATGCATTTTTGTGGCCACAGAGTCAGTTAAAATTGTGTCTATATTTTCATACAGCTCAGATACATGCCCTTATTTGGCATTGGTAAAAACTCAATCACTCACACCCATGTCTAAAAATATATTCTGATTGTTAAAAGCACAAGCTGTTTTGTCTATCGAAATTCCATTCGTATGGGAAAATATTAGTCGGTTATAATCTTCTTGGCGATATTAAATTTTGAAATGAAGTGCATTCTTATGCCAATAATCTGGCAACATGGCTCGGTAAATACCATTTGTTATGCGAGCTTCCGTCTGAAGGTATTCTCGCCTAGACACTCTGTAGCAACCCTATTTTGGCGAGATTCTTGTCATTTGGAACTCCAAGTTGTGTCGTGGAAACAACACACACTTCGCCTCCTGTCATCGTCTTATCATGACCATTTAAGAACGGCTCTCATGTTTCCCCTCTTCTGCCCTCGAATATCTTGGCATCGTCATAATGATCTTTTAATAAAATGACTTGACGACTATTCTGGAGTTTTTTTTTGTTGTTATTGTACAACGGACCTGACTCACCTGGATTTTTATTCGATCACGAACAACAACAACAAACCATTACCTGAACAACCAACATCTTTACAGCAATAATCATTCAAAATTTGTCATGGCGATAACTTCCGAAGTATTGAACCAAATCTATCCTAATTTGGACAATGTATTAAACTTGCAAGTATCTTTGATGAGTTCTTTAAAGACATAAGTTGCTTGTATATTTTGTTTACGGGGACTCACAAAATCGAAACACATGAAAATTTTGACATTGCGATAACGATTCATTTAAAAAAAACTGGTACAGTGTAGTGTATTGATCTCTCTAACAGCTTAGAAGAGTTGTTTAATCAAGTATGAAACTTTTAGAGTTCGTTTAGAGACAAAACAACGACGTAAATTTTGCCATCACGATAGCGTCCGAAATACTGAACCAATACAAACCTGATTTATAACTTCGACTTATAATGAACAGTGTATTGATTTTTAACCCTTTATATCCTGAATTAATTTTCCAACTACTTTTTAATTGTATTTTTGCATCATTCGATAAGTTTTGGTGCAGAATAAACATAGGAAAGAGGAAAATAATTTTTATAGTGTTTTAGTGGTTAATTATGCAACTGTAACCACCATAAATTGTTTACCCTATGACATAAAATAAAATAGTAAATTTCAAATAGTAAACTTCAAATAAAATATAGGAAATGTTTACCTCTAGAGTACAGAAAAAATAGAAAAATAGTACTAAATAACCGGAAATTAGCCACTAAAATTACTCAAATGAAGAACAACATGCATCTCAATTCTATTGCAAAATGGATTTCGAATGTAGCGTGGCAAATGTAAAATCCCTACAATGCAAAGAAAGAGGATATGTACTTGAATTTGCCATCTTCTGCCTGCTGTCAGAAATAAACTCTTTGTGCCAATGTGAATACCGATAGGAAAAACAGTCATATTACGAATATATAGGTGTTTTATTAAAGTGGTACTTATAAGTACCGTCAGGATTAAAAGGGTTAATCTAACTCTCGTGAATTCGTTAGTCAAGTATATTGTTCTTACAGTTCATTTAGAGGGACAATAAAGAGTTTTTGATGGCATTTATTGCATGCTTTGTGTTATATTGCAGCCTACGTGCTGTTTTCAAACCATGATTTGAACAAATTCTTACCATGTTTGATATACCAGGGAAAGTCAGTAAGTAAGTCACAAAAGATAATTAAATAATAACTTACAATGATATTCACTTCAAAACTATTTTTATTTCTCAACATATTCTCCACCCATATTTATGCACTTATATCACCGTTTTATCAGTGCCCCAACACTAGCTGCACAACATTGTTTGGGTTGCTGTTTCAGCCACATTAGGACTTCAAGTTGAACCTTTTCACCATTTGTGAACATCATCTTGCTTCCAAGATGGATGTTAGTGGACTAAACAGATGAAAATCGCTTGGGGCTAAGTCCAAGCTGTATGGTGGATGTTGAATTTGCAAGATGAAATTCACAGATGAGACATCAACCCAAATAATGTTATGCAGCTGGTGTTGGGGCACTGATAAAACGGTGATATAAGTGCATAAATTTTGGTGGAGGATATGTTGAGAAATAAAAATAGTTTTGAAGTGAATATCACACTGTTAAAAATTTGCAGCAAACTGTCCAGTCATTTGACCATTTTTATAAAAAACGGTTACATAACCGTAATTTAACTCTATTATGACCATAATATGGACAATAATATGGTTAAAATAGTGTTAAATTAAGGTTATGTAACCATTTTCTATAAAAACGGTCAAATGACTGGACAGTTCGCTGCAAAATTTTAACACTGCAGTGTAAGTAATTTTTTAATTATCTTTTCTGACTTACTTAATGACTTTTCCTCGTAATTGTCTCATATTCATTCAATTCCATTCGGAAGCCTAATATGAAATTTCCATGGAAATTTAAATCTGATGTATGTACCTTAAATTGAAAAAATATCAACTTACTGTTCCGACTGAGGTGGAATGACTTATTTTAAATCGAAAACCTTAATAGATTTTTAAAAAAAAATTAATATATATTTTTTAGATTGTCTACTAGTTACGCCAAAATGACTTTCTGTATAAAAAATATCAATCCTTAAAATTTTGAAACTTATTAAAAGTAATACTTTTGTATTAGCTACAAGACATAAGTTAATATTCGAAGAAATCGCCAAAGATTGTTCTATGTACAGGAGCGTTTTTATTCGGATTACTTCAGTGTTTAAGCGCGTAGTTCGATAACATACATTTATATTAATTTTTAATGCATTATTTTATTTTTTATTTACCTATTGATAAAGTGTTTAATTTGTAATCGGGAACAAAGGCTGAATTATTTAAATTGTTTTAAGTGCAAACTGGTTACTCATCCGTAATGAAGCTACACGCCACAGACATAGATTAAAAAAAATCCTTCTTGATAATTATGTCAAATACTCTAAAAAATCCATAAATTTAGATAAAACTTTCAAACAAATTGCATTTGAAAGCATATATTCTTCATTTTTCGATGGTGTAAAAATTTAAATTACTCGATAATTAAATGTATTTAAATTTGCGAAAAATAAATAAATTTGATTGTTTAAATCGTTTCTACCGGCAATATGACATCAGCATTACTCATGCATATGTTTCTTCTTTGTAATATACATTAAAAAATAATAGCATTTTACGTTCATTCAACTACTGAGGATGAAACTCATAGATATATTCATCTCTGATGTACGTCAACTTTTTTTCTAATAAGTAACCATTCAACTATACTAAAAAAAAAGTTTATCGTTATATATATTGAAACTGGCGCCATATGAGCGCTGAAACATATGGCGATCGTTAAAAGGTTTTTATAACCCTTTTCTGCTTCTATTTGTATCACTTAAGCATTTTATCTATATTTTAATTCATTTTATTAGAATTTTTATTTTTCTCATTACGTTCATGTGAAACTATAATCAGATTGTTAATTAAACAGCTGATTCAAATCCGTTGAGAATAAATGTGATATTTAGTTGCAGTAATTTATTCCATTTACTGATTTATTAAATAAATCCCTCTTTGGGCATAAATTACACAAGAAGTGACTCATGCAGAATAAAAGTAATAAAAGCCATTCACATTGGACTATCTTTAATACAATACTTTTTAACATCCACTTTTTGAACTAACTAAAAGTTTAACGGATGTGAACGAGTAAAGTATAATTAAAGAATCGAATAACAATGAATTTAAATTTCTTTATTCGTCTTTATCAAGAGCGTTAACCGAAACTGGATGAGGAAAAATACGCATTTTTTCAATAACTCAGCAATCTTTTCAAGTTATATGTTTTAATTTTTTTTCAAAATGTTAGCAATAAAATTAGCCTTTCTACATACATGTAGTCAGCTCTTTACTTAACAGATGATTCAAATCAATGGGGAATATGCGAGATATTTAATAGTATAAAATTAGTTCATTTATTAATTAATTTTATATATATATATATATATATATATATATATATATATATTAAATCCCTTTTTGGAAACGCGATACGTGCAAAATTGTGCTACGTATCATAAATTTAGCAAAAGCTATTTTCATATTTTTTTCTTGGTATAGTAAAAGTCTTAAAAAATGGATGTAATAAAAAGAATTCTAACTGATAATCTGGAGGTGAAAGAAGTTTCTCTTCGCAATATATTCAGATGTTATCTATTTATTTATTTATATTTAATCTATAAAGGCATTTTATATATACGCTATACAAAATAATATAACTAATATTTCTTTGGGAACAAGTTACAAGCGTTCTATGTCGCATAATATTAATAAAAGGAATTTTCATAATTCCTTAGAAGTTTAGAAATAGTCCTAAAAATAAATATGAGAAAAACTCAAAAGAAATTAATAGAAAGTAAATAGCAAATTTTGAAAGAGTATTGGCTAACAAAAAATCAACTAAAAAATATCTCTCGTTGAAATATTTTTTTATTCACAGTATATTTAATTATTATGCATTTTATATTTAATTTGTTTAAGTGTTTTATATTTTCTGCTATAAAGGAAAATAAAATTATTAAATCCCTTTTCGGTAATTAATTACATGCCAAATTTTGTTATGTAGCATAAAATTAACAAAGTGTTCCGTGGCTAACTAAAATTTCAAAAATTAAATCTGAAATGTCTCGTATAAAATAAATTTTAACTGAAGAGTACATGTCGTTGAAAGCAATTTATATTAACAACATATTCAGTTATTAAATATTTTATATTTTGAGCAAACTTTAAATGGGAGTCATGCAATATGTCAAAAAATCCTGCACGAATAATCGAGAAGTAATCATTGTGATTAGTACAATGATGCTACATAAGAAATTATCTTATTACGACCTTGTGAAACGCGAATAAGTATAACGTGTGGGGTTCATATATTATTAGAGTCCCCAAAATTCTACTACTGGTATTAAATATATTATATAGTAGTACATAATTAAGAACGGACGATATCAAACAAAATTTTTAGTAGAAAAAGGAAATTGAACTTATATTTTTTATATATTAATAAAAACCAGAGGGATCATGCGAGGATTTCACACTGAAATCTAATATGTTTTAGGTTCTTCTCTATTATCCCGTCGACCACTTTTCATAACAAAAAACTATCGCGAAACTGTAAGATTAAACGTAAAAAATGAAGTCTCATTTACTTGATGTCAGAAGCATTATACGTATTTGTTACGTCATCAAGTGGTTTTTAATTCGACATTTGCGTGTATTTTTCATTATGTTTTACTGAATTATTAGTCATTTTATTAATTAAAATAACAATTGCGTCCTTAAATTCTTATATTTTATTTATTTATTTATTTTGATATTCCAATGGCAACGTTCTCCCGTTTATTTGGCGATAGTTTTTTGTTATGAAAATTGGTCGACGGGATAATAGAGAAGTATAATTTTTTATGAATATGTAATATTTATTAGATGCAGGTTTAAACTTCTAAAGAAAAAGTAAGAATAAAAATATCTGCAAACAAAATTTAGTTTTTAGTCATGTCAGAATATCATCTAATTTATTCCATCAAAGTTAGAGTAAAAACTCATCCAAGATTGCAAAAGGCACGCTAGAGAAAAAAAAAATTAACAATCTTTATTTTGACTGCATTAGAGGATGACGTCAT
Source organism: Maratus michaelseni (assembly GCA_963931845.1). Classification (NCBI taxonomy): domain Eukaryota; kingdom Metazoa; phylum Arthropoda; class Arachnida; order Araneae; family Salticidae; genus Maratus; species Maratus michaelseni. The sequence goes on along the minus strand of OZ007593.1, from coordinate 197,165,655 downwards.
CCGCTTCGAGAAAAACATGGGGCATAGAAATATAAATCTAAACATTTTAATTTTAATTTCGCTTTTTAATCATAAATATAAAATAAACCCGCGCGGTGTTTTTTATAATAATTGCTGAGCATCATATAATGTGGTATTTTATTTTTCTGGAACAATAATTTGTGGAAAAACTTTCTTTTATGAAAACAATGCCGATTTAATTTTTAATTTTCAGCAAATTTTATTCAAAAACATGTTTTAACGAAATATTAAGTGTGCTATGTCAGAAGCCTGTTCAAAATCCTTTCATATGCTATCTCATTCGTCGTTCTGCGTTTCGTATTTTCTTAGAAAAAGGGATGTTGACAGGAGAAATAATATATATGATTATGAATATATATATAACAAATACTATATATATTCAAATACTACTTTAAAATTGCTAATCAGAAAAGTTCTTATATTTTTCTTTATTTTGAACGCGCCCGTGAAACCACAGTATAAAACAGTAGTTAACCCGTCAGCACACGCGCTGGGATAAAATCTACCCCAGCTGACAACTATTACTTAAAAATGTGCGAAAATCGTTCGTGATCATTCTGAGCTTTGTAGTACATTTCAAGCTGAAAGATATCAAGATGTGGCAAAAAAGAATTTATCTCCTGTTGTGGATTTTCCATTCTTTTGTTATAAAAATGTCACGTGGGAGGAAATTTACCCCACGCGTGTTATATCGTAACCTATAATGATATGAAAATGTTAATGCAAATGTTTATGCAATGCAAATAATAACATAATTGTTCTTTTAAACTTTAACAACTCTTGCACATACAGTTTCTATATAACAGTTTTATATTTTTTTTCGTATTTTTATGGCGGAATTTGGATTGTAAAAGCTTTGTATGTAATGATATGCAGAAAAAAATCTTAGTGCCAGGTTTTATTTTTTATTTTCTGCTTTAAATATAAAAGAACTTCCTATTTTAAGTTAAATTATGTTCTTTATTGATTTACAGTTCATTTCAAAACATAAATTTTTGTTTATAATCAAACCGGGGAGAAATTGACACAAGAAAACACATTGGGGTAAAATTTATCGTGTAGTAACGTAATGGAAGGAGGCGCGTGTGCTGACGGATTAACTGAGTAGAAAAGCAGATATACTTATTTTGATACTTTAACACACATTTATTTTTGTACATACTCATAAAAAAAGCTGCCATTATCCGTTTACACAACAAAAATCTAGAAAGTAGCTGCTAGGCCAATGTGCCAAAATGTTTGAATTTACACGTTATATTATTCTTAATGTATTCTTTTGCAAAACCTGTATTCTCTTGCAAAATACTAATACAGAATACTAATACACTTAAGGATGGGAGAGCTATAGAGTATAAAATGAGAAAACAAACCTCTCATCAAATCTCATAGAGAGAATCCTGCATATGAGATGATAGACAGGAACTATAGTAACTTCTATCAGAATGGGCGAATGCGGATTCACGTCGGTGGCATTTGGTCACTTTCATCTGAAATAGTTGGACAGTTAGAGGTTGTTCAGATGCTTCCTTCAGAGGGAGATAGAATAACGGGCGTCACAGATTAAATATACATCCAGATACGACAGTAGAGCAAAAACCCGAACCAGCGCGATGCTAGCGCTGCTACTGAGAACAGTCTGAAACAAACGCGCACGCGCGGGATCTATAAACTATTGGATTGTCACTATCACATGTACCTGTTCGCAGTTTTGTTTGTTTTATCGGCAGCTTTTTGATAGTATTTTAACTTATCTGCTTACTTATTTGCTCAGTTAACTTATTTGCTTAGTTTCTAGTATTTGTATGATAAAATAAAATACGTTTGATGTTTTAAATAATAACAAACATCGCCGAAACTGCTGAAAAAAAAGATAGATACAAAACAAATAAGATAAGCAATACCTACCTGTGGCGATACGCCCGGAACATTTGCGACTGTTGTCACTAGGGGCTCTGAAGTTGCGATTCGGTTACCATTGAGCTTATGGAAGTGTCCTATCTGGTGTAATATATTTAATCTGTGAGTGGGCGTGGCATGGAGAAACTCCTCGTGACTGAATGAATTTTGAAACAGTTGATCTCGCGAAGAATGATCTCTGTATCCTGTCTGAGAATAAACAGTTCTATCTTCTTTTTTTAGATGTCTGCTATGAGAAAGTTTCCTTTTTCCGCACACTTCATCTCTTTTAGAATGCGAAGAAACTCTGCTTGATTGGCTATAGCGTTCGGGAAGGGTATATCTTTATTGAGTTCATCTTTTCGTGATTGAAATTTACGAGTCGAATAAGGATACTGGGGATGAATATACAGACTTTCTTAGAAGTGGGAGGCAAATTCCATAATAATTTATCGTAAATACGTCTTTACTGGCCAGTAATTGCGCCCCATAAATTTGTTTGATATACCATAAATCAACTCATTGAAAAAGGCGTCCAAAGTGGCGACAGAGTTATTTTTCAGACATTTTTTTATTACATTTTTGGTTAGACAGGGTTTTACAAACTATCCAATAACCATTAAATTTATAATTCTAACCGAAGTACAAATACTATAAAACACTCACGTTTGTTTAAATTCATTATAAAAAATAATTAATAGAAACCAGTATTGATAAAGGTAACTAAAATGCAAAACATTGAAAATAAGATATCGAGATCGAATTTTTGCCGTCTCTTATCAATATTGCAAGCCGCATTTTTATGCCAGCATAGAAGGATATTTTACGCAACCACTCTATCCCTTCTACTTTTCTCTTTTACAAAGTGATGTGCATTTTTTCTCTACTTTTATGCCAGTTTTAATTTCACAAAAATAATAGTATATATATATATATATGGTTTTTATAAAACTGCACTGTAAAAAAAAAATCCGGAAAAAAATGGAAATTTTGCTGGCAATCGAGACGCCAGTACTATTTCCGTATTTTAACGGAAAAAAATCTGCAAATTAAAGGAAATTTTCCGTGATTTCTGAAATTTTCGTTTTATAAGAGATATCTTCTGTGTTTTTTAGAAATTTCTCTAAAAATAAAATAAAATGTATAGGACCAAAAGAAAAGTTATTTCGCAAGGATAACCTCGTAAGGGATAAATAATACATTTCTGCTTTTCCTTATTCATAATTGAGTTTATAGTAAATGACCAACCCTTGCCATGAGCGGAATCGAACTCGGAATCTTCCGTTTACTAAACTGACGGTCTTGACTACTGCGCTATGTTATGCTGGGGATGTACGTCATCTGGCCACATGCTCCTCGGGAAAAGATATAGGAAGTCGTGAAAATAATTGTGCGATCGATGGCAATTTTTATATATACATTTTTGATTAAAATATCTAGTATTAGAATCAAATTTATAATATAGAAAGAGATGTTGCACTATTTCTTTACAAAGGTGTATAACACATAAAGCAATTTTTCTATAGACAACTTAGGTCACAGTCTAGTTATTTAGTCAAAAATACAGATTATCTTAGGATTTTTTCATAGTTTAAAAAATAAAAATAAAAATCAATATAAAAGGAGTTCAAAAATTTATGGAAGGTATCCCATCCTTCATCAAATTACACATAAAAAATAAATGCACATTTATTTCGATGTCTTGATCAGCAGTAACATGTTATATTTACTTTTATGAAATACAAAAGTTTTCGTTTAATTGTGATAAAAAGTCCCATTTTTTAACTATTTATGTAAATTACTTTACGTTATTTGATAAAATAAATTGATAGTTTTCAATTTTTTTCACCAAAATGTTTTTTTTTTAATCTCATTTCATAAAGAATAGATGTATAATGAAAATTTCGCAATTACAATGTAATAGCAGTAAATGTTTTTCAAAACAAGTAACACACATTTTCGGATGAATATTATGTGAATTTTGATAACTAAATAATTTTGCATGTATAATTACATATTCAAATGATTTCATTAAAAAATAAATATTTAAAATGTAAATTCGAAATTTATAAACATTAAAACTTATTGAATTTTTCGTTTTAATTCACTTAAATTTTTAAATGGAAAAAACTACGAGAATTTCGGATGAGACTGTTATATGTTAACTATAATATAGACTATGTAAATATTTTATTAACCGACATACTTTCCATCTGTTATTTTAGAATATATGTCGCAAAAATATACAATGACCTAATCCTATAATAGCACCAATAATTTTTAGAGATTACACTCAAATCTCTTTCATCTGTTAAAAAATAATTAAAATGTTTTTCTTAAATGTAAGAATTCATAGTAAGCATTAAAAATATGTCGTAAAAATGATTAATTGAAACAAAAAATACGGTCTTCGAATCTAAAAGGGAAATGCATGATTGGCTTGTACAAAATTGAGCTGAGTGAGTTAATTTTAAAAAATTCAGTTGACGTTGTCAAGCGGATAATGATAATTTATACTTTTGAAATGAACATCAATATTACTTTAGTTGTTAAAGAAAGTTTGTTTTCAAGTATTTCAAAAACATGAGTTTCTATACTGGCACTGCCGCTATAAGAATTTGACTTGAAGCCACCATTTTGGCACATGTTGCAGAATCCACCGGTCGAAACTTTACATATTCTAAATTATGTACAGTATAGAACCATTTATCTAGAGTGGCCGGGGCCATGTGTATTCCGGATGACTAGTTTTTGTAAATAACTGGTTGGACATTAAAGCAACATCTATTTGATGATATTTGTAGAATATCATCAAATAGATGTTCCAATAGATGTGGCTGTAAATTGTTACTTATTTCAAATTATTAGATTACTCTGATTAAGGCTCAGATCCTATCAAGACCAATGATTAATCAGAGTTTGAGAGAAGGCAATTTCTGGCAATACCTTGAATACAATAATACTGCATAAAACTCAAAATTCTCAATATATAACTAAATATTCTTTCATTTCAAATCCTAGATATTGATCAAGTTGTATAATGCATGTCATAATCTATTAAGCAATGCACATGTCAAACTGGCACTGCATGGCCCTTTTTTCTGGAAAGATTCTGAAATTAGTCAGTTCGAAATACTATTCTGGATAACTCGTTTTCCGGGTAACTGGATTCTGGATAAATGGTTCCATACTGTAAATTATCGTGCTCTCGGGATTGAATTTAAGCGTTTAATCTTAAGGCTCTTCTGCTTATTTTCTATAATTATTCCTCGGGGAAACGATGTGTCTTATTTTGTTTCTATGTGAACAATACCGCCCATGGCACCAATCACTGTGCTGAATTAATAGTCATCGGCAGAAGAGAAATACGACCTTAAAGGATCCATTGGAGTGGACGCATAAGAGCTTCGTTCGCTCAGATAAGTATTATTTTTTTTAAATAAGTTATTTATATCGTACGTGACTAAAATACATTTTCCCCTAATGAGAAAATTTCTTAGTTCCATGTTGTTAGTTATACAGGAACATATTTTCTAAGGAATATTTTAAATTTTAAATTTTCGGAGGGATAAACAATTGTGTGAATGTATTTTATCTTAATGGCTTTAAAAAAAAATAATAATAAAATAATTGTTTGCAACAGGATTCAAATGACTAGAACGCTGATGAAAGGGGAGAAGAAAATGCAGCAGGAGAAGTGCGTAAATTTGTAATCAGATAAATAAAAATAAATTCATTATTTAAATTAATTAATATTTTACATGAAAATGCTGCATGGTGCAGTCACAAAAAATATTTTACGTGTGCTCGGGCATTAACCGCAATTAAAATATAATATTTAAATATAACGGCTTTTTATTACAAAATGTGCATTGTTTCAAACTGCATTGTAAAAATAACAGTATTAGATACTTTTTAAGGCTTCAACTTTGTGTATTCATATTTCGTTAACAGCAATGTGATATCTATTTAATTATATAAATTTATTATACATTATTTACAATTGCGGCCAAGCGCACCGCTACTTCGTACATACTCTCCTGCAAGAGATATTCAACTCTGGACTCGCAGCGCCATCTCTGTTTATAGATGGATACTAATCATCGAGATATGACACCACTCCCCTCGTAGTTCAAACGAACCACTGGTTTAATCTGTCTGTTGCTTTTTCGAACAGGTTGATTGTCCTTTTTACCAGTCTTTATAGGTATACTCTTCTGCAAGTCCAAATCATTACTTATCACGGAATTGTCCTTTACATTTTTATCCATAGTATTATCACAATTATTATTCACAACTGTACCTGTTACAATATCATGTGAAGACTGAGATTGGTTAGATTTTTCAGCATTCTCGGCATTAATTTGCTCTTTATTATTTACATAATATCCAGAAAACTTATTTCTTTAACTCTATCATAACTATCGAAATCAGTGTTTTGTTTATCAAACTGACCCGTTTTACTTTCCTCTGACGTTTCATCACTTATTTCTCTGCTGTGTCTCAACTGATTAACATGACGTTTATACATTATTCCGTCATCTCTATTTACTAAAACCCATCTGCTCCCCAATAATTTTATAATTTTTCCCTTAATCCATTTCTCCCCTTTTCCAAAGTTTTTAACAAAAACTGATTCATGAAGATTGTATTTATGTAAGGGTTGCTGTATTTTAGGTTTGGATGGTAATACCAAGTGTAGAGCTGTTCGAACCGAACTTCCAAACATTAATTCTGCGGGAGTCTTTCCAGTGACAGAATGTGGGGTAGAATGATTTCCCAATAAAAATCGAGCAATTGACAAATTTATGTCACCCTTATCTAGCTTTTTAAGACAACTTTTAACAGTTTGAACATACCTTTCTGCCTGTCCATTCGACGATGGATGATATGGCGGAATGGGTGTATGTATAATTCCATTTGATTTAGGAAAATCTTGAAATTCATCACTTGTAAACGCACGTCCATTATCACTGACTAATTCAACGGGCAAACCAAATGCAGCAAAAATTCTACGTAGTACTCTAATAGTTGATTTACTATCAGCACTGGGTACCACCTGTACCTCTAACCATTTAGTATAAGAATCGACCACTATTAAAAATATTTTACCCTCAAAAGGACCGGCAAAATCTATGTGAATTCTTTCCCAAGCAAATTCCGATTCCCATTTTAAAGGTTTCATTTTAGGATTATCCCGAGCAAACATTTGGCATCTACTACAAGAATTAACCATTTGTTCTATTTCTTTGTCCATATTAGGCCACCAGATCACACCTCGAGCTTTAGTTTTCATGCTAGATATACCCTGATGAACGGAATGTAATAATTATCATTTTCAGTATTAGAATTTACTGTTGCTTTATAATCACCACAAACTCGCACAGTACCATGTGGTTTTGGAACAATTACTATAGGACTAGCCCATTCAGAATAATCAACAGGTTTTAAAATACCCTCATTTGTTAAGCGTTCCAATTCCAAATCAGTTGCTGTTCTCAAAGAAAAAGGAACAGGACGAGATTTTAGGAAAACTGGTTTTGCATCATTTTTCAAATTTATTGAAACGGGAGGACCTTTGATCGTACCGATCCCATCAGCAAAAAATTAGGAATTTTTTTTATTAAATCATCTTTCGAAATACTTTTGATCATGTTTACATTCGGCCAAAATAATTTTGATGCTTTCAACCAAGTTTTACCAATTAAACTCGGACCTTTCTCTTTAATAACTAGCATTTTTAAATTAGGTATACAATTATCATCAATCAAAACATTTACATTTAATTCACCTAATACAGTTAAAGAATCTTTAGTATACGTTTGCAGCTTAATATTAGATTTAACCAAAGAGGCTTACCTGAAAATAATTTATCGGCAATCTTTTTACTAACGATCGTATGAGCTGCTCCAGAATCAATTTCAAAATTAACTTTAATCCCATTAATTGTAACACATTTTTCCCACAAAACCTTATTGCACTCATCCCTCATAACATTTAGGGAATATTCTTGAACAGTTTTAATTTTACTGTTCTTTTTCAGTTTTTGATTCAGTGTAGAGAAGTTCCGGTTCCTGCAACAAATTTTTAAATGTCCCACTTTGTGGCAAGCATGACATTCTGCTGATTTAAATGGACACTCAACAGGTTTGTGATTTCTAGCACAACGATAACATGGTTTATCTTTATAACTGTTCCGGTTTCCAGGTGCATACATCCCTTCTTTCGGCTTCGACGAATACTGGTATACTTTCGTTTTCTCCATTCGGGCATCTTGAACTTTATTTACAGTTGTTGCTCCATTAATCTGTAGTGATTTTACTCCAGCTTCGGCTGTTCCGAATGATTCCGCGATTTCTACAGCTGTTTGGAACGTTAGATTTTTCGTATCCAACAATTTTTGCTGTATTTTCTCGTCTTGAATTCCAAACACTAGCTGGTCCCGTAGGCGATTACTTAGTGTATTTTCAAAGTTGCAGTATTCTGATAACCGACGTAAATCTCTCACAAAGTTGGCAATGCTTTCCCCTTGCTTCCGTAATCTTTTTTGAAACTCGAACCGTTCAACAATTTCACTTGGACAAGGTGAAAAATGTTCTTTCGCCCTCTTTAAGAGATCATCATAACTTATCTCTTTCAGCGAAGTCGGTAAAATGATATCTCTCAATATCGAAAAAGTTGTAGTTCCAACAGAGCTTAATAATATATTTTTCTTCTTATCCGCATCTTGAATATTATTAGCAGCGAAATAAAAGTCAATTTTTTCAACATAAATTGACCAGGGCACGGTCGAATCATATTCTTCCAGACGTCCCAGAGAGATAACTTCTGTTTCTGCCATTTTCTTTTCTTTTCTTCTTTTTTTATTTCGAAAAAAAATGCAACATTTATTTAAAATCTTGGGTTCATCCGCATCGTCGCCATTAATAAGGCTTCAACTTTGTGTATTCATATTTACGTTAACAGCAAGGAGATATCTATTTAATTATATAAATTTATTATACATTATTTACAATTGCGGCCAAGCGCACCGCTACTTCGTACATACTCTCCTGCAAGAGATATCCAACTCTGGACTCGCAGCGCCATCTCTGTTTATAGATGGATACTAATCATCGAGATATGACAATACTAAAAGTATTCTACATCTGTATTCTTTGAAATATGAAACATTGTCATGTCTTCCTTTGAAATTCAATAATTATTTTGATGATAACATAATTTATTGCTAATATAATATTCACGTAAACAGAATACATAAATTTTTTGAAAGCATTTCACCAAGATTTTACAACAAGTTAATAAAATTAAATGGATTTTTCCATTTTATAAATTTCCAGTATTAAATTCGGTTACTTAATATAAAAATATTAAGTATTTAAAATTAAATTTTCATCTAAAATAGGAATAAAATATTCAAATCAGTGAGTGGTTAAATATATAATTACAATTATTAAAAAGAATACTTGTGTTAATTACGAATTAAGTTAGCTTCAATTACTGTTAGAAATTAAGTTTTACGGTAAATTTATTGCCTAATTGATTAAAAATGTTCAATGCGTGAACCGCTTTCGACAGTTTAATTATGCATAAAGGAAAGACTATCTGATTAAAAATGGAAACTTTCTTTTAAAATTTTAAAGTATCTGTATTAGTTGTTAATCTTTGGAATCAGTCATGAATAAAATATTTCTTTTTTTTTAAAACGGAATAATTAAAATATAAAACTTTAAATGAATACCTATTTTCCACTACAGGGAGCCAGTAAAACATATCGAAACATGATCGTTTATACATCATGCATTCGTATATGCATTCATGTGAAATTATGTGTAATCATACATATAAAATTATTGCACTGCGATGACTAGAAATAATTATAAAATACTATTAAAAAATAATTGCTTTTTTTTTTTTTTTTTTTTTTTTTTTTTTTTTTTTTTTACAAATAGAAACATAGCGAAATTTTCCATTGTCAATGTTTTGTAAATTTTTGTGACAAGTAAAACTTTTTTTTTTCGTTTACAATTTTTAAAGACACGCGGTTATCTCCTATGTTATGTAACCCGGAAAGCCCAGGTTCCATTCCCTAGTTATTCTAATATTGAAACACTATTTTGACGATATATCCACCCCCTCCCAATTTTTCTATAGAAACATATTTCTAAAATTAGTGTGTAATAAAAATGATATCAAACATATATATAGATGTTTTGATGTTATGTACAAATGTTTTTGTTGATACGCGTATAAATATAGTGTTAAAATAACGCAGACAATTAAAAATATAAACATTAATTAACATAAAAAAGGTTCTTTTAAAACTGCTGCTTATTGTACTTTAAAAATTGCAGCACACTTTCGGATAAAAAAATAAAATATGTTACTAATTGTAAAGAGATTAAGAAAGAAAAACTAAACATGCTTTAAATATTTTTTAATTAGTTTACTTTGTGATTGGTTTCCCTTTCTCAAAAGAAGAAACTTAATTAAAATATTTCTAAACAGTAAAGCGGGGCAAATTTAATAAATTATTTGAGAAGCTAATTTCTACCGAAACATCTTTAATGACTTAACTTTGAAAAAACGTATGTTTAAAATAATTTAACAGACTTAAATATTTATTTTTGTAAATTGTGTAATGCCTCTTCTAAATTTAATTTGCACAAATAAAAATGATTTGTTTAGTAATTGAGTGTTTTTTTTTTTTTTTTTTGATTTAGAGTGAATTTATGTGAATTTCTTAAAATATCAAATTAATATTTTTTTTATATCATATAAATTATTAAATCAATAACTGGATAAGTAATGTTAGTAGTTTTATATTTGGAATACTGTAAGTAACGTGACTTTGGTTCTTAAAGTATTATTAATTTAAAAAATTCAATCTTCACAAAAAAAAAAGGAATTTTTCAGGTATTTTTCAAACGTTTTTGTAAATTAAAATAATTTTTTTGTAAACATTCATTAAAACTTTTATGAAATATTTTTGTATTCAAATAAAATTCAAGCCATCCCCTACCGATATATGTAGTATAGTAACGTCATTATGACTATGGGTCTTCACGGCCGAGGCTAACGAAAAAGACAGACTACCGCGGTCCATTTCACTTATCTTTTTTTACAGACCGCTAGTGTGACGTGATGCTCTTTTCGTACACCTGCATGGGTGGATTCGAGCATCACGTGATTCCCGCGGTCTGTAAAAAAAGATACTCGTAAAGCACCGCGGTAGCCTTTCTTTTCCGTTAGCCTCGTTCACGGCGATATGACATCACGTGGATGTGAAGTCATTATGGCCGCTTTTGAGGTAATCTGTGACGTCACACTTTGACAAATTTGTAAAGCCACACTGAGGTTGTTTTGTAAAGTCTGTGAAATAATATGATTCATAAGAACGGGTTACCAGATTTACCCGAATCCGATGTGTTTCGGATAGGCTTTTTTTGTTTGCCAAAGGCGCGATTTGTATTAGGCGTTGAGTGACCAAGTTTTCGCGAACACGATCTGACTTGAGTAGAGTCGGGAGTAATTTTATTTTCACTTTAAGCTTGGTTCTAATTAGAATTCAGCATACGATCGAGTAAAAAGACACGACCGGTGGCGGTTCAGATTTCGTGTTCTGGGCGGGTCTGATAATATCCGACCTGAAACTTGAACTTTAATCATGTGGACCCGAAATTCGACCCTATTCCAAGAATTTTTTTCCGTTAACTTTCAGCACGATCACAACATGACAAATGTTTTTCTTGTATACGCATCTCGACTCAAAACACTCAATCGTAGATCTAGAATTTAATGTAATTATGAAAAAATAGTCTATAATAAAAAAAAAATATGTCAGTTCTACATTTTTGTAGAAAAATGGAAATCTATACATACGCATTCATATTCAAATATATTTTTCATCTGAAACAATATTCTGGCCTTTCGTTTGTAAAATCAGGTTCATCCGAAAACGACCAGCAAATATCAAATTTCAACAAAGATTATACCTGAACCCGAAACAAAAAGAAAAATTTTATACGAACCCAATCAGCAATATCTGTAAAATGAATATTGCCAATCTGATCCGACCCGAAATCCGAGTCAGATCACTTGCGGACAAAATAGGTTACCCGACCGATGCAGGATAGTTGGGACTTCAGAAGTTTATTTATTTTTAATTTATTTTTTGCTTCATATTTTCTACGGATTAGATTCTGGAATATGTCCGAATAACCACATATTACCAGAATGCGACACCACTGAGGCAACGGCTATAATTTCTGTACTGCTGAACAGATTCAAATTAAAATTTCACATTGAGCCAGATTTTGCCAGATCCGTATACCATCCGTGTGGATTCAGCTATAATTTTGCTTTTAGCAAAATTCAGATTCGAATTAAAGTCTTTCGCCAATAATTATTCGACTTATTTATACATCGAATATTTGTTTTGAATATGGCAAAATTTGTCTGTTTTAAAATATAGTAATTTCTCTGCAATAATCGGACTCTGCATGCAGCTCAGATCCAAATTAGAATATGTCCTACAATTATATAATATAGCATTAAGACAATAAATTTTTAACTGGAAATAAAATACATATGGAATATAAATATATATATATATATATATATATATATATATGGATGTATTGAAAATCATAATAATAAGTACGTATTTCAAAAGTAAGGAAGTCGATTATGCAAATATAATTTTTTTATTGTCTTCTACGTATATTACTTCAACTTCCACTTGTATACTTTTAACTAATTGACAATAAAAAATTATGTTCTTGGGTCCTGTAACAGTACAATACTATATAAGAATGACAAACAGAATATTTAAAACAAGAATAAAAGAACATATGGCAGATATCAAACATGACAGAAGAACCACTGTTTAGCCAGACAATATAAAAAGTAGCAGTTGCAGATTGATTTCAAGAATAGTAAAATAATTTTTCAATCAAGAGCTTATTTCCCATCCATTATCCGTGAATCTATAGAAATATATTTGCGAAAAGTTTGCATTTGCAAGGAAGCCGCTTCTTTTGAATTAGCTAAAATTTGGCACGCGATGATCGATGGATTGATAAAGCAATACAAATAAAAACAAATAATAATTTTCACGTTTCCCAGTTTGGCCAATTTAAGCACCTGCTAACCTTAAACATACGATCTCGTGGTTTATGTTTACCATTTTCAAAAATATGCGAGAATATTGTATTGATCATTTAGATCTGAAGATTTCACCGGTAGTGTTAACCAAACATATGTAATCTACATTAAATAAAAGAAAAGTGCCCAGTTAAACTGACGGCATTGAGCACACAGGCTTTTCACACTAACTGTATATTATACTCTTATTTCAAAGAATTTGAAATAAGCCCTCGAAAAATGGAGAAATCGACAATACATTAAAGGGGGAGGACCACCCCCTATTTCTCCCCCTTATAAGTAACCAATGAACCCCTAAAACTAATCATAGAAGCGCCTTACCACAATGAACCTATATGCAAAATTTGAAGAAAATCGGATAATTCTGCATGAAAAACCCATTTATCTAAATTAAGGGGATTAGACCCCCGTCACCCCCTTTATACTTAACCCCCAAAACTAATCAGAGAAGCGCCTTATCACAATGAACATATATATAAATTTTGAAGAAAATCTTATAATTCTGCTTGAAAAACCCATTTATCTATATTAAGGGGGGTTAGTTCCCCCGTTTCCCCCTTTATACTTAACCGATGAACCCCCAAAACTAAGCAGGGAAGTGCCTTACCACAAAAAGCCTATATACAAAATTTGAAGTAAATCGGATAATTCTGCATGAAAAACCCATTTATCTAAATTAAGGTGGGGGAGTTAGTCCCCGTTCCCCTCCTTTACACTTCACCAATGAACCCCCAAAATTAATCAGGGAAGCCCCTTACCACAATGAGCCCATATACAAAATTGGAAGGAAATCGGATAACTCTGCATGAGAAATTCATTTATCTAAATTAAGGGGGGTGGATTTAACCCGCCCCCCGTTATCCCCTTTATACGTAACCTATGAACCCCCAAAACTAATCAGGAAAGAACCTTATCACAATGAACCTATATACAAAATTTGAAGAAAATTGGATAATTATGCATGAAAAAACCATTTATCTAAATTAAGGGGGGTTAGCCCCCCGTTTCCCCCTTTATAGTTAACCAATAAACTTCCAAAACTAATCAGAGAAGTGCCTTATCACAAGTAACCTATAACCGAAATTCGAAGCAAAACGGTTATTTCTTTCAAGAGTTATCGCGTTACGTACATACGTACATACGTACATACATACAGAACGGGCGAGCACATTAGCTCTCAGGCTTTGATAGCCTGTGAGCTAAAAAGTATTTTAAATATTCCGTGTTATGTTTTTTATCACTTTAAGCATTATTAGACTTGAATTTAGAGTTTCGATTGTATAAAAAATTTGGACACAAAGCAATAATATACTTCACAAATTGTTAAATGGCGTAAATACGAATTCTAAAAAGAGTACAAAATATTTTTATACTAGTGTAAATGCCCGTCCTAGGACGGTGGGTAGAAATTGGGGTTTTCAGTTAAAATTTTAAATAATTGATAAAAATATTCATATACTGTTTATCGACAATAAGGAAAACTGACCTGAACCGTTAAGTTGGTTTGTTAATGGTAAATTTTATTGTTAATGGTAAATTTTACGAAACGTAATTTTTTTCTTTATCTCAACTCAGAATTTCTAAATATTTTTCTGAATAATTAAAATCTCAATCCTAATAACGATCTCAATAATTAATTAAGGTCTCAATAATTAATTATGTTAAGTAAATTATAGGTATTAATTTTCGCTCTCAATAATACGAAAACGATCTTTTAGTTTCTTCATAATCTAAAAGAATGCATTAATTTTTACACAAAGTCAAATATTTCCCTTTCAAAATTAATAATAAAAATAATTTAAATCATTAAAAAAAGTTGATCTTGTAATAATTCAATACATCCTGAATGTACATACCTTATGTTAATGGTAAATTTTACGAAACGTAATCTTTTCCTTTATTTTTGATTTACAACTCAAATTTTCCAAATATTTTTCTGAATAAATAAAAGCTTAATCCTAATAACGATCTCAATAATTAATTAAGGTCTCAATAATTAATTATGGTAAGTAAATTATAGGTATTAATTTTCGCTCTCAATAATACGAAAACGATCTTTTAGTTTCTTCATAATCTAAAAGAATGCATTAATTTTTACACAAAGTCAAATATTTCCCTTTCAAAATTAATAATAAAAATAATTTAAATCATTAAAAAAAGTTGATCTTGTAATAATTCAATACATCCTGAATGTACATACCTTATGTTAATGGTAAATTTTACGAAACGTAATCTTTTCCTTTATTTTTGATTTACAACTCAAATTTTCCAAATATTTTTCTGAATAAATAAAAGCTTAATCCTAATAACGATCTCAATAATTAATTAAGGTCTCAATAATTAATTATGGTAAGTAAATTATAGGTATTAATTTTCGCTCTCAATAATACGAAAATGATCTTTTAGTTTATTCATAATCTAAAAGAATGCATTAATTTTTACACAAAGTCAAATATTTCCCTTTCAAAATTAATAATAAAAATAATTTAAATCATTAAAAAAAAGTTGAACATGTAATAATTCAATACATCCTGAATGTACATACCTTATGTTAATGGTAAATTTTATGAAACGTAATCTTTTCCTTTATTTTTGATTTACTACTCAAAATTTCCAAATATTTTTCTGAATAAATAAAAGCTTAATCCTAATAACGAACTCAATAATTAATTAAAGTCTCAATAATTAACTATGGCAAGTAAATTATAGGTATTAATTTTCGCTCTCAATAATACGAAAACGATCTTTTAGTTTCTTCATAATCTAAAAGAATGCATTAATTTTTACACAAAGTCAAATATTTTCCTTTCAAAATTAATAATAAAAATAATTTAAATCATTAAAAAAAGTTGATCTTGTAATAATTCAATACATCCTGAATGTACATACCTTATGTTAATGGTAAATTTTACGAAACGTAATCTTTTCCTTTATTTTTGATTTACAACTCAAATTTTCCAAATATTTTTCTGAATAAATAAAAGCTTAATCCTAATAACGATCTCAATAATTAATTAAGGTCTCAATAATTAATTATGGTAAGTAAATTATAGGTATTAATTTTCGCTCTCAATAATACGAAAATGATCTTTTAGTTTATTCATAATCTAAAAGAATGCATTAATTTTTACACAAAGTCAAATATTTCCCTTTCAAAATTAATAATAAAAATAATTTAAATCATTAAAAAAAAGTTGAACATGTAATAATTCAATACATCCTGAATGTACATACCTTATGTTAATGGTAAATTTTATGAAACGTAATCTTTTCCTTTATTTTTGATTTACTACTCAAAATTTCCAAATATTTTTCTGAATAAATAAAAGCTTAATCCTAATAACGATCTCAATAATTAATTAAGGTCTCAATAATTAACTATGGTAAGTAAATTATAGGTATTAATTTTCGCTCTCAATAATACAAAAACGATCTTTTAGTTTCTTCATAATCTAAAAGAATGCATTAATTTTTACACAAAGTCAAATATTTCCCTTTCAAAATTAATAATAAAAATAATTTAAATCATTAAAAAAAGTTGATCTTGTAATAAATCAATACATCCTGAATTTTTTTATTTTAAAAATATGCTTATGTACATTTTATATTATTTTACAACTTTATTATTATGTAAATTATAATAAAGTTGTATTATTAATTTTTTTTCCCAAAGGTATAATTTGTATTTATTGTCAATAGGTGGCGCCAGAACAGTATTTAAGAAATATATCTAAAATACCGGTAGATCATCGCAAAGCCTCGAAAGGTATCATCGCTATTTCTGAAAAAGTACTTAGAGGATTAAAATGCTTACAGAAATAAATTAAAAAAATCCTTTATATTATTTAAAGACTTTAATATGCTTTTACGAATATTTTAAGAGCATAATCGGATTTTTTAATGAAACGTTCAAAGAGTCATTCATGGAATAGATATGGAATTTGTGTTTTTGAATGGCAACATTATTTGTTTGTTTACATCAGGTAATCGGATGTTTAATTGGTTATTTTTAATTTATTTAAAACTTAAAACATTATAACTGGATATGATATACATGTTTTATACGAAAATATGCTGAACAGACATTATTTCAAGTAGAAGAAATTATCATTTAATGGTTATGTGTTAGCATATCTTTTTCAGTAAGCCTAACATGGCGTTTAACTACGGTCGACTCGCAGACCAGAGTGGTACAAACCGGTACCGTTACAGACAGATTCTCGCCTTTGGATTTTATTATAAGTAAGATATAAACTTTTTACATGATTCGGCACTTTTTCTAAAAAAAAGAGAAAATTGTACTGTTGCACGGTCTATAATGCAAAGAAGTGAAACTGAACCATTCACGTTTCTCGTAGACACGTTTAGATGATACACGTTATTTTATTTCATTATTACTTTGATGTTTATTTTATACTCGTAACCGTAGAGTAATACCACCCAAAATTTTAGTATGTTAATTTACGATATATCATTACATATTGAATTTTTACGTGTTACAATTTTAATGATTTCTTTTACAATAAATCGATGCAACAGACTGGAGAGAAAAATTATTATGTTTTCATTTAAAATTTTTTGGATGTCTTCTTCTTGATATAATCATGCATGTGCTGTTGGTTTTCTATTATACTTAATATCATCTATGTGTTGCTTTTTTTCTTTAAGAAAATTTCATGTTAGTAATGCCAAAATAATAATTCTTTGATTCATCAGTATTAAAAAAAGGAATTTCATATAATCCTGAATACTTTTCAAAATGCATTGGGTCAATTTTAATGCGAATTGACTTTGACTAGTATTTGTTTATTAAACAGATATTGAAACGTTTAAGGTTATATTTTATTTTCTCAAAATAATAAGTTTGTTTTTCCGCGAATTTCATTCCTTTTCTGATTTTTTTATTATTGATAATATCTAGGATTAATTTATTAATACGTTGTATCTTAAAAGTAATAGTAAAAGCAATTCTAAGATTATAATCTAACTCACTATCCAAATTAATTTCAGTACATACTAAACTAGTCGTTGGGGGCCACCGTAATACTTACCCATCAAGGATATGCATAATGTAAAATATTAAAATAAAAAATGTGTAAACTACTTATAAAATGCATTGCAATTCAAATAAAATCGAGGCTTGATGACGTCACAAACTTTAAAGGCTCGATTACTGAATTGCTTGAAAGAAACATCCTTATAACTCCAAAAATAATAATTCTATTAACTAGCGGTTTATTGCATCTGATTAAGCGTCAAATTTCCAATTAAAATATATCTTTGAAGTGAAATTTGGATGAAATACAGGGTCATGAAAAATCAAAGAGTGTGGAAAATAGGATTCCAAATATCTCGGCAACTAATTATCCGATCGACTTCATGCTTTATGCAAAATCTTTGTTTTTTTATTGTCTTTTATATTAATTTCTTAAAATAACCAATTTCGAAAATTTTTATATACTTTTTATCAGAACGAATATTTCGAGAGTCCGAAAAAAATAGTTCCGGTTAATCGAGGTTATTGAAATGAAATAGGCTTCTTCCCATTATTACATACTAAGTACATACCAAATTGCAAGTCACTATATAAATTTTTTCGGGAGATAGAGCGTTTACAGACACACAGACACACACACAGACACACAGACGGATGGCTAATTTTTTTTTTCTAAAAATATGTTTTTCGGACTCTCCAGTGTCTGAAACGTGTAAATCCGTCAGAAAATTTTTTTCGATTTTCAAAACGATTACAAGACTTACCTTATACTACGTATGATGGGTAAGTAAAAGGGATCGTAATATTAAGAATCTATAGTCTAACATTTTATATATAAATGTGAACGTGCATTATTTATTTGGTACAGTAGATTGGTTTCCTTGCGTTTTCTGAAAACAGATTTGTCGAAACATTGGTTTGTTCTCTTTAACCCATTAAACACCAACGGTTCCGTTGTGGGAACATGCATTTTATATTTTTGTTCCTCAAAACAATTTTTAGCTATTTAAGAAAAAATCATTTTATAGAAAAGTTATTAGAATGGAGTATACATTTTTTTTTTAATATTTACCTATTTTTGTAGATTTTTTTTCAAAAAAAGAGAATTTTTGTTTTTCCGACTATCTCAAGTAAAAACAGTTAAAAAGAAAAACAAATCTTCACCTCTGTTCAACTACAGTAAGGTTTTAAAACCAACATTTCAAGAAACAACATATTCAAAGCCAGGAGTAAATAGATTTATTTAAAGAAACAATAGAAATATTTTTTGGAATATTCCAACGGTGTGAACGTTTGCGATTTCTGGTAACATTTGTTTTCCCCTTTGTCTGAAAGCGCGCTTTCCCGAAGAAAAGAATGCGTCCCTAGGAAGAAAGATGCAAAGTAACCACTTAAAGTTATAAAAGAAAATTTTTAGTTCCTGGGTTCGGAGAAACAATAATACGGTGAAATATAGTTGTATTTTACTGCGTTTTAGTTTGTTATTTTGAAAGGCAGAGTGTACTTGAATCGTTTGGCAATTGATAAGTAATAGTGTTGAGGTAAATGTGAAAAAAAAGATTCGATATATGTGAAAATGCCTGTTAAATGTTTAACAGTGAAACAAGCCTTGGAATAGTTCGATATACTGGATTCTGATTCTGAAGGTAAATCACTAAATTTACAAGTTTCTGTGGGAAAAAATAAAAATACATTTGAAGAAAAAAATTAAATAGAAACTAAGCCCCTCGGAACCAGGCTGGTTTTGGATTTAATTAAATGCATTGACGATCCCCCAGAACATACGGTTTATATATATATATATATTTTTTTTTTTTTTTCAGAAAGCGCAACTTTCGTATGACGGGCACAATCAGAGAAAATAGGTTAAAAGATTGTACTCTAAGTAAATGTAAACAATTGAAAAAATAATTAAAGAATAACTTTTGAATCCATTGTTACAAAAAATCTGTATTGTAGTAAAATGAAGAGACAACAAGGTTGTGTGTTTGGCATCTGATTTTGAAGAAGAGACTCCCTTCGACCAGGTAAAAAAAAAAGGTGCTCTAATGAAAAAAAGAAAATTTATTTACCTCAACCGAAGATAATTTCATCATATAATAAGTATATGTTATAAATATATGTAATAAATTACCTGTTTTAAACCTTTTTTATTTCATGGAAAAAAAATCCACTTTTTGCAAAATA
The DNA here is from genome assembly GCA_963931845.1 of Maratus michaelseni. Lineage (NCBI taxonomy): Eukaryota > Metazoa > Arthropoda > Arachnida > Araneae > Salticidae > Maratus > Maratus michaelseni. Next base: position 197,145,389 of record OZ007593.1, on the reverse strand, counting down.
ATTAAAAACATAACTTCTTCTATGTAGCAGAAAAACAAACGCTACTTGCGTTCAATCAAGGGGATGTTTTCCCCTTATAAGACGCCAAATCTTCCGTTACGGGAAAATGCCGGATTTTCTAAACGGTTACACTTTTTCAAAAAAATTCAACTGTTCGTTAATAGAGACATCATATGTGTATTAAAAAATTAAAAGAAGGTATATTTATTTAACATGGTTCATATAGTGGCGCTTAATGGGTTAACAAATAATATTTAAAATAAAATTCTATTTAAAATCAAAAATTTAATTTTTAGCTCATATATATTTTTTCATTAATTTTTCATTCATTAAAAAATTATATATTTTCATATCATGATAAACTTTTTTATTTACCCTGTACGGGCCAAATATAAATATTAAAATTATTGTGCAAAATTGGGTTAATTGGTCATAAATTATGCTGAATGTACTGAGTGAATATGAACTGTAGTTGTTGTGCTGGGTTGCATGATATTAATGGGAAATTTTAGAGATAGAAACAAGTGCATTTGAGACAAAAGAATGCTGCGCCGCCAGGAGCTAGAGGGGCCCTCGGCGCGTAGGCGACCACCGAGCCCAAGTCCTGAAGGACTTTTATCGCACCAGTAGGAGCTGCTTCCGACTGCGCTTCGGCCGGCCAGAAGACCGCCACCTGCTGACCCTCCAACCATAAACCCACGTGTAGACGATGAAAGTCGTTGCAATACGCGGTGAAACCCAGTAGGGGCCACCACGAGACACATGGTGACGGGTCGGTGTCCCCCAACAGCTTCGGAGCTGGACACCCAGAAGGAAACCAGGTCCTAGTCCTTAAGTCGGGTTTTTTCGACCCGTACTTGCTTTACCAGAACTCGAGGGATGTGAAAACCTACAAAGGTAGTTGCAGTACATTTGAGATAAAACAACTTTTTTTTGTTACATATTATGTGTAAGATGTTTCGAATATTTATCATTATAACATATCTGACTCCATAGCTATTTCAATAACAGAAAACTGAATCTAACAATAACATTAACTATAAAAAAAATGAGGATATTGAATTTAAACAAAATACAACTTCTGATTTCAGTTTATCTACATAATTTAATTTAATTTAAATTTAATAACAAACTTTAAAAAAATAAATATATATATTTTTAAATCATCAATTAAATTTTTCTGTTTTAATTTTCAGTTTAAATGGAACTTGGTCTTTTGTACAGGAAGCTAATTCTAATCAGATTCTGAAGTCAATTATTAATTGATTAATTAGGTACTGATTATTTTTTTCCTGTTCAGGTATTGTCTACTTACACTTTTTAAAACTGGAAATACTTTGAATAGTCAAAAATATTGAACATAGAATGTTTTTACAAATGCAGAAAATATTAGGGAAACTGAAGAAAGAAAATTTATGAAGAAATGCATTTAAATATTGATTTCCCATTCCTGTTCTAAAGGGATTAAAGTGAAAGGAACATGTTCTGAAAAGAAGAACATGCAAAACTTTTCAGTGATAAAAATTTTACTGTGGGATAAAAAGCATTTTCTACGTCACGCAAGTACACATCAAGATAAGAAAAGAAGCAATTTAATATTAGAAAGAACTCTTTTGTATATCGAAATGTATTCGAATTGTGTTTCTTTTTCGTAGTCATGAGAAGTAGGTAAAAAGTTCTTCAGTAAACCAAAATCAAATGAACAAATTTTGTCGATCGAAAGAAAAAATCGAACTGGATGGAAATAAGTATAGATGTTTTCGCCTCAAATATTTAACGATATTCAATTATATGCAATTGTAATTTTTTTTTCAAACATAATAAGTTAAAAATTTAATTAGTTTAATGACATTGTGTGACAGTAAAATTGCTTCTGATGGGCTGCATTGTAGTAGTGTAATTTAGTATGAAATTAACTGACTGAACATAGGTTTTGACATGAAAAACTGTTTATGGTTCTTGTTTCGGAAATACAGTTGTACAACGTTAAGATATTTTGATTTTTTACTAATAAAGTAGTTGTAGTACTAACATTTATAGTTATTGTAGTTATAAAACTTTCAGATGAAATTGATTATAAGGGTCTACAAATATTCAAATTCAAAATTATAGCTCGTACCTTTAAGTAGTTTTTTACTTATGTTTGTATGTTATGCAAGTATTAAAAATGAATTTAACATTGGGAGATCAAAAGTTTACACCTTTATAATTCCCAAACGAATGGATCTTTTAATTTTTCTCTGCGATAGTATGTTTGGTAAATTGGATAAGACGTTAATTTTTTTTTATTATTATTTTTTGAATGCTTGTTTATTTGGCAAATATTTTGGCAAAGTTAATTTGGCAGTGGTTGACGTCTCAAAGCTAAATTTATTAAAAATAAAAAAGTATTACAATGTTTAATTTTTATTGTATCATGCGTACAGTTAGTTTTTGATAAATTCATTCACATTTATTGATTATAATTGTATTAAGTCAAAAATCTGACTAAGGATGCACGCAATATATTGAGCGATACCTGTACAGGGTGGGCAAAAAGTCCGTAAAAACTTCAAAAATCCAAAAAAATTAAAAATTAAAAATTATCGAAAAAAAAAACGATTTGCAGGTCGCATCGGTAGGTCACGGGAATTATTTTAAGATAGAGAATAAATAACTGAAACATCAGCCGTAAGATGGCACTGGAAGCAACGAAATGCTAGAAATATGCAAATGAGGCGATTATATGAACTTGCGCTCCTAATCCACAGCTAGTTCACCTCTGTAAACCGTGTATGGGAACAAGGATGCTGAGTGTGGAGGATAAACCTTTGTTGGTTAAATTGTTTTACTTTAACCACTAATAAGCGGCCAATGACTTGCGTAAGTTCAGAGTTTAGAAGAATATGAGGACTGGAAAAGGAACTTTTACAGCAACATGCCTCAAAAAGCTTTCTCCAAAATCGAGCAGAATAACACCTGTGTCTTTAACATCTTGTGGACAAATGAAGCTCATTTTTCGCTTCATAGCGACGTTAATACCATAACTGTCGCATCTGGGTGACGCCTAATCCACGTGAGTAGAGGTAAAACCATTGCATTTTCCAAAAGTGACAGTGTGGTATTAGTTCACAGGTTCCTTCATCATAGGACCTTTCTTTGAAACGCAGTGCCCAGTAAATGGGGGGAAAACGGCCACGTTGAATACACATCGTTATTTAACGCTTCTGCGCGAGAACATCGTGCCATGTTTGTGTGAAAGAAATGCACTTTCTACCGTTACGTTTATGCAAGATGGAACAACTATTCATATTGCTACTCCGGTCAAGGCATTCCTGATACAGACGTTCGAGGAAGACAAAACCATTAGCAGGGGTTTCAGGTTCCCATGACCTCTTTGATCTCCAGATTTGACACTGGCAGACTTCTAGTTATGGGGATATTTCAAATCTCAGGTCTATTGATCCAGTCCATCCAATCTCTTGGAACTAAAGTATGCTATCTGTCGACAGGTTCCACGTGTACATTCGGACCTGCTGCACTATGCCGTTGGGGGATTTGTGGCTCGCCTGCAATGTTTTATTCCCTGTGGTGGTGGTTATATGAAATACATGCAGCTGTAATAAACGATTTGGAGGCATTTTGTTCGTTATTTGCGTATCTTTTCTTTCCCTTGTGTACGTCAGCGCCACCTATCAGATGTTTTTGAATATTTTTTTTTTCCCTCACTTAAAAGAATTCCTGTGACCAACTGATGCAAACCGTTTTATGTTTCGGATATGTTTCCTGTTTCTATGAATTTTTAAATCTTATGCGGACTTTTTGCTCACCCTGTATTGAGGTGTACATGCAGCTGTAGCAATCATATAATACAAAAAAAAGTAGTAAATTCCGCCTTTTTTAAAGTTCATAGAACATCGAACTTTCGAATCTTCAGAACATCGAATGCATTAAAAATTAAGTATTTTTAAACGGGAAGCATTAATTTTTGAAGGAAAAATACACAACGTATATAAAAAAGTATTGCCGTTAGGAATTCTAATGTTGTTAAATTATTTTCGTCACCAGTGATTTGATTCCAAAAAAAAATATATTTTTTTTTAAATGTCTAAAATATTAAAAAAAAAAAAAAAAAAAAAAAAAAAAAAAAAAAAAAAAAAAAAAAAAAAACTCAAACATAATAAAAAACATGCTCAGAAAACATGAGGGGGTAATCTGTGTACTCATAAGATTTTCATACATAATTATTTAAGAAATAAACTTGGAGTGAAGCCGGAAAGTGAGTATTATTTTATTTCTTGTGAAACTGAGAAGATCGCATGATAACAGCGAAGTTGGGAAAAAATAATAGCAAAACTTTTTGACCAGACCGTGGCGTTATTATTAGCCGTCACGTATCTTTATTGTTATTTGCCTTACAACTGGATTAGTATTCGCTTTTAATTATTTCATATTCTTGCGTTATATTTCCTTATGTCTCGAGATTTGTTTGTCTGTGGATGTGACTAGTACAAATTGACCATTCGACAGTAAGTTTTTTTTTTCTTAATACAAGAGTTATGCGATTTCGCAAACAGAAAAAAATCTAATATCAAATAATTGATATTAGTGAATATTCTCTTTGAGAAATACTGAAACAATTTCAGTATTTTTTCTTAATTTTTGAAATAACTGGAATTGATAACTTGGCAAAAAATAAAAATAAAAGTGACAATAGTTGGGTTAATTTTGCTTTTTTAACAAACAAAAGAAAACTGTATTTATAAAATATTAACATAATTGTTGCATTTTTTATTTTTATCTTTTACCGATCAATCTTTATACGTGAGATTATGTTTTCAAAATTGCGTAATTATTTCTATTTCTTGCCTTATAACCAAATTAATAATTTAATTACTGACAAAAAATATATTGAATCAATCCATTATCTCCCGTGAAAAAATTATACTAATGTCAGCTATTTTACATGTGATATCGCAACTGTTATCACTACCTTAAATTAGGTCACTCTAGGAGCTACCGAGATAAATCTCGTAAAATTTCCGGTAGGGGTTTCATAAATAGGAATTCCTTATGGAATTAAAAAAGGGTGATGAAATTGGAAACATTCACTCGTCTCAAAGGACAACTACAAATATCCATCGCGATTCCAGCTACTTTACCAGAAGTTTGCGAAATGTGATTAACTAATGAGAAGCTTGTCTGTTTGCAAAATATTCGCTATTTGCAAAAGATTCACAAAAATAAAAGGTTGCGATTGATAGTCAATCGTCTAAAAATTGAGGAAATACATATCGTTTTAGTTTTCTCAATCTATAATAGAAAAAAAAAGTATTGCACGTTTTAGGGGTCAGAGATCCGGGATACATGATGAAAATAAATGTCTGTCTGTCAGTGTGTCCGTGTGACTGTGGCCGGTAGGTCCCAGTTGAATTTAGAGATATTTCTCTGGAAAAGAGCACTGTGATAGCCAATTAAATATTTCAAATAAAAAAATATATACAAAAAATTAGGAATCTTGCTTTTTTTCCGTTAAACGTTTGACCTTGATCCGAGGAATACGGAGAAATTTTTGTTTTGCCTCTATTTAAAAAAATAACTCATATATAGCAGGTTGAAATGTTAGGGGGCTGACATTTTGAAACAAGACAGCAGGAGCCCTCCATAAAAGGGTTTAATTTATGAGTTTTAGTTTACATGCTTTCTTTCAAATTGTCTTTCATTTTTGTAACAATCCTTCCAACTCTTTTATGCTTAACAATATATTCATATTCGCCAGCATCAAATTCTGTCCAAGCTTGGCAACACTTGGCGAAATGCCGCCCTATTTGGCGACAAAAATAAGTTGACATACGTGCAGCCAACTTGGTTATAGAAGATTAATTCGGCGAACTTCATATTTAAATTCAATATTGACGAGAACTGTAAATTAATCTTTTTTAATCGGATCCCAGTCATTTAGCATTGTTTTTCAGTAAAATTAGCTAAAATCTTAAAACCAAAGAATAGGTAGGCTAACTGTTTCTGCCGGTACATGCCAGAAGGACTTTACGAAGTTATATTGTACACCGGCTGCTCGTGCAACGAAGGGTGCTTCGCATGCAGGTAACCCGTTGATTCGCAAGCGGCTGGCCATAAAATCAATGCTTTGCCATGTGAATGGCAAAGCATTGATTTTATTGGAGATGTGAAGTATTATCATGTATGAGATAGAAGAATGTTTTGGATTTGGAACATCCGACTAGTTTTTTGTTGTTGTTGCTGTTACTTTAGTGCACAACATTGTTATTAAGAAACATTTAACAATAGAGATATGATTTTTTTTTACAAAATATATATCTTTTTCGAATAAAGTAAAAAATAAAAAATGTATACTATTAAAATGGCAAACATTTATAAGTTTCGAAGCACCTAATTATGGAATATCTGGGCAAATACCATGTTTGGCCATGCAGAAATCCCATAATATTTTCAAATATGATGGAATGTGATAAAAAAAAAGAAAAGAGTCACAATGCAACTCCTTTCGCCTATCTACCAAATATTCTCATGTTTATCCATTAAAGCTAACCTAAAGTAAAAAATAGGTCTTTTCTGATACATTCCTGAATTAAATTTCGTTCATAAACAAATATAATTGGCAGATCTCCTTATTCTGGAACTGCGAAGTCGAACCGTTTGTTTATTAGTTTTTTTTTCTAAAGGCAAGTGGTGTTCCTGAAAATGCTGCCAAAGATGACGTTTTCAGTTGAATTTCTGTACCCGACAGACCGATAAATGTCATGAGAAAAAGCCGTTTTTGCGAACATTTAATTCATTTGTCTAAAAATTAAAAAAAAGAAAAACTATTTGATTCCATATAACTTCAATAGTTATAGCTGTACGTGTCATGCTTTTGCGTTTTCAAATTAGTCCGTAAATGTTTAAGAAACGTTCGTGTTGTTGAACCGACAGAAATATTCATTTTTTAGAACTGCCTTAACCTATAAATTTAGATCCTAAATTTTATTTCCAAGTATCTGTGGAAAAAATATTTATTTATGCTGTTTGTTGCATAAATTGTGTTGGCTTGGACAAAATCTCAATATTTTGATTAATATTTTATATCTCCCTCTAATTGTGCGGCTTCCTAATTGGTAAAAGTAAAGCTAATGATAATTATTATTTTAAAATTTTGTTCACTTTGGTTAACTTTATTTAAACCCCAATAAAATCACTGCGTGTAAAGTTTTGATTATTGTAATTTAATATATCATTCCTTCTATTTACACTTCAATGAAACTCATGGTCAAAGTTTCTATAAATATATATAAGCAGCTATCCTGAATAACATAAGAAAAATAAGCCTTCCATGTATAGACTCGAAAGAATTTATATATTGTAGTTTATTAACCCGTTTTCCTGTTTTCTAGAGATCCCCAACCCCCTTCCGAATAACCGACACCTCCTGTCAAAGAATCATTCTTTAATCCACATCAACTATTTATTTGCATGTTTTAGTGCATAAAATGTAATATATACAGAAAAATATTTCAATGTTAGGGGTACAGACGCTGTTTGCAATATAAAAAAAAAAAAATTACAGTAAATGAGATCATTTTTTCATGCAAACGTTAATTATTGTGAATTTTATCATTTCAGAATATCGATATTTCAAAGTCGACCACAAATAATTATTAGAACAGCACAATGTTCATTTCGACAATTATTTAGAAGCAAGAGGAATTTACAGGTGTAGATATATGCTATTACGCAAACAATCACTTAGTAATACTTTAGAAACTTCAGGTACAGAGATCCAAACAACGACGCAAAAAGCGTCAGACGTACAGCTTTGCAAACACGTATGAAACACAACAATATAAAGCTTGAACTCAAGTGTCTGCTTCGGAATTCCCCTGAAATCCCCGTACAGTGAGTGAGTCTTTTATACAATTGCTGCAGTTGTGGTGTCCTGACCACAGATTTCGGAAAGCTATTCATTCCAGAAAATTCTACCGGCGATCAGCACTCTTAACATAATAAATCTAACATCTGAGGTCATTTTCACCTTTACATCATATGTAATTAACCACTCCTTTCTAGACTTTGATCCACTTATAAGCTGAGGCCATACATTTTTAAAATACTGTTCGTCATGCATCTTATAAATACAGTAACATTCTATTGTTTTCGCTTCGCTCAATAACAACATAAAACAAGATTCCAAATTTGTACTTTCACCAAATCGCTCTTCCCGATTGGAAAAGGAGGGTTTTCAAATCATAACACTATAAAAATATTTCTTCAAGTCTTTGTCCGAACCTGTGAAGCCTTATTTGCATATCTTTTTTTTTTTTTTTTTTTTTTTTTTTTTTTTTTTTTTTACCTTTATTAACTGAATTTAAAAAGAACGCAAATTCAAATAATACATCTTTAATAATAAAAATAAATACATTTTTCACGTTTGAAACATTTTTATCTGTCAACAAAATTTAATACATATATATTCATATTACCTTTCCAAATACACTATCTTAACTTAAAAATTTTCAGTTTCAGTTTCAGAAAAATATTAATTTATTTTTTTCTTTTTAAAATGTGCGACTTTTAACAGGATAGAAAAAGGAACTTTTTAGGAGTAAGATACACATTGTGAATTCAATTCTAAACATTTCTGAATGTTGGGGTTGTAATTGGAAAAGGGTGTGTATTGATTTATATGGAATGATTGATGATTACCCAGTGTTCAAAATTGCAATTTCATAATATACAATTTTGTTTACTTTTATTAAGATTAAAACACTAAACTAAAAATGTTGTTATTACTTTCCTTACGCACTTAAATAGTTTGTAATTAATCGTCAAAACTCAGGATGAAGGCAAATGTGGAGAGTAATTACGAGGAGTCGATATCTATCATGCTGCAGTAGTTGCTCAGGACAGCGCTAATTAATGATATTAATATATTTTTGTCATTTCTCAATTTTTTAAATTTGTAACTTCGGCTTTTCTTCCAGACACCAATTCATGTATCAATAATATATTTTAAATATATTTTTTATTAATGTTAAAAGGATTTGTTAAATAGAGTTACGAAATCACGTGAATTTTAATAGTGATAGTAAAAGTAAAATATTGTAATTTTTTTTTGTAATAATCGCATCATTATTTAATAATTAATATTTAAAATCATTTTAAAAGAAATAGGCATACGCATTATCTGGGAGTCGACGTGGTCTTTTTTTTTAATTTTCAGACACGTTGTATTTTAACACTGTTTCCAGACAATATTCTCCGTTTAAATTTCTTTTGCAAATGTTGTAGATATCTCCCATGATAATTATTGTTTGAAAACATTGGAAGCTGAAAAGTTGACTCTTTCGACCCATCCCTTATATTGAGCTTTCATAAAGTATCAATTTAAAAAAGGAATAAAATATGTAAATTGTTGTTTGAGTTATTTCTAAATAAACTACGTTCTTGTTTAAAATATAAAGTTTTTCTACTATACATTTTTGTAAAATACATTTTTTTCATGTTTGAAAAGATGTAATTTTGCAATATATTTTTCATTCACTTCGTGATGCACAAAATTTCTTGAATTACGTGCAGTAGTCTGTTCTCAGTGACAATACAATATGTTATAATTGTAAAAACTAAATTATCATTTTATAAATTAATTTTAATTAAATTTGTTTATATGATGAAAAGTGAATTATCATTTTTAAAATAATTTTCAATCATGGTATTTTTTTTTATATTTTACCAACGCGACTCAAAGATAATTTTCTTTTCGAAACAAAAATGCACAATAATATATTTTAAATACAATGAACAAAAATATAACACATTTAAAATTGAAAATAAATCTGAAATGTGGACTTTACCACATTTAAAAATTGATTACACAACCGTGGCGAAAGGTTGAATTACATAGTAAGTCCAATAATGAATAATGAATTATATTAAATATTAAAACATATATTATTTAAAAAAAACTAAAAATTAGTTTCTTTAATCCTTGAAGCGTCCTAACCGTGTTTTCCGTCACGTCAATTTTGATTTCAAGGAATGAATTAACAAAAATTTCATATTAAAGTTATTTTTTTCCTGCGCATACGAAATATAGATATGTAAGGTTATTAAATATAAATCCTTATACCAATTCTTTTCATATCTATTATTTTATGAGTCGTTAAACATAGGTGAATAATTCTGCCGGTCGCATAAAGGGTTAAATTTACTAAGGAAGTGTAGTAATATGAGTGTGTTTAAAGCAGAAAATAACTTTTTTGTTATTCAAAACTCGAAGGTTAAAAAAAATCGTAAAAGCGTGAGGTTATGAAAATACTATGATAATTACATTTTGCCGCAATGAAAATAATAACACAGAAAATTACTAAGCATTCATCGACAGTTAAAATATATTATGAATGCGATTAAAAGTTTAATTTCCTTACAGTATTTTGAGCACCAAATGGTTGACATAATGAATTTCACATATTTTCATCTAAAATATTCGTTGAAAATAAAATTTCAGTGAAAAACAACAAATCTCAATAATTCAAATGATTAATCACATAATCAGCAATTTATCGTTGAATAAACTTTGTACAAAATGTCATGCTTATTTCTGCATTTTACATTTCTGCTTGAAGCATTTTACATTTATGCTACTCATCTTGCTTGAAGTAAACATTTTCATGCCTATTTTCGGAAAAAGCTTTCTAAAGGGAGAATATTGGAATTCTAGAGTAAGATTTATTTTTCGATTATCAGATTTATTTTAAATTGCTGTTTAGATAAAAGTTTAAATATCAAAGTCATTGAACACTAATTTCGTGTGCAATGACCATTCTATCTAATTTAGATTTAACATATTCATTAATTATGAAATATACACATTAAATAAATCAAATATTCAAATCTAATGCATCATTAGTTTTAAAATGAAGATTTAAACTTCATCCAAATGAAAGTAGATCACCACGTTATATTATCACACATAGATGATGTAATTACAGGCCAGTATAAAAATTTAAATAAAAAAAAATACATTTTTAATATATATTTTTTGAATTAAAATCATTGCGTTTAGACAAATATAAACTTTGACAATAAAATGGTTTTTTTATACAATTTCTAGGGAATTTTGCAAGAATTTGACTCTAAAAAAAGAATGAAAAATAAGGTCTCTAGAAGCTTAACTAAAATGAATTTGTAATTTTTAATTTGAATGCAAGAATATATGATCTTTGCTCTAGGAATATTTGATTATCTTTGCTATAGCAATATTTAATTATCTTTGCTATATGAATATTTGAATATCATTGCTTTAGGAATAGTTGACTCTCAGAGAGCCAGCCAAAAAGTGCAGGATTCCTTGCTTCTAAAGAGCAAAACAAGGAGTTTTATATGTATCAAGTTTCGATGTTTATATTTTAACATATTTTTTCTGGTAAAACTCTCATTAAAAAGGTATTGGAAATCTCGTGTTTGATGCACCAAGATTGCTTTTATTTTATAAAACATGCCTTTTGATGTGAAACACATAAAAATGCTTACCCAATATAAACTGTAAAAGCATATAACACAGACCGTGCTTTATAGACCTTGCCTTCCGTGCATTAGTGCTTGAGTTAATGTGATCACAAAATTGACTTAACAATTCGTCAGACAGGTATCTCTCCAAAAATGATCAAATTGTATTTAGAATATCCAAAAACGGGAAAATACCTCAAAAATATGGATGACGAATAATTTACAGAATCTAATTCTTTCTTGTTTTCAATATTGATAAATGTAAAGTTTTAATTAAAGCAAAATTAACTAACTACTTCATACCTTAGAAATAAAATTTTAAATCAGGTAGTAAAATTTTAAGTTCCAAGGAAAATCTTATGCACTACGCATCAAATAGTATTTTAAATCAGTTAGTAAAATTTTAAAATCCAAGGTTAATCTTATGCACTGTACATCAAACAGTATTTTAAATCAGTAAAATTTTAAGTTCCAAGGAAAATCGTATGCATTATACATCAAATAGCAATATACGTTTTTTTTCTTACTCGGAAATCTATACCTATACTGTTCCCTTTTAAAATTAATTAATTAATATTGTTCTCCAAAACATTAATGTTAAACACTAAAATAGAAGTATTAATTTTATTTTCACAGAATTTGACTTTAACGAAACCATTAAAGAAAATGCATTATTAAACCACTTCATTTAGAACTCCTTCATTGATCTAAAAGAGACGAAGTGAAACACCTGTAATTTTGAGCAATTAATTTGTTAAAATCATGCAAAGTTGAGCACCCTGTGTACTTATTTCTGTTATCATTCGAAATCTTCTTAATTTTCCATTTAAAATCATTTCTCATAAACCTTTACATGCAGCACAATTTACTTATTAACATCCCTCAAATTAATGAATTCAGATCTAAAGGTTTCTCTTTCGATACTCTTTGAATTACAAAATGAAAAGGGGAAATTTAATGAGGAATTTAACATGTGTATCACATTTAAATTTCTAATTAAAAACTTGCGTTTTGTGCGATAAAATATATTTTTTTTTGCTTACTAATGATAAACTAATGATAACTGTCTAAAATTGTAAAATTAATTTTAACAAAATTCATGAAATGTCAAATTTTCCAATAATTTTGTTCGTAATTATACATAATATTAAAAAAGATTTTAATAAGATGAGCGAATTTATATCGAACAAAAATCTAAGTGCTTAAATGTGTTTTTTAAAGTCGCAAGAGGAGCAGGTTAGATGATGAGCAGAGTCTGTCTTATTTAATTTCTTACAAGATGAATGCTTCATCTTGTGAGGGAATAAATTCAAAATTTAATAAATATTTTCAGACTCCTCAATGCCATTTGTATGTCATATTTTTTATAAAATCGTATTAAACCAATTCAAACATACCAATATTTTTTACGTTTTGAACACACATGAAATGTGTTTCTCACTTCAGTTTTGTCTGTCTGCGTCCCATTCGACCGACTGTCTGTCTATCCGAGCACCCTTTCTCGTCAATATACTTTGAATTCCAAGAAATTTATATAGGTTATGCAGTCTCACTATAACATAAATGCTATTAAATTCGAAGATCGTTTACCAGGATACACAAAATAATTCCTTTACATTATGATGTTTGGAGAAGATTTGTTTGCGAAGCATTTTAACTATGTTGACCTTCTTCAAACACAATAAAAAATATATGCATCACTGAGGATAACTTTAATATACTTTCTATATAATATGGGATGATTAGCGTTTATTGTTCATTTATAGAGCCACAAACAATATTCCGTTACAATACAAACTACTATAGGGAAAATTGTTTGGAATACAGAGTATTTTAATGATGTCACATTACTGCAAACTTAATTAAATCAATATGCATTATTCAGATGCACCACAGCATGTTTTCTATATGGAGTGCTTAGCATTTATTGTTCATTTACAGGGTCACACAAAATAATATGGAAGAAGAACTGGCTATCATAAAAAAATGTTAGAAGTTCGATTTCAGTTAAAATGTGCATTTTAATGTTAACTAAATTTCAGTCTATTACAGATGAGAACTTATTCTATAGATTATACACAGCGCTGCACAAATAGTTCGTAAGAATTACCATCTATGGACATGAATTATTTAAAATTTGTTTTCATTTAGGGTTTGCATTTTCCACTGACCTCTATTTTAGTATAATTAGAAATGATTGTACAATATAAAATAAATTTATATACAGGTCTGTAAAACAGATCCAATGCGTATATTGATGGTTCTTGCAAAAAGTGTGCTTTTAACACTGTTGCACGCTTTCCAGCTAAATTAATTTTTACTAATTCTGATTTCGGGGTGTATAAATTCTATACTTACACAGAATCTTTAGCCCTATAGACTAGATTTATTGAAATTGCATTTTCAAATACGCGTTTTTTTATCTCTACAAAATATTACTGCATTGAGTGGTATTATTTTTTATAATAATATAAATTAATTAAAATACATGGCTTAACAAATGAATAGGGATACATTGTAATCTATGGATGGTAATTCTGACAAAAATGTTTCGTTTTCAGTTGCTTTATGTTTCTCCTAACAGAATTATGGATTCATTATTTGGTATGTATAAAAATCTATATATCACATATACGTCTACACAAACAAATTTGCTTATATAACCGGTTTTTTAGGGTAATTGCTGAAAATTGTATTCTGGCTATGTTACATGATTTACAAATGGTTTATTTAGACATCTCATTTCATTGTATAAGAAAATGTAATTTTGTAACAATATTGTGAGAGTGATGAAAAGTATTTCACAACCAATGCATGCTTTTTCGTTATTTCTTATTTGATAATGAGGAAGAATGATTAACAAGCAAAGACATGGATTTTTTATTATTTGGGAATTACAGTTATTGGTAAAACAGTAGCCTCCTGTTATACCCTATATGTTGATATGACTTATTTTTATATGTATCTCTATTTTTGTCTCTCCCGAAAGAAAATAAATTCTAATTTAATCGTAAAATTGTATATATGTCCATTAAAATGAGCGTAATTTTCTACTCTAAATATTTCTAAGAATATTATAATATATTTAAAATGCGCTTTCGAAACAACTACAGGGTGATCATAAAATAAATTTTATGATAAATGAGTTCTTATTGACTTCGACATTTAAGGATATTGTTCTTTCGGATATGTCACGTTCATTTTGCAGTCATCATACATGCACGTAATACTAGGGCCTACTATAAAGGAAAACCATGTCCACACTTACCATTATCCAATATCTATTTCAAGTTTTGTTGATCATAACAAAAGACATTTACGTCAAAATATTTATTTTTTGTAAGTTCAAATTTAACATTTTATACGGTCTCCGAATCCAAAAAATTATATTTAAAAAAACCGTTTAGGTCCTGCACCTGGAGGAAAATTTAGCATCCATAGTCCTTGTTTTTTAAATTCTGCTAATTTTACTCAACCATTCGAAGTTAAAACGAATGCAACCGGTTTATAGAGTATTCAATCCCAGTTTTCTTCAAAACAGAATTACAATGAGAATTTCGCAGAATTAATCAGCTACAGACTAGTTGCTGCATTTTTGCCGATTTAATTTTGATCAACAAATTTGGTGAAATTTCGACAATTATCACTACGTTTGGCAAAAATTTTACTCTGGCTTGAAACTTGAAATTTGGCATGATAAATATTTATAAAATATAAATGCTCTCTAAGAACAGTTTCTAAAAATGTAGAAATTTAAAAAGGGGAAATGAGCGAAAAGCGTTCTTAAAACATTCTAAATTACAATTTCTATGGAATCTCTGGAACTACAGAACCGTTTTCACATGTTATGATGGAAAATTGATGGTCACTGTTCCTGCTGTAACATAGGTTATATTTTATATCGGTGCGACTATTCTCAGGGGGTGCAAGAGCAAAAAACATTTTAAAATTGCGATTTTTGCGATACTGAAAGAGCTAAAAAATTGAAAATCGGCATGATAGTTACTTATAAGATGGAAATGCTCTCTAAGACAAATTAAAAATAATCGAAATTTAAAAGGCTGGAATGAGAGAAAAGAGTTCTAAAACATTCTAAATTACAATTTCTATTGAATCTCTCGAACTACTGAACCAATTTTAAATGCAATAGTCGCAAATTTATGGTGACAGTCTCTGCTCTAACATCGGCTATATTTTATGCCAGTGCCACTACCCTCAGTCGGTTGCAGGAGCAAAAAACTATATAAAATTGCAAATTTTGTGATACTGAAGCATTTAGAAACTTAAAATTGGGCAAGGTAGTTACTTATAAAATACATGCTCTCTAAGAACAGTTTCTAAAAAATTCGAAATTTAAAATGTTAATATGAGGAAAAAATGTTCTAAAAACTTTCGATATTACGATTTCTATGGAATTGTTAAGGGCAGAAACTTGAAATTTTACATGGCTGATACTTTTTAAGACGCAAGTGCACACACAGAACAGTTTAAAAAAAAATCGAAATTTAAAAGTGTGAAGGAGGAAAAAAGGTTCTAAATATCGATTTTTTTATATACTGACAGGATTAGAATATCTTTTAAGTTACAAATGGTCGCTAACAATGGTTTGTAAACAGATTCAAAATTTCATATGGATAAATAAGTGGAAAGCGTTTTAAAAGCGTTCTAAATTACGAGCTCTATGGAATGGTTAGGGATAGAAACTTGCAATTTGACGTGGCAGTTGCTTTTAAGACATAAATGGTCGCACAGGACAATTTGAAAACATCGAAATTTAAAAGAGTGAAATGCGGGAAAAGCGTTCTAAATTGCGATTTCTAGGAATTGTTATGGATAGATACTTGAAGTTTGACATAATTGTTGCTTTTAAGACGTAAATGGTCGCACAGAAGAGATTGTTTTAATGTAATTTAACAGTATGAAAGCGCGAAAAGCGTTCTAAAAGCGTTCTAAATTACGATTTAGTTGGAACTGTTAAGTCTAGAAACTAGAAATTTTTCATGGCTGTTACTCACGTAAATGGTCACCCAGAACAGTTTAATAAAAATACAATATTTAAAAGGAGAGGAGCTAAACAATGTTCTAAAATTGGCAAAGCTGGTATAGAAGCTTCGTATTTGGCTTGGTGGTTACTCTTAAAATGCAAATGCTCGCTAAGACCAGTTTTTTAAGTAATTCGAAATTTAACAGGCTGAAATGGGCGGAAAACGTTCTAAAAACGTTCTACATTATGATTTAATTGTATTTGTTTGGATCATAAACTTAATATTTAGTATAGTGATAATTTTTAAGAGGCAGACCCTCGGTATAAACAGTTTATTAAAAATTCGAAATTTAAAGGTTTAAAATTAGCGGGAAAACTTTATAAGTTATGTGTTTTATAAATAACTAGATGGAACCCGTCAAAATTTGACGGCAAACAACTTGATAATACCATAAAAGTAAAATTTATAGTTGCTTTAACTTGACAAATTTCATAGTGGGGAGCATAATATGATTAAGTGGTCACAGACTTTTCCATCGATAAATCACATGAGGGGTGTATGCAGAATTTAGAAAAGTACACCCTTGGGGGGTCAAAGTGGGGGGATGGACATGGGAGATGCATAATATGATTAAGTGGTGACAGACCTTTCCAATGATATATAACATGAGGTTGTGTGCAAAATTTAGAAAGTACCCCTTGGGGGGGGCAAAGTGAGGAGATGGACACCGGAGATGCATAATATGATTAAGTGGTCACAGACCTTTCCAATGATATATAACATGAGGGTTGTGTGCAAAATTTAGAAAGTACGGGGGGGGCAAAGTGGGGAGATGGACATCGGAGATGCATAATATGATTAAGTGGTCAAAGACCTTTCTAATGATATATAACATGAGGGTAATGTGCAAAATTTAGAAAGTACCCTTTGGTGGGGGCAAAGTGGGGAGATGGACATCGGAGATGCATAATATGATAAAGCAGTTACAGACCTTTCCAATGATATATAACATGAGGGTAATGTGCAAAATTTAGAAAGTACCCTTTTGGGGGGGGGCAAAGTGGGGAGATGTACATCGGAGATGCATAATATGATTAAGCAGTTACAGACCTTTCCAACAATATATGACATGAGGGGTGTCAACAAAATTTAGAAAAGTATATCTTGGGGGGGGGCAAAGTGGGGAGATGGACATTGGAGATGCATAAAATGATTAAGTGGTCACAGACCTTTCCAATGATATATAACATCAGGGTAATGTGCAAAATTTAGAAAGTACCCCTTCGGGGGGGGGAAGTGGGGAGATGGGCATCGGAGATGCATAATATGATTAAGTGGTCACAGACCTTTCCAATGATATATGACTTGAGGGGTGTCAACAAAATTTAGAAAAGTATCCCTTAGGGGGGTGGGGGGGCAAAGTGGGGAGATGGACATTGGAGATGCATAATATAATTAAGTGGTCACAGACCTTTCCAATGATATATAACATGAGGGTTGTGTGCAAAATTTAGAAGTACCCTTTGGGGGGGGAAGGGGGGCAAAGTGGGGAGATGGACATCGGAGATGCATAATATGATTAAGTGGTCACAGACCTTTCCAATGATATATAACATGAGGGTAATGTGCAAAATTTAGAAAGTACCCCTTCGGGGGGGGGAAGTGGGGAGATGGGCATCGGAGATGCATAATATGATTAAGTGGTCACAGACCTTTCAATGATATATGACATGAGGGGTGTCAACAAAATTTAAAAAAGTATCCCTTAGGGGGGTGGGGGGGCAAAGTGGGGAGATGGACATTGGAGATGCATAATATGATTAAGTGGTCACAGACCTTTCCAATGATATATAACATGAGGGTTGTGTGCAAAATTTAGAAAGTACCCTTTGGGGAGGGAGGGGGGCAAAGTGGGGAGATGGACATCGGAGATGCATAATATGATTAAGTGGTCACAGACCTTTCCAATGATATATAACATGAGGGTAATGGGCAAAATTTAGAAAGTACCCTTTGGGGGGGCGGCAAAGTGGGGAGATGGACATCGGAGATGCATAATATGATTAAGCAGTTACAGACCTTTCCAACAATATATGACATGAGGGGTGTCAACAAAATTTAGAAAAGTATCCCTTGGGGGGGGGAAAAGTGGGGAGATGGGCATCGGAGATGCATAATATGATTAAGTGGTCACAGACCTTTCCAATGATATATGACATGAGGGGTGTCAACAAAATTTAGAAAAGTATCCCTTAGGGGGGTGGGGGGGCAAAGTGGGGAGATGGACATTGGAGATGCATAAAATGATTAAATGGTCACAGACCTTTCCAATGATATATAACATGAGGGTAATGTGCAAAATTTAGAAAGTACCCTTTGGGGGGGGAGGGCAAAGTGAGGAGATGGACACCGGAGATGCATAATATGATTAAGCAGTCACAGACCTTTCCAACAATGTATGACATGAGGGGTGTCAACAAAATTTTGAAAAGTGCCCCCCTTAGGGGGGGGGCGGGATGGACCCCGGAGATGCATAACATGAATAAGTGGTCAAAGACTTTTCCACCGATATATCACATGAGGGGTATGTGCAAAATTTAGAAAAGTGTCCCACTTGGGGGGGGGGGATGGTCACCGGAGCTGCATAACATGAAAAAGAAGTCACAGCCGTTTCAACTTGCAACCTTTTTCTCGAAGGCATTTGACAATATTAAATTTTTTTTTACCCAAGACAATTTAACGATATTCTTATTTTTTTTTGCGTAATTCGTCAAACGTTCATGGATAAAATCAGGAAATTCGCTAATCAATAGTTGATAAATTATAAAATTCAACAATCGATAGCAGTAAAATTGGTCAATCGATAACGGAAAAATCACGAAATTCATCAAATGGTCTCCCGTAAAAAAAAATTGTCCTGCACACTGATGTGATGATCAAAAGGGTTTTGAAGTATAGGACAAAATTAGCACTTGCCAAACAGCGAGTAATACTGAAAATTTGGCAATGGACTTTATTGCCACCACTGGTCAAACATAATAGTCACACTCACCAATTGCGATGATTGAATGGAAAAAGATTTTTTTTCTCTGCTGTCGCGCGACAAATTTTGAAACCATTTGGTAAATTTCATCCCCGAAATTGGCAGATTGTGAATTTTTTTTCTCGAAGAAATTCGACGATATTCGAAAAATTTTTCTCCCGAAACCAGTTGATGAATTTTGCGATTTTTCCACTGTGTAGATTAATGAATTTTGCACTTCTTCCGCTATCGATTGACGAATTTCGAATTTTATCGACTATCGGTTAACGAATTTCACGATTTTTTCCATGAACGAACAAATTGCGCACTTTCTGCTAATTGACACATTTCGCCCTTTACAATTCAGTCAATGAGTTGAACGTTGTTTCTTTCGAGAAATGTCAGGAATGAAACAATGATTCTTTAGGTTGAATTTACTTCGTTCGACGCCCCATGGAAGAATGTGTGCGATGCAGCAACGGGCGTCACAGACTTTTTAGGGCACCTGCAGACTAAAAACATCTAACCAATCTTCGCGGGGGGAAAATAACAGATTTTGTCAAATGATTGAGGAAAAAACACTACTTTATCAAAGGATAATGGGAAAACATGACTTTTGTTAAAAGACCACAGAAAAAACGTAATTATGCAAAAGGATCGCGAAAGATAAGCAAATTTTGTCAAAGAATCGCAAAAAAGGAAATTTCACCAAAAGATCACGCTTTTTTACTAAATTTCGTCTAAAAATTGCGGAATAAAATGTATTTTATCAAAGAATTGCTGGAAAATGCGAATTTCGTTAAGGATCGTGAGAAAAATGCGAAATTCTTCAGAGGATCGCTGAAAAAACACTAATTTCGTCAAAGAATTGCTGAAAAAACATGAATCTCGCCCAATAACAGAAAAATCATGGTTCATAATCATTATATCTAGTAGTATATGTAAATACAGTTTGTGATATAAGACAAAATTAACATTCACCAATCGGCGAGTAATACTGGAAATTGGTGATTGATGTTATTGCCACCACTGGCTAAACTTAGTCACACTCGCCAATTGCGATGATTGAATGTAAAATGAAATTTTTTTTCCCGCTGTCACTCAAAGAATTTTGAAACCATTTGGTGAAGTTTTTTCCGAAACCATTTTGTGAATTTCCCGATTTTTTCTTCAAAATCATTTGACAAAGAGACTTTTTTCTCGATGGCATTTGACAATATTCAAAATTTTTTTACCCAAGACAATTTGACGATATTCTTAATTTTTTTTGTGCAATTCGACAAATGTTCATGGAAAAAATCATGAAATTCGTTAATCAATAGTCGATAAATTGTGAAATTCAGCAATCGTTAGCGGTAAAATCGTAAAATTTGTCAATCGATAACGGAAAAATAATGAAATTCATCAAACGGTTTCCGGTAAAAAAATTGTCTTGCACGCTGATGTGATGATCAAAAGGGTTTTGAAGGCATTTATTTTATTTGTTGTATTGTGTATAAATACCTAGGTGGAAACAGTTTGCTTATTTTGTCAAATGTTTCAACAATATTCGACCCAATACGCATGCATAAAAAAAATCTTCCGGTAGGACCGGCCAATGAGGTGAAGGTCTATTACGGTCTCTAGAAACGTGTTTGGGATCATCTCCTGTTGTTTTTTTCTTGCACTTTGCGTTAAACCTAGGAAGGTATTTATATAGAACTCACTGTGGAGTGTTTAGAAGGTATTTATTTATTTCATTTATTATAATTTGTATGAATACTTAGGTGTCCATTTCGGATTTACTGTTTAAAAATGAATTTAGGCTCTTTTAACGTTCGCGAAATCAATCCCGATGGAAATTGTCTTTTTAGATCTCTATCATTTTGTTTATATAGTACAGAAAATGATTATTTAAATGTATGTAAAAATATCGTAGAACACGTAATACAAAATTGGACCACTTATAGTCCGTTTATTATCGGGGATGAATCTTATGGTGTTCCGATTGCTAATGAAGACAATTATGTAAATATATGGTTCTTCATAGAGGTATATGGTTCTTCACACTTCAATAGAAGCATTGTTTAAATTAATATAATTCTACAAATATGATGCAGTTTTAAAATATCGAGTAATGATTAATACTGTCAAAGAATATACTCATATACGTAATTAAGTTTTGGTACTTCTCTATTATCTCATCGACCACTTTTCATTTAAAAAAACTATCGCCAAATAAATGGGAGAACTTTGTCATTGGAATATCAAAATAAATAAATAAAATATAAGAATTTAAGGATACAATTGTTATTTTAATTAATGAAATAACTAATAAATCAAATAAACATAATGAAAAATACACGCAAATGTTGAATTAAAAACCACTTGATGACATAAAAAACACGTATAATGTTTTCGACATCAAGTAAATGGGACTGCAATTTTGGCATTTAATCATACAGTTTGGCGATAGTATTTTGTTATGAAAAGTGGTCGATGGGATAATAGAGAAGTACTCAAGTCTTTTATACCAAGTTTGAAAATTTATCTTTTTTTGACATTTAAAAAAAATAACATAAAAAAACATTACAAATTTGCCCATTTAAAACATTCAAGATTTGTATATATACAAACAATACAATGTAAATATTAATATTGTTACATGATACATTATATACATTGTTTGCATATATACTTCTTTGTATACATATATTGTTTGTATACATACAAACAAATATAATGTAAACATTATTCAAATATTAAGAGTTTGCAAATCAAAACATTCTAAAAATTTGTATACATACAAACAATATAATGCATACATACTCTTTATAAATAAAATAGCCCACTTATATAATGACAAAACTTTTAAATCGAATAGAGATAATATATTTCTGTTTTGTTATGAAAAGTGGTCAATGGGATAATAGAGAAAAGTACCTAAGTTATTTATACCAAGTTTGAAAATTTATCTTTTTTTGACATTTAAAAAAAATAACAGAAAAAACATTACAAATTTGCCCATTTAAAACATTCAAGATTTGTATACATACAAACAATACAATGTAAATATTAATATTGTTACATGATACATTATACATTGTTTGTATATATACTTCTTTGTATACATATATTGTTTGTATACATACAAACAAATATAATGTAAACATTATTCAAATATTAAGAGTTTGCAAATCAAAACATTATAAAGATTTGTATACATACAAACAATATAATGCATACATACTCTTTACAAATAAAATAGCCCACTTATGTAATGACAAAACTTTTAAATCGAATAGAGATAATATATTTCTGTTTATTTTATAACTTATACTCAGATGCTCAGATTCTGCTTTTTTCGAACACATAATAATAAAAATATTACTACCGTGCGTACTGTCTTTTGACATTATATTTACATAATCGAATTCATTATCAATCGGAACACCATAAGATTCATTCCCGATAATAAACAGACCATAAGTGGTCCAATTTTGTATTACGTGTTCTACACGTTTGAATAATTATTTTCTGTACTATATAAACAAAATGATAGAGATCTAAAAAGAAAATTTCCATCGGGATTTCGCCAACTTATGAGCCTAAATTCATTTTTAAACAGTAAATCCGAAGTGGACATCTAAGTATTCATACAAATTACAATAAATAAAATAAATAAATAAAATAAATACCTTCTAAACACTCCACAGTCAGTTCTAGATAAATATCTTCCTAGGTTTAACGCAACGTGACAACAGAAAAAAACAACAGATGATACGATCCCAAACACGTTTGTAGAGACAGTCATAGACCCTCACCTCATTGGCCGGTGATTTTTTGACGCATGCGTATTCGATCGAATTTCGATGGAATAGATTTGACAGAATTACCAAACAGCTTTAAATATATGGATTAAGGATAGAAAATTAAAATTTGACATGCCTGTTTTTCTTTAGACGTAAATACTCCCACAGAAGAGATATGACAAATTTCAAAGTTTAAAAAGGTACAGAAGCTAAAAACTTTCTAAAATTGCGATTTTTGTGATGCTACTGGTCTAGTAAGTTAAAATTTGGCATGGTGGTTATATTTAAGATTTATGTGCTCGCTAAGAACGGTTTCTAAAAAATGCAAAATTTTAAAGTCTGAAATGAGCGGAAAACTTTCTAAAAACGTTCTATATTATGATTTAATTGGATTTATTCGGTTTAGCAATTTGAAATTTAGTATAGTGGTGACTTTTAAGATGCAGACGCTCGGTATAAACAGTTAAAAAAATCGAAATTTAAAGGTGTAAGATGAGCGGAAAACTTTTTAAATTATGTTTTTTATTCTAAATTGTTGGAGGAAAGAAACTTAAAATTTGACATGCCTGTTATTGTTTAGACGTAAATGCTAGCACAGAACACTTTATATACAATTAGAGTTAAATTTAACAATTTAACAACACAATTAAAAAAGGCGCAGAAGCAAAAAAAAAAAATGTAAAATTGCTATTTTATTGATCTTGCTGGTCTAGAAAAATGAAATTTGGCATGGTGACTATTTTTAAGATTTCAGTGCTCGCTAAGAACGGCTTCTGAAAAACAAAATCAAAATTTAAAAGAGTGAAATGAGATGGAAATATTCTAAAACACTCTAAATTATGATTTATCTGAAATTGTTAGGGATAGAAACTTGAGATTTCACATGGCTGTTAAGTTAGAGACACAAAGTCAGCCACAGAAGATTTTATTTTTAAAGTTCAGAAATTTTTTTTGGGCAGTAACTATAAAGATCTAAAATTGCAATTTTTTTTAATCTAGTTATTACAGAAATTTGTCTAACTAGAAGAGTGGAATTTGGCACAGTGCTTACTTTTAGGTTCTAAATACTCAGAACACTTTATAAAAATTTCTAAATTTCAAATGAAAATTGAAATGAGCGAAAAACCTTCAAAATACATTCTAAATTATCAATATTTTGGAATTAATTTTAGCTCTTCTCATTCATTTAAGTCTCATATTAGCCGAATGCAGTTTAAGAACGAAGTTTACTCAAAACGTGGCTTAATTAGTAATTTTTGAATTATCTGTGGCAGTAAAATTTTCTCTAATGAAAATGGGACAACGAATACCACTTGGCATTTAACAACAATTACGCGAGCATAGCCGCGAGTTTTGCTAGTAGATTTATATAAGAATATTTGATATATTTTTTATACCAAAATATTGACGGCCATTAAAATAATTCCCATTATATTCGCGTAATATTTTGAAGACTATTCAGTAAATAGAATATGGAAACAATTTTTTTATTTAACTTTATTTTATATATATTTTTTTAAATCCATAATGAATGTGATTTACCTAGTATATATAAATAAAGAAATGATGTATTATTACCCACTGAAAATCCCTTTTCGAATGGAATCAGTAACCGAAATGTCTGTCGCAGAATGAACCATTACATATTTATAGGAATTCAATAAAAATACTGGATAACAGGATAAAATGCCTGTCGTCTGAGATAAAAGTTTTTTTTTTTTTTTTTTTTTTTTTTTTTTTTTTTTTTTTTTATTGAAAATGGCATTTTAATTTCTAATGTTCGTTTAATTGTAGCAAATTTGCCAAGCTTGATACAAAAAAGACTAGATCTCCATTTTCTTTGAGGTCAAAGGGGTTTCGGAAAATGATGTTTGCTTCTTGGAACAGAAAAAAAAAATTATATTCTTGCGATATTTTTAAATTTCACAAAAGAATAATATTATGCATTTCTTGTGTGATTATTTATATTGTTTTACATAATACTTCGTCAAAATTTGATATGCATCAGAAAAAAAAGAAAATCTCTTATCAAACTTAAAACGAAAACATGATTATTAGATTCAACGATAAAATCGATATATCTTTCATACTATTGGTACAATACAACATACTAGCAATATTTATAGCAACATCTTTTAAGAAATGTAGCTTTTGAATTCTATAAAATAAATGGATATCTATATAAAATCCTTATATTTTTTAATACCAAAATATTGAAAGCGATTATACCATTGTAATTAAATGGATATAATATTTCCAAATATCACTACATCTAATACAGACATTCTTTTATTTAACTTAATTTGAATTTTTTTCACTCTTTATACCTGATGCAACTTTCCCTAGTACATATATATATATATATAAATGAATTTTCTAATAGTAAATGATTACCAATTGCAAATACTTCAAATTATTTAATACCAAAATATTGAAGGAGATTATAAAAGTATCATTAAACGGATATGATACTTCCGGGACATTTCACTAAATATTATGTAAACATTATTTTTATTTAAGTTACATTAACTTACATTTGTATGGAATCAATCAAAATACAAAATCTAAAAACTAGAATGAGAACAAAGAAGCTTCAATAAATGAAATACATTAGTATCCGAAATAAATCGTTACATATTTCAAACAATATAATAAAAACCACAGGATAAGGAGATAAAATATTTTTCATATGAGATATAAGTTTTCTTGTATTTCAAAATGGTATGCTAATGCTTGAAATATTTCTTCTCTTTTAACTTCATCAAATTCTAAAACCTAAGCTGGATAGAAACAAAAACCCCAGATTCCCTTATAATTTGCCATCTAGGGGATTTTACCCAAATAATATTGACTTTTTGAAGCAGAAAAATCTAATTTTTTTAAAAATTCTTTCAACAATTTTAAATTTTATCCAAGAATATCTTAATCCTTTTATGTGTATGTCCTTTTCACAAATGAATAGTTATATTTTGTTAAATGGAAGGCTGTAGAAAAAGTGTATAACATCGGGGAAGAAATCCTGAGAATTATTCACGTTATTCAAATTTCATTATAACCGTTTTCTTTGCAACATTCAGTTGTATAAAACGTTATTAACAAAATTATGTACTTCTTTTTTTAATAAACATATATATAAAGTATCCAGCTAATCTTTTTACAGTACATTAAAAATTAAGAAATGTATTTTGTATAGACTCCATGCTACACTCAGCATTACGTCGATTGATGTTGGGGCTCGAACCCGGGACATCAGTATGGCGCACTAACGTTATACCAACTGAACCACTTGGAACAATACCCATCCTGGCACTTCTCACTTTCGCAAGTTGGCAAGGCTAAAATCGCAGCACCACAAGGGATACTTTTTCACTATGTTGTCTATACGCCTTTTAAGAAATTAAAATTTGAAATATTACGAATGCAAGGCGTGAGAAATTTTCTGCTGAAAAATTTCCAAGTATTAAAATAGATTTATTTAATCATCTATGGTGGATTTTCTTTAGTTTCATGTTTGCCCCAGGGTTGGTGACTTACGGAAAAATATTCCATATTGTGCTGCGATTGTAGCCCTCACAACATGTGATAGTGAGAAATGCCAGGATTGGTATCGTTCCAAGTGGTTCAGTTGGTAGAACGTCAGTGCTCTGTACTGATGACCCGGGTTCGAGTACCGGCTTGGATATTTTTTCAATATGTTAGCTATACGCCTTATAAGCAATTAAAATTTGAAATATTATGTATGCAAGGCCTGAGAAATTTTCTATGGAAACAATTCCAAGTATTAAAATATATTCTCTTAATGATTAAAAATATTTTTTATTAGATTTATTTAATCATGATTTAACTTATATAATTTAATACAAATTACATTAATCCATTGTAAAGCTTTTTACATAGCACACTCACATTTAGAATAAAACATATTATCTGACTAAAAATTGTAATTAATTAAACATTCATGAAAAAACGCATCTGTCAATGATCTCGAAGTTTACAGTGGATAAACCTCGCACAGGTTCACTCGTTTATTTATATTCTATAAGCATATATTAGTACATAAAAATGTAATTCACAACACTTAAAACCCCCCTGAACAATTCACGACAGTAGCCGATAATGCTTAAGGATTCTTCTGTGAAGTCCTATATATCATCTACACCATTTCTACACACCACGTATTACACTACAAATTATCCTTAGAAACGCATACATGACATAGCAATTATATGTAACAGACACAGTACTGTAAATAGTACTTTTTCTGTGCATCTGTAAAAGAAAGATAAATGTTGTGCACTCTATTTTTTCAGAAAGCATTTTGTAGTACGCCTGAGTAATGCACACTAATTTCATTATGTTTGAAGTAGTGTAACTTCATTAAAACACATTGGAAAAAATTGTTTCGCAATAGACCATGTAACGGTATTTTTTGCGTGTGACTGTAAACAAAGTATATATTCTACACACTCTATATTAAATGGGTAAAGTGTGATAATAAGCTTCAATAAGATATGCTAATCACGTGGTAAGAAAGCAGGCTGACGAACTGAAGTCCTAAACACTTTTTAAATATGTTTCAAGTTTTAAAAATGTAGTTAAAAGAAAATAGTTTTTTTTACAAAATAACACTTAAAATGAAAATTCAATATTAGTTTTTTAGCATTGACTTATATTTGACATATGTTGTAGTGTCATTTCATGGCGTTAATTAAACAGTCAATGTAATTTATTTTATTCAGATAGAATCACAGTAAAATGTTACACTCTTTTGAATGAAAATGCATGTTTTATGACAAATACTTTAAAAATTACGTGATTTTCAGATGTTATAGTAATTTTTTTGTTTGGAGATTTGACCTAATGGCGTAGTGCCCTGCTACTTTCTTTAAGAAGGTAGTTAAATGATTTTTTTTTTTTACTCTGAACGCATTGTCCGGTTTCTAATATTTGGGTATGAATAATCCACGTACTCCGTCATATCTTTTACTTTCGCAAAGGACGGTTTAATCTGATTCTCGCGGGGTTCTTTTACGCAATGATATGCTAGTTTAGTTTCTATGGTTGGTTGGCTAGTAAAAATACGGTAGCAGAGGTGTGTATCTTCGAATTTGATTTGGATCTTGCCATGTATTGGAAACATTATCCTGGAGTATATTGATTCCGAATTTTTAATGTTTGATTCTGCATCATTCTGACCATTTAAGCTGTTCTCATGAGTTAAATCCTCAAATGCGAGATTCAACATTGTGGTAAGGTGTTACCATTTAATGTTTTCAAAGAAAGATGATTTGGAATACACGGTGTTCTCTTTAAGGGCTATTTTCCGTATTCTGAAAGTGACATTTTTATATAGTTTTTTCAGAGTTCATGTGGTCTGAGGTTAACTTTGCTGCACACTGTTAGAATAGCCATTTTAACGAAAGTTGATATTTAACTTAACTCAATTTTAAGTGTCTGGGCTTTTAATGTTGTTCATCTTTAATTCGACCACCCTGCTCCACTGCAACCATCTATATTTATTCCTTTTTATAAGAGATTGTTACTGTTTACTTCCAATGTCATGAATACTGATTTAGCTGTTGGGCCAGAAGGTCAAAATATCTAATTTCCGATATGCTGCTACGAAAAAATCTTTAAAAATATTTTATTTTTACACAATTCTAGGAAACATATTATCATTTTATGAAAAAAAAGGATAATCCCTTTTACAAATGATCTCATTTTATTTTTCGGTCTATGAAGAATGGTATTTTAATCAAAACGGTGATAAAATTATACTAATCTCTAATAATTCATTCCTTCCTCCCTATGTCATAAAAAGTAAATAATCTAACTTCCCGCATTTGAAAAAAATTCTTGTGAAAAATTAAAAATATATACCTATATGACTATGAATATAAAAAAAAAAAAATTAGAGATTGGTACATCAACAAATAAACACATTTCAGTTAAAGATTAACCTATTAAAATTGGTTCATTAGATTCATCACTAGGTCAGATGTCTAAAAAACGTCGGCTTGTATATTAAATATATATTAATTGTTTGTTCATTTAATTGAAGATTTGAAATATTATTATGAATGGATTATCTGAAATATTTTGAATTTTTAGTTAACAAATTAAATACATCTCAAAGTCTTACAATTATTAAAAATATTAGGAAACAGAACTGCGAATACTCTTTAAAATGCTAAACTTTTTAGTAGGAAAAAATAGAAAATGTTCAGAAAAGAATATATTTGAATATCGATTTTCCATTCCAGTTCTAACGAAAATAAAATGAAAGAACCGTGCTCAGAATCTAAAACTAAATGAAACTTTTCAACGTCCAAAAACCTTACAATGGAATAAAGTGCACTTTCTGTGTAATATAAGGACACATAAAGATACGAAAAGAAGAAATTTAGTATTAGAAAAGTCTCTTTGTAGTTTAAAGTATATCAGAATGAAATATCTTAGTATATAACTTCATGGGAAATCCTCTTAAATAGAAAAACCGATTCTTTATAAATGAAAATCAACCGAATATAGTTTTCGACAAACGAATGTATTTGATAAGAGGTTTTTTTTTTTTTTTTTTTTTTTTTTTTTTTTTTTTTTTTTTTTTATAAAAGGCGTTTACGAATTTTAGTAAAACTATATTTTACGTATAAATATACATGTATCTGTGGGATCAGTTATGATGAAAAAATAATTTGCAGAGAAATAAAACAGTAACATAAATGAAATATTGCAAGTTTTCAATATGTTTAATTATATTTACAAGTACACTGGCAAGAAAAATTAAAGGAACAACCATAAAAAGGTGCTTTATGTTAATTATATTGCGGGATTTTCAATGAAAGGTGATTGGTTTGTAACTAAATGTTAACGTTATCACGTAGTCCAATGAGATTAACCTTTGCTACAGAAAAATATGCAAATTTTTGAGCCCGTTATTTCGGAACGTTTGAAAAGGAGTACACGTGGGTGATTTGAAGTCTAATTTCGAGGAGTTTTACGTGGAGTTGCATAAATATTTCCCTTGAAATTTGTGGAATATGCCATCCAGGAGACATTTGACTGATTGTGAGAAATGGCGTGCGATAGCGGGAATGGAAGCAGGACAGACACTGACAGAGGTCTGGAAAGACTTAAAAATAGCCAAAAGTGCCATGTCAAGACCCTCTAAACGGTTTAAAAACACTGGTAATGTGCAGAGACAACCAGTTCAAGGTAGAAAACGTGCCACAACAGACTGTTATGACCGTTATTTGGCAACGATTGCTAAATGAAACAGGCAACTTACGTCAGTCCAGATTGCAAGAGAGTTCGCCGCAGCAACAGGAACTCGACTAACCAGATTTACTGGTTGTGACAAGCTGCATAAAAGAGGGCTGTATGCGAGGAAACCCATGATTTGTATTCCGTTAACTCCGGCACCGAAATGCGCCCGGTTAAAGTGATGCAGAGATCATCGTCCTTGGAGTACCACGCACTGGAGCCGAGATCTCTGTACGTATGAATCCCGATTTTGTTTGGAGAGTATTTCAGACTTATTACCATATGGAGGGAGAAAAACACACGCAATAAGGCTGCAAACATCCGTGAAAGGTATGGATACAAAAATCCTAGAATCATGGTATGGGTGGGCATCGTTTTGAATGGCCGCACTGACCTACACATTTTTACCAGTGCAACTTTGAATGCTGAAATATACAGAGATGAGTATTTTGATCTTCATATCAAGTTGTTCAAGTGTACAATCGGTAATAAGTTCCTGCTAATGGATGATAATTAGAGTCCTTATCGTGCTGCACTAGTGACTGATTATCTTGAGGGCGAAAGAATCCAGCGTATGGAGTGGATTGCATACTCTACGGATTTAAATCCAATAGAACATGTGGAGGACGCACCAGTACGCCGACATGCATCTCGGCAACCCCCAACTAGCACTCTCCAGGAGTTTCGGAGCACTATTCATCTTGAATACACATTGTTACCGCAAGCTCTTCCGGTTAACCTAATCCACAGTATGGAAAATCACTGTAAAACTTACATTTCGGTCAGGAGTGACTACTTACCTTATTGATTTTTCCTGTGTGTCTCTAAAACAGTGTAATAGTACAATTTGCTTATCCCCTCTTATATGACACAGTCCTATGTTTTTATGTAAATTTATTTTTTACAGAAATAGACAGTTTTGCATTTTGGGTATATGTCAGGCATGACAAAATAAATATCTGGTGCAAGTTTAGTGATCTTGTCTGCAAAATTATTCAAGTTCGATGAGTTTTTATAGATTTTCCTTTAATTTTTCTCGCCAGTGTATTATAGTTGCAGAAAAATAATTTTTTAACAATACAAAGCTAATTTTCAATTGTAAAAAAAAAAAAATGTGTTCGATATCTAGGCTGTAATTTTAATTAAAAAACTGTACCATAACTTTACATGATTCCAACTTGTAATGCATATGAAGGCAAAAACGATGATTGTCCACTTTATGTAATTTGCTATAACAGTGTTATCTATTAGCCTCATAGGCTTACTTTTATTTATATACTTGGATCGCGGTAGGAATGAAAAAAAATCTTTAAGAGTAGATTTATAAAACTGAAAGAACAGGATATTGAATATCAACGCACGTAAAATAATAATGAATAACTATCAACTATATGTCATTGACTATCTTATTGTCATCCCCTTGCCCTTTCTTATTTTATTTAAATATGCACATATTTATAACTTTTTGTAATGTAGGGGTTTTAAGAAATAAAAATATGTACTATTTTTTTAACCGAATTTAACATATCCAGGCGCTTCTTTCTGCGTGAATTATTTTAAGTGTCGTATAGAGTGCTGTCAAGCATATATTATGAAACACTTTCCAGCACTTCCAGAAGATTATAGCGACTAACATCAACATTTAAAATAGTGAAATAAGCAATAAATTAAATAACTTTAAAAACACATAGCGCATTTGAAAACCTGAATTCAGCAATATTGTTCATAGTCGGAAAGGAGCTCGAATCTTTATTTTTGTTCATTCCTGCACACGTACCATAGACCTGTATGTACACTAAATAGTGTGTAAAAATTTAGCTTAGTTACTAAACGCATAACAGAGTCTATAATTCACCTTCAGATACTTTCATCAATAGAAAGAAATGCACTCAAATAATTTTGTACGAAACTGTATATTATCTACAAAGTTTTATAGACACATAAAAATAAACTAAAATTTAATTCAGCAAAAAAACAGACAACACAACCGAAGCGTTCTTTCAGAAATTACCATCCATCGACGGCAATGTAAAAAGTTCTTTGCGTAGCCATGTATACCGCAAACATCCCTTACGATACTAATACTTTTAAATTAAAGTCTAATAATACTTAAAGTGATAAAAACATAACACGGAATATTTAAAATACCTTCTTAATGTAGATTACACATGTTTCGTTCACACTATCGGTGACATCTTCAGATCTAAATGATAAATACGTTATTCTCGCATATTTTTGAAAATGGTAAACATAAACCACGAGATCGTATGTCCAAGGCTAGCAGGTGCTTAAATTGGCCAAACTGAGAAACGTGAAAATTATTATTTATTATTATTTTATTCATTTTTCAATCTAACGATCATCGTGTGCCAAATTTTAGCTAATTCAAAATAAGCGGCTTCGTTACAAATGCTATCGTTTCGCGAATATATTTCTATAGATTCACGAATAATGGATGGGAGATAAGCTCTTCATTGTAAAATTATTTTACTATTCTTGAAATCTATCTGCAACTGCTCCTTTCTATATTGACTGGCTAAAACAGTGGTTCTTTTGTCATGTTTGATATCTGCCATATGTTCTTTTATTTTTGTTTTAAATTTTCTGTTTGTCATTCCTATACAGTATTGTACTGTTTCATCTGCCTTGGTGAATGGTATTTCTCAAACACTGGAAAGTTTATTAGGTTCTATTGAGTCTGGTTTTATACATACTATTTTTTTTTAATTTTGTGGAAGGTTTTGCAATAAGGCAGATATTAAATTTTCTAAGTTTATATTTTAATCTTTCAAAGAATCCTGGAAAATATTATAAAGTTGATATTTTTTAGATTCGTTCATTAAAAATTTTCTTCTTTTTATTATCCATGCTCGTAATTAATTTATTGATGGTGCTGTCTTTGCATCCGTTATTTCTTGCGATGTCACGTATTTTATTTATTTCATTATTTAAATGATTAGGGGTACAGACGGTAAAGGCTTTTCTTATAGAATGCCGAAAGGCAGAAACTTTATAGGAAAAAGGTGTTTGAGCGTTATTAGGAATAGTTGATTGATTAGTTATTGGTTTTCTATATACCGTACGTTCAATTCCATGGTGGGTTTTGAAAAACTGCACATACAAATAAGGGAGTGTGTTACTTTGTTCAATTGATTGTTTTGATTGTATGATTGCCTTGATTCTATGATTAAATTCACTTTGGAAATTGAACAAAATAACACACTCCCTTATTCGGATGTGCTGTTAATCAAAACCCACCATGGAATTAAACGTACGGTATATAGAAAACCAATAACTAATCGATCAACAATTCCTAATAACGCTCAAGCACCTTTTTCCTATAAAGTTTCTTCCTTTAGACATTTTATTAGAAGAGCTTTTACTGTCTGTACCCCTAATCAAATAAATAGTGAAATAAATAAAATACGTGACATCGCAAGAAATAACGGATACACAGACAGCACCATCAATAAATTAATGACGAGCATGGATAATAAAATAAGAGAATTTTTAATGAAGAAAACTCAAAAATATCAACTTTACAATATTTTCAAGGATTCTTTGAAAGATTAAAATATAAACTTAGAAAATGTAATATCTGCCTTATTGCAAAACCTTCAAAAAAATTAAAAAACATAGTATGTAGAAAAACAGACCCAATAGAACCTAATCAACTTTCAGTTGTTTATGAAATCCCATTCACCAAGGCAGATGGAACAGTACAATACTATATATGAATGATAAACAAAAAATTTAAAACAAGAATAAAGGAACATATAGCAAATATCAAACATGACAGAAGAACCACTGCTTTAGCCAGACAATATAGAAAGGAACAGTTGCAGATTG
Organism: Maratus michaelseni; assembly: GCA_963931845.1. Lineage (NCBI taxonomy): Eukaryota > Metazoa > Arthropoda > Arachnida > Araneae > Salticidae > Maratus > Maratus michaelseni. Next base: position 197,110,977 of record OZ007593.1, on the reverse strand, counting down.
ATTTCAAGAATAGTAAAATAATTTTTCAATGAAGAGCTTATCTCCCATCCATTATTCGTGAATCTATAGAAATATATTTACGAAAAGATAGCATTTGTAACGAAACCGCTTCTTTCGAATTAGCTAAAATTTGGCACGCGATGATCGATATATTGAAAAAGCAATAAAAATAAAAAACAAATAATAATTTTCACGTTTCTCAGTTTGGACAATTTAAGCACCTGCTAGCCTTGGACATGCGATTTCGTGGTTTATGTTTACTATTTTCAAAAATATGAGAAAATATTGTATTTATCATTTAGATCAAAAGATGTCACCGATAGTGTGAAAGAAAAATATGTAATCTACAGAAAAAAGGTATTTTAAATATTCCGTGTTATGTTTTTATCACTTTAAGCATTATTAGACTTTAATTTAAAGTTAATAAGTGATTGTATTATATTATTTACTAGCAAGCTACGCCCGCTACGCTGATCACTTTCTCTTAACGAACTTTTAATCAAACAAAATATTCACATTTCATAATTAACTCTTATATTTTAACAGAATAATAAGGCTAAAATAATTTGTGACTCGTGCCAATATACACGTCAGGACACGTCGCCTTTATCGTTATATTTTTACGCATGAAGGTTTCGCTATGGTACTCCATCGTGAAATTTGGTAATTTTTAAAATTTAATATTTGAAAAAGGCATAATTATTTGATTTAAAATTTATATCAAGAAAAATACAATTTTTTACCTTTCAAACGCAGTTTGTCTAACAATTTTCTGACAAATACTTTTCGAGCTATTATTTTTTTCAGTAACTTCAAATGTTTCATTTTCCGAGATTAATCTGCGGCAACAATTACGAAAAACCCAGTCGTCAGCAACGCATAGCTTTTTATTAAAGAGGCTGTTGGAGTAAGGATTGTCACCATCAATTTACCACCATCACTTTCAAAATCGGTTCTGTAGTTCCAGAGCTTCCATAGAAATTGTAATTTAGAATGATTTTAGAACGCTTTTCGCCCATTTCACCCTTTTAAATTTCGATTTTTTTAAAATTATTCTTAGAAAGCATTTACATCTTATAAGTAACTACAATACCAAATTTCAAATTTCTAGCTCCTGCAGTATAAAAAAGTCGCAATTTTCGAACATTTTTCACTCCTGCACCCCATTGGGGTTAGTGGCACCGACATAAAATATAGCCTATGTTAGAGCAGGGGTTGGCACCATCAGTTTACCACCATTACTTTTGAAATCGGTTCTGTAGTTCCGGAGATTCCATACAAATTGTAATTTAGAATGTTTTTAGAACGCTTTTCGCTCATTTCACCCTTTTAAATTTCATTTTTTTAAATTTGTTCTTAGCGAGCATTTACATTTTATAAGTAGCTACAATGCCAAATTTCAAATTTCTAGCTCCTTCAGTATTAAAAAAATCGCAATTTTAGAACGTTTTGCGCTCCTGCACCCCCCTGGGGTTAGTGGCACCGACATAAAATATAGCCTATGTTGGAGCAGAGGTTGTCACCATCAATTTGCCACCATCACTTTTGAAATCGGTTCGGTAGTTCCAGAGATTACCCCCTACAAACAAACAAATGAACAATCTTCACTCCTTTATAATATTAGTATAGGTGATACTAATACAGAACAGCAGAAGAAAAAAAAGTCATCTGACAGCAACTGACGCCCTTACATAGTAATGCGAACGGATTATTTTGAGTAGAATTGTATAAAATCTTTAGAATTTATACACACCACAGGGTATTCAGAAATTTGGTTGAACTTAAAAACGAATAACACAACTGAAAACAAACTTTTAGCAATTATCAATCATCGACAGTACCTAAATCGATTGTGTGTTCCTGTAAATGAACGATAACTGTTATGCATGTCATTCTAGTGCACCTGAAACAGTATATAAATATCATTCTCTTTTAAATACTGTGACATTATTATAATGTGTTGCAAACACTTTTTTCCATTAGAACATTATGTAATCGAATATTTTGTGGGATCTTGTAAATGAATGATAAATGCTTTGTATTCTTTACTCTACAGAAATAATGTTTCAATGCACCCCAAAAATGCATGTAAATTTATTTATGGTTAAAATTGTCTAACAACATTAAAATGCGTTGCTAATGATTTTTCTCATAGTTCATAGAATAAAGGGATTCTTTTGAGTGTACCTATAAACGAACTATAATTGCTACGCACTCCTTTTTCAATAGCGAACGTGGTATTGTAAGCTTTAGTACCATATGTAAATTTCACGTCTATCCCAGTATATTTAAAAAAGTTCAAAAAATATAATTCAAATACAACATTTGCTAAATGGTACATACATTAAAATCGTGAATTTACAACCACAATTAAACATCAACGTTTCATTTCGCTTCTGCGAACGTCATCAGGATGTTACAAACAAGTCGAAAATGTCAAAATGAGCATACACGTCAGAGTTCTGGAGAAAACATGATCGGAGAGCGTGCAAACGTCATCAAGTTCCCATGGTAACCAAGTGGATCATACCACTGTAGTGAAAAGAGGGGTTGGAAGACAAAATGAGCAGATTGTATTAATGGATTATAACATATTATGCCAGATTTTATGAATGTTATGGGATAAATTATCGTTACATGTATACTGCCCAAGCTTAATAATCGTAAGGGACTCTAAAATTTTATTAACATAAGAATTCTTGCATGGAATTATGATTCTAGCCTCTTCAAAGTCAATTTTGCTACCTTCATTCGAAAAATAAAACCTTGGCGAGAGCTGTACTCTGTTTTGATTGTGAAATATCTCTCTTTAATTCTGCTCTTTTAATCTTTCTGAAAATTTTCGTTTTGTCTCACCGATATAAACCAACCGTTCGTTATTTGGGAGGGTAATCGGTAATTCATAAACTCCGGCTTTTTGATGATTCTGGATTTTATCAATATTGCTTCTAATGATTTGTATAAGATATGGAGGGGGGATAGCTACTAATTTCATATTGAATGTCTGAAGCACTTGTTTTAATTTTTCATATATTATCGGAACATAATGCATACTTCTGTAATTGATCTTTAAACTATAAACAAACTTTGGACCTGAAGGAGAGGGGGTATTATACTGTCGAATAATCTTGTCAATCTGCGAAACTTAAAACCATGATCTAAGGCAATGCCTTTAATAAAATCTATTTCAGCGTTAAGTTGGTCACCTGAACAAATTCTATAAGCTCGCCTAATAAATGACTGAAATGCTGCAATTTTATATTTAAAGGGCATATTTGCACAAAAAGATATTACTGTATTCTCTTTTAATGGTTTTCCGAATACAGAGAATGTAAAATGAGAACTGTTCCGGTTAATCTGAACATCGAGAAAAGGCAAATTTGCATCATGTTCTATTTCGAGGGTAAATTTAATGCTATCACTTAATCTATTGACTTCTTGAAGAAAAAACTGTAAATCTGATAAAGTGTAGGTCCACAAGATCAAAAAGCCGGAGTTTATGAAATACCGATCACCGTTAATAACAAACGGTTGGTTTATATCGGTGAGACAAAACGAAAATTTTCATAAAGATTAAAAGAGCACAAGAGAGATATTTCACAATCAAAACAGAGTACAGCTGTCGCAAGGTTTTATTTTTCGAATGAAGGTAGCAAAATTGACTTTGAAGAGGCTAGAATCATAATTCCATGCAAGAATTCTTATGTTAATAAAATTTTAGAGTCCCTTACGATTATTAAGCTTGGACAGTATACATGTAACGATAATTTATCCTATAACATCCATAAAATCTGGCATAATCCATCTATTTAAAGCTAACCTGGTATTTCTTTTTCCAGGCAAATATGAGTTTTATACGCGTGCGCGAGCATTCCGCCAATCAGCTAGAGGCTTTTACTCTCTACAAACAGATATGTTTCAGCCAATGAGGTGAGGGTATTTCCTGTCTCTAGAGATCTTTAGTCGGGAGTCGGCGTAAGCATTAAGCAACATGTTTCAAAGTTTGGATTACTATAAATATTAGGTATTTTTTCATTTTATCTTTATTTATTTTGTTATATTGAGCTCATGAACATAGAAACACATATATATTTCTGTGTTCATGATTGAATTCTTTGGATATGTCGTATGTATATTTTGCTACTTTAAATTTCTTAAACCAAAAAGTAATGGTCGAGTTTTTATTAGGATTTATAAAGCTGAAATTTACCTTTTTGAATATAATACTACAGATGTTTTAATAGTTGCATTCGGCTGTAAAAATTGATTAAAAATTTGACCAGCAGTTGCATGAAAAAAAAAAGTTTCACTAACATGGACAAATCCAGAAACTTGCTGAGTCGGCAGTTGTGTTTATATGTAAAAAAGTAACAAAATTCATAGTTTAATCACAATAAAACATCGTGAAATTTATTTATTGGTTGCGGGAAAAAGATCACAAAATTCTACTAACAACAGAAGCTTCTAAACAGCTTTACCACCTGTGCATTTTGATGATTTTGTTATGATAGTGTGTATGGATGTGTTTTGCATGGAATTTTTTGGTTTGTTGACAATTTTTTTAAAGGCTTTGGAACTTTAGTATGACAATTTATTGGTATTATGTCGGGTAATAGAAAAGCGTTCTAAAGATTGAAAGACGATCAAATCTTAACAAAACTTTCAATGATTCAAATGGATTTAGATAGATAATTTTAGTATATGTGTATATATATGCAGTAGACTCTTTAAAATCCACTCATGTAAACAATGAAACTTACAATTAAGATGTAAGTGTAAAATTTCAGTTTTTAAAATGTTTTATATCATTTAGTACACATTTTAATATGTAAATGGACAGATGGTACAGCATCTAATGTATATGAATGCATATTTTGAACTGGTTTGTTTAGAGGCTCCTGTTGTTTGTAGAATTTTGTTACATTTTCTTGAATGATTGTTGAATTTCACAATAATTTCCCGCAACCAATCACCAATAAAACATCATGAAATTTATTGATTGGTTGCGGGGGAAAAGATGACAAAATTCAACAATCATTTTGAAAAATGTAACAAATTTCAACTAATAAAATACACCAGAATGTATATAAAGCATGCTTTACAATTATATTATGTGCACTAAATAATTTTGCTAACAATATACGAAGAATCAAAACATATCTAAAGAACTCAATCATGAACACAGAAATAGATATCTGTTTTACCTTCAATGATTCAATAAAATAAAATAAAGATAAAATGAAAAACTACCTAATAATATAATAATCTAAACTTAAAACTTAAAAACTCCATCAAACGCGATAAATTGTACACAATTGTCATTATACAAGGTGACAGTCAATGCGAATTCATTTATATACACTACACACTTTTCCTTTTCCATCCATTGATACGTTAACCATTTTGTCAGGATAAAATTAGCACTTGCCTATCAGCGAGCAATACTGAAAATTGGCGATAACTTTATTGCCACCTAAAGGTGAAAATAAGCACTCACTTGGCGATAAAACTTGGAAAACTGGCGATTAAAAATATGGAAAAAACTGGCCAAATACAGGATTTTCTGATTTTCTTTTTTCCTTTTGTTTTTTTTCTGCATCTGTTTGACAAAATTCAGGATTTTTCCTCACCCGATCGATGAAATTAATGATTTTTCTGCATCTGAGGGACAAAATTTACGATTTTTATGCACTCGATTAAAGAAATTCGTGATTTTTATGTGCCCACTTGACTAATTCGTGATTTCACTCACCCACTTGATGAATTTGTGATTTTTACGTGCCCGTCCTACAAAATTCATGATTTTTATGCACCCGATTTAAGAATTTCATGATTTTTACATGCCTGATAAATGAAACTCATGATTTTTACATGCCTGATAAATGAAACTCATGATTTTTACATGCCTGATAAATGAAACTCATGATTTTTACATGCCTGATAAATGAAACTCATGATTTTTACACACTCGATTGACTATTTTTTTTCTGCACTTGACCAGAGAAATTAAGTATTTTTATGCACCCGATTGCCAAATTCATGATTTTTATGTGCTGCTAGAGGAAATTAATAATTTTTACGTGCCCGATCAACTAATTTCTTGCTTTTTATGGGCCCGTTTGAAGAATTTTGTGAATTTTAGGTGACCGATAAATGAAACTCATGATTTTTACACGCCCGATTGATGAAAAAAAAAAAAAAATTCTGCACCCGTTAGACAAAATTCATCATATTTATGTGCCGATGGATGAAATTAATGATTTTTTCAGCAATCCTACGACGTAATTTGTGTTTTTTCAGCAATCATTTGACGAAATTCGCGTTTTTTCTGCTATCTTTTGACGAAATTTGTGTTTTTCTGTGGTCCTTTGATGAAATTTGCTTTTTTCGTGATAATTTGACGATCTTCGCACTTTCCCTGCTGCCTATTGACGAGATTCATGTTTTTTCAGCAATCCTTTGACAAAATTTGTGTTTTTTCAGCGATCCTTTGAAGAAATTCGTGTTTTTTCAGCGATCCATTGAAGAAATTCGCATTTTTCTCATGATCGTTTATGAAATTCGCGTTTCCCAGTGATTCTTTTATAAAATACATTTTATTCTGCAATTTTTAGACGAAATTTGGCAAAAGATTATGAAATTAAGTATTTTTATGCACCCGATAGACAAAATTCATGATTTTTATGTGCCGATAGAGGAAATTAATGATTTGTACGTGCCTGATCAACTGATTTCTTGATTCTTATGTGCCCGTATGAAGAATTTTGTGTATTTTAGGTGACCGATAAATGAAACTCATGATTTTTACACGTCCGATTGATGGAAAAAAAAATTTCTCTACCTGACCGACGAAATTAAGGATTTTTATGCCCCCGATAGACGAAATTCATGATATTTATGTGCCGATGGATGAAATTAATGATTTTTTCAGCGATCCTATGACGTAATTTGTGTTTTTTCAGCAATCATTTGACGAAATTCATGTTTTAACTGCAATCCTTTGACGAAATACACGTTTTTTCTGCTATCCTTTGATGAAATTTGCGTTTTTCTGTGATCCTTTGACGATATTCGCACTTTCTCTGCTTCCTTTTGAGGAGATTCATGTTTTTTCAGCAATCCTTTGACGAAATTGGCGTTTTTTCAGCGATCCTTTGAAGAAATTCGCATTTTTCTCATGATCGATTATGAAATTCACGTTTCCCAGCGATTCTTTTATAAAATACATTTTATTCTGCAATTTTTAGACAAAATTTAGTAAAAAAGCGTGATTTTTTGTTGAAATTTCCTTTTTTGATAATGTATGATATAATGATTTTTCTGTTATTGGGCGAGATTCATGTTTTTTCAGAAATTCTCTGACGAAATTCATGTTTTTTCAGCGATCCTTTGAAAAATTTCGCATTTTTCTCGCGATCCTTAACGAAATTCGCATTTTCCAGCGATTCTTTGATAAAATACATTTTATTGTGCAATTTTTAGACGAAATTTAGTAAAAAAACGTGATTTTTTGGTGAAATTTCCTTTTTTGCGATTCTTTGAACAAATTTACTTATCTTTCGCGATCCTTTTGCATAATTCACGTTTTTTCTGTGGTCTTTTAACGAAAGTCATGTTTTCCCATGATCCTTTGATGAATTTAGTGTTTTTTCCTCAATCATTTGACGAAATCTGTGATTTTTTCACCCGCGAAGATTGGTTAGATATTTTTAGTCTGCAGGTGCCCTAAAAATTCTGTGACGTCCGTTGCTGCATCGCACACATGGGGCATCGAACGAAGGGAATTCATCCTAAAGAATAATTGTTTCATTCCTGACATTTCTGGAAAGAAACAGCGTTCAACTCATTGGCTGAATTGTAAAGGGCGAAATGTGTCAAACATTAGCGGGAAGAAAGTGCGCAATTTGTTCGTTCATGGAAAAAATCGTGAAATTCGTTAATCGATAGTCGATAAATTGCTAAATTTGTCAATCGATAGCGGAAAAATTGCAAAATTCATTAATCGACAGTGGAACACTCGCAAAATTCATCAACTGGTTTCGGGGGGAAAAGTTTTCGAATATCGTCGAATGGCTTCGAGAAAAAAAATCACAATCCGTCAATTTCGGAGAAAAAATCGTGAAATTCGCCAAATGGTTTCGAAATTTGTCGAGCGACAGCAGAGAAAAAAAATCTTTTTCCATTCAATCATCGTAATTGGTGAGTGTGACTATTATGATTGACCAGTGGTGGCAATAAAGTCCATTGCCAAATTTTCAGTATTACTCGCTGTTTGGCAAAAGCTAATTTTGTCCTATACTTCAAAACCCTTTTGATCATCACATCAGTGTGCAGACCATTTGATGAATTTCGTGATTTTTCCGTTATCGATTGTTGAATTTTATAATTTATCAACTATTGATTAGCGAATTTCATGATTTTTTCCATGAACATTTGACGAATTGTGCAAAAATATTAAGAATATCGTTAAATTGTCTTAGGTAAAAAAAAAAATTTAATATTGTCAAATGCCTTCAAGAAAAAAGTTGCAAGTTGAAACGCCTGTGACCTCTTTTTCATGTCATGCATCTCTGGGGTCCATCCCCCCACTCCCCCTCCCCAAGTGGGACACTTTTCTAAATTTTGCACACACCCCTCATGTGATATATCGCTGGAAAAGTCTTTGACCACTTATTCATGTTATGTATCTCCGGGGTCCATCCCGCCACTACCCCCCCCCTAAATTTTGTTGACACCCCTCATGTCATATATTGTTGGAAAGGTCTGTGACTGCTTAATCATATGCATCTCAGATGTCCATCTCCCCACTTTGCCCCCCTCCTCCCCAAAGGGTACTTTCTAAATTTTGCACACAACCCTCATGTTATGTATCATTGGAAAGGTCTGTGACCACTTAATCATATTATGCATCTCCGATGTCCATCTCCCCACTTTGCCCCCCCCCCCCAAGGGATACTTTCTAAATTTTGTTGACACCCCTCATGTCATATATTGTTGGAAAGGTCCGTGACTGCTTAATCATATTATGCATCTCTGATGTCCATCTCCCCACTTTGCCCCCCCTCCCCCCGAAGGGATACTTTTTAAATTTTGTACACAACCCTCATGTTATATATCATTGGAAAGGTCTGTGACCACTTAATCATATTATGCATCTCCGATGTCCATCTCCCCACTTTGCCCCCCCCGCCCCCCCAAGGGATACTTTCTAAATTTTGTTGACACCCTCATCTCATATATTGTTGGAAAGATCCCTGACTGTTTAATCATATTATGCATCTCCGATGTCCATCTCCCCACTTTGCCCCCCGCCCCCCCTCCCCCCTTACTTTCTAAATTTTGCACACAACCCTCATGTTATATATCATTGGAAAGGTCTGTGACCACTTAATCATATTATGCATCTCCGATGTCCATCTCCCCACTTTGCCCCCCCCCCCAAGGGATACTTTCTAAATTTTGTTGACACCCCTCATGTCATATATTGTTGGAAAGGTCCGTGACTGCTTAATCATATTATGCATCTCCGGTGTCCATCTCCCCACTTTGCCCCCCCCCCCCCAAGGGGTACTTTCTAAATTTTGCACACACCCTTCATGTGATATATTGATGGAAAGGTCTGTGACCGCTTAATCATATTATGCTCCCTACTATGAAATTTGTCAAGTTAAAGCAACTATAAATTTTATTTTTATGGTAGTATCAAGTTGTTTGCCGTCAAATTTTGACGGGTTCCATCTAGTATGTTATAATCCATTAATACAATCTGCTCATTTTGTCTTCCAACCCCTCTTTTCACTACAGTGGTATGATCCACTTGGTTACCATGGGAACTTGATGACGTTTGCGCGCTCTCCGATCATGTTTTCTCCAGAACTCTGACGTGTATGCTCATTTTGACATTTTCGACTTGTTTGTAACATCCTGATGACGTTCGCTGAAGCGAAATGAAACGTTGATGTTTAATTGTGGTTTTAAATTCACGATTTTAATGTATGTACCATTTAGCATATGTTGTATTCGAATTATAGAAATTATGGTGCAATTGTCCTGTTTTAAATATTCCAAAAATATGTTGGATACACAGAGGGCAGACAAGCAAACAGGTGTTATAAACAATTTAAAGTGTCAAAAAGTGTTAAAAATATATATATCTTGAATTATCACATGGGAAATATTATTTCAAACATTTGTTTTGCTAATTGTTAACAATAGTTTAGCATGAACAATGATTGACATATGCGGTTGACAAGTCGCCATTAGTTGTGAATTTTTTGGCGACCAAGTTATTTACTTTCAGGAACATTATTTGTTTTTTTTTTGTTTTTTTTTATACAAAATATAAACAAAGAAATAAGCACAAACGACATTTATTCTTGCCCATTCGTACTCGTGTGCGGCAAACAGTGATCTTCCTCTTCTGTCATACTTTTGATAGAAAAAACAATTTTAAAATGCATTTTTTATCTAATCCCGAGAAAACCCATTTTTTCTTGCCCTTGCCAGCTACCATGTCACGGGATTATAATGCGGGGTTTAATATAACAGTAAGAAATAATGTCAATTAACTCGCTGTGCATTTAAAATTGGATACAACGCTAAAAAAATTGCACAACTTTTTTCTTTTAAGTTTTAATTCAGATTTACGTGTTCAGAATAAAAACTGTTTATTCTATCAAATTTATTTTAAAGAATAATAACATATAAGAGATTATAAATAATTCATTTATATTAAATCTATAAAACTTAATTAAAATTTCAAGAATAAATAATTTTAATAAAATTAAAGAATAATATGTATTATTTAGAGAGTTTGGTTTCCAATTTTTCAGCGAATATGTGTGGGAGGGATGACAGAGAGGGAATTTTTAATATGCGACCACATTATTTACACAAGAATATTGTATAAATATACTATGAGTTTGGTTTATCATCTTCAGCAAACTGAAATAAAACATAATACATTGCACTTCAGAAAGGTAATTCTTTTCTTTTGTTTTGTTTTAATTTAAACTCAAATTCTTTTTATAGATTGTTGGATCAAAATAAACCTCACACCCAGTCGGCTGCTGATTCTGATTACGTAATAACAGCGCGGAGAAATGGCTTATTTTTGTAATGCTTATTACATAATAACTCTTGAATTATTTTGAAAACGTAATTACTTTTTATATTTCTCATATTAGGATTTTTTGTTGAAGCAAGTAAAAATAACCAAATGAAAGAAAAAACAATTTTAAAATGAATTTTTCATCTAATCCCCAGAAAACCAATTTTTTCTTGCTCTTGCCAGCTAGCATGTCACGTGATTATAATGCGGTGTTTAATAAAACAGTAAGAAATAATGTCAATTAACTCTCTGTGTATTCAAAATTGGATACAACGCAAAAAAAATTGCACAACTTTTTTGTTTTAAGTTTTAATTCAGATTTATGTGTTCAGAATTAAAACTGTTTATTCTATCAAATTTATTTTAAAGAATAATAACATATAAGAGATTATAATTTATTACATAATAACTCTTGAATTATTTTGAAAACGTAATTACTTTTTATATTTCTCATATTAGGATTTTTTGTAGAAGCAAGTAAAAATAACCAAATATGAATTTTAAAATATTAAAATCAGAAATTTTTAACTGACTTCGACAAGCAAAAGGGGTAAAAAATGATTTTTCCGTTTCGCTATTCCACCGATGCCTTCTTCATCAGATATAGATGTTATAGAACTGTGATGTTCCCCTTCTGTCATACTTTTGATAAAAAAAAACAATTTTAAAATGCATTTTTCATCTAATCCCCAGAAAACCCATTTTCTCTTGCTCTTGCCAGCTGGCATGTCACGTGATTATAATGCAGGGTCAACTATCCTACTATTTTAAGCATTTGGCAGTCAACAGTTTCGAACATGCCAATTGATTCAGCCATTACAGTATTTTTTCAAATATATATATCTAGATATTTAAACCGAAAAAGGAAATTCTGTCAAATTTTCACAAATTTCCACATGTTTTTACTACTACATATGCATATTTTTTTGCAAAATTTTAAAGAGAGCTTGGATACACGGGCTGTAAAACTGTTTTATTTATCACCAATAAAAATTTCAAAGAGTTTGGAAATAAATAATTTTTAATTTTAAAATTATGAAACTACCCTACGTAAACAAGAAAATGAGAGCTTTTATCACTAAATATCAATATTTTTTCGCGAATTTTTCATTTTAAAATATAATTTCATACAAAATTTTAAAGAGAGCTTGGATACAGTTATATTTATAACCGATTGAAATGTCAGGGAGTTCGGAAGATGAGAAAATTTTTTAATTGCTATGTTACAGAAGCCGACGCGAAAACAAACAAAATAAACGAAAAAGCGAGAAGAAAACATTCCTTTTACAACTAGATAACAATGTTTTTTCCCGAAATTTTTACATGGGCTGTAAAACTATTTCATTTATCACCAATAAAGATTTTAAAGAGTTCGGACAAAAAGGACTTTTTATTTTAAATCTATAAAACGACCCTACGCAAAAAAAGAGCGCTTTTATTACTAAATATTAATATTTTTTCGCGAATTTTTCATTTTTAAATATAATTTCATACAAAATCCGTTGTTAAAGATATAAAATAATAAAAACTTGATGTTTCATTTTAAATTTATTATCATGGGCCCGTGTAACGCCGGGTAGGTGTCAGCTAGTTTTATATAAATTTTATTAGAAAACTTATTTTTTATTATCTTTATATATTATGTATTATTTTAAACTACAAAACTAATTATTCTAAATTATACTTGTTGTTATTTTTTCTCAAGTAATTCATTAAGGAAAAAAAAAAAACTAAGCTGTTTGAAAATCAATGTCGGGGAAAAGGGGGGGGGAGGTGTTTACTGGCGACTAGAATTTTCTTCTGGCTACCAATATTTTATCAAATTTGTAAAGCTGTAATCAAGAATGACATTTTGTGAACCACATTGTTTTTATTACATATATATTTTCTTTCCTTTAACATATTAATTTGTTTATATATACGAATAATGTATTGATATTTTCCCCATAACTTCGATGGTGACTACATTTATGATGCTTTGACGAAAGAAAGTTGCTTACAGTCACATATGGTGCCGTAAATGTAATTATTAATTAATCTCTAGTAATGGTTCTCAACTTAATTAACCAATATATTAACACATACATAGTCGTAGGAGAACTATAAGCTTTTACCATTAAACCGTTCATATGGTTTCTCTGAAAGTTAACATAAAAACTCTATGGAAACGTTTTTCTTTTGTTTTAAAATATTTTACAAATTTTACATGTGTAAACTTTTCAAACCTATTTTTTAATTCAAAAGTAAATTTACTAGTAGAGACTTTTTATTAAAATCTTTTCAGTCAATGTAAAGCACTACGTGGAATTCTTCTGAACTTTTTGGTATTTTACGTGACAAAACAGTATTGCGACAAAATAAACATGACGCATTTTTTTTTTCAAACTACAAGAGTTGCCGATGTTGCATTGATTTCTAAGATTAAAAAAAATGTCTTTCATTCAGCTTTTCGTATGTTTGTATAAAATGAATTTTAAATTCTGCAAACTGAGCAGTACACCAAAAAAGGAAAAATAATGATAATTTATATAATTCAATTTAATAAGAGATTATATTTCTTCGAAGAAAAAATGCGTACATCAAACATTTTCAGTCTGAACAGTAAATTTTCTAATTGAAAACAATTGATGTTTTATTTAACGCTTTCCAACATTTTAGAAATTTTTTTATAAATTTATTTGTCTTTCTGTCAATAGTCTGACTCGCGTAAATGTACTCGGGTTTTCATGTATTTGTATAGAAAAATGAAATTTCTTTATATTATTCTCTTACTGTTGCAAAGTGTTTCATAATTTATTGTTGATGCATGATTTTTCTTTCTGTTTGTTGTTGTTGTTGTTGTTATAAAAGGACAATTGTTGTGAAAATATCGTATAATTTTCCATAAAATTTTGAAAACACACGTGTGTCTCTCTCTCTGTTTTCTTGTCCATTTTTAAATTGTAGGCTACAAATTACCCATTCACCGTTAAGCTACACAATACACTGCGTTTAAAAATATTCACCGTTTTGTTTTCTGTTATTCATTCTTTTTGTGTTATTATTGAACGACGCACGAAAAATTTCAATAAAGGATGGGTTATTTCATATATACGAGGAATTTATATTTAACAACACACCGCGCAGGAACGCAGCTTATTCCACACGTATGTCGCATAACCTGCCTTACGTAAAAGTGAATGCGCTGTTGCAACAAACGTCACTTAATTGCATAGTGACAGGGCGAACACAGCCATTTTTTAGTACATAGTCTATTGTACGAAATAAAAATGACAAAATATTGTTGCGCAGTACTGTTGTTCGTTCCTGGAACCTAGCGTTGAGGAAAAAATGGCAACACTTTCTGCATAAACCACCCATAAGCTTGCATGGCAGTGCTCGTGCGCATACAGCGCAAACTGTGGCTTTTGTGTTTGCTCTTTGGGTCTGGGAAGCTCCCCGGTACTTAAGTACCTGTGACTCCTATCTCTTCCCCAAGATGATAAAACCGCAACGAGCCTTTCGCTACCGTACTGTTCAAGAAATTATGCAAACTCTAGACCACTCCATCAGACGGATTAACAGAACAGGCGGTGCCAACAGCATTCTGCAGCTTCCAAAGCAATGGGGACGAGTGCTATATAACGCTGTCTACTGCTTTGAAGGGCTATAAAATTTTAATCCCTGTATATCTTCTATATCATTTCTATGTACATAGTGTCGACTATTAAAGTTGCATCCTATATATGAGCAGACTTCTCAACAATGATTTTCAAAGGGAATGGAATAAGAGTAAAGTGTTTTCACTTAAATTTTCTGTTCCGCAAAATCATTTCCACTGAGATATGCCAACTAGCGTGTAATGCATAAAAAATATATAGTCAATGGAAGTTGTATTTTAAGGACTAATTCCTTGAAATAGGTTTTATTGGGGTTTCCTGGCGTTGAAAACGCGTCTTCTATTTTTAGTGCTAGAAAATTAACTGAAAATCCATAAAGTTTAAAACATAAAAAATCGGAAATTGTGGTGAACATATGGAACTTTCTATTTCTCAATTAGTTAGAATATGGAGAAACATCTTTAAAATATAAATACACAGGGATCGTATTAATTTTTAATTTTGCAACTTTAAAAAAATAACTACTTTGTCGTAAATCTATATCATAAAGGAAAATTTCCGTCCCCAACACTGACGTCATATTGATATTGGTAACAATCTTTGGTTTGTTTTTTGTTTTATCACATATTTATCTTCTTAAAAATTTTGCATAATTTATACTTTTACACCAACGAGAAAAAAGAAAATGTGCTTAAAAATGATTTTTTTTTAATTGTTTCAAAGTTTACTAATAATTTATTATATTTTTAATAATTTTAAAGAATTACTAGGGGGCCTACCCCCTGCGAACTACGCTCGCCAACCCCCGCTCAGACTTCGAGGCCTCTAAAAACATGACAGCGTGCTTTATTTTAAAAATATTAGTAAATCTGTAATTGGGTTGCCATGCTTTTATTGTTTTAATTGGGCCTTTTTTTATTATCATGGTCTCATACACAGCTGTTGCGACAACTGACGACTGTTTTCGGGATTGATAAGTAAAATCAATTACAACTTGAAAATCAGCTTGTATAAAATGGTTAGGTTTAAATTGTGGCTACCTCTCAGACTTTTATAACAACGATCTATATTCTATTCTTCCTTTGCGTTTATGGATGAGAAAAATTCCATCTGCTTGTGAATAACATTAAGATCCACGGTATTGAAAAGTACTATGTTATAGACATTTTCAGTAACAGGTTTTAATTTTCTCTCTATTTTAGTGCACCATCATGCATATTTCCATGTTATTTTAAATATGTAAATTATTTATTTTAATTAATATGTATATACGAATTTTCTAATAATTATTTTTCATACAAAATTAATTAAATATTTTGTTCATGCATGCCTGCATTTATTCGGCATCAATTGATGAGATATTTAAACAAATTTGCTATCCGCGATAATTTTACACCATGTTATGTCACTTGAATATTATCCATAAGAAAATAGGGTACTTTTCCAGTATAGGATCCTTTGCTTTTAGGTTTGGCGTAATTCGAGATTCAAAAAGGGATAGATTCGTTAATATACATAGATTTGTTGCCAAAAGTTATGAAAACAAACCCAATGAACTTTTGATGCTTTTCTATTATAGAGGACTTGACGCTTTTTTAAAAGGCTTGGCGGAAAAAACCAAGCAGGATAGAAAACCAAGCAGGATATTTTATTCTCCTTCCGTTCAGTTAGGCAATTATTATTTTATATATTCGTTTGAAATATCCGAATTAGTGATTTTATAAATTCGTTTAGTTAAATTTTACAAAAAAATAACAAAATGATATCAATAAATAATAATTACTATTAATTCCTTTTCCTCCCTTTCTTTTGCGTTTACCTAAATGACGTCATTTGGACGAATTTATTCAAAATATTTTAAGTTCATAAACTAAATTAAATGCTGACAGACATCCATGACAGAATCCTGACGATAGAAATGTGATTTTTTTCCACATTTTCCTGAAAAACATAATTTAATCACAATCTTATCTTCATTATCGATTGAAATAAAAGATAAATTCAATTTCAATTTGAAAATGACGAATAAAAAGAAATCAATAATCCCTATCGGGATCCTTTTCAATTTTTTTCCCTTTTTTGTCACAAAACAACTGAGTAATTAGTTGCCATCATTACAGAAATGTCATTAAAATTAGAAAAAAATTAATATCTCGAAAACTAATTCCAATTTCAAAATTCTATTACCAGTTTTGACATCCGCGAATTTTTATAAACAATTGGTATTAATTTCACCATCAAGCGTTTAATATTTTATTAAAAATAGCCTTGAAACATAATCAGTCGTTTAATCAGTCGTTTCATAAAATCGTTTCATAAATTCGTTTCATAAAATCGTTTCACAAATTCGTTTCATTAGGATTTTATATATATAGGGTAGATATCAACAATGGAAATTTTTTTGATGTAATAATGTAAGGTAAGATTTGCCGTAGTATAAATAAATATGCTATGGCGAAAGTAGCAGCAATCCTACAATTATCAACTGAATACGTACTTTTAGCGTGAGTTTGGTTTTCACTTTCCTAACAAACAGAATAGCTCATCGAGACCATAAACTGTTTGTGAAAAAAAACATTTGTGAGAGTTATCCAACAGCCTCAAAGGCTGTAATAATTCAGATGGGAAATATGGAGAGTATAGATCTGCGTCGTACGTTCCAAAATATATTCAAAGCAATGACAATAATTATGCTAAATCGATTGCAATAAGAAATTCTGAATAAATATATACATTTTGTTTACTCACTATGCATTAACTTAAATTTAAAAAAGAACAAAAACTCATGCATCAGGCATATGTTATGAAACTTTTTCCAACATTAGCAGAATATTATTAAAATTTTCCATTTTCTCATAAAATGAATGAGATATCTAAATAATCAATTAAAAAAACACCTAACTCATTAAAAATTCATTTAAGCAAGTCTGTTCATATTAAGTAATGTGTGTGAATAATTTCGTGCAATCCTGTACATGATCTATAAAATATATTCACACCATGTAATACTCTAAAAATTAGTTTAAAGTACATGTCACAGCGATAAATGCACTTCCAACATTTATCGATAATCCTGTAACCGACTTTTTATATGCATCTATTTAAATCAAAGATAAATGCTGCGAACTCCGTAACATTTAGAAAAGTTGTTGTAGTGCACTTTAATTATCTTTTTTAGTTTTGTACCCTTTGAAGTACAAGGTGGCCATAATTAAACTGACGGTACTCAGAGTGTTCTGTAGCGCGATCTAATTGCGAGAATAGCGCCAAATTTTGTAGGAAGATTAAACAAGACGGGGGACGAAGGATTCCGCGAAAAAAAATTAGTTACAAAAGTCACCGCCAGGGGAATATGTGGCGCTGTGTATTCGAAAAAAAGAGTTTCAAAAAATGAAGAATCAATACTGAAATAAATTAACCGTTTATTTAACGAATTTAGCAATTTAATCCAAGCTCAAAATGATAACAGTTTATAAAAAGCTAAAAATTTACATAAACACTGCTAAAGTTTCTTTATCTGCAATTTCACTTACAGGGCCCCAAAGAAAGCAACAGCAGAAGAAGAAGTTCTTTATTCAAATTTCACGTTACATTTTTTGGCCCAGTGCCAGCTTGTTCGGCTTTAAAAGTTAATGTACTACTGTTAGAAGCAATTTCATTGAAAGTTATCTTTCATAATGTCTCCGTCTTTAGTCGAGCGAGCTCTACTAGTCAAATTCTTTTACCTCAACCACTGCAATGCGCCAGCCGCTCTTCGTGCTTTTAGAAACCACAAAAAATGCGTAAATATAACGGTCTTTTGCCAGTTAATGGTTTAAAAGCAATGGTTGAGAAGTTTGAGAAAACAGGTTCTCTAAAGGTTCAGTCAGGCAGAAGACGAAAACCCGTACAATAAAAGAAGTGGCAACGGCGATTGTCGACAGAGCACCAGACAATATTGCTACCACTTCCAGCGCTCGTGGGATAGATCGGAATCTGGATATGCCTTATTGTACGGTATGGAAAATCATACGAAAGATTATCCACTTCTATCCATACAGGATCAGCCGTGTACAAGAGTTACGTCACACCGACTATGATAAGCGATTGACTTTTGCTCTCACTTTTCTTGCCAGAATGGAGTTGGATGATGCTTGGCCGTGGAAAATCTTATGGGGAGATGAAGCTCACTTTTACCTGAATGGAACTGTAAACACCCAGAACTGCCGAATTTAGGATAACAAGTCACTAAGAGCATTCAAGGAAATGCCTTTGCATTCACCAAAGATAATTGTTTGGTGTGGTTTCAAAGCAGATATGATCATAAGTCCATTCTTCTATGAGAACATTACTCCGACAGGACCTGTAACTTGTTCTGTTACCGGAGACAAATATCGCCAAATGCTAAACAACTTTGTTATTCCGGCACTTCAGCAAAGACAGTGCCTGGAGAAAATCCTTTTCATGCAATATGGAGCCCCTCCACATATTGCTTTGCGGGTACAGCAGCTGCTACGACAGAAAATCACAACAGAAAGAGTCATTAGCCGCTGTTTTCCAACTGCATGGCCACCTCGGTTTCCTGATCTTACAGCCTGAGACATTTGGCTATGGGGTTACCTAAAGTCCAAGGTTTATCACGGAGGTGTCCAGGACCTTGCTAAGTTGAAGCATAACATATCGCGAACTGTATGGGAGATTCCTGCAGACATGTTATTCTCTGCTGTTGTAAATTCTGTGCACAGAATGCAATATGTGGTCCACAAAAACGGCGGCCACCTCAAACCTGAGTTGGATGTGCTAAATAAACGGTAGTTTTATTTTAGTATTGATTCTTCTTTTTTGAAACTCTCTTTTTCGAATACACAGCGCCACATATTCCCTTGGTGGTGACTTTTGGAACTATTTTTTTTCGCGGAATCCTTCGTCCCCCGTCTTGTTTAATCTTCCTACAAAATATGGCTCCATTCTCGCAATTAGATCGCGCTACAAAACACTCTGAGTGCCGTCAGTTTAATTATGGCCACCTTGTATCATAATACCATTAAAAAGAACCGCAGACGTTTTTTTTTCTCCATAGATCATAATGTATTTGAATTTTAAGCGTTCCTGTAAACGAACTATAAATTCTACTTTTTCTATACTCCCTAGAATTTATAATTTTGTCTACCTGAATGATGCATATCAATCTCATCATGCTTGAAATCTTGCAACATCAATAAAATTCACCACAAAAGATTTTTCCTATATACCATTATATCTGGTACATTTTGCGTGTCCCTGTAAACGAACTGTAAATGCTACTTTATTTTGAATACCAAACACTTTATGGTAAACATAAATAAAATATATTACTTAAATAGCTATAGTGCGGAAAGACCGCCAGATAGGCAGACGAACCGAATTAATTAATACTTTTCAACAATGTTGTAATGTGTATGTAAAACAATTATCAAAATAAGAACACCAATTTAAAAGTTATTCTTAGAGATTTCTTTAAAAAATGTAATCACAAACGAATTGTTGCTT
Organism: Maratus michaelseni; assembly: GCA_963931845.1. Classification (NCBI taxonomy): domain Eukaryota; kingdom Metazoa; phylum Arthropoda; class Arachnida; order Araneae; family Salticidae; genus Maratus; species Maratus michaelseni. The sequence goes on along the minus strand of OZ007593.1, from coordinate 197,090,760 downwards.
GACAACTTCTGCTTGAACTCGCTTAAGTAACACTGTTTTTTTTTAATGTTTTCATTCAAAATTACACTATGAAAAATACTTTACATGTATGTGCGTAAACAATATCACACTGTTAGAAATGGATACTCAAATTCCACGAAATTTTCTTCGTTTTTAAAGAAACTGTTTCCTGAGAAATGCTCCGAGCGAATATTTCGTCAAATCGAGTAAATTTGCATCCTCAAAATTGTGAGGAAATTAGTTTCGTCAAATTGTTCATTCGAAAGTTCCAAAAAAAGTTTGGTGGTGCCATCTATTGGAGATTTTAGAAGCATCTTTAATTGACTGGGGGGAAAAGTACGACAAACTTCGCTTAAGTCTGCAACGGGATACGAACGCGCTATCTTTAGAGTGGGAGATCTCTGTGCTGCGTCCTACGCCAGCGAGGCCTTGCATGAATTTGATTTTAAATGTATCTATGGGATGTTGATATGTGTTTATATTTTTAGAAGTATTTTTATCGGTGCTGTTATAATTTCTGCATGTTTTAATTAATAAGGCTAGATTATTATTATGGTTTTTCTATGGTTAATAAATAATTAGAATATGGCTTGATTAATATAATTTATTAGAGAAATTTCCTTTGTTCAATGAATGGTTAGAATATGGTCTAGTTAATTTGTTGATCAGAAATAATAAATTTTGAAGTGCATATTTTGGAGGAGAGTTCATCAATTTTAGCGGATAAGATTACTGTTTATAGAGGGGAAGGGATCAGTTATACATATTTTTAATTTGATTGCTATATGAATATATTTCTTGAATAAAAAAAGAGCTCCTAAAATTTTGATTTTTTTTAACCATTGGGAAAATGATGTTGCTTTCTGTCGAAAATGGACCAAACGATGTTCGCATTTTACTATTTTAACCGCTTTCAACGAAATTCTGTAACTGTAGAAAAATTTAATAAAATCGTTACAAAAATGTTATAGTTACAAAAAGGATAGACGAAAATATCAGATACGAAAAATAAAGTAAAAATTTGGTACTTTCGTGTTATAGCGGCCCCCAAGGATGAAATATTTTTGCTTCTGTTTTCATTATTATATTGTAAATTTGGTACTTTCGTGTAATTATTTATTTATTTATTTATTTATATATTTATTGTTTTTTGAACGATTTTGTAACAACAAAAATAATCTGACCGGGAATGGGGAAACATTTTTGCAAATATTTGAGATTTTCCATTTCATTAAAAATCACTTATTTTTTAGACAAAATGATTGTCAAAAATGGTGAAATATAGCTCAAGAATTTCGGAATCGTCAAAAGGGAGAGTTTTATTTTTGAAAGCGAGGAATCAGTTTTGTCAGATATTTGAGGATTCGCGTTTCGTCAAAAACCACGTGACTCTGTAACGAAATGATTGTCAAAAATAACGAAATGATGCCTAAGGATTGCGGAATCGTCAAAATTTAGTGTTTTATTTCTGAGAGTGCATGTGCACAGATCTTAAATAAAATAAAGTAGGCTAGGAAACATAAAATGTGAATGACGGGGTTCTATCAAATGAAATAAATTGGTTTTCTTAAAATACATCATCTGCATAAAGAGAACAAAATAATAAGCGAAATAAAAAATTCTTAATGTTTTTAACAGTTTACTGCTCTTGAATTATAAAACAAATGGGGACAAAATTGATAAATGAGAAACCTTAAATAATGTATTTCCATGATTCTCCCTCTTTCCTTAGTTTGTCACTTCTTTGAAAAACTTCAATGCATTAAGATTATTAAATGCAAAAAAGATATCCATACGTTAAAACATGTGTTACGAATCCTGAAATATTAGTTCTGTAAAGGCAAATGGTATATACAGATAGTTTTCACGTTGCTTTTTAAAAACAATTGTGGAAAAAAAAAAAAAAAATTAAAATTTTATGTCATGTAAAGAAAAAAAAAACCTATTAATTTAAAATGATTTCTAAGTATGTGTAACTTTGATTTATTTACTTTTTCATCTTTAATCTCCGAATAGCACTAATAAAGTTATGAATGCGAAAATGTGTTTATTTGTTTTCTGAGAACAACGTCTAACTGACTAAATCCATCTTAATGAAACTTTGTACATAGATAAATTATAAGCACTTTACTTTCTGTTTTGAAGAATAAATTTTAATTTATCATTATTAGCCGACTTCAAGCAATTAAAGTTTTAAAATTCGTCTGTAGACATAAGGATAAAGTTGTCCATTTACAGTTGTGTTATAGGTTCTCAAGTTTAAGTAATTTTTTTTTGTATAAGTATTGGTGCGTGGCATTTCTATATATTACATAAAGGAATTCGAAGAAATCGATTTAATTATTGTCTGCAGGCAGTAACTGAAAGTTTATTTTTAAATGTGTTACGTGTTTGTTAGCGAAACAAAATATTACTATGCTATGTTGTGTGAATATACCATAAATAAATTGTGATATAGAACTTCGAAAAAACGTAACTTTGAATAGAGGAATCTTTTGAGTCCAAAACATTAATACATCCGAATGTTTAGCTAGCAGGAACAGAGCAAATTTTTGATTGGAAGTAAAAGGAAAATAAAAGTGCAGAAGCTTACGTTTGTATGGTATAGCGATTACATTATATAAAGTTACGAATAAATTAGGATTGTAATTTTAGTGATTTTTTTTATTATGATTATTTTTTTATTTCTTGAAAACCAAAAAAAAAAAAAAAAACAGAATTCTTGTTCTGGTCTGACGTACTCTTGTTCAGGCCTTTTCTGGTGTGACGTACCAGCTGTTCAAATCACACATATATTTCCTTTTTTAATTGTAAAGAGAAAAAGGCTTCAATAAAGATATAATAAAAATAAAGGTAAAATAAAACAAAATATACTTCATTTTTTTCTGAAACAACAAAGTATCCCGATTACGACAATTTTGAAAAAATTGAATTTAAATGTATTAAAATCAAAAACAAAATATAGCAATGGAAATAATTTAAACTATAGCGATCTGAAAAAAAAATATAGCGCATGTACGAATGAAATAATTTCGTTTTAAAACAATAATTACTGAAACTATTTCAGCAGAAATCTCAGGCAAATGACTTAAAAAAAAACATATTTAAATATAGAGATATTTCAAAACATTTGAATACAGATGTAATTCACATTATGTTAAATTTCATGTTTAAAAATTCAATATATATAAATTATTAATTGAATTATAACTAAGTAAAGGATATTTCTGTTTAACATTTAATGGTTCACATTTATACTTTTGTATCACTTTTCAAGGTAACTGAAAAGTGTTTATGGATTCGGTTTGTCTGTCTGTCTGCTGTCTGCAGTTTATCTACCCATGCTATAATTATCTTAATTTTACTCAAATTGAAATGAAATGTTTATACGATATTGAGATTTAATATAGAATGTTTGGTATATAGCATTTATAGTTTGTCTACATGGATACACAAAATAATTTCGTTATATTACAGTCTATTGTGAAATATCGTTTGCGGTGCATGATATTGATGTTGCGAACTTTCAGATATAATGAGACTGATATGCATAAATGAGATAGACTACAGCATGTCTTCTCAGTAGTACAGAATAAGAAGCTTTTACAGTTAATATACAGGGAGTCACAAAATAATTCATTACATTATGTTTCACACACTACATTTTGATTTTTCAGAAAAAAATCAGCTGCATTTTAATGATGTTGTGATACTTCAAACATAATGCAATCACTGAAGTGCATTACAAAAGGTTTTCATTTGATTGGGTAGTGGAACGTTTTCCGCTGTTGTATGAATTTTGAAACTTGTATAATTTTTAGTGTATTAGGAGCATGAAAAACCCGTTTATCTAAATTACCTCCAAAACTAATCAGGGAAGCGTCTTATCACAATGAACCTATAAACAAAATTTGTTGCAAAACGGGTATTTCTATCAAGAGTTATCGCGTTACATACGTACATACTTACATACATACGTACCTACATACATACAGAACCGGCAGGCACATTAGCTCTAAGGCTTTGATAGTCTGTGATCTAAAAAGTAACATAAAAGCACAAATATTAAAAAAAAAACACATATTATATTAAAAAGACAATTTATTTTTTTTTCCGAAAAAACTGGAGGTCATTACAAAAATCGTAAATCCGAGTAGCGACGAAAATAATACAACAATGAAATTAAACAATAAAGAAAATCCGGAAAAAGAAAAATCCCAAATGTTTCACTAAAAATTAAAGTATATTATGAATGTGTTATTAAAATTTCAACAATTTAATTACAACAATTTTCAGCAATTTAATTACAGTGTTTATATCAACGCATTGTGTTATAATCGATTTCACATATTTGAATTTAACTTATTCTTTCTAAATAAAATTTCAATGAGGCACAACAAATCTCTGTATTTCAAAAGATTATTCACATATTCGCAATTTATAATTGCATAAACATTGTATAAAGTGTCACATTTATTTTTGCATTATATAACTCTACTAATTTCCAGATAAAATTTTCTCCGAAACCTTTCTAAAAGCTCTTCGGTCAATAACATTGATTTAAAGGGAAAAAAGGAAACATAAAAACAGTTACTCGAAGTAGACATTTACGTGTCTGATTTCAAATAAAAAGACTTAAAAAGAATTTTTCTACAGGAAAAGTGTACGGATTCTAGTAGAAGACGCATTTTTCCAGAATTTTGTTTTCTTAAATTGCTCTTTTGTTAAAAGATTAAATATATATGCATTCGAACACTGATTCCTTGTTTATTGTTTATGTCACCTAATTTAGTTTGTTATCATTAAATCATACATTATAATACTAGCAAATCTTGTGTCTCTCTCTCTGTATCTACTATATATATAAAACACAAACGGAAATTTCGTTCCGTTCCTTTATAACTCGAGTTCCTCTGAATGGATTTTGATGGAACTTGCACTGTTCGATAGATTATTTTTCAGGAAAGGTTTTAGTACATAACATAACGTTCTACGTAGATTAGTTATAGAATTATGATGAAAATTTCTGTACTTTTGGCCGAAAAATTTACCATTGCTAATTTTTTGGCGACTATTATCGTTGGTGAAAGAGTTGAAACGGCTATACATCTCGCAAAATAAAAGAATAAACTGTTACAAATAAATTACAGTATGACTTTAATTTGAATAAACTGTTACTAATATTATTTTAAAAAAAGTAAGGAAATATAAAAAACAATTTTGTTGAGAGATAATATTATACTACGGAAATGTTTAATTTAAACATTATTGGGAATGTTCATAATGCTTAAAAATTAATTAATGTAAAAGATTATTATTGAAACAATATTTGGTGATTTATCTTTTGTTTGTGATTTTACTTTTGTCGCCAAACAATTTGATTTTTAGCCAAAATGTGTTTTTCAAGTGTATGACAGCATTTTTGGAGTATTAGTTTTTATTCAAATGTAAATTATATTAATAGCAATCTACTTCTATTTACTTCTACAATACAGGGTGTTCCAAAATTCGACAAACAAATTAAGAGGGGTGATAGAAGGCATCAAGAGGATGAAAACTTACTATAGGACATAGGGTCGTAATCCACGTTTAGTGGGAGAAATTCGCAAAAATATTTAGGAAGGGTGTGACGTTGAGTGGAACAATAAGGGCCAATAATAAGTAGAAAAACATTTATTTGACGTAAAGCATGATTACAATGCATTACAGTTCAACGTAAGAAAGTAGACCACGAAACATTTTTATAGGAATATGTGTTAATGCGTTCGGCAATCCTTCGTCCGTCGGTGTCGGCTGTGCAATGACCTTCGTGACCATAACTTCGAACAGTTTCTATAAAAATGTGCCTTCGTCTCCTTTCTGACGTTGAACTGCAATGCACTGTAATCATGCTTGACGTCATATAAATGTTTTTTTCTACTTATTATTGGCCCTTTTTGTTCCACCCGACGTCACACCCTTCATAACAATTTTTTATTTTCTCCTACTAAACTTGGTTTGAACCCAATGTTCTATAGTAAGTTTTCATCCTCTTGATGTCTTCTGTTACCACTCTAAATTTGTCGGTCAAATTTTGGAACACCCTGTATTTATGAAATTTCGCTCCGGCTGCTTATAACTCGAGTTCTGCTGATTAGATTTACATAGAACTTAAACTGTTAGATAGATAATATTTCAGGTAAGGTTTTATTATATAGCATATTGTTCTGCGTAGGTTAGTTATAGAATTATGATGGAAAATTCTATAATCAGATGAACCCGATTTCGAAAGGTTAGTCTTTTTAAAAGATTCTGCCGGATTAATTTCGATGGAACCTACACCGTTAGCTAGATAATTTTGTCGGGAATATTTTATTATAAAACATATCATTCTACGTGGCTTAGTTCTAGAATTATAAGCGGAAATTCGAAAATTAGGGGACCTCTTTTATCAAATATTAGCCTTTTCAAAACGTTCTAATAAACGGGTTTTAATGGGACTTGCACTGATATTTTGATAATTTTTTCAAAGATAGATTTTAGTGCATAATATATTGTTCTACATTGCTTAGTTATAGACCAATGGTAGTGAAGTCTGTAATCAGGTGAACCCGTTTATGACAGATATCGGACGACAGCTTTGCTATTTGACTAACCATCGTCGATTAATGGGGAAATATTCGTAAAGGGGTCCAATCAATCAGTACCAGAGTGTTATTTGACGCCACACGTGACTGTAAATCACTAATATTAACGTCGGAGTTATATTTTTTATGTCCATCACTATCTCCTTACAGAATGTTTCGTTTTATATTTCTCTTACAAATGTAGAAACGATGAGGTTTCCCGTGCTTTTATTTTAGCCGGGCGCAAATCTCGCGAATAGCAATTTTTTCTCGCCAATAGCAGATTTTATTTTTCGCGTGTGTAAATTAGACACGATACTTTGATAATGTAATAGACTGTGTTAGTGTATATCATTATTTCTTATTTTTATTCTTTTGTATTTTTAATGAAATTTGTGAAAGACGTATGTTTAAAATGTATGTAGTATGTGTATTTTACAAGTATGTATTTTAAATTAAAAGAGCGAAAGGTTTATATTTTAAATGAAATGAATATAATAGGATTAATGGCGATGGAAACAATATTTTGCTATTCATCACATGCGCCCGGCTAACATTTCCTTGCAACTATTTTAGTAACCGATCACGAGAATAAGTAAATAAATATTGGTGGCCAAAAGAAAAACCGCTCCGAGGACTGTTAATGTCAGAAATATTGCTAATATTGAACGTTATGATAATATTTCGTAGGTCAATCTAAAATACCGCTAAAATGACATCTAGCCGTAACCCCTGATTCTGATTGGGAAGTAGGTGTAGTTTTACCATATGCATTAATTATGTACGTAAATTACATTATCGGGTCTACAGACAATTGGTGTAAATTACCGGGCGATGTTTTTTGTCAGCAACACATAGCTTTTTATTAAAGAGGATGTGGAATAGTTCTACAATCAGGTGAACCCTAATATTAAAGATTAGGTCTTTTAAAAAGTTCTACTAGTTAAATTTTAATGTGACTTGTATTGCTAAATAGATAATTTTTCAAGGATGGTTTTAATATTTTGTATATCGTTCTAAATTGCTTAGTAAAAGAGTTATGTGCGGAGGTTATATAGTCAGGTGAACTGAATTACGAAAGATTAGCCTTTTTAAAAAGTTCTACTGAAAAGTTAGATAATTTTTAGAGATGGTTTTATTGTATTGCATGTAGTCCTATCGCTCTTTTCCAAATCCTACTGTAAATCTAACTGAAAAAAATAGTTGGTCTTTAACAGCTAAATTTTTGACTGCACATTAGAAAGCGCAATGGCGTTCGTATCGTTTCAATAATGCGGAAGGATATTCCAGGTAAGGATATTCCAATACTTTAAAATACAAGGTTAAATTCACAAATATATTTCATTTGATTCAAGATTATTTTGGAGAAAACCGACCAGCGCAGCGGGCGTCGCCTGCTAGTATATATATATATATATATATATATATATATATATGTATTAGGGTGGGCCGAAAAAAACTTTTTTTTGGTTTTTTGATTCGCTATATCGCGGAAAACTTGCCTCTAGTGTAGCTTAGTATAATGCAAAAATAAAATAAATAAATTATTACGTTTGGCGGTAGCGCATCGGCCCTAAAATTTGAGAAAATATAAGATTTTTATCATTTTCAAGGGGGAGTACGAGAATTTTTTTGCTTTGTATTTTGATTCGCTATACCACGCAAAACTTGCCTCTAGGGTAGCTTCGTATAATGCAAAATAAAAATAAATAGATTTTCGCGTCTTGCAGTAGCGTCCCTAAAATTCGAAAAAATAATATAATGATTTTTTTAATTTTTCTAATAAATGGAAATAAATCAAATAACTTCTATAACAAGTTGATACAGACATATTTTAGAAGAACAAAGTATAGAAATGATAAATAAATGAAACAAAAATAGTTCATTTTACAATTTATTAGTAGAGTATTAAGTTAAAAAAAAACATTTTAAAAAAATTGACAAATTTCAATTGAAATCAAAAATCCTTTTTCTGATTGTGTAAATATTCAGTTTGTAATGAAATATGGTACTTTAATTGTCTTTACTTTCTCTTGATATAATTGAATTAAGTTTGAACTAAGATTAGCTTGAAAAACTAGGCATTGACGATATTGAAATAAGTATAGTTCTTATAAAACCCTCTCTGGAATTGGAGCCGATGACTTTTTCTGACGCCGCAGTTCTCCACCATGAGTAGGAAAGTGTGCCAGGCTCACGAACAGTTAATTCTTCAGGATACTGACTGAATTTATATCACAACTTATGTTCACCAGGTACAGATTATCTCTGCATAAACTTTGCTTGTCCATTTCTGGAATCTCATACTTAAAACTGTCAAAATTTACTACTGGGAGTTTCTCACATTTACTAAGCTGTGACCCAATCGGACAACGAAATGATTGTGACCCAGTCGTTTTATCATCTAAAGTTTGAAACAAATGTCGGAATGGAAATTCATTGAAATGTAAGAGGCACACCCTCCACTGTAGTGGTCGTTTAACTTGTTCTTCAATTGTGCGAATAACACGGTTTTCCACCCCATATTAGTAACGGTGCCATCACATCTAATCACTTTCAGTTCATGACGTGAAAATCCAGCTTCAGTCAAATAAGAAAGAATGCTACTGGAAATGTTTTGAGCAGAACTTGAAAAGGGTAAAATATGACCAACGCACACAGGTCAGTAGTACATGCTGGACATAAGTTCTGCTATAAAATCAGGTAGCTGTTTTCAAGATTTATCTGTTCGTGAGCCTGGAACACCTTCCCACTCAAGGGGGTTAACAACGGCGAACAGAGTTATCCGATTGTATTTAGGTATTGAAAACATAACAGACGAGAGCAAGATCTTAGTTTCTTTTCTCTTAAAGTAATATATACCTCTATAGTTTTATATTAAAAAGTAAATACTTCACAATCAGACCAGAACATGTATTTGAAGTTATAAAATCTTCAACATTCTTGCCCGAAAACTTGTTGAAAGTCATTGACCCAGTAACTGCGAGAAACGTATTTTTTGCCCGTCCAGAAAACTTGCTTTTGAGTATGATAGTAGCTAAAAGAAATCATATAATAAAGTTAGGTTTCAGAAAAATTATAATGACTAGAAACTTAGCTTCTAAAAAATGTTAATCAGGAGTTTTCAACCACCAAAAATCAATTTTCTAACTACAGATAGCATTGAAATGATTCACTGGAACACTACTGCACTTTCACCACAACATTTGCTGCGAAGAATAAAATTTTAGGGCCGATGCGCTACCGCCAAACGTAACAAATTATTTATTTTATTTTTGCATTATACTAAGTTTACCTAGAGACACGTTTTCCGCGATATAGCGAATCAAAAAACAAAACAAAAAAAATTATCGTAACCCCCCTTAAAAATGATAAAAATCTTACACTTTCTCAAATTTTAGGGCCGATGCGCTACCGCCAAACATAACAATTTATTTATTTTATTTTTGCATTATACTAAGCTCCCATAGAGGCAAGTTTTCCGTGGTATAGCGAATCAAAAAATAAAAAAAAAGTTTTTTTCGGGCCACCCTAATACATATATACAGGGTATTTCTCTACCAGACCAACAGACTTGCAGGAGGTGTAGAGAACACAGAGACGAATAGGAATCCCATAGCAATGCAGGGTCGAAAATCGCGTAGTTGCAAATTATGGTTCAAAGACGCAGAGAAAAAGAACAGAAACAGCAATAAATTAATTGAACAGAAAACATTTTATTGAAAGGTTGTACTACAGAAGGTGTCCAAAATTGCGACCAGAAGTCGTCAGGCAGGCTTGATAGCGGCGCTTTCAGTCTTGCGATAGATAGCGCTGAATGGAATGTATCATGAACAGCGATTCTGCTGGAAGTCGTCATTTGCGACCCGGTTCCCGAGGTAGGAGGATGAACGCGAATTCATACGATGAAATGGTCGACATTTTGATCGTGTATGGAGCGGCGGACTGTAACGGGCACGGCGCTCGGCAGTTGTACCAGGAACGGTGCCCGCACAGGCGTGCTCCCCATCACAGGACATTCGCAAGTGTGAACAGAATTTTACACGAGACTGGTTATTTAACGAGAGCTACAATGAATCGAGAGTGAATTACGAGAACACCTGACAAAAAGGAGACGGCCTTACATCTAGCAGAAGAAATTCGAGCGATAGGAAAAAAGTGCGTTTTTCTCACTGTCTGGAGGATTCTCGCAGCAGACCAAATGAGTGCATACCATCTTCAACGCATCCAATCATTAGAGCCTGGTGATTATCCAAACCCGAGTGCGTTTGTTACATGGTTCATGCAACAAAGCACTGCAGACAGAGCATTTGCTGCGTCCGTATTGTTCACGGCTGAAGGATACTTCATGCGTGAGGGAGTTTTCAATCAATATAACGCCTATGTTTGGGATTTGAAGAACTCCCAAGGTACGTGACCACATGCAGATCAACAGCGTTCCTCGCTCAATGCTCGGACCGGCATTCTTGGAAACTACCTCATTGGACCCTACCTTCTGCCCAGTTGTTTGGTAGGACATACCTGAACTTCCTGCAGCAATTCCTGCCCGAACGTCTTGACGCACAACATGTTCCTTCATCCTGGCGCCGCTCCATGCGGTAAGAACATAACGGAGCTCCTGCACATTACACGAATGACGTCTGCCAATATCTGGACGTAAACTTTGGTCAGCGGTGCAAAGGTCGTGTTGGCCAGGTTCATTGGCCTACCAGATCGCCGGGCTACAGCGTCTAGAATACATAGTGTGGAAACCGGCAAATGGTGTAATGCTTTAACACTAGAACGCCTGAAATCTTACTACCCCCTGAAACGCCGGCCAGGTGTCATTTTGACACCGGTCGGTAAGTAAGCAAAAATTTCAAAGAAAATGTACATTTTAATATTCTTTTTACAAATACATATATTGTACACATAAATACTATTATATCTGTAAAATAGGGATAATTTTACAAGATTATATGAAAATATATATTGTACACACAAAAAATATTATATATTTAAAATGAGAATAATTTTGAAAGATTATATGAAAATATATATGGTACACACAAATAATATTATATATTTAAAATAAGAATAATTTTGAAAGATTATATGAAAACATGTGTGGTACACACAAATAATATTACATCTGTAAAATAATAATTTTTCAAGATGATATGAAAAAATATATGTTACGCACAAATAAAATTATATCTGTAAAATAAGAAAAATATTGCAAGATGTTATGAACATATACATGGTACACACGAATAATTATTATATCTGTAAAATGAGAATATTTTTTTCAAGATGATATAAAAATAAACAAGAGAAATAACTACTTACATTACTTATATCACTCACAGTCAATACATTTACCGCATGTCATTCTTTACAAGAGGAACACATTTTATTTATCACATTTCCATGACATTTTTTAACCTCGCATATCCTACACTTAGAAGGATTTTTAGTTCGCAGTTCATCTTCGTGGCTACTGCGTCTTTTAGCAGATTTTTCAATATATTCTGCTCGTAATTCTTCAGCTAATGTTTGTATAAAAGTACGCCTTGATATTTTTTCCCCGTCACTTGTTTGAAAATAATCCATGAGTTTAGGCAGCAAAGTCTAACATATTGTAGAATGTGTGAATTGGCCATCTTCTTGATCCTGCTTTGACTGAATATTGCCTTGCCATTTGGTCAACAATATCTACGCCACATTTCGTTTCATTATAAAAACTGACAGTTTCAGGTGTTTTCTTTGAATTATTGGCAATTGCAATGTTTGAATGCATAGAACTCAAGATTATCACATTTTTTTTCTTTTTACATTGGTAAACTGTAAGTGTTGTGCCCGATTCTTCATTTTTCAATATTTTTGTTGAATATAACACTTCTTTTCCTGACTTTATACAATCTGGAATTTCTCGTCTGGCCCTATTTACCGTGCCAACTAAACTCGTTCGTCTTTCCTTTAGTTTCTTAGCCAACTCAAGAGAAGTAAAAAAATTGTCAACTGTGACATTTCTTCCCATATTTTTAAAGGGTTCTATTAGTTTTAAAACTACCTACTCAGAAAGTCTCTGACTTTGATCTCGTTCTTCATTTTTTCCTAGGTAGGGAAATGCGTTCAAAATATACTTACTTTCTAAATCTGTAGCTATCCAAAATTTTTGTCCGTATTTATCAGGTTTTGATGCTATAAACTGAGTACATGGACAACGAGTCTTACTAGGAAAAAATTGTTCATCAATTGTTATATTCTGGCCTGGCTTGTAACAGCTTATGCAATTTTCAATAAAACGATTCCATACTTCCGAAATCATTGCGAATTTATCCTGCTGAGTTCGATTACGACGAGTTGATTTGATATCAAATCTCAGAAATCTTGATATTTCACAAAACTTGTCTCTGGACATGGTTTCTTTGCAAAAATTTATACCCCATGAAGTAGACCATAATGAATGAAGTTTTAGGTTACTAGCTCCTGAAACTCCACGTGCATATAAAATCGAAATGTAAGCAAAAAGTCCCTCTTTTGAAGAGACCAAACATCATTTTCTAATACTAGACGAGCTTCTGTGTTTGTGCATTTTATTATATGCTCTAAAACCGTTCTGTCTATAAAAAGCAACCAAGCACTCAAAACACTGTCATTATTCACATTTCTTTTTGCATAACTAGTTGGACTACTATTTTCTCGCAAAATATTTTGGATTGCTAATCTACCGGTTGCACTTCCTGAACCACTTTCTTTCCACTGAGAGCCATCGCGAGCAACAAATTCTTTCTGATTTCCAGAATTAACAATTTCAACATCCTCATCGCTTTCCGATTCAGATGATATAACAGGAATAAAATTTTCATCATCCGATTCATCATACGTGTCGGATAATTACCTTCGGATTCATTATCTGACAGTTCTCTCATAATCGCGGTAATTTCTTCCGTAGTAAGCCGTCTCTTACGAGAAATTTTAAATTTTTCTCATAGAAAGTAACAAGAACGAAAGAAAACCCCAGAAAAATTCTTCTAATCATAACTCAGAAGTAACCACACATGCACTATCTTTGTGAGAAATTAAATCTAAGCGGCAGGTGTTGTTGCAGCTGAAACAAATCACGTGATGACCAGATGTAAAAAAAAATTACAGGACTCCCTTGTTTTACACAATGAACGCACAGAAGAACAAAATTTAAGATAGTGGAAGTGTAATTATTGCGGTGTCCAATTGACACCAAACAGGCGTTATAGGTAAATCTATCCGTAAAATAAATTTGAATAAACCTAGTTCGTCAAAAAAATTTATGTGGGTTCTACCTACATATTTAATAAAAGTCGAGCGAAATAAAAAGGATCCTTCAAAATTTACAGATTTTAGAAAGAAACTTTCACGCTTTGGTGTCGAAATGACACCGTCCGGCGTTCTAGTGTTAAAAAGTGCTAAAAAGTTGTAGCCTATAAATGTGCAACGGTGTTCCTACGAAGCCTACGATAATGTTGCAACCAGAGACAAAAAAAAAATGCGTATCACGTTTTTTAGCCATGCTTTCATAATTTAAAAAAAAAAACTTATAAAAATCACTAAGTCAGAGGAGAAAATGATATAATTTAAGTATTTAAAATACTTACCACCAGCCGAAACATTCTAATACAATGTCAAGAGCTAGCAGATGGCGCTGCGAACCCATCCTAATATTTTCAGCAACGTTGTACATTTATTGGATACAATTTTTTAGTACTATTTTGTAGCCGGTTTCCACACTATGTATTCTAGGCGCTGTAGCCGGGCCTATCATGCATGTACTTCTTTTTCTGTAGTCAAATGAAATGTTTGGTGTACGAGACCCCGTTCCTTCAGTTGAAGACCTCGCCGCTAAAATATCTGTATTTGTCGAGAGGATATGGAACACGCCAGGAGTCTTCTAGAACGTAAGGAAATCCATGCAGCCACTGTCAAGCCTGTCTGACGACTTTTGGTCGTAATTTCGAAAGCCTTCTGTAGTAGAACTTTTCAATAAAATGTTTTCTCTCTCATTAATGTGTCAATGATGAACCTACACTGCGAAATCAGTACCCTTATAAGATGAAATATACAAACTTTAAAAAATTCAACAGCATATTAAAGAACTACGCCAACAATCTGCAACTTGCTATGGATGAAATTACAACTCCACAGGATTTGTATCTTCATTGCATTTGTATCTTGTATTCAAGCATTTGTATGTTGAATTTGTATCTTGTATTGCTCAAACTTGTCTGTCACTCTGGCAAAGGACTATGCAGGTGTGTTCAAAATGTGTGTGCATTTGTGTAAGCATAGCATGTATATTCTTGAATAATCTAACGTGTAATTTATCGTTTCTGAGAAAAATTCAAAAGTTTTTTTGTTTATAGCATACTGAGTTTTCAACCGAATTTAACACCGCTTTGCGGAAACTTGACAAAGAAAAGTAGAAATAGTATACTGCTATTAAAATATTAATATATTGAATATTTGATGAGATATGGGTATTTGTATGAAATACATTTTAAATGCGTATGCGCGAACTGCAGCAAAGAACGTTTGTCATGATTTGGTAGTCAGTTCTATAGAGCAACTCATATAAAAAGTCCAGACAAATATCGTGAAAACTCTAAAATCTACAGGCAATACAGTGAGCTAATTGATAAATTGGGGAAGAAATCACATATAATCCTATAGGATTTCCTCCCCAATTTAGCTCACTGTATTGCCTGTATCTTTCTGAATTTTCGCAATATTTGAATGGCGTTTTTATATAATTTACTCTGTAGAATTGACAACCAAATCATAAAAAAATCTTTGGTATAGTTCGCGCATGCGCAGTTAAAATTAATTTCATACAAAACCCCAATGTCATCAAATATTCAATATACTCATCTTTTAATTCCATTATACTATTTTTACTGTTCTTTGTCAGGTTTTTTGAAAACGGTGATAAATTCTGTTGAAAACTCTGCATGCTATTAAAATTCATAATAATAATCACAGAAACGGTAACATTTTCACGAATATGCGTACTATTTTTACACAAATGCATAAAAACGTTAAACAATTTCAGCATAGTCATTTGCTACAGTGACGGATCAGTTTGAACATTTTCTATTTCTTGGGGAAACTCAAATATTATTTTATTATTAAATTTATTACTTCCACCCTAATTGTCCTCGGGACTAAATCTTCAGTGAAAAACATGAAGTCAAACATGTTCTATACATCCTCAAAGTTCAAGGGTATTTCGGGCATTTCCTCACGAATTCCATTAGATATTCGACAAAACGTCTGAAATCGAAGGTGTCCGGTCACTGCTCCTTAATCTCTGGACATCAGTGTAATATAAACATGAACAAAAATATACAATAACCTCTTCCAAGTTATACCTGATTCCAAAAAGCTGTCTTTGTCATTAAAAACCTAAAAAACCAATATATTTTCGAGATTTAAAGAAGGATTTATAAAAAAAAAAGTGTTCCTTTGCTGCCACGGATTTTCTAAAACATTTCCGTGTGATTTTCATAGTGTATAATTCAGTTTTCTGAAACCGAAATATTGTTTTTTAGTCTGTTATAAATTCCCACGTAATACTTTTCAACTGCGTAAATGAATTTATACCTGAAACAATAATAAAATAATATTAATTCCAATGTTAATGTTAATGCTGTTAATGCATCATCTTTGACTGTAATATATGCTTGTTGAACATAAAAGTGTTTGCTTGAGAATGGATAGCATCCGAAAATCTATATTCGGGGATGAGAAAACTGAATAATACACTATAAAAAGGAATTTGAAACTTTTTCTAAAATCATTGGCAGCAAAGGAAACTTTGTTTTTTATAAATGCTTCTTTAAATATCGAAAATATATTATTTTCTGAGATTTTTAAATATAAAGGATGTTTTTTGGAATCGTGGGTAATTCGGAAGACGTTATTGTATATTTGTGTTCATGGTTATATTATCTTTACCTAGATTAAGAAACATTTGTCGTTTTTCAGAGTGGAGATTAATGCCTGGAACTTTATTATGTATTGTTTTTGCGTGAATTTTAAATGTCTTATTATGTTGAATATTAATTTAGACTTAACTATGTTTATATATTTCAAATTCAGCCAAATTAAAGCATATAATCTGTAGATATAAATCTAATTTATATTAAATAAATCAAAATATCCTAAAAGAAAGAAAACATTGTTCTTGCCTAGGTCCAATAATAAATCTTCTTTATCCTAATTCAGTAACATTTGTTTATTTATAGTTGTAACATACACACTTTTCAAAATATCCGATTACTTGGAGAAGATAACCTATTTATTCAATAGAATTCACTTTCATGTGCGAACTGTAATGTATTCAGAATTGATTTGCATAGTATGAATCTTAGATACGTTACAATATTCAATATTTTTAGTCATGCACTTAAATATTATATATTCACAGAAGAGACAAGAACTACTTTTAGTACATCTTAAGAAATCTTAAAATTTCGTCTCGTCTGAGTGCATTTGTTCAATATTTTCCTTTCTTTTAAAGTAAAGGTAAAAAGGACTACAGCATGTGGTGTTTTCAAACAACTCAAGAAAGATTTGACGTAAAAAGTAAATATAAATGTATACTAAAAGCTAACATTTGATAATAGATAGTAATGACTCAGGAATATTTTATTTATGGAAAAGTGTGTAAGGATAAAATTCATTTTTAGTCACACACATACAAAACAATATTAGAAACTTGCATGCTCTTTTCATCACAAAAGTATTTTCTTTATCATTCTAACATATTAATTCAAAAAGCGCTGTTATACAGGGTGTTTCTAAATGAATATCGGAGTTTTAACGCTTGGTAGTATTTATTACATAAAACTTAAAATTATAGTTAATACATAAAATGAAAGAGAAACTCAAACAGTTTTACGTACAAGCTTACAAGTGTTCAATGTGAACAACTTAATATAGCTTAATATAGAAACTTAATATAGAAACACTCCAATATCTTTCGTCACACGGCACACATCAAGTAGATAGCTCAGTTCTTCTCAAACGTTAATTAGTGTTTGTGGGGTAATTGTTGCAACAGCTGGCTGGGGGATCACATCTGAACTTTATCCGGAACGCACGTTGCACGGTAACTACAGATTTGGTCTTTGCAAACTGCAGAACACAAAATGCTTTCTGTTCACTAGTCGCAATGTTTGGTACTGGCGCTTTCTAACGGATCACGGAAGAAACATTGCCTACTCATGTGCATGCACAGGTACCAACAAACTGTTTGAGTTGCTCTTTCATTTTATGTATTAAGTATAATTTTAAGTTTTATATAATAGATACTACAAAGCGTTAAAACCCCGATATTCATTTAGAAACACCCTGTATAATAATAATTAGGAATATGATGTATAGAGCATATATTTTTTAATTTAACCTTGAATTTTTTTATTGTTCTCAAGGTAAATTCCATCTTACTTTCCAGGAATTACTACAGAAGAGCCTCTGGAAAGGGTTTTTCTGAAAGATGCCCCCAAATTTTTGTTTCTTTGTGGAAGGGAAGGAGTGTCCTGGTTCGCTACCTCTCTCTCATTTATCAAACTCCCAGCGAGAACATCCCCACCTCACTGATTTTTCTCAGATACATGTACCATATTTTCGGAGCTCCCAGAAACCGCAGCCATATGGAGGGGCTAATACTGACTGCAACTGATACTGTTTAACTTCAGCCTTTTAATCGGAAACGAAATTGTGCAGCATTCTATTCAGTTGACATATTAAAATACTGAAATCAGAGAATGCAAAATCCATAGTACAGCAACGCTATTTTTATATATTCAGAGAACAATGTAGACCAACGTATAGCATTTCAATTAACCCTTTTTATCCTGAATTAATTTTCCAGGTACTTTTTAGATTCTCAGAATCCTCGATTATTCACACCAGTTATTTTGTTTTTGTAAAGTTTTCCTTATCTAATCATAGCATTTTTGCGGTTCAATTAGGTGAACATTTCTCATTTGAAAAACCGGTGGTAACAGATTAAAAATTCTGTAAAAGACGCTCGTCGCGAAGAAGTTAAAGTGGTACTTATAAGTACCGTCAGGATAAAAAGGGTTAATAACTTAAAATATAGTAAATATTGATGCATTTACATTTCTATATAGAATATAAATTGTGATATATCTATGATGTTATCGTGGAAAGCAAAACAAATTTGAGTTTGTCCTGTTATGACTTCAAACAATCATTTTATTAGAATAATTTACCGGAATAAGAACCATACATATTAAATATCGCGCAATTCCATCCCATAGATGTATCTATATTGTTGACAAACATATTGTTAAAACACATTGTGAAATATGATATTTAAATCACTCTTAAAACTTAGAATGAAATTAAATCAATCTTTGACTTTTTTAAAGGTTTGTATTTTGCATGCAACTTGTCATTTTGAATATACCCACCATGAACATATTAAAGTTTCATCTGTAATACAAATGTTTGCAGCTTTTGAAGCTTAAAAATTTTTAAAAAGCACACACAAAAAAAGATTTATTTCATTTTAATTTGAACAGGATCAAAGTTTTACGAGTGATTTAAATATCATATTGCATGATTTATTTTTAATGTTCATTAGGTTTAACCTCATTTATTGCGAAAAATTTAACATGAAATGTAAAACCAACTGAATGACATATTTTAATTTTTGCTCCTTCTCGGGCCTAAACAATGTGGGTAAAAAATTTTTTTATTATTATTTGTTCTGCATATTATGTTTTTGTTTAACATGCCAAATTTTTTTAATAACTCCTCCAATCATACGAACTCATTGCCAAATTAACAAAGGGAACCATCATCAAGGTTTGATATATGCGGTTTTCATGTCACAACTTTTGATGTAAATTTAGCAATCAATAATCCAAAATATTTCATCAGTGCAGTAAAGCAGGATGTTGCAGTTTTAAAAAAACCACCAATCTCAGGAGAAAAAAAACATTAATAAAAACATAAAAAATAAATTTTACTTAAATTTAGTTATCCTATGTTCCAACAGTACGCTATGTATGCAACAGTAAATTTTGCTGATTTTTTACAGATCATACGTAACATTAGTATAGCTGCCATACAGTAAATCATTTAAAAAATAATTGTACTTAAATTTGATTGGACTTTTTCCTCCCAGTGGACAATATAAACGCAAGAAAAATTATTACCTAATTTTAATTTGGTGTATAGTTCCCATATAGGTAAACATAACAAATCAATTTTAAAGTTTATTTATGCAATTTCCTACCAGGATTGCCAAACTTCAGTCTTCTCGTAGGCTTCTAATTCTTTTCCAGATCTCAAGATTCGCTGTTCAACTTCTTCACAGAATTTAGGTTTCGACCGAAGCACTTTCTTATACAAGTAAGGGATTAAGTGCGAGAAAGTTCTATGTACCCCGATTGGTTGAATTTTGTTTTCGAGGTCGTTATAGGGACTTTGATTGATTGAATCATATATCTCATTTCCTATTGGAAATTTCCAGAAAATTCCTCCAGATTCTGAATGCCAATATTTTCGTGAAATATTGCCAAAATTTGGCAAAAAGTTCTCAGCTTAGCCGCACCCTTTCGTTTGGAGCCAAGCCCGTGTTTTGACATTGGTAATCTTGAAAATCGATTTTCACGCCACATGTTTCCAACATTTCGCCATATATCATACAATTTGGCGAAATGTTGCCAACTTTGCGATTTCGTTTACTGCCAACTTTTCAACAATTTAATAACTGTTTCAAAATCCATTCCCATTGAAATGCATTGACCCCTAGTGACCTCAAAATGTCCCACTAATCGCATTTTCTTGAACATGTGATCTAGCCCAATGGTCTTGTCGTACCCCAAAACGAGAATATTAGATAGAATACAAAATTGAGTTAATTTAGTTAAAACTTGTATACGTATCCACACACAAGATTCGCTCCTATGGTTTCACCATATACATGGTTTGGTTATGCCATTTTTCCTAGAGGGCGCAAGAATAAATTTTGTTGAATCAGTGTTACATATTTTTAACTTGGAGCACAGATGTATTTTAAAGTTGTAGTTATGCATACAAGGGGCGCTACCAGCAGTAAAAAAATCTAGCATGTGAAAAATACATTTTTAAACATAAATTTGACCATGGAAGAACATTCTAATAATAAAAAAAAAATTCCAAAAATGTAGGTATTCTATTTCCCGTCAGGAGATGCTATAATCACAAAATAAAATTGCTTTGAATCTGAGTCAACTACTTTTAAGTTCAATATACCTATTATACAATGAAACATAAAAAAAATCAGCTTTACTTAAATTTGGTTATCGTATTTCCTCTCAGCGGGCACTATAAACGAAAAAGTAAATTCTGTTGAACCAGTACAACATATTTCGTAAATTCGTCGCATCGTCATGCAATTGATATATGTTATTCAGGCTTAATGTGGCATGTTCGGTATTGAAAATGATGTGTGTAGCACTTATAGTTTTTTTTAGAGGGATACTGAAAATAAGTTCATTACATTGCGGTCTATGGAGAATTATCATTTGCGATTTATTTTAATGATGTTACACATTTTCAAACATATTGAAATTGATATATATCCTTGAGGGGCACTACAAGAGACTAATTCTTGAATGTGGTGTGCACAATACTTATAGTTCCTTTACAGGTATTCTCAAAATAATTCCGTTACATTACAGTCTATGAAGAAAAATCGTTTGCAGTTTATTTTAATAATGTTTCACTATTTCAAACATATTGAAATTGATATATATCTCTAACGTGGATTACAAGAGGCTTACTATAGAATATTGTGTGTATAGCTTTCATCGTTCATTTACAGGACATACAAAATAATTCGGTTAAAGTACTGCTTATTGCCGAAACGTCAGTTGAGAGTGACTGTGGAGACGCATAAAGTTTTTGGTTTCTGTTTATCTGTTTGTTTGTCTGTTCCGCGATAACTGCCTTAAAAATGGTCCGATTAGATTAATTGTTAGTAGGTATGTTGGCGAGGATCCGAAATTAGTTGTATAGTTTTTAGTTAAATTTGGTTCATTCTTTCGGAAAATATAGAACATTTTATTTTAGGTCATAATGCTTTCCTATTGGGATGCAGACGATTTTTCAAGTTTCATTTTTACCTGAAATGAAAATGGAATACTTGCATAATGAATTTCGACGTAAAATTATGTATGCTAAATTTTCGATATGGATTTCCAATAGTTTTAAAATTTTGCCGATAAATTTAACAGAATTTAGAAATTTAATTGCTTAAAATATTTGAAAATATTTTTGTGTCTGTTCGGGAAATATAAACATCTTATTTTCATATTTTTTACAATTTTTAAAATCGTTTATTTTTACTTTCCACTTTAATATATTCGTTGCTTAGCAAACGGATTTCAAAGAGTGTAAAATAATAACATTCAAGGAACTCGCACTATTTTGATGAAATATCTTTTTTTTTATCTAAACGAATGTAAATTTAATGAGACTACGGGGGATGAATGCCTATTTATTTATTTTTTTAAATTAACAGAATAAGCAGTTCATCAGAATTTCAGAATATCATTGTATGCCGTGTTTAATGTAATGATTCTAATTTCTGGAACATTCGAATAATTTCATATGCTTATAAATATGCATGCAATTGAAAAAAATAATAATCGCGGATTGTACGATGTTAAATTATATCAAAAATGAAATTTAAAAAACAAATGACTTGCAGAGCTGACGTTGAGGCTCCTGATCTGCAGATTTACTAGTTAATAATAATTACTGGGAATGTTCTTTCAGTTGCTGAATGCGTTTTTAAATTTAACTCATTTTTTTACTGTTAGTTGGTTTGTATAAATTGTGCAGATTGTATAAAGGGCAGCACAAAAGTTCTGGTGTACATTTCCGTTTATTGCCGGAAATTGCAGAAGAGACATTATAAACTGTGCTACGCGTTTCCTACCTAAACGAAAATCATATATAGGACTGCACAAAAGAGATCGGATATTTTTCCGAATATTGTTGGTGATTCCTGAAATTGGATATTTATATATTTTATGCGTTTAGAAAATTGTTTAGTTAGATATCATATCACACCTTGCGGTAAAGATTTGCAAAATTATTTTGGAAGTGTTGGAAAGTGTTACATAATCTACTCTTGACGTATGATTTTTCGTTTTTGTGTAAGTTAATTATGCGTCAGACAACGCCCGGTAATTTACGACAAATGTCTGTAGACCCGATTATGTAGTTTAACTACTTAATTAATGCGTATGGTACAAACTACACCTACTTTCCAATCAGAATCAGTGGTTATGGCTAGTTGTAAACAAGTCTGTCATTGTAGTGATATTTTAGTTTGACTTACGAAATATTATTCTAGCATTCAATTTTAGTAACATTTCTGAAATTATTAACAGTCCTCTGAGTGGTACTGTTTTTGGCTACCAATATATTTTTAAATTACTCTCGTGATAGGTTACTACAACAATTGAAAGGAAATGTTAACCGGGCGCATGTGATAAATATCTAAATATTGTTTCCACCGCCAACATTCCTATTGCATTCATTTCATTTAAATTATAAAACTTTCCCTCATTTAATTTAAAATACATACATATAAAATACAAGTAATACATACATTTAAAACATACGCCTTTCACAAATTTCATTCAAAATCCAAAATAAGAAATAATTCTACAAACCAAAACATTCTATTCCATAATCCAAGTATTGTTTCCAATGTAAACATGAAAAAAATAAAATCTGCTATTGCCGACAAAAAAAAAAAATTATATAGGCAAAATTTGTGCTAGTCTAATATTAAAGTACGGAAAAACTCATCATTTATCGGGTCTCTACGACATTGTCAGAGAAATATATAACGAAACGGGATAACGGCTTTGTAAAGAGATAGTGATGGTCATAAAAGATACAAATCGGATGCGTATATTAGTGTTTTACAGCCTCGCATGGCGTCAAATATCAGTCAGGAATTGATTGATTGAACCCATTTACAAATATTTTTCCATTAATCGACGATGGTTAGTCAAATAGAAAAGCTGTCATCCAAGATATGTCATATACGGGTTCACCTTTCTACAGACTTTAACCCCATTGCTCTATAACCAAGCAATGCAGAACAATATATTATATACTAAAAACTATCTTTGAAATATTATCAAACTATCAGTGCAAGTCCCATCAAGAATTGTTTATTAGAACTTTTGCTAATATTTGATAAAAAGTGTCACATGATTTTCGAATTTCCCCCTATAATTCTAGAACGAAGCAAAGTAGAATGACATGTTATACAATAAAACATTCTCTAGTAAATTTTCTAACATTCTAGTTTCCAACGGAATCCAGTCGGCAGAATCTTTTAAAAGGGCTAATCTTTTATAATCGGGTTCATATGGTTATAGAACTTCCCCTCTTAATACTGTAACTAATCCATGTAGAACGATGAGCTACATAATAAAACCTTCGCTGAAAAATTATCTATTTAACAGTTTAAGTTCCATGAAGACCCATACAGTAAAACTCGAGTTATAGCAACCGGAACGAAATTTCATATAATATAGTAGAAATAAATAGAAGTAGATTGCTATTAATATAATTTACACGTGAATAATAAAAAGAAAATACTCCTAAAATGCTGACGTACACTTGAAAAAGCACCTTTTTGCATAAAATAAAATTGTTTGGCGACAAAAGTAAAATCAAAATCGCCAAAAGCATAAGATATATCGCCAAATGCTGTTTCAATAGTAATCTTGTACATTGAATAATTTTTTAAACATTAGGAACTTCCCCAATCATGTTTAAATGAAATGTTTTCGTTTTATAATATTATCTATCATCAAAACTGTTTTTTTTTAAATAAAATTAGTAACAGTTTCTCCTCTTATTTTTCGAGGTTTATAGCCGTTTAAATTCTTTCTCCAACAATGATGGTTGCTAAAAAAGGACCAATGATAACCTTTTCGTCCAAAATAACAGAACTGTTCATCGTAATTCTTTAACCAATCTACGTAGAATAATATGTGATATACAAAAACTTTCCCTGAAAAATTACTATCAAACAGTGCAATCTATTCATCAAACTCGACTTATAAGCAGTCGGAACGAAATTTCCATTTGTATTTTATATATATGACACATTATAGATGATTGTTATTACTGTCGACTTGAAACGTTCGTTCCATCATACTCCAGTGATGACATATCAGTCCGAACCCCACGGAAATTACCGTATAATCAGTTCGATGTAGGCGCAGTCAAGATAATGGAAATACAGTCATGACATTCGGCGATGGTATTATTCCGATTTAATCACTATGAAGGCAATTCTCGGAGTACGAGTCATATTTGAACATCATAGTATAATGCAATCGTAAAAGCTGAGTAGAGGCAGTTAATTCCAATAGAATTTTCCCAAAGACATTCAGAAAGACTTAATAGATGAGCAAGGACTTTATTATGATAACAGATATGAAAGCAACTCCACCGACTTTCGCTTCATTAAAAACTTGAACACATTAAATCTATTGAAGAATTTGCAGAACTTGAAGAACATATTACCGACGAAATAGTGTAGACTTCCCCAGTGACGGCTTATAGATGACAACAATTAATTCGTGTAAAAATCTGTCTCCGAAGCCAGTGCAACCGTATAAATACCTCAAAACTTTGCCCAAAGTGACAGAAGCGCGAAAAAAGCTGGCCCACTCACATCAATGTTCGGAGGGAGCCAGGGGGATAGAAAAGGCGGGGCCTTCTCACTAATGGTTAAACAAATGAGGCCAAGAATGTGTGTACATGACGTATGACCAAAACTCTTTATCAGAAGCGGCAATTTAAAAAGGTAAAAAAGCCTTGAGCGGGAAACGCCAGGAATACTGGGATGCCGAATGAATTAAATAAAAAATGGTTGTACAAAATTTCCAAAGAATAAAAATTCAATGTCTCAAATAAGAAGAATATAAGCAGGTGCGTTTCAGAGGCAGTTTTGCAATTTAATAGAATAAGGTTTTAATAAATACGTGTAGCTTTTAACAGATTAAGATTTTTAGAATGATAAATAAAATAATATTTTGATTAAAGTTATGGAATAAAATATAAAATAGATTTAAGAGATATTTTAAAAAGAGAGGGGAAAAAGAATTGTTAGAATTTGGAATAATTTAACTAAGGAAAAATGGCGAATTTTTTTTTATTACATATATATATATAGTAGATACGTGGATTACAGGTCTATGTTTAAAGTACAAAATATCTTGTTTTGTGTTCTTTACAAACATTTCAATTTTCTCTATTAATTTTTGAATCACTATGTGCAAGTGCTATGTCTTGTACAAAATAAAAATATTTTAGAAAGAAAAGTGAATGAAATTGCTCTTTTAAATAAAAATTAAATGATTTTATTAAAATACATGATCCGCATTTAGAGGGAAAAAAAGAATTAAAATATTTCTTATGCTTTTACCAATTCGCTGCTCTTGAAATATTAACGAAATTGTGACAAAATTGATAAATGAAAGGACCTAATAACAAATCACTTTTTCTGCCTCTCCCTTGATTGTCACTTCTGCAAGAAAACTTCAATGCCTTAAGATAAATTATTGGGGAAATTATTATTCCGGCGTCAAAACATGTGTTACTAATCCTGAAAAATGATTTGAAGTTTTACAAAAACAATTCCGCGAATAAAGATTTTTTGAATGATTTCATTTTTATTTATTAACTGTCATGTAAAGAAAAGATGAAATATTAATTTAAAACTATTAATAAATATATGAAATTTAAGTTCTTTTTTATATATATATTATTATTATTCTCTTTACAGTCATAATAATACTGCAAATGTGAAAGTGCGTTTTTATGTTTTTCCAACCTTAATGTGGAAATTGCTTAATTAGTGCTATTGAAGTTTTGTTTGAAGATAGATTTTAAGCGAATCTACTTTCTATTTTATAGGAATAAATTTTAATTTATAATTACTATTCTAATTAAAACAAATTGACTTATAAAATTCGTTGTTATATAAAATCTCTAGATGTCCTCACATAACTTTTAAATGGAGGTTCGATTTTAGTAATTCAGCTTTGTTGTTGTTACTGTTGTTGGAAAAACTCTTTTGATGGCGATTCGTATATGTTTCATTAGGGTCCGTAAATAATATATTTTTCAGAATGTATATTGTTTTCTTTCTTTACTAGACATTTCTTAAACTTTTGCGAATCGCAATGAAATTTTTTTAAGTTGCTACAATACAAAATACTACTTTATCTACTGAAAATAGTCAACGTACTATACAATTTTTATTTTACGGAAATAAATTAAAAACCCGTTCATTAGTTTTAATAAATAAACAGTAAAGGTCGCCCGAAACAAAACGAGTAAATTAAAAAAATATTTGTCGAAGTTTTGTCAATTAGATCATATTGATACAATGAAAAAAAGACTAAAAAAGATGAATTTAAAGATTGAACTCTGACTAGTTTAAAAATAAACGTAAGTTGTAAAAAGCATATTTTTCAGAGCCTGCCATCAAAAACATACTTTTGTGATTGCAAAAGCTCCTTATAGACACCCAAATTAGAAATAAAGTTAATACTGATAAGTTCTCGCTGTCAATTAGAAAATAAAAACATTCATTAACCTTCACCCACAAAAAGGAATTGATTAAAACTACAAAGCATGTTTTGTTGACTACATTTTGGTTGTTTTAGCAAAATTCAAGTAAAATTGAACCATTTTACTTGAATTAACAAAACATTTTTTGCTGACGATTCAATTTTTTTTTTTTTTTTTTTTTTTTTTTTTTGGAATTGCGAAAAAAAAAATGTTGATTCAAACAAAGTTTCTATTGACCTATACTTAAACAGAAAGTTTTGTTGGGTCAACAAAACTTTTTTCTGGTTGCAAACAAACCAAAACGTCGGACCAAAAAGCACATATAAGTTCATATATTATATTCTTTTTAACATATTTTCACCTTCCCCTGAAATAAATATTTGTGTTGCTCACGCCCAAGTTGTTTCGAAATATGTTGATTCAATTATGTTTCAATAGAATAAGTCTTCCTTTTGTAGTGTTTTGCCACTGTCGGGTAAGGCGTGGTAATTGAAAACAGAATTTCATATTTCTGTGTTTGCCTTACTACCATTTATCATTTGTCAACCATGTTTCTCTCTGGCTGCAGAAATATGTTCCTTCG
The DNA here is from genome assembly GCA_963931845.1 of Maratus michaelseni. NCBI lineage: Eukaryota > Metazoa > Arthropoda > Arachnida > Araneae > Salticidae > Maratus > Maratus michaelseni. Next base: position 197,062,917 of record OZ007593.1, on the reverse strand, counting down.
AATAACTTTTTTTCCATTACTATTTACCCATCTTTCACCGCGACTACTTGAGGCACGTTTCAAATTACACCTTCAATTTATAAAACATACGTTTTTCGGCAGAAGGAACAATAAGGACTGACTTAATGGAAGCTATCTACAAAGATTATTTTTTTAGATAGAAACACTTTAAAAGTCCGATCAAGAATTTTATTATATACACCATAACACGTGTGTACGAACTCGTGTCAAAAATGATATTATCAGTGTCCTTCTTTTGAAAAGTCCTTTGAAAAACAAACTATTAGGCGAGCAAAATAAAAATCAAAAGTTTTATCACAGATGAGCAGTTTTCTTATTCAAAATTAATTAAATATATACCATACTTATTTGTAAATCATATCCACGCCACATTATCCCTGATTCTTTCCAGATGTGTGTTAGATTAAAGAAGGAAAACTTATTATTTCAAAATATTTTGTTTTTCTTTAATCTTATACATCGTTACGGAAGTACTATTATACTTTATAAAGTAACATATTTCTAGTTAAAAAGCACAATAATAATACATAAAATGCAATGTCTAATTAATGAAACTCTGATTTAAAACACTTCTATTGAAAAATCATTGAAAAACTATATTTTAATTCAGCAAAATAGAGACTTTAATAATTGTACAGTTGTTTATCCGATCAGCAATTTTGTCATTTTTAATTAATTTAATAGTCTGCCATACTTAAATTTAAATTATACACAAACTACATAAAAACTGTTAAAATTCTTGAAACTTGAGTTAACTTGAAGAAGGAAGACTCTTTTCTCTGAATCATAACATTACATTATTTTTTAATGCTTTAAAGAAGCATTATTTTGCTTTATTATGGAGCATGTGTCTATTTATTAAATAATTTCAAGTTAAATGAACTATTATTTAATAAATCATCTAATCACCAGGAAATACTTCAAAAAAATATTTCATCGAAAAAAACGGAGGCTATAATAATTCTAAAGTTTTTTCACAGATCAGTAGTTTTGTGATTCTAAATTTAGTAGGCTGAATTACTTATTTCTAAGTCCGTCCTAATCATGCTATACACCTCCGAGGAAACTCTTCCCAAAAGGTATCCAGAAATCTAGACTTTCAGTCGATATTATTGACCGAAAAAATAAATCTTGTCGATGCGAAGTGCAATTTTCAGTTACGCCTTCAACTACAGGTAAAAAGGGGTTTTGTAAGTAAAAATAATACGAGTCTCATAGGTCGATTAATATTTCTGAACGTTTTTAAACATTATAACTTGTATCAGATGTTTTTACTCTCTACCACTGGTGATATAGTACTTGCTTTAGATACAAGATGGAAGATTAATCAGTTTGAAACATGTAACTCTCCTTTGCTGCGATATTGATTTACAGAAATTTTACTATGCTTTATGATTTATAGTTCTTCTTGTATAAATATTTAAACATGCAAATTTAAACTATGTTTTACATGCAACTTTAGGACTTATTGTGATTCTTACATACACATTTGAACATACATACTTAAACAGAGTTGTTTAAATATATTGTATTGTTGAAATTTTAAGATACCTTTTTAAACAATGTGTCTTCATAAACATTCTGACATCTTAGACAACCTCCGGTACGCATTTGTACCATCGATGTCAGGAATGGTATATTCTAAAAATAAATAAATCTTCTTCCAAAAAATTCTTCGAAACGCCACTCTTAATTCGGAAGAATAAAGGTCTAATTAATTTTAAAGTTTTATCCACGTGACAGTTTTCTGATTTGATATTGATTTAATAGGCTATATTACTTATTTGTAAATCATGCTCACGCATCATAATCCCAACATTCATCCTTTCAAATCCAGTAATCTTTTTTTTTTCTAACATATTTGGAAGTACTATTATTCTTTAACACGGAACGTGATTCTACTCTATATATTTGATTTAAATCTTTTTTTAAAACTTTGATTTATTAAATCTTTTGCCTAAAACACTTTAAAAATCAATCTTTTAATCAGTTAAAATATAGGCTTTAATAATTATATAGTTTTATTGAAAATCAGCAGTTTTGTGATTTCAAATTACTTTAATAGGCTGCCTTACTGACTTCTAAATCATACCCATGCCCCATTAATTCCAGAAATTCTTCCCAAAACTTTTAAGAAAAGCATGTTGTTCCGTCAATATTATTGATCGAAAAAATAAAGCTTGTTAAGTGATGTAGAAATTTTCAGGTCTGCCTTCAGCTATAAGTTAAAAAGGGTTTTTATAAATGAAAAGAACATGAATTGCTTTAGAGAAGAATATAAGTTCTGAACATTTTGAATAAATAAAATAATACTAAAAATTTTATCTTTCTTTTCTTAATAATCACAGTTTATTTTTAAATCAAAAGATAAAATAAATAAATAAATAAAACCGATTATGCCATTTTTACCATATTTGTTATTTTAAAATATTCGTCCAGTGGTTGAATAAATAAAATAATACTGTAAATTAATGCCACTTTTCCTAATATAAACACTGCTTAATTTTAAATCAAGATAAAATAATAGAAGCAAATACAATCGATTAAGCTGCATGGAATATTTTTTTGTTTTAAAATAATTTTAATTCATCCAATAGTTTAATAACGTTTCATTTAGTGACAAACTAAACAGGATGTTATTTATTTTAGACAGAATTATTGAGAGTTCGTAAAATTTTGATATACGTTAGCTTATCTGATTTATAAAGTATGTGATTCTCTCCTTGTTGGAGCGATATATTTCTCATAGCGATAACATTTTCATCAGTTGGGAAGTATTACTTGAATCTGTGTTAAAACTCAATTCTTTCAATATAAATTTTATTATAGGTTTTACGATTTGTTTCCATTTCATCTAGCAATAGCATACTGTTAACCCTCTAAGCATGTGGAACGTAATATTCCGTTCACTAAGCTCCAGGTTTTACTGCAATATATGTAATGTTTAAGATAATATAATTCAATAGATTTAATGAATTTTCAAAACATTGAAGAATGATTAATACTCTCAAGGGTTACATTCATATTTGTAATTAAGTTTTATTTATAACTAGCAAGCTACGCCCGCTGCGCTGGTCAGTTTCTACAAATGAACCTTGAAGCAAACAGAATATATCGTTTAATTTGACCTTGTATTTGAAAGCAATCTGTATATTTACCTGGAATATCCTTCCACATTACTGAAAAATGACGTGATTGCGCTATTATGTTTTCTAATGTGCAGTCAAAATTTTAGCTGTTAAGGGCCAACTCTTTTATTTGGTCATTTACAGTTAAGGTTTGCTAAAGAATGATAAAACTATATGCAATATACTAAAACCATCACTAAAAATTATCGAACTAACAATGCAAACTAATTAATAAAATCCATTCAGTAGAAGTTTTTATAAAGGCTAATCTTTTATAATCGGGTTCATCTGATTATAGAACTTTTCCACGTAATTCTAAAACAGAACAATATAAAATATACTAAAACCATCCTTACAAATTATCTACTTAACAATGCAAGTCGCAAAAAATACGCCCAGTAAAAACTTTCAAAAAGGCTAATCTTTCGGAATCGGGTTCTCCTGACTGTATAACCTTCACACAACTGTTTGACTAAGCAGCGTAGAACAATATGTAGTACATTAAAACCATTCCTGAAATAGCATCTGACTAACAATACAATTCTCATCAAAATCCGTCCAGTAGAACTTTTTCAGAAGGCTAATCTTTCATAATCCGAATCAAATACTGAAAAAGCTAATATTTGATAAAAAAAATATCACCTGATTTTCGAATTTCCCCCTATAATTCTAGAACTAAGCAACGTAGAATGATATGTTATATAATAAAACTTTCCCTAGAAAGTTATCTAACAGTGTAGGTTTCATCGAAATCCATTCGGCAAAATCTTTTAAAAAGGCTAATATTTCATAAACGAATTGATCTGATTATAGAACTTCCCAGAATAATTCTATAACTAAGCTACGCAGAACGGTATGTTATACAATAAAACCTTCCCTGAAAAATTATCTTATACAGTTTAAGCTCTACGAAAATCCATTCAGCAGAACTCGAGTTATAAGCAGCCGGAACGAAATTTCATATATGTAAAAATTTTACTGCACATATAATTAAAAAATTACTAATTATGCCATATTTTGAGTAAACTTCATTCTTATACAGCATTAGGCAAACATGAGAATAAAATGATTGAGAAGAGCTAAAATTAATTCCAGATAAATAGTCATTTAGAATATATTTTGTAAGTTTTCACTACTTTCATTTTTCATTTAGAAATTTTTAGAAACAGTTATAATCGAGTATTTACATCTCAAAATTAAGCATCATGCCAAATTTCAATCTTCTAGTTAATTTAATCTTAAATTTAATCTTAATTTCTGTAATAACTATATCATAGAAATTGCAATTTTAGATCTTTTTTGTTCCTGGACGCATTAAAATTTCTAAAAACTGTTCTGTGTTCTGTGGATGAATTTGTGTCTCTAACGTAACAACCATCTAAAATTACAAGTTTCTATCCCTAACAATTTCAAACAAATCATAATTTAAAAGATTTTCAGGACTTTTCCAGCTCATTTCACTTTTATAAATTTAGAATTTTTTAGAAACCGTTCTTAGCGAGCACTGAAATCTTAAAATTAGTCACCATGCCAAATTTCAACTTATTAAACCAGCAGCATCACTAAAATCGCAATTTTAGAAAGTTTTTTTTTTTTTTTTTGCTTCTGCACCTTTTTAAATTTTGAATTTCGCAAAAACTATTCTTTGGGGTCTAAAAAATAACAGGAATGTCAAATTTTAAGTTTCTATCCCTAACAATTTAGAATAAAGCATAATTTGTAACGTTTTTCGCTCATTTTACACCTTTAAATTTCGAATTTTTAATAAACTGTCGAGCGTCTGCAGCTGAAAAGTTACCACTATACTAAATTTCAAGTTTCTAACCAGAATAAATCCAATTAAATCATAACGTTGAACATTTTGAGAACGTTTTCTGCTCATTTCAGCCTGTTAAATTTCATTTTTTTTAAACCGGTCTTAGCGAAAATTTGCATTTTAATATTCACTACCATGCCAAATAAGAAGCTTTTATAGTTTTGCCACATAAATTGCAATTTTGAAGTTTTTTTTTTTTTTTTTTTTTCTTTTGCTCCTGCCCTTTTATATTTCGCATTTTTAGTAAACTGTCCTGCGGTTTCATTTACATGAGTAAACGCCCTGCGAAATTTCAAGTTTCTAATCTTCACAGTTCCAAATAAATAGTAATTCAGAAAGTTTATAGAACGCTCTTTGCGCTTTCACACTTTTAAATTTCAATTTTTTAAAACACTATACTGTGCGACCAGTTGCGTCTTAAAAGCAACAGCCATGTCACGCTTCAAGTTTCTAACCTTAACAATTCCACAGAAATCGTAATTTAGAACGCTTTTAAAACGCTTGTCGCGCGTTTCACTCTTTTCAATTTCGATCTTTTTCAAATTGTTCTCTCGACCATTTATGCCTTAAAAGCAACAGCCATGTCAAATTTCAATATTCTATCTCTAACAATGCCATAGAAATCGTAATTTAGAACGCTTTTAAAATGTTTTTCGCTCATTTTACCCTTTCAAATTTTGAATTTATTTACAAATCATTGTTAGCGAGCATTTGCATCTTAAAAGTAATCGCTATGTCAAATTTGAAGTTTCTAATCCTGTCAGTATATAAAAAAAAATATCGTAATTTAGAACTTTTGTCCTCCTTCACCCTTTTAAATTTGATTTTTTTAAAGCTGTTCTGTGTGTGCACTTGCGTCTTAAAAAGTATCAGTCATGTCAAACTTCCAGTTTCTGTCTTCAACAATTCCACAGAAATCGTAATTTAGAACGTTCTTAGAACACTTTTCCCTCATATCACTCTTTTAATTTTCGAATTTTTTAGAAACTGCTTTTAGATAGCATATATATCTTATAACTAACTACTTTGCCCAATTTCAAGTTCCTAATCCCTTCAATATCACAAAAATTTCAATTTTAGAACGTTTTGCTCTTCTGCAACCCCCTGAGTGTAGTAGGAATGACAAAAAACATAGCCTATATTAGAGCAGAGACTGTCACCATAAATTTGCGATCATTACGTTTAAAATGGATTCGGTAGTTTCAGAGATTCCATAGAAATTGTAATTTAGAATTTTTTTAGAACGCGTTTAGCTCATTTCACCCTTTTGAATTTCGAATTTTTTAGAAACTGTTCTTAGAGAGCATTTACATCTTATAAGTAATTACCCTGCCAAGTGTCAAATTTCTAGCTCATACAATATCACAAAAATTGTAATTTTAGAACGTCTTTCGCTCCTTCACCTCCTGAGGGTAGTGGCACCGACATAAAATATAGTTTATGTCACAGCACTTACTGTCACCATCAATTTACCACCATCACATTTGAAAACGATTCTGTAGTTCCAGAGGTTCTATAGAAGTTGTAATTTAGAATGTTTTTAGAACATTTTTTGCTCATTTCAGACTTTTCAATTTCGAATTTTTTTAGAATTTGTTCTAAGAGAGAATTTACGTCTTATAAGTAACTGCCATGCCAAATTTCAAGTTTATAGTTACGTCAGTGTAAAACAAATCGCAATTTTAGAACGTTTTTCGCTCCTGCACTCCCCTGGGGGTAGTGGCACCGACATAAAATGTAGCCTATGTTGGAGCAAGGATAGTGACCATCAATTTGCCACCATCACATTTGAAATCGGTTCTGTATTTCCAGAGATTCCATAGAAATTGTAATTTAGAATGTGTTTAGAACGCTTTTTGCTCATTTCAGCCTTTTAAATTTCGAATTTTTTTTGTTCTTGTTCTTAGAGACCATTTACGTCTTATAAATAACTACCATGCCAAATTTAAAGTTTATAGCTCCTTCAGTATAAACAAATTCGCATTTTAAAACGATTTTCGCTCCTGCACCCCCCTGGGGGTTGTGGCACCGACATGAAATATAGCCTATGTTGGAGCAGGGATAGTCACCACCAATTTGACACTATCACTTTTGAAATCGGTTCGGTAGTTCCAGAGGTTGCCTCCTACAAACAAACAAACAGACAAAGAAACAAACAAAAAAAAAAAGTTACTTCTTTATAATATTAGTACAGACATAATTGAATAATAATGAAAAGTTAAATATATTTCAAACATTTATTTACACAAAAATAAATTTACAATTAAAAGTTTATCCAGCGTTAAATTTAACTAAATTTAATGATAATTTGTCAGTTTTACTGAGATGGTAGCAAACATATTTTTTTGTACCACTTATGAAAAAACCTTGAAGAGTTTTTACATAAATAACTCTAACCTTACCACCTGGTCCATTAACTACCCTTTCAACTCTACCAATTGTCCACCTGAAAGGCTGAAGATTGTCCTCTTTTAAGACACCTATTGAATTTGGAGTAATATTATACTTTTTAAATTGTCATTTATGCCTGGCTTGTAAATATAAATCGGACCATTTTGCTTAGTCTTTGCGATTGTGACAATTAATTACCACGTTTGCCAGTATGTTCAGTCTCAGACACACTACTCAGAGGTCTACGAATGAGAAAATAACCTGGAGTTAATACTTCAAAATCGTTGGGATCAGCAGACATGGGCGTGAGAGTCCGACTGTTTAAAATGTCTTCAATTTGCGTGGTAACTGTTAAAAATTGTGCAAGAGTTAGTCACGAGTTACCTACTGTTATTTTTTAGATGTGCTTAAACGACCCAGCATCACATAAACCACCAAAATTGGGTGCCCTATGTGGAACAAAATTTCAGGCGATTTTCTCACTTGTTAAATAATGAGTCAAAACATCTTGGAGATTCTAATAATGTTTCCTAAACGTTTTAATTTTGCACTGGTTCCAACAAAATTTGTGACATTGTCAGTACAGATAGGGAAATTTTACCTCTTCTACTGAAAAATATCTTTAAGTTTGCTATCGTTGTTCCTGGCGTTAAGTCCGTAACCACTTCTAAATTCTTTTGCTACAAAACAATTAAAAATTGCAACATAACATTTATGGTAATTGACCTATCTTTGACCCTTATATTTTACATAAAACGGGCTACAAAATCAAATCCCTACATTAGTGTAGGGTGAACTAGGAATAATTCTTTCAGAAGGAAGATTTCCCCTAATTTGCTCAACACATTTAGTCTTTTTTTTTAATTGAACAATGATAATTATTCTATTAATTAATTAATTCTATTTTGCTAGTCGTATTCCTACTGTGCGTTGGCCAAAATTCTTGCGTTAGAAGATAGAGTAAAGTTTGAGCTCCAATAAGCGAATACGTAAGATGAAAATGCGTCATTATAAATAAAGTTAATTATTAATCTTTAGGGAGCAATATTGAAACATTTTGTTATCAAACGATGAATCAGCGTTATTTAATCTATCGCCAACCATTAACAAGTTATGCTTATCAAAAAAAAAACAAAATAACCAACGCTCCTGTCCTCTTTTGAGAGCCTTCCCATTTGTAAGATTTTTATCTCATAATGAAATATTGATAATTGTACCAATTTTATTAAGAAGATTTTAGAGGATCGAAGTTCTTCGGTATTGAACACACCATCACGTGAAACTGAATTTTTTATAATATACAGGAATCTGAAAATATAACTTACAATACATATTAATTTTAAATAATTGTTACTAACATTAAGAAAAACATTTTCAGAAGAATTTTCAGAAACAGGAATTAAATTGATCTTGTTCATTTTTTAAGTTATAGCAAATAGATTCCATGCGATGAAATGTCTATATTGTCACTAAAGTCATTAGAAAGTTTATGAAAATTCATCAAACCATGCCACCAAAGAGTCATTTTTTAAAATTCTTGAGGACCCACATGATATTTGCTAGGTTTAAATGGGATGGAACATGATTCCACCGACAGTTCTTAATCAAAGTTTGTATGTTCGATACTCTGTTGCCAATAAAGAGTTTAGCTTATTCACCGATATATTGATCCAAGATATTGCAATTGTTGAACCAAATGCAAATAGATATCACTCACTGGTATTTTTAGATAAATAAGATCGCGCATGCGCAGTTATAAATTATTTCATACAAATTCCCATATCTTATCAAATATTCAATATATTACTTTTTTAATTGCAGTATACTGTTTCTACTGTTCTTGAACCGTTCTTGTCTATCTGCTGTTCTTCTACTGTTCTTCTCTTTCTACTGTTCTCAAACATGCGATGTACATCCTCGAATTTAAAGAAGAAATTATCAAGAATTTTAGTAGATATTCGACAAACCGTGTAAAAAGTGAAAGCGTTCGGTCACTGCGTCTTAATTTTTGTACAGCAGTGTATGTGTATATGAAAGAATTGACTGCAATAGCTAGATTTCTATAGAAATCAACATATAATCTCTAAAGAATATGACTTTCTTCAAATAAGAGAAGAAAAGCTTGACATTAAAAGCTGTATGAAAATATTTCGTAAAAGCTTAACATTAGAGTTCAGACATCAATGCATCGGTATTTTTCCCGGTGTAAAGCATATTAATGTTTAATTTATATCTGTATTAAATATATTTATTTTAGAAATACATTTAGTCTTTATATAAAGTTACTAAACTTTTGCTAACGAGATGATGCAATAGGGTGAAACCTCTCACAGAGTTATAATTTATGCAGTCATTTTTGTTAAATGATATAGCTTTTATCAGAAGAAAACGTAATGTAGCAATATTGATTTTCTGAGTTATTTAATCTGTAGCGATGTCATCTCACCTCAACAGTATATAACCAGTTTCTAGCAGAGAGTATTTTGATTTGAAATATGCTCGACGCTATGTCACTCGGTTACTGTTCATAGGTCCCTGGTTAAGTCCTCACCAGATACGACCTGTATTCCTACGCTTTTTTTCTAATTATAAGGAAGATTCATTTTTTACACGTAGCAAAAAAAAAAACTATTTATATTGGACATTATTTGTGTAGATGATTTCTTTAATTATCCTCATTTTTATAGAAGTATCCTCTATTTATAAATTCAGAATTGAAAAAAAACTTAAAATGAACGTTAAACTTTCATCAGTAATTTAATGTCTGCTTCGTAATCCAGAATTGTCAAATCGCATCTATCAAATCAATCAGTCTGTGATTTTTAATGAATTCACATTCAATTTTTACTTATTTTATCATGTTTCATAATAAGTAATCTTATACATGTTTATTCCGAAAACTCTATTTTAACTATCAAATATTGTAGTTCCTGCGTCCTAGTTTTAATTCAGATCGACTATATTATGTAAAAATATAAGCATATTAGTCTGTTATTAGCGAATCACGGTAAAACTGCATGATGAAGTTTAAGGATATTTTCTCAAGCATGAAGTTATTCCGAATTTCAAGCATGAAGTTACGCCGAATTTCATGTATGCCATTTAGAAAAATTTTGTGCGATCTGCCGCCTAATTAAATAATGTACATTAATCAAATTTTTATTGTTCGTGCTCAATTTAAAATAATATGAAGAGTTCGAATTCTCAATAACTAATAAAATACTCAAGAGAAAAATTATTAATTCAAAGTATCTTTATTAATAGAATTATAAAAGAAACCCATATATAAATTATTTTAAATAGAAGATAGATGGCATTGAATTCTAGAGAGATATGAATATCAAATTAATAAGACAAAAGGAGAGAACGATCAAGTGGTTTCAGCACCCTCACCTTCACTGATGTATAAAAAAAACTTTTCACAAAAGATAATCAATCTTGTCATATTAATGCATGTAATCATATTTCGCAATATTATTATATATTTTTTAATTGCTTATGAATTAGGAACTATGAAAAGGTCATGCCACTTGTTTTGTGGATTGTACCATTTTGTGGATTTTGTTTTTGCTATCAAGCTCTATTTTTGATCCCGATGGCAAAAATCTAAAAATTTTTTTTAACTATTCTTATGTTGTCTAAATATCATTAGCCTAAATTTTGTTTTGCTTGGTTCAGTGTAATTTGAACAGTCTAGCTTTAAAAACATGTACTTTAATTATTACCATATTGTACTACATCAAATTTAGATATTATCCATTTAACAATCACATTATTTTCTTAAACAAATCATATAAATGATGAAAAATAAGTATGAAATTTCTTATAATTCAAGCACTCAAACTGGGAATCTGAAACAAAAGATTTTATAAATTATTTTCAAAAAGCATATTCATACTTAAGGGATTATTTTGCAATATTTCAACATTTGTATTGACAATGCAGCTTAAAATTTATTTTACCTTCTTTCGCTTATTCTTAAATCAATTTCTTATTACTCGGCGGAAAGCTAGAATTTTATGCTTCAAATTCCTCACTGTTTAGAAATTTTTCTTAAATAAAATTTTCAAATGTTAAAGGAAGATTTGAAACCTTTCTGCATTATCAGATTTATTTTTACATTTCTTAGAGTTTGTATTACTTTTTAAAGATTTATAAAAGTGCTTTGATAAAAAACAGAAAGACTGCTTAGGGAAAAAAGTAATTAAGAAAAAAGGGGTAATATAAAACGAATAGCTTTAGCGGTTAAATCTTTATAGCCATTTTCCTTTTTAAAATTGTGTTTTAAATTAAATTTAATGTAAAGTTACGTCACATTTTAAATTATTATTCTTCACAGCAAATAAATAGATTTTTCATACTATTGTGCTCTCCTTAATTGCAGAAATATTCTGAATATATATACGTTTACTTTCTTAAAAAAACATATCGTAAAAAAAGATGACAAATAATTTTATCATTTAATAAATACTATATATTTAATAAATTTTATTTTAGTTTTTATTAGATGATGTAAATATTATATTTACGTTTGTTGTCCTATACGCTTAAATGACAATATCCCAAATTATAAAAAAAGAGAAAAACAATATCAATACATTTTATACATGAAATGAATGTTAGAAATTTGCACATTAGCATTTAATATTAAATGCATACCACGCTGCTTTTTAAAATATTTTATACAATTCTACTAAATATACCTCATTCTGAGAAAATAATTAGTTACATCAGGAGTGGCACTTCAAAACAAATAGCGATTTTCTATGAGTGATAGATGAATTTATGCTTGATAAAAAAAATTTAGCAAATATAGTAAATCAATAATATATTCTCTCTTTTGACTTAGAAAGTGATTGAAGTTAGAAAAAATCTGTCTCTTTTCCGAAGCTAAAATTAATAATAATAATTATTATTATTACTATTACTATTATTATTATTATTATTATTATTATTATTATTATTATTTATCGACAAGGTATCAAAAAAAGTAATACAAAACGAAGAGCTTTTTGCGGTTAAATTTTTTAAGCCATTTTCTTTTTGAAAATAATGTTTTAAATTAAATTTCATATAAAGTTACATCATAATTTAAATTATTATTCTTTACAGCAAAGAAATCCACAAAATCCAACAACATCTACTGTGTAGAATAAAGTTTTTCTTTATTTAATATTACGAGGGCGTATAAAAATTGAAATTTCGTAACTTTTAAAAACAACTATTTTAACGTAAATGAAAATTATTATGAGGAAGAACAACATTAGAAACATTTATATAATTGACTCTTCATCTCTAAAACACACAGTTTTGGAAGGAGCTATTGTTCAATGACAAGGGTGTATCCTGTGTATATTTTATGAAGACAATCTATCGCAGTCCAATTGTATCGTATTTTCATCTCTTTAGAAATTTCACAAATAGAAAGTAAAAAGTAAATTTTTAGCCGATTGTATTTAATATGATAAAATTAATGTGTATGACACTTTAAATATCAGAATTAGAAGTATTGTTTTAAGAAAATGAAAATATCTGGATTTCTACGCTTGATAAAAATAAGACAAACGTAATTGTTTTAGAATAATTTTAGTTTGTTTTCGGTTCACTTCAGATGTGTTCATTGATTCAAATTTCTAGCTATAATTACAGCAATATCTCTCAAAATGACACGATTGTAGCTCTGAAAAGTTATACCAAAACTATCCAAGGAGAAATTGTTCTTTGATACTCATATAAAATAAGAAAACATTTTATGGAAAATAACAAAAAACAATTCATTTTGTCAAATCAACATGTAAAATTGTTGAATATTGCTCATAAAGTAGTTATAAAAATGCTAAAACAAATAATGATTTTACACATTCGCGACTGCTGACTTATATTCACTTCTTTTGGATTGTCTGTAGCTCCCACATTTGGCCATTACTCCTGCGTTTTATATCATTACTTCTAAAATAGTGCACACTATTCGTTACGCAGTCAATGCATTATGCATGTATACATCGATTAGAAACAATATCGTCATTATATGTATCCCTTTATAATACAAACACAAATATGGAAAGCCTGTAATTTAAATAATACGTCATGCATGAGTAACGACTTTATGCATGGCCTAAGTTAATAAAGACGGAAACTAGAACTTCCAAAGGTGTTATTCGTAAAATGATTAAATTTACTCATCTCCTTTAGTTTGGATGGCAAATAATTATCAAAACGTACTTTTATTGATTTCTACAAAAAATATACATTTTTACACTCTTTTATTAAATTAATAAGGCAACAAACTATATTGCATAAAACAAAGCTGAGTGACTTTAATGATTATATTGCATTTTCTAAAATATGCCAACTGGCGCACTCCGATTAAGGAACGTTAAAACGTTTGCATTTAAAGCAATGTACATTGATCAGTATTTGTTTATCTCGAGCTAAAATTCGAAAACAAAATGAAAAATGCACTAAAAAAGTAAATTAAACACGAGCTTAACAAATATGTAATTAAACTGCGCAATGAAACACTAAAATATTTCTTAAAGTTCCTATAAAAAGTTAAATCTATGCCGATTTATTTGAGAATTAACCCATGGGGTACTGTTAATATGAAAGTTCCAATTATGTTTACTAAATGGGTCTTTCAAAAAATAAAGTATCGGAAATTTTCAATCTTTTTCTGCTTATACTTAACGGGTGTTTACAACACATAGTTCCGACAATTTGTCTTCACGGGAATACAAGTGTATTAAATATAACTCTAGAATCAATTGATTTATCTAATTATTCAGATATTGCGGCTCTTTAAAACACACTAGAAGATATTGCATATGGCTAGAAGGTTTAAAAAATCTTTTAAACACACTAAAAAATAGTGCAGATGTATAAAAGTTTTAAAAATATTTTCACCTCCTTCTCTCCTTAAAAAGTCACCAGTTAATGTCGTTCCGTTTCTTCATCGCTAGCTACTGTTGTTGAAATTTCCGTAATTTTCGTTCCTTATTCCTAACAAGCAACGCCATTTATTATCAATTTTCGCATATAACATAACATTGTATATTTCAGTGTTTGTTGTGATAATTTCGAAGACCATTTTAAGGATAACATCTTGCAAATTTAAAGAAATAGTCATAGAATGTTTAACTGAAAATTTGTTTCAGGAAATTTATTTTTCTGGACAATATGCATATGTCTAACAGAAAACTAAAATCTTTTTCATTCACGATAGCGTAAAAAAGTGAGTTAATCCAATTTAAGATTTATAACTTATTAACAAATTTAAGACTTATTAATAAAATTTAAGAAAATCAGGTTGTGTACGAATAATTTAAAATTATTATTTTTTCCCTATTTATTTTTTATTTTTCTTTATTTATTCCCGGCATAGCCTCAGAAATAAAGGAAAGGTGTACCAAACATGCTGAGAGCTTAATAGCGTCGGATTTACTATGGTAGACACACGGTCGCCGTAAATACAAAAGAGAAAATTTGGTGACTGACAGAATTTTATGGTGCCATTGAAACTGCACGATACAAATACGTATTAGATCAGAAAACTTGTGTTCCCGGCTTATTCCGTTCCGTAGGCACAACCAAGCTGAGTGGTCAGTTTCAGAACTGCCCGTTCCAAACCAGGGTGAAATGCGGGTACAGTCTTTTACGACAGGTTTGTGCAAATTTATCAGAGCCAGCGAATAAAACTCTAGGTGGGAGGTTCCTAAATGCCCCACAAATCTTAAGCACTCCTGGAGTGTTGAGGATTTTTATATTAACCGATTCAGAATTTTTTTGGTATAGACGGTTGTCTTCAGGAATATCTTCTGTGATAGTTAGTTCTAAAAAGAGTAGAATATGTTTCACTGCTCATGTGTACTGACTGTTTAATTTTGTGCTTGTTTAGCGTGATAATAGTTAACATGTTTTTAGTCACTTCGACAATTTATGTAATTCTGCTTAAAGGGCATTGTATTATTTTCGGCTTCTAAAAGCCCTCAAGAACTATAACTATTTTAGAACAAGCTTCGCTGAAAATACTCGACTAAGAGTGTTGTTATACAGCGAGAACTATGTCAGTGCTTGACGTATTACCTTTGATGACGGATCCCCAGGATGAAGGATGTACTCAATCTTAAAGTATAAGAGGTAAAATTTGTATTATTTGTGTGCAAATATATATGTACTTCAAAATTCAGAATAAGGTCATTAGAAAAATAGTTGTATAAATAATGTCTAAAAACATGATTGAAATATTTTTTGTAAATTACTTATTACTAAATTTATGAATGAGAATTTTTTAAAAGGATGTAGTAACATCCCATGTTCTCTTTGTGCTATGATTTATTCTTTGCAAATTATTTTTTTTTTTGTAAATATTGTAAATAAATTATTGTTTTAATGTTAACTTTCTATCTTTTTTATTTTTGTAGTGCCTTCTTCGTTTTTTAAGTGATATTTTCATCGAATTTTAATTCTAGATAACTATGGATTGGTTGGTTGTTCGTCGTACATCAATCACAACGTAAATAAGTATTTTTATTCTCTAATTAAAGTAGTTAATATTATATTTTTGAATGCTCCATTTCAAGAATATCCATACTTTAATTAACACTCTCAATTAGGAAACAAATTTATACGATCAGTCTTTGTTTAGGAATTTTTTTAAATGCTCCATAATCGGTATTAAACGTGATTTTTTCCCTTTACCCCGATTTCACTATTAGAGCAGTTCATATTTTGAGTGGTAACCCGGTTACGTACATAACTTGCTCAGAACTTTCCAGCAATGATAATATTATTTTTCAAATAGTGGTAGGAAAATAATAAAAAATAATTGCTTGGACGACCTATGTCCCAACCACGTCATCAAAATGTTAAATATTCCTTAAAAGAAATACATATTAAATTATAATCGTTTTCTTCCTATCAAATGCTATTTTTTTATGAACCACAATATGGTTTAACGTGTCAACTTTAACATTATTTCATGAAATATTATTTACTTTTATAAGAAAAATAGTTGGTTTTGGAGGAATGAATAAAATTTTGGCATGAATAAAAATATGCATAAATTGTATGCATATACAGATAAAAATAAAATTTAATTGTGCCACAAAGAAGTACTTTTACATTTCAAAACATCTTTAGCACTTTTACGAGGAAGGTATTTCTGTTTCTAAAATGTTGAAATGATGGAATACCGCCAGTATTTATTACGAACAAATTAATTTGAAAATAAGTATAAACGTTTTTCTTCAAGTGCAATACAAAGGTAATTTCATTCCAAAATTCTGGTTCCATTGCGGATATTGATAATTAAAATTATGTGTGATATATAATATCCCACAACTTTTCAAGGTATTAACGCTAAAGATAGAAACTTGTATTTTCGTACCGTTTTCTTACCTTTCTATAATAATTATTTTGATCTTATAAAATCATTTTTTTTTAACAGCAACAAAAAAACAAAATAAATAAAAACGTATATAAATGTTTTAATGGTTGTATCAAATATATATTTCAACTGGCATTTTTTATTGAGTTGAGTAAAATTGATGAATGGAAATGATAAAGCAATTATAATTCCAAATTGAAAAATGCATGCAGAAATAAAACGCATTAGGAAATTTTTTCATATTTTTTTGCACTACGTATTTTTATTTTTTATTTTACGCATTTTTGTATATTTTTATATCCTTAAAACAAAATGTCAAGCTGTCAAAGTCTGGATACTTTGACAACGTTTATTGTATGCATTCTTCATACTCTCTGTACTTGGCTCCGTCATATTTTCATTTGTTTTGTTCTCTTTCGAACGCTTTCTGCGATGTATCCCCCATTAATGTGGTAGAAATGAAGGCTTGGTTGGATGAATTTTTTTAGTCCAAACTTGGAGATTTCTATCACCGATGTATCAGAAATGTTTTGAACAATTGGAGGAAATCCTAAACAACAACGGAGAGTGTTTTATTGAATAATTTGATGTATTTATTTTTAAAAAAACATATAATAAATAAAAGCTGTTGCTTTACTCCTGAATCCAATAATATTGACAATTTTAAGCATCATACCATATAAAATATAAAATAACTGCAATCACAGATAGTTATAATGTATACTTCTTTTTTTCATTTTCAAATTAAGAATTAATGTGAATATTTATTTTATAATTTAGCCTTTGAAATTTGGAACGTTTCTCAATTTAGTATTAATTATTTATTCAAAAGCTGCTTTGAAAATTTAAAAATATTTCCTCATAAATAATGTACATGAATGATTAAAAATCAATTCCAAAATACTTTTTTTATTATTATGATTATGATTATTTTTGTATTTTTTTCTCTTTAAAAATAACTCAATGGAAGTTTCTTTACAAGCATAATAGCATTACAAACATTTTTAGATACTTATTTTATGAAATATATCGGAACAATAATTTGATTAGTATAAAAGAGCTTCCAAATACATTACTGATTTTCATTTAGGATTTTACATTTGAACAATCAAAGAAACCTTTTATAAATACAATGATTTCATTATATTGCTACAGAGGTTTTCTTTTGTCATGGCACTGACAAATCAAATAATAAACATTTTTTGTATTAGTACTTGCAGAACCATAAAAAATGTTCTTAATCAGATTGGTATAAATCTAAAAATAATAACAAATTATGCATTAATTTGCTTGTAACAAAAGTCGATTGTTAAGCTACGCGATAAAAATTGCGAAATATTTCTTTTCTGCATTTACTAAATTGTTAACTTAGAGGGATTTCTTTTCCTTTTGTGCCACAAATTACTAAAGGTTTCTCATTTGAGAGAGTTCAGAACAAAATGTTAAAAAAATACTGTTATATGGTCGTAATTAATAGCAGTTACTTTTATGTATTGTCAATACTTTTTTATTATTTTTTTCCTTTCTTCAAAGAATAATTTAGATTTGTTTTTAAAAATTAGTTTCTCGTGTATTTTGCCTAAATATTTCAAAACAATACTATTTCAGTTTTTTTTTTTTTTTTTTTTTTTACACTGTATAATTTTATTCTGTGCACGTTTATGCAGGTGATTATAAGATTCTGAATATTTTTAATATTTCATAAGATATTTTAGAAAAATTAGAATAAATCGTTCTCATTTTACTATTTTTGTACAATAACGATTTGTATTTTTAGTGCTGCGTAGACACAATTATGTAGAGATGATTCTCTACTGAAATGATTACAATTAATAATTTATTTTTATTATGATAAGTATAGTGGAGGAATTATATGTGTGGCACATTTCAAAACTTTATATTGAATTTATTAAATTTATCCTATTATAAATTGAACATAACAGAAATGTTATATTTTAACCTTAATATTTATTGATTGAGTATTTATCAAAGACATTAAATAAACAATATATATATATATATATATATATATATATATATATATATATATATATATATATATATATATATATATATATATATACATATATATATATATATATATATATATATGTTACATAAAAATTTTATTTCGAAATATTGCTTTAAATTATTCTAAATTCTGACCTATTCATTATTTCCTTATTTCTTAATAATATTTATTCCTATTTAATGTCATTTTAAAATTAATAACACGTGAATTAATAATTATCTTATTCCAAATCTTAATTTAAAACTATAAATCTATTCGTAACTTCTATCAACTATCCAATCTATAATATTCTGAGAGACGCTAGTTTGTCATTTCGAATGTTTTTAAAAGCCATTTTTTTTATTCCGAGGGCTCGCTTCGTGCTGCGTTTTTTACTTCAAAATCAATGCGCCGCTGGGTTCAGGATTATTTCTTGTTAAAACTTCTCCATCGCACATCATTCACTTAGCTTAATTTCGCCTCTCACTGATTGGCTCGTGCACACGTTACGTCGCTTCTGTAACTTTCCGCGTATTAAACAAAAACCGATTGCAAGCGTTCGGAGACCAGATTTTTGTCGTGTTTTGAAGCGCTGACCAAATTGTTATCTGGTGTTCTGCGACCTAGAATTTCTATACAGCCCCTTAAGTTCAACTTAACGATATCGTGATTTATAGTTAAGCCTAAGGGCTTTATAACCCATCTGTGTCCTGTGGAAATTGTGCTGTCATATCTCCTGTTCCTGAATAAACTATTTATCTGGAAAACTAGCTGAGTATTATTGGAGAAATTCTCATTGGATTCCCTCATTGCCTTACTTCCTCGCCATGATTCTTAATTGAGCGACTGAAATAATTCATCATCTTTAAAACGCTGCAAGTTTCTCGTGAAAAATTCAATCCTCGTAAAAATCTAACAATTAGCCGGTAAGGATGAAAAGGACTTACGCCATACCACGCCAACCTTCACTAAACAGGGCAGGATGATGTAAGCTGCGAATGTTTTGTCTGTGTGCTATTGAGCAACTTCCATTACAATGTGTGCATCTGATTTTCACGTCATGCATTCGTATCTTACGGAATATGCATCAACTAATTCAACCAAATGATGGAGCCATTCATCCCTTGACACCACCGGATAACATGCTGTTTTGAAACTCTACAATGCATCTCGAATGTGGCTGGTGAAGGAGCAATACTAATGTAATCTTTTTCTTTTTTATAGGAAAAAAATGATAATAATAAATAATAAAAAATATATCAATCTTCCTAAAATAAAAAATTAAACAAGCAGACAACTTTGTGAACGGAGTTACGTAAGTTTTGAAAAAAAAAATATTATTGTGTCTATTATTTATTATTTTATTTACTAGGGGCCTCTGCCCCCTACGAGCTACGCTCGCCAACCAGCGTTCTGACACCGCAAACTTTAAAGGCAGTCTGATTTGATCAACTCTAAAACGATTACGGAAGATTAAATTATAATTAAACGACCAGTGACTATCTGCTGTAATCTGGGTTTCCATTAATTTTTCTTTGACAGAGGGATTTAAGGCTGAATTAACTGCTGCCGAAACAGCTAACAACTTATTTCGTGATTGATAAAATAAGATTAATTAAACATTTCAAAAGAAACTTGTGCAAAATGGTTAAGTAAGTAATGTCGCTGCATCGAGAAATTTTCTAACGATGCTATAGAAAAATGGGTATTTCTCCATTATCCCGTCTACTACTTTCTATAAAATAAAAGAACTGTCGCCAAAATATAGGATTTAAAGCCAAAGTGCATATCTGTGGCGTCGCATTCAAGTGACATCAGATGCGTCTCGCGTGTTAGGTATGTCCTCGATTGATCTTTAATTCAACGTTTATCTATATTTTTAATTATATTTTACCAAATTATTAGTTATTTCGTTGAATTAAAAGTAATTATTTAACGTAAAAATATAGTTTTTAATTGAAGGGAACTATTATTAATTACGCTGTTTTAAAATTTGCTGTAATAGGTAAAATATTTTGTCGAAATAAATTAATCTTACCCTACTTAATGCTTTGAAAACGCGTAATACTTTAATTATTTCTCTTTTTAATATTCACGCTAAAGTATATTTTTTATTACTTAATTTTCTACATTTACTGCTTTTAGCAAGTGATCGTTTAATTATTAGTTTAAAGTTTTATTTCTGTTTTTAATAGTAAGGTGTAAATACATTTCGTAATTGAAAGGGAATATTATTATGTGAGCTATTTTAAAAATTGGCAACAATTCAAGTAATGGATTTTATGAAATATGAAATAAATCTTCATCAAATTAATGACAATTTTGAATAAAAAATTTAAATATAACCTCAAAAAATTACTCAAATTAAAAAAATAATTGCAGTCTGCACACCACAAGCTTGTCAACTATATCATTATAAATTATGGTTAAATTCCTGTGCACAGTTTTCGTTTCTATAATACTTTTTTAAGACAAGTATTTTGACCAACTTTAATATTAAATATCTCTTAAAATAATTCTTTGATTTAAAAACTGTCTACTTCAGCGTGTTTATTGAACATTTCTTTATAAAACTACCCATTTTCATATTTTTATATGCAATAGTTTTCTAGATATTAGTCCAGAAAGATTTCAAGGCACAAAATCTTCATTGACAGCGGCTGCGGCTGCGACTGCGGCGGCGGTGGTTACTTTTTTTAATATAGAGAGATTTATGTGATATTTTATTTACGCTCCGATTTTCTTATTTATTGTATTATTATTATTATTATTTATTAGAGATGGAACACTATACTTCAAAATTTTATAAAGAAAATTACTATCTTTAGAATATTGACTTATCATTATTCACGAATATGTCCATTAAGGAACAAAAATTGCTCTTAAAAATATTTAGACTATTACTGTTTATTTTATTCGAAATTTCGGAAATATGAGTTTTGATATTTATTCGTATGTGTTTTTGTTAAAAAATTTATATTATTTTGTTCTGCTGTTATGGTATTTTATTATTTATTTCCTATATTATTTGAGGTTTTAATAAATAATATGTGTACATTATTGCAAGCATTACCTGGTCCTATGATTTGGATATATTATACATATATTTATAATTATACTTATTATAATTATAATATAATTACAATATATTATAATTATAATTTACAGTTCTTATTAGTAAAATAAACTTAATCTTCTCTAATTTTCTTAAGAAAATACTATATTTTTCTTATTGATTTACTATGTAGAATTATTTCTGTTGGAAATCTCTATAATTAATTAAATTCAATAGGGAAGCTTATCAGAGATGTCTATCAGTAATTTGAGAGTGGAATATGGTTTTTAACAATAAATTAATGGTAAATGGGTAAATTTGTTAAAAAATTATGCATTTTCAGATAAAATTTAAGACAGTGCATTCAATCTGAACTTTATAATTCTAAACTAACTTGGAATTCTATATTTTATTGAATGAAATTTCTGGTGTGAGTCTATGTTTGCCCCAAATCCTTATAATCTTAGAATTTAGTGGGTATAATGACTAAAAAAATTGATTGTACTGGAAAGTGCAGAAAATGGAATTTGGAATAATTATTAATTTACATTAAATATAATATAATTTTAACTATCAGCTTCAGGTTTTATATGCATTTTCAGTAACCATCTAATTTTAATTCTAATAAATTTTAATTACTTATTTTCATAAAATTAAATATTATGTGGTTACTTTTGCACAGTATTAGTAGTTTATCTACTGGCCAGGGATTAATTGCTAAATTCATGAATTAATGGTATATTTCTGTATGTTTGTATGTTGGTTTACGGAATGGTTTTTGTATGACATGCAGGGATGTCTGTTAATTTCTTAATTTATTAAGTTTAAATATGCATCATTAATAATTTCATTATTTATTCTTAAGAATATTTCTTTCCTTTTTTTATCTTAGCCATCATGGTATGATCAATTATCTATAACAACTTATTCTAATTTTCTCTTTTGGCAATTTACTATTTACTTTTTCTTTAGTCAATTTAAAATTTTAGGAAATATGATGCATTTACCAAATTACTAAAATACTTAATATAAAAACATAGAAATTTTGATTATGATATTTCATTACAAAATGTTAGATCAGTTAAAAATTGATTTACTAGCTGATGACGAAGAATTAGCATTATGTTACTCTAGATAAATTGTTCTATTACGTAAGTTTGAGTTTTAATGAATTTACTGTAAGTTGTATTGCTGTCAAGTATTATCCATCGTAGTAGTCTCTTCCTTCATATCCTTACAAAAAATTTTTATTGAAAATGAGATGTCTATATGACTGAAAGACTTTTTTACTGATTAAGTTGACTATTAAAGAAAAAAGTTTTGGTTTACATTATATTCATACTTTGCACTATTTATGTTTAAGGAGTGAAAAAATATTATTTGTAACTAAAACATTTATATTGTAATTGTATTAAAACAATTCACACAGGTTCGCGTTTACAAAACTAATTATTGATTTCGTTTTAATAAAATCAGATATTTTTTTATATTAAGTAGAATACCAGATAACTATATTGTAATCCGAATTCTTGCTTTCCTTAAATGAACTTGTAGATCATCGGATCTTCCAGCTCATCGGGTCTTTCGGGGAAGGAGAATAATGTTATATGAAAATTTTATTTCGCAATATTCGTTTAAATTATTCTAAATTCTGACCTATTCATTATTTCCTTATTTCTTAATAATATTTATTCCTATTTAATGTCCTTTTAAAATTAATAACACGTATATTAATAATTACCTTATTCCAAATCTTAATCTAAAACTTTAAGTCCATTCGTAACTTTCATCAACTATCCAATCTATAATATTCTGAGAGACGCTAGTTTGTCATTTCGAATGTTTTTAAAAGCCATTTTTTTTATTCCAAGGGCTCGCTTCGCGCTGCATTTTTTACTTCAATATCAATGCGCCGCTGGGTTAAGGATTATTTCTTGTTAAAACTTCTCCATCGCACATCATTCGCTTAGCTTAATTTCGCCTCTCACTGATTGGCTCATGCGCACGTTTCGTCGCTTCTGTAACATTCCACGTATTGAACAAAAACCGATTGCAAGCGTTCGGAGACCAGGTTTTTGTCGTGTTTTGAGGTGCTGACCAAATTGTTATCTGGTTTTCTGCGACCTAGAATTTCTAAACAGCCCCTTAAGATCAACTTAACGATATCGTGATTTATAGTTAAGCCTCTCAAAACACGTGAAGTGGAGGTTATCTCTGTCCTAACGTAGACAAGATTTGGCAACGATAGCGCCGGATAAAAACTCAAAGTTCACAATCAAGACGGACGAGCAACATTATTAACTCTTAGATAAACAGTAAACGCCCAATTCTGCCCCCTGGCCTGAGGAGAGCCGGAGAAAAAGGTTTGTTATGAACTCTAGATTTGACAGGCAGCGGAAGAAGTTCGAAAATTCTCGGACAAACGAGAACGGAGAAACCCTTTTTCTAAGATGACGGAGAAGTTCATCTGCAGTACGGCACGCACTGTGCTAAAGGTTTTGCAGACCGCTATCAGTGCGGGCAAAACAATAGAATCTCTCGTTTATACAATTTCTGACTCCCATCAGGAAGGGAAGTATAGATCCCAAAACACGAATGGAACTCTACTCCGAGTTGGGACTTAAATCACAAAGAACTCTTACGGGCCCTTTAATTGAAATTAATTGAACTCATGACTCCACTGCTGTAACCCCTAATAACTTTCTGTGTTTTATATCTTAATAGAATAAAAATTTATTCTAAGCTCAACTAATGACCTAGTTTGTTTCAACGCTACCATTTGAAAACCATCGCACAAACAAGGTCTTTACAACAGATATATAGATTGTATTCGTATTTTAATAATTTATTTATATTATTACAATTATTTGAAATAATTTTATTTTTAACATTATTATTTTATATGTTCTTATACGGATTCGCTTACTTTTTTTCTGTTTCCACATTTTTAAATTTCCTTACCCGTTTCATAAATTATAATTTTGTTTTGTATGGTTTTTATGTGTGAAACTGACTTCATGATTAGATTTTAACTTATCAATTCATTTTCAGTTCTCTTTCAATTGTTGTTTAATAAAGATATATTTATTTCTGTTTAAAAAAATTCTTTTTTAATACTGACATAAAAGCTAAACTTTGTCGTCTGTTTAATAAACAGAAATGGATATTTCTACTAGATTCAAAAATAAAAGAATCTTTTATCTAGACAAGTATTAGTCTGTTGGAAAATTTATCACTGGATAAATTGTTGGCATAATTTAAATAATGCATCGGTTTTTCTTTTTTAAAATTGTATTTTTCTGCAATTACACAAATTGGCGTAATTTAAACAAACTTTATAATCCTCTAATTGATAAGTGTACCGTCCTTTTACAGTACAATGCTCCAAAATACTGATTTCACACAAATTTAATAACTATATTAAAGTCGATGCAAAAGTTGTTAGTGTTTAATTTTCATTGGATACTAGATTTGCCTGTGATATCGTTCACGTTTAATTTAAAAAAAGAGAGCCGGTGCCACTATATAAGAAAGAAAATCTCCTTCCACAAACTACTTTTTAAAGGCACCTTGATTATGGAAAAGCGCAAGAAAAAAAACAACAAAAAATCCCAGTATAAGAAAATTATTTTTTTCATTCAATAAAATGAGATTTCTAAACTATAAATAAAAATAATAACGCAGTTAGAAATCTATATTCATCAATTAGGCAGTAATCCCACTGGACACAACCAGACATGGTAATGTACTTGAAATCTTTGGAGCCCTGTATATGAATTTATTTATATATCTATGTATTGTACAAACATTCATTATTATACCAAAATATCGTTTAACTGGAAAAAAGATGGCAGAGTTAAAAATTCACGTTAGGGAATATTGGTCTGCAGACGACAATGCTCACGAATACTTTCTAAGCATTATCGTATCTTTGTATATGATCTGATCATAGCTCTGGATATGATCTGCAAAATTTCTACATATAACGTAATACAATAGTATTCAATTAATCTTAACACTCATACCACAAGAGAAATTAGGAATTATCGTTGATAGTCAGTCCTGTAACCGAATTATTTTATGTGTCTCTGTAAATGGAGATAAATGTTACGTACTGTATATACCGGGTGGTTATAATATAAGTATCTCTATTTGGGGCTGTCTGTAGCTTGAAGTAATAACCGGAATGAAACCAAAATCAGTGCACTTACTAATCGAGAAGGGGGAAGAACAATAGAACAATAAGAAAACTAATTGCAATAATCGCTGACAGATGGCGCTTTTGATTGTGAAATGTAATGTGTAATATAATGTGTACCGTGGAGGCGTCGCAAACCTCAATGACTTTACCGCACATCACAACATCTGCGAAACATCACTCCTGATTCATTACATTCCACAGTTGAGCACGTCGTGCACCACCTGGATTGTGTCCCCAAGCACGATGGTCATGTGGAACCTGAACATGATCGGCACCAACATTCGAAAGCTTAAAAACATTCACTGTGACCTTTTCTAATAAATTAAGTGTGCCATCCGATTTGACGTCTTAATTCTCTGTTCTTTTATTATATATTACATGTCACACTCAGTAGAGCCACCTGCCGGTGATTATTGCAATTATTTTTTTATTGTTCCATTGATCTTCCCCCTTCTCGAATAGTAAGTGTACCGATTTTGGTTTCATTCGGGTTATTCCTTCGAGCTACAGACAGCTCCAAATAGAGATACTTATAATATAACCACCCTGTACTGTTGAAAGTATGTTATAACGCACCTTAGATATGCCCATCAATTTTATCATGTTTGAAGTAGTCTAACATCATGAAACTTTACCGGAAACGTTTTTTTTCCATAGAATATTGTGTAACGAATTTTGTTTGTGAGTCCCTCTAAACAAACTATACATACATGCAAAAAACTGCAAACGAACTGCTACATACATCATTAGGGAACATTCCACAGTCAACCGCAATCACATACTACATCAGTGTCATTTAATTTCGATTATATTTACATTAGTTAGAGTACGGACAGACAGACGGCCATTGAACTAAAACTGAAATCATAAACACTTTTCAACTATGTTGAAAAGTAGTTGAAATGATCTGTTTGTAAATATGCAGTTCAATACTCTTATATTTCTATTAAAACAGGATTACAAAAATGTATTTATTTATTTATTTTTGTAGAAAATTTATGGAGTTTGAAAATTAATATAGCTTTATTTATGCTAAAGAAACTTAGCATTTTTGTGAATTTCAAAATTAAGATATGAGTTTGAACAAAAGGTGTTTTAAGCGTAATTTATATAAGAATATATATATATTTTTAATTACTATTGCAGTACAAAAGTAGTTGTTTCAAAACTATTCATTTAAACTTCAGATCTAAATAATATACTTATTGTAGTGCAAATAATTGTTTAAGACTTATACAATCTTGTAAATACCTTCATTTATTAAAATAATATATTGTTTTGAAACTATGGATTTTATTTTTAATCCTCTAACAGAACTTTAATATAAGTCTGTCACTTCAGGTTATGTAACCGCAAGGGTGAACAAATCGAAGTACATTTATAAAGTTTTACAAAAAAATGTTTTATTTATTAAATATCCTTGGAAGACATGTATTTCTCAGGGATCAGATAGAACATGTAATATATATTCATTACGGTGCAAGGCATATTAAATATTCTTCAACAATTACCACAAGATTTTGAATAACAGGAATATGAATGAAATATTATACCTTTCTCATTAAGTGTACAGCAAGTTTTGTTTGATTGATATTAGAAGTATTGTTCTTGTTTTCTAAATTATCTTACAAAGTGTCATATTAACTATTTTATGTTAACTGTTCTTATTATTTTAAAACATTTACACAGCAAATGACTAGTTGAGTTTTATATATTGGTGATTGGTGATTAAACAAGAACGAAAAATCATGCGTCGAGTGTAGATTATGAAACACTTTCCGACCCAATCAGAATGCGGTAACTAAACGTCATAGTTTAATAATGTGAAGGATGATGTGTAAGTAAAAAATTAGAAAACGCCTAACGCATTTGAAAATCTAATTTCAGCAATTGCCTTCTATAGTCGGGAAAATATCAGAATTCATTTGTGTATTCCTATGTATTATCTATAGATTTGTATATGTACTACATTATGCCAAAATTTAGTTCAGTTAGGAAATCCATAACACAGTTGGAAATTTCCCTTCAGCAATGTCCACTAATGCGCGAAAATGTACTTGACTTTTTCTGGGATCTATACATGATCTATAGCAATTAAACATACCAATTAATATGAAAAGATTAGTAAAATTTCAAAACATGCACCACAATTAAAAATGTACTTCCAAAGAATAATACACATGAACAATGCAGAGTCCCTGTTTGTGAATGAAAAATACTGTGCACACCAAATTGTATAGTAAGCATCTCGTAGTGCATCTCAGTGATGTATGTCATTTCAAAATGTTTGGAATAGTGTAACATCATTAAAGTACATTGCAAACGATTTTCACCCCTCACATGATATTGTAACGGAATTGTTTAGAGTGCCCTTGTAAACGGAATATTATTGCTAAACACATAATTTACAATACCGAACATGGCGTTGTAACCTTTAATAACGTATAATTTATATGGCAATACGAGTATATTTACGCAAGTTAGAGCACTGTCAGGATGAATAACAAGCGGCCAGACAGATGGCCAAACTATCAGTAAAAGCAAATTCAGAGTTGAATTATGTTGGAAAGTGTTAATAAAAAACAAACGTATTCAGTAAATTTCTATACTGTTGAAAGAAAACACTAATTGGGAACACTAATTGGATTCTTGTATACTATTTCCAGACAAATTTCTATTCATTCGAGGGTCGAATTGCATGCGATGAAAGTCTCATATATTTTTATGTTTTCTCATAGAAAGGAAGGTTTTAACTCTACCAATGAACATTTATCTAATCATTATTAAAATATTAGTGATTTCCAAAAGTTATATAATGTTTTAGCCTTCTACTAATTTTTATTTATCAGAATAAACATTCAAAGTTTCAAAATATAGCTTTTCGAAACACTGAGAAATCCTCCTCTATGCTCCAGTAGTGGGCAAACTAATTTTCTGATGAACCAGTAGTGGACTCCTAAATCTGATACACTCAAGTCTTAAAATTACTCTGTATCCTACAGAAGATATAATTTTGTACTATGGCTCTAGAAGTGAATATACACAATGACGAAAACATATTTCGAAATTTATATGGCCACATAACATAATTTTGCTAGTAAGTCTATTTTTGCTAGTAAATCTATCTTAATTTTGCTAGATCTAGAGCCTCAACTTCAGATGTAGAAATCGTGTTTATTTGCATCTCATTTTCAATAATATTCAATGTCCTACAATCTGCAATGTCAATTTTTACTGTCTTCTATCTTTAGAAGAAGAAAGTATTGCATTTGTGAAAACAACGAATTGCGGTTTTCGACGAATTTAACGTTTCAGAATTTTCTGAACACGATTTGACTGATTATAGAAAATGTCTGTCTGTGTGTCTGTACGTGAAAACAATTTTTTGGACGCTCTATCTCAAGAACTAATGCACGGAATTTAATAAAACTTTGGACTCAGTTAGGCCTTTGTATAAATTGGTGCTAATTAGTTTTTGTTGTAAATCGCATAAGAGGTGGAACTGCTATGCTGCATTTTTTACGATTCCTGCAATAGCTGTATCTCAAGAACAAAAGCACGGAATTTCATGAAACTTCTTATTCTGTTAAACCTTGATATAAATAGACACTGATTAGATTTTATTGTAAAATGTCCAAAAGGTGGCGCTGCTATGCTTCATTTTTACGATATCCACGATATCTATATCACAAGAACTACTGCATGATATTTTACTAAACTTCATATTCTGTTAGACCACGACCATAGGCTTTCTTGCAAACCACAGAACAGGCGTCGCTACTATGCTTTGTTTTTCACGATTTCTTCGTTAGCTATATCTCAAGCGCGAATAGATTGTCATTTAATTTTGCTTACAGATGATTTGATATTATGTAGAAGAACGATTCGATGGTCACAACATAGTAGTTCAGTTTGAATTCAGGTTTCCCTTTTCTTATCGTTGACGAATAACTAATTTCTAAGACGCTAAAATTTATAATTTATACTTCCAATTGCAGAAATATTGCAAATGTTGTTTTTCATCAGATAAAAACACATTTGCATTAAATGTGTCACATTTTTTTTTCAATTACGAAAAATAAATTTTTATACGGTTCTTGGGTCTTATTAGTTACAGTTAGAAATATTTTCTCCGTGCTGTCTATCTTGCATAGAAAAAATTCTACGTCCCAAACTTACCGAATTGAGATATATTGAATTTTATGAATTTCTGCATTTTATGACAGTAAATATGCACGTCTTCTTGTTCAGTGCAAGAATGCTACAAATGGCAAACAAACAACACGATAATAGTCAAATTCTATCAGCTATAATAGTAGGAATTAAATAAAATTTATTTCTTGTCGACGGGCGTATTTTGTTTCTCTAAGTAGTATTTGGTTTTGTGTCTTCATATTTTTTAACTTTCAGAGTTACAATCTTCTGCGTTTCGGCAGATTTCTGCTAAAAATAATTCCTTCAAA
The DNA here is from genome assembly GCA_963931845.1 of Maratus michaelseni. Classification (NCBI taxonomy): domain Eukaryota; kingdom Metazoa; phylum Arthropoda; class Arachnida; order Araneae; family Salticidae; genus Maratus; species Maratus michaelseni. Next base: position 197,032,446 of record OZ007593.1, on the reverse strand, counting down.
ACTTTTTCTCCTTCTATTGCCAAAATTTCTACTATCCTTTTGTTTTCTCCTGCATAACATAAAGTGTGAAAACTTTAAGTTATATTACATTTTCTGCCCTAATTTTTACGCTGTAGTAATACGGAATAAATAATTATCTAAATTATTATTTCCTCACCACCAAAATTTATGTTTTTCTTTATTGTGTCTTTGTAGTTCCGAACACTCTTTAATTGTTTTTAATAAAAAAAAAATATATCTGTCCCCCTTTTTAATTTTTAGTAATGTTAAACAAGCTATGATGATGAATAATAGAGGGGAGGGGGGATAAACAAAATAGAAATTTTGTCTCCATTTCTTTTAACTTTTGGGACTATTCCGGCAGAACAATTTTGGTGTTAATGGAGTTTGTCGTAGAAAGCATAGTAATTTCTGCCACAAGGTCTTCATGAATGTTGAAAGCTATTTTTAAATAATTGTTCTAAATGGTTAATTGAACTATTAGAATGAATTACATACTGCCAAACAAATATCAGATTTCACACAAAACAAAGACGCTTAGGAGTGAAAGAAACACGAAATTTCACTGTTTTATGTTTGTGTTCATATGGATTTCTATATATGCCTTTAGTAGAATCAATTACAGAAATCTCTTACTATTGAATTTTATTTAAATTGTGTTTTTTGTGTACATAGAAAAAATGATTAACTAGTCAATGATGTGATATTTTGTGTATATGATTTGGACACAAACACACCAAATTCAAAGTTTTAGTAAACAAAATGCTTTAGTACATCGAAAAACTAATACATTTTTTTAGGCATAGCCATTTTATTTAAAACACTATAAAAGTAAAACCAAATAATAAATCAACGATTTTTGAAGAATGAACTATTTTAGCTATTAACTTCCTCTTTTAATAATCAAATGTCTGATAATTAATTAAGTTGTATTTTCGACGCTTCAAAGGTACCCCCCCCCCTACTCGGTATTGGTACAGATTAAGAAATATTGATACAGAAGTGATGCACCCGTCCAAATTAACGAAGTACTCATTTTAAGTGTTGGCTTATCTAACAAATTATTTAGAGTGTAATGGAGCAGATCAGAGGATGTTTACAGTAACATTAGTATAATATCACATAAACAATATTTTAAATAAATATTTATCTAATAAAAACAATACGAATGAATGTTCCAAAAAATCCCTTTTTGAAGATGCTCTAGAAATGATACTCAACCTTTATTTTTTCGTGGGTCGCAAATGTTTCTTCGCGAAGTTATGTGGTCCGCAACACACATATTAAAAGATAAACAAAAATATAATTAAAATATTAAGATAACATAAATAGTATAACAAAGCAATATAACCAGGTTATTACTATCAGTAGATTTAAACGTTTGTCTCGAAAGAAATGTTACAAAAAATTTTAACACCACTGTTTCTAAACAATAATTTTCGTGGTCGATTTCTACTGCAAATACTGTAGAAAGGAACATCTGTTTTACTGTTTCGAAATAATGCTATAAAACTTTTGAGGTGCTAATTTTTTCCGAGACCAACTTTCAAGCTTAAAACGCAGTATTGGCTATAGTAATAAGTGATATAAGATGTATTTATATAACGATACAGAATTGCCAATTTTAAAAGAAAAACAAGGAGATTCCCTGTAATAAATCAGTCTTTTGCTTAATGCAAAACCTTTTTTGTTTAATTGTAGAAATATATATTGCAAATTTAATTAATTCGGAACATTGTATGATTTCCGTTGAATATTAAAAAATGTATACATAACTGTAAAGCAAATAGGACCGTAAAAGAAATCGTTAGACAAAAAAAGCGACATTTAAGATGTTTTAACATAATTTTAAATTAATTATAAATAACAGGACAAATTTTGACTTCCTGTGAGAATAAAACAACAATAAAGTTTTAAATATTTTTTATGCACATCTCAATGATTTTTTAAATATGGATTAATCATTATGTGTTCCGGGCCGCAGGTTGAGCATGGTTGCTCTAGAGGATAAATTTCTCCACCAAAAGTACATTTGAAGGAGTTGTGTATTGAAAGCTATAGCTCCACCAAAAATTAAATAATAACAATAATAATAATAATAATTCTAAACATATTATGTATAGTTAACAGTTACAGATTTTAGTCAATCAGGTTTCTGTAAGTTGTTTTTCAGAAACGGGTTTTTGGTTTGTTTTTTAATTTTGAAAATTAGTGGCTCACAACTGGTACATAACCTATGTGTGCATTTATATGTGCATTTATGTTATGCCGGTTGAATCTATATATCTATATTATAAAGCAAAAGCATGTCTGTGATTAACGCTGAAGTTATATCGACGATGGCGACACTTTATGAACAAATTTTGCTTTTATTGCAATTTATTTAACCTCTGAACACAGCTCAATTGCATTTTTATACCGTCGATTATGAATGCAAAATGTCCTTTCAAATGAAATTTGTTTGAAATTACCGTTTCTACAATCTCAAATGCTATAGTTACCTGGAATAAAGTTTAACATAAAATAAAAATGTTTATGATTAGATTAACATCAAATCCAAGAAAATAAAATTAAAGTTTGGAATAAAAATTTTAATCAAAAATGAAAAATCTTGCACTTTATAAACGCATAAAAAATCAAGTACGAAGAAGAAAGACAAAAGAGGAAAAGACAATTTTAGAAATTCAATTTCAAATATTTATTTTGTAGCAAACATGATTAATTGTTACATATCAGTATATCTTTTGTTTTTAATATTATTTATCTTTAAAGTTATATATATTTTATAAGTAATCCAAAATACCGAGAATATGGTATTAATGTTTTTACATTATTACATCCAAGTAGATAACAAAATGTACGTTCAAATGTATCTAAATATACTAAATAATTCAATTAAATTATTATAATAAAATAATTAATTAAAATAAATTATTAACTTCATGCCGATAATTTTATACATATTTAAGTTTTCCAAATCTTTTGACAGAAATATCTAATTAATTAATTTTCTTAAAGATATATAGCCCTAGAATAATAACAATACCATTAATCAGCTTACACCTATAACACTTGTGATATGTGAGGGTTCAGTAATACACGTCGAATTCGTCTATTTTGTAGCAGCTTATCAGTGTCATTTTTATCGAAGGTCATCAAAAGAGTCTCTAAAGCTACTAGTTTGAAACGCAAGTTCTGTGAACTTACAGAAGGCGCACCAACGAATTTTTTGCATCTACAATAACAAACGGAGCATTTGGAGTGATGCATATTAATTCAATGGCCAAAATTTGGAATTTTGTGAACTGTAGGCGAACTTAGAAATCCCGTCCAATGAATGTTTCTATAGTCATTCCATGATGAATTGGAGAAGAAAAGAGCTGCTGTGTCTTCGGAGTAGAAGTGTATGAGTGTGTGTTTACCGGAATGACTTTTCTATTTTTTCTTTTCCAAACTGCGTAGCATACGTTCTTGGGAAGGGCCAGAGGGCTGTCTGTCCGATTGGATAGTTCAATGGAGGGATGTCCAGTTGCTTGCTTCCGCCTTTCCCTGATTGCCAGTTTCTGAACCAATGCAGAGATGAAAGAAAAGAGCTGAGGTGTCTTCGGAGTAGAAGTGTATGAGTGTGTGTCTAACGGATTGACTTTCCTATTTTTTCTTTTCAAAACTGCGTATCATACGTTTTTGGGGAGAGCCAGAGGTCTGTCTGTCCGATTGGATAGTTCAATGGAGGGATGTCCAGTTGCTTGCTTCCGCCTTTCCCTGATTGCCAGTTTCTGAACCAATGCAGAGATGAAAGAAAAGAGCTGAGGTGTCTTCGGAGTAGAAGTGTATGAGTGTGTGTCTAACGGAATGAATTTTCTATTTTTTCTTTTCTAAACTGCGTATCATACGTTCTTGGGGAGAGCCATAGAGCTGTCTGTTCTATTGGATAGTTCAATGTAGAGATGTCCGGTGGCTTGCTTCCGTCTTTCCCAGATTAGCAGTCTCTGAACGAATGCAGAGATGGAAGAAAAGAGCTGCGGTGTCTTCAGAGTAGAAGTGTATGAGTGTGTGTCTAAAGCAGTGACTTTACTACTTTTTCTTTTCCAAATTGCGTATCATACGTTCTTGGGGAGAGCCAGAGGGCTGTCTGTCCGATTGGATAGTTCAATGGAGGTCTGTCCAGTTGCTTTCTTCCTTCTTTCCTTGATTGGCAGTCTCTGAACCAATGCAGAGATCGATGGAAAGAGCTGGGGTGTCTTCGGAGTAGAAGTGTATGAGTGTGTGTCTAACGGAGTGACTTTTCTATTTTTTTTCCAAAACTACGTATCATATGTTCTTGGGAAGCGCCAGAGGGCTATCTGTCCGATTGGATAGTTCAAGGGAGGGGTATCTAGTTGCTTGCTTCCGTCTTTCCCTGATTGGTAGTCTCTGAACCAATACAGTGGTGAGGCGGTAAACTTGAAACTATCCGTCAGAGAGTGAGTATTGATTGCATCATCCCTGGGCTCCTAACTTTTCTTTAAAGCTTCATAAATTTGATTGGATGGTAATAAATCTACTATTAAACTAACTGTCTGAGTTGGTTTCAGCATCTACAGACTTAATTTATTAAGATGATGTTTCTCTAATTACTAGGTTACCAGGTGCTGTGCGGCACAGCATCCTTAAGTCAATTTCAAGAACATCGAGAACTCGCTGCCCCGTGTCTTGAGGGAGATCTGTTCTATGTCAGCGATGGATTTTTTCTGTGAATTTCGGGCAATTCTGGCCCAAGTCTAGAATTGCCCGATTGTATTGATTTTTGATTATTTGCACTTTTCAACCGGCCCTCTGTCGTGCTTACCGACGGGTTCAGCTGTAGCTGAATTTGTATTTTTTAAACTTTATAAAGGTAACAGGAGGGACATCTATTCTCTACAGACTTGGCTTCCTCGTCTGAGTAGTCCTTCTAAGCTCTAAGGCTGTGAATGTCTATGCGTTCTTAAATTAAATATGAAAAACTTACTCTCATATATATATATATATATATATATATATATATATATATATATATATATATATATATATATATATATATATATATATATATATATATATATATATATATACACTTTAAGATAATATAATTTTTTTAATTGTTATAAAAATTGAAATTTATATAGATACCCATAGGTATATAATTAACGATTATTTAAAATTTAGTAAATTCAAAATGTCATTAATTAAAATGCTTAATTAATACGCATTATTCAATTTAAAATAAATTAAATTGATTTTATTTCTCGCGATAATAGCTTTATTTATTTTCCAGATTTTGGTACCTAACATAGAGAAAAAACTGCTTTATTCATTTAAAAAGACATCGGCATGAATTACTGAAATTTTTTTTTGCTAAAAAAAGAATGAAAAAAGTGAATTTGATTAAGGTTTTTTGAAATCCTGTTTTGGTAAATTTAAAAAAAAAAAGTTTTATTTCAATTTCAACACGATAAAAGAGAAGTAATTTAATTTATGCATTTATAAAATGTATTTTGTTTCAAGTGGAATTGATGTAAAATGTAATTTTTTCTCTTTGTTGAAATTCAACTAAAAATAAATCTTTAATAAAAACGTTTTAGCTGAATGAATAAGAAATATCGATTTGTTTAAAAATACACAATTAAAAAAATATTAAAAACGAAATATTAATATGATACAAAGTTATTATTTTGGGAAAAGATGCATTTTAAGTAACGGATATTTCTTAAAATCGTCTCAGTATTTCAAAAATGCTGGAATATACATTAAAATAGTAGATTTATATGGAGAAGGAAAAAATATTGTGCTTGATATTTTATGACTTTTCGTATAACCTTGTGTGATGAATTTAAGGTTATACTATAGCAACGTCTTACAATGAAATGTAGCTTTATTATTTGTTTATGTATTCTGTACTATTCCAATAAACTTTTATTATTTATCACAAGATCTCCATAAACAATGTTCAGATGTTTTAAATTAATTATTAGTCTTCATTTAACAATTAATGGTTGCATGATTATGATATTCATGATTCGAGAACATGATAGAAATTTGGAGGAAACGTAAAGTATCTTCGCAGACTTTTTATTAAAATTTGAGTCTTAAAACAACTGTTTTGATTTAATATAGGATATAGTTAATCATCATATGAAAAGAGAGTAAAGCACGTTTTCATGATCTAAAAAAATATATACGTGAAATAAATTAAAATAAAAAATAATGAAAATATAAAAAATGAGAACAAATTAGCATTTGCATAAAACCAGAAAATAAAGAAAGAAAATTTCCAATTTTTTTAACACTAGAATCGCGATGAGGTGCATGATGACCCGTGCCAAATTAATAATGGTCAATTCGAACCAGGAATTTCTTTATAAAATAAGTTAATTTATACACCACAAAGAAATAAGTTAAATAAATGAGGTAAATACCTTTGAATAAATATTCTGGTGTAAAATATTTTTATAAAATTTGAGTAAAAATTTCCTGCTGTTATAATGCGGTATATTGTGAATAAGAAATCATTAAGGTATATATTTTTAGATAAATTTTTAAAGTTTAAAATGTTACAAAATTTCCAATTTAAATGGTATATTTCTTCTTTTGAATGTTATATTTGCAGAATTTTAATAGTTTTATATCGAGATTAAATTCAATGAAACTGAGTATAGTATGCATGCATATGTTGGTTATAAACAATTTTGAAAGAAAAACGTACAATCGGCAAAAAACAAAATGGACACGGACAATAACTTTGCCGCGAATCTTCGCATAAAAAAATTGTTGTTACTTAACAATTAGTACCTACGTCTATGCATTAAAGCTATAATTATATTTTCCTTAGGGGGTCGCCTACTTATAGAAATTGTAACAATTTTAGAATTTCCAAAACAAACGCTTAATTATGTCATCCTATCCGCATTCTTCAATAAAGTTTACTTTCAGATCCCCAACAGGACGTCATCCCGTACAGTAATTTACGAATTAGTCATATCTAAAATTTGGAACTCCTAATCTTAAATGTATTTTTAATCGTTGCAAATCAAAATTCAACACTGGTAGTTTTCTAACTATAACTAAGTACCTACTTGGCGTACAGAGCTGCTTTTTGCAAATTTTAAGCTTCTACAAATTGATTTCTGTTAAACAGTTTATAAGTTACAAATTACATTTTTTTAATTAAAAATTTAATTCGAAGCTATATATACTGTATTAAATTTAGTTTTAACATCTGAGTTTTAAACAGAAATATATTCAATGTAACAATGGGAATTTTCACTTCCTACGCATCATAGAAACAACAGAGTGAAATATGTTCAAACCGGGAAATGAACCCTTTGGTTTTACTTACCCTTGGTATAACGCACCAATTCTCTACGATTTACCAGACGGCATCCAGTCTGGAATTTGTTAGTCCTATATATTGGCAAAGAATCAACTTTGCAGCACAAGCAGGAAATCATTCATGAGCACACATTTTTAGTGGCATACATGACACGAACTAATTCCACGTTGCACGCTGCTTAGTAAGTGCAAAATAACATCCTCTGTTATATTCATCAATGTAGCGTAGTTTCAGCTCTGTGGAAAGTTTAATTAGATAAATATATTCTCCGATACTGGAATTTAGTTCATGTATGCCACTAAAGATCTGTACTCATGAATAACTTTTTATCTTGTTCTGCAAAGTTGAAGCCGTGGCAACATATAGGAGTAAGAAATGCCAGTCCCGCTGTAGTCCTGGTAGTTTAAATGTTAGAACAACTTTGCTTTGTACGAAGGGTCCGGGTTTGATTTCCGGTCTGCACATTTTTCGTTCTGGTAGTTGTACGCTGTGTAGCAAGTGAAAATTCCCATCCTTTGCTATATTCATGAATTTTCAGCGTAGTTTCAGCTCTACTAAAATTTCAAATATGTATAGAAGTTTCTAGAAATTTCTGGGTAGGCGACCCCTAAGGAGAATATAATTATAGCATTAATGCATTCACGTAGGTACTAATTGTTAAGTAACAACAATTTTTTTATGCGAAGATTGGCGGCAAAGTTATTGTCGGTGTCCACTTTGTTTTTTGCCGATCGTAGGTTTCCCTTTCAAAAATTCCAATTTTCTAAATACACTGCTCAAAACAATTAAAGGATATTGCAGTTTTAGGTAGATTTTGTATCTGGGAAACTTTTTAGCTGTTTGATACATGGTCGACAGACATAGTAGGTTATATGAGAATAAATTACACATGTTTGGCAGAAAAAAATGCATTTTATTGCGCATTTGTGTACAAAAGGAAAAAAACACAATTTGTGCATATGAGAAAAAAAGAATAAGAAAAGGTGTTTTCTTCAAAGAAAATCATTTTCAGTAGGGGGTATGGTTTCCACGGGCGGCCAGCAACGTTGAACACCTTTGAGGCATGGACTCAATGAGGCTATTAATGACGAGTTGGGGTATTCTGCCCCACTCTTCCAGAAGAGCTCTTTCCAGTTCTTGGAGAGTTTGTGGGGGTTGTTGGCGGCCAGAAACTCGTCTTCCTAGAGCGTCCCAAACGTGCTCGATTGGATTGATGTCTGCAGAACACGCTGGCCATTCTATTCGAACGATTCCTTCCTCGAAAAGGAAATCCTCCACCAGGTTTGCACGATGTGGCCTGCAGTTATCGTCCATTAAAATGAAGTTATCTCTGATTGCTGCAGCGTAAGGGACTACAATAGGTCTGAGGATCTCATCCCTATATCGGCGACCAGTCAGAGCTCCATCTCGAATGATGTAGAGGTCAGTGCGCCCGTCAATGGAGATGCCACCATACACCAACACTCCTCCACCGCCAAATCTGACACTTTCGTGCACGAACGCAGGATTATTCCTACTGCCACGGTCCCTCCAGATGAAAATACGCCTATTATCCGGATGCACAGAAAAACGGGACTCGCCAGAAAACAGAATATTGCTCCATTCATTTCTCCTCCAGTTGACATGCTCGGTTGCCCACTCCCTGCGGTCGCGACGATGCTTTGATGTTAATCTAACACATACCATCGGTCGGCGAGCATACAGACCTACAGCATGGAGCCGGTTTCGGACAGTCTGAGTTGAAATCGTGGTGCCTGTAGCCGAGCGAAGGTGTTGTTGGAGAAGAGTAGCGTTCATGTTTCGGTGTCTGCGAGCTGTTAACGCTAAATACCGATCTTCATTGGGCGTTGTTGCCCGTCTACGACCTTGCCCTGGTCTTCGGCCTGCACATCCACTCTCCAAAAAACGGTTCCAGATCCTGGAAATGACACTTTGTGACACTCCAATGGCTTGCGCTACTTCGGATTGAGTTTGGCCCCCGTCTAACCTACCAACAATTCTCCAAGCTTCTGAATCTGTCAAATGACTTCGCTGAGCCATCGTACTCATCGAAACAAAGCAATCACTGAATGCCGATCATCCTTGTCTTCATTCTTTTTTATCCAGTTGAAAGTCAAATTTCATTCGCTGCCGCTGAAGCGACGTTTTTGACGTCGAACTCAAAATTTGCATACTCCACAGTTTGAAAACCAGAAAAATTTGCATTTGTGATTCTCTTCTTCTATTTTCGGCAAAAAAAATTTCGTTTATATCTTTATTTTATATAAAACTTCAAATATCCTTTAATTGTTTTGAGCAGTGTATTTCTAGAAAATTCAAATACGTAAAATAAAAATTTACAGATCTGTAGGCTGACTAAGTGTTTAGTTATGCTTAAAAAGTTACTAGTATTGCAGTCTGTTTTGCAACGATTAAAAGTAAATTTAACATAAGGTGCTACAAAATAAATCTGCATAAACACTAAACTTCGAATAAATTATTTCAAGTTTAGTATCCTAAGGTACTGACAAATGAAAATTGGATTTCAAAATTAGTTGTTACTATTGGAAATATTAAAAAAATTTGGTACAAATACTATATGTAGACAAACGAGTAAGCAAATTTATTTATGAAATTAATTAGTAGAGATTACTAATCGATTAGTACCAGTCATATTTGAATATTGTTGCAGCAGAGACAATATTGGGAGGTTTGTGTTTTTATTTTCTTCTTCTTTATTCTTTATTGCCTATTGTACTTGCTGCTTTAGATATCAGTCAAAAACAGTTTCTTTGTTTCATTTTAAACATTTGTTTTGTTCTTTTTACAGCTAGAAAACAATTTTACTACATTTCAAGCGTAAATACACGTTTTGTTACAGAATAACACAAAAAATAATTTTGATTAAAATATTATCAAAAGTTCAGCAAAATTATAAAAAAAAAAAAAAAAAAAAAAAAAAAAAAAAGGAAAAAAACTAATAAAATTTTCGAAAAATTGCATGCAATATTTGGTGTTCTTGTAAAGATAAAAGTAAGGACGTTCCTTACTTGCGTTCTTTTATTTTGTTAAATCAATAACCGCTCTACACTATTATTGAAAAGATAAAAGATGTAATTTAAAATTTGTTGCATTTTCAAACCTTCTTGGAAGAAACCTTTATAGTTTTTTTAAAATATCTGAGAGAAATAAAGAATGAAAAATATTTAGAAAATTTTATCTCAGTTATGAAATTTAAAATAAATCTTTAGGGGAAAGATAACAAAGCTTTTTCTACATTATTGAGTGCATTTTAAAGTTCGTTATGATTATTTTACTTCTATTTTTTAAGTATACATTTATTTCAGTAGATAAACAAAATTATTTATTTACTACTAGCTGACCCGTCAAGCATTGCTCAGAAATCAGTAACTTTCTTTTACGGTTTCGATAAAAATAGTCATTTTCGGCGCGCATTCTATTCTAAACAAACATCTTTCCTAACGAAACTCCGGCACTCTTCCCTGTTGCCTACGGCATAGCAGGCGTACTACACACGCGCTGCAATAGCGTATGGTTTCAATTTCTACCGTTAGGGGGAGCGAAATCATCTCGCTTAGTTATCGATATCTTAATTAGTTCATGTTATCTTGAATTGACCAATTCCCGTTGAAGGAGATTCCAAACATTTTTCAGAATACTTTGGTCGAAATATGAAAATGCCCTAGATCGACCACTTTCAACCACTATATATCCCCCGTCCCCACAGCTACTGATATGCAACCATCATAGTGCATGATGGGAAACTCGATGCTACTACCATACACAAACACCAGTGGTCTGCGCTGGGCAGTTGTGGCTGCAAAGTGAAATATAGGAAAACACACGTCTGTTTATATATATATATATTATAGATAGATAGATAGATAAATAGATAGATTTTTTAATTTAAAATATTGACAATTTATATTGAGAAACAATTTAGATAATTTGAATTTATTTTTTCCTACCTATCATATTTTTCATTGAAATAAAACTTACTTATAATGTACTGGAAACATATGAGCACTAAAAAAAATAACTGTTTACAAAATCCCATAAGATGAAAATAGGCATATAACAACGGGTGTGCATTCAGCGGTCAATTTTAAGTAGGCAATTGAAATAAAGAAATCTTTATCGGAGTTCTATCTGGATTAGGTTAGTTAATCTAAACATAAAATTTTTAAGTAAAGAATCGTACTTAGTGCTGTGTAATTTTAGTATTGAATCCATCGTATAAATTGTGAATTGGGTAATTAAAAAATAATTAATACAACTGCACCATTACGATAAGCCCGATTTAAAGACAACATAGTTAAATATTAAATAGTCATATGATGCATAAAGAAAACTAAGACATAATTAAACTTGACAAAAAAAAATGTTTTTTTTTAAATAATTAAAAGAGAAATTAATAAAAAAGAAATTAAGCATTAAAAATTATTTCAGCTACAATGTAGCTGATTTTTAAATTGTTATATCAAAGACAGTTATAAATTCTCCCAACTGGAGATTAATAGAAGATAACTGCATTTTTAACATTTTTGAAATATTTAATTATAAACAGTATTAATTGTGTTGCGTTACACATATGTTTTATTAGATATATAATAGGGTGGGTCGAAAACACCGAAATTTATATAATCGAAACATAATAGTGCGGGAAAGTTGCCATTGGTAATAAGGAATAAATTCCGCAAAATATTAAACCAAATGGTTAATATTTTTTACCGCCGCAAATGGGCCAAAGTTTCGAAAAATCGCAAAAAAGATGATTTTTTCGAAAAAAATAAATAAATTATTCATCCATAACAATACAATTTCTAATAGATTGCAACAGTTACTTCAAGATGTTAGTAATATTCCAATAAAATTTTATTATAGTGAAATCATTTCTATTACCGCCGCAGGGGCGGTCAAATTTTTGAAAAAACTTCAAAAATTTCATTTTATAGTTTTTTTCAAATTTTCCCAATTTTTATTATATGTCTACAATTAAATAAATTTTCATTATATCTAGTAATAACTTATAAATGTCTAGTAATTTTGATCATGGTGTAGCCAACCAAGGGCTAGAGGGGCCCGCCCCCTCCTAAATTTGAGAGAAAGAGGTTTTTTGAAGGGATTCGGGAGATTTTCCGAGAATTTTTAGGGATTTTTTTTTTCGGTGCCTCCAAAAGTGGAAAAGGATGGTAAATTTATGTATGGGGACCCCCCTACAAAAAAAATCACCAAAATATCCTGGAAATTCCTTAAAATTCCTTCAAAAACTTTTTCTCTCAAATTTAGGGGGGGGGGGAGGGGCGGACCCCTCTCACCCTTGGTTGGCAAGGGCAATGATAAAAATTACTAGACATATGTTATTATTAGGTATAATATAAATTTATTTAATTGAAGCAATATAATAAAAATTGGAAAAATTGGAAAAACTGAAAATTGAAATTTTTACCGTTTTTTATTAAATTTTGACCGCTTCTGCAGCGGTAATAGAAATGATTTCACCATAATAAAATTTTATTGAATGTTGCTAACATCTTGACTTAACTGTTGCATACTATTAGAAATTGAATTTTTATGGTTGGATAATATTTTTTTTTTTCAAAAAATCATTTTTATGCAATTTTTCGAAACTTTGGCCCCTTTGCGGCGGTGAAAGACATTAACCATTTGGTGTAATTATTTGCGAATTTATTCCTTATTACCAATGGCAATTTTTCAGCACTATTATGTTTCGATTATATAAATTTCGGTTTTTTCGACCCACCCTAATATATAAGTAATTGATTAATTAAATAATAATGCATATTTAAAATATATTTATTTTAATTCAATATAGATCCAAACCTTTGATAATTGATAAATAATAAAATAATTGATAATAATCGCTACACCCATATGTGGCACATTCCCTATCAAATATAAATATATATAACGTCAATCTCTCAAAAATAATACTTAAATTGAAGATACCCGTGAGCCTCGCATAGGCAGGTCGTTGACTGTCACCAGGAAATATCAGAAAGACTTGGCCATGTGAGCACATGATTATATATATCTTAACGTAATATGGAACCAATGGGTCTAATTTTAAATAGTTTTATTCCAGCTTAAACGCTCTATTTAAATAATTAATAATGAGGGTACTATATTATTAAGTAGTATAGAATATAAAAATGCCTATAGATTATCTATAATCTATAAACAATCTATTCGCGCCTCGAGCGCCTAAGACATGTACAGAACATTTTACATTTTATAAATAAGCATGTTTACACATAGAACTCCAGGAAAATGAATAATTTCTTTTCGTTAGGCTCTTGCTAGGCGCTATGACTTCCTAGGAGCGAGACAATGTGTGACCGAATCTGTTGCACACCCTAAGGAAGGCCGTGTTCATAAACAAACGTTTATTTTTCTTTTCAATTGTGTTCCTCTCAACTAAGCTTTAGTAGGTATAAAAAATGATTTTTGTTCATTTTCATCATCATCCATACCCAGATACATCATTTTCTCAGAATTCATTTCATAAAAGTGTAGTAAGCAACCGAAGAAAAATGAACATAAACTTATAAATTAGCACATTTTTTTTTATTTTGATTACTTTTAATTTTATTACACAGTTAAAAACACACCTTTACTGCATTCCAAATATGAAAATCCCCATATATAGAATTTATACAGAAAATGAATTTTCAATAAACAAATTAATGATAAAAATGTAAACACAAAAATAAATATTAAAGTCAGAACATCAGATAAAAAATTTCAAAATTTTATTTCTGTAAGTTATAGACAAGGGCTTTTCATCTACTTACTTTGAAGTTTTTCAAACAAATATCTTTCAAGGATTGTTTTAAAAATAAAAAAATGAATTCGAAATTCCTAATATATTTAAAACTTTTAAAGAATTTTTTTTATCATTTTTAAATACATGAAAAATTTGTGAAAAGGAACATATTGTGATTGAATATTATTTGCAGTATTATTGCAATCTCTAGAAGAAAGGGGAAATTCTGCTGTATATCATTTTAGTTCAAAAATTTGTAAATGTTATGATTTTCTGTAAAAAGTTATTAAGTAGTATTAAGTGTTTTGCATATTGATACATTCCAAATTCTATATTAATTTCTACATTAGATGAACCGCCTGCGTTGCCCGGGCTCGTGAATAACACCTGAAATCAGTGTTGAATAATATTTTATTTTTAAATGAAAATATTTCCAAAAGGACCTAATGTTGGGGCACCCAATGATTTCGGCAGCGTACACCCTCGAGTTTGTATGATTTTGTATTTTTAAATGAAAATTTTTCGAAACGAATCTAGAGTTGGAAGGACAACTGTCTTCAGCAGCTACATCGGGAGTGCGACGCACTTTAAAAAGTCTTCCCTTCTCACTTTTTTTAACATCTGGTCATTTAATATAAACAAATGGGTAAGTATGATCAAAGTTCGCACAAAGAGTTACTTTTAATATTCCTTTCAAAACACTTTATCCTTTCTTTTATAAATCCAAATAAATTTCATAATTTCAGAAAAAAAATAATCGTGTTTTCTATAAAGTAAAAATTTACCGGTCTATTTTTCTCGTTTTTTCGAAAATCTGAACCGGTCGCTATTACACTCTGTCATAATAATATCTGTCATGTGGACTAAATGCGATATTTAAAAAAAAAAATCTTTTCAAAATTAAACATGTTGTATAGAATCCTTCAAAATTTTAAAATATGCCAATATTTCCATAATCTGGTTTTTATCATGATTCAATAAGTTCCTCATGACATTATAACTCATGAGATTATAACTCATGACATTATAATAACTTGCTGACGTCATATCTACTTCCTTTCTTTATTACTCATATTGATACTATCTTTGTATTATTCTCAAACATTTGAAAGAGTCCGTTAAACTTCCAATATAACGTAAGATTAATTTTCTTTTTAAATCTCTAATGATATCATATTAACCTGCTTTCTGTACTTACATATACTCATACTCCTTGTATTACTGAGAAATGTTTGAACATTTCCGTTTTATTACCAATATGACGTCATATTCATCTTTTCTTTTTTAGTTGGTGAAAAGTTTTATTTCGTTTTAATTTACCCGTGGAAATCTTTCAATAGAAAATTAATTATTGTAGAAAGAATTTATTGTGGATTTTTAATTGTTGGCAACTGCTATAAAGAAAAATGTTTAAATTTCATAGGAAAATGCTGTTAGAGTTTTGGTTTTTTATCTCTCTATATTAAAATAATACGATTTTTTATTTTATAATTTTCAGCTTCATAGTTGGTATTCAGCTATAAGTACACAAACTTTCATGTACTGAAGTTGTATAGTTTCTGAGAACCGGCTCTGTAACCGACATACAACGTAGCGGGACGAAAAGGGTTTCGTTAGATGAACGAAACCCTAAAAAACAGTTCTTATTGTCAAAAACCTTTAAATCAATTACCAGTTATAAGTGTAATGTTCTCAGAGTCTGTGTAAAACATTCGTGAAAAAATATTAATATTTAGTGGTAAAAGGGATTGTAAGAAGGGTTCTCATCTCACTTTTTTTATAACGTCAAGACAGTATAAAAAATGATATATTTCTTACTGTCCAAACTCTGAAATTTTTAAGATTTATTTATTACTTTCGAAACAAAAAATATTTTGGAAGCCTGTGTTTAATTTTCGCGCAAAAATATTGATATTTAGTAGTCCAAACATGAGCGAAAGCCATACTTGTGCTCACATTCTGGGCGATACATTTGCAACTTTTATTTTATTTTCTAATATTTCCAATCGTTTGAAAATTTCGAGATTTTTTTTTTTTTTTTTTTTTTTTTTTTTTTTTTTTTTTTTACTTGATATCAATTACGTGTCCAAAGAAAGTGTAAAAAAAAATTGTTAAAATACCGACATTTAATTACATTTTGCATAGAAAAAAAAGTGTCTCGGGGAGGCGCGAAATAATTTCCAATCACGATTTTTTTAAAGGGTTAATATTCTTATTTTTCGTAACAGGTTGCACCGTCATAAAAAAAGGGTATCTGAATTAAGTTAGTATTTTTCGTTTTCCTGTATCTCGAAATTTCGGGATGATGCGGGATTCGGGGGGGGGGGGAGGCTACGTTTTCGTACTTTTTGAAAGTATTTTTGGAAGTTTTAAAAATCATATTTTTATGGAGAAGTAAAAAGTGCGAAATTTAAATAAGTATATTATTCCGTGTTTTTAACGGTTTGGCCGATAGGGGATTCCGAAGACGTCCGTTTCCGATGTTAGGATCTTCACTTCCAAACATCTTTCAAAACGGGCGCTAAGTGTCATTTTGAGAAAAATAATATATTTTTGATACGTGTTGTGAATTTTAATTAACATCTCGGCTAATTATCAAAAAATGAAAAATCTGTGCCTCAGACGCAATAGGACTTGCCTTGGAATATCCATTTTTTTAGACATCTACTTGCGATAGATTTTCCTAGCCACTGCGCAGACACACACACACAGACAGAAGAAATATTTCCTTTTATTACTATAGATTTTTTTTAATAATAAACACATCAAATGAGAGCTAGTTTCATATAAAATATAATTTTGACTGGGAGAATTTTTTTTTATTAGTACATAAAATTTTCAGGTATTCTAATTTTATGTTCACAAAATCTAGTGTGCATACCACAGAATGATTTAACAGCATTTTCTTAGTATCAGAATAACATCACTCGGTTAGTAAATACTGACTGCTAGGAACTGCGATAAATTTACAAATAATAAAGGAAAGAAAAAAACTTAAAAATAATAAAGTAAATTTAATTGTGTTTTTTCATTGTTACATCTTTGCTGTATTTTTAACGTTAAAATACTTAGTATCAAAGAATTATAACTAAAAAAAATCTTGAATAAACAGAAAAGGAAGTAATTTTATAAATAAAAATATCAAACACAATAAACGATCCAGATCAGAATTTTTTTTTCCCCAAAATATCATTTCTATAAGAATATAAAAATAAAGATTGACTTACTTTGATCTTTTAGAAAGGAGGGACGTTCAAGGAGAACATATAAAAATAAAATATTAAACTCAAAAATCTGAAAAGTCCCACTTCTTCAATGAAGATTTTTTTTTTTTTTCAATTTCAAAATGTAAGAAAGAATCATTGAAAAATCTAGTATCTTTACTATAATTTTGAATATAATACAAAATATTCTGCAAAAATCACAACATATACACATCTAATAAAAATATAAATATATATTGCTGTATTAATTCTTATACATTGGAAATAATATTTTATAAAACGTTCATATTAAAGACGTTACTGTTAATGAACTTATATATAGTTCAAATATTTTAAATATATAGGTCTTTATTAAGTTAATAAAACTTAATTTAAGTCAAAAAATGCATTTAAAGTATTGTAAAATTATTCTTACATTATTTTACAGTTAAAAGTGCCTGAAAAATTTATAAAAGTCTATATTAATTCATGAACAAAATAAAAACTAAAACAGTTATTAAATTTTGGAGTTCATACGTATACTAATAATAAAAATACACTTTCAGAGTACAAAAAATGTTTGCAGATTTTATCTTAGAGCAACAAAGATATTTGTTCTTAATATGATAATTTAATAAACTGTATGGTTTCATCTGTCCGCATATACCAGCTCAACAACTACCTAAGTGAATAGTTTGAAATATAATACATATAAGTGTTGCAGCATTTTGTCGAGTCATTTCAAATTTTATTAAAATCGAATCAAAACTTCAAAAGATATTAATAAAAGATTTCTTCCTGTCATTAAGTCCTATCATACGTAATTAATTCAGTAATATCCCATGATACGTAATGATACTAGATTGCCACGGTGGTTACGTCCTATTTAAGGTGAAGGCATATTATTTCCATGTTACAGAATTTAAAAACCGAATTTGTATACTAAAATTGTTTAATTATAATAGTCATATAATCTACTAACATTTTTTTGATAGATGATTCCGGTGTAATAGATATTAAATGGAAAAAAAAAATATTCTAAATATGGATTTCAAGTTCGGAAATTTTTAAAGCTTAGGTTTAAGTTTAACATTGGAATTTTCAGTAATTGTCCCTAAAAGATAAAATGTTTCAACTTAAAATGTACTTATTTTATTACGGAAATTAATCATATTATATTAACAGGCGATATCATTCATTTCACTGAAATAATAACAGTACGGTCGTAACTCATTTGTCACGTTTAAAGTACAATTTCCACTTGTTTTAGTTAAAGTTTCATTTTCGCGATTGTTTATATTATTTAGCACAAAATTAATTTTTTTAAGACTGAGTTTTGATAAGGCCCCTATAACAAAGAAATACCGCATTGTATCCATTATAATGTGATAAAGAAGGTTAATTATGCATGTTTTTAATTATCGGGAGTGAAATGTTTTAATTAATTCATCTATTACCTGAACGACGTCAAGGGAATCTATTGGATTTTATAAGGAGGGTCTTTAATAAACAGTCATGTTTTTTTTTAGCGAAAAGATTTATTAAACTAGTTGATATCATAATTGACAATAATAATTGAGAGTATTTAATTCCTTTAACGACTAGCTAAAACATTTTTAAAAATAAAAAGACGTGTTCAAGAAAAAAAAATCTGACAATCTAATCTATGTAACTTATTAGTAAAGCGGAGCAAAACGTTTTGTAATTCCAAAAATAATCGAGACTGTTTGCCGGAGAACGACATGATGAACGGTAGTAATGTATCTAATAAGCAACAAAATTAGTGAAAAACCCTAACTGTGAGATAGCGCATTGTGCTTTATGCGAAAGTCGCGAATGAATACTAAAGAAATTTTATTTACTATTTAACTTTTTTTCCACGCAAACAACGAATGCACATCCAGAAAAAGGAATTGATTAAAACTACAAAACATGTTTTGTTGAGTACATTTTTGTTGTTTTAGCAAAAGTCAAGTAAAAATGAACCATTTTACTTGAATTAACAAAAATTTTTTTTGCTGATGATACATTTTTTTTTTTTTTTTTTTTTTTTTTTTTTTTTTTTTTTTTTTTTGGAATTGCAAAAAAAAAAAAAAAAAAAAAAAAAAAAAGAAAAAAAAATTCGTTGATTCAAACAAAATTTCCATTGACCTATATTTAAACAAAAGGTTTTCTTGGGTCAACCAAATTTTTGATGATTCAACAAAACTTTTTTCTGGGTGCAAGGGGTTCGAGTCACTTATTGCCAGTCTAAGTTACTTAATGCCGGTCACTTATTATTTTAAAAAAAAAGGTATAAAGGGCTTTAAAAAATACAAAAACATTTTAGAAAATGTTCTTGAAATAAAATAAAAAATCTAGCTTAAGGAAAAAAATATATTCGAAATTGAAGAATGATTTTTATACGGAAAGCTAAAATCGACAAAGATATGCAATCTAATATTCTTGACGAATAAAATCTTTATTTCAAAGATTTTTCGATAATAAAATGCCACTTTGTGTACAGTTAGTTTAATCAACAAATCTCAATATATAACACAATGTCATATTCATTTTTCTGTAAATTATATTATTGCCGTGCGTATAAATAAAGAGCATTAAAATTTAATTAGAAAAATTGGAATTTATAATTTTACTCAGAAAGTAAACGGAAATAGAGCGCAAATCCCCCTTGAATTATGAACTTTGATAAGGCAAATGCATATTTCAAAACGGCAACTTAATATTTTAAGCACTACAATAGCTTAAAAATGTATTTATTCTTTTTTCATATCAAAACTGTAGTGCTTTAGATTCACATGAATAACTGTCTGTGACATATCAAAGTTTAAAATGCATTCTTTTGCCAAAAGAATTAAATCTTTTGAAGTTATGGATTAATTTGTAATCTGTTTCGTGTAACTTTTATTAATGTTTGTCACAGTAATGTATGTAATGGCGCAAGAAAAAGAGATTACTGGTGTCCGTTAATTTTATCCGAAAGAATAATTTTTATCATAATTATAGTGATGATATGAAAATTTACATTTCAAATAAATCTGACAAACTATATATTTTACAAATAGCGCTACATTGTCAACATTATTGGATACTTTGAATAAATTTACAGTTCGACGTTTTCAGTTTTAAAAATATGCATAAAAACCCTTTAAAAAAATTCCTTTTCTGAAGCAGAGTTCGCAAATTTCGATTTTTCTACAATTTTTAAAAGTCAGTATTTATTTGTTTGTTCGGAATACGAAAAATGTGTACGCACTTAACAAGCGTATATTTACCTAGAAAACAATGTCTTTGGTTTATGAAAATATTAATATTTACATAAAAAAAAATCCGAAATTAATTTTTATCTGTCTCACAGTGCTTTTCAAGATAAGTTTGCAGTTTCAATTCGTCTTTAGAACATTTTTTTTCTTTCTGCCCATGCGCTGGACACCTACTTTTTTAACAGATATATATATATACCTTTCTGAGTTTAAAACAGGCCGCGAGGGGTTTAAAAAAATATTATTTAGGTTTTATCAAGAACATTTAACTTATAATTGAAAGTATAATATCTCTAAACTTTATAAATTAAACCGGAAATCATTATAACGAGGGCCACTTAGTTCTTTTGGGTCGATTTTCTTTTAAAACCATCAAATTTGTCAAAGTCAATAGTGTACTTTGCCGAATGTAGTAGAATCGTTTGGAAAGTTTTTCGTTAAAATATATTAAATAGTTCAACACTGATTTGAAGTATATTTAAGTTTATTAGAACGGGCTCGGGAAACGCTAGTTGAGTCGACTAGTGATTTTAATAAATACACAAAACTTAATACATTATTAATGAATTTATTATATGAACTTCTATATTATATGAATTAAATAAAGAAATCCCAAATCTTTCAAGCGAAATCTGAAGAACGCTTAAGTAATTATGGATATTGGTAATGAAAAAATCTTGTGTGGATAAATATACTGAAAATATCAACGTTTGACACACAATAACATCGTGTAATAAACAGACGCACGTTTCATGAGTATCCTGGACTCATTTCCTCAGTGTAAATAAACTAAACCCTATTGTATCCCCCCAAAGACATGAAAATGAATCTAAAAACCCAAATGAAAATCAACAACACACCGAGAAACTCCTCCAATCTGATTAAGTCTGTTGGTTGGTTGTAGAGGATTCACTATGACAAAGTAACTCAACCCAGAAAGGTGAGATGTACGGTACACTTGAAAAATCATTAACCAGGGAGTTACCAAATTTATGAATATAAACTGCCTCAAAGAAGTCTAAATCTAATGGAGTGTTACATTTCTTAATAATAGTGGCTGAGTCGAAGTTAAAATTATGTCCCTCACTCCAACAGTGACAGGCAATAGAGGACTTTTGTAATTCTTTTTTCTTAATGTAATTTCTGTGTTCATTGAGTCTGAAACGGAGTTGTCGTTTAGTCTGTCCTATATAGGACAAACCAAGGCAATATGATTTTAAGGTTGTTTTTAAGCCAGTTAATAAACTAAATTTTTCACAGTTAAAGGATAAAATTTCACATCAAAACTTTTGGGGCATTTACAATATCCAATGTCAATGTGGTTTGTCCTATATAGGACAGACTAAACGACAACTCCGTTTCAGACTCAATGAACACAGAAATTACATTAAGAAAAAAGAATTACAAAAGTCCTCTATTGCCTGTCACTGTTGGAGTGAGGGACATAATTTTAACTTCGACTCAGCCACTATTATTAAGAAATGTAACACTCCATTAGATTTAGACTTCTTTGAGGCAGTTTATATTCATAAATTTGGTAACTCCCTGGTTAATGATTTTTCAAGTGTACCGTACATCTCACCTTTCTGGGTTGAGTTACTTTGTCATAGTGAATCCTCTACAACCAACCAACCGACTTAATCAGATTGGAGGAGTTTCTCGGTGTGTTGTTGTTTTTCATTTGGGTTTTTAGATTCATTTTCATGTCTTTGGGGGGATACAATAGGGTTTAGTTTATTTACACTGAGGAAATGAGTCCAGGATACTCATGAAACGTGCGACTGTTTATTACACGATGTTATTGTGTGTCAAACGTTGATATTTTCAGTATATGGATATTGGTGCTTTTCCATTAATTTTAATTATAAAGGAACCTCAGATTTGTTTTTTTGTTTCACAGATCAAAGGATCAGATTTCATCAATATTTTCTTTCTTGAGATTTTAACGTTAATTTATTAAGATATTTTAGCCTTTAAATGTATACAAATTAAACAAAAGCTTTAATAAAAAAAATTATGTTTAACCTTTTTCTATAAGAATATTTAAGACACATACCTATCTTAAACCTTTTAAAATAGTTTCATTGTTTTGAATGAAATATATATGAAATAATAATATTTTTCTGGGTATTAAAAAGCGCGTAAAGGTTTTCTTATGAGTTATGACTAAAACTGTATCAAACTTTTTTAAAAAAAAACAACGTCTTAGCACTATTTCTAACTGCGCAAAAGACATTTAACAGTTTTACATACATTTTCCACTGGTTATTGAATATATTTCTGTTTTAAGACTAAGTTTTAATTTGGTTAATGTTTGCACACACAAATTTTATGCTTGGATAAACTTTGATTTTTTTTTTGTTCGAAAAATATACAATGCATTAAAATATATTTTTAATACAAAATTTTGAAAACATATAAGCTGAGTATTTGCTTAAATATTTAACGTATCTATCTATACTAATAAAAGAAAGTTTCGCTCTGTGTGTGTGTGTGTTTGTTTGTCTGCGATGGCTAGCAAAATGTAGCCCACCTAGAAACCTGAATATTTAGATTTAGGTAGTCCAAACCGTCTCCTGGTTCACCGTCAGAATTTTAATATATTAAATACTTACTGAAATATTAATTAAAATGCACAAAGAACTTTCATAAAAAACGCTTTGTTTTCTTCGGTTGGTTAGTTATATAGAATATTCACAGAATACATTAAATAAACCAGAGTAACGATGCATAGATAAGGACTTATAACGAAATAGTTTCAATATGGATTGCAGTTACCGGCGTACAGCCAAGCTAATGTAGCGCCACCTATTCACGGCAAATTGCACAGACGCCGTTTGTTTGAAACATTTTCCTGGCACGTTTTTCTTCATTATAATTAGATGGGTTTAAGGTTTTTTTTAAACAAGACATATATTATTATGATAGAGACTATTAATACAAAAAACTTTATTTAACATATTATTTGTTATATTTACGTTGATGGAGATGGGTAAGGGTCTAATCACATTTAACAATTCTAACATTTTTAGCTTCAACCGTAGAGTTTAATTTATGTTTTATATACAAAATATCGCTATTTTAAATCTCAGCTAATAATGTTCGGAACTTCTCCATTTAGTTCCAATTTTACTAAATTTTCCTAAATATCAGCTTTCATACCTTCAATGTGTATTTCTAGAAAGTAGTTACCAGTAATTCCGAATAATAGTCTAAGCCAAATTTCGAATTAAGTTCCTAGCTTAGCTAAATGTATCAATCTTTAAAGATGTATAGTAGGGTGGGTCGAAATTTAGATAATTATAGAGGAAATTTAATAGAAATTTATATAATCGAAATATAATAGCGTGGGAAAGTTGTCATTGGTAATAAGGAATAAATTCGCAAAATATTACACCAAATGGTTAATATCCTTTACCACCGCAAAGGGACCAAAGTTTCGAAAAATCGCAAAAAAATGATTTTATCGGAGAAAAAAATTAATTATCCAACCATAACAATACAATTTCTAATAGATTGACACAGTTACTTCAAGATGTGAATAACATTCCAATAAAATTTTATTATGAGGAAATGCCACAACGTTACCGCTGCAGAAGCGGTCAAAATTTTAAAAAACGTCAAAAATTTCAATTTTCAGTTTTTTTGCAATTTTTAGAATTTTTATTATACATCTACAATTAAATAAATTTACATTATATCTAGTAATAACTTATAAATGTCTAGTAATTTTGATCAAGGGCGAGAGGGGCCCGCCCACCTCTTAAATTTGAGAGAAAGGGAGAGAGTAATTTGAAGAGATCTTGGGGATTTTCCGGGATTTTTTAGGGTTTTTTTGTAGGGTGCCCCCAAAAATGGAAAATGATGGGGAATTTATGTATGTGACCCTCCCCCTCTATAGAAAAATCACCAAAATTTTCCGGAAATTCCTTAAAATTCCTTCAAAAAGACTTTTTCTCTCAAATTTAGGGGGGAGGGGGGCAGACCCCTCTCACCCTTGGCCTGCAACAAAATGATAAAAATTAATAGACATTTATAAGTTACTACTAGCTATAATGTAAATTTATTTAATTGCAGATATATAATAAAAATTGGAAAAATTGAAAAAAAAAAACTAAAAACTGAAATATTGACCACACCTGCGGCGCACAGTGGGTCAATCCTTAAGAAAATGTGAACATAGGGCCAAAAAATAATCATTAAATAATTAAATTTTTTCAATGAAATATTTTAAAAGAATGTCTACAAAATACGAATATATGTTTATCTTTTAAATTATACAAAATTATATCTTATTTGTACTGCTCGGAATATACATCTTTCAGCAGAGGAATTTTTCTGCGAATTTTAGTGATTTTTAAATGTGCTCAGAAATGAAACCTAGGTAACCACTAATAATAACTCGTTTAAAATATCATTATGAATTTCCTAAAACACATTTTAAACCACTACTGATTGCATTTTGATTGAATTTTATGTATCATTTTACATTATGAACAACCCATATAAAATTAACGGTATCAGAAACTTAAAAATTGTGCAACTTAAATTGCATGAAGTTGCCTGAAATTTCAAACACATCTTTGTGTTCCTAAAAGCCTGTATTTTAATGTGGTATAGGGCAATATTTGCGCAAACCTGCGCATTTTTGAAATAAATGGATTTGAAACACTCTATAAGTGGCTATCGCATAATTTTCCATTAACGGAAAGCATAGTAAATTGTCTGTAGACAAAAATATCTTTTAATAAATATTATACTGTAAGAATTTTCTAAGATGAAATAATGTAAAAAAATAATTTAAAATTAAACTATAAAATTAAATTCAATATATACGTATCTTGTGTTAGATAAATATTTACATGAAAATGCTGAAAAGAGCAAAGACTCTCAGAGGGTTAAATCTACTCTAATAAATGGATGCATAATGTGTGAGTGCTAAAATATTATTTAAAGTAAAAGTTCTAATGCTTCTGGAAATTTTTTGTTTCTTTGAGCGTTTCTTACTTTGCGTCTAATACAGGAAATCAATGGTTCAGATGTCATAAGTAAATGGTGCAACAAGTCTTCGTTACATGCTCTTCGACTTATTTTTCTCGTATGGAAATCCCGGTACCTCCGAAACTCTTTATTTCGGAGGTACCAGATTACTGCCAGCTTCTTCCGATAATAAACCAATTGGCCAATTGGAACAGCAAAATTTGTAATTATATTTTTTCCATGAATTAATAACTTATGAATAGAAGCTGGCATATAATACCACCCGTACTTCGAAACACATTCTTTAGCTGTTTCCAGTGCAAATTCGCCAATTTTTTCGGCATTAATTACTTCGTCACAGGAGATAACTTGCATTATAATTGCAAAACGTTTAATTAGTTCTTTATCCAATCCAGTGATCTCAGCTGTAATTTCAAACTCAGCAAAAAATGTCCTTGCAGTGTTTAAATCGTGTGTCAAACCACTCCCCTGTTTAACAACATCAATTAGCAAACATAATTCTTTTCTGAATTCGCATTGAATTTTTCTCTTTGATTCTTCTTTTTGCTTCTTTTGGTCTTCAGTTCTAGCACTTAAAGCTTTAAATGATAAATTGTAAGAAATATGAAGCAAATATTCCATAGACCGTATCTTTACATGTAGACTAGATACACCAAAGCTGTATGTGGATGCGTTTACACTTCTTTGAACAATTTTATCAATGTTATTCATTTCCGAAGGGCTTTGCACCACAAATATAACATGTTGAACAGGAGGATGTATTTGAAATTTCCGTAATAATTTTTCTATCAATCATTGTTAAATTCATTTCATGATCAATGGTTATATTTTTATGTGCTATATCAAAAGATCTTTTAAAACCCTCAGATGCTAATTTTTGTTTGCTGCATGCAAAAGAGCTTCTCCAGAAGTATCCTCTCTTAAACGTTGAGTTAGTTTTCTTTTACGAGTTTCGGTTACATCTGAAAAAGATTTCCGAGACGTTGATTTCTGCGAATTTTCAACTTCAGAGGGTTTAAATTCATTACCAACTTTAAAGGAACACTGAAGCCAAGAATCGTTTTTAGTATTGAAACGATATAATTTTCGTTGAGATTTCTGCCATCGATCTTTTACAGCTACACAAAACTTACGTAAACGCTTCTTTAAATTTTCTTCATCAATTTCTGAAGCACTTAGTCCACAGTAGAACAGCACGTACAAAACTAAGAATTGATTTTTCATAACTAAAACCATTATTTAAATTATTTAGATACAGAAACAAATCTCTGTTTGTTATCATCTTTCAAAAGAATATAAAAAAAAGCAAAATGAAATAATCTTGCTTGAAATAAAAAAGAAATATACTAAAATTAATATCACTACAAAATTATTTTATAAAATTATTATTATTATATTATTATGATTATTATTATAATCCCGATGATAAAAAATATGCACTGAAATAGGCTCTAAAATGTTGCAGAAGAATGTTCCGGTTTTGTAGAACGATTTTGAAAAGTTATCTAAACATTACATATGTTGCCAATTAAAAATTAAACAAATATTTTGAATATTTTTCCAATGTCCTTAGGATATAAGTACAAACATGATTGGTAATAAAATTATTGTCTGCTAAGCTTTTTCTTTTTCTTTGATTTTCAAGTTTAATTTAGTTATCCAGTATGCCTCTAAAAGTCCTGTTTTAAACAAAAAAAGATTAAATTGCTCATAAAAACCATGCAAATCTATTGAATATAATATATTTTACTTCTTTAAACCTAAATATAAAAAAAAAATCTTATATATAGGCTTATACTATTGTGATAATCCTATGTTCGACATCTGCTATACTTTGACCCACTGTGCGGCGGTAATAGAAATGATTTCACCATAATACAATTTTATTAGAATATTACTAACATCTTGAAGTAACTATTGCATTCTGTTAGACATTGTATCGTTATGGTTTGATAATTTAATTTTTTTTGCGATTTTTCAAAACTTTGGCGGTGGTAAACGATATTAACCATTTGGTGTAATAATTTGGGATTTTATTCTTTATTACCAATGGCAACTTTCCCGCACTATTATGTTTCGATTCATTGTACATCCGCTACCCCCCCCTCCCCCCCGTCCCTCCTTCAAGGTTTTTCTCTAACTAATCCCCGTTTCCATATCTCAACAACTATCTTTCCGATTTCAACGCAAGTGATTCTAAACATTATAATTAACTTAATAGTCACCCTTTGTAACATTAAACAAAATTTTTGAGTAGTGGTTACCACTGTTTCCGAATTATAGTTTAAGCCAAATTTGTAATAAAATTCCTAGCTTAAGCAAATGAACGACTTTTAAAGATGCATAGTGGTTATCCTAATTAGTCATTTGGTGAAAGGCACTTGAACATCCCCTCCACCCCGGCACCTCCTTCAAGGTTTTTCTGTAACTATGCCCCGTTTCCATATCTCTGAAACTATCTTTCCGATTTCAACGCAAGTGATTCTAAACATTATACTTAATTAAATAACGTTAAACTAAACCCTTTATAACATTAAACTAAATTTATGAGTAGCGGTTACCACTATTTCCGAATAATAGTTTAAGCCAAATTTGTAACTAAGTTCCTAGCTTAATCACACGAATGAATTTTTAAGATGCATAATGGGCCTCTTAATTAGTCATTTGCTGAAGGGCAATTAAACATCCCCTCCCCCCCCGTTCCCTCCTTCAATATTTTTACTCTAATTATGTACCGTTTCCATTTCTCCGCAACTATCTTTTCGATTTCAACGCAAGTGATTCCAAACATTATAATTAACTTTATAATAACACTCCATAATATTAAACTAAATTTATGAGTAGCGGTTACCCCTATTTCTGAATAATAGTTTAAGCCAAATTTGTAATAAAGTTCCTAGCTTAAGCAGACGAACGGATTTTTAAAGATGCATCGTGGTCATCCTAATTAGTCATTTTCTGAAAGCACTTGAACAACCCCTCCCCCCGTTTCCTCACTCAATGTTATTTTCTCTGTTATGCGTTATTTAAATAACTCGGCTTATAATGTTCCCATCTTCTAGAAACAATTTTGTAACAGGCCTACTATAAAGTACCGTAGGCAGCGGGGACCTGCTTTAGAGGTTCTTTCCGAAAGAGGTTTGTTTAAAACTGAATGCTCCCCTGGTGGTGGAAGGGGTAAGTAAAAGATTTTTCGGAGAATACGAGCATGCCCGACATATAGTGTCGAAGCCATCGGAGACCGTGGCCAGAGTTTCGTTTTTTAAGAGATTTAAGTTTATTACACGGGCTCTTGCAACGCAGGGTGGGTCAGCTAGTATATTATAAAGAACAATCTCTTCCGAGAATAGTCAATTCGAGATTGGCAACATCTAAAAATTAAATTTCTGTTTTACTGCAATTTTATAAACTTCTAAAACGTAGCAAATTTTCTTTTTTAACACCATCGTCAAAGAAAAAAATGTACTTTGAAAGGAACAATGTAGTGAGCATCATGGAATACCTAGTGGCAGTCAACTGAACTTCCAGGTTAGAGAAAGTGAGACAGCTATACTAGCGACTTTGGCTCTAATATTTCTAAAGTGCTTATTCCAGGTAAGTCTCCTATCAAGGGTAATCCCCAGATATTTAGTATTATTAGTCCATGGAATAGTAACATTATTGATGTTAATACGGTTCGGGTAAGTGAGTTTTTTAGAAAAGTATACAGCAGCAGTTTTTTGTTGGTTAAGCTTAACACGAAATTGGATACACCGGCTTGTGAATTCATCTATGTGTTTTTGAAGAATTTTATAAAGAGTGTATGGGTGATGCGCAGCAGCGTAAATTACCATTTCGTCCGCATACAGGGCAAGATCAGTACGCAGAGTGCGAGGGATATCGTTAAAATAAATGTTAAAGAGAGTGGGACACAGGACAGAGCCTTGGAGAATGCCTGCAAGTATACGGTAGAGTGTAGAGAGTAAATTATTCATGCGGACGCAGAAGAAACGGTCGCTAAGGTAAGAATTTATAAGGTGAATGAGACGGGCAGGAATTCCGTGCTTAATTAATTTGAAACTGAGGCCCTCATGCCAGACTTTATCAAAAACCTTAGCGACATCAAGGAAAATAGCTGCAGCTGGAATTTTCATGTTGAGGTTTTCACTAAGGAATTCATTAACACGAAGAAGTTGAAATTTCGTGGAATGCTTATTGCTTAGGCCTAAAGCCAAATTGTCCAGGAATAAGAATTTTCGTTTTGTCTAAAATGTCATGGAGCTGGGACCTGATGACGCGCTCAACAACTTTACTGATAGAAGGTAGGTTTTCCAAGATTTAGGGAAATAAGAGTATTTCAGAATAGCATTAGTGAGTTTGGTGAGATATAAAATACAATTTAAAGGTAAGTTTTTCAGAGCAATATTAGTAATATTATCATATCCATTGGCTTTACGAAGTTTGAGATTTTTAATAATATTAGAAATGATAAGGGGTTGTGTGAATTTCAGGGAGGGGTTCAGTAGGTGGGGTAGATAAGAAGTTATTTACAGTTTCGTGAACATTAAAATAATGTTCGGGGCTAGCCAAATATTAGTTAGGGGAGAACTGCTCGGCATATGTTTTAATGAGAATTTCTGCTTTATCTTTATCAGTATATTCCGTAGAATTAAAAGCAGTAAGGGGAGGAATAGGAGTGTAGTTGTTATTAATTTTTTTTTCTTAATAGTCCAAAGAGAATTATCTTCGGGAGAAAGAGAGCTAAGAAAATTACTCCAACTTTTTTGTTTTTCTTTAGCAATGTAATTTTTAATACGATTGTTCAAACGATTGATAACAGTTTTAAGAGTGGGATCCCTGGTAGCTTGGTAAAGTCGCCGGGTTTGGTTACGTTGCTTACAGATGTTGTGAATATAGTTAGGAAGAGTGAAAGAATTATTATTATTGAAATAACGATAAGTAGCTTGTTTTCGAGAGGACGCAATAACAATTTGGTGCCAAACAATTTACAGAATATGATGCAAAAGTCAATTTATGATGCAAAGTACAGTTACCATTAAATATTAATAATGTATTTGTTTGCCTATGAATAAAATAAGGATTTAGGTAGGAAAGTTGAAGTTAACCGATGCCAAATGTGAGGCAGGAAGACGTCAAATGTGAGAATTAATGTATTTATGCCAAAGAGAAATAATAATACAGGTTAGCAAAAATTTTGAAATTTGAAAAGCTCAAAGAAGCTTTTAAGGTGGCTCCCTCCTCCTTCTTTTGGATGGTGGAGCGAAACCGTTATCTCTACTCAAGATGGCGAGAAGTCTCTTCTTTTCCTACTGCTAAGTACACCATAAGGTTGAAATGACCGCAACGCTCCGTTGGCAACTAAAGGGCGATCTCTGTGGAAATTTTGTGGAAGTTTTTTAACAACGTGCGAGATAAGCATAATTTTGAGATCAGCTTGAATGACGTCGACCCGGACGAACGTTGTCGCCTTGCAGATCCTACGTAAAATGCGGTTTTGGAAAATTTGAATTTTCTTCATCTGAGTTTCACAGACCGATCCCCAGACAACAGAACCCTATGTCAAGGTTGATCTGATGAAGGACTTATAACAGTAATAATTTATTTTTAAGTGACAGACTGCTGTGGTAAGCCAACAAAGATTGAATGGATCCTTGAGCTTTTGTAGATTTGGCAATTACGTCCTGTATCTGCCTAGTCCAGGTTAATTTAGTATCTAGATAGATTCCTAGATAATTGTAACTGGTGACCCAGGTTATGAATTCACCATTTAGAGAAAGTTTAGCAACTAAGGAGATAGCTTTGTTGGAGAAAATCATGGCGGCACTTTTAGTAGCATTGACTTTAATGCTCCAATGTCTAAGCCATATCTGAAGGGCCGAAATGTAGACTTGGAGTTTAGTTAGCACATTGTCGAGTGACATGTTACTTGTAATGATTGAAGTGTCCTCAGCATAAAGTGCTAAGAGGCCGTCGGAAATACAAAGAGGAATATCATTAACATAGAGGTTGAACAGTCAAGGGATTAAGCTACCACGCTGATGAACGCCAGCCTCGATATTTCGTGAAGAGGAGACTAAATTGTTAACTTTAACTGAGAAGGACCTGCCTTTAAGGTAGTTCAGGAATATAAGGACTGGTTGAGGCGGGACCTTGAGCAGAATTAACTTATGAATAAGTCCATAATGCCCGACCCTTTTGAAGGCTTTAGCAATGTCTATGAATGCAACGCCATTTTTTGTCTGCGATATAAACCCTCGTGAACGAGTTCAGTTTCTCTCCAAAGCTGGTGTTGAATCGAGTGTTTGGGCCATAACCAAAACTGCTCGAAATATTCGAATTGGAGGAAATGAACTCTTTCAGACGGTCTGCAAGTATGCATTCATAGACCTTAGATAAACAGTATAAGAGGGAGATAGGTCGGAAGGTAGATGGGGCGTGCGTGTCCTGTTCCGCTATTGGGATCGGCACAACCAACGCCTTATTACAGGCATCCTGGAACATACGGAGATTAAACATGCAGTTAATTAGGATAGTTATAATAAAAATGAAGTTCAGTGGCAGATGTAGCAGCATATTGGTAGAGATTTTATCGAGACCAGGAGTTTTGTTCTTTTATAG
The DNA here is from genome assembly GCA_963931845.1 of Maratus michaelseni. Classification (NCBI taxonomy): domain Eukaryota; kingdom Metazoa; phylum Arthropoda; class Arachnida; order Araneae; family Salticidae; genus Maratus; species Maratus michaelseni. Next base: position 197,000,223 of record OZ007593.1, on the reverse strand, counting down.
ATTCCTGATATATGAAATCACCTTAGAGGGTAGAAGAGGTATAAGAGTATTATTGTGAGATGAGTTTAAGAAACGTTCAACTTCTGTGTTGACGATGTCGACTATTTGAGGGTTTACGACATCGCGATTTACTGTAAACTGGCTTCTAAGATTGTCAGCAATAAACTCAGCCTTGTGAGTGTTTGAGTATGCCAAAAACCTCGAAAATGATAAACCTTGAACAGAACGAACGTCTGGTCTTCGGCACCAAATAACAGCTGTGCTGTGCACGCATCGGATAAACCTTTCATTTTCACCTCGAATAGTATACTTCTCTAACCCAACGAACCTCCTGCTAGGGTCGCCGCTTACTGCGCCGCACTAGTCGCCGTATAGCAAGCGGGCTGCCCCGCACTGCAAAAGCCAACCATTAGTTTCACATTCCACTGCCAGAGGGCGTATTCTGTACAATAGGAACCTCAGGTACGTGTTCCCAGTGCCTTTTTCCCCTCTGTGTTCCTATACCTCACGGGTGGCTATCCAAAAGTAGGTGATTTCTGTCTCCACTGCCTGTGGCACCATATAGCAGGCGTGTTGCGCACGCTCTGCAAAATCTTTTAGGTCCACATTCTACCGCCAGGGGGCGCAATCTGTCCTATATGAACATAACCGAAATCTATAAAGGTATCGAAATCTAGTCGAATGAACCAAATCCCGTCCTAATCGAGAACATAGAACCCGAGATAGTAAAGCCACCCTGGTGGTAAAACTTTAAACAAAAATATGTAAGTTTTGTCGATGTCGAGTTGAATAAGCCAAACCACGTTGTGATGAGACTCATAGAACCGGAGTTAGCTGCAAAATCCGTTAGTTCCAGCTTAGAACCGCAAGGGGGCGCAATCTGTTCCATAGGAACAAAACTGAAATCTTTGAGGCTTTCGTGGTTTAGTCGAATGAGCCATACCTTGTCGTGAACGGACCCATAGAACCAGATATATGGAAATTGACAAACTCGAAACAAAATCCATAAGTTTTATCGATGTCGTTTCGAATGAAACAAACCGCGTCGCGATCGGATCCATACGACCCGAGAAAATTTGAAAAGAAAAGGAAAAATTCTTAGCTTTTAGAACGGGATTTTGCTAAAATATAAAATTTTGGGCCGACTTCAAAAATTTTTTCGAATCTCTGAAATCTTAGCCCACTCTAAGCAAGCATACATACTTTTCAGATCCAAAAATCCGATTTTTTAAATAATTTTATAGGGCTCCGTATTGGTCCACTATAAAAAATTACCTTCTTTCTGCGAGTAGACTGGATATATGTAGTTAGAGTCAGCTGTTTCAGCTACGAAAGATTGCTTTAAAAAAGCGAATCCATTAATTTAAAAAATAAATGATATTTCGAGTTCTAATTAACTCACGATGTCCAATTTTCAAAACATATCCTAGTGGGGAGCAACTGATTAACGCGGTGTTAATTTGGAAAGAGTAGGTTATTAGATCTTGTAATCTGCATCCCCTATAAAAACCCCTAGTATGCCATTCTTGACAGCAGCCGGAATGGAAATTATCGACCTGCGGAATAGTTGTTTTGTTGTCGACATTCCACAACTGCAGGAATTTTCAAATTAAAAACGATCTTTTTTAGACTTAAAATTAAAAAATATATATATTGATACCTCGGTTTTCCGTAGTGCAATTTTTTTCTCGAAATTTGATTTTTTTGAAATTTTGTTTTTTTTCTATCCCCGTATACCGACCCGTTTCGCCCCTCTTGGTGATTCTGAATCGGCCCTTTTGGTGGGGAAGATGACCGGTCTCTCGACACCGGAGATGTTCGTCGAAACGACGGGGGCAGGTAGCTGACGAACCCACACCTCATCGTGGTAAACGGGTGGTAAAGCGATGTCCGAGTAGCCGGAGGTGCCGGATGCGGGCTTTAACACACCCGCGGGGGTCTGGGCCTCCCTCTCCTTTGAGGTGATTCTCGGCTGCAGGAGGAATCGGCTCGCCGTCCCTCGAGGGCCTATGTGTAGAGCCTCGACCTAGTGCCTTTGTCGGTACGACCGACATGGTTCAGGACGTTGTTTCGCGGGACTTCGGGATGGCCATGCGGTGGAAGTACAAAGCCTAGGTCGATCCCTCACGCCCGGCACTCCGTGTGATCGTCCCTTGCGTCTCCTCTGAAGCTGGAGCAGTTGTGAGTCGCCCTCAATGTTTTGATAGGAAAGAGAATTGCCCGTTTGACCAGATACGGCTCGGGCCACGGATGGGGCACTCAGCCCATATTCCCTGGCCCATGCCGCCTTCTGGGAGGTGTCGCTGAATCTTCTCGGACCGATCAGCTACGAGGAATCAGGCCGGTGGCTCTGCAGTAAGATGGCGGCGTTCGAACTTGAATTCGAGCCTTGGGCCTAAACCCAATCCGGCGCGTCTATGCGTAGTCAGGACTTTCTGCGTCTGACGGTTAAATGAGCTGGAGTCTCCACCTAAATTTCACGCAACTCACCTTGGATGGGCTCGCCTCTTATGCTCGATTGTAGGAATTTTCCATGTCCTCCAGAGACCGGTAATGGTTCTAAACGTAACTTTCCGTTAATATAAATGCTGGACGGTTACACCATGAAATGATACAACATTAAAGAAGTGAATATAAAACATCACATATTTGTACTGAATGATGTATACAAATTTAAATTACCTGCCCTTCCAATCAGACCTATAGTTGCTCGTTGCTCGGGTCTGGTTTATTTTATTGAAAAAGCGTTTGTCTCCTTTTTGAAAAAGATTTTGCCCCCTCAAATTATGTCATTAATTCTACTGCTGAATTTATGGAAAGGGTTAAGACCTGTACTTTAAATAGTAATACAATGTTAGCTAGTCTTGATATCGTCTCATTATACCCCTCTCTTGACATGCAAGAAATTATTCAGAATATTATTACTATAATCGATAATCAGGAGGAACTTAATTACAATATAAAAACTTCACTTATAGCAGGTTTGAATCTTATTGTTCAAAGTAATATATTTAGCTTTAATGGGGAATTTTACAGGCAATCTAGGGGGGCCCCAATGGGTTCACCTGTTTCTGGATTACTTTCGGAATTTAAATTGAGGCCTTTAGAGAAACTTATATTTTATACCTTTGCTATAAAGCCTACATTTTGGGTTCGTTACGTGGATGACATTTTCATTTTATGGGATCACGGTCGCTTGGCCCTGGATAATTTTCTTTGCAGTATTAATAATTTGGACCGTAATATAACATTCACTTTAGAAATAGAGAAAACCGCTTCTTTACCTTTCTTAGATGTTGAATTACATCGCAATAATCAGGTGCTGAGCTATAATGTTTATAGAAAACCTATGAAGGAAAATACTGTTATCCCCTTCAATGCTAATTTACCCTTCCAATACCGGATTTCTGCTTTTAAATCTTTCATTCAAAGAGATTTCTTAATTTGTTCGTGTATGCAATTAAAACAAGAGCTTAATTTTATAAAGCAAATAGCCACTAATCATGGGTTTCCCCTTAAGTATATTTATAACATCATTCACAAGCATCATAGTCCACTCCCTCATAGCTTGCCTAATAACCAACAGAGGCCAACATATTGTCGGTTTGGATATGTTCTCGTTATTTTTGAAAAGTTAAGGAGAATAGTTCGTTGGTTTAATATTCAGCTTATTGCTATTCCCCTTCCTTACCTCACTAATTTATTATGTAGTAACCTGGATCCTACACCATTGCACGAATGTGCGGGTGTTTATGAAATACCTATTGTTTTGAAAGATGGCACTAAAAAGTTTTACATTGGGTTACAAAACGAAAATTTATTGAACGTCTAAAAGAACATAAAAGGGATATTTCACAATATCAACAGACGACAGCCGTGGCTAAGTTCTATTTTAATAATCCTGACAGCCACATAGATTTTGATAACGCTAAAATTAAAATTCCATGTAATAGCGTCTTTGAGGGTCTGCGAAAGGAGTCCATTGAAATTATGATTAGGAAAAATGAGGTTTGTAATGATAGCATTTCATTTAATATCCCTAAAATTTGGATGAACATCTTGAAATAGTTTATTCCGCTTTTATTTATTTTAATATTCTTCATTAATAATACATTTACTGCAGTTAGATTTTTGTCCGTTAGGAGATGCTTCTGCATCCTTTCTACTTGTGGTTGGTTGGTACGATGGTTGAGTGTTACCCTTGTTAATTTTCAATTTGTGGACGGCAATAATATTGTGGCAACGGGCGGATTGCTTTTGGCATTTCAAACTTTAAAAGCAATATAAGGAAATTTTCCTGAAGATGACCATAGATGGTGGTCGAAACGTCGATATTTTTAATATTAATGTATGTATAAAATTTTAAATTTGTATACATCATTCAGTAAAAATTTGTGATGTTTTATATTCACTTCTTTAATGGTGTAACTTTCCGTTGTTTAACACTTTTGTGATAGTTGTGTTTTGTGTTTGCATGTGTTTTTTTACATGTGGATGAGCCTTTCAAATGGAGCCGATCGACTACGTCCACGTTTCGCCGTGGGGGTTCTGTCGGAAGCAAAACCATTTGGAAGAGGACGCACCTAGCCAAGACGTGTCTATGCGTCAGGGACCGAGTTTTTTAGTGGTCCCGTGTTGGCGAGCAGCTCATCCAGCTACACGAGTGCTAACCACGCAAATGAACTAGTTGTTTCCTCCTAACCTAGGACTCGACGTTCGGACGCCGTGGAAAAGCAAGAGTCGTCGGGGGAATTCGACATATGACCTAGGGGCCGATTTTTCTTATGGGTTTCCGACGACGAAGTCTTCGGGTGTCCTCTGGCGTCTCGTCAGGTGTCTTTGTGGAGGTCTCCCCTGAATTTGGGATACTCCGCGCGTCGTAACGACCTCTGTCGTCACTCACTTGGGCAAAAATCGGAGGTCCGCAGGTGGCGGTCCCCTGGCCGTTCACAGCACCGCGGAAGGCAGATTTTGCTGAGCGCGTTATATATCTCTCAAGATGTGGGCGCGACGGTTGAGATGGTAGCTTAGTTTTATCCCCTTGTACCGAGTTTCGCGTGCGTTGCGCTATTTTTTCGATCTGTATGAAAAGGGGGTTGGAAAAGGCAATGATTGCGTTTTGGTGGTTGCCGGTATCTTTCCGGTAACCACGCTAGTCTCTCTGCACGGGGCAGATGTTGTACGGAATGAAGTCGATTCGTTGTTTCTGTAAAGAATTACTTTTTGCGCTTAATTTTCGAGACTTTCTTAATTAATAACATTCTTAATTATAGACCGACTTCATCGAAACAGTAATTCCGGAAGGCCCGGAATTTTCCGATTTTTTTGACACCAGAAGCGTTTTGCTATCGCTGCGCTCGCAGAGTATTTAGACGCACACACGCACACATACACAGACGTTTCTGAACATTAATAATATAGAAGATAGACAAATCTCAAGAGAAAGATTGAATAAACGGTTAGATACAAACTTGTCGGTAATATTTTGAATTAAAACGTTAGTAACACAATGTTGTGTATTTTACTATAATTAAAAAAAATACGAAATTAACAGTTACATTGTAAAATGCAATGGAAAATTGTTATTTTTATTTTTATATTAAGAATATAGAATTTGATTTCTAAAAATTTTTGTTTTAAATAAGTTTTTCTTCTTTTAAAAATAGTAAATTATGGATGAATCATTCCTGTTAATTTTGTTTTTAAATTAAAATTCATCTATCCGAATGATACGCGTTGCATTATATTATGAAATTACATCTTATAATTTGAATTACCGTAATTTCCGGTGTATAAGCCGCGCGTAAATTAAGTCATCAGCAGTTAAATGAAAAGCATCTACGTTACAACTTATAAAAAATAAAAAATAAACTTTCACCATATGAGTGACACGTATTCATTGTTCGTTTTTATTTATGAAGAATATCAGTAAGTTTACGATCTTGACGCAATTTGGATCACCGTTAAAACACGGAACCTACCAGCTTGCTAAAAGAATAATTTATTCTTTTGAAAAACATCTTACTACTTATTTTATATGCGAAAAATATTTTTAACCTGTAACATCTATATTGTAAAGCAAAAGCATGTAGGTAAGTAACGTTGTCGTCAAATCACCGATGGCAACGATAAAAACTATTAAATACTCTTTTTTTAAGCAAATTTAATTATTTCTAAATATTGCGTAATTTTAAATTTTACACTGTAGTATGCCGTACAAGTCTAGTTCAGTCAACACACAGATGTAAGTTTAAAACAATGTTTATTTAAGATAAACGGACTGTGTTAGTGGCTGGGTCTCTATTAATTTGGTCTACACTGAACAGTTTCTCTCAAATAAATCATCGATCAAAAATGCACTTGACTATAATTATCAGAATTACTTGAGAAAAGATTAACTAAAAAAAAGATTCACTTACGCAGAAATGACTGACAAGATACTTCAATATTAATTCCAACAAACGCTGGATGTCCTTCTCTGAAATATAAATTCACTAGAAACTTGGTTAAATCTCAGCTAAACTTCTACAATGGTAGCAACCCGTGGCTGCTGCAATGTCTTTATTGAAACTTATATATTCAAACTATCTTACCAATGGCGATCTTTACATTGTTCAAGTTCCACTTCAGAATATTAGCGCTGGCTCGTGGCTAATGCAAGCCAAAATGTCCTATGAGGCCAGATCCGACCGAATCCGAAGAAACAACCAATCACATCTGTTTATATATCGATCGACCATAGAAGCAAAATCTTCATAAATTCCCTGCGAAATGCAGAAAGCTCACACATTCCGAAGGCTACATGCATTCATCGAACATTAGAGTGAAATAAAGTATAGGCATCTTGGTGCGCACACAAATGTTAGCTTGTGATATCACGCCCACAATCAAAACACTAGAATGCCTTTATGAGATAGTTACTAGTCCAGTAGAAAACCATCGAATAGGAAAAGAAATGTACTGTAAAATGCAATTTGTTTAAAAGCTGTATTTAAATTTACTGATTAATTTATGGATTTCAAAATAATCTTCATAGAAAGATTTTTTTAAATAAAACTCTTTCGCTTAAATCTGGATTACGAAAGATTAACCCCTATGCACTTAAAATATAATTTGTTGAAAATGTTTTCTACCTCATATTTCATAACAAAATTTACATTTCATCAATAAATAAATAAATAAGTAAACAATATAAAATAAAAAAGAAAACTGCCCAGTTAAACTGAGGGCATTGAGCTCACAGGCTATTCACACTCAGTGTACTCTTATTTCAAAGAATTTGAAATATGCCCCTCGAAAAATAAAAAAATCAACAATATATTAAGGGGAGGGTCATCCCCCCGTTACGCCCCTCATAGTTAACTAATGAGCCCCTTAAACTAATCAGGGAAGTCTCTAATTACAATGAATATACATACAAAATATGAAGAAAATCGGATAATTCTGCATGAAAAACTCATTTATCCAAATTAACGGGGGAATAGCCCCCCTTTCCCCCTTTATACTTAACCAATGAACCCCCAAAACTATTGACAGAAGCACATTATCAAAATGAACCTATATACAAAATTTGAAGAAAATGGGATAATTGTCCATGAAAAACCCATTTATCTAAATTAAGGGGGGATTAGCCCCCTTTCCCCCTTTATACTTAACCAATGAACTCCCAAAACTATTCAGAGAAGCGCATTATCAGAATGAACCTATATACAAAATTTGAAGAAAATCAGATAATTCTGCATGAAAAACTCATTTATCTAAATTAGGGGGGGTATCCCCCCTTTCCCCCTTTATACTAAACGAATGAACCCCCAAAACTATTGACAGAAGCACATTATAAAAATGAACCTATATACAAAATTTGAAGAAAATCGAATAATTCTGCATGAAAAACTCATTTATCTAAATTAGGTGGGGTTACCCCCCCCCCCTTTCCCCCTTTATACTTAACCAATGAACCCCCAAAACTATTGACAGAAGCACATTATCAAAATGAACCTATATACAAAATTTGAAGAAAATGGGATAATTCTGCATGAAAAACCCATTTATCTAAATTATGGGGGTTAGCCCCCCGTTTCCCCCCCGTTTGAATACATAATTGATATTTTTCATATAAATATGCAGTTTGACATTGTTAGTTCGAAATCCAAAAAGGAAAAATATATTATACGTAAAAATTCTATTATAGTTTGCAGTTAAAAATAGTTTTCTCCTATGTACACCGCTCAGTATGTTCTGTAACGTATGATGACAGTGTAGAATCCTCCGTTTCTTTTAAATTTCAAAAACAAATGCATCATCTTTGTGTTTAAAAGCGGAAAATGTTAAAGAAATAATGCATTTATATATTAAAAACGCGTACCTTGTAGCATATCAAGTGGGATATATTAAACAGCATAGAAAAACAGTTGAATAATAAGTTCTTCCATTTCACTGAGGATCTAACACTGAAGCAAAAGAGCTTTTTTATTTAAGCAGAAAACTTAATGATAAAAAAAAAAATAATAATAATAGAAACTTTACTTAATCCTCAAAATTAACCGTTTGTTTAAATCTTAAAAAATACCCGCTTTTTAAGAATAAGTATTTAAAAATGTTTCATAAAAAAATATCTTCTAGCATTTTTTTTTTCAGATATTTTATGTGTTTTGCGTTATAAGAAAAAAATCAATCACAATGTAAACAAAATTAAAACATAATCAAACAACGTTTAGCTTCCTCTTTCCTTTTTTATTTCAAACGTAATTTAAATATTCAAGAAGCGTAGTTCGATTTAATTTTTTCATCAAAATAAAGAGGAGGAATTTTTTAAAGAACGGAAATTTAATTGGCACTCTATTTTAGATGCATTATTTGGAATTAATTCTTGTGCTACGTTGCGTAAAATGGGATGGTGTTATTATATATATATATATATATATATATATATGTGTGTGTGTGTGTGGATGAATAAAACTTTTCAAATGAAGAAAAACGTAAAATCACAATTGGAAGAAGTGTTAAACGTATTTAATAACGTAATAAAAAAAATCTAAGTGCACTTAATTTTTTTATTTTATTTATTTAAATTACATCTCACTTTTTGTAGCTGTATTGATATAATGTTACTTGATTTGTGAAGTAACTTATGCTTGCATATATAAAAACATGCGTCAATCTTATTTACCTTATTTATCTATCTACTATCACTTTATCTATATATAAATTTATACATTCCTATTTCACGAAAAGTATAGTAGACTTGCATATATGTATATTTTTTCTAAACTAAATTTCTATAAATTTGTTTTTGTGGTTTTATTTTAACTTTTAACTTTTTGTTGTTTTGTATTTCAATTTCATTTTTGTGTATTTTTGACCATAGGATGCCTACTCAAGCACATAAAAAGAAATATTTCTAAAAATCTATTTATTAATATCTACAAAATAGCTTTTGTAAAACATATTAACTCTAAAATATGTTTGATAGTTGACATTAAATGCATTAAAAGAACTTTTTTTTTATATAATTTGGTGAAAGATTAATCTGAGAGTTAAGTTCATACCTTGATTTAATTTCAGTCTCTCTGACATAAATAGTAATTCTAAAGCATGTTTATTAATACATACATACATATATATATATATATATATATATATATATATATATATATATATATATATATATATATATATATATCTTTCAAAAAATTAAATTTTAATTAACCTAAACATTATTTTCAATCTTAAACCGCTTTATCGGAATGACTCTATGGATTATTTTAATATGTTTTGATAAAATGCCAATGAAATGTATGCTGTTTCATCAAAACGATAATTATGAGACGTACGATCATTAATCATTATGCTCAGTATGAAATTTACGATTATATTTTTAATCTCAGTGTGTTTACCCATTCCGAACAAAACATAATCACCCCCCTGGTGATATCACCCTTTTAAAATATAATACCACCTCCGACCTTGATAATCACATTGAGTCATCGAGGAATGGAATCTAAAATGTTATAAAAACATGACACATCCATTTGACGTCACCCACTCATGAATAGATCTTGCGCGAGGGCCAAGAAATTGCGCTGTCAGCGATTTAGTCGCCACTAAAATTGTCCACCAGTTTTTCTATCGGATTAAGATCTGATGATTCTACGGGCCACTTACGGTTCTGTAAGGTTTGTGAGTGATCAGTGTAAAGATTTCATTAAATTATGTGGGAATATTGAATGAAATTTTCCATCCAAGACTTTATTTTCACACGCATAGGAAAGGTTTTTTCTCACGACCAAGTCTCCGACGCGGTGTCTAGGGTGATCAAAAGAAAGGTGACATCGAGAATTCGTATGGCTAGAAGTTGTTCGATCTGTTTCTTCTCTAGGAACAATGTAGTGCGGGGATTCCCCTGTTTTTATGAGAAGACAGAAATTGGCAACAAAGCGCCAGGTACGAACTCCTATTTACCAATCAAAGAAGGTGAGCGGATTTTATTGGGCTTTGAGAAAGCGGTAAACGCCCGAAAAAACTCCCACCCCCCTATCCTTCGGCGAGCAGCGAAAAAGAGGATCTTTGGGGAATGGAGTTGAAAGTTGGAGATCAACTGTGGAGGTCGGGAATTTTCTGACCTGCGAAGAGGAGAGAGTCATCTCTCGGAAGAAGAAAGAGGATCATCGTCCGGACATCCCGTCCCGAGGGTGAAATTAGCTGAACACCAGCCGAGGGAGAAAATAACAGAGACATCACGTCTTTTTCTGGCATATTTGCAGCTCACCGTCAGAGTGATTGCAACTGGTGGGACACTCTGTCACCACACAAAAATCGAACTTATTTCGGATCGCTAGCTGAGCGAGAAAACCTGTGTTAGCAGAGACTTTCGTTGTCCCGAACTTTTTCTTCTGAACTAGAATTTGCATCCTAGAAGTGCTACTGGTTATTAGTTAATTGTAATAGACAGCGAACCAACTAATTTCATTCTGTAAAACAAAAGTGATTTCAGTGTTAATTTACAAAAGAAATAAAAATATTTCTCAGGATTAAAGATTCAAAGTTTGTATTTCGCTACCTTTCAAATTTTATAACACTAAGTATGAAATCATCACGTCAGAAATCCAGTCACATATACATAAAGCGTGTGAACAAGTTATCTTAGAAAATCGAGGTTTCCATACCATGTTCATGAATAAGATGTTGAACGAAAATAACACTCGATCACAGACCATGTTCAAATAAACACCCTGGATTAGGTCAGCTCAATCAATGACCCAAGACATAGTACCATAAAAAAAACTCAAAGCCATCAGAAAACCATTCCGGTAGACAAACAGCCTGAACACATTGTCGATTGAATTCCTCATTTGGTCGTAGGTGCACTCATAACAAGTGTCATTCTCAAAAGAGACAGATTTCTGATTCGTCGGACCACACCGGGTTACTCCAGTCAGCTTCTGTCCACTCACGGTGATTTTGGTCCATTACAGAAATCTTACTTTATTGGATGCTGTGAGCAACTGCCTCGAGATGCACGCTAAAATGTTTATTGCATGCAGTTCCCTTTATGGTGTTCGCTTGGAAAAAGTGCAGATGGTCCTTGGTTCACTGACTGCGGCAATTCTTGTCGGGTTTTTATCAGATTTTCATCGACAAGGCATGACATTTATTTAGGATCATTTATCAACTGCACATTTGGTACAGAATTCCTTGCATATACACTGGTGAAAACAATTAAAGGGACAAATGGTTTTTTTGCAATAAAAAAAGAACTAAGAAAGCAAATAAAAACAAACTTGGCCAAAATATCATTCGATATAAGACCAATATATGGAAAAACAAAAATGGGCACAACCTGCACCCTAAATAAGGAAACTGGTCACTTGTATAGCACAGCAGATGACAGACACCCTCTCAGTCAGAGGAAAACATATCTAATATGGTGTATGATCGCCTGTAACAGCTACATAACTCTCTCATCGGCGTTTCATACTATTTACCAGGGTCCTTAAAAATCCCCGTGGCAACAGCACCCACTCTAGGACCAAGGCACCCTTGAGCTCATCGGTGGTCGTTGGAGCTGGTCTTTGAGTTGTAATTGATCGTCCAAAGGCGTTCCATACGTGTTAGACGGTATTAAGGTAAGGGGACATCGTAGACCACTCCATTCGTTGAACTTCCTCCGATTCGAAGTATTCGTCTACAAACTGAGCCCTATGTGGACGGGCGTTATCGTCCATAAAACGAAATTTGGTCCATATGCTCCGCGGAAATGTCTCACATAGGGTACAAGGATCTCGTCCCTGGACTACTGACCTGTCAGAGTACCTCTATCAAACACATGAAGGTCAGTACGCTCGTCTGCCATGATTCCTGCCAAGACCATCAGACTATCTTCACAATAGTGGGCCTTTTCAACAGTGTTAGAGGGCGATGCCGACTCCCCGGTTCTCTCCAGATGAGAACACGTCTCGAGTTGCTCAACAGACTGAATCGCGACTCATCACTGAAGAGAACCCGCTACCAACTATCCTATGTTCAAGACAGGTGTTCTAGGCACCGTGCTAGACGGGCCTTTTTGTGGTTTAGTCAAGTGAATGCAGACTGCAGGCGCCTAGCATACAGGCCACCTGCATAATGGTTCTGTCTGACTGTTATTCGGGAAATGAATGTTCCTGTTGCATTATATAGGTGAGGAGACAGTAGTGTTGTTGTCACGGACCTATCCCTTTTGGCTAGAAGTATCAAATAACGGTCTTCAGTCGGCGTTGTTGCCCTTTTTCGGCCTTGACCAGGTCGGCGAACCACTGTTCCTGTCTCTGTGAACTGTTTCCACAGAGTTGTCACCACATTTCTCGGAACCCCGAGGTCATTACAACAGGTAGCATGTGATTGGCTTTGCCTCGAGTTTTCCAACAATCCACCATCTCGTGTCATCATCTAGACGATGACGACTAGCCATACTAACGATATGTAAACAAAGAACTTCAAAAAACAACGATTGGGTTATGCTACGATGTTTCAAAACGTCCTTACGCTACAAGCTTCGGTGAGCAAATGAGGTAACCTCTACAGAAACGCGATCACAGCGCCACTGGCTTATGACGACACAGACCACTGCATGGCAGGTGTGTCCGCGAAGATTTTAACTATAATCTAATACCTTATTTGCGTATAGGCATATCTTATTTTGTTGTTTTTTTAAAAACCGTTTGTCCCTTTAGTTGTTTTCAACAGTGTAGTTCGACAGTCCGCTTCGATTCAAGAATATATCGGGCAAATATGTTCACCATGTGTAAGTTGGAACATCCGAGCAAGATAGCGCCTTTTAAACAGTCTGACACATCCCTGTATTTACTCGCACTGTTATCCTACTTCAGCTTTCTTACTGCTATCATAATTGCCAGCAGACCAGGGTCAGTTTACCTCGTGACACTTCTACAATACCTATAACTATAACGAAACCATCATGCTTATGTTCAAGGGTGACTATTTTTTTTTTTCATGTGTGCTTATCAAAATTCACGTAAGTTGTTCAAGAAGTCATAGCGCATTTATCTTAATTAACTGCAATATCAATTCAGTTTCAAAATTTTTTCTTTAAATTTCTTTTTTGGTATCTGCCAATTTAATACTTGTCAAGGATAGTAATAAAATATTTGGAAGCACAGGGAATTAATTAAAAAATATATAATAAAATTTAAAAGTTGGACGAAATATTTGACGAAAAATTTCAAAGCTCTCAAATACATTTCATATATATTGACATAAGCAATGGTTTTATAAATTATATATATGTTCTTATCTATGTTTTTTTAAAAGTATGATTAAATATTTCTCATTCAGAGAATTTTACTTCGTCGTTTAAAATCAAAGATTATTTTCAAAGATTAAATAGTTTATTGTAATGAAAAGATTAGGCATTGATACATTAGTATGATAGATTAGTGTGATAGACTGTGTGATACAGTTTGATTAATGATTATTTTTTGTTTGTAATTATGAACGGTCCATTCGTCATTCCGACTCTTATGAAGTTTCCAAAAATTTTCATTAATATTGCATATGTAGACAAAATTCATGTATGTTGTTCAAGAATGATTATTTTTTAATACTTATTTTAGTTACAATTAACTGCAAACAGAGTTAGGATCCAGAAAATATTTTGTAAAATCTTATTTATTGATATCTGCAAAATTAGTTTTGTCAAAGATATTATTCGAAAATAATTAATTTTGTAGGAAGTCGGCATAAAATGCATTAAAAGAACTTTTCAGTTTGTTAAAAGTTCATCGAAGAATGCAATTAGATATTTTGATTACATGTCGATTGCTTTCAAACATTAAGTAAACGCTAAAGAGATTTAAAAAAAAAAATATGATTAAAAGTACATTTTCAAAATGTTTCCTCTAACCAAAGCGATAGTTTCAATCCTTAACTGTTTTATTAAAATTTTATCGTACTCTTCATTATATATAAATGGTTTTGTATTATTATAACTACTATTACAACTGTTAATATTATTAATGTTTTTTTACTTATTCATGTTTTGCACTAGTATGTAGTTATAAGATATAGTAAGTTAAATTTCAAGTGCACAATTTTTATTCTTTGAATTACTCGAATAAAATACTTTGACTCGCACATGCACACATTTATTAAATATTTTTTCTTGACATATTCAGAATGATTCAAAGTTCTTAAACAAACAGTCTATCTTCATCTGATACAAATCAATATTTTTTCTCATATGTTTACCAATAATGAATAAATTTAAAAACAGGTTTAATAGTTTTAAATATTTTTGTGTCAAAATTATGAACAATATATATTTTTGGATTGCTAGAATTCTAAACCACCCTTGTATTGATTAAAAATTTGAGGTAATTGGAGACTATATTTATATTTATCTACATGGTTTTTATCTCACAGGATATCAAATCCTGAGAGTAAATGTTCCCGCCGGTTTATGTAAGCATGTACGTATGTATGTACGTAACGCGATAACTTTTAATAGAAATATCCGTTTTGCTTCGAATTTTGTTTATAGGTTAATTCTGATAAAGCGGCTTCCCTTATTAGTTTTGGGAGTTCATTGGTTAAGTATAAAAGGGGAAATGGGGACTAATCTCCCTCTTAATTTAGATAAATGGGTTTTTCCTACAGAATTATCCGATTTGCTTCAAATTTTGTATATAGGTTCATTCTGATAAGGCGGTTCCCTGATTACTTTGGGGTTTCATTGGTTACGTATAAAGAAGGACGGGGGGCTAATCCCCCTTAATTTAGGTAAATGGGTTTTTCATCCACAGTTATAAAATTTGCTTCAAATTTTGTATATAGGTTCATTGTGATAAGGTGGTTCACTGTTTAGTTTTGGGGGTAAATTTAAAGTACGTATGAGAACTTTTATTTTAGCATGTCACATGCTTCGTCATGATACCGTTCAACTTAAAAAACAAAGTAAATAAGTTTATTTTTTCATTTTTATGTAAAAATTTTTTTTTTAAGTTTATGTTTAAATATGTGTGTTTAAATTATAGAAAAGATCCTGTTTTTTCATAATTCCCAAAAAATGAAACTTATCCTAACTGTATTGTACTCATTTAACTATAGCATTTTGAATATTCTTAATTAAATTAATATAACAAGCTCAACGGAATGGATGCCAAATTTATACTACTCTTAATGTGTTAATGGCAAATATAACATTAAAAGAATTAACGGAGGACGTCCAACAATTAATAAAGATATGAAAATTTTACTGCAAAATTTTATTTCTTGCCATTATATAACTTGAATGGCGAGACGATTCTTTCAGATAATACTTATTTAAGGCATTGTATTTTGTTCTTCAAATTTAAATGCCCTATTGTACTATAAAAGTTGTTTCATAGTCTAAATAATTTATTTACTTCCCCTTTAAAGGTGGCACATTCTGAAATAACTATAATTACGCAAGGAGTTTAAGCCCCATACATTTCAAGTTTGCATTTTTAAGTATAAATGTAATTTCAAATAGTACAAATGTTCTAATCAAGCTTATACAAATCTTGTAATAATACATAGAAGAAACTATTCTTGTTTGAATAGCTATTTTTTTTAAAATATGAACATATATAGTCAAAGCGCCTTATAATGCAACCGAAAGTGCTTTGGTTAAAACGTTGTAATGAATTATTTCGTTATGCTACAAACATTCTAATTATAAGCATTAGTGTATTCTGAACGTAATCTGGGTAAGAAAAATCCAAATAATAGAGAAAATGCATTTTCTTAAATAAAATGTCCTATTGAAACCGTTTTTGTTTAATAAAAATGTAGGCCTTGAGTATTCATATTATATTAAGCCTTCATAGAATCATTTTTACTTATTGTTGCCATGTGTTACAGATTTTGAATACTACTATTATTTACATGAAGACTTCAACTTATTTTTTCACAAATTTCTATGTTTAAACATAGTAAAAATAACTATTAAAATATAATGTAATTTAAGATCCATAACTCTTGGAATCTATACAATTTTGTACAAACAGTAAAAAAGGGAGAAAAGAAAAATGTTGATTTAAAAGCAAATTTACAGAATTTATATCTCTACGAATAAATACATGCAATTCATGTCACAATGTTTTTATTTTGTGTTTTAGATTTCCATGACTGCATATCGGATAGTTAAAATATTGTTGTATTGTTTTAATGGTATATTTTAATACATAATCTCTTATGGAAATTTAAAACATATGTGATTTACCTGAGAGAAAAAGACTGGGACGTCACATCCATAACACAAACAAATTTATTAAATGAAACTACAAATATAAAACAAGTTCGGAATGCTTAAATTCATCTTTGTCGCATTAAAATAAAAAGTGCATACAAAAACATGTGATTCACATTACCTAAAAGATAATTAAAACTTTAATTAGATTTTAGATTTTAGATTTTTTAATTAGATTTTAAAGTTTAAAATAATTATTAGATTTAATATTTAAATTAGATAATATTAGATAATATTAGATAATATTAAATTATTAATAATATTATAAATCTAAAAATCTAATATAATATAATATAAATCTATTTATTATAATGCTATATACAGGGTGTATCTGAAATGCTTCAACAAACTTAGGGGGATGTTAGTACTCATCAAGACGAACAAAAAATGCAATGGAACATGAGATAGCAAATGACGTTTAAAGGGTGAAAATCGCAAAAATAATAAAAATATCGAAATCTCGCATGCTGCTTTTCTGCAGAACTGGCTAGTAGCACGAAGTTGATTTTCCTTTCACTTTGTGTAGATCCGGTCAGAAAGAGATAACAAAAATGTGGAAGAAATTCAAACAAATCTGCGAACAGGAATCCACGTATGCAAATTTTCCATCTTCTTAGAAACTTATATTTCCTGAGCAGTTAAAAAACCACTAGACAACTAATTACTATTACATTAACTAGTACATCACTATTACATTTGCGCTAGCGCGATGGGGCTTCGCCTCATTTTTCTGTGGACGTGCGTAACCACTTTGATGGAGTTTATCCGGCAAGATGGATTAGACGTGGTGGCCCTGTTGCTTGACCTCCACGCTCGCCGGACCTTAACCCTTTGGATTTCTTCTTCTGGGGACAGATGAAATACCTCATTTATGAGACGCCAGTAGAAACGTCAGAAAAAGTGGTAGCGCGTATTGTGATCGCTGCAGGAGAAATCCAGGAAACTCCCGGAATCTTCGAGCGTGTCCGCCAGTCGTTCCTCCGTAGATGTGCTCTGTGTAATAATGTCCACGGTCGACACTTTGAACAATTGTTGTAAAATATTTGTTTTCTCTGGACATCACGAGCTGTGTGGTACCTATTCTGTGCAATAAATAATTTTCTGGAGTGTTTCTTTCTTGTCACAGTTTGTCCATTTCCAGAAGTATTTTCTCGATTTTCATCCTTTAAAGGTCATTTGCGACCCCATGTTCCATTGCATTTTTAGTTCGCCTTCATGAGTACTATCATCCCTCTAAGTTTGTTGAAGCATTTCAGATACACCCTGTATAATAAAATAAATATATTTATTATAAATCTAAATTAGATAATATTAGATGATATTTAAATTTTAAAATAATTATTTAGATTTTAAATTTTAAATAATTATTATTTAACGTTTATCAATAGGAAATCTTTTAAAATTTAAAATCTAATTAAAGTTTTAATCATCTTTTAGTTAATGTGAATCACATGTTTTTGTGAAACTACAAATGTTTAAAATATCCATAAAAACAAATAAAATGCAGCAAACCGCGTAAAATCCACAATAACACCTCTGAAGTACTGTCAAAAGATTTGAGCTGAATATGAATTTTAAAAGTTTGGAAATGTGATTTTGTAATTCCCTTTTTTAAAAAACCTTATTTGTAGGATTCCACTTTGCTTTTGGTTACTTCATAAGCGTGCTATAATGATTCCATGTTGTCCTGTCCACCAACAGATAACTAATTTTTCTTGTTTCACATAAATTGGTGCTTTTTTTACGTTTACTATTCATTGCTTTGTTGTTTCTTTTGCTTAGATAGAACGTCTATCTAGGTTCTATAATTATTATTTAACGTTTATCAATAGAAAGTTTTACTAAAGTTATTTTATGAAAACTGTAAAAAATAATAATACTTTATTTCGGAAATTCCCGTAGAAAGGATTTTTAAGATAAGATGGAGTGAGTGATAAAGATTATTTATGCAAAATTGGCAAATTTCGTACCCAAAGTTTATCACCACTGTGTAAAGGAGTTTATAACAGGGAACAGGCATAGCCCTAATATAGTTTTGAGGAATTTTAAAGAAATGGCTAATTGTTTAAAATATTAAAGCAGAGAGGGGCATGTCTAGAGATAAAGAAATTGAACCCATATATATTTCTTCAAGTACACTCGTAAATGTACATACTAAAGTTGTCTAATTAAGAATAGAAAGTCAAAGATGACAAAATACTAGCAATTTTCACTGTGTCCCCGAAGAAGAGTTTATCATGTTACATTGACGACTCACTACTTCAATATCATAATGTAGCTTAATACAGACGAACAGACATTTCAAATTATAGATAGGGGGTAAATATATAGCTATAAAGAAGACAAAGTGGGGTGTCTTTATAAGATTTGCTAAAAATTTTAAACAATAATGAAAAAAGTGTGATAAGAACTAAAAGGTTTTTTCCGTTTCAGTATAGTATAGCGTTTATGCACTTTGAACTGTAATAGCCTATAAACAGCAAAGTAATCAAAATGATTTTCAAAATTTGTTTTAAAGCTAATATGTTCTATACCATGTCCAAATAATGCTTTAATGTTGTTTTAATTCATGTACATTCATACTCATTTAATGTGAGCACAACTGATACAAGAGCATGTTACAAATAAGCAATCGTCACATTAAAGCTGTTTCAGAATTTAAACTATTTTCTCTCAGCTATAGTAATTCTGTATTATAGCTGTTAAACTGTACTAATTTATCTGTTTTAACAGGTGACAGAAACTGGGAGACAAAAGGAAATAATGTGTATACAATACATTTATACTAATTTAGGTGAATCTAAAGCGATTTCATCACATGTAATCAAATGATAGATACATAATAATGGCGGTCATTTTTTTACGTTGATATTTACTATTAGGTAGCTTTCAATACAAAAAAGTATAAAGCTACCTATTGCAGCTGTTCGGAGGAAAGCAGTTCCGGAAAATTTCGATATATTTTCACCGATAATGACCCCCAGACCCCAAAAGCACCCTCCGTTCAAATGTTGATTTATATATATAGATATATCCATATATATATATATATCTGACCTATGTCATACGATAACGCTCGTATTTATAAATCGATTTGGATGAAACTAATTGTGTGTATTAAGGTCACCAATGTCTCGACCGAGTTCGTTGGCCAGCTTGGTCCGCCATTTTGTTTCAAGATGGCGGCCATTTAAAAATTTAAAACTAAAATAAATATACAAAAAAGTTAAAAATTCAAATTTATTTTTTAATTACGTGTTAGGCCTTGATACAAGGATTCCAGAGCATTTTTTGGTTTACCTCTATCTTAAAAAAATGGCTGAGGTAGAGCAGTTTTAAATTCTAGGGTGGCTGACATTTTGAAACAATACAGCACATTAACGTGATTACTCGCAAATTATTTTCTTTCATTGTTGAAATAATTTTCCCAATCATACGCATAAAACTATATATTCATATCCGTTAGCGCCAAAATTGGCGACATTGGCGACAAAATAGGCAAAATTTGTGACATTTGGCGAAATATCGCCAAATTTGGCGACTAAAATAAGTCTTTATAAATGAAGCCAATTTGGCTATTGCTCAATAATTTGGCGACATTTTTATTCAAATTCAGTATTAACGAATCTTTTGTAAACGTTTCTTTGCATTTTAACTTGCTGTTTTCGTGTAACATTAGCTAAAATTTTAAAACGAAGATATAGGAAAGCTACCTTTTCCTCCCGGTACAGGCCGGAAGGACTTTATTCAAAATTGTCTGACCAAGCAATGAAAAGGAACCGTATTTTATAACAACTATTATTTTTAATAACTATTACCACGATATGCGTTTATGCACTTTTTATTTACAATTTAGAGAAATGCATTTTATCAAATAATACTAGATAAACTTTTCTTACTAAAATATATAATATTAATTTTAACACTTGACTTAATTAGAGCGGTTAACTCTAATAAGTGAATTTTTGTATGTATTTTTAAGTTTTAATTTATTTCACGTGTTTTAAGAGGACTAATATTAGCAATTTTATAAATACCTGCTTTCTCGTATTAAGAAAGAAAAATTGTATTGTACAAAATCTAGAAAGTAATATTTCAGATTGACTTAGGGAACAGTGAAATATATAAACAAAAACATACACACTCCTAAATTGCATTGAAACATTTTTAAATGACGTGCTATACAATTTTAGAAAATATCGTATGACTAAGGAGAAAAGATCAATACTTAATTACTACATTTTTTGAAAAGCTTATCTCGCAGAAAATCGTCCATTTAAAAATATAATAACACCAAATAACCTTTTCAACAGTTCAATATGTGGGTTTATATATTCTATAACTAATATTCTATAACTAACACTCGATGTCATACAGGTTTTTAATAATTATTCGTGATTTGAATTATTTTCTTTTACAAAAATTACGATACATCGATACACGCTCATCAACATTATTATTGATTACAATTATTCTAATTAATTGTCATTTTAAGCAATCCCAAAATCTCAAATCGATGGTATAAATAACAATTAAACAATTATGTTTATTTACACTCATAAATTATTTTGATAATTTGTAACCTTCGAAAGTCATTTTTGCTTTGTTAAAATAAGGATTATGTTTAAACTTTATTCTGTGTATTTTCAGAACACCAAATCAATGAAATATTTTTAATTTCCTTCTTCGTACTTCTACAAAAAGTAATTAAAAGGTGCATTGTATTAACAAAAACATCGTCTACTATTATTTCATTTATAATAATAGGTTTTAATATGATAACTAGTTGCGTCAGTAAACTATACCTATTTATTTTTTCAAGTAACACTAATGATTACATTAGTTAAAAAATATGCCTCACTTGAACAAATCTGTAATCATACTTAACAATGGTTTATTATTTAAATATTTGCTGAAATATGAATAAACTAATTAAACACTGCATACAAAAGATACGTTACACAATACCCATACATTTATCTCCCTTTGATCGAAATCTAAAATAAACACTTGCTTTGGAGAAGTATTTATCGATTATCGAAAAATTAATCAACTTCTGATAGAACATGATACTTTTGTTGAAGAAATATAACATGGATGATTTTATTAGTTTTTATATATATGTTTTCCTTAATTGATACAATAAGGAGGGAACTTCATTTTGAATAAATAATAACTATTTGTGTAGAAACCTTCAGACTTAAAATTGTTTTTTCATTATCGATTAAAAAAATTAAACTTATATTTAATGTAATATAATACTTAATTTATAGATACGTAATATATATTGGGTTGGATTTGATATATATTTTTTTTTTTCAGGGATTTTGAATTAATGAGTTTTGAAACATTAATAAATGTAATCTATTACAAAGTTAATATGAAATATTTTTTTTATAAATATTTAGGGTTTAATGTGCAGGTTTGGCTTCTAATTAAATGCATTATGCATTTTACAAAAAAGGATCATCTCTTATTAAATAAATAATTTAAAAATACTATATTTAACACACAGTTTATCCAAATTATATGCAATACTGTATGTTCATTGAGAATTCTATAACTGCAAAATGCAACTTGAATTCATTATGCATATTACATAGAAAAATACGAAATTATTAAAGTATAAAAATTTTTAATTATACTATAGCATATATATATTTTTTAATATTATTTCCTACAATGTATCTCCTACAATATTTGAAATATTATGTTAAGTTTTAAACTATGTTACGTAAAATGCAAATCTTTGAAACCTATTGAGTAAATAGTTAAACAAAAGGTTGTTGTTTACATTTTTGGATAAGATTTTTGGATAAATCTCTCACAGCAACAATATTGTGAATTTTACATATAAACATTTGAGAAAGCTTTATCTACAGATTGAAAATTTTTGATTTCATTATAAAGTTATTATTTCAATTTTTATTTTCGAAATACGGAATTTTGTTTTACTTTCCTTATGATTTGACAAGTCGATTTAATTTTTGAAAGTTTTTGAGCTTGATTTTGAGTTAAATGGTTTCTGTCAATTTCATTAACAATTAATTGCTAAACATTACTATTTTGTTTCTTATACTTATTTGTTTAAGTTTAGCTTTTATTTTAGCGTTTAAAATGATTAGGATTCTTAATACAGGGTAAGTCTGACACTTTTGTTTCCAAACCGAAAACGAAAATTTAATGTTAATCCACATCATTGAAGATAAGGTGAGAAGACCTATGTTTTAAGCCATGTCCGAGCTATGTCCCTTTGTTATTTAATATATTTTTTTCAATATTAAATTATTCAAATAGAAGAGGTGCCCTGTTGCCTTTTAAATAACACCGCTCTGTTCTCAGAAATGAATGGTCGCAATCAGATTTTGTATATTTTGTTTAATAGTAACGATAGCCTAAATTTAATAAGCCTGTTTTTTCGAAATAAAAGTTATGTTCAGCGTGTTGTTCTTGCTTTTGAATAGTCAGCTGAAAGCGTTTAATTGACTCGATAGAAATTATGAGAGGGACGTTCACAGGCGCAATTATAAACTGTCGCTGTATAGGAATGCTGCATTTTAGAGTATACACAAATTTCTTCAAATTAAATCCAGAGAGGAGTGTCGAGGGTGAACCCAAAACACGTAATTTAGTTGGTCATATAAAAAGAACAAGCCGGCCTTTCAAATGGCCAGAAAATGGACCCGTTGACTTTAATTCTCAATTTCGCTTGATGAATGCGGATGCAAATTCGATATAAGTTAAATGTACCAATAGTCGGCCACCCCCCAATAGTCGGCCACATTGAGATAAAATGCCTTACGAATAGCTTATTTTTGATTCTAAATGAAATATTACAATTTGGTTATATGCAGCCATCTTTCATAAATCATAAACCATCACCAAAGAATTGTGGGTATTTTTATAGAATTAGTAATTGGTCATTTTTTTCAAGATAGAGGTCAAATCGCCATTTTTCTTATTCTTTTGTAACCTGATGGCAATTTCTTTAAAAGGCAAATATTAATTTATTTTTTATTATTTTCTAAAATTATCAGGCTCGAACATTAGCAGGGTAAATAAACTAATGTTTTTGAGCATAAAAGTAAATAAATTTGTTGCTTATAATTAATTTTAATGGTGGCCGACCATTGGGTATTAACTTTGCTTACATGCCCAATAGTCGGCCACCAGGAGCTGAATACTTAATACATAACTTATTGTACTTTTTTGAGTTTATTTTTCATTGTTTGGTAGATATAACTTTATCTCTACAGCTATACTACACTGTTAAAAATTTGCAGCAAACCATCCAGTAATTTGACCGCTTTTGTAGAAAACGGTTACATAACCGTGATTTAACTATATTCTGACCGTATTATTGCTCATTTTATGGTCAGAATATAGTTAACTTACGGTTATGTAACCGTTTTCTACAAAAACGGTCAAATGACTGGACAGTTTGCTGCCAATTTTTAACAGTGTAATATAATAAAAAAGAGATGTTTTTTTTTACGTGCTTGTTTGTTTGTTTGTAGGGGAAACTACTGGAACTACTGAACGAATTTCAAAAGTAAAGGTGGCAGTCTCTGCTCCGAAATAGACTATATTTTAGGTCAGAGCCACTTTTACCAAGTATATGGATAAGCAGAAAACATTCTAAACTCGCTCTTTTTGTGATATTGAAGGATCTGGTAACTTGAAATTTGGCATGGTTGTTGTATTTTAAAAAATTCAAAATTTAAAAGTGTGAAATGAATGGAAAAAGTTCTAAATTGCAATTTGTGTAGAATTGTTAGGAATATGAACTTGAGATTTAACATGTCTGTGAATATTAAGACATAAATTCTGGATCAGGACAATTAAAAAAAGGGGGAATTTTAGAAAAGGAAAAAAATGTGAAAATTTTAAAAACATTCTAAATTACGATTTATATGGAATTACTAGGGATAAAAATTTAAAATTTGCCACTTCTGACATTTTAAATATATAAACGCTGGTACAAAACAGTTTCTTAAGAAATAAGAAGTTTCAAAGGGTACGGGACCAAACAAACGTTGTAAAGTTTCGAAATCTGTGATAGTTTTGGTAACTTAAAATTTGGCATGGTGGTTAATTTTAAGACGTAAATGACCGGATAAGAAAGGTTTCTAAAAAATTGGAAATTTAGAATGCTGAAATGAGAGGAAAATGCTCAGAATTATGGGGTTTTTTTTTAATAAATTTTGGAATAGAAACTTGAAATTAGACATGGAAAGACCTTTTTAATACGCAAGTGGTCTGATCGTACCCGAACAGTTTCTAAAAAATTCGAAATTTAAAAGGAACTAAAAACTTTCTAAAATTTCAATTTCTGTAATACTGTTGGGTTTGAAATTTCAAGTTTTGCATGGTGGTTTCTTTTAAGATGTAAACTCTCGCAAAGAATGGTTTCTATAAAATTCGAAATTTAAAAAATTGAAATTATCTGTAATTGCTGTTTATGATTTATTTAGAATTAACAGGGATAGAAAATTGATATTCGACACCGAGATTACTTTAAAGTCGCAAATGCACACAGTAGCTTTTTTTTTAAACAAAAATCTAAATTTAAAATAGGGAAATGAATAGAAAAGTTCTAAAATCCAAATTATTTTTGACCCACTAAACTGAATCCAAAATTTCTTTCAGGATAACAAAGTCACACAAGAACGTAAAACACATGATGATGTGTGATTATGATTTATTTGGAGTTGATAGGTTGATTGCTAGATACATGAAATTTGACATGGCTTTTACTTTGAAGATGTAAATGCGCCGGCCGATCATATTCTAACATATTCGAAATTTAAACGAGTGAAAGGAATAGAATAGGGTTTAAAATCACGATTTCTTATGTACTACAGAAACGATTTCAACTCTTGTCTGGGGAGAAAAATGATGCCGTTCTCCACTTAAAAATAGGCTATATTTTATCTCTGTACAAACGACCTGATAGAATGAAAAATGTTCTAAAATCCCGTTTACTTTGTATTTTTTGAGACTAAGAGCAATAAACTCCTTATTGTGATGGATTTTAAGACATGAATGCCCATTAAGAACGTTCATCCAAATATTTGATATTTAAAAGAATGAAACTATTGGAAAGTGCTCTATAATCATGATTTTACTCCCAAACTGTCGAGGCTAGAATTTTTAAATTCGACATGCAAATTCCTATGGGACGTGATGCTCCTAAAGATGCCTCTATTTTAAAGATTTTCAAATAAATGAAATGGGAAGAAAACGTTCTACAATTATATTTTTACTATGATTTCTAAAAAAAATATCAGTCTAGAATCTTTAAATTTGGCATAGAACTAACTAAGACATAGATGCACAAGAACAATATTTGTCTTTTAATTATTTTTTTTAATTTAAATGAAAAGTAAAATAAAATAGATTTTCATACCATGTTAGGAACAACTTTTTTGAGCAGTGGTAGAAACATAGGTACGAGCAAACATTATATTTAATTCAAAGGGTAGTAATACAGAAACGTGATTTCCAATAGGGAAAGGAAGTATTTCATATTAAGATTTTAGCCGTACACACGTGACAATTAAATATAGTAAACTAATGTTTTCTCACTTATTGTTTCTCGATGTTTTGATTTTTATGGTGCATAAAGGTACATTAATATTGTAAAAAGAAACGTTTAATTTTTATAGAAAATAAATTCTGAAACTATTGAACTGAATTTAAAAATTCTTCCACTAAACGATAGCTTATAAACAGAGTTTTCAAATAGACTGCATTGTATTGTTTTCTTCAAAGGATGTGGATTCAAATGCGTTGCAATGACGATTTTCACATTATTTCAAGTCTCACATTCACCTAATGCGGTACAAAAATGACGTTTATTCAAATTGTGACTTAATTTAATAATATTTAAATTATTTGCAAAAGTATAATTTCTCCTAATATTAATTGGTACAGAAATACCACTTGCAATACTTCAACCATGCGCACAAAGCCGTTGGTTTTAATAAAAGAAAAACTTGTTACCTGATTGTTTTATCCAATAGTTAGACGCTCTATTAATAAGAGGCTAATTACTTGGATTTAGAATCCTTTTCACAGCTTCTATTAAACTTAAATAATAAAATAAAATAAAATGATGAAGCTTTCTGCATGTGTCACTTTTCATTGAACTGCCACATTAAGATTTACATTACACCGAAAATCAATTTGGTTGAAATATAAAGAGGTATTTTGTTATTAATTTCTCGTAGTTTAACACTCATAAAGTAATCAATTAAGAGATAATATCAAAAACTAAAAAAAAATGTTTATGATTGATGTTTTTGATTGACGTTGTTTTTAAAAAGTAACATTTATGAGATATAACTTGAGATTTCCAGAAGAATTTCCAAAAGTATGCATTTGTACATGGCACTGTTAAAAATGTTTTGCTGTTTTTAAAAAGTTATACTTTAAGTTATTTACAAACATCTGGGAAGACCGAGCTATGCTCGTTAAAATTATCTCTGTGTTCAACACGATATAACAATAAATTATCTTTACAACATATAACAATCAGTTCTATGTACCCTGATTGGTTAAATTCTGTTTTTTAGAACGTTCTATGGACTCTGATTGGTTGAATCATTTATCATCGATGTTAGTGGGAATTTCTAGATAATTTCTTCAGATTCTGAAAACCAATCTGTTCGCCAAATGTCACCATAATTTTGCAAAAATTCGGAAACTTGACACATTCTTTCATTGAACGGTAAGCATGTGCTTTGGCATCAGTAATCTTGAAAGTCGATTTCCCTGCTAAATTTCCCCAATGTCGCAAAACTTTCACCAAATTTAGCGAAGTTAGCAAAATATTGCCAACATTGCAACTTCGTTAACTATCAACTGTTCAACAACTGTCTCAATCTTCATTCACAATGAAACGCATTCACCCGTAGTGACCCCAAAAGAACCCACTAATGAAATTTTCTCAAACCTGTGACCCAGCCCAATGGTATTTTTGTACCCCCCAAAACGGTAGAATACAAAATTTGTTCAAAATTGTTCAAAATTATCGTGACAAGTAGTGAACCCAAAATGAAACACTAATCGAATTTTCTCAAACCTGTGACCCAGCCCAATGGTCTTTTCGTACCCCAAAACGGTAGGATACAAAATATAATCAAAATCGTTAGACCCGTTTTTTAGATAAAATTAACTTGACCCATAGTGACCCCCAAATGACCCATTAATTGATCTGGAACATGTGACCCAGCCAAATGGTTTTCTTGTATCCCAAAAAAGTAGGACTCAAAACTTAGTCAAAATCGTTTAAGCCATTTATTAGATCAGATAAAATTACCTTGACCCGCAGTGACTCCAAAATAACCCACTAATTAAATTTTCTCGAACGTGTGACCCAACCCAATAGTCTTTTCGTACACCAAATCGATAGAATACAAAATGTAGTCAAAATCGTTTTAGCCGTTTTCAGATAAAATTAGCTTGACCCGTAGTGACCCCAAAATGGCCCACTAATCGAATTTTCTGAAACATGTGACCCAGCCCAATGGTATTTTAGTACCCCAAAACGGTAGGATATAGAATTTAGTCAAAATCATTAGAGCCGTTTTTGTATAAAATTTATTTGACCCACAGTTACCCCCAAATGGCCCATTAATGAAATTTTCTTGAACATGCGACCCAGTTCAACGGTCTTCTTTTATTCCAAAATTGTAGGATACAAAACTTAGTCAAAATCGTTAAAGCCATTTATTATATAAAATAAAATTAGCTATACCTCCAGTGACCCTAAATGACCCACTAATTGAATTTTCTCGAACATGTGAGATAGCTCAGTCATCTTCTCATAACCGAAAATGGTAGAATGCAAAATTTAGTCAAATTTGTTAGAGTCGTTTTTCAGGTAAAACAAAATTTTGAAATGGCCGACTATTGGTTCAGTGATGGACGAAAATTAGATTAAAGGTGTCCGACTATTGGAGAACTTGCCCTTTTTGAACTTAACTTCATCTAAAAAAACTATTACCGGGTTTTTAAAAAAAATAATTGCTGAAACATAATAAGAAACGTATGTTTTAACATATATCACTGTTAAAAATGTTGCGTCGTTTTTTGAAAATTCTACGTTAAGATTTATATATATAAAAGCAGTTAAACTACCGACTATTGGTACATTTACCCTATATGATGTATCTATTGAGATGTATACGTATAACAAAAAAATCTGTCAAATTTAGCTATATTGTAAATTATAATCTGCTTCATTAATATTTTTTTTTTTACTTTATATATTTGTAACTACCTACTTCCATGTTTAATCATATATCACAATGTAAATGTTCTATTTTCTAATTATTAATCTCTAATACTTACAATTATTTTATTCTCTTATCTATTCTTTTTAATTCTTTTTTTATTTTTTTATTTCTTATTTCTTAATATTTTAATGCGAATACATGCTTAAGTACATATCTAACAAAAAATCAGGCTTTTAAATCTATCTCATTAAAAGTTTTTAAGATATACTGTCCGTGTTAAATTTTGAAAATTTATCATTTATTTCGACTAATTATTTGACATTTATTTTACACTTATTTGAAACTTATTATTTTCTATTTTTTACGAACATGTTCACTAATCTGCAGGTTTTAACATAAAACTACTTAATCACATTAGTAAAATATTTTAAGATTTTTTGTTTCTGCTTTCTTTTCCTTGTTCGCTCTTTTCTGTTTTTCCTTAAATTTCCAAAAGTCAAAACCAAACTTCTATTTCCCGTCATTCTTTCTAAAAAAAGCCCATGATCTAATTTTTATTATGGCTATTTCTCTCCACTTTGCAGAGATAATGGTCATGCCCATGCGTATGACTGATTCTGACTGTACAATTCACTTTCCTATCGTAAAGCGGACTTCTTTTTTTTCTGGTATCGCTGTGCTCAAATAATTATAATTAGAAACAAATCTTTAAATTTTGTTTTCAGAGCATTAATTGATATTTTAAAAATAATAATAATAAATACTTACAAGCCGAGTGCGATTCCCTAAATACTAATTATTTGAATGTTATTTCATTCGTTTTATTTTACATTTTAAATGAGAAAATATTTTTATAATTATTTTTATTATATATATATATGTGGTGTTTTTACGAAGATGAGATACCACGAAATGTAATATTTCACGAGAGAATGGCAGTTTGTTAAATATATAGAAGGTTGCAGTCGATATCAATAATCATGGCAAAGAGGTGAGGCAATGAGGAGACACCAGAAGAGTTCCGTCAGTAAAGGCCAGCCAATTTCCAGACAAATAGTTTATTTATGAAAAAGAGCGATACAGTAACAGTTCCCACAGGTGTAAACTTATAGCCCTCAGGCTTCACGATGGCTCACTACATCGTTTAATAGATGTTAAAGAGCTGTATGAAAATTCTACGTGACTACAACACCAGATACCCATTTGGTTACACTTCCAAACACGTCAAAAATCTGCCCTCCAAAGCGTGCAAGCAAGTTTTGTTCACTGAGCGTAGTGATACAGAAATACAACGTCACGTGCGCACAAACCAATGAGTGAGAGGCGAGCTCCAGCCCAGCGAATGAGGCGAGAGGAAGAAGCTCTAACACGAAGGAGTTCCTCTCGTAGCCGCGCAATAATTTTGAAGTGAAAACTACCCAGCGCGCGAAATCAGAGCCTGGAATAATAATTTTAAAAAATGGCTTTTAAAAACATTCGAAATGAGAAAGCGTCTCTCGGAATTTTATAGATTGGGGAGCTGATAAAAGTTACGAATGAACTTAAAATTTTAGATTAAGATTTGGAATAAGATAATTATTAATATACGGGTTAATACTTTTAAAAGGACATTAAATAAGAATAAATATTATTAAGAATTAAGGAAATACTGACTATGTCAAAAGTTAGATTAATTTGAAGGACTAATGCGAAATAAATGTGAAGGATTTGAGAATGAAGTAAATTTTTTATATAACTTATATATACACTGCTGGACAATTGCTAAGGACGGATCACAGATTGCAATGTAGCATAACATTATGCGGAGAGGATATGAGGTCTAGTAGAATAAAATATTGTTGCCACACTGTTCAGACATTAGAATAAAGGACATTTATTGTTCTGGAAAATACAAAAGGCTATGAAACATCTGAAAGAAAAAATAATTCATTTGATGCTGCATACGGAGAAATGGAACAATGCATATGAAAGTCAGCAGGCACTTTGGAGAAAGGTGTCAGTACGGGACATGTCCACCGTGGAGTGTGATGCAACATTCTACACGTCGTACCATACTTTGTACAACATTATCCAGCAGCTGTTCAGGCAATTTATCCCATTTCTCTGTCAGTGCACGGATGAGGGTGTTCTTGTTTGCTGGAGGATACTTTCAACTAGCAAGTTGCCTCCCCAAAGCATCCCAAACATTTTCAATGGGGTTTAGATCTGGAGAAAGCGCTGGCCATACGAGGCGTTGAATACCATCGCTGTCTATACAATCCTGAATAGCGAGTGTTCGATGATATGGTGCGTTGTCGTCCATGAAAACAAATTTATCACCGACAGCACCACGGGAAATGCAAACATGAGGAAGTAGAACTTCATCAATGTATCGTTGGCCCGTCATAGTCCCAGTCACAACCAAGTGTAGGCGCGTGTGGCCATTGATCATGATGCCGGACCGATATCCAACACGGCATGTCAGATATCTGTCCCTTTCCTGGATATTTTCTGGACGATAAGCAGTACCACTCTCACGCCAGATCAGTTGGCTTCTAAAATCCCATGACAGACTGAACCTACTCTCATCTGAGACTAATACGCATGCCCAGTCCTGTTCAGCGCAGTTGCGATGCTCACGTTACCATTACAAACGGACAGTACGCTGCTGTCTGGTCAATGGGACACACACAACAGATATGCGGGCGTATCATCCTCCGGCCCTCAAACGTGTGGCTACAGTTTTTCTCTAGATCTGCTGTCCTGTGGCAGCAAGAAATTGATTTGCCACCTGCTGAGCTGTCGTGCGTCGATTCCTTTTTGCTGATAGGACAATGTATCTATCTCCTGCAGGCGTCGTACTTCTAACACGACCTCCCCCGTGACGTCTGCTACACATTCCAGTAGTTTTAAATGATTTCCACAGCCGTGAAACAACGCCGCGGGAGATGTCGAAGTCCCTGGAAACGTCTGTTATTTTTCGCCCTTCTTCGATCTTTCCAATAATTCGGCCACGCATAAAATAATCTACGTGATATCGGGAAGACATGCCGAAAAAATCAAGTTCGTCAATTTAGTATTTCCTGTAAAACTTTGACTTGGAACAACAACTGTCCACACGCGTCAAATCCTTTAAAGCTCTTATCAGCGCTATCACGTGATGGACAGACATGGAAAGAAAATTTGCATGCTTACATCTTTTCTTATTATATCCCGCACTTATTCTAATTTTCCACATTTTGATTCCTTTCATTTTCTGGTTGCTATGGGTGATAGTGTTATCCGTCCTTAGCAATTGTCCAGCAGTGTATATACAGGGTGATCTTTTTTAAAGTGACAGCGTTTGGAGCGCCTTGTAGCGCGATCTAATAGCCGAAATGGCACCAAACTTGGTATTTAAACTAATCAAGACATAGGAAAGAGGATTCGGTGAAAAAAATTTAGTTCTAAAAATCGCCGCTAGGGCATTTTGTGGCGCTGCTGTAACTTACAATAACTAGAATTAGCATAGACGGGTATCAAAGAAAAATGCAAATGTTGTACGATGAAAGCGCCAGTAATAGGGGCTATAAAAGCAAGTAGTAGACAGCTCCGACAAATAATCTCAACTGAAGTAAACGAGCTCCAGAGGACATGCCTCTCACGTTACCGGAACGTGCGTTACTGGTGAAGCTGTACTATATGAATCAATGTAATGCATCCGCAGCTCTTCGGGAATTTCGAACCAGAAAAAAATTACGAAAGGGGCCTTTATCGCTGAATGGTCTTAAGAAAATGATTAAGAAGTTCGAGGAAACGGGGTCACTGACCATTCGCGCTGGGAGAGGACGTAAACAAGTATCAGAAGATGTAATAACTGATGTGGCAACTGCAATTGTCGAAGGATCGCAGGGAACCATTGCTGGTACTAGAAACGCCCGGGGTGTAGCTCGACAATTGGACATGAATTATTCCACGGTATGGAGAGTTTTGCGGCGCGTTATTGGATTTTACCCCTACAAAATCAGCATCTTGCACGAACTGAAACCAAGTGATAAGCGAGTGACATTCGCTGTATCGTTTCTTGCCAAGGTAGAAATTGATGATGCTTTCCCATGGCACATTCGGTGGGGAGATGAGTGCCATTTTTATCTCAATGGGTCCGTAAACACACAAAATAGCCGAATTTGGGCTTCTGAGCATCCCCACACCGTGCATGAAATCCCATTAAATTTTCCAAAAGTCACTGTTTTGTGTGGTTTCACATCCGAATTCGTAATTGGGCCATTCTTTTTTGAGACCATCACTCCGACAGGTCCCGAAACGTGCACCATAAATGCATAAAGGTACCACGAAATGCTGCAAACGTTTGTTATTCCACAACTTCAGCAAAGAAACCGTCTCCAACAGACAATATTTATGCAGGATGGTGCTCGCCACACATTGGTAATAAGGTAAAGCAGCTGTTGCGCCAAACCTTCACTGATGATAGAGTCATAAGTCGGAGTTTTCCAGTTGCAGGGCCGCCTCGTTCCCCTGACCTCACGCCATGCGATTTTTGGCTCTGAGGTTATTTGAAATCTCAAGTTTATGTTGGTGGAGTATCAAATTTGTCTATTCTAAAGAACAACATAACAAAGACAGTGCGGAATATTCCTCGTGATATGTTACGTACGGCTGTGGAGAACGTTGTGCACAGAATGCACGGTGTTATTTCTGAGAACGGTGCTCAAATTGAAGGTGGTCTAATTCCTCACCGGGGAAGTTAATGTAGTAAATAAACTTTAAATTATTAACTGTAAGATTGTATGTGTTTGTATTTTTCTTTTCCCACATTTTATGCATTGCAAAGCGCCACAAAATGCCCTAGCGGCGATTTTTAGAATTAATTTTTTTTCACGGAATCCTTTTTCCAATGTCTTTATTAGTCTAAATACCAAGTTTGGTGCCATTTCGGCTATTAGATCGCGCTACAGGGCGCTCCAAACACTGTCACTTTTAAAAAGATCACCCTGTATATATATTATTAATTTTAGAAAATCAATAGTTTTTGGCTTGCATAAGTGTTTCAAATTTAGAATTTCTCGAGTTCTATCATGTGTAGAGAATTGTTTGACCCCTCATTAAAAAAAAATCATAAGGATTAGTTTGATAAGCAAGTTGTCTATGTTCGGTTAAAAAAAATATTTTTTTTTATAAAAAAATATATAGTGTTTAAAAAAAAGAAAAAAAATGCAGCTTTATTGTAATATTATAAGTTTAAATTCTTGAAATTGTTAGAGTGAGATCTCAATGGGATCAGGAGTTAGGAAATAGAAACTGAAGATTACCGTGCAAGTAAATAAATAAATAACAGAACAAACGTGATTTAGATTATTATTGGATGGTAATTTCCAGCTTTTATTTCATAACTCTTGATCCCATTTAAAAAATTTCAGGATTTTAAAATTTTCTGGACATAAAAACATACAATTTTTTCGATTTTTTAAAAGAAAAACTATCTCATTTATTTTAATTGAATTGTTTTATAAAAACAGAAAATTCCATTGCGAAGAATCCGGGAGGAGACGTGGAAACGTTCGTTTAAAACACGAATATTTCCATGACGGAAATTATTTTCACATCACAGGGATATTCCGGCAACTGTAAATAAAGTAAATTAATTAATTAAGTGAAATAAATTAATTAAAATAATTAAGTAAACTAATTAATTAATTAATTAAATAAATTTAATTAATTAATTAAAATAATTAAATAAACAGAAAAAATAAATAATATTGTACGTTTGTTGAAATATCTGTCCTCAACTTGCATAATTCATATAATAGCTGTAGTATTATAACATATGTTAGACTACATAAACTAAATGATAATATATCATTTTTAAAAATTTAAATAGTGTTGAACATGTGTGTCATTTTCTTTTATCAGAACAATTTGAATATTATATATATATATATATATATATATATATATATATATATATATATATATATTTCTTCCTTTAAATAGGGTTTTATTGTACTTAGATAACGTCTCTAAGTAATAAAATACATTCAGTAACTTTTTTTACATTGGTAAACACACAGAAATTAAATCATATGTCTAGTAAGCAGGGGACTGACAAATCAAAGATACGGGAATGACACTTAGAGAGAGAAATAACAAACAAGTTTAACTAAAAATTATTTCTTATATATAACAAAACTTTATAGTACGTAATAAGAAAACATTATTACAAATTATAAATTATAGCTCACAAGTAGTTTTATTTCAAAAATGGTATATGGGGAAAATCACTAATTTCATCAAGTATTCGCAAAAAATAATTTTAATTTACAAAAACGTTTAAAAATTACTTTTAAAATGCAGATTTTTATTTCTGAAGATGGAAAATTTTAAAATAAAAATTATTTTAAGAAGCAAAGTCACTTAACTTACAGTAATTCAAATGGAAAAATATTAACATAATTCATACACTGATTGATATATTAATTTATATAATAATAAATATTTTAATATTGGGATTTTTATAATAAATTACCATAAATTCCTTGTAAATAAAAAAAGACTCAATTAATAGAAAAATAGTTTTATTTGAGCAAATTAAATTTCGAAGAGGAAATATATAATTTTCAAAAGTCAATATTTAAGTCTGTTTAATTCTTCCAAACATACGCTTTATAAAATTAAGTAATTGAAGATGTTTTAGAAAAAAAATTTGCTTCCCAAATAATTTATTAAATTTGTTCTGCCTTACTTTTTAGAAATATTTTAATTAAGTTTCTTCTCTTAAAAGAAGTAAACCAATGACAAAATAAACTAATTTAAAAATAATTAAGCCTTGTTTAGTTTTCCTTTCTTAATCTCTTTTCAATTAGTAGGATATTTTATTTTTTATTCGAAAGTGTACCGCCTTTTAAAAAGTACAGAGTTTTAAAATAAGCAGCAGTTTTTAAAATGAAACTATTCACATTAGTTGTAGTTTATTTTTTTAATATATGCATAAAATTATACGGCGTTATTCATTTACACACGTAGCTATCTATAAGCAATTTTATATAATATTAAAATATCTGTATATAGGTTATAGATATATTTTGCTTTATACTTATTTTGTAAATATTTTCATATAGAATTTTTTTGAGGGGGGGGGGATATATCTTTAAAATTATGTTTCGGTATTATATATTATAAAAGCATAACGACATTAATTACGTACGTGTCTTGAAAAATGCGGAACGGGAAAAATAGTTTTCATTGTCACATAAATTTGCTATAGATTAGCGATGTAAAATATCGCCAAGTTTCCATTCTTTAAAATTGAAAAAAGGAAAGCTATTATTTTTTTTTATATTATTTTCTAATTTATATTCATTGGTGTACTAATTTTATATGTATGCATATACGTGATTTTCTATGCATACAAATATGTATTCATGCTCACATATAATTCTTCTACAAATAGATATGAATTGGAAATTAATATAAATTTTCTAAAGTAAAATCAATATATTTATTCAGTTCAATTTCGATGAATTGCAATTTAACAGCATTGTCCATCGTAGAGGTTTTACAAAAGATAAGTCAAACAAAGGATATTTTTTTTTATTCATTCGGCATTTTTTAAGATATCAACGACATCTGTAGGGTTATGCCCTATTAGTATTATAGTATATTATTAGTATATCTAAGTACTATATTTTAGAACACGGTTAAAATTTTGTGCTAATGTAGATCAAATGCAGTAGAAAATACTTTGAACATAACGAGGTGAAGTTGAATGCCAAGAATAACGCTCGGTATTACACCCAAATTATGGTTTGTGTTTGATTAAACCAGAAATATTCCATTGTTCCACTTTTTGTGCGGAGCTTTTGCCTCAATTTTTTACAGTTGCACTTATCGATATTCTAATCGATATTCTAATCGATATTCATTCTGACAACTGTTTAGATAAAACATAAATATTTGAAAAATTGAGATGTTCTGTCGTTGAATACGTATTTCTAGTACGTTTATTCTTTCTAGTATGTTTTTATTATTAATATATGGCAATGCACTATGATGTTAGACGTTAATTTCATTAAAAGGCGTCAAGTATAGATTTTACCGACTTTCATGTGTAGAATGCTATACGTTTCATCTTCTATTACAATATTCAAAATAGAAGACGCAATGCACTATAAATGCATTAGCGAGAAACACTTTCGGACATGAAATTTGTAGAAATTGGCCTGTAGCAAATAACTAAATAAACTGAAAAAAAAAGAAACAAATACAGCCTTTTGAGCATATGTGCTATTGTGTCTCTCTATGTCAGAGTTCTACAACCCTGTGGTTCTGGATAAATGAAACTAAATTAAAAAATAAGAATGAAAAATCTGAATAAATGTGAACTATCAAAACAAATTATAAAAGTCGTCTAAATACAAGATTAAACATTATCTTGGAATGATCATAAATTGAACTCGTTGCCAGAAAAATAAGCATAGAAAACAATCAAAAGAAAATAAAAAGAACCACAAGTTTCTTCTTAAACATTTATTACGTTATTTTACCGATCTTATAGTTACTT
This sequence comes from Maratus michaelseni, assembly GCA_963931845.1. Lineage (NCBI taxonomy): Eukaryota > Metazoa > Arthropoda > Arachnida > Araneae > Salticidae > Maratus > Maratus michaelseni. The sequence continues at coordinate 196,962,680 of OZ007593.1, read as the reverse complement.
TTACTAAAATTCTGTAATGCATTGTATAGCAGCTAGTTATATTTAGTGAACATTGGAATACCGTTTATGTATGGCCATGTTTCGTCAATATCCTCTGTATTGGTAATAGTTGAGACAAAATAATAAAAATTAGGCAAATTTATAAGTTTTTGAAATACATATCATACTATTATACACCCTTTATATTTTTGTTAGAAAAAAATAAACTGACATAAGTTGGACAAATATAAAAAACAAAATATGTGGTTTTTGTATTACCAAGTTACAACACGGTGTTATTACACCAAGTTATTACACGGTGAACGAACTATAAATAAAGACAAATAGATATTTGACTATAAATACACACTTTTTATAGTACTTGAACTTACCTCTTTCTCGAGACTGTAATCGGGTTGACATTCATTTCCCGTTGACTAACGTATTTTTCGGTTTCCCAAAGTCACATAAATCACTTTTTTGACAATTGACGATTGTTTTTGTGATTTAAAAAATAAAAACATATTTGAAAATCAGCTTGTACAAAAGGGCTAACTGAAAAAAATTTCTGCCTGCTGGTCTTTTATAATGACACTGAAAGAAATATTTTCTTATAGATGCTATACGGGGATAGTTTTAAATATGACGTAATTTTAACCATTAAACACTTTTCCCACGTATTAATTTAATTATTTTAATATTTTCATTATTTTTTTTAATTTACGCGTAAATATATTTTTCCTTTGAAAAATGGTTTGGTAATATTATTATTTGGACATTATTTTTAAATATGGCAACAGTACATAAAGTCAGCTAATTCAAACTATGAATTAAATGTTTATTCAGATAATGCAATTTTGAATAAAAATGTGAAAAAAACAAAAAACTAGACAAATAAAAAAAGACACTGCACACCACAATCTACTCAATTATAAGGATGGAAAATATGTTTAAATTGCTATGCAACGTTTTTGATAATATAAAGCTTATTTAAGTAAACTATCTTTACAGATTCCAATATTAAATAACACTTAAAATAATTCTTCTATTTAAAAAATGTCTGCTTCAACGTATTTATCGTACACTTCTCTATAAAAGTACCAGTTTTCATGGTTTTTTAAGGCAATAGCATTTGCAGGATAACCGTAGAAATAGAAAAGGTCATGATAAATTCAATTACAGCAGCAGCCAAATTAGTTACTTTTTTAGAATAGAAAGATATAACAAAAATTCCAAAATATTCTTAATAAACAAAAGTAACAGTATGAAAAAACAGAAATAATTTTTTTTTAATTCTTATAAATTTCAGATGAGTTTTTTCAATCAGTATTTTTCAGTAACTGAGCGCGGCCAAGGAATTGTTTTTATATATTTCTATGCACTTCAACTCGCCTCAAGCTTGCATAATGTAATTTGTGAAACAGCATGTCTCGCGTCGTCACCATAACTTATGAAATAGCATAGAGGGAAAGAAATTAATCTCTAAAATACCTATAAAAGGATTGATTTTAATAATAATTAAGTGACTTGTTTTAATTAGATAATTGAAATATTTTCTATAATAAGTAAGTTTTAAATTATCAACACTGGAAAGCTAGACAAATATTCTTCTTAAATGAAAACAAAAGCTTGTAAATGAAAAAAGAAAGCAAATACTTTAATTCTTAGTAATTTAAGACGAAATTTGAAATCGGAGCTCTTTGGATAATATATTTTTGTTGTTGTTATAATCATAGTAGAAAGATCATTTTTTAAAGCAAGTTGTTAATAATTTCCAAGTATTAATAATTTTAGTTACAATAGTACAACTTCCAAGCATTTTTATTTTTCTTAAATGTTATGTGTAATGTTATGTTGATTTAATGTTTTAGGGGAAAGAATGCTTTCGTCAAATTCAGATCATTTAAATTAAAGTTCCAATTAACATTTTGTTGTGTTATAAGACTACAAATTTTCCATCTGTTAATGATTTACATGAAAATTAGTCTCACATTTTGACTTCTAATACATCAAGACATGCTGTATTTTTTTTCTCATTACTTTTAAACATTATTTCAACCACTACTAATTTTCAAAATATTGGACATATTTGCTGAAAGACATTAATATCTTCCTTAGGGTGAGACAATAAATATAAACTCCTAAACTAATTGTAGATCTTTTTATCTGCATAGCGTCAGAAGCAGCTGGTAATTTTCTATTAATTAGTTGAATGCGTCTGTCGGAAAAGAATTGGTAAAATTAAAAATTCCTTTTAAAGTAAATCTTCAAGGAATTGTGCAGATGAATGAGATACTTGCTAATAAATTAATCAACTAGAAACATTTCAAGAGAGATATTTTAGTGATAAAGATATTGTTTAACAAGTTTAAAGTGATAATCTTTAATCATATTATACTAATCAGCATCACATTTCATTACTATAAATAATTTCCAAAAATTATGACCTTAACCTACTGTTTCTTTAATATTATTATTTTTTTAATGAAATGTTATTATATTTTATGTCATTATATTTCAAGACTAAATGAAATTAAATAGAAATAAGACAGTAAAATAACGCTTCAAGTATAGATTATTAAACGCTTTCCAACACTTCCAGACTACTGTACCGGAACTTGACCGTTTAATAAGATAATAAGATATCTCAAGTAAATAAATTAAAATAAATAAAAAAAAACTTCCCAGTTAAACTGAGGGCATTGAGCTCACAGGCTATACACACTATTTGTATATTATACTCTTGTTTCAAAGAATTTGAAATAAACCCCTCGAAAAATAAAGAAATCGACAATATATTAAGGGGGGATCATCCCCTCCTTCCCCCTTATAATTAACCAATGAATCCCCAAAACTAATCAGAAAAGCGTCTTATTATAATAAACATATATACAAAATTAGAAGCAAATCGGATAATTCTGCATGAAAAACCCATTTATCTAAATTAAAGGGGGTTAGCTCCCCGTTACCCTCCATTTATACTTAAGAAATGAACACCCAAAACTAATGAGGAAAGTGCCTTATCACAATAAACCTATATACAAAATTTGAAGAAAATCGGATATTTCTGCATGGAAAATCCTTTTATCTAAATTAAAGGGGTTTTAGCCCCCCGTTACCCCCTTTATACTTAACCAATGAATCCCCAAAACTAATCAAGGAAGCCCCTTATCACAATGAACCTATAAACAAAATTTGAAGAGTTATCGCGTTACGTACATACATACGTACATACATACATATATAATCACATACAGAACTGGTGGGCACATTAGCTCTCAGGCTTTCATAGACTGTGAGCTAGAAACAACTGAAAACGTATTTTCAAAAATAAACAATCATAAATGGCAATGTACCCATTTCTTACGTCCTATATATGTATTTATTTATATTCTAAAAACGTAGCTTACTATAATAATTAAAGCTGGAAAATCCATAACTCAATTAAACAAACATCCTTAAGCATTTTACGCTCATATATAGTAAAGCTTACGAATTATTTTGTGTTGCACTGTATATTATATGTAGAATTTACACGCACTGCGTAATAAGCTAAATATTAGTTAAACGTAAAAGCGCATATCTCAAAACGGAAAACGAACTTCAACATTTATCGCTCATATACAGTATTGTAACCGAATTTTTTTTATTGCCGTGTAAATTATAAATACTGCTATGAAAGTAATATTTTACAGTAAATGTCTTCTAGCGCACGTCCATAGTGTATTTAAATTGATAATGTATTTAAATTGAATTATGTTTAAAATAGTGAAACTTCATAAAAATATTCGGCAAACAGATTCTGTTCGTAGAGCATTGTGCCACCGAAATTTTACACTCCATTCTCAATTGCAAACACTAGACACTCACTTAGTAGTAATCACTAAACAGTCAGTAACATACACCAAACAATACTCTCAATAGTAAACTCAACGCATTTAATTTCATTTACATATATCAATTACGCGGTATTCTGTTACAGAACGTACAGACGGCAGATGTCAGACTGACAAACCGAAGTCAAGAACATATTTCATTTACGCTCGAAAGTGTTAATAAAAGCAGTATTTTAGATCGAATGGTTGTAAATAAAGGAAATTTTAAAATATTTTTTCCCACATATTAAACAAATTTTTTTTTAATATTAAGGATTTTAAAACCCATTTAAAATTTACAATTTTTATATAGAATTCCTATTAATGAAAGAATAATATATACATATAAACATAAATGGAGTTTATATTAATTTATCGCCTTAAAAAAACAAAATGATGATATTTAAAATAAAATCACTTCTCCTTCTGTAACTTTTATTTTTCTTTTAATTTCAAAGGATTTTTATTTTTTTAGAAATTACAAAGTTGTAATGAAACTTAAATATATATGCTTGAAGCTGAAAACAAAAACAAAATTGATTTCTTTCCAAAACTCTGTTTTTATTTTAATGAATTAAAAAATATAAAATGAGATTTATTTATAATTTAATTAATAAAGAAGTGTTGTAAGAATCAAATTTAGTGTTTGAAGATTATTACTCAGTTTCTAAGAAAAGTTTTAATAAGTTTATTTTATTTTATTTTATTTAAATGATAACTAGAAATCTAATTAATAAAAAAATATTCATTTAAATTTCATAGAAGAAATATTTAATAAAATGTTTGTGTATATAAAAAACAAAAATTAGGATACATGTGTCACTTTCGTTATTTACGATATAAATATAGTTTTTATATGGTAGAGGAAATTTAGATTATATATATATATATATATATATATATACAATAATCCAGTGCTACTTTGCACCAATCTCGAGAGTTTTAGTGAAAACTAGTGTAAATTACTAAAAGTCCACAATGACATTGAAAAATGGTTAGTAGCACATTGTAAGACAATGTGAAGAAGTTTCTACTGCCATAAACCTATTGCAAATATACTTATAAAATTGTACGTATATATATTTTTTAATTTGGTTCCAAAAATGTCATATAACCTTGTTGCTGAAGTGTTTAACAGGAGTATAAGTTTGTTCGACAAATTATTTTTTAATTAAAGAATTTTCAAAAATTTTGGATGTTACATCCTAATTTTTATAAATTAAGTCATAGAAAAAGATTTAATGTCACAGAGATGCAATGTTTTCTATTTTATTCAGTGTTATAGGTACTTCTGTATTATCCCGTCGACCACTTTTCATAACAAAAAACTATCGCGAAACTGTAACGCCAAATAAACGGCAGTACGTTGCCATTGGAATATCAAAATAGATAAATAAATAAAATATAAGAATTTAAGGACACAATTGTTATTTGAATTAATGAAATAACTAATAAATCAGTAAAGCATAATGAAAAATGAACGCAAATGTCGAATTAAAAACCAATCGATGACATAACAAACACGTATAATGCTTCTGACATCAAATAAATGGGACTGCATTTTCGGCGTTTAATCTTACAGTTTGGCGATAGTTTTTTTTTTTTTTTTTTTTTTTTTTTTTTTTATGAAACGTTGTTGACGGGATAATAGAGAAGTACCGTATTATATTACGAATTTGATCTTTAAAATATTTTTATGTTGCGAAAGATTTTCTAAGGTTAGAATTGCAACAAGACTCATAATAACAATTCATGTTTCAATTATGTTAGGACCGTTTAAAATATTATAATAAATACATGCTGAGCTAAATTTCATTTATATAATTTTTTTTATTCACAAATGTTTCGATGACTCTCATTAAATACGTTAACGCGGAACTATTTTTAACAATTTCGAATAATAAATCATCTCATTATAATATATCTATAGAAATATATATATATATATATATATATATATATATATATATATATATATTATTAGGTTAGCCGTTATTATTTAACATTTTTAAAATGGAATGTATAGTAATGCTGATATCGTTTTCGCTAATTAGTCATGTTTTATTTTCTAGCGCTTAAAATCTCTTTTTTTCCCTTACACTAATTTGCTACTGCTGTGAGGAATAGCTCTTTATCCCACCAGAGCTTTAATTATTCACGATACTTGAGATTAAACACAGCTAGTATGAAGTCGTTAATTAATTTACTTCTTTCTCTTTATATAACTAAAGGTGTGATTAAGTTTAAGAACTTTGAACGAAAGAAAAGCACTCGAAAATTCTTCGAGGCGAGGCTACTTCAAATGAAAAATATATTAAAATATAAAAAGATAGCTATCTGATGAATTAAAAGGCAATTAAGCTTCATTTATTTACCAAGATTGCTGGCATGATAAATATTCTTTTATTTGACGTACAGGAATATTTTAGTTTGAATTTTATAACATATTTTATAACATAACACCTTGAAAGTTACATAATTTTTTGCATCATTTTGCTTTCAGTTACTGATTCTAATAACATAATATATCAATATCCAAATTCTAAATTAAATTATTAATTCATTTTAGTGCTCCAAGTTTTCCCTACGTAAGCATGAGAATATGATGGATATACACTGTAAAATAAATGGATGAAACTTTTCCTAATATCGAAAAAAATGTTTAAGAATATTCAATGTCACTTCACAGCTAACATACGAAACTGGAGACTCTACCCATATCGTCAAAACTTTAAAATAAGAACTCATAATCAGAAACCTCTGAAAAAAATAGTTTACGTATATCAACAGAAACACTTTATCCAAGCTGTTTCCAGTGGGAGAGAAAGTAGAAAATTTTCTAAAGGTCTGAATTTGAATGCTTTTTAGGTGCCTTCAAATATATATAAATACGTAGCACCTATATTCGTCGTTTAGTCCGTCCGTCTGTCCGTCTGTCCGCATATAACAGCGCAAAAACTACTCAACCAAATTATTTGAAATTTAATATATATAATCTTTGCAGAATTTTGTCGAGACATTTCCACTTTTATGAAAATCGAATCAAACCTTTAGAAGATATTAATAAAATATTCATTAAGAAATTTGAATTATTTTTTAAAAAATCAGTGTTTTCTTGTTATAGGAACTTCCGAAATTTAATCATCAAGCGACCGAGATACTTATTTTATTACAGAAATTAATCTGCAGACGATATCATTCATTTCACAGAACTAAAAATCTTCAAGATCTGAATATTTATATAACTCGCTATAGTACGAACGCGCCTCGTTTATAACGTTTGACGTACAATTTTCAACTTGTTTAATTTTTTTGAGTAGCAGTTTTAAGCCCCGAATAGTGGTCAGCGAATAGCGCTAGCATGCTACAGGTCTAGAGTTAGACTCTGGGCTGGACAATATTCACTCAAATTTTCATCCCTTCGGAGTCGACAAAATGAGTACCAAGGTTGTTCAAGAATTAACCGGGACATATGCTGTATGTGTACAACTGTTCCATGTCCCATTTTAAAGAAAACAGATTTTGAAAATTTAGACCACGTTACCTCGGGTAATAAAAGCGCCACACAGTTTAGTTTAGTTTAGTAAATTAGTAGTTTTTCAAATAACTTTTCGAGATAATGCAAGCATTTCCCAAATTCTGGATAAAAAAATTAATAAATTTTATTCACGTAAAAGTTTTGGATGTACTAGAAAGGTTTCTATGCATAGTATTTACAGTGTGTGTTATAACCAGGGTTGTAGTGGGTAGCTGCCCATGTACCCGCCCAGCTACCCGCCCGGTTTGGGTTTTAAAAAAGACCCGAGTTTTTTACAACCATAACGGTTGTAGTGGGTAGGTGCCCGGGTACCCGCCCAGTTACCTGTCCTGTGACTGGGTTTTAAAAAAATTGTTTTTTTTTTACAACCCTGGTTATACCTGAATTTCTAATAGGGACAAAAAATCTCTTTGTCAATGAAAATTAGGTGTAATACTTTCTCCATAATCAAAACAACCACTTACTTAGACAAACAAGACTTAAAATTTTTGCGAGAAATTTATAATGGAAATTTTTTATCAGAAAAAAACAATAGTCTAATATTAGTAAATATTTTTTTTAAGTCCGTGGAAATATTTAAATATGGAATAATATACTTGTATTTAGTCCCTTTACAAGATCTAAATTCGATCTGAAAATTAAAAATGTATTTGGTTGAGTTGTACAGTTTCATTTATAAGTATTATTTAAAACGTTTCATATACTAATATTGTATCGAAGCACATTATTGGATTTACAAGTTAAACCAAGAATTTTCATCATGTAAAAATATTTACATTAGCAAATCATGGATGTAGTTATTTAAATAATAATAATAATAAAAACATCTTTAACATAACTTACGAATGCACTTACTTGTTTTTTTTAATTATATACTAGTTGAGTGTCATCCCGTTGTGTTGCATTCAAATTAAATGAGATTTTTCAATTGATTTTTTTTAAATGGGAGAATAAATTTTGTTTTATTATGTACATCAAGTTTCTAGCCCTTATAATTCCAAATAAATCGTAATTTAGAATGTTTTTAGAAAGGTCTCCGCTCATTTTACCTTTTTAAATTTAGAATTTTTAAGGAACCGTATTTAGAGAGCATTTACATATTAAAAGTAACCACTAATTGAAATTTCAATTTTTTTAGCGCCAGCTGTATGGTACTTATGTTAGTCCCACAGAAATATCAATTTTAGAACCTTTTTTCTTACTGCACCTTTTAACCATTTTGAAATTGTTTAGAAATTGTTCTGTTACGAGTGTTTACGCCTTAAATGTCACGTAAAGTTTCAAGTTTCTATTCTAAATATAGAACATTTAAAAAAAAGTTTTTAACTCATTTAACCTTTTTAAGTTCCGAACTTTTTACAAATGATTCATAGCAATTATTTACTTACTAAAAGAAACTAATTTTTAGCCCCAATAATATCTCAGAAATCGCAATTTTAGAACGGGTTTTGTTCCTGCGCCCCCCCCCCCTTTTGTAAATTGTTGTACCGACATAAAATATGACGTATGTTGGTGCAGAAATGGGCACCAGCCTTTTGTCACCTTTATGTTTGAATTCGGCTTTGTTGTTCCAGAGATTACCCTTACAAGACACAAATACACATATAAACATATATTTTTTTTATAATATTAGTACATATTTATTCGTTTTACATAGAATATTAGACAGTTACTTTAAATACACATGTCACTAATCATAGAATTTTAAAAAATGTTCTAAATAGTAATTCAATAATTTAATCACGGTGAATTACCAGTATAGTACGGTCGATCCATGAAGACGTTTTCACACTTATCCACCTAAATTAGCTTTGCACTTAAATGGTTGAAAGTAAAACCTTTTAAATGAACTGTTTTTATACTAAAACATCCTTTATTTATAGTAATACAGCAGAATCAGTTTTCTAAAACATTATTTTTCATATCTTTATGCGTTGAGGGTGTGACATCAATGTCATACTCATATAAAATAAAAAGTATTTTTTTAAATATGAATGTAATGTCTTAAAAAATCAGCGTTACTTCAGTAAATAAATGTTGTAATGAATGTAAATAAATGTTGGAAAAGTATATATATAAAAAATAACATAAAAGTTTGAACCTTAAACTCCTTTAGTACATAGCATTTAAATGTAAAACTATCAGACGCGATCACCCTCATTCGCATGGATTTATCTAGGTAATTTCTTGTATATTTAACATTCAGGTCTGTCTATTTCTACTGTCATAAACATAATTATGGCATAAAAATGCAATTTTAATATCTAAAGGTGTTAAAGCTCCACAAAAGTAAGTTTCTGACTATATCGACCATTTATTTACGACCTTACTCACGGACATGTTTTTACTTTATAATGAAGATTTAATGTATCAATGTTAATAAAGTCGGTTTGTGTGTAGAGTTGCGAAAGACTGGTTAATTTACACTACACCCGGTTATTTACAGGTTTAATCCCAAAAGACCTATTGATTCCTGAAAATCCCGTGTTATTCCAGTCTTCACTGTTAAAAATAGCTGTTACATTACAGTACTTTCCCGCATAATTTACTGTGAATTACTGTATTTCTGTAAATATTGCATTTACCCGTTAAATATCAGTCTTTGGCAATAACAATCCGTTATTCACCGTAACTGATAATTTTTTCAGTATCATCCTCGCTTTAACAGTCATTTACGGTGAAGAGAAAATGAACACATCCTTTTTACGGTCAAAAACGGGCTATTCTAGTAAATCACTGTTATTCACGTCCGCAAACCGTGATCGAACAGCGGATCACGGTCCAGGGGAATTGGCGCAGCCGCTTATACAACACAACACGTTGTTTGTTGTTGATCTTGATACTTGGATGTGAAGTTTCGTTCGCATAGGAATAAGGTATGTTGCTGCTATGTTTCTTTGCCTATTTTTAGTAGTTACAATTTTTATCTATCTTTTGAGTGTGTCACTTAACAGATTGCGTTAAAAAATATGTTTGTCATCTCCAAACACAAGCGAATGTATTGTAACTTTTAAGTTTAATTAAAACTGTACTACTTGTTTTACCTCGTGGTAATGCTGATCCTGAGAGGGGGCTTTCTATAAACAGTTGTATGCTATAAGGTCGTTTCAATGAACATACGATAAAAAAATTGAGATTTGGAAAAGATGCTGTTAAAAATTATAGAGGTGTGAGTAAAGCACCTATTTCAACTTCCTTGTTAAATGATATTAAGAATTCACATAAAGCTTCTCAGCAGTATACATGGAAAAACAAAGTCAAAAGAAAAAAAGCTCAGAGATTGAAATGAAGAAAGCCCAGATTTTAAAGAAGAAAATTAAATGTGAAACTAAATGAAATCAAAGGCTAAGATGCTTTACACTCACGCAGAAAAAAAAATAAAAATTAATCGGTTTAAAAAAGGAAAAAATTCGCCAAATTTAGGGTTTTTTTTCCTTTAATGGCAACCTAGCCATTGTATTAAGTTATTCGTTTGGCGCGGTCTTGAAAATCGCGCCAACCAAAAAGCTGAAAAACAGCAGCTATATTACAGGATTATTTAAAATCTGGCATTATTTTTATTTGTCTGCACAAATGCCACAAAGTATAATTTTTCATGTTGACACTTATTCAGATGATTACTCCAAAACATAGCTGATGAAAAATAAGCTTTATTGAAAAAATATTCGGCAATAAGGCCAAAATCTTTTTACAACAAATCATACTTCTCAAGCAAAATATTTTTATCACTTCAACAATGCAGAAGTTCATCCTCAAAATTTTCTAAATGTAAAAGCATGACAAAGGTAAAGCTATTGATAAAATTTGGAAATACCGGATTTATTCAAGTATTTATTTATCTGGTTATCTAACCTTATTAATTTAAAAATGAATTTTAATATCAAAGTTTATGTAGGGTAGACAGTGTTCGAAATTTGCAGTCGTTAGTCGTCAAATACAACTAATTATTACATTATAGCATTTGACGACTACAAAATTATTCCTGGATGTGAAATTTGACGCCTAGCTTTTTTAACACTTAGTTTTTGCCAATCACCCGCTTTTGAAAATTTGGTCTCACATCAAACATAAACTCTAATGTGAGACAGTTAGACAGTGAATTTTAGCAGAGTGTACAAATCCAAATGAATTTATTAATTTATGCAAACTTCTAAACTTTATAGTGAACCTGCCATTTAGCACTGCTGAATGTGAAAAGGGATTTAGTCAGTTTAATTTAATAAAAAACTAGCTGACCCCTGCCCGGCGTTGCCCGGGCCTGTGATAATAAATGAATAAATAATAATAATAATAAATAAAAGAAAAATCAAGTTTTTATTATTTTACATCTTTAACCCGATTTTGTATGAAATTATATTTTAAGATGCAAAATTCGTGAAAAGATATTGATATTTAGTGATAAAAGCACTCATTTTCTTGTTTTTTTTTTTTTTTTTTTTTTTTTTTTTTTTTTTAATGCAGTATCGTTTCATAGTTTTAAAATAAAAAGTTATTTTTGTCCTAATTCTTTAAAATCTTTATGGGTGATAAATAAAACGGTTTTACAGCCCGTGTACAAATTTCAGGAAAAAATATTGTTGTCCAGTTGTAAAAGAGATGCTTTCTTCTTGCTTTTTTGTTTGTTTGTTTTCTCGTCGGCTCCTTTAACATAGCAATATAAAATAGTCCTCATCGTCCAAACTCTTTGACATTTCAGTCGGTTATAAATACAACTATCTCCAAGCTCTCTTTAAAATTTTGTGAAATATATGCATATTTAGTAGTGAAAACATGAGTTCTTAAAAAAAAAAAAAGCTTTAGCTTTTAACCTCAGAGCAAAAATATATTTCCATCCGTTTTCAATCAACCCGTTTCCATCCCCCTAGGCTAAACAGGTTAATCAATCAGTCTTATCGTTTTTGAGGGGATAATCCTTCAAAAAAAGTTGACGCATGCGTAAAGAGACGATATTCTTGTGAAATTTTGACAAAATGCGCTTTCTGTTTTAAATATATAGATGATACACGTAACCATTTATCCACTGTTACTGTTAATGATTTATTAATGGCAAAACTGTACGTACCCAATTTAATAGATTTTTATCCAGATAAAGCTATAAATCCCTGTGAAATGATGCAGCTGAAGGACAGTTAGACGTCCTGATTTTAGTATCTAATTTATTAAAATTAGTGGGTATTGTTTGAGATTCGGCCAAACAATACCATGTTGTAGAAAAATTATTCTCCAGTCAGACAACACACGAAGTTACGAATCATAGTAAAGGCGAATTCGTGTCAAAAACCAATAAAGCGAACACCAATAATGATCTAGAAAATGAAAATCGTTGGTTTAAAAATTCTCTAAAATGTCGCAGGAACGATAAAATGTTGTCACAATATATGGCTCTTCATTTTTATCGCCGACTCAAGCTAGATCATTTAGAAATGACTGGCCAGAAAATGCAAGTCCTCATAAATGACATTATTCAAGTCTACCCAGGGTACGGAAATGAGGGGCTAAAGCTTTTGGATTTTCAAAGACCAACGGCAAAGTCTGAAAACATCGAGGGTGCATTACCAAAAGTCCCTCAAAATTTAAATTCTTTTCAGTTAGAAGGTGAAGTGCCTTACATTGACGATGTTTCAGACCCTGACTAGGATCCCTTTTGGTAAACATTAAATTATTTTTAATTAATAATTATTTTTTTTTTTTTTTTTTTTTTTTTTTTTTTTGTAAATATTAACTTTTTTTGTGTAATTATTTATATATTTTTTGTATGCAATTTCCCTTTTTTCTGAATCGCCGTCTCATTTATTGGCATTTATTATATTTATCTATCCTTTTACTTTTACTTTTTTTTTTATTTTTTTTTTTTTTTGGGGGGGGGGGCAGTTGTGAGCGAGATTATAAGTTAACATTGTTTTGAATTTAGTGTAATCAAGATTGACAAAAGAATTCTGGTAAGTTTTTTTTCTCTTTTTTATTGTCCAAAATGTTTTTAAAACGGGGGTTCAGTGGGGCAGAGCCCCCATGACAATAACAAAAATTCATCTGAAAAATCACATTTCTTTAGCTTTTTAATCGTTAGTTTATTTAGAATGTTGCTAAAATTTGCATAAATTTGCCAAGCAGCACAGGATACAGAACTCTTCCTACAAAATTCACTATTGCAGAAAAATTAAAATGTCATTTAATGTAACACCGCACTTCATTCATCATACAGAAACTCTTAAGAATGATTTTTGTTCAGTATTATACCTTTACTATAAATAATATTCGCAATGTCAACAAACTTAGATACTTTTGAGGTAAATATATTCAATATTTGATACTGTAATTTTGAGTAAAAACAAATTCTAAACAATAAAATTTCTTGTACAGTAAGTAAAAAAAAGAGGATTAATTTTCATCTAAGTCATATGTGAAACTTTATTTTACAATATTGTTATGTCTGTGCATTTTTTAAGCACTCTTTTTTAAAATACTCAAAAAAATACCAAATGACAAAATACATAATTGCGTAAAAATGAAAATTTACTTAAAATTTTAATCTGTGCTTCATTTATCCTTCAGAAACTCTAAAAATGATTTTTGTTCAGTATTAATAGCTTTACTATAAATAATTGCTATGTACAGCAATATTAGGCTCTTTTGAGGTATATATTTAATGTTTGATACTTTAATTGTGAGTAAAAAAAAAGTTGTAAATAATTTCTTGTTAAGAAAATATATATATTTTTAATCATACCAAATATTAGAAAACAAGAAATATAATAATTTAAAATGAATTTTTTCGAACTTATATATAAATATAAAACTATTTAAATCTACAAACCACGGTAATATGTGGCCGTTAACTTAACAGAAGTGGATACTAAACATAGTCTCTACCGGCCACTGCATACTAATGCAAATATGGAAATTTAACCTTTAATTGACATTAATTCAAATAAATATTTCCTGGTATATATATATAGATATATTGTATCATTTTAGGTGGAACCACTCTACTCTTTCCATGAACATCGTAGCATCGCTGAACATCAATTGAAGACTAATATCTCTGGATTGGGGTAAGCTGGAAATCTGTTCTACATGTCTATCTCTTCCTTATTAAATTTTGTTTAATTTGAGTACTCATACCAGGGGTTGATACAGACAAAATTTGGGGCCTATTTAGGATCCCTTCACAAAAATCAATCTGATAAAATGGGGTCCTTCACAAAAACCAATTTGATAAAATGGGCCCCTCCACAAAATTCTTTTTACTAAAATAGGCCTTTTCACAAAATTTTATTCCATAAAAACTTACTATTTATTATTTAATTATTATTTTGTGATGTTTTAAAATGTGTAATTTGTAAACAAACAACTTCACCAGAGAGAAAAACTTCAGCAAAAGGATTTTAAAAAGTTTTTGTTATTAAATGCTTGGCTCGAATTTGAGTAACTGGATTTCAACTTTCGTTACAAAATGTTATTTTTAACAAAAATATAATAAATTTCACAAAAATAACCTTTATTTTTCACAAAATGGGCCTCAAGGAAAAAAAAACCTGCATCGACTCTGCATACATCTCATTCGGTTCAGGAGTTATGACTCAAAAACCATCCTCTACTTTAGATTCTCATATCTCTAACCAGGGCTCGAAAATTCTAAAAATTTTAAGTTTCCCAGCTGGGAACCTACATGAAAAGTGGAGGTTCCCAGAAAAATTTATGTGTTCCCAGTTTAATAAATTCAGAGCTTAATGAATGAAGATTACACACACGGTCACATAGACGCACGGTCAAGGTCACATAGACGCAGTCTCAAATAATAAACACAAATTTTAGTTTTATGGTTTATCAATTAATGTTTGGACTGTTCTCTATCCAAAAGAACCTCCTCCCTCCCTTCATATTCTTATAGTTGTATAACTTAAAAGGGAAATATTGCATTACATTTGCCCACTAAGATTAAACATTACATATTGCATTTACTAATTTATTCAAAGGTATACAGAACAAATGATTAACATATATATATATATATGTACCACAGAAATGCAACTCTCGTGTGTGCTCGGCACTCCACATTTTCTTGATGTCAGCTTTATGGGAGGGGATGGAAATAACGGGGCAAAAGAAAGGGGAGTCTATACTGTCAAAGGTACTCGTTGACACACCCCTTCGCACTAATGATTGAAATACCCATAGCCGTGACGCATTCCCTCTGAAAATCTCTGTGGTCCATAGGAGAACACAAATTCATGGCTGATGGCGGCGGCCACGGCGACTTGCGAGCGCTTCTGTTTAGGTTCCCGGCCAGGAACCTGAGTTGAAAAAATATGTTCCCAGAAATGAATTTTGGGTTCCCCGGGATCCCGGGAACGCTATTTTTCGAGCCCTGTCTCTAACGAATTAGACTTTTGTCAAGTGAACCAGCCCCTCCCATCTAGAAATCTACAATTTTTTGTGCATTCTTGCCTTAATATAGATAGCTTGTACTTTAATGAACAATTTAAGATCTTTTTTATGTAATTATGTCAATTACTTAATGAGTTATTCACATTTTAGCATATGCTGTTTTAGTTTCTGTTTTATACCATTTTCTAAATTTTGAAAAATTCCATGTTCTTTGCATATATTTTTAATACTTTTAACTTATTGAAAACTATGTAAAACATAAAAAAATTAATGAGGATTAATTTAGTTATAATTGTTTTTAAGTTTTTATTAAGTTTTGTACATGTATTGATTATAGGTGCAGATTCACGGCCGCCAGTCGCCACGTGGCGACTAAATTTTTTGCTGTGGCCACTAACTTTCGGTGTTTAAGTCGCCATGTGATTTAAAAGTAATAAATTTCTGGTATTCCCAGTCCCCATCGTGAAATGTTGATATTTTTTTTAAAGATTAAGACCAAAACACACGCATTATTGTTATCTTTTAATAACATTTCAGAATGATCTGTTTAACGCAGCAAACTATTAAATATATTCGAATAGCAATGTTATTCTTAACAGTTTGAATCTGATAATTTTATTTTATTTTACATGGTTTAAATATATATATATATATATATATATATATATATATATATATATATATATATATATATTTATATATATATATATATATATATATATATAAACAAATGTTTGAAGTGTGTTTTTATTTTTATAGTGCAAAATATTCTCACAAATTCAGATTTTCTTTCATATGTACTTTTGTCTGGCAAAATCAAAATAAGAAATATTGTTTTTCTGATATTCCCCGCTATCATGATTGCTTAGCTTATCTACATATTGTTTTTTAAACCGTATCTTGCCCAACTTTATCTTCTGACTGTACATGATTTAAGATTTAATTAATATTCAAATTTTGTTGTACACGTGTTTATATTAAATAAATTACTTTACACTTTGAATTAATTATTATTATTATTATTATTTTAGTTTTTTACCCTATATAAACACTATTGTTTTTATGCATTTGTTTTACAATTGTGGCCACTGGATTTTTTGGGTTTAGGAGCCAGTGACTCCTTCCAAATGTTGGGAATCTGCACCTATAGTATTGATGCAATTTTCAAAACTTCATTTTTTCCTCATGTTTTTCCAGTGGTGTTTTCATTTAACATCCTCCTTTTGTGCACCCACTTTTTAATATGTTTTCATACTTTTAACAACTTTAAACATTAATGGCATCTTAGCTTATAATACGTACATGGTTTTAGTATTCATTATTTTTAGTTTTGATGGGTTTTAATATGTATAAGTTATATTTTTGTTTTTATTCTAAATTGCAAATGGCGCCCCATAGACTTAACATTATATTGTTTACGTTAAATTTTCATTGTTTTTATAATCTTTAATATAATCTTTTTTTAGTATATATATTTTTTAATTTAGTTAGCGTAACCTTTTACTCATCTTACTTGTCTAAAATTTTAATTAATGGAACCATTTTAATATTTTAAATAAATTATTTTTTGAGTATCGCTTTGTAAAGTTGTTTACATTCACTTAACATGGATTTCGATGTTTTTTAATAAATTAATTAAAAATACAAATTTTTAATTTTTTGGTTATTTTAGGAATTTAAATCATGCTTGAATGAAACTTTTATTTTCCTTTGGATTTTTAAAAAAAAATTAATATTTTCTATTTTTAATTGTTAATTAAAATTTGTTTTGATAATTCAAAAAGGGCAACTTAGTTCATTTCTGCAATAACCAGGAGTCGAGGCAGGTTTTTTTTCTTGGGGCCCATTTTGTGAAAAGTAAAGGTTATTTTTGTGAAATTTATTATATTTTTCTGAAAAATAACATTTTGTAACGAAATTTGAAATCCAGTTATATACTCAAATTTGAACCAAACATTTATAAACAAAAACTTTTTAAAATCCTTTTACTGAAGTTTTCTTCTCTGGGGAACTTGTTCGTTTACAAATTACACATTTTAAAACATCACAAAATAATAAATAAATATTAAATGCTAAGTTTTTATGGAACTGAATTTTGTGAAAGGACCTATTTTAGTAAAAGGAATTTTGTGAAGAGGTCCATTTTATCAGATTGATTTTTGTGAAGGGATACCATTTTATATGTCCCCTTCGCCCTTTTATATTGTGGCATTTGGATTGATGGACCACCAAGATGTGGTAAGGATTACGCTGTTCGCACTTTAAGTAGTGTATTTGTGAAAAATATTAATAAATGGTGGGATGGATACCGGAATGAAACGTATGTTCTCATTAGCGATGTGGATCCAGACCAATGTAAGTGGCTTTCTTATTTTCTTAAAATTTGGGCTGATAGATACCCTTTTAACGCCGAAATTAAGGGTTCATCAATGTTAATTAGGCCAAAAAAGATATTTCAGTTGATGAGATGATGATGTTGATCAGTTACTGAAGTTTTCTTCTCTGGGGAACTTGTTCGTTTACAAATTACACATTTTAAAACATCACAAAATAATAAATAAATATTAAATGCTAAGTTTTTATGGAACTGAATTTTGTGAAAGGACCTATTTTAGTAAAAGGAATTTTGTGAAGAGGTCCATTTTATCAGATTGATTTTTGTGAAGGAAACCATTTTATTAAATTGATTTTTGTGACGGGGCCTTAAAAAGGCCCCAAATTTTGCCTGGATCGACCCCTGATAACATATATCTCCAGTCAGATAGTTTAGTTGTTTTTTGCAGCAAATATTAATAAATATTCTATTTAAAAGAACCCGATATGTATCCAAGCACTTTTGACAGATAGAGGAAAACTTTTAAGAATCTTTCCTGACCAATGGTATTCCATCTTTTCATTATTTGGGTTTTAAAGCTGATTTTTAATTGGCCATTGATAGTAATGATTTATAATATGAGTTTTAGTACAATTAGCGCTTGGACAATGGAAAATTGGGATGTATATGGTAGACATGGCAAAAAAGAGAATGTTATTTATGAGTCACAAGTAAAGTTACAGTTTAAATAGATCTTAATTTCTTTTGTTTATTGTTTATCCTGTATTAAATGTCAATTTTATGTAAAGTTATGGGCACATAATTCAATTATCTTTTATACTGGTTTGTAAGCATTCATATACAGTATTAATACCCTTGATATAATTTACAGAGTTATAATACCTTTAAATTCAATTTCATTTTAATTTGCTTTTAATTAAACTCATTGTATAATTATTTCTTTCCTCCCAGCATAAAAACAAACATATTACAGGGCTTGAAATTCTATTTTAACAAGGAGGGGAGCCTCCCTACCAACATTTTTAAATGAAGGGGAGTTGTAATGTTTGGGAGGGAGAAAAAAAATCTTTAAACCCCACTATTATTTTACGTTCTATTTAAAGAATTACATTAATGCTGACATGACAAAATACCATTGAAAAAATTAAGTCAACGGAGAATGATTATGTAAAATGTTTATTTGTATTATAAAAAAGGGAAGAAAGTTAAGTTATATATGCAGTGTATTTTTCAAGTTCCATTAAATGTGTTAAGGACCCTTAACAATTAGGTTGTTAAATAAATTTCTGAATTTAGATTTTATTTGATTGAGATTCACCTATCGATCGAGGAAAAGAAGCAAAGTTTGTCGATCTGTCACCAAAAAATGCAAAGTTCCTCGATCAGTCGTGGGAAAAAAAGCAAATTTTGTCGATCGATTGGGGAATAAACGCAAAGTTCGTCGATCTGTCCCCAAAAAACGCAATGTTCGTCGATCTGTCGCAGAAAAAACGCAACATTCGTTGATCAGTAACGCAAAGTTTGTTGATCAGTCATTTTAAAACGCAAAGTTTGTTGATCAGTCATTTAAAAAACGCAAAGTTCGTTGATCAGTTGTTTAAAAAACGAAAAGTTCTTCGATCTGTCCCAAAAAAACGTAAGGTTCGTCGATAAGTCGCTTAAAAAATGCAATGTTCGTCGATCTGTCGCAGAAAAAACGCAATGTTCGTCGATCTGTCGCAGAAAAAACGCAAAGTTCGCTGATCAGTCATTTAAAAACCGAAAAGTTCGTTGATCAGTCGTTTAAAAAACGAAAAGTTCGTCGATAAGTCGCTTAAAAAACATTAAGTTCGTCGATCAGTCGTGAAAAAAAAATGCAAAGTTCGTCGATCTGTGGTTGAAAAAACGAAAGTTTGTGGATCTGTCACAGAAAAAGTGCAAAGTTTGTCGATCTGTCGCGAAAAAACCCCACAAAGTTCGCCGATCTGTCGTGGAAAAAATGCAAAGTTCGTTGATCTGTCACAAAAAAACGCAAAGTTCGTCGATCTGTCTCCAAAATACGCAAGGTTCGTCGATCAGTCGCTTAAAAAACACAATGTTCGTCGATCTGTCACAGAAAAAACGCAAAGTTCGTTGATCAGTTGTTTAAAAAACGAAAAGTTCATCGATCTGTCCCCAAAAAGTGCAAGGTTCGTCGATCAGTCGCTTAAAAAATGCAATGTTCGTCAATCTGTCGCAGCAAAAACGCAAAGTTTGTTGATCAGTCATTTAAAAAATGCAAAGTTCGTTGATCAACCATTTAAAAAATGCAAAGTTCGTTGATCAGTCGTTTAAATAACGAAAAGTTCGTCGAACAGTCGCTTAAGAAACGAAAAGTTCGACGATCAGTCGCTTAAAAAACCTTAAGTTCGTCGATCAGTCGTGAAAAAAAATGCAAAGTTCGTCGATCTGTGGTTTGAAAAAACGAAAGTTTGTGGATCTGTCGCAGAAAAAGTGCAAAGTTTGTCGATCTGTCGCGAAAAAACCCCACAAAGTTCGCCGATCTGTCGTGGAAAAAATGCAAAGTTCGTTGATCTGTCACAAAAAAACGCAAAGTTCGTCGATCTGTCTCCAAAATACGCAAGGTTCGTCGATCAGTCGCTTAAAAAACACAATGTTCGTCGATCTGTCACAGAAAAAACGCAAAGTTCGTTGATCAGTTGTTTAAAAAACGAAAAGTTCATCGATCTGTCCCCAAAAAGTGCAAGGTTCGTCGATCAGTCGCTTAAAAAATGCAATGTTCGTCAATCTGTCGCAGCAAAAACGCAAAGTTTGTTGATCAGTCATTTAAAAAATGCAAAGTTCGTTGATCAACCATTTAAAAAATGCAAAGTTCGTTGATCAGTCGTTTAAATAACGAAAAGTTCGTCGAACAGTCGCTTAAGAAACGAAAAGTTCGACGATCAGTCGCTTAAAAAACCTTAAGTTCGTCGATCAGTCGTGAAAAAAAATGCAAAGTTCGTCGATCTGTGGTTTGAAAAAACGAAAGTTTGTGGATCTGTCGCAGAAAAAATGTAAAGTTTGTCGATCTGTCACGGAAAAAACCCCACAAAGTTCGTCGATCTGTCGCGGAAAAAACGCAAAGTTCGTTGATCTGTCACCAAAAAATGCAAAGTTCGTCGATCAGTCGTGGGAAAAAAGCAAATTTCGTCGATCGTTTGCGGAATAAACGCAAAGTTCGTCGATCTGTCCCCAAAAAACGCAAGGTTCGTCGATCAGTCGCTTAAAAAACACAATGTTCGTCAACCAGTCGCTTAAAAAGCGAAAAGTTCGTCGACCAGTCGCTTAAAAAGCGAAAAATTCGTCGACCAGTCGCTTAAAAAGCGAAAAGTTCGTCGATCTGTCACCAAAAAAGCAAAGTTTGTCGATCAGTCGCGGAAAAAACGCAAAGTTCGTTGATCAGTCGTTTAAAAAATGCAAAGTTCGTCGATCTGTGGTTGAAAAAACACAAAGTTCATGGATCTGTTGTGGAAAAAATGCAAAGTTTGTCGATCTGTCGCGGAAAAAACCACAAAGTTCGTCGATCTGTCATGAAATTCGTTAATCGATAGTCGATAAATCACGAAATTCAACAATTAATAGCAGAAAACTCGCAAAATTCATCAAATTGTCTCGGGGGGGGGAATGCGAATATTGTCGAATGGCTTCGAGAAAAACAATCTCAATTCGTCAAATGGTTTCAGGGGAAAAATTGTGAAATTCGCGAAATGGTTTCGATATTCGACGAGCGACAGCAGGAAAAAAAATCTGTTTCCATTCAATCATCACAGTTGGTGAGTGTGGCTATTAAGTTTGGCCAGTGGTAATAATAAAGTCAGTCGCCAAATTTTCAGTATTACTCGCTGGATAGCGAGTGCTAATTTTGTCTTATATTACTTTACAGCTCTATATACTTTATATTTGGCATAATAATGTTTAAGATACTAAGACAAACTAAAAACTTTGGAAAATTCCAACAAATCAAAAACTTTAATTTTTCTTTTTTTTTTTTTTTTTTATGACCAGATCAGTTGATGGAAAATATCTCAAAATTTGCCAATCAGTTGAGGGTAAAAAGGCATGATTATGGCGGAAAAAATTTCGAAATTCCTTGATTGGTACGACAAATTATCGGAAAAATTGCTAGTTAATTGAGAAGAAAATCTAAAAAATGTTGCAAAATTCGTCAATTGAATGCAAGGAAAAATCACGAAATTCTTAAATCAGTCGCATGGAAAAAATACAAAAATTGTCGATTTATCGTGAGAGAAAATCACGAAATTTGTCAGTTGATTGTGGGGAAAAATCATGAAATACTTTAGCCAGTTACAAAAAAAAAAAAATGCAAAATTCGTCGATCTGTCGCAGAAAAAATGCAAAGTTCGTTGATCAGTCGTTTAAAAAACGCAAAGTTCGTTGATCAGTCGTTTTAAAAAAACGAAAAGTTCGTTGATCAGTCATTTAAAAAACAAAAAGTTCGTCGACCAGTCGTTTAAAAAACGAAAAGTTTGTCGATCAGTAGCTTAAAAAACAAAAAGTTAGTCGATCAGTCGTGAAAAAAAATGCAAAGTTCGTCGATCTGTGGTTGAAAAAACGAAAGTTCGTGGATTTGTCGCAGAAAAAATGCAAAGTTTGTCGATCTGTCGCGGAAAAACCCCACAAAGTTCGTCCATCTGTCGCGGAAAAAACGCAAAGTTCGTTGATCTGTCACCAAAAATTCAAAGTTCGTTGTTCTGTCACCAAAAAATGCAAAGTTCGTCGATCTGTCACCAAAAAATGCAAAGTTCGTCAATCAGTCCCGGGAAAAAAGCAAATTTCGTCGATCGATTGCGTAATAAACGCAAAGTTCGTCGAGCTGTCCCCAAAAAACGCAAAGTTCGTCGATCAGTCGCTTAAAAAGTGAAAAGTTCGTCGACCAGTCGCTTAAAAAGTGAAAAGTTCTCGATCTGTCGCGGAAAAAACGCAAAGTTCGTTGATCTGTCGCGAGAAAAAACGCAAACTTTGTCGATCAGTCGCGGAAAAAACGCAAAGTTTTTCAATCGGTTTCGGGGGAAAAAATCACGAAATTTATCGTTCGGTTGCAAGTAAATTAAATAACGTAAATTTCTACGAAAATGCTGAAATTTTTTGGGCGGGAGTCTTCTTGCTCACTATCTTTTTTTGGGTGGGATTTCAAAATTTTCGCAGCGAATCCTGCAATCCCGCCCAGAAATTCAAGCCCTGATTTTATCTAGTCATTTTATGAATGTTAGATTAACACACTTATTAAGATCATTTAGCTCTCTATTTAATTATTCAAATTTTCGTATTCAACAACTCTCCAATCCCATTATTAATCTTCCAATCAAATGGCATAGATGTCATTTGATTGGTCTTTTCCTTAGTGCGGTTTAGTCTTGCTCTCCCTCCAGACCTTCTGTTTCATACTCATTCAAGTGTCCTCTAACTGTATTAACAACTTGAATCAGAGAGTAATATAGGGGCATTAAAAAAGAAATTTCAATTGAACTGCTTTGAAGTGTTTTGTTTGTCTTAATATATTGCAAGATGGTGTGCCAAATGACGGTTAGTAGGATGCAGTTTCAAAATTCAAAATCAGTAATCAGAAGTTCAGTATGAACTTCTAGTCTTAGGCCAATTTGCTGCAGTTTCCTTATTTAAATTGATATTATACAAATATTCATAAATTAACAGATAACCATTGTGCAATGCGTTTGTGGCATCTACTTTTGCAGACGATCTGGTACCACATAAAGATTTAATACTTAATGTATCACCACCACCACAAGATTCCAAGAGTTCCTGTGAAATTTACCATCTGTGAGTAGATGCCAAAAAAAATTGTCTATGTTCAGAATAAAGCATTAGCTCCAACAAGATTCAGTGAACATGAAGATGGTACGAAATCTACTAAGGGCGATGATACTTTAATTCTGTCTTGTAATCCAGAACCCATCAAAAACATCACATGTGGAAAATGTAGCCAAGTCTCGTGATTCTTTTAGAAGTTTCAGGTTCCTAGACAACCACTAATTTATGGGGAATGGGGGATACCATAAGTGCAAGCAAGAAAGGTGCTATCGATCTGAAGTATTACTTTATATAAGTAAAAATTAACTTTTTTACTCATTGGCCACTGGCCAGTACATGGATTTTTTTTACTCGCCAGATTTCATAAGCACTGGCCAATAACAAATTTACAAATACTTGATAAAAAATACTTGACAAATAAAGTGCGCAATTCATCGAACGTCAGTGGAAAGAAAGTGTACAATTTGTGGAACGCTCATGGAAAAAATCGTGAAATTCGTTAATCGATAGTCGATAAATCACGAAATACAACAATTAATAGCAGAAAACTCGCAAAATTCATCAAATGGTCTCGGGGGAGGGGGGGGGTTGCGAATATTGTCGAATGGCTTCGAGAAAAAAGAATCACAATTTGTCAAATGGTTTCAGGGGAAAAATCGTGAAATTCGCCAAATGGTTTCGATATTCGACAAGCGACAGCAGAAAAAAAATCTGTTTCCATTCAATCATCACAGTTGGTGAGTGTGGCTATTAAGTTTGGCCAGTGGTGGTAATAAAGTCAGTCGCCAAATTTTCAGTATTTCTCGCCAAATGGCGAGTGCTAATTTTGTCCTATATTACTTTACAGTTCTAGATACTTTATATTTGGCATAATAGTGTTTAAGATACTAAGACAAAACTAAAAACTTTGGAAAATTCCAACAAATCAAAAACTTTATTTTTTTTTTTTTTTATTATTATTTTTTTTATGACCAGGTTTTTTAAATTTTCCTTTCTTTTGATCCTTTAAACTACCCTTAAATTTTTCTGCCAGTTGCGGGAAGAAATGTGGAATTCATTGACCATTCGTGGAAAATATACTGCAATTTTTGCTAATCAGTCACAAGAAAAAGCCACAATTTGTCTATCAGTTGATGGAAAATATCTCAAAATTTGCCAATCAGTTGAGGGTAAAAAGGCATGATTGTGGCGAAAAAAATTCCAAAATTCCTCGATTGGTACGACAAAATATCGGAAAAATTGCTAGTTAATTGAGGAGAAAATCTAAAAAATGTTGCGAAATTCGTCCATTGAATGCAAGGAAAAATCACGAAATTCTTAAATCAGTCGCATGGAAAAAATATAAAAATTGTCAATTTATCGTGAGAGAAAATCACGAAATTTGTCAGTTGATTGTGGGAAAAAATAATGAAATCCTTTAGCCAGTTGCAAAAAAAAAAAAAAAAAAATGCAAAATTTGTTGATCAGTTGCAGAAAAAAAAAATGCAAAATTTGTCGATCAGTTAAAGAAAAAAATGCAAAATTTGTCGATCAGTTAAAAGAACTTTTGGTCTAGTGTCAACACTATTTTCTTCACATACTTTCCAGATCTTGGTAATGAAATCAAAAATTTTAAATTCATGGTGCAGTGTAGTTGCCTACAACAAATGTTACTTATATCCTGTTAGATAACATGTATTCAGTAATGAATGAGCTCAAATGAAATTTCTTACCACTCATTGACACTAGTGGGCTATTGATTTCTGTCATATATGCTAATTAATCCATTTTGTTCTGACTTTAAAGATAAGAAAAACAGTAAAGGGTTTATAAAGCACAAATAATTTTTCTTCATGAATGTTATTTTGTAGACATTCTATGCACGTGTTATTGAGGAGTTTAATATCTGTTATAATTTGATAATTACGAGATTAGTTGTTCATTCGATTATGGCTTGATGTATTTACAGTAATGTTATTTTTTAAAAGATGTGATACTATTAATATTTTTTTCTTTATTTTCAGAGCTTTTTTGGACATCAATCCTGAAAAAAGTTCAAAAGCAAAGAAAAATCCAGAATCATGTAATATAAATAAAGTCAGGAAGTTGATGTCAAAATTAACAGCATTTAGATGGCATATTTTTTAAAACCTGTCGTATCTTATGTAAAATATGTACAAAATAAATAATTTCAGAGTTCCTGAATTAAAATTTTTATTTTTGTCTTTAAATTTTTTTAAATTATTTAAAAAAATGCTTGTTTTTAATATGTGTGATGACATATTTTAAAGATTTTTCTTGAACAGTTCTTAGAAGATCATTCCTTGTTATATTAAAATTTTTCCTGAAAGTAAGATTTAGAGTTTTTTTAGTTTTGGAAAATTGATGAAATTGTTCATTATTTCAGGGTGTTCTGGACATTTATAAATTAGTCATAGAACAAAAGGCAGGATGTTACTGAAATTGATGACTCAGCATTCAATCCTGTCCTTCCCAAAACACGAAAATCTGTATAGTACTTCCCAGTATGTAAACATTCATTATTTAACCACAGTAGCTGACCCGAGTTAAATCGGGGGTAATAACACTGTTTCTTTATCTAAACGGCCGTTGAAGTGGTTAAGTTATTTGCATTTTTACATATAGTTTATTTTGTCTGTAGTATTTTCAACAAAGAATTTTTTTTTTCTCTGATGATCCTGAAAAATTTCACATTTTTACAAATAAATCCATGTTTTACACTATCTTCAAGTAAAATGTTTAACACAAAACTGAAGTGTTTTTGTGATTTTTTAAAAAGGCAAATATTATACTCTCTATTCCTGCATTTAGCTAAAACGACATTAATCTCACTTGGGTTTTGGTAGAACCCAGGCATCAAAATGCAAAAGAATGTGCAAGCAGATAAATACCAAAGTGATTCTCAAAAAAGTTAAAACCAAAGTTATATTGAAATAAATAGAAATAATTTTAACATTTTGATATTCATTAAATTATGTATTTGATACATTATTATGCAAAAGTTTATTACAATCACCTTCCTCATTACATTAAAAAAAAATCATGAATAAGTTCATTTGTTGTTACGAATACATAATCGTAAATATTCAGAGTATGATATTAAATAAGAGAAGTACTAAAAAATTTCTGTTTTTTTTTTCTATATTTTTCAAAGGTGTGCATTGTTGAGCTAAAAGTTATACTTGATATTGAGTTATGGTTTGGACAAATTTAGCCTGTGATTTGTAACAAATTTGATAAGTGTTTGTTACTCTGCCTGGTTAATAATGCTTAAGTGTCTGTTAATTTTTATTTTACTTAGATGTTGGCAAAAATTACTACACTTGTATATGAAGTTTTACGTAATTTTTTTTTTCGGAAATATGAAACAATCACGTTTAATAAAACTTATACACATGTCATTTTTCAATGCTAAATATAATTTTATTTTGTAAGCTGTATAGAGTTGAAAATAGAAAAAGTATGTAATATTGAGAAAGTTGCTAATTGTTTTAAAAAATTATATGCAAACCACCATGTATATGTAGTGGTAGAATAATCTTAGAAATATTATCAAGTTTTAAATATACAGGCTGTCTAAAAAAAGCTATACAGTTTATTTTTGTATCTATATGAGATGGATAAATAATGTAATCTGCAAAAATGTGGATTGGTTTTAGTCATCTCCAAACATCA
This sequence comes from Maratus michaelseni, assembly GCA_963931845.1. Classification (NCBI taxonomy): domain Eukaryota; kingdom Metazoa; phylum Arthropoda; class Arachnida; order Araneae; family Salticidae; genus Maratus; species Maratus michaelseni. The sequence continues at coordinate 196,935,082 of OZ007593.1, read as the reverse complement.
TGAAGTTGCAGAGAGTCAAAAATTGTGACTTGCTTCACTTTGCATGCAATTTGAAAAGTGAAATCTGTTCAAGCTTGGCAAATGTTTACAAACTAAGATTTAATGTGCCATCAATTACATCAGCACATTATTATTAATCAATACATTTAAATATCAGATTTGTAGACATTATTCTCCAATAATGATTAGATTTCACGTTTCGAATTGCATGGCAAAGTGAGATAATTCCTGGTTTTTGGAGGTATTGAAGCCACCTGTTTGGTTACAAAGAATGTATAAAAACTAATTTTGGAAATATCTCCATGGAGATTAAAAGTATAGAATTGAAATTTTGTACCTTATGGACATTTTTTCAATTTATACTATTTATCTCTTATACAGAAATAAAATGTTGCATTTCTTGACATCCTATGTATAAATATACAGTTACTGTTGGAAGTAATCATGCGAATTCTTGAAATAACTGTTTCATGGTCATTTACAGTTCTGATAACTACTGCAATTTACAGCGATATATGTAAATGACTAGAAAATTATGGGCATTTATGCTTATTTACAATCTTGATATTAGAGTCATATACGATAATTTATAATCTACAGGGTGTCCCAAAAGTCTCCGTACAACTTCAGAAATTTATTTAAAAAAAAATAATAGGCCTACAGCAAAAATAATTACAACAGTGCATAGAGTAACTTAAAAAGTTTTTTTTTTTTTTTACAGCCTTAGTAAACTTCAAAATGAGATACTTGCGTAGCACGAAGAATATCAAGACGATATTTCAATTTAATCCACAAACGTTTTTCATGCTAACATCAACAGTAGCTACTGCTGTTTGGATCTTTTGTTTCAATTCCATGAGACTATTAACTTTTATTCATCAAACATCTTCAATTCAACATTTTATTTCATCAAACAGTTGTAACTACTGTTGATGTTAGCATGCTGAAACGCACGTGAAGGGAATTGGAATATCAACTTGATATTCTTCGTGCAACGAAAGGATCTCATGTACAAGTATACTAAGGTACTAGAAAAAAACTTTTTAAGTTACTCTGTGTACTGTTGTAAATATTTTTGCGGTAGGCCTATTATTTTTTTTAATCAATTTTTGAAGTTGTATGGAGGCTTTTGGGACACCCTGTATATTACTTTGATTTACGGTCAGACACATTCTTGAAAGTAACGGTTATTTACGGTCAGATACATTCTTGAAAGTAACGGCTATTTACGGTCAGATACATTCTTGAAAGTAACGGTTATTTACGGTCAGATGCATTCTTGAAAGTAACGGTTATTTACGGTCAGATACGTTCTTGAAAGTAACGGTTATTTACGGTCAGATACGTTCTTGAAAGTTACTGTGGTTTACGGTCAGATACGTTCTTGAAATTTACTGCTATTTACGGTCTAATACAGTCTAAATAGATTACGGTACAAACTGTAATATTACAGGAAAATCTTGGAGTCTGTGCTGCCAAGCTTTTCCCGTAATCCAACGGTGAAATTTTTATCAGTGTTCGTAAATCTATTTGTCTGTCGCCTACCTGTCCATGCTCTAACTGTCATAACATATATTTTAATTCTTCTTCTTTCTAGATTTAGTTAAAACATTAGTTAAAACACTTGAAACATTAATTAACATTTTGATGCTATAAATTTTAAAATAACCCCTTTGAAATATTCATTATCAAGAACAATCATTTCTGTAAAGATCGTCTGATATAATGATTCTTTTAATAAAAGTGATGAACGGTATTAAACTAGGACAACTAATTAATAGTAATTTAAACGATTTAATTACCAATAAAATATGTGTACATTAATCAAACTTGCTGTGAAATTGAGCATTAATTTCATATACACACCTATTACGTTTTCTGCCCCATTTGTTAAATTAATGAGAATTAAGATTTGCAGTTCCGATATTGCGCACGGAAGAATTAATCTTCATTAAGTTTAAATGGATAAATGCAAATATACTATATTCGGATTCATGATTTTAGAAGTTTCAGGGTATTGATTTTGCGATTACTGACTAAATATTCTGGTATCTATAGTAAGAAGTAAAATTTTCAGCTGATAAAAGGCAATTTAATTCGCATGATGAAATTGAAAGTCGAGTGCAATTCTAATTTATACATTACACTCCGTTTATAATGAAGCTGAATGGAGCGTGAAAATGATTCATTACACGCGTACGTCGTTGTAACCAAATCCTAAATCATAAAAAATGGTTTTTTTCCGTTATCCAGACACCATTGCCGCCAAGAGTAGTAGTAGTCGCCAAATGTTTCATTTCAAAAAAATAATAACAAAGTTGCTGCGAATGTGATAATTTAAAAATATAACATTTAAAAATTAGACTTCAGAGAACTCTTTTATTATATCAATACAAATTTATATTTAAAATAAAAGAACAAATAAATAATATACAATAAAATAATAAAATTCAAATTTAATTTAAACTGAATGCATGAAATTGTAAACGTCTCTTATTACTGTAGTAAATGTATATTTTGTTTCCATACAGACGTCTTCACATGCACTCTATGAAATAGGATTGTGAATAATATGGAAGAGTGCCGTGCTGCTTTTTACCTTGCTACGCCATTTTGCGATGCCCAATAATCGCTAAACAGATTGGGTGTGATTTCCAGTGTTAGAGTCGACAAAATTATATTTGGAATTTACTGTGAAATGTTCGTAGAAAGCATCTCGCAAAAAAGAAAAAAACTTCATGTATAATTCAATAGTCCTGAAAAAATTTCATTGCGGATTCCTCATCATCAGGTACAGTTGCAAAAGCTAGAAAAAACCCGGTTTAAACCTGGGAGTAAACCCGGTTTTTGGCGAATAAACTTTGTGTTTTGGGAATAAACCAGGTCTTTTGAGAATAAACCTGGGAATAAACCGAAATTTTGCAACTCTATCATCAGGTAAATGCCATGCCGAATAATAAACTCCATCTCAGTGTCAGAGAAAAATGCAAATTATAAGTTAATAAAAATTATTTTTGATATATAGTATGTATTGTATGGTTACGATTAAATAATAATAATAATAAAATAATTTATGTTCAGTAAATAGCGAGTCAAAATGTTTGGCATGGTTTGCAATAAAAACCTCTAAACTGGTCATGGTTGAAATAAATGGCGCATTAGCGTACATTTTGGCGTAAAGAAAAAGTACAAAAAACTTTATTAAAAAAATTAGGTATACCTTTATTTCCGAAACGTCAGTGAAACTTACTGTGGCGAATCGAAAAGATTTGCTGTCTATATGTCTGTATGTCTCGCGAAAACTGTCGAAAAAATTATCCGACCAGTATGTAATTGGGTAGGTACGTTGGAGAGGTACCCAGAATCAGCGCTACAGTTTTTTGTGATATTTGTCTCATTCGTTCAAAAAATATGGAAATTTTTATTTTGCACCATGATGCTTTTCTATTGAAATTTAGGCGATTTAGAAATTTCACTATTCATTGAAGAGAAAATGGCGCATTTGAATAATTGTTTTATATGTTAAATTATAGTTGCATTTCTTTTTCCAAAAAAGTATGTTTTCAGGGTGATTTTCAGGCTTCTTGCATCGAAATATAGATCTTTATTTATTCAGATAAGAGAGCTCTTTTTTACGTACTCTAAAATAACCATGAAATTCGATTTTCTTAACAAATATTATGAAAACGCCGGATTTCTAAATTATATATAAATTTTTTAGGGGAAATTGCGTCTTTATATGTATTTTGTTGCATGATGTATTATGCAATTTTTTGAATAAATGCCGATGTTTCGTGTTTGACGGATATGTCAATATTTTATTCGGAAAGATAAAATATCCTTTAGAACGCTTATAGTAATAACATACAGTTTAAAACGTACTCGTAGGTATACTAGAAACTTCACAATTATTGGGAACTTTAAAAATAAATTTAATTCGAAAACTGGGGAGTCACGGTGGCAGATCCTCCCTGAATAGATGTATATTTATTCTAAGGAATTCTAATAGTAAGTAGTTGAAGAGTATAATTGCACAGAATTTATGTTAAATATAAAAATTCTTAATATTAGATATTCCGAATCTTTGGTAAATGTTATATACTTAGAAATAATATTAGTACTCTACGTAAGATTATAAAATTACAGATATAAGAATTTTAGATATTGTTTGTGTTGTGAGATGAAAACTAAAATATCTTGCAAAATTGACGTAGAGGCCACTGATATGAAGATTTACTAGTTTCCGGGTGGATAGACATTTTTTACATACAGTGGTAGAATAATATGCAAAGTTAACCTATTTCCAAGAGGATACCCCTTTATAGGATAAACCAGTTTGTATATAGGGATGACCACCCGGAAACTTAAAGAAAGATTAAAAGAACACATTTCTGACATTAAGTTTAACCGTCCATCCACAGCTTTATCGAGATTAAATCAACGACAAATTATAAATATTGATTTTCAAAACGCAAAAATTATAGTTCCTGCAAATAACGAGTTTACTGCTAAAATGAGAGAGTCTTTGGAGATTTTATGTAAAGGAAATAGAGTCTGTAATGATTGCCTATCCTATAATGTACCTAAAATCTGGTTTAATATTTTGAAATTATCAAGAACCCCAGCGCCGGAACTAATGGACTTTTCCTGATACACCCCTACAGAATAATAGACTAGCCTCGCTTAAAACTCCGTTATATGCTAGCACAGTGAAAGCGACATACGTACACTCATCTCAGTCAACGGTTCCCATGAAGATGATCACGTTAGTGATTGAAAGTCTTGGGATGTAAATGAGTATATTTTACGTTTTTAACACCTTTTGATCACCTTTTAAGCATGTTTTAATATATATTTTTTTATTGATTTAAATACAAGGTGAATTTTTCATTCCACTTCAATTTCGTTTCGAAATTTTTCTGTTAAATATTAGGTGTTTAACATTTAAACAATTCTACACATTGCACACTCTAAATGCTCTGTAATTGCTTCTGACAAAATAAATGCTTATAATTACTAGGATTGTGTTTTTTACTCATTTTCCTTTTTACGTTCTTTCTATCTTTACAAGAAGAAAGTATTGGATTCGTGAAAAAATTTCAACTTCCGATTTTCGGCGAATTTATATATTTTAGAGTGTCCTGAACACGATTTGAATGTTTTTAGAAAATGTGTGTCTGTGAGTCTGTTTGTCTATCTGTCTGTATGTATGTGACAAAATTTTTGTGGGCGTTCCATATCAAGAACTAATGCACAGAATATAATAAAACTTTAGATTCAGTTAGTCCCTGATATAAGTTGGTGCTGATTAGTGTTTCGTGCAAATAACCCAACAGGTGGTGCTGCTGTGCTAAATTTTTCTCGATTTTCACGATAGCTATAACTCAAGCAATCATGCACAGAATTTCATCAAACTTCAGATTCTGTTTAGAAACTGACATAAATAGAAACTGATTAGATCTTGGTGTAACTAGCCCAAGAGGTGGCACTGCTATGCTACTTTCTGATGACTTTTACAATAGCTCTATCTCAAGAACTAATGCACGAATTTTTCACCAAATTACAGATTCAGTTAGATGTTGATATAAGTTTTCCATGATTAAGTTTTCTTGTAAATCTCCCAATAGTTGGCGCTGCTATGCTGCATTTTTAGGATTTACACGATTTTAGGGATTATCATATCGCAAGAACTAATGCACGGATTTTAATAAAATTTTACATTCAGTTAGACTTTCATATAAATTGGTGCTGATTCGTTTTTGGTTTATGTGTAATCAGTATGAGATAGAAGAAAGTTTAGGGATTGGCACATCCGACTAGTTTACTGTTTTCTATCTTTACAAGAAGAAAGTATTGGATTCGTGAAAAATTTCGACTTCCGGTTTTCGACGGATTTATACATTTTAGAAGTTTTTGAACACAATTTGACTCTTTTCTGAAAAGGTTTGTCTGTATGTCTGTATATCTGTCTGTCTGTCTGTCTGTTTTTCTATATATGACAAAATTTGTTAGGCGCTCTATCACAAGAACTAATGCACGGAATATAATAAATCTTTACGTTCAGTTAGTCCTTGATATAAATTGGTGCTGATTAGTTTTTGGTGTAAATCGCTCAACATGTGTCGCTGCTATGCTGCATTTTTCATGATTACCACAATAACTCTAGCTCAAGAACTAATGCACAGATTTTCATTAATCATCAGATTCAGTTAGACGTTAACATAAGTTTCTGGTGATTAGCTTTTGGTGTAAATCGCCCAACAGGTGACACTGCTATGGTGCATTTTGTATAATTTTCATAACAGCTGTATCTCAACAACTAATGCACAGAATTTCATAGAGCTTCATATTCTGTTAGACCCTGACAAAAATAGACGCTGTTTTGGTGTAAATCGGTTTTGGTGCAAATCGCTCGACATGCGGAGTTGCTAGGCTGTATTTTTCACGATTTCAGCTACACTTCAAGAAGTAATTCACGGAAATTCATCAAACTTCATATTCTGTTAGACCTTGATATAAGTTTGTGCTGATTAGGTTTTCATGTAAATCATATAAGAGGTGGCACTCCTATGCTGCATTTTTCACGATTTTCGCGATAGCTTTATCTCAAAAAACAATGCACGGAATTTATTCAAACGTCATATTTTGTTCTAGTTTCACATGTATAGATCCTTATTAGGCTTTAGTGTATACTGTCCAATAGGTGTCGCTGTTATGTTCTTTGGGTTGTGAATTTTGTTTACAGACATTTAAGAGTGTGGGTGCCGGAATTCAATGATTTGTTTGAAAAATGCGATGCTTATATCTCCTCTTTAAGTGCACGCAATTCTAAAAACCTATAGGCTATACCTTTAAAATCCTTATGATGGGAGTAAATTGACATTTAATTTTGTCACTGAATAACACATTTGAATTATTAACATGTATGAGATAAAAGAAAGTTTTAGGATCGGCACATCCGATTACTTTCCTCGTGTGTAGCCCCATCTATCGGCAAAATTTTCAATTGCATTTTTATTTTGTTTCAACAAAATTTATGATCATGTGGTGTATTTTAGTATAAACATACACTCTTAAGACAATTAGTTGATTTTATATTTCATTTTAAAAAGAACCTATTAATTTTGAGTCTCTTTTGAAAACATAATTTTAACAATAATCTTTTCAAATTCTAATAAATACTTCATTTTAAAATAATTGTGCCATTGGATAGCATTAGAAACACTGCAATTAAACGTATTCTATCGAATAATAAAAGAAATACGTGTAATATTTATGGTACCGTAAATGTGTTAATAGCAAAGATAACATTAAAAGACTTAACAGTAAATGTCTGATGAGGAACAAAAGCATATAAATTTCATCACAAAAAGCTTTTCTCTTACCATTACATTTCTTATCAGACTGGAGAGAATACTTTTTAAATAACATTTATTTAATGTGTGGCATATTGTCCTTTCAGTTTTATTGCCCAAGTAAGCAATATATTTTTTAACAATACTACAGATTTAGTTTCTATTTAAGTCTAATGTACTACGAGGTAAATTCTTAACTATATCCGGTTTTAACAAATGATTTACTTTTCGTATTTATGTTCTTAGTAGTAAAAAGATTATAAGTGATAAAAATATTCATATTTGGAGAATAAAAATGTTCTAATTAAATGAAACTCGCGTTCTAATAGTGCTTTTTTTATTTAAAATATAGTGAAACACCCAGTTATTGACAACTAACCATTAACTGACACTTGAGCAAAAATATAACTCAAATAAGAATTTTGTTGTAAAATTCTGTAAAGTAATGTCATCTAGTAGTAAATGAGACAGTTATTTTTCTTTTGGAGGTAATTTATTCACCACTAGAAGGCCAAGAACATATTTAATGAGGAGGAAACCTTTGATACTACAAAAAGTGCCATTTTGAAGCAACCATCTTATTACTAAAATTAAGAATGTGGTTTTCAAATGTATTTGTAAAGCAACCGTTCTAAAAAATTTTCTAGAAGTTATTCTTGTAGAAATTAGTATAAAGATGCATATGATTTACTAGGGCAATGATTTACGGTTGATAGTTATTTAATTTAGCTTAATGGGGGTGCCAGTTATTGGTTCCTAGAATTGCATTTCACCAGTTTCTGACAGAGTTGTTAGTTATTGGTTACATTAAATTAAGATGAAATCTATTATTTCAACTGTTTAAAAATGCATAATTATAAATTAAATTTATCTTGTAGTAAACGCCATTAAAATTTAAGTTGTTTTACCGGTGTCTGTCACCAGATGTCAGTTACTCGTTCACAAATGTTAGTTATTAGATATCTGCATGACTAATGATGCAGTACTAAATATGACTCCTATATACTATTACTATATACTCTACATTACTAATAACACTATAGCTTACTAAATCCCACTTTTTATAATAAATATTAATATATTTTGTTTTTATAATAAAGAATAATGTTTTTTAAACATTCTAATCTTTTAAAAGAAAGTGTCAGTCACTAGTTCACTTTGTGTTAGTTATTGGTGTTCCAAAATATGGATGGTATCAGTTACTGGAGTTATTGACCATATTTATGAATAAAATTAATTTTTAATAATAAAATGTATCATTTTTCAAAATTTTGACAACAATAATTTTTTAATATATCTCTACTATCTTTTCAAACGCAAATGTAAGTATAAAATAGTTAAAATTTTTGTAATAGAGATTTGAACAAGAAAAAATCCTTGAAGTGTCAGTTACAATCACCCTATGTAACAGTATTAAATATATTATTCAAAATTTTCAATTTAATGCTGTAAAGATTTAAACTTACATATGGAGATAAGACCAGGCATATTTTTAATTATTTAGTGCACATTTACATTTTAACTCTTTCGTTTGTATCAAATTATTTTAAAAGGTAATAAAAAATATGTATGACTTGTGACCCCCAACTGGCCAATTCCAACTAATATGACTTCCAAATGTAATTTTCAACATAGTTTAAAAGTATTTATGAATTTGGTTTATCTGTTCAAACTGTCGTAAATATACTCGCAGTGCCGGGAAATTCATATATGTTATTCAGGTTTACTATGACATATTCAGTATTGAAAATAAATGTGTAGAATGTACAGTTCTTTTACTAGGATACTCAAAAGAATTCCGTTAATTTACGGTCTATGGAGAAAAATCATCTGAGGTGAATTTTAATCATGTTACACTATTTCAAGCATACTGAAATTGATATACATATATATATATATATATATATATATATATATATCATTAAAGTGCACTACAACATGCTTATTTTGGAATATGATGTACGTAGCATTTATCACTCATGTACAGGGGCACACAAAAAATTCCGTAACAATACGGTGTAGGAAGAATAATTACTAGAAGTGCGTTTACAGTTGTAATACGCGTTTTTTAAATTTAACAAAATTTTTACATATTACTTGGTGTGTATAAAGTTTATAAGATCATATACACGGCTGCACAAAAGTTCTTGAGTACATTTCCGTTTATTGACAGAAATTCCTGAAGGTGACTATTTCAACTGTGTGTTTCCTAACTGAATTATTATTTTTTTAATACTATGTAGCATATATACTAATCTATATATCATATACAAAGCTTAACAAAATATTCAGATATTTTTCCGACTATTGATGGTAATTATTCAATTTTGATTTTCAAATGTGTTAAGCGTTTTGCAAATTCTTTACACGGACATCAATTTTTACCCTATTAAACGGCAAAGTTTCGTTAGGATATTCTGAATGTGTTGTAAATTGTTTCATAATCTATACTTGACGATTTTTTTTTCCTCAACTTGTTTTATGCATGCATGTTATCGATTTTTACTCTCTTCATGATATGCTTGAATCATAAACTTGTGTACACAGCTGGCTTTGAGATAAAAATTCAACATTTTAATATTTTTAGAGCTTATTTTTAAATTAATAAAACACTTTTAAGCCATTTATCCGTTAGCAAGGTGTAAGTGATAAATTGAGAAATATTCTTTGATTAGAACTCTATACGAGTTACGACAAACAATGGAATTAATTATGCGCCAAGTGCATCCACGCTTGCTACAATGTGCCAACCGGCTGTGAAAGTACGACAATGAAACATTTTATGGAATAAAAAAGATAAATTAAAATAAAAATAAAAATGAAGAGTGTGATGATTTTCTTTTTAAATATACTCTTTTATTAAATTTAAGCACATATATGACTAAAAAGGAAAGTTTGTAAATTTACGTGAAAATATTTTTTTAATCAAAAAATCATAATATTCATTACTATATCTGTAATCTATGGTATACCGGAAAGCAATATAAGAATAATTTTGTATTCGGTGAAACCTGTATCTTGTTTTTCAAACGAATGTTTCTAACTGAAAAAATGACAATTCAACGAATAAAAAGAGTGCACTTCTCAATTACTTCCTTTAATCAGGTCAACTTATGTACACTAAACGTTGGATATAGCATATCGTTTTTAAATTTTATATCAATATTTAAATTCTTCACTGTTATTAATGACAATAAGTTTAGTTTTTAGAATTTTGTGCTTAAGATACGAGGCGTATTCAGGAAGTAAGTAACGTTTAAAAAAGCAACAAAAAACTAGTAAAACATTTTTTTTCAGGCCAATTTTTTTTTACATGAAAGAGCATACCTTAAACTACTTTTCTACATAGTTTCCGACAATGTTCAAACATTGTCGTAGCGGGTGATCAGCTTATCTATACCTTCTTCATAGAAACTTCCAGCCAGTGACGACAGCTAACACTCCAAACAGTTCGTGATATTTGCGGAAATTCGTCTGAAAGCGTTGTCATTGTGAAACGTCTGTTCTCATTTTTTTTCATCAACTTTCCTTACGAGATCATCGTTGACAACAGAAGGCCAACCACTCCGACCTTCATCATGGACATTTGTTCGACCTTCATTAAACTGTCTAACCCACTTTCTCACCATTCCATCAGTCATCGCGTTTTCACGGTAAAAATATTTAACTTGACGATAAATTTCGGCTGGTTTCACACATGGATCTCATCAGTAATTGTCTTAAACATTTTAAATGTGCACAGCAAACTGAAAACACAACGTAAAGCAGCTAAATTGGCGTCAGTTAAGAGCCAGTGAACAAGGAAGACTAGCGCGAATTCGCGGACCGCCCACCGCAGTGCTACGGCAGCGCTAGAATTAAACAGTACTTACTTTCCGAATGCGCCTCGTATCATTCTGATGACACTTTTAACAATTTCCAATATAGTTGAAAGGTGTTTATGAATACGGTTGGTCAGACCGTCTGTCTGTCTGCCAGTCTGGCCGTGCTCTGTGAATCTTTAATATGCTCGGATTGCCATGCAACATGTATATGTTATTGTGGCATACCATGACATGTTCGGTATTGAAAATGAAGTGTGTAGCATTTATAGTTCATTTCCAGGATCACTCAAAAGAATTCCGTTACATTATGGTCTATGAGGAAAAATAATTTACAGTATATTTTAATGATTTTAAACTATCTCAGACATATTTAAATATATATACATAACAGAAGTTCACAAAAAGTTCTTTCTATAGAATATTTTATGTGTAGCCACTTACAGGTCGTTTAAGAGGCAATCAAAGGAATTCCTTTACTTTATGATACTTGGGAAAATCTTTTGCGTTGTATTTTAATAACGTTACTCTATTACAACATAATGAATTTGATATGAATGTCTTATGTACACAAAAACGCATTTGTAATTTATTTAAAATGTTGCATAAAGTAATTGGGTTATATATTGTTTTATGAGGAAAAACTGTTCGCTGCATATTTTAATTTTTTAAACTATTTTAAGCATAATGTAATTGTTATACATTACTGAGGTTCCCTGCAAGATGCGTTCTGTAGGATAAGATGAGTATAGTACACTGCTCAAAACAATTAAAGGATATTGCAGTTTTAGGTGGATTTTGTATCTGGGAAACTTTTTAGCTGATTGATACATGGTCGACAGACATAGTAGGTTATATGAGAATAAATTACACATGTTTGGCAGAAAAAAATGCATTTTATTGCGCATTTTTGTACAAAAGGAAAAAAAACACAATTTGTGCATATGAGAAAAAAAGAATAAGAAAAGGTGTTTTCTTCAAAGAAAATCATTTTCAGTAGGGGGTATGGTTTCCACGGGCGGCCAGCAACGTTGAACAGCTTTGAGGCATGGCTCAATGAGGCTATTAATGACGAGTTGGGGTATTCTGCCCCACTCTTCCAGAAGAGCTCTTTCCAGTTCTTGGAGAGTTTGTGGGGGTTGTTGGCGGCCAGAAACTCGTCTTCCTAGAGCGTCCCAAACGTGCTCGATTGGATTCATGTCTGGAGAACACGCTGGCCATTCCATTCGAACGATTCCTTCCTCGAAAAGAAAATCCTCCACCAGGTTTGCACGATGTGGCCTGCAGTTATCGTCCATTAAAATGAAGTTATCTCCGATTGCTGCAGCGTAAGGGACTACAATAGGTCTGAGGATCTCATCCCTATATCGGCGACCAGTCAGAGCTCCATCTCGAATGATGTAGAGGTCAGTGCGCCCGTCAATGGAGATGCCACCATACAACAACACTCCTCCACCGCCAAATCTGACACTTTCGTGCACGAACGCAGGATTATTCCTACTGCCACGGTCCCTCCAGATGAAAATACGCCTATTATCCGGATGCACAGAAAAACGGGACTCGTCAGAAAACAGAATATTGCTCCATTCATTTCTCCTCCAGTTGACATGCTCGGTTGCCCACTCCCTGCGGTCGCGACGATGCCTTGATGTTAATCTAACACATACCATCGGTCGGCGAGCATACAGACCTACAGCATGGAGCCGGTTTCGGACAGTCTGAGTTGAAATCGTGGTGCCTGTAGCCGAGCGAAGGTGTTGTTGGAGAAGAGTAGCGTTCATGTTTCGGTGTCTCCGAGCTGTTAACGCTAAATACCGATCTTCATTGGGCGTTGTTGACCGTCTACGACCTTGCCCTGGTCTTCGGCCTGCACATCCACTCTCCAAAAAACGGTTCCAGATCCTGGAAATGATACTTTGTGACACTCCAATGGCTTGCGCTACTTCGGCTTGAGTTTGGCCCCCTTCTAACCTACCAACAATTCTCCAAGCTTCTGAATCTGTCAAATGACTTCGCTGAGACATCGTACTCATCGAAACAAAGCAATCACTGAATGCCGATCATCTTTGTCTTCATTCTCTTTTATCCAGTTGAAAGTCAAATTTCATTCGCTGCCACTGAAGCGACGTTTTTGACGTCGAACTCAAAATTTGCATACTCCACAGTTTGAAAACCAGAAAAATTTGCATTTGTGATTCTCTTCTTCTATTTTCGGCAAAAAAAATTTCGTTTATATCTTTATTTTATATAAAACTTCAAATATCCTTTAATTGTTTTGAGCAGTGTATTTACTGTTCATTTACAAAGACATACAAAGTTATCGGATACAGTACTGTCTATTAGCGAAAATTGCAAGTGCGTTTTCACTTAATGTAAAGCTAGAAGAGTCTGCGCACAATTAATTAAATAATAATAAAAAATCTAAATATTATTTTTTTTCTAAACTATCTATGAATAATTTTTACTTCATTTGTTTTTTATGCATTTTCATTGCTATTTTGTTGTTATGTTGCAATTTAATAGAACACTTGTAATAAAACCAACAAAGCTATTTTGTGCAATCTGTCCTTACAGGGTTGATGTGATTGCGCACATGGGTAGGAGAGATTGTTATTAATAATAACTATAATTAAATTGTTAAAAATAATATTTAGATTTATATAACATTCCTGTAAGGTTTTTGTGAAGAAATAATGTTCTATTAGGAATGAATATTTCAACCTAAAGATTAAAGAATCAGAAAAAGGAAAGCATTTTAAGAACATTTAAAGAATTTTAATTAAAGAAAATAAATTAAAGAAAAAGAAAAAGTAAGCCTAGAAAAGATTATAAAAAAACATTAGGTTACTTGATAACACATTTAACTTAAAATTAGTTCATTTTCGTTTCCACAGTTTCCATGTTTTCTTGTTTAATGACCAAAGTTGTCGTCGTCCACATTTGATGAACTTATTGTTGTAAATGGTGCAGCTTTCGTGCAACTACTTGTCACCAGTGGCGTAGCCAGGGGGGTGGTCCAAGAGCTTTAGATAACAGTAATATTGTAAAGTTTTATTTCTTTTGATTACCACAGAACAGTTGCCGAACAGTTGATGTCGGTTAAATGGCTTCCGAGTTGCGATCATCTTTACGCCCAGTCTTTTTGCGAGTAAACTGTATTGTAAATATTGAGCCGTTGGGAAAAGTTAAATGTAGTATTAACTACATAAGAAAGAACAATTAAAAATAGAAGAAAAATTAAACAATGGTAATAAAAAAGTAAAGCAATAGAGATTAAGGATAGAGTCTAATAAATGGAAAAAGTAAAATGGTATAGCTGTAGTTGAAATTAAATGCTGAAAAAAGTTGAAAAAGTGTAAAAGGGGTTCGGAACATGTTCAAAACAGCACATAAATGCCAGGTGGAAAAGGCAGGCAAAGCTAAGCTTTAACAAAAATAGCACTTAAAAAGGGCAAACATTTTTTTTAAATTATTATTTTATATAGCATAGGAATATGTTTAATTAGGAAATTACAAATTTATATAAAAGTAAGAGAGAGAAATTTGCAGAATGGTGAGCACTAATGCTCATAGTCAATAATGCAAGAATATTTTGGACGCTTGTGGTTCGAATGCGTCATAATCCGGCAATTCTGCGATTATATCATTAGGGAGGTCATATAATTTTTCATAAAATTTTTTGGCATTGTGGTTGATTCTTTTATTTAATGTGGCTGTTTTGAGGTCTCTGCGAATAGTTCTATTACGGAGATAGCGAGAGGCATTTCTGACAGTACGCAGATTTTTGTTATGAAGTTGGCTGAGGTTTTTCATGGAGTATTTGCAGATATAGCCCCAGACTGGACAGGCGTAGGTGATAATTGGTAAAATACAGGAATTATAAAGGAGAAGTTTGTTATGGATAGCCAGTGTTTTACTATTAAGAAGAGGTTATAGTGCAATCGTAGCTCCAGCGACTTTCCCCCTGATGGTGAGGATATGTTTTTTGAAGGAAAGTCTTTGGTCAAAGGTGAACCCCAGGTACTTTGCTTCATTAGTCCAAGGTATAGTGGTATTACCCAGCTAAAAATGAACTGCAGTGAAACTACAAACAAAATGCAGTTGGAAAACTGCGGTGATTTGGCACAAATCCCTGCAGTTTTTTTGAAGTCGACATAACTACAAATTTACTGCAGTAAATTTGTAGTTATGTTGACTTAAAAAAAACTGCAGGGATTTGTGCCAAATCACCGCAGTCTTCCAACTGCATTTTAACTACACACTTACTGTAGTAAATTTGTAGTTATGTCGACTTAAAAAAACTGTAGGGATTTGTGCCAAATCACCGCAGAATTCCAACTGCATTTTAACTACACACTTACTGCAGTAAATGTGTAGTTATGTCGACTTAAAAAAAACTGCAATGATTTGTGCCAAATCACTGCAGTCTTTCTACTGCATTTTTTTTGCAGTTTCACTGCAGCCTTTTAGAAATTTATTACAAAATATGTATATATATAAAATATTAATTCTTTTGTATGAAAAAATCAGCACTAAAATCTAATTAAATATTTTTTTTTCACATCTCAATTTATATGCAATCTGTGCATAAAATATATCATGCATACAACGATTAATCATCACTGAAAGATATTTTTTGATCATGGCTGACTTATTCAATTATTATGGTTACATTTTGAAAAATGAAAGAATTCAAGAAATTGTATGAACGACTTTAGTCAAAATAATAATATTGAAAGATGAGTGAAGTATTTATAATAATCATAGTACTTCAATCTTCAAGCTATGATTTTTTTATGGTATTGAATTGTTTATATTTTTTCAATAGTTTCATTACTGGGCAATTTCTTTGAAATCAAGAACACATGGTTATTGGCAAAAAATTAAAATGTTACTTTTAAAATTTTGTAATAAAACGTGCAATTTTATAAATAAATTCAATGTGAAGAAGAAAATTGATAATTTAAATGTGTGTATTTTGTAATTCCACTGCAACAATAAAAATTGCAATTAAAAATAATTGCATATAAATTTAAAAAAAAATAAATTATAATTCTTTATATAATGGCATATCTTTTCAATCTTCTACAGAAATGTCAAATTGATAAAACAAATAGATGCACAAGAATTTTAATCAGAGTGGACATAACTTTTTCTTTGTCCATTGTAATTTTGTTACACAAGCATTTAAACATTTTTATAAAATATCCTTGTTTTTTTAATTGCTGTAACTGTTTTTATTATTCAATATGTACTTACTGCCTCCCCCCTCCACAAAAAAATGATTTTCTTTGTAGCTTGTAAGAATATATATTACGAAGCTTGTGAGGATATATATATTGTGCGAAAGGGATTACAAATTTTTAATCTCATAAGCAATTCATAATGAAGTCTATTGTGGCAGATTTAGATGATAATTTTAAATATTAAATGTAGGGGAGACTGATACACAGTGGGCCACTTCTTCAGTTAATTTTTTTTTCTTTTTAATGGACAAACCGATCTGCATAAAAATATTTTTGAACATTCCTTAAACCTTTATACATTTTTCATAATTTTCTCATAACATAGTTTTCAATATATTTTCAAAAAAAAAATTATATATGCATCCGTAAAGTGGACCGCAGTGCCCCACTTCTGGGGCACAGTGGACCGCTATTAGGTATCTGAAATACAATATAAGTCTATTTTTCATTAATCTAAGTCTTTTTTTTTCCCTTTACCCGCAAAATAACATAGTAATATTAATTTACCAGTAACATTTTGAAACAAAAACAAAATGAATTATATTTTGAAAATAATAACAGATTAATACAGGAACAATTGCAATTTAGCTGAAGTTATTACTTAAGTACAAAACAATCAGCGCACATTAAAATTTGCAAATGAAATTCCAAAATACTTATGAGTAAGATTGAGCCTGGAACTTTCCTGAAATACTTTTGGGTCTGGGAGCAATATTATGAAATCATTGACATTAACAATAGATTCATCTACAGTTTCTTGAAAAATAAACTGATTTCCATTCAATTTGCATCTCATGAATCTTACTTGAATAGAATAATCACCAATTTAGACTACAGTTATATTTATCAAAGGCAGTAAATACAAAACAAAGTATTTCTTACTATATTAAATAAATTGTCATTTTCTTTATTTACTTTATTTTACAGTTAAATAACTACTTTTAAACAATATTTCTTTATAGTAAATAAGCAATTATTAAATATTTTGAACATTCTGCATTGCAGGCGCAGAGTGGATTGTGGACCACTGTGCCCCAGGAATGGGTGGTCCACTGTGACCCATGTTGGAGTTCAATAAATAATATAATCGTATTAATATTGTTTATAGCTTTCTTTTAAACATATTAACTCTAAAGTTAAATAAAAACAAGTATCTTAGCTTTACAAAAAAGCTGTTTTATCTTATTTATCTACAACCTTTTACTAAAAAAATTGAAATATGATGATGAAAAATTTTACTTTTAGAAGCTCAAAACAACCAATCAGGAAATAATAGTTCAATCTGAGCTAAACATATTTTCTGAAGGCTATAAATAATCAGTGCAGTGCTGTTGTCTATTAGGATATAAGAGAAGCTTTAAAAAAGTTTAAATAAATAAATATTAGGGGGTGGTCCACTGTGCCCATAGGTCCAGTGTGTACCGGTCTCCCCTACACGAAATTTAAATGCAAAAATTAATTTTAATTGCAACTAATTTTTCCACAATGTGAATTTCAAATTTGAATATTTTTTCATCTCTTAAAGAAAGTATCTATATGTGCCTTGAATATTTATATAATTTTGAATATATAAAATAAATTATATGAAAGGATATATATATATATATATATATGTAAATTTCTAAATTATATATCATTTACTATGAAATAAAATGTATTACATATGTTACAGCTAATAAAAAAAATACTACATAAAATTCATATTAAAAGCAAAACAAATGTATGCCTTTCTGTTTTTCTAAAAAAAATGCAAAAATTTACAAAAAATACTCTTACCTGCATCCTGATTTGTCCTTCCAATTTTATCTTATATACAATTAAGGAGCAAATAAGGTTTAAATTTTTAAAAAAAACATTTTATTAACATTTGATGTTTATGCTTTGTATAATTTACATCATATTTAAATAAAAATGTATTTAGAAATTGTTCTCACATTTCACAGCCTTTGCTGCGGAATTTAGCTTGTTTCGAATGGTGGCACGTACAAGTGATACATTTACACCAAACTTGCAGGCAACATGGCCCTGAATATCCATTATCCTGGATCCCATTATCAGAGGAGACCGCAAAAACACTTATATAAGCGGGGTATGCAATTATCCGTTACCGGATTAAGCAGGTACATTAACCGAACATTAACTCCGCGTACATTAACTGAAAAAAAACACTGGGTGCATGAAACTCACCATGCAGCAATCTCTAGAATGCATAAAATTCATTCAAACAGCAGTTAGTAACATATATATGTACGCTTCACATACATTAACTAAGAAAAAAAAAAAAAAAAAAAAAAAAAAAACGTGGATGTGTGAAACTCACTATGCAGCAATCTCGAGAATGAATCAAAATCATTCAAACAGCAGTTAGTAACATATATATATATATATATATATATATGTACGCTTCGCCTGCATTAACCCTCTCCCCCACCCCCACCCCCCCAAAAAAACAAAACTCCTGGATGCACGAAACTCACAATGCAGCAATCTCTAGAATGCATGAAATTCATTCAAACAGCGGTTAGTAACTTATATATATTATGTACACTTCACGCACATTAACCGAAAAAAAAAACACAAATTGAATTTCCGAAGAAAAATTGCAAATTTCACCATTCAAAAGTGTAAAAATCCTGAATTTCGTCGATAGTGCGTGTAAAATCATTAATTTTCTCAATAGTGCTTGTAAAAATAATGAATTTTGTCTATTGTGCGCAAAAAAATAATGAATTTTGTCGATCGGCTACGTAAAAAAATTTCGCCTTTCGGGAGGGTAAAAATCCTGAATTTCATCGATCAAATGCATAAAAATCATGAATTTTATCGATTGAGCTTGTAAAAATCATGAATTTTATTGACCGTGCACGTAAAAATCATGAATTTCGTTGATCGAACGTGTAAGAATCATGAATTTTATCGATAGGCGCGTAAACATCACGAATTTCGCCGATCGTGTGCATAAAAATAATTAATTTTGTCGATCGGGCGCAGAAAAATAATGAATTTTTTCGATCGGCTACGTAAAAATCAAATTTCATCATTCGGCAGTGTAAAAATCATGAGCTTCGTCGATCGAACGCGTAAAAATCATGAATTTTATCGATCGGCGTGTAAAAATCATGTATTTCGTCGATTAGCTACGTAAAAATCAAATTTCGTCATTCGAGAGAGTAAAAATCTTGAATTTCGTCGATCGTGTGCGTAAAAAAATGAATTTCGTCGATTGGCCAGAGAGAAATAATGAATTTTGTCGATTGGCTACGTAAAAATCAAATTTCGTCATTCTCAAAAGTGTAAAAATCCTGAATTTCGTCGATCAAACGCATAAAAATCGTGAATATCATCGATTATGCACGGAAAATCATAATTTTCTTCAAATGGGCGCATAAAAGCCATGAATTTCTTTGAACGGGCGCATAAAAATTATGAATTTCATCAAATGGACGCTGAAAAATCTTGAAATTTATGGCAAAATGGTAATTGGGTAATCCTGCATTTAGCCAGTGCTTTCCACATTTTTAATCGCCAGTTTTTAAAATTTAATCGACAACTGGCGACTGCTTATTTTCACCTTTAGGGGGGGGGAATCATGAAATTCTTCACACGTTTGCGGGGCGAAAAAATCGCAAAATTAGTCGCTCAAGGATTGCCATGGAATGTGTTACCTGAAAGCAGAGGTGGTAAACAATGACAATTTTTTAATTGCTGTTTTACAACATTAGTCGCTATGTGGTGAATAGCCACTGCTAATTTTCACCTATAGCAAAACTCTGAACCTGTTTACGTTTTACATGCGACTCTCGGCATTGAGCAAAAAGTGACAGCATTCGTCCATTATTTTCCGTAATTCGCAAACTTTGTTAATATAATAATTAACACCTTAATTCATTTTTTAAATGTTTATACATAGCCATAAGATAGCTAAAAATATGTACCGACAGACACTTCTTCAAAACTGGTTTCTCTATAAAAAATTAGATAGATTCAACATATTTATAAAAGCCTTAGTAGAAAAAATATTTCATAGGATATTTGTATTTTCAAAGTTTTGTTCATATTATCTTATTTTAAACTTTTCTTTAATAGTGATGGAGTTAATTTAAAGTTTGTTATTGTGAATTCAAATAACTAATATTTATTACAAAATTAAATTAAATATTTGAGCCTTTTATCGTTACAATGAAATTTATAATATTGTTTGGGTTGATTTTAACTGTACTTAGCCTGTGTGTCAATATTAGTGTCAATCAAATTAATGATTTCTAAAGGTTTTTACATATATTTTCAATTGCTTTTAATCAAAGTTTATAAATAATATACCAGGAGGAAAATAACATTATAAAAATTATGATTTAAAGTAATGCTATTTTAAATATTGTCCTCTTGAATGATGATATGTTACATGAAATGTGATTAAAAGCTTTTTCTTCTTTTTCCTAGATAGTTTGCCAAATTGGTATGTTACAGGTGTCAGTTAACATTTTTCAATTAATAACTATTCAATAAATTTCATTTAATCAATTGAATAATTAGGTGCCGAGATATTTGTAATCACATTTTAGACACTCTTCGATTTTTCATGACCCTGTATTTCATTCAAATTTAAATTCAAAGATATATTTTAATTAGTAAAGAGACGCTTAATCCGACGCAGTAAACTGTTAGTTAATAAGATTATCATTTTCAGAGTTAAATAATGTTTCTCTTACGTAATTCAGTAATAGAGCATTTAAAGTTTATGACGTCATCAAGCAGTAGTTTATTCGAATTGCATTGCATTTTATAAATTGTTTACATGCTTTTTATTTTCGTAGCTTATCTTACGCATATCCATGATGGGTAAGTATTATGGTGGCCTCCAACGACTAGTTTTTATTGGCCTTAATTAAACTACTTTTGTAAAACGGATAATAATTTACTATTCTTGCTATAAAATATTTGCTTGAAATGCTTAGATAATTAATATTACGTTTTAATTAATAAATTAGTATTTTTTCTTCTCAAATATATAAAAATACAATTTTTTGTAAACATATTAAAAATCGTTTCCTTCGGAAATCTCCAATAAAACTATTGAGACATCTACTTTGTTGTTGGCTCAAGGGGAAGCCTCATAATTATCTTCTATTTAAAAAAGAAAAATCCCAACAAAGGTCCAAGTGCTACACGACAAAAATAAGGTGAAAACTGCACATCGTGATACAATTATACCGATTGGTCAGTATCTACTCTATATTAATACAAAGCATATAAGAAGGGAAAGCATAGCGTATAGTCTGGGGAATTCAAGATGGCGGCTGTTATTCAAAATGGCGTCATTTTCGGGAATTAGTGCAATTTCGTTTCTTTTCATCGCATAAAAGCATGTTTGACGGAAATTTCGATGTTTTTAGATAAAAAAAAAAATATTATTTGTAACACTTTACAGCACAGTCGAAAAGTATTTATGAATTCAGTTTGTCTATTGTCTGTCTGTCTGGTCGTCTGTCTAGTCGCGTAATAACTCGAAAAAAAAACTGGATATCCAGATATTTAAAATATGGTATTTTAGTAGACCGTAACAAGTTCGGTATTCATTTTCAAGTGTGCATCATTCATATTTCATTTACAGGGACAATCAAAAGTATTCCGTTACATTATGGTCGGTAGACGAAAATCGCTTGCAATGTGTTTAATGATGTTATACTCTTAGTGACATATTCAAATTAATATACATCAGTGCGGTGCAGTACAAGTTACTTACCGTAGAATATGCAGTGCATAGCAGTTTTCGTTCATTTACAGGGGCTCGCAAAATAATACGGTTACCGTTACATTAATGTCTCCGAGCAAAGTGCCTTTATAACTTGTGTATAAATTCTATAGATAATCAGCTAAATCAATTGTTATTAAGGGAGGTGCTAGGTATGAAATAATTGCAATTTGTAATAATAATATCTCTATTGGTCCGTATCTTCTTTATATTAAAACAATGCATATAAGAGAGGCATAATGAAATATATTATAAATGTAAGATTTAGGCTGTTATTTAATTTTTTTCCTTTTCGTCATATAAAAGTGTCTTTGATGTCATTTTTGATATTTTTAAATCAAAAATTTTCTTTTTAATATCGGAAGTATGCTTAAAATGAAAATAATTCAATTATTAAAGTATTTTTATTGTATAGTGAGTAAAATGAATAGAATAAATAAATAATAAAAGTGCATTTTACTAATGCCTTACTTATACAACATATTAAAAAATGAATGCTACATAACAAATATATGACATAAATTTGCAGAATATAGAAACTTTAGTTTGTAGCATATTATTTCTCATTCGCATTTGTTTTTACAGTTTCATAATAATGTGCAAGAAACACGAACCTTCCTACATCTACACTAATTTTTGCAGATTTTGCACATACACTTTATTAGTTCTTTGCAAGAATCTGCAATCTCGAGCAACTCCGACCATTTTAATTTCCATGAAAAATTATCCAACCACCATTCCCATTTGTTTGGAGAGGGGGGGGCATATTTCCCGCTCATGTGCTTGTCCCCAAATGTGTCCAGCTTGGAAAGCACTCCGTAATATATGTTGCTCTAGTGCACCCTTGGTTGTTGGAAGATGTTCTATAGGACGATTTTTTGTCATAAAAAATTCCTGTCAAGCATCATATACACTCATGCTGTTACATGTTGAACAGTACAACAATGCTACGAATTTTTCTAAAATATTTAAAATATCGTCAGGTATGGAAGTTTTCGGCTTTAATAGAAACGAAAATGCAATAGTAGCATCTTTATAGAGAATTCGTGTCTTCCAAGCTGACGTTTTTCTTTTTCTTGTGAAACCAGGATTGCTGTCGCAGCCTGTGAAAGCATGGAATCCTAGTATACACATTGTTTTTTATTTTCCAATTGCATCAGCTACAGTATGGACGAGAATAAGTCTGTAATTCTTCCCTGCTCCAAATGCAATCCAAACAGTTTGCAGGTGTCTATCTGACAGAGTAAAGAAATGTGCAATTGCTAAAACTAATACATCAGTATCTACAGAGCGTATAACAATATTTTTCAATCCCTTTTCTGCCATGTTTTTGAGGTGCAAGATTATCCTTGTATCAGCTTCTTCATGACCAGGGCAAGTCATTCCAATTATAGAACTTAGTGCAATATTATTTTTTTTAACTTCCTCACCTGAAGTGGTTATAACTTGTGCATTTTTATGCTATTCATAGCTAGTGTTCCAAGCAGATTAAATAGCTCTTCTTTATTACTGGAATTTCTTAAGAAATCTTGCCAATTTTTCGGTAGTTTGACATCATTTGCCGCCTGGTTCTTGCACCCCTTTTTTGTCTGGTTTCACCTTTAATGCTTGGTGTAATGTATCTATTCTATATCAAATCTATTCTTTGGCAACTAAAACTCTCAATGTCGTTACATAAATGGGGTTGAAATGTGTTAATGTAGTAATCATTAGAAGTTTTTGAAGACTGGTGAGGCTTTAAAATGTTAATAAGAACTGGCCCATCATAAATTAAAGCATCACATGTTCCTGGAAAGGTGTTTCTATTTTTCTCAATAGTTTCCTCTAAAATACGTGCTAAATGACTTTTATATCTGGGTCGAAATTTACCGTTACTGGAAAAAAGCAGCGTGGAATGATTGATTTTCTTATTTGAAAAAATTTTACAGGTCTAATCGACGATTCTGTGCAACTATCAAAAACCTGGAAAATAGCTGCAAATTGAATAACAGCCTAAATCTTAAATTCCTAAGACATTCCATTATGCCTCTCTTATATGCATTGTTTTAATATGAAGAAGATACTGACCAAAAGGGATATTATTATTACAAAGTGCAGTTATTTCATACCTAGCACCTCCTTTAATAACAATCGATTTAGCTGATGATCTATAGAATTTATACACAAATTATATAGGCACTGTGCTCGGAGACATTAATGTAACGGTAACTGTATTATTTTGTGAGCCCCTGTAAATGAACGAAAACTGCTAAGCACTGCATATTCTACAGTAAGTATCTTGTGCTGCACCGCACTGATGTATATTAATTTGAATTTGTTACAAAGAGTATAACATCATTAAAAAACATTGCAAGCGATTTTCGTCTACAGACCATAATGTAAAGGAATACTTTTGATTGTCCCTGTAAATGAACTATGAATGATGCACACTTTTAAATGAATACCGAACTTGTTAATGTATACTACAATACCATATTTTAATTATCTGGATATACGGTTATTTTTTTCGAGTTAGTGCGTGACTAGAATGACGACCAGACAGACAGACAAACAGGCATACTGAATTCATAAATACTTTTCGACTGTGTTGCAAAGTATTACAAATAATATTGTCTAAAAACATCGAAATTTCCATCAAACATGGTTTTATACGATTAATAGAAACGAAATTGCACTAATTCCCGAAAAGGACGCCATTTTGAATAACAGCCGCCATCTTGAATTCCCCCCCCCTTTACGCGATGCCTCCCCTTCTTATATGCTTTGTATTAATATTGAGTAGATACTGACCAAATGGTATAACTGTGTCACGATTTACAGTTTTTTCACTCCTAGCACCGGTTATTTCATAAACTTTAATGTCACGCATGTAGTTGTCAGTAATACATACCTTACTCTCTATAATAATTGTAAATAAAATGATACATTCCGTTTTGGAGTATTTACCTTTACACAGCTTTAAAAATAAATCTAAGCTATTTAATGATGTGATTCTCCTACTTAACCTTTCTTTGTTATTATTTTTAAATATACATATATGTTATTTTTTTAAGATGTGTGGTTTAAATATCGACCTTCAGGCATTTCCTGTAAAAGAACTGTATTTATCTTAAGATAAATACAGTTCTTTTACAGTTATACAGTTTATACAGTTCTTTTCATCAGCTTCTTTTCCCCACAGTTATTGTCAACATGTGCTTCGGGCAAGCATAATTAACAATAACTGTGAGAATACTTTAAACACCTGTCCTTAGAAGGTTAATCAAACTAAATGATATTACCTTGAAAAATACTAAATATTAAATTCATTTACTTTCTTGTCAAATTATTTAATGTCTAAGTCATTTTATCTTTCTTTAATGATTTTTTACATTAAAGAAAGATAAAATGACAATCATGTCATGCAAAGTTTATATAAAAATTTAATTAGTAGTAAAACCACGTGTCTTAGTTTAATGCTCTTAAAGAATTAATAAATTAATTATACAGGATATAAAAAAACTATACAATAAATTAAATGAAGTAAACAATCTATATTTATATATATATTATGCTATCGTACGTGGCACATAATTCGCGAGTATTTGTTAATTGTTTAATGGCAACGCCCGAATGAAACGCGTCTCATTGTTTTTTGTGTAAAAGTCCTTTGGCAGGATTTAAGCCGAGGTAAATCGGATTTATTTACCTTTCGCTGCAATTATGGAGCTTCAAAACATCATTAGAAATACCCGTAAAAGATCTCGGCCGAATTAATTAGTTTTATAAAATGCATCACATTAGCATTTGCCACATATCAAGCCTGGATCTTATACCGATATGCCATTTAGGTTCAGCCGTCAGAACTTCCCTGACCGTTTCATTTTTTAAACGCAACTATTATACTTTTGAAATTTTAGCTCGTATTTAATTTTTTTAGAAGTATCCGCCAGGTATTTTTTACAAGTATCGTCATCTACTGGAAGAAATTAAAACTAAAAGTCACTGCAACTTAAAACTAAAATTTGAAGCATTCAACTTATAAAAACAGTACTTTTATGCAAATGTGAATCACATATTTAAAATGTTCAAAATTTTTTAGTGATAAGCGGTTTTATGCAATAAATTAATGACATTTTAAAATATGTTTTGAGTGAGCATCTTCATTTATTAAAAAATAATGGTTCTAAAATAAGTTCTAATAAGGTGTATAATAGTTCATTTCATTTTTTAAATGTAACTGTTATACTTTTGAAATTTTAACTCTTATTTATTTTTTTTTACAAGTTTTTAGCATAAATAAATATTATTCAGTTTTTTTATGAAGGCCACTCCACTGTTATATTTTTTAATGACAGTCTGCCTGGGCAACGCTTGGTGGGTCAGTTACTAGGAATAGATTCAATGAAACAAAGAATTGTTTTAGTTTATAGATATTTGAAAATATATTTCCATCACTAACAAGCATGTTAATAGAAATAATTCATTGTTATATAATATTTTCAATACATGAAATATATATTTCTTATACCCAATTAATTTTAAAGAACGCTAAAAAATTAAATCTGTCAAAATTATTAAATGTGTGGAGTGATTTTTTTTATATATAAAACTTAAATTATCATTTGAAATGAAATGTACTTTAGCATGCATTTCAGTATTTAAAAGAATTGGTTCCATTATTTTGTGAATATTTGAGCATATCCCAATTAAAAATAATTGGAAATCTTTAAGTCATTGAACTTAGAAAAAAAAACTGTATAGTTAACGAAATTTAAATATTTAACTAGGGGTCATTTTATTCGACAGATTTTAATTTCGTTTCAGAAACAAATGTTATAATTAAAGTACTCTAGTTTTTATAAAACGTTTAAGTATGTTTCAGAAATTGAAATTTTCAATAAAGTATGTCTTTAATACGATTACATTAGGAAATTCTCAGGATAATGTATAGTTTTCACAAAATGAGACTATGTATTTGGAAAGAAATTTTTAATTAAAATCTTAAACACTGTGATATTTAAATTAATTTTTACTTTCTTCTATATAAAGAAGAATAAAGTATTGAATTGGAGAAACATTTTTATTTCTGGTTCTTGATGTTTTATGCATTTTAGAATGTTCCGAATCTGTTGCAATAATTTTTGCATCTATGTAGAGTTTACCTTAAATCCATTTAATGCATACATTACTATGACAACAAATATCATTAAATGTTACCTCAAAGGGTGCAATATATTAAATATCAATTTCATTATAAACAATGCTAACGAATTTGATAAATGCAGAAAAAATTAACAACATTGACGAATTTATTATATGAAAATGTACCTGAAAGTTATTGGTGAACTTTTCATACATATTTTTTCATGCCCATCATACGTAGTATAGGGTAAGTCTTGTAATAGTTTTGAAAATCGACATTTTTTTGACGGATTTAGACCGTTTCAGACACTGGAGATTCCCCAAAAATATATTTTCAGAAAAAAAAAATTGCCTTCCGTCTGTCTGTGTGTATCTGTGTGTGTATCTGTAAACGCTCTATCTCCCGAACGAATTGGGATAGAGACTTGAAATTTAGTATGTACTTAGTATTTAATAATGGAAAGAAGCTTATTTAATTTCAGCAACCTCGATAATCCGGAACTATTCATTTCGGACTCTCGAAATATTCGTTCTGACAAAAGCTATGTACAAATTTTCGAAATTGTTTATTTTAAGGAGGAAATATAAAAGACAATAAACAAAACATAAATTTTCCATATAGAATGAAGTCGATCGGATGCTTAGTTGCCGAGATATTTGTAATCATATTTTCAAAACTCTTCGATTTTTCATGACCCTGTATTTCATCCAAATTTCAATTCAAATATATATTTTAATTGGAAATGAGACGCTTAATCCGACACAATAAACCGTTAGTTAATATGATTAATATTTTTGGAGTTTTAAGGTTGTTTCTTTTACGCAATTCAGTAATAGAGCATTTAAAGTTTATGACGTCATCAAGCCACTATTTTATTTGAATTGCAATGCATTTTATAAGTATTTTACACGTTTTATTTTTGTATTTTATATTATGCATATCCATGAAGGGTAAGTATTACGGTGGCCCCCAACGACTAGTTTAAATCATGTAATCGTAATTAAAACAATCCTTAAATCTTCCAAATAAGATATGAATAGCGTTTCATAATTATGAATATAGATGTTGGAGAATAATCAATTAATTTTAATTATAAAGACACCTAAAAGTCATATTATTGCAGATCATAGACAGCGGTCGGTAGCAGCACGTTACAAGTAGCGAAACTACAGCAGTTGCTACTTTTTACAGTAGTTTGTATTTGTCGCTACGCTACATTTTGAACAATGTAGTGTGGCGAATAGCGCGATACAAAATGTTTTGTAGCGAGAACCGATGCTACTTTTAATGCTACTAAAAAATGTGCTATTCTGCAAATCCCGTGACTGAAAATTGCTTCTTTTGTGCAAAAGTTTTTCTTCTCAGCAATTTGTGAATCTCGTCGGCAAATATCAGCTGTAGCATATAGCAACGCATGACCTGAAGTCATGGATTTTTCCCGTTGACACTTGCTGCAAAAATTAAGTACTAACCCAACAAAGAAATTAATTTTCTTGCTGGCAACACTTGTCTATTTACTCGTTATTAGGTCTTCATGTTTTAATGCCGTGTATCTTATTATTTTTAATTGCCTTATTTACAGATTTATTTAATGTTTGAATTTGGAATTGTTTGTTGTAATTTTCTAGATTATAATATCTGTCTTAATTGAGCTATGGAATTTGTAATGTGTGTATAAACTAAAATTCTGGAGAAAAACACAAAACATTTTCTTGTATGTTATCTTTCTTAGTTTTTTAATGCCCTAGGTTTTGTCGCATTTATTTAATTGTATAACGGCAGACGCGATATAATGAAGGATCGCTTTATTATTTAATACATGTATTTAATTTCGAGTGTATATTCAATCCTTTGACAAAATCTGAAAAAGTAGTTTCTAGCTGCTACATTTTAAAACATGTAGTTGTAGTTGTAGTTAACTACATTTTCGATAAAGTATTTGTAGTTGTAGTTCGCTATAATAAAAAAGTAGTTTTTTCCGACCCCTGATCATATGGCTATGTATAGGTATGATTCAATGTATTGAGATTTAAAAACGTCAGTGCATTGAGATATTTAAGTCTTTTAATTGATGCTGTCTACGTCCAAAAAATAATCAAAAGTTTTAATAAAAGATAATGTTACTTAACCTTTTTTTTCAAATTAAGAATTTTCAAGAAGACATATACGTCGGTTAAATCTTTTAAAGGAATTAGATTTTTTCTGAAAATATATTTTTGAAAGAGCAATGCTTTCTGAGTGTTAAAAAAACGCATAAAATATTTACTTTTATTAGTTACGACTCTCTAAGACATTTTCTGTAACAATTAGAAAAAGTAATTTAAAGATTATTATATTGACTATTGCGCACTATTGCACTATTGCATTAGATATCCCTTGAAATATTTTACATTTTCACATAAATTTTTATAAGATTATGAATTTTTTTTTATGTTTTAAAGCTAAGTTTAAATTGGTTCAATGATTAACACCCACAAATTTTATACGTTACATAAACTATGATTGTTTTTCGGGAAAAATAATTTCAATGAATTTTAATAATGTCACACTGTTTCAAACATATTGAAATTAATATACGTACATTACTTTTAGGCATTGCGACATGCTTACTGTTGAATGTGGTGTGCATAGTATTTATAGTAAATTTACAGAGATACATAGAAATATCGATTACAGACTGTGAGCTGTCAATGAGCAATAATTGTTGAAAATGCCTTTTCAGTTCTGGTATGTGTTTTTAAATTTAACTAATTTTTGCACATGTGTATAAATTCTATAAATCATAAACAGGGCTGCACAAAAGAGTTCCCCTACAAATTTTCATTTATTGGCGGAAATTGCTGAAGGCCAATTTTCAACTGTGTTATTCGCTCTTAACTAAACTAAATTTTAACATTGTGTGTGGTATATAGAAATCTACATATCATATACAGAGCTCCACAAAAGAATTCGTAGACGGTAATTGCTGAGATTGGGTTTCCAAATGTATTGTTCACTTTCCAAATTGTTTACTTGGATATCATTTTTCAACATATTAAACGGTGAAATTTTGTTACAGTATTCTCAATATGTTGGAAAGTGGTTAATAGTCTACACTCATGATATCTAATTACTTTTACCTTTGCAAAAAAAAAAGTATTGGATTCATGAAAAAATTCAACTTCCGGTTTTGACGGATTTATACGTTTTAAAAGATCCTGATCAATATTTGAGTGTTGAAATATATAAGAATATTTATTTTACTAAAAAGGTTCAAATATACAAACCCGTCAAAAGACGTTAAAAAGATTTAACAAAACCGAGTGTTTTCAACTGCTCTAAACAGTCACCATCAGGGGAATTTCGGAGAGTGTGAAAGTTCATGAATTTATTGGGTTGTTCGGAAAGTAAATTAAGTTTTTCAGAGCAGATGTCGTAATTGTATTTTTTCACAGCCAACTTCACACTTAAACCGCATTGTCATTATATATTTTGACAGCTGATGTAGCAAGGCTTGTTTGTTAAAAAAGTTTGTTTGATTCTGTGCAATAGTTTTTGTTTGGTGACATATCAAATGTGGAAATTCGAAAGCAGCTCTTTCGACATATTTTACTTATTTACTATCGAAAAGGTAAAAATGCTGTTTAAGCGAGAAACAATCTAGTCGGTGTGTATTGACAGAACGCCAGTGCCAAAACTGGTGTGCAAAATTTCATTCCGGAAATTTTGATGTTGAAAATGCGCCGCATTCTGGAAGGCCAGTTGAAGTTTATGAAGTAAAAATAAAGGCATTGATCGATGAAAACCACTGAATAACAACTCTTGAGATCACTGAGAGATTAAAGTTATCGAATTCGGCTATTCATAATCACATGAAACACCATGGTTTGATTTCAAAACTTGACATATGGGTTTCAAATGTTATTACAGAAAGAAATTTGCTCCGTCGTATTGACGTCTGCGATTTGCTTCTTAAGCGTCAAGAAAATGTCCATTTTTGAAGCGAATAATTACTGAGAAAGAAAAATGGGTTGTGTACAACAATGTTAAACGCAAGAGATATTGGAGTGAAACAGATGAACCGACTCAAAGCGCTTCAAAACCCAATAGTCATAAAAAAGGTGATGCTATCTGTTTGGCGTGAATAGTTTTTTTTTTGGTTCTACCGGACAATACCACGATCAATTCTGATGTGTCGTGTCATCAATTGAACAAATTGAATGATTCACTCAAACAGAAAAGTCCAAAATTGATAAACAGAAAAGGTATAGTGTTCCATCAAGATAATGCGAGACCTCGTACAAGTTTGGTAACTCTCCAAAAACTTTTAAAGCTTGGATGAGATCTACCACACCTACCATATTTTCCAGATCTGGCGCCTCCGGACTATTACTTGTTCCGGGTTCTACAAAATTTTTTAGATAGCAAAAACATTACTTCAAATGAGGACGGATAAAATGACTTAGATCAGTTTTTAGTCAGCAAAGATCAGAAGTTTTATGAGCGTGGAATCATGCAACTGTCAGAAAGATGGCAAAATGTATTAGGCCAAAATGGATAATGTAGAATTCAACAAAATATATATACACTATAAGAAAATCGTCTTCCATTTTCACCAAAGAAAACAAATTACTTTCCGAAGAACCAAATACGTTGTTTAAATAGCCAGAGACGAGTCTATTTCAAAAAGAGAGGAGGCAGGGAGGAGGTGCAAGGTCGTTTAGGGTAGTATAGTTACGTTCCAAAATCGCCAGATATATATTTAAAACATAGTTTAACTATGTTTTAAGTGGTTTTTGAAAATGTCTTTACGTAAGTCCGTCTGTCTGTATGTGACAAAAATTTTGTGGGAGTCCTACCTCATGAACTAATGCACGAAATTTAGTAAAAATTTAGATTCAGTTAGACGTGCACATCAGTTGTTATTGATTAAGTTTTTGGTATAAATCACTCATTTGGTGCCACACTTTCCAACGTGCTAAATTTTCCATGATTTTCACGATGGCTATGTCTCAAGAACAAATGCACAAAATTTCATCAGACTTCATATTCTGCTAGATCTTCACATAAACAAACTCTGATTAGGTTTTCGTGTAAATCATATAACTGGTGACACCTTTATGCTGCATGTTTCACGATTTCCGCCATACTTATATCTCAAGAACTAATACACAGAATTTCGCAAACTATCATATTCTGTTAGATCTTGAGAAAAATAGATCCTTATTAGGTTTGGGTGTATACCGCCCAACAGGTGTCGCTACTATTCTCTGTTTTTTGCAGTTTTCGCGATAACTATATTTGAAAAAAGTATGGATTATCATTTAATTGTTGTTTCAGACGATTTGTTTTATATAGATAAAAGTTTTGTGATGGCCACAACATATTAGTTTCTTCGGTACTTTTCGGTTAGCCGGGCGCCAGTGATATATGTTCATGTATAATATATATATATATTCATACATATATTTGTATATATATATATGTATATATATATGTAAATGTGTAGATATATGTGTATAAATATATATGTGTGTATATATACAATATACATGTATAATAATCACTCGCGCCCGGGTAACCGAAAAGTACCGTTTCTTCTTGTTCTTATGTTCTGCTATCATTTATTATTAGTTATATTATATATATTTATATATATATGTAAGTTGATGATATATAAATAGTCACTTTACTGAGCCAATATGACAAATAATCGATGAACAACAGAATACTAACTTTAATTTCAACTAATACACTTTTAGCAAAAACTATATAACAATTTAGCTTACAACAATCCGGCGAAGCCTAATAATACCTTTTTTGGCTATATTCCTTTTATATCTCGCTTCATAATAAAAATTAGAACACTGGCTCTTAGCCAAATCTCGCGATTCAAACTATTTACAACTCGCGCATCAAAGTCATGGATAATAAGAGAGTGTCAGTTCAGTGTCAGTTCATTTGATGATCATTTACATGAAGTGTTTCAACTGAAATCCTACAAATCGGTCATCCTGACGTGATGGCGTCTCGACATCAGCATCTTGATTTTATATGTTTTTTTCATGCCTAACAGTTTTTTTTTTAGATTTATATTTCTTTCTGAGTATTGCTCTCTGTCTTTAGGATCAGCATATCTAATATCTCTGTGATTCCTTTCCGGATATTGCTCTCTATATTTAGAAACTACATAACTATTGCTTCTAGAATAATAAGAATTTGAATAAGCATCTCGTTCACTATAAGCTCCTTTAAATCCATGATGAGAATTATTCTTATGTGATGTTTGTGAATATCTTTGTTCATTATAAGTAAACTTGCACGATCGTCGGCCACCATAATTATAATTATTTCGACCATGATAGTAGCCTCTATTCATGTATCTAGAGGAAAATTTTGGATTATATCTTGCTTTTAAATTAGGTGAAGCATTTTCTGTTATGTCTTGAGGTATCAAAGAATTTTCAGTTACAAAGTTTCCAGGAATCTCAGATTTATTTTGGTAATAATTCTCGGAAATCTGTTTCCCATATCCATATTTATTGTAATTTCCATGGTTAAATGACTGTTTAAAATATCTCTGGCCATCTCTATTATTGCTTCTGTTATCAAATGGTCTATTAAAATTTCTGTTCTTTCTCTTATGATAAAAAATCCTATTGCGATCTTTCACATAGTCTTTTCTACCATGTGCAAGACTACTACTTTCATAATTTTCTTCTGGAGATGGATAGTCAACATTCCATTCATCGGATAATCCTGTATCTTTTGTCGTATTCGGCTTATATGGTTTTATTTATTTTCTTATTTTCTCTCTGTTTGCTAAATTTGTAACATGAGTCAAATTCATCCCGTCATTTACGCAGTCGATTTTAACCATATATTCCCAATCTCGATTATCGTTGTTTATACTTGCTTCATAAATTTTTGTCGGTACTTCGTTAGTTTTAATGTATCCTACTCGAACTTTGTTGCCGCTTATTATTCTAACACCATCTTCCGTTACTTTTAACGTCATGCCTTCTACTGCTTCTCTACCTATTATTAAATCGCAGTCCGTCTCTTGTACCACGTAAAATTTATCCTGGATTTCTGTTTCATCCACGTAGACTTTATGCCAGAAAAAACATATTGGCTTAATTTCTCTACCACCTATGCCTGATATGTATATATTGTCGCTGGTTAGTTTTGGCGCATTTATTGCAGTATGATATCTTGAACTGGTGATTGAAATATCGCTTCCAGTATCGATTATTATGTTTGTTTTTATTCCGCTAATATCTAAGATTCTTCCTTTTTCACCATTTAACCTACCCATATTAACTATTTTTCTTTGCGGGTTTTGGGTCTCCTCTTGGTATTTTGTTTCTCGCCAATTTTGATTATGTCGCGGGTAAAAATTTGAATATTCTTGTTCTGTATTTTACGCCATGGCACATTTCGCACTCACGTGACCAGGGTTGCCACACAAGAAACAGATTATATGCGACTCTTTGCTTCCTTAATTCATACTGTGTCTATTGTCAATTTGGCGTCTTTTCAAATTGGCGTAATCAGCCACTCGCGATCTTCTGTCATCAAAATCGCTACTTGTATCCTTAACTGATTGTTTATTGTAAACCCTTTGTGCTGTTTCGTAATTATCTAATTTATTAACTAAGTCATCAATTTTCTTTATTACTAATAATTCCTCTATGAAATGTGTTTTTGTTTCCGTAGGTAAATTATGCCTGATTTGATTAACAACAATTAATTCTGCTAAATCTTCAAAGCTATTTACTTGAAGACCTTCAATCCATTGTTGAAAATACACCTTTATCTCATAAGCGAAATCTCGCCAATTGGCTGATGGCTCCTTTTTAGATGAGAAAAATTTCAGCCTAAACTCCTCTGGTGATAGCTTGTAGCATTTTAGTAGAATATTTTTTATATAATCATAATCGTGGATTTCAGGTTCGTTTTCCGTTGTTATTATATTGATCACATCCAACGGCATTAGATTAATTAAATAATTTACCCATTCTTTTTTATCAATGCCCGTTTGCGCCATTTGCCTTTCGTACATAGCTAAGTATAAACTGATATCATTCGAGCTATCATATTTATTTAATAATCTAAGCAATTCAAATTGCTTACCTGGATTTGTCTTTGGGTCTTCATTAATATGTTCTCTTGAATTTTCTTGTATCTGTAATTTCTTAATTTCAAAATTTTGCTCCGATTCTATTTTCCATTTTCTCTCTTCCATTTCCATTTTCAATCTATTTTCTTCAATCTCTGCTTGTAATTTCTTCTCTTCTCTTTCTCTTTCTGCTTGTAATTTCTTCTCTTCCAGTTCTGCTTGTATTTTCTTCTCTTTTACTTTCTCTTCTGTTTCTTCTGTCTCTTTTGTACTTGCTATCACTACTCCCAATCGATCTCTTATAAAATCTTCTTCGTAACTCTCCCAACTCTTGATCAGCTTTATTAGGACAGGTATTGTCGGTTTTTCTGGTGCTTCAATTCCGCATTCCTCGCAGAGGTTTATTACATCAATTCTCTTGGCTTTATTTAGAGTTCCCATCTTTCAAAAATTGTACTTGAAGTGATACGATTACGGTTTCACCTTGCTAATTCGTAACCCAACTTTTGATACTGGCGTTTTACAATACTTTACGTTTGGTTTCCATTTCACTACTAGTGGCTCTTACTTTTAATAATCCCGGCATCCGAGCCTCCAAAAATGTAAGTTGATGATATATAAATAGTCACTTTACTGAGCCAATATGACAAATAATCGATGAACAACAGAATACTAACTTTAATTTCAACTAATACACTTTTAGCAAAAACTATATAACAACAATTTAGCTTACAACAATCCGGCAAGGCCTAATAATACCTTTTTCGGTTATATTCCTTTTATATCTCGCTTCATAATAAAAATTAGAACACTGGCTCTTAGCCAAATCTCGCGATTCAAACTATTTACAACTCGCGCATCAAAGTCATGGATAATAATAGAGTGTCAGTTCAGTGTCAGTTCATTTGATGATCATTTACGTGAAGTGTTTCGACTGAAATCCTACAAATATATAGTAAATCATTATTCGAACTTTATTTTGTGTCTTTCATTTTCAATTTCTTCTATGTACAAGAAGAAAGTGTTGAATTCGTGAAAAATGTCCACTTCCATTTTTCTACGGATTTATACGTTTTTAAGGGTCTTGAGCACGATTTGGCTGTTTTTAGAAAATCTGTGTGTATGTGTTGTCAGTCTCTATGCGACACAAATTTATGGGCGCTCTAACTCACAAACTAATGGAAGAAATTTAATCAAACTGCTTATTCGTTTAGGCTTTGATATAAATTCGTGCTCATTAGGTTTGGGTGTATATAGCCTAACAGGTCCATCTGTCTGTATGTGACACACATGTTTTGGGCGTTCTAACTCAAGAGCTAACAGACAGAATGTAATCAAACTTTAGATTAAGTTACACTTTTACATAAGTTGGTGTATATTATGTTTGGGTGTCTATCGTCCAAAAATTGACGCTGCTATTCTGTGTTGCTAACAAAAATTTTTTGTTTTTTTTAACACACAAACTAATGGACAGAATTTAATCTTAAAATTCGGTTAGACCTTGACATACATTGTTCTGATTATGTTTATGTGTATATCACCCAACAGGTGACGCTGCTATGCTGTATTTTTCACAATTGTGTGGGCGCACTAACTCATGATCAAATGAACGGTATTTAATCAAACTTCAGATTCAGTTAAATCTTGACATAAATTGGTGTTTATTAGGTTTGAAATAAGGTTGAAGATTAGATTTTATGTGTTGCAGATTATGTTTGCGTGTATATCGCCAAACGTGTGGCGCTACTATTCTGCATTTTTCAAATTTTTTACTTAAATATTATGGGCATTCTAATTGATGCAGCAATAGATGGAGTTTAATAAAACTTTATATTCAATTTTACCTTAACATATATTGATGTTTATTAGGTTTAGGTGAATATCACCCAACAGGTGGCAATGCTATACTTCATTTTCCAATTTTCTGGGCGCTATAACTCGCGTACTAAAGACGGATTTTAATGAAACTTCAGCTTGACTGACACATTGACATAAATGGATGCTGATTGCGTTTGTGTGTATAACACCCAAACGCTGGCACTACTATACTTCATTTATACATTCGTCTACAAAAAGAAGAAAATCTAGTATTCGTGATAAATCTTGACTTGCGGTTTTCGACGCATTTATATGGTTTAGAACGACTTGAAGACGATTTGATTGTTTATAGTAAATGGCTTCCGTGAGATCGTGTATCGTTCTTTGTGCGACACAATTTTTTGTGCGCCCTAACTCACAAACTACCTTGTAGAGTAGGATGAAATTTTATATGAGGTTCCAAAATTATGTTGCTGATTAGTTTTGTGGTAATATTTTTCAAAAGGAATCGATAATTCGTAAGATTTATATGATGCTTACATCTATAGTTTATGTTCACAAAATTCAACGAAACATCAAATTTTACAATTATCATGAAAATAATAGATTGTCCTTCGATTTTGGTTCATGTAAAAGGATGTGCTAAAATTCGATGATTTGTTCAAAATATGCAATATCACCTGTTTAAGTGCACATAATTCAACGAAATTTAATTGATTTAATTTATTGTTCTATTTAAATCATTTAGTTGATTAAATTTATGTAGAAGACACATGCTGGTTCATATTATATATATATACTAGC
The DNA here is from genome assembly GCA_963931845.1 of Maratus michaelseni. Lineage (NCBI taxonomy): Eukaryota > Metazoa > Arthropoda > Arachnida > Araneae > Salticidae > Maratus > Maratus michaelseni. The sequence goes on along the minus strand of OZ007593.1, from coordinate 196,897,060 downwards.
TTTTATCATTAATTTAAAAAATATATCTGGCTTTATTAAAATTTTATGAGTCCCATTTTTAATCAGTATTATTGAAACATAATTGAAACTAAAATTTATGAAGTAATTTATGTTTCATTCAAGAGAAATCTCATATAAAACTAATTAAAGGGTTCACATTAATTAAACTCTTTGTGAAATACTTGTTTTGAAGTAGTATATCCATTATCAAACATTTAAAATTATTTTGGATAAAATATGCATACTTTTCTAAGTCTAGTATTTCGTTAAGGATTCCGTTTGCTGATATTCATTTATTTATTAATTGGTATACAATAATGACATACTTTATTTGAAGCCATGCAACAGAATTAATATCAGACAAATAGGAAATCGCAAAATTAATGAATGCATTTCTTAAAAATGTTTATTTACGATTATTATATTTTTTACTCTTCAAACGTTATTAATTAAAGTTAAATAAAATATGCTTTTACGTTTCGGATGACAATAACTATTTTGCTGGACTAACTTGATAAGTTATTAGTAATTTGAACAATAGAATATTGTTATATTTATATTATTGCGAATAATTTTATTTCTAAACAAAAAAAAATACACATTAGTATTTTATTTTATTAACTATTACCGTTTTTATAATAAACTAGAAATGACGATTAGTTTTAAGATGATTTATATACTTATATTAAAAAGCCATTAATTTAAGAGTAAAAAATTGTAAAAATTAAATAATATATGTTTGAAAGATTATTTTGGGAATTTGGAAACTATTTCATGTTGAATCTTATCTGAAATTAGTATTTAAGCTGCGATTTATGCATATATCGAATCAATAAAATTGACTTTTATTGAAATATTTGTATTGAATTTAAGGTTTTACATAGTTATAGGTTACACATGCTAATTTTAAAAATATTGATGCTTATCGAATATATATATATATATTGTTTAGAATAGACAGACGAGTTTTTATGTTTTTTGTTTTTTGTTTTTTATTTTTTGTTTTATTTTTGTTTTTCAAAAATATGTACGATATATCTCTAGAAAACAGCTAACGATATAAGAAATCAAAATACTCTGGTATCGTTATCAAAGTTCATGACTATCCATGTTCAGAACTATCAATGTTCATGACTATCATCAGTTCAAAAAACTATTTCTTTTGTATGTTTAATATCTTAGAGCAATATTTATAGGTAGTTTTAGAAATGCAAGTATTTTATTCTAGAAAATAATTTAATACATTTGACGAGCATCTATAAACATAACGTATTTTTCCAAAACGGCATTGTTACGCTACATTTCAAAATATTTTTGTACTGCAACAGGAAGACTTTTGAAATAATTACAAATTTCTGCGAAATAAGTACAAATATCTGAACACTAAATCAATGTACAATTTATTTAAAAAAGAATCACCCGATTTGAAATGCATATAATAGGAAAAAATATTGAACATAGACACTTAAGATTAATTTTAGATTAAATTGCATCTATATAAACATAGCGTATTTTTCTAAAACGGCATTGCTACGCTACATTTCAAAATGTTTTTGTTCAGCAACAGGAAGACTTTTGAAATAATTACAAATTTCTGCGAAATAAGTACAAATATCTGAACACTAAATCAATGTACAATTTGTTTAAAAAAGAATCCCCCGATTTGAAATGCATATAATATGAAAATATATTGAACATAGACACTTAAGATTAATTTTATATTAAATGGCTAAACATTTTTTGTTACAAACCAAATTAAAGGTGCTCAATATGTCCACTTTTGGTTACACGACATGTCCCAAACATTTGCGAGCATGTCTCATCCACTCCTTCCACGGCTGCTGTTCTGCTTATCTTCAGTTCAGCTAATGTAGCTGGAAGGAAAGGCCCAAAAACGAGCCTTTTATCAATTCCCACATGAAGAAATCGCACAGTGAGAAGTCCAGTGATCTTCGAGGACAGTGATGTTTAACTCAACACTGTTAAAAATTTGCAGCAAACTGTCCAGTAATTTGGCCGTTTTTATAGAAAAAGGTTACATAACCGTACTTTAACTCTGTTCTGACCATATTATTGCCCATATTATGGGCATAATAAAGTTAAATTACGGTTATGTAACTGTTTGGTGCCAATTAGTAACAGTGAATCGTCAGGTACCGTATAGCCAAACGATTGTTGAATTGTTCGAAAATTCTCGAACGACATAATTGAAACAAAACGGATTAAAAGCTGAATAGTTATGATTGTATTAAATCAGATGTTTATTTTTAAACTCCCTATGACATGCACCTATAAATAAACGTTACAAAAATTTGCATTTCTCGTAATGTTTAACTTATTTATGTAAAAAGTATGTTAGTAGGATTTCTAAAAATTGCAATTCCTATAGATAATAATATTTTTTTTTTTGCATTCTAAATAAACAAATAAAACAATGAGTATACCATATATTATAACATGAGAAAATTTCGTGTGTGTGTGCAAATTTTATCTAAAAAACGGCTATAACGATTTTGACTAAATTTTGTATCTTAACATTATCGGGAAAGAGAAGACCATTGGGCTAGATCAAATTTTCGAGAAAATTGAATTAGTGTGTCATTTTGGGTCACTACAGGTCAGGGGCAAGCTAATTTGACCTAAAAAACGGCTCTAAAGATTTTGACTAAATTTTGATTCCTACCATTTTGAAATACGAGAAGACCATTGGGCTGGGTCAAATATTCGAGACAATTCCATTGGTGGGTCATTTTCGGAAAACTGCGGAGTCAAACTAATTTTATGTAAAAAATGGCTCTAACAATTTTGACTAAATTTTGTTTTCTACCGTATTGGGATACGAGAAGACCATTGCGATGGGTCACATGTTCGAAAAAATTGTATTAGTGGGTCATTTTTAGGTCAAGCCAATTTTTCGAAATAAATCGGTCAAGTGTGAGTATAACTCGTGCTCAAATGGACTCAAAGGGATCTACGTGCATTGAATTAATTAATTACAACTTATTAAATAATAACCTCCTACTAACCCTATTTTTTTTAATATTAGTATCAGTAGATTCGAAAATAGGAATGGGTTGTGGCTATATTTTTCTAGTAATTTCAACAATATCTCTAAAAAACCTAAAATTAAAACAATTATATTTTAGAGTTCGATGTTACGAGAACTTTCAAACAATATTCTACACAATATATAATTTTTTTCAAGTAACTTAATTAATATATAGGCTAATTACCGACAATATTTTTCTAAAAACATTATCAAATATCCTTGGATGATTCTGCGTCGATAGATACTTCGACTGACCGTCAACTCCCCCACTGACCACCCGAAAAGTAATATTTGTGTGTAAAAGAAAAATGCGTTTTTCTCAAAAGCTATGTTACCTAGGAAAATCTGTATAGTTTTCCTGCAAGAGTTAAATTAATTTCTACTACCTCTAATTTTTCTCATAACTTTAGTTTTAGTAGATTCTTAAATAGAGGGGAAGAGCATATTTTTACAGTGCATTTTCAACGATATTATAAACGAATTTAAACAATACCTAAAATTGTAACAAGTATATTTCTGAGTTCGGTATTACAAGATCTTTCACATGATACCCCACACGATATATATAAGAAAAAAAAATAAGTAAATTTATTAGCCCCCTAAATTTTTCCTAAAACTGTTTGAGAATGGCTAATAATCTGAAAATATGTGGGTAAAAAGACTTTATAACTTTTATATTTTTGAAATATTTTAACTCTTTCTTTTGATTATTCAAACATATTTTCTATTTCAAAATCAACGTGCTTTTTAGAAAAAAAAATTCCAATGAATCACGTTTTCCATTAAAAAAATATTCGAAAGGAAAACTTTGATAAAACTCAAAACAAATATTTAAACATTTACTTTTTTTTAAGTGAAGCAATGAAACATTATGGAACACATTTACAATCTCAAAATTGTGAAATGAACTTAGAACATAATATGTAAATATAATGTTATATGTAAATATAATTACTTAACAGGTGACATTTGAAAACGCAAATAGATGTTAAAAATGTTTAAAATATTTAAAAACACTCCCAGAACTTTCGTCGGGCGACCGCGGCCATGAGAGCGAAAAAGATTTCTGCTGCGTTCTTACATATCTGAACCCTAACATCGTCTTGAGGTTCAGATGTGTAAGACAACAAATGAAAGGATTTTCTCTCTCTGAGGATGGTCCCGGTTTCCCGTCGAAAGTGTTTGGGGTGTTTAAATCATTTTAAGCTTATTTTAACATCTATTTGTGTTTTTAAATGTCACCTGTTAAGTAACATTGAGATCTATTGATTCTCATATTGACATTTTATGAATAAAGTAAGGTAAACATTTGCATTTTGCCCTATGTGTTATAATCTATCTTTAATGAAACATAAATCTTGTTTCTATGGTTACAAATACTGCAAAAATGTTATATAGTGTTAGCAGTTAAATTAGTGCGGAGTAAAAAAAAAAGAACGATGATGAAACGATTACTGATTTTTAATACCATTATTTTCTATAGTAAACTTCACATTTTTTAATCTCAGAATACCACAATTAAATAAAACAACTATTACTGTTACAAACTATTTGAAATAATTTTACCTACACACATGCATATATATATATATATATATATATCTTTAACGTGCAGAAATAATATTTTATCAATTTGAAGAACTTCTTAATATTTTATATGCAAAATAACTCTTTAACGTACAAAACTAAAATTTTATCAATTTTTATATGCAAAAAATCTCTTTAGTGTAAAATATAGTTTTATTAAACAACATGAAAAAACATTTTGGTAGTTGATAAGTCTATTTTTCACATAACGCCATGTAATTAAACGAAATTAAAATGATTACAAGTACACTCCTTTCACTAAGTCTCAAATACTGAAAAAGAAGAGATTTTTATTTAAGCAAAATAAATTTAGTTTATGTTATTAATGATGCCCAAAACTAGATATTCGTTTAATTCTTGCAAACAAACACTATTTAAAATTGAATAATTCGAAATGTTTACAAGGAAATGAATTCTAGAAACTTTTATTATATTTGCTTCGATTTATATTTTTTTCAGAAACCTTTTAAGTATCTTCTGTTATAAGAAGAAAGTAAATCACAGTGCAAACAAAATTAAAAGATAATAAAACAATCTTAAGCTTCCTGTTTCTTTTTCTTTTTCTAAGACAGAATTTAAATGTGTAAGACCGTAACTCCATTTATTTTTTGGAAAATAAGGGGGGGGGGGGGAGTTTTTTAAAGAAGGAAAATGTAATTGGCACTTTATGTTAGGCACGTGATTTTGAATTAATTCTTGTGCTCCGATGAATAAAAATAGATTGCATTGTTTTAAATATGTATTTATTTTACGGTCAATATGATAAATCCTGTCTTTATTAATAACCTGTTATTATTAACCCCTTAATCGTCGTGCCCGAGACATTCACGGGCTGCGTAGGTTACGCCTGTTTCATTCAGATTGTTTGATTCCCACCAATTTTTTTTAAATAGTATTATTGGCTTTTTTCTTGCATTATTTTATCGTCTATTAAATAAGACGAACATTTCTACTTAAAAAAATTGGTGGTAATCAAGCAATCTGAATTTTTAAAAAGTAGCCTACACTTAAAGGGCGCGACGATTAAGGGGTTAATAATGACCGGGCATAATCGTCGTTATAATTAATAATAATCACAATCATTTTAATATTAACCGGTTACTATTAATAATGAACGAATTAATCATATTGACCGTAACATATATTAAAATAATGCCATTGTTCGGACAATATTTTCCGACAATGTTTTCGGACAGTGTTTTCCGACACACGTTCGATAGAGCATTCTCGATAGAGAGAACGATACCTAGATAAGAGATTATATGCGTCCGCATACTTGTGCATCGAACCAGACTTCGCAAGTAATCTTGGGTTTACTTGCATCCAAGAACATTTCGCAGTTTGAATGGTTGGTTTATTCTTTCTTTTTGTTAACTGTTAAAGTGATTGTTTATGTAAGTTTTCAGTTCAGAGCAGAGAGCTCATGTGTGTTGGATGGCGGTCGCTGTCGAATGTGTAACCAAGAGGGTTTTAACGTTTTAATTAAGGTTTACAGTTCACATTTTACATTGTGTGTTTTGATCAGTGTTTTTCTTATTAAATTTAAAGTTAACCAGCCGAGATATCATTAAATGGCCCGTCGAGCCGGAGATTTCTTTTAATGGGGAAAATAGCTGATTAAGCTAAGTTTGAAAGTGATTTGGGCTTTGAAAGGTGGTTGCCTGGTGTTCAGTGTTAGAGTTCAAGCGCATGATTGGTTGGATGCCAATGAAAAATTTTGTGAGTTCGTTTCTGTACTTAAATTTTTATTTATTATGGAAGAGTTAAAGGATGTTTTAGTTAAGAAGAGGTGATTAAAGTCTGCTATTACAAAATTAGAAAATAAGATAGTCGGGTGTATTGTTTGAGATTAAAATAGGAACGTTAACTGATGACTTGAGTGATACATTTAATAGGATTTTGGCTAAATATGATAAAAATGACGTTGACGCGTACATTGAGGAGCAGCAGACTGAACAGGATCGAGTTGACAGTATGTGGCTTAGTGTTAACCGAAAAAAATCTGTAATTACTTTAAACGGAAGTAATGACAGTGCGGGGTTTTTGAAATCTCAAACCTAGGAGGTTAAACCACCGAAACTCACACTTCCCACGTTCAGTGGTAATCTGGAGGAGTGGCTGCCCTTTTATGATTTATTTAGGGCTAGTGTGGATTGTAATGAAGGATTACCAGACTCAAAAATTACAATATTTAAAATCGGCATGCAAAGGCAACCCAACTAACACAGAACTTGCGGGCCACTGATGGCTACGTTAGCCTTGGCCCAAACTAGTAGATGAGGGGCCGCAATCGTTTGCCGTAACGGCAACTTAAAAAAACTGTCACGCCGGCCACAATGTGGCCGCAACAGAATTGGCCATAACTACATTAAGATGCCCATAATTGTGCCACAAGTGGTTAATCATAACTGACGGATAGCCTAAAACTGGCCACAGTTATACTTTAAGTGGCAATTATTAACGAAAACTAGCCACAGTTTGGCCATTAACGATCATCGTGAATAAAATCTAGCCAGAAGATCGCCACAGCCATGCCACCTGCGTTTGTTAAGAATAAAAGCTATCCCAAAGCTGGCCATAAATGTTAATTTATTGGTCATCATAAATGTAAACTAGCCTTAAGCCAGCCATCCACATACCATCAATGCTATTCATTAATTAATGCATGCCGAAAGCTAGCCACTTTGTTGCCATGAATGGGCATCATTAATGTATGCAAGCCGAAAGCTAGCCACGTCGTTGCCATCATTAATGAATGCAAGCCGAAAGCTAGCCACTTTGTTGCCATCAATGGTAATCATTAATGAATGCATGCCGAAAGCTAGCTACCTTTTTACCATGAATGGGCATCATTAATGTATGCAAGCCGAAAGCTAGCCACTTCGTTGCCATCATTAATGAATGCAAGTCGAAAGCTAGCCACTTTGTTGCCATCAATGGTAATCATTAATGAATGCATGCCGAAAGCTAGCCACTTTGTCGCCATCAATGGGCATCATTAATGAATGATAGCCCAAAGCTAGCCATATTCATGCCACTATTAGATATCATGAATGGAAGCTGGCCAGAATTATATTTTTTATGGTCCTCAAAAAAGTAAAGTTGAGCAAGAAAGGCCCATTTTTACTCCTTTGGCAGGGACATTTTTTCTTCTTTTTTTAAGTTATTTTAAACTTCAGAATCTAAATTTACTGGTCCATAATTTTTGTCAGAAAACTCTTAATATTTTATTCAAAATTTTGAAAAAAAAAATCTATTTGAATATTTTTCTTAACAAGAGCTCATAACACCAACCTGACTTTTATACAATACATGTTTCACTTTATCATTATAATCTTTTTCAGTTAAAAACTACAATGGTGTTGTGTTATAAGCATCCCATATTAAAAAGGTCAAAATACAATAAAATCGAAAGTGTTTCAGATCTTGTATAGAATACTTTCAATCTGAAAGCAATAATAAAAAAAAAAAAAAAAAAAAAAAAAAAAAGTCCCAATGGAGGCAAAAATTGGCCGTACCCACTCATCTCATTAGATCGGAATAAAAGGCCATATGGTAATGATTAATTTTTTTATGTTATTCTGAAAAAGTTGCAAAAGCCATATTTGTAATTAATAAAAAAAAAATTGATAACACAAGGTGTAAAATATATATTGAACGTTAAATTACCAATGATGGTGAAAATATGAAAAAAAAACTAATTTTCTTCAATTTTTAATTAAATTATAGGTTTAAACATTCTATTCAAAGGAGTAAATTTTTAAGTAGTTTCAATTTATGTTTCTTCAAGCTAATTCACCAGGTGAATTGTCCAGCCAGAATTTCCCTGCATTTCCATTGAAAATTGTTATCCAATGATTATATTCAACATCCCTTTTTCGAAGCAAATAAAAAATGCATAATGTTGTTTGAGATACCATATGAAAGGATTTTCAAGCGACTTCTGACATAGTACACTCACATTTCTTTAAAACATGTATTTTGGTTAAAATTGCATGTAATAAATTAAATAGGCATTCTTTTCAGAAATGAAGTGAAAGTTTTTCCTCAAATTACTGTTGCCACAAAAATTAAATTCCACAACAATGATTAAAACAAAAAAAATGTTCAATAAAGATAAAGTGAACAGGGTTGCTGCATGGGTTTATTTTATATTTATGATAAAAAAACAAAATTTAAATTCAAATGCTCAATTTATTTTTTATTTTTTTTTTTTTCAAAACACATTATATCACCCTCTAATGCAGTTAAAATACAATTTATATATATATCTCTCTTGATATTTTTAGTCAATTTTTACTGTAACTTTGATGGAATAAATTGGATTATATTCTGGCTTTATTTTTTTTAGAAGTTTAAACATGCATCTAAAAAATATTAGATATTGCTAAAAATATTAGGCTGCAGTGTGAAATCTTCACACAGGCCCACTAGTATATATTATTTCTGTTATCAACACCCCCTTTTCTCAGAAAATACTAAATGCACAACAATGAATGAGATGCCATAAGAAAGGATTTTGAACCAGCTTCTGACATAGTGCCCTCACATTTCGGTAAAACATATTTTTTGATTAAAAATTGCTGTTAATTAAAAATTAAATCTGCATTGTTTTCATAAAAGAAATGAAAGGCTTTCCTCAAATTAGTGTGGCCACAAAAATAAAATACCACATTATATAATGCTCAAAATGATTATAAAAAATAAATACTACAAAAAAGATAAAGTGGGACATAGTTGCTGCACGGGTTTATTTTATATTTGACTAAAAAGCAAAATTGAAATGCTCAATTTATTTTTCTTCGTCCCATGTTTTTTCCGAAACAGATGATGTCATCCTCTAAAGCAGTTAATTAACTATAGATATATATATTGTTTTGTCTTTACTATGCTCAATCAGCTTTTACTGTAACTGTGATGGAATAAACGAGATGATATTCTGGCTCGACTAATGTTGTTTGAAGATAGTTTCAGCCCTTAATTTTCCTTTAGAAGTTTAAACCTGCATCTAAAGAGTATTAGATATTGCTAAAAAGTATTAGACTGCAGTGTGAAATCTTCGCACGGGTCCACTGGTGCTTTTATAATACAATTTCTTACCTGGATGTTTCTTCCAATTATCCAGCTTGAAAATAAAACAAAAACGCAGGAATTCTATTTTATAAAATTGGTAAAATGTTGACATTACTGATCATTGGCATTTAAGAATTTTTTTTAATGATATAACTATACATATATGTAAATTAGGTCCGTTCAAAAAATGTCATTTCACTATCTTCATCTCTTTGGCATATAATTAATCAGAAAAATGTAGCAGTATTCCTATAAAGTAATGTTTTAGTCTGTTAAGGACTCTTCCCCCCTTATACACATCATAGAACAAAATTTTAATGTATATATATTTACAAAATATTACTAATTGACAGAAAGCCAATTGTCACTATTTTCCTTCTTATGTAATCTCAAAATTGCTTTTACTAAATAAGTTTAATATTTTTTCAAAATAGTAGTGGCAGTTGATCATCTAGAACACGGCAGGTTCACCATTCATAGATTAAATCTTTTGTTTGTTTTTTTAAATGGACTAAACATTACTCATAAATAATAATATAACATTGTTTTTATTTTTTAAAGATTAGCAAGTAATGAGTACTGAATAATATATTTTTTTTAAATATATTACCAATAAAGAAATCTTTAAAATATTTTTCCTTCCAGCAGGAGGTATGTGACTTTTTGACTAACAAAATTTCAAACTGATTCATACAATATTATGTGAATTAAAATTTTAATATCAACTAAAAATTAATTACTACATAAAACACTTTTATTGAATTATATCTTAACCTGTAAAAAGAAGGTGGAATGTTCTTAGAACAAGAAAGAAGGGGAAAATATATAGTACATCCTTTTTAATAACATCACTTGTTTAAATAAATATATATATTTAAAAACACTAGAACTGAATGTTTTTTTTTTCATATAAATTTTATTTTTCACAACAAATGTAAAATAAACCAACCAAAAAACATTTATTTATTTATGTATTTACAAGATGCTCAAAATTTATCAGAAATATTTTACAAGAAAATTTAATCCTGTTACAATTAAATTTCTGATGTTTCTTAATTTAAGTTGATAAAGAGCTGAAAATCTACAGTCATCTTCATAGAGAACTTTTTTCTTTCCAGATTTTTATTTTTCTTTTTCTGAAAAAAAAAAATAAATTTTACAAAACAAAATTAAAATGGCTTACTTTAAAAACACCACTTATTAATTAGCCATTTATAAATATAATCAGAACAGAAATTATAATTAAAAAAAACCATTTATAAAAAGCTTTGTAGTTCAAGTTATTTGTACACCATGAAACTATTTTATTGCAGTATACCTATATTTGCTTTTGCTTTTAACAAAAACTCATAAAAGGGCAGTATTGTCAAACGACGCCTAATTCCTTTTTTTTTTTTTTTTTTCCTAGGTGCGAAACTGCATTTCATGGTGGCAATTTTATGTTATATCATATTCTCTCATTTCTTTTTGCAACCATGTTAACAATAATATTGTTTCTATTTTTATGTGTTAAGAGCAGGGGGGGGGGCTGTATATATTAAACACTTTATCTCTGTGTTAATCACTAAAACAAAACAAAAACAGGCTTTCTATAAATTCAAATATATAAATTCATATTCTTTACATATGATGTATGGGTGCTCTTTCTTTCATTTCATAAAAGTTGAATTGCTCACTTTGTGAATTGTTCTAGAATTTGTATTGCTAGAAACCAGCAGTTCTTTATTTTCTTTACTTTATTTTTTCACATAACTTTTCCTTCAAAATGGCTTTGTAAAGTAGGAAAATACACTGTGTACCTCCAAGCTATAAATCTGATATTATCACTCATAAAACAATAGCATTTGAATTCTCACCGTAATTTAGTTCAAAATAAGGAAAAGCAATTTTTCAACTTTTTCCCGTCAAAGTTAAAAAAGCAAAATTTAATTCAAAGTTTCTGGTTCGAATCGTATTAAAATTAGGTGGGATATAACATATCCCACCTACATTGCCACATTTTGTAATTTTATAATATATCCCACCGCCCTTCAAAGGGTTAAAAGACAAAGAAAAAATGAAGTTACTTTGACATATCATAGACAATCTTTGACAAACAGATTTTTCCATTTTAATTTTGTTTTTTAAACAGTTAAAACTGTTTTGGCCAATAATTGAAAAATTTTTAGTAGCATTTGGGGACTCCTGAAAATCGGGGAGCCTGGGCCCGTGCCCCGAATGCCCTGCCCATGACAGATATACAAATTTCTCTATTTTTGGCAGCATTCGATTGACAAATTTAGCAATTTTTCTCATGCGATCAATGGAAGAATTTTGCTATTTTTCCCCCATGACTGACTGAAAAGTTTCGTGATTTTTCCCGCAGCTGACTGACGAATTTCAGAATATTTTCCTGCTACCAATTGCCGAATTTTGCAGGGAGGGAGGTTTTGCGACAAATAGGCAAATTTCCAGATTTTTTTCCTATAACAAACTGCTGAATTTTGAGATTTTTGAATTTTGTAATTTTTTCTTGCGACCAAGTGACAAATTTTGTGATATTTCTCCTGTGACCAATAGACGAATTTTGCGATATTTTCTCACGACCGATAGATGATTTTTGTGATATTTTCTCGCTACATTTTGGTGAAATTCGCGAAAGCAAATTCTTGCGAATCCACAATAATCAGGTCACATTTCCAGCTATATAAAAACGGGCAGGGTAAATTTACAACTATAAAAAAATGGGCAGGGTGCTGCGCCTTCTTGAAAACGCCTAGGGGAAACACTAATTACTCCAATACAAATATTGCCACAGTTATTTTATTCTAAAAACTTGATATTTGAATAATTTTAATTAATTTTCAGCAGTGAAATTAACTTGAAATTATTGAATAACAAACATGTGAATTTTTAGATTGCTAACTAAGCATAACCAAGCTTCCAGGCTCGAACATTTTTCATACTGTCAGTTTTACGCTTAGTTAGCAATGAAAAAAAATCATCATTTTTATTACTTGATATCTGATTTTAAAAGGAAATTTAAAAAACATGGATTTGAGCCTTCAGCTCCTCTCCAGAATCTTACATTTGCAAAATATTTTGGGCAAAACATAAGAATGTTTTAAAAATATCTTAAATTTAAATATCATTTTTTAAAGTTTCTTAAGAAAAAAGGGTCAAAGAAAGTATTAAAGAAGGTCCCTTTCTCCAAAGAACCTGCTTTATTTTTAATTTGTTAAAAATTATACATATAATCAAAATCCAAATTAATTTATATGACGTCATATTAAAAAAAAAAAAAAATCCTTAATTTAGAGGTCAGAAGATTAAACAATTTTATCACCGTCTCCCCTCCTCTTCTAGATACATAGCATAAATTAAAAAAAATATTTAGCATAAATCTGTGTAATCTTAAGTATTGTCAAAGTTCATGAAAGTCAAAAATCCTGTAAACAAAAATTATTTGACACATTTCTGCAAAACTTTAAAAAATACTCAATCTTTTTCTATTAAATTTTACATTTCAAAAATTTAAATTAATTTAATTTTTATTAAATGTAAGTCCAGATTAGATGCATTATATTTCCAGAGGTGTCACAATAATCACAAAACTGAATCATCACTCTTGAAACAAATATTAAAACATTTAAAGCAAACATTTTCTAAGCCCATGAGCTGAAGCATAAACATTTTGAGTAATTTGAAGGATCCATTGTACAAGATGTTTACATTTCATGAAACTCTGCTAAATTGTTTTAACAAACTGTAAAATAACAATTTTGAATAAAATAATTTTAATAAAAATGAACAATTCCCATGCAATTGGTAATAGACAAAGATTTTTTTATGATAACTTTTTGAATACAGTTTTGTTAAAATATTACAATTTAACTAAATTTTAATATGAAAAAGTTTACAAAATGATTTTTTGGCCATTTAAAATATATCGCCAAATTTATCAGCCGATCGTGGTAAAAAATCTTAAAATTAGTCAATGGATTGTCGGGGGAAAAAAAAATTCTCAAAATTCTACAATCAGTCTCATTAAAAAAAATCATGAAATTCCTTAGTCGATCGTGAAAAAAAATCTTTAAATTCTTCAGGCGCTTGAGAAAAGAAAATATGAAAATCGTCAGTGGATTGTCAGAAAAAATCGAGAAATTCTTCAAACAGTCACGGTAAATAAATCGCAAAAATCGTCCATCAGTAGCAAGAAAAAATTATGAAATGCATCTGTCAATCAAAGGAAAAATCTAAAAAACATTGTGAAATTCGAAAGTCTATCGAGAGGAAAATCACAGAATTCTTCAATCAGTCACAGGAAAAAATCACAAAATTCTTCAATAAGTCAAAACAAAAAAATTAATGTGATAATAGACTTTCTGATTTTAAGGAAATTTTCCTGAATTTTGACTTCTTCCCTATTCTTATCATGAACACTTCGCTGGTATAAAACTCTGATTCATACAAAAATATGTTTCTATTTCTATATGATTATACTTTATCTAGAAAATTTGAAACATTAGTCAGTACTTTAAAAAGTGGCCATTAATGAAACAGAGTCTACCAGTCACTGGCTTTTAATCCGATTTCCCAGTTTTCAAAAATATTGATCGGTTGTGAGAAAAAATGGTGAAATTCACCAGTCGATCGAGTGAAAAATCTCAAATATTGTGAAATTTGTTAATTGGTCATGAAAAAAATCCCATTTGTCAGTCGGTCGCAAAATTAGTCAATTGGTCATGGGAAAATATCGCAAAATTCTATTGATAAGTGGGGATAATAAACAAACCAGTTCAAAATATATCTTTTGAACAGGATGCAAGAGTGCTCTTTTGGAGAACAGTGTGACCGTTTTAAAAATATTTTCATCCGGCTACGCTTTAGTTCTAGAGTCAACACTATATTCATTACTAATAAAAAATTTGAAATTTCATGTACAGTGAAGTTGCTACAACAAATATTACGAATAACATGTATTCAGTAACAAAAGAAAATCACATGGGCCTCCGCTTGGATATAAATATGTTAGAAAAGTTCTAAAAGCTGGACTTATAAACTATGTATGGACCAAATTTCCAGACTTTTCCTCCATAAAGGTGATATCTCAAAATATATCTTTTGTAAAGTTATTGACAGAACTGTATCTTAACCCAATCTGCGATCTTAACCCAAAATAACGTGTTTTTGGTGTGTATGTGTCAGTGCTTTATGAAACGTCTTTTGCATTTCTATAAAAGATGAAATTGCACTCCTATATATACATATATACAAGGACATCTCCCAGTTTTTTTTTTTTTTTTTTTTAAATTCCCACAGAACATTTTTGATCAGCTGAAGATTCGTTGCAGAACATTGTAAAATATTCTGCTTTGGGGCGCAACATATTTTGAGTGATTATTATTGCAGACCCATAAAAAAAGCAATTTTAATATTGTTTTCGGCTGTTCACTCAACAAAATTAAATGACTGGTTTTTTTTTTCAAGAGAAAAAAAATAATAAACACGAATGCTTCATATACACTGTACTGGTAGATATGATAAGCTATGGTTGCTGAAGGCAGTCGTACTTCACCGCCAATTCCAGGCTCTCGTGAGCCTATTTAGCGAGGTCACTACCAAAAAGGGCCGGTTTACCCAGACACCTCTAAGGCGGTGCTCTTCGGCCGGGGGTGAAGCAGGGGCTTAAGCCTCTTGCGCTTCATCACCATTTCCCAAATGAATGACGACAGAGGTCGCTGTGATGATACGGTGGAGCCTAGAGCTCCTATACTACAGGCTGAATCATACTGCCATTTAATAACCCAACAGACCAAAAACCAAGCTAAAACCGGTTAGCTTACCATACTAGTGAACAGCGAGTGACAGTAACATGGACGGCAAACACTTGCTCAGGTGGTATCCTAATGCTGAGCTGGGTTGCAATATGGCGGTTATTTTGGGAAACAGAATTGGATATGCGTCAGCTCCCCTTATAGGAGCCCGAACTCAGAGGACACCACACCCAACACTTCTTTGATGGAACGTGGAAGTGAACAACGGCTCCATAGCCGGGATCCCATAAGGGAAACAGAGTCCTCAGCCAATGTTGAACACTCCCATGGCCCATTAATGTAACCACATCTTCCGATTATCAAATGCCGCACTGGTAGATATAGGTAAAATTTTATTTTTAAACATGTATAAGCCCAAAATTGTGGTATTTGTTAAATATGTTTTCACATATACAATTTTTTTAATGAATGAAAATTACACAGTTATACTTTGGATACTAAATACAAATACTAGGAAAAGTTCTTTTCAGCATAAAAAATTATAATATGCCACAGTTATTTTATTGTAAAAACTTGATATTTGAGTAATTGTAATTATTTTTTCAATTAGTTTTCAGCAGTGAAATTCACATGAAATTACTGAATAATAAACATGCGAATTTTTACATTGCTAACTAAGCGTAACCAAGCTTCCAGGCTTGGGCATTTTTCACTCTGTCGGTTTTATGCTTAGTTAGCAATGTAAAAATCCCCATGTTTATGATTTGATATTTGATTTAAATCAAAAATTTATAAAACATGGATTTGAGCTTTCAACACCTCTCCAGAATCTTACATTTGCAAAATAATTTTGGGCAAAACATAAGAATATTTTCAAAATACCTTAAGTTTAAAAAATGATTTTTTGGTCATATAAAAGATATCATTTAACAGCTTTTTTATTATAGTTTTAATGATGTATTGAGTATTCTTCAATTCTATAAATTACATGAATTAAATAACTTCTTTATGAAACATGTAATTTGCACTCATTTTATATATTCCTTTGTGATTAATTTTAAATCAAGGTGACAAGAATATTTTTGTCTTAAAAGTTTTAAATCAAAGTTAACAATGACTTAATTATAGTTTCCCATATATAAAACACAGTAAAAACTTTATGAAACTCACACAAGAGATAGAAATGAGGATCTCCTTTTAAACAACATTAATAAATCATTTTGAAAAACTTGCTTTCTAAAATTATGTTAAGTATGTAAGTTTAAACTTGCCAGAAAAATTTAAGTATGTGATGTGCATAATACAAAATTTTATTAAAGTAAAACAAAAAACCTTTTATTTACTATTTTTCCTGTCAGTTTTCTTTCTTTTGTAATATATAATGAATTTTGAATTCAAACACACCTTACCTTGCACATGTAAAAATATTTTAATAGCTTTTTTTTTTTCCTATAACTTTTAAGAGTAAAAAATAAGTACATTCTAGCTGTAAAAAATGGTTAAAAAGTGTAAATTTTACACTTAAAGTGCAAAGGTTGGCAAGCTTTGTAAAGAGCTTTAACGTTTACCAACAGTATGCAGCTAAAATACAAGAGTGCACTTCTATTTTAAGAATGTGTGAAATTAAATTTACTAATGTAAATTGATCAATACAGACAAAATTTGGAGCCTAGTTAGGAGACCATTCCAAAATTCTTCCTAGTAAAGCAGGTCCCTTCACAATATATACCTTTTAATAAACAGGATCTCTTCCCAATTTTTTTTTAAATAACACAGGCACCTTAAAAAAAAATGAGTTTTAAAAAGGAAGAAGTTTTTAAAAACAAATTTGTTTTTGCATGTGGGGTAGCAATACTTTTAAACAACTCTGGAATTTTCTGAATTGCCTATTTTATAAACAATCTATAAAAACATACTCTTCATTGTTAATTTTTATTTTGTTATGTTTCAAAATGTGTAATTTGCAAACAAATTGAAACGAAAACTTTAACAGAAGGACTTAAAGAAGTTATCAATAAATGTTTGGTTCAAATTCGAGTAACTAAATTTCATATTCATTACAAAATGTTATCTTTCACAAAAAAAAAAAAAAAAAGAGAATAAATTTCACACAAATAACTTTTACTTTTCTCAAAATGGGCCCCAAGATAAAAGCCCTGCATTATAAACTGCGTAAATTGACAACTTACCTTTGCTTGAATGCCAAACGAGTTTATGCAGCACAACCATCTTTTTTATACCATCTATCTCTGCTGCCATCTCTTAACTGCGCCACCACAATCTCGTGAAAAATATGAAAATAAACTATAATAGGTTGCAATATTAAGCATTAGGGTGGGTCGAAAAAACCAAAATTTATATAATCGAAACATAATAGTGCGGGAAAGTTGCCATTGGTAATAAGGAATAAATTCGCAAATTATTACACCAGATGGTTAATATATTTTACTGCCGCAAGGGGACCAAAATTTCAAAAAATCACAAAAAAATTATTTTTTTGAAAAAATAAATTACCCAACCATAACAATACAATTTTTAATAGAATGAAACAGTTACTTCAAGATGTTAATAATATTCCAATAACATTTTATTATGGGGAAGTCATTGGAACAGATGACTTAAACGCCCTCAGGTCCGCCATTTTGTTTTGTTGGCGGAACCAGTTTTTCGCCAACAAGAATTTGTCGCCAAGTGGTCATTTTCGGCTATTTTAGGTTTTATTTCTTATTTAATTTTGGAATATATACAGATTAAACATAAAAAAGGAAAATTCAAGAAATTTTCACTGAATACTGAGCAAATGGCAGAAAAGTAAATACAGTGATACTTAAAAAAAAACGCAAAGATTCATTATTAAACCAACATATCTCTAAAAATACAGACATTAAAACGTATGTCCTATAGTTTAAAAAACAAACCTCGAAACAAAATTTGAGAAAACAAACATCAACAAACAGAAAAATCAAAAATCCGTACATAAATTTCTAAAATACATTTTAATAACAAACCTCCATTAAAAAAAAAAAAAAAAAAAAAAAAAAAAAAACACCAGAAATTGAAAAATCCAGCCTCCGTACATAAATTGCAAAAATACATCTTTAAAAAAACATAAAAAAACAAACAAAAAAAAAACACCTGCAGAATTAATTTGAAAAATTAAACATGGATACATCCATTGAAAAATCAAATCACCGTGCATAAATTGCAAAAAATACTTCACGTTTCAACGAAAATTTCTTGAATTTACCTTTTTTATGTTTAATCTGTATATATTCCAAAATTAAATAAAAAATAAAATTTAAAATAACGCAAAATGCAATTGCACTCCAGAAATAGGCCTAACTCGCGAAACCTTGAAACTGCCTTTGGCTCTCAAAATTTGCTGATATTTCAGAACAAAATCACCAACTACTGGTAAACTACCAACATAAGCCATTATCAATCCAAAAAAATAATCAAATATTAATAATAATAATAAAAAGTTGGAATTATAATATAATCTGATCAAAGATACCACGTGGAAAAAAACAGTCCAGAAAAAATGAACACAACTTCTCACTTGTACGCTCACAGAAGAAATGAGGAGAAAAAAAAAAAAATCGGCTCGGAGATTAATCAAGGGTTGCCAGAAGGCAAAAGTCCGCCCGGTGGTCAGATCGGCAAATACATCACCAAAAAAATGGCCGCGATCTGAGGGCTTATACGCAATTTGTTCCAAGTCATTTCTATTACCGCCGCAAGGGCGGTCAAAATTTTGAAAAAAAAAACGGCAAAAATTTCAATTTTTAGTTTTTTCTAATTTTCCCAATTTTTATTATATATCTACAATTAAATAAATTTACATCATATCTAGTAAAAACTTATGTCTAGTAATTTTTATCATGGGCATAACCAATGAAGGGCGAGAGGGGTCCCCCCCCCTCCCTAAATTTGCAAAAAAGTCTTTTTGACGGAATTTTAAGGAATTTCTGGGAAATTTTTGTTGTAGGGTGTCCCTATACATAAATTCCACATAATTTTCCACTTTTCGGGACACCCTACAAAAAAATCCATAAAAATTCACGGAAAATCCCCAGAATCCTTTAAAAAGCCCCCTTCTCTCAAATTTAGGGGGGGGGGGCCCTTCTCGCCCTTATTTGGCTACACCATGATCAAAATTATTAGACATTTATAAGTTATTACTAGATATGATGTAAATTTCTTTAATTGTAGAAATATAAAAGGGCTTGAATTTCAGGGCGGGATTTGCGCCTAAAATTTTGAAATCCCTCCCAAAAAATTTCAGCATTTTCGCAGAAATTTGCGTTATTTAATTTACCTGCAACCGAACGATAAATTTCGTGATTTTTTTTTTTCCCGCAACCAATTGACGAACTTTGCGTTTTTTTCGCGACTGATCGACGAACTTTACGGTTTTTTCTGTGACAGATCAACGAACTTTGTGTTTCTGCCACGACTGATCGACGAACTTTATGTTTCTTCCGCGACTGATCAACGAACTTTGTGTTTCTTCCGCGACTGATCGATGAACTTTGCATTTTTTAAGCGACAGATCGACGAACTTTGCGTTTTTTCAACCACAGATCGACGAACTTGGTTTTTTAAGCGACTGATTGACGAACTGTTCGTTTTTTAAGCGACTGGTCGACGAACTTTGTGTTTTTTAAGCGACTGGTCGACGAACTTTGCGTTTTTTAAACGACTGATCAACGAACTTTGCGTTTTTTCTGCGACAGATAGACGAACATTGCGTTTTTTAAGCGACTGATCAACGAACCTTGTGTTTTTTGGGGACAGATCGACGAACTTTGAGTTTATTCAGCAATCGATCGACGAAATTTTCTTTTTTTCCACGACTGATAGACAAACTTTGCGTTTTTGGGCGACAGATCGATGAACTTTGTGTTTTTTCCGCGACAGATCAATGAACTTTGTGTTTTTTCCGCGATGGATCGACGAACTTTGCGTCTTTTCCGCGATCGATCGGTGAATCTCAATCAAATAAAATCTAAATTCAGAAATTTATTTAACAACCTAATTGTTAAGGGTCCCTAACACATTTAATGGAACTTGAAAAATACACTGCATATATAAAACTTAACTTTCTTCCCTTTTTTATAATAAAAATAAACATTTTACATAATCATTCTCAGTTGACTTAATTTTTTCAATGGTATTTTGTCATGTCTGCATTAATGTAATTCTTTAAATAGCATGTAAAATAATAGTGGGGTTTAAAGATTTATTTTTCTCCCTCCCAAACATTACAACTCCCCTTCATTTAAAAATGTTGGTAGGGAGACTCCCCTCCTTGGAAAAATATAATTTCAAGCCCTGTATAATAAAAATTGGGAAAATTGAAAAAAAAACTGAAAATTGAAATTTTGGCCTTTTTTTCCAAAATTTTGACCGCATGAAATGATTTCACCGTAATACAATTTTATTGGAATATTACTAACATCTTGAAGTAACTGTTGCAATCTATTAGAAATTGTATTCTTATGGTTGGATAGTTTAATTTTTTTGTTCAAAAAAATCAGTTTTTTTTTTTTTTTTTTTTGCGATTTTTCAAAATTTTGGCCCACTTGCGGCAGTAAAAGATATTAACCATTTGGTGTAATATTTTGCGAATTTATTCCTTATTACCAATGGCAACTTTCCTACACTATTATGTTTCCATTATATAAATTTTGTTTTTTTTCGACCCACCCTATTAAGCATTTATCATATTCAACTAGAAAATTAAAAAGAAAAAGTATAACTGATTAATGTATATAACTGATGCCAGTGAATCATTTTCTTCTTTTAAATTAAAACTTATTTCAACATGCACACACACATAATAATTTGTATTAAATAAAATGGCATCTTTTCTAAATATTGCTATGGGGAGGAAAAGAAGAAAAAAAATTTTCTGAATCAGCCACACCAGCAGAAGTGCTGTGCACTTAGACTGTTTTAAATTTTTACACGCATGACGCATATGCACTATAGCGCTTTTTACTGAAATTATGGTACTGAAAAAGAAAAACACTGCAGAACATAATATAAAAGATGGAGATAAATTATAATTCCAGGAAAGTAATTAAGGGAGATAATTGATACAATGTGTGGTACTTTTCGGTTAGCCAGACACCAGTGATATATATGCATGTATGTACGCATCATTGGCACCCGGCTAACCGAAAAGTACCTAATGTTTTATTTACATAAAATTAAAAGTGTAATATCAGACAGGCCCCATCCTCCTAATATTTTGGATGGGTGTAAAAAAAAAATGTAACAGTATAGTATAACAATGTGCAACTATTTTGAATTCCAAGAAAGAAATTGCATGCTTTGAGAGTATGTTGTCACAAACACAGAAAGAAAATTTCAGACTCGGGGGAGATGAGGTTAAAAAAAAAAAACTTACAAAGGCTTAAAACAAGTTTTAAAAAAAGGAAGACGTCCTTAAAGACAAATTTGTTTTTGCATGAGGGGTGAGGGACGATACAATACTTTGAAACAAAAAAAGGTACTTTTCGGTTAGCCGGGCGCCAGTGATATATCTACATATATAAATACATATGTATATACCTATATATGTATATACATACATATATGTACATAAATATATGTATATATATATGTATGTATATCCAGACATATGTATATATACGTATATGTATATATACATGTATGTATATCACTGGCACCCGGCTAACCGAAAAGTACCCAAAAAAATTATGTATACTTTCATTAGGAAAAAAAAAACCATTAAAAATTAATCTGGTTTGTTATTAAAAAAATATTTACAACATGAAAATATATTAAAAGCAACTGTTTATAAAAAGTTTGGGTCCTTTTCTGTTATACCAACACCATTGTCGCCAAGCATAATAATCGGCACAAAAGGAAATTCACATGAAACGAATCATTTGAGAACAAAAATAACATTGTTGGCACAAATTTAAGCACTTAAAAATAAAACGTTTGAAAATTGCAATACATATATGCACTTAAAATAAAAGATCAAATAAATATTACATAAGGTAATAAAATAAAACTATTTAAACTGCAGGCTTGAAATTGTAAATGTCTCTTAGGATTGCTGTAAACATTTCATTTTTTGAATGAAGATGTTTATGAGTTTTTTGATAAAAACTTTTTTTTTATGTATCTAAAGTCCTAAAACAATTTTA
The DNA here is from genome assembly GCA_963931845.1 of Maratus michaelseni. Classification (NCBI taxonomy): domain Eukaryota; kingdom Metazoa; phylum Arthropoda; class Arachnida; order Araneae; family Salticidae; genus Maratus; species Maratus michaelseni. The sequence continues at coordinate 196,874,411 of OZ007593.1, read as the reverse complement.
TTGTCGCTTCTACATCATCAAGTAACAGCTTATGGTAAAATTCCTTTCAGTGTCAATAATAAATGCAAGTTATAATTTAATAAATATTTTCTATTTGAAAAGTAGCAAGTTAAGATGTTTTGTGAGGTTACGATTAAATAATAATAATAATAATAAAAGATTCACGTTCAATAAATAGTCCAATCAGAATGTTTGGTACAGTTTACAATAAAAAATTCTTTACACGGTTAGGGTAGAAATAAATGGCAGATTAGCGTATATTTTGGCATGTGTTGGTATAACAGAAAAGTACCAAGTTGTGTTCCTATTACACTCTGATAAGTGGAATTTAAAAATTAAATCAGATTACTTAGCTTTTCGGCTAAACCAAAACATTTTGGGCACTATTGCCATGACTAATTAAAAATCACATTAATGAATTAAAAAGAAATTACCTACTTTATTAAAATCTTAAAAATAAGTGAAATTTTGCAAATGGTCATTAATTAGTACATAAAATTCGAAATTTTCTATTACTATCAAAACAAAAATATGCCAGTATCATCAGAAAATACAGAATATACATTATATAGTATATTAGTTAATTAAAACCAGATCTTAACATATGAAGTAAAATTTCACTGAAAGACACTGGAGCTGTAAAATATTATTTTCCGCTTCCTGACTGGTTTAAGATTGTCAGCAATAAAGCAGATTATAAAACAGGCAACGGAGAATTATGAAAAAAATAAAAGCTGAATTTTTATTGGTTATTTTTTTCATAAACCAAAAACGTCCGAGATTGTTCATTACCGACACATTTTACTCCGATATGTATATATAATTACAATCAACTTATTAATAGCATATTCAGGGCAGATGTAAGATCAGTAAAGAACTTTTTTTTAATACACTTCTGTAGAATTAAGTCGCATAATAAGCAAAGCAGATTTTAAGAATTTAAGAGAATAAGCAAGCAGAGAAAATGCAGTTAATTTTACAAAATTGCTGATGCTTCTTCTCAGCTTTCTTTATCTTGAACTTAAATCTGTCCCTAAGAATGATGAAAATTAATTTTTAACTAACTCTTGGAATAATATAGAAAAATAATCTTACCTAATTTGTAAATCAAAATATCCAAAAACAATGACGAGACATAGACGACGCCATGATAATACCAGGCAAAATCAAGCAAGGAAAAATGTAAACATCCTACGATGACGCTGCCAAAAAGACATAAAAATCCCTACGAACCCGCAGAAAAAAAGCTATATTTCAATAGATTTTTTTTTCAAGGTTTTTTTTTTATCTTCAAAATTTCTCATACAATATTAAATAATTTTAAAAGTGGAAATTTTTCAATGCTGATTATTACAAAGCGGAAAACATTTAAAAATATATTTACAAAAATCCCCACTGGGAAAAAAAAATGTGTCGGAAAAGGGAAATCTTAGTTTCATCTTTCCCTGGCTTGCCGTGTAAAATGAGAGGAGGGGGGGGGGGATCGGTATTTGCTATTATTGCTTATTTAAGATATTTAAGATATTTTTTCCTTTTAAATCAAAATTTTGAATGTTTCAAAAAATGAAAATAACTTATTTTTTGGAATTGATTTATAGATAATATACAGATAATATAAAATCACCCCCCACCCTCCCCCCCCCCAAAAAAAAATATTTTTTTTTTCTTTCTCGTTTAACAGTAACTGTTTTTTGGCAAAGTGGCATTTATTTCTTTTGACAAATATTTTTTCATTGAAATTGAAATTGAAATAAATTCAAATTTATCATTAATTTTTTTAATATCTTTATATAATATGTATGTCTAAAGATTGCAATATTCATTTTCATTCTAGGTGCTCACAAAAAATATTCATTTAAAAATATTAATGCATACTTTAAAAGCAAAAACATTAACAGTTTTTATGATTTTTTCCCCATAAAAACTCTTTAAATTAAAGAAGGGTACTTTTTGTGTATTTTTTATTGCATAAAATATTTAAATGCAGCATATTTTATCGTTTCACATAAATCTAGGTTTAAAATAACGAAAATCATCTTATAAAATGTGAAGTAAAAATACTTTTTCTTTCTTATAATAAAAATGTCGAGAACATTATACTGGGCCACTGACTTTTAAACGATGATAGATTTGTATATCTTGGCCGCAAACGTACTTTCATTCGCTATTGGACACTGAAATTGCATTAAGTTTCCCCGCCATTTGCCCGTTAACGATTTGGCGCTAGACATCCGGTGTGCGGGCGCGTCAGTTGAAATACATTAATGGCTGGATACAAATTGCCGCAAACTTTTTTGGCCACAACGTTTACAGCATGTGGCCAAAAATCTCGTGTTTGTTGGGAATGCACTTAAAATAATTCAATGCCTTCCAATCTCTGATTTTAATTATAAGACAGCGTTAGAGCTGTTGAAAGAGCGATATTCAAATAAACGAGAATTAATTAACGCATGGATTAAGAAATTTATTGGAATGCCTTGTATTTCGGATAATGCACAGTCTCTTTTAGAAAGTGTAGACGTTATAAATGAACGTGTGACACTCAAAAAAGAGGAATTTGGTACACTTGAAAATTTATTATCTTTTTTTAAAGGACCATGCGAGAACCCTTCAAAATAGTAAAACATCAGTTAAAGAAAGTGGAAAACCTAAATTTACTATATTATTGTCTGCTAATAATATTTGTGTTTTTTATGCAAAGAATCGCATCCACTTTATAAATGCCCGCGATATTTGAAATTAAGTGTGCAGAAAAGAATAGAAATAGCTAGAACAAATGGTTTGTGTTTTAACTGTCTTTTAGAGAAACACTATGCGAAAAAGTTTATGAGTGTGGGTAGATGTAGAGTGTGCCACAAGCCTCATCATAGTGTCTTGCATGTTTCACGGGATACTGGCCCTCATGTAAAGAGTGCAACTGAAACTCCGGTGGTTCCTCTTTCTCCGAACGCAACGGAATTTCGACCGAGACAAAATGACTTATTAAGTCAAACTTCTTGCACTGTCACCTTTGAGTTTCGAAACAATTCTGGGTCGGGAATACAGTTGATGAATATGGGACAGACTCTAATTTGTACAGCCATGATTAGGGTTCTTGATTCAGTGGGTAATCTTGTAAATTGCCACTCGTTGCTGGACAGTGGAAGTGAGGCCTGTTTTATAAGTGAAAATTGTATGCGAAAATTGTGTTTGCCAAGGTGAAGAACTACAGTACAGGTTACATGTTTAGGTTCTTATAGTGCTGAAACAAATGGAGAGATAAATTTGAATTTTACTCCTCATTTTAATCCTGAAATAAAATTTTCTACTAAAGCATTTGTGATAAAAAGAATAACATCTAATGTGCCATGTAGTTCTATTCTTTTAGATGTTGTGAATAAGTTTAATAATTTAGTTCTAGCAGACCCACTTTTTTTTGAGTCAAGGCCAGTAGATATTCTACTTGGAGTTAACGTATTTTTTACATTGTTAAATGGAAAAATTGAGAAGAGAGGGGAAGCTCTGCCCTTTGCTGTAAGTTCTAAGCTAGGATGGAAAATTACGGGGACTACCTCATTCGATACAGGTCTACGTACCTTTGCCGTGAATAATATTCAATTAAAATTAGATGGCTTGGTGCAACAATTTTGATCCTTGGATTCTGTTCCGGAATTAGTTCAGATTTCTAAGGAGGAGAGGGAATGTGAGGATCATTTTAAACGCACTTATTTTCGAGATATGTTTGGAAGATTTGTCGTGAAACTTCCATTTAAAGATTCCCCAGCTCGATTAGGTGGCTGATACCAGAGAAATGGCTATCCAGAGATTTCGTTCGTTAGAATGCAGACTTACAAAACAGCCGTCTATTTATGAAGACTATCGAAAGTTTATGAGGGAATATTTTGAATTGGGTCACATGGAACGTGTATCCAAGTCGGAGAGTGTTCCTTCAAGTGTTTGTTATTTACCACATCATGCGGTAATTCGGGAATCAAGCACAACGACAAAACTGAGAGTTGTTTTTGACGCTTCAGCTAAGTCCACTTCGGGTGTATCTTTGAACGACATTCTTATGGTCGGTCCACTTATACAACAGGAGCTTTTTCCAATACTGTTGTGATTTAGAATTTTACCTATAGTTGTATGCGCAGACATAGAGAAAATGTTTAGACAGGTTTTGATTAATCCTGGAGATAGAGACTTTAGGAGGATTCTTTGGAGAGAAAATTCCCAAGATACTAAAGAGGATTACCGTTTAACAACAGTTACTTGCGGTACCGCATCTGCCCCGTTTCTGTCAACTAGATCTCTTCATCATCTTGCCTTAGATGAGAAGAATGAATTTCCGTTGGCATCTGCATCAGTGTTAAGGGATTTTTATGTAGATGATTTATTGTCAGGGGGTCAGAATGAAGAGGAAGTTGTGGAATTAATTGATCAATTGACATTGTTAATGAAGCAGGGTGGTTTCAAATTGCGAAAATGGATTTCTAATGTGCCTGGGGTGTTGAAAAACATTTCGGAAGAATGTAGAGAAAATGCATATTCATCGTTCTTAAAGAATGATAGTGATATAAAAATGTTGGGAATCCAGTGGAATTTGATGGGTGATTTCTTTCGTTTCACTGTTTTAGACCATGACGAAAAGAAGAAATATTCGAAGAGAGATATCTTGTCAGAGGTTGCAAAAGTGTTTGATCCGTTGGGGTTGCTATCTCCTTGTGTCGTTTTCATGAAGATATTGTTGCAGGATTTATGGAAATTTTCACTTACCTGGGACGAGCCAATTAGTGAAGACTTTAGTAAACGGTGGACATCGTTTAGAAATGACTTAAGTGTAATTTCTCAATTGAAGATTCCTCGATTTGTCTTGGCTGTAGATAAAATGGGACTTCAAATTCATGCCTTTTGCGATGCGTCCGAAAAGGCGTATTGTGCGGTAGTATATATGCGTTCAATTTCTCAAGATGGAAAAATAACGGTAAATCTTTTGACATCTAAGACTAAGGTAGCACCAATTAAGTCACAGTCCATTCCACGACTTGAATTGTGTTCGGCTCTTCTTTTGGCAAATTTGCTAAAAATGGTTTTACAGCATTTAAATTTTACAGAGACTGAAGTATTTGCCTGGACTGATTTTAGTGTGGCGTTGGCATGACTTTCTTCAGAGTCTCATCGTCGGCAAGCATTCGTAGCTAACCGTGTTTCAAAAATCCAAGAGGCAATTCCTAGTGTTTCGTGGAATCATGTTTCTGGAATTGAAAATCCTGCTGACTGCAGAACAAGGGGTATGTTGCCGTCGGAATTAGTAAATTGTGAATTATGGTTTCGTGGTCGTCTATGGTTAAGAGAGCCATTGAACAACAATCAACATAATGATCCAGTTAACGGTAAAGATACACAGGAGATTGTTTTAGAGGAAGAAAAGTGAAACTGTGTTGTAAATGTGTTTGATCTTAGTGATGATCATGTGATTTTCAGATATTCCACTTGGAATAGACTGGTACGAATCGTCGCGTGGTGCTTGAGATTTGTGAACAATGCAAAAAAGGTATCTCAGTGAATAAACGGTTTACTATTAACATCAGAACTTTTGAGAGCCACAACAAGGATAGTGAAATTAGTACAACACCAGTGTTTGTCTGATGAGATACTTGCTTTAGGAAATCATAAATTGTTAAGACGTTCGAGGAAACTTTTAACATTAAATCCATTTCTGGATTAAAGCTGTATTTTGCGAGTTGGTGGAAGGTTGAGACATGCTAATGTTTCTGAAGATCAGAAACACCCAATAGTGTAGCCTAAGTCTCATCATATTACTGCATTGCTTATTAGACATTATCATATAACTTACTTGCATGCTGGTCCTCAGCTTCTTTTAGCTGTCCTTAGAACAAAATTTTGGATTTTAAGTGGTCGAGATGCAGTAAGAAAAATTGTGAAGACATGCATAAAGTGTTTTCGTGCTTCCCCAGCTATTGGTACACAATTAATGGGTGACTTGCCCACCATGCGTGTCTTACCCAGTCGCCCATTTTCGAAGACTGTGTGTGATTATGCCGGTCATTTTATGTGTAAAGAGAGAAATCGTAGAGGGATCAAGGCATTTAAGAGTTACATAGCGATTTTTATTTGTTTTTCGACTCGTGCTATTCATCTTGAATTGGTGTTGGATTTGTCCACTCCAACATTTTTGGCTGCTCTGAAAAGATTTGTTTCTCGTAGAGGCAAGCCAGCCGAATTAGTAAGTGACTGTGCTACAAATTTTAAGGGTGCAAGTAAGGAATTGAGGGAATTATATGAATTTATATCCTCCACCATTAAAGATCAATCCTTATAGAATTATGTTGCTAATGAGGGCATCGTTTGGAAATTTAACCCTCCATCGGCTCCACATTCTGGTGGGCTGTGGCAGGCTAACATAAAGTCTGTGAAATATCATTTGCATAGAACAATGGGAAATTCGCTATTTACAATTGAAGAGTTCTCAACATTGTTGTCACAAATTGAAGCTTGTTTGAACTCGAGACCGTTGTGTCCGTTGTCAAGTGATCCAAGTGATCTAAAAGTTTTGGCACCGGGTCATTTTTTGACGGGTGCTTCTTTAACAGCTATTCCAGAGCTTGATGTTTCTGAGGTTCCACCTTCACGACGTCGTCGTTGGCAACTGACGCAGATAGTATTCTAGCACTTTTGGAAGCGATGGAGTGCAGAGTATTTGTCTCAGTTGCAACAACACCCCAAGTGGTTATGTCCAATAGTAAATTTAAAGATTGGGGGCATAGTGCTCATTAAAAATGAACTTGTGCCGGCGCTTCAATAGAAACTGGGCAGAATGGGAAACTGGGTACATTGAAACCTTTTCAGGTAGTGATGGTTATGTTAGAGTGGCCATAGTGAAAACTGCTACGGGAGAGCTGAAGCGTCCTATTCACAAACTTTGTCCTTTACCTTTTGAGTGAAAATAGTTAATTATAGCCCTTGAAAGTTTCAAGGCCGCGGGTGTATGTTCGGACAATATTTTCCGACAATGTTTTCGGACAGTGTTTTCCGACACGTGTTCGACAGAGCATTCTCGATAGAGAGAACGATATCTAGATAAGAGATTATGTGCTTCCGCATAATTGTGCATCGAACCAGACTTCGAAGTAATCTTGGGTTTACTTGCATCCAAGAACATTTCGCAGTTTGAATGGTTGGTTTATTCTTTCTTTTTGTTAACTGTTAAAGTGATTGTTTATGTAAGTTTTCAGTTCAGAGCACAGAGCTCATGTGCGTTGGATGGCGGTCGCTGTCGAATGTGTAACCAAGAGGGTTTTAACGTTTTAATTAAGGTTTACAGTTCACATTTTTACATTGTGTGTTTTGATCAGTGTTTTTCTTATTAAATTTAAAGTTAACCAGCCGAGCTAGCCATCTATGTTATATAGGTTTAATTGTTCATTGTGTTTTAACTGTTAAGTTCTGGTTTTCACCTAGTTACTACTGAATTATTGAATATATATATATACCATAAACTTAAATATATATATATATATGTATATATAGATAGATAGATAGATAGATAGATACTATGAACTTAAATAATATATATATATATATATATATATATATATATATATATATACTATAAAGTTAAATATATATTTATTATAATACATTATTATTATTATTATAAATAAGTAAAAACGTAAAATCACAGACAAAAAAAAATTAACACAATTTTTCGGAAATCATAAAAACTGAGTGCTTTATTATTATTTTTTTAATATGATTCATTTAAATTATTTCTAGATTTTTAGATAAGTAGAAATAATGTTATTTGATTTATCAAGTAATTTATTCATACATGCATACATACTTTAATCTTTAATTTAATATCATTAAAAGTAATGATTCATCTCCTTTCGTCCATTTTGTCATCTGGAACATTCTCAACTGATAATCAAAGATCCCCCAGGTATCAAAATAGCAGCTTTAAATTTATTCTGCATAACAAGCACCAATTTTGTTTCTACAACCTCTTCATAGTACCAACCTCTTCAAATCATCATTGCTATGAAAGAAAACAAAACTTTTCTTATTTCACTATGATGTTTCAAGATTGTCAATAGCAGAAGCCAAAAATTAAGGGAACTTTTTCATAAAATTTGATTTCTAAAATTTGTTAGTTCATAACGACACATAATTTTGAAATGAACCCATAAAGTTATATATAAATTGAATGATAATTTAATCCTTACAATTTTTATGACGCCAATTCGAATGGTTCAGTGGGTTTTAATTGAAACTTTATTTTACAACGCTCTTTTAGCGTAAATAATTTGCACTTACTCAAATAATCCAAGCGGGTATCATTTTCTCTTATTTTAACTGGAAGATATATTTACACGTACGTTACATTATTTACAGATAAATACGAAACACAGGTCTGCCACCGTGACTATTTTTTAATTCTATCTCGCACCGCTTTCTCAAAACAATTTTTTTTCATCACATACAGTTTGACACCATGTGTAAAAAAATATATACTGCTAAATTATTTTTTTATAGCGGTGCAAAAAGTACATAAACATAGTAGCCAGTGGCGGCCTTGAAAACATATTTTTACGACTATTTCTATCAACACATTCACACTCAATATGAAAAGACAAGGAAGACAGCAACTCATCGTAAAGAACCGAGCCATCTCGATCCATTTATCGCTCTATTGGCATTAAAACAATATAATTATCCACACTGTTTTGTTCCACAAGAGTATACCTAGAGTATCTCCGCAAGAGTATACTCTGCATATCTGGCACAAATTTTGTTTTTACATATTAGTACTAACCTCTTCAAGTGAACTTTGCTGTGAAAGGAAACAAAACTTGTCTTATTTCGATATTATGTTTCAAGATTAATAACAGTAGAGGCCAAAATTAAACATACATTTTAGAAAATTTTGACTGCTAAAATTTAATAATTCGTAACGACACTTAAATTTAAAATAAAGCCATGAAATTTTATATAAATTGAATGATAATTTAATCTAGGACCCTGCGTTGTTTTGATCCACAAGAGTGCTTTAACAAACTTGGAAACTTGGAAATGCATACCATGTTTTTCGTGTGTGTATTTAAACCGTTAAACACAATGATGAGTAAAGATTAGAGATTTTTCATTCAGTTTGTAATTCCTATAAGCCATCTTGCTAATTTTTTGAAAGCGTGGCAACATTTATAAACATAAATTCGAAGTATTCTTAAAATTCTTAGAACTAATCTTAAAATTCTTAAAAAACAGTTATTACACAGTATCTTATACAGTATTTGTGGTCATTTGTATAAGCATGTCTCTTATTTCATATTTATATGTATAATAGTTAATTCATTATTAAGTTAGTGTGTATGTGTTTGAAGTCGCATACATGTCGCAAATTCTATGCATACGTTTTACTAAACCAAACGATATTTATATTGTGTTCAACAGTTTGTGATTCCAATTAGATTACTGCACGAGTCGCGTTGTACCAACGCCCCCTAAATAAGAAAGCCTTGACACGCGTCACGAAAACGTCATACCAAGCAGGCAAAACAAAGAAAAAAAATTCGAACAACTTGCATGTTTCGATTTCATTGGCTCAAATAATTAATAATTATTCTATACGACTTATAGTAATAATTCCATGATGCATCAAAATCGAAACATGCAAGTTGTTCGAATTTTTTTATTTGTTTTGCATGCTTCGTATGACGTTTTCGTGACGCGTGTCACGGATTTTTTATCTAGGGGGCGTTGGTTGTACCCATACCGTATCACAAGTTCAATTTCAAATCAACCCGCAACCCAAAACGAACCCGATATAAAAAAATTCCTGGACCCGCAACCAGACACGAACCCGACATAAAAAATTTCTTCGACACACAACCCAACCCGAACCCGCAAAAATAATTTTCAACCCGCACCGACTCGAACCCGAAATACTTCAACCCGCAATGAAAGTACAATAAATTAGGTTTTAATGCGATTAAGAAAAGTAATGTACAATTATATCTCTAATATCAATTTTATATTTTATATAGAAAATGGACAAATCTATTTTCTTTCATATTCAAATGCAATGAAACCTCTAGATAGTGGACACCTCGAGATCGTTTAACAGAGTTCTGCATTGGGTCGAGTTTTTTTCTTTTTTTTTTTTTTTTTTTTTTGGTTAGGATGACTCTAATTTTTTTTCTGCGTGTCGAGTTCACCTTAGACTTGTACTTCCCGGTCATATTTAGGTTTTTTGCAAGTCAAATTCTCGGAATTTACACAAAAAGTTTGAACAGAACAATGTTTCAGATGAAAATAAATACGCCTTTGGATATGAATGAATATGTATTCAATTTACTGCAACAGAAAAAAAATAAAATGTATATAAGAAGTGTAATAATGGATTATTCTTTCTTTACGGTGCAGTTAAGAAACATTTTTCTTTTCACAGAATATGAAAAACATTATCAAAATTTCATGTATGATACACACAAAAACACATGGATTCTATTTTTAATAGTTTTTGCACACAAACACATGCTACGTGTGCGTAAATTTGGAGGTGCTCAATATCTCTAATATAATCTGTTTTCTCTCAGAATGGTAAAACTGCTTTGTCTTTCCTTAATGGAAAACAAAAAGCAGAAGACTACAATTTAATACTGGAAGATAATCTACTGCCTTATGCACCGTTGATTGCTGGAGTAAACTGGGTTTTTCAGAAAGATGCAGCAATACACTCTGCAAAAAGTAGAAAAGATTGGCTTCAGCGCTGGCATGCGAATGTCACGAAATGGCCAGTCTGCAACCCTGATCTAAACCCCATTGAAAACTGTTGGTGTAAAATGTTGTCTATCAGGATAGCCTATCGAGTAGTCTATCAGGATAAAAATCAATATCAAAACACAAATGATTTAAAAATGGCTATCCTTTCAGCATGGAAACATTTGTCAAAGCAGCAGTTGGAAAAACTTATTCTATCTATACCGACCCGCATATTCGAAGTAATTCAGAAAAATGGCAGTCCAATTCATTTTTGAATGTGTGCATTAATACTTAGCACCAGGATTCAAATTATGTTCATTTCTTAAACTCAGTAATTTACTCTTTTCGGTTAAGTCATGTGCTATATTAAAATTACACATCTTTTTGAGAAAAATTTAAAAAAATGAATTGATGCATTGAAATGTATTGATCCCTAATGACTCCATTTATTAGTTTTTTATCATAAAATGCATTTATTCCGATCAAAAATACCAGATTATAGAAATTCATAACTTTGAAATTATAACTTTCTCCAGGTCTCACATAATGTTATTTTTTTTAAGTTATGTATTTTCTTATTTAAATTATTTCCTCCATTTTATTTATGAGTTATATATATTAAATTTAGACGTCTTTTTATAAATATTCATATTTATTTTATTAATGTAAAACTAAGCGTATTTATATTATGATTTAAACAAATTGAAAATTTTCTGAGTTTATAATTTTGTCCAGGGCTGTAGCTAGTTTCCACTTATATAACAGTGGATTTTTCTTAGAGCTTTCTGAATATGTTGGAATGTGTCTCATAATATATACTTAATGCAGGATTTTTCGATATTGTTAAAAAATTGCACCGCAGTGTTAACAAGTGTAAAATTGGAAGTTCTTTTTCTTTATCTGTCTTAATTTTATATGTTATTCAATGAAATCCATAATGAATAACATATTTATCCATATTATATTCATTTTTAGAATAAATAATTGAAACATGATAAAGTGAGTTTCTCTCTCTATCACTCCTCTTTTTTTTTACCACATCAATAAATATTATTTGTATAACTTTTATTGAGATTTTATATTTATTGGATTATTTCTATATTATTTAATTTATTATAATATTTCTTAATTTAATTGATTATTATTTTTATTTATTATTTAATTATTTATTATTTATTTATTATGTAATATTTATTATTTATTATGTAATATTTATTATTTATTATGTAATATTTATTATTTATTATGTAATATTTATTATTTATTATGGTTGGTTGGTTGGTTGTATAAGGTTTAATGGCGCAAGGTCCCATTGGGGACAAGCTGCGCCAATATTATTTATTATGTAATTTATTATTATTTAATATTTAATTTGATATTATTTATTATTTTCAATTATTTGTGACATTTTTTTATATATTGTATACTTTATTGTTATTTGTTATTTTTTGTATTTAAAATTGTTTTTTTTTTGTTGTTATCTGTTCTTGTGTTATATAATACTCAAAGATAATCATATTGTCAGAAAAAAAATTACAGCCTTGTGATAACGTAGCTTTTCTCAATGTTTTAATCATGCGAATAAATATTAGCGTTTTCGACATTTGAAAAAGTAATTAAAATGCCAGCACAAAATTCCGTTTTATAGAGGATATGAGTGATATTTCTGAATGTGTTGGAATGTGTTTCATAATATATACTTAATGCAGGATTTTTCGATATTGTTAAAAAATTGCACCGCAGTGTTAACAAGTGTAAAATTGTAAGTTCTTTTTCTTTTTCTTTATCTGTCTTAGTTTTATATGTTATTCAATGAAATCCATAATAAATAACATATTTATCCATATTATATTCATTTTTAGAATAAATAATTGAAACGTGATAACGTGGGTTTCTCTCTCTATCACTCCACCCGTCTTAGCAGGTATATAGTAGCCCTTCCGTCAGTACCATATTTTCATCTTTAAAACAGTATTCAGTAACAGACTGAATCCGTTTTCATTGGTTTTACTGCGTTTCATTTGTACATATTCAGCACAATTTTACTTGTCAATGAGAAGAAGGCTATTTTTTTTTTCTCTCTCTCTCTTTTTTTTTTATTATTTTGTATGCTTTTTCTATCTTTTATTTTTTTATGTTGAAAAATCGCGATTATAGAATTTTCCTTACCTGCTTATTGATTTTATTTTGCGCACAAAAATGAATGTATATAAAAGCACTTAATATTTTTATATACGTTTCGGAAATTTCCGTTTCTATTTTTGATAGATGACTCTGACATTAGTCGGAGAAAGACGCAAAGCTCTTTCATTTCGTATGCAGTTTACGCATTTAAAAGCTTCGACGCCGATATCTCGGAAAGGAAGTTTCTTTTTAATATTAAAAGCATTATAGAGTTACTGGCAGTATTTTTTTTCAATACAAATAGAAAGAAAATGTATTGTATGGCACTCTTTTGAGTGTGTGTTTTTTAACTTAAAGAAAAAAAAAGATGTTGAATGGTGGAATATGAACTAAGTTAATCATTCAAAGGAAGATTTTTATGGGAAAGGTTGTTTTTCATAATGTTTTAACAGTTATTTCCGACACTATTTCAAACATAAATATTATATGGATATTATAAGAAACATAATTACCACGTACATTTGCAACAATGTCTAAAAACAGTTTTAAAATATTCAAGAAACTTTTAAATTTCGTATAGAAAATAAGTATAGGAGAAGGTCAAAACACCGGCTACAACTTTTATTTTTAACCTAAATTCTATAGTTTTGGAAATGAGCGGAGGAAAAATTATGATAAGGTACCTTGATATATTTCACATCCGTTTAGAAAAAAAAATCAGTTTAAAAAGCGCTTTCCGTTTACATAAAGAAAATATCAGAAAGTCTGAAATTTAGAGTTACCCGGCTACGGCTACCTCGTTTTTTTTTCTAAAAGAATCACGCTTTGCTAATTTCACTAATTAAGAGAGAAGAAAATTTATTGATTAATAACAGTTAATATGTGTAAAAAGAAAGTGGAGTTTTTAATAAACAAGCATTTTTGTGAACTTTACAAACTTCTTAACGCCTATCTCTAACAGTATTCTTTTCATACTGTTCCTATTTTTTTTTAAACCTACTACACAAAAAAAAAATCTGCTTGAAATGTAGATAATTTTATCTATAAATAAATATATATATATAGTAATCACACTCTGGTCGATTCATTCGCGATGGGCCCTAAACATCAAACCCAGAGACCTTGTCCGCAGAGAAAGGGCCCTCGCAGAAGTCACAAATTGTATCATCTTCCCATATCTAATATCTCCTTTTTTAACCTTTTTTAAATCAAGTTTCTGCACCTTTCACCTGTATTTTCATAGTTTTTCTTAGGTCATATTTGTTTTTCCTCTTTTTATTTAGTGCAAACGATATTTGAGTGTCCAACAACGTCAAATGACGCAACAACGCAATAAGCGTTCATAATCCCATAAAGTAATTTATTTTACTTCTTTTCTAGCGGAACAAACCCAGAGAGGTTCAAACACCGACTAACCACTATTTAGACCACTCCTGAGTGGCTTGTATTTAAACCACTGCTATATTTAAGTTAAAATCAGTATTACTCATCATATAGTAAAATATCAACAAGAGCATGCGGCATTTGAGAGCTAAATAAGTTCAGTAAACAATTTATTCGTCAATTCAGGTCAATATACGATCAATATTTTTATTAAAATGAGAAACATAAACTTGAAAAACTTTTCATATCCCAGATTTCGTAGTGTCGACCATTTTGTTCTTACTGTTTGTACAGTCGATGAGACAGTCGAGTATTCCTCGTACTTCTCTTCTGTCAGATAAAGGTACAAACTATACCTATCGCCGCTCGGCTGCGATGAGCTCATTTCTCAGATTATCTACTAGCCAGTATTTGGACCTTCTCCTCTGTTACAAAATTAGTTTATAATTCAGTTGCAGCAATTTAAGTGAAGAAAAAAAATGATTATTTTCCCCATGAGTTTAACCGAATATGCAGAATTGAGTAAGTACTGTACACGTCTTCACAAATTAGAAACTTGACACTCTTGTTTTACTCATTTTTTGCGATATCTATACAAATTTAGTGTTGTAAGCAGCCTTAAAGTATACGCAGTTTCATATAAAGTGAGGAAGCAAAAGTCTGTAAACACTCTAATAGCCTTTGAATGAATAAAATTATAGATTTGTGAGATAAGCGTCTAGTTACAATAAACATCTATTCGCTATCATAATACAAATAACAGAAGCGCCTCTAGCATAAAATGTATTTATTATCAAACTTTTATAGAAAACTATGAGAGAAAACGAGAAACAGACAAATACAAAAGATTTGTACCTTTTCAATTTAGTTTAGAATAATGTTATACAATATCTAAAATAACGCCGATATCCAATTATGGGCATAAATACTTGCATTAATACGTATTATTAGTGCTGAAGTATACCATTATAATGTGGATACATTGTTACTAATAAAAATAACACATTTAAATTAAATACGATTAATTAAAATTTAAAATGAAATTAAGTATACTCGATGCGTCTCTTATGATCAGAAATACACAGCTGCACTCGAGAATCATCAATTTATGCTTCTCTGTCTGATTACAGCTGCTAAAATACCAACCACCGGCACTGTTTCAACATGTTGTTGCGATTTTAAGTTTTAGTGATGGACTTAATCCTGCGATCGGTTACAACTTTTATAATAGCGCAAAGTCGCTTTATTATAGCTGTAACTATGA
Organism: Maratus michaelseni; assembly: GCA_963931845.1. Lineage (NCBI taxonomy): Eukaryota > Metazoa > Arthropoda > Arachnida > Araneae > Salticidae > Maratus > Maratus michaelseni. The sequence goes on along the minus strand of OZ007593.1, from coordinate 196,858,879 downwards.
CTAAAGGTTTAACTATATTAGTATATATTTCAATTTTACATGTTATACTACTCTAGTTTATCCTTTCAAAAGTAATTTGTGTGTATCCTTTATTTGGATTTTATAAGTTACATATCGAAAATATTTCATGATTACAGCGCAACATACATTTTAATTCTAATATTTTTGAAAAAAAAAAAGGAAACTTTTACCTCCAGATTACGAACGAAAAGTAATTTGACCAAGTGTTTTAGGAATTGTGAAAATTTACATTTAGAAACGTATAATTTTAATTTCACTTTTAATCACTGCAAAACAGATTGCATTAGAGGTAGCTTTTTAAACAAAATTTAAAAACTACGTATCGGAATGAGCTATAATTTTGGATTCTCATTGTTTCTAGAAATATATTTCTTGAAAAACTTCCATGGGTTACAATTAATATTATTTAGAATATTAATTTCATATTGCATACATATATTGAAATTAATATTCGAAACATTTACGAATTGGAACCTATGATAATTATCATAACTATCGATTTAAAAGAAGCTTTAAATATGAGAATTCATAATTACACCTTATTCCGTCAATTAATTTTTAATTCATTCTTAAAAAATCTACCTTGATTTCGATTTGTTTTGCATCGATTAAAATTGAATATAACGTTAGGAGTTCCATATTTCAAAACTGCATAAATCCTTAAAATACTTGACCGAATTACCCCTCGTTTGATACCCGAAGTTCAAATTTATCAACCTATTAAAATATGATGTCAAAATTAGGTGTTAATGCTAAAAAGTTTCCAGTTTTTTTTTACAGTTTTAATATGTAAACTAACCTGGAAGCAAAATTTAGTATAGCATTAATTAAGAGGTTTTATTAATAACCGAGTCGTACCAGTCACATTTCTATAGGATGATTTGCTGAAGAATTAATGGGGTGTATTATTTTATCCAGAACTGTAAAAAATATTATTTGCGTGTTAAAGTATAAATTTTATTGCTGCTGATAATAAAAATATACTATAAAATATTGATCAAACCATAAATATAGATAAGCAGCATAAAAAAGCATTGTTTATATCTGTTCAAATAAGCTGTGGTAATCCGTTGGAGGCTGTCAGTTAGAAAATAAGCGCTGACACATAATTTAATCAACACAACCGAATTATTTGGAACAGTAAACAGGTAATGACCCCTATGGAATGGGTAGACTTAATACTTGCGGTTCAATACTAAGCTCAATTATGAAAACTAAGAGTGAGAAATATTTTTCCAAATTTGTTATATTATAAAGTACTTATCACAACTCACAATGACCTCACATTTCGTTTTACTGTAACCTAAAAAGTATACTTAAATGAAGATCCTAAACTCTAAATAGAATCCCGTGGACGCCGGTGGTCTTTATCTGAAGTATAGAAATTTTCACCTTACCAACTATTCAAAACTCACAACCGTTGACACCATTGAAAAATGCAAGTCAGAATCTACATTTCAAATCTAACTTTACGTGTCGAGAATCAAAGCAAGGGAAACTACCATGCCGCGCTAAACGCACATCGGGAGATCGGTTGCAAATACGCTGATGTAAGCAGACACCTCACTATATAGTGCCACTGCACAACCACAATTAATTAATGAACTATCATTCCAAAATAACAGTGACAACTACATTCCGAAGATACATGCACACTTTTCAAAACTTACAGAAAAACTCATTCGTGCATTAGAGTACTCCTATATGAGGGTAGCTAGGCACACTGTTACAAAGCAATTCAAACACATGACTGCGGAGAGGAATAAAAAAATATTTTTTTTAATGCGAGAATTTGAAGAACATTACTAATATAGCGACGAAAGGATAAAATTCTCAAAAATACCTCATTTCAATGGTTCACATCAGAAGGACTGTGATTGAGGCACCGAAGTAATTTTTAATAAATTCTGGAATTAAAATAAAATGACAAAATATTTCTGACTTTAGGATTAAAATAAGGGAAAACATAAGGTGATTTTTTTTCATGTAAATGATGTCATGTTTAAATGAATATGTGAATGTTGATTTATAAAACAAAAAACTTTTGTTACAGTTACTTCAAATTAATGTAATTATGAATTCCATTTAATCCCACCTGTTTCGGAAAAATAAAGGAATGAAGAAAATACTTGATGAAAAATGCAAAACAGATATTTAAGGTATACACATCAATAGTTTTTATTCACAAGAAATTTTAAAGTTCTATGTTTAAAATGAAGGGTAACATTTGCAAAATACTGATTGTGTATTCTGTATCTAAATATATTGTAATAATCCGCGAAAATGCACATTATGTCACAATAAAGATGATTACAAATATTAAATTACACTAACTTATCAGCGAATATTCATAAATTTAAGTAATTGATTTTTAAGCTTGTAATACGTATATTTAAGTAAAACAGAAAAAATTAAATTATATTGTCAGAAAAATTAAAAAAAGATTAAGAATATATCCCTCTAAATCTATATTTTGATAATTGAATTGTCTGAATTATATATAGCAAAATAATCGATATTAAAAATAATCATTTTTTCAAAATGAATTTTAATATTTATTGTTCGAAGTAGAGCATTACAATTTTATAATTTAAAAGAATGTAATAAAAATACCATGCATTTCAATTTTACTTTATTTAAAAGGCATAGAAATTCGTATCTTTTATTTATATAAAATATTCTTATACATATCACAAAATGAAATCAGGAAAATGCTAATATTTCAGAGTAAGTTAAAATTCATATTTTACATTTAAACCTTATATCACTAAGTCATTATTTACAATTTTTATAAAATATCTAAGTTATAAAAATATTCAATACATTTATTTTTTGAAAATGTCAAATATTTATTTACGCTTATTATTGATAATGTATTTACTGTCAAATATCATGAAAATTACTCAAGAATGTCTAATGCATTCAGCTATTATTAACTTCAAACTGAAATATAATTCAAGAAATATTTCTAAAAATATATTTATTCAGATCAACAGATTACAGAATTGCTTTTGTAAATCTGATTTTTTTTAAATAATTTGATTAGAAATATATATATAAAGAATTTAAATTTTACATTTAAAACTAAATATTATTTTCCATTATTAATCGCTTTATTCGAATAATATATTTCAGTTCATACATGTGCTCCAATAAAATAACTGTGAAATCTTTTATGTATCATATTTCCTTTATTAATGTGTTTACTATCAGCATTTACGTATTAAAAATGTAATGTAATGTTCCCCTTAATGTAAGTTATTCAATAATTCAGAGTGCTATTAGATAAAATTAAATGCAAAATAAAATATGGTTCAGGATTTGTTTAAAAATATCTTTATTGATATCCAGAAAATATATTTGTGAAATATATTATTCACATGTATATTGTCCCCCCAGCATATAATAAATACATTGGAAGAACAACTTTATTTTTTAAAAAATTATAAAATATTAGATTAAAATTTAATAAAGCGTCTTGAATAAGTTTGAAATATACTAACATAACATCAAATATTTCTCTACACATTATTAAGTATTTCTCTTTCAAAGCATTCACATTTGTTTTCTAAAAATAAAATTATTTTCAAAAGTTAACTGGCTTATTGGAATTATATACTTAGGTGATAATACATTGGGTTGATATTTGAGATATAGCAATGTGGTTTGTGAAATTTACGATAATTAATTCTTTATTAAGACCATTATCCAATTTACAATATTTTTTTAATACTAGTGTATTTCACTCAAAAAGTCATGTATTCCGAAAATATTTTTAAAATAATATATCCTGATATCTGCAAAATTAGTTCTGACAAAGATATTTTTCAGATATATTTTTTTATGAAACTGACGTTAAATACATTAAAAAACCTTTGATTTGGTTAAAAGTTTATCGAGATATGTAACTAAAGATTTTGATTATATCTCAATCGCTTTTGTGCAGTAAGTAAAACTAGAGCTACTTAAAAAAATTTCAAAATACATAGGTTTTAACACTAAGTGTTATTTAAAAAAATTATCTGCTTTATAGGAATGATATCAATCTGTTTATCATACATAACTCATTTATTGAACATTTATTATTATTATTACTGTTTTTTTTTAATTATTGTTGTCCGCTATCGATCAAATTGAAACTAGGCGATATAATTACTTAAAGTGCACAATTTAAATTCTTCAAATTATTCCCAGAAAATATTTCCGAATCGTAAATACATACATTTTTTAAACAATTTCTTTTGAAAGCTATAGGGTTGTTAAAAAGTTCTTAAACGAAATATTAAGGTGAGACACATCATGCTATAACAAACAGCTTTTTAACAACAAATAAGAATCCTAATATATTTATGCAGTCAGAAATATAGTTTATCTTACTCTGATACCTCTGATACAAACCAATATTTTTGTTTTATGTTTAACAAAAATGAAGAAATTTAAAGAAAAGCTCAATAGTTTTACATATTTTTGTGTCAAAATTATGAACAACAGTTATGTTTGTATTAGTGTTCCCTATTAAACGTTTATAGGACTGTAAGTATCACACGGGGTGTAGATTTTGGATACGTATATACGACCAATGTGGTTACACGTATTATACGAAATAGCAGATATTTTTCCGTTATACGGACACCAATATTTCAAGCGTAATAGTTGGCGCAAATTAAAATCACGTGAATTGAAACATTTGAAAAATAAAAGAAAAAGCATTGTCGATAGTAAAGTGAGCATTTAAAAAAATATTTTTATACATTTGAAAATTACAGACTTTTACGAACTATTTTATTCAATCAGAAATATATACTTAAAATAAGTGAACAAATAACTGTTATACAATAAAGCAATAACATAAAACTCATATTAAACTGCTGGCATAAAATTACAAATAAATTTTAGCATTGCAGTAAGCGTTTCATTCTTTGAATGAAGATCGTCGCCACATGAACTCTATGACATACGACTTTAAACGATGACGAACAGTTCCCCGATGTCTCTTGTTGCGTTATTTTGCGATGTCCCATAATCTCTCAGCATTTTGAGTATGACATCCAGTATTAGGGTTGACAAAATCGAATTTGTGATTTACAGTGAAATGATCAAAACCAGCATCTCGCAGTTCATCTGTTTTATATCCTCTCCAGCAATCATTATAAATAATACTTCCATCAGCTACATTGTTTTGTATTGCCGGCATTAAAGTTTCAGCTGTACGATCGGGAATAGGAGTAAGGAAACATCGCCGTGTTTCACGATATAAACCATCTAACACCCATTGAGGAGGAAGAACACGGACTACGTTCCTTTTTCTTCTGGTAAAAATACTTTCATCTACTTCTATAATTTTATTAGGACCACCAATTTTTCTATTTGGTCGTGAACATAAAGCATTTGCACAAATTTCTCTCAAATAATAGCAAATTAAAAATCTTACTGAGGTTAAGGTTAAAAAATAATCATTCACGTGATTCACGTTTCATAAATAGCAAATCACAATGTTTCGCGTGGTTTACAATAAAAATCCTTTTCACGATCAGGGTTGAAATAATTGGTACATTTTGGCATACATGTTGGCATGGTGTCCGTATAACGGATAAGTATCAAATAGGGTATACGGTACAGCATATATACGGAACTTAACCCCAGCGGGTAAACGTTTAAACGGTTTTAGTCCATCGCGTAAAAAAAAATATGTCTTTCTATTGGTTTGCGGATCACAGACATTGAGAAACGTCTGCTAGATTGCATTCTCTGGGTTTTTAAGCTTCTTCCTTTCTGAAACAACCTCGATGGCTACGAGTTTATCTGCATTTCGGTTGCTGTGCACGTAGTTAGTACTTGAAAAAATAAATTAGGGTATTTTTTCTCAGTTTAGATTCTGGTTATTTTTCCCTCAAAATTAAACTATTAACTATGAAATGTTTTACTATGGCGTCGCGGGTAGTTTCGAATGTACCATTAACATGTCTGTAACACACGTACATAGCTTCTTTTGATTTATAGAGTGGGCATTTCACTCAAAACATTTTTTTGTATACGGCCGCAGAACGCAGACTTACATTGACACTATATTTTATACTAATATTGATCAATTCAACTCCAAAGAAGTTTCATAATCATACATTTATTTTATTTAAGAATACTTTTTTCTATATTAAAATATTTTGAAAATACTATTTACAGCAAAAAAGAAAAGAGAACTCAAGTCATTTTAAGCCTGTGCGAATTCGTTATAAAACCTGCAGTGATGGTTATTTGTCAGGCTATAAGTAATAGAAATGTATAGGTACTTTACACAAAAAATGAAATTTGTCAAGGTTAACAAATAATCTTAAAACGTAAAATCTTGTAATGCCCATATACTTTGTATAAAAAATATGAAAATGTGAAATATATGATTTATATGATGTATAAATATCATGAATGTCATGGTTTTAAAAAAAATGAACTTGCGTTATACGTTAAACAGAGTAGAAAACATTAGCACCGTGGAATGAATAATATTAGCGCCTGGATGCAATCTTGAGCATACGGACACACAAATAAAGATTTTTTTGTAAATTTAAAAAGAAAAAAAAAACATACTTAATAAGTATTGGCAATATATCTGAAACGTGTATATTCTTCTTCTGTTCTCAAAAAGTGTTTATCTCAAACGTTTATCTAGAGAAAAATAACAAGATTCTATGTATGAAACATAATATGCATATTGGTAAAGTAACGTCTTCGATTTTCAGCTTGTTCTCCGTTCAGTGACGTAAGATTGAGGAGGTCCATTAGCATTAAAAGTAAATACGATAACTTGAAATATACGTATACTTGAATTAAACGTTTAAACAATATGCAATTATACGTATCCAGATACGTTTAAACGTATAATTTAAGGTATACGTATTTGTTACCTACGTATTATACGTATATACGTATATCTGTTAAACGTATAGTTGAAATACGTATCGCATCGGGAGCACTAGTTTGGATTGGAGGTAGATTTTCAGTACGTTTGATTAAACATTGAATTATGAACCTAGGTTTCTTTACAAGCATTTTTGTATGATTTTGTTGTAAGGAACTCTACAGCTGCTTGACTTAGTAATTCAAAAACACTATGTATAATTTTTAAAATGGAGGCAATCGGAGATTATATTTATCTTTATCTACAGGTATTTTTAAGTATGTATGAATGCTTTTATTTTAGCATACCATGGACTTACCCATGATACAACTGATCTAAAAAAAAGAATAACTTCGGGATATAATTTTTTTTCTAACAATTTCTAAGTTTAAATGTGTGTACTTTCTTTATAAATAAAATATCCAATTGTTTTCATAATGCCAATAAAAATAAATTTATTTTAACTATATTTTAATTCATTTAACTGTCGAATTTTGTATTTTGCTAATTAAATTAATGTTATAAAAAAGGAAACGTAAGGAATGCCATATTTACACGACTCTTAATGTGTTAATGGTCAATATAACATTAAAAGAAAATAACGGAGTAAGTCTAGCAAAGACGAAAGACAAGTACATTTTATTGATAGAATTTTTATTCTTCAAATTACTCGAATAAAATGTTTCTGAAATGTATCTGCACACATATTTAAAAAAAAATTCTCTTGAAAGCTGTTGGGTGGCTCAAAAATTCTTAAGAAAAATTTAAAGTGAGGAGCAGCATTCTAAAGAAAACACATTTTCAACAGTAAATCATGAATTCAATCTAATTATTCAGCCAAAAATACTTTTTTTAACACTTTCCAACATAGTTGAAAGTATTTATGAATTCGTTTTGTCCGTCTGTCTGTCCATGATCTAACACTCGTAAGTATACATGGATTTTTATGTAAGTGATATATGTTATTTAATTCACTATGGCTTGTTCGCCAAAAAAAGTGTGGCATGTAAACTTTGTTTATAGGAATACATATAAGAATTCCACTACATTGCGGACTACGGGGGGAAATTGTTTTTGGTGTATTTTAATGATATTACACTATTACATGATGTATTTATATGAATTTATATGAATTGTATTACATATGAATTTATCATGTGCAAGAAAACTTGTTTTCTGCAGAATGTACAGTGCAAAGCATTTATCATTCATTTACAAGATAACGCAAAAAGATCCAGTTACACAATGGTATACCGTGTTATTTTGACATATAAAACGTGTCTTACTTTATCAAAATATCTTATTGCTTTCATATATCATTTAAAACTGCTCTTAAATGTTTCTACATATAGGATTATGGATATTCGTGATTACACTATTGCTACCGAATAATAAAAGGGGTAATACGTGTGATATTTACAACCCTCTTAATTTGTTAATAACAAAGAAAACCTTAAAAGATTTAACGGAGAATGTCCAAAGAAGAACAAAGATGTGTTAATTTTATTGCGAGAAGTTTATTTATGTCCATTCCTGTACTTAACTTAATGGAGACGATTCTTTTCAGGTGATATTTACTTTTGGCATTGTGTTTTCTTCTTCTAGATTTAATATCGCACAGTGAAATAAAAGTTGTTTAACAGTGTAAATAATTTATTTAATTCCTTTATAAATGTAGCATATTGTAAAGTACTTTACTTATACGAGGTGTTTTAAATCTTTCACATTTATGTATTTGTAAATAACAGAATTTCCAAATAACAGGAATATTCGGATTTAGATGGTAAAAGTATTTCAATGATACATAAAGGCAAATATTCTTGTCTGTATCGTTCGTTTTAATTTAAAAAATAGAAAAAAGCTTAGAATTAACTATCTTAAATAAAATGTTTAATAATAATAAATATTAGAATAAGGTAAACAAACAAATATATATATATATATGTATATTGGGTTGCTCAGAAAGTGCTTTCCGTATGGGAAATTTGGTTCGTACCGGAAAATTCTATCATTTACTTATTAGACATTAATTCCGATAGCTAATGTCTTATAACTGACGGGCAGAATTTTCCGGTACGAATTGTTTTTTTTTCAAACGGAAGGAATTTTCCGAGCAACCCAATAGTAATAATTGAATTTTAAATCAAATATTTTTCTGTACTTAATATCAGAATAGCCAAATAAACTTTACTTTTAAATATTAAACTTTATCTCGTGGACACTACCGTTTAGCGCCTGCGCATTTCATACTAATTGCGATTTCGAATTCTGTAACTTCGACTGCGTATAACTTTGTTGCCAATATAATGATAAGGAAATATTACACATGACTCCTGTGTGCAATTTAAGGAGAAATCGAACTATGATATTTAGTTTTATCAAAACCTTCATTTTGTTAATGAAAAAATTAAAATAATAAAAGCATGTTTTCAAGGAACGCCGACGATTTGAAATTTTGGTCGGTGTTAATCGTGGAGTTCACGTGTTAAATTTAAACTAGACTCCTTTGTACTGAAAAATATGAGCATGCATTTGAATGTTACTGAAGATCGTATACCAAATTACTTGAGATTTTTTTTTTGAAATTGTAACACCTAAATATTAAATTCATGGGATAACTCAATTAAACTTAATGCTAAAATTACTAATTTTATAATTAATCATGTTGCATATATTTAATATGAAGACTGTATAGTGAAAGAAAATATAATAACTTTAATGAATAAGGTTAAAATATATTAGGAAAATACTTTAATAATTAAATATTTAAAAACACATTCACATGTATTTTTTGTAGCTTATTTAAAATATATCATTATACTAAATGTTGAAGTGGATTTGGAAATGAAAAAAAAACACAGAAATTTCCACTCTACATAAAATTCATACCAATTGCTTGCATGTTTGTACAAAATTGATGTCGGCCCGAGACACAAACATCTCGAAAGCGTCACATTTTGTCTCTCTTATCGCAAAAGTTACCCTTGAACATTCAAGACAGAATGACGCAAACTGAACGTAAATGCGATAATTAGATCAAAAGATAATATTGCTTTCTTTCTTGTTTTTGTGTTATGTGCTTTCCCCATCTTCTTTCAGGATTTAAATAACATTTATCTAAGAGTGTTTATTTCCAAAAGTCCTTATATTTAAATTGATATCTCTAAAGTTTTTATAAAAAATAAATTTATGACATTTTGTACAATCTTATTCAGTTATATTCTTTAAACTGTCTTTGGAATTTTGAGTTTTGAGAGAAAATTTAAGATGTGTGGTGTTTCTAATTGAAAGTACTTATAAAAAAACAATGTTAAAATTGCTATTTTTGTTATTAAATATTTTTGAAAATTCTCAAAACTAATTAAAATTATTCTTTTTGTACTCAAAAATGCAAAAAGATATTATTTTTGAAGACAGTACCTGGAGGACGATTCGGTAAATTTTCTCTACGTCCATATTTATTGAAGATAAAATTTTATTATTTATTTCTACATAAAAATATCATTTCTAGTTTCTAAAAGTTCTAAAAACAAATACTGACATTTTTTTGTCTGTATCTGTTAAACTGTATGCAATTTTTACATGTTCTAGGGGTAAAGGTTATGGTTTTTGTTATATATTTCCGCAGGCGTTAAGAATCAAGTTGGTTGATTTTCAGATTATTCAACAATACATTCCATACAACATTATGGATGTGCAGAAGATATTCTGTAGGTAGAAGGTATGTTAAACTGTTTCACCTCTTAACCCTGAAAACAGCAAAGTTCCGTGCTTAAATTGAGGACATATATATGATAGTAGTTCACAGAAAATAATGAAGATGAATTCGAACGGGCGCAGTGTAGTCTGGCATATTTTTTTATTTGCTGAAGACGCTGCTAATGAAAGAATTTGAACATCCTCTCAGTTATAGAATTAGCAGAAATTTAACGATATTGTTAGAGCATATCATTCGGACGCAAAATAATTTCGCACAATTACTTAGAATTATGCGACAAGTTGAAGAAGACGTGGGATTGTTATCAAATGCCGAAGGACAATAACATTGTGCAAGAAAGTACTTATTACAAAAGCTTCTGTGTCCTATGACCACAGAATTATGTACTTTTTAAAAATTTCCAACCTAGTTGAAAAGTGTTTATGACTTCGGTTTGTCTGGCAGTCTGTCGTCTGGCCGTCTGGCCGTCTGCCGTCTATCCGTCTGCCCGTGCTCTAACTCCTGTAAATATGCTCGGATTGCCCTGCAATTTTATATGTTATTTTCGTTATCTATAGCATGTTCCCTATTTCAACTGAAGTGTATAGCACTTATAGTTTTTTTACAGGGACACACAAAAGAATTCCGTTCATTACGGACTATGGGGGAAATCATTTGTGGTTTATTTTAATGATGTTACACAATTGCAAACACATTGTAATTGATATATATCACTAAGGTGTATTACAAGAAGCTTAATATGGAATAAGGTGTGCATAGCACTTATAGTTAATTTACAGGGACAGTCAAAAGAATTCCGTTACGTTACGTATATGGAGAAAAATCGTCTGCGGTTTATTTAAATAATGTTTCACTATTTTAAACGCATTGAAATTTATATATATCACTAAGGTGCATTACAAGAGGCTTACTACAGAATACTGCGTGTACAGCAGTCATCGTTCATTTACAGGGACACACAAAAGAATTATCTACTGTCTGTTAACAATAATTCCTGTAAGTGCGTTTTAAGTTACTGAATGCGATTTTAAATTTAACTCACTTTTTGTTTATTACGTGGTGTGTATAAATTCTATAGATTATATACAGGGAATCACAAAAGTTCGCGAACACATTTCCGTTTATTGACAGAAACTCCAGAAGGAGAATTTTAAACTGTGCTACGCGTTTCTTAACTGAACAAAAATTTAGCATCCTATGTAGTATCTATACAAATCTACAGATCATATACAGGACTGAATAAAAGTATTCGGATAATTTTCCAAATATTGTATATGTTGCAAATTCCTGAAATTACGTTTTCAAATATGTTATGCGTTTTCCAAATTATTTACTTAGATGTTATCTTTCAGCTTTTTAAACAGTATGATTTGTAAAATTATTTTGGAAGCGTTGGAAAGTGTTACATAATCTATGCTTGACGCATGATTTTTCGTTCTTGTTTTACACTCAACTCTAATCAAAGCTTCCTACATAACGAATCGTCGACCATCAGAGTATCAAACAAAGTGTCATTTTGCGTAATATTCATAAACTCGTGGAACCTTTCACATGCCAAAAAAATTACCCAAACAGAACATTTACCATAAAATCCCGCGTATAACGCTCACCTAGGATTTGAGACTGTATATTTTTCTATTTTTTGGTATAGTCGCCGTATAACGCGCAGCCTTTTCTTTAAAAAGACCTGAAATATACGTATTTATGCGATGCTCATATGTTTTGAAGTCATTCATTCCAAGTATTTTCCAGGTTTTCGAACAATGGCGCACTGATGTGACAAGCGATAAAGGGGAACAATATTTTCAAACACAAGCAAATTTCTCTCATAATATGAAAAAATATCATACTTTCCACTTACCTACTAAATCCTAATTGAATAAACTCATACAACTAAAATTATTAAAGCTGTTAATCTTTTTTATACTTTTATGTGCAGATATAATATACTATTAACGTAAAAATGATAGTATCATTGAAGTGTTTTCGTCTCATTATAGTCATTTTAACAGAGATACTACTCCTTTCAACATTCGATACGAAAGCCAAAAACAGTCTCGAGGTTTTATATAAGCAGTATCTACGGTACAAGTAGAAATATAAATGTTTTATGCTCATCCTTTCCTTATTTTTAAATCTATCATTTTTATATTCGTCGTATAACGCGATTTATGGTATTAAAAGTGCACGTTATATGCCGTATTGTACGGTCCCTTTTCTGTGGATATGCAATTGCGAACACCTTACATCAGTCATCAGCATCTTACCCTAACTGAATTTCCAGAATATCGAACTGATTTTCGACTTGAACTTGCTAACTATCTTTCACCGGAAGCTTCTATTATGAGTAAGGAATTTAAGTCAGACACACTTCAACTTCACGTAGTACCTATTCAATATATTAAGTATTTGTTTTTACCTATATAGTAACAAAAAATATAGATAATTTCTCCAGAAAATCAATAAGTTATGGAGTGAATACTTATATGAATAGATGATAGTTTCCGCACAGCTCGAAGTATAACGTCGGTGGAAATTATGTGATATTGACGCAATAATAACACGTTTCTGTTAAAAATAAAGAAAGTTCTCGTTTCTCTTTAAAACATCATTTTTACAGAACGATATAAATATTTGATTCGGAATTTAAAAGTAATTCGAGTACATAAAATATATTTTTTTAAACTAAAATTATCCCAAAGGCAAATTAAGACTTTGTACATTCCATAAAATTGGGTTGTCATTCACAAGAATAAATTTCTTTTGAATGCAGTGTTATCAGGCGTATGCTCAGTGCTATTCTCCTGTATTATAAAAATGAAATGAACCTTCTTACTCAGTCAGTGTGTACGTCAATCGTTGAACAATCATAAGCGATTTCGCGTTAAAGAGATTTGTACGTTTTGTGTGAAAAATCACAATTCATCCTCCTGTATCTATAAAAATAATACAAAGCTTCACAAATGCATAAATTATTATAATTTAACAAGTTCTTCTGGAAAATGTCACGATGATAACCACAGTTCTGGCTCTACTCAATGTTATGTTTTTCAAGACGCCTACTCCTACAGAAATCGTTCATTAAATAATAGATTTTCGTCTTCCCGTCCACAAACGTATCTTCACAAATCGGTCAAAATTCTCCTTCAATTCAAGCTACTCCAACATCACCATCTTCTGACATGAAAGGAATAAAAATAGTTCAAAGAAACCTTAACAACTGTAAAGCTGCCATTACAGAATTATTAACCTATATTCGAGACAATGAAATATATATTGCACCAATCCAATTCTATCACAAAACTAATAATGTTATTACAGACCTCTCTTTGGGATGGGCATTCTACCAATCCCTCAAAAACACAGCTGGCTTATTAATAACCAATCCACTCCTCATCCATATACAGACTCTGAAAATAGCTAACAGTATATTTATAAACATAAATACGTCATATCACCATTTAATGTTTGGCTCTCAGTATTCACCCCCATCAGAAAATCTAGAAGATTTTTTATCATGGTCCCAACAGTTTACAAATTTCAACTATCTGATACTCGGGGGTGATTTTAATGCATACATATAAGGATGGGGATATAAAAAATAACATAAGAGGCGAGATTCTATTGGACTACATTTCACAAAAAGATCTATAAATAGTCAACGATCAAAATACTGAATTCACCTATCATCAAAACAACAAATCGGGAACACCCGATCTAAAACTCTGTGGCCTTTCTTCAAGAAATCTATTAGATACATGGCAAGTGTATGACAGTCACAATTCATTGAGCGATCATCTATATATAACATGTAAAATCAAGGTCAAAGTCAAACCGGGCGGGAAGCTTACATTTCAGCTTAAGCTCAACTAGTTCCGCCCAACATATAAAATAAAGGTCAAGGTCAAACTAGGCGGAGTGGCCTAGCTTTCGGCTTAAGCTCAACTAGCCCCACCCAGCTGGTTGGTTTACCTAATTATACTGAGCATTACTAAATTAAACTTTTTGATATTGAGCAGTAATTGTACTATGTAATTCTGAAATACATTTTCTGAAAATACAAGATTCCAAAAATACAAATTCTGAAAAAACAATTTACCAATCCTACTTAGCAATACTAAATACTACTATGTGATACTGAACAACAATACTACCATGTAATAATACTGAAGATGCTGAAGTAGATAATATTAATGGATAGAAGTAAGTACTAAATGAACAATAATGATGATGAATAATAAAACTAGAGTAAACAATTATAAATTATGCTAAAAACAATAAATAACACTGTATGATGCCATTAAGAATAATTCAATTGTTAAGGTTAGAGTTTATGTAGTGTGTAAAGGACCTTTTGAATATTAGAAGTCCACGTCATCCTCAACATCCACTAAGTCCAATATGGAGTCCAATTGGACTCCATATGAATATGAATAAGTATTGATTGCGTTCTAGCAGAAACATACAATATGTTATTTTTTAAAAAAGTTTTGGCTGTTTCAGCACGTAGGCAAACCAGGCCAACAGATTCATTTATGATGACTTTATAATGTGATGGTGGACAGTCAGGGTACAATTTAGAATGTAATGTAAGGAGGTACATCTAGGTGACTATGCCTTGCCGAATTTATTGAGATAGTAAGAAAACGGGCCATGGTCAGCAAAGATGTAGTGGTGCCTATTTTGAAGTTGAAGCTGAACTTACATTGCGAAATCAGTATCGTTATAAGACGAAATATACAAACTTCAAAAAATTCAACAGCATATTAAAGAACTAAGCCAACAATCTGCAACTTGCTATGGATGAAATTACAACACCACAGTATTTAAACAAATGGGTGAAAAATTATCAACAAATAATAACTTTCATAATGGACTTAACACTAAAACAGAAAAAAACAATCTTATATGTTATACATCAACTGGTACACAGACAAACTAAGAGTTAAGCGTAACAGGCTTAACGCATTGTAGAAGAGAAGTAGACAGCAAGCAGACAACATTATATATAGAAGAGAGTATAATAAGGCAAAAGCACTATATAAACAAGATATTAAAAAGGACAAAGTATCATCATGACAAACATTTTGCTTGACAACAAATAGTATATACGGCACAGTATTTAAACTTCTAAAGCACAAATACCTGAAAAACACAGACTTAATCCACTCAGAACTGGAAACTTTAACACAATCAAGGAACATTTCATGAAATTCAACTACGCTCAGTAGACCACCACTTTGGAACACATATTCCAAATAACATTCACACATTCACCAATGACCAGCTTTTAACATAACAGGATAAATCAATACATCAGCTTTCACTAAGAGAACTCAAATACTACTCCCAAAAGCAAGATAACAATAAAGCACCAGGTTATGTTCTAATTGACACAAGAGTAGTAAAGAACCTAATAAAAAATTTCCTGATCTGATGCTGAACTTACATAATAAATGCTTTCAGCTATCTCATTTTCTAGATGCCTGGAAAAAAGTCTGGTTATATTCTTTAGAAAAAATAAAGATTCCCAAATTGAAAAATCGTATCGCCCAATAACTTTACTACCAATGTCGGGAAAACTTCCCGAAAGACTACTAAAAACAAGAGTAATGACATTGTTAGAAATCATATCATACCTAGATAATGTTCAACTCGGTTTTCGAGAAGGAAGAAGTACTGTCGACGCAGTAAACTTTATAAAATATAAAATCACATAATCCCTTTCCTCTAAAAAATATTATGGTATTGTATTATTCGATACAGAAGGAGCTTTTGATAGCACTGACTGGCACATTTTTTCAGATATCATTGACAGATACCCTCCCCCACCCTACTTAAAATTTTTATTAAAAAACTACATTTCTAATCGCTTTAGAGGTGTAAATCGATTTAAATTTATAGAATGGTTTCAAGCTTACAAAGGATGGTCTCAAGGTTCGTGTCTGGGTCCCTTTCCCTGGCTTCTAGTTGCGGAATACATCATAAAACAGTATCATAGCAAATAATCCCTAATACTAGCTTACGCTGAAGATATTATTATTATAACAACGGGCAACACCTGAAAGGAACTCGAAGAAACAGCAAATTCAAGAATCACAATCTTTTCCGACCTATGCAATTCTCTATTTTTACACATCTCAACTCAAAAAACTAAAGCGATGTTATTTGGTAGATATCTTCTGACTCAGAGGAAACCTATATTCACATTGCAAAATATTAGAATAAATATTACGAAGAACTTGACTTAGTTAGGTTTAGTATTAGATTCTAAATTTAAATGTCTAGACCATCTAACTTATGTGAAAAAAAAATTTAATCACGGAATCAACCCGGATATTTTGAAAATATTCTTCAAAACGGTAGTTTTTAAACAGATTACTTATGGATAAAAGGTTTGGTTTCCTGATTTAAATTGCCACGAAACACGGAGAGTGAAATCAATACAGAGAACCAGAGTATAAAATTTAATAAAGGTATACAGGAGTATCTCCACTGACGCATTATGCGTTCTACTTGGCATTCCTCCAATAGAAATTACGTTGACTGATGACTATAATTGCTCCCAAGTAAAAGCAGAACGAAAAATATTGTATGATAAATGTCAAATATACAAATTAACCAATCTAATGCTAAAAGAGAAAACTTATAATTTCTCAAATTACAATCAATTAAAAAATTTAGACATACCTGAAGAAATTTGCACGACAACGTTAAACAACTATGACTTACAAATGTACACAGTTGGCTCCCTCATGGATTAAACTACTGCATAAGGGTTTACAGTAAACTACCCGAATAAATATATTTACGATAATGTAATAAGACTACATGACCAGAGCGCAATATATCAAGCAGAATTGAATGCCATTTTACACTCAATAAACTGGTTTGCATCTTCTCAGTATAAAAATCTCATCATCTTAACGGATCACTCATCACGCTCATCACTAGAATTCCTCAAAATAGTATTTCCACGAAATTATTTATTAACTAAAATATATAGCATTTTATTGTCAATTCCCAAAAAAACAAATAACAATTGCATGGATCAAATCGCATGCTAGAACAGACGGTAATGAACGAGCAGATTTACTGACAAAGGGTGTTATCACAAATGACCGTTATAACGAGAAGTAAACTCTCTTATTCCCACTTTCAAATGTTAAATTATTTTTTAAACTATTAATAGTCACAGATTGGCAGCAAGATTGGTCATATTCATTAAAAGGCCGAGATACTTATGAAATTTTACGGAAAGTGATCTGAACATTATTTGCAAAAAAAACAGTCATAGCTTACTATATTAGTGGACACGGTAGCTTCCCATCATTTTTTAAATATAATAGGAAAACGCTCCTGTCCAACATGCATATGCCAAAAAAGCTCAGGAACGATTCTGCATTACATATATGGTAATTGTCCTCTAATGCGACATACTTTCAATTTCAATAAAAATGTCATAGGGAGACAAATTCTGAAAATAACTCTGTTTGATCCTTTAATATATGATAAACTAAAAGAAAATTACCTCATTCTGAATAAATATTTCTCCTTTATTAAAAAGGATCTATGATCCTTTTCTTGCTATATTTAAAAGTACTTTTCAATAGAATATATTTTGTTTTTAAAATTTGTATATTATAGCTCACATACAGATCACATTTTTCTTACTCAATCTGTTCCTATTTCAGCTTACTGTTTGAACCATGCAAAATTACTAGTTGTGTTATGACTAAGTATTCTTTTCATGAATTTTCTAATTACTTTATTTTATACTTTTTCTTATATCATATTTTTTATTAAGAATTGTTGTGATCTGAACCAGTAATGTAAAAACTAACTTCAGTAAATTTTATTTTAATCTCTAATGCAGTATCCAACATCTGTATTCTAAAATATGAATTTTCAATAAACATTTCCCCTCGTGGAGAAATGTTAATATGCTTAAAGGCTGGATTTCTACGAGAGTATGATATCAAATGTTTGTTTTTCATAAGCTATTTCGGTGATACATTTGGCCGAAAACTTTTTGGCTGGTAATTTTGAGCACAAATGTTGAATTACACCAGTTGTTGATGGCCCAGATTACAAAAGAATAAGAATAAGAATGAAAAAAATGCATGTGAAATGGGATTGTTTACTTTAACAGACATTTATATGTAACAGGCTATTTATTATTGCACTATATTGGCATTGTAATAATGGGTTTTCAGAAGCTTTTTTTTTGCGTTTAATAGAATATTATTCCATCACAATTCTGTGTTCTCTACTAAAAATTTATCTTCAAATTTAAACATAATAATTTTTTGACTTCATTGTGAGTTACAGTACCTCAGCTGTATATTAGTGTCAAATTTGTTTTAACTTACTAAAACTTGTAACGTAGATAATTATCTGGTTATTTTCTGTTTCTCCAATCAACACATAAATCTTATTTTCTGTACATTTTATTTGACTAGAAGGTAACTCCAGAAAGCTTTCAGTTGTCTTACGTATCTCAATCCATACATCATTCAAAACGCATTGTGTGATATGCTAAAGAGTTGGTTTGTCCGAGCGCAATTTGTCATAAATTTCCAGCAGATTGACACGGAGTTCGGCTTACATAACATCTTCAACTGTGGCGTAGCTACATACTTAGAACATTACAGATAGTAAATTTGATCCTCCCTTTTTCTCTCAAGAAGGCAACGATTTGTTTTTAGGTTAAAATAGCATACATGTAGTTATTTACTTAGATGTAAATATTATTGACGAGTTCTCTGAATATCCAGAATGTATTAATATTATAATGTATTAATATTATAATTAGTACTAATAAAAGTAGTAATAGTAGTAGCAGAAATTCTAGACATTTTTTGTTCTTTCAAGTAATGCTATAACTTAGTAAAATGTAAAAGAAATTTCCTTGTTTAAATTGTTAATTTTTTATAACAATAATTGCAATATATATATAATTATGTTTTGAATATTGATATATACATATATATCAATATTCAAAACATAATTATTTAACAGGTAATTATTCAAAATATATAAAACGTTGTCAATTAGACGCATTTGCTAATCAGCTAGCTCTTATTCTACAATTGGATCTAAAAATATAAGGAACCTTTTACAGAATCAATTAATTTTATAGATTTTACACTATTTTTGTATGCTGAAATGACTGTATAAGAATTATTTAATTGCATGACATGACTGGATTAGAATTATTTAATTTCCAGTTCATAAGTAATTGGATTATTTATAAATAGTGTTTTGTTTCGGTTTATTTACCCTGGTAATTATTCCTATCAGTTTTAATCTTTGTTTAGCAAAACAAGGGTCAATTTTGAAAATTGAGCTGTCTAAACTAATTAATGTGCTTGTCAAAGAATGGATTGCAGTCATTTATAATAAACTGATCTTTTTATTTCATGTATTCTAACTAATGTTAGGCAGCACTGGATGAAATAATTAATATACAGCATTAAATTACGTGAATAGGAAGTTAATATCTATGATAATAAAATATAACTTTAAAGATGATAACTGATTTGTTATTTTAGAAGGTTGTTGTATAATTAAAAAATAAATTAATTAAACGGGCGCTTCGAATCAAAAATACAAGTAGGATGTAAATATATTTTAAATTGCTTTTTTTGTTCCAATTAATAAAATATTTGATTTATAGTTTAATTATAAAAGAGGTAAAAAAATAAATATTGTACATTTAGTTAAAAATAAAGTTAATGTACTTTCTGTCCTTTATTTCGCGAAAAAAGACAAATATATATATATATATGTATAGTATATATATATATATATATATATATATATATATATATAGAGGAGATGGGGGATGAATGGGACAAGGGATGGATGGGATGCTCTCAATATTTCAGGCAATAAACATTTTTTTAGTTGCTTCCTATCCTCATAGATTTCACTACCGTAGTGTGCTTCAGAACCAAAAGCAAGAGCACATGGCTGTTTTCAGTTTTCTTCAAATTCGCATTTCGTGAAAACTCTGCTTAAAAGTTTTTTTTTTTTTTACATTTGAAGTTACTTAAATATCTTATGCAATATAAACAATTAAGATATGTTGTAGTTTTTTATTTAAAGCCTCAATATTGGTAATTAAAATGACTGCATATTAACCATTGTGACAAAATAATTTCTCAGACAAAATAGCTGACAATTGAGTATATGCATCATGGGGATGAATGGGACTGCTTCATTCGTCCCTAGAGGATACTGAAAAATTTTTATTCACTAAATAATATTATATAGGTTGATAAATTAATACTTTATGGTAATTATTATTTTAACATTTCATCCTCTTTGTAGCCATCGTCTTCAGTCCACCGTTTATGTGTCTTTTAAGACAAAGCTGAGATTAGTCCAAGATCATTGACTAACAAATAATCCTGAAGATCATATTACAATTTATAATCTCTCAGATTTTGCCAAGCGGCATTTTTGTTCAGCTTTTAGTCTTTAACATTGAATATGGGGAGGAAAATGTTTGTGTCCCATTCATCCCTGCAGTGGAAATGATTGGGACATAGAAGAACGTTTTCTTAAATTTAATTTATATATCTATATAATAATATTCTTGAACAAATATTGTGCATAAGATGTAGACAAAAAGTTTGACATGTGTTATATAATATTGATAATAACTTGTATAAAATATTTAAAATAAATATTTTTGGGAAAATGTCCCATTCATCCCCCATCTCCCCTATATATATATATATATATATATATATATATATATATATATATATATATAATTTTTTCATTAAAATGTATTTATACAAACGTAGTGTGTTATTGCGATGTTAGATAAAGTTATGATAGTTATAAATATTTGAAAAGGGGTATTTTACTGCATCAATTTCTCTTTCAATGATTCAGAATTACAATCATTAACAATTTACTGGCGTTGTGGAGTCATTGAGTCTCTACGTATTTTGAAACTATTATTTCTTCAAATCTATAAATGTAGTTGTAACTTTTAGATTTATTTGCCCAGGTTCTTTAAATAACTGTCTGATACGTTTATGAAGTCTTGAAGAAATACATAAAAATAGTATGTCAAAATTAATTTGATTTTAATATTTTAAACGACAGACATCATGAGGATTGATGTTTAAGATAGCCGTGACAGAGAAATATCATCAGTACCAGAGAGGGACCCAAACGGCACGAGGTGTTACTTAAAACAGAATCACAGAGCGAATGCCATGACTATGTTCTCAGAAGCAGATATATGATACATTATAAACAGACTTGTACTTCATATACGATGTATCAAGCCAAAAGGGAAACCCTCTGACCTATTATAACCCTAATAGATAAAAAATTTAATGTAAATTTTCAATCCAGCCAAACAATTCATTATATTATGTAATGGAAATTTTAACACGCGAAGCGAAAGTAGGGAAACTACATAAAAACGAACATAAAGAAAGTTATAAATTATAGACAATGAATAAGAGGCATCAGATATGTCTGCAAAGTGCTTATTATTATAAACAGAGTAAAATCATTAAGAATTAAGTTTATGATGACTTTATAATGTGATGGTGGACAGTCAGGGTACAATTTAGAATGTAATGTAAGGAGGTACATCTAGGTGACTATGCCTTGCCGAATTTATTGAGATAGTAAGAAAACGGGCCATGGTCAGCAAAGATGTAGTGGTGCCTATTTTGAAGTTGAAGCTGAACTTACATTGCGAAATCAGTATCGTTATAAGACGAAATATACAAACTTCAAAACATTCAACAGCATATTAAAGAACTAAGCCAACAATCTGCAACTTGCTATGGATGAAATTACAACACCACAGTATTTAAACAAATGGGTGAAAAATTATCAACAAATAATAACTTTCATAATGGACTTAACACTAAAACAGAAAAAAACAATCTTATATGTTATACATCAACTGGTACACAGACAAACTAAGAGTTAAGCGTAACAGGCTTAACGCATTGTAGAAGAGAAGTAGACAGCAAGCAGACAACATTATACATAGAAGAGAGTATAATAAGGCAAAAGCACTATATAAACAAGATATTAAAAAGGACAAAGTATCATCATGACAAACATTTTGCTTGACAACAAATAGTATATACGGCACAGTATTTAAACTTCTAAAGCACAAATACCTGAAAAACACGGACTTAATCCACTCAGAACTGGAAACTTTAACACAATCAAGGAACATTTCATGAAATTCAACTACGCTTAGTAGACCACCACTTTGGAACACATATTCCAAATAACATTCACACATTCACCAATGACCAGCTTTTAACATAACAGGATAAATCAATACATCAGCTTTCACTAAGAGAACTCAAATACTACTCCCAAAAGCAAGATAACAATAAAGCACCAGGTTATGTTCTAATTGACACAAGAGTAGTAAAGAACCTAATAAAAAATTTCCTGATCTGATGCTGAACTTACATAATAAATGCTTTCAGCTATCTCATTTTCTAGATGCCTGGAAAAAAGTCTGGTTATATTCTTTAGAAAAAATAAAGATTCCCAAATTGAAAAATCGTATCGCCCAATAACTTTACTACCAATGTCGGGAAAACTTCCCGAAAGACTACTAAAAACAAGAGTAATGACATTGTTAGAAATCATATCATACCTAGATAATGTTCAACTCGGTTTTCGAGAAGGAAGAAGTACTGTCGACGCAGTAAACTTTATAAAATATAAAATCACATAATCCCTTTCCTCTAAAAAATATTATGGTATTGTATTATTCGATACAGAAGGAGCTTTTGATAGCACTGACTGGCACATTTTTTCAGATATCATTGACAGATACCCTCCCCCACCCTACTTAAAATTTTTATTAAAAAACTACATTTCTAATCGTTTTAGAGGTGTAAATCGATTTAAATTTATAGAATGGTTTCAAGCTTACAAAGGATGGTCTCAAGGTTCGTGTCTGGGTCCCTTTCCCTGGCTTCTAGTTGCGGAATACATCATAAAACAGTATCATAGCAAATAATCCCTAATACTAGCTTACGCTGAAGATATTATTATTATAACAACGGGCAACACCTGAAAGGAACTCGAAGAAACAGCAAATTCAAGAATCACAATCTTTTCCGACCTATGCAATTCTCTATTTTTACACATCTCAACTCAAAAAACTAAAGCGATGTTATTTGGTAGATATCTTCTGACTCAGAGGAAACCTATATTCACATTGCAAAATATTAGAATAAATATTACGAAGAACTTGACTTAGTTAGGTTTAGTATTAGATTCTAAATTTAAATGTCTAGACCATCTAACTTATGTGAAAAAAAAATTTAATCACGGAATCAACCCGGATATTTTCAAAATATTCTTCAAAACGGTAGTTTTTAAACAGATTACTTATGGATAAAAGGTTTGGTTTCCTGATTTAAATTGCCACGAAACACGGAGAGTGAAATCAATACAGAGAACCAGAGTATAAAATTTAATAAAGGTATACAGGAGTATCTCCACTGACGCATTATGCGTTCTACTTGGCATTCCTCCAATAGAAATTACGTTGACTGATGACTATAATTGCTCCCAAGTAAAAGCAGAACGAAAAATATTGTATGATAAATGTCAAATATACAAATTAACCAATCTAATGCTAAAAGAGAAAACTTATAATTTCTCAAATTACAATCAATTAAAAAATTTAGACATACCTGAAGAAATTTGCACGACAACGTTAAACAACTATGACTTACAAATGTACACAGTTGGCTCCCTCATGGATTAAGCTACTGCATAAGGGTTTACAGTAAACTACCCGAATAAATATATTTACGATAATGTAATAAGACTACATGACCAGAGCGCAATATATCAAGCAGAATTGAATGCCATTTTACACTCAATAAACTGGTTTGCATCTTCTCAGTATAAAAATCTCATCATCTTAACGGATCACTCATCACGCTCATCACTAGAATTCCTCAAAATAGTATTTCCACGAAATTATTTATTAACTAAAATATATAGCATTTTATTGTCAATTCCCAAAAAAACAAATAACAATTGCATGGATCAAATCGCATGCTAGAACAGACGGTAATGAACGAGCAGATTTACTGAAAAAGGGTGTTATCACAAATGACCGTTATAACGAGAAGTAAACTCTCTTATTCCCACTTTCAAATGTTAAATTATTTTTTAAACTATTAATAGTCACAGATTGGCAGCAAGATTGGTCATATTCATTAAAAGGCCGAGATACTTATGAAATTTTACGGAAAGTGATCTGAACATTATTTGCAAAAAAAACAGTCATAGCTTACTATATTAGTGGACACGGTAGCTTCCCATCATTTTTTAAATATAATAGGAAAACGCTCCTGTCCAACATGCATATGCCAAAAAAGCTCAGGAACGATTCTGCATTACATATATGGTAATTGTCCTCTAATGCGACATACTTTCAATTTCAATAAAAATGTCATAGGGAGACAAATTCTGAAAATAACTCTGTTTGATCCTTTAATATATGATAAACTAAAAGAAAATTACCTCATTCTGAATAAATATTTCTCCTTTATTAAAAAGGATCTATGATCCTTTTCTTGCTATATTTAAAAGTACTTTTCAATAGAATATATTTTGTTTTTAAAATTTGTATATTATAGCTCACATACAGATCACATTTTTCTTACTCAATCTGTTCCTATTTCAGCTTACTGTTTGAACCATGCAAAATTACTAGTTGTGTTATGACTAAGTATTCTTTTCATGAATTTTCTAATTACTTTATTTTATACTTTTTCTTATATCATATTTTTTATTAAGAATTGTTGTGATCTGAACCAGTAATGTAAAAACTAACTTCAGTAAATTTTATTTTAATCTCTAATGCAGTATCCAACATCTGTATTCTAAAATATGAATTTTCAATAAACATTTCCCCTCGTGGAGAAATGTTAATATGCTTAAAGGCTGGATTTCTACGAGAGTATGATATCAAATGTTTGTTTTTCATAAGCTATTTCGGTGATACATTTGGCCGAAAACTTTTTGGCTGGTAATTTTGAGCACAAATGTTGAATTACACCAGTTGTTGATGGCCCAGATTACAAAAGAATAAGAATAAGAATGAAAAAAATGCATGTGAAATGGGATTGTTTACTTTAACAGACATTTATATGTAACAGGCTATTTATTATTGCACTATATTGGCATTGTAATAATGGGTTTTCAGAAGCTTTTTTTTTGCGTTTAATAGAATATTATTCCATCACAATTCTGTGTTCTCTACTAAAAATTTATCTTCAAATTTAAACATAATAATTTTTTGACTTCATTGTGAGTTACAGTACCTCAGCTGTATATTAGTGTCAAATTTGTTTTAACTTACTAAAACTTGTAACGTAGATAATTATCTGGTTATTTTCTGTTTCTCCAATCAACACATAAATCTTATTTTCTGTACATTTTATTTGACTAGAAGGTAACTCCAGAAAGCTTTCAGTTGTCTTACGTATCTCAATCCATACATCATTCAAAACGCATTGTGTGATATGCTAAAGAGTTGGTTTGTCCGAGCGCAATTTGTCATAAATTTCCAGCAGATTGACACGGAGTTCGGCTTACATAACATCTTCAACTGTGGCGTAGCTACATACTTAGAACATTACAGATAGTAAATTTGATCCTCCCTTTTTCTCTCAAGAAGGCAACGATTTGTTTTTAGGTTAAAATAGCATACATGTAGTTATTTACTTAGATGTAAATATTATTGACGAGTTCTCTGAATATCCAGAATGTATTAATATTATAATGTATTAATATTATAATTAGTACTAATAAAAGTAGTAATAGTAGTAGCAGAAATTCTAGACATTTTTTGTTCTTTCAAGTAATGCTATAACTTAGTAAAATGTAAAAGAAATTTCCTTGTTTAAATTGTTAATTTTTTATAACAATAATTGCAATATATATATAATTATGTTTTGAATATTGATATATACATATATATCAATATTCAAAACATAATTATTTAACAGGTAATTATTCAAAATATATAAAACGTTGTCAATTAGACGCATTTGCTAATCAGCTAGCTCTTATTCTACAATTGGATCTAAAAATATAAGGAACCTTTTACAGAATCAATTAATTTTATAGATTTTACACTATTTTTGTATGCTGAAATGACTGTATAAGAATTATTTAATTGCATGACATGACTGGATTAGAATTATTTAATTTCCAGTTCATAAGTAATTGGATTATTTATAAATAGTGTTTTGTTTCGG
The DNA here is from genome assembly GCA_963931845.1 of Maratus michaelseni. Lineage (NCBI taxonomy): Eukaryota > Metazoa > Arthropoda > Arachnida > Araneae > Salticidae > Maratus > Maratus michaelseni. The sequence continues at coordinate 196,831,953 of OZ007593.1, read as the reverse complement.
TTTATTTACCCTGGTAATTATTCCTATCAGTTTTAATCTTTGTTTAGCAAAACAAGGGTCAATTTTGAAAATTGAGCTGTCTAAACTAATTAATGTGCTTGTCAAAGAATGGATTGCAGTCATTTATAATAAACTGATCTTTTTATTTCATGTATTCTAACTAATGTTAGGCAGCACTGGATGAAATAATTAATATACAGCATTAAATTACGTGAATAGGAAGTTAATATCTATGATAATAAAATATAACTTTAAAGATGATAACCGATTTGTTATTTTAGAAGGTTGTTGTATAATTAAAAAATAAATTAATTAAACGGGCGCTTCGAATCAAAAATACAAGTAGGATGTAAATATATTTTAAATTGCTTTTTTTGTTCCAATTAATAAAATATTTGATTTATAGTTTAATTATAAAAGAGGTAAAAAAATAAATATTGTACATTTAGTTAAAAATAAAGTTAATGTACTTTCTGTCCTTTATTTCGCGAAAAAAGACAAATATATATATATATATGTATAGTATATATATATATATATATATATATATATATATATATATATAGAGGAGATGGGGGATGAATGGGACAAGGGATGGATGGGATGCTCTCAATATTTCAGGCAATAAACATTTTTTTAGTTGCTTCCTATCCTCATAGATTTCACTACCGTAGTGTGCTTCAGAACCAAAAGCAAGAGCACATGGCTGTTTTCAGTTTTCTTCAAATTCGCATTTCGTGAAAACTCTGCTTAAAAGTTTTTTTTTTTTTACATTTGAAGTTACTTAAATATCTTATGCAATATAAACAATTAAGATATGTTGTAGTTTTTTATTTAAAGCCTCAATATTGGTAATTAAAATGACTGCATATTAACCATTGTGACAAAATAATTTCTCAGACAAAATAGCTGACAATTGAGTATATGCATCATGGGGATGAATGGGACTGCTTCATTCGTCCCTAGAGGATACTGAAAAATTTTTATTCACTAAATAATATTATATAGGTTGATAAATTAATACTTTATGGTAATTATTATTTTAACATTTCATCCTCTTTGTAGCCATCGTCTTCAGTCCACCGTTTATGTGTCTTTTAAGACAAAGCTGAGATTAGTCCAAGATCATTGACTAACAAATAATCCTGAAGATCATATTACAATTTATAATCTCTCAGATTTTGCCAAGCGGCATTTTTGTTCAGCTTTTAGTCTTTAACATTGAATATGGGGAGGAAAATGTTTGTGTCCCATTCATCCCTGCAGTGGAAATGATTGGGACATAGAAGAACGTTTTCTTAAATTTAATTTATATATCTATATAATAATATTCTTGAACAAATATTGTGCATAAGATGTAGACAAAAAGTTTGACATGTGTTATATAATATTGATAATAACTTGTATAAAATATTTAAAATAAATATTTTTGGGAAAATGTCCCATTCATCCCCCATCTCCCCTATATATATATATATATATATATATATATATATATATATAATTTTTTCATTAAAATGTATTTATACAAACGTAGTGTGTTATTGCGATGTTAGATAAAGTTATGATAGTTATAAATATTTGAAAAGGGGTATTTTACTGCATCAATTTCTCTTTCAATGATTCAGAATTACAATCATTAACAATTTACTGGCGTTGTGGAGTCATTGAGTCTCTACGTATTTTGAAACTATTATTTCTTCAAATCTATAAATGTAGTTGTAACTTTTAGATTTATTTGCCCAGGTTCTTTAAATAACTGTCTGATACGTTTATGAAGTCTTGAAGAAATACATAAAAATAGTATGTCAAAATTAATTTGATTTTAATATTTTAAACGACAGACATCATGAGGATTGATGTTTAAGATAGCCGTGACAGAGAAATATCATCAGTACCAGAGAGGGACCCAAACGGCACGAGGTGTTACTTAAAACAGAATCACAGAGCGAATGCCATGACTATGTTCTCAGAAGCAGATATATGATACATTATAAACAGACTTGTACTTCATATACGATGTATCAAGCCAAAAGGGAAACCCTCTGACCTATTATAACCCTAATAGATAAAAAATTTAATGTAAATTTTCAATCCAGCCAAACAATTCATTATATTATGTAATGGAAATTTTAACACGCGAAGCGAAAGTAGGGAAACTACATAAAAACGAACATAAAGAAAGTTATAAATTATAGACAATGAATAAGAGGCATCAGATATGTCTGCAAAGTGCTTATTATTATAAACAGAGTAAAATCATTAAGAATTAAGTTTATGATGACTTTATAATGTGATGGTGGACAGTCAGGGTACAATTTAGAATGTAATGTAAGGAGGTACATCTAGGTGACTATGCCTTGCCGAATTTATTGAGATAGTAAGAAAACGGGCCATGGTCAGCAAAGATGTAGTGGTGCCTATTTTGAAGTTGAAGCTGAACTTACATTGCGAAATCAGTATCGTTATAAGACGAAATATACAAACTTCAAAACATTCAACAGCATATTAAAGAACTAAGCCAACAATCTGCAACTTGCTATGGATGAAATTACAACACCACAGTATTTAAACAAATGGGTGAAAAATTATCAACAAATAATAACTTTCATAATGGACTTAACACTAAAACAGAAAAAAACAATCTTATATGTTATACATCAACTGGTACACAGACAAACTAAGAGTTAAGCGTAACAGGCTTAACGCATTGTAGAAGAGAAGTAGACAGCAAGCAGACAACATTATATATAGAAGAGAGTATAATAAGGCAAAAGCACTATATAAACAAGATATTAAAAAGGACAAAGTATCATCATGACAAACATTTTGCTTGACAACAAATAGTATATACGGCACAGTATTTAAACTTCTAAAGCACAAATACCTGAAAAACACGGACTTAATCCACTCAGAACTGGAAACTTTAACACAATCAAGGAACATTTCATGAAATTCAACTACGCTTAGTAGACCACCACTTTGGAACACATATTCCAAATAACATTCACACATTCACCAATGACCAGCTTTTAACATAACAGGATAAATCAATACATCAGCTTTCACTAAGAGAACTCAAATACTACTCCCAAAAGCAAGATAACAATAAAGCACCAGGTTATGTTCTAATTGACACAAGAGTAGTAAAGAACCTAATAAAAAATTTCCTGATCTGATGCTGAACTTACATAATAAATGCTTTCAGCTATCTCATTTTCTAGATGCCTGGAAAAAAGTCTGGTTATATTCTTTAGAAAAAATAAAGATTCCCAAATTGAAAAATCGTATCGCCCAATAACTTTACTACCAATGTCGGGAAAACTTCCCGAAAGACTACTAAAAACAAGAGTAATGACATTGTTAGAAATCATATCATACCTAGATAATGTTCAACTCGGTTTTCGAGAAGGAAGAAGTACTGTCGACGCAGTAAACTTTATAAAATATAAAATCACATAATCCCTTTCCTCTAAAAAATATTATGGTATTGTATTATTCGATACAGAAGGAGCTTTTGATAGCACTGACTGGCACATTTTTTCAGATATCATTGACAGATACCCTCCCCCACCCTACTTAAAATTTTTATTAAAAAACTACATTTCTAATCGCTTTAGAGGTGTAAATCGATTTAAATTTATAGAATGGTTTCAAGCTTACAAAGGATGGTCTCAAGGTTCGTGTCTGGGTCCCTTTCCCTGGCTTCTAGTTGCGGAATACATCATAAAACAGTATCATAGCAAATAATCCCTAATACTAGCTTACGCTGAAGATATTATTATTATAACAACGGGCAACACCTGAAAGGAACTCGAAGAAACAGCAAATTCAAGAATCACAATCTTTTCCGACCTATGCAATTCTCTATTTTTACACATCTCAACTCAAAAAACTAAAGCGATGTTATTTGGTAGATATCTTCTGACTCAGAGGAAACCTATATTCACATTGCAAAATATTAGAATAAATATTACGAAGAACTTGACTTAGTTAGGTTTAGTATTAGATTCTAAATTTAAATGTCTAGACCATCTAACTTATGTGAAAAAAAAATTTAATCACGGAATCAACCCGGATATTTTGAAAATATTCTTCAAAACGGTAGTTTTTAAACAGATTACTTATGGATAAAAGGTTTGGTTTCCTGATTTAAATTGCCACGAAACACGGAGAGTGAAATCAATACAGAGAACCAGAGTATAAAATTTAATAAAGGTATACAGGAGTATCTCCACTGACGCATTATGCGTTCTACTTGGCATTCCTCCAATAGAAATTACGTTGACTGATGACTATAATTGCTCCCAAGTAAAAGCAGAACGAAAAATATTGTATGATAAATGTCAAATATACAAATTAACCAATCTAATGCTAAAAGAGAAAACTTATAATTTCTCAAATTACAATCAATTAAAAAATTTAGACATACCTGAAGAAATTTGCACGACAACGTTAAACAACTATGACTTACAAATGTACACAGTTGGCTCCCTCATGGATTAAGCTACTGCATAAGGGTTTACAGTAAACTACCCGAATAAATATATTTACGATAATGTAATAAGACTACATGACCAGAGCGCAATATATCAAGCAGAATTGAATGCCATTTTACACTCAATAAACTGGTTTGCATCTTCTCAGTATAAAAATCTCATCATCTTAACGGATCACTCATCACGCTCATCACTAGAATTCCTCAAAATAGTATTTCCACGAAATTATTTATTAACTAAAATATATAGCATTTTATTGTCAATTCCCAAAAAAACAAATAACAATTGCATGGATCAAATCGCATGCTAGAACAGACGGTAATGAACGAGCAGATTTACTGACAAAGGGTGTTATCACAAATGACCGTTATAACGAGAAGTAAACTCTCTTATTCCCACTTTCAAATGTTAAATTATTTTTTAAACTATTAATAGTCACAGATTGGCAGCAAGATTGGTCATATTCATTAAAAGGCCGAGATACTTATGAAATTTTACGGAAAGTGATCTGAACATTATTTGCAAAAAAAACAGTCATAGCTTACTATATTAGTGGACACGGTAGCTTCCCATCATTTTTTAAATATAATAGGAAAACGCTCCTGTCCAACATGCATATGCCAAAAAAGCTCAGGAACGATTCTGCATTACATATATGGTAATTGTCCTCTAATGCGACATACTTTCAATTTCAATAAAAATGTCATAGGGAGACAAATTCTGAAAATAACTCTGTTTGATCCTTTAATATATGATAAACTAAAAGAAAATTACCTCATTCTGAATAAATATTTCTCCTTTATTAAAAAGGATCTATGATCCTTTTCTTGCTATATTTAAAAGTACTTTTCAATAGAATATATTTTGTTTTTAAAATTTGTATATTATAGCTCACATACAGATCACATTTTTCTTACTCAATCTGTTCCTATTTCAGCTTACTGTTTGAACCATGCAAAATTACTAGTTGTGTTATGACTAAGTATTCTTTTCATGAATTTTCTAATTACTTTATTTTATACTTTTTCTTATATCATATTTTTTATTAAGAATTGTTGTGATCTGAACCAGTAATGTAAAAACTAACTTCAGTAAATTTTATTTTAATCTCTAATGCAGTATCCAACATCTGTATTCTAAAATATGAATTTTCAATAAACATTTCCCCTCGTGGAGAAATGTTAATATGCTTAAAGGCTGGATTTCTACGAGAGTATGATATCAAATGTTTGTTTTTCATAAGCTATTTCGGTGATACATTTGGCCGAAAACTTTTTGGCTGGTAATTTTGAGCACAAATGTTGAATTACACCAGTTGTTGATGGCCCAGATTACAAAAGAATAAGAATAAGAATGAAAAAAATGCATGTGAAATGGGATTGTTTACTTTAACAGACATTTATATGTAACAGGCTATTTATTATTGCACTATATTGGCATTGTAATAATGGGTTTTCAGAAGCTTTTTTTTTGCGTTTAATAGAATATTATTCCATCACAATTCTGTGTTCTCTACTAAAAATTTATCTTCAAATTTAAACATAATAATTTTTTGACTTCATTGTGAGTTACAGTACCTCAGCTGTATATTAGTGTCAAATTTGTTTTAACTTACTAAAACTTGTAACGTAGATAATTATCTGGTTATTTTCTGTTTCTCCAATCAACACATAAATCTTATTTTCTGTACATTTTATTTGACTAGAAGGTAACTCCAGAAAGCTTTCAGTTGTCTTACGTATCTCAATCCATACATCATTCAAAACGCATTGTGTGATATGCTAAAGAGTTGGTTTGTCCGAGCGCAATTTGTCATAAATTTCCAGCAGATTGACACGGAGTTCGGCTTACATAACATCTTCAACTGTGGCGTAGCTACATACTTAGAACATTACAGATAGTAAATTTGATCCTCCCTTTTTCTCTCAAGAAGGCAACGATTTGTTTTTAGGTTAAAATAGCATACATGTAGTTATTTACTTAGATGTAAATATTATTGACGAGTTCTCTGAATATCCAGAATGTATTAATATTATAATGTATTAATATTATAATTAGTACTAATAAAAGTAGTAATAGTAGTAGCAGAAATTCTAGACATTTTTTGTTCTTTCAAGTAATGCTATAACTTAGTAAAATGTAAAAGAAATTTCCTTGTTTAAATTGTTAATTTTTTATAACAATAATTGCAATATATATATAATTATGTTTTGAATATTGATATATACATATATATCAATATTCAAAACATAATTATTTAACAGGTAATTATTCAAAATATATAAAACGTTGTCAATTAGACGCATTTGCTAATCAGCTAGCTCTTATTCTACAATTGGATCTAAAAATATAAGGAACCTTTTACAGAATCAATTAATTTTATAGATTTTACACTATTTTTGTATGCTGAAATGACTGTATAAGAATTATTTAATTGCATGACATGACTGGATTAGAATTATTTAATTTCCAGTTCATAAGTAATTGGATTATTTATAAATAGTGTTTTGTTTCGGTTTATTTACCCTGGTAATTATTCCTATCAGTTTTAATCTTTGTTTAGCAAAACAAGGGTCAATTTTGAAAATTGAGCTGTCTAAACTAATTAATGTGCTTGTCAAAGAATGGATTGCAGTCATTTATAATAAACTGATCTTTTTATTTCATGTATTCTAACTAATGTTAGGCAGCACTGGATGAAATAATTAATATACAGCATTAAATTACGTGAATAGGAAGTTAATATCTATGATAATAAAATATAACTTTAAAGATGATAACCGATTTGTTATTTTAGAAGGTTGTTGTATAATTAAAAAATAAATTAATTAAACGGGCGCTTCGAATCAAAAATACAAGTAGGATGTAAATATATTTTAAATTGCTTTTTTTGTTCGAATTAATAAAATATTTGATTTATAGTTTAATTATAAAAGAGGTAAAAAAATAAATATTGTACATTTAGTTAAAAATAAAGTTAATGTACTTTCTGTCCTTTATTTCGCGAAAAAAGACAAATATATATATATATATGTATAGTATATATATATATATATATATAGAGAGAGAGAGAGAGAAGATGGGGGATGAATGGGACAAGGGATGGATGGGATGCTCTCAATATTTCAGGCAATAAACATTTTTTTAGTTGCTTCCTATCCTCATAGATTTCACTACCGTAGTGTGCTTCAGAACCAAAAGCAAGAGCACATGGCTGTTTTCAGTTTTCTTCAAATTCGCATTTCGTGAAAACTCTGCTTAAAAGTTTTTTTTTTTTTACATTTGAAGTTACTTAAATATCTTATGCAATATAAACAATTAAGATATGTTGTAGTTTTTTTATTTAAAGCCTCAATATTGGTAATTAAAATGACTGCATATTAACCATTGTGACAAAATAATTTCTCAGACAAAATAGCTGACAATTGAGTATATGCATCATGGGGATGAATGGGACTGCTTCATTCGTCCCTAGAGGATACTGAAAAATTTTTATTCACTAAATAATATTATATAGGTTGATAAATTAATACTTTATGGTAATTATTATTTTAACATTTCATCCTCTTTGTAGCCATCGTCTTCAGTCCACCGTTTATGTGTCTTTTAAGACAAAGCTGAGATTAGTCCAAGATCATTGACTAACAAATAATCCTGAAGATCATATTACAATTTATAATCTCTCAGATTTTGCCAAGCGGCATTTTTGTTCAGCTTTTAGTCTTTAACATTGAATATGGGGAGGAAAATGTTTGTGTCCCATTCATCCCTGCAGTGGAAATGATTGGGACATAGAAGAACGTTTTCTTAAATTTAATTTATATATCTATATAATAATATTCTTGAACAAATATTGTGCATAAGATGTAGTCAAAAAGTTTGACATGTGTTATATAATATTGATAATAACTTATATAAAATATTTAAAATAAATATTTTTGGGAAAATGTCCCATTCATCCCCCATCTCCCCTATATATATATATATATATATATATATATATATATATATATATATATATATATATATATATATATATATATAATTTTTTCATTAAAATGTATTTATACAAACGTAGTGTGTTATTGCGATGTTAGATAAAGTTATGATAGTTATAAATATTTGAAAAGGGGTATTTTACTGCATCAATTTCTCTTTCAATGATTCAGAATTACAATCATTAACAATTTACTGGCGTTGTGGAGTCATTGAGTCTCTACGTATTTTGAAACTATTATTTCTTCAAATCTATAAATGTAGTTGTAACTTTTAGATTTATTTGCCCAGGTTCTTTAAATAACTGTCTGATACGTTTATGAAGTCTTGAAGAAATACATAAAAATAGTATGTCAAAATTAATTTGATTTTAATATTTTAAACGACAGACATCATGAGGATTGATGTTTAAGATAGCAGTGACAGAGAAATATCATCAGTACCAGAGAGGGACCCAAACGGCACGAGGTGTTACTTAAAACAGAATCACAGAGCGAATGCCATGACTATGTTCTCAGAAGCAGATATATGATACATTATAAACAGACTTGTACTTCATATACGATGTATCAAGCCAAAAGGGAAACCCTCTGACCTATTATAACCCTAATAGATAAAAAATTTAATGTAAATTTTCAATCCAGCCAAACAATTCATTATATTATGTAATGGAAATTTTAACACGCGAAGCGAAAGTAGGGAAACTACATAAAAACGAACATAAAGAAAGTTATAAATTATAGACAATGAATAAGAGGCATCAGATATGTCTGCAAAGTGCTTATTATTATAAACAGAGTAAAATCATTAAGAATTAAGTTAATAATTATTTGTATATACTATATGTTATGAAGATTATTGAGAGATTAGATTACTTTGGGAAGGAAGGAAAATAATCAGAGATTTCTTTTCTGATTATTTATTCAATTTAATGGTCTTATAAATGTGATTTGTTGATGAAAAAAATCTGATTTGCTTTTTATTTATTTATGTATTATATTAACGGCTGAATATCTGTAAATAGTTAAAGAATGACATTTATCAGCTGTAAAAGTGATGAAGATATTAACATTTTTTTTTTCAAGAAAGGAAGTTTTTTATTAAATACATTTGTAAAAGGATAATATTTTTAGAAATAGGGATAATAAATTATACATGATAATTTGCTAAGTACATCATCATACTCCTCAATCAGTAACATTCAGATAAAAATAGTTAAGTATTTAACTGATATACTGAATACTATTTTTAACTGACAGATACGAGTCAGTGTAAAATTACGATTAGTTTTATAAAATTAATTATATACTATATATATATATATACGTTTTAATACTAGCTTGGGACAAAATTGAGCCATGAAGCCATTTGCACATGATTATTGCACAACGCCAGTTAAAGTTTAAATTTATTTTTCTCAGTTTGTGTTTTTCAATATATCAGTATGTTCAAAATTCTAAAACTTCAATGAGTCAGCTTACTTGTGAGTTTGTTTATATTTTTTGCTTGTTTTGCGCAAGTGCAGAGAATGCTAAATGGAGAAATGTGAAACTTCGCTCAGGGATTTTGTGAAACAGCTATTTAAAGATCTTGACACCTAACCTAATATACATATATTTTTTTAATTTATTTTAAAGTTTATCATTCTGCTACATCGCGGAAATAATAATTTCTATCAGTGTATTTATAAATGTAACGATTCTTCTCAGCAATACATTGGAACAATATTTCGAAGGATATTTAACACTGACATTAACAATCATCGTATTCGTTATTTTTTTTTATTCTTCACTCGGAAGCGTTAAATGATTTAAAATGGTCCCAATGAAGGCTGCATACATTTCACTGTTGATAAATATTTTTGTTTCTCACCAATAGATTGCAGAACTAATTAGAGCAGTGAGTTACATATCTCTTCAATGAGATTAAGTTCATTTTGCAAAAAGGGTCATGGATGTGATTTTTTTCATAGACTTTACCTATAATAAATGTAAAAAATATTATTGCACAAAGAATAATTTGGAATGAGCAAAAAATTGCAATTGTGCAAAAAATAATTTGCTTGATATAATTTGTAAAATTTGATGATTTTATTTTGAATTATTGGGTATATTTGGGACATAACTACAATTTAAAAAATTAAAGTACATATATATATATATATAGACATGTGTGTGTGTATTAGTTATCTTGACAGGTCTGCCACTGGAGTCTGTATTTTAAGTCTATCTCGCACCACATTCTCAAAACAATATATTTTCACATACGCTTTGACAACATGTGCAAGAGAAATGTACTAAAAAAATTATTTTTTTTAATAGTGGTGAGAATATAACGTAAAAAATAGTCACCAGTGGCAGCCCTATCTTAAGCATAAAATTAATCTATTGTTAAAATATCGCAATTGTAACACAAATATTTAATTTATAGGAATGGAAGGATTAAAAATCATAATTCTATGAGTTCATGACAGTACACTGTTAAAAATTTGCCGCAAACTGTCCAGTCATTTGACCGTTTTTGTTGAACACGGTTACAAAACCGTAATTTAACTATATTCTGTTCATAAAATGAGCAATAATACGGTCAGAATATAGTTAAATTACAGATACGTAACCGTTTTCTACAAAAACGGTCAAATGACTGGACAGTTTGCTGCAAATTTTTAACAGTGTAGCTTGTTTGTTTGAAATGTAATGCGTCATCCGTTTTTGTCGTATAATGTTACTGAAATTTATTTAGGCATTAAAATTTCAGCATTAAATTCCTAATTATGCACTATAATGCATTAAATATGTTTTAACTGTTTTTTTTTCTTTAAACAAATATTTTTAATTTATGTTGTTGAATATTTTGAAGAAAATATTATTTGATTGACTTTCAAAACTAGGAAAATATCCCTAATATGAATTTCAAAATACAGCCTAAGCCAACTATAACACTTCAGTGCATTTCTTCAAAGATAGAGTTACGAAAACGCGTAGCATGTCGAATAGATTTTCAGAATTGATATTCTTTTTGACATAAAAATTCATGTACTTAGGAGCGCCGAACATTTTTCGTTTACCTTTCAAAAATACCCGTATCTTATTTTGATGGATGGCTATGACGATAGTCAGAAAAATGCGACAAGCGATATGATTTCGTATGCTATGCAGGCATATAAAATTTTCAACGCCGATATTTCAGCCAAGAATTTCTTTAGAAGCATTAGAAGCATTATAGAATTACCAAGAGCATTTTTGTGCAATGTTCTAAGGGGGGAAATGCAAATTCTGATGCGTTTCAATAGGATTTCCATTTTGGACTTTTTTCTTGCAAATCTACTTCTCAAATATTTGAGAATTTGAGAATTTGAGAATTTTTTAGGAAGTAGAACAGAACTATATTATAAATATTATAGCAATACCAGTATTATATTTTATGTTTTATGTAATAAAGAATTAAAAAATATTTTGAACTAAGCGAAGTTTTGCTTTTATAGGAATTAAGTAATAATGATTATCTTAGTTGATCTGTTTCTAGGTAAAAAATTTACATTTATTTCAAAAAATAAATCAATGTTTTTTTGAAAATGTGATACATGATTAAATTTTATAAATAAAGCATCCATCTATACTTTATCATATTATCGCCCACCTTCCTTTCTAGAGGTTACGTCGCTAGCTACTGAAAAAATGGTGCTGAGTTCGAACCTCGGCTTTGTCATGAAGAGGTTTTTTAGTTTGTCGGAATCCTCTTTAAAGGGACTCGGAACAAAAAAAATTTTTTTTTTCTGTAAATAACACCTATAATACAGTTTTTGGAATATGCTTCAATAAAGCATCATTACACATAGTCATTACACATAATAAAAGGTATTGAATTGTTAATAATTTAATACCGCAATTTTCGGCGTATAATCCGCGGATCAAACAATCTTGTTTCGACACAGAAATTTTAATTTACAATTTAAGTCCAATATTTTCAGCGTTCTAGTAAGTTACATTTTATAAAATTAAATTATATTACGCGGATTATACGCCAGAAATTACGGTATATATTGTAGTTGATTTTTTTTATTGCAATTTAAAAATTATGTTTTCTTTACCAATTTTGATATTTCAAACTATATTTTTTTTATCTTATACTCAGAGTACTTTGTACTGCAAATCCAAGTATCGGATTTTTTATACAAAGATTACATCAGGAGAAAAAAAATAACAATTGGATGTATGATATGTTGAATATACCTGTAAAATTCACATATATTTAAATAAATTTTATTTTACATAAAAATTTAAAAGATATTAAAAAAAACTCGATACTTAGTTATCTCTCATAGAATCTAAAGATACATTTACAACATTTTCAGACTATTCTCTCATTTAATGTTGAAGCCTTAACATTTTGATTACATAAAGTGTATAAATAAATACGCACTGAGAAAAATTTGATATTTCGTTTTAAAATGGAAGGAGATATTAAGAGAGATGCGTAAAATGAACCATATCTCCTTTACAATTTATCAGATCGTCAAGAAATTTGTAGAGGTATGGAGGTTCATTTTAAGATAAAAATCTGAAATTCAACATATTTGTATCGAAATTTCCAAACTGAAAAAAGCTTTTCTTGATGATCTTTATCACGTAAAATTGTCATTAATAATTGTTATCTTTTCTCAGAACCCAATTGCTCAGAAGAGTTTTAAAATTAACGTACCATAAATATGCATCAGAAGTTTCGGAATACATAGTATTGATTTTTGGATTTTTTTTCTTTGCGACATTTGTGGGAATCTTTGTATTTAAAATGAGCACGTGTATTATTTACGTGTACAACATTCAGAGAGAATGTCTAAAAATGTTTCATTGAAGTTGTATGTCAATTTCGAAATAAATATTATAATTCACGGTTAACTACTGCAGTGTAAGTTACAATAAGCTGCATATTGTTCATTCTAATAAATTCTTGTAAAGTCCTCAAGGTAATTTTTAATCAATAGGAAATTGAACTCAAATTTGTACATTATACACTGAAAAAACTCTCTGCCACTGGCATTTAGAAAATACATTTTGTCTCTAGAAAACATAGTTCCATGCCATCCTTATAAATTATAGTTCCCTTTGTTAGAGAGTTCTAGTCTCTATATTCAATTTCAAATGCATTTTCCGACATTATCATGGTAAAACTTATTTAAAAATCTCTGCAAATGAATATGAACACAAGAGGCTAGTTTTAGAAACTATAATTTTAGTTTAGGAATTTCTTCCAGAAATCAAGTGATAATTTCTCGCAATTCAAAAGATTCATAATGTAATATACTGGGTGTCTCAAAAGGTCGTTTACAAACTTAACATGCTGGTCTGTCATATCATGATAAACAAGATTTACATAGGAACTTGTGTTCGAAAATGCAAACTGCGACCGCTAGAGGGTGATGAGCGAAGGCTTACAAGAGAGCGGAAAGCGTAATCATTTCAGGCGAAGACGTACCAGGAGCAGGATGAATCGGTTCAGTAACGCAGAATTGGCCGATATGCTTTACGTATATGGCGCCGCGGATAGAAATGCCTGAGCCGCGGTACGGATGTGCCTTCAGCGCTTCCCAAGCAGACGTCAGCCAAGTCATGTTTTGTTTGGACAATTGCACCGCAGATTGCGTGAAGCAGGAGCTTTCCAAGTACGTAGCCACATCGGTCAAGAACGCACTACACGCACGCCTGTCGTAGAGGAAACCGTGATACGGAAATTTGACAGGAACCCACAAACAAGACTCCGAGCAAGCGAACGTGTCTTGGATGTACGTCGTTTCAGCATTCTGCGCATACTGCATGATGACACGAACCACCCCTACCACTTACAAAGAGTACAGGCATTGTGCGTTGACGATTATCCCCAACGCGTTGCATTCGCACGCTGGTATTTGCAACAACGGGTCGCACAGCCGGATTTTCCCATTTTGAACGGTCCGTGAATTCATGCGTCGATGTTGTGAAGCATGCATTGCGCAAATGGAATGAATTTTAAACATCTTGTGTAAATTAAACCATGTTCTTTAATAAAAGTCGCATTAATACCTCTTTCGATATACTTTCTTTCTTCCCCTCCACACATGCGATCATCGCCCTCTAGCGGTCGCAGTTTGCATTTTCGAACACAAGTTCCCATGTAAATCTTGTTCATCATGATATGACAGATCTGCATGTTAAGTTTGTAAACGACCTTTTGAGACACCCTGTATATTGTTTCATCACATAGAAAACTATAGACTAGAAATTCCCGATCATTGTGTCTATTCAGTTTATTTGTTTGCCGTATTCGCATAGCTCAAAAATCTATATTTTAAGTTTAGAGATTTAGAAAATGACTACTTATTAGTTCTAGATGAAGGCAGTATAAGTTTTATTTCAGTATATGTTAAATGTTGTAGTTTTACGTCACAAAATTACTTTCAATATTTTTAAAATTTGGCAGTTTTATGTAGACACAGAATGTATATATTGAGTTCCTCAAACTAATTTCATTACGATTTGGTGAAATTCATGTTACGTGATTTCTTTAGTGTTTATTTTGTTTATGGGTTATATAGATTTTACGAATCAATAATGATAAAAATACAAGTCATGTAAAAAACAAACTTTCCTTTTGAAAATATTTTTCGAAATTGTAAAATGTGTTTCTAAACTGTTAAAAAGAAACAACCATGGGAGAGAAAACATTCATCAAGAAAATAAACTGTAAAAAATTTGTAATCCACTTTTTCTGGGAAACATTAATTCTGTAAATAATGGGTCTTAAATATCTCACTCTATAACCTGGTTAATACTTTTTTAATAACTTTGCAAATAATGAAGATATATCAGCAAACTTTTAATGAATTTAGAGCGTTGTATGTAAAATGTAGAAGCATTTCAAGACGTCCAGGAAGGGCTTTGTAATTCCGTCAGTTTTACTGTTTGTCTTGTAATTTACATACTGAAATACGAAACATGCAGCGCACATCCTAGTTGGGCACAATGGTAAATATTTATAATTCTTCGCGTAATATTAACACATCTCATAGAAAGCAATGTAAAGCTGATAAAAAATCATTTTAATACTTTCATTATCCGAAAAGGCATTAACGAAAACTCTTGATCTACTTCGACTGAGACATCTGTACGTATTATTGACTGAAAACTGGAGTGTGAAACTGGTAACCCTTATAAAAACGTTTTTCATGATGGCCAGTTACAATCGGATTACTTTGCTGATATAGTTTTTACCAACCTGGATTTTAAATATTTATCAATTTACAATTATAAAAATTTATATCAGTTAAAAAATCCTGTATTTTTATTCATCGTGTACTTTTCTGCATTTCTCGTTTCAATAGATGTTTAATTTATATCAGTTAAAAAGTCCTGTATTTTTATCGATCGTGAAATTTTCCGCGTTTCTCGTTTCAATAGATGTTTTAGAAATTTTTCCTTTAATTAAATTACGTTAAATACACCGTGGAACTACTTCGACAAAAACATCTGTAATTTTAACTGAAAAGTGAAGTGCAAAACTAGTAACTCTTATAAAAAAGTGTTTGTCTTGATGGCTAGTTACAATTGTATTACTTTGCTGAAATGATTTTTAAAAACCTAGATTTTAAATATTTATCAATTTCCAATTATAAAAATTTATGTAAGTTAAAAAATCCTGTATTTTCATTCATCGTGTACTTTTCTGAATTTCTCGTTTCAATAGATGTTTTGGAAAAAAAATATCCATTAAATTACGTTAAAGACCCCTGCATCTACTTCGACTGCTGTTTTATTAACTGAAAAGTGGAGTGCGAAACCAGTAACATTTATAAAAAAATATTTTTCTTTATGGCTACTTACAATGGGATTACTTTTTAACAACCTAGATTTTAAGTATTTACCAATTTCCAATTATAAAAAATTATATCAGTTAATAAATCCTGTATTTTTACCTGTATTTATTCCTGTGCGTTTCTGCATTTCTCGGTTCAATAGATGTTATGAAATTTTTCTTTCAATTAAATTACGTTAAAGAAGCATATCAAATGAGTTATTTGCATATTTTTTCTATGTTTCTCTTAATTCTTTTCCTCGATGGGTACAATTTTAAAATTATGACCATGTATTCACTTCATTGAAGTAAAAATATTATACGACTTTAATTTAATTTAAGAAATGTCAGCAATAAATAGTTACTTTAAGTTGAATCATTTGTTGAATTCACTTGAATAACTTTGATACTAAAAATAGTTTTATTAATAAGATTTTGACATTTTTTCTTTCCTTAGATTTATTAAAAATGATAGGTGAAAAGATGTGTCCAATAGTTTAAAAAGAAATTTACTCATACAAATTTCAGTGAAAGTAATTTTAGAAATTTCCAATTACGACAGAACTCTATTTTTTGGTTTAAAAACTGCTTACATGACTAGAGTGGAAAGCATATTTTGTGCTATATAAGTCCACAATTACTCTACAACTACAGAGAACAATTTTTTATAAATTTTTTATGATTTATTTTCTGGTTGATTTACAATTATTGCATTATGGCATAAACCAGTTTCTTATAACGAATGATGCAGAACAAAATTTCTTTCGATCAATGATTCATATCTTAAAAGTTTCTCCCATATTTCGCCAATTATAAATTGTTAGAATTAATCTAAAACTCTGATATACAAAAAACCGTTTTGCATAGTCATGTCCTTCTGAAATAGAAAAATCCCAATGAAAATTGTTCTCGTAATTTAATTGTCAAAAATGAATCGAAATTAACCTTTTATCAAAATTTATAATGTTTGTATCGTTCTCTTACATTTTACTTATGTATTTTGTTCTAATTTCTTATTATCATGATAATTAGAAAGTGGTTTTTAAACAATGTCAGACAAGTTTAATTTTTCAAAAACGTTTTTCCTTCTATATTTACTTGAAATTTCAACAACTTCAATGTATATGTGCATGAACACACTTCATAATGTAAATTGTAAGACTCGGAAATTTTTGTAAACAACAAAATAACAGAGTAGCTTAAATTTCAAAGAACATAATTTTATCACTGAATGAATACTGTGAATACATATTTTTATACAGTTTCCCTTCTCGCAAATTTATTTGCAATGAAAGATGAAAAGATGTTTTAAGTAGTTTAAAAAGATTTTCTTCATAAAAATTCCACAGGAAATTTCTTTAGAAATTTAAAATTACGTCAGAACTCTATTTCTTAAATCGGACATGTATTACGTGACTGGAGTGGTAAAAAATAGCTGTAGGAGTTCTCAACTCATGCAGCAGGAAGTGAAACTTTTTTACAAAAATTTCCTTCTTTTACTTACAGATATATATTTTTATCATTTAATTCAGAAATTGACAGTTTTTTATGAATTGGTTATTACAGTTTTAGCCACCGTTCGACAAAATTAAAATTTCCAGTATTATTAAAATAAAGTACTACAATAACAACTATTTTTTTATGATTTTAGCTGTTATTAATTTATATTTTGTAGTTGAATTATTTAAAAAATAAAGTAAACATACATTGTTAAAAATTTACAACAAACTGTTCATTCATTTGACCGTTTTTATAGAAAACAGTTCATAACCGTAATTTAACTCTATTCTGACCATAATATAAACAATACTCTGGTTAAAATGAAAATAAATAACGGTTATGTGACCGTTTTTTAAAAAAATGGTCAAGTGACTGGACAGTTTTTTGCAAATTTTTAACAGTACAGTGTATTAAGCTCTATTTATTCACAAATTTGCCTTTTACGCTATGTAAGCGGTGTTACAATCTGCTTATTGCAACTATAATGCCAAATTTAAATTAAGTAAAAAAAAAAAAAAAAGTGTTTCACATATTGTTATCTACAGGATTTAGTAATGTTAGTTAAACTTTTTATTACGGGTTGGGACGCCGTACGTCCCACCAACTATTTTTTATCTTATTCGTCCATTTTTAAAATATAAACTCCATAAACTCCACCATATATTTACAATAAGAAGTTTTCAAGAGATACCTACAGCAAAAAGACAATTTTGGAAAACTGTAGTAAGGTTGAATGTAAAAATAGTAGCCAATTCTGGTCTGTAATTAAAAGGTTAAAGTAAAAATAAGAATACGGATTTGATAATCCCATAGGCGCCAAATATAAATAGGCGGGTGCCAAATTCCATATTAATGATTGTCTCTGTTACTCGTCTGAAATCATTTATGCACTTTAATCTGCCAGAAATTTAACACTTGTTCTAAAAAATTCACAAAATTCTGATCCTTCGTTATACTGAGGGCGTATTTAATGACTCAACTGACTCTGATTCAGATAATGCTGGTGATGTTAATTTTTTACGATTACAAAGGAAGATTTTTACTATAACATAGAAAATTATGCCGCTTAACCAAAGGTATCATTATGGTTTTTAAAAACCAGTATATTTTAACACTTTCCTATACAAGGGAAAAGTGTTTATAAATTTCGTTTGTCTGTCTGCGGTCAGTATGTCTGTCCATCTACCTATCTCTATTACATCTGTCAGGCATATATACCTGTACGTACTCTAATTAGAGTAAATACACTCGCATTGCCATCCAATTGTTATTGAAGCTTACTATGACATGTCCGGTATTGAAAACGAAGTGTATAGCATTTATAGTTCTTTTTCATGAACACTCAAAAGAATTTCGTTACATTATGGTGTATGGGGGAAAAATCGTTTGTGGTGTATTTTAATGATTTTACACTATTGCAAACATCTGATATATATCATTTGGTTGCGACACAAGATGCCTTTTATGCAATAGTGTGTGAATAGAATTTATCGTGCATTTACACGTACACAAAAAATAATTCTGTTACAATCTGTCTATGAACAATGAGTGCTGGAAGTGCGTTTTATGCTGTGGTACGCGTTTTTAATTTTTTTTTGCATATTAATTATTGTATATAAATTCTATAGATCACATACAGAGCTGTACAAAAGATCTCTTGTACATTTGCATTTATTGACGAAAATTTTTGAGGAGGAAATTTTAGCTATTCTAAGAGTTTTCTAGCTGAATTAAATTTTGTAATATTATGTAGTATATTTAAAAAACTATAGGTTATATACAGGGCTCCACAAAAGGTATTTTTGGCCTATTGCTGGTAATTCCTGAAATTAGGTTTTCAAATGTGTTATGTGTTTTTCAAATTGTTTATTTAGACATCATCTTTCACCTTATTAAACTTCGAAATTTTGTTACAATATTCGTTTTTGATTAAAAATATTCATCGCCTTATATAATCGCAGAAATCGACCAATATATAAAGGCGAAGAATGTTAATATTCAGTAGTATTCAAAATCCATAAACCTTGGCACTTATACTCTTAACTATTCAATCAATCTGAACATTCTGATTGAATCAGAGATTTGGTATTGTCTAAAACGATCTAAATTCTGCCAATGTGCTGAAGTCCTAGACTAAATACAAGAAACTTGTCACATCGATGTCAAGTTGTCAAACATCCACCATACAGTCTCAAAATCTCCCCATGTGATCCTGTATCTTCTGCCCCTTAAACAACTTCTAAATAACCCTTAATTCCTCCCACTCCCCCACCCTTGAAAGAGGGGTAAGATCGTCTTATGTGATTGTTCTATATTTGAATGTTTGCATTTGAATGTGTTTAAAAATATTCGTAATCAGTAACAAACTTATTTTATATTTTTTGTGGGATGGGGGGTTCTTATTTTATGTAAATATAATATGCTATAAAAGTTATCCTTGTTAGCCGAAAAAAATATATGGGTATGGTATGTACTAATAGACTTGTCTCCCTTTCAAAGAGATGGTTTGTTGAAAACTTCGATTTTTTTTAATGGAATGTAATTGCAGTAACAAAAATTGAATATTTTATTTTATTTACTAAATTATTTTATTTTAATATTTCATTCATCTTTAGAAAATTTAAAATAGAACAAAAAATTAATTTTATTTTATTGGGAAAAGTGGAAACAATATTCAGTGATAAATTCTATGCATATAATTATATTTTTTCATTAAGTTAGTGAAGATTTTCGGAGTATTCATGTTTAAATTCTGATTGTATTTGTTAATACAGGGTGATTAGGAAAAAAAAAACTATCCTGATATATGAGCCCCTAACTATCATACCGTTCACAGAAACTGAATGAAACTTTGGTTTAAAGTATTTTGAGATATGCGTTCAAGAATCATATGAAAGACAACAGTTAAATTATAACAGTTACGGTTACAGTGACAAAATTTCAAAAATTTCAAATGGCAACACCTACTTGTTTTTATTGGAATGTGATCTTCACAGCGAAAAACCATAAAAAGCGTTGGAACGGTACCTGTAGCACGAAAATCGCGGGCGCTAGACAGACTAAGAAGAAAAGTGAAAACAACCAATAAGGACAGAGAAGCAACAGAAAACAAAACATTTTATTGTGTTTCATTAATTTTCCATTTCACACACGACGACACTTTACATGCGGCAGATGGTGGATAGCACTGAGCAGTAAAATGTTTTACTTTCTGCTGCTTCTCTGTCCTTTATTGGTTGTTTTCACTTTTCTTCTCAGTTTGTCTAGCGCCGGCGATTTTCGTGCTACAGGTACCGTTGGTTTGGTTCTTGTAAATTTATATAAATGTTTAAAATGAAATGTAACATTCAACTACAGGGATAACATTGAAATAGTCGTCTTAGATTTGAGATATACTTATTTTAAAATTCTTATTACCACAGTTTATTAGCTAATTTTATTTGAATTACAATAAACTTTTAACTGTATGTATAATAATTTAATTTTTACTTTCTGCCATCTTTACAAGAAGAAAGTATTAGATTCGTGGAAATTTTCGACTACTGGTTTTCGACATATTTATACGTTTCAGAATATCCTGAACACTATTTGACTGTTTTCAGCAAATGTCTGTCTGTCTGTTCATCTGTCTGTCTGTCCGTCTGTCTGTCTGTGTACGTGTGTGTCTGTATGTGACACAATTTTTTGGGCCGCTCTATCTCAAAAACTAATGCACGGAATTTAATAAAACTTTAGATTCGATTAGAATTGATATATATTGGTGTTAATTAGTTTTTGGTGTGGGGCCGTTCATGTATTACGTAAGCAGTAAGGAGGAAGAGGGTTATCCAGGGTCTGCTTATTTTGTCTGATAAGGAGGATGGGGTATCACAACAATTCTTACCTAAGCATTAGACAGCGAAGCAACTATAGTGCAACAACAAGGAAACAAATCATGATGGGGATTGAGCATACTGCGATCCACTAATAAGCAACGCTAAATTAAAACATTTTTTTTTTATTATTTTCAAATAACACCCCCTTTATATGCCTGCTTATATAAATTTGTAAGATTAATAATATAATTTATTTGTAACTGTTCGTTGTCTGGCAAACAATGTTGACGTACAAAATGTCATAAAATCTTACGTAAGCAAAAGTGGGTGGTTCGTTCTAGAATTTGATTATTTCTTCTTACGTGGGGGAAGGGGGTACAAAATGAGCAAGAATATGCATACGTAGTACTTTAACGGTCTATGTTAATCGCTCAACAGGTGGCGCTGCTCAAGAACTAAAGCACGGATTTTCATCAAACTTCAGACTCCGTTAGACAACGATATAAGTTGTTGCTGATTCGGTTTTGGTGTAAATATCCCAACAGGTGGTGCTGCTGCTATTCTTCATTTTTCAGGATTTACACGAGTTTGGTGATATAGTAGTCATACTTCGCTATTGTATTGTTACTACATCACTGAGACTATATCATTGACTATATCATTATTGATTACTATATCATTGAGAAATGGTTGTCATATCCCAAGAACTAATGCACGGAATTTAATAAAACCTTAGATTCAGTTAGACGTTGACATGCGTTGTTGCTGATTAAGTTTTTGGTGTAAATCGCCTAAAAGGTGGCGCTGCTCTGCTGTAATTTTCACGATTTCCGCAATAGCACTATCTCAAGTACTAATGCACGGATTTTCATCAAACTTCAGTTTCAGGTTTACGTTGACATAAAGTTCTAGCTGATTAGGTTTTGGTGTAAATATCTCAACAGGTAGCGCTGCTATGCTGCATTTGTCAGGATTTTCACGAATTAAGCGACAGTCATATCTCAAGAATTAATACACGGAATTTCATCAAATTTCGTATTCTCTTACACTTTTACATACGTTGGTGATGATTAAGTTTTCGTGTAAATCATATAACAAGTGGCGCTGCTATGCTGCATTTTTAGATTCTAAAATGCATATTTTAACAAGTTACGCTTTTCGAAGTATTAATATGCCTGAGAGAGAAGAAGGTTTTGAGATTGGCGCATCTGACAAGTTGAAATCCTTTTTTTTTTATATTTTCTTTAAATTTCGATTCTTTAAAAGTACAGGAATGTAGACACTTTAAAATATAGATAAAAATGCTTAAGTGATACAAACAGAATACAAAAAGGCTTATAAAAACCTTTTAATATAAATATTGACATATGTTTCAACGCTCAAACGGCCCCATTATCAAGAAACTACAAACGATAAACAAACTATCCTCGCAAAATTTCTAAAATAAACTTGAAAACATACATCACGAGATCATTTGTGTAAAAAAAAAATCAGGTGCTTAGTCAACTGTAAAACGTGAAAATAATATTTCTTCATTGCTTTTTTTTTTTTAAACTGAAAACTACCTCGTCCCAAATGTTAGGTAAATCAAATGAAGCTGATTCGTGGCAAATGTTCTCGTTACGCATATTTGAGAACCTTAGTAACGAATCAGCTTCATTTTATTAATTTTGTACGATGTATTTTTCAGTTTTAAAAAAACAATAAAGAAATATTAATTTTCACTTTTTACAGTTGACTATTTTAAGCACCTGCTTTTTTTTACATATATGATGTCGTGATATATGTTTTTCAACTTTATTTTCAAAAATTTGCGAGAATAGTTTGTTTATCGTTTGTAGTTTCTTGATAATGGCGTCGTTTGAGCGTTGAAACATATGTCGATCTTTATATTAAAAGGTTTTTATAAGTCTCTTTATGTTCTGTTTGTATCACTTAAGCATTTTTATATCTATATTTTAATTATTATTAGTGATCTTCTTATATGATTATGTAGACACGTTATTACACTAAAATATTTAATTGGTTTTGAAATTTTATTTTCAAATATATAACTGGGTAGTTTTAACTTGAATACAGTATTTTTTTAACTGAATTATTAATCTAAATACATACTATTTTTTACTATTTTACTTCTCGGAGATTTATTAGCGAGGAAAGATAAAAAGGTATTTTCAATGATTTAAGAAGAAATTTCTTCATAAAAATTTCAGATGACGTTTCTTTAGAAATTTCATGTTACGTCAGAAACTCTATTTTTCATTCGAACACGGATTACGTGACTAGAGTGGGAGAAAAATATTTTTAGATATATGAGTTCAGAACTACTCTTCAAGCACGATTTTTTAAGAAATTTTCTTTTTTTTTCATTTACACAGTCTATTTCTATTCTTAAATGAAGAATTTTTGTTGTGTTTTGAATAATTTATGCTCATTTGGATGGACCTTAGATCTAATTGTATCTAAACTATATACTATTAACATGTAATATTATATATAATTTATATATATATATATATATATATATATATACAGGATGATTATAAAAAAAACTATCCCGATATATGAGCCCCTAACTATCATACCGTTCACAGAAACTGAATGAAATTTTGGTTTAAAGTATTTTGAGGTATGCGCTCAAGAATCATATGAAACACGAAAGTTAAATTCTAACAATTACGGTTACAGTGACAAAATTTCAAAAATTTCAAATCGCAACATCTATTTTTTTTATTGGAATGTGATCTTCATAGTGAAAAACCATAAAAAGCGTTGGAACGGTACCTGTAGTACGAAAATCGCCGGCGCTAGACAGACTAAGAAGAAAAGTGAAAACAACCAATAAAGGACAGAGAAGCAACAGAAAGTAAAACATTTTATTGCTCAGTGCTATCCACCATCTGCCGCATGTAAAGTGTCGTCGTGTGTGAAATGGAAAATTAATGAAACACAATAAAATGTTTTGTTTTCTGTTGCTTCTCTGTCCTTATTGGTTGTTTTCACTTTTCTTCTTAGTCTGTGTAGCGCCGGCGATTTTCGTGCTACAGGTACCGTTCCAACGCTTTTTATGGTTTTTCGCTGTGAAGATCACATTCCAATAAAAACAAGTAGGTGTTGCCATTTGAAATTTTTGAAATTTTGTCACTGTAACCTTAACTGTTAGAATTTAACTGTTGTTTTTCACATGATTCTTGAGCGCATACCTCAAAATACTTTAGGCCAGAATTTCATTCAGTTTCTGTGAACGGTATGACAGTTAGGGGCTCATATATCGGGATAGTTTTTTTATAATCACCCTGTATATATTATATGTACAACATCACTGTGATTAAAGAAGTACAATGTTATGTGTACCTTGAACATAAAATATCAACAGTATCATGACTGAAATCAATAGAAGAATAAGAAACGGGTGGCGTGCTTTTGGGAAGAACAATATTATTCTCAGGAGTAACATGCATCTTTGTTTGAAAAGAAAGGTGTTTAACCAATGTGATTTCCCTGCACTAACTTATGAAGCAGAAATATGGACGCTAATAAAACGGATCGTACAAAGATTACAAACAACAGAGCGTATGGAAAGATGTATGCTAGGCATAACCAGAAGAGACAGAAAGAGAATAACTTGGATAAGAAGTAAGACGAAAGTTTTTGACACCATTGAGAGAATTAAACGGCTAAAATGGAAATGGGCTGGGCAGATTTCAAGAAGACAAGAAAACAGATGGAGCACAAACACCCTACAGTGGTATCCCAGTGATGCAAAGAAGACGACCTCAAGTAAGATGGAGTGACGAAATCAGAAAAGAGGCCGGTTTTAATTGGATGACTAAAGCACTAGACAGGAAACAATGGAAAAATCTGGGAGAGACCTACATCCAGCAGTGGATTGAAAACGGTTGGTGATGATGATGACATATTATATAAAATTTTACTTTTATATATTTATATAATTTTTATATATAATTTATATATAAATGAATCTTCCTTCTCTCTGATACACATTAATACTTCAAAAACGTAATTTTTTTAATTATACATTTTAGAATAAAAGTGAGACTTAGATCTAACCTTATTTAAACTATACATTATTATAAATTTAAGCCGATTTCTGAACTCTAACGATGCAGAGCAAAATTAATATGGATCAAAATTCTATATAATGAAATTCTCTTTAATCTGAAATGTATTGACATAAATCTAAAATACAAACTTATATGATAGCTGAATTTTTGTAAATTACTTTATAACAGTGTAAGAATTTTTTTTCCTCAAAATCCATGATTACTAGTGATCTTTCTGATGAATTAATGTTGATAGAGTCGTTTCTAGAAATAAATTAATGTTATATGCCTTTCTACTCAATTTTATAAATTCAATTTGTAAGAGAAATATGTTTATAAATTCTATTACAGTTTCATTGAAACAGGATACATTTATATATTTTCTACAATGGTTTTTTTTATATAAAAATTGAAATTTCTTAGGCATATTATAGGCAAAAGTATTTTGGAGTTCCATTAAGTGGTAGATTTATCATGCGGGGAACACGCCTAAAAGAACTTTTGTGTTATACCACAGACTTTAAGACGCAATTGTGTCAAGCAAATATAGAAATTGATTATTAAAACATTTCTGAATACAAAAAAAAATAAAAAATAAAATAAGAACGTTCATAAAATTATGTATTTTTAGGGTTGTGTACTTAAAAAGTGAATACGAAACTATTGTACTCACTGTAACTATTGTTGATCACACATGTGTCTGTCTGTCCGTGTGTCACAGATTTTTTTTTTTTTGAAAAATGTGATACGTAAAAAGTTGAAACTCGGCAAAATTATAAAAGCTATTGACCCAAATATTTATAGATTATTAGCCATTCACAAATAGTTTTAGGGGAAATTGGGAGGTTGGGAATTTATAAAAGTAACTTGAAAAAAAAATTCTAAATCGTGTTGGGTTTCATTCGATAAATCGAGTAACACCGAACTCGAAAACATATTTGTTTTAATTTTAGATATTATATTTTCAGAGATGTATTCGAAAATGCACTGCATATATATGTCCCCTACACCTCTATTTCCGAATCTGCTGAAATTATAATTATTTGAAATTTACAGGTAGTAGGAGTTTATTTAAATCTTGCAGGACATTATAGAAATTATTCTAGGTCACATAGTTTTTCATAAGACCAACTTATTTGTTACACGCAAACTTTACATTGCGGGCGCACAGTAGGGGTGTTGAAGGTGCTCAAATTACCTATGGATGCATAATCATCTAAAGATTGTTGATAATGATTTTTGAAAAAACATGTTAGGCAATTAGCCGAAATATTAAATAAAAAATTATCTAGAAAAACGAAGCACTAACCAAGACGACGTTGCAACTTTACCACCTCCTTTAGAAGCGCACTTTCCACAATGCTAAATTTAAACTTTATACAAGACCTTTGTTTTAGTTAAGGCGAATGATAGTGATAAGTAATCCATAGGATTTTCATTCCAATTGAATTCAATTATTGAAGGCAATTATTGGAAAATAATTCATAGAAAAATTCCAAGAAAACAATTGCTTGTAACGCAATGTGTAATTGATTTATAATGAAACAATTTTTTGATTACAAATCTTTCCAATAATCTGCTTCTAAATATAATGCATTTATATTTACAAATGAGTCAGAAAGTTTCGCGTTGTTGAACATTTCTTTATTTTTCATTTTTTAAATGTATTATTATTATTATTATTATTATTATTATTATTATTATTATTATTATCAGTGTTTGGAACATTTTGTGCGAGAGTAAAACGCGCACTTAGCAGATTATTTCTTTGAAAAAGTAATTAAAGAACGTAAAGATTTGCATTTTTAATAATAACTTCAATGTTAATTTTATTGAATCATCATTTATCTGCAGGTGAAATATTTTATGTTAATTCTATTAGATAAAAAACAAGCATGTAAAAAATAGAGCTAGGTTCTCTTACAAAAATTCTTTGAAATATAAAATAATGGTAAGACCCTTTTGTGAATTGAACTGAGCATTTCACAACCAGATAGTCAAAGTTACATTGGGAGAAACTATTCAACTTCAAATGTTCCATTTTGCTTTTTTTTTTCTTGGAAGTGAATCAATACTTGATCTTACAATTTGTTCAACGAAAGAGGTCAACGAAGGAGGTTGTATCAGTTTCTGTCTTCTGCTTTATGAAGGTACTAAGTAGTCGAGTGAGTTTCGAGTTTCTTGCATAAGATCGTGGTATTCGGAATTCTAACATTTAAACTTGATTGAGCTAATTCTATCATTTCTTTAAATTTCGCCGTAAATTAAAAATAAATAAATAAATAAAAATATATTTAATCGAACTACTCGTTTAAACACTAAAGTAATCAGAATAATAAATCTTGCTAAAGGCAGTGAAATATTTTGAGTTTTCCTGGGCTATTTACTGATGTCATGCGGTTAATACAAAAGTAATACCGTTTACAATAGATTAAAAATAAAGTATTTTTTAAAATGCACAATTGATGTTTCTCATATACAATTTTTTTGGGTCTAATTTTTGGGCAATCTAAAAAATATTTATTAAATATAAAAATTTTATCCATTAAAAGACTCCAACTAAATGTTTTTTCACTTATGTTCTGTTCACCGGGCAGTATGATGCTCTGTAACCCGAGAAGCCTGGGAAGCAGAGGTCCGTAAGGTCACCTGTAACAATAATGTGTTGCATATTCAGCATTAAAATAATTTGTACATTAAAATCATTTATTAATTTTAATTCGAATGCGAAAATAAAATCTGCTAAAAATGCTTTTTTTAAATAATTATTTCAAAATATTTTAACTCTAAAAAAATGTCAATCAAATGAAGTTTGGTCTGAAAAACCATAATAATGTAAATTGTATTCCTGTTCGACGACTGCTTTGCACGATGCTGTAATTTAACTGATTTCAGTATTTTCTTTTCTGTCTTTTTTTTTTTTTTAAATTCTCATTTATGTTTTTATTTTATGAAAATGTGAACGGACATAGATTAATAAAACTTTTCTAAAAATTGTTTTACATTCCTCCAAAAATTATCTGAAAGAGGGTTAGTGTTGCCATCTACTATCTAAAATAGGAAATATAAAAGGTTTTAAATATAAAACGCTTATTTAAAAGAAAATTATCCGGCAGAAATTGAATTTACATACCATAAAAATGATTTATTTCCGTATCAGGCATTAATATATTAATTTCGAATTTCAATTATGCAACGGATGGGATAAAGACATAATCTGTAAAAATAATTAAATATATTGATAGAGATGATATAGTCTATTCGGTAAAAAGTTTATTATTTTGAAATAAATTTCTGTGTTCACATCAGATTGAATTTAGATAGTATGTATTTTAATAATGTGAGCGGATGTATAAATATATATACATATGTGTATAAAGATATATAAAATTATCGCAAGGACTTTACGAAGGGTGATGAAGTTGCTCCCAACAATACGACGGGGATGAGATCCAGGGTTTAAGCCTGACTTAGCGTCAGGAGATTACCACTTTTTCTTTCACTTAAAGCTTATATGTTGCTATATATTATAAAGCAAAACCATGTTCTTCAGTAACGCTAACGTCATATTGACTATGGCAACAAATGAACAATAAAGTTCGCTTTTACTGAAAATTTTTAAACTTCTAAAACATCGTATAATTTAAATTTTTACACCATTAAATAAGAAAAAAATAATATTTCTTATGAAATTTATCCGAAAAATTTGTTTCAATTTATTGATTTTTTTATGATTTTTTAAATAATTTTCAAGCATGACTTTTTTTTTTTTAAATCTACTTCTATTGCTTGCATCACGATAACGGAAGATGAACTCGCTTTCTTTTAAAACAATATAAATAGTTCAGCATTTATTTCCGGTTAATATGTCATAATGAAATTAACACTTCATCAATTAAAAAAAAACGCAAATAAAGTGTTATAAATAAAACACAAATTTAAAAATTATTTAATCGAAATGCCTGCTTAAACTATAATACTGAAAAATCACAAGCAAAACCTCATCTGTAAGAAGGAAAATCGTAGACGATTTCTTCGGTTATTTTTCAACGGCTGGCGGCGAAGACCAAAGTACTGATTTTAATAAATTTTGAAACTTTATTTTTCATTTAAAAATGTTTTTTGGTATTTTTAGTGTGCAACCCATAAAAGTATATTAAATTTAAATTTAAAAAAATTATGTGACTCGCATAAATTATGAATAATTTTCCAACATTTCGATAAATATATTAAGAATCTTAGTCAAGGTCTGATCTTTATACCTTCCAATACGCTGTATTCATTATTCGCAAATGCCTGTAAAATTATCATAAAATTATAAATTATTTCAGATTTACTAGATATAGTACTTTGAATAATGGAAACTAATACGAGAACATTTTAAACAGAGTTCGAAGGTTCGATTACAGTTCTACCTAGAGGAGTTACTTTTAATTTTTTTAGAATTTTCACTACACAAGGGCAAGCTCTAGGCTTATGTACACTAGGCAAATTCCTGCGTCATTGAATTAGAGGTGTTTTTTTTAAGATTCTAATCAAATACTTCTTTTTGTGCAGATTTTATACGGTTAGTTTATGTAAAGAGGAGTAAAGAAAAAAAAGTCTTTGTCGCCATATACCTTCCAGCCGGTACTGCATTACACCAAAGCAAACATTTGAATCAATTCTCTTTTAACGCCTTCGCGTCATGATTCATGTGCACATATTTTAATATTTATGCACCAGGTTCGTCTGAATAAAATACGTGTGGTTTTAAGTAAGTAGGGGAGACTTGGGAGACTTGATCCCTTTTTCAGTTTTTAATTTTTATTTTGAAAAAAAACAAAATTTTTTAAAAATGTTTCTTGTTATTATTAAAGGCTTATGTGTATTTAATGTTGTAGTATTTTTTTTATTTTTGAAAAACCATTTTTAAAATAAATATAAATTATTTTCCGAAAAAGAAAAAAAGGATCAAGTCTCCCCACTTACAGGGAGACTTGATCCTTGAAACAGATGCATTGCAATGATTCAAATTAAGTTGTAAAAATCAAAATTATTGTTGACTAACATGCAAAAAAGGGAGAAAAACACACACAAAATTCTACATTTGGTAAAAATCACTGTTTTTCATATGAATGATTATTATTGCTAAAATTAATGAACAAAAAACATTTTCAAAGCTTTAAAAGTCAAACGTAAATGTTAAAATTGTTGCAGTTTGAAGAGTTCCACCAAGCATGACTGATTTAGGTACTTTTTTGGCAATTTTCGTCATTGCCCACAACACTAATGTAAACATTTTCTGGATAAATAATTTGGTCGGAATTAAGTCTTTTTTAACTTAGAAAATTGATTTTGCATTCAGATGATGAAATCTTCTTTACAATTTTTCGAAATGACTAATTTTCTTCTTTCCTAGAGCCCGACCAGTGGCTGAGAGGTTGGGCTCTCGAAGCTGGTAGACGGGAGGTGCTGGGTTCAATCCCAATCGCGCCCGTCGGCCTAATCGTTCGGAGTTTTCGTGGTTTTCTTCGAGCCGTGGATTTATCCATGCGTAAATACGGATTAGGTTCCCTTAGAAATACCCCCACGTAGGGCACTCACCCCGGGCCTATATCCCTAGTGTAGATAATTGGCCGTCAATAATCAACCCAACCCAACTCAACATCTTCTTTCCTAGAAATCGCACAATGACAAAGTCACTTTCATCAATTGACAAATTTTGTGGATCTTCGACAATTTCATCAGATTGTTCATCAAGTAAATCTGGCTCGGTTGAATCATGAACACTACCAAATGCGCTTACTTTCTGAAGATTTGGGAGCTTTCATTTTTAGTGTTTTTACTTTTCTTTCTTGAGCTGAAATTAGTTTTTCTTGATTTATGTTTTTCATTCAGTCGGCGATCTTGTATTTCTTCTTCAATCTGTCTTTTAGTTGGTGTGCTTGTCAAAATTTTTGAAGATCCTTTATTTTCCCGTTTTGGATAATTAAACTTTAGGGAAGGCTTGTATGTCTTCTGGAGTCACTATGTTTGGTTTAACTGTAATTGTATTACTGCTTGTTGGGGTTAATGGTTGATTTGTGACGAAAGATGATAAAAAATCATCTTTAGAAAAAATATTCCTGTTTAAGGGATATATGCCAGTGATTTTAAATCCATTTATTATGTTAGTTGGCTTCTTGGCTTTAGGATAGGCAATTCCGTTCAATTCAGAAAATCGATAAATTGTTATTATTTGAGCAGGATGATTAGCGTGTATAGGAGTAAGTCCATGATCTAATTTACTTGATGTTTTAAAATATACACACAAAAGATCATTGTTAACTGAAAATATTTGGGAGTGCTTATAATTTGATTCATAAGAAATGTCACTTTCTTGAGATTTTTGTTTTCTCACATAACGTTTTAAAGTCATCACATTGATATGAATGGATTTTGCTGCACTTTTAAAACTGGATCCATCTATTACAGCATTCACTGTTGCCCGTAAATCTGCAACATTGATGCTTTTTCTGTGTTGAGCACGTCTTTAGGTTGATAAAAAAAGTGGCATGACTGTAAAAAGTAAAAAATAAATACAGAGTTCTTAATCACTGCAATAAAATGAACCCTCTATTGCACAAATAAAATTTTTAGCTCTACATATATATGGACATAGGGTGTTTAAGACTTGGTTACATAACACATGTTAAATGGAATTATACGTTTCTAATTTATAAATAGGTTTCTGACTTAAAAATAATACAAAAGTAACAACAAAACAAACCTTACACAGTCACCATGTGCTTGCTAACCATCATCTGCAGCTATATGGTAACTTTCTATCTTTGTCAACCATCCAAAATCAAGGTAACCATAGTCTAACTAATATTGATATTGTCTAAATGTGTTTTGAAAGTCACAATTAGGAGTAGGGGTTAATAAAATTTAACATTAATTTAGCTTAACTTTGGGGACACTTGATCCCCAGGATCAAGCCTCCCCAAACAATGGGTATCAAGTGTCCCTAATGTGCATGCGTTGGAAAAATAATTGTTAAATCAAAAGTAAAGAAACTGTATTGGATTTAAATAATGACATTTAAGAAGTAAGGAATGTTAGTAAATTATATCAATCAACTTAAGTAATTTAGTTATATTTAGCAAAAACTGAGAAACATAAACTAACTACTGAAAAAGAAGTTTGATTGTAAAAAATCAGATATTCTTTTCTTACAACAAAAATAAAAATGGGTAAATGGAATTCTGCTGTCAGATCTGTTGATAAGGACTCGCTTTATTAGTGTTGCCAGTTTCAGAGATTTGATTGCATTTTTCCCCTGGTTTTAGACCTAGGGATCAAGTCTCCCTAGGGATCAAATCTCCCAAGTCTCCCTTACCGTTTTGATATTAAAACATAAGGCATCTTTTTTAACAACTTTATTTTAACATTATAGACTGGACCTTAGTCTACCTTTGAACATAATGTCTGCCTATACGAAGAAACGTATCGTATCGTAGAACCAGATTTGGTATTCTATCCTTATAGAAATTTGCTGCCTGCTGTGCTAGTCACTGCTAAGGCTCCTATAAGGGGAGCTGACGCATATCCATTCTGTTGCCCAAAACAACCGCCATATTGCAACCTAGCTCAGCATTAGGAAACCACCTGAGAAGATATTTGCCGTCCCTGTTATTGTCACTCACCGTCCACTAATACGGTAAGCTAACCGGTTTTAGCTTGGTTTTTGGTCCGCAGGGTTATTAAATGGCGGTATGATTCAGCCTGTATTATAGGAGCTGTACACCGCCATTTTGACGTCATCATCGCCATGTTACCGCTGACCGAAAAGGTGCTTATTTAGGTGCAGGAACTAGTGGTAGTCACTTAGCCCTAGGTCAGCACTTCACGAAGGGTGATGAAGTTGTTCCCAACAATATGACGGTGATGAGATCCAGGGTTTAACATTGACCTAGCGCCAATAAATTACCACTTGCCCATGCACTTAAAGAAACACCATGGTGGTCAGTCTAAAATGACGATGACGACGTCAAAACGGCCATTATACAGTAGTTATCAAATCAGGTGGCACATTTTTGTGAGGATGATCATAAGATACTATAAGTGCCTTAATATAGGCGGAAATTCGGTTGAAAAGTAAATTAAGGTCCAGGTTTTCATATAAAAATTAAATTGTTAAGAGAAAGGCATTGTGCTTTTTAACACTTTCCTACCTAGTTGAAAAGTGTTTATGACTTCGGTTTGTCTGACCGTCTGCCGTATGGCCGTCTGGCCGTCTGGCGGTGCTCTAACTCCCGTAAATATGCTCGGATTGCCCTGAAATTTTTTTATGTTATTGTCGTTATCTATAGCATGTTCCCTATTTAAATTGAAGTGTGTACAACTTGTTTTTTTACAGGGACACTCAAAAGAATTCCGTTGCATTATGGTCTATGGCGAAAAATTATTTGCGGTTTATTTTAATGATGTTACACAATTTCAAACACATTGTAATTGATATATATCACTAAGGTGCATTACAGGAAGATTAATATGGAATATGCTGTCACTAGCACTTATAGTTACTTTACACGGACAGTCAAAAGATATCCGTTACATTACGTCTATGGAGAAAAATCGTTTGCGGTTTAATTAAATAATGTTTCACTATTTTAAACGCATTGAAATTTATATATATCAGTAAGGTGTATTACAAGAGGTTTACTACAGAATATTGTGTGTATAGCAGTCATCGTTCACTTACAGGGACACACAAAAAATTATCTACTGTCTGTTAACAATAATTCCTGGAAGTGCGTTTTAAGTTGCTGAACGCGAATTTAAATTTAACTCACGTTTTGTCTATGACTTGGTGTGTATAAATTTTGTAGATCATATTCAGGGCAGCACAAAAGTTCGTGAACACATTTCTGTTTATTGACAGAAACTCCAGTAGGAGAATTTTAAACTGTGCTACGCGTTTCCTAACTAAACTAAAATTTAGCATCCTATGTAGTATATATACAAATCTATAGATCAGATACAGAGCTGACTAAAAGTATTCGGATATTTTTCCGAATATTGTATATGTTGGAAATTCCTGAAATTACACTTTTAAATATGTTATGCGTTTTCCAAATTGTTTACTTAGATGTTATCTTTCAGCTTATTAAACGGTAATGATTTGTAAAATTATTTTGGAAGCGTTGGAAAGTGTTACATAATCTATGCTTGACGCATGATTTTTTGTTCTTGTTTAATATTAAAACGACACTTACTTAAAAATCAGCCCTTGTAGAATTTTTCACTTTATTCAATTTCTTAAAATCTACCATTAGATAAGATGAAAATATGTGTTCAAATTTACTGGTGTTCAATTTCAAGAATTTCTGCACTTAGTTAGGCAAGTGCATATGCCGCTCGTTACGAAGGGGTGAAAAGTCTTCGCCAAGTGTTTCTCATTACCAATTTTAGAAATCAGTTCTTTCACAGAACAGTTTCTAAAAAAAACTTGAAATTTAAAATTGAGCAGGATTTAAAAATATGCCAAAAATGGGATATTTGTGATACTGTTGGGGCTAGTAACTTTGTATTTCGCTTGGAGGTTACTTTTAAAATGTAAATGGTATGTGTATCACTAACAAGGGAACCACTTTTGGTACATCTCGCACTCAGCATTGAGACCTAGTCTGTTTTAAAGCCTACATTACGAAATGCATATTTTTGTATTTTAAAGCAGCATAGCTTTTTCAAATGCAATTTTCGAGACCACTTATCGGACTATTAACAGAGAAGTTTTTTTTTTTTTTTTAAGCAGTTAAAAATACAAATTGGTCAATGATAAGTCTGAAATATCGAAAAAAAAATTAAAAATTCCTTCAAGAACCTACGAATTTGATTTTGAAAAAAATACAACATTATAATTGCATTTTCGGCGGCGTGAAATTGGCATTATTTTCTCGCCAACCCTGGACAAATGTCATAGATGTCTGCTATGTGTGAGTTGTAGTTTGGATTCGTAGCACCACATTTGGCTACTTAACTTGCTTTTGGCGTAAAAATTAACAATTAAAAATTAAAAGTATAATATACATATATATATATATATATATATATATATATATAAACAGAAAAATTTTATCGGTTTTCTAACTTTTATGTATGTTCCCTTGTCAGTACGATTTGTAAAGTATTCAAAATTTTAAAGGATGGAATAAGTAGAAAACGATTTAAAAACTTTACAAAAGTACACATATTTGGTATTCTTAGAGCTATAAACTTCAAATTTGACATGACTATTATTTTTAAAACTTAAATGCTCGTACAGAAAAAAAAACTTGAAAATAAAAAGAACTCGAAAATTAAATAACTCAAAAAGTAAAAACCTCGAAAATAAAAAAACTTGAAAAAAAAGTACAGGAAGAAAATAAGTTTTAAAATAAAGATATATGTGACGCTATTTCAGTTAGAAACTTGAAATTTGTCATGATAGTCCCTTTTTAATACGTAATTGCTTCCACCGAATCGAAATTTAAGAGTCTAAAAGCAAAAAATATTGTAAACTCACGATTACTTTGGATCCATTTAACTAATTTCAAGACAATACGGGTGACAATCTATCTTTTAAACTGGGTTACGTTTATATCCGTGAAATATTTTTGAATTTGGTGCAAAAGCAACAAACGTTCTAAAATTCCTCTTTCGATATGTTGGAGCTAGTAGTATTAAAACTGAAAAAGTATGTCTCCTGCATCATTTAGGTAATATATTTTGGAAATTAGTTCAGATATTTTTTTTGTAACAGAAAATACATAAAAGCCTTGTAACAGTACTCCAAACATACTTTTTTTATACTTTTTTTCAGTCTGTCAAAATAAACTGAATTCAAAATTTGAAAACCATTTAGAAATACAATATGAATAATATAATAATTGAATGAATAATAATATTGAAATAATAATAATTGAAATAATTGAATGAATAATATTTTTCTCTCATTCACAAAATATGATGATGTCAATAGAGAAAATTAGATGTAACACGTATTAAAGTTAAACGCGTATAATTCCGTTTATTTAAAAATTTATTTACTAAAATTATTTATTTACTGAAATAGTAACGGTTTTTGTAGAAAGTCTCTTATGCTCGTCTTAGTAAAATGTTCAAAGTAATATAAAACATATGTTGTGTAAAAATCTTTATCGTGCCATATAAAATAAAAACAAAAGAAGGAATAAGGTAGAAATCAACATGTTTCGTTCTATTTTCTTTTAAAATAGCTAACTTATAAAAAAGCCCAAAATAAAAGTCCTGAAACAATGATATCGGAATTACTCCGCTAGTAATGTTTATTTATCACATTTTTATAACTCCCAGAAAAGTACTTATCGTTTGTACATCAAAAACACATATTTTTTCTTGTCGAATGTCAAATAAAGGCTTGTCTTCTTTCTTGTTTAGAGTTTTGGCATTTTTCTGAAAATATTTTTAAAGAACTGTAAATTATTAAAACGTGTAAAAGCATTTATTTTATTTATAAATATAGGAGCTATGGATGATTTTAAAGTACTTTTATCGAAAGCATTTATTTTAATATCCTGTTAAATTAAACGTTGTGTATTTAATATCACGTTGTAATTCTTAAAAAATGTTATCAATATATATATATATATATATATATAACAAAAAATCACAGATACTATGATTTTTTATGATAAAATTTTATAAGTGCTTTTTTTTTTTAATTAAAAAAATGCTAGAAAATAACAACATTTTATTCAGTGTTATAACCTTATATTTCAGAGATGTATTCAGAGAGGAAAATAAAAAAGTGAAAATAAATATTTGAAATGATGCTATGAAGGATAAGCAGAATTAACAAATGAAACGATTTTGATATATGTTGTTTTAAAAATTTTATCACACCGTCTAAATGAAGTAATTCGATCCTTGTCGAAGAAACTTCACGGTGTGATATATGAACCTAACATACATGTATTATAAATGTTTTTACTTGTGAATTCATCACATAAAATACTATGTAAGTGCTTGTGACAAAATGAATCTATACTAATATTATAAAGGAGTAAGGTTTATTTGTATTTTTCTGTTTTTGTTTGCCGGCAGCCATTTCTGGAGCTACCAAGCCGATTTCAATAATAATAGTGGCTAAATGCTGGTGACCATCTCGGCTCTAGCATAGGATACATTTTATGTCGTTACAACAACCCCCCCCCCCACACACACACACACCATGGGGTGCAGGAACAAAAGACGTTATAAAATTGCGATATCTTAACATTGTTGGGGGTTACAAATTTGAAATTTGATGTGGTGGTTACATTGGTGGGAGGAAGGTCAATATGCAAATACTCGTTATGAATGGATGTTACAAAGTTTGGAATTTAAAATGGCGAAATGAGCAAAAAACGTTCTATGACATTCTGTATTTTACCTTTATTTTAACTGTTAAGCTAGAAACTAGAAATTGCACATGGCTGTTACTTTTAAGACGTAAATATTTGTTCAAAACTGTTTCCGAAAAATTCGAAATGTAAAAGGGTTTAGAAACAAAAACAAAATTCTAAAATTGCGAATTGAATGATACTGTTCAGGCTAAAAGCTGTAGATTTGACATGGTAGATTTTTAAGATATAAATACTCCCTAAGAACAGTTTCTAATAAATTTTCTACATTACTATTTATTTGGAAATGTTAGGGCTTAGAAATTAAAATGCGTAAAAAAAAAAAAAAATTCTCCCAAATAATTGAAATTTTCATGCAATTTAACTGCAACACAATGAATTACCACGTAAATTTTCGAAAGCGTGATTTTCAAGATAAACATTGAATTCTTACAAAAGAGTTATTTTAAAAAGAACTATTTTTAATTTGATACTTATTTACATGTTTAACAACTGGTAACATTATATAATGAAAAATAACAAATTTATTTAAATGCTATGTAATTTTAAAATATCTATACCATACTCAATGATATTATTTGTGAAGACAATCTTCTTTGAATCTCATTAGCGGAGAGAGCAGAATATATATATTTTTTAAGGAAAAGAATTAAACAGACACGTGCCTCATTCGTATATTAAGTTTCGAATTATAATATTTCTAAAAGCTAATTTAAATTCTTGGAGCAGTTCAGGTTTAATCTAGAAAAGTCATATTGAAAGTTCATGCATATTTACAAACATCTAATTGAAATCATATTTGGTGAATCAAAAGTTTCTAAAACATTTTTATTTCATGTAAAGTCTCAAAATTAAATTCCATATTTATCCAAACATACAGCTAAATTTAAAGAAATTTAGTTTAAAATTCGAGGAAAGGGGTTTATTCAAATATCTTAATAATACGCATAGTTGTTTTTAATGAAAGTTAAATTTCTAGATTTAATAATATGTATAAAGTTATTTGCGCAAAAGAAGACATTTTAATATTAATGATGCTTTTACTCAATTTTATTCCTTCTCATTCAAACCCAGCTAACTTTTTTGGTATGTGCTTACTTAAATAAGTCATATAAGTTTATGTTTAATCATTTTTTATACAACATATACAATGTCTGACGGTTGGGGCTTTTTTGTATCATTAAACCTAACTAACATGGTTTAAAATTTGTGCTCAACTTTAACAACTCATTGACGTAAAATACGCTCACTTCCAAAAGTTAAACACGCAGTGGTAAAACGCGGAAGAGGCGACAATATGATCGGATTGACACGAAATGTGGCAGGAAAGTAGCAAATATATTTACGCAAGAAACAAAAGAAAAAAATACATACAAAGATAGAAACAATATTGAATTTTCATAAGTTGTAAGATGAAATCATATTAAAGTCATTAACAAAAACAGGTTTAAACACATCAAAATAAGCAAACAAAACCGACATTAATTCGGTATGTGAGCACCTGTCACTGCATACAAAGTTTACAGTGTGTGACCATGCTGTCCACGAGATGATCAACCAACATACAGTCAAGTAATCACCCTTCTTCCTGTAGAGCAGTTTGCAAATCTGTGAGGGAGGATGGGGATGGAATATGTGCCCACGCAGCATGGACGAGAGAAGATTCCCAGAGATGCGTCCCAAAGATTTTCAATTTGAATTAAGGTCGGGCGAATACGCCAACTACTCCATTCGCGCAATCCCCTAACTCTCCAGGTAGTTTTCGATGAGGCCAGCTCTGTGTGGATGCCCATTGTTATCCATTAAAACGAAAACAAGACAAACTGCTGCAGCGTACAATCTCACAGTGATGTCTAGGACCTCATCCCAATACCAGGCAGTCGTCATAGAACCACGTCTAAAGATGCGCAGGACAGTGCGCTATCCCAACGAAATCCCTGCCCACATCATGACGTTTCCACCTTGGAATGCGTCATGCTCGGTGATGTTCTTGGGACAATTGCGTGTGCCTACCTCTCCCCAGACTCTTACACGCTTGTTATCTGGATGCAGGGCAAATCTCGACTCATCCGTGAACAAAACGTTGCCTCAATCAGACACGGTCCAATTGATATATTGCCAACACCACATTAATCGTGCGTGTATTGTCTATATGTTAGAACGCTGGCTATACAGTGCGTTAAGAATTTATAAGACTACTTTGATTTTTAAAATTATGAAGTAAATATAGGTTCTAATCATAGATTAAACACATGAGATACAAAATACAACATATTTATTAAAATTAGTTTGCAATAATTTTGAATAATGCAATAAATAAGTATTTTAACAAAAATACAAGCAATGATTGAAAAATACACTGTTAACAAATTATAAGACCACTTGTCTAAAAAGAAAAATAATATGTAAATTAATACGATATTGGTCCTCCATTTTTCCTTATAACATCAAACACTCTATTTTTCATAGAAGTGACCTGGTGATTAAGCACAGATACAGAAATATTTTGCCACTCTTTTACAATGGCTACTTCTCGTTCATTGGCAGATAAAAAATGTTTATTATTAGCATAAACTTTGCGACTTAATACGCTCCAAAGATTTTCCATAGGGTTCATGTCTGGACGTCAATTTGGCCATGACAAAACATGATTTATTTTCTTTTTTAAACCATTGCTGGGTGGATTTAGACACATGGCAAGAAGCATTGTCCTGCTGAAACATCCAGTTAGCACCACCTAAAAAAGGTCCAGACGGTATCAAATGATCATTTAACATAGCCTGATATTGCGCCGAGTTCATACGTCCCGAAATTTGGGTTAAATCGCATTATCCATCATGACTAAAAGCTTTCCAAACCATTACTGATCCTCCTCCCATTTGTCGATTGAAGCATTGCTTCGGTTCCTTCCTCAAATCATGCCAATAGTGTTTATAATCATCCGGACCGTCAAAATTATTTTTTTTCATCTGAAAATATCACTTGTTTCCTTTTCTTGTCCCATCACATAACATTTTTAGCCAATTTCACTCTTTCTTCTTTATGATGTTTCATTAACCTCGGTTTTTTCAACAGTTTCATAGATTTTGCATTACTATTTGATTTAAGACTCTTCCAAACTGTTACGCGTGAGGTTCTTTTGCTGAAACGGTTCAAAATTTCCCTAATTGAAGTACTTTTTAGAGTTTTTAGAGTTGATAATCGAAATATTTGTCGATCATCCCGTGCTGTCAAAATCCTTTTTCTTTTATATCGGTTAATTTTAGTTGAATCCTTTTATCTAATTATTTCATTGTGAATGGCAGTTTTAGAACGCTTCATTAACCGAGCTATGTCTCGTTCAAATTTACCAGCACCATTATAAAACCAAATTTTTCTTACTTCGGTCGCAGACAACTCTTTACCCCGTGGCATCTTCAAATATATCTTTAT
The DNA here is from genome assembly GCA_963931845.1 of Maratus michaelseni. Taxonomy (NCBI): domain Eukaryota; kingdom Metazoa; phylum Arthropoda; class Arachnida; order Araneae; family Salticidae; genus Maratus; species Maratus michaelseni. Next base: position 196,790,431 of record OZ007593.1, on the reverse strand, counting down.
ATAATTCAGCTGTATTCGTAGCAAAAACGTAGAAACCTTGTACGTTTCAGTACTCTCTGCTAGTAATCGCCTGATGAAGAAAGCCGCTAATTAATTTCTCTCAAAACTATATGAGTGAGTTTTTATTCATAATTTGGCAAAAGAGATGTACGTATTTGTAATTTTCATCTCCGGTTATTTTATTATCACTTAAATGATTCGCTAACATTCTTTGTATGTTCTTGTTTATCATTATTAGCTATATTTTTATATTAACACTTTCCAGCACAGTTGAAAAGTGTTTGTGAATTCGGTTTGTCTGTCTGTCTGTCTGCCGTGTGCCTTTCTGACCGTGCTCTAACTCACTTAAATATATACAGATTGTCATGTAATTATATATGTTATTGAGGTTTGCTATGGCATGTACTGTATTAAAAATGAAGTGTGTAGATCTTATAGTGTTTTACAGGAATACTCCAAATAATCCCGTTACATTACGGTCTAAGGAGGAAAATCATTTGTTATTTCTTTGAATTATGTTACATGATTTCAAACATATTGAAATTGATGTAAATAACTGAGGTTCACTACAAGAGGCATGCTATAGAATATGGTGTGCATAGCCTAGTAGTTCCTTCACGGGATCACTACAAAAAATTCCGTTACATTACGGACTATGGAGAAAAATTGTTTGCGGTTTATTTTAATGATGTTGCTCTTTTGCAAACATAATTAAATTGATATACATCATTGAGGTGCACTACAAGAGGTTTACTATAGAAGATTGTGGGTATAGCATTCATCGTTCATTTACAGGAACACACACACAGAATTCAGTGCTGATTGTTAACAATTATTGCTGGAAGTGCTTTATCAGTTACGCAACGCGTTTTAAATTTAACTCATTTCTTGTCTTCGTGTGTATAAATTGTATAGCTCGTATACAGGGAATCACAAATGTCCTCGAGTACATTTCCGTTCATTGACATTAAATGCAGAAGGGGAATTTTGAACTGTGCTACGCGTTTCTTGAACGTGTTTACTGAATTATTAGCAGTCTATGTAGTATATATACAAATCTACAGATCATATTCAGGGATGCAGAAAAGAGTTCTGAGAAAATAATATATTTCCGGATATTGTTGGTAATTCTGAAATTCTCTTTCTAAATATGTTCTGCGTTTTCAAAATTGTTTACTTAAGATATCATCTTTCATCTTATTAAACGGTAAAGATTTTCCAAATTATTTTAGAAGTGTTGCAAAGTGTTACATAATCTATGCTTGACGCATGATTTTTCGTTCTTGTTATTATTATTCATCTTTATCTGAATTGCTAGATTTTAACATTTGTTAGGTGTGTTGTATTAATGGGTAGTTAAAAATTTTCGATTGTATATATTTTGAATTTTTTGCATCCCCAAGTGCGTAGATTATGGTCCTAAAGCGGTTTCGTAATATTCCAATTCCTTACAATATTTTTTGTTTACTTAACATAAAGTCGCTGGTTGAACATAAAGCTATTGTAAAATTTTATACTTTTGTTTCTCAAAATCATCTTTTTCAAACTGGACGGCCCTTTTCTCGTGACCGTTTCGACCGATTTCCGTCGTTTTTTTATTTACAAGGAATGTAATTGGTTTTGCTGGAGCTTATCCCGCCGAAAAGTATTTTTTTCAGTGAATAATTATTTTTTCAATCTCGCAAAATGTAAAAAAGAAAAAAAAAACTTTTTGTATAAATGACCCCCATTTTGTAAAAAATAATTTTTTTAAAACTAAATGTTTGTATAAGTCCAGAAAATTGAACGCCCTTTTATAATTTGACAACCAAATTTGTTTGAGATGCTTGTGACCGAAGAAAAACGATCGCCCGATTGGAAGTTCACAGCGCGTACAGGAATGTACTGCTCGTCTCACAAGGCGTATTATTAATTTTTTGTTACACATAAATATTTAAATATGTACGAAAAATATCAATAAATACAATGCAAAAATCCCGAAGGTGGTTATCTCTTTTCTTTGTAACCGAAAAACAATCGTAAAAAATATGTGAATTTTAGGCCAAGGAAATATAAACCCTCCTTAATTTCAAATCGATCCTTTAAGCAAATTATGCTTTTTATGTTGATTTATTTTCATTAAAGTTAAATTCACGAAGTATGACAAAATAATTTCCATATTTTATCAATAATTTCCTATTATTGGATATCATAAACGATAATCTCCAAATTTCCTAAATTTGATGTTTAACCATTTAAGCCCCATGTAGTGCTATTTTGCTGCTCCAATATTATATCAAAAATAATAATTACGTTTCACCTTGATATGTAAATATTAATGCATTTGGATTCGGTAAAAGTCAAGATGCCTAACTTATTTTTATGTAACATTGTTACTGTTGTTGTTTTTATTGTTGTTTTATGTAAGCCATGCAAGTAGTACATTTTGTTTGTAAGTACCATCAGATTTAATTAATAACAAGTGGGTAGGTGTGACCGAAGATCGCTCAAAGGGTTTCGTTTAATATTCCTTTCAAAACACTTTATCCTTTCTTTAATAAATCCAAATAAATTTCATTTAGCAAAAAGAAAGAAAAAAAAAATCATGTTTTTTATAAAGTAAAAAATTACCGGTCTACTTTTTTTTTTCTTTTTTCGAATATCTAAACCAGCCCGCTATTATATTCCGTCATAATAATATCTGTGCTGCGGACTAAATGCTACATTTAAAAAAATAATTTCAAAATTAAACATGTTGTACAACTTCAAAATGTTAAAATATGCGAATATTTCCATAATCGGATTTTTATCACGAATCAATATATTTCTCAAACTCATATATTTACGATTCTCTATTACTCATATTGATACTCGCTTTGCATTATTCTCAAACATTTGAAAAATTCGTTAAACTTTCAATATGACGTCAGATTTTCTTTTTAATTCTCTAATGACGTGATGTTAATCTACTTTGTGTGCATACACATACTCATACTCCTTGTATTATTGAGAAATCTAAGACATTTTCCGTTTACTACCACTATGACGTCAATCAATTTTATTTCATATTTATCTTTTTTTCAATTGGTGAAACTTTTTATTTCATTTTCATTTTTCACTTGGAAGTCGTCTGATAGAAAATTAATTATTGTGGAAAGAATTTCATCGTGGATTTTTAATTTTTGGCATCTGTTATAAAGAAAAATGTTTACATTTAATAGGGAAAGGCTGTTAGAATTTTGGTTTTTTTATCTTTATTTATTAAAATAATACGAATTTTTTTTAATTTTAATATTTTGAGCTCTTTATAGCTGGTATTCAGATATATACACAAAGTTTCAACTCTGTAAGTTATATAGTTTTTGAGAATGGCTCTGTGACAGACAGACAATGGAGCGGGATTAATAGGATTTCGTGAGATGAACGAAACCCTAAAAATGACATTACCATCAGTTTTAAACATTAAAACATTTTTTTTCGATAAAAAATAAAACAGATGCTTTCATACTGATGGCAGCTCAAATGATTATGTTCCTAAACTTAGTAGTAATTGTTATTGTAAACATCTTTAAATCTATGAATATTAGTAGCAAGTTATTTCACATCTTGTAAATATATGCTGATTTATTACTTCTGAATGAATGTAATGCACCTAGAAAATTAGATAGATTTATATTTTTGTGCTTTCTTCTCTATAGATGCTGTGTGCAAAAGATATATTTCTATAAAATGGCAAAGAGGAATTGGGAAAAAAAGCTGATTCTTCGAAAAAGAAATCATAACGTTCACAAAAGTTATTATATTTGTGAAAGGTTGTGAAAAAATATATTTTTTTGTATTTTATTATGAAGTTTGTAAATAAATATTTATTTTGCATTTTAATGTGGATGCACGTTTTTTCTTCACTGTTTCAAAAATATTTTGTTTTTAAATCAATTTTATGTTGATCATGTTTAGGAACTAAAGGAACATATTATAAATATGTTGATTTATCTTTTCTTAAAGAACTAAGATTGAAAGAGATATCATAATTAATATCTTAATCATGTTAAAACAGTATCTGGCATTTTTTAATTGTTTTAATATGTAAGCTGTAACCTTATCGTAGAGATTTTAATGCACGATAAATTATTAATAATTACTAGGTTAATTAAACAGAAGATGTCATTTTTCTTACATTTTATCTTATGACAGTTTGTTATATGCCTTATAAATATTTATTTATTTCCTTTAATTTTTATAGCTACACTAGAATTTTATTACTTTACTGATTTTCAAGTAATTTGAGGAATCGTTTTCAATTTTCATTGTAGTTAATAATTTGAGGCATTCCCTTAGTCTAAGCTAATTTCTGATTCTTTTTGATAATTTTAACATAAAGAAAATTTAATTTTTTTGGCAGCTAATTTAGTCCTTTATTTATTATTATTATTTTATATTCAGCATTTAGTTTAATGAATACAGTCTAGAAATTAATTGTTCATTGAAATAAAGCCAATGAAACGAACAATTTCTTACATATGTCTGAATGTGTTTCTAAATTTCGCTATTCTTCATACAAAGAAAATTCATTTCACTCGAATATCATAACAAGAGTACCATTTACATAAAGTTAGATATTTCCATCGTACTTGTGATGTTGCTAAATTAAGGCAATGTATTTAAGTTAAAAGGAAAGTGGAATAAATTAAGACTAAAAGTCTTCACTCTGTATTACAGTCAAATTATTACACAATTACCTTAGTTTTGGGCCTTAAATATCAAATGACACTTGTCTTATAATTTTTTTAATGAAAAAAAGCATTTAAAAATGTTTTATCTAGAAGTTTTTTCTAGAAAAAGAATGCAAAACCATCGCCTGTGGTATAAGACCCCTATAATTAACTTTTAAATTTTGTTTACTTTCTATCAATACATAACATGCATATACAGGGTGTACCAAAAAAGGTGGTTGTGTGATTTTTATTTTAACAGTTATTACTTGGCAGGCAATACAATGTAAAAGTGTCCAAAATATAACAAATAATTGCAAAAATTATAAAATTGTCTTTCTTAAAAAATATATGGATTGTAATTTTTTATATGCTTTATTGAGACAAAAATGGCAAATTAGAAAAAATGCTCAACTTTAGTCATAGTATTAAAAAAATCACTGCATGCCAATTATAAAAAGTAATTAAGTTACTATGATGAAAAAGAAGTTAAACTGCACCATTTGGACAAATATTCATTCAAATTAAGAATAAAATTTACTAAGTGGCAATTATATATAGGTAAGAAAGTGTAATGATTAATTGAGAAAAGAATAAATTCTAAACTATTTTTGTAAATTGTTTATTGGATCTTGGATCTTATCCATAATACATAAAATGCTTCTGCCTGCAATTTGCGTTTTTCGAAGTGCTTATGTATGTCGAAGTGCTTCGAAATGTATTGCCAGTAAAAACTATTTTTTGTTTAATAAATTTTATAGTTTATGATATTAATTTATTACTTTTTTTAATGGAATAGAATTTTCCCTTTTATAGAAAAAAATGTTTTTCTTCTTTAGGGTAGCAATATTATTGTATTTATTAAATATTGTATTTTACCAATTAGACATGCCTTGGACTGTTTCTTGGAGAACAATTAAAAAAATAAATAATAAAAAATACACATGTTAAATTTACCATGTTTCCTTAATTTACTTTGGACACTTTACATTATTTATATATAACTAGCAAAATATGAAGTGTGTGTAAATGCCATTTTAGATATTTAGTATAATAGTACAATTTCTGTTCAGAAGACTATCCATAAAACCATCCAGAAGATCTCTTTGTCGATTCATAAGATTATGAATGCGCAAAAAGTGCATGATGTCCTATGACAGTTTGCACATCGCGGCAAGATGTCATATGGCAGTTTGCATCCAGAGGGTATCTGCATTCTTCCTATAGCTCTAAAAAGTGTCATAAAATCGTAGGATGTCAACCGTTGTGACGTTCAACATTCAAAGGATATCCTGAAGTTGTCCTCAGGACAATTTCGACAGTTCACAGGATAAAACTCAGATGCGCCTCCCGGCATGTAAACCACCGTACACAAGTCCTGAGGGACTTTTAGCGTGCATGACCAGGAGGGTCCTCCTGTATGCGCTACGGTAAGTGGGAGCACCGCCACCTGCTGTCCGAGCACATTCTCCCAAATGAATTGACGACAGGTGTCGCTGTGACATGCGGTGGAGCCCAAACGTATAGGACACCACCACAAAACACTTGGGGAAACGCTTGAGTCCCCCAACAGCTTCGGAACTGGAACATAAAAGAAGGAACCGGGTTCGAGGCCGTATGCTGGGCTTCTCCATCGACTCTTGCTATACCACAGCTTCCGATCATCGAGTCCTATGGAAGGAAGAAACGACTGGTCTCATCGGCTGCGGCGAGAAGGAGGAACTTCTCGTCAGTCAGAGATGTCGAGGAAAGGCATCCCTGAACTCATAGACACGTCCTGGCTTAGGGTGTCTCCGCGTGACCCCTAGGAGCTTTCCCTCAGCAAACCCCGACGGCAGAACGCCGGCGTAGAACGGTTGACTCAATAGGGGATCATTCGGAAACATATGCATATAAAACAAAGACACAATAATAAAACAAAAACACAACAATTTTTTGACAAAAACGGAAAGTTAGATTAAACACCACTATCAGACTCTGACGGGCATGGGAAGATCTTTCAAAAGCACCAGAGAGGCGGTTCCGATCGAGTTTAGTAGCTTGAAAGTTAGTTTTAAGATTCCTGCTGTTCCAACCGTCGGGTGCAGAAAGCTACGACTACGCAAAGACACGATAGATTGGTTTTCAACCCGGGGTTCGAGTTTCGACTTGATCGCAGCCGCGTTAGTCAGTCAGCTACCGGTCCGGTTCCTCGTGATCGGAATGTCCAGATACGGCAAGATCCCCTCCCAAGATTCGATACGAGCCTCAGTGACGTGAGATGCTGTGGGAGTGGTCTCCTGAGGACACGAACCACACTTGGTACGAACGGGCATTACCCTTTCCGTCCGGCCTTAAACTCGACACACAACTACTCCTGCTGCAGTGGGTGACGTGTTGGATGCGGACCATGCGTGTACGCCCACATGCCGGTATCTGCGCTCTGCTGCCTCACGCACTGTCCAGACGTCACAATAGAGCCACCAGGCACCTTGTTCTTAGGAGTCCGATCTTGCCTTCGTCGTCGCATCGGTTAAATTGCAGAAAACGGACCTATCGCCGTTCGTTAGTCTGTTGCTCAGCGTCACCAACTCGACCGGGGAATCCTGCTCGAGCAACAGGGTTTAGCCTATGAGGCGCCATTTCATGACCTAGGGAGGAGGCTTCCAACATTGGCCGAATCCTCACGCTGGCCTAAACGTGCGCATATGGGTAGAGGACCAGACTCGGTGGCCCACATCACCGAATCATTGTGGCACATCCGGCTTTTTCGGACGCCACTGTACCACCGCTGCACCACGTTGAGCTGGCGATTCATCCGTTTCCCTGACCCCGTCGTGTCGCAGAACATCTCGCAATGCCGGGCTTCCTGTCATTTTCTTTACTTAAGGGACCGAATCGGAATCACCCCGAGGGTCCCGTCGCCACTCACAGGATAATATGTTATCATGAATATCATATACTTTGGATGCTTTTATGATGTCAATTTGCTGTCTGGATTTCAAAAAAGATTACACACTTACTGCAGCAACTAACTTCTTGTGATAAAACGGTTGATACGTGACTGTTAATAACATAGTTATTGGAACAGTCATATACAATTGCTATTTCAGTTATTAAAGCTAAAAAAATACCATAATCTTGTCCTTATGAAGCCATGGCATGGCATTGTTTTGGGCCTCTCTTCCTATATTCTCATATATAATGAAACATTTTGAATGACTTAAAATAGCCATATGAATATATGAAATATATTTAGATAAATATATTTTTTGTTTTTAATTTTCTCCTCCAATTCTGAAAGTACAAAATATTGATTACAGCGAGTACCAGATCAAAATAGATTTAAAATACCTTCGTTTGCAAAAATTGCACACTATATTTGGGATAGCTCAAGGCCACAATTCAGATGACCCATGCTTTAATTAGGCTGTTGTTTGAGTAGAACTAGTCATAAGTTTTAATGGTTAAAAATCAACAGAATTAAACTTAATTAAACCGAATTATTAATTTCATAAATAAATGTGTTTAAATTAGTAATTTTGAAACTATTAAAAAAAAAAAAAAAAAAAAAAAAAAAAAAACACTTTAAGGCTTTTTATCAGTCAGACCGCAAATTCTGCCTAATGTTAAACTTGTGGTCTTGGATAGCATCCGTATTTTTCAAATTTTTTCTCCGGAAATTAAAAAATTACCTTTTTTTTCTGCATACACTTCTTAAATAGTGTTTTTTTTTTTTGACAAAATATTTATAAACTGCATAGTTTTATTTCAAATGTTAAAATCTTATTTACCAATCGTCTGTTTCACTTAGATTTTACCATTTAAAATATGAAATTAGGTATATATTTGAAAAAACATTTTGTCAAATAAAAAAGAAATAAACATCCTTTCAGAAGAACACGCGAAATAAGTATAATGGTCTTAAAAAAATGCCTTCTTAACTTTTTTTGTCTTGTGGCACTTTGAAGAAAATAGTAGGCTATACCAATAGAAGAAGATTGTGGAAGATTAATGGATTTAAATGGGAATTTCGTAAAAATAACCAGCTGTCGCCAAGTTGGCTTCATATATGCCAACTTATTTTTGTTGCCAAATTTGACGATATTTCGCCAAGTTGGCGCTATTGTGGTAACCTTTTCATTAGTGCTTTTCAAAAAATACTCATGTATTCATATGTATTCATCAATACATACGCATTCATATATGTTTCATATACGTGCTGACGTCGTAATGATGCGGAAAACAATGTGACTAAATGGATGAATGTTTCAACAGTTTAGCTATTTTTTTGTGGGGAAAATGCAAGTTTTGGGCCGCCATTGCCCCCCTCCCTCTTAGGGATCAAATTTTAAAAAATCAATGTCCAATTCATGTATTGTCCCCAGGAATAAATATATATTCCAAATTTCAAAGTTCTATGTTAAGAGGAAGTGAATGAAAAATGAGTGACAAGATTTGACTGCCACATACATACGTAATTTTAAGCTAAAGGAAAGCATGTAAAAAATAAGGTCAAATGTCATTTTCCTCTGGGGAATTTTGAAAAATACAGATGCGTTCTAAGCCCGTTGGTTTAACATTAAAGAGGAGACAATTTGCGGGCTGACTGATGGGAACCTTAAGGCACCCAGTGTAGTGCTGTGAAATAATTGAAATTCGTTTGAATGAATATGTACTGAAGATTAAGCTTCTTATTACATCCCTAAGGAAAAGATATTCGCAGTCTTATTTTTATTCTTTATTAAATTTAGTGCACAATATATCTTGACAAGGTAAGATGAACCACATTTATTCTTTCTTTTTGTTATCTAGCTCACTATAAATTGAAATAAATGTATTATAGATAAAGAACACTTTTGATGCAGATATTTCTATTTAGTAAACTTATACAATTACAGCTGGAGCATAGTTCTAATAATATCGAGAAATTAAACTTTTACAATGTGAACGACATGACACTATCATGTTGTCCAAGCATCTGGTTCATAAACTCATTTTGTCAATAACTGAATTCAATTCCAATTCATGAGAAGTGTGTAATAGGGCTTTTCGTTGAATGTATTATTCACTCCCTTTATTTGGAGTATATTGTTCTACGTAAAGACTCTCCAATTCATCACCCCATACCATTTAACAATTATCTGGAATAGCCCAAATATGCTCTTCCATTATTATGTGATCAAATGCTAATATACCACTTGAAAATCCTGCATAATGTAAATAAAAATCCAACTACTATTTTCTTAAATAACTCTAGTTGTCACATTTAGAAAGAATAGGGGCCTATGACGTATGGTGTTGATTTAAGGTGGATCCTATTGCGTAGGATAGAATATAAACGTTAATTTAAACAATATAATTTAGATATAAGTATTGAACGAACTGGTGTGATATTATAAAAAATAAAAAACTTCTTAATAACAACATAAAAATGCTACCACAATAACACCAGAAAAATTTAGGAATTTTTATGGTGTTATTAAGTTTTTTATCATTTTATAAGTTAATTTAGATTCAATTGTTGAATTTTGTATCTATTATTTAACTTGGGGAAATTCTACTAATTTAATGAATTTCAAATCCAGACCGTATGTAGTATTAATCGGAATTATACATTGAAAGAGTACCAGTAGTTCGTTACATATCAGTCGCATAATATTTTGTGAAAAAGAATGACAATTTTCAGAATAAATTATTGGTTTCTGTATGAATAAAGATTTTGTTTCTTGATCTAAATTCGCCAGATTTTCAATACAGTTTTGATGATTCTTATACAATTTTAACCTGAGAATCGTCTTAAAAAAAGAAAAGAAAATAGAAATGAAAAGAAAGAAAGAAAAAAGTAAATTATCTCCTGTACACAGTAACTTTTTTCTTCACGCCAAATTGATGATTCACTGCACTGAAATAGTCACCGATTATTCAGTTCTTTTAAAACATTTATTACGTACTTGCATAACATTCTTCTTATTAGCGCCCTCTGTCGCTTACTTTATGATCTATAATTAAATTAACTCGTTAAAATATTTCGCAGCTCGACAATGATTTTAGTGCATACCGTACTTTCATGTAATACTTTTTAATGGAATTTAAAAAATAATACGGATTTTATACCTACATATATATGAATTCTAAAAAAAATATGTCTAAACTCTTCCTGACTTTTAAATAAATGTGATGAAGAAAAATTGCTTTTTTAATTTACTTTTAGCTAGTTTTCGTTCGTTAGATTGAAGGAGGCTTAATATGGTATTAAAAATATTCATGTTCATCTAATTATGTAATTATTAATTCTAAAATAAATATCGCTAAAAAGTACTAATTACATTAAGCAGTAAGAAAGAGCTATAGACATATTTTAAATAATGTCATTGAAAATGTGAAAGCAAAATACATTTTTTTATGTAAATATAGGTAGTAAATTATCATTTTTCAATAAATTTCCAACTGGAAATTTAAAACTAAGTAACTACAAAATTTGTAGAAAAATTGGATATAGAATTATTACACGTATCGTATTAATATGCAGTATAAAACATTTCAAAATTTTAAATATGTATGCTCGCTTTCGATAAAAGAAGCATAAGCTGTATCTGTCTTGTTTCATCATAAAACTGCATTAAAAATCTTTGCAGAAACACTGAGTACTTAGATACTTCTATTTTTCATTATATTTCTTATTGAACATTTTATGTTCATCGTAAATATCATCTTGTGGCGGTAAATAGGTTTTCTTTTTAGTTTATTGAAAGGTTTTGGAACAAGAGTTTCTTTAGTTTTATGACAAAAACTCTGGATCAAAATGGAGCTGTTATGGTTAACGTGAAAGTGTATTTTTACGAACAAAGTCCAATGTACAGTAAATATAATGCTATACAATTGAAGAAAGAGTCTTGCAAATAGTTAAACTTAAAAATAAATTTTATTTTATTTTCAAAGAGTGAACTAGGGTTATTGTTTAGCTACCCAAAATTGAAGTTTACATGTTAGATAGTGTTGCAAGATTTATTTATTTTATTTTATTTTATTTTATTTTTATTTACTGATGCACAAAACGGAAAATTCATATGATTTTATATTTTCATACGATAATATATTTAATGGGCCAATTGATCCTCACTGGGACAATTACTCCTCATGTTATCTACACATTTAATGTTGCTTGTTAATTTTATTTTCATTAACAAATTACGTAGAAGCCCTTGTGAAAACATTCATATGTTTTATCAACTTCTAGAAAATAAATTGTTCTAACAGATTATATAGCAAATAATAAAATGTATGTAAAAAATTATAACATGTAATAATAGGGATAAAACAATACTTTTTACACTGTGAAATTTTATGACAGGGACCTTTATAACTAATATATAGTTAAGAATTATTAAAATCGATTGAAATATTAAAACTGAAAAACTGAGTTTGAATTTTCGTATCTTGAAGAATACACAAAAACTCAATATAACAATATTCATGTATGCTGGAAAATTTCAGACACATACACCACAATAAACAACCAAAAAATAAGTTAGCTGTGGCGTGGGCAAACATCAGACCTGAACACTTTTGCCCCAGTCCAGTGCAACTTAAAAATAAACATTTTTTAAAGCATATTTTATCTTCTGTTTAATGCAGGCAATGGAATTATGCATTGTTTAGAAGTAATGACACATGCAATAAAGCGAAAGCGATGTTGCATAGTTTATTTTTAATCAAAGAACATGTTTTAACGTGAGTTTTCTATGTCAGAATCTAATATTTTTTAGATGCAGACTTAAACTTCTAAAATAAAATTGAGGATAAAAATATCTGCAAACAACATTAGTGAAGCGAGACTATCGTCTCATTTATTCCATCAAAATTATAGTAAAAATTGATTGAAGATAGCAAAAGGCACGCCCGAGGAAAAAAAAATAACAATTGCATTTTAACTGCATAAGACGATGGCGCCAGTCACTTCTTGAAAAACATGAAACAAAGAAAAATAAATTGAGTGCATTTAAAATACAATTTAATCTAATATAACAAAGCATACCCTTTATTCTACACGTGAAATACCGCTGTTTCGATCGATGAATGGTATATTTTTCTTCTAAATACTTCAATTTCAATTTTGCGTTTTAACCATAAATATAAAATAAACTCTTGAAGACAAATCATACTTTATCTTTTTTGTACTATTTATTTTTTATAATCATTGTTAAGCATTATATAATGCGGTAATTTATTTTTGTGGCAACACTAATTTGAGAAAAATCTCTCATTTAATTTATGAAAACAATGCCGATTTATTTTTTAATGAACAGCAATTTTTAATCAAAAAACAAATTTTAATGAAGTGTGAGTGTACTATGTCAAAAGCCGCTTGAACGAATGATACATAATTCGCTGTTGTATGTTCGTAAATTCATAGAAAAAGGTATGTAGACAACATAAATAATATATATGATAATAATAAATAAATTTTTCGTCATTTCAAACCTTTTTCGTTCCTTTAAAGAAATTGTCTAAAATAAATGAAGCAATTAAAAGAACCGGTGCGATTTTCAAACAATCTTTCAAAAATCGGAATCAAATAACAAGTTTGTACTACTTTGAATCAAATGAAATAGAAACAAAATGTGAGTAATATAAAAGATAACGGAATTTTCATTATGTCACTTACATTGTGAATATAATTATTTTTTTATTATAAGTAATGCAAAACTGTAAAATTTTATTTGTTCCTTTTGTTCAACTTTCCGTCTGTTGTAATCAATCATTGTTTGTTACAGAATAAAGCATTTTAATCATAAGTTTTATTCAGATGTTGTTTTTCAGAATAAAGTATTCATAAAATATTCAATGACCTGTTTCTTTATATTAAACATCTTAGAATTTTCCATTTTCAAACAGAAAAAATTAATAAAGTGATTTCAGATTCTTTGCAAAATGAATATTTTCAATTGTGATTTTTGAAATTCATTTCGAATTTAATATATATTTATTTTTTCTTATTAATTTTCTATGTTTATTACAATCTTACAGTAATAAATAAGATATATTATTGAATTGCAATAAATAAGATTATAAATCTGTTAGAATTTTTTGAAAGAAAAGTATAACATAGTATTTTCATAAACAGAAAAAAATGCATTATTAATTATATCTTAGAATTTGTATTTTCGGGTGCTTTCGCACTGCATTTTAATATTTTTTGGCAGTATCTAATGCTTTTGATGCAGATTTAAACTTCTAATGAAAAGTTAAGGATGAAAATATCTGCAAACATTAGTGAAGCCAGAATAGCATCTCATTAATTCCATAAAAGTTACAGTATAAACTGATCGAAGCCAGCAAAAGGAACGCTCGAGAAAAAAAAAATTAACAATCGTATGTTAACTGTATTAGAGTATGACGCTATCCTTTTAGGGAAAAACATGGGGCAAAGAAAAATAAATTGAATGCATATAAAATAAAATTTAATATAATATAGCAAAGCATATATTTTAGGATACACGTGAAATGCCACTTCTTTGATCGATCGATGATGTAATTTTCTTCTAAACATTTCAATTTGAATTTTGCTTTTTAATCATAAATATAGAATAAACACGTGCAGAGACATCCACACATCACTTTTTTCTGTCATTTATTTTTTTATAATCACTGCATGATATAATATGGTATCTTATTTTTGTGTTAACATTGATTTAAAAAAAAAAAAAAAAAAAAAAAAAAAAAAAAAAAAAAACCTTTCATTTCATTTCTTAAAACAATGCTGAGTTAACTTTTAATTAATTGCAAATTTTCATCAAAATGCGTGTTTCAACGAAATGCGAGTGTACTATGTCTGTAGCTGGTTCAAAATCCTTTCAAAATCCTCATTCATTTTTGTGTTAATAATTAGGTTTCTCTCGTTTTATGCTGTTTCAGTTAGTGCCGTAATTTTTCTTCAGACATTTCTTTGATTGCCACTTTCCCTTGACCACAGGGTCATAAATTTTGTCAACAGACAGCTGATACAAGTTGTTGGATTTCGCGGTAATTAACGGTAAACGCCACTTTGACAGTATTGTGCGGGTAAGCACTGAGCTACTCTCTGAGAGAAACAGGATATTTTTCCTGAGTGATGAGCCCCCTTAACCTTCTCACCACCGCGACCTGATATATCCGTTCACTATGCTGTAGGTTTCACAGCTATACAAGGTTTGTTTAAATTAATATAATTCTACAAATATAATGCATTTTTAAAACATCAAGTAATGATTGATACTCTCAACGATTATATTTATATACGTAATTAAGCTTTTTATCTCAAGTTTGAAAATTCAGATTTTTTAAGCATTTTTAAAAAATTACAGAGAAAACAACATTACAAATTTGCCCTTTTGCTCGGCGGTCAGGGGGTTAAGTGCGTGAAAAATTTAGATTTTTGCTCAAAGCACGGTATGGGTGATCCCATTTTGCCATCCAAACAGTGACTAATTGTTATGAGCATAAAATACAGGGTGTAGACAGATGGGCGAAGTCAGAGTGGTCGCAAAGTAAAAGTAGACCAATATGTTTCTTAATCTAGGAAAATATAATATAACCATGGGCAAAAATAATCAATAACCTTGTCTAAGCTACCCACGATTCTTAAAAGCTTTCTTTATTTTTAGAAACCATGGAAAAAATATATTTCAAAGAATTAAAGAAACATTTACGAAAGAAGAAAAAAAATCTCTTTTGCTGCCACAGATTTTCGGAAACGTTTCCGAGTAGTTTTAATAAGATAATGCGTTTTTTCGGTATTATAGGGTGTTTGCTTTTAAGAATTATATATGCTAATTTCATTTATTAAATATATAAATTATTAAGTTCTGATCAATTTTAAAAGTAAAAAGCAGTATGTAAGAATTTTTCACTTTTGATAGTGATGTTTTCTTATTGTTTAATTAAATATAATCTTTAAAATGTATAGTATATGTTGAGCTATGTAATACAGAATTTCAAAACACCAACTTGCAGTCTAATTTAATATATTCTTTTCAATGTGTATATAATTTTCTTTTAGACATATGGCCTCCGTAGTTGCCTTCTAGCAGTTATAAAGACTTGTTTATTCGATAAAGTTTAATATAAGTTTATAATTTTTTTAGAAGGAAATATTTATTAGTGCATTAAAAATAAATTAATGCAAATTTAATGTGAATTAGCTGTACACGCAGAGCAAAGGTACATGCAGAGAGCAGATTCCTTTGTTATTTGGTCGAAACGTTGCTCCCAATAACAGCTCGGATTTGGCGCTTTAGAGGCTGTCTGTTTTGGCCATAATCGCTTTCTTGGGAACTTTTATTTCATTCTCACAATAAAAATAAACGTAAATAAACAAACGAAAGTAAAACTAAACTGTCGCTCTTTCTGCTAACTTATTCTATGATTTTATCTCAGAGGAAGGATAGAAATAAGTTATGAAAGTATTACAGGTTTTTTGGATGCTATAAATTCTGGAGGAAACATTTTCATGTTGAACATATATGGTTTACAGAAAAATAGAATAAATTAAAAGCTTTACATTAATGTTATAAATAATGTAATATTGTTTCTCCTGCGTGTATAAACTTAATTACGCAAATGGAAATGCTTATTTAATAATTACTAGCCTCCTAAAAATCAATATTTCGGTTGGAAAAATCGAATTAATACACAATCAAAACTACTGGGAAATGTTTCCGAAAAATAGTGGCAGCAAGCGAAACTTTGTTTTTATAAATTCTTCTTTAAATCCTGAAAATGCATTGTTGTCGGAGGTTTCTAAAGATAATGAACGATTTTCAGAATCATGGATAAAACGGGAGACGCTATTATATATTTTCGTTCGTCGTGATATTACATTTTCGTATATAAAAAAAATCTATTTTTACAGTGAGGAGGAAAATCAGGGAATTTTGCTAAAAAGCCAAAATTAGGGAAACTTTCAAGATGTAAAAATATTTGTGTTTTCATCTTCAGAATGAGACTGATTGGTTGCTAAGCAAGTGATAGCTTAGTCCTTTTTTGCCATTAGTGTATAAATAACAATAGCATTTGCTTATTATAACCATGAGTGACTTCGAGCAAAACATTGTTAAAACTAAATGTTAATGCTCATTATATTCATAATGGTTTTATTTCAGCAGGCAGAAAAAAAATGTAACAAATGTAATCATGTTTTGAACCACTTAATTTATCGAAGTTGAAAAGAAGAAAAAAAAAAGATAATTTTTGATTCAGTGTTTTATCATATGAATAATGAATTTGCAATGATGAAGTGAATTTTTATTATAGTGTTTTAGGATGTTATCTGATGAGAATCGTAGTACTGAGAGATTTGTTTCTATTACTAAGGATTGTTAATGGAATTTCATAAAAGAAGAAACTGTGGTTGAAATATGAATTATTTATGATCAGTGGTGTAGTCATAAAAAAGAAGAAGAAGGGGATTTACGAGATAAACAGAGAGTATAGACTAGAGAGTCTACGCTGGAGCTTTATTCCAGAAATATGGGGTTTGCAGAGTATTTTAAAGCATGTCAGAGAGTATATACACTGTAAAAAATGACCAATGTTTCTTATTTTATGAAAATATACTATAACCACGAACGAAAATATAAAATAATCTTCTGAGTTATCCGAAATTCTGAATAGCGTGTTCCATTGTCTTTTGAATCCCCAGAAACCAATACATTTCCAAAATTTAAAGAGTTATTTATAAAAGCAAAGTATTTTTTGCTGCCCGTATTTTTCAGAAACGTTTCCGAAGGGTTTTTATAGTGTATTAATTACTGTCCTCAGCCTGGAATACCTGTATTTGGAATGCTATCTATTCTCAAGTAAACATTTTCATGCTTAAAAAATATGTTTAACAGACAAACATGCAAAATTAACAGTGTTAACAATAACATTAAAATGCAGATTATTTATTTACTCTTTCATGTATAAATTAACTTATGCGGCTGAAAACGTTTACATGAGAATTGATGACATTCGAAAAACAGGTATTTCAGGTTGAGGACACTAATTAATACACTATACAAACCCTTCGGAAACGTTTCTGAAAAATACGGGCAGCGAAAAATACTTTGTTTTTATAAATAATTCTTTAAATTTTGGAAATGTATTGGTTTCTGAGAATTAAAAGACAATGGAACACGCTATTCGGAATTTCGGGTAACTCAGAAGATTATATTATATTTTCGTTCGTGGTTATAGCATATTTCCAAAAAATAAGAAACATTGGTCATGTTGTACAGTGCAGTGTATACCACTGCATACTCTCCACTACATCCCTCTTTATGATGCCATGCATTCGCTTAGTAGTCTGATGTTATAACTGCCGCAGATTTTAAAATGTTACATATTATTGTTTATGAAATTTTTGTATTTCAGTTAATGAATATTTTTGTAAATTATTAGACAGCTGAATGATACATTTTAGGGATATTTATAATTATTTCAACACAGGATTTCTTAATTTTTGTATTTCCGTTATTAGACCGCTTAAATGAGACGTTTTAGTAATATTTCTAATTATTTCCACATATTATTACCAAATTTGTACAAAACTACATCTCGATTTTAGAGCCATGCAATCACTTGGTCTGATGTTATAACTGACGAGGATTTTAAAATGCTTACAAATTCTTGTTTATGAAATATTTGTATTTCAGTTAATGAAGATGTTTAAAAATTATTAGACCGCTGAATGAGACATTTTAATCATATTTATAATTCTTTCAATACAGGATTACCAAATTTGTACAGAACTACATCCCTGTTTATGATACCATGCACTCGTGTTAACTGCCACAGATTTTAAAATGCTTACAAATTCTTGTTTATGAAATTTCTGTATTTCAGTTAAAGAAGTTTTTTTGTAAATTATTAGACTTCTGAAAGACACATTTTAGTGTTATTTCTAAAATTTTCCAAACAGGAATACCTAATTTGTGCAAAATGAAATCCCTGTTTATATGTCATGCAATTGCTGAGTGGTCTGAAGTTATATCTGCCACAGATTTTAAAATGTAGAGAAATTCCTAATGAAATTTCTGTATTTAAATTAAAGAAAATTTTTGTAAATTATTAGACCTCTGAATGACACATTTTAGTAATATTTCTAATTATTTGAATACAGGATTATCTAATTTGTGCAAAACTAGATCTCTGTTTATGATACCATGTAATCGGTTAGTGGTCTGAGATTATAACTGCCACAGAATTTTACATGATTACAAATGCTTGTTTATGAAATTTCTGTATTTCAGTTAAAGAAGTTTTTTGCAAATTATTAGACCTCTGAATGACACATTTTAGTAATATTTCTAATTATTTGAACATAGAATATTCAAATTTTTAAAAAACTAGATCTCTATTTATGATACCATGCAATCGGTTTGTGGACTAAGGTTACAACTGCCGCAGATCTAAAAATTCTTACAAATACTTGTTTATGAATTTTCTGTATTTTAGTTATATAAATATATATATATATATATATATATATATATATATATATATATATATATATATATATATATATATATATATTTGTAAATAATTAGATTTCTGAAAGGCACATTTTGCTGCTATTTCTAATTATTTCAAGACAGGATTACCTAATTTGTGCAAAACTATATCCCTATTTATGATGAAATCGCTTAGTGGTCTGAGATTATAACTGCCGCATATTTTAAAATGTTTACAACACTTGTTTATGAAATTTCTGTATTTCAGTTAAAGAAGTTTTTTGTAAGTTGTTAGGACTCTGAATGACACATTTTAGTGTCATTTCTAATTATTTCATCACTGGATTTCCTATTTTGTGGAAAACTATACCCAGTTTATAATGTCATACAATCGCTTAGTGGTCTGTAGTTACAACTGCCGCAGGTCTGTAAAATTCATGTTTATGAAATTTCTGTCTTTCAGTTAAAGAGGTTTTTTGTAAATTATTATACCTCTGAATGACAAACTATAGTGATATTTATAATTATTTTAAAGCAGGATTACCTAGATTCTGGAAAATAAATATTTGCTGTTGCAAAAGCACCGTCCAATTTCAAAATTTCAGCACAATGTGTCAAGTTTCGACAAGTGTTTCTACCTAGTATATTTTTTTTTACACTTGACAAAATTATTTAGAGATTTTAAATAAAAACACACACGATAAAAAAAAAATGCACGAAAATAATTATAAATGCGCGGAATAGAATGACATAAAAATATGTTTAAAAAAAACACCATTATTTTTAAATAAAGCGGTATCCTCTTACAGTAAAATTATAATTTTAAAATTTTCAAGTATGCGGCAACATTATTTAATTATTTTTAGCAATAAGAAATAATTTGCTGCTTTACATGTCGAGATTAAATTATTTATGGATAACGGTGGATTCATAGAAGTTAATTTTGATATTGAGAAGCAAATTAATTTCAAAATTTTGCATCCTTTCTACACCAATATTACTCTAAAGTCTCGTGTTACACTTCCTCTTAAAACTTTACTTAAATATCTTTATCAAACTAAAGAACTTCTTCACGAACAACTCGGTAAAATTTCATTGAAATTTCACAAAAGTTTCTAAATCAATGAATATACAATGTAGGCAAATACCTAATGTAATTAGGATATTTAAATATGCGACTTTTTCGTTTACGTTATTTAAAAGAAATTCACGGTAATTAACTAATTAGCGTTCCAGAAAATTTCCTTCATTACTTTGAATTTTTCACAAGATTATTGTAGGGAAAATCACAAACCATTGTGATATAACTTTGATATAAACTTTTAAAATAGAATATCTGTCACATTAAGCTTCAACATGGTGGTGGAAAATATTATTAGATTAACTATGAAAAATCAACGATTAGATTTTTAATTATGATTAAAGTTTGACCGATTAAAATTTGTTTCAACATTTCTCATACACAAACGATTGATGATTAATTTAATTCAAATCGCTCTCTTTCATAAATTTAACCTAATTAGTTAATCTAGATGGCTCAATTATTAGATGATCAGATGATTAATGAATGCCGAAACGTAAGATCAGACTTACTGTGAAGACACGAAAAGTTTTAGGTTTAAGTTTGTTTGTTTGTTTGTTTGTTTGTCTGTATGTCTGTCTTTTTCGAGATAAGGGAGAATAGTCATATCTGGAATGCCGCTTTAAATGGACCGCTGCAATTCTGCCGCTAATTACAGAAAGAGACGCCCTCTACCGCTGAAATTCTACTCATCAGAATGACGTAATTTATTATTAGAAGAAGCACCCGCTTTCCACGTTCTGTTTTCAGACAATTTAAAAAAAACTTAAATTAGCTGTTTTGAGTTAATGTTTTCCTACTAAACATAAGAGAGTACTTTAAAAGTAAGGAAACTTGTTATGATTTCATATGCATATCTAAATTCATGTGCTTATTGCGCATATGTTTCACGCGGATTTTTTTGCTTTCTGTTTTGTTTTTAGTCTTGAGTTTTTGTTCTTAGCCAGTTTTAACAAATGGCGCAGTTGCCTTAATCGGAACATTTTGAGTTGCTTATATTGGACCAGTTATAGGATCATAAATTTGAAAAGTACGTAATGAATTTCGAGTGTTGTTGCCTTCTTTAAACCCTTAAATTCGTATTACGTAGACACAAGAATCGTGGTTTCGAGCTAATAAAGGTTTCCCTCTAACAACTTTTCAGGTCCCCTGGGTTTAACTATCGCTTACAACAGAGCAGCAACCGTTGAAACCACCGTACATGATTTTAAAGAAAGCGGGATTTTGCCTCCTAACAGACAATGTTTTTAAAAGTCATCATTTTACAGTTGCTTCTGCACTTATTCCTGATAGGCACTGCAGATAGATCCGTTGATTCTCCTGCCAGTGATATTTCGGAATCAGAGTCAGTAATCATGAAACCTACTAAAACTAACAGAGTAAAAATGATGAAAACGACCCAGACAAACAGACTGGAAAAAAAAGATCAGTGACATCAAATGGTGTTAAAGACATAGGAAACAAAAAGGAAAGAGTAAGTTGTGAAGAGATTCATCCGCGAGAAAGCTGCAGTTACAAAACCCACAAAAAGCCAAAGAATTATTGGAAATGTTACCTCCCTTGCCAAAATCAGTTATGTCAAAATACATAGCGAGCCAAAAAACAGCTGTGTTAACATCTTTGCCATATAAAGTAATCCTTGAAATGAAAATACAAAATAACGACGAAAAGGAAGCTCTCAAAGCACAAATGCAATTGGAATATCAAGTTTTAGAACATAGGCGTAGTTCAATTGGAAAGAAAAAGATGGAAGGGAAGAATTAGAGATATAAGTTAAAGAAAACTTTTGTTGCTTTAAAAATATATAATGATTCATAATCCAAAAAGAAAAATCAAGACAGTGATCATTGGTTTTGCCTAATTTGGAAGAAAAATGAAATAGCAGAAATGATTTAATGTTCAGATTGCCAACTCTGGTTCCATGTCGTGTGCGTGAATAAAAAATGAACAAAAGAAATTCATGTGTAAGCCTTGTATTACTTCTTACAAGATATTCAAATAACTGGTAATAAATTCTGGTGAGGATATGTTAATATGAATCGTTATTCGACAGACACTTTTTATAAATGAATTATATGTTTATTTGCTTATCCGCTGGCGGGAGCGATGATTGATTTTTACATTACTTCGAGCATGACTTTTACTGAATGAATCCTGTTTACTTTCGCCACAAGAGGGCGTACATTTTTAAAGAGGGATGGGGGAGGTCGCAACACGCAACATACTCCCTCCTTGAAATGTTAATTTCAAGATATTTAAGCTTTGCTTATTGATTAAATATAATCTCAAATTAATATTATACAAAACACTAAAATAAAATATATACACATGTACTAGTACATAACACATACGTTCTAAATGAAAATGCACATATTATTATAAAACTTGAGAAATAAATATATACTAAACTATTCTATACAGTTTGCTAAATTATACAGACTCAATTTACATTTTATTTACAGCATTTGAATAATCACTTGAAACAATTTCTGAACTACTCCACTACATACTTTTTTGTAAAATTAATTTTAATTATTACTAATAAATCTTATGTCCTCTCTTACATTGTAATTTTTAATGAAAATTTTAGAAAGCTTTTATCATTAAAACTTGTAAATAAATAAATTACATTTAATTATTGAAAAACAGAAATAACAAAACTAAATCTTGTAATTAAATTGCATTGTAACTTGACTAAATTATGTATGTTTAAATCAGCTGGGTTAAATAGCACAAATTTTACCTTAATAAAATGGTTTAGAAAACAGTTAGTAAGAATTTACCTACAAATAATATTTTTTCAAAGTTAAATTTCTATAAGTTCTTTATTTATAAAGTAAGTGAAATAAATATTTTATGTTACAAAAATTTCATCTTATTCAGAAAACAACTATTTTTACCAATAGATAAAATATTTGTTCAATTAACAGCAATGTTACTTAACTTATTTTTTGTTGAATATGGGCACCTTAAGTTATTTACAATTTAAACTCAAACTCAAATAGAAGAAAACTTAATAAACCATCACTATATTATCAAGAATAAAATTATTCATGTAATTATTTATCACTGAATTAGTAATAAGACTTGTTTTGAATTGAGTTATAGATTAATATTAGTAACTGTATAATTAGTACTCCTGTATATAGGATATTTATTGGTATCATAAAATGATTATGATTTGAATTACACTATAATGATTTTAAATGATTTGGGTATTTTTCTATGGAAAGAAATAATCTAGTTTGTCTGAAGGAGTTTTTACCCATTTCACAACAAACATTGCAGATTGGTGTTACAATCTGCACTAGTAGCGCCCCAACTACTTTTGACAGTAGGCACAGTAACGCGAATGCAGATGATGATTTTACACTGGGTGCTGGCACTGTCTTTGTAGGGAAACACTTAATTTATTGCACTTAAGACTTGAGTTGATATGTATTTTGCACTTTGTGGAACATAAATGTGTTGCTGCACTACAGGCATGGTTAGTTGTATCATTAAATTTGTCGAAATCAATTACAATGAACTTAGAAATTAAACCAAAATTTGGCACCTTAACATCACTAAAATCAGGAAGATTTTTTAAGAAATATAACCATTTCCTTAGATCATTTGGATCACAATGCAAAAGAGATGGCGCTGTCTTACAGTATTCACGTATACTGAACCTATGCACAGTACTGAATAAGGTTGTAGAATATGTGTTATTAACATCTTGACTAAGCTTAATATACAGGGTGACAAGAAATAACTTAAACGAAGTTTCAAACCAAACATCTGTAACTACCACTAAAGTTATAAAGTTATTGTCATAGGGAATTGAATATAGAAAGCTACTAAACAGGTGTAAGTAAGTTAGTTGTGATAACCATTATGGTTAACAAACGATCTACCATCCTGGAATTACATAAGCAAGGAATGAAACAATTGTTCAACGATTGAAAGTACCTAAGTAGACGGTTTCATACACAATCAAAAGGTTTAAAAAACTCATACATGATGGTGACAGGCCAGGAAGAGGAAGAAAGAGCACAGTTAACACATCAAGAAACCGAGTAATTATCAAAAAGCGAGTTCAACTGAATCCTAGTATTTCAATGAGAAAGGTTGCTAGAGAGATGAAAATCAACAGAGAAACCGCACGCTTGAGAGCAAGAGTAGAGCTTGGTCTTCACCCTTAGAAAATGAAAGAGGCTCAAAAGCTAACAGCAGAGAACAAACGCACAAGACTTCAAAGGTGTAAAGAACTGTTAAAGCGGGCCGCAGGTGATCGATGGCAAATATTTGTCTTCACAGATGAGAAACTGTTTTCGATTGAACAAACTCACAATAGCCATAATGATAGAATTTGGTCAGCAGAAGCACCTGGACCTTCTTACATTGTTGAACGGCGTCAACGACCCCAATCTGTAATGGTTTGGGGTGGGATATGTGCAAATGGGAAAACACCACTTGTTTTTGTTGATCAAGGGATTAAGATTAATCAACAAACATATTTTGGAAGATGTTATCTTACCTTGGTCACAAAAGTTCTTAGGAAACAAAAGATGGACCTTCCAACAAAATTCCGCACCTGCATACAGAGCTAAAGGCACTCAAGATTGGTACAAGACACATTTTCCTGACTTCATTGGAGCTCAAGAATGGCCACCGTATTCCCCAGATTTGAACCCAATGGATTATTCTGTTTGGTCCATCTTGGAGACAAGAGTGTGCGCTAAACCTCATAAAACTTTGGCGTCCCTAAAGAAATCCTTATGCAAGGAATGGGATAAAATATCAATAAGTGAGTTGCGGCCCATAGCCGAAAATTTTGAGACACGTTTAAAGCTCTGTATTAAGGCTAAAGGTAGCCACTTTGAAAATTTGTAAATATATTAGACGAAATAATGTATTCATATTTATTTTGAAGTTTGGTCGTAATATTTTCATTAGCATTAAGGTTATAATGTATTATATGTGTCCAAGTTATTTCTTGTCACCCTGTATTAAGCAAATTTTTTATTGGTACGGCACTTTGACGCAAGATATGCGCTTGCTTGAATATGATATTGTTGTAGACAAGCATTACTTGAGATAGGAGTAGAATGTTTATCAGAAAGTTGAACTTTCACAGGTTTGTAATATTTTGAATTTTGAATAAATTTACGTCCATGAAAGGATCCCGAATTCGAGACATTTGTAACAGAGTCAAAATTATATCGTTCCAAAATCAATCCAGTAAAATGAGAACAATTTGAATTTTTAATGATTGCCGTAACTAAATAACCAAACACACTATTTAGAAATAGCAGATTCTCATCAAACAATTTAAATCTTTCAGGCTTTAATAATTGGAAAAGCAGTTCGAATCCAATTAATATATTTATTTTACTTGGAATGTTAAGTGTCGGATCTGCAAGCTTCATTTCTTGAGGGATTTTAAATTGTGACACATCCAACTGATCATTAGGGGTTTGATCAATTATATTTAACAATACTAAAAATGACAAATTTTCCGAAAACAGTTTCTTCTCATTCCAAATTGTTGTTGCAATTCCATTTATAACGAAGTGGTTTTCACAATTAATACTTGATACTTGAGCATTAATTCATTCCTTTTCTAAACCGAGAACATTTGCAGTTTCTGCATTTATGAGATTCACTCTGGACCCACAATCTAAAATTGGCTTTACCCTCACACGGGTTCCAAACGCATTTTCGATAAATGAATTTATCGTACAAAACAATGATTCAGACAGCTCATGTTTTTAATTTCAATTACTTGTGCGTGCTGTAGCATTTATGCCCACTTGAGATTGATAAGGCGATTGCGTAATATTGGCTGACACCATTTCCTCTTTCGTATCAAAATCAGAAGTTTCGTTTTTACTTTACGAAACATTAAAATGAATTACATTATTATAAAATCCATTACACGACTTGCATTTAAAAGTGAATTTGCAAGGGGCAGAATGAAATTTCAAACAATTAAAGCATAAATTGTTTACTTTCAGAACTACAATTCTTTTTTCGACACCCATAGTTAAAAACTTCTGACATTTGAATAAGGGATGAAATTCTTCATCGCATAGAACACAGTGTTTATAGAAACTTTTATTTAAACCATTATTAGACTCGACTAAAAAAACTGTTTTGTCGATTTGTTATAATTTGATTTCCTCTTTGTGTTTTATTAAATGAGATTTTATTTAATTCATCTAAGAAAATAGATCGTGATTCCAAAAAAAAAAAATATAAGATCATTCAAAAGAGGATTTTCTTTAGATGTTAAAGGTAATTCATATGACTTTCTCGTTTCTTTATCTAATTTTTCTAGCAAGGTATTTACTAATATATCATTGCTAAGTTTATCGCATTTTAATCTTAGTACTTTTAGAGCTTTTATGCTTTTATTAACAGTGTCAGTAAAACTTTTTGATGCCTTTAGCTGAATAAAATTTAATTTTTCATTTTTTAAAATTGACTGGATTGTCAATTACAGCGCGTTTATTTTCAAATTGTTCTTCGAGAGCTTTAAATAATGATTCAAAGGTATCTCGCTTGTTTCTATTAATCTAGCTTTTAAACGAAACGATCCGCTCAAATAAAATAATTTCTGATCATTCGTTAAATTTTCTTTCTTTTTTTTTTTTTTTTTTTTTTTTTTTTTTTTGCAAATAAACTGAATTTTTTTTTCTGAAAATTCTTCAATTTTGCCGTTAAAAATTGGCAAAGGAATTTTAGGAAAATTTAGTAAAGTGTTTGTAGCATTGTTATTTTGCTTTACATTGATGTCAATTTCTTGATCAATATCATAACTCAAAATAGATTTAGAGAAGAAGCATTTCAAACTTACTTCCATATCATCCCACTGTTCTTCAATCTCTCCATAATTCATCCTTCTTTGTTATTTCTTCATCTGTTCCTTCATCGACGTTGAGATATTTCTGAACTAAACTGTTTAGATCTCTTTTTATCTCTCGTAATGAAGCTAATTTTTCCTTGATTTTTATAATGTCCGACTTTTAATCATCAGACTGTACGTAATCATCTTTGAACTTAGAAATGTTCGTTAGTTTTGATTTTATGCGTTCCCTTGCACGATTTAATTCTTTTAACGTGTATTTCTTATCCATAGTTACTATTCAGGACTCCGGCTCGGTGGACCAATGGTGAGGGTATGTTAATATGAATATTTATTCGACGGACAATTTTTAAAAATGAATTATATGCTTATTTGTTCCTCCGTTCCCGGGACGATGATTTATAGTAACATTACTTCGAGCATGGCTCTGACTGAATGAATCCAGCTTACTTTCGCAACGAGAGGCCATACATACAAAAAGGGGGGATGGGAGATGACGCAACACGGAACATATTCATAATTTCTATTTTTAATTACTTATAACTTTGATTTATATTTTGAATAAATTTTGAATTGTTTCAATTCAAAATTTAATTACTTTTAATTACTCTTACTTTCAGATATTTGATTTCATTATATTTCATTGCTGTTGTTTTGTTTGATTGTTTCATTAACCACAAAGTTTGCTTTTAATAAAATGAGTTATATTCCCTTTTCATTACAATAGCCTAATATTGTTTAGTCCAATTTAGGAGACTGGGGGGTCCAATTTATGCGACCAGTCGCTGAATTTGGACCACTTTTGACATTTTTTCAAATTAAAATAATACTTAATATTTTCAAAAAAACTTGTTCTAATGATTTATTTAGTTAGTAGATGATTAGTTTAGCAATGTGTAGTGATATACAGCAGATATTTCAAAAATGAAGTGAAAAACACCTGAAAATAAGTGAAGTGGTGCAAAATCGGCTACACTGCCTCAAACAGCATCCGATGTGTTTGTAATTAAGTAGGTCTGTTGGTTAGGTATCCAAACATGTCTGTATAGTTTTTGGTTACATTTTGTTATATCTTTCGAAAAATATAGAACTGTTCTTTTTATTTCATAATACACTTTTAAATGGGAATTCAGATCATTTTAAAATTTCATTATTTACTGAAAAAATTGGCACGTTTTAATAACTGATTTAAAGGAAAATTACATTCAGTGCTATAAAACCTGCTAAACGGAAGTATAAAGGATTGCAACATATTTTCTTGTTAATTGTTTTTCCATTTTAGTTGATACACATTGCACAAAAAACTTTAAACTTCCCATTTACGCAAATTTTTAATGTACACAGATTCCGTTTCTACAGATTTTACTGATTTAGTTTTCATGGAATCTAAGAAAATGTTCCGAGCCTGTATTTTAATTTAAAATAATGAATGGTGTAAAAGAAATATTTAAAGATTAACACGCTCTGAGAAAGAAATAAAAAAAAGGAAAATTACATATCATGCATAGATTATGATCAATTTCCGACTATTAGAATATTATCATGACTTCATTTTTTATATATTGCAAAGGGATTTCCAAAAGCAATAATTTAGGAAATCTATAACACAATTGAAATCTGGAACTGGAATCATCACTCAAACTTTTAACCAGAGGATATAGCCAGGACAATTAGTCCTTAAAAATCCAATTACTATTACAAACAAGTAAAAAATAAAAATAAATAAAAATAGGAGCGCAAAACCAGAACAAATCCTTCCATGGTAACTATCGATAATTGAAAATTTGAAAAAGGTTACAGAGTATTTACAACTTTGTGCAATTACCATATATATATTTGTACATTCTTTGCAATACTAGTGCAATTAATTCAATAATTACATTTGATCCTTGGTGTGATACAAAATAAAGAAAAATATTAAAATAAATAAAATCATCTTAGAATTACATAATCGCTACTTCATAATTACTTAATTGATTTTACCGTAATTATTAAATATAATAATTTGATACCAATAAAAAAATCTGAACTATAAAAATTAAAGTATAAAAACTTTATTTACAATTTAAAACATCTAAATAGCTTTTATTGATTAAACATTTCCCATAATAGATACATGTTACTGAATTCATAAAGTGTGGAATATATTCGGAATATTTCGACACAGCTATTTATTATGCCATGAATAAATATTGTTACATAAATTTACTTAATACAAAAAGGCTTATTGAGTTTTATATAATAACGGTGTTTATAAATCCTTGCTTTGGAAACTGAAATATAATAAAAAAGAACATACTTATAAAACACATAAAGCTTTCCGTATTCCTAAATTTCAATGTTTAGAAATATAGTATGTAAAAGATTTGAAAAAGATTTCATTCAATAAGAAGCCTCCATATCTTTCATAAAATCCGAAGTGTCAGCGCTTAGTAAATATTTAATATTTTATGATATTTTTTTTATGCAAATATACATTTAAGAAAAATCGTTGCCGGAAATCACTTTGTTATTGATTCTGAGAATATGGTTATAAATATTCGAATTCAATACAATGTTTATGAAATAGTTTTTAAAAAAAAATTACTCTGTCAGAAAATGTTGATTCAATGTACCTAAGAAGATGTGATAAAATGTAGTAAATTCTTATGACATAAAATTGGGGATTTAAACTAATATCCAAGAAGAATAGTTTCATAAATCTTTTCAATAAAATCTCTCGTCGGTTTTAAGAGTGTTTCCTATAAAATGTACTTTTAAAATTAATATTTCATACAAACTGCGATTAATTATGAAAAATTTGGTTTGTTTTGGTTTGTGTTGGTTTGTTTTATGTACGTAAAAATTATTGAAATTTATTGAAATACTTATAAACAAGCATCTTTAAAATTTTTTAGCTTTATGATTACCTATTTTAAAATAAATATTTGAATAATCTGTTCGATGTAAGCCATCTTGGAATTAAATCGCTAAGCAATATCTATAATCCGAAGTTAAATTATATCATCTGTATGCGTATACTCCCATACATACCATTTTTTTTATTAATCCATATTTGAATAATATATTCAATGTAGCCATCTTGGGATAAATCTTTAAGCAATATCTACAATCCGAAGTTAAATTATATCATCTGTATGCGTATACTCTCATACATACCAATTTTTTTATTAATAAAAATTGGTTCTTAGAACCAATTGAACAGATTATTCAATCATATATATCGTATACCAAATCGTATACCAAATGAACAGATTATTCAATCATATATATCGTATACCAAATCGTATACCAAATGAACAGATTATTCAATCATAAATATTTGAATAATCTTTCCAATGTAAGTCATCTTGGGATCAAATCTCTAAGCAATATCTATAGTCCGAAGTTAAATTATGTCATCTGTATGCATATACTCTCATACAAACCTAATTTTTTATTAATCAATATTAATAATTTTAGCGACATTTACTCATAGTTATGCAATATATGCATATGAATTAATTTTCAAAATATATTTTTTTTACTTTATATTTAATAGGGTCGTGCATATCTACCACTGTGTCAATCTGCAGAACATACGAAAAATTGAAAACACCTATAGTATTTTGGCTTTATAAATGAACTTCGTATTCAGTGATAGATATTACATTCCGAATTTTTATACTTTAAGATATTAAAAATTTATTCTATTGCTCAAAACGAATTCTTAGCAAAAACTGAAAATTCCATTCACAACATACAGTATATTTTACACAGTTTATTACTTGCGTAAAAATCTCGATTCCTTGGTAGCAATGCTATTAGAATATACAGGAAGAAAAAATCAATGATATTAATTGTTCAATCAACATGGCATAAAAATTTAAGAATCCATAGCGATTAAACTACAAATAAAAACACATCATAAAGAACTATGAGTTTTCTGCGTGCTCAATACCTCTCTTTTTTCTCTTATATTTGTTTATAATTGTTTTTTTTTTTTAAATTGTCAAAATATAAAATATGACATTTACTCAGCAACATTATATTTAATCCGTTATAAACAAAAATATGGACTAGTTTAATTTCAATTAAATATATCATAGATATTAAATATTTATTTATGAAAAATTGGATACTGTACTTTTGTCAAAAACATCAAAGTGAGAATTTAATCAATGATTTTTTAGTTCAATTTTATGTTGAAGTGGGGTGTACAAAATTTAAATATATCATATTATGAAAATTGTACATGCTGTTAAAATAGTTCTTAAGTTTTTTGTAAAAACATTCCTTTTTTCCGACAAAAAAAAAAAAAAAAAAAAAAAAAAAAAAAAAAAAAAAACATTAATTCTTTAAGTTCTCAACATATATTCCGTACGTTATATTGTAAGCATCCAATCTGGAAAAGATCTATGAGACAAGCTGAATAAAGAAGAAATAGTTACGAGCATGTGTTTTCAGCATACTAAACAGCTCGAGAAAATAATAAGCAGTAAAACATAGAATTATTTGTTCTGATGGCGACAAAATGCTATTCCAATGCTTTAAAAAACGTAAGATATAAATGTTTTTTATATAAGTAATAAAAAATAAGGTGTAGTTTGAATTCAAAACGTTCAGGAAATAAATCCAAATAGTTTTATATTTCACAGTCTTAACACTTTTACAGTTTTTTAAAAGCCATTCATATGTAATCGACATAAAATAAATTGAGCAAAAAAAATGGTATGCTCTGATAAACTTAGAAATCATTTTTAAGCATATATCAAGAAAGCTGTTTATGAATTAACAAAATATGTGTCAGTTTCTTCGAAATACATACAAATAAAAATAATATTAAATTTAGCCTTTTAATTAAAAATCTATTTAAAAAAAGGTTCCTTTGAAAAGTCAATTGCAAATAATAAATTATACAGAATGTAGCCTGATTATATAAAATGCAGTCTGTAAATCACTTAAAACAAAGATACCAATATCATATATATCCTAGTGTCTAGAGTCCAGATTATATGTAATTGCATATGTACATATGAAATTCCCTATTTTGCGTATGGTTTCTAAAAATTCATATAAATCCATATAAGAGCTATAATTACACAAACGTTTATAAAATTCACAGAAAGTTCATATTTCATATATATATATATATATATATATATATATATATATATATATATATATATATATATATATATATATATATATGATATATTGTTCAGTGCTATCCACCATCTGCCGCATGTAAAGTGTCGTCGTGTGTGAAATGGAAAATGTATGAAACACAATAAACTGTTTTGTTTTCTGTTGCTTCTCTGTCCTCATTGGTTGTTTTCACTATTCTTCTTAGTCTGTCTAGCGCCGGCGATTTTCGTGCTACAGGTACCGTTCCAACGTTTTTTATGGTTTTTTCAAAATGAAGATCACATTCCAATAAAAAAAAGTAGGTTTTGCCATTTGAAACTTTCGAAATTTTGTCACTGTAACCTTAACTGTTAGAATTTAACTGTTGTTTTTTACATGAGTCTTGAGCGCATACCTCAAAATACTTTAGGCCAGAATTTCATTCAGTTTCTGTGAACGGTATGACAGTTAGGGGCTCTTATATTGGGATAGTTTTTTTATAATCACCCTGTATATATATATATATATATATATATATATATATATACACTGCTCAAAACAATTAAAGGATATTGCAGTTTTAGGTGGATTTTGTATCTGGGAAACTTTTTAGCTGATTGATACATGGTCGACAGACATAGTAGGTAGTATGAGAATAAATTACACATGTTTAGCATAAGAAAATGCATTTTATTGCGCATTTGTGTACAAAAGGAAAAAAACACAATTTGTGCATATGAGAAAAAAAGAATTAGAAAAGGTGTTTTCTTCAAAGAAAATCATTTTCAGTAGGGGGTATGGTTTCCACGGGCGGCCAGCAACGTTGAACACCTTTGAGGCGTGGACTCAATGAGGCTATTAATGACGAGTTCGGGTATTCTGCCCCACTCTTCCAGAAGAGCTCTTTCCAATTCTTGGAGAGTTTGTGGGGGTTGTTGGCGCCCAGAAACTCGTCTTCCTAGAGCGTCCCAAACGTGCTCGATTGGATTCATGTCTGGAGAACACGCTGCCATTCCATTCGAACGATTCCTTCCTCGAAAAGGAAATCCTCCACCAGGTTTGCACGATGTGGCTTGCAGTTATCGTGCATTAAAATGAAGTTATCTCCGATTGCTGCAGCGTAAGGGACTACAATAGGTCTGAGGATCTCATCCCTATATCGGCGACCAGTCAGAGCTTCATCTCGAATGATGTAGAGGTCAGTGCGCCCGTCAATGGAGAAGCCACCATACACCAACACTCCTCCACCGCCAAATCTGACACTTTCGTGCACGAACGCAGGATTATTCCTACTGCCACGGTCCCTCCAGATGAAAATACGCCTATTATCCGGATGCACAGAAAAACGGGACTCGTCAGAAAACAGAATATTGCTCCATTCATTTCTCCTCCAGTTGACATGCTCGGTTGCCCACTCCCTGCGGTCGCGACGATGCCTTGATGTTAATCTAACACATACCATCGGTCGGCGAGCATACAGACCTACAGCATGGAGCCGGTTTCGGACAGTCTGAGTTGAAATCGTGGTGCCTGTAGCCGAGCGAAGGTGTTGTTGTAGAAGAGTAGCGTTCATGTTTCCGTGTCTCCGAGCTGTTAACGCTAAATACCGATCTTCATTGGGCGTTGTTGCCCGTCTACGACCTTGCCCTGGTCTTCGGCCTGCACATCCACTCTCCAAAAAATTGTTCCAGATCCTGGTAATGACACTTTGTGACACTCCAATGGCTTGCGCTACTTCGGCTTGAGTTTGGCGCCCTTCTAACCTACCAACAATTCTCCAAGCTTCTGAATCTGTCAAATGACTTCGCTGAGACATCGTACTCATCGAAACAAAGCAATCACTGAATGCCGATCATCCTTGTCTTCATTCTCTTTTATCCAGTTGAAAGTCAAATTTCATTCGCTGCCGCTGAAGCGACGTTTTTGGCGTCGAACTCAAAATTTGCATACTCCACAGTTTGAAAACCAGAAAAATTTGCATTTGTGATTCTCTTCTTCTATTTTCGGCAAAAAAATTTCGTTTATATCTTTATTTTATATAAAACTTCAAATATCCTTTAATTGTTTTGAGCAGTGTATATATTAGCTGTATTTCACTCCCAAAAATTAAAAACGTAAATAATTAACTAACTCTTTATCACACTTCATAGGAGACAATACAGTATATCTTTGTTATATGGACCTTGACATAACTCAGTCTTAAAAAAATGAAATTTTGTGCCAAATAATCGCAAAAATGAAACTGCAACCAATGAAAAAAGGAGGACCAAATAAAATCATGGAAATAGATGAATTGGGTAAAAACTAATGTCAATTTTACCTGATAAACCATTTCACTTTTAACGCCTTTTTGAAACGTTTTAACAGCCATCTTTAAAACAAAAATAATTATAGCTGTAACAAATCTTGTTTTCTAAATGATAATATGCTGACATACTATTTTTTCTGCAGAAAAAAATTATTCATGAAGTTTGAATACGTTAAAATATGTTTTTACTTTTCGGATAATTTACTGAAATCAAGATTTTGTTTTTACTATTTATTCAAATTGAAAATAAATTTTGTTTTCAGTTTTAATGAGAAAATGGTGTAAAACATATATCGCTCTGTTTTATTTCTTCTTTTTTATCCACAAATATGGAGTAGTTTACTTGCTGTTTTTAGAGAAACTTCGTTAAACCTTACAAATAATAATAATAATAATAATAATAATAATAATAATAACTAGATGGAACCCGTCAAAATTTGACGGAAAAAATACTATAACAATATCAATAAAATAAGCTTCTTTATTATTTAAAAAGGGGTGCGTATGAAACAGTCTTTCAAATATTTTATTTTAAAAGTTTTTTTCCCCAGTCAAATACAGTACTATTTCCGATGCAAACTCCAAACAAACAATCCGTAAACAACTGTGTAATGTAAATCAGCTTGACATTACCCCCATACTCCTCACGGCAAGAAAAAAATTTCATGGACCTATGAAGTATATACAAATAGTATATTCCTACTGCCATATCATATTCAGTAAATAAAAAACATAGTAAATAAAGCACACATCCCCCCCACCTGTGATAATGCAACCGAATGAGCTCCTATGTGCATGTACATTGCATCTGCTCAAAAGCACCGTCGTAATTCGACGTTAAAAATTGGACCTACATAATATATTTTTTTCATCAGTTACTCCTTTTTAATTTTCACCTGTTTTTCCTACTTTTCCTATAAATTTACTTCTAATTACGGGGCTAGAAAATATGTAATTGAAAAACCATATTTCTCATGCTGTTGTACTTATAGAACAAGTGTACATTGTTGTGAAACCTTAGGAATATGCATACAAGTTTCACCTAAGTCGTGGAAATTCGTCGTTTCGGCACAATGTGCACCGGGTATGTCAGTTAGCCTTACGTAAAATCTTATTTAACAGTGATTTAAATTTTAAAAGTTATATTTCACTTGCAAAATGCAATAAATGCAATTAAAGTCACGTGTTATTTTAAGCATTTCGTCACAAAATACAGCAAATGATTTAAGTGTTATGATGTCCTGTAGTATTCGAATGTTTGTTTAAAATGCCCATAGTTTTGTGACAGAATATCTTAACACGTACGTAGAATAAAATGCTCTAAACATCTTAAATTAAAAAATTTCGTGTTGTGCAGTACCAACATTTTCATCTGCAATAGCAACAAATTATTTTAAACATTTTATTTTAAAAGGTTATCAGAAATGTCATATTTTTATTCAATTTATTTTTGGCTCTTCACTGCCCTCGTGACTAATCATTGTCTGAAAAATATGCGGTCAGACGTATAATTTAAATTCCGAAAGTTCGAGAAGAATTCGCCTAGTATTTGTCTAGATATGCGACAAAATGTTTAAATTCGAAAGTGTCCGAATTCTTTTGACCAGAAAGTATATGCGTTTTGTAAACAACATGCAACCAAAAGCTTTAAATGTGGTATAAGTTTCGTTTAAAAGTGGGAACGAAAACATTTAAAGAGAATATCTACAACCTTTTACATTAACTTACTTTATTTTTTTTTTCAATTCCATGAAACAATTTTTTTAACTAAAGATATTTTGAAAATGAAGAAAGCTGCATATTTTCTATTGAAGAACTTTTTCAAAATTAATTAAGTTCACTTTCTCACTGCATTTTTTACTTTATTATATCGCATAAAACTGAATGAAACGTCGAACTCTAAAAGATAATTTTTTTTCAAACATGCTTGAATTTTCGGTATGGATTTTTATTTTAATTATGGTGTGTTAAAGACACACTTATCAAAATTTTCAATCTCATTATTAAAAATCCTGTGCATAAAATTATTATCTCTTATTAAAGTATAATCGACTCAATCAATCTGATAAAGTAAAATTACTGTTTTAAGCAATTTAATATATATATATATATATATATATATATATATGTCACGATTTAACGTGTATCACCACACTTTTTGTAGAATCATACTCAAGGCAAGGGCTTCTCCGAGGAATTTTACAGTCGAGTACCGAGAACTCACTTCGTAGTGTACGTATAGAATGCAAAGAAGAGACAGTCCATTTCCATTTCACTTTTATTCGAAACTCAAAAACAAACTGGCTAGGCTTTACTCTTTACTATGTTCAATCCATCCGTGCTGATTTTAATACCGTGAAGGATCTTGATGATTTAATTTATTAATTAAGAAGACTTTTGGTTCGTATAGGCAGGTATTTTTTTTAATCTATCAGCGGCCAAGGAGAATGTTATATGATCGTGACGTACGCGCCGAGGTTTGCATGCACCACCGCATCCCGGAACAATCTGACTATTTCGCGGGAAAAACGCCGTATATCATTTCTTGAACGCTCCAGAATACATGTTAACTAAAAAGTCTCTCGACCAATCAGCGCGTTCGGATTAATTCTTCGGCGCTCTTATATTGAAGCGATTTTACCGTGAGCTGGAAAAAGCGCGGCAAACAAATGCTTCGAGAATATTCCCGCAGAATCTAATTCCTTCGAATAAATAAGAAGAGAAGAAAAAAAAAGAAATACATAGGTTTAATCGAGCATGGCAAGATGCCAAGATAAATTTTTATATTGAGACTAAAGTAACTTTCATAATTTGAGAAGTAATATTATTTTGTCAGAAAACATAGGGAAATAAAATAAAATAAATAAAAATATATAGGTTGTTATTTCAAGAGAGTAAAATATTTTTAGCTGGGAGATTGGTGTTTTTAAAGAATTAAATTCTAGGATGCATTTTATTTAATGAAATAAAAGTGCGTAATTTTAATAGAATATCGCGATGAGCCATTTTTTTAAGAGGATGAATTTGGAATAAACTATTTTTAGCTAGATTGAATTTTGACAATCGAAATACTGGAGCGAGAAAATAATTTAGAATAATGGGATTTACACAGAAGTATAGCTTTAATGAGGCCAACGGAGAAATTTTTTTTATTTGTATATATATATATATATATATATATATATATATATATAATGTTTATTTAATGTGCGAACAATCTGAAAAGGGTAATAGTACACATCAAGACAAACAAATTTTTGCACAGAAAACCTTTTTGAAATCTGCTTATTATGTGAAAAGTACATGGTTTCTCACTCAACCCGTATTTTCTTTCATCACATTAGTTATAACAAAGATATTGGTGGAGACAATTCAAGAGATTTAACTAGCATTGTTCGAAATGTGCCATCATCTTAATAAGTACTGGAGGTATATCCCCGTGTACACTGGAGGTAACCCCCCCCCCCCCGGAGATTTTTCCGTTAGCCATCACACATGATAAATAGCCAAATATTATTTTTGGTTACAATTTTATACGAAGAGTGGCACAGTAATGGATTTAACAATGCGTCAAACCAACCTTCCAAAAAAGGCAAATAGCTGTGATAATTCAACAATGAAA
The DNA here is from genome assembly GCA_963931845.1 of Maratus michaelseni. Lineage (NCBI taxonomy): Eukaryota > Metazoa > Arthropoda > Arachnida > Araneae > Salticidae > Maratus > Maratus michaelseni. The sequence goes on along the minus strand of OZ007593.1, from coordinate 196,752,320 downwards.
TATTTTAAACACTAAAAAGTTGAAAATAAAATATTAAAAAAAAATGTTACACCAATTCATTTTTCTTAATTTTATCAAATTATGGTTTAATATTATTAAAATTTTACTATGTTTAACAGAAGATAATTTAGACATTCTGAATAGGTAGTTTAAATAATGCTCTTTTTTCTTTCCTGTTACGATATTTTAAAAAAGAAACAGAAAAAAAAAAATTATATATGTATTTTTTTTTCTTTCTTCAATAAATTTAGAAGCTTGGACTTTCTACCAAGCGCACGCGGAAAAAAATGGTGGTCTTTTCATAATCGTATTCGGTGCCCACACGAAACTATATTGTAAAGGAATTCGTTTTAAAAAATCATGAAATGCTGTCATGAAATAGGCGTGGTATCAAGATAAACATTGAATGCTTACAAAAGAGTGCATTTATAAGCAGTTTTTACTTTATACTTATTATTCTATTACAAGCAAATCAATCCTGGACGTGTGCTATCACGTTACTCATTTTTTCGCCATATTAACTCAGTATTCTATATACATTTTAAACGAACACTAAAATTAATGTAGCATATGGCATATACTTTAAGTAACTTTTATCAGCATTTATTTTACTACAAACAGAACTGGAACGTTACATTAAGGCTATTTGTCAAGGAAAGACGTCGTGGTTAGTTATGAAAATCGGAATTCTAACTTCCTGTTGCCTTCGGTAAGGAAAGAAGCTACTCAGAAATACATTTAGTTGGCTGAAAATATTTATTCTATATGTATCTATTTGAAACTAAATTTCACGATATTGCGTTATAATTAAAAATATATAAAAAAGTGTTTCAAGTATCCTTGAATATAATAAATTATTACTTGACGTGCAATTAAAACTTTACTAATGAGCAAAACATTTAAATGTGTATTTGAATTTTCTTTTGAATTTTTCAAATAAATAGTTAATATTTTTATTTACCACAATTAAAAGGGGTTTAATTATATATAATTTTAACTTTATGAATATTATTGTGAATTTAAAATTATTAGTATAGTTATAGATAAATAAAATAAAATATTTTTTTATAAAACGTCATTTTGGTATATCGTAAAACAATGATCAATAAAAGGGAAAATACAAATGAAATTATGTCTTCATTTTTTTTTATAACAGAAATAAAATACCATTAGTTGAGTTCAGGAAAGAATGTTCCCCTACTGTGCTTTTAAGATTACTACAAGAAATATGTTTGTAAAAATCCTCAAGCGAATAAGCTTTAATTCAATTTCTTCAATTCAATTTATGAATAATTAAAAAACAAAACACTGAAAGCGATTCATTTAAAAAAAATCTTAATAACGTTCGATTAAAGGTAGAAATTTTAACGCGATCTAAAGAAAATTGTTAGTAACATAACTCCGAAATATTTTGCATATATTCTAGACATGTCTCGACTCCAGAAAAAATGCCATTTTTCTTTAAACAGTTGGAGTATATTACAAAAGTAAAAAATAAAAAATAAAAGACCACGAGACTGGTTGCTCTATAGCTAATTAATGAAATATTTTAATTAAAATTAAATGCATTCCATGTCAGTATGTCGCGTTTTCAGTAACATGCGGTAACTTACATGTAAAAAATTCATTTAGAAAAAATAAAACAGCAGAATTACAAAAAGGTGTAAAATTACCTATTACAAAATTATAGACCACATGTAGGAAAAGAAGGTTTTAGAGAATTTATTAAGGTGTTTCTTCACCAGTTTTTCAGAATAATTTGAAATACAAAATTTGTCATCGTGTTAATTAAATTGTTAAGGAAAGATAGGGATCATTGTCCCATTTCCCTATAATGGCGACTTCCAATTCATATGTCGAATTATATATTTTTGTTTTCGTTTACTTGGTTTTCAAACAGCCCTACGGATTCTCTATAGGTTTTAGGTCAGGGCTACGGCTCGGTCAAGATATAACATCAATCATTTCTCTTTAAAGGAATCTTTTGTTGATTTAGATTGATGACTGGGGTATTATCTTGTTGGAACTTCCATTTCTGCTTTCTTAAATCTTTCCAGAAGGTCAACAGACTTCCGTAAAACATTCGTTGATAACTATCAGAGTTAAATGTAACATAAGTATTTATAAATCGTATTTTCTGGCATATGAAAAAGCTTCCCACACCATAACAGAACCGCCTTCTATCTGCATGCTGTTGAAGTCACGAGATTCTTGCCTTAAATCATGCCATTAGTAATTATAGCCGACAGTAATAGATATTGTTATCTACGTTAATTTATTTTCGTCCAAAAATAACATTTTTTTCCATGTCGAGTTAAAGGACAGGACATTCGTTGGCCACTTCAGCCGTGCTTCTTTATGATGTTTCAGTAGTTGTGGTTTTCCGCTAAGTTTCCGAAGATTAACGCAAACATCCGACTTCAAACTCCGCCATATAGTTGCATGAGACACTTGTTTACTTGTCTATTGTTATATTTTATGAATGGGGTGGAATTGTTTCGTTGCCAGATTAAATTTTGTTTATTATTACGAGTTGATAACTTAATTTTGTGGACCTATCTTTCCGGCGTTCCAACCAATTATTTTTTACTCAAAACATTGTGAATAACTGTTTAGAACGATTAAAAATCTTGCATATTTCATGTACAGACATGCTTTTTCTATTGTAAAACCAAAGTTTTCGCAGTTCTACTTCAGCCAGTTCACTTCAACAAAGTATTTTACTAATAATCTAATGAAGCAGATTAAATTCTTAATATTTGCATTTTTACCTTCTTCTAAACCTTTCCATGCAGTGTAGGTTACAGATAAACTCTGAAAATAAAACAAAAATTGTCTGCATTATTAGAAAAAAAAAGTGGTTTATATTTATATAACGCTGTGATTCCGAAAAATCGTTTAACATGAGAAAGATATTTGATCTGGGGTTTTTTCTGAGTTTAATCAACATTACAAAATTGATTTATTTCCTGGATCTTTGAAATTTGAATTAATGTTGCCTTTGTTAAGAAAGTGTGGAATTTTAAGTGGCCTTATAATTTTGTAACAGACTGTAGTGATAAAAAAAAAGAATAAAGATCATGTCCTTTGGTCGTCAATTTCATTCAGATATGTACTAGGCCTTTCCTCAAAGATATTAGTCTGAGAAATATTGCTAGGAACATAGCATTCTTAATAACTTTTGGCAAGTTCAGAAAATCAGAGGCTATCTTAAATTACAGAAGTTTCCCAGAATAAGTTAAAATATATAAACAAACCGCCAACGACAATTGAGAATATTTCATTTCCATAAAATCTCTACATAGCTATCACGGAAAAAATTACACATCATAGTTAAGCCAGTATTTAACTGTTGTAGGTGCCCTTGCGAGATATAGAAAATTAGCTTGGAATGGGAAGGAACACTTTCACAAACAATACTTTCTGGCAACTTATTAACTTTACATACAAGCATTTTTTCTCAATATTTACACAATTTATTTAGGCACTTTTTTGTTAGTGATTGAAGTTAGTAATTATATTTTGAAACAGTATTCAATAAATTCTCTTAGCACATAATTTTTTTTATTTGTCTTTTATTAATCGAGTATATAGCTACTGTTTCATCTTCTTATCTGTTTAACGTGCTTGCCCGATAGCTATCGTTCATGTCTGGAAAAAGATCAGTCTTATATGATTAAGCTCTACACTTGTATGCTGCATATTGATTATAATCAATCAGTAAACGCACGGATGACAAGGAAGCAAATAATACGACACTGTGTTCAATATTCTATTTTGGTGAAAACTAACTGAACTCTAATAAATATTGCCCAAATTGTTCTAAATTTAACACAAAATATAGAAGTATGTAAAGATATTTAAATCTTGGCAAACAATAGTTTCTTACCTTTTAAAGCTCTAAAAAATTTTATAGTGACATCATAAAATTAAATATAATCATTTAAACATTTTATTCGATATTTTAAAAATATTTTTAAATAATGAGAATAATTGATATAGACAATTCATTTCTAAATTAGGGATATGTAAGACTGAAAAAGTAAACAACAAATATCAGAAAATAAATTTTCAAATGTATACCTATGATGCACTCATATTGTATTCCTATATGCACAAATTACTTCAAAAATCTTAAGAAGTAATCATATTCTAAACTTGTGGAAGTGTTGTTGATCTTAAATTGTAAATGTGCTTTAGAGTTCATTGTAATTATAATGCGCATAAAAAGGGAATAATTTTTTTTATAGTAGATTATAGGCTGTTTTAATTGAAACTATATAAGACAACTTTTTTATATATAAAGCAAAATATTGTGTAGGGGAGAGTCGTCCAAAACGGGGACGGCGGGTCAAATGGGGACATTCGGTTTCTCACTGATAAGTGCTGACATCTGGTGATCCAATGTACTACTATTATTCCTTTACATCAGATTGCCATTTTCAAAAGATTTTTTGACGCAATTTGCTGTTATTCTTTCTGCTACGAAGTTTTGAATTTTTAGCAAGAAAAAAGTTCGATTTTGCCCCTGCACTATATTGAGCTGTATGAATTTACATTTGAAGATTCAATTTTGGTAAGTAAATCATTTTTTTCGCTCTAGTTTTAAGTTATATTCTGATATGTTTCTTCATTTTCTATCTTACATGTGTGTGAAGAGATGCCATGTTTTCTAGCGTTCGTCATGGTCGGCTCAAATGGGGACATAGAGGGTAGTCCAAAATGGGGACGTCCCCGTTTTGAACGTCTCATAACAATTTTGAAATATGTTTTAATTTGCTTTAATTCTGAGATATTATGTTGTACTCCCAGTCGTATAAAATTGCGCATTACATTTGTAAAATATATTGAAAATGAAAGTATTCATTTTTGTGTTCTGGAATAAATATTTATTTCTGTTAATCTATACTAATAAAAGAAAGTTTCGCTCTGTGTGTCTGTGTGTGTGTGTCTGTTGGCGATGGCTAGGAAAATTTAGCGCACCGAGAAGTCTGTAAATTTAGGTATGGATAGTCCAAAGTCTGGCCATGTGCACCTGAGCCTCAGAATTTTAATATTTTGATAATTAGCCTAGATATTAATTAGATTCTAATTAACCATCGCTTCTAAAATATCATTTTTTAAATCAAAATGGCGAAAGAAATGAACCGGCGCATTGGATTCGGAAGCGGAAATGAACGAATTCTAAATTATTTTACTAATTGGCGAATTTTAAGAAAACTAATTGAGATATCAATTTTAAAATTTCTGAGCATATGTAAAAAAAATATTCTGTATCTGACTATGTGATTTTTGAAAAATTCGGTTGGTAATTTTTTTTAATTTATGCAAAAAACTGATAAAAAATACGCTTTTTTTCTCTTGGGTTGGTTGGTTCACTGGTTGGTTGCATCGATTCTTCACAGAAGTAATTAAATAAACCAGAGTAGCGATGCATAAATAAGGATTTCTAACTAAATAGTGTCAATATGGATTGAAGTTATGAGCGTAGAGCCATGCGAATGTCGCCCCACCTGCACATGACAAATTACACATACGTCCCCCTGATTGAAATATTTTTCAGGCGCATTTTTCTTCATGACAATTAGTCGGGTTTAAGTTTTTTTTTTTTTTTTTTTTTTTTTTTTTACATGACATTTATTATTATGATGGAGATTGTTAATACAGAAAACTTTATTTAACAGATTCTTTTTTATATTTGAGGGAATGAAGAGGGGCAAGGGTCTAATTACATTTAAGCTTCAAGGTGTATTTCTAGAAAGCAGTTACCAGAATTTCCGAATAATAGTCTAAGCCAAATTTCAAATTAAGTTCCTAGCTTAATCAAATGAATTAATCTTTAAAGATGTATTGTGATCCTCCTAATTAGTTATTTGCTGAAGGCCACTTAAACAACCCTTCCCCCCCTCCCGACCCGTCCTTCAAGGTTTTTTCTCTAACTCTGCTCCGTTTCCATACCTCAGCAACAAACTTTCCGATTTCAACGCAAGTGATTTCAAACATTATAATTAATTTAATAGTCACTCTTTATAACATTAAACTAAATTTATGAGTAGCGGTTACCACTATTTACGAATAATAGTTTAAGCCAAATTTGTAATTAAGTACAAAGCTTAAGCAAACGAACGAATTTTGAAAGATGCATAGTGGTCCTCCTAATTAGTCATTTGCCGAAGGACACTTGAACAAGCCCTCCCCTCCGGCCTCCCTTCAAGGTTTTTTTCTCTAACTATGCTCTGTTTCCATATCTCAGCAACTATCTTTCCGATTTCAACACAAGTGATTCGAAACATTATAATTATCTTAAATGTCACTCTTTATAACATTATACTAAATTTATGAGTAGCGGTTACCACTATTTACGAATAATAGTTTAAGCTAAATTTATAGTTATGTTCAAAGCTTAAGCAAACGAACGAATTTTGAAAGATGCATAGTGGTCCTCCTAATTAGTCATTTGCTGAAGGGCGCTTGAACATCCCCTCCACCCCGGGACCTCCTTCAAGGTTTTTTCTCTAACTATGCCCCGTTTCCATATCTCAGCAACTATTTTTCCGATTTCAACACAAGTGATTCCAAACAATATAATTAACTTAATTGTCACTCTTTATAACATTAAACTAAATTTATTAGTAGTGGTTATCACTATTTCCAAATAATTGGGTAAGCCAAATTTGTAATTAAGTTCCTAGCTTAAGCAAACGAACGAATTTCGAAAGATGCATAGTGCTCCTCTTAATTAGTCATTTGCTGAAGGGTACATGAACAACCCCCCCCCCCCGGCCCCTCCTTCAAGGTTTTTCTCTAACTATGCCCCGTTTCTATATATCAGCAACTATCTTTCCGATTTCAACGCAAGTGATTCCAAACATTATATTTAACTTAATAGTCACCCTTTATAACATTAAATTAAATTTATGAGTAGCGGTTACCACTATTTACAAATAACAGTTTAAGCCAAATTTGTAATTAAATTCCTAGCTTAACAAAACGATCGAATTTTTATGCATGCATAGTGGGCCTCCTAATTAGTCATTTTCTGAAGAACACTCGAACATCCCCTCCCCTCGGCACCTCACTCAAGGTTATTTTCTCTAACTGTGCCTTATTGCAATAACTGGGCTAATAATGTTCCAATCTTCTCGAAACCAGCTCAATTTTGTAGTGAGCGTACTACACAGTAACGTAGGAAGCGGGCACCTGTCTCAGAAGTTCGTTCGGAAAGAGGTTTGTTTAGAACAGAATGCTTCCCTGGCGGTGGTAGGGGGAAATAAAAGATTTTCTATATCGTACGAGCATGCCGGGTATACAGTTTCGAAGCCATCGTAGACCATGGCCAGAGTTATGCTTTTAAAGAGATTTAAGTTTATTACAAGGGCTCGTGCAACGCCGGGCGGGTCAGCTAGTTTAATATATTTGAAAGTTATCTACTTAATCCACAGAAATTTAACAATTTCGTTAATGTACAAATTTTATCAGGAAACCATTTTAAATGATATCACTTAATTGAAGATTGATTTTTCAGAAAAATGTGAATAAAATTATGTGGAATGTAGTTTAATATATAAAAATTTGTCCCATTATAAATTTTAAATTTAATACACAGAATATTTACTACATTAAATTGTTTTAAAATGTACAGTTATGGAAGTATAAAATGAAAGGGTGTAAAGAAAGTAAGTAAGAAAAAGTCTTCCATTGAATTCATGTTTAATGTAATTAAAGATTTTGATGTGGATTAATATTTAATAATAAAACAAAAATATATTTCATACTTATGAAGGATGCTTAAATCTTCCTCTATTTCAATAAACTATCTTTTCTTAAGGGGAGGTTCTTATCCTCTGGGTTAATTTATTTTTGTTTTTGCGTTGTTGCCCTAAAGCCCCCTTTCTTGATGATCCAATTCATTATACTATTTTATGCTGACTGTTGTAAAATATTAAACTTGTTTTCCTCGAAACCATGTTTTCCAAATTGGGTGGCCAGTTTGCTTGAGAACTATTAGTTCTATTCACTCCATTAAAAAAAAAAAAAAAGAAAAAGAAAAGAAAAGAAAAAAAATTGCCTTGGGCTTATACAACTAAAACTTATACTTTCAAATGATTAACTATTTTTTCGAGCTCTCAAAAGGTAAAAAAAAAGCGAAAAAAGTGACAATTTTTGTTCAAATAACCGCCATTTTATCAAACATTGACTTTGCAAAATAAATATTGGTATATTATCTAGAAAACTGGATGTCCTTTAATAATGTGGTGGTGGCTAAATTTGTTTCAGATGCTTGTGACCGCAGTAAAATTGTCACCCGATTAGAATTTCACAGCGCCCACTTGCAATTGCTTCTCTTCTCCAAGGCATATTTTTATTATTTTTAAGCCCGAATATTTGAATATATAAGTGCAATATCAATAAAAATATAAAAAAATGTTCTAAGGTGACATCTCCTTTCTTTGAAAATTAAATAAAACAGCAAAAATCAGTTGAATTTTACGCCAAAGTAGTAGAACCTCCCATTCATTTCTTAATCTCATCAGAACTTCATGATTAGCTCAAGAGTTCAGAAACGAGAAATTATTGTATTTATTATAATATTGTTAGTAGCGTTAGAAATATCTTTCTTGAATCTTTCTCGTATATTATACCTCAGATAAAAGTGACAGCTAATCAATATTCTTTGACTAAATCAGACAATCTCTTCAATATCATTTGTAATTTTAAAAAAATCGTTTACTAAGAAGAGAAAATGTAAGGAAAACAGTTGTATTCAATCCTGGTACATTAAACATTTTCTTTCAGAGTACGAGAATGTTTAAATAAAATTTTCTCAATCCAGAGCATTACAATCGTATTTGATATTATATATATATATATATATATATATATATATATATATATATATATTTCAAATTTCAAATATAAATATACACGCTAACCACACCACGTAGACGAAAACCAAACAACAATAATTCAACTAAACTTTAAAATAAAACCAACTTAAACTATAACATCAATACAATCAAACTCACAATAACTAACAGAAAACAAAAAAACAGGAAAAAACAAATCAGAAGGCAGTAGGCATGGCTAACGATATCCACAGCAGGGAAAAAACTTGTTTTTATTCCTGCAACATCCTTTTTCACATGCCGAGCACAAAATCAAATTATGCAAACTACTGAACCATACTATAACACATAGAACCCATCCCTAGCTAATCTCATCAAATAATTGATCGAAACCACCTTTAACATTTAAAAAGGAATTCAGCTCAACGATATTTACTTCTCCTTATAAAATTAAACATATTTATCCTTACAAAATTCACAGGGCAACCATGCATCAAACTTGGTTATTCCTCTTTATGAATTCACCATTCGAATCACCAAACCTTGAACTCAATTTCTCAATACGATTTAAACCATTCGTAAACACATTTCTGAAAATTGAAATATGCACATTTGAATCAAAATTTAACATCTTTATAAATTCGAAATCGTTTCTTTTGTCGTAAACCCCAGTAATCAATTGTCATTTTCTAATTTTAAGTTAACATCCAAATAAATTTACATTTTTATTATCCAGGAAGGGGACTTCTTAGGATAATAGGCAAAATCAAGATTTATATTTGCATTATTTAATTCAACTATTAAAATATCATCAGTGTACCTGTAACTCAATATTTCACCATTTAAAGTATTGTTTTTCTCATATATATGTAAGTAGATATCAGCTAAAATTGAACTGCAACTCCCCCCCCATCCCCCCCATTGGGATTCCACAAATATGTTTAAACACTCTACTCCCCTCATACAAGTAATTATCTTGCACCAACAACAGAAACAAGTTCAGAAACCAGTATTTATCGCTATCCTTATTTCGGTTATATATATTACACTCACACACACACACATATATATATATATATATATATACACACACACACACACACACACATATATATATATATATATATATATATATATATATTGATATATAGTATAAATATTGAAAAAGTTATGCAATTGCCTTGTTAAAATTATTAAATCTATTTGTAATTTATTTAGTTTCATGGTTAGTTTTTTGTTTGGTTTGTACTTTATTACGATATTTTTGTTTTTATTACTTAATATGAAACTTGTTTTTTCCATTTTTGGTGCTTAATGAAATAGGTATTTAGAATAACCAAAAACATGTCAGTTTTCTTTTAAACACCTATTGTTTTTTTGGCACATAATTTATTTTTCTTATCTGTAACTATTTCCATAAAATATAACAAAAATAGCTGAATTTATTTCAAAATAACTTTCAAAGAAATATTTATTTCTGTGCAATTATTATTATATACATATATTTCTATTGAAGTTGAAATCTATTTTAGAATTTTCCTATGTTGCGAAAATATTATATTGCACTTTTATTCTAAACAATTCTCCACTGAATGATATGAGTTAAAATAACACCATTCATTTTAGCCTGCATTTACAAATTTTCAGTTAATAAGCATAAGGAATTTGATTTATTTAAATTCAAAAACATTTTACAATTTTTCAGTGCCTGCCAAAACTTTCTATTTTGTTCAAAACAGATCGTCGCTGAATTCACTTTAGGTAAACTAGCACCAACATTTATAACTTGCTTTTAGAAACATGCCCTCATTAATACTTAATCATAGGTTCTGACATTTAATTTAGTAAGTGCATGCGCTAATTCATTATTGATTCATTTTAAGCACTGACGTGTACTAAATATTCTTGAATTCAAAATAATTTTCTGTTTTACCCATTTGCCTATGAATTATTATCTAGGAGTCTAGTTAACTTAATTTTCTATTAGTCGTATAATAAAAGTAACGGAATTTTTATTTACAATTTATTATTAGAGCAGTTTTATTTTTTTAACACTTTCCAACATAGTTGAAAAGTGTTTATGATTTCGGTTAGTTTGTCTGTCTCTGACTGTCTCTGACTGTCTGTGCTCTAACTCGCGTAAATATACTCGGATTGCCTTGAAATTGATATATGTTATAGTTGTTTGCCATGATATGTTTAATATTGAAAATGAAGTGTGTAGCATTTATGGTTTTTTTACAGGGACACTCAAAATAATTCTGTTACATTACGGTCTATGGAGAAAAATCTTTTGCGGCGGATTATAATTATGCTACACTATTTTAAGCATATTCAGATTGTTCCATATCACTAAGGTGCACTAAAAGGTACTTTCCCTACAATATGGTGAGCATATAATGCGTCGTTAATTTACAGGGACACTCAAAATAATTTCGTTACATTACGGTATATGTGGTAAAAATCATTTGCAGCGTATTTTAACGATGTTTAACTATTTTAAACGTATTTAAATTGATGTATATCCCAGAGATGCACTACAAGGTGTTTACTGTAAAATATGGTATGCATAGAATGTATCGTTCATTTACAGGAACACTCACATTTATTTAGTTGCAGTACTGTGTATGAATAATAAATGTCGGTTGCTCGTTTTCAGTTGTGGTTCGCATTTTTAAATGGAACTGACTTTTTGTATATAAATTGGTGCATATAAATTCTATACATCATATACAGGGCTGCATAAAAGATCTCACGTACATATATGTTTAATGACGACAATTGCTGAAGGGGAATTTTCAGTTGTGGTATTTATTTTCTAAATGAAGTAAATTTTAGCATACGTGTAGTATACATACAAATTTATAGATCATATACAGGGTGGCGCAAAATACGTCGAATATTTTATCGATTTTTCGTATATTATTCGTATCGATTATTCAATATATACGATTATTCGTATATTATTCGTATTCTGTATCGATTTCGAATATTTAGTCGAATATTTAATTTATTTAGGTGGTGATTGATAAAATTGGGTTTTCAAATGTATTTTGCTTTTCTTAAATTGTTTACTTAGTAAACTGTGAAGTTTTTTTTTTACAGCATAACTGCCAATTTTCACGCTTTTTTCCTACCATTAAAACTTTATAGTAAATTTAAGCTTTTTAAAATTTACGAAATCATGCGATTCAATAAGCCAAAAATTTCTATTAATTTTTAGTGATATAAAAAAAGCGTAAAAGTTGGCAGCTGTGTTACAGTATTCTTAATGTGTTGGAAATAGAGGCTGATTACCGCATAGGCCAACAAGGCCATGGTCTTGGGGCCCACTGGAGATGAGGCCCCAAAATTAGTAAACTTATTTTGAAAAAAATCTCATAGAAATGTTTTTATTTCAATCTTTGATATCTAAGAAACGGATACCTCCATAAACGCCTTGCCTGTATTTTTTTTTCTCAAAAAACAGCTAAAATTAGGAATGCTATAGGAAATATTTTTTATGGGAAACTTTCTTAAATAAATATTTAAGATGAAGAGATATTTAAAGTACTATAGTATCAAACAGCAAAAGAAAATTTCGGTTAACATGAGTTTCATGAGAATCTTTATTAAATGCAAGAAAAATTTCAAATACTGCCAGAAAACAATTCTAACTGCTATTTTGTTTTGAAAGGGACCCTAAAAAGCTGCTGGGCCTTGGTTCAATCTTAATCGAGATCTGGTTGGAAAGTGTTTCATAGTCTATGCTTGTTGCATGACTTTTCGTTCTTGTTTTAATTGGGCCTTAATTTGTCGAAAATTTTAAAGCGTATAAATTTCGAATGAAGATGTTCTAAAACTGAACTACTTTTAAAAAGATATATCAAATTTTAATTTCATTTTTTAAATTGAAATTTATTGTAAATTATTAAAGCATGCCCTTGCACATTTTAGAACGTATAGTGAGGCATGTATTCGTTTTCTGAACAAAATATTATATATATTATGTGTTTACGAGAAAATTGTATTTTCCTGTCCATTTTGAAATTTTCTTTTTCTTTTTTGCAATAAAACATTTATATAAAAAAACGATATTTTTGTAAAATAAGAAACTAGATTAATATATTTTAATATATTTTTCTGTAAAGACAAATCGATACCTGAAAAGTATATACTTCTCCATATCCGCAGTATTTAGGTGCCTGTATAAGAAAGTGGCGACATAGGCACAAGAAGCAAGCTCAGCCGAATTGTTTTTCCAAATAATGGCAAACCACAAAACAAAACTTGGAAATGCTCTCCTAAATGAGTTTGATTATATAAGCGAAGTAAGTCAACGATATTAAATTGGCAATAATAGTTGGAGCGCCGTGATGCTTGGCATTTCGGAGTATACATAACTTTAAAAGTATACGCGAAGTGGCATTAAAATAGAGAAAAGAATTAATGTGTAAATTATACCTGTTCCTGAAACTATTTAAAACCCAATATAAACATAAAATATAAGCTTTGTGGCGTGGTTCTGAATGTTATTTCCAAGTAGATTAATTTCTGAGGCCTAGGACTCAAAATAAAGAATATTGTCTATAGCGGCGTTATAAAAAAGCGACATTTTTCACTTAACAGTTTTGTACAAGATGATTTTCAAATGTGTATTTTAACTTACTTATCAATCACGAAAATAGCCGTCAGCTGCGCGATAGCGGTGGATGCGGCTATGGAAACCGAAAAAAACAGTCGAAGGGAAATGCTTTGCAATCCGATTACAGAAGATCGACACTGTTCGTGATAATATCATTAAATCTTCCGTAACCGGGTAATATTTTAAAGATAGAGCAAATTAGCATATTTTCAGAGACGGTTTTGACGGTGGTTGGCGAGGCTAGCTCGTAAGTTGCAGGCACCCTTAGTTATTAAAAAAAAAATGTATTCTGCGCCGAATTCTTAATTTCCGTTCCAAAGCTGAAAAATAAAACAATAATTAGATTATTTTCTTTGATGACCATACTTCATTATTTAGCTAATTTAAATGCCACAGCTGTAAACAGTTTAACATTCCAATATAGTTGAAAATTCTTTATGAATTCGGTTTGTCTGTTTGTTAGTCTGTCCGTGTCTCAGCTCGTCAGTCCATCTGGCCGCTTTCCGTGATCTAATTTGTGTAAATATACTCGGATTTTTAGGAAATTGACATATGTTATTGAAGTTCACCATAGCATGTTTTGAATTGAAAATGAATTGTGTAGCAATTTTAGTTCGTTTACAGAGACACTCAAAAGAAATCCGTTACATTACGATCTATGGGGGAAAATCGTTTGCAATGTATTTTAATGGTGCTACACTATTTCAAACATATTGAAATTGATATAAACTACTGAGGTGCACTTACAAATGCTTAACGTAGAATATTGCTTGCATAGCACTTATCGTTTATTTACATGGACGCCCAAAGAATTCGGTAACATTGCTGTGAATGAGCAGTAATTGCTGGAAGTGCACTTTCAATTGTGGTAGGATTTTTTAAATTCATATATCTTTTTGCATATTACTTAGTGTGTATAAGCTCTATAGATCGTATACAAGGCTGAAAAAATATATCGGGTACATTCCCGTGTATTGGCGGAATTTGCTGATGGGATTTTTCAACTGTGTTAGGCGTTCCTAACTGAACTAAACTTTAGCATAATATATAGCATATATATGAAAAGCTATGCATCATTTTCAGCGCTCTACAAAAGGATTCTGATATTTTTCTGAGTATTGTGGTAAATTCTGTAAAGGTCCATATGCCGTGTTTTTGGCCCATGAAATAAGACTAAAATTCGATTTTGTTATACTGACTTAATTATTTAAATTTTTAATATTAGAAGATTTATCCTGTACGATTTCAACAATATTTTTTGCATTTTGTTCGGATTTATATAACTTACACAAGCTCAAAGTTCGTATTATTCGTATTTTTTTACGAAAAATACGCAATTTCTCCTAATTTTACCTCAATTTTTAATATATTTTTAAAATATTTTACACATAGAAAAAAGTTTTGTTGAATCAACAAAAATTTGTTTGCCCCAACGAAACTTTTTGTTTAAATATGGGTCAATGGAAATTTCGTTTGAATCAACAAAAAAAATATTGTTGATGTTTTTTGCAATTCCAAAAAAAAAAAAAAATTGTATCGTCAGCAAAAAAATGTTTTGTTAATTCAAGTAAAATGGTTCAATTTTACTTGAATTAACAAAATTATTTTTGTTACATAGATATATGCTATGTGTTTTTTTAACAATCTATTTTCTTTTTTCAACAAACTATATTTTGTTTGTTTAATCAATAAAATATGTTATATTAAGAACTTGTTTTGTTTATACTACAAAAACATTTGTTAAATGAACCAATCTACATATGAAATTTTAACTGTTTTTTAATTCATTTTCAACAGTAAATTACATTTGTAAACATTGAACAATAACAAGTGAATTTTATCCGGCCTTTTTTTCAAGCACAAACCGAGAGAATGAAAATTGCCCATGCCGGGAGTCGATCCCGGGTCCTCAGAACAGCAGCCTGACGCTTTACCACTGCGCTACCAGGAACGATATCTGAGTTCGGCATTTCTCACTCTTATGTATGTCGGAACGGCTGCAATCGCAGCACAAGATGGAATGTCATAAGGAGCACGCAAATTTCTGCGGTAAACATGAGACGACAGTACAAAGCACAGCATACGGCAACACATAGTTAATTTTTTATTCATTTTCAGCAGTGAATTACGCCTGTAAAAAGCAGGATAAAAATTTCCTTGTTATTATTCTAAGATTACAGGCGTATTTGACTGCTGAAAATGAGATAGAGCTATTGCAGAAATCACGAAAACTGCAACATAGCAGCGCCACCTGTTGCGCGATTTAAAGTAAAAAGTAATCAGCAACAATTTATATCAGAAAGTAACTGAATAAAAGGTTTTATTAAATTCCGTGCATTAGTTCTTGAGATAAAAACAGCGAAATCGCGTTCAGGACAACCGGAAATCGAAAATTTTCATGAATCCAATTCTTTCTTCTTGCAAAGATAGAAGACGGTAATAAATGGGACAGGGGGATTTTTAAAACTATCTTTGTCCGTCCCATTGAAAAAAAGTTTTAATTACCCCAAAATTATGTTAATCATGTAATTATATAGCTATATAAGTCAAATAAATCAAGTTACGTAAGAGAGATATGGCTACTAATACACAAGAATTTAAATTTTTCAAAAATAACAAAATTTTGCTGGAATTACAAAAATATTGTAAAATTAAAAGAAAAAAATTTTGTTAGTTCAAGTAAAATTGGTGAAATTTTGTTAAAATTTTGTACGAGTGTTAACAATATTTTTTTGTCCAAGCAACAAAACCATTTTTATTTTACTTGAACTAAAATTTTGACTAAAACAACCAAAATGTACTCAACAAAACAGGTTTTGTTGTTTTAATCAATTCCTTTTTCTGGGTGTACTATGAGCGCAGCTTTGCAACACCTTTATTTTTACATATATTGTACATTTGGTGTATTTTATAATATATGTAACGAAGAAAGTGTTGCACGATTGCGCTCATATAAATAATTGAGGTGAAATTAGGAGAAATTGCGTATTTTTCATCAAAAGCTACGAATAATACGATTTTTGAGCTTGTGTAAGTCATATAAATCCGAACAAAATGCAAAAAGTATTGTTGAAATCGTAAAGGATAAACCTTCTAATATTAAAAAGGGAAATAATTAAGTCAGTATGACAAAATCGAATTTTAGTCTGATTTCATGGGTCAAAAACACGGCTTATGGACTCTGATTCTTTGTTTTGAAATGTGTTATGCGTTTCTCCAATTGAAGTAAACAGTGAATTTGTATCTTCTCCCCGGGATTGCACTTATACTCTAAAGCGAAAGCTGGGTTCCCGGGGCGGTCATCTCTTTTCACAACTTGTTTATTTAAATATAATTTTTCAACTTATATTAATATGTGAAGTTTTGTTACATTATTCTAAATATATTGAGAAGTGTTTCATAATCTATGTTTAACGCGTGCTTTGTTGTCCTGTTTTAAATCATAGAAATATGTTTTAAATCATAAAAGTACATGCTAAAATGTTTGACGATTATTTATTTAACGAAATGTAGCACATATTTCTTTTTATTTATCAAGTAAAAATCTGATTCAAGTATGAATATTTCACTTTGAAAAAACGTAGATATTGGCAATCCTGTAAATTTAGTATTTTAGTTGATGGTACATTTTTGCATCTTATCTTCAAGTACATTTGAATTTTCACGTTTCATTAAATCTTTACACATTTATGATCATTTTATGCTTTACCGAAAAGTACAAAACTTAAAATAAGTCTGAATTTATACATTCTATTCAGGATGTTTAAGTGGAATTTTAAATTAAGAAGTTTCTTTTTATATTTAAAACTCTGTAATTTAAGACTGACATTAAACAAACACTTCTTGCAGCATGTTTTGGGATAAAATATATAACTTTTTTTTAACACAAAAATGTTTTTCTGTTTTTTTAATGAAAAGGAACTAATTAGAAATATTTTACACATATTTTGCAATTTTGTTTTTTCGATTTTGTCCATTGACATTTCATCTGATAACTCTAACTTTTGTAATTATTTTTTTCTTCACAAACGGCGGATTTATTTGAAAACTAAAACCATTAACATGCTTGATTAAGCCACTTACTCTTCCGTCAATACGACGGACTAAGGTGTCGTTATTTATTTCTCGCGCCAACGATATTACGGTGCTGAAGCTTTAAAAGTGTTACTCTACGAAATGTTCAATTAAAACATTGCCCGTGCCCGGGAAATCTTGATGTTACAGTTCTTCTTTTGAACACTATATAGAAGCACAAGCTTGCATATTTTATATTATAAAGAATATTTCGACGATAACTAACATTCCACGTCATGTCTTTGATTGTAGAGAAGCGTTTTGGTTTGATTTGTAACTCACGTGCGATCTATATTTTTTTTTAGTACATTATGAATTATGATGAAGCAAGCGGGGTCTCCGTGGGCGAAGGGTTAAGACACCATTCCTCTAATCGCTTTAGAGATTTTATCAGGTCGGCGGGTTCGACTCCCGCCAGCTCCATTACACGCACTTTGTGGAGCTTGCGGTTGTAACTCTCTGGTTATGTAAATTCCCTTATGCTATCTCGTCTAAGAAGATTTATGTTATTGTCGAAGTCATGTATGTGTTTTTGAGAATAAAATATATAGGGATCATTCAAGACAATAGCCTTGGAAGCTATAATATCGAAGCATCACTTGTTTAAATGAAGCAAGCGATTATGAAAGTCTATATTTTTGTCCCGATTGGGATGTTGAGCTTTGTATTCCATGTTTTGAAATATACCATACTGCAAAAAGCTATTGATAAAGTTAATCAACATATTATATGCGTATATTCTTTCAAATATTACATGTAACGATGTCTAAAACAATAAAAGGTACTATTATCCCGTCGACCACTTTTCATAACAAAAAACTATCGTCAAACTTTAAGATTAAAAGACAAAAATGAAGTCCCATTTACTTGATGTCAGAAGCATTATACGTGTTTGTTATGTCATCAAGTGGTTTTTAATTCGACATTTGACTATATTTTTCATTATGTTTTATTGATTTATTAGTTATTTCATTAATTAAAATAACAATTGTGTCCTTAAATTCTTATATTTTATTTATTTATTTATTTTGATATTTCAATGGCAACGCTCTCCCGTTTATTTGGCGTTACAGTTTGGCGATAGTTCTTTGTTCTGAAAAGTGGACGACGGGATAATAGAGTTGTACCCAATAAAATTGTTCACAATAAGAATCTTATTCACGTTACATTGTATGATGGAAAACAAAACATTAAGGTGCTAAATTCCTACTTGTTGGCTTTTCTGGAAATTTTAATGTGCTTTAAAATATATTCGTACATACAACTAATTACATATTTTATTTAGAAACCTCATTACTCAATTTTTGCAATACAAACATACGTACTTTTTTAATGGTTTTCATAATTTTTAAGCGATCCTTAAGCTTAAATATTAAATAGGTTTGATGAAATCTAGTTAACTTGCAATATTTTAATCGATGATGGTTAGAAATGTGATTTAACAACTGAGTAGGATTAATTATAAACTTTACTGGATTAAAATCATATTCCGACGGATTAAGGATGAATCTTACATTATTTATCAAATGAAAATTTAAATCCAAGACTGATTTTGTTAATTTTTTATGGATTCAATTTTTTTATTTATTTTGCTTATTTTCAATGGCAGTCATCTTCTTATTACTCTTTCAGTCATTACTGACGAAAAATACCTTTTTAATGTAAAAAAGTTTCGACAGTTGATGTCTAACTTGATCGTCAGAACAACAACTTCTGACATCAAGTAAATGGGACTGCATTTTTGGCGTTTAATCTTACAGTTTGGCGATAGTTTTTTGTTATGAAAAGTAGTCGACGGGATAATAGACTACTTCAACTGAATTGATCGACAGTTGATTGTCGATACTGGATTTTCTTTGATTTCGTGTTTGCCCCAGGGTTGGCGGCTCACGGAAAATATTCCATCTTGTGCTGCGTTTGTAGCCTTGCCAATATGTTATGGTGAAAAAGTTCCAGGCTGAGTATCGTTCCCAAGTGGTTCAGTTGGTAGAACGTCAGTGCGCTAATCTGATGACCCGGGTTCCAGTCCCGGCTTGGGTACTTTTTCACTATGTTGGCTATACGCCTATTAAGCAATTAAAATTTGAATAGTATACAAAATTGGTCTTTTCGAAATATGAAATAAATCTTTATTGAAATAATGAAATTTTGAAATAAAATTTAAAAAAAAATCCTAAACAAATAGTCATATTTAATGAATGATCAACATTTAAACATTTAATGAATGACAATTAAACAATTAATGAATGACAATTAACAACTAATAAATGACAAAAATTATTACACAGTACAAACTGAAAGTTCGTCAAGTATGTGCCTGAGAAAAAGGGTTAAATTGCTGTGCATAGTTTTTGATATTATTTTTTAACGGCCGAATTCCACATTATTTTCCGCTTAAAACAATTCTTCGATTTAAAAACTGCCTACTTCAGCGTGTTTATCAACTATTTCTCTACAGAACTACGAATTTTCATATTTTTATATGCAATATTTTAATATAAGCCTAAAAAGTCCTCGGGTCACAAAAAAATGATTTATGGCATTGACAGCAGAGTTAGTTACAATTTTTTTTAATAGAGAAATAAATCCATTCACAATACTTAAATACTGCTCATTGAATTCTGAATGCTTAAATTCTTCTTTTTTTACACTTGTGTATTGGAAAAGTAATAGAGTCTATCAACTTATACATAAAATTAGATTGTAATTATTATTGTAAAATCCACTTTTTTATGTAAATAAACAATTTAATCAAATTAAAACAAGGATTTTTTTAATTAAAGCATACGAACATTCCATAGCGCATCGTTGGTAAATGTCTGAAAATCAGAAAGTTTATCCAAAACCTTCTTTTAGGTATTTCATATTATTGATTTATCTTCATACCTAAGCCATGCGAATAATTTTATGTGTATTATTTACTCGAACATTAGATATGCAGCAGCATATTCTGTCATATTGTGAACACAGTAGAAGCGATTATTGTTATTCCGTTAGATAAATTGCAAATTAGAATATTAAATATAACTGTGTTTATTTCGCAGTTCTCTAAAAAAGGTTCAAAAGTACATAGGTAGTTACAATGTTTGATTAGATACACAAAATATCCTTCTGTGGTGATTAAATATATTCTAATCAAATACACAACAACTTTTTTAATAATACAGAATATATCTCCCTTTTGAATATAAAACTATAGCATATTAGACAAAAATAAAATATAATACAAATTAAAACTGATGTACTTAATGCTCTAAATGCATTTCAGTACAATACAATTTGGCTGAAAAAATACTAAGACTATTTTGAAAGGTAATATTTCACATTCATGCAACTCTCATCTAATAACAATATTGAATATAATACAGCGAAATAAATTCTATTCTTTAATATTTAGATTTTATCCAGCTTAACTCCAGACAATATATACTCTTTCAGTTTAAAATATCACAGTAGAATTTATTGCATATTAAATTTTCAAATGCCACTTTCTAAATAAATTTAGTTTGTATGAGGCAAAGGATAATAAATCTTGGTACTTGTTTCTTGTCATCTATATTACGTAATACTATCTCTTGGTTTCCAATGTTATATATTCTTCTTTTTTCTTTTGCGATTTCCTATTCCATTAATTTTTATTGCCTGTAATATATCTTAATTGTAAATTTAATATTCAAAATATCATGTTTCAGAAGGTAATGGAAATGCATTATGTCTGTTATTTTAATACTTTGAAACAAAATATAAATAAATAACCCGAAATACATTAATACCGTAGTTACACAAATCAAATATAGCAGAATGAAAGATATATTGTTTAAATAAATACTTAAACAGCAATGGAAATAATTTATTCGCATCAAGATATGAAACTATATAACAATTCTTTTGAAAAGCAATGAAATTTAATACTGCATAATAGATAAAAAATATCAAAAGACAGAGTTCTAATTAAGTTTGGGTTTTCATTTGCCAATTGCGGCAACAGTGTATATTTATCCTTAGTTCAGTATATTTGTGTATGATACTGCGAATGTTATTTTACATTACTGTACTAAAAATATTTGTAGTTATATAAGGTATTGATAGTTTTAAAAATTACATTTTATATAATATTCAAACACGGTAAATTAAATTACCCTTTTCAAACAAACTTTGCTTGGAAGTACATTTTTGTTCTGTTTGCTAGTGTAAAGACTGAATTTATTCAACATTTAGATGTAAAAATGTATGCGATCAAAGCGAATGAGCAACACAGGTCGTAACATTTAGTGTAACTTTTAAGCTTAATGCTTCTGGGAACGCGTTTGTGCTTTATAATGTAACTTTTGATTAGTTCTAAATATTATATATATTTAAAATTGAAAACATATATCGATACACAAAATAATTTTATAATAATTTAAAGTTATTATATGAAACTTGCTGGCAAATTGACACAAAAGCAATCGTCATAGATCACTTTTAAAATGAAAAGATGTTTAAATTTTAAGATGGTAAATATTGTAAATAATTCAAAATTATTGGTGTAATATATTAAAATCATGTTTTCAATCAATAATTAAATGTAAAATGTATAAATTATTTTTTAAACATAAGTGTAATATTTAAAATTAATTTTATTTTTTTATAACATTTAAATATATATATATAGACAAATATTTTAAAAATTTATATCTTGTTCCAGAGAGTATCATATATATATATTGAGCGACAATTCTCAGAACCACTTGTAGTTCGATATATTAACTAGAATGTTAACAAATGTTGTAGTGGAATTTATGGTAGCATCGGAAAATATTTAAAAGATTAATTAGTTCCGATAGTCACCGAGGGAGTGAAATTTGGTGCTGTTTGAGTTTACGCAGCTGACAATTTCCATGAAACGCAGATAAAACGTCCAAAGTAAAAATCCGCCAGAAAGTAGTCAGTAATTTGGCTGTCAATTTGAAGATTTTGGAGATATAATAATTTATTTCAAAATACATATTACGCCATTTCTTACTGATTCAGCATGTACTCTAATTGCGACCAAATGATTTTTTTCAGTCAGTCAGAGTCTAATACTCGAACATAACTGAAAATTCATCACTCCCACCAGTGGAGATGAAAAATAAAACGATTCATGTCATAAAAAGTTCCACTGACAACTTCATTCAACACATTTCAACATTTGTCCAGGTTTACCAGTAGACATTCCACTGAGGGGGGAAATGTTTAACAGCATTGAATCGTGCTCGCGGCAGAATAAAATCGAAATTAACTAATATTTTGAATTGTATGGATAAGTACCGGGTGTCCCAAAAATGACCGACGATTTGAAATATCAATTAAAGAAAAACGGAAGGCGATAGAAATGTACGGTTTGCTGAATTCTGCTTAGGTAACCAGGGAATTTATTCTTACCAATTTTCAAAATTATTTACAAAGTTCGTCAACAGATGCTGTCTAGGAAATACTATAAAACAATATTTTCAAAATAACCACTGTTTGCAGAAACAACGTGTCTCAGTTTGAGGACAAAATTTGCAGATTTTACGCTGTGTGATTTTTTTCTTTGAGGGTACTTGAAAGACCAAGTGTATCGTCACAATCCACAAACTATAAATGAACTGGAACAATACATATTTGCTGCTTGTCAGAACATTCTAACCGAAATATTTTCACGGGTATCTGCGAATTTTGTCCTCAGACTGCGGCATGTTGTTGCTGCAAAGGGTGGTTATTTTGAAAACATTGTTTCATAGTTTTTCATTGTGAGCAGTGCCATCTGTTGGCGAACTTTGTAACTAATTTATTTAATTGATAAGAATAAATTTCCTCGTTACCTAAGCAAAATGCAGCTAACCGTACATTTCTATCGCCATCCGTTTTCCTTTAATTGATTTTTTAAATCGTCAATCATTTTCGAGGCACCCGGTATTTACAATCAGAAGATGAAAAATGCGACATTATAAATATTAAAGAAAGACTGGCTATTTTACGAGAACTCAAAACTAATAAAGCAATTTGCTTGAAAAACATTCAAATATTAAAGAAGGAACATATGAAAAAACGCTTAGTTTTAAAAAATGCGAACTGACTCCAATTACCTCTTAAAAATTACCTATTTCGTTTCTCACGCGTGCATCCTAAATTTAAAAACTGAAAACACATGCACATTTAGATCGAGAAAAAGTTTATAATTGGGCATAAACTCCGATTTATTTATTGTTATTGTTAATCCATTTACGAACCATAATTAACAGCTATAATTTTAGACTGTATTCAGACATATATTTTTCTTTTTCTTGTTGAAACTGTCTAAACATGTGAAAAGTGCTGCACTTACTGTGTAAGATGAAAGGGATTATTAAAACACAATATCTTCAAATATCTTACTACCAAATTTGTCACAGGGAAAGACTATTACATTAACATTATTGGAAATAGCTAGACTTTCATCTAAGTAATCATGGAAGATAAATGGATTTACTTTTATATAAAATAATAAATAGCTTGCATGCAAATACAGAACTCATTTTGAAAGAACTTAGTCTTTCTTCATCAGCCACAAAGAAAACGTGCAATCATTTTTATGGCATTATAAGAATTTCCCCTCCGGAGCATTAAAATGTCTCCCCCGAATGATTTGAGATTTTATGTTGATTAAAGATCTATTCTAGATGTTCCAGTCCTAACCCCCACCCCCCATACACATACGGAACAACAAAAATTCCTTTCGCAGAAAAAGTTTGAATTCAAGACTGGTCATGATGACCTACGGTTTTAATATCACGTACCCCCAGGGATCCGCAGACAACAGTTCAAGGAACACTGATTTAAGATATTTTCAAAAGGCACGGTGATTTATCAATTTTAAAAAAAATAGAAAAAAAAAGAAAAAAAAAACCTGCTACTATTTTTACGGTATTGTAAGGAAGTTTTATGCCTTTAATTATGTATCACAAAATTTTTAATTTTTATTTGACTCCATGATTTTTTAGGAGTGTATTTTGTGTTATAAAACATACAGAAATAATACAACATTTTAATCTCTTGTGCAAGCAGATGACAAGGAATTTTAAATAAAATATTTCATTTGTCACACTAAATCTAATCCATAAACCGTTCTCTATGCGAACGAAATTTCCCAGAGGATACTGAATATTAAAGGATTTGTCTTATAGAACTGCATTGCAATAATCTAAAGCAGTTAAATTTATTATAAAAGAAAATACAGAATCATATGTTGTAAGTAAATATTACATTAATATTACAGTATTTATACTCATAGAAAACGCCTTTCTACGTTTCACTTTAACATATATTTTAAAGTTATTCGGATCTATTCACAATAATACAGGGTGTCCCACAAGGTACACATAATATGTACAGATTCGGATAGAGCACGTCAATATGAGTATTTTGAATGGTAACATGTGGGGTCCCCGAATATAGCCGAATGTTCTCAATAAACATTGATTTTCACTTGTTTTTTGTCTCATTTCTTGTGTTTTTCATATGACAAGCTTCACACCTTACTTACACTATCACGCTATATTCGAGGACCCCACATGTTACCATTCAAAATACTCATATTGACGTGCTCTATCGGAATCTGTACATATTAGACGCTGCGTACCTTGTGGGACACCCTGTAATAATAACAATAAATTCTGTGTAAAATATTTAAAAGATTAATTAGTTCCGATAGTCGCCGAGGGAGTGAAATTTGGTGTTGTTTGAGTTTATGCAGCTGACAATTTCCATGAAACGCAGATAAAACGTCCAAAGTAAAAATCCGCGAGAAAGTAGTCAGTAATTTGGCTGTCATTTTGAAGATTTTGGAGATATAATAATTTATTTCAAAATACATATTACGCCATTTCTTACTGATTCAGCATGTACTCTAATTGCGACCAAATGATTTTTTCAGTCAGTCAGAGTCTAATACTCGAACATAACTGAAAATTCATCACTCCCACCAGTGGAAATGAAAAATAAAACGATTCATGTCATAAAAAGTTCCACTGACAACTTCATTCAACACATTTCAACATTTGTCCAGGTTTTACCAGTAGACATTCCACTGAGGTGAATAAATGTTTAACAGCATTGAATCGTGCTCGCGGCAGAATAAAATCGAAATTAACTAATATTTTGAAATGTATGGATAAGTACCGGGTGTCCCAAAAATGACCGACGATTTGAAATATCAATTAAAGAAA
Source organism: Maratus michaelseni (assembly GCA_963931845.1). NCBI lineage: Eukaryota > Metazoa > Arthropoda > Arachnida > Araneae > Salticidae > Maratus > Maratus michaelseni. Next base: position 196,726,566 of record OZ007593.1, on the reverse strand, counting down.
AACGGAAGGCGATAGAAATGTACGGTTTGCTGCATTCTGCTTAGGTAACCAGAGAATTTATTCTTACCTATTTTCAAAATTATTTACAAAGTTCGTCAACAGATGCTGTCTAGGAAAATCTAGAAAACAATATTTTCAAAATAACCACCGTTTGCAGCAACAACGTCGCTCAGTTTGAGGACAAAATTTGCAGATTTTACGCTGTGCGATTTTTTTCTTTGAGGGTACTTGAAAGACCAACTTTATCGTCACAATACACAAACTATAAATGAACTGGAACAATACATATTTGCTGCTTGTCAGAACATTCGAACGGAAATATTTTCACGTGTATCTGCGAATTTTGTACTCAGACTGCGGCATGTTGTTGCTGCAAAGGGTGGTTATTTTGAAAACATTGTTTTATAGTTTTTCATTGTGAGCAGTGCCATCTGTTGGCGAACTTTGTAACTAATTTATTTAATTGATAAGAATAAATTTCCTGGTTACCTAAGCAAAATGCAGCTAACCGTACATTTCTATCGCCATCCGTTTTTCTTTTATTGATTTTTTAAATCGTCAATCATTTTTGAGGCACCCGGTACTTACAATCAGAAGATGAAAAATGCGACATTATAAATATTAAAGAAAGACTGGTTATTTTACGAGAACTCAAAACTAATAAAGCAATTTGCTTGAAAAACATTCAAATATTAAAGAAGGAACATATGAAAAAACGCTTAGTTTAAAAAAAAATGCGAACTGACTCCAATTACCTCTTAAAAATTACCTATTTCGTTTCTCACGCGTGCATCCTAAATTTAAAAACTGAAAACACATGCACATTTAGATCGAGAAAAAGTTTATAATTGGGCATAAACTCCGATTTATTTATTGTTATTGTTAATCCATTTACGAACCATGATTAACAGCTATAATTTTAGACTGTATTCAGACATATATTTTTCTTTTTCTTGTTGAAACTGTCTAAACATGTGAAAAGTGCTGCACTTACTGTGTGAGATGAAAGGGATTATTAAAACACAATATCTTCAAATATATTACTACCAAATTTGTAACAAGGAAAAACTATTACATTAACATTATTGGAAATAGCTAGACTTTCATCTAAGTAATCATGGAAGATAAATGGATTTACTTTTATATAAAATAATAAATAGCTTGCATGCAAATACAGAACTCATTTTGAAAGAACTTAGTCTTTCTTCATCAGCCACAAAGAAAACGTGCTACCATTTTTATGGCATTATAAGAATTTCCCCTCCGGAGCATTAAAATGTCTCCCCCGGATGATTTGAGATTTTATGTTGATTAAAGATCTAGATTAGAAGTTCCAGTCCTAACCCCCACCCCCCATACACACATGGAACAACAAAAATTCCGTTCGCAGAAAAAAGTTTGAATTCAAGACTGGTCATGATGACTTACGGTTTTAATATCACGTACCCCCAGGGATCCGCAGACAACAGTTCAAGGAACACTGATTTAAGATATTTTCAAAAGGCACGGTGATTTATCAATTTAAAAAAAAATAGAAAAAAAAAGAAAAAAAAAACCTGCTACTATTTTTACGGTATTGTAAGGAAGTTTTATGCCTTTAATTATGTATCACAAAATTTTTAATTTTTATTTGACTCCATGATTTTTTAGGAGTGTATTTTGTGTTATAAAACATACAGAAATAATACAACATTTTAATCTCTTGTGCAAGCAGATGACAAGGAATTTTAAATAAAATATTTCATTTGTCACACTAAATCTAATCCATAAACCGTTCTCTATGCGAACGAAATTTCCCAGAGGATACTGAATATTAAAGGATTTGTCTTATAGAACTGCATTGCAATAATCTAAAGCAGTTAAATTTATTATAAAAGAAAATACAGAATCATATGTTGTAAGTAAATATTACATTAATATTACAGTATTTATACTCATAGAAAACGCCTTTCTACGTTTCACTTTAACATATATTTTAAAGTTATTCGGATCTATTCACAATAATACAGGGTGTCCCACAAGGTACACATAATATGTACAGATTCGGATAGAGCACGTCAATATGAGTATTTTGAATGGTAACATGTGGGGTCCCCGAATATAGCCGAATGTTCTCAATAAACATTGATTTTCACTTGTTTTTTGTCTCATTTCTTGTGTTTTTCATATGACAAGCTTCACACCTTACTTACACTATCACGCTATATTCGAGGACCCCACATGTTACCATTCAAAATACTCATATTGACGTGCTCTATCGGAATCTGTACATATTAGACGCTGCGTACCTTGTGGGACACCCTGTAATAATAACAATAAATTCTGTGTAAAATATTTAAAAGATTAATTAGTTCCGATAGTCGCCGAGGGAGTGAAATTTGGTGTTGTTTGAGTTTATGCAGCTGACAATTTCCATGAAACGCAGATAAAACGTCCAAAGTAAAAATCCGCGAGAAAGTAGTCAGTAATTTGGCTGTCATTTTGAAGATTTTGGAGATATAATAATTTATTTCAAAATACATATTACGCCATTTCTTACTGATTCAGCATGTACTCTAATTGCGACCAAATGATTTTTTCAGTCAGTCAGAGTCTAATACTCGAACATAACTGAAAATTCATCACTCCCACCAGTGGAGATGAAAAATAAAACGATTCATGTCATAAAAAGTTCCACTGACAACTTCATTCAACACATTTCAACATTTGTCCAGGTTTTACCAGTAGACATTCCACTGAGGTGAATAAATGTTTAACAGCATTGAATCGTGCTCGCGGCAGAATAAAATCGAAATTAACTAATATTTTGAAATGTATGGATAAGTACCGGGTGTCCCAAAAATGACCGACGATTTGAAATATCAATTAAAGAAAAACGGAAGGCGATAGAAATGTACGGTTTGCTGCATTCTGCTTAGGTAACCAGAGAATTTATTCTTACCTATTTTCAAAATTATTTACAAAGTTCGTCAACAGATGCTGTCTAGGAAAATCTAGAAAACAATATTTTCAAAATAACCACCGTTTGCAGCAACAACGTCGCTCAGTTTGAGGACAAAATTTGCAGATTTTACGCTGTGCGATTTTTTTCTTTGAGGGTACTTGAAAGACCAACTTTATCGTCACAATCCACAAACTATAAATGAACTGGAACAATACATATTTGCTGCTTGTCAGAACATTCGAACGGAAATATTTTCACGTGTATCTGCGAATTTTGTACTCAGACTGCGGCATGTTGTTGCTGCAAAGGGTGGTTATTTTGAAAACATTGTTTTATAGTTTTTCATTGTGAGCAGTGCCATCTGTTGGCGAACTTTGTAACTAATTTATTTAATTGATAAGAATAAATTTCCTGGTTACCTAAGCAAAATGCAGCTAACCGTACATTTCTATCGCCATCCGTTTTTCTTTTATTGATTTTTTAAATCGTCAATCATTTTTGAGGCACCCGGTACTTACAATCAGAAGATGAAAAATGCGACATTATAAATATTAAAGAAAGACTGGTTATTTTACGAGAACTCAAAACTAATAAAGCAATTTGCTTGAAAAACATTCAAATATTAAAGAAGGAACATATGAAAAAACGCTTAGTTTAAAAAAAAAATGCGAACTGACTCCAATTACCTCTTAAAAATTACCTATTTCGTTTCTCACGCGTGCATCCTAAATTTAAAAACTGAAAACACATGCACATTTAGATCGAGAAAAAGTTTATAATTGGGCATAAACTCCGATTTATTTATTGTTATTGTTAATCCATTTACGAACCATGATTAACAGCTATAATTTTAGACTGTATTCAGACATATATTTTTCTTTTTCTTGTTGAAACTGTCTAAACATGTGAAAAGTGCTGCACTTACTGTGTGAGATGAAAGGGATTATTAAAACACAATATCTTCAAATATATTACTACCAAATTTGTAACAAGGAAAAACTATTACATTAACATTATTGGAAATAGCTAGACTTTCATCTAAGTAATCATGGAAGATAAATGGATTTACTTTTATATAAAATAATAAATATCTTGCATGCAAATACAGAACTCATTTTGAAAGAACTTAGTCTTTCTTCATCAGCCACAAAGAAAACGTGCTACCATTTTTATGGCATTATAAGAATTTCCCCTCCGGAGCATTAAAATGTCTCCCCCGGATGATTTGAGATTTTATGTTGATTAAAGATCTAGATTAGAAGTTCCAGTCCTAACCCCCACCCCCCATACACACATGGAACAACAAAAATTCCGTTCGCAGAAAAAAGTTTGAATTCAAGACTGGTCATGATGACTTACGGTTTTAATATCACGTACCCCCAGGGATCCGCAGACAACAGCTTAAGGAACGCTGATTTAAGGTATTTTCAAAAGGCACGGTGATTTATCAATTAATAATTTTTTTAAAAATAATCATTGTTTAGTGAATCTGTAAATATATTTACTTTTTATAAAATAATAATTATTATAATAATAATAAATCGCTTGTATGCAAATACAATATTTATTATTATTATAACCATTCCAAAAGAACTTAGCCTTTCTTCCATAAATATTTGCTATATAGTTTTTAGAGGAAAAACGCCTAATATTTCTATAATTTTACACTAAATCTTTTTACAGTTTTTTAATCGTCAAGTAAAACATTATAACTTCTTTAAAAAAACAAGATATCATTTTAAAAGCTGTGAGGATATAATACTTAAATAGTAATATAAAGAGAGTGCAATATAAATAGTGATTAATATAAAGAGTGTGAAATATAATATTATTCATCGCTGTAGAATGCTTTAACTTCATTAAAGTTTATACTATCTAAATTGCACAACACAAATATAGAGTTTAGAAAATATTTTAGAAATACTATTCATTTCAGCAATTAATTGATTTGTTAAACGATTAAAATTAGATTTATGTGTAATTTTGAAGAAACTACATAGCTTTTAAAAATCATTAACAGTTATTGAATCAACAACGGAACTTCACCTTATGCGCCAGCCCCCGGTCATTCAACAGACTCGCGATTGTTCACAATTCTTCAATTGGTGGAAACACATCTTAATACATTTAATCTAACAGATTGAAAAAATAAATAACATTTCATTTTTTATGGACTGACAAGGGGCATAAATATTGTGTTTGGCTGTTTTATGTAACAGATTAGTTGATTTTTAGCAAAAGTACAGCGCCCAGAATACATAGTGTGGAAAACGGCTACAAAATAGTACTAAAAAATTCAATCCGATAAATGTAGAACGATGCTGAAAAGATAACAGGTCAATCGTAGTGAGATCTTCTAGCTGTGGCGTAGACAGGGTGGAGATCCACATGATTTGGATACCACTAATTTTATAAAAATATTTTTGCCTTTTCTAATCGAAGAATTTTCTACGAGATTGATGGTGAAGAAAACTTTATAATATTACTGGTTTCCAGAGCATTTGGACCCCCCCCCCTCTCTCTGGCTACGCCACTGTCTGTTAGATCTTTTCAACTCAAACATTGTATAAGAATCGAACTAAGAAAACGTTTCAGCTGGTGGTAAATATTTTAAATAATTTAATTGTACCCTATTACTTTGATTTGTATAGTGATTTTCATAAGTGATATCATGAAGGATATTGATCATGGCCAAAAAACATGATATGCATTCTTTTGTGCCTGGTTGCTGTACTCGATACAACACAGCAAACTAAAAACTATCCCTATTTAGCATACCAAAGTATGAATCTCTGCTATAAGAGTGGAAAAGATTAATTCCCTGATATGATAAAAGACTAACTTCAAAATCAGTTACATCTAAAATATACACTTACAAGAAGATTTTATTAACAGAAATTATGTCCACCTTGTCAATAGTGAAACGGTTACTTTTGCTAGAGGTAGATCTATTTTTAAAGCAGATGTCGCTGCGATCGCCCTATTCTTGGCCCGCATTCGTTGCACGTTTATCGGCTGCAATTTTATAGCACTTTTTAAAGCATTACCAGTTTGTTTGTTTATTCTGAAATTTCGCGTTCATACCAGAAATTCCCAATAATGTTCTTTTCGTTACTTAATGGCAGATATTTCGTGACTTTTTAAAGTAAAAATTCTTGTTTCAGAATTTCCGGTTTGAATTCGAAAATTTTGAATTAAAAAACGGTAAACGAGTTTTCCAAACTATGTATTCTAGGCGCTGTAGTATAAGTAATGAATTCCAAATTTGTAATTTCCTTATTCATAAATTTTAAAAAACCGCATGTATTGGAAACAAGTTTAAAATCAAAGAAATCACTGTCTCTAGTCGAGGATAAGTAGTCCTCGTATGTTTGGTAGTCTTTAGACGTGAGAAAATGCTATGAATTTAGTAAAAATAAACTATTTTTAATACAATGCTTTAGATATTGAGATTTATGTTTATGGAATGATTATGACAATTAATCCAACACAAAAGGACGAAGAGGAATTCAAACAGTCGCACTATGGCCAGGTTTATTTTTTAGGTACAGAAAATTCTTTCAAAAAACGCCTTGAATCCATAAGAATCCATAATTAACGAATCGATTCAAACAAAGGTTAGCAGTGTATATACGATGCAAATACATAAGTTTTCTGTAAGGCTGGTGTTTGTAATAGCTAAACACGAAGCATAAGTCCAGAACTTCGAATTTATTGGTGTCGATTTCCGAAAATCTGTGTTTGTGCATGGAATACTCTTATTGAAAGAAAGAAGCTTCTTTTTTTCTGGTCGTTATGTATACAGTGTGATTCATAAATATCGAAACAATAGGCCATCTCTTTAAATATTGCTCCTAGACACATACTTTCAATTGCAAATTTTCATAAAAAAAGGTGCAAAATTTAATGAGATAAGCTGCAACTCCATGGGGGGTCTATTTGATAAAATACAAAAATTAAATTTTTATACGGCCCCCGTAGGATAAAATTTCCAATTAGGAAACTTTTCCTTATCCATTCCTGAATTAAACAAAAAAAATCCATCTTGATATCTGCAAAACTCAGGGAGATATGACCATTTTAATAATTCGTGAGGTTTCAAGGGATCAGACACAAATTGAAATGCGTGCAATTCAAGAAACAATGTTACTGTAAGGTGTCTTGAAACATTTTATTTATTTATTTATTTATTTATTTATTTATTTATTTATTTATAGAGTTAGAATTTTGAATTTTTAGTGATGATTAGCCATATAATTTGTAAACAGAATCACAACATAAGACTTCTTACAAAATTAAAAATCTTTTTTTTTCTAAAAATGCAGAGTAATTTAATTTGTTGAAATATTATTTGTCGAATTGAATTTTTTCCCGTTAATTAAACATGAATATATAAGTTTTAATTTTCATTCAGCATTTTGAAAAGATATGAATTTAAAAAAATATTTAAAATAGCAATTAAAAAAAAAAAACATGCAATTTATTTCAAACAAATCATATTTTCAAAAGTGAATATTTTTTTTTTCAAATTTTCTGAATTAAAATTTAAGTAAAATATTTGAAAAAGATATATTACAAGTTTGAACCATTTATAGAGGTTATTGACTTATATAAATTTAAAGATGAGAAATGCTGAAAAAAGCTTATGATGCCGAAAAATGCATTTAAAGTTTTAAACCAAGATTGGGTCCTAATAGAACTTTTAAATGCTTTTTAAAAGATTCCAGGTGAATAAGTAACTCCTCCCTGTATTCATTTTCTGATTACGATAGTTTGGCTCTCGGGTACAGATATTAAATTTGTTTATCGCATACCCTAGTCTCTCATACAGATCTGGTATACAGCGAAATTTACAAAATTTAAGTTTATTAGAGATATAAATTTCTTTTATGCACTTTAAGTTTCAGGTCGGGTTTATTAATATGATGCGAAAGAAAACCATTTCCATGGGCGATGCACTTAATTTTATTTAATTCATTATCTAGACAGGTGTTTGTGCATATTTTAGATTTCTGCACAAGCCGAAATTTGTACAAAAAATTCCCATTTATCTTAAGATACAATTAAGATTATTTTAAAGAATACTACATACATATTTATAAGAAAATTTTGCAGTATATTTTAGATTACTATGTTTTCGCATGGCAAAAACATAGCTGACAATCCACCCACTAATCCGTCGTAATATGTAGATTAATTTGAACCAGTTAACCACTTTAAAACTAGAAAATTGTTTAATGAATCTTTGACTTATTTAATTTAAATGTTTTAAGTCGACTCATTAATTCATTCAATTGTATTTCTTAAAAGAGTTTCTTGCTCGAACGTATCGAACCTGGGTCAAATAAACACACTTATAACGGATGATTAGTGGGAGCTTGGCATCTATTAAAAAATACGGAATAGAAACGTTAATGATTATTTATACTATCAGACTGTTAAATTCGAATAATGATTTATTTTAAAAAACAACGTCGTTTGGAATAAATGAAAAATAGGTTTAAAAACATCATAACTTTTGAAGCTGTATAACAAAAAAAAAAAAAAAGAATTTTGAAAATATTTCTGTGTAATTTATAAAATATATTTCCAATGGTTCCTTTAACAGAAGTTTCATTATCGCTATTACTATTTTTATAAAACTTATTGCCTTCCAGACACGTCCTAAGAACAATAAAGACACGGGCCGGCCAGCGGGCCGTGCCGATTACGACCCTGTAGCCAATCTCGGCCTCATACAGACCTCTAGCATATTTCTCAAGCAAGTTTAACGTAAAAATCTATACACTATTATTTTATATCTAAAAGTTAAAGCAATGTCTTAGATCGACTTTTAATAATGTGTAAATTTATGGTCAATCCCTAACTTGCATTGCAAATGAACTGATATCGCGGGTCTCAGAGGTATGTTTAAGTGGTGTAAGTCACGAATTTTGGATTTTAATATCTCTGTGAATTTTGCAGATATCAAGATGGAACTTTCTTTTGTTTAATTCAGGACTGGATAAGGAATAATTTCCTAATTGGAAATTTTATCCTACGGGGCCGTATAAAAATTTAATTTTTGTATTTTCTCAAATAAACCCCCCATGGAGTTGCAACTTATCTCATCAAATTTTGCACCTTTTTTTATGAAAATTTGCAATTGGAAGTATGTGCCTAGGGGCAATATTTAAGGAGATGGCCTATTGTTTCGATATTTATGAATCACACTGTATGTGTATGCATGCATGTATATCTTAATGTTTTTCAACAACAATTGCAGGTATTTGAACTTTTACACTACAATTGTAGTACACCATAAAAGTTTTATGCAAATGAGGATTCATCGTAAAGAGTATAGTGTGTTTTACAAGGACACGTAAAATATTTTAATGTATAATTGTCTACAGCGTTTTAAACCTGTGAGATAACAATAGATTGCAAGTGTGGGAGCGGCGGGAACTAGAAATAAAATCTGATGGATCGAAAGGGTTTTTGGACAAAAGCTTGGCAAGCAGGCAACATAATCGTCAAACTCATATTTCTCGAATTCTCTCTCTCATTTGATAGGAGTTCTCTAGGCGAGGACGTTCTGCAATGTCGGATGCCACAGTTTGGACAAAACCTCCTAATCTGAGAATATTCCATGTAGTGTTGCCTGTCTTCTACTTTTTTATATTATTCTGTTTGCTTGATTACCATTAGTTTTTTTTAAATAGTTCAATTCGCCTTATTTTTTCTTTGTTTAAACCTTTCAGAGGCAAAGTTCTTATGTTGTTAAAATGTGAAAATGTTTGAATGAAACCAGGATTTATGAACAAATTTATTTAAAAATAAGTAAGTTTTTCTACACGTACATTATCTAAACAAAATTTGTTTCCAAAATTCTGGTGCCACCGTGGCATTATTTAAAAATATTATGTGGTATATAATATACAACCGCCCTTCAAGGGGTTTATCTGGCATTAAATAATACGTGTATTACTACTTCAAAAATTGGTGGCAATGAAGAAATCTGAATAAAAATAAAAGCAGCAGATAGCCAACCCTGATATCATGTACCTAGGCCACCATTTCTTTTATAAAGGCACTCGAACGGCAACAACGTAGATTGAATTTAATGTGGTTGTCACCAAAAATATTCTCTTTATGTCAAACCAATCTTGTCAATCTATGGCAATTGGCATAGATAAATAACCTGTCGGTTATGTCAATCTCAAAACTTTCTTCTACCTCATACATGTTAATACTTCAACAAGCGTATATATTTCTTTTATTTAGTCATTTTAGAAACACAAAATTAGTATTTAACAGATCTGTTATTTATTTTTTTTTACACTTCAAGTTTTTTTGTGAATAAATGTTTCAAAACAATGGTATTGAATTTTATAAACTGGTGACATATAAAAAAGTGAAAATTTTTGCTCATTACAAATATGCAAATTAAATTCAGTATATTTTTTTTCTACAGCTACCAAACCCGTACCAAAAGAAAATTCGCTATCATACCGCCACCTTCAAGCCGATTTTTTCGAAAATTTTATACAAACCTCGGTTTATATCTAAGTATAAATTTACATCGAAAAATGTTCTTAAATTATTCACTTAAACTTTAAAAAATCGAGAAAATCGCACAAAAATAATTTTGCTAGTCCCCATTTCCGTGGCAATATCCCCAATTTCAATGTGGACCTGACGGCCAGAGAAAAAAACTTATATGTGAAGTTTGGTTCAATTCTATGCATAACTTTGTGCATTTTCATATAATAAAGTAAAGAAAATCGCACAGAAATCGCTATCACAGCTTCTCTTCCCGGCGAAATATACCCAGTTTAAACTGGCTATAGCCGAAAACATAAATATATATATATATATATATATATATATATATATATGTATGAAGTTTGGTCCCATTCTGTGCATAACTTCGTACACTTTTGGATGATGCAGTAATGAAAATGACTCAAACATCGCTATCACAGCTCCTCTTTCCAGCGGAATATACCCAGTTTCAACTGGCCATAGCCAAAAACATTTGTATATGAAATTTGGTCCAATTCTATGCATATCTTCGTACATATCCGATGATATAATAAAGAAAATGGCACACAAAACGCTATCACAGCTTCTCTTTCCGGTGGAATGTCCCCTGTTTCAACTTGCTATAGCCGAAAATATATATATATATATATATATGAAGTTTGGTCCAATTCTATGCATAACTTCGTACACTTTCCGATGATACAATAAATAAAATGGATATATTTTATATTTTCTATGATACAAAAAAGGACTCACGCATAGTCAGACATTTTAGAGAAATGTGTTTTTCTGGATCTCTGACAACTAAAACGTGTAAATTTGTCAAAAACCGGAAGTCGAAAAAAAATTCGACTTCCAAATTCCAATACTTTCTTCAAAAATAGATAGAAGAAAGTAAAATTTAACAATGTGAATAACATGAGTTTGTTGCACAATTGCAAGGAATTCAGTTACTTAGAAGCAGTCACTTGAAGTTGCGCTGATTTTTTTTTTTTTTCAAAATCACTTGTTTGGGGTCCACATTCAAAAAAGTTATAACGTACTTTTACCTACAGAAATTCATCGTGAAACCTAAGTGTTGTATGGACAGAAGTGTTAAAAACTCTGATAATCAACCTGCCTTGTGGTTAACAACTGTGAAATTATAGAACAAAAAAAAACTGTTAAAAAGTGTTATCTTGACAGCATAGAGTACTCGGTAATATAGTAAAGCATTTGTTACTATATATTTTGTAAACTAGAAATGACATTTCCATGAAGAAATAAATAATAACATTGTGTCTCCAATTAAATACAATATGAACGTAAAGAAAATTACCATGCGAAACTCGGCCCTCCCAGGTACGGATATTTTCTAGGCTGATTCACTGATTTTAAATTAGAAAAGATTTTTTATAGTTAAATAAACAATACGGAAATGTTCTTTAATTTTAAAAAAAGATACATTTTGTAGATAAATAAATATCACTCAAGAGTGATGTAATACCACTGAAAGGAAAATCATGTAATATAATCACAAATATAAAGGAAATTATCTGTTCTTAGATAACGTAAAAGAATGTACAATAATTTTATTATTGTTATCAGGCTCTAAAAATTTTAAAGTTTGTTGTCTTCACAATATCATATTTTATAAAAGCTTTTAAGAAATTATTTTTTAGGATTTAACTTCGGTTCAGCGAAAGAGAAAACTATTAGAGAGCCGTACCATTTAAAGGATTATGAAAGAATTTATTTTCAGAAACATTTTATGCCTGTTGCGAAATTCACCACTCCGATATTATTTCTCTTAAAACCCTTTGAGAATATATGTATATGTTTTGCGTCCTTTACAGTTTTTTTTTTTTTATTTTGAAAATGGTTAGAAGATAAAAGATTTCATTGCTTTCATGGAAATTTTTAAAAAAGATGGATACATTTTTATAAATATTTTTCTTTACTTAATGTGTAGGAACCATTGGTATTCCCAGGAGATTTTTAAAGAAAGCTTGTGATAGTTAAATTTTTTCAATTGTTTAATGTATATTTTGTTGCATAACATTCGACAGGTTAATAATACACTTAATATACCCTTTTATTCTCCACTTTTTTATTTCATTAAATTTCTGTTTTGACTTTCATCCTTTCTGTCTTTTGTCCTTAATACAAACAGCACACCTTTTAAGGTTCCGTACTTACAAAGTAAAAAAGTAAAAAAAATAAGATCACTCCTGTGACTGTTCATCTGTCTGTCACAGGGTTTTAGGTTATATATTTTCAAAGATATCGTTGGAAGTATACTGGAAAAATATGTCTACCACCCACACCCCTCCTATTTCCGAATAATATGAAAAAAATAACATGAATTAATAAATAGTAATTAATTAAATGTAATGTACGGAACCCTTTGAGCGCGAGTTATACTCGTAGTTGACCGATTTATTATAAAATATTTCTTAATTTAATTACAAGAAAATAACACATTTTTTTAGGCAGTTAAAAGCAATAAGCAGTTCTATTGCTTAATAAATAAGCATTTACAGTTTGAAAGTCTTTTGATCGTGATACATATATTGACATTGTTGTTACATCAACTGCTGCAAAATAAGAATGCAATAAATATAAGAGAGTAATAATAAATATATGAGAGTAATGCAATAAATATATGACACATTTTCCGTTTTATCTGATTTATTTTGAACTTTTATGCTTTTCTACACGTTTTAATTTCATTTTTATATGGCATATATTTGATTTTGTTTCTCTATAATCCTCTTGTTCTTTCCATAAATAACACATTTTTTTAAGCAGTTAAAAGCAATAAGCAGTTCTATTGCTTAATAAATAAGCATTTAGACTTTGAAAGGCTTTTGATCGTGATACATATTTTGACACTGTTGTTACATCAACTGCTCTAAAGTAAGAATGCAATAAATATAAGAGAACAATAATAAATATTTGAGGGTAATGCAATAAATATATGACACATTTTCCGTTTTATCTGAGTTATTTTGAACTTTTATGCTTTTCTACACGTTTTAATTTCATTTTTATATGGCATATATGTGACTTTCCTCAAAATGTGCGGTGTTTTCGAATAGAAACATAATGGTCGGTTAATTAACATATTTCCTCAAAATCTTTTAAGATCATAATCACATTAAACAATATAATTTGACAAGAAACTATAGACTAAATGCGTATTCATGAACAAAATAAATGCAAAGTAGAATAAATAGAAGTGATAAAATAGATGAACAAGAAATTAAATTTACTTTATTTACTATTCTTAGCGAAAGCGTATACAAATTTAAGCAGATGTAAGAATAGGAAAATATCTTGTATTAAAAAACATAAATATGCAAAAACGAATCATCAGAAGTATTGCTTACTGTAAAATGCAATAATGTTTCGTTCAATAAAGATTTCATATGCCTTTAAATATTGGAGAGTAAAATTTTTCCCTTATTTATTATATCGAATTTTTAACCCCTTCGCGACTAGTGTTCTTTATAAGTGAGGCGTAAAATGCTCTGAATGCTTGATTGTTCTTACCGGTATTCTTTAATTGAAACTGTTGCCTAATTTAATATAAACATTTCTGGGGGATAATTACTATTTAATAAAAAAGCGAAGAAAGATAAAAAAAATTCTGTAGAAGATGCTTGTCGCGAAGTAGTTAATGGTCCGCCCAGATACCAGACTTACGAGCGTCTTGTTTCTTGTGGTATTTCGCTCTCTTTTACATTTTATGACTTTCTTAGCGTGTCTAAAGTTCAAAGGTCAATCAGGGAACGTCGATGGCAGACGGCCAACGCATCTTTCTTTTGTTGAGACTCCCCTTTGTTTCGTCGATGACCACAAAATCGTTTGTAAAGAACGGGAAGTAATATTTAAGGCTATCTCAGGAAGACTTGCTTAGACTGCGAAAGAAACGCAGATTTAATCTTATGTGAACAAAGTCACGGGTAATAGCTGGTATTGTAATGCCGCGCTTATGCTATGTCGTAACCGTCTCCCCATGTCTACCAGGTCTGTAAGACACATTTTTACCAACCAATCAGCGTCTTCAATAGTTGTTTGTGCCGCCACCAGTTGTTTGGGTTTCATGATTTAACGTCTGGAACGCCAAACCCTAGGACGATAACGCCATAATGCAAGAGAACCTTAATAAACCATGAAGGATTCTTACACTTGCTATTTTAGTATTCATTCTAGATGCTTAAAAAAAAAATCTAAATTTATTTTGAAAACGTGTTATTCAAATGCTCCAGTCAAATAGAGATTATTTTAATAAATCCTGAAAGTAACTTACATTCACCATATTAGTAATTTTAAGTACTTCTTAAAAAAACAACTGTTTAACAAAGTTAAACAACATTTTTGTTTTTCAATATCCATTTAATGTCTCCTATAGATTTTAGGGCGCTAAAAAAGAAAATGTTGTTAAAAAAATTTTATCACTATCCAACGTTAAGAAATTTTATTGTCAATTTATGGAATATATTGGAATTTATTAACATTACATTATGATTTAAATGGCGTTTAATCTAAATACATATGCTTTGATTTATTATTTCAATACAACATGTTATGGCTGCCTAACGCGGCGCCAGCAGGCATCAATGTTTCTTGCTTCTAGCTTTTTAAATAAATAAAGATCCATGTTTTGCATTATACTTTCTGTAAAATAAATTATATTTGCATTTTTTAAATTACAGGCACAATTAAAGTTTTTGCCTCCTTCCCCCGCAAAAAAAAATTAGATAGGTCCTCCTCTCAGACAAGTATATTTGTAATTTGACTAAGATTTATTTTTTTTCTGAAAATTACTTTTACATAGGGTTCCTGAATCATGCGGGTTTGATGGCAAACAACGTAAGATATAAATGAATCGAATAAGACGTGTGGGAGTTGCCGAAAGTACGAAAAAGAGGAAATTCTGCAGCATGATTCGAGTCATATGATTAATGACGCCCTTAGCAGTTTTCTCCCAGATGAAGTGCGCTACTACTTACTGAAGTATTAGGCGGGTCTTACATATGTATCAGCAGGGCAGAAACAAATTTTACTTTAGTAATGTTGGTGAAAATATCCTTCATGAATTTGCATGCTAAATTTCATTTATGTTTACAAAATTTCTCTTTAATTAAAAAAATAAAATAAATAATATGCATTTCAGCGTTTAAATATTGCAGTTTTACTTTTGAGGTATGTACGTCATTATGTAATTATTTATTTTATTACTAAATTCAACTGACAAAATTTATACGTTATAACCCATGTAGCAGCAAATAACCTAAACACCTCCAAATTTATTCCAAATTCCGAGACTTCCTGAGGAAGAGACAGTAAAGTTTACATACGAGTAGTAATTTGTTCAACTGTTTGAAAATGTTTCCAGCCCGGCACTTGAATCCAGAATCTTCGGATTTAATTATCAATGTCCTTACAATTCATCTACGTGGGCGACATCCCAGCCAACACATTTCACATCTGCTGTGTTACTTGAAAAAGATCAGAATAGAAAACAGGTTAAAGAACTCCATTAAAATATTTCTACACAATTACACTTTTATTAATTTAACACAATCAAACTGATAGGTAAATAAATCATATGAGTAGTAAATTTTTCTTTGAAAATTTCTTGTTTTAAAAGAAATATTCATTTTTCTCCGTTATCTCAATTTATGTAGTTTACGTAACATTTAATGCGCATTTTCTTTATTTTCATTTCCTTTATAATTTTAAATGTGTATATCTCGATACAATTACGACTTTTTATGTTACATTATCTATCTTTATACATTTATCTGCATTTTAGTCTGTATAAATACGGGTTTAATACTAAAAAAATATATCAAGAACGTATTTAACAAATTACTCCTTTGTGGGTACAAAAGGTTTTATTAAAATAAAAAAGTCAAATTTTATTACATACCATAAGAACAGTTAAAAAACAGCGAAATGCCAAATCAAAAATTATATCAAAAGTTCTACAAATAAAGAGAAAACATCTTTACGAAGTTCCTGCTTGATTCTCTACTTTTTCCATGAATAGATGAATATTTTATTATCTATCTTCGTATGTAGCATACTACTACAGAAAATACTTTTTCATTATTTCTTTTATTTTCATTTCCGTGTTTGTTTGACTAGGATAAAGATAACGGATGAAGGTAACAGAATAAGAGATAAACAGACTAAATTACTTTCATTATGTTGTTAATCGTATACAACTGTACAGTTTTACTTAAGATACATATATTCATTACCTTAACACTAGAGCGGCGGGGAATTTTACTCAAGTTTCATAAAAATATTTCACGCCAGAATTTTTATTTAGGACTTTTAACTTATTTATTTAACTTATTTTTGTGTGGTATATATTTAACTTATTTTGTGAAGAATTATCCGGTTCGAATCGTCATTTTTTCATTTGGCAGGGGTCAAAATGACCCATCACCGCCGTTCTAGTGTTAAATTAGGCTTCGTTTAAAAAGTATATATAAAAGTTGTCGATGAAATAGTAACGAATAGGAAATACATATATACATAAATATGTGAACTTACAATTTATAATAGAACGATTTATTGGATAAGCAAATTCCCTGCTTCATTTAAATATATTAATAAATTCATTTATACATAAATTGATTTTAATTCAAAATACAGATAAAAATGCTTAAGGGATTGAAACAACACAAAAAGGCTTATAAAAGAAGAAATAAATTTTATAAGAAAATATAAATTTTATATAAAAGCCTTTTAATATAAAAATCGACTTATACAGGGTGATTCATAAAAGATGGGCAGAACTTTAAGGGGTTATAGTACACTTAAAGACAAATAATATTAAATAGGAGACTAAGGGTCCCAGACGTATTCCCAAGGAGATAGGGGGCATTAAAGTTTAGGGTCCGAAATTTCAAATGATTATAAAACATGGAAAAATTGGTCGATTCGTTTGCGGTTTTTGCAAAAAATTTTCTTTATGCCAGTATTTTCTTGAAATAAAATTTTAAAGTTTAATTTCAAAAAATGCCGATAGGGGGCGCTTTAGACTTTGGAGTAACAAACAACTATTTTTTAACGTTATTTTTTGTATTTCTTTAAATGATTTCGAAAGCTTAGACTTAAACTTAAATTTTGATCTAAAAATCTGAGTCCTAACGAGTAGTTAAGTAGCGTAAACTGAAATTTGAAATTTGAAACCCTTCTCCCCCCAGAACAAAAATCAGTTATTCCCGATCTTTGTGTCGTAGATTAGGCTCTAACTACTGCCGCGTTTTGCTAAAATTATTCTTTATGTCAGTATTTTCTTGAAAATAAATTTTAAAGAAAATTTTCAAAAAATTCCGATAGAGGGCGCTTTAGACTTTGGAGTAACGAACAACTATTTTATACCGTTATTTTTTGTGTCTCATTAAATGCTTTCTAAAGCTTAGATTTAAACTTAAATTTTCAGCTCAAAATCTGAATCGCTGAGCGTGGTTCAGTAGCGAGGGGAGGGGGTTCAAATTTCAACTTCTGAACATAGTTCAGTTTGCACTACTTAACCATGCCCAACGATTCTGTGCTGTGATACGAGGCAAAAATACAACTTTCGTCAAGGACTGCATAGTCGGAATTCACTCATAAAGGCACTGGCACAGTTGGAAACGTCGCTCATGCAAACGTAAAAGCTCCATTCCTGACGCTAGTCACCGGGTGAAGAAGGAAACAGAAAGTATGCAAATGTCAAATGGGGAAGAAGAAGAACACGTATGCAAAATTTCGACACGATTCAGGCATAAAAACCACTGAACGGTGAGTCAAGTGTAAGTCGCTGTAGTAATGAATCGGAAGATGGTGCCCTTCACGAATAAGGAAAAGGCTGAGATGCATTTAATTTACGGAGCGGCAGATGGAAATGGTGCAGAGGCACAACGAATGTACGGAGAGCGATTTCCTAACAGGCGGTTGCCTAACCGCAAAACTTTCGAGCGCTTGCACAGACAGTTGTGTGAGACGGGATCATTTCTCGCTTCCCGGTCGAATGCAGGTCGTGCAAAAAAGGACGAATCAGTAGTTGTTGCAGAAGCCATTCTGGATGTAGTAGCGGCGCAGCCAAGTACAAGTACACGAAGAGTGGCTAGCCAGGTGGATACCTCACAGTCCACGACTTGGAGGGTACTGAAGGATGAACATTTGCTCCCGTTTCATGTGCAACGAGTCCAGAAACTGTCTCCAGGGGATTATCCAAATCGTATTGAATTCGCCCGCTGGTTTCTGCAGCAGAACGCGCTAAATCCACATTTTGGACGAACTGTGCTTTTCACCGATGAATGTACCTTCACACGTGAAGGTACATTTAACACACACAATGCACATGTATGGGCGGATGTCAATCCACATGCTACGTATCCACATGCTCATCAGAGACGTTTTTCCATCAATGTTTGGGCAGGAATCCTCGGAGACCACCTAATCGGACCGTACCTTCTTCCTGAACGCCTCAACGGTAAAACATACCTCACATTTCTGCAACATGTGCTGCCAGACCTGTTAAACGTTGTTCCTCCACGCATCCGGCGGGTCATGTGGTTCCAGCACGATGGAGCGCCAGCCCATTACGTACGAGACGTCCGCAACTATCTGGACATCACATTTCCGAACAGATGGATTGGTCGAGGTGGTCCTGTTGCTTGGCCTGCTCGCTCGCCAGATCTTTCACCCCTCGATTTCTTTTTTTGGGGACGATTGAAGGCTCTTATGTATGAGACACCCATTGAATCCCCCGAGGAACTGGTCGCCAGACTTTCCGCCGCTGTAGGGGAAGTGCTCGAAAAGCCTGATGTTTTCGCGAATGTTCGCCGTTCCATTCGTCGCCGTTGTTCTGCGTGCATAACCTCTGGTGGTCACAATTTTGAACATTTATTGTGATTACATGTTAATAAATATGCTTTGGTAACATAATCCTAATTTGTGTCTTTTTACCTCGTATCACAGCACACAATGTGTGGACATGGTAAACTGAACTGTGCTCAGGAGTAGAAATTTCAAACCCCTCTCCCCAGAAACTTAACCACGTCTAACGATTCAGATTTTGGGCTGAAAATTTAAGTCTAAGCTTTAGAAAGCATTTAATGAGACACAAAAAATAACGGTATAAAATAGTTGTTCGTTACTCCAAAGTCTAAAGCGCCCTCTATCGGAATTTTTTGAAAATTTTCTTTAAAATTTATTTTCAAGAAAATACTGACATAAAGAATAATTTTAGCAAAACGCGGCAGTAGTTAGAGCCTAATCTACGACACAAAGATCGGGAATAACTGATTTTTGTTCTGGGGGGAGAAGGGTTTCAAATTTCAAATTTCAGTTTACGCTACTTAACTACTCGTTAGGACTCAGATTTTTAGATCAAAATTTAAGTTTAAGTCTAAGCTTTCGAAATCATTTAAAGAAATACAAAAAATAACGTTAAAAAATAGTTGTTTGTTACTCCAAAGTCTAAAGCGCCCCCTATCGGCATTTTTTGAAATTGAACTTTAAAATTTTATTTCAAGAAAATACTGGCATAAAGAAAATTTTTTGCAAAAACCGCAAACGAATCGACCAATTTTTCCATGTTTTATAATCATTTGAAATTTCGGACCCTAAACTTTAATGCCCCCTATCTCCTTGGGAATACGTCTGGGACCCTTAGTCTCCTATTTAATATTATTTGTCTTTAAGTGTACTATAACCCCTTAAAGTTCTGCCCATCTTTTATGAATCACCCTGTATAGATCGATAACATAAAGATCGATTGTTTTAACGCTCAAACGGCGCCATTATCAGTAACTACAAATATAAACTATTCTCGCAAATTTTCGAAAATGAACTTGAAAAACATAAATCACGAGATCATATAAGTATAAAAATCATGTGCTCAAAATAGTCAACTGTAAAACGTAAAAATTAATATTTCTTTATTGTTTTTTTAAACTGAATAATACCTCGTGCCAAATGTTAGGTAAATCAGATGAGGCTGATTCGTTACAAATGTTCTCCTTAGGCATATAGATTTACGCATATAGAACACCCGCATATAGTTGATATGACTCTATAGATCTCGATCTACTTAATATAATATAATCTATATTTATATAATACTTGATAGAGCCATATCAACTATCAAATATTTATGAAATCCCGTTCTCCAGAGCAGATGGAACATTGCAATATTATATAGGAATGACAACAAGAAAGTTTAAAACAAGATTAAAAGAGCATATGGCAGATATCAAATATGACAGAAGTACTACAGTATTGGGAAGATTACATAAAACCGATACTTTAAAAATTGATTTTAAAAATAATAAAATAATTTATCCATCAAGAGTTTATTTTCCATCTATTATACGTGAATCAATAGAAATCTATGTGCGTAACGAGAACATTTGTAACGAGTCAGCCTCATTTGATTTATCTAAAATTTGGCACGAGGTATTTTTCAGTTTAAAAAAAGTAATAAAGAAATATTAATTTTCACGTTTTACAGTTGACTATTTTAAGCACCTGCTTTTTTTACATATATGATCTCGTGGTTTATGTTTTTCAAGTTTATTTTCAAAAAATTGCGAGAATAGTTTGTTTATCGTTGTAGTTCTTAATAATGATGTCATTTGAACGTTGAAACATATGTGGATCTTTATATTAAAAGGTTTTTATAAGCCTTTTTTGTGTTCTGTTTGTATCACTTAAGCATTTTTATCTCTATTTTAATTTTTATTAGTAATCTTATTATATGATTATGATTTTAATTATTTTAATATTGTCTCAAATTTCTTCATTCTTTATTTTTTGTTTGTTTGTTTGATTCAAAAAGATTCAACATAATATTTCTGTGCTCATGATTTTTTATTATATTTTGAAGACGCAATCTGTTGCTATCTTTTAAAAATTTCTAAATCTATAATTTTATTAAATACAAAGAAAACTGTTACATCGGTAGATTTCACGATGCAAAATGTTTTCAACATATGCTGTCACATATTTATATAATTTCAAATGAGAGGATAAGATGCCAGATATTCTATTTGACGGTAATGCGGATTAGATTGGAGAAATTGGTTTGAATTTAATTTTAATTTGTAAATTTTGTATGTTGAGTGAAAATGAAAAATGAAACGTTTTTATCATAATAAAGGAAAAACTACATTCCTAAAGGTAAGTTCTTTAAGAACATTACCACAAAGTTGACAAATTTGTGTAAACGCCATAACGAATTAAAAATTTATTAATTCTTACTCGTATGCTAAATCAAAAATCCGTATCTTAAAAAATAATAGATGGATTAAACATCACAAGTTACAGCGCTTAAATAACAAAATAGAAATAAATCCTTTAAAAAAATAAAGAAAATACACAAATTTATAATTAACGCAACTTCACCATAATTATAGGGGGGAACAGCCGAATTTGGACCACTTCACCTACTTTCTGGTGTAACTCACTTCATTTTTGAAATATCTGCAAAGTATCACTACACATGGTCAGTCTATTCACCTAATAACTAAATAAATCTTTAGAACAAATTCGTCTTTAAAATCTTAAGTTTTATTTTAATTTGAAAACATTGACAAAAGTGGTCCAAATTCAGTGACTGGTTGCTTACGTTGGACCCTCAGTCTCCTAAATTGCACCGAACAACATTAGACTGTTTTAATGAGTAGGGAATATAACTCATTTTATTACAAGCAAAGTTTGCGATTATTGAAACAATCAAACAAAACAACGGCAATGAAATATAATGAAATCAAATGTCTCAAAGTAAGAATAATTGTTTTAAATGAAAATGCATTCAAAAGATAAATCAAAGTTATAAGTAATTAAAAATAGAAATTATGGAGCTAATTGCCAGTTACTTGAATATCATGTAAGAAGTGATTCAAGACTTAGAAAATGAATTTCTTTTGTTATTTTTTTATTCCAGCGCACACAACATGGAACAATATTTGGCAATCTGAATAAAGAATCATTTCTGCTATATTATTTTTCTTACAAATTAGGCAAAATCAATCATCACTGTCTCGATTTTCCTTTTTAGATTATGAATCATTAGTTTTTTTTTTTTTTTTTTTTTTTTTTTTTTGCAACAGGCGTTTTCTTTAGCTTATGCCTGTACTTCTTCCCTACCATCATTTTCTTTCCAATTGAATTATGCCTATTTTTTAAAACTTGATGTTCCAATTACTTTTGTGATTTGAGACCTTCCCTTTTGTCTTTTTTTTTGTTTGTTTGTTTTTGTTATTTCAATATTTACTTTATGTGGCGAAGGTGTTAACACAGCTGTATTTTGGCTCCCTCTGTACTTTGACTTAACTGATTTTGGCAAGAGAGATAAAATTTCTAATGATTCTTTGGATTTCTTTTTTTTTTTTTTTTTGGGGGGGGGGGTTATTATTGCAGGTCCACCTCTTCACAACTTACTCTTTCCTTGTCTTTTCCTATATCTTTAACAACTCTTGCTGTCCTAATGTTTTTCTTCCAGACTGTTTGTGTGTGTCTTTTTTATCATATTTTTACTCTCTTAGTTTTAGTAAGTTTCATGATTACTGACTTCGAAAAATAGTGTTCAAAGCGTACAGCCCTCGAAATTCATTACTTACTTTTCAAATTTATTAGCATTGTTAATTAGCATTGTTAAAATAGCAGAAATATTTAGAAAAGCTGTCCCATACATGCCATGGAATGCTTCAAAAATATTTAAACTTCACTGAACATTTTTACGTCACTGCTGCAATTTTTCATACAAACATCATGCAAAAACATGCCTATCACTGCGCTGCGTAAACGTATTAAAATTTAAATATTATCGTCTTAAAAAATACTTTACTAAAATTATTCCTGAAATAAAAATTAACAGACAAAATAGGGACTCAAACAGAATACGCCATACATCGTCAAACAACATTTTGGCAAGGAAGATAAAATTTCTAATGATTCTTTGGATTTCTTTTTTTTTTTTTTTTTTTTTTTTTTGGGGGGGGGGGGTATCATTGCAGGTCCATCTCTTCACAACTTACTCTTTCCTTTTCTTTTCCTATATCTTTAACAACTCTTGCTGTCCTAATGTTTTTCTTCCAGACTGTTTGTGTGTGTCTTTTTTATCATATTTTTATTCTCTTAGTTTTAGTAAGTTTCATGATTACTGACTTCGAAAAATAGTTTTCAAAGCGTACAACCCTCGAAATTCATTACTTACTTTTCAAATTTATGATCGTACAACTGGTCCAGTTTAAGCAACTCAAAATAGTCCAATTAAGGCCACTACGCCATTTTTCAAAACAAATAATCTCAAGACTAAAAACACAACCGAAAGCAAACAAATCCGAGTAAAAAATATGCATAATAAACTCATGAATTTAGATATGTATATGAAAACATAACAACTTACCTTAGTTTTAAAGTATTCTCTTGCGTTTAGTAGGAAAAAATCAGATCAACATAGCTAATTTTAGGTTTTTTTAAATTGTCTGAAAACAGCACGTGGAAGGAGGGTGCTTCTTCTAATCATAAATGACGTCATTCTGATGAGTAGGATTTCAGCGGTAAATGGAGTCTCTTTCTGTAATTAACGCAGAATTGCGGCGGTCCATTTAAGGTGGCAATCCAAATATGGCTACTCTCTCCTATATTTAATTTTTGCATAATGTTTCATCTTTTTTCTGTTAAGATTAAAGTTAAAATTTTAAAAGAAGGCGAAATTAAAATATATATTTGATTTTTAAGATTCGTAAATATTTCTCCCTTGTGACATATCTCTGTAAACAGAAATCACATTTTTATTAATATTTATTATACGCATTCTACAATTCTTTGTGAAAATAAAAGAGAAGATTTATATACGAAATAGATTAAACATACAAATTTTCTGGGTTAGAAAAATATTTACTTTAATTTTTTATCTTTTCAGTTTTGTGACTGGAACTGCTGCATCGGGAGTAGAAATTTATAATTAATTAATGTCAATAAAAACATAAAAGGACCATTCCATGAAACACAGACAAAATGCCCCGCACGTGATACTTATATAAATTCTTTTAACTATTAATTTATAATTCGTTAAAATATCACATCCTGACTTGCCAGGACGAGTGGCCTCCCTTAGGCATTAAAACTATACATTAAAAGTACGAAAAACCCTAGATTATCAGTTTAGTATAGTTGTTTTATTTTTAGGATACAATAGCATTGTTAAAATAGCAGAAATATTTAGAAAAGCTGTCCCATACATGCCGTGGAATGCTTCAAAAATATTTAAACTTAACTGAACATTTTTACGTCACTGCTGCAATTTTTCATACAAACATCATATGCAAAAACATGCATATCACTGCGCTGCGTAAACGTATTAAAATATAATTATTATCGTCTTAAAAAACACTTTACTAAAATTATTCCTGAAATAAAAATTAACAGACAAAATAGGGACTCAAACAGAATACGCCATACATCGTCAAACAACATAAAAAAAAATATATATCGTATCGTAAACACATTGTGATTCTACAATTCATTAATGCATATTTGTACTGAATAAATATCATACTTTCACATTCTTGGAATTACAGAAATACGAAATAACTTTGCTTACTTACATTCGGTAACAACGGAATACCTAAGATCAATTAGATGAAAGTTGGTAAATTAGTATTTCGGCTCTTTACCGATAAAATATTTGTACCGAATTCCAGTACTAATTTTCTACAGATATAAAGTACAAATAGTTTATAAGAAGAGGATAAATAATTGAGCACAAAAGGCTACTATACTTTTTACGTAGTAATTAACTTTACTAACGAACACATTTTTCCTCTCCAAAATATAGTATATTAATTCCCTTTCAGTCATTATTATGTTACCCTATTGTCTTCAAATCAAATCATATAAATTGTTTAATGTTTATTATTCTTTTATTGATGAGTGTTACAGTGCAAATCATTATACACTTATCAGCTCCCCATTTTTAGACACTTTGAATCGCACTTTTTGGAACAGTTTTTAGAATACATCTGAGAACACTTTTTTTGTTCAGCACACTTTTTAACGCACATTTTGAAAGCGATGATTTCAGAAGTGTGCCCAAATTAGCGCCCAATCCGTTCTCAAATGTGTTCCCAAGTTTAGATTTAACAAGTATCCTGAGTAGAACACTTTCAGACAACTTTCTTTAATAAATTGTTTAATGTTTATTATTTTTTTATTGATAAGTGTTACACTGCAAATATTTATACACTTTTCAGAACCCCTTTTAGAACACTTATTTTGTCCCCATTTTTAGAACACTTTGAATCGCACTTTTTGGAACAGTTTTTAGAATACATCTGAGAACACTTTTTTTTGTTCAGCACACTTTTTAGCGCACATTTTGAAAGCGATGATTTCAGAAGTGTGCCCAAATGAGCTCCCAATCCGTTCTCAAATGTGTTCCCAAGTTTAGATTTAACAAGTATCCTGAGTAGAAAGAACACTTTCAGAAAACTTTCTTTATTAGCGAATCATATTTGGAACACATTAAGGGGTCAGGTAACCTTTGAACTCACAAAATACATGAAAAAAGGACCTCTATAAGAATTGCCATAACTCCGTAACTATTTGACTTTGAATTAAAAAACTTAAAATACATATTATTAAAGGTTTATTTTATAAATTAAAATTCTCCAAAAATGTATACACTCATATAAAGCTTTTAAATTTATTTCAAAATATAATAATTTTTTTACGAAATAACTTTTTTTGCATGTACTGCGCGCATGATTTTTCACATTTGAATTGCTAAAACCAGCCAAAATTTTTTTAATGAGTACATATATAATGTGTTCTTAAAATGACCTACGATGAAAAAAATAAAATGTGTAGATCTTGAGAAAAAAATTTTTTTTAGAGAAATTCGAAATATCGAGTTTTTTTACTACAAAAGTAGTCATAAATTCTAAACTTGTTACTTGAGAAACATAATCGTAGGTCATTTTGTGCATCTGTCTGGTTAAGACATTCAGTCAAAATTTCATGAAATTCTAACCAACCATTTTTCTTAAATCGTGCGCGCAATGACCAAAATCGTCGTTTTGAGAAAATTGACTTCAAAGATCAAACTGTCCCTTGATCATATATAAAAAGCTCAGACTGTTTT
The DNA here is from genome assembly GCA_963931845.1 of Maratus michaelseni. Taxonomy (NCBI): domain Eukaryota; kingdom Metazoa; phylum Arthropoda; class Arachnida; order Araneae; family Salticidae; genus Maratus; species Maratus michaelseni. Next base: position 196,699,957 of record OZ007593.1, on the reverse strand, counting down.
AGACATAACTCCACTTCTAAAGTGAATTTTTGCATGGGGTTTATTTTAAATTGTTCCTAAAGAATCATATTTAATTATAAGCTAATAAAAATTTTTTGGAATTTCTGACACTTTAAAGATTATCTGACCCCTTAAGGTAAATGTAACAATTTTTTGAATTAAAGTGTTCCAAATGTGTTCCCAATGTGCGCTGCGAATTTGCAGTGTACTGACTAGAATTTATTCTGACCTCAAAAACAACAGTAAACAACTATTAAACAGTGAGTCTTTTTAGCGAGACATATTCAGTTTTAATATATTTTAAATTTAGGGGAGATTTATATTTTTTTCTTATTTATTTATTTTATTGTGTAGGATGGTGTTTTACTAAGTAAACTAAATTTATATAAAAAAGCAATTTTTAAGATATTAGACATATTTTTATGTATTGTAGAGGGGAATATATTTGATCTACAAACGAATAGCTCTTAAAGGAGGGGGGGCGGGGCATCATAAAATATGTATGAAAATTGCTTAATTTAATCTACATAAAGTGTTACATCTAAAACACCTTATACTATATATATATATATATACAAGTTGTTGTAAAGATACTTTTAAATAAATCGAGTTTAAAGCAATAAATGTAGCCTCGTTAATATATAGTATATATATCCGGATAATAATTATATAGTCTAGTAGTAAAATAGAATTAGATAGTTTAGTAAATTTAGTAACATTTGTTTAACAATAAATTTATTCAATCTGATATTTTTTATTTTAAATTATTAATTTTATAAAAAAATGAAAGGTACGTTATACATGAAAATTACCATTAAAACTTTAAGCAAAATTAAAATAATCTTCTAAAAATTTGCTGTGTCGAATAGACGCGGACACAATATCAGGGCTGGAATACGTAATTTAATTGTTTATATGGACCCTGTAAGTTCTATGACTTATATTTATAAAAATGTTATCCTACATCTAAAATTTACATTAACAAATCCGATTCTTTTAATAAAAATTAATAATGAAAATTTGATTTTTATGAATTTGTAGTGCTTTATGGCATAAAAAAGGGAAAAACGCTTACTTGCATTCTGTGTTTTTTATGGTAGAATTTAAATAAAAGGTATCTCTGGGAACTGAGGAGATTTCTGCCGCTGGCGGGAGTTGAACCAGGGATCTCATGAACAGTAGGCGAGAGCGTTAGCGTCAAGCAAAAGGACAAGCCAGTTATAGACCGGGAGGCGGCAGCACAGACAATCACCTCATCGAGTTCACGGCTGAAATTCCAGAATTAGTTAAAACTCGATTCGCATATTAACACGCAATCGGTCTGCCAAGTCATATTTTGGTGGAAAGCACGTGAAAACCTGATTTTAGCGGTTGACTCGTAGGTTTACCATTCTGTCTTCCTGCTCCCAAAAGTATGAAAACATGGAGAACTGGGTGCAGGAAAACACAATGGTAAACCTACGAGTCAACCGCTAAAATCGGGTTTTCAGGTGTTTTTCACCAAGATATGACTTGGCAGACTGATTGCGTTATAATATGTGAATCGAGTTTTAACTAATTCGGGATTTTCAGCCGTGAACTCGATGAGGTGATTGTCTGTGCTGCCGGCTCCCGGTTTATTACTTTCAGCTGGTAATTCGCTTTAAACTGTGCATGTGAGATGAGATCGCTACAGAACTATTAGGTAGCTTCCATTACAAAAAGTGACAAATTACCTACTTCCGCCATTAGAAGTGAAGCAATTCAGGAAAATTTCGGTATATTTTCAACGATCGCAACGTACCCCAATACCCAAAACCACTCTCCGTCGAAACGTGGATATATGTTATATATATTATTTTTGTCATGCAATAGCACTCGTATTTATCAACCGATTTGTATGTGACTGAAAATGTCAGGGCATACCAAGGTCTCGAACGAGTTCGTTGGCCAGCTTCATCTGTCATCTTGTTTCAAAATGGCGGCCACTTAAAATTTTCAAATTCAGAAAAATGTACAACAAAATTAGAAATCCAAAAACTTTTTGCCTTTAAGTATTAGGCCTTGGTACAAGTATACTTGAGCATTTTTGATTTACCTCTATCTTAAAAAATGGCTGATATATACAGTTTGAAATTCTAGTGTGACTGATATTTCCATAATCAGGTTTCACTTAAATGCTTTAGAAAACGCTGTTTATCGCAAATTTACTTCAATTGTTGTAACCGTTGCTACTACTCTCATACGCTTTAAACGTCATTTCCGCCAGCGTGCAATTATCGCCAAGCTTAGCGATACTTGGAAAATCTTGCCAAATTTGGTGACCAAAAATAAACCACAATAAATGAAGTTAAATTGGCAAAATCTAACTTATTTGGCCAATATTCTTATTCAAATTTAGTATTGACAAAAACTGGGACTGAATCTTCTATAATCGATTTCCACGCAGTTTAGATTCGGATGTTACAGATTTAAACCTCCATTCTAAATTTTCCAATACAATAAAAAATATTAACTAAATCCACTCACAAACATTTAATCAATGATATGTTATTTATAAAATTACCCTCTAAAGCATACGCTATCACTTTCCTTGTAATAATAAGTACTTTATTTCCATAACATATTGTAGTTTTATAGTGAACATTGTAAGGATCCAATCTTGTAAACCTTTGAAATATATAAGTAATAAATATAAAGCTTTTGTGAAATTGCTTTGAAAGCTTCTGATAGAAAATCGTGCATAGGAAAAATGTACATTTATTTAAATATATTCATGCAGATTTCGAGTAAATGTACGTTATTCGCATTTTACTTTATTTGAATCTTATGCTATCTGTTGCATAATAGAAATGTTTGTTCGAGAGTATTATAATTTGTAATATCAGTAAAATGTTAGAATATGGAGTTTTCATTTAAAACAATGTCGTGTAAAGTATATCCATAAAACAACGCTACAAAATTGCTCTTTGTGAGTACATACATTTAAATTACATAAGACATATGGAAGGTTTCTATGATAAATATTGTTTCTTATTACAATGGCATTCTCTATCCAAATATTTATGTTATAGATAAGATAAAACGAGATACTTTTCAGGAAATATATTTGTTTATTCTTCTATAAGAAAAATAATTTAGGATAGAGTTCAATTTGGGAAATTTAACTGGAACTCGCAATGTAAATCGAGTAAAGGATGTATTGTCAAAATAACTAATTTTACATATAAATAAAGGTCTAGTCTTTCTTCCTATAATAAAATGTATTCTTACTTTTAGGTTACGAATAAAACAAATATTTTTTCGAAAAAATTCCAGTTATTTATATTTTTGCAAGATTTAAACATTTACAAATGCCTTATGCAAAAAGTGTAATTAAAAAAGTAGTATATTTTAAACAGCTCAGATTAGATCTAGATTATTCTTTTCCGAGGTTTCTGGATTTGCATATATTTTTCTCATTGTGTTGGTCGTTTGTATGTCGGTTTTGTTAAACAAAGTCATCTTCCAATCAAATGCATGATTCAATTGCACTCCTCAATAGCAAGTGTTGCTGCCCTCACTGACTCATTCAGCTGCGCAGAAACTAACATTGATAATTCCAAAGCATGTTCGTGTCTTCTTTACCCCCATCCAGTGGCAACCCGGCACAACACTCCAACGTGGTCATAAGGAAGACGGCACACCAAAAGAGGCGACAAGCGCAAGTTATACTCTGATCACACCAAATGTTTAAGTCTCAGACCCTTCAATTCTCTCAGCCAGTTCGATAAACTCACAGAATTCTATGACTAGATACTGCCATTACCACTGATTCTGATTGCCTGGAGAGGTTCGCTTTAATTGATTGGCTATTGAGGTTATTTTTCACTTATGCGCATGCGCACTCTTCCCATTGGTTAAGATCACAGGCACAATTAGGTACAATGAGTTAATTGAGTTAATTTAGATGAGTTTTGTAATTGGAACAACATGTCTTATTCCGGGCGTACTACCTCCGAATTGAAAGCTAAGTTATTTTTTTTATGTGAACATAGTATCAGAAAACAAATTTTGTAGTTCAAACTTTTTTCTTTTTTTTTAACAGGTTGGGAACAAAGAATAAACGGGTTTGAATTCCAGAATTTGTCTTCAAAGTTGCGCTTGTCGCCTTGGTATGCCTGCGTAAATCTATTTGCATCTGATAGGTGACAAAGAATAAGCTTGGTAGTGTGATGTCGGCGTTTTCTTCACTTGAGATATTTCTTACCGAGAAATGGTGGCCAAATGTAATATTATTTTTTTTTTTGGTGAATCTTCATGAAAATTATTAAATTTAGTTCGAGATAATCCCACTGAAGCTGAGCTGGTCATCTATTGTCATTGATGACATCGTAGTGTGCGTGTATGCGTCTTTGGTATTGTATATTCTTTCAACTTATGTAAAAAAGACCTTTGTCAACTCATGTGTTAAATTTGAAAGTGCCGCAACCATGGAGGCCTACGAAAAATGTGGTCTACTTGTCACTGTATGAGAATTTAAGTGACTATGCATAATATAATACTAATTAATAATTAGAAATTTTCTCTTCATTAACAGTGCAGGTTTATGGATTTTGTGAACGCTTAGTGCATCATGCAGTTAAATGCCATGTTTTGTTTTAATCGAGAAAGATCTGATGCAAAAAGTTGCAGTTTCAGTGATTATATGAGATCTAATTCAACAAATATGTAGATCCCGAAAGGCCTAACGACATCTCCAAATAAGTTTTTAAAATGTGGTATCGTGTTTTCCTGGTGTTCACCTATGTGTATTAATTTATTAATGAATAATTTAAAAAGTTAATCTGATATCTTAGCAAAATATGTATCTATAAGTAAATTTATTTTATACAAGGTGGCTGTAAAATATTGTTACACACCAAAAAAATTGTTAATTTTAATCATTTAGCAAAACAATTCACCTCTCTATCTCTGCGAATGACATTTTTCTATTAGTGCAGATGATTTTTGAATAAAGCACAAATTTAGAATTATTTTAAAGATGAGAGACAACAGGTTGATGATTAAACAGATCTTTGATCGTACGTTTTTTCAAATAAAATCTGTAAGCAATTAAAATTCCTTGTTTTTAATAGGCGATTTTCATATAGATTTATAAGTAGATTGTCGGACACTAATAGCTGTAAGGTTCGGCATAAGTCTGGTCGTCCACACTAAGTTCGTGCAAAAGAGCGCATCAAAATAATTCGTGAAAAGATACGAAGAAATAATCTACAAAGTTCTGCTAATAAAAGGACTACAAAAGAGAACGTTAGTCGTATAACTATGCAAGTTATCATAAACGAAGACCTGCGTTTTTGCTCTTATTGCAAAGAAAAGTTCCATGTTTGACTGCCGCAAAAAAAATTAGAAAGATTACAAAGATGCTAGAAAATGCTGAAGCGGTATGGTAGAAAAAGTATTGACAGAATAATATTTTCTGATGAGAAGGAAGCTATTTTGTACTGAATACTATTATAATACTAAAATAGTTGTCGTATATTTAGCAACCTTTGTGGACATTCCTGAAATCCTCCGAACTGTTAAACGCTTTAAAGACAAACATTTTGTTATGGTTTGGGCTGTAGTGTCAAAGAATGCACAAATACATTTGAAATTCATTGATAGAAGGGTAAAAATCAAAGCAAAATCTAACCAATAAAGACCCAACAGTGGTCCAGCCTTTCGATGATCAGAATCTTGCTCAAATACGCTAAAAATTAGAGGGATCATTTATCATTTCCTAATCATTTGCCAAAGCTACCATTCTCAATCCTACTATTTCCCAACGGTTTCCACAAACTGCCAATTATACGATGGGTCAACAATTTGTGGTACTTGGAAGGTTATGAGAAATAACAACTTAACCCAAAATTTCTGACAAAATTCTATGATGCAAAACCAATTAGTGGGTAACAAGAAATTCATCAATTAAGAGAAGAGTTAGAATGAGTACCGACAGTATCCTTGATTAGTTATCTGCATCTGACCGAAAACAATATACAGCGTAAGACAAAGAAAAGAAAATGCGACCACCGGGCGACTTGGAATGAAAATAGCTTGAGCGTTTTGGGAAAGTTTTCCATTGTGACGCACAAATTTGGTAAATTAATCTTTATTTCATTTACACTATTTCTTATGGTACCACATGTGACTGAGGCGACGAAATTGCCTCAGCTAAGTTAATAATTTTAGTTATAAAAGAGATATATTAAATACGAATTGTAAAGATATAAATATTTTATAAAATAAAATATATAAATTTAGGTATCAATTATATGCTGGAATATTTTTTACTATTCTTGTAAAACAAACGATAAGTGCTACACACTTCATTTCCAAAAGGGATCATGCTATATTAAACAACAATAACATATAAAAATTTCAGTGCAATCCGAGTATATTTACGGGAGTTAGAGCACGGACAGACGGCCAAATAAACCGAATAATAAGCACTTTTCAACTAGGTTGGAAAGTGTTAAAAGAGAAAATAAACACCCCGCTGTGTTTATTCTTGGTATTATACAACGCTGTAAAAAAAAAAAAAAAAAAAAAAAAAAAAAAAAAAAAAAAAAAAAAAAAAAAAAAAAACATGTGGGTAGGTGTGATCGAAGATCGCTCAAAGGGTTTCGTTTAATATTCCTTTCAAAACACTTTATCCTCTCTTTAATAAATCCAAATAAATTTCATTTTAAAAAAAAAGTCATGTTTGTTATAAAGTAAAAATTTACCGGTCTATTTTTATCGTCTTTTGGAATATCTGAACCGGCACGATAGCGGGGGAATCCCGCTATTGTATTCTGTCATAATAATATCTGTCATGCGGACTAAATGCGATATTTTAAAAAGATAATTTCAAAATTAATTATGTTGTACACCTTCAAAATGTTAAAATATGCGAATATTTCATTAATCGGATTTTTATCATGATTCAATATGTTTCTCAAACTCATATATTTACTATTCTCTATTACTCATATTGATACGCACTTTGTATTATTCTCAAACATTTGAAAAATCCGTTAAACTTCCAATATGACGTCAGATTTTCTTTTTAATTCTCTAATGACGTGATATTAATCTGCTTTGTGTACATACACATATACTCATACTCCTTGTATTATTGAGAAATCTTTGAAAATTTCGTTTTATTACCACTATGACGTCGATCATTTTTATTTCGTATTAATATTTTTACATTTGGTGAAACTTGTTATTTCATTTTCATTTTTCACGTGGAAATCGTCTGATAGAAAATTAATTAATGTAGAAAGAATTTCATCGTGGATTTTTAATTTTTGGCATCTGCTATAACGAAAAATGGTTAAATTTAATAGGAAAAGGCTGTTAGAATTTTGGTTTTTTATCTCTATTTATTAAAATAATACGAATTTTTCAAATTTTAAAAATTTTGAGCTATTCATAGCTGGTATTCAGCTATATACACAAAGTTTCAACTCTGTAAGTTACATAGTTTCTAAGAACGGCTCTGTGGCGGACAGACAACGGAGCGGGAGTTATAGGGTTTCCTGTGATGAACGAAACCCTAAAAAAGAAGAAGAAGAAGGAGAAAAAGAAAAAGAAAAACAGAAAAAAAATCCACTCCATTGTGTTTATTCTTGATATTGTACCACGGTGTAAAAAAAAAAAAAGATAAATGTTTCTTAATCTACGAAAATTTAACAGTAACATGAGAGAAAATACATAATAACATCTTCCAAGTAACCCACTATTACTGTTGGAAAAAATCTCAACTATGATACTCCAACGATTGGTTATTTCTGAATAGTTTTTATACATTTATTAATCATTTATTTCAAACCGGAATGTAGGTTTTCAGGAAGTTATTAATTCTCAATTAAACATTTTCGGCTGCGTAAATGAATTTATACATGCAAGAGTAGCAAAATAACATTTTTAATATTAATGTTAATGCTGTTAATTTAAAATGTTTGCCTGTAAAACATGTTTATTTAACACAAAAATGTTTATTTGAGAATTGATAGCATCTGAAAAACCTATATTCCGGGCTGTTAAAGCGGATTACGACACTACAAAATATACTCGGAAAAGTTTCCTAAAATCAGTGGCTGTAAAAAAAAAAAAAAAAAAGTTTTTTTAATAAATACTTTTTTTTAGCTTGATTATATCTAAATTATTTTCGCTAGAGAATTCATCCACATTAAGTCCAACTTTATATTTCTGTTTTGTCCAGTGTACTTTTCACTGTAAACAAAGATGTGTTTTTGAGTTATTACGTTTAAGACAACTTGTGTCACACACCCGATTAAGATAAAACAATTACTTTAACACTGTTACCAATATACCGCAGCTGTAGTAGAATTGCTGAATTCTGATTGTACTTGTTAATACACTGGCGAGAAAAATTAAAGGAACAACTATAAAACTCATCGAACTTGAATAATTTTGCAGATAAGAAGATGAAACTTGCACAAGATCTTTATTTTGTCAAGCCTGACATATATTCAAAATGCAGAACTGCTTATTTCTGTAAAAAATACATTTACATAAAAACAGAGGACTGTGTGATATAAGAGAATGTTACAATATTTTAGAGAAACACAGGAAAATTCAATAAGGTATGTGGTCACGCCTGACCAAAATGCAAGTTTTAAAGCGATTTTTCATACTGTGGATTTGATTAACCAGAAGTGCTTGCGGTAACAATGTGTATTCAAGATGAATAGTACTCCTAAGCTCCTGGAGAGTGCTAGTTGGGGGTTGCCGAGATGAAAGTCGGCGTACTGGTGCGTCCCACACATGTTCTATCGGATTTAAATCCGGAGAATATACAGGCCACTCCATTCGTTGGATTCCTTCGCCCTCGAGATAATCAGTCACTAGTCCAGGACGATGAGGTCGCGCATTATCATGCATTAAAAGGAAGTTATTACCGATTGCACCCTTAAACAACTTAACATGAGGATCAAGAACATCATTTCTGTATATTTCAGCATTCACAGTTGCACTCGTATAAATGTGTAGGTCAGTGCGACCATTAAAATTGATGCTCGCCCATACCATGATTACAGGACCGTCGTATCGATGCCTTTCACGGATGTTTGCAGCCTTATTGCGTGTGTTTTGCTCTCTCCATATGGTAACACGTCTGAAATCACTCTCTAAACAAAATCGGGATTCATCGGTACAGAGAACTCTTCTCCAGTCCGTGGTACTCCAATGACGAGGATCTCTGCACCACTTTAACCGGGTGCATTTCGCTACCGGAGTTAGTGGAATAAAAATCATGGGTTTCCTTGTATACAGCCCTCTTTTATGCAGCCTGTAACTCACAGTAAATCTGGATAGTCCAGTTCCTGTTGCTGCAGCGAAGTTCCTTGCAATCTGAACTGACGTCAGTTGCCTGTTTCTTTTAGCAATCGTTGCCAAATAACGGTCCTGCCAGTCTGTTGTGGCACGTTTTCGACCTTGACCTGGTTGTTTCTGTACACTACCAGTATCTTTAAACCATTTTACAGATTCTTGACAGGGCGCTTTTAGCTAGTTTTAAGTCTTTACAATCCCCTGTCAGTGTCTGTCCTGCTCCCATTCTCCCTGTCGCACGCCATTTATCATAATCGGTCAAATGTCTTCTGGATGACATATTCCACCTACTACAAGCAAAAATTTTATGCATCTATACGTAAAATCCTTGAAATTAGACTTCAAAAAATCACCCACATGTACTCCTTTTCAAACATGCAGAAACAACGGGCCCATAAATTTGCATATTTTTCTGTAGCAAAGGTTAATCCCATTGGACTACGTGATAACTTTAACATTGAGTTACCAACCAATCCCCTTTCATTGAAGTTCCCGCAATAGAATTCACATAAAGAACATTTTTATGGTTGTTCCTTTAATTTTTCTCGCCAGTGTATTTGCAATATAAAAAATACTTTTTTTTCCAACATGAACTTGGCCCGACTAGTGGCTGAGAGGTTCTGCTCTCAAAGCTGGTAGACGGGAAGTGTTGGGTTCAAACAACGTCGCGCTCGTCGACCTAACCGTTCGGAGTTTTCCGTGGTTTTTTTTAAACCTTGCCATAAATACGGGTTAGGATCCCTTAGAAAGACCTCCCACGGAGGGCATTCCCCCCTACGGCATATATCCCTCGAGTAGATAATCGACCGACATAAATCAATCAACCACTCAATAAAAATGAACTTGGGCACATTAAAAATCAACGGATTTCAAATATCATTTACCAAATACATTAACAGTAACAATATTTATATTGATATTGATAGCATCCAAATACCGATATTCCAGATTGAAAAAAATGAATAACGCACTCTAAAACCTACCAAGCAACGTTTCCAAAAATTAGTGGCAACAAAATATTTTTTTTCTTTTCATGAACGCTTCTTTAAATTTCGAAAATATATTCTTTTTTCAGGTTTCTAAAGATGAAGAAAAGTTTTTCGGAATCGTGAGTAACTAGGAAGAGTTTATTATATATTTTGTTTTAAGCATAGATTATGAAACACTTTCCAACACAGCCAGAAAACTGTAACGAAACTTCACCTTTAAATAAGGTGAAAGAAGATATGCAAGTAAACAGTTTAGAAAACATGTAACACAATTAAAAATGCAGTTTTCGAAATTACCTTCCAGTGTCAAAAAAGTAGTCAAATTATATTGTGCAGCCTTGTATATGATCAATAGATGTGGATATATACCATGATAAAATTTAGTTCCGTTAGAATATTCAAATTTAGCAATTTTCTCCGATCGATGGAAATGCACTCGAAATCCTTTGTACAGCTCTGTATATTATCTGAATACTTTTGTACACACCGCATATTAAACTAAAAGGCAACTTAAAACTCACTCGCAGCAACGTATCTTTTTCTTTGTGTAGCCCTGTATATGAATTTATTTATATTCCACAAACTTATATTAGTATACTAAATATATTATAGTTCAGCAAGAAAATGCATAACACAATTAAAAACTACCCTTAAGCAATTCACTCCCATAGTGTGTAATAGTTACGGATTGCCCTGTGTAGCCCTGTATATGACCAACCAAGTTTATAAACACACACGTACTATGAAACAATTTAGTTAAACTTAAAAAGGCAAACCAAAGTTGAAAACGCTCTTATCACACATAGACTGTAAATATCGTACATGTACTGTAACCGATATCTTTTGTGTGTTCCTGTAAATAAACGCAATGCACACCACACTTTCAAGAGAACAATTTATACTGAACCTCAGTAATGCATATAATTTTAATTATGTTTGAAATATTGAAATATCACTAAATTACACTGCAAACGATTTTCAAAATAGAACAATGTTTAACAGAATTATTTTGTTTGACCCTATAAATGAATAATTAATGCTTTGCACCCCATATTCCACAAAAAGCATGTTTTAATACTCTTCATAATTATATATCAATTTCATCATGTTCTAAATGATGTAGCACCACCAAAATGCACTTGAAACGATTATTTACCATTGACTGTAATGTAGCGGAATACATTTGACTGTCCTTGTAAAACAAACTGTAAGTGCTACACACTTCAGTTGAAATAGGGAACATGCTTTAGTAAACGAAAATAACATGCAAAAATTTCAGGTCAATCCGAGTATGTTTACGCTAGTTAGAGGACGGACAGACATCCAGACGGCCAGACAAACCGAAGTCATAAACTCTTTTCAACTAGGTTGGAAAGTGTTAAAAAAAATAAATACCCCATTATGTTTAATCTTGACATTGTATAAGGAGACACAAAGTTACAATTCGACAGCTAATTGTGACTCCTATAATTATTTATGAATTAATAAACTTTCAGTTATCTAAGATTAGGAACGTGGTGATAGTCACTTTCATGAATTCATGTGTGAAATAGGATTAATTTCTGTTTTTTAGTTATATTCAACATACTATTAACGTTAATAAAAAGTGCTAAATACATAGATATTGACGAATTGATACTTAACTGTATCGTGTATGGTAAAAATGTAATGTATGTGTTCAAACAAGAATAAAAATACCATAAAGGAAAATAATATAAACACTGTCATTTAGAACTCTAATTTTAGTGCTGCCATCTATAGACACTTCAATGAAATAAACACTAATTTTCCTGTGATAGTGTACAGCTGGCAAAAGAAATTAAAGAAAACATCGCGTTTAATCTTGACATTGTACCAGGGAGACACAAAGGTACCATTTGACAGTTGATTGTCACTTCTATTATTATTAATTAACTAAGCTCTGAGTCATCTGAGCTTGAGAAACTGGCAGTACTCTACTCTGACGAATAAATCTCTGAAATAGGATTATTTTCAGTGTTATATTGAGTTTTTGAATTATTTTCAATATAATATAAACATTAATAAACGAAGTGTTAATCAAATAGACATTGTATAATTGATAGTTAACTGTATAATGTAAATTAAAAACAAAAAAACATTTAAAATGAATCATAATTTATTACTTCTTACTAAAATAGGTATAAAATGAAATAAAGATTTTAAAACATTAAAACCCTTCTATTGGTGTGATGTTTTTTTTTTTCGTTTCAGTTTATAAAAAAAAAAATCTCATTTAACAAATTTTCGCCCATTATGATAATGCCCAGGTTCTTGTTGAAAGCGCTCGGGACACCGACGAATAAAAGTTTAACATCTATAGAAGGGTTTTAATGTTTTAAAACCATTATTTCATTTTACACCTATTGTAGTAATAAGCAATAAATTGTCATTTATTTTAAATGTTTTCATGTTTTAATTTGTATACAAAGGTGAATTTATTGTTCCAATATTAGAAGATTTTTTCTGTATATTTAATGTATAATGTATGGTAAAAAAAATAAATAGATATATGTTCAACAGGAATTAAAAAACAAAGAAAACCAATATAAACCGTCTCATTAAAAACCCTATATCATTTATTCCAAATTACAACAAAATTAAATAGGCACTGGGTCGTGGAGTTAACCTTTTGACCAGTGACACCTTTACGGTGACATACTATGTTTAACCTGAAATGATTGACTGACACCAGAATTTAAAAACAAATTTATTTGGAAGTTAGTGAAAGATTTTATTCACTTATTTAATAAAAGGAAAATTTTCATTCCAAAATTCTGGTGTCAATAAATCATTTCAGATTAAACTTAGTATGTTACCGTGTAAGTGTCAGTAAAGTGCAAGCGGATAATACTTAATTAATGCAGAAAAAAATTTGCAGTTTTAATGCTGCCATCTATGGACGCTTTAGTGAAATAAACACTTATTCATCTCATATAGAGTACAGTTCGCAAAAAGAAAATAAACACTCCATTGTGTTTAATCTTTACACAGTACCATGGAGACTGAAATATACCATTTGTCAACTAATTGTGACTTCTATTATTATTGATAAATCAAATAATAAGCGAGGTATCAAATAAGGAATGAAAATTTTCTGTAAAATAGGTTTATTTTCCGTTTTGTATTGATTTTTTTCAGTCATATTCAACATACTATAAATGTTAATAAAAAGGGTTAAATATATATACATTGCGTAATTGATACTTAACTGTACCATGCATGGTAAAAATTAAATGTATGAATTCAATCAAGAATTTAAATATAAAGAAAACTATATAAATGCTGTCATTTACAACTCTACATTATTTACTCCATTTTACAATAAAATTAAATAGGTACTGGGTCGTGAAGTTTAATACTTATGAAAGAATAAAAAAATTAAATTTTAGTGCTGACATTTATAGACACTTCAGTGAAATAAATACTAATTTTCCTGTGATAGAGTACAATTGGCAAAAAGAAAAAAGAAAATAAACACCCCGTTTAATCTTGACGTTGTATCCTGGAGACTCAAATATACTATTCGACTGATAATTGTGACTTCTATAATTATTAATTATTTAAATAAGCTCTGGGTCATCTAAGCGTGGGAAATTGGGGGCGCTCACTTTGACGAATCCATCGGGGAATTATCGGAGAATTATCGGTGAATCCATCGGAGGATTATTTTCAGTTTCAGATTGAGTTTCGTAAGTTATATTCAACATAATATAAAAGTTATTAAATTATAACATACTATAAACTTGTTAAATACAGTAATTGATACATTGCAAATATTGTAGAATTGATACTTAACTGTATGATGTGCGGTAAAAAAATTTAATATACAATATCTTTAATTGGAATTAAAAAATTATGTTAACGCGTTCATTTAAAACTCTAATCAGTTATTACATTTTACAATAAAATTAAATAAGTACAGCATCCTGAAGTTTAATACTTAAATAAGAATAAATATATTTAATTTTTTAGTGCTGCCATCTATTATCACTTCCTTCAAATATAAACATATTTACCTCCGATAGTGAAAAGAATATATTTTGCAAATGTTTAAGAATCTTATAATATTTAATAATTTTCTGATTGGGAATATGGATAATGAAAGATAAAGCGCAGTCATTAAATAATAACGCAATCATTAAAATAAAGTTTCAATAACTTTAACGAATTTATCTGTGAAATAGGCTTATTTTCCGTTCTCTATTAAGGTTGATTGGTTGGTTATTTATTACGGCCCATTATCTGCGCGAGGGATATAGGCCGGCGGGGGGGGGGGGGGGTGCTGGAGGGGGAGGGGCGGTCTTTCTACACCTTTCTATTAAGGATTTTAAGTTATATTCAATATAATGTAGACTTTAATAAACGCAATGTTAAATATATCGACATTGTAGAATTGATACTTAAATTTATTGTTAAAAATTGAATACATGTGTTCAAACATGAATTAAAGTATAAATAAAAATAATATAAACACTATCATTTAAAATAATAAGTTATTACATTTTACAATAAAATTAAATAGGTACTGCATCGTAAAGTTTGATAGTACTTAGTTAAGAATAAAAAAAAAAAATATTTTAGTGCTGCCGTCTATTATCACTTTAGTGAAATAAATACCTATTTACCTCCGATAGAGAAAAGAATAAGCAATATTTTGCGAAGATTTACGAATCTTGAAAAATTTAATAACTTTTAGATTTGGGAATATGGAAATTAAAAATAAAGCACATTTTGAGGTACAATTAACGCAATTATTAAAGTTTCCATATCTTTAACGAACTCACCTGCGAAATAGGAATATTTTCTGTTCTCTATTAAGGGTTTTAAGTTATACTAAACATAATATAGATTTAATAAACGCAATGTTAAGTAGATTGACATTATAGAATTGATACTTAACTGTATCCTGTATGTTAAAAATTTGATAGATGTGTTCAAACATGAATTAATACATAAATAAAAATAATATAAACTATCATTTAAAACTCTAATGAGTTATTAAATTTTACAATAAAATTAAATAGGTACTGCATCGTGAAGTTTGATAGTTGGTTGGTTGATTTTATGACGGTAGGATATAGGCCCTTGGGGAGTGCCTTCCGTGGTGGTCTTTCTAAGGGATCCTAACCCGTATTTACGGCAAGGTTCGAAGAAAACCACGGAAAACTCCGAACGGTTAGATCGATGAGCGCGACAGGTGTTTGAACCCAGCACCTCCCGTCTACAAGCTTTGATTGGTTGGTTGGTTGATTTTATAACGGCCGATTATCTACACGAGGTATATAGGCCCTGGGGGAAGTTCCCTCCGTGGGGGTCTTTTAAAGGGATCCTAACCCGCATTTACGGCAAGGCTCGAAGAAAACCACGGAAAACTCCGAACGGTTAGGTCGACGATCGCGACAGGGGTTTGAACCCAGCGCCTCGCGTCTACGAGCTTTGAGAGCAGAACCTCTCAGCCACTGGTGGGGGCCTACCAGCTTTTAGAGCAGAACCTCTCAGCTACTGGTGGGGGCCTACCAGCTTTTAGAGTAGAACCTCTCAGCCACTGGTGGGGCCAAGCTTGATAGTACTTAGTTAAGAATTAAAAAAAAATAATAATTTTAGTGCTGCCGTCTATTGCCACTTTAGTGAAATAACTACCTATTTACCCCCGATAGAGAAAAAATTAAGCAATATTTTGCGAAGGCTTACGAATCTTGTAATATTTAATAACTTTTAGATTTGGGAATATGGAAATTAAAAATAAAGCGAATTTTGAGTAAGAATTAATGTGATTATTAAAGTAAAGTTTCAACAACTCAGCTGTGAAATAGGATTATTTTCCATTCCTTATTGAGTGTTTTAAGTAATATTCAACACAATACCGACGTTAATAAACCCAATGACAGATATATTGACATTGTAGAATTGATACTTAACTCTTTCATACATAGGAGGTTTCTCATATGAGGCAGTAATTGAAAAACAACCTCAGATAATTTTCATATTTTATTTTTACACTAATTTATTTAACTGTACATAGTTATGTTAGTACTTAACTGTACTAACTGTTGGTATGTTGGTATGGAATTTTGCAATCGATTTTTCACTCCCTGTTATACTGGAATTGGATGTACACAGGAATGTTTCCGACGAGATTTTAATGTTTTTAGAACTTAATTATAAGTTCATAATTTAATTTTAATTCATTTTTCTGTTATCCGGAAGTAGATGATAAATCGCTAGATATTCTCTGTGGATACAATGGTATACGAGTTACAATAAAAATGGAGTTAACGCGCTAAACCACGCTCACTAAGATATGCCGATAGGCTGTGAAACTGCAACAATGAAATATTTTACACACTAAAAAGTAGAAGAAATTTAAATAAATAGCATATTATTGAAAAAAGAAAATTATTATTAATAGTTCAATTTTAATAAAATTAAGATAATACGTTGGGAATATATTTTAAAAACCCGAATAAATAGTTTAAATAGTGCTTTTGTTTTCTTTCCTGTTTCCATATCTAAAAATAAAAACTTGTCTATCTGTCTGTCTGTCTGCACTTCTATACAAATCAACAGTTTGGAAGACTAAATTGTGAAATGTTACGTATAGGTGTATTAAAACAAGACCGAGGCAACTAAAGTAATCCCGAATATAATGTACAGTTAATTTTAATTAATAAAAAACCAAAAATCTAACAGCCTTTTCCTATCAAATTTAAACATTTGTCGTTATAGCAGTTGCCAACAATAAAAAATCCACAATAAAATTCTTTCTACAATAATTAATATTCCATTGAAAGATTTCCACGTGAAAAATGAAAATAAATAAAATGTTTCAACAATTGAAATAAAGATTAATATGACGTCACATTGGTAATATAACGCAAATTTTCAAATATTTCTCAATAATACAAGCAGTATGAGTATGTGTAAGTACAGAAATCAGGTTAATATGACGTCTTTAGAGAATTAAAAAGAAAATTAATATAACGCCATATTGAATGTTTAACGGACTTTTTCAAATGTTTGAGAATCATACAAAGGAAGTATCAAGATGAGTAATAGAGAAAGCAAGGAGATATGACGTCAGCATGTGAATAAAACGTCATATGGGTTTCAGGAACATATTGAATCATGATAAAAACCCGATTATGGAAATATTGACCTATTTTAACATTTTGAAGTTTTTTGTACGTCATATTTAATTTTAAAATTGATTTTTCTGCACAAAGATTCTTAAAATCCCGGACAATGCCAGGTTACTTAAGCTAGATTTTCTTTTTATAAATTTAGGATTTCTAAAAATTAAATTTTATTTGTTTTTAATTATATATTTTATTTCATTTTAAGTGCACAAAAAAATAATAATTCATGCAATATAAGCGGGATAAATGAGAAAAAAAATTAAAAATATTTACTTGATTTATTTTTTGTACAGTATTGTTTATTAATTGAATGTTATATTTTGTGTTTATACAAACAATAAAGTAATGTGCACAATCAAAATAAATAACCAAACAAATGAAATAACATTTTAGATAACATCTTTCTTAGTAGTTATATATAGAACAGAAATTGAAAAATAAATCAAGTGTCATGTATGTTAAGTAATCATTATACAGATTGTCTATAAAAGGTCCGACACATTTTGATGTTTAATAGGTCATAAAATAATGAAAGTAGATTCAAATTAATAAATTAATGGTTATATAGATTTAAACACTTTTATGACACTTGTCAATGAATTTGTACTAGTGTGCCCTTCTTCGGACGGAGAATACCTAGACGGTCGTCGATTTCACACCAGGTACGGACCAGCATGTCGGCATCCAGAGCAACTATTGCGTTTGTAATCCTACTCTTTAGGCCATCAATGTTCGATATCAATTTTCTTCGTGTAAACGATGTCCTTTACATATACCCAAAGGAAAAAGTTCAGCGAAGTTATACAGGGTGACTTTTAATTAACCTACAACTTTAAACTGAAATAACTTCTCAGATCCTCATTAGATGGCGGCACGAATGCGTGCAGTGAGAGAGAGCATAAAAGAAATTTGTTTGGTGTCAGCTCCACGCAATTTTGAAAATGTCTTCCAAAGCGTCATATTCAACTGAAGATCGTATTTTTATTGTTACAAATTGGTATTTAAGTGGTGAAAATGCAACACTATATCTACGGACTTGGTTTTAACATTCAGAAACCGACCTAAGCCTTCTAGAGCAATAGTAAGAGATCTGATAAGAAAATTGGCCACCTTATTCACCAGATATGGATCCAAGTGATTTCTATCTTTGGAGTTATATGAAATATATGGTTTACAAGAAGATGCCGGCAGACCTTATTAGCCTCAACGTTCCATAACTTACTCATTTTCAAGCATAAAAAAAAAGAAACGCTCGATTTTGTTATTGACAACTTTGTGACAAAGTAGCGTTATTGTATCAGCTCTGAAGGTTCTCACTTTGAAAATCGTATCCATTAAATTCCTTTTCCACGTTACTTTCAATAAAAAATGTTTGTAATGCTATCTGCAACGAAGAAAGAATTATTTCAATTAAAAGTTGTAGGTTAATTCAAAGTCACCCTGTATATCAGGTGATCTATGTGGCCAAGGAATTGGGCCATCTCGCCCAATCCATTTTCCTGTGAAGTGGTCATTCAAAGAAGTACGAACGATGGCACCCCAATGAGGTGGTGTACCATCTTGTTGCAAAAAGACATGTGGCTGAAGCTCTTCGAGTTGTGTAAATAGGAAATTTTCCGACTTGTACAGAAGAGAGAAGCATACAAATAATAACAAGCACAGACAATATTTACAAAACAAATGATATTCAAAGAGGAAAAGGAAATTGTCTATGGAAACGTTCGCACTTTAAAAACGAAAATATGTCACTTATTCTATGCATAAATGCCATAGGTTTGATTATATATCCTTTAGTTTATGAATCATTAAACATTAAAATGTGTCAGCCATTTTTTGTATTTAATAAATATTTCGTATATATATAAAAACTAGCTGTTACCCGGCACGTCGTTCACGTAACATTAAAAGAAATATAAATGCATTAATTAGGGAAATCATTTCACCTCGATAATTAAAAACATGTGTAATTAACCAACTCTTCATCACATTTTTTCAGGACACAATACGGTATTTCATTGTTATAGGGGCCTGAACATGTCTCGGTTTTAAAAAAGTAAAATTTCGTGCTAAATACTGTAAAAACAATTGCAAAAATGGAACAACAATCAATGAAAGTAGGAGCCAATGGTAAGCGAAGAAATGATCATATCGAAAGCCAAAAACTGTTTACCATGCAAAAAACAAACCTGGTTACAAAAAAATTCCAGACGGCTCGGCCTACAGGTAAAGGTAGATATCGAAGACGCAAACCGTCGGGCGGCTGTTTGTTGGGAATTGCGAAAGAAATGACCTTTTTGCCATGATGCCGCAGTTGGGACCACCCACTTAGAAATCTAACTTGTTGGCAGGCGGAGCCGGCAGCGATTTTGTTATTATTATTATTATTATTATTATTATTATTTTGCTATAAGGATTAGTCCTATAAAAAACTTGTCAATATAATAGTTTTAGATAATATTGAGATGATTTATAATAAATTTAAGCGGATTTGATATCTTGTGAATTGACGAAGTTATAAATTTTTTTCTTCTATAACCCCCCTCCCCTTTTCCCTCCTTGGGACCATTTTTAATGATATAAAAAAACTGTCATACATAAATTTTCGTCCCTTTTCCTAGAAGTAATAATAACTTTAAACGGATTCGATACGTATCATAATTAAGAAGTTATGTTTTTTTTCTGTTTTCACAAAAAGCCCACCCCTTATTCACCCCCCCCCCTGGTTCGATTTTGCCCATTAACGAACTTGACCGAGATTTTATGCCCCTTGAATTTATGTGCCATTTTGGAAGAGATTTGTGTAGAATTATTGCAGTTATCGTGTCCATAAAAAGTGACATAGCTGGATAGATAGATAGATAAAGTTTTGAACTGGGGGTGGTTTTGGTTTTTGGGAGTCATAATCGGCGTAGACCTGCAAAAATTTTTCAAAAATTCCAACTTAGGGGAGAATGTAATAGGTAATATTTCTTACGAAATCTACCTAAAATGTATTTGCTTTAGCGCAAAATTTCGCCCACTAGGTGCTACGTATTTATATAATTACGAAAGCACCTAAAAACACAACTCAAATGTGTCACATTATTTAATATTTATTTTGATTCTTTTTCACAGATTATTTAAGAGTGCTCAATAACAGTATTGTGTTTATTTTTTCAATAAAATGAAATTTTGGCGAAGAATAGTTTAAGCCACTAAAACGAAAATATTAATGTGAAGCAAAAATATTTATTTTGCTTTATTTATCAAACGAAGAAAGATATTACTTAGGATTTAATTAATAAAAATATCCCATTATTGAAATTACTGTCCAGAGATGGGAAATTGTTGCATATAATAACTTATGCCCAAAATTTAATATATGTGTACAAACGGAAAGTAAATTATAAACTAAATATTACAAACACACTCAATTTAAACACTATATTATTTTTAAGATATTAAAAAAAATAAAAGAGGTGCTGGATCGTGATTAATATTAAATTAATAATAAAAATTTTAAATTTTAGTGCTGCCATCTACAGACCAATTATTGAAATAAATACTTATCTGGCTACAAAACTGAGTAAAAATGGCAGTTTTTTAAGATGGTTTTAGATTTATACAATTTGTAGGAATTTTCGAGTGAGGCATATTGAAAATGATCAAGAAAATAAATTTGCAATTCTCCATTACTTTTAAAAGACATTAAAAATAGTTTTCATATACATTTTTGAAGCTTTAAATATATGTATTAAAATCCAAAAAGAGTTATAAATACAAATGTTTAAATCTTTAGTGCTGCCATCTGTTTTCATTCTATGGAAATAAATGCTTCTATACAAGGATAGAGAAGGATAGAGAAGGATTATTATTATTATTATTATTATTATAAATATTTTTTATTATTATTAAGCATCGCTAAAAATTAATTTAAAACAATTTGCATTTTCTAAAATGGGAAAATAGAAAATTAAAGTTGGAAATAATTTTTATCTGCAATAAATTTAATTCTCAAAAGTTCCATATAACATTTTAACGCTGCTTTTGAATACTTTTCTTTGCTTTTTTAATCATAGATATTCAATGAATAAATAAGAAAAAAATTACCATTTGAGCATAGTGTAGTCAAAACTAAGAACTGCCCGTTTTACAGCACGATAACGTGAAGCTCGTCGGGAAGGTTTTCAAGTTTTTTTTTTTATGTAATTCGGATTACACAAAAATTATTGCTGATGTCTTAATTTTAGATCAGCAGAAGTGTATCTTTGTCTATTAGTTCAAAATAACAATTTATTTATTTATTTTGTTTTTTTATGTGTATGCATTCAAAACTTTAGTTTTATAATGAAATTAAATGACTTACAAACATGTGTTTTTATAGAACAATTTTCCAGAAACTAAAATAATAATAATAATAATAATAATTTTGTCATCTACGGTATTTTTTAAAATATATTGAAAAATATCATTTTTCTAATATTTTTTGTTATTCATTTATCATTTATATAGATTAAACTCAATAGACATTAATTTATGATGCTATTTGAAGAGAGTTGCCTGCGAAATCCCTTTCAGTATTTTCATATCATCAAACTATCGAAAGTGATCGAAGGAATGTCATGCCATACGCTTGCTAAGAAGAGATATGCCAATATATTAATAAGAGATTAATAAGATTGCCAATATATTAATAAGAGAAAGTGATGGGGGATGGCAGGCTTGCACTTTATTTTAATAAGTTGTCCAATTTTATCCAGATCAATATAAATCCGGATTTTTCGTTGGCTGTTTCAACAAGCAGACTCCTCGAACCAAGTCGCTGGCAGTGGGACCTGGGCAAGAAATTGATTTACTTTTAACCCGTTGAAGGGCGGTGGGATATAATATAACCCACTTAATTTTAATTCAAAAATGCTACATTGACACCAGGATTTTAAAATAATTTTTTTCTTTTATAAGCTACATGAAGAAAAGCTTTTGGTTATTTCTCAATAAATTTGTTTGTAAATCCTGGTGTTAATTAATCATTTCTCCATTTTATCGACAGAAGTATTTTGCCCCTGAAAGGATTAACTCCATTTCCATCCGGGTGGAGGGAAATCATAAAGGAATGAAAATGATCGTCAAGATTGATACTTACGTAGTCAGGGGCAGAGCTGGTTTGAACTAGCACCAAATTTTCTAAATTTGTCAATGAAAACACCACCAACCATTTCGAAGATGCACAACCTCTGTCAGGTGACGAGACTTTCACCTGACTAGGCACCTTCAGAGGTGTAATTCACGGGGAACCTGCAAGTGCAAAGTCCTCCAAGTTCCCTGTGAATTATACCTCTGGAGGTGCCTAGTCAGTTGAAGGCATCGTCACCTGATCAAGGTTCTAAATTAGGAGACCAATTCTCCGTGCGATGGCACGACGTAAATATTCTAGTAAATGGAACTAATAAATACTCCAGCATCTCAAATCTGTCCCAAACTTTGCTACATTGTACAGTGCTCAATAGACTCACCCAAACATCAATTATAAACCGGCCAGCTAAGGAAAAGCAACTTAGGCAAAAAAATGAACTGCAGCCACGTCGACCTAGAGGCTTATCAAACAGATCTTCCCCATTTGCGGAGATCAGGCGAATCCTCGCCCCGTTGCCAGACATCAACCTGTTAAGCGACCTAGTCTGCGTCAAAAAAAAAAAAAAACTGACATGCTATATTTTTGTTTGCATCAGCCTGACGCCATAATAATTTGCCCATTATCAGCATGATGCTGTCGGAATCAAGAATTATCACTCCATGTTTCTCTGTTCTAACTGAAATCTGTTCAATCACGGTGTTCTTTGGCGCATGTACGATGCTGAGAGCATTGACTTGCATGATATTCTTGCACGTATTTTGCTCGTGATGCTTATTTGCTGCAGCTAACGCAGAACAATCTTTCTACTGATTATCTAATAAGAACACACCTAGTCATTTCGGAGATGGAATGACCTTGGCACTTCCAACTTGACATGCTATATATTTCCATCAGACTGAAGCTATAATATTAGGCTGTTATCAGCATAATTAAGTCGAATTTAAGAGTCATAATTCCATGCTACTCGGTTCGAGCTACCATCGATCCATACACGGTATCGTTTAGGCCATGAAAGACGACCAAAACGGTGACTTACATGATATTTTTGTGCATTGTCTACTGGTGAATACCGAAATTGCGGAATCGAACGCTGCACATCGTGTTTACTGTCTATTACTAAGGCACTGCCAGTCATTTGCCAAGTCATCTCATCTATGATTTGGTATCGCTGATTTTATACGATACAGGTGAAACTTAGGTTCTGTGTAAACCAAATACAGCGACAAGCGTGATACATTATTTCTCTAGAATTTCATTTAGAAAGGCTCTGTGGTCATTTGTGGCCATTTTTATTGACTGTCACAGGTTCCGAAGCAAAACGCACAAAATAGACAGAAAGAATGATTTCTCACGGAAATTAATAAACATGTGACGGATCTTTCCTCCACAGTCGTCGCATTCCCTTGTCGTGCGACAAAAAAATAACCCCATAAAATAATCCGAAAATGATCTCGCACTCCGTCTCCTTGATATATTCCAAGCTGTAGAATCCTGGCAGTTCATTTAATCCTGACTATATTTTGTACGCTATCCAATTAATACCTCTGTTTGCGCGATTCCTGTATTCTTGCCCTATCTTTGACCTTGATACTGTAGAATGAATAAGCTGTACTCCAGGGATCTTTATTACACGGAGTATACGTCGAGCGTCTATCATTTGTCTTTGATCAAAACCATCTAAAACGCCAGACTTTCCCATTTAATAATTTTTACAGTTATTTATTTAGACCTATGCATCCAGCTACGTATATAAAATGACACCGTCCAAACATGCGTAAGAATTAAACAGAAACACTATAATTCTCACCATGTTTTCATAACACTGCCTAATTAAAAGGCACTTCAGCGTATAAATTATTCCATTCAATATTGACAGTTTTAATCCCATCACTCTATTGGGTTGCTCGGAAAGTTGTTTTCCGTTTGAGAAAATCAATTCGTACTGGAACATTCTGCCCGTCAATTATTAGAAAATATATATCGAAATTAATGTCTAATAAGTAAATGATAGAATTTTCCGGCACGAACCAACTTTCCTAAACGGAACGATTTTTCCGAACAACCCAACAAAACACAAATTGATTTAATACTAGAACGGTTATAAAGGTCATTTTAATCGGAGCAAATACATTTATTTCGATTCGAACAAGAAAGTTTTTAATAAAATAAATCAGATGTACATAAGACAGAAATAAGTTAAGTAATTATATTAAGCAGTATTAAATAAAACTTCTGGTGTAAAATATGTTTACACTAGCATATGCCCCCGTCAAAAATGACAGAAAAGTGTTATTATACGGTAAGTCAGATTATTGACATATTATTTCATTTAAACAGATGATATAAATTGAAATATTGTGTGCGTTTTAGTAGGAGATACAATAGGAGGATTTCTATACGGTTGGTTGGGGTAAGTGGAACTCCCTTTTGGAATACTTCATTTTTGAAGCCAGATACAAAAAAAAAATTGAAACAGTTTAATTTGAACTTATCAACTTATTTTATTTAAGACTATATTAATAAACAGAAGTTTATCATAAGTTAAAAAAAATAATGCTTTAAATATTTTTTAAATGTTTTTCTATTAAGAATTCAGGTGGGTGTCTCATTCACCCCATAATAAGGGGGAAGTGGGCCCACCGCTCTTTATTTAAATTTAAAGCAAGCATAACTAAAGAAGAGATAAGTGGGTGTTACTTGATAAGGTATAGAAATTTTGAATATACAATATTTTATTGCAAATGTATCCATGTACAAGATATCTACTCACATTATTATCAGCATGATAGGTAATTATATAATGAAAAACAAAACAAGTACATCTACGAAATATTTTGAAAGCCTAAAGCCATATGTTTTACCTTAACGTATAAAACAGTGCCGAATAAGCATAATGAGGTTGATTAAGATTAATTTGGGCACATTAGCCAATACTGTAAGTTGAAAAAGAAATTGGAAATACTAAATGGCAGCGTCTACTTAAAGTTGGCTAATTGAGAATCATCATTACTTCATCCTCAGTAATAATTCTAACATCGTTTGCATCCGGCCAATAAAAAGTCTCACTATTTCTGTTCTTTCTTGCAAACATGGCACTTAGTTTTCTATTTGTATCATCAACTTCTAAAACTAGAGCTACATAATACTTTCTTTTTATGCAAGTTCCACACATAAATAGACACTAGCTTTAGAAGTTTTTTTTAGATAAACTATTAATTCACTCTAGGTATTCAATATATCTTTTAATGCATCCATAGAAATTTCTTTATCAGAGTTGCTTTTCAGTTCAAAATCGTCACTGCCTTCTACATATCTTCTATATTCTTCTACATATTTAGTTTTTTTTTCTTTGAGGTTTTTTGTTTTATTCTTTTTATTTCCATCACTTTTTTCTCTTAATTGTTCTATGTATTCTTCGTTCGTAATAATTTGAACATTGAAGAGGCTTTAGATCTCTTTGATAGAATTGGTTTGCACGTGGAGATGTACACGTAAAGATGACACACCCTCTATATTCAATTTGAAAAACTAAACATAACCATAAGTTAAATAGCAATTTAAGGCAACTTGTTTAAGCCGTAATGCAGAAATGTATTTAAATTTATTCAGTGGGGTAAGTGGGGACACCCTAGTCCCACTTACCTCATAATGAGGAGTCCCATATATCCCAAAATGAGGAGTCCCACTTACCCCATAATGAGGGGTCCCACTTACCTCTTGTAGGCTAAAATTACAGGTAAGTGGGATCCCTCTTCTAAAAAACTTCTGAGTAACAGTTTTTGTAAAAGTTCAAATTACAGTATGTATTTTACGTTAAACTTTGCACAACAGTTTAATAAACATTGAAAGATAATGAAGACCAGCCTGGAAGCATCTCTTGGGAAAATGTAGCTTGAACTCTTTAAACAAACTGGTCTGGAAATCTATTTTACATTCATTCTATGACACAAAAAATAAATGAAATAAAGCTCAGATATATGCAAAACCCATCAGTGTGACGAAATGTGACATGATCAATGTAAATAAGTGTAAAATATCCAGTCCATATTTTAGTTTGAGGGGGAGATCCACTTACCCCAACCGGCCCTAATGTTGTCTTACTGTCATCTTGTGTTATACGCAATCATTCCAATAGTGGCAAGTCATCAGTATCTTCCCAAAAAATGTGTTTGCAAAAGTCAACCTCCAGTGGAAGAATATAGGGTACTTCCTATGCTTTTAACTGTAATTTAAAACCTAATTTTTGCTTATAGTGCAGACAGTGTAAAAATTTTTAAATGGCTAATTTTAGGAATAAAAAAAAATTATAATTTGATCTCTATTAATCTTATTTTTAACACTTTCCAACCTAGTTGAAAAGTGTTTATGACTTCGGTTGGTCTGGCCGTGCTCTAACTCCCGTAAATACACTCGGATTGCCCTGCATTTTTTATATGTTATTGTTGTTATCTGTAGCGTGTTCCCTATTTCAATTGAAGTGTGTAGCACTTATAGTTTTTTTACAGGGACACTCAAAAGAATTCTGTTACATTACGGTCTATGGGGAAAAATCATTTGTGGTTTATTTTAATGATGTTACACAATTTCAAACACATTGTAATTGATATATACTAAGGTGCATTACAAGAAGCTTAATATAGAAAAGGGTGTGCATAGCAATTATAGTTACTTTACAGCGATAGTCAAAAGAATTCCTTTACATTACGTCTATGGAGAAAAATCGTTTGCGGTTTAATTAAATAATGTTTCACTATTTTAAACTCATTAAAATTTTTATATATCACTAAGGTGCATTACAAGAGGCTTACTACAGAATATTTTGTGTATAACAGTCATCGTTCATTTACAGGGACACACAAAAGAATTCTCTACTGCCTGTTAACAATAATTCCTGGAAGTGCGTTTTAAGTTGGTGAACGTGATTTTAAATTTAACTCACTTTTTGTCTATTACTTGGTGTGTATAAATTCTGTAGATCATATACACGGCAGCACAACAGTTCGCGAACACATTTCCGTTCATTGACAGAAACTCCAGAAGGAGAATTTTAAACTGTGCTACGCGTTTCCTATCTAAACTAAAATTTAGCATCCTATGTAGTATATACACAAATCTATAGATCATATACAGGGCTGATATAAAGTATTCGGATATTTTTCCGAATATTGTATATGTTGGAAATTCCTGAAATTATGTTTTTAAATATGTTATGCGTTTCCAAATTGTTTACTTGGATATTATCTTTCTGCTTATTAAACGGTAATGATTTGTAAAATTATTTGTTACATAATCTATGCTTGACGCATGATTTTTCGGTCTTGTTTTATTTAGAAATCTACTCAATTTCTTTTGCGTAAGTTGGTAGCTATGTGTTGGTAACGTAGTCATAAAAATATGCATAGATAAAATAAGAAAAATAAAAATAAAACAAAACTATTCGGATGTGCCAATTACAAATCTTTCTTCTATCTCATGCATGTTAATACTTCAAAATTCGCTATCACATCGCCACTAAAATTAATATTTTTCGTCATTCTGTTGTACACTAACTTCTTGCGAATCGTCGGGTTACCTGGAGGCGACGCATCCTTCGTTGCACGAGCAACCGATGTACAACACAACTACTAAAAGCCGTTCTGTTCTGTACCGGTTGAAAAGAATAGCTTTCCTATTCCTTGGTTTTAAGATTTTAGCTAATTTTACTGGAAAACACGAAGCTACAACACGTGGAACCCGATTACAGAAGATACATTCAGAGTTCTCTTCTATATTGTAATTGAATGACAATTCTGCCAAATTATTCAGCCATAGTCAAGTTGGCTTCAATTATATCAACCTATTTTTGTCGCCAAATTTGGCAATATTTTACTAAGTGTCACCAAGCTTGGCTTGAATTTGATGCTGCCGAATATGAATGTACAGTGTTAAACATATGAGAGTTGGAACAATGGTTACAACAATGAAAGAAAATTTGCAAGAAACCATGTTCAATAAAACTCATAAATTAAACCCGTTCATGGAGAATCCTGCTGCCTTGTTTCAATATGTCAGCCACACTAAAATTTCAAACTGCTATATCTCAGCCATTTTTTAAGATAGATACAAAAAAAATTGCTCTAGAATCCTTGGATTAGGACGGAACATTTAATTGGAAAACCGTTTAGTATTTCTAATTTTTTAGTGCATCCTTTTGAATTTGAAATCTTTAAGTGGCTATCACAGCGCCCCCTTCCAGAGGAATATTCCCAGATACAACTGGGACCTGCAGGCCATATTCAAAAAATTATACACATAATTTGGTTCAATTCTATGCATAACCACATACACTTTTCGATGATACAATAATGAAAATGGAAGAAAAATTGTTATCGCAGTGCCCTCTTCCGGCGTGGTATTCCCAAATTCAAATGGAACCTACTGGCTATAGTCAAAAACCTATAATTGAAATTTGGTTCAATTCTAAGCATAAATTCATATACTTTTCGAAGATACAAAGAGAGTACACAGACGGACACACGGACAGACAGACATTTTGTAAAATAATGTTTTTCGGAATCTCTGACCATGAAAACGTGTAAATCCGTATTACCAATAAAAGCAGGAACATACAATTTAATTACCTATAATGATTAACACAGATCATATCTGAGGTCGAGCCAGGAATAAATTAGGGCCCCTTCAAAAACTTCTATATAATAAAAATAGCCTTTTCAAAAAATTTAATTTAACAAAAAGAGACCACTCTCAAAATTCTGTTTCACAAAAAGGTTCTTAATGCAAAATTCATTCCCATAAAAGTAAACTCCTCATAAACTTATCTTGAAAAAATTTCACAGATATATTTTATAATCAATAATTTGCTCAGAGAAAGAAAAATGTTAGAAATATGTTTTTGTTAAAAAGCTAATAATAAATTCATAAGTTGCAGCATTCGATCTGTGAGTGTAAAATTTCATTTGTCAGAAAAAACTTGCATTAATCCTTGCATATAAAGTATGTCCTTTTCCTTTCTTTCTTCCCACCGCCCACATAGTTGTTTAAAAATGCTAATTTGGAAAAAAATATCATCTTAAAATATTCTATTTTACGATTGCCAGATGGCTCGGAAATTAAAAAGGCCTAAAGAGGTCGCTAATCGCAGATGTCTGTACAGGAAAATTTTTCCTTTAGCTAATGCTTAAGTGCCATTGAAATCATTATTTATTGTAAATGCATTTGAAAGTGTTAGATATTCAAATTCGGGTAATTTTTACCTTGTCGTATAAACACAGAACACTGATGTCACATGAAATCTGAAATTGTGGAAAAAAATAATCATTATGAACATGTAAAGCATGTAGTGCAATGGCCTTGCACGTTATTGCACTGAAGCGAGAAGTTATATATTTTCTCCACCAGATGGAGTATTCAAGCGTCTGAATCGGCAATTAACACTTTCACATGAACATGAGTCGGTACAAATTCGGTATGAAAAAGTAAAAAAACGCGTTTCAAAATATTTGAAGGATTTAATATGCTTTTACAAATACTTTGAGAGCAGAATCAGATGTTAACTGGTATTTTTTAATGAAACGTTCGAAGAGTCGTTCATTTGTTTCTGTATTTGGAATTTGTGGTTCTGGATGGAAACTATCTTCGTTTGTTTATATTTTTTAATCCGTTGTTCGTAATAGCTGGTTATGCGTTATTTTTTTGTTTGGAACATAAATCGTTATAATAGGATACTTTTTGACGGTTTTAGAGAAAACAATAAAGAATAGATGTGATACAAAGCAGGTTATGTGTATACTTTCGTAAGTTGAACAATCGGCTTAGTTACGGCATCGGAATACTTATGCCTACACTCTAAATAAGAAAGAGTGACTATTCACTCCGGAGGAGTGGATATTCACTCTATCGCAGAGTCAAAATTTGCCCAACCTCTTTAGAGTGACTATTCACTCTAGGCAAAAGTGAAATTGTTCACTCTCTGAAAGAGTGAATACTCACTCCGGAGAAGTGAATATTCACTCTAAACAGGGGTGGATACTCACTCTTTCAGAGGAGTGACTATCCACTCTTGCAAAAAGAGTGGGTTTTTTCACCCTGATAGGAGTGAATAGTCACTCTTTCACAGGAGTGACTATTCACTCTTGTAAAAGGAGTGGGTTTCTCACTCCTGACAGGAGTGAATAGCCACTCTTTCATAGGAGTGAATGTTCACTTTTTATAGAGTGAATTATTTTTTATGTTTCTTTTATGGGCATTTTAAAAGAATCATATTTTAAAGCATGCAATGAAAATAGACGTGGTAAAGATTGGAATAAAGTACTTTATTGGCAATATTTATTTAATTCATAGTTTGTAACAGTAATTGAACTCTTAAGGAAAAATTCAATTAGAGTTACATAATGAATTAAATTAGATTACTGACAGAAATAAACTAAAATATTTTATTCCAAGCTTATCACTATTGTGTTTGCTTTCATTGCATGCCTTATAAAGATATGATAGTTTTAAAATGCCCATAAGGGCAAGTAATTAACCAAAATCTTAATCAGTTAATACTATTTTTTTCCTTTTCAAATACCCATTAAGTTGTATTTAGTATTGTAATAATTCCTGTGATGTACGTTATGCTTTTTTTTTTCATATGTAATTCAAATTTTAAATCTTTAGATCTCTGTATTAATTGCTAATGAATTTAAATCTAATCAAACATTATTGTTTACTGCATTTTAGTTTTTTTAAAAAGTTTTATTTATAACTATTTAATAGACGGATATTCTATGACTAACAATGTGTGATTTCACTTTAATTTTTGTTTTAAATATAAACTCTTATCTTTTGACCATACTTTTCAGTAAATTAGCGCTATTTTGCAAAGTCCTATTATTCTAAAATCATACATATTATTTCTGTTGTCAACATCCCTTTTTCTATGAATTTACAAAACACACAACAAATGAGGTATCAAGTCAACAAACTTGTATTAAAATGTAATAAAAATAAGAAATATTTCTAAATATCTCATTACAAAAAAATTGAATTATATATATTTTTAAATAAAAAATATATTTAGCAGGCATTTTCTTTTAATAAAATATTTCTGTGTGCAAATATTATAGTACATTAAAGAAAGAGAAAGTATTAAGGTGGAATTTGGAACAGTGATGTAGCCCAACCATAAATCTTGCATTATAAAAATTCTTACTCATATTTGTACACATTTGTGATACTTACCACACAATTTTTAATGTATTAAATGAGCACACATGAAAGATATTTGCCAAAAAAGAGGGCAATTGCTCTCTAAATATAAGGCGAATTTATAATTATTTTTTAATATTATTAATTTTGCAACGTTTTGTACTGAAAGTTATTCTTGGCATTTTTTAAAAACCTAAATCATGTTATAACAAAAATACATAAAGTGAGATAGAGGGAGATACGTGTATTCAACAATGCTTGGTTTTCACTTGAAAGTTCAGCTACAATTTATAAAATAAAAGTGAATTTTTCCAATTTTCTAAGAATATAAAAATATTGAATTAAAAATATCCAATTATAGACTTTATAAATACATTTTCAAAGACAACTTTACAAACAAGCATATGTAGAGTACACCCTATTCATATTTCAAGGACATGTTTCTTTCTTTCATTTTTCTTGGCGAAGACAAGGATTAAAAAAAAAAAAGAAAAAATATATTAGTTAATAATATTGATCTCAATATTTGACAAACAAGTTACTTTTGTCTAAAATATTTCGCATATAGGAAAAATAACAGTTGCAAGGTGATATAACCATTATGAATAAATATGGGAGGTAACTTAAAATGATTTAACAAACATTAGGTTTTCTAAAGAAAAAATTTTCACTATGAAATAGGTTGACTACAAATTGTAATGAACAATGTTGAAAACTTGCCGATTTTACTCGTACATGGAAGCCAATATATATATATTTTTTTTTTTTTCATGTTCTTTACCGATCTCTTTTTCACGTAATTTATACTATTTGTTTTTAACATTCTAATTTTTTTTTTCCATTTAGAAAATAGTTTTTTTTTTTTTTTTGAGAATTTCAATCCTTTTTCCAAAAAATAAAATAAGAAGTAGCATATTTTAAAGTTTTTCTTTTCTTTTTCTCTGTGAACTTATAAATCAAAACAGGATTTACAATCTTAATTTAAAATAGAAACTCCTTTTAAGAAGGGGAAAAAAAATCAGAAAAATTATTAACCACTGATTATCAGAAAATGGATTTTTTAAAGGTAAATTGATAATGGATTCTAAATTAAGATATAAATTAAATACTATGAGAATTATTTCAGCTAAGTGCAAAAAGAAAAAAAAATAACATATTGCATATTAAATCAAATTTAAAAATAGATTTTTTTTTCTCTTGTATTTAAAGATTTAAATTCCTTTTAAGGATCACCTGAAAATAAAATTCAAACACAAGTGAAATGACACAAATAACATGTAAATAAAGTTTATTTTACAATCATTTTTTAATATTATATAACAAAAATTACAGAAGTATTTTTCTTGCAAGTCAATACTATACTTTTCTTTGTTGCAGCCCCTAGAAAAAAAAAATTAAATAATTAAACAAAATTAAATTGCAATTAAACAAAACTGAAATGCAATTAAACAAAACTCTTGTTTTCAAACATATCCCCCCCCCCCTCCCCCTTGAAAGAGAACATGAGTCCTGAACTAGGGTTGAGCAGCTCTTGGACAATTTTTCTTGGCGTCAATTCATCATAGCTAAAATGTTTTTGAAGGCGATGATGATAAAAGTAAAGTTAATTTAGTTAAATTATTTAAGGATTTTTTTTTCTCAAATATAGAATTTTAAATAACATTTTAGATATATTTGTCCTTTTGCAGCTTTATACTAAAATACCAATCATTAAAATAGAGAGAATTTTTTTTTTATATGCGGTTTTTGGGGCCTAGAAATATCTATCCACGACAAATTGATGCAACACGGGGTTGAGGCCTGCCTCATCTCTGTCTTTTAAAACAGGCATGAGAATAGGTAAAATGCTTAAAAGAAGAAAATATTTCTTTTGCTTTTCCTATCCTTCCCTTCCCTAATGAATATCCTTTTGCTGCTGGGAAAGGAGATGCAGAAATTTCATGAATGAAATTTATACAATTATTTATTGTTACTACAAAGCAAAAAATGAGGCAGAATTTTTCTTTACTACAAAAATATAAAGTGAAGATTAAATTTTGAGTGTTACAGATGTCAAACTTTGTGGGCTCATGGAAGGGGGTCAAAATTGTAAAGATATTTACATACTATTACAACAAAGAAACCCCAGAAATCTGTTTTTGTAGCAGGATAAATTGCAGTTCTGTAGCTCAGTTTAACAGTTTTGTAGCAGGACAAACTTATCAAATAGAGTTTTCCATTTTTCCATAAAAACAAAGGATATTTTAGAAAATATTACCAGAGATGACATTTTTAACTTAATTTTGGAATGCTACAGACCTGGAAAGGTTTTTATGATTCAAAAATCACTTATAACTCAAGGTGAGATAAATTTATCAAAAAAGGAAAAATACTGTTCATTTCCAAATTACTTCAGTAGTTATGACTTACCAAATACTTTTACGTCTACTGCAAATATGTCAGAATGCTTCGAATTGCTGAGCGGGTAAAAATATTTTCTTTGAGAACAGCCATAAATGCAGAAATTTTTTTGCAATAATGCTATTTTTCATAGATTGTACAATAGCTGTGTTTTGGAATAATCATACTCTTTGAATTAAGATATGTAATAAATATTTAAAAACTGAAATTTAAGATACTGAACCTGTATCAGAACCCATTATTCTGATAAATTTTAGACTTTCATGATGTTGCCCATCTTAGCTACCTAGTCTGTTGCCAAGCTTATTAAACAAGCTTTCTCCAGCTACCGTTAGTTGATGCACACCATGTCCTTTTTTTCCATCTGTTTAACCATCCTTCGCTTGCAGTAAAATTGGGATCACCTTTAGGTAACTGTTTGTTTAAATTTATGGCTTTTCATTGAATGACTGGTCCTGAAAATGGTAGGCCATATTCTCTTTCAACGCAAAACCAAAGAAATAAAGCTTTG
Organism: Maratus michaelseni; assembly: GCA_963931845.1. Classification (NCBI taxonomy): domain Eukaryota; kingdom Metazoa; phylum Arthropoda; class Arachnida; order Araneae; family Salticidae; genus Maratus; species Maratus michaelseni. The sequence goes on along the minus strand of OZ007593.1, from coordinate 196,665,253 downwards.
TCCAGCATTTCAAGTTTACCCGTTTTAGCTTTTTTTGCTCATCCAAACTGTCACTCAAATTCAACTTAAAGCAAAAATCCTCACTATTTTTTCTATTTTTCCTATTACAAGATCAAAGGCAATTTTTTTTAATGGTTCACCTTTATCAATTCTATCAAACGCTTCCAATTTCTTTTGCATAGTCACAACAATATTTTTTCATTTAGTCACCATTACTAACTCAGTTCACTGATATTTTGCAATAAGAGAGCTCTTTCTACCAAAGTCTCAACACATGCATGCGCATTAGAGATTGGCAACGTCTTTCCTTTTAGGGAATCGTTCCAGCCGGAATCGTTCACCGAAAGGAACGAGTTCTTTGGAGTAATTCCTTTTGGAATCGTTTCGAAAAAAAAGGAACGATTCCGAGAAAAAGGAACAATTAAAAAAAAAAAAGGTTTTCGAGAAAGAGAAACATTTTTGAGATAAAAATAACAATTTCAAGATAAAAGGGATAATTTTGAGAAAAAAGGAACAAATCCGGAAGTATTAGAACGAACATGAAATCCATAATATTAATAATACTAATTTTCTTACGCATCCATCTGCCTTATTTTTAAATTTTTTGGACAGATGATTTCGCTTTCAAGAGTTCATTTCATTGATGAGTGTGTGCAATTAATTAGCAATTATTTCTAATTACCATAATACAAATATACTCCCTGACTTTATGGTTTATGGCATTAAACTCAATTCCTCTTGAAAATTTACCCCTGGATAACCTTTCATTTACCACTATAGTTTATCAAAGAAATTTTATTGTAGCTGTTTGTTTTGCCCACTAGGCTGGCGATCCATTCGATTTTTAGTGTAATCGGGTTCCCTCTTGAAAATATATCGTTGAATGACCCTCTATTTATACTATTAATTATTTTATGCAGGAATCTTTATTCTACGAAGTTCTGATGTTTGGCACCATGGTCTACGCAATTTTAAGCCTTATAATTAAGATCCCTCTTCAAAATCCACCCCAAGATAACCAACCATTCATTTACATGTCGGTCCTCGGAACCAGCCGTTTTCAGAGTCCCTCCATTTCGATACGATTATTTGGAAATCGGTCATTGTCTCAGTCTGCCAATTTCTAAACAATTCCCAGGACCTTTTAGTATTAAGTTCATGCGTGAATAGAATCTTTTATAAAATCAAATTCGGATACCTGTCGATTTGGGAAAACATAATTTATTAAACGAAGTATATTTGAGAGTCTTAATATATAACTATGTCCTTTCTCACTGCATTATCAATGCACAGCCGAAACCGAAATGCCTGCACCTGAAATCGTAAAATTTTAGTTGTTACTTCCTGTTATGACATAAAAATCCATTAAAAAGATGTTTTCTGAAATTCAACTGTTAGGTGATTGAAAGTTTTTGAAAAGGTATACCAGTATATTTAAATTTAGAAATTGCACATAATTAGAACTGTAGATATTGCGATCAGAAACAAAATAATAACTATATAGTTCAATACGTTTCAATGACTTAACTAACTTTCGTCAACTTTATAGTTTAATACAAATACGATTTCAAATACACAAAATAAATAAGAAAATACAAAATACAATACTCTTAAAAAAGATTTTATTTCAAAAATAGGAATATATAAAATTTGGTGATTTGGTGAAATCCTAAAATAATCCGCAACAAAAAAGCAGGCTAAAATGTTAGTACAACAAACAATTCAACAACAGTTTCATGATAGTAAAAAAAATTAACATCAATAATATAAAACAACCAGGAATGATAATTTGTTTCTAAAATTTTTCATTCATTGGTGTAAACAATTTTTTTTAAATCGATTTTATTTTCTAATAATTTTTGTTTAATAAGAATTACTTATATAATTCCAAAACTCTGTTAAACTTTCAATATATGGAAAAAACTCACGATAAAGTCTGAAATACTGAATCAATTCGAACCTATTTGGGACAGTAAATTGATCTGCCAGTATCTTAGATGAGTTTGTTAATCAAGTATGTAGCTGTTATAGTTCGTTTACAGGAGCACACAAAAGCAAAAAACATTCAAAGCTTGTCATCGCGATAACATCCGAAATATACTGAGCATATTTAAAAAGAATTAGGACAGTATATTATTCTTGCAAGTATCTTGGAAGAATTCGTTAATCAAGTACTGTTTTGTTGCCCCTATGTAATCACCTAATGATAAAAACCAGCCCTGTTGAAAGCAAAGATAATAAAATGAACGAATACGTTTTTATTTTAGGTTCCTGATTACAAGTCTTTTTTGTTCAAATTTCGTTATTTGTTTTTTGTACCGAAAGAAGAATCAAATCCTATTTTGGCGCCCCCTTCTACATTGGCGCCCGGGGCATATGCCCCCTTTGCTCCTCCGTAGTTTCGGCACTGCAAATATCTGTTATCCACCACCACAGTAACGGCCATTAATGCGGGAACTGATTTCGGGAGTTGTGAGTATCAATCCCGATCGTGGAATCGCGATTGTCACAAGAAATTATTATGGAAAACGATTTTTGTCTTGCTGTTATTTTACGTTGTATTAAAACAAAGTCAAAGATATTTAACTTATTATTTAGCAAAAAATAAAAATAAAATGACAAAAAAAAAAAAAAAAACTATACAAAATCACAATTTGCATTCTTTAGCAATCAATAATTAAAAAAGAAATTAGCGTAATAGTGCTGCTCCTTTTTTTTTTTTTTTTTTTTTTTTTTTTTTGGCAAAATATAAAAATGTCGATTAATCTGTATACACGTACACAATAATTATACAATTATATTAGCACTAGAATCAGTTAAAAAAAAAAAAAAAAAAAACAAAAAAAAAAACGTCTTTACTGTAATTTTTTTTTTTTTTTTTACTATCACTTTTTTATGGACACGATAACTTCAGAAGGGAGGGGGGGGGGGGGAGAATTGGGGAACTTTTTGTGAAAACGGAAAAAACCCATAACTTCTTAATCATGATACGTATCGAATCCATTTAAAGTTATTATTAATTCTAGGTAAAGGGCCAAAAATTTATGTATGACAGATTTTTGATATCATTAAAAATGGGGAGCGAATTGGGGAACTTTTTGTGAAAACGGAAAAAACCCATAACTTCTTAATTATGATACGTATCGAATCCATTTAAAGTTATTATTAATTCTAGGTAAAGGGCCAAAAATTTATGTATGACAGATTTTTGATATCATTAAAAATGGCCCCAAAGGGGGAAAAAAGAGAGGTTTCAGAAGAAAAAAAATTAACTTCGTCAATTCACAAGATATCAAATCTGCTTAAATTTATTATAAATCCTCTTAATATTAACTAAAACTTTTATATTGACAAGTTTTTTATAGGAGCAACACTTATAGCAAAAAACAAATAATAATAAAAAAAAAATCCCTGCCGGCTCCACCTGCAAACAAGTTAGGTTTCGAAGTGGGCGCTTCCAACAGCCGCATCATGGCAAAAAGGTCATTTCTTCCGCAATTCCCAGCAAATGCAGGTGATAAGTACATAGCTAAATAATAGACAATATTTTAACTGAAGTACAATAATATACTTCTATTTATCTTAAGATAAATTTAAGAGAAAGTAATACACAGTTGTAGTTTATTAATCAATCCCCCCCCCCCGCACTTCTCTCTCTCTTTTATTATTTTTTTATCGCGTACACATTAGAAGGATTTTTTGGCCAGAAACTCAGCTTTAATAGAATCAAAATCTGCTATTTTAAAATAAAATAGCGTATTTTAATTTATTAAAAGTGGCCAGTCTACAAGAACAAGGGCAGATTCCGAGGACTCGATCTTTTCGGAGTCTACATTCAGGACCGATTCCGAGGAATCGATCCTTTTTGGAATCAGAAAATTTCGATTGATTTCTAGGAATCGTTCCTTTTCGGAATCGCTACATTTTGGACTAATTCCGAGGAATCGGTCCTTTTCGGAGTCTATTCCGAGGACTCGGTCCTTTTCGGATCAGAAACAAAATAATAACTATATAGTTCAATACGTTTCAATAACTTAACTAACTTTCGTCAACTTTATAGTTTAATACAAATACGATTTCAAATACACAAAATAAATAAGAAAATACAAAATACAATACTCTTAAAAAAGATTTTATTTCAAAAATAGGAATATATAAAATTTGGTGATTTGGTGAAATCCTAAAATAATCCGCAACAAAAAAGCAGGCTAAAATGTTAGTACAACAAACAATTCAACAACAGTTTCATGATAGTAAAAAAAATTAACATCAATAATATAAAACAACCAGGAATGATAATTTGTTTCTAAAATTTTTCATTCATTGGTGTAAACAATTTTTTTTAAATCGATTTTATTTTCTAATAATTTTTGTTTAATAAGAATTACTTATATAATTCCAAAACTCTGTTAAACTTTCAATATATGGAAAAAACTCACGATAAAGTCTGAAATACTGAATCAATTCGAACCTATTTGGGACAGTAAATTGATCTGCCAGTATCTTAGATGAGTTTGTTAATCAAGTATGTAGCTGTTATAGTTCGTTTACAGGAGCACACAAAAGCAAAAAACATTCAAAGCTTGTCATCGCGATAACATCCGAAATATACTGAGCATATTTAAAAAGAATTAGGACAGTATATTATTCTTGCAAGTATCTTGGAAGAATTCGTTAATCAAGTACTGTTTTGTTGCCCCTATGTAATCACCTAATGATAAAAACCAGCCCTGTTGAAAGCAAAGATAATAAAATGAACGAATACGTTTTTATTTTAGGTTCCTGATTACAAGTCTTTTTTGTTCAAATTTCGTTATTTGTTTTTTGTACCGAAAGAAGAATCAAATCCTATTTTGGCGCCCCCTTCTACATTGGCGCCCGGGGCATATGCCCCCTTTGCTCCTCCGTAGTTTCGGCACTGCAAATATCTGTTATCCACCACCACAGTAACGGCCATTAATGCGGGAACTGATTTCGGGAGTTGTGAGTATCAATCCCGATCGTGGAATCGCGATTGTCACAAGAAATTATTATGGAAAACGATTTTTGTCTTGCTGTTATTTTACGTTGTATTAAAACAAAGTCAAAGATATTTAACTTATTATTTAGCAAAAAATAAAAATAAAATGACAAAAAAAAAAAAAAAAACTATACAAAATCACAATTTGCATTCTTTAGCAATCAATAATTAAAAAAGAAATTAGCGTAATAGTGCTGCTCCTTTTTTTTTTTTTTTTTTTTTTTTTTTTTTTGGCAAAATATAAAAATGTCGATTAATCTGTATACACGTACACAATAATTATACAATTATATTAGCACTAGAATCAGTTAAAAAAAAAAAAAAAAAAACAAAAAAAAAAACGTCTTTACTGTAATTTTTTTTTTTTTTTTTACTATCACTTTTTTATGGACACGATAACTTCAGAAGGGAGGGGGGGGGGGGAGAATTGGGGAACTTTTTGTGAAAACGGAAAAAACCCATAACTTCTTAATCATGATACGTATCGAATCCATTTAAAGTTATTATTAATTCTAGGTAAAGGGCCAAAAATTTATGTATGACAGATTTTTGATATCATTAAAAATGGGGAGCGAATTGGGGAACTTTTTGTGAAAACGGAAAAAACCCATAACTTCTTAATTATGATACGTATCGAATCCATTTAAAGTTATTATTAATTCTAGGTAAAGGGCCAAAAATTTATGTATGACAGATTTTTGATATCATTAAAAATGGCCCCAAAGGGGGAAAAAAGAGAGGTTTCAGAAGAAAAAAAATTAACTTCGTCAATTCACAAGATATCAAATCTGCTTAAATTTATTATAAATCCTCTTAATATTAACTAAAACTTTTATATTGACAAGTTTTTTATAGGAGCAACACTTATAGCAAAAAACAAATAATAATAAAAAAAAAATCCCTGCCGGCTCCACCTGCAAACAAGTTAGGTTTCGAAGTGGGCGCTTCCAACAGCCGCATCATGGCAAAAAGGTCATTTCTTCCGCAATTCCCAGCAAATGCAGGTGATAAGTACATAGCTAAATAATAGACAATATTTTAACTGAAGTACAATAATATACTTCTATTTATCTTAAGATAAATTTAAGAGAAAGTAATACACAGTTGTAGTTTATTAATCAATCCCCCCCCCCCGCACTTCTCTCTCTCTTTTATTATTTTTTTATCGCGTACACATTAGAAGGATTTTTTGGCCAGAAACTCAGCTTTAATAGAATCAAAATCTGCTATTTTAAAATAAAATAGCGTATTTTAATTTATTAAAAGTGGCCAGTCTACAAGAACAAGGGCAGATTCCGAGGACTCGATCTTTTCGGAGTCTACATTCAGGACCGATTCCGAGGAATCGATCCTTTTTGGAATCAGAAAATTTCGATTGATTTCTAGGAATCGTTCCTTTTCGGAATCGCTACATTTTGGACTAATTCCGAGGAATCGGTCCTTTTCGGAGTCTATTCCGAGGACTCGGTCCTTTTCGGAGTCGATTCCGAGGACTCGGTCCTTTTCAGAATCGGTATATTTTAGACCAATTCCTAGGAATCGTTCCTTTTCGGAATCGCTACATTTTGGACTAATTCCGAGGAATCTGTCGTTTTCGGAGTCGGTACATTCTGGACCAATTCCGAGGAATCAGTCCTTTTTGGATTCGATATGTTTTGGACCAAAGCTGAGGAATCGTTCCAAAAAGGAGCGATTCCTTTTTAAAGACTGGAATCGTTCCTTCAATTTCACTGCCGGAGTCGTTCCTTTGGAATCGTTCCTTGACAAATGACACATCTCTAATGCGCGTGCAGAACTCTACCGAAATCTTGGCACATGCATGCACATACAGAATTCGGCTCTTTCACAAATTGAGATGGATAAGGAGAGAAAAAGAATTATGATGTTGCTTGACCTTGTCTAGAGAGAAAAGTGATTGCGTGTGGTATTTTTCACAAAATTCAGAGAAAGAATAGAGAGACAGTGAATCGTAAAATTGACTTGCAATATGAAGTCAGTTATCGCTCAAATCCGCCTTCAAATCGCTCCGACCGCCGCAGAATTCACGGAGCACGATGTTTAGCATGTTGGTCCTTTGCTACGTCCCTTTTATACCGGGACTCTTGCGGAAGCCAGGTAGAAAGGGAAAAAAATGTGAAAATTGAAACCGGACAAATTTAAAAGGGAAATTTATTAAATTAAAGACACCGAATTGCGGGAAGGGTTGGGCTCGGGGCTCTGAAGCTATCAAAAGATCCTTGCGGCTTCGAGCTCTATGTTCTATGTGGCCCAAGGGCTGACTTCATTGGTCGGAGAGAGGCTGCACGTGAAACAAGGACTGGATTCATTGGATGGGGAGAGGTTTTCAAAGAAAGCCACCAGCTGTTTGGGCCGACTGTAGGGTTGCATTTTCAGCGTCATACCAAACATAAACATATCATCTATATTTATTCTCTGAACACTGTGGGTATTTCTGCTGATCAGGGCAGCTTCGTTAAGCAGCATTTCCTGTTAAGAAGCTTTGAATACCAATTGTCACTGGTGATAAGAAACGTAACAATAGTCTGTGGCTGTTTCGAGGAATAGTACTTGGAAAGCCCTAAGGTTGTGTTTAGTGTGCAAACTTGCAAGCTGTCCTCAGTTGGAATAAATCCTTTCCCTTCCCATTCTTCTCGAATCAATTTGTGGTCAGGTACAAAAGAAAGGGGTGGTGTAAACAGCTGTCTCCTATTAACTGCTATTGCTTTGACCTCTGAATTTTAGACATTCTGTGAAAGTCATAAAACATCAAAGATTCTGAAAATTGCAAACAAAAACATGCAAGTTAAGTTTACAGGGGTTGATCCAGGAAAATTTGGGAACCCTTCACAAAAATCCATCTAATAAAACAAGTCCCTTCACAAAATCCCATGCCATAAAAACATGCATTAATTATTTTAATTTTGTTAAGTTTTAAAATGTGTAATTTGTAAATAAAACAAGTTCACCAGAAAGAAAAACTTTAGCAGGACTTAAAGAAGTTATTATTAAATGCTCTGTTTAAGTTTCAGTAGTTGGATTTCATCTTTCATTGCAAAATGTTATTTTTCATAAAAAATAAATTTCACAAAAATATGATAAATTTCACAAAATAACTTACTTTTTACAAAATGGGCCCCAAGGAAAAAAACCTGCATCGTCCCCTGATCTATGCACTGTTCCAGCCTTTAGGCAAACCCCCACTACCTGAAACACCTTCTTTTTACTCGCAATCATAGCCATTAGAAAGTTTTAGGATAGAAAATATATTTTCAAAATGTCATGTGAATGAGCGAAAAAATACTGTTTTGGAAATTCAAAACTCAAGCAGACTTAGTCCGGGTTATCCAGAGATCAGAGTTAAAAGGGTCCCAGTTAGCAAAGTTCCACTATACAATTAATGATGTTATATAAATAAAAGTATTGTTAATGTTGAATGTTTAACCCTTTCAGGAGCAAACCACTTCTATGGCTAAAATGTGAAATGAGTGAATGAAACTGGAATTACAAGCAAATTAATTTTGAAATAAGAAAAAGCACATATATAATGAATGTAAAATTTTAAACCAAAATTTTGGTGCTATTGTGGCATTTAGGAATATATATTTATATATATATATTAGGAATGCACCGGATATCAAGCTCCTGTCTGATATCCTGCTTACTCAGCACTCAAAACAGATATTCTGTCCGGACGAATACTTCAATATCTGGTTGCCGACCAGCAAAATTTTTTTAATTATATTTTTAACATTGTCAGAAAAAGCTAGTGCGAAATTAATGTGCTATCCTATTAAAACAATGTTAATAGAAAGAAATTCTCATTGTCACAAAAATGAAATTATAGGATTTATATATGAAACTATAATATTTTGAACATGAAAATATAATATTTATAAATAAACAATGACAAATATATATATATATATATAAATATATTATGTAGGAACATTAGGTGCTTAGCATTTTCAGCCTGTAATCTGTTATATTTTTTTATCACAAATATTTCCTGTATCTGAGAATAAGTGTTCAATCTCAGATGGTCTCCTTTTCTTGTGTTTTCAACAATTCTAAAATAAAAATGATTTTATTCTTTTTTTTTTTTTTTTTTTTGTCTATGGATGAAAAACTAGCTGTGGTAAAATAATACTGACATGAAAAGAATTGTGTCATTTTCTTCAATAGTTAACTGTCCCTTTTGTACTACAAAACAAGATACTTACAATGAGGAGTTTCTCTAGTTAAATTCTGTTAGAAAACATTTGTCATGAGTAAGGTAAGTAATAATATGTACGAGTATGTTGGAAAAGAAAAAGCCACTTCAATAGGATGTTTAGTATTTATAAATAACAAAGATTTATAAGTATGAAAAACAGAGAAATTACTTAATTGTTTATCTTTTTATGTTCAATGACCCTGAATAAATGAAAAAACTACTAATATGTGTATTAGAATAGGCAAAGGCAAAACATGATTCAATATCAATATTTAATTACTACAAGGCATTTGTTTTTAAGTAACTTAACTTAAAAAATGAATTTAAATTATTATTTAACATTTGAATCACAAAAATAAAATTATAATAAATTAAAGTTTTTCTTCTTTAAGCAAGCATAAAATAGAAATATTACTATTGAAATTAAAAACAAGAAAGTATTCGGCCGGATACCAAATATTGGGTAAAATTTTGTGCCAGATATTTGATACCTGGTATCCGGCAAAAATTCTATCCGTTGCATCCCTATATATATATATATAGTGATCTCTCACTTATATGTGGTACACAAAAATTACTTTTCAGTATGTTTTTTTTTAAATATAATTTTAGCCTTATTGCAGAAATTATAAATCGAATTTTACTATTTTAAAATAGTGCTACAAGAAAGTAATTAATGAACATCGCGTATAAGTGAGAGGTCACTGTATATATGTGTATGTGTAATTTTTAGAATTTCTATAAAATTGATATATATATATATAACTCTTTCTATCAGTATAATGAAAATGAGATAAGGGAAGAAGGGGGAAAATTGCAACTTACAAGTAAGGAATGAAACTTTTTCTTTATTATTTTTCTTTCAGTTGGGCTTCATACTGGAGAATGTTGTTCTAGCAAGTCTTTTTTTAATCCACGTTCCTAGTAATGTAAAATGAAAAAATATTTTCAGTTTGTATACTTTTTAAAAACTTTCAACTAATTTATGTAATAAATAAATGTTATATAATATATATACAAAACATAATGAGAGTGTGATATTCTATACTGAAGTTCCTAAATTTATTTTCATGACTAAATTTGTTAATCAATCGCGTGAAAAAAAATCGGGAAATTCTTTAGTCGGTCGCATGAAAAACCCCCGCGAATTTCGCTAGTAATAAGCTGCAGGGAAAAAATACGTAAATTTGCCTATTGGTCGCAAGAAAAAACTGCACAATTAGCCAATTGGTAGCAGGAAAAAAATTGCGATATTCTTCAATTGGCTAGCAGGGAAAATTTGAGAAATTTGTCAGTCGATCGTAAGAAAAAAAATCACAAAATTCTTCAGTCGTTCACGAGCTGAAACTTGTGAGTTCATCATGGAAAAAAATCGTGCAATTTCGTCAATCGATCATGGAACAAACCTGTGAAATTCGCCAGTCGGTCACGTGAAATTATCACGAAATTCGCTAGTCAGGGCCGAAAAAAAAAAACTGCACTATTTGTCAATCAATCAGGGGGAGGGGGGGGGAATCGGAAAATTCTTAACACGTTCTTAGGAAAAAAATTGCAAAATTCACCAGTCGTTCAAGGATTACAATGGAATGTGTAACTGGAAAGTGACTGTGCAGGCGTGGCGATCAATGACAATTTTTTAATTGCCCCTTTTACAACTTTAATCACCACATGGCAAGTGGCGACTGCTAATTTTCACCTATATCACATGGGAATTGTAGTTTAACTATAAATTGTAATTGTCAAGTCCTAATTTCTGTGAATTGAACAGATCAACTAATTTTGTGTTTCTATATGTGTTTCCTTGTAATTCGGATTTTATTTTATTCTTTTCAAGTGCACTACAAGATCTTTCCAGTTCTTCTAATCTTATTTTTGTTTACTGCAGACTTTAAAACAATTTGGGAGGATGCAGCGCCCGGTGGCCCTTACTGCCCTTTTTGATCTTTTCTGCAGTCAATGGGAAAAAAATCATGATGTACGTCCATCGGTGATAGAAAAAATATTGTGAATTTTGTCAGTCAGTCAAGGCTAAAGAGAAATTGGGAAAAATTTTTCAGTTGGACCAGAGGAAAAAAATCGTGAATTTTGTCAAACTATCGTAAGAAGAAATTCGTCAATCAGCTGCAGAAAAAAATAGAGAAATGTGTCAGTTTCAAGGAAGAAAATCATCTATCAGTCACAGGAAAATATTGCAAAATTTGTTAATAAGTCGGTGAAAAATATCAAGAAATTCATCAATCAGTCATGGAAAATATTTCAAAATTTGTCTGTCAATTGTAGAAAAAAAAAAGAAAATTTTTAGTCTGATGAAAGAAAAAAAAAATCATGAATCTTGTCAATCTGTCACAAGAAGCTGTGAAATTCTGCAATCAGTCGCTTGAAAAAAAATTACGAAATTTGTCGTTCTGTTGTGGTAGAAAAAATATAATAATCACAAAATTTGTCGTTTTGTTGTGGTAAAAAAAAAAAAAAAAACTAAATGCGTTGTTTGGTAGTGGGAAAATATAGCAAAATTCCTCAGTCGGTCACAGAAGTTGATCGTCGTTTAAAAAAGAAAAATTCTCCTGAAAGTGATAAAATATTTTGGCCAGGAGTCTCTTGCCCAAAAGGGATTTCAAAAATTTCGATGTGAATCCATCCTGAAATTAGAGTCCTGATATGTAATTTTAATTAAATTATTATGCATTATGTAGTTTAATAATAATAATTTTTAATATATGTTACTGTAATAATTTATCATTCAGATAATCCAAAAAATCAGCAAATTCAAATAGACTTTGGTCCCAATTTGTTTGAATTGGAGAGGTTTTAGTACATTTCAATTTTGAACAAAGAATTATTTCTTATTGTTATATTTCAATACTGAAATATGATAAAAAAAAAACCTCTTAATGCACATAAAAATCTTAATTTTAAGTACTACTGCACTGATGATATGTAATCCATAAATATTTAAATTAGCAGCAAGATCATCTCATACAAACTGCTATTTTTTAGCTAGTACACAGGAACACCATATGAATGCATATCTTGTAGTATAATTTTTAATAGCCCCCCCCCCCTTTTTTTTTCTTTTTGAATCAACTCTTTCTTAAAATAAACTATCTTTGGATTGGCATTTTAGTATTGTATCAAATTTGTTAAGATGGCAGAAAAACTAAATATTTATAAACATACATTCATTAAACCGTGTTTTTGCACAATCGTAAAAAGTTAGTACAATGTTAAAACAAAAATATTTATCAGCATTTTCAATGTTTTAACAAATAATGAAAATACTATAGCCGTGAGAGTACTCAGCCAATTTGCCGAGTACTCAACCAACACCAAGTAGTTTTAGAATTTCCTTTTTTAAGCATTCACAACTGGAATTATATTTAAAAATAAACGCAAAAAAGGAAAATATCTATAAAAAATTCTCAAAAAAATACATTTACACAATATTACATCTAGGGGAAACCGGTATACACTGGACCTATGGGCACAGTGGACCACCCCCTAATATTTTATTTATTTACTTTTTTTTAAAGCTTCTCTTCTATCCTAATAGTCAACAGCACTGCACAGATTATTTATAGCCTTCAGAAAATATGTTTAGCTCAGATTGAAGTATTTTATCCTGATTGGTTGTTTTGAGCTTCAAAAAGTAAAATTTTTCATCATATTTTTATTTTTTTAGTAATTAAAGGTTGTAGATAAATAAGATAAAACAGCTTTTTTGCAAAGCTGAGATACTTGTTTTTATTTAACTTTAAAGTTAATATGTTTAAAAGAAAGCTATAATAAACAATATTAATATGATTATTTATTGAACTTCAACATGGGGCACAGTGGTCCACCCACTCCTGGGGCACAGTGGTCCACCATCCACTCTGATCCTGTAATGCAGAATGTTCAAAATATTTAATAATTGCTTATTTTTTATAAAGAAATATTGTTTTAAAGTAGTTATTTAACTGTAAAATAAAGTAAACAAAGAAAAATAACAATTTATTTAATATAGTAAGAAATATTTTGTTTTGTATTTACTGCCTTTGATAAATATAACTGTAGTCTAACTAATTGGCAATGATTCTATTCAAGTAAGATTCATGAGATGCAAATTGAATGGAAATCAGTTTATATTTCCTGAAACTGTAGATGAATCTGTTGTTGATGTCAATGATTTCATAATGTTGCTCCCAGACCCAAAAGTATTTCAGGAAAATTCCAGGCTCAATCTTACTCATAAGTATTTTGGAATTTCATTTGCAAATTTTAATGTGCGCTGATTTTATATTTTAAAGAGATATTTACATTAAAAAGATATTTTAATGTGCGCTGATTTTTTGTACTTAAGTAATAACTTCAATTAAATTGTAATTGTTCCTGTATTAATCTGTTATTATTTTCCAAAATATAATTAATTTTTTTGTCTTGTTTTTGTTTCAAAATGTTACTTGTAAATTTACATTACTATATTATTTTGTGGATAAAGGGGAAATAAAAAAGAATTAGATTAATAAAAAATAGATTTATATCGTATTTCAGATAATACCTAATAGCGGTCCACTGTGTCCCGGTGGGTGGACCAGTGTGCCCCACTTCTGGGACACACTGGTCCACTTACGGGTGCATATAAAAAATGTTTTCTTGAAAAATGTATTAAAAACTGTGTTCTGAGAAAATTATGATGAATGTATAAAGGTTTAAGGAATATTCAAAAATATTTTCATGCAGATCGGTTTGTCTGTTAAAGAGAAAAAAAAAATTAACTGAAAAAGTAGTCCACTGTGTACTAGTCTTCCATACATAAAAATATCATTAAAAAAATAAGAGTAAAAATAAATAATATTCTTTATCTATTATTCCTAAAGCTGTTTTCAATAGTAAAAAATGGTGTTTTTATTAAATGACTAATTTTTATGGAAGAAAACAAGACTGTTACACATCCAATGAAGTTCTTTAAATTAGTTATAATAAATATATTATTTCATTAAGTGAGTGCTTTTCAAATTAAAAATATTTCACTATTTAAGTTAAAAAATAAATGTCAAAAGCAGATTGTTGTGCCAACACAACATTTTGCACAAATACAGCAAGAGTGACCACATGATTTGTAAAGTGACGCTTAAATCTGCTTATGAGAATAATGTGGATGCTTGCTACAAACTAGTGATTTTTCAGTACAACACTACATTATGCATTTTCAAAAACCATGTATAACATTATAAACTATTGGGAAAAGTAATAACTATTCCCTGCAGTTTTGCTACTTATAGGGCATTGTTTCGAATTATTACATATAACCTACTATCATGTCTGGTTGCTCTTTGCTCAACCCCCCCCCCCTCTCTCTGAATACAAAAAGTAATAAAACAATATATAAACAGACGTTAACATACACAGATTGTTTCTCTAACACATTTAAAATCAGTACAATAATAATAATCCCTATCATAAAGCATAATACAAATTTTAAAAGTAGTAAAATACAAAAACAAACAAACTTTGAAACTCTGATTCAATCGGCGCTAAAAATTGTATATACATTTTGGTTTAAGCTTAAGCACATTAATTTTTCATTCGTTGAGAATAAAATGAAAGATCTCAGCCTACACTGAAACTTAAAAGGCAAAATGTTTGTTTACCTTTTAAGTATGTAACCATATATATATATATATATTTTTTTTTCTATCTTTAAGATTATTTTTCATTTGCTTACTAAAATATGTTATAAATACATGCGTTAATTTAGGAGTAGCAACTAGAAAGAAATGAATTATCCATTATCAGATTTCGCCAAACGTTATCGAAATATAAATATATAAAAGTGGTACATTTATAAGCTTTTACGTAGCCTACGATGATACGGCTTTTACGAGTTCAACTTAGGCTTAGAACTTTCATTTTACTCGCCACGAATGAAAACTAAACTAGTATGCATAAAATAAATATGAGTACGACTTTTATTGAGGTATAGATTATTACTGCAAGCAATAGTACAAAATATTATTAAAATATTTTTTTTAACTTACCTTGAAAATCATCTGAGATCAGGACATAGATCTTCGTCAAAACAAAATACAGCAAGGAGCAAGGCGGCAACATCTACATCTGCGCACGCAGCTTTTATCTTTTCCGATTCAAGGAACATCTTGCGTGGTTTATCATGTGACATTTCGCAAGTTTGAAGTAAGTTTCAATCGCTCCTGAATTGCCAAGCTTGCGCTGTCGTGTTAAATTCAATAAAAAATCAAACTTGATAGATAGATAGATAAAATTTTGAACTGGAGGGGGGGGGGGAGGAGGGTTGGGGTTCTAGGGGTCATGATCAGCGTATATCTGCAAATTTTTTCAGAAATTCCAACATAGGGGAGAATGTAATAGGTAGCATTTCTTACGAAATCTACCTAAAAAGAAAAAAAAATGATAATTTCGTTTCTCTCAATAAATATATAGGGACAAAATTAAATAATGCCAGGCTTTCACTCTTCAACGGAGTGAAACATTTCACTCTTGTCAAAGGAGTGAGACAGTCACTCTCGGCAACGGAGTGACATATTTCACTCTTTTCTAGGGAGTGGAAAATTCCACTCTTTAAAGAGTGCATTTTTATAAAATTCACTCCAAAGAGAGTGAAAATGCCTCTCACTCTTCCAAAGAGTCAACTTCTCACTCCTCCCAATTTTAGAGTGTAACATGGCCGCGATGCGTTTGCCTTTTCTCTAGGATGTGTAAGACCCGGAATCGACTCCTCACTTGCGTATTATACAAATGGATGACTTGAGTTAAATTTACGGCCTTTCTGTTGTTAATATGCCTTTCATATTTTAGTCATTCATTTAAAAAGTACTTTTTAACTGATATGTACAGGATGATTAGAAATCCATCATTAATATTTTTAGGTGTGGTAAAGCATACTGTAGCAAATCATTTTCGTGTAGGAAATCAGAGACATAAACTACTTATTCCGTCAAAAATACAGCAAGTTTCACTCGAAACGTAATTTTGATTTTTGTCCATCACATTAATAACAATGAAAATATTTAAATATAATTTGCAATAGACATCAAATTTCGCAAAAATATGAAGTTTTAGTGAGATTATCCTTAATTTTTACTCCAATGGCAGTACATTTGGGATAAAAGATATGTTTATCAGTTAGATCCCAAAATAAAAAAAAGTACCGTTACGCACCATTACATTTTTTACCTTTTGTAAAATATGCAACGATAGCTCGCGAAGTTATAGACTTAGGTACGGTCATCAACCGCTTCCAAATAGGGCTGAACTAGACACTCCATATTTCTGAATATAATTGTCAATCTATGCAATTTCACTTACCGAAATACTGTACAGTGTACAATTTCGTCACTTTTTAAGCTGTTATTACATTTCCAATAAAGAAATATTGTTAAAAAAAATTTTAAAACATCATTATTTTGTTAAAGTTATGAACAATAAATGTGTTCATATTGTAGTCAAGCATCCTGTATTTTTGAGGGAAATTATTACAGCCCTGGCTTCCTATACAAAAGTTGTTTATTGTACACGATATATGTACCACCGTTGCTATACCACCGATAAAAATGTAAAAGATCAATTTTGAAAACCATGTATATTTAAAATATATTTGTAAGTCGTATTTTTTAATAGTTGTTTTAATGGTCTTTAAAGATAAGGTAAACTTCTTAAAATTTTCAATCATTTGTTACAAAAAGTTTTAAAGTTCATGTTTTTCTTTCTCGTTTAAGTAATTATGACTTAAATTTTGATCTTCGGTTTAGTTTGATTCTTTGAAAGGCCGTTAAAAATAAAATTCTGTCTTTATTAAAATTTAATTTTAATGAATATTTTTAAGTATTTTATTAAGGAGTTATTATTAAAGTATAAAAGGAAAATGATAAAATAATTACAATTTTTTTATGTCATCATACCTCTCAATATTATATAAACCAGCAAAATTTAGAAACAAATTACAATGGTAATAAGAATTCATTAATTGGATTTTATATCTATATATATATATATAAATGTGATGTGTGTGTACACAAGTAAGAGGATTGTCGAATTGTTTAAAATAACATGATGTATTATAATAGACACAAAAAAGTTTACTTATAATAAAAACTACAAAATACTCAAAAACATTTCATTTGCTTAAATTTTCTTTCGTTTAATATTATAAAGAGACCAATCATCATAGTAAGGAACAAGAATAGAACTTTCTCTATTGCAAAATCTGCAAAAGTTCAGAATTAATTAACCACCTTTAAAGAAGTCTTCCACGTATATGACAAATGAAAAAAAAAAGAAATATTAAAAAAATGATAAAATATATTCCGCAAAGGCAAATCCCAAATTACAAAATCAATAACGAAACTGAAGTATTATAACACAGCGATAAACTATATTGAGTGAATTTTTTATGGTCTTCTGACTTTTTCTAGTTTTTTATTACTCTGCTGTTCGATCGGATTTGACTTTTGTTTGTAAAAAGTTTATTTTTTATGTACTTAATGTCATATCTAATCTCTAACGCTTTCATTTTTTTTCTCCAAAATGGAGTTAATATGCACTTTATGTTTCAGTCATTCATCTTAAAAGTGCTTTTGAACTGACAGATATATATATATTTAAGTTTTATCATTACTTAAATAAAGCCATAAAAGATGTTTTAGATCGGTCTTAAAAGTGAAGATGACGTTTAAGATCTAAACAATATTTTAATTCTAAACCCTAAAACAGAAAGAAAAAAAAATTAAATATATTTACCTGAAGAGGGTTACCCGCTTGCCCAGACAAAATAGATATTTATTCATATTTGGAAAATAAACGTGTTTAAATATAATTTTAATGTAATAAATGTTTAGATATACTTTTAAAGATACAAATGATAATTATTTAAGTTTATGATAAATTTACATATAATAGCTTAATAATATAAAATTACGCCATAATTTTATAGTCTTGATTTTAAAAATTATAAAATGTTCAGTTTTGTTAGAAAACACTCAAATCTGTTGTTTGTTATACTAGTGGGATAAGCAAAGATTCGAATAGAGGAACTATTTTTAGTATAATTCGGAATTTTTATTGAAGTTGTATCAACTAGATACATAATTACAAAATCTCGAGAAGATTGTAATGAGCACCAAAAGACATATTGCACACATATATATCAGCAAATTGAAGACACGTGTCAAAAAATATTTTTGCTGAAAAACTCAGAAATTTTCCTGTCACCGTTTTATGAAATCAAAGAACTCTATTTTCCTTCATCAGGTTGGTGAAATATTTTATATTCCTTCCCAAAGAAACTCAAAAACTGTTATTTCTTCTTTTTGACTGAATTTTGATACCTTTCTAACGCGTATGAATTTTTATTCCGCGGAGTTGAAAAAATGAAATCTATAGGAAAAACACTACCGTTCCAAACGTACTACTTCACTACTCTGACAGATTCTATTCTTCCGTATTCTTATGACCCTGAAAATTTGTAAATGAACATCTTAGACCTGTATATAAGTTCTACAGGGATTACATCAAAACAAAGGATCGATCATGGAATGTCACAGTAAAAAACATTCACACTTAAAGAAAATATATATTTGATGCTATTGTAATAAATATACTTTAAGAAACTATTTCAAAATGTTTACTGTTGTTTAGGCACTGTATTCTTTAATAAAACAACTTCATACTCTTTCTCGATAAAAAATGTAAAATGCCTCAAAAATTTCTTATTTTATTCTTTTTAACTTTTTATCTGCAAAATTTATGTTCTTCCTCGAAAAGAAAAAAAAAAGTAAGATTTTTTCATTGAGTAATATATATATATATGTAATAATAAAAAAAAATTCGCCATTTTTCCTGAATAAATTTATTCCAAACTCTTACAATTCTAATTTTTCCCTCTCTTTTAAAATATCTCTTAAATCTAATTTATATTTTATTCCATAGCTTAATCAAAATATTCTTTTGATTATCATTCTAAAAATCTTAATCTGTTTGAAGCTACACGTATTTGTAAAAACCTTAATTTATTTCTTCTTTTGAAACATTCAAATTTTATTTCTTTAGAACGTCTCTTAATATCATTTTTATTTTTATTAAAATTATCATTCGATATCCCATAATCCTTTCGGCTCCCGCGTCTTCCGCTTCACCTCAAAATTATGCCACTGACAGTATTGAGTTCCCGAGCTTTGCAAGCTTCTTATTGGATCGTCCTACCCCTGCATTGCGGAAATATTCATTCGCCTTTTACCTTTAAAACGAGCTGCGCTGGCTTGGAGAGGAGATTTTGTACGTTTTTCTTCTGTCAACTATACCCAGTCACTACGGGGTCAAAATGCGTATGTCATCGGTAGAGAATTCTTCAATAACATAGCTTTGTGCCGTCATCTAATGCATTAAATATCTTCGAGTTTTTGATGACATTTAGTGGAGTTGTTAAATCAACGTTTAAGTCTAATAAACAGTTGTCTAGTCAATGCTGTTGTTCGTGAGTGGGAAATTGCCTGGATTGATTTATTTTGCCTTTTCTCCGGTTACGTGCGACTGCCTATATGGAGTATAATTTGTGATCTTCCTTCATCATCTAGCATGGAACAGCGTTAGTAACTTGTGGCGGTGGAATAATAGTGCTATGATCTGGTGTAAAGTTATAGAGATCGTGGCTGGCCTGTCAACGGTTGTGGACTCTAGAATAATTCATCTCATATATATATATATATATATATATATATATATATATATATATATATATATATATATATATATGAACCAACTCTTTATTGCCAGTATAAAAAGAACCATATATTTCACTTATTTTGCAAAATGGTGTTATACAATAAAATTAAGGCTTGCACGGTTCAGGGTAATTAAAATAAATATGATATGATATGATATTTTAAAATTTGATTTATATTAAAAAGATTAATATTCACTGATAAATTTATATATATTAAAATTCACAAACTTTTTATATGAATCTTAACTCAGGTTCCTACGGCGGTTACTGAGCACTAACTCTGAAAAAAGATACAACGCTTCCTAGAAGCTAATCCAACAAAAATTTCTAAAACGTTTCGACTCTTCACGACAAATGAACTGTAAAAAAAATCACATAAGTATGTTATTCATGCATCCCCTATTTTAAATGTTATTTGCTAAACATATCTGTTCTGCCTGATCATTTATGGAGTATTTAAAGATGTATCGTCTACATAAAAAGCGAAATAATTAGAAATTAAATATGGTTCGTTTTTGTCAAAAAATAGTTATCGTTTAAATCATATCTAAACAATCTTAATTAGCTGATTATTACTCATTATATGATCTATTGCAATTTCTAGTTCATGTTTTTAATAAACGAGCGGCTACTGTGCAGTACTTTAAAAGCCATTTTTATTAAGAAAAAACAAACAATGAATGAGTTAACAGCCGTTACACGGAATAAGGGGTTCAAATTAAAACTCCAGAAAGAATTTAAATCAATCTGTAATACTACTTTTGCAAATGCAGTTGTATATATATAAAAAAAAAATATTCAAATGATATTTAAAATTTTGATGACGATGGACACACTAAGAGTCTCATGATGAAATCTGAATACTTGAAAATAACTTATGAGCGAAGAGGAACTTTTTAACGAATTGAAAAAGTAGTTGGAAATATATACTTCCTCAAATATTTTGTGCAAAACAGCCATTTTCGCAGTAACAGAAATGGCTGATGACGATGTCATACGTGTAAATATATTCTTGCTAGAGTCAGTGACATTTTCACGCACTTTCATGTTATTATTCAAACTTATGCTTTTTATTTGCTAACAATATAAAATCAAATTTCGTTCGTATTAGATGTCTTTGTTACATAATAAATGGAATAAATTAACCTTTTTTTAAAAATTCGATTGTTTTCTCTATTTGATACCTCGGAAATCGTTTTTGTTTCAGCACTCTAGGGTGCTAAAAGATAACACAATAAATTTTAAGTGTGATTACATTAAGTCAAGATGCTATCTTGCTTTAAAATTACATATATGGTTGTAAGTAAAACTCTCTTGTGATATGTTTTTAATGACTTTTTGAAAATTAATTAAATAATACATATTTGTATTTTCGTGGCATTAAGACTGTCTTAACAATATCGTAGAATGAAAAATAACCTACATTTTATGCTTATGCATTATAAATAAAGTTTACATATCACATTTTTCAAACCAGAGTACATACATTTTTAAATCTAAAACCTTAAGTAATTTAGTTTTTCATCAAGAAGTAAAACAGCCGAACCACTTAAATATGCTTTTATTATGCCTGTCGTAAAAAAAAATTCAGAAGCCGCAAAATAAAGCACATGCTTTTTAGCAGAATTCTTAAAACACTGGCTTTACCGAGGTCTCTCTTAATCGCAGTTTACCGTTCCGGGGAGAGCTAAACATGAATAATTGAGTTACTTTATAGTTATGTTTCTACAGCCATTGAGTGAAACAACCTTACTTTTCCAATGGTAA
Source organism: Maratus michaelseni (assembly GCA_963931845.1). NCBI lineage: Eukaryota > Metazoa > Arthropoda > Arachnida > Araneae > Salticidae > Maratus > Maratus michaelseni. Next base: position 196,643,515 of record OZ007593.1, on the reverse strand, counting down.
ACTTCTAGGAAACGAGTAAACTTTCTAAAAAGCATAACAATAAATAAATAAAATTTCGGTGAGGAATATTTAAAGTTGTTTTAGAAGAGAAATTAGAGAAGGGGAGAAAAATTTCCATTTTGAGATTTGAAATCTTAGCACCGGAAATATGTAAATATATAGCGCACTTCTAAATGCTAAAGTTTTGAATTAGGGATGTTTAAATTGTTTTCGTTTATTAAAATATTTACATACTTAGATGCCATAAATGAAACTAAAACACATTCTTCAAAGAAGTAATTTCGTTAAAACATTTTGTTTTGTATATTTTCGCATTTCTGTTAGTAATTAATTATTGAAAGATATTTTTTGAAGAATGTATTTTATGTAAAACGAAAGATATTACTTTGATATTTTATTTAGATAGTACTTCAAGTTCGAACAATATATGTTCTGGTTTATTATACATAATCAATTTTTACATACAGATAATAATTGATGTTTCGCTTATTATTATTAATAAGAACTAATTATAATGGTATTATTAAATGAAAATTTGTATCTGAATTTTTTCTAACTATAAAAAATGCATTTCTAAAGAAATACATTAGGAATTTTAATTTGTCATCAAGAAGTAAAACAGTTCAAGCGCTTGAAAAAAGTTCTGTTATGCATGTCGTAAAACATTTTAATAGCTGCAAACACTACAATCCAAAAATCTAAACGATGGTCATTAGTCTGCTGCAGATGATTGTATAAAAGTGTAACTGGTACCAATCAATTAGTAATAACGTCTGCTATTTAATGTCATATGTAAATTTTACTTTTTTCCTCTCTTGACTAATAAGTCTTTCGACATATAGAAATTATGCCAAACATGAAACTTTTCAATAGTTAAACTCAATTTCGACATCTCCGGTAATCTTGATTCTCCCACAAATGTTACCTTGGATACAAAACGGCAAGCCAATCAGTGAAGTAGTTTAGAAATTATGTAGGTTTGAAGTCTGGAAACCCTAATGTCGAATTCATTTTTAATCGATGCAAAACAGATTGCGATGCGGATAGCTTTTGAAGCATAACTCAAAACTACTCAGCGGAATGATCTGTGGATTTGGATCCGCATATTTGAAATGTCTGGAAATTGATTTCCGTTTAAAAATTTATAAGTTACGATTAATATTTTTTTCGAAAATTATTTTAAAAATTGTATATAATATTGAAGCTTTCTCTGAAGATAAAAGTATTTTTTTAAACAAACTTGCTTGAATGTTCTGGATTGTTTTACTTATTTTTTCAAAAAAAAACCATTTATTGAAAAATGTTTTTTCAATGATACAAACAAACATATAGACCGAATCGGGACTAATACGAGACAAAATTCTAAAGTTTTCTGGTTGTTTGTGATCTATTGAGTCTAGAACTTAAAAAAAAAAAAAATGCGTTTTTATTTTTTTAATCTGATTATGAATGAAGAAAAACTATTGTTTGTTATAAAAATAAAGGTAAAAAAATCAGAACCCCGTCGCACATTATTTTTATAACTCGTAATATCATAATTATCCTAAAATTAAATGATAAGAAAGAAAAAAATAATACATGGCTACTTGTATTTTACTTAAGATATTACTACTTATAATATTTTACTTTTAATCAAAAACACTCAAATTATATACATTTAGGAATATTAATTAATTAAATGATAACGACAAAAATGGCTTTTTAAAAATATAAATACTAAAATATGCATTTTGCGCGCAAGATTAAAAAAATTCCACTCCAGACACATACTTAATATTTCATTTATTTTTACTTATACTACTATATTTTACACTGAACCTAAATTTAAAAGTATATTGAAATACATTGGCATAATTAATGGCTTTTTTAATGTTATTCACTAAATTTACCAAAAATTTTAAATTTAATTTTTCAGTACAAAATTTTCTATGGCAAAAATCAGACTAAATTTAGGTTCAGCATAAAAGTATACATGAAAATTAAGTTTATGCAAAATTTCAAAGTTCTATGATAATTAATTTTTTAATGAGAGTGCGCGCAATGCCAAAAAACACTGTTTTGAGAAAATGGTTTTAAAGGTAACTTTATAGCATGACAAGAAATGTTTTTTTACAAGATATTTTTAGCTATAACTTCTGTTCTAATTGGAATTTTTGTAAAATTCTTTTTGTAGTGTATTTGTAACTTTTCAAGGCATCAATGCTATTTTTTGAAAAATCGATTTTTTTAAATCTTCAACGTGATCTCCCCCCTTAATAATGTTTGATTAATTTAATGTGTATTTGATACAAATTAAATAAGTATGTGTTATGTTTTAACTTTAGCTTAATGCTGAATATATTCTTTCATGTTCTTTTGTTTCTTTTGTTTATTTAAAAGAACAGTGGACTTTTAAAATCTGTGCAAAAATCAATCAAAAACACGAATTTTTATTTTCTATTATTAATATTTACATAGTTGAAAATATCAGCATATTCAAATATCGTATATTTGAAAGTATGTTTCCATACTTCTTAAAGGTATGAAAGGCAAAAGTTAAAATAACATATAATAATACATATAAAAATAATTGTTTTCAAAAGTAATATCAATACAATAACAACAAATAATGACATTTGTTTGAGAATTTTGATATATTATGGTCTTCGAATTAATAATAATATCCATTAACATGTAAATTTTGATAAATTGAGCTTATTTCAGGTTTTTTTAAATTCTTTAAACAACTTTCTTCGGAATAAAAATACGGATGCATAGATTTATTAATAGAGACCTTTGAAAAAAAAAATGGAGAATATATTTAAAAAAAAACTTAACGTATGGAGCAATTTAAAATATTTAAAAAATTTAATCAGTAGATTTCGAAATTTTAAAAATTTGAGTAAATAAATAAAAAATAAATATTTATTTAATCTGTGGTACAGAACAATTTTTTTTGAAGAATTTCTTATTATAATAAGATTAATAAAGAAAGATAATTTTAAAAGACCGCAGTTCCTTTAAGCTTTAGTTAAAATTGTGATATAAATTAATGTTTACTACATCTTAAATTAATATTAAGTATGAAAAACATATATATCAAGTTTTAATCCGAGTTATTAATTGTATTAGATTGTTTTAAGTTTATTAAAGATCAGACTACGAATGAAAAAAAAAGTCAATTATTATATATTGATTTATATTTCATATGTTTTACGAATGCACAAAAAAATGTTATTTCAAGCCTTCTTTAGAGAAAAGGAAAATGTCATTTGTGATAATTCTGTATCGGGACGGTCGCATAGATTTTATCAGTAACCGACACGAAATTAGTAAGTCGGCTGTTTTTTTTTTTTTTCTTTACTACAGTTCGGATTTGGATAGAATCTTGCATCGAGTCTAGTAGCTAGATTTTATCAAACTTGAAACCGAATCGGGTTCGAGTAAAACCAATATCCAAGATTCTAATCTGGAATCTACTTACATTAAAAAATGAAATATTACAATAAGGTAGGGTTGGGTTCTGATGAAATTTGGACACCGGCAAGATGAAGTATTCTAATCCAAATACTGAAAAAAAAGAGAACAGCCGACCCAATACGATCGCCTTGGGTGCGGGTATAATCTGTTCACATAACCCGATGCAGAATCTCCACATTTTTCACAAATTGAATACATAGTTATTTCACAAAGTAGTGACAGTATGACGTCACAAAAGGATTTAGATGACTTCAAAAAACGACATCATATTCACGTCGCATCAACGTTACGTGAAGACACTTTGACGATTACTTCACTGTGACGTTGCGTGACGTCAGAATACTAAAAGAAAATGTTTGATATTGATTTTTCAATTGGTAGTATATACTTGAAAATTGTGTGATACGTTTGTGGCACCAAGGCATTTTGTTTATACTGTTTAAGTACCAATTTGAAATTATTAAAAATACAGTTACTTACACAATCTTACAGTGCGTTTTCTTCATAAAAAATATATTCTAACATCTTTATTATCAAAAATATATGTGCAAAGGAAATGCCATTGAAAAATGTGAATAAATAATCAAACATACATATTTTTATAAATATAATTTTTCTTTGAAATACACGACATTTATGATCATTTTATACATAAAATATACTTTAAAATAATATGTGTTTTCATTTACTATAATTATTAGTGTGAATCTCAAGTTCTCCCAACCATAAAAAATAGAAAATATTTAAAACTGAAATGTTCTTTAAAATTTGTTTTCAGCAAGATATATAACACAACACACACCTCTGAATAAATTTTTATTATGCTTATCGCAAAAGTTTTATAATCCTCAAAATAAAATACATGCTTTACAACACGTTTCATGAAACTCTGGCACTTCTAACATTTCTCTTAATCACAATTTAATATTCTGAAAGAAATAAGAATGGATAAGTCAGTTACTTTATAATTTTTTTTTTCCAGATATTGAGTAAAGAAAATTTATTTTCTTGTGAGGAAGTCCAGGAATATAAACTTTCTACATCGCATAACAAGGAAAAAAAAATTTCAGTGAGAAATAATAAAAGTTAAATAGATTAAATATTAGATAAACAACGGCAAATTAGCATTTTGTTTTCTAAAGTGGTCCATGAGAATTACGAATGTTTAAAATTTCAATATTTTATAACACAATTTATTCATTTAACAGCAATATATGAAAGTAAAATTCTTTCTTGAAAAGAAAATTTTAATATAACATATCTATTGTATGCTTTGCATTCCTTTTAGTTATTATTCAAAATTTACTATTACTGAAGACAGTGTTTTCGTGGAATGAAATCTCTAGTTGTTCAAGTTTTAATAATATTAGTTCTAATTCGTTATACATTAATTATTTTTTAAACAGAGATTAGAAAGAATCGATATTTTATTTCTTATTATTAATAATAAAATATATACTTCAAGTTTGTTATCATGATATTTACAAATACAAAAAAATGCATCTCATTTTTTCTAACTACAAAAATGGGTAATTTTTCAACTAAAACCTTAAGAAATTAAATATTTCATGAAGCCTGTAAAACAGCAAAACTGCTTCAGTAAATCTTATCATACTCATCGTAAAACCTTTCAAAAATTCCAAAATAAAATACACTTTATGGAAGATTGTATGAAAATCTTGCTTTAGTAAGGTGTGTCTTAATCACAGTTTACCATTTTCGGGAGAGCTACGCATGAATAAGTCAGTTATTTTATAATTTTATTTTCTCAGCTATTGCATAAAACAAAATTACTTTCCCTATATAGAAGTTCTAGGAAATGAGTAAACTTTCTAAATCTTATAACAAGAAAATAAAAATTTAGGCGTGGAATATTTAAGTTGCTTTAAATCAGAAGGAGGTAAATTTGCATTTTTGAATTCTAAGGGTTTGCATGGTAAGTACGCAAATAAGTAAAATGAAGTTATAGATACTATAGACTTTCCTTAGAAGTTTTAAAATCTTCTCTTGAATTATAAAGTTTATTTACTTTAATGTGATAAATAAATGCACGCTTTAATTATAGAAATAATTTAGCTGACAACTTTTATACTAGTTATGTAATTTTAGATTAGTATTCAGAATTAGTTTATTATTGAGGAAGATTTTTTGATGACGAATTTTATGCCTAATGAAATGTGTATGCATTCAGATTAAAAAAAAATATATGTAGGTAACTAGCTGAACCGCCCGTTATTGCCCGACCCTGTGATTATAAATTATAGAAAAAAAATTCTCAAGTTTTCGATATCATGTCGAATGACCCAAATCCTGTTGAAATCGGGCCCATAGATCCCGAGGAAAGAATGTGCCCTCAGGCAGTGGTAGGTGCCCTCCTGTAAATTGAACGAATTCCCTTTAACGTTAACGCTATATTTAATTTACGAATGAAATCCCCCCCCCCCCATCTGTAAACTTAACCACTTATCTTTAACAGTAACGCAATTTTTAATTTAACGCTGTAGACTGCAAATGCAAGTTGATGCCAAAAAAGAAAATTAATATTAAAAACAGTTGGTAGTTGGGGTCTAAGGAAATATTTAGTAGTTTATAAAGCAGCTGCAGAACCCAAGAACTATGTTAAATAAAATTGCTACGCAATCGGATCATTTTTAAAGAAACTGCACCAAGGGATCCAAGAAGGAGATTACTATTCAAAATTGGTGATAGCTGAAGTCGTATACATTCTTTTGTTATTCAAGTAAAATTTGGAAGTCCTAATAAGTTGTTTGAAAAAACATCTAGTGAATTGGACGATTTTTAAGGGAAATATAATAGGGGGCCCGAAACGGGCCAACTGATAGTTTTGAGCAGGACCCTAAGAAGAAAACATCTTAAAAGTTCCTAGTACTTATCGCATTAGATCTTCAATTAGCAGAAATTAAGCATAGAGTATAAATTAACCTTTAGAATAAAATGTTAACAAAATGTTAAAAATAAGACCCTATTGCCCTATTAAAAATATGAGGGGGTTGCCCGGAGAGTGGAGCCCAAGACTCAACTTTAAAGTTAAGCATCGAGAGGGTAAAAAATACATGGCGCACAAAAAGTTCAAGAACCCTTCACTGGGTCTCAGGGAGCCAGGGTCTTAACTGAAATATAGAAATAGAAGAATAACTAAATATAAAAAAGGCTCCAAAAATGAAAAAATCGCAATAAAAGGGATCAAGTTGTTAGCAATTTAGTGAAAAAAAAAAACTTCAAGGAGCTCAATACCGGGCTTCAGGGGAAAAGGATCTTAACTGGATTGTAGTAATGGGGGAATAACTAATTAGAGAAAGGGGCCTAAAAAACTATCGGATAAAAAGGGGGTAAGTTATAAAAAAATTAGGGCACAGAAACTTCAGGGGGCGCGGGTCTTGTTCGAATTTTTTTTGTCGTTCAGGTAGTAGCAGGCAGTCCTAAGAAGTGGTTAGAAAAAAAAGCTATTGAATTGGACGATTTATAAGAAAGCTATAGTAGAAGGCCTAAAAGGGGCCAGCTGATAGTTTTGAGCAGGGCCCTAACACGAAGGGTCCTAACTGGCATGTAGAAATGGGGGAATAACTAAATGGAGAAAAGGCCCCGGAAACGAAGAAGATCGGAATAAAGAGGCAAGTTATTAACAATTTAGGGAACAAAAACTTCAAGGGGCCCTGTACTGGGCCCCAGATGCCAGGGTCTTAACTGGAATGTAGTAATGGAGGAATAACTAAATGGAGAAAGGGGCTCCAAAAACGAAGAAGATTGGATAAAAAGGAAGCAAGTTATTAAAATTTTACGGCACAAAAACTTCCTTTGACCCAGGCCTTGTTCGAAATTTTTTTGGTCGTTCGTGTAGTAGCTGAAAGCCCTAAGATGTTGTTAAAAAAAAGGTAGTGAATTGGACGATTTTTAAGGAAGCTATGGTAAGGGGCCCAACAAAAGCCAGCTGATACTTTTGAGCAGGGCTCTAAGATGAAGGGTCCTAACTGGAATGCAGAAATGGGTTAATAATTAAATGGAGAAAATACCCTAAAGAAGACCCTAAAGAAGAATGGATTAAAAGTGGACAAGTTATTAACAATTTAGGAAACAAAAACTTTAGAGGAGCCGGGTCTTGTCCGAAAAATTCTTTAGTCGTTCATATTGTAGCTTGAAGTCCTAAGAAGTTGTTAGAAATAAAAGCTAGTGAATCGGACGATTTTTAAGGGAGCTATAGTAGGGGATCTAAAAGGGGCCAGCTGACACTTTTGAGCAGGGCCATGGAATGTAGAAAAGGGGATAACTAAATGGGGAAAATGCCCCGAAAACGAAGATCGGATTAAGAAGAGGCATGTTATAAACAATTTCGAGAGTAAAGATTTCAAGGGGACCTGTACCGGGCTCCAGGGGGCCAGGGTCTTAACTGGAATGTATTAATGGAGGAATAACTAAATGGAGAAAGGGGCTCCAAAAACGTAGAAGATCGGATAAAAAAGGAAGGGAAATTTTATATGTAGGTAAACATTTAGGACACAAAAACGTCAGGGGTCCTGGGTCTTGTCAAAATTTTGTTTTTGTCGTTCATGTAGTAGCTCGAAGTCCTAAAAGTTGTTAGAAAAAAAGTTAGTGAATTGGACGATTTTTATATGAAGCTATAATAGGGGTCCCAAAAGGGGCCAGTTGATAGTTTTGAGCAGGGCTCTAAGATGTAGGGTCCTAACTGGAATGCAGAAATGAGGGACTAACTAAATGGAGAAAATGCTCTAAAAACATAGATTGGATTAAAAGGGGGGAGGTTATTATCAATTTAGGAAACGAAAACTTCAACGGGTCCCGTACCGGGACCCAGGAGATACTTAACTGAGCATAGAAATATGGTAAAATTTGAGTGGAGGCAAGACCCCCAAAACGAAGCAAATCGGATAAAAATGGGACAATTTATTAACAAGTTAGGACAAAAATCTTAAAGGGGTCACAGGGGGTCCGGATCTTAAAAAATTAAAAGTCTAAGATTCAAGTACATCAGGAACTGCCTTGGACTATCCGCACTCAAAATTTCAGACTTCTAGGCGCGGTTGATTTTGCTAGCCATTGCAGACAGACAATCACACACACACACACACACACAGATAGAGCGAAACATACTTTTATTAGTAGTTTTAAAAATATCATTGTATTATGTTTAATTTTTCTTTGTGTTTAATGCAATTAATGCAATCAAAATAATTGTTGATAAAATTTCATTCATCTAAAAATTACACAAAAATAGATGAAAATTGTGCAGACACTTCTTGTATTTTACCCTAAAAAATCCGCATCCCTTCTTGTAACTAAATATTTAAAATTACTTAAAAATGAAATGAAAAATAAAACAAGCAGACAGTTATACGCACAAGAAATCAACATTTCAAAAAATTAGAATTTTTAAAAATGCTTGCAAATACTGGGTAAAATTGTGGTTTAACATGTAAGAATTTTGGTATTCAAACATTGTATACCATAATATTGTTTTAAAAGTCACAACTACAAGTTATATATCGTGGGCACATAAAAGTCTATATCCAGCATTTATTTCTTCAATCTTTTATTGTAGATGTATATTTCCAGTTTTAAAATACGTTAAGAGATAAATATTGATATAAAGAATTTTTAGTATATCTTTTCTTTACATAATATGTAAAAAGGAAAAGGTCTCATTGCGATGTGTCTAAATTTGATCACGATGCTTAATACTATTATTTAATAATCACGATATAAAATACTTTTAATGCTTGAATCCCCTCTATCATACGAGGGTCACATTGAAATTTTTGAGACAGGAGCAGACGATATAAGCCAAAAAAAAATGCTGGTCAAATATGTAAACATTTTTATGTCCGCTGAAAAAAAATTGTGGCAAGAGTTGTAATTTAACTGTCGAAGAATAAATTTAGAAAGAAAATAAAATGGAGTTGACGCGAGTGCATTATCGAGCTGTGATTTTCTATGATTTTAAAGTGGGTCTAAATCAAGAAGAATGCTTTTAACGTCTGCAATTAGCGTATGGAAATAAAGATCCATCTCGTGCCACTGTATTCAGATGGTTTACAGAATTTATTAGAGGTCGAAATTATCCTTTGGGTGAAGAACAAACAGGAAGACCATTGCCAGCTGTAGTCCCAGAAAATGCATCGGCCGTACGAAAAATGTTAATCGATGATAATCGCTGTACCTACCAAATAATAATACAAAAGAAAATTAAATTGGATCCGTAGTTATACATAAACTTATTCATGAAGAATTTCATATAAAAATTTCGTTTGTCGTTGGATCCCCAATAATTTAAAAGAACACCAAAAAGCAGAGCATGTCACAATTAGTAAATAAACCCTAAAATTACTTAATGATGGTGGCCACCGCATTATTTCTAAAATTATAACTTAAATATTTTAATTTCTATTCTTCCAAAATTTAAAGCAATTGCTTTGTTTGTGATTCTTGGTGATTTAAATTTTAAAATTGTAAAAATTTTTATAATTTAGGAAAATTCTCAATTTTTTTTTGTTTGTTTTGCCACTTATCTGAACTACTGTTAGGGAACAGCTGTTCAGATAAGCTTGATTTTTTTTTTTGGGGGGGGGGATATTGAAACAAATTTTAAAAAAATTCGCCGTTGACCTCATTAAAACTATAATTCTGTGTAAATCCCATTATTCTAAATTATTTTCTCGCTCCAGTATTTCGATTGTCAAAATTACATCTAGCAAAATATAGTTTATTCCAAATTCATTCTCTTAAAAAAAACTACCTTGTATAATGAAACGTACATACCTTTTTCGATGTTCCCACACGTGATGAAAGCAAAGTATGGGTCTTGGAAGATAATCCCAAACAAACAATGGTGAAAAGACAACGAGCAATGAAAAAAGTGATGTAATGTCGTGTTCTTCAGAAGTACGGATCTGGTCAAAGTTATTAAGCTAGCAGTTACATCTAACTGGTACACCACTAAGTGTCTTTCTGAAATTCTTCAAGATGTTAATATTAGGGGACTCATGCTTCATCATGACAATGCATCTTATCATTCAGCAAGGATTACAGTCGAATACCTTGAAAAAAAAAACATCAAAGTTATAGAACACCCACCTTATTTTCCTGACCTTGCAATATGTGACTTTTGACTATTTTTTAATCTAAAAAAATTACGTGGGAGTAGTTTTCACGCCGAAGATGAGATTGATGAGGATATAAAAGAATATTTTTCATCGATTTCAAGAATGGATGGCTCGAGGAATTTAATCATTGGAAAAATTCGACTACAAAATTACATTGATCTTAGAGGGAACTACTTTGAACACTCCTAAGAGATGGTAAGTTTAGCTTCTGCCATATAGCCGTATCTCAAAATTTTCAGTGTGACCCTCGTATTTCATATTTTCAAAGAGATAAAAAGACTTTCTGTTTTAATCAACAAATTACTTTATTGAATTCTTCAATTGTAATATAATATAATATTATATTTTTATAATACTTTTATTGAATAATATATGAACTAATAATATTATAAACATAATCTATATGTTTTCCATTTTACTTTGGGATGATTTAATATAAGTTTACTAGCAATTCATTTTTTTTTTTATTAAAATTTGTTTAATTCGGCAAATTATCTGCAATTCAAGAAAGAAAAAACTTTTAAATATGCAAAATTCATTTTGTAAGCCATCTTTAAAGTACGAATTCTTTCGTTTTTTAAATTCTAGTAATGTTCGATTTCCATTTCTGTTAGTTTCAAAGGCACTTTTCAATTAAAGAAGTATTAAAAATTCAACATTTTGAAAATTAATTTGGGGTTTCTTCATTTTAAACTTTAAAATTATTGAGTAGTGTAAACAAAAAAAGTTTTTGTGGCATTTTCTCGATAAAGTTTGCACTGCTTCGAGCAATAACGTATTGATTGCCTTTTTTGGTATAGAATTTTTTCCAAAATGTGTGCAGTAAATATATGCATTTATTTATTTTAAATTGTTTCAAAATTTAGAAGTTTAATTTATTCTCCAATGATTAAGCAGTGATAGTTTCTGTACTACCTAAAAGAGAAATGTTTCCTTTATTTTAAAGCTTTGAATCACATTAACTTGATAATATTTCTACTCAATTGTGCCCATGGATAAAATTGGATATTTTGATCCTAAAATAGACTTACTGAGCAAAAACTAGAAATTTTCCATTTATGAAGATGTCTATATTTTATTTAAATAATGATAAAAATAGCTTAACTCAGTATTGTAGTTTCTAATGTAGATATAGTAATTAAGATTTTAAAAAGAAATAAGAATGTACATTATTTGCTTTTGTAATTTTGTACAAGTACAATGCATGTACAAAATCTTTAACGATTTTTTTTTTTATATATAAAAGAAGCAAAAAACGAGGGGTGTATTCGAAACCTCCTGTACAAAAAAAAAAAAAAAAATATATATATATATATTTGACTGGACATGAATCAAAGTACCCTGTTAACATATTTCGATGACGGATAAATTAAATGAGTATAGTATACATTCTTAGTTAAAAAAATACATATTTTTAAGAACCCCATTAATTGTAATAGTTTTTAATAATTTACTAAGTATTTCCACAAATTCTAATGACTGAAAAATACATTAATATGACGCATAGCAAAATACAATGTAAATATTTTAAACCAACGCAGTTTATTTAAAAAAAAAACATCTGCTGTGATTTATTTCAGTGAAAATGTGTACACTCTCAAAAAAAAAAAAAACTATAAATTTATGAGCGTTTGCCCTTCAATTTTAACGGGCAACAGCCTTATTTGATGGAAAACGGTCTGATCCACTAAATAAGTGGCCTTATCATTTAGATACTTAGAAAATTAAGAGCAATCCACATATTCTTGCAGTTTTAGCCCATATGTTAGCAAAAATACGGTACGACCCCATACATTGTCCTCCGTTAGTGTGTAACCCTTCATTTTACTCGTGTTTCGGAAATTTTAACCCGCCAAAACAGCAATTCTGTGATGATTATCTATCGTGCTACGTGCTACGTGCTACGGAACAGTAAGCAAAGTGTTATTGTGTTTTAAAGTGCATTATATCCTTACATTATAATGCTATATTACTTTGCCCCGTAAAATTACGGGCTGCACAAAATAATGGGGAAGGATTTTTTTTTCTTTTTTTTTTTTTTTACGGGGTATGACTGGATACTCTGCTGCCGGCCTCTGCCCGTAATTTTACTGCATTTTTTTTACAGTATATATCACTCCACTAATCCCATGTTTTTTTCAAAGAAGCGTGGTCGCGTTGTATCTGTCAGATACACGAGTTTATATTGTTAATCTTAATAAATAAAATAGATTAAAAACACAATTTAAAGTAGAGACAACTGATATTAAACCGAATTATTTAATATTATGAATATATTTTATCGTTTACAAAGTAATTAATGTATTAAAATACACACGGGAGTTATGTATGCAAAAACAAAATTTGAAATTTCATAATAGTTAAACAATTAGTTTTATCAATAAATTTATGTTAATGGATTAAAAAAACGCATTTTCTTCTTACTTAGCCTTTAACCTGTTCGATTCACTTCCACATTTCTCAGAACAATTAAATTCACTGTGCTGCAAGCGCAAGTTTGAACCAAATTTTTTATCTATTTAAGCGTGTTTTCTTTTGCGTTTGACAAAGTTTGCAACTTTTACGCGAAGAATTGTCATTACCTTTGCTGTTATTATCTTCTTGTTATTCAGGGTATATTTTCTTTGGCACAATTTCTTTCAAGCGCACAGCAGTGGATATTGGCTTGGAGCTCATTGCAGCCCTTTTCTGAAGCTGTTCCTCAATCTGTTGTTTTCCAAGTCGTTTGAGAAATACTCTTCTTCTGAAAGCTTTATTTCCATTGCCAAAAAAATTAATCTCACTGTTGATTCCTGAAATATGTAGCAAAGAAGAAAATACAACCATAGACCATCTTTTAGTGTTCCTGGCGACCGAATATGACGAGCACATCTTGTCATTATATCGGCTCCAATCTTAGATTGGTTGTAATAGGTCATTAGCTCCGGTTTTTCAATCATATAAAGGATATTATTGTCGAATTAGCACAGCCGAAGTTCTAAAATGTCATTTATATTTTTTGCGCTACCCTTTACACTTAGAAGCTTTACAAGCATGTTGTTTTTGATTGTTTTTCTTTGAGTAGTGAAGGGAGTTTTCTTTCAATAATAAGAATCACCTTATTTTTGTGTTTCCTAAGAGCTACATATTGTTCCTGTCTTTCTTCCCCATATTTTTCAGCACTTGAATCGGTATCGTTCTGCCCTCATTTAAAGAATCTTCTTCGCGTTCTTCAATATTTTCAGATACATCTGTATCAGAATCTGCCTTCACTTCATCTTGCACTTCTTGTGCTTCCAGTTCCTCGTTATCAGTATTTTCAGCTTCTGAATCCTTAAACAATAATTTTGAATTTCCGCTAAATTTTTCTTTTCAGAAAGATTAAGATAAACATTTCCGGAAGCCATTTTATATCTGTAATGAAAAAATGAAATAAAAATTTTAATTAGTTTCTCGAAACATAAATTAATATAAATAATTTACGTGCAAATGAAAAACAAAATAAGAAACTGGTCGCGCTGTATCTCTGGGATACATTATGGTTTAACATAGTAAAGTTAAGTATAATTTTTTTTAAATAGTGTAAAAAATACTATTATTGATATAGAATATGCAAAATAAAAAATACAAGATTAAATATAAGAGCAAGAAATACTTACAAAAGTAGTCGCGTTGTATCTCAGAGATAATCTATAACAACTGCCTTTTCGAACATCAAACTTGAAGTGTGAGAACAGCACCAAAATTTCTTCCAACACATGCTAGGAAGATAGTAAAAATGAATTTTATCTCAGACATAGCGCCATCTAGTTATTGAAGAAGAAATAATCGTGTACCTGTCAGATAAGGCGCGACTAACGGAATTATATAGCTGACAGCGGAAGTTTCATAAACAAAATAAAGCTTCACTGATATTAGTTTAAAGAAAAAAATGAATACAGTATTAAGAATTATTATTACACTATTTAGTAAAATGTTAAAACCATTTTTGAAAAATTCAGTAAATGCATTAATCTTGCATAGTACTTTAAATTTTTCTAAATTTAAATCCTTCACCTCCATATTAAATTCTTTGTGTTATAATTACACAATTTTTAATTCAATTTATTGATATTTTTTATTAGAAACTGCTATACATTTTGAAAGCTTTAAAGATTGCCTCTAAGAAATGGAACTTTTTTATATGAAAGTGATGAATTACACATTTCAGTTAAAATGACGTTTTAATTAATCACCTTTCACGTTCGTTGATTATTATTCAAAGCTTTATTTTATGCTGTACCTGATAATTTTGTGGCGTAAGAGATAATATATGGAAATTTAAAATATTCCTGATTTTTGCAGAAGCAATACTTTCTGCACGGGTAAATATTGAATTACCATTTTTTCTCTTGCAGGTGGGAATTTGTGTTTATTCAGTAGTGTTTTATTGTTTAAGTTAATGTAATTTTAATGAAATATATCTAACACTTGATCTAATGAGAAAATATAAGCGTACATTTTATAAACCGAGATCTTTTCAATGGCGTGGTTCTGATTGTTATTCCCACGCAAAAAAAAAAAAAAATTTAGTCTCGAACCGATAATAAGAATATTATCTACTGCGTCCTTATAAAAGTTCGAGAATCAGCGACCATTGACTATTACCTATTTACTTAACCATATTATACAAGTTTGTTTTCAAATGTATAATTGATCATTTTAATCAATCACGAAAATAGTCGTCAAATATCGTGACAGCGGTGGCAGCGGCCTTGGAATTCACACCACTCAAAGGGAAATGAACGGCAACCCGGTTACAGAAGATTGCAACTGGTTGTGATAACATTATTTAATCTTCTGTAATCGGATATATATATATATATATATATATATATATATATATGATTAAACATACTTAAAAAAATGATAGATTCACAAAAAGAAAAAAATCTTTTTTATTTGTGTAGCCATCGAGCCAAAATATAAATGTAGGTGCTCAAAAAATTGGCTTTAGAATTTAATATTCAATTATGTAGTCATAAATCAGTAAACAAGTAATGAAGCTAAGCCAAGTAAACGCGTTGGTTAATACTCTACTTAAGCATGCAAAAATTGATAATATTGATAAATTTTGTAATATAATTTCAAATAACTTACAATTACCTGAAGTATAACTTTTGTGCCTGTACCAAATTAGCATTTTTTGATACGTAAGTTGAGTTAAAAAGTATTTATCCTTATTATTAAAAAATGTGCGCAATAAAAACACAAGAAATATCTGATTTTCTGAAATTGTTTAGAATAAAGCAAGTATTCGATTCAAGTAATATTTTTATTTTTAAAACTTTATTAATAGTTTTACTCACAATACCAACAATTTTCTTTTCACACTTTTCTCTTCCTATCTTCTCTTTTTTAAGACACATTTCCTCGAAATGTCCTGTTTTTTAACCCTATGACTGTTCTTCGTTTTTAACACTTTCCAACATAGTTGCAAATTGTTTATGAATTCGGTTTGTGTCCGCCTCTATGTCATTCCGTGCTCTAACTTGCGTAAATATTATCGGTCCGCCATGTAATTGATATATTTTATTAAGGATTACCATGATATGTTCGATTCTAAAAATGACGTGTGTAGGATTTATAGTTTGTTTACAGGGAAAATCAAAGGAATTCTGTTACATTATGGTCTATGGGGAACAATAGGTTGCAGTGTATTTTCATGATGTTGCAATATTTCAACCATACCGAAAATGACATCAATTGCTGTGGTGCACTACAAGATGCTTACTATAGAATATAGTTTCAAAACATTTATCGTTAATTTACAGGGCCACACAAAATAATTTGGGTACAGTACTGTCTATGAGCAACAATTGCTGGAAGTACGTTTTCAATTGTGGTAAATGTTTTTTAATTTAACCACTTTTGACACTTTCCATCATAGTTGAAAAGTGTTTATGAAGTCGGTTTATCTGGACTTACTGTTACTCGCGTACTAAACATATTCGAATTGCCATGTTATTGACATATGTTATAGGGGAATGCTATTGCATGTTCGGTTTTAAAAATGAAGTATGTAGTATTTTTAGTTCGTTTACAGGGATCATCGAAATAATTTCGCTACATTATGGTCTACGGGGGAAAATCATTTGCAATATATTTTAATTATACACTACTAGCTGTTACCCGTGACTTCGTGCACGTAACATTTAAAGAAAAGTAATGCATTAATTAAGCAACATATACAATTAACAAAATCCTTTATCATATTTTTTAGTAGATAATACTTCTGATAATCACAATTTGCGTATCGCTGTTTTAAGTAGATTTCGTAAGAAATACCACCTATTACATTCTCACCTAAGTTGGAAATTTTGAAAATTTTTTGCAGATCTACGCCGATCATGACTCCCAGAACCCAAAGCCACCCCCCAGTTCAAAACTTTATCTATCTATCTATCTATCTATCTATCTATCTATCTATCTGTCTATGTCACCTTTTTATGGACACGATAACTGGAAAAATTCTGCATAAATCTTTTCCAAACTGATACATAAAATCAAGGGGTATAAAATCTCGGTCAAGTTCGTTAATGGGCAAAATCGAACCAAGGGGGGGGGGAAATGGGGGGGGGGCTTTTTGTGAAAACAGAAAAAAACCCATAATTTCTTAATTATTGTACGTATCGAATCCGATTAAAGTTATTATTACTTCTAGGAAAAGGGCCGAAAATTTACGTATGACAGATTTTTGATATAATTAAAAATGGCCCCAAGGGGGGGGGGAAGGGGGGTTTTAGAAGATAAAAAATCATAGTTTCGTCAATTGACAAGCTATCAGATCCGCGTAAATTTATTATTAATTCTCTTAATATTATCTAAAACTTTTATATTGACAAGTTTTTTATAGGACCAACCGTTATAGCAAAAACAAATTAAAAACAAAAAAATCCCTGCCGGGTCCGCCTGCAAACAAGTTATTTTTCGAAGTAGGCGGTTCCAACTCCCGCATCTTTTCGAAACTGATACATAAAATCAAGGGGCATAAAATCTCGGTCAAGTTCGTTAATGGGCAAAATCGAACCAAGGGGGGGATGGGGGGGCTTTTTGTGAAAACATAAAAAACCCATAATTTCTTAATTATGATACGTATCGAATCCGTTTGAAGTTATTATTACTTCTAGGAGAAGGGCCAAAATTTTATGTATGACAGATTTTTGATATAATTAAAAATTGCCTTAAGGGGGGGGGGAGAGGGGTTTTAGAAGAAAAAAAAATTCATAACTTCGTCAATTCCCAACATTTCAAATCCGCTTAAATTTATTATAAATCATCTTAATATTATCCAAAAATTTTATATTGACAAGTTTTTTATAGGACCAACCGTTATAGCAAAAAAAATTAAAAACAAAAAAATCCCTGCCGGCTCCGCCTGCAAACAAGTTATTTTTCAAAGTAGGCGGTTCCAACTCCCGCATCTTTTCGAAACTGATACATAAAATCAAGGGGCATAAAATCTCGGCCAAGTTCGTTAATGGGCAAAATCGATACAAGGTGGGGGGGGGGGGATGGGGGGCTTTTGTGAAAACAGAAAAATCCCATTATTTTTTAATTATGATACGTATCGAATCCGTTTGAAGTTATTATTACTTCTAGGAAAAGGGCAGAAAATTGATGTATGCAGATTTTTGATATCATTAAAAATGGCCCCAAGAGGGGGTGGGGAAGGGGGGTTTTAGAAGAAAAAAAATCATAACTTCATCAATTCAGTAGATATCAAATCCGTTTAAATTTATTATAAATCCTCTTAATATTATCTAAAATTTTTATATTGACAAATTTTTTATAGGACTACCCTTATAGCAAAAAAAAAAAAAAAAAAAAAAAAAAAAAAAAAAAAAAACTTTCCGGCTCCACCTGCAAACAAGTTAGGTTTCGAAGTAGGCGTTTCCAACTACCGCAGCATGGCAAATGGTCATTTCTTCCGCAATTCCCAACAAACAGGCGCCCAACGGTCTGCGTCTTCGAAATCTACCTGTGCCTGTAGGGCGAGCCGTCAGGGATTTTTTATATATATGACCATTTAAATTTCTTTCATGAGCTTGGAATTTCATAATCAATCACAAAGATTAATTGTTGAATACATTTTTTTTTTCTTTCTTGTTCTATTTTAGCCTTTCTATTTATTCTACTTTCAATTATTCCGTTTATAGAAATTGATTTAAGTTTTCGTGTCAAAGAAAATTTTTCAAAGTGATTATATTAGTAAATATTTTTGAGGAACTTTGTTAATTAACATGTCACTTTAGATATGTTTTTTTTAATTTGATTAAAATAATTTAAAACCAACATAAATCATGTTTCTTTTCTAAAACAGTTTATGATATGATATTATTATATGATATTTAAAAATATTAATTAAAATGTGGTGGAGCATAAAAGTTTAAAAATAAATAAAATAAGTAGAAAAATATCTTTAACCTCCATATATTTTTGGTATTTTTATTTCATAGTGCCACACTTTTAACAGCTTTAGATCTACCAGTAAAATCAAAATGTTTGTCACACTCCAAAAACTTTCAAAGCCTAAATGCTTATTTGTTCAGCAATAGAGTTGCTTATTCATTGGAATTGCGAAAACAACCTGAAAACAGCACCCCAGTTATGGAGCATTGTCACATTGATTTTTGTGTTGTAGTTTAGGATTATGGAAGTTTCGAAATCTGACAGGAATGTATTCATTCTAATGAGGAGCAAAAATTAACCTGAAGAGACATTTTCAACTATATATTTAGATATTTTAAAATTATAAGGAATTATATAAGTGGAAGAGAAAGATAACTAATAATACCTGGATTTTTAATTGGCTTTTCTCTTGCTCTTTTCCATAATTATGGTGCTTTTAAAAATAAAAAGGGGGGGATTTCTTGTTTAATTAGCGGCGTCGACTCTTCTTTAAATTTCACGTGAACGATGTCAAATGCAAATACCATTATACAATGAAAAATGCCATATGATAACAACTTTCACATAGACTTTAATATATTTATTACATTTTATCAAACTAAGAAGAAGACTTCTGGAAGATTGAACAGTAAAAGGGTTAAACTTATGCTTTGGCGAACAATATATTCTGCGGAAAATACACTAATTTGTGTAATTGCTATACAATACTAATATTTTCTGAATATAAACTTTCACATGATTTAAAATATGACGGCATTTTCACCAGGGATAGATTTTCCTATAAACGTCCAGTTAAAAAAAAATTCTTTCACTTCATGAATCATGTACAGATATGCATTTATATTTATAGATAACTATATGCAAGTTTGTCAACTTAACGCAGGCAAAAGGTTGAGCTAAATTTCTTGAAGTTTCGCTAAGTTTCTCGTAATTTTCAAATAGTTAGAATACATTATATTAAGTGTAGTAAATAAAACATTCTGAATTACTAACTCTGCAAGAATTGTTACTTTTCACCTACAATTGGTTGAGAAAAAGTAGAATCACTTGAGTGCGTGACGATACATGCACATTATCTATTTAAAACATGAAAGCGTTTAAAGAAATCCAATACTACTATACTCATAGAAAAATTTTAAACATTAATATTATTAAAAAATAAATTTAACTCAGAAATTATATTTACAATGTAATTTAAACAGAATTAGCCTCTTTGGTTGAAGGTCAAGCTGAAAAAAGTTACCATGTAATGATTTCCAAAAGTCAATATTTGACAGAGGATTTTTGATTATGTAGAATAAATTTAATCATGAAGTTTGAATACGCTAAAATACGTTTTTATTTCTTGGAAAATTTACTTTAATATTAACAAACCCATGGAAACAATTTACCTTATAAAATTAGGAGCTAAGTTATTTAATTTTATCTCCAAACACATTTAAAAAAATATACCATGTCCTTTAAACGCACTTATAGTAATCTTTGTAATATAAAAAAAAATCACATTATCTGCCCAAAATTACGTCAGTTTCGTATAGAGAGAATCTGAATTTTTATTGGTTAATAAAAATATTGTCCATACATAGTTGTTTATTTTTATGGCAACGGGAAAGAAATTGCATTAGAAATTGAAAAGAAAAATAGATTTCTGTAATGATAAACTATGGGAGATGTTTGAAAACAGTGGTAAAGAATTATCGGAGAAATTTTTAAAGTTGATAGTAATTTTACTCGTGTTCTAAAACGTATGTACATCAAGTTTCTAGGAATCTACTAGAGATACTGCTCAAAGTGTTCTCCATTGGTGGCAATGCACAATTGAATGCGTGACAGTACTGAGTCCTGGACACGTTGGAGCATAGCAGCCGAAACCACCTTTAACCGGTATCCCTAAAACCGGGTATCACCAAAGAGATTTTTTTCATCTAAAATGTAAGCTAACTTTTAGGAATCAAACAACATTCAAAAATCAAATTAGGCAGTGTTGAATTCAGGGGGTAGCCCTGGAGGGACATTCCTCCCTTCCCCCAGGAGCAATGAAATGTAGCTCCCGAAAAATGAGAGATTTTGTGTTTTCAATGGTCAGAAAGTGCACTTTCTCCCCGGTACTCTATAATGTCCCCCCACCCCGCGCCGGAGAAATGTACCCGAATTCAACACTGAAAGTAAGTATTGTTTCTTATCGGAAAATAAAACCTACCGCTCTTTTGCGAATGCGCCCAGTCTGTTTTGATTTTATCAAAATAGGGTTGAGTCGAGTTTATTTAGCTGCGTTTGGCTGAGTGCCAAACTTAGTGACCGCCTACAAGAGAACGCAAACTAGAACTTCGGAAAATACTCATATAAGCGTAACACCCCTTTCGATTATACTAATAAATCGTATGTGTATTTTTCTTGCTAAAAAGGTCCGAAATTTCATAAAATTCAATGCATCAGAACTGGGCCAGTTTTGGTTGTAAAGAAATACTTTTTTGTTGAATTACTTGTAAGGGGGTGGATAAAATGTTTCTAAGTATTAAAAAGGGATCGTATAAAATATTAAAAATGCAGCTTTTTAAAAATTAATTCCATGTTTATTTGACTAACATAAACGTATTTTGAAAACTTTTGCATTTATCTATGCCTATGTATCTCCAACAGGTAAAATTAATTAAAAATAATGAACAAGTAAAATAATATATTATTACCCAACAGGTAAAAGCAATATTATTTACCAACACGTAAAACTAATTTTAATAAAGTAAAATAAATTGTTTCAATCTATTTGGAACACCCTGTATAATAGAAATGTGAGGAGCAGAAAAAAATGGGGAGTTATTATTGTCGTTATTTGCTTTCATCACTCCCAAACAGGACGATTAGTCGGAAAATTTGCGTTTCTATATAATTGACTCTTAACAATTACTGCAGTATAATATTATATTTGTATAGAAATAGTGCAAATTGTCAGGAAATATACATGGAATAAACTTTATGTACACATAAATTTTGTTGCATTAGCATTTATAATTGATGATACAAAAGTCTGATAATTTATACAATTATACGCCAAATGCAACGTCATAATGTTATTTCGCAAAATATACAACTTAAAACATGTATATGAATATATAAGATAAATAATATAGGAAACATTAATATAAAAAGTTAAAACAAAATAACACAAATCTAAACATTTTTCTTTTAAATCATCACTCGCAAGTTAATTCTAACACAGTTCACAGTTTTGAGTTTTGTTTCTACTAATCAAGATCTCAAAAAAAGTCATCCACATCTGTACAAACATTAATGCTTTACGTATATTTTACGCATCAGAAAGTAAAAAATGATTTAAATTACATTTTATTTAAACGTGTGAATGTATTCTTCCTGTATCATGCTAGGAAATTATTATCAAAATGTTTTCCAAAATTTAAAATTTGATCTCCTAAATACAACGTTATATTTAATAAATAAAGTCTGTATTTTTTTCTTTGTACATAAATTAATTTAATATATTTTACGAATTTTCAATAGACAAATGTTTATTAATACGGCGGTGTAAAATCTGTATTTTGAATAAAATACGTTATGATATTTATTTGTCGTGTTACGAAAATCTTTTGTAAATATTAAACAAAATGAAAAATCCCACTGTTTTCTCTACATTACACATAATTGAAACACACGATATTTTATATTCTTAATTTTATTCAAAAGTCAGAAGGCAATTTGAATATAGAGTTTTGTTGCTATATATCTAACTATTAAACAATTTATCCACAGCTGGGCACACATTAAGTAAAAGTTTTGCGTATATTTTACGGACTCAAAAAGAGGAAAATTTTTAAATTACCTTTCAGTTCAACGTGTGAAAATCATTTACAGGCATCATGGCAGGAAATGAATTTAAAACTGTTTCCCAAGAGTTAAAGAAAAAATGGATCTCGTAAAATCAAGTCTCTACTGAAAATGCATATTTAGACACTTTCTGAACAAAAATGTTAAAGTGTAAAATTTTGAAGTCGCATACTTTAATATGTAATAAAAAAAATTAAGGAAAATAGAATTTATTGGAACTCTTATTATATACATTTTACAGAGTCTTTTCTAAACTAAACTTATGAGTCAAACTTATTTTTTCTATGCATTTGATTATAAATAATTAGTGAAATTAACTTGAACTATAAATGTATCTAAGAAAAATAAATACTTGAAACGGAAATTCTCAGAAAAATTGCAAAAATTAGTAAAATGATTGTATGGAAATTGTATCTACTTTCTTGAGGAAAGAGTAATACTTACAATTAACTCTGATAAAATGTTACCAGTTGTAATAAATAGCATTAATAGGCATTTCCAAAAGATATTAAGTAGTAATATTTATTAAATAAAATATTAAATGATATGCATGAATTAGGAATTTGAGTTTTCCGAGTTTTCACACTCTAATGCTAGAATAATAAATAATATTATACTTTGAGTCATATTTGTTAAAATTACAATCCTATTGCATTAAATATTTGAATGAAACTAAAAACTACAAAATTTCAGTTCGATAATTCCTAAATTTTAAAGATAAATTAAGTATAAATTAATAATGGTAGTAATTAATAATTGAAGTATAAATTAGTAAATTTATTTTCGAAAAAAAATATATATCGAGGGAAAGTTGGTTAAAACTGGACAGTCGTGTGAAAAGCGAATATCTCAACTTGAAGTAATTTGACATAATTTGATTAGCCCTCTATGGTTGAAATACGTCGCTGTAAGGAAGATCAAAAAGCAGCCATTATGGTATATTCATACTGGTATTTGTGTAATTTTTGTGTTAGAAAGTATATTGTATGTTTTATTTTTGTTTTAATGTTTTTTAGAATACAAAATATTAATATGAACTCATTAGAAAGTATTGGAGCGTTTTATCATATACGAAGGTCGTTTTTGTTCAACCTTCGATAGACCATAAAAAAAGACAAAAGTAAAGAACAAAATTAATGTATTACCAAAAGTTATGTACACGCATGGTTGCTTTTCTTTGTTTTCAATTGTCGTGAAGATTGAGCATTTGTCATATCGGTGGGCAAGCTTTCCGAGCCCCTCTTCGAAGAACGTTGCCATCAGTGATGTGAGATGAGCCTGAACGAAGGCTTAAAGTTCATCATTCGTCTGGAAATTTTGGCTCCTAGCCATTTCTTTAATTCAGGGAAGAGTTAGAAATCTCACTCGGTGCTATGTTGGAGATATACGGTGGGTGATCCAACACGTCTCATTTATACGTCGGTTCGCCCGTCTTTCAATTTCCGAAACCAACCATTCACGTACAACACCATCACTCAGACAGTTTTCCCCATACACTTGGGCCATTCTTCGGTGACTGTTGCACTATTCCCTTCTGCTTGAAGAAAGAGGATAACACTATGCAACTCGCACTTGGCGGGAGCATTAATCGTACCAGCCATGTTTACGTGCCTACAGCTCAGTTTAAAATGACGAACTGGCATCGGTAGTAGCAGAGGCTATAGTTAGGGAGATGGGCAGTCGCTCACCACGCACATTTGTCTCTTATCACTCATATGGTTGTTTAGCGGCTCGATCGGAGGTTGAAAAAAAACGGGCCTCGTATTTAAAACAATTTAGTAATTTTTCCGATTACGGATGATAATAAAAATGGCTGGAACGATTTTCACGAAACTTGTCTTTTACACTATATCGAGCACGAGAAAACAATCTAGCTAGGTCCCGAATTCAAGGAAATTCGTGTTCACAGGTTAAAACAAACTCAGCGCTAAAAATGCTGCTTGCTATAAATCGAAAAATACTCAAATGATTTACACGAAGCATGTCTTCTATACTAATTCGAGAGCAAAAAAAACGATCTTTTTATAGGGGAATTGGCGAAACACAGAAAATCATCTAGGAGGAAAAAAAAAATTCCACACACAAGTTTTGGCAACCTATTAACTTTTTCATATTCACAAGCATTTTTAAAAATATTTATTCAATATTTTTAATATTCAGAAGCCATTTATCTGTTATTATATACAAACAGAAATAATTTATGTGGCACGTGTAGTCATAACCAATTTTTTTTTAAATACAGAAGCAAGTATAAAAGTTAACCAGTTTTGGTTTTCATAGCTGTTTATGTCATTTGAGAACAAATCTCCACTTTCTTAAGCCAAAATTGCGCTAAACCTTTAAAAAAGCTCCAAGTACCCTATAAGAAAGACGTTCTGAAATAAGAACTCTTTTGTAAAGGGCCAAAGTTATTTTAAGCCTTCCTTAATCTCTTACAGTGCAGCCCCACTTTTGGAACAAAATGACATTTGGCACATATTTGATAAAAAAAGGAAGAATATTTAGTATATTCCTTATTTCAAACATTATTCTCCAACAAGAATAATTTTAATTACTGTCAACGATTACACCCTATAACATTTAAAACTAACAATTGATTTTAGGACACCTCGTATATACATGGCAATAAAATATTATTTATGTTTATTTGTTTGAAAATATTTAAATGCATAACACACGCGGTCGTCAATTTGTACATTTATCTTCAGAATGAGAATTAAATTAATATTTGTAACAACCACAATTTTACTAACGAATAATAATTCATCCATAATATGAATGTGGTTCATATAATTTTTTTAATAATAAAATCAGGAATTCTTTTTTTAAACCTGAATTTAAACTTTCTTAGAATTATTTTACGTAGTCAGCTGTTGTTTAACATTATATAAACTGGTGCTAAAAGACAATTCGAATAATAGCTAACGTTTAAATTCTAACGTTATTTTATTACTTTTTCTCATATATTATATTTAGTGAATGATATAAGCTATATAATCTCGTTGTCTACTTAGATAGTCCTGGAAATTTATTTTCGAGATAATCACAGTGGTGCTATAATAATTACAACGCACTTCCTAATTTGCATAAATAAAGTTTTATTCATAATATTTTGGGACAGTTTATTAGATAAAGTGGCGAATCCCATCAAGCTTCCTTGCATTACATCCGTCCAACAAACAATATTTCAATGTCTGCATCATATAATAAATTAAATTTGTCTAGCAGTAAGGATTTTATCTGGAAGTTTTAGAGAAAAGGGGAAACTTTGGCATTATTACAGTAATTTATGAACAAGAAACACAGTCATTATCTTAGAAATGCTTATCACTATTTTCCTTTTTTGATTCTGTTTCGTTAGTATTATTCATAAGAAATGATAGCTAATTGCATAATACAATACATCTTTTGTTGAATATAAAGCAATACGTAACAATCAAGTGTCAAGCATAGATTATGAAACATTTTCTAATATTATCGGACTAGTTTAAAAAAATATTTTTACAAAAAATGAAATAAAATAGTAAACAATTAAAAAAACACATAACGCAGTAAAAATATATTTTCAGCAATTAATGACATGACCATAGCCAGTAATGTGTGCGAAATCTGTATATGGCATATAGAAATTATTGCTTGAAACATTTTGCTTCATAAAATCTTGTAATTCGAATATCCCGTCACGGAAAACCACAAAAGATACTTAAAGCTTAAAAAAAATATATGTTATTTTAACATCACAGCTTAAAAGAAATAATGCGGTACATAATTACTATTTTAAAGAATACGAAAATAAGTCATTTTACTTGTTAAGCTTTGAAGATACTAATATTTTACTCAACATTACAAATGTATACACCTTTTCTATAAAAAAAGTTCCTAACAGTAAACATTTTTTTTCACGTTACATTTTATAAAAAATGAATCACGAGAATTAAAGATCAGAGGATAATAATAATAATAATAAATAAAAAAACCATGGAGAATAGATGTAACATCTACTTAGAAAACATACTTATCACCAAAGCTGTTGTGGTTCAAAAGTTAAGGGCGTGAGAATTTAAAAAGTTTTTGAAGTAGAATATGTAATTTCAGAATATTTTCATAATTTGTAATAAACATTTGAACTTTCAATCAAGCGCGAAATTTTTTTATGTAATTTTTGTGCTACGTTTTGGAAGATAATAAGGAAGCATTCAAATCAGTGGCTCATAGTTTCTGTCCGAACTATATATTTTAATGCACTTTGCTAATTAAAAGAATTTTTATCAACCTCTATCAAAAGGAGCATTACTTAGACTGTTAAGTTTTGCGGCTTACTGAGATGAATATTTATTTTCATTTACTCATATTTAAAATTTAAAAAACTGAAAAATTTTAAACTAAAAAGGAACTGATAAAAAAAATTCAAAACAAAAGCAACAGTAAATAGCAATTATAAAATATTTCTGGGACGCAAATGAAGTTGTATGTAATGTCTCAATGAGTCGAATAATACTAAATGTTACAGAAAATTCTCGTAAATATATCAACAAAGCGGAATTTTCACAGGAAATTAATTTTATTTACATTATAAATTATTGCTATTATAATTGTGGAATACCTAGTAGCAATAGAAATCCTACACAAAACGAAACCAAACCAAGAGAAAGACAAAATAAATTGAAAAATATACAAGAGAGAATTTGGACATTGACGAAATCTTTCATTTTTTTGTTCAAAAACAGGTGAATCTTTGTAGAATGCAATGCATTTTCATCAATATCTAATACTTTTTTTCTATTAAAATGATGGAAAATTCGTTTTATATGCCTTCGGAGAGTCATGTATAAGTGCACTTTACTTTAGTGACTAAGGATTCTTAGAAAAACATTTTCTAAGAATTCATATTCAGTAAAGTTAAAATGGATTTATATTGATGTTCTGTATGACTTTTTGAAGAGACATAAAACGAATTTTGGAAGAATTTTATAGATTAGAAATTTTAGATGCTGATTAAAATGTATTGCTTTTACGGAAATCCCTTTTTTGAACAGAAATGACAAATATTTTATACATCTCCAGTCTCTATCTTATGCAGGAACTGTAAGCAGCATGTAGGTATAACGCCATTTATTTACACTAAAATGAATGAAATTAACAAATTGTTTTGCTGAATCCAAACGCGATTAACAGTGGGTGCCAGGGATAAAAGCTTGGAAGAATCCACTAAAGGATCATAAAAGATTAAAACAGCTATTGAACTCCAACAGCTATTGCCACTCCGGCCAATTCCTGAGTCTCCAGGTTGAAGCGACAGCCCGGAACGCTGTGAACCCAGGTTCGATTCCTGGCTCTGGCTAATTTTTCACTCCATGTTGAATTATTGTATTTATTGTATGTATGTCTGTATTATAATAATTGTATATCTTTATCGAACATGTTACCTAGCCCAATGGTCTTCTTATAGACCAAAATGGTAGGATACAAAATATAGCCAAAATATTTAGAACATTTTACTTACCCAACATACGTAGTATAGGGTAAGTCTTGTAATAGTTTAGAAAATCGAAAAAAATTTTTTGACGGATTTACACGTTTCAGACACTGGAAATTCCGAAAAACATATTTTTTACTTACCCATCATACGTAGTATAGGGTAAATCTTGTAATCGTTTTGAAAATCGAAAAATTTTTTTTGACGGATTTACACGTTTCAGACACTGGAGATTCCGAAAAACATATTTTTAGAAAAAAAATTTTGCCGTCCGTCTGTGTGTCTGTGTGTCTGTGTGTGTGTGTGTCTGTGTGTCTGTAAACGCTCTATCTCCCGAAAAAATTGAGATAGAGACTTGCAATTTGGTATGTACTTAGTATGTAATAATGGGAAGAAGCCTATTTCATTTCAATAACCTCGATTAAACGGAATTATTTTTTTCGGACTCTCGAAATATTCGTTCTGATGAAAGGTATATAAAAATTTTCGAAATTGTTTATTTTAAGAAATGAATATAAAAGACAATAAAAAAACATAAATTTTGAATAAAGCATGAAGTCGATCGGATAATTAGTTGCCGAGATATTTGGAATCCTATTTTCCACACTCTTCGATTTTTCATGACCCTGTATTGCATCCAAATTTCACTTCAAAGATATATTTTAATTGGAAATTTGACGCTTAATCAGATGCAATAAACCGCTAGTTAATAGGATTTTTATTTTTGGAGTTATTAGGAAAAACCTCTTTCAAGCAATTCAGTAATCGAGCCTTTAAAGTTTGTGACGTCATCAAGCCACGATTTTATTTGAATTGTAATGCATTTTATAAGTAGTTTACACATTTTTATTTTAATATTTTACATTACGCATATCCATGATGGGTAAGTATTACGGCGGCCCCCAACGACTAATTTTTAGATAAAATTAGCTTGACCCTTGACAAATATTGACCCAAAATTATTCACTAATCGAATTTTCTAGAACATATGACCTAGCTCAATGGTCTTCTCGTGCTCGAAAATGGTAAGATATAAAATTTAATCAAAATCATTAGAGCCGTTTTTAAGATAAAATTTGCATATACACACACACACACAGAAACACACAAGATTTGTTCGCATTATACACTCATGTTTGTGAAAATTGCAACATCATGAAGGAATTATGAGAAATTGAACCAAACTTACAGGACATGTAAAGTGAGGTAAGGCATGCAAATGATTAGAATTATAAAGCGATTGCGCATGGGTGGAACGAGAACCGGCTCCTTTTCAGTCGCTTGTTCCAGGTACATAAAGAACTGTGAAGTTGCGTTGAAATTCGTTTACCTCCTTCTTTCTGCTTTAGACGTTTCATTGGTGGTCTATATGCTTCGTCAAAAGCGGAGAAAGGCATAGCAACAACTAACGGAGTTCGTACGAGGCCGCATCGTCGGTATGCAAGAAGGTGGATATTTGTATCGAGAAATCGCATTCCGCACGCAGTGTAATGCCACAACAGTGATGCGTATTTGGAAGAAATGGACCGAGCAGAATCAAGCAAGGTTAAAACCTGGTAGTGGAGCACGCAATAGCACAACGACACGAGGAGACAGACACCTGATCCGCATGCCTGTGACGGACTGCACAACGTCCTCTCGTGTGATAGCACAACGTTGGGGCACAGCTACAGGTGTTTTGTTGTCTAGTTCTACAGTTCGTCGCCGTCTTCTGCAGCATGAACTGCGTGCAAGGGTTCCTCTACGCAGGATTCCCCTCTCGCTGAATCAAAGACCCCTCCGACTTCAATGGGCTCAGCAACACTGCACGGGACGTGTCCAGTGACAACAAGTTGCTTTTCCGATGAATATCGCTACAATCTGGAGTACAATGATGGACGATTACGCGTTAGACGTTACAGAGAGGAAAGACTACTCTCACAGTGTGTTATCCAGCGTCATACCGCATAATCGCCTGGCATCATGGTGTGGGGAGGCTATTGGGTATAATTGTCGATCCCAACTAGTGTGCATTGAGGGCAACCCGAACAGTGATCACTATATAAGGAGAATTGTGGAACCAGAAGTCCTCCTCCTTTTTCAGACTGCCCAAGCCTTCTTCATTGCCCAACAGGTTTCGCTTCTTCCATTGCCTGCTTATATCCCGAATATGTCTCCCATCGATCATGTCTTGGATTTCATTGGTCGGCGAGTAGCTGGTACAGCTAGTGGGGCACAGAGTAAGACTGAACTTTGGCTTCAAGTCAAAGCCATCTGGAATACCATTCCCTAAGATTACATTCAGAACCTGTATGATTCAATACCATGACGTGTACAGGCTCGCATCGCTCAGCGTGGCGGGCACACAAAGTACTAATTTCCGAAGTTCTTTTTGATTTTTTGTCTTGTAAATTTGATCGTTTATTTGTACCTCTATCAGTAATATGTGGAAGAAATTTCATTAATTTCTGACAATTCCTTCATGGTGTTGCAATTTTCACAAACATGAGTGTAATATAAGATTAACAATGTATAATTTTCACACTTATAAATGTATCGCAATATGTATAAATGAAATAATAATAATAACTGCCGTAATTCGCACATTATTAAAAAGAATAGAGTGCATTACATGATAAATCAACAAAACTGCATAACGATGTCCGAAGATATAGAAATGAAAAAATCCGTCTGTAAAACGTTAATTTGAAAGATCACATAAATCTACGATTTGAGTGATTAAAAAAACTATGTTTCAAAATTTGTTAGTCCTTTCAGTAATATTAATTAAATGAATACATTAATGGAATGAGAAAACATTTTTCTCGAAATGAAAAATTACTTCATTATCTTTGTGAATGCTTTGTTCTAATTATTCCGTAGAGATTTAAGTGATTTACACTGTAAAAATGTCTTTGAAGGCCTGTTCGTAAAAATTCTAACGATTCAGAAGTAACGGAAATACTTTGATAAAAAGAATAATTTAAACATGAGATAATAATTTCAATAACAAAATGTACTTTAAAGAATCTTTTTACAGCGGCAGAAATTGGAAACGTCTTTAAAAATATAGAGCTTGTTTACTTCATTTGTCAAGTTTATCTTCTTAATGTCATAAGGTAAATGAATTACTACAATTTAGTACTTTTGTCATTTAGTATTAATAATATTCCTTTAGTTTGGAAATATGTACAATTAACATTAATCAATTTTTAAACACTTAACTTCTTATTTTAACTTTTATACAGCAAATTCTTACATTATTATTATTAATTCACAAAACAGTAATTAACATTTAGAGATTTTTCTGTTGAAAAACAATTGTTAGTGAAAACTCTAACGATTGACAAGATACGGAAAACCTTTGTTAAAAAGAATACTTTAAACACCAAATAGTTAATTCAATAAGTTAATTTATTTGAAAGAATCAAATAATCTTTTTAGAGCAGAGGAAACGCAAAACATTTTTTAAATATATGGATCTTACTTACTTTATTTCTCAAATTCATCTTCTTAATGTAAAATTTAAATTAATTACTGTCATTTAATAGTTTAGAAGAATATTAATAATATATTCCTGTAGTTTAGAAATATGTACAAATAACACTAATAATTTTTAAAACACCAAACATCTAATTTTAACTACTCTACAACATATTCCTACATTATTGTTATTCATTCATAAAACAGTTAGTACCATTTAGAGAAACCTAAATCTAATACAACAAAATGACTTAGAAAATTTGTTTTTTTCCAAAAAATAGCAGTTTTCTGTGTAGATATATTTAGAAAAATATTTTTTTAAATATAATTGACATGTAGATTTTTAAAAAATATTAAAATACATTTATATATACATAATTTTTCTGCATTTCATAAATTTAGATACACATCTTAGAAAAACAAGATGTATTTTTTAAAAATTTAGTGGTCATCAAACCAAATAAATAGTAGGTATTATACTCACTTAAAAGTTTAAGCAACGCATGTGATTGTTAAATATTATGAAATATATAAACAGAATCAATTTCATTTGTTGTAATTTTTGCCATTTCTCTAAAACTAGCAGTCTACGCTTGAGTATCCACTTCTAAAACACCTTGAAAGACACCTAACTAAATATATCGGTGAATTTGATCTTGTATTTTATAGCAATCTGGACCTTCACCTGGAATATCTTTCCGCATTGCTGAAACGATGCGAAATATATTGCTCTATTATATTTTCTAATGCAATGAGAAAAAAAATTGTGTTACTAAGAACCATATATCAGAGATACAAAGCAGAGTCCATTACGAGCGTTCCATTAAATAATGTCAAATTGCTGTTGACTCAATTATGCATCTTTTTCCCCAACGAAAATGTAAAACTTGAATAGAACTGGCATAGATAAATAAAGTTAGCTATGCAAAATTTTTAGCATTAAATTCCTTGGTAAATACTTGAACCAAAGATTTTATATGCATTTTCTAATGAGCTAAATAACATCCAGAAATAAATAGGCTTGCCATTTCTTATAAACCAATAAAAATTCAGACTCACTCGCTACATTTCTGCTCTTTCGAAATTGACGTCATTATAAACAGAAAATGTGAATTTTTCGTATATAAATAGAAAACGAAAACTATAAGTGCGTTAAAATGATGTAGTACCTTAAATTAAATTTATCTGAAGTTAACACATCAAGTTTAATACAGACCTTTCAATTTCAACTAAACAATTTAGGAGAAAAAATATTGATAGATATGACGTCACATTCGGTTAAAGGTTTTCAATTTGACGTCAATGTGACTCTAAATAAAGATTGATTCCGCTCTTTCATACACTCTAATTTTAAATGGAGATGCCGAACTATGAAACATATTGCTCTTGGATATAGGAAGGGCTTTGATTCCTGAATCAAGCTTATCTAAGACTAGGTCAAGCTATCCTTTCAGCAGCTTACTTGAAAAACTGAATGCAAAGAATCTCTATTAACAATTTAATACCGTATTTCTTGAAGTATGGAGAAGACCCCGATTTGAAGCAAATAAGTGTTTTTGATGCAGTGCCTACATGTTAGTTACTTCCGTTCATCGATAGAAGGTTGATGATAAGTCTAAACGGAGGATCTTCATAGGTTATTATTCAATGGGATATGGATTGTTTGCTCCTGAGACAAAGCGCATAACTATATCAAAAAACGCCAAATTCGTTGAAGAGTAAAAGCAAAACATAAAGTTAAAACAACATATTGTAGAAAATTCAGAACAGACTGATTGTGAAATTAACCCAGATGTTCAAGAAAGCACTGGCGGAGAATCAGATGATGCTGACGAAAAAAAAGAAAAAAACGAGAAACTCCTAGATATTAAGAAAGCAACCTGTTCGGTATCCGTATACTGAGGTGTATAAAGCATTACCTTGCCAACAAGAAACTTTATTCTTGGATGATATAAAATTACTCCCTGTTGATCGGTATTGTGGAAGGAAGCTATGGATGCAGAGATATAAAGCCTGAAGATCAACGACGTCTGAGATTTCGAAAAGCTACCACCTGACAAGCGAACTATTTCCTGCAAATGGGTATATACTATCAAAAGAGTTGAACGATATAAAGCATGTCTTATAGCTCGTGGCTTTATGCAAAAAGAAGGACTAGGCTATTGTCAAACCTTTTCGCCTGTAATAAGTATGCCAGCTTTACGTATAGTGCTTATTGGGATTTTAAATGAAGACCTAGATGCATTTGTATTGAATGTAAAAACAGATTTCCTGAATGGTAAGTTAAATGAACTTGTTTTTATGGATCAGCCACAAAGTTATGATGATAAAAGTTGGCTAAAATGTAAGTTATAAAGAAGTTTATATGGTCTTAAAAAGGTCCCGACAATGGATTAAAATGTTTCTTGAATCTGTTTCAAAATTAAATTTTAATTCTCTAGATAATGGGTATAAACTTGTATTTTTATTCGTTATAGTAATGGTCTTAAAATAATTATTGCTCTTTATGTAGATGGTATGTTAGTAGCTGGGTTAGATGTAAATGAAACTAATGTAGTTATTTCCTTACTTTCTAAAGAGTTTCACGTGTGAAAGTCAGAAAATGTTTCAGAATTTTTAGGGTAGCAGTCAGAGGTTAGAGTTTTTAGATAGTTTAATAACGGATCAAAAGTCTTACATAATTAAATTGTTAAGAAAGTTTAATGTGCTATAATATAAACCTAGTGATGTTCCTAATTCTCCTAAGTTTGCACCATCTGATTTCAAAAATGGTAAAACATTTAATGGTCTATACCGTGAACTTGTATGTTGTTTATTGTATTTAGTACATATTTCACGACCTGATACTTTATATGGTGTTAACTGTTTGAGTCCAATGCAGAAAAATCCTACTAAAAGTTGCATGGATTGCACTAAAGAAAATCTTAAGATATTTAAAAGGCAATTTGTATTTAAAACTTCTGTATAAAAACAAAATTCTAATCCCAAATTATCGATGTATATTGATGCTGATTGGAGGACAAACACAAATCACCCGAAATCAGTATCGGGTTCTATTTTGATGTTCTGTAACATGCCTGACCTGTGGTGTTGTAATAAACAAAAATCAGGGGCATTATTGTCAACTGAAACTGAAGTCATTGCCTTAACTAAAAGTTTGCAAGACCTGTTAGGGTTTAAAAATATTGCTTGAGAAATTGGAAATATTAAGGATTTAGTTATTTTTAGGACAATCAGTCTTGCATAAACTGTATCAGTAATGAGAACAACTATGATAGAATGAAACATATAGATATAAAACTAAAATTTGTTTGTAATGTTGTAAAATAAAATAATATTGAAATTTAATACATTCCTATAAATAAACAAATTACTGATGTGTTTAGAAAGGCGTTACCTAAAGCTAAATTTTATAAATTGTTATTTCTTTGCTGTTTGTATAAGTAATGTTTAAACTATGTCATATAATTTTTAATGATTGTTTATTTGCACTTTTTCATTTTTTCTTCTGTAATGCTAGATTATGGACGTGTGTTAGAATATTGTAATCACAGCATTACTGTTTAAATTTCATTGTTCTTTTGTATAATAGCTTTCTACCAGATTCGCTAATTTTCTGAAAGAATCTCAACAACGTTTATAAATATAAGTAATGTTCCACGTTCACTTCAGTTGTGTAGTTGTCGTTGTGTATATAACTCAATACTGCTCTTTCTATCCACAGCCTTCTCTTTTATTTTACCTTTTAAATTGTACTTACATTTGTTACCTTTTAATCGACTTGTCGCCACCTCCGATGAACTAGACGTTTCCTCCTTCCCTTGGACTCGATAGTCTGAAGGCGTGGTTACAGAAATGGGTCGTTGGGGCGGTTCTGCATTGGCCTAGGACCCGGATCGCCGAAGCCTTTGGATCGTCTCCGCGTCCGCCCAATTGTCGTGTGGTGCTGTCATTCACTTGGGGCTCCACCGCATGTCGCAGCGACCGCTGTCATCACTCATTTGCGTTAGGGTGAGAGGCGCAGGTAGGCTTCGGCCCCCGTCTTTCTCCAAGCCGATGAGCCCGCCTAGAGGGTCTCCGTGTAAACGCCCCCTCCTGGTGGTGTACTCGTATAGGCTCACGAGAGCCTGGATTCGGCGGTGAAGTATGAGTGCCTTCGGCAGCCGTATCTCAACATCATCTTTTAAATTATCATTAACCACCCTAATGAAAAATCAGTAATGGACGCAATTATCAATTTGAAGTCTCTTGTTGACACGCAGCCTATGGCGGGCGAAAAATTAAATGTTTATTCGAAATCGAAAGAGTTGTTCAAAAGCGCTGGTATGAAAAATTATAACAGACATGTCTTGTCCATTTATTTTTAAAAAATTAAATTCATTATTCAATAAAACCTGTAATAAAAGCATTGATATGACAAATTATAACAGTCATGTCTTGGCAATTGATTTATAAAAAAATTAAATTCATTATTCAACAAAACCATTAAAACAAAATATGTCATAAATGAATATTGCTTTAGACGGAAAATGTTCATGGTAAATATAAAAAAAATATATATCATATAATTACACTTGCCAAGACTGAAACCTGACTAAAACGAAATACTGTTCACGAATCCAATTTAGCAGGTTTTACAGTATGCTGGGAGGATGCTCCTCCCGGTTGTCCCGAATCAAACCGGCTTATGCACGGGAGGACCGGGAGCTTCGCAGAGGACAGGGTGGCGGCCGGTTACATTTTCGAGATTGAGCTAAGGCAGGGTCTGTGATGTCCGGTATCGACATATCACCACTTCCGAGTCTATGGGTGTACTCAAATTTCATTGGTCATGCCTGGCAGATCTGAGGACATTTCGGGGTAGTCTGAGTTAGGTGCGGCATCTTGCGGCCTATGCTTCGCCTTTCTTACTCCCGGTACTCCAGAGGCTAGCCGAGATGAGCACTTTTGTCGGCTGGTTTTAGAGTCCTGACGGGGACACTTGAGACAGTCCGCTGCAGGTTGGAGACGGTTGTGGGGTGACTTCCGGTTAAGAGCATGCAAATCAGGTGGTCGTCTCCTGGTGATGATGAGCAAATGGGCTTCGACGTACCAAGGGCTGTCCGGACCAATTTTCGATTTCATTTCACTACTCTGCCATATGGCACATCAAACCTAGTCACCTTGAGTCGTGACAGTGATGGGCGACTATCTTTCCTGTTTTTTTGTGGTCTATCCGTAGTTAAGTGTTTTTAACCTTTTTGTTTTTCTGTGTGTCCGTCCCCTGGAAGGAAGTCCAGAGGTCACCTCCATAAGTTTTCCTCAATTCCGACCGGTGTTAAAGCAAATCTTGGGAGAGAGCCCTTGATTAGTTTATTTTCTCTGACTGTTCCTAGGGGTTTTCAGAGGTGTTTAGAGTCGATGATGTCCCGAAATCCGCCGTCCGCACGATAACTGGACTAGATCAGGCCCCTTCACTACTTACGAGAGGGAGCCTCTGTCCGGATTGGTCCGAAGCGGTCCGGATGTCTTGAGTAAATTGCGGATATCATGCCGGGTATCTGGCTAGTGCCACGAGGACCCGGTGCCTCCGTTGTGTGCGCAATATGGCCGTAAGGACGGTCTGCTTTAATGGCGGGGCATCGGTCTCATCGCTCAGGAGTCTTACAGTATATTCCATTTTTATACGCTTTATTTCTTTCACTTTGCTCCTATTTATGATTTAGGTATGATATTTGTTTGCTTATAATTACTGGTATTAAAACATGATTTTTAATTTTAATTGTACAGTGCAATATATTAAAAACATTCAATTTGTAAGAAATGTATCTTTTTATAATATTAATAAGGCCTACTTTTTAAATGATAGCATACAAATACATTTTCTTTTTTTGGAATCGGATAATTTGGACTTTCATTTCAGGCCGTGTCAGTTAGAATTATCGAGCGTTGAAAGTATAATATATATATAACCACCATATTTTAACATTTTCTAAATTGCTGATTATTGACTTTTTAGAGTAAAATTATTTGAATTTCTGTCAAAACTTTATTATAAATATTTTTTTTTTACTTTATACATTTTTGTTGTTAGGAATAACTCACTTTTCCTGAAATTGGCGACCATATGTAAAAGAAGTTTTAAATATGTCTCTTATTTTAATAAATATAAATATGATGCTGAAAATTAAAACATAAACACACATTGTTTTATTTTTTCCCCCTCAGAATTTCCTAGGCAATTATTCTTCTGTCATCTGATTGCAGTTTTGCTTCTATTCATCACGCTTCTAAACAAGTCATCTACAGCTGTGTGCATATAAAAGAAGATATTTTCGCATATTCTTTCTCATTAGGAGCATAAAAAGAATTTTAAATTATATTTTATTTAAGTTTCAGACATTCGTAGCTAATAATTATACTAGGAATTAAATATAACTGGTAATTGAATATTTTAAAGAAAATTAATCTAATAAAATATACGGTTTGTTTCTGAAAAAATTACTGATGTTTTTGATAATATGACGAAAAGTGAATTTTAATTGAAACTGAGTAAATCTGCTTCGATGAAATTTCTTCTGAATTGAGTTTGTTAGACATAATACTTTTTATATAAATATAATTTTAAATAATTACTGGTACACTATTGAACTTCATTTATTATTTTTTACTTAAAGAAGAGAATATTCTAAAACAGCGTATAAAAATAGAATATTGGAAAATAAATGTGCTTGAAAATTTACAAGTATAAATATTTTGCCGTAAATGTAAAGTGTGCAAAAACAAATTTTTTTGTATGTATATTATTTAATATTAAGATACTGCATTCAGAAGAATTTTTATTTTTAATTTACAAAATAATAGCAACTGTAGATGCAGACATGTAATTCAAACGATAAATTCTTCAACTTCATGTCACAAATTAGCGCTAAAATGCTAAAACAATACCTATTAATTTTTTTATTTGCAAAACTCTTAAACAAATTCGTGTACACCATGCGGATTGATTGTGTGATTCATGGTAGCACCGATTTTGAGAGTGATTTTCATTTTTGTCCAATATTATTTATCTCAGTGATAGAAAAAAAAAGTAAATCATGGTCGAAAGCTAGATGTGGACGGAGATAAATTTTAGCTGGAACGATTAATTCATAGTTATAACGGCATATAACGATATACTGTACGATGAGGAATATTAGGCTTTAGCGATAAACTCAACGGTTCCCATAGTCTTTCGAAACATCATCACAAAACAGTTGTATGATATTGGTATATGACATTTTATTCCCAACTTATGTACTTAAATATTCATGCTCTCTAATTTCCGAATGTTTCTTTTGTTTACACGTAGGCAGCAGTGGAACCTAGATTATAGTTCTTCCCTCATCACCGAAGACAAGTAGCTGTTATTGCCTATACTGACAAGTGGCATTTATCTTAAACGGCTTCGAATGTTGTGGCTTGGAGCAATTATATATATGATCCAAAAATATTATGGAAAAAATTATAGATTTATAACGATAGACCCAAAAGCGTTAAACTTAAGAGTTCCAATAGTCTGTAGAAACATCATCACAAAACAGTTGTATGATATTGATATACGACATTTTATTCCAAAGTTATGTACTAAAATATTTGTGCTCTCTAATTTCCGAATGTTTCTTTTGTTTACACGTAGGCAGCAGTGGAACCTAGATATGAGTTCTTCCCTCATCACCGAAGGTAAACAGCTGTTATTGCCCATACTTACTAGAGACATTTTTCATGAATGGCTTCGAATGTTGTTGCTTGGAGCAATTAAACATGGTGATTCATAAGTAAGTATACAACTTCCAGATTCTGTAAAAAAGAAACAGTTTAAGGTACGTTCCCCAAATTCAAGCCGTAAGGTAGGTGTACTCATTAAGTTTTTTAGTGCTGTGGTGCGAAGTTACATAGGAGATAGCTAACTTTTTTAAAAGCGTGTCAAGTGATTATAAGTAGAAATGGCTGCGTCTGCAGTGGAGAAGGCATTTTGTGTTCTTGAATTGAGCAAAACGGAATCATTCATCATTGTGCAACGGCATTTTCGAACACATATCCATTTATGATTGGTTTAAGAAGGTTGAAACTGCAATCTGTTTGCGGAAAGGGAACAGAAATGGATTACTGGTTTGATGTGTGTCATGGGATTTTTTTAACCAATCATAAATGGATTTTCTTGTTAGCGGTTATTTTCCAAATTGTGTTCGAAAATGTAATTGCACAATGGTGACAGATTCCGGTTGGCTCAATTCAAGAATTCAAAATGCCGTATCCACTGCAGACGCAGTCATTTCTACTGATATTCGTGTGACACGCTTGCTATCGCCTATGTCACTTCGCACAGCAGTGAGAAAAAAAATTATGAGGACACCTGCCTTACAGTTTGCATTTTGGGAACATGCTTTAAACTGTTTCTGTTTTACAGAATCTGGAAGTTGTATACTTACTTATCAATCACTCTGTATATATGATGCAAAAGAGAAAATTACGGAAAATATTACATATTTATACCCTTTTCTAAACTGATTCTGACACGAAACATATATATATATAAAGAGAAATATCGTAAATATATGACTTTAAATTGTGTTATAGTTTATGAAATATCTGTAAAGAAAAATCTTGCTTAAGAAAGTAATACAATACTATTTCAATGAAATAGAGTTTAAAAAAGCATCGTAGTGTTTGTCGCTAAATCACGACTAAAATTCAGCATTTATGTTTACTTTCGTTTATGTTCCATTTATGTTTAATTGTATAAAATTATTATAGATTACAAATAATCTAGAAAGAACAATACATTCTTTCTAAATGATATATTTTTTTAAATATCTAAGTACAAAATATTTTAATCAAAAATTTTCAACAAAATAATATTTAGTAAATGGCTATAAATGTCCTTTTTAATTAAAATATATAAGAAATAACTTGAACAGACCACAATTTCAGCTCAAGAATATTGCTCTGGTTTATACACGTGCAATACTAATTCACAGCTGTTTTCATTATAATTTCTCTTTCTTTTAAAATGACTTACAAAAAATCAGTGATTTATTTATATTTTTATTAAAAACGTTATTCATTTGTATTTAGCAAAAAAATTCCATTTTTTCAATTATTTTGTGACTGCAACCAATGAAAGACGGACGATTTTATATTTATTCAAGTTTAGGAAATTTTAGAGTAATTGCTGTTTGAATTATTTTTTTCGGGTGTAGAGGAAACGTCCTGTGATTTAATTTTCTTTGTATTTTCATTTTTTCTTTGTCTTCTAATTAGCAGAAAATGACAAAAATAAAATAGATTAAACATGGAATTACATGGCTAACAAATCTATTTCCGAGTTAATGATAAGAGCGGGAATCCACTAATAGCATTACTTTGTACTTCCTAATTTGCACAAAGTTTCATTCATTATTTACGGGGCAGTTGATAAGATCAAGAAGCACATTTCGAAAATCCTTCGCTGCATCACATTCTTCCAACAAACAACATTTCAATGTCTTCATCGATTTAAGAAATTTAGTTTGAATAGCAGTGAGAGCTTATATCTTAAAATCTCTAAAGCGAGAGATATAATCTTTAAAGCAAGAGAAAAATAGTAATATTTTATAGTAAAATATATAGTAAAATACTATCAGTGAAATATTTAGTAAAACAGAAATAGTAAAATATTTAGAAGCAAAATAGTCGCTGTACGACAAATTTTTACATCAGTTTTAATTATACGTTAATTTTAGTTGATATTGCTATATTAAAAATGTTAGTGTATTGTATAGTATGATCAAAATAACAAAATAACTAAAATTATAGTACAAGCGAAACTGAATAGCAAAAATAATTTATAAAGAGATTCATAAGTACAATCAAAATAAAATTTGTTTTTTTTTCTTTCTTTTATAAACGCTTTTTTAACTTTAAAATTTGCAGGTTTTTTCTCTTATATAGTAAAAACATTTAGAAATGTTAAATGTAAATTATTAATAAAATACGATTCTTGAAATATTTCTTTTGCATTCGTTTGGAAAATGAGCAAATAGAGTTTAATATGTTTACAGAAATGATTCTGAAAAATAGAAGTCACTTTTTGCTTAAATTTAGGAAGCGTTTTCTATCCTGAAGTACTTAAAAAAAAGCAAAATGTCTCCATATTTGTTTTTAACTATGAGGTTGCATTGGACTTTTATAATATATTTTTTTTCTCAGGAAACGTTTCTTCCGTGATGTTTCCGATGTCGTACGTATTTTGAAAATTATGTACATTTCAGTGTGTAATGTGGTGCGTATAGTTAATACTAATAGTATAATACTATAGTTAATACTAATAGAGAAATCCTCTATAGATCATATACATGGATGCATGGATGAATTCGCACACATTATCTAATTTGGAAAACAAGTATTAAAAATTGATTTTTACTGAGACATGTTTTCTTTAAGTTGCTTATTTATATATCTTATTTCATTTAGATATATCACTGTATGAAAATATAAATTTCTTAAAAATATTGTTTTAATGTTGGAAAGTGTTTCATAATATTTGCTTGATGCGGGAGTTTTCGTTCCTTTTTCTCTTTAGTAAATATCTCAGAGAATTGTAGTCAGATTTAATATTTTTAGTGTCGTCTTCGTTTAATAAACAGATAATTTTTTTACCTCTCAGCTGCTTTTCTAGACCCATAATATATTTTTGTTTAGAAAAAAGGTTTACAACTTTATATGATCTGTATAAAATTCGCGCTAATCCTGTGCTATTAGATTTATCAGATTCCTAAATCTTTAATCCCACCTTTCTCCTCTTCCGTAAGTTAATGGTTGCGACCTGCAATATACAGAGTTTAAAAATTTTTTAGTTAGTAAAGAAAACTATATGTTGAGTTGTTTAATGGCCTAATCATTAAAGGGCCACAATTGACATTGATTTTAATAAAAGAAAAATTTCAAAAATCAAGAATAGCCGTGCTTAGCATTCAAAGAAATCAGCAATGGACGTATCTTTTGAAACACCTAAAAGTTTAAAAGTGCTATTTTTATATATTGTTTTTAATGGCTGGTAAAAGTAATTTCACTACGTACCCTGATTACTTTATATAAAAAAGCATCTGCATTAGAAATTCGCAACATTATTTGTACGTTAAAAAATAAATGGACTTTTATGGGAGGATTTCTTATTATGCAACGCACTGTCGTACAAAGTGAGACAGAACAGATTTTGTTTGCGTTTTATGGATACATTTAGCAATCTGGTACATGACGTGGTTGTTGCAGCGTGATTTTTAAACACCAGTTTATCAACGCCTGCATTATAAATGTTTTAAAAGTTAAAAATACTGATAAATAGAGGGACTGGTCTAGCTGCTATATGATGTTTAGGTGTGAAAAGTATCAATATCGTACCAATGTCTCAAGAGAATATCAAGAAATAATTTTTATTTTCGTAATTTCGGAAGAAAAAAAAACATCTACGCTTAAAATGTTGTCGGTGCACACTCAGAACATCACTAAACTGTTTAACATCAAGCAGTACAAAAAAAATAAAAATAAAACGGTACAATTAAAAAATTTTCTGTTTCAGAATGCGAAATGTCTCACTGTATACGATCATCCCCTATAGATATATATATATAAGTGTGTGGGTGTGTATGTGTGTGTGCATATATGTGCCTTAATAATTCAGGAATATCTACATATATTACATTATTTTTGGATATATAGTGAGACACGAATTGAAGTCATAAACCATTCTCAGAAGTTATACAAAATGTTAAAAATTCAATAGCTGTTTTGCCAAAAGGCTTGATTAGCTAATCTAAATAAACATCCAAAAACAAATAAATAATATATTATACAAAGGCTCTATTTATACGATACGCATCTATTTCGATACAGGAATAGAAACCATTTATAATTTAAATCGTACCAATCCCACACAGCTACATCTTACATTTACATTTTCAGACATAAATTTGTACATATACAAGCATGTGATACATGCATGCAAATGATATTGGAAAAGGGAAAACATTCTCAGTACTGTTGATATGAAACACAAATGGTAAAAACAGAATTAAAAAGAAAAGCAGTTAAGATATATAATGATATCCTCTGTGCTCATTATTTTGTGTTCATATTC
Source organism: Maratus michaelseni (assembly GCA_963931845.1). Taxonomy (NCBI): domain Eukaryota; kingdom Metazoa; phylum Arthropoda; class Arachnida; order Araneae; family Salticidae; genus Maratus; species Maratus michaelseni. The sequence continues at coordinate 196,599,576 of OZ007593.1, read as the reverse complement.
TGTCCCAGCAAAAATGCTCTATTAAAGATGCTACGTGCATGACGATTGTTTTATTTATAACGTATCAAACATAGTTTGTTTTTTCCTAAGCTGTTAGTAAGTTCTTGTTTGGAATGTGTATAGTAAACACAGGTTTTATCAGATAATGGTAAACAAAAAAGCAAAATGGAAATACTTAATTGATCACATTAAAAGCTGTTAACATTAAATATCACAAATATATTACTTTAATCTCAGTTTTAAATCTTCAGCGAAAATAAAGCAGTTATCAAAATTAGAAGATTCGTAATTATTTAAGATTTTTATTGAAAACGTTTTTAAAATAGCTATAAAATGTTATCCTTTTTGTATATCAGTATCTTCCGCTCTACGTTTTTTTTCTTTTAATGGAATTTTCCTTTTTTAGCTTTCTTTTATTTAACAAAATAATTCCAAAAATTGAAGCAGACATGTTCTTTCGTTGTTTTGTTGAGTTTGCAAACATTAAACAGATTGAAATGCATTGTTTTCCAGTATTTTGAATTTAATTGCTTGAAAATGAATTGTTTGGCACTTTGTTATTCAAGTTACCAAGAGTTTGGCTTAATTTGAAAGCTTGTACCAAGGGATTTCGCAATTTTTCTTAATTCGTATCATTATTTCACCGAAAGCTTTTCTTTTACTTTTATAAAATGGTCATTTATTTATTGTAATTGTATTTTTTTTAGTGTTAATGTGATTATAAAATAATCTAAACAGTTTAATGGTACAAATACACTATTAACCCTTTTGCATTCGAAGCTTGCATTTCAGGAATTTCTTTTTATACAGACATTCTGAATTCATGTCAGAAATTCTTAATAGAATTTTTTTTTACTTAATGATATACGTTTTGTGATCACATAAAGTAAAATTTCTTTTTTCAAAAATTCCGTATTCGGAGTTTCTGAATAAAAGGAATACCTAAAAAGGGCGCATATATGCTCTTTGGATGCAAATGAGTTAATAGAAAATGTAAAATTAAAAGAAAAAGATAAAATGTAAATTTTCATTTTTATTTTATTATAATTTACAAAATAATGCCAATTGTAAAAAATTTGCAGTAAAGTAACCGGTTATTCGACCGTTTTCATTAGAAACGGTCGAATGACAGTACTTAACCATACATAACCATAATTTATCGCTATTTTGACCATAATACTGCTCATATTAGGGTCAGAATACTGTTAAATTACGGTTATGAAACCGTTTTTTATAAAAACGGTCGAATGGTCGGTTACTTTGCTGCAAAAGTTTTACAGTGTAAACCCAGTTCTTTTTAAATCCATTTACATCGTTTTGTGATAAATTTCTTACTAGAATTAAGCAGAAATGGAATACGATGTAAAATCACTTCATACGAAAACTTTCTCAGAGAAGTTGCTATTTGGTAAAAACCCAGTTACATATCACCACTTGTAGTTCTGGAATTCCAGCAACCTTTGATCTGGAACTCGAAACTTGCCCTATCATGAAAATAATAAAGTTTTCATTGAAAGCTTTACAATAACATTTTCTGCTATATATTGTTAAAATCTAGGCTAGATAATTATAATAAGCAATTTATTTTATCCAAAAAGCTGGATTTGAAAACAGTTTTTACTTTTAAAACATCAACATTAGCAAAATAAATAAAATTGCTGAATGTAGATAGAATAATAACTCAATTACAGACATTCCACGTCTTGCTAAAACCGGAATAAGGATAAGACATTTACATTTTTAATAACATTCAGAATATCAAATTATAATAAAATTATAATAAAATTAGTTATGAATCTTAGTATAGAATTACTTCCAATGCTATTTCTCAGTTTTCAAGTCATGTCAAAATCATGTTTAATAGAACTTTGCAATTCAATACAGCAAGCCGATTGAAAACTTTGACATATTTATCTAAATTATTCTGAATAATATAGTTTAAAATATGTTTTTAGCAATTATGGAAGTGAAACTTTAAATTCTATTTTAATGGTCACACTTGTAAGTTCTACAAAACTGAAAAAAGATATTCTTTTTGAACTAGGATTTTGCTAAATATAGTATTCTAGATTTTCAAGCATTCTATACTATTGTAAAATAGGAATGATATCTTAAAGTTATCTAATATGATAAATAGTAGTAAATTATTTTATGAAATAGTTAGGAAATTTAATGCTTAAGTAAAACAACAAAAGACATTTTCTTACAATATATTTTTATAATTACGTAAAGTCAGAAATTTGGTGCTTCCATATCATATTATTAATAATGTGCCTTGAAGTAAAAAAAAAAATCATTATACGCAGTTAAAGAAGAAAAAGCAATTTCCGAGAAACACGATAAAGTTTTTTAATTTAGAAAACATTGGTCTTTCTAAAATATGATAGTAAAAAAGATAAAAGAATCTAGTGATTAACTTCCTGAAGGAGAAAATTATGGTAAAACTAGTTTATTTATTTTTATAACATTTTGTGTAATTTTCTAGTTCGGTTACCGTTTCTTTAATAAGATTCAGAAATATGAACATAAAAATAGTACAAGAAATATAACTACTCATAACACCAATAAAAATTTATTTTTCGCTAAAATAATTATTTTACACACAAACGGACTACTTATACTAAAGGGAGGATGCAAGAGAGTAAAGAAAGAATGAAATATAAAAATATATGTATATATATATATATACACATATATTTTACTTTAATCTTATTTTAAACATACCAGAGGATTCAACTCGGCTTTTCTGGATTACAGAACCCCTTGTCCATGCCCAGTGTTAGAATGTTTGGTTAACATAATTTTTAATTGAAAATTTCATTATATTTTCACCTCTTGGTCGGTGGAATCTTCAGTTATTCTTCTGTTTTTTCTTCGCTAGTCACTCTGTTGAAAAATCCCTTCTCTTCCCTATTCCAAATAATACATGGCGCCATCTATCATGAATCTTTGCGTGCATCATATCATTCCATATATCCGATTTTGCTGTTATTATCTCTATGGCTTCTCTCTGTAATGCGTAGTTGAAATTATTATAACTTGCTATTTTTTTACATTATTAAAGTCTATTGCGAATGGAGATTTATTAATTAATCTGACTAATTGGTAGATTTATTTGAATTTATATCTTATCTGTGTTCTTTCAAATTTTTTTTATAAGGAACTTTTCGAAAAATTAAATTAGAATTTTCCACGAGTTCATTTTTAAGCTAATATCCCATTATTTTCCAGGAACGTTTCTTTTTTTTTTTTTTTTTTTTTTTTTTTTTTTTACTGTACTATTAGTATCTGAATGAGAAAATGTGGAGAATTATTTTTGTAAGGTCTTATATTTTATTGTTGTTTATTTTTGAAACTATTTATTCCTATAATTTATCCCTGTCAATACGTTTGTTATTCTTTGTATTATCTAAAACATCTTTAAATTAAATTAGCCTAGAAATATAAATGTACCAGCATTGAAAAACAACTCTTTGAAGTAATTTTACATGTTAACGAACATTTTACATATTTAATACCATTTTGCATTATCTTTATGGAATGAAATGCCAATATGATGGCTCATGTGCTGCATTATAAATTAAAAACATTAATTTTCGTTATTATCAAAATTTTAATCATGATACAGTTAATCGGTTATATTTGAATTTTTTTCTTAATGGTAGTACAAAGAACACATTTTGTTGGATAATGTTAGTAGCATTTCAGATATATACGGACTGAAACACTACACGAATTACAGAGTCAGACACACACGCACAACACACATATTTTAGACTAATTTGACGTATTCAAATTTGTGTATTAAGTAACTAACTTATACTTAAAGTAACATTTATTGTTTGATACATAAAAATGTTAATTTATTAATATAAAACGAAAATATTATGCATATTATAAACATGTGTTTATGATGATTAAATTTGTACATATTTAATTAAGTTTCATACAATAAAACACGTTTATATGTAAGTTCCTTATGGCAGTCGTATCTACCATTAAGAATAATATGTAACTAATAAATAATTAATTTTAGTATCAAACATTAAAAAATATAAATTTGAGTAAAATGTAAGTTCGAAACTTTGTAAAATTAAATTTATTCAGGCATGCATAGTAAAGAATATTCATTTCTTATCCTCATATGATATGTTTAATAAAATTTCTTCATCGGAAGTTTCAAGAAGTTTAAAGTTTAACATTTCAAACATCATGATCAGCCATGCCTAAATTTCGGAGTTATATCGAAGAAAGAATTTAGATAGAAAGAAATACAAAACTAAATTTTCAAAAGTTTTTGACTGCAAAATTTTTTTAGAGAAATACTTTTTGCGGGATTTATATATGGTAAGAGTAAAAAAAAAAAAAAAAGAAGTTGTACGAAGATAATTTTTAAAGTAAGGTCTGTTTTGTAGTTAAAAAATTTATATTAAGTACATTCATAAAATATATTTTGTACAAGATTCTTCCTATTTTTTTTTTACTTAACTACATGGTATATGTTGAAACAATTGTCATAACGGCCCAGGAGTTTTTGTATCCATGACTCGTAGAATGCCGCCGCTTGTAGGGAAAGCCAAAATTAAACCGAAGTTTCAAGTTCTTCGTCAGTATTGAATCACTGGCCGCCAAGAAACTATATGAGATATGTGAAGAGGTGATCGTCACTCGGAGCAAGTTTAGAACTGTATGGTTGGTATTCAAATTGTTGCCGCGCAAAAAAATTCGATGAAAGATAGTGTTGTTTGACCTACAATGGAGTTGCAGCCATTGCATTGGAGCCATACACCTCACAGATCTAGCGATGAATGTGCGCTGCTGTCATATTTCCTTCTGGTAAAAACTGGATTCCTGACCATATTTTGCAGTCTGCGGTATGATCAATCCACTTGAACATGTTTATTGCTTAGTCTACAGCAATACACTGACACCACAGGTGCACAACTGGCGTTTGCTGCATCACAAAGGATGGCGGGAAACTGGTGTATATATATATATATATATATATATATATATATAATCTGAAAGAAACGAATTTGTGAAATATTTTTATGAAACGACTGATTAAGCAAATATATGTTAAATGCGGGACTTGTAGAACACTGGCAGTAAAGTAAATTTAGTATGTGGTTACAATCACTGGTAACATGTTTTTACAAAATGAAGGGTTTGTAGAACGCTGACAGTAATGTTATTTTAGTATGTTATTACAGTCAGCTACTGAATGGTTTTTCTAGAAGGTTGCGTATATAGAATTTATAGTTACTATACAGAACCACAGAAACGATTACAAAAATATGTAACGACTTTATGAAACGAATATATGTAAAAGCGGGGTTTGGAGAACGCGAATGGTAATGTAATTTTAATATGTTCCTACAGTCATCTACAGCATGTTTGTTATCTTCAACGAGATGTACATGGCACTTATATATTTATTTTACATGACCGCACAAAAGAATACGAATATATGCTAAATGCGGGATTTGTAGTACGCTGACGGTAAGGTGATTTTAGTATGTTGTTAAAGATAACCTATAGCCTGTTTTTTCATGAAAATTATGTTTATAGATTTTATAGTTATTTTAGAGGGCCGCACAAAATAATAAGAAATGTTGAATGCGAGATTTGTAGTAGCCTAACGGTAAGGTAATTATAGTATGTTGTTACTGTCACCTATAACATACGAGCAAAATCTCTGTTGAACTGGGGTTAAATAGCATTTTTATTTATTGTACAAGGCAGCACAAAAGAAATAACGAATAATTTTATGAAACAAATAAATATAAAACGTAAGTTTTGGAAAACTCGAATGGTAATATGCTTTGTGTATGTTGTTACTGTCACCTACAGCATAATTCTATTTAAGGAGGATGTATAAATCATTTATAATTAACTTACAGGATCACACAAAATAATTTGATTACACTACAGTCTATGGGCGGTAATTATTCAAAATGCTTTTTAATGTCCTTATGATTTTTAAAAGTCTACGAAATTTTCATGCGTCATGTATTCCTTTGAAAATATGAATTTTTTTATGTAAAGAATCATAAATGGATGTAACATTTATAGTTCTTTTGCATGGTAACAAACAATACATATGCATTAAAATTTATTGTTAAATACTATTGGAAGACCTATTTTCTATGATGTATTTTTAACTTATGATGTTTCATGTATCTTTAAGTGTATATCTTTCTCTTCCACTAACTTTTGGAATGCATTATAAGAATAATTATTACGAACGAATTTCACACAAATCTTCAGTAAAAGCTGCCCCATTGTCAAATATATATGTATTGATAAAATAGTTCCCATTCGTCTTTTTACGCTGGGAACGACTCTCATGGTAAATTGAATAAGTATAAATTTAAAATAGAATATAATTCTACCTGCCGGCCTGTACATCCACAGATAATTTAAATTTCTTATGATACTCTTAATACAAGAAATTTTAATGGATTATTATGGTGGATTACAATATTTTTCCACCAATGGATGCATTAGGAAAAACTTTGGAACGCGCACGTCTGCGGACAGTCCAGGGATCGGAGCTCAAAGATCGCAGAGTGCAAAGTTAGTGTAACATTATATTAATATGGCCTGTTAGTGTATAAAAGGTAGGTGCCCCTGTTATGGCCATATTCCTGATATAGCCACCACCTATTATACGTCCGAAAACAAAAAAAAAATCGATAAATGGCATAAGCATACCGTGAAGGAACCTCCTAGTGTATCATGTGATCACTTGCAATTCAGCTAAACTATGGAATCTGACGCCTATGTCCTATTTTATGTTTTTTGGTGTGATTTCTTCTTGTACTTATCTGGTAAGTTTCGTTTTTATGCACGTTTTTAAAAGAATTATTTATGAATATCATCATTCTCTGTTCAGTTTTTAATTCTCTATCAACTGGTGTTGTCTTTGATGGTGTATATCGAGTTATTAAAAATCAAACAATTTTCGTGAAAGTTGAAGTGCTCCTTAATTTGCCATTCAGGTGGCCATAGCAAATGCACCATGCAAGCCTAGGATAAAGACATTTTTATTTGTTCCAATTGCGATTCGTAATTTGTTTTAATATTTGTTTAACTCTAAAAGGATTTCGCATATTATTTCTAAATAAAAACTTAAACTTTAATGTCAATTTTGTAAACAACTTCATTTTTGATGAAAAATCCTGTTTCAAATCCACGTTTGAATAACAAAAAGAATTATTGAGTATTATATTTATTTATTTTACACCAAAATTATTTAATTTAGCAGAGCAGCATTTTTAAATTGAAGAGATTCTCGATTTGTGGAACATGGAACAATGGTGGCCATATGATGTGCACAAGTTCCCGATTTTGCCAACTGGTAGACTTTTAGAATTCCGTTTTTTGGACTAGTAAAACTATTTTCATGGGGAATGCAAGATTCTTTTATGAAAGTCCATTAACCTGAAAACATTAAAAAAATAAAACGTTTATGACGGCAGGAAAATTGTCTTTGTTATAATCACTAAGCTCTATATGTAACAGGAGTTCAGAATGAGCGGTCAAAAGCATGAAAGTCAAAATCCACTTTGGCAATGTCAGATATTAGTATTCTCACTTACTATTATCCTAATTTTTGCTTATTTAATTAAGCTATGCTCATCTAATTCATAAATAATTCACTAATCATGTAAGGGATTGCGATAGACAGCATGATTTGCCATGAATGTAAGCTAAAATTACCGTCACTCTATCCTTCCGCGCTGACCGCTTTGAAATCATGTTGGGCATTAGTAAGACAGATTTCCTGTTATATTTGGAACTCAGTGGTTATAATATAAAGTTTGACTCTGAATACAGGTTGAAAATAGTTATGGTTAAAAACAATGTAATTAAACCCAAAAAACATAGATTATTTTGTTTTAAATAATCTTAATTATTTGCTAAGAGAAATTGTTTAAGTATCAGCAATTTTCAAAAATAGAGATTTTATAATTTAATATATTTACGTCATTTGTACAGAAAGAACTATGAAGAAGTGTCTGAAGTTTACTATACGAAATAAAATTTCTATAAAAGAAATAAATAAAATTTTATAGTCATGTATGTAGATAAAGCAAATACAAATGGTGCATTAATATGTAGAAAAAATGTACGAACAAAATCACAATGAACGCTATCGAAAAATCTGAACTGTGATGTACAAGCAATCAGGAATTTTTCAACAGAATATAAGAATTTTATGAAAATTTAAGTGTAAAACAAATAAGCGATGAATTTCTATGTATAAAATTGGTTCCAAAATTTTATAAGAACTAGATTTCCTTTAAATTTTTTACTTGTGCTTTTGGCCTATATATTGTGGATGAAGTGTTACTAAGTGTTATTGAACATTTTTATAGAATATTTAATAAAGTACTGGAAAATAACATTTCATTCTTAGTAAAAAAACAAGAACGAAAAATCATGCGTCAAGCATAGATTATGTAACATTTTCCAACGCTTCCAAAATAATTTTACGAATCATACTCTTTAATAAGCTAAAAGATAACATCTAAGTAATACGAATACTTTATTCAGCCCTGTATAGGATCTATAGATTTGTATATATACTACATAGGATGCTAAATTTTAGTTCAGTTAGGAAACACGTAGCACAGTTTAAAATTCTCCGTCTGGAGTTAAATAAGGCGGAAATGTGTTCCCGAACTTTTGTGCTTCCCTGTATAGGATCTACAGAATTTATACACACCACGTAATATACAAAAAGCGATTTAAAATTAAAATCGCATTCAGTAACTTAAAACGCACTTCCAGGAATTATTGTTAACAGACAGTAGAGAATTATTTTGTGTGTCCCTGTAAATGAACGATGACTGCTATACACACAATATTCTGTAGTAAGTCTCTTGTAATGAACCTTATATAAATTTCAATGCGTTTAAAATAGTGAAACATTATTTAAATAAACCGCAGACGATTTTTCTCCATAGACGTTATGTAACGGAATTCTTTTGACTGTCCCTGTAAAGTAAGTATAAGTGCTATGCACACCCTATTCCATATTAAGCTTCTTCTAATGCACCTTAGTGATATATATAAATTTTAATGCGTTTAAAATAGTGAAACATTATTTAAATAAACCGCAAATGATTTTTCCCCATAGACCGCAATGTAACGGAATTCTTTTGTGTGTCCCTGTAAAAAAACTATAAGTGCTACACACTTCCGTTGAAATAGGGAACATGCTATAGATAACGATTATAACATATAAAAATTGCAGGGCAATCCGAGCATATTTACGGGAGTTAGAGCACGGACAAACGGCAGACGGCAGACGGCCAGACGGCCAGACAAACCGAAGTCATAAACACTTTTCAACTAGGTTGGAAAGTGTTAAAAAGAGATATGAACTTCTCAGTAATTTTAACAAATTAAGCAATGTTACCGGTTTGTAAGCCTAGTATTCTGAACATTTATATAACAATATAATTGGATTTAAAAATTAAAGAAAGACGTTTCTTGTTAAGTTGTACACTCAAATTATTAACAACGGTAAGCTTTTGACGTGTAAATAGATTAAACGTTTTTTTATCGATTACTAGGTGGGGGAGAGGGGGTCTGCTCTCCAAAAGGTGTAAGACGAAAACCCTTTCGGCAACGACGCCTATAACTCAATAGTTCATCATATATCGTTATTAATAATAATAATATCGTTAATAATTAAATTATCGTAATTAAATATCGTTAAATTAGTAATAATATCGTTAGAACTCATCAACGATCGAGTGTTATACATGTGACGTTTGAGAGTCAAAAGCCGCGCAAAACATCTGTCTTCTAAACTATTCGGATCTATAAATAACACTTTCAGTCATGACACATTGGAAGTAGTTATAAAAATTGCGATTTTGTTTGGCACTGTCAGAATAAAATCTTGAATAATTCTGGTGATTGTGCGAAATCTGAAAAAACAATTATACCATCGTATAGCACAATAATGTCTCTATCTTTGAGAAATTGGTCCATCTTAATTGTTTAAGAAACTTGGAAAAACCAGCGCCACGAATTTTATAACTTGTCACCATGCCCAGACCAAAATGCAAATATCGAGGAAGAACACCCAAACGATGATAAGTATCACGTGATGAGCAGCACGATGATGAAAAATCTTGATGAATACAGAAGAATAGTCCAAGTCCCTGGGGGTAGACCAGCAAGGTCCGAGTGGTTCTGAAACGAGTGGTCAATCGAAGCGCCAGGAAATTCTCTAGCATAGAACTTCGGGAGTACGTCCCAGGAGGAAAACAACCATTCTATCGTGTCTGCAGAGAATGGATGAGTCTAACGATACCACTTATATGAGGTTGTCAAGTTCGAGATAGTGGTCAATATGTGTTCTTCAATGTTGATATTCTACGCACTGCTGCCCGATGTGCTGTCTGGCTACACTGGTGCCAACCAGCGTACGCTTCTTGACGAACGAATTCGGATGGCCCTGCAATATCTGCGAGCTTTTCTGGTTAAAGAGTGATTTGAAGAACCCAAAACCTTCGTCAGATCTTTCAACTCCAAATGTGCTAACGGACGACTTCAATAAAAAGGCCGACAATATCCCGAAATTCTAAAAAACTTTCGAGAGGGATAAGGACTTAGACTCTTCCTCAAAAGTTCCCGTCAGATTCTTCACCGGTAGATCTTATCTTCAGCATAATCACTAATCTCACCTCCCCCCCTCCAGAATGATAACGTTATACATGTACAGACTTTTTCTGAATAAATTTTCAGTAAAAAATGAAAATAAAACATAAAAACACTTTAATGGGAAAAAATTATTATTTTTCAAAAATTATTAAATGTTATTCTTAGTTATTAACAAAAAAAAGTTACTGCTGTAAAATATATATATATATATATATATATATATATATAGGGTGATTTTTTTAAAGTTGTGAAAGTAAAATCCTATAACAAAAGAACCACTCATGAAAATGACCTGAAATTTCACCAGTATGCTCCCAAAGCAATGGGTATTTTTTAGGTTCGGTTAAAAAAATTAAAATCGCACCGACAGATGGCACTGTTAGTTAACAGAAACGAAGAATATCGTCAGTGGCAGGAAAACAATGGACGGTACTTTTAGAAACCATGTTCCGTAGGCCTTCTGTCGCCATTGAACATTTTCTTAAATGATTAAGAGTCCTGAATCTCCTAAAAGCAGTTGCTGCGCTGTCATTATTCTAATAATACAGTTTCACTAACGACGCACGGTCCGTGAATGGCACAGTCATTGCAAGGATATCAGTAGAATATTGAACACGAGGTGAGCGTGCTTCACGCTCTTATCGCCACTGTGCGTGTCTCGTGTGCAAGTTCGTCTACCGACTTTACTGCATATACAACGCCATCTGTCGGTGCAATTTTAATTTGTTTTTCAACCCCACCAAAAAAATTTCCATTGCTTTGGGAGCATACTGGTGAAATGCCAGGTCATTTGATTCATTGGTTATTTTGTTATAGGGTTTTACTTTCACAACTTTAAAAAAAATCACCCTGTATATATATAAAGTTCTATGTAATAGCACGTCAAACAAGTTTAAATTTATGGAATTCGAATTAAAATGTTTGGTACAGGCCAATTAATATGAATAAAATTCATGAACATAAAAAATAAAGTTCTTAAATAAAGTAAAAAAATCAGATATATTTTAATTAAAATTATTATTTTAATTACATTTCCCAAAACACAAACGATAAACGAAAGCCAATTAACTTTTTATAATATTAAAATCTTAGTAGCTATAAATTGCATTGCGTTCCCATGTAGAATTTCTAGAGTTAAATTCTCTTTAGAAAAGGAAATTGTCTTTATTCAGAGTCTGGAAGTTAACCAAATTTCTTTTAATCTAAACTAAACAAATCCTAAAACAAGCTATCTTAATGCATGCCAATTAGTTTCAGCGTACAATTGTTTTGTTCTGAATGAACAATGCAGCATGAAATCACAAAACAAATCTAATGTTTTTTACTGTTGTTTATTCTCTAATGAATCTATGTTTGACTTTAGTTGACTTTTAGAAAAAAATATTACAAAAATCTAATTAAGTAAATTTTTAAATATTTATAAGAAAAAATATACGATTTTTTTTTTTTTTTTTTAACATGTTTAAAAAAAATTTATATTTATATTTAAGAATTTAACCGTTGGGGACTCTTATGAATGGGGATCAGTTTACATTTTATAATATTTAAGCTTATTAAGGTCAAGAGAGGTAAAATGTATCATTTCGAATATCATGTACAATTCTGGATTTAAAGTTGTTCCATATAGAATTTCAATTCTCTTTCTCCGGTATATTTAAACTGACGAAATTCTTTCAATGTATGCTAAACAAATACCAAAGCAAGTTATCATAATATATGTCAATTAGTTTCAGCAAAAAGCTATTTTTTTCTGAACGAACAAGTTAACAATAGTCATAAAACGAATCTAATGACATCAACTGATCTAGAAAAAGGGCAATGTTTGACATTACTTTATTTTTTTAATAAAAATAATGATTCTTCTAGAAATAGGTACGATGCATTGAATTGTTGGAAGATATATAAATGATTATCAAATTCAAAAAATTCAAAATAAATGTATTTTTATTTCAATATCTTACGCATAAAGATAATTAAAGAACAATAACAACAATTAATAATATTCATTTCATAAGATTGAAACGGTAAATAGCTATTGCCATTTTATAATATTTAATTTTAATAATTTTGAATAATTTTCAAATATATATAATAGAACTTCACTTACGATTCTTTAAATTAAGTCTGTTTCTGATGGAAGAAAATTTCTATTTATTTAGTGTATCCAAATTAGTCACGTGTCTCTGAATATAAGCTGAACAAATCCTTACACTTGTTATCTTAATGCATGTCAATTAGTTTCAGCAAAGAACTATTTTCTTCTGAATGAACAATTCAACAACAGTCATAAAACGAATCTAATGACATTAGCCAATCTAGATAAAAAAGCAAAATTTGACTTTATTTTAGTTTTATAAAATAAAAATAATTATTCATCAAGAAATAGATAGAATGCAGTGAGCCGTTGGAAAATATATAAATTATTATGAAATTGAACAAATTCAAATTAAATGCATTTATATTTCAATATCTTTTGCAAAAAGAGAATTAAACAACAACAACAGAAAAAAACGGTAAATGGTACATATATTGCCAAATAACAAAATATGATGTGAAGATTCATATAAAATATCAAAACTGCGCTTAATTTCTTGTGTTTTTTTAAACACTAAATCACTTATTTCTTGATGATCAGTTGATTTAGTACTCGATTTTACGGTAAGTTCTATTTCACCAGATATATCATGCGGTGAATCATCGCATAAAATATGTTCAATTTTATCTTCCTCATCTGTTACGAAACTGGATACTGGATCAGGTAGCAAATAAACGATTTCCGGTACATCCAAAAAAGCATCCGAATCTAACTTTTCGAAATAATATAAAGCTTGAGCTAATACAGATAATAATTTCACAGGCATCTTTTCTTATATACAACGAAGAAATTAAAAATATATACAAATATATGGTTTTGCATCTAGAAATATATCTGACAAAGTAAGTATCAGATTCTATGAGTAATACTTTTCAAGAAAAGTTTGCTAGGAATGAAAAAGTAACACTTCGAAGAACATTTATAAAGAATGTTGCAGCATGTGTGACAAACACGAGGGGATGTCCGAATATGTGGTAATCCGAATCGCTTTGAAAACTAATGAAGGAGTCAATGCTCCAGATTAGGATCTGCATGTTCTATTGTTAATTGTGATTAAAATAATAAACTTATTAAGTCCAGATTGATGTTGTTTTATATAATAATAGGCAGTTATCAATATATTTTGGATACAAAATACATATTTTTATTAGAATGATATTTAAAATATATATTTTTCCAAAAGCGGCCAAAACGTTACATTTCGGATTTTTTAACACGTTTTAAAAAATAGAAAATTCAACTGACACTTTTTATAAAAATTAGAGAAGTACTCTTGGGAACAACTTATTCTTTCTTCAATTGTGATTGATCTATTAAATTTATTAAGTACGGATTCATGTTGTTTTATATAATAGACAGTTATAAACATATTTTAATTAAAAAATATAAATTTTATGAAAAAGTTATTTAAAAAAAAATTCTTCCGAAAGTGGCCAAAAATTTGAATTTCGCCTATTTCAATACGTTTTAAAAAATAGAAAGTTCAACTGACACTTTTTATAAAAAATACAGAAGTCATCTCATATATTCAAAATATAAAAAAATTTAATTTTTAAGAATGTATAAAATACTCATTTTAGAAAAAAAAGGCTAAAGTAATGTTTCAAAAATAGGAGCAATGGTGCCTAATGGGTTAATTGTAAAATTGCGTTAAGAAACTACCTCTACATACTTAAAACGTAGCAAAACGGTACGCATGGGCTAAGAAGCAAAAAGTTTGTTCTGTAGAACAGTGGATGTCTTTTGGATCGACAAACCGAGTGTTGAAATTTTTGGTTTGAACGGCGAGGGTTTTAATGTGTCGTTGTCCACGTGACCGTTTTCTTTCAGGCTGTGTTACATGTTTTGCCAACCATTAAGCACGGATGAGGCAGTGTGATGGTTTGTGGATGAATCATGTACAACCAAGTTGGTGACTTAATCAGAATCAACGGAGGAATGGATCAAATGTGTACCACAACATATTAGTGCGTCATGCGATTTCCTCAGGAATGCGACTTGTGAGTCAAAACTCCGTTTCTCAAAAAGATAATTATTCAAAGTAAGCGTCTTAGTTATGTATTAATTGTTTACAAAAGAAAGAAGACGTTAAAGTCATAACAAAAATAGAAGTGACACCTGAATCACCAGATGTTTCGCCTATCAAAATAATTAGAAAAGGATGACCAGAAACAGATGCCTACAAATGCTAAGGATTTGTAGAAGGCTCTTCAGAACTGCTGGAGTCGAATTTATCACCAAAAGTTGGAATAATTAGTAAATAAAATGCGTAAACTTTGCCGGAAATCGGCAAACAAATGATTTCCGGAACATCCAAAAAAGCATCCGAATCTAAATGTTCGAAATAATATAAAGCTTGATAATAATAACTGCACAGGCATATTTTCTTATATGCAACGAATAAATTAAAAAAAAAATACAATCATATGGTTTTGCATCGAGAAATATATCTGACAAAGTAATATCAGATTATATGAGTAATACTTTCAAGAAATGTTTGCTAGGAAGGAAAAAGTAACATTTCCAAAAACATTTATAAAGAATGTTGCAGCATGTGTAATAAAAACGAGTGGAGGTCCGACTATGGGGTAATCCGAATCGTTTTGAAAACTAATGAAGGAGTCAATGCTCCATATTAGGCTGTTTTGTCCATTCAGCTGTTTTGTCCTCGATGAACAATGCTACACACAATCACAGAACAAATCAAAATATGCTCTTGATTATCTTAAGAAGTGATATTTGCTTTCAAAATTTCTTTATTCAAAGTGATATATATTGTAAATAAAGAAAATAAAGCAGTTTTTATTTCATTATTCTGCAGTTCAATTGAAAATTCCTTAAAATATACTTGTGTGCTTTGACTTTTGAGAAGTACTGTATAATAGAATTTCACTTGCATTTCGATGGATTAAAACAGTTCCAGATAGAAGGAAATTTCTATTTGTTTAGAATCTTCATATTAGCAATGTGCCTCCGAATACAACACATCCTCTCAAATTTGCTTTCGCAATGCATGTCAATTAGTTTCATTATTCAGCCGTTTTGTCCTCGATGAACAATGCTACAGACAATCACAGAACAAATCAAAATATGCTCTTGATTATCTTATGAAGTGATATTTGCTTTCAAAATTTCTTTAGAACACAAAAACAACAAAACATATAGAATTTCAGTGATGACAATTGTTAATAAATATATTACTCTTTACCTCATATTTGATACATGGAACATAAATGCATTTTTACATCAATAACTAGCTGTTAAGTATGATTAAGTAAAAATTGTGAATTTTACAATGCTGAAGCGGCAAAATATAATACATTTATATTATATATATATATATATATTAAGTTTGTTGAATTGTATCACATATGAAATATAATTTAGCGTAAATTTTCTTTTAGAACATTTATTTAACAATTTATTAAAAACATTTATTTAACAATATTGAAACAGTAAATGGGAATCCATTGGAATTTTATAATTTCGAATAATTGTAAAATATATGAAATAGAATTTTACTTACGATTCCTTGAATTAAAACTGTTCCACATAGAAGGAAATTTCCATTGGTTTAGAGCCTTCAAATTATCCACATGTCTCCCTTAATGTAAGCTCAACAAATCCTTAAACTTGTTATCTCAATGCATCCCAGTTAGTTTCAGTATTCAACTGTTTCTTTCTGGACGGACAATGCCAAAGACAATCACAGTACTTAGTCAAAGATTTCTACTGTTCTTGATTATCTTACGAAGTGATAGTTCTTTCACTTCATTTTTAGGAAACAAAATCAAGAAATCACATAAACTTTAATTGAAGACAATTTAAAAAAATATATACAACACATTACCGAATATTCGATACATGAAACATAAATGCATTTTTACATGAGTAACTTCTTTAAAATATTCTTACATAAAAATGTTTTTCTTTACAATATTTAAACGACAAAAGCTAATAAATTTACATTGTCTGATATTTAAATTTATTAAGTTTGTTGATTAGTATAGCAAAAAAAAAAAAAAAAAAAAAAAAAAAAGTAGAATCTAGCGTATATTTCAGAATTATAAAACAATTCGAGACAGAAGTTATGTAATTTTCTTAAAATTAACCAATTTGCTTATACGTAGTTTACTAGATTTGAGCCGCTTTTCCATTTACCAACACGACACCGATTAAGGCTGTTCTAAAATTAAAACTGGCTACTTTATGATATATTTTTAATTCATTTTTTTCCCGTATGTATCAAATTGTCAGGTGCTTTTATTCAGAAACTTTGCAATCGACAGACGTTTTCCATTTTTTTGTTAAAAGAAGAAAATACTTCAGAAAATACTGTCAAAATCGGCGTTTTGAATCGAATTCCCAATGCGGCAGCACAAGGGAGGAGGGAAACGTGTCGTCACGTGCACGAATCGTTTATAACACGATAAGTAATTTTTTTCTCAAAAAATGAAAAACTCATTTCTATTCGAAATTGCTTCAATAGTCAGGCCTTTCCCATTTTATGCCTTTACGTTTGAAAATGAGTCAGAATGTTTCGGGTTGTTGAGCAGACCATTTGAGAGCGCACACGATTGACGTTATCCGATATCGATTTCACGCAAAATGCATACATATACAATACGGCTACAAAATCGTCATCAAATCAGTAGGTGGGAAATTGTGCAGTGTATATGTGAATGCATTTTGTGTCCACCGATGTCGGTTAAGACAATTATGTAAGAATTATCGGTGTCGTGTCGGAAAATGGTAGAACGTTCTGATGTCTTAACAGTACAAGCGATGAAGATTTAGGATAACGTTTATAATCATGTAATTTTTTTTATAAAGAAATCTAAAAGAATATCTGTAAAAAAATGTATTTTATTTTACACATAACACACAATAAAGCGATACATATAAATTTCCTCATTTTGATTGTTTCAGTTTCACCTAAATCTACACGGTAAAAAAATCGATGGATTTTACAATAAAAAACTAGCAACCAGGCCGCCAGTAAAAAACTGTTTATTTTACGGAAATAATATTTATTTATAACGAACTTACGGGCAAAATGTTTTACAATAAAATAAAATTCGTCATAAATTCGTCATAGATTATTTCCGTAAAACAACAAAAAAAATTACTGGCGCCCTAGCTGCCAGTTCTTTACTGTAAAATCAACATTTTTTTTTTTTTTTTTTTTTTTTTTTAACAGTGTAGTTACACTTTTGTAAAACATTGTTACAAAAAACTTTTTCCTATCATGCCTGAATGTTAATAATGTTTTCAAACAAAAAATAAAGATATTTTCAGTCATTCTTTTAAAAAAGAAATTATCATTTAAAAAATTACTGAGACATTCTGAAATAGTAAAAATAATTTAATTCTTCTTCACATCAATAAATTCTTTTTCAGATAAATAATTTTGTTTTGGAACTACCGAGTCTTTTATACGTAGTTTGACATATTGATTACTTTTAAAAGGATAAGGTATAAAATATTGAATGTATGTCATAAAAATCTTTTGTTTTACATATAGATAGGAACAAAAATGGGTAAAATCCATATTGTCTTTGTACGCAGTTTGAGGTATTTTTTTTTTATTTAGACAATAATTTGACATGTAACGTAACATTGCCTATCTTAGGTTGAAAATGTGAGCAACAAATGGTATATCATGTTTCTGAATTATATGCACAAGTGCCTATTAAATTGATCTTCAAATATCTAGGAATAACTTTCAGTAAACTTAATCCAATTTGACTCTGAAAGCTTCATATTCATGTATGCATCCCCTTTTTAATGTATACTTAAATTGAAATAACTTAAGGAAACTGAAATCATTTTAATGAATGTACGTAATTTTTTATTAATTTTAAACTCTGTTACAAAAGAAAACAAAAGAAAAAAAAATTGGGATATTCCTTTCTGCTACACTGTTAAAAATTTGCAGCAAACTGTCCAGTCATTTGACCGTTTTTATAGAAAATGGTAACATAACCATAATTTAGCGCCATTCTGACCTTATTTTCCCCTATAATATGGTCAGAATACAGTTAAATTACGGATATGTAACCATATTTTACAAAACGGTCAAATGACCGGACAGTTTGTTGCAAATTTTTAACAGTGTATTAATGTAAACTGTAACTGTTGGCACATTAAAAAAAAAATTATTTCTGTATGAATCTGCCAAATCTAAAATAAGAAACTAAAGCTGTCACCGCTGTAAATAATTTTTTTGTCACCGGAGGTCTTTCTTTGATAATATTAAGGAAATTATTGCAGATACAAATATGAAAATTGATAGTATTATAGCAAAACACTCTGAAGTGGACAGTTAAATCGAAGAATTACTTAAAGAGCTATTTAATGTTGAATTCGGTCAATTGTCCCCTTAAATAAGGTTTATAGGAACAAAAACTATGCGACAAACATGCCAAAACAAAAACATGCCAATAAACACTTATGTCATGATGAAGTTGAGCTAACAAATTCAGATAATTTAAATATGTGGTTGATTTTATTTTCAATACAAATATTTCGTTCTGATAATAAGATAAATATTTTGATCCTGCTTATAATCTGAGATTTTTCTTTTTATCATTAGAGGAAATGTTTTCACTAAATGTTACTCGATTTCAAATATTAATTAATACATTGATAAAATGAATAATACTAAAATCACTATTAAAATAATATGGAATTTTAAATTTCTTATAGGAAGTAAAGTATATGATAGATTCGACTGCGAGAAATCTTCAAGTTACTGTTGTGCCGATAATGTCTTCGGCAGGGATTAGTCTAGTTTTATTTAAGAGCCAAATAATAATCCTTGGTTTGTGAACGAAGTGTTAGAACTGAGACTTGAAAGACTCTATCTTTTAAATATTTATATTACAAATCACGTCTTTCATTCTCATAAGAAGCTTATTCCATTATTCATCTATACTTTAATTAATACTCATTTTATTAAATAATTATAAATGCTGTAACCCGCGTGCTCTAAATGCGTGCTGTAGCCCGCACAAAATAACTCCGATTGCCCAGTAATTGATACATGGCATTGTGTGTTCCATGACATATTCCCAACTGAAAAGGAAGTATGTAGCATGTACAGTTGCTAAACTGGGACATACTCAAAGGACTTCAGTTACATGATGGTCAGTGTGGAAAAATCTTTTGAAGTAAATTTTATAGATTTTACACTATTTCAAACATATTGGATTAATATACATCATCGACGTGCACTACAGGATGCTGACTGTAGAATATATCGTGCATAAAATTTGTCCATAATATAAATTGACACAAAAAAGAATATGGTTAGAGTTCTTTTTATGAGAAAAAAATGTTAAAGAGCGTTAGCAATTGTGGTAAGCGTTTTAAAGATTTGTCCATTACTTTATATAAATCGTAAAAGTCATATACAGGGTAAACCAACAAATTTGAGCACATTTCCTTTTATTGATGGAAATTGCTAAAAAGGTATTTTCATCTGTGGTATCTGTATCTTTAATTGGAAAGCCTTTTTTTTTCAAATTCACACGAAATCGTACCCAATACGCATGCATAAACTTAAATCTAGAACCTAACCAGTTTTAGAGCACATCCAATTGCGAAAACGTTGGTCGAGTAGTATAAGGCGCGTTTCTTCTCTATTAAGATTATCGTGTGGGATCAATCCCTTCTGTGAACAGAAATTTTTTCTTATTTTATTCGAATTATTCTTTAAAAATTTCAAACTTTTTAAAACAGCTATGAATTTTATTTTTATGATACTATCAAGTTGTTTGCCATCAAGTTTTGATGGGTTCCATCTAGTGTTTTTCCTAACTGAAATTAATTTTATCATATATGTAGTGTATTTACAAATATATACATCACATATAGGCTAAAAAAGAGTTCGGATACTTTTCTGAATATAGATATTGCTGAAATGGAGTTTTCAAATGTGTTATGCGTTTCCTATATTGTTTAATTTGATACCATATTTGATACGATAAGGTGAAGTTTCATTAGAATAGTTTAAATTTGTTGGAAATTGTTTCAATATCTGTCCTTGGTGCATGATATTTCTTTCTTATTTATACAGTTCTAACATGTTACACTTATAGTAAAATAGCCACATGAAGAATGACATGCAGAACGCGTCAAAGAGGGTGCAGGTACAAAATATGTTGTTGTTTGCAATGATTCCCAAGCAGGAGATGAAGAATAAGGTTCAGACAGGGATCTAATATCAAAATTTTGTCTTAAGTGAAAGAAACAATTTTATGCGGATGTTGAAAAAAGCCTTCGGAAATTCGACTTTAACCCTTTTTATACGAAACCACCTGTGACGTGAAATCATATATATTTTAAAATTAACTTCTTTTACTTTAATAAATATCCATTTTTATAATTCATTAATCTAAGTTTTGCAAAATTTTATTTAAACTCTTTGACTACATATTCCGAACAAATAAAATAAATAAGTAAGCTTTGTGCTGTTAAATGCTCGCACGCAAATTCTCCTGTTTAGTCCTCACGCCAGATCAAACACTTAAATCAGATTTAAAAAAATAAATAAATATACCGGCTACCAAATTAACTCTGCTCCGTTTCATGTGCGTTATATATTTTACATTATACAGTTGTTCATTTCTGAATCATAAAGGCAATGTAGCAGCCACTAAGCCTTATTGTGTCTATCCACGAACTTCTCATGTTTTGTAAAATTCTTCTGTAACGTAATTATTGGCAATGTTTAATCTTGCTAAATTGCTGATTTATCTATAATTTCAAAAGGTCATCCATATGCTCTTATTAATGAATATTTTGTGATTCAGATATTCTCGCTCATTCTATGATGACAGAAAATGAAAACGAAGAATTTACGTTGTATGGGTATCATCATTCCTGCTCTGATCGCCTGCCTGCAAACATGAAGGTTGTCGGCTTTTTGTAAGGGGATTAAGGCACCACCCACCTTCTTATTTTTATTCTGCATTTCCATTCCTTTTTTATTAAAGTTTTTAAAATCTTCCAAGTACCTATTTGACTCAATTTTATCTTACAGAAAAGGAATTTTTCAACATTTGTTAAAGAACCCGCGTTAATGTATTTTTCCCACTATTAATTTTAAATTATTTTTCACGGCTAACTAAAGTCAATATTATATAAATTATGAAAAATCCTTTTCTGGAAGATAAAATTTAGTCAAATACGTTCTTAAAGATTTTTGAAAACTTTAATAAAAACGGAATGGGAATGCATAATAAAAATAGGAAGGTGGGCGGTGCTTTAATCCTCGTACAAAAAGCCAACAATCTACATGTTTCCAGGCAGGTGATCAGAGAAGGAATGATGATACCTATAAAACTTAATTTGCTCGTTTTCATTTTCTCGCATCATAAATTTGGCGAGAGTATATAAATCATAAAATATCCGTTAATAAGAATATATGGATGACTTTTTGAACTTATAGATAAACTAGCAATTTAGAAAGGTTAAACATCGCCAATAATTACGTTACAGAAGAATTTACAACTGATGAAAAGTTCATGGATAGACACAATAAGGCGTAGTGACTGCTGAATTGCCTTTATTATTCAGAAAGAAACAACTGCATAATGAAAAATATATAACGAACATGAAAAGGGGCAGTGTTAATTTGATAGCCGGGATATTTACTTATTTTTTTTATCTGAAGTAAGTGTTTTAACTCGTGTGAGGACTAAAGATGAGAATTTGCGTGGGAGCATTTAACAACAGAGAAGCTTACATACTTCATTTATTTGTTTGGAATATGAAGGCAAAGAGTTTAAATAAAATTTAGCAAAACTTTAATCAATGAATTACAAAAAAGGATATTTATTAAATTAAAACCAGCTAATTTAAAACTATATGTGATTTTACATCACATATACCACTCAAGTTGCCCAGCCAAGCAAATTACTGCCAAACCATCCGTACACTTAAGAAAAAGGTGTTTCATCCCCCCCCTCTTCGGGCGTATCCAACTATTTTCACAGAGTAGGGAGCTATTTCAACTAACGGATGAGGAGCCATTTGATTACAGGATAGTGATTACAGGAAAATTTCACTTTCGGAACTAGCTGTCTTCTTATTGTTCGGTTAACAAGTAGCTAGGCAGATGAAAGAAGGATAAAAAACTCCGCAGCATATTTCAGCTGAATTTTGAATGCTATTGTGTTTTTAGACTTCAATGTTCAAAGGCTTAAAGGAAATGTGTAAGCCATAAGTGTAATCCATAAGCGCTTCCGCACTTACCACACAAATATTAAAATCGATGGCCGAGGTAGTCGAATATGCACTTTCGCCACCTATGAAATCATTTATATATATAAAAAAACTGTTGGCTTCACAAGGTGTTTTCTTTACAACCGTATTCATCAACATCAGTCTTAGAATATTAATCGAAATTCAACGACACAGCTAATTGTACATTCAGATATTGGCTTCCAGGATTGTTTTCATAAAATCTATAAATGTTGGCGCAAGCGTGTGAATACTGGAAGAGATTAATTGAAAGTAGTGTAAATTAATTTGTTTAAATTGGGAAAAATAATAAAAACATTTTTTCTGCTAACTGTATGAACCCTGTATTCTACAAAAATGGTTTTACCTCAGTATTCTGATAAAAAAATTCATAAAATGCGTAAAAATATTATTTTCGCAGTTTTATATGATTGATATTTTATATATCAATTTTTGTTCAAGTTTTTCCATTTTTATTTGGTATTTAATCCCAAAAATAAAAAAATAGATAAGAGAAAATTTAAATATTATAATGAATCCATGATGTTATAATTTAAAAAGGGGTAGCGTGTAGCCTTTTCACATGGATCAATTTCATCATGTTACTTCGAAACGAATTTTATTTAATATCGTTCTCGAATTTCTTAATATTTACAACTCATTACAACAATTTTTTTCAGCGTGCTTCGTTTCAACTTACAATCAATTTATAAATCAATACAAAGTCCAGTCTTGTGCAGTAATGTGGAATCTTAACGTCTAACCGGAGTACCTTTTTCACTCTTCACAAAAAGTTCAAACGACGGCCTTGCCGTTGCCTTCAGAGAGATCCTATCTCTTTTAAAAATGTGTCAGCAAAACCTTTTCTTCCCCACTAAGATGGGAATCCGTCCTGAGATGAGTGTTTTTCCACCAACACTCGTCACCCGCCAAACTCTAACTAACTTCCCCTCGATTCGCTTTCTAGTCCGTTGGCTCCAACGAAAGTCTCCCCGTTCACCAATCAAAGAAGTTTCCGTTCACGTCATAGAATTCAGTTTTCCTGTGATTCGATCGGGATTCCTTTTCGGCAGGTCTTACTGAAATACTAAATGTTCACACGGGTAAAGTTCTCACGCTAAAACGACCCCACATGAAGCCGGCGAGATCAGAGAAATATTTTGCTGTCGAAACAGTTTCCGTTCACAAGATTGATCGAAGCTATTCTGTGCCTTTGCAGGTCGGCGACATTCTTGTAAGTTAGCAGAAAAATATGACAGAAGTTTTCCAACACCTGGGAACTTCTATCCTTGATTATTTTGCATAATTAGCAGACTGTGGAAGATTTAATGAAATCGTTACAATATATTATAATATATTACAAAATTACTTTATTTTTCATTTATTGCAAAGTGAGGAAGCAAAAATTGATTTTCAATAAAGAAAATGTAAGACGTCCGTAAACAAATATATACACGACTTATAAAGTTTCAATTTTTTTCTTTAAAATATTTTTTTTTTCTAGAAATAGATTGCTATAAATGAAACACATCTTTTCGCCAATTTTCAAAGCATACAAAGTTTCGATTAAACCAGGATCTTTTCTAAAATTCCAAAATAGATAAATAAATAGATTGACATTTAACTAATGTAAGGTGAAAATCGCTTTCTAGCATGCTAAAATCATTTCAAGGTTGCCGTTAAAAACATTTAAAAAATGAGAAAACTACAATAAATCTACAAATGATCAATCTGATTAATAGTGTAATATATAATGATTTATTTGCGGAACGTAAAGCAGAATGTTGTATGAAAGTAAATGAGTAAGAATTTAATTAACATTCTTTCTCTGAAAATGAAACAGATAAGAAATACGTTAAAAGACAGACGTAATTGTTTCAGATCGTTCCTGATTTATATATCAAGTCATGGTAATGACACGTTTTCTTAGATTTCGGCATACTTTCGTGTTATTCAATACTAGAATGAACATTCCAGTACATCCTAGATGCTTGATCAGAATATAATTGAGGAGACATTTTTGCTATCACTAATGAAACCGAAATCTTTTGAAAGACAAAAAAAGACAGAAAAACGTTATTATCGTTTAAAAGAAAAAAAAATTAAAAAATATGTGTAATCATTATTTTTTAAATCGAAGATAAAAGAAATGCATAAATAGTATACAGAGTAAAAGAACATACTCTAAATAAACAAATATTTTCAGAAAATATTTTATAGGCCATAAGAAGAATAAGATGTTATGCATGTCATCTGGCAAGTTATTGCATTTTGCTTTAAAATCAAATCCAAGTTAGACGGTTTAATTTTTAGATTTAAAAAAATATATTTATCTTTAACCCATTAAGCGCCGCTATATATATTAAACTATTTTTTATGGAACAGTTGTTTTTTCTTTATGAACAGGAAGTCTTTAAAGTATTTCTGAAGAAAAAAAAATCATATATTTAAGAAAAATAGCATGTTCCCAAAATGGGAGCAATGGCTCAAAATGGGGGTAAATTTTTTCAAAATTTTTACTTATGCCTCCGTGGATTTATGATTGTTATTTCACTGTTCTTTAGCTATAAAAGGGGTAATATCATTCTGAAACTGATATTTTACGAATAATTCATATAAATTAGTCCAACATCTACATTTATAATACAAATAAAACATAAAATTACCGATTCCATAAGCATTTTCATTATCCAACTCTTTATTTTTTCCCATTTACATAATTTCTGTCCTACTATTTTACATGAAAATGATGGAACATTTTTTATGCATTTATTATTTTTTTTAATTTTCTAAAATTGATTTTTATTTATTTTTTATTTTTTTGCTTAGTTTTTCCATATTCCGATTTGAAGATTCGTCTGAACTTTCATCTGAAATATCAAGTCTGCTTTTAATACTTTGTCTTTTTTAAACTCTAAATCAGATATTTTTTGATTGTCTGTTGATTTAGAATTTACGGAAAGTTCTACTTCACCAAATATAACATGGGATAAATCGTCGCATAAATTATTTTCTATTACATATGTAATAGAAAATAATTTATGCGACATACATATGAGGAAGATACCTTCCTTGTATGTTGCAATACTGCAATCAGGGAAAAAAAAAAAAAAAAAAAAAAAAAAAAAAAAACGATTTCTGGAACAGCCGAAAAATTATCCAAATCTAAAAAATTGTTCAATCATCTTCCATGTAAAAAAAAATCAGAATAAAAAAGTAATGTAATGATGAAAAATAAAGAGATGGATAATGAAAATGCTTATAGAACTGGTAATTTTATTTTGTTTTTTTTATTATAAATGTAAAAGTTGGACTAATTTTGAAATCTTCTTTAAATATTAGTTTCAGAATGTTATTATCCCTTTTATAGCTAATAAACTGAAAAATAAATACCATAAATGCACGGAGTCATATGTACAAGTTTTCAAAAACATTACCCCCATTAAGAGCCATTGCTCCCATTTTGGTAACAACTTATGCTTTCGGTAATTGTGATTGATCAATTATACATATTAATTCCGGATTGATGTTGTTTAATATAATACACTGTTATAAGCATATTTTAACTAAAAATATAATTTTTATTATAGTTTTTTTTTCTTTTGAGTACGGCCAAAAGCTATTTTTCGCCTTTTTAACTCATTTTAAAAAATAGAAAATTGTAATGAAACTTTAAAAAAATTCAGAAGTCGTCTATTATATTCAAAATTCAAATAACACGAACCTTTTAACAATATGTAAAATACTCACTTTAGAAAAAAATCATACAGCAATGTTCCCAAAATCGGAGCAATGGCGCTTAATGGTTAAAAACATATATCTGTGATCTTAATGTAAGAATCATCATTTTGAATGTGACTTTTGATGAATCACATTATTAAAACAATTTAACGAGATACCATGAATACGTTAAAATTATCGCATAAGAGTAACAGATTCTTATGATTTTGAGAATGTTTTACAACACACATTAAACTTTGGCAATAATTTTCTTCCATAATTTTAAAATTAGTAATTCATTTTTGTTTTGGTGAATTCCTAGATCGAAATGTGGAATTAGACACTCCAATGAAATATATGTTACAAATTATTTGAAATGTTGCAAAAAGCCTTATGGATAACAAATTGGGGAAAAACAAAAGGGTGTATGTTATTTACAGAATGCAAATATGCCTTCTTAAATTAAGTATAATTTAGTAGACTCTCTACTTATTAAACATATAGCCCAAATCTGAAATTCGTTACTTAGCTATTAATATTGAAATAGAAAGGGTGTTATATATTGTTTTCTATATAAATCTTAGCATGTTACAATTTTAAGGAGAAATTGCAACTAGCGGTTCTTTTTATTTAACTTGTTCTAGTAGATCTGAATGTTTTATAATTTAATTAAAAATCGAGCTGACGATGAAAAGAAGCCTTATCTAAAGCCGTTTGTTATTTATGATAAAACGTAAATATAGACTATTGTTAAAAACAATTATTTAATAAAACAAGTGAAAAGTATTGTTACTAAACCTTCCCAATTTTGAATATTAATATTTCCAAATAAAATTATTTACTTTACTTATTAACAGAAATTTGCAATTAAATAAAATGTATGTTACTATTCAGTAATAGTGGTACTAAAAATTAAAATATGTCGTAGCTATACTATACTGTACGTGGCATTTAATAAAATATCGAGGTAATGTCGAAACTAAGCAGAGAAAATATTTCTTAAGATAACACATGGATCTCGTGGATCTCCTTATATCATTGTAAAACTCGTGTTCAAATTTTTTTTCGAAAAATTCAACATATATAGTAGCTCTGAACAGTGATTTTCGAGGGCTATTATTGTATATTAGTAGAAACCAAAGGAGGTGAGATTGGAAATTTTCCTCCAATACTGAACAGCATGGGACTTCTATTTCACTTACTGCTGCTAAAGTCATACGTACTATTACACCTTGGTAATTATCTGTTTCAGGACTAATGAAACACCCGCTACTGCACTATGTTTGTATCGTATCTCTCTAACTTTCACGAACTTGCTTCCCAATACGATTGTGTATACAAGCTGCTGGCACTCCCCAGATAACATAAAATACTCATAATAGTGTAATGAAAGCTTCTAATATTTCTTACATTTCAACGATTTCCCTTACTTAAGATTAGTCTTTACGTAGGTAATACTATCAGTTTACGTTTTTATTAAAACTACTTGGATAGGCAGTGTCGGATACTTGGCCTAACTACATCAATCTTTAATTGAAGGATTCTAAAATATATGTGTCGAGGTACTATGTCAGTTTTCGATTGCATAAGCTTATGTTGACTGATGTAATGATAAGCACCAGGCACCGTACAATTAAAAAACAAAATTTAAATATTTTTGTGAAATGATACTTAGTCAGAAATACTTATTTTATCAGCCAATTTTAAAAATCAAACTCTCAGTGACCGTTTTGGAGAGTTAGGAGCTAAGAAAGAATATTTTTGCCATGTAGAATTTGAAGAAAACCACATATATTGTTATATGTATTGTTCTCGTTTTTATGCAATTTCAGAATTGTTTAAACGGGAAAAAATAATACCTTTTGATTAAAGAAACATTGTTCAAAGAGGAGTTGGGGTTAAATGTCGTCATGTTAATCAGTATACTATAAACACATGGGTTTAAATACTAGATTCATTTCCTGATGTTTGAATTTTCCTTTAGGGATTCTTGCATAGAATATACATATATAATTTAAAAATGTTATAATAATAGCTTAATGGAATACATGTTTTCAATGTATCCAAGTGAATCCTTCAAAAAAATATTAAAATAAATTTTGCATGAAGTGTATAATGCACTACAGTATATATTTATTTATTATAATATATATTAATAATAGTATACATTTATTTCTTCCTCACTGGACATGATTATATGTGTAACGTATTAATAGATGCATCATGAAGATAGTTTCTTTTAATTTTTTTTTCTTACAAATAAAATTATGACACAAATCAGTACTTGTAACTACATTTTTATTTATTTATATAATATTTATATTTGCATTGCACAAAATTCAGAAATTAGCCATCGAATGTTTTATGGTCATCATTTACATTATAACTTACATTATAATTTACATACTTAATATATATTTTTTTTTTATTTCGAATAACTCTCTAAAGATTTTTGTAGTTTAGGAAGAATATAATTTGATTCCATTTTCTTTTTCTTTTTGTTTCCTTGTAATTAGTAAAAACGAACTAAAAAAAATAAATTATCTATTCACGGGGCTTACAAATCTATTTTCGAATTAATGACAACGGTGGGAATTCAGTAACAGCATTACTTTGTACTTCCTAATTTGCACTGAGTTCCATTCGTTATTTCCGGAACGGCTGATAAGATCAAGAGGCACATTTGGATAAATCTTTGCTACATTACATCCTTCCAACAAACGACATTTCAATGTGTTCATCATACAGTAAATTCTATCCAACTAGCAGTAAGGAAATTTCAGAGAAAAGGCGAAACTTTTGTCGTATTACAGTAATTTATTTAGAAGTAGTACTTTCCTTATTCCGTAAATTCTTACGTCTCGGTGCTGCTTTATGTAAGTTTTAGTTAGTATTATTATCTGAAAAAATATTATTGTACAGTATACTGTAAGAAAAATACATGTATATATAAATATATGAAAGGATTTAGAAAATGAATACATATATATATATATATATATATATATATATTACAATATTTTACTGAATGGTATAAAAATTGCTACCACGTTATTATTCTGATGTTTTAATATGACTTACATGTGCATATCTACAAATGTTGAAAGTCTGGAATTTTTATTAACGAAATAATTTTTATTTCACTCCATGTTGGATTATTGTATTTAATGTATGTTTCTCCGTATAGTAATTTTATAACTTTAAATGCTGAATGCAGGCGTTATTTATGTGTGTTTTAATATAAAACGTATAAATTCGTCGAAAACGGGAAGTCGAAAATTTTCATGAATCCAATACTTTCTTCTTGTAAAGACAGAAGAAAGTAAAAACAAGTTTACTTTTCACAAAAATATATTATATTGGAAGTGTTTGTTGACAAATCAGAAGAGTCTTCAGACATAAAATGATATATTTGATGTATCATAAATTTGACAAGTAAAAAAATTGTGTTTGAGGAGGTATAATAAACCGTTTATCAAGTTAATAAAAATACAGCTGTCTCGATATAGTTCACGTACTAAAAGTTTCAAAATACCCATTATATAATACATTTAATATATACTAAAAAATATATTTGTAAAAACTCGTAAATTAAATAAATTATTTCGATTTTTTTAATTGTTACAAGACATTCACACTATTTCCGCATAAACAATCTAGGGAAAAACTTAATAATAGATATAAATTAAATAAGAATTTGATCATAAATACAAAATATAGTGCAAAATGAAACAGGCAAACCAAAGTCATAAGAATTTCCAGTCATGTTAGAATGTTTCGAAAATAAAATTGTTGCATATAGAGTGAAACCCCTAGTTACTAACACCTAACCAGTAACTGACACTTGGGCAATAATCTAACTCAAATAAGCATTTTGTCGCAAAATTCTGCAAAGTAATGTCGTCTAGTGGTAAATTAAGACACATAATATTTTTATTTTAGAGTAAATTTATTCACAACAAGAACATATTCATTGAGGAAAAAACTTTTAAGAATACAAAAAAGTACCCATTTTGAAACAAACATCTTATTTCTAAAATTAAGGAAGTGTTTTTAAAATCTATTTGTAATGCAACGATCCTAAGCTTTTTTTTTTTAAGTTATACTTGTAGAAATTAGTTTAAAGATGCATATGATATATTAAAGCCCTGATTTAGGGTTTAAAGTTGTTTAATTTATCTTAATGGGGGTGCCTGTTATTGGTTACTAGAATTTCATTTAACCAGTCTCTGACAGAGGTGTTAGTTATTTATTATAGTAAAGAAATGCATAATAATAAATTAAATTTACCCTGTAGTAAACACCATTGAAATTTAAGTTGTTTTACCGATGTCTGACACCAGATGTCAGTTACTCGTTCATAAATATCAGTTATTGGATATTTGCATTACTAATAATGCAGTACTAAATATTACACATACATATTCTTGCTATATACTCTGCATTACTAATAATGCAGTACACCTTACTAAATGCCACTTATTTTAATAAATATTAATGTATTTTGTGTTTATAATAAAGAATAAAGTTTTTTTTAAAAAGCATTTTAATCTTTTAAAATAAAGCGTCAGACACTGGTGCACTTTGTATCGGTTATTTGTGTTAGAAAATATGGATGGTGTCAGTTACTGGATTTTTTGACCATATTTATAAATAAAATAAATTTTTAATAATAAAATTTAAAAATTTTCAAAATTTCGCCAGCAATAGTTTTTTTAATATATCTCTACTGTCCTTTTAAAAGCAAAGGTAAGTATCAAATAGATTTAAAGTTTTGTAATAGTGTTTTGAACAAGAAAAAAATTCTTAATGTGTCAGTTACTGGGTGTTTCACCCTACAAAACCTAGATTTATATGCTGAATTGGAAATATTAAATAAATATACAGGAAGTTAATATCCTATTGAAAGAATTTTATATTTTAATATTTTAATAAAAAAATAAACTAGTAAATAACGTTCAGTCTGAAATTGGTTTAGATTAGTTTAGTCCGGAAAATGTCGGTTTTGTTAAAAGTTTAATTCTATCTTAATCATTAGTTGAATGTATGAGACTGGCTATGTTAGTTAAATGTATAGGAATAGCTCTCAAGAAAGGACTGCTTTAAGAAGATATTTTGATGAAATGGAAAAGCCCAAAGTATTATTTTTTGTGCAAGAGAAATCCAGAAACTTTATGCAGCTGGTGATCTCCTACCGCAGCTATTTAACTTAACATTTACATTGCTTATTTATAGTCGGAATATTAACTATTGGGATGTGTTCTTCTTCTTAGAAAACTGAAGCATAGTGTAATAAGAAGTACAGGAAATGACGAATAGTATTGCTTTAAAAATATAAATATAAAATATTACGTGGAAGAGAGAAAATTTATTAAAAACGCATAACGAATTTGATCACATTATTTATCTTTTTTATGTTGTGTGTATCTTAATAAAATTATCTACATAATTTATAATAATAAAAAGAAAATATATTTCGTTTTAATACTCTAATGTATTCGGTTATGTTTTCAGATATAGAAGAACCATTTATGGTTACTTATAATTGCTCTTGGATTAAATACATAGCAAAATGTATTAAGAATTATATTATTTTTAAGCGTACGTGATGATTTTGGGAGTTTACTTATCATTTATATTTTTAAAATTGTACAATTAACCCCTTAACTGCCGACGAAATCTGACGTGATCTTCAATACCTTATTTAATCACCTAATTTTGCAATTAAATAACGCGAAGATAAGTTTTCTGATATAACAGTAAGAAAGTGCACTTGTTATACGTGTTCAAAACACGGCTCTGCTGGCGAAAATTGGCTCGCGGTCATGCAAGTTCGCCATTCATATAGTACATGCTGGGTTTTTTCAAAGACGTATATATACGTCCGGGGCAGTTAAGGGGTTAATATTATTTTTAATTTTATATTTACAATTTGCAAACGCTATTATTTAGGATAAATTAAAAACTCAACGGCCATTGATTGAAAATGGTTATAGTACATTATATCATACGAAATTCAGCATAATTTTTATGCGTTTCAAAAGAAGGGATAGTTTATGTTCTAATGAGTTATTATTAAGGACTTTCAAGCATTTGAATATAAATTAAAACATATGAAATGTTCAAATTTCCAAAATTATAGTTAAAATTCTATTTGCATTTTAACAGATTTTCGTTAGCATTTATGTTGCCATTAATATGATTTTTACCATGAAAATATTGACACACAATTTTATTCTTCACTATAGTGATCACTTAACAGTAGGAAAAATATGAATTTTAATATATAATTCTAACATAAAAAACATGTGATTTCAAAAATTAATAAATACTGAACCTTTCCCATGCACTAAAAATACATTTGCTGTATTTCATTAGCAAAATCAACTGCTTGTGTGTGATTTTGTTATTTTTTATTTATTTGGAAAATATATGTATTAATTTAAATTGAAACTCTATTTTAAACGAATGATATCTAACAGAAAATGTTTTTTCCAAAATAAAATATAAAAGTTTTGATCGAAACTGATATTTAAACAAAAAACTAGGTGATATCCCGTTGAGATGTTTCTCATGATATTTTTATTTAAGTAAGCATTTCATTACCCTGCCATATATTACACATTTTTTCCTCAATTCGGCACAAGTTACAAGTGCTTTAAAGTTCGTGAGTAAGTAATTATCCTTGTTATGGCAGGGTAACAGTTGATGTAAATAGAATTGCTTATGCAGATAAAATCACATTTGCGGGATAAATTTAATGGTAGCGATAAATACAGACAAGATCGATAATTGTCCTTAGAATACAATTTATTCTATTCTGAAATCATCACAGGAAAATACTTAAAATTTACAAGTTAAACATTTGAGTCCTTGTCTTTATTCAATTAACAGCGACGTAACCTTTACTTTGAGTTCAAAGTATCTATGTGAAGTAAGAGAGTTCAACACGTCTCAATTAGAGAGCCTCTAACTTTTTGCCTACGCTGATGGCAGTCTGCAAAATGTCCGTTATAGAGACGGGATGTCTCTTTCGTTTTGCCCGCACGGCTAGCGGTCTACAAAAACTTAGCACACGGGACTTGTCGTCCAGCAGATGAACACAGTCATCTCCTCAAGGGATGTTTCCCTTCTCCTCCCACGTCCCAAAAAATGCAACCTCAATCGCTGCTCTCCAAATCTCCACACCCTCCTTCACACAACTCTTTTTTTTCCGTCTCCCCGCCGAAAGGAGGGCGGAGGGGCGTTTACAGTTTATCTGAAAGCTCCAATAAAGTTAGTTCGCCTTTCTGATTGGAAACTATGAGTTCTCACACGGCGCGGCACCTTGTTGTCAGCTTCTGTCTTCTCCAAACCAGGGGAAGCTCCTACTTTACCTGTTTTTGGAGAAGAACCTAGTTAATAACCCATCCACCGTAACGAAATCATCTTGTCATCCTTATTTTTACCACATGCGACACCGCGTCTGTCAATCTTGACCGTGAGAAAAGGACGCATTTCCAAAGCGTGGGAAAATAATGTTCTCTATGGAAAGTCCCATCCAATATTCACAAATAATTTAATGGACACTTTACAATGCGTAGAAAACGTGGTAATTTAAAATAGTTCAATTGTTGTAAATTAGGAGTGAGAATATAATGGACGTAATGGATTTTTATTAGCAGATCAAAATATAGCGAACATTTTACAAACACATTTTCATTATTTTTCGAATTTTCCATTGTTTGTATTTTATTATGATCGCAATAATGGACTCCTATATTATAATATATGATAGTGATAAATAAATAAAATTCTGTAAAGCTGTTTGTCAGACCTTTGCAAAAAATAGAAGCAATAACAATAATAATAACAAAATTTATCATTGGATTCGTTTCCACATTTTAATAGTATTTGGCATGAAAAATTGCATTGTCGGAAATAAAATGGCATTTACATATAGTTACATATAGAAAAAAATATAATTGCCTTATTCAGTTTGCACTAGTAATTAAATTTAATAAATGTAAAATTTTAAATTAAAGTATGGATTTTTTTCAGTTAACAACAACGGTTTTGATAGAAATAAAATATCATTATTATAAACTTGCAAGTTTATTTTAATAATGGATTAACAAAACGGAACAATGCATGCAAATTACAAATCACTATTAATTAACGATTTTGTTCACGCACCATGGATACAGAATGACTGTTCATTAGTGAAAAAAGAAGCTTTTTTTATTTATAAAAGTAGTTAATCCTATAACATGCATAATGCGATTAACATAAGAGTGCAGCAAATAGAGACTTACTAAACCTTCTGAAATTATTTTATGCAATGTACCTAATTTGAAATAAATGAAAAATACACTTTAGCATTTCAAATATTAAGAAAAAAAACATAAAATTAAAATAATTTTTCGCATTTTTTACATAGAAGTCTCTGATCTGTAGATTTAATAGTCATATTTAAATAGTGTACTCTTTTCATCAAAATTGAGAAATATAGCGCATAAGGTTAATATGAATTCTCACAAATTTCCAGAAATACAGAGTGGAAACGCAATTATATATTATGAATTAAAATATATGAAGCTGAATTCCAATCCCCAGTGAAATAAATAAATGTTATCCCGTGGTTTTTTCTTTTTTTTTTTTATGTTGTTAAGAAAAAGTTCAATATTTAATTAAATACATTGATTGAATTATTCTCTATGGATTTTTATCCTATTTCATCATGCTCTTTCTTTTTAAGAAATTATTAATGATAGCGTGAAATAGATAATATCTTCTTCATTAAAAAAAAATATATATATATATCAGTATTATCCTGATTACAAAGCCAGTAAAGATAATTTGTAGCTTCGTTCACTTTTAATATTTGAAGGAATTTATGAAAACAGTATTGGGGACAAATGGAATTCACGCATAGTCTTGCGTTTATCAAAAAAAAAAAATTCTTTATAGAGTAACATTTAAAAAATACATTTAATTAATTTTCTTACATATAAATATCATTTGCCATTTCCGCACCCTTCCAAAAAACAAAATTCTCAGTGTAAATTTTCATTCAAATATTATTCTTTTCAAAATATGTACCATGCGTCCCATAATTTTTTTAAATAATTTTTTTTTTAAACTGATAAAACTGATATTTGAATGTGGTTTACGGACAATTTATTTTGAAAAATATTAGACTTATGCGCTTAACAAGTTTTTGAATTAAATGTATATGTTCAATGAAAATAGTTACTGGAAAGTACAATTATTTGTTATGATATTTAATTCAAATTTAAACTTAATTAAAACAGTAAAAAAAAATTAAAGAACCACCATTTAAAATTTAATTTTATTTCTGTACATATTAATTAAGTAAAGCAATTAAAACTTCTTTTATTAGTGTGTAGTAGAATCCTTATTAATTCAGGCACTCTATGACTTGCGAAAACACGTTTCCTTCCATCTTAATAAACAAAATATGAAAAAATTATATATATATAAAATTAGTTAAATTACTTCGAATACAGTTTTATATTTGTTTTACCTTACAAAAACACTTATTTAAAATTTGTCGAATTGAATCTAATATATTGATATTGTAAATTATTTCTAACTGTTATGGGACGTGCAATTATATATTATGTCTCTCTTTATTTTCTAAATATTTGCAATTGTTTTCATTATGTTCAATTTTTCGATAAATTACATTTAATTTATTTTTTTTGTATATTCATTCTTCCTTCATTATTTTTTATTGGACATTTGTTTGCGTGTTTCTGTATTTTAGAATGAATGATAAATATGACGCAGTTTATAATTTACAAATATCTTAAGCTTGTTACAAAATATATGTGCGTTATTTTTACTCATTTGGGCATAACAACAAAACAAAATATCGTCTAATTAAATTTTAAGTTCAACTGTTTCCCAGAAGATCATAGGAAGTCCTTTTAGGTAATTTACTGAAATGACCAATAGTTATAGTTAGTGTTTTTATTATGAAAACATTTTTGCGTTGCATGGTTATTGATTTAGAAAAAAAAAATGAATTAAAAAATGTATATAGTGTTGTCACATATTATTTTTAGAATTGTTTGAACGTAAAAATGTAGTGTAATTATTTTATAAACTTATCAATACCATAATTAATGTAAGAAATGAGGTTTATATTTTTATGACACGAGATTTTTCTTCATACAGAATTACAGAACTATCATACAGAACTGAAAATTTTCTTAACTACCATACGTTATGTTATTCACAAATTATGGATGTGGTTTTTCGATAAGTCTTTATTTATAACATCAATTTATATTTAAATAAATATTTTATGAGTAAAGTCAACCTTTTTATTTAGAGTTTTTAGTTCAAATTTTATGCATGTGATTATCTATATTTTAAATCTTTTACCTAAAGGATATTAAATACCTGTCATTAAACTAAGTAAAAAACATAATGATTCGATATAAGAATGTACAAAGATATTATTGGATATTATTCAAAATATTTTAACATTGGACATTTTATTACCCACTGTTAAAAAATTCCAGCAAACTTTCCAGACATTCGACCGTTTTTATAGAAAACTGTTACATAACTGTAATTTAACTCTATTCCGATCATATTATTCCCCATATTACGTTGAGAATAGAGTTAAAGTACGGTTATATAACCGTTTTCTATAAAAACGGTCAAATGGCAGGACAGTTTGCTGCAAATTTTTAACAGTGCTGTGAAATGATATCAATGTATTCGTTTTAAATAACCTGAAGCAAATTTATTGAATAAGAAAAAAAAAAATATTGAGAAATATGTGCAATGTATGAACAAGAAAAACGTGCAGAATTACCTGGTTTGTACATATGGGTGTGAATAAGTGCGCTATTTTAAAAAATATATATATTATTGTATTTCTATATTTGTATACCCAACGAAACGTTGCGGTCCATTCAACCTTACATTGTAAATACCAGTAGAGGGAAGAAGAGACCGCTTGCCATCTTGTGTAGAGATGACGGCTTTGCTCCGCCTTCCAAAAGAAGGCGAAGGGAACCACCCTAAACACTTCGTTGTGCTATTCTAAATTCATAAAACTTTGGTACCTGCATTGTTATTCCCATTTGACATTCCTACACTAAATTTTTCCTATTGACGTCTTCCCGCCTTGCTTTTGGCATCGGGTTCTGATAACTTTCCTTCTTACCTCTTTTGCAATTTTAAGGAAAAAAAATTATACTTATATTATTTTTTGCATCTTAATTGTATTTATACTTAATTATCTTTGCATCTTCAAAATTTAATTATTTGAATCTTATATAAACTAATTGTTTGCATTTTATCTAAATTAAATTGTTTGCATTAGTTTTTTAGATTAAAAAAATATTAATTATGATTTAGTAAAATTGTCTGGCTCTGATGGGGCCTCCCCCCCCCTTCCCCCTATGATTACCATTCCGACTCCAATCAAAGTATCAAAGCGCACATCCAGATTGCTCCTACATCTGCATCACTCCACCGCAGCCTGCTGCGAGAAAACTTTTATATTTTTGAATCTTCTGATGCCATCTCCATAGACTGTTCTCATCTAGATGTGAAGTAAACGTGGGCATTACGCCCCACGTAGGCATTCTTCAGTAATCGTCTTTGATCTACATTTGTTTCAGAAAGAAGTTCTTTAAGAAAAATGTTGACTCTGTCAGTAAAGTTAAACTATTTTATAAGTAGAAATACTATTAGGATATGTTGCTAAATATTTTTTTTCCTAAAAATTACTTACAAATACTTATCGTGATATTGATTTTCTTTCGTTCATAAAAATGATTTTTAATCGTGAACGTAATTTATTATACATACGGTAGAAATAATCTTTGTAATTTTTGTAATTCGTTTTTTTTACCTAATTGCGCATTTTAAACTGTTCAGCATAGAAAGCGGTTTTTTCTTTTTCTTTTTTTTTTTCTTTTTTTTTTTTATTCAGAAGTATTATATTCCCACTATTTTTTTTCAAAAAATGAATATGTTTTTCGAAGTGCATATTTTTTATCATGATCTAAAAATTATATTGTAAGAAATGTATTATTCAGAAGTGTTATATTGAAACAAGCTTTTCAAAAATTTCATATATATCGTATTACGTATAGGGGAGATGAAGGGATGAATGGGACATTTTCACAAAAATATTTATTTTAAATATTCTATTTAAGTTATTATCAATATTATATATCACATGCCATACATTAAGTGTTTGATTACAGCTTATGCGCAATATTTGTTCAAGATTATTATTATACAGAAATGTAAATATAATTTAAAAAAATGTTCTTCTATGTCCCAATCATCCCCACAGCATGGATGAATGGGACACAAACTGTTTCCTCCCCGTATTCAATGTTAAGGACTAAAAGCTGACAAAAATGCCTCCTTGGCAAAAGCTGAAATATTATAAATTGTAATATGATCTCCAAGATTATTTGTTAGCCAATCATCTTGGACTCATCTCAGCTTTGCCTCAAAAGGCCCATAAACGGAAGCATTCAATGGTTGAAGACAAATGAGGATGAAATGTTAAAAAAATAATTTCCATAAAGTATTAATTTATCAACCTATATAATAATATTTAGTTAATAAATACATTTTTCGGCATCCTCTAGGAATGAATGACCCAGTTCCATTCATCCCATTTGAAATGTCCCAATCATCCTCAAGATGCATATATTCAATTGTCAGCCATTTTGTCTCCAAAATTATTTTGTCACAATGGTTAATATACATTCATTTTAATTAGCAATATTGATCCTTGAAATAAAAAACTACAACATATCTTAATTGTTTATATTGCATCAGATATTTAAGTAACTTTAAATGTAAAAAAAATATACTTTTAAGCAGAGTTTTCAGGAAATGCACATATGAAGAAAACTGAAAACAGACATGTGCTCTTGCTTTTGGTTCTGAAGCACACTATTGTAGTGAAATCTATGAGAACATGAAGCAACTAAAAAAAAAGTGTATTGCCGGAAATATAGAGAACGTCCCATCCATCCCTTGTCCCATTCATCCCCCATCATCCAGATGTATATTTCTGAGTTTAATCCGCAAAATAAATCCTTAAATGTTTGCACATGGATAATAATTTCATAAGTTAAAATTCAAATTTACTGAAGTGGATTAAATACAAATATACTTGCTGTTGCAGAAAGTTCATCTTATCTATTCCAGAATAAATAGTACTTTTTTAAGAGCATCATACTTTCTATAATGTTCCTGAATGCCACAGTTTTGATGGCGTATGCATTTAATTTGAAAATACACACCTATCCAAAATCACACCAGTAGTATTCATAATTAATTAATTTTGTGAACATATTTCGTTTTATGTACAGTTTGAATGTACAGTCATGGAAAGAAATATGCAAAACTCCCTACTATCTCTTCCGCATATAGGCGTTTATAAATGTGAATCTAAGCAGTATGTTAGTAATGTCAAAGATAATAAATAAAATATTGTGTGGATAAATATACACTAAAAACCTACGTTTAAACACACAATATCAAACTGTAGCATAGTAAATATACGTACGTTTCGTGAGTAACTTGGACTCACATAATCCGTGTCAGTAAAAACAAAAAATTACATCCCCCCCCAAAGACATAAAACACAGTAAAAAACCTAAATGACAGCAAACAACACACTTTACGACCACCACGTACTAACAACCAATAAGATTAAGCCTTTAGTGGTGCACTATGATTTAAATTCCACTATTAAAATTCCACATCAAAACTTTTGGGGTATTTACAATATCCAATGTCTATGTAGTTTGTTCTATATAGGACAGTCTAAACGACAACTTCGTTAAAGAATCAATGAACACAGAAACTATGTTAAGAAAAAGGAATTACAAAATTCTTCTATATCGCTTGCCATTGTTGGGGTGAGGGACATAATTTCAACTTTGTTTCGGCCACCATTATTAAGAAATGCAATACTCCTTTAGATTTAGACTTTTTTGAAGCAATTTATATTCATAAATTTGGTAACTCCCTGGTCAACGATTTTTCGAGCGTATCTTACATCTCACGTTTTTGGGTTGATTTACGGTTTCATAGCGCATCACTTCCGGCTTAATCTTATTGGTTGCTCCTACGTGATGCTCTTTCGGTGTGTTGTTTGCTGTCACTTGGGTTTTCGACTTTGTTTCATGTGTTTGGGGGGATGTAATTTGATGTTTTTACTGATACTGATGATATGAGTCCAAGTTACTCACGAAACTGTTCATTCTGCTACAATTTGATATTGTGTGTTTAAACGTTAGCTTTTAGTGTATATTAGCAATATCGTCTAATAATAAACTTTAAACCAAAAAATTGCTCGTCTACATATAGATATTGCATCATACTTTGAAATTTTCATTACTAACATCTAATTTTGACATCATATCTGGACTCGTCGTAGATATTACTTTCAGATATCAAGAGGGAAGTCATTCAGTCAAGTAGTTTAGGAATTATAAATGTTTAAACTTTAGAATTACTAATGTCAAAAATATTTTAAATTGTTCCATACACGTATTGAATGGGGGTAGTTTTTAAGCATAACTAAAAAAGATCACCAAAGAATGAGATGACCGGAAAACGACCAAATGATTTTCCGTTTGCTATCCGAAAGTAAAATTTACCGAAATATCCAAATATGCTGTTAAAATTAGTTGTTACTGCTGAAAATTTTAAAGTTTGGTACAATTTCTATATTTTAAAGTTTAAGATTTTCGATTCGTATGTTTGAAGCTTCTAGAAATAGAGTGTCTAAGAACACTTCTTGCAATTATTAAAATTGTATTTAACCATACTTGACAACACCCTATTTTTTTAAAAATGAAAATAAAATCATTTTTATTTTATCAAGAATATAAATGAAACTTTGCACCAAAAATTTTTGTAATGAGTAAAATAATGTAGATTTCAAATAGCTATCCCATAAAAGAAGTCCATAAAATAGAATCTCGTCAATTATTTAAAAATAAGTTTGGGTTCAAAGTAGTTCTTTTGATTAAAGAAAGTGGGAAGTTAGTAATTATGATTTAACATCGCGAGTTCTAATTTTTAAACTCTCATTATTCCTAAACTATTGACCGAATAAATTTCCGTTTGGTATCCAAAGATAAAATTTACCAGAATATCCAAATATCATGTCAAAAGTTTAGAAAATATAAAGTTTAATACAATTTATATAAGTATAAGACTCCGGAGTAAAATTTATTGATAACATTAATTTAGACGTTAAAATGTGATAACATTTTCCTTGGACGATTCGTGTTAAATATAGAATGGGATATTTTCTTTTTTTTCTTTGTACGACTGTACAAC
Organism: Maratus michaelseni; assembly: GCA_963931845.1. Lineage (NCBI taxonomy): Eukaryota > Metazoa > Arthropoda > Arachnida > Araneae > Salticidae > Maratus > Maratus michaelseni. Next base: position 196,557,479 of record OZ007593.1, on the reverse strand, counting down.
CAAATTTTAAAGTTCATTTTTCATTTTATTATTAATTTTTACACATCTGAGACATAAAAGCTATAGAAGAGATGGGAAAAATACATATCCTTCTGAAATATCATATTCATTATTTTTCTCTAAAAAATGAACATACATTTTGGAATACTTTTTATTTTTATGAAGTTTATTTCAGAGTAAACTTATTTTTCATGCAGGAAATTTTGAAAAAAAAAATGTTACTCAAACACATTCATACGTAATTCATTAAAATAAAATCAAAATGAAATTTTTCAGAGCAGAAGTATGATTCCGAGTTTTATCGGGAATTAAACCCTTACAAACTATGGTCGTAAAACATAATTTCAAATATTCAACTTCATAGCATATAAGTTTATTATACACGAATATACAGGGTGTCTCAAAAAGGAGTACCTATTTTTAAAAATGAATAAGAAACAAACGAATAGAGTTATTAAAAAAATTCTTGCAGGAAATGGATGTATGAAGTCTGGAATTTTGCTTAGAACACTTTATTATGATAGTTCAAAATCTGACCGATAGATGGCGCTATAGCACCGAAAATTACCCGAAATTAACCGGCAAGGGTATGAATTGGCCACCTTACTCACCAGATTTAAATCAGTGTGATTTTTTTTCTTTGGGGCCATCTGAAGGATGTAGTTTACTGCCAAAATCCCACTTCGCTAGCTGAGCTCCAGCGATTAATCGCTCAAGAGTGTGCAGCCATTTCCGTACAGACGTTGCAGAAGTTGTGTGCTAATTTCATTCTAAGACTCCGGCATGTTATTCTGATGAATGGAGGACATATTGAAAATATTGTCATTTAATTTTCAACTATTGCTAATGAATTCGGTAGCCGCAACGCCATCTGTCGGTAAGAATTTGAACTAACATAATAAAATACTCTAAATAAAATTCCAGACTTCACATATCCGTTTCCTGCAAGAATTCTTTTAATAACTCTATTCTTTTGTTTCTTATTAATTTTTAAAAATGGGTACTCCTTTTTGGGACACCCTGTATTACATCCATTATGAGGAAAAGTAACATTTTATCAACCAGTGTTTCTGCATAGCTTTTCTTTTACTATAATTATACATAAATCCATGATGTTGACGACAATTGTCATTTTCAATCGCTTTTTTATCTCTGATATTTTAGGCTACTGTTACGAAAATTATTTCTTTTGGAAGTGATAGTTTTTGAAAATTTCCGTCTCTTCTACATAAAATATATTGCATTTTGAGTATGTTTCTATTCAGAAAATGTAAAATGCAAGACTAGATTTCGAGAATATAATTTTTTTCAATAATATAGAGTGGTTATAAAGTCTTTCCCTGAGTACAATAATTTATTGCAGAAAAACTAATATAATTCGGCTTATGCTTGTTTCAATATATTGTAAAGACATTTATGAAGTTTTTAATACAAGTACTTACGTCAGTAAATTTCGATGTGAGCACCCTTGGTCGCTCGAAGTATGTAAAAGCGGTATTCCATTTCTCGCCGCGTATTGCCCAACATTTGGGCTGTCATACTAGACACAGCATCTGTGACCCTGACATTGAGTGTTTCAATGTCTTTTACTGGTGTTGCAAAAACGCTGTCCTTTATGTACCCCCAAAAGAAAAAAAAGAGGTGTAATGTCAGGAGAGTGTGGAGGCCTTGGTGCTATGAAGCGGGCGCACGTTGACATTTCATGAAGTATGTGGTCTTATTAAAAAACTTTATAATAGTACTTACAATGTATCCAATCAACTTTAAGTCTAATTGCAATAGTTTTCGCAAAATAAATATTTATAATCAGGGACAGACTTTATGACCAAACTGTATAATATTTTGATTCAGATTTCGAAAAACATTTTTTTATTTTGAAATAGACATTCACACAATCTTGAAATAATATTTTTTTTCTAGAAAAATCAAATCTGCATTATGTATTCCATATTTTCCTTGCGCAAGGTTTTCAGGATCCCGCTTGTACGAAAAGAAAATTTCAGGTCACTTTTTTTTTCAAAAATCCTTCCTGAAGACAGTCTCTGCCTCAAAGTATGTTTAGTGGTGGTTGCCTTGGTATTAGCCGGTCGGTCGAGAGTACCTTTTGATTCTTACATTGGTTTGTCTAATTCAATAGCGAGCGTTCCTGGTTGGATTGTCGTTGCTTCAACTGGACTTCACATGTTTTCTTGTACTTGGATAACTATGCTATTCCTTTTTGATCATATAGGATTACTCGATCCTAGTTTGGTGATTATTGTGTATTACATACTTTCTTAATTACAAAAATTTGATTTCTTCCCCTTTTTCAGTAGTAGTAAATTAAGGGTGTTTTTACAATAATTTTAACCAATTTCAGGGACTATTTAAATACACGATATTGAGTAATTTTTTATGGAAATTACATATAGGCCTTACATAAATATGAATATTTTGCTTATCACAACTTTTATCGAATAATGTAAAATTATCAATAAACATGTAAAAATATCTATTTTCGCTCACAATTCCGGATAAAGCCAGTATATTTCTCCATAGATGGTATTTTACATGTGGGATATTTAATATAGTGTATATAAAAAAAAATCTAAAATATATTTTATTGTATACATATAATTGCATTTAGGGAAGGTATATGCAGAAAGTTACACACATGTGCGCTCTTGAATTGTGTACAAAATGTTAGGCTTTAGGAACATCACAGAAATTAGCTCAAAAATAATTTTTATATACAGGGACAAGTTGGTTCTTATTTGTTTGTTTAGCAAAATTTTCATTTAATTCAGATAAGGAAGAAAATTGGAAATATTAAATTTATGCTTTTTAGTGGTTTTGTTTTGGCGTAAAATTTATAAGATTGTAATTTCGCTTTTACAGTACATTTTTTTTTTTATTTATACGCGACCATATTCATTTAAAACGCATACTTTCCAAAACCAAATATTTTTGTCGCCCAACTTTTACGTGGATTATGAAAATGCAAAATTGCTAAAAAAATGAATTAAAAAAATGTTTGTTCATACCATCTGTTTTTTAAGTTATGAGTTTTAAATAAGGTGCGAAGTTTTTGCGCTATAAATATACATCAACCCAATTTTCCAGTTTTGATCTATAAAAGCTAACATCCAACCAAGTATGTGTATTGGAATGTAAAGTTATGTTGTGTTGTGTTTTACTAAAATAACTTTGCATTTATTTAGAGTAAATACTAAATTTTTTGGTAATGCCATGTGTATCATAATGTTTAAATTCTTATAAATTTCATTTAAAAAATCATTTTTATTAGACAGAATAGTTTTACTATTTTGTCACTTGTATATAGCAATCCATCTCAGTAAAGGACAGTTATGTATTCATTAATATATAATGTTATATTTAAACTATAAAACATATATCGAATGCATGAAAATTAAGTTCGAAACTTCGGAAATTTAGATTTATTCAAGCGTACATAGCCAAAACAAATACTACTTCTATTCCTGAATTGGTTTATTTTAACAAAACTTTTCTTTCGAATCAAGAATTTTCAACTTTAACATTTAGAATATCGGTATCAGCCACGTTTGAATTTTAAAGTTATATTGAAAAAAAAAAGACTTAGATAGAAAAGTATACAAAACTCTTTAAAAGTTTTTGAACGGTAAAAAATTTATACCCAAAAATCGTACTTCTGCAAGATTTAATTTTCAAGACTTTTTAAAGGAAAAAAAATATCCTAACATACAAATTAAGCTTTCATAATGAATAAGTAGACATAACTTTTAATATAGTTTACAAATAAAATGTCCCCTACTTTTATTTTCTTTTTGTAAATCTCATAGAATTCATACACTGGTGTGCAACAAACACAAAATTCTAATTTTTGAACACGTGAGTACTGAAAAGGAAATTCTATAAAGAGCAAGTGTAGAAAAGAGGTACTACCCTAATAGCACGGCCAGTCGATGTGAAGTCCATTTGACGTCACACATGGTTAGAAGTGTCACAATCGCTACGGTGAATCAAAACCACCTTGTGATTATCAAGTCACTGTCAGTTGAAGACTGAACTTTGAAGTCATTGTGAGAATTGCATTGTGATGAGTTGCCAAATAATGTCACAATGAAGTCGCATGGTGAGTTTCCGGTGATCGACACTCTATTGTGAAGTCATCATTGCACTCCTTTGTGAAAAGTCACCAGATGATTTCATTTTCTGTCACTTGGGATCTCGTCACAGAACAGCTTTCATGATGACTTTACAATGGAGTGTCAAAATGACAGTCACATGAGAGTCACAAGATGACTTCATTGTAAAGCCGCCTGGTGACTCGTCAAAATGCAGCAGTCATGGTGACTGTTCAGTGAGTGACCAAGTGAGTGTAAAAATAAGATGAATGAAAGATATCACATTTCTGTTCATTGTAGTGACTGTGACGATTGTGACCATCTGTGATGTCAAGAAGACTTCACATCGACTGTCTGTGCTGTTAGGGTAGTACCTATTTTCTACACTTGCTGATTATAGAATTTCCTTTTGAGTACTCACGTGTTCAGAAATTAGCATTTTGTGTTTGTTGCTTACGTTTTGCACACTAGTGCAATTTTATATTTAGCACTTTTACTCAAAACAAATCGAATTTTTGCTAATTTTGTACATTTTTCAATTAAAACGCAAAACAGAACAACAACTATATCGTTAACAACCCGATTCATTTACAGGTTGATTAGGGAAAAAATTTTTTGACTCTTTATACCTATATTGTAATTATTTTTATTATTTTTTTTTTACTACTTAGCGGAAAATTTTGTGCAACTTCAAAAAGAGGATCCCCCTATCACATGCTAAGGGCGTTATATATAGCATTCCCTGTAAACGATATGATTCTGTATACTTGGTAAAATAAGTGGCACTTTCGAGACCCGTTTGGAAGAGCATATACAAGCCTTTATGATAGGCAGCTTAAATTCTAAAATATTTCTCGATGCTTTGTACTCAGACAATTGTCCTGATTTTGCTAAAGTCAGTGTCATCAGGTCTAATTGAAACGTTTGCGTAAGCCGGGATTTTTATTTTATTTTTTTTTGGAGGGATGGCATGCAAGATTGACGAATTCTCCATTGAACGAAGTAAGCCCTGATGTGCCATTTGAATACGCAGTATTGTTCTGATATTTAGTATTTAAATTTCGTAACGTATATTTTTTAACTGTAATTATTGTTAATGACATCTTTTATGGTCATTACGTTATGTGCACGGATGAGGGGTGTAATAACCCGAAACATCTACTTTTGCAATATGTGTCTAATTTTTTAAAAGTAAATTGGAATTTAAATTGTTTTTATTGTGTATTATTTTTTTATGTTGAAGATAATAATATTTTAACTCCATTAAGCTGAGTTTGTATACAACAACAGAAATTAAAATACTGATTTAGTATTTAAAAATTAATTAACTTTTAAGAATGAATCAACTTTTAGAGGGTAATACTACATCGAAATTCTAATAAATTACTTTAAAAAAACAAAAACAAATATCCAAGTATTCATGATTGGATGTAACTCATAAGTGGATGAATTTCAGATGGTGCGATTTGAGTCATTAGTGCAAGAATGAATGATTTTCGGGTTACGGTGGCCAATTCCATGGCAGAAAATGTAGTTATTTTTTCCGTTTTAATTATGTTGTTTGATTTCTATTTACTGACCTACCTTTTTATCACACATTTACATTTTTTTGTAGCGAAATAAACTCTGTAATATATACTAGAATATAAGAAATAGTATTATCTTTTAACTTTTGATTTTTAGTATCCATGCATATGTAGTATCCTTTTATCCTAAATCGAAAAGGTCATATTTTTATAATTAAAAAAAATATTTTCTTATTTTAGAAATCCAAAAATCAAACTAACTTTATTCTCAGTAATATCTGTTTTAAAACAACTTTTTACCTTCAGTACACAAATTTTATATCCTCTGTCATAGGATGTAGGAAGTTTTACCATTTAGAAGTAAGTTTTCTTGGGAAAAGTGATTTTCTTTTGTTCAACGAGTGGAAAAATAAGTTTCTAAAGTAGCTTATTTTAGATGGTGCTATTATTAAAGCGGTATTAAAAGAACAGAGGATTTTCCCGTTTTCCTGAGACCATGTATTTAATTCAGCAATATGTTTATGTAATTTGTATTTATTACGAATTTATTCTCTCACTTAGACTTGTTAACAACAAATTTACTGCGAAATGACGAAATGTTTATATATATATACATACACACGCACACACATATATATATATATATATATACATATATATATATATATATATATATATATATATATATATATATAGAGAGAGAGAGAGAGAGAGAGAGAGAGATGCGTTTTTATCTATTAGAATGTGTCAGTATGTGTGTACGTGTTTCATTTTACCATTACATTCTATGCCTGAAGGAAAATATTTAAGAATTTTTTAATTAAGAAATAATACTAATAATACAAATGTTAACTGAAAATGAAAGATAAATATTAAATATATCATACATGAATATAAAATAGTTTTTTTAGAGTAATTATAGGCAATTTTAAATTATTTTTGGTATAACTGTAATAATATCTATCTTTCAAGAAATATAGAAGTATATAAAAATATGTATGCTCAAAAACAACTTTCTTTTTTGTGTGAAAACTTTATACATATACTTCCAAAGAAACGTTTTTATTTCTCATGTTACATTTTATTGTTAACGAGATTAAGACTGGTCGTCACAGTCGACTATCAAGACAAAAAAAACTGTGTAATCATGATACTGATGTAAGGAGAAGTACAGGATGATCCAATGTAAGTGTTGAATAAAAATTCAAGAATTCAAAAAGTTTAAACAGCAGTGCAATAAAAGTATTACTTAAAAATGCAAGTATTAAAAAATAAGATTTTTTACCCTAGGACAGTTAGATTTGCCAACAGAAGTATCGCAGATTAGTGAATAATTTGTATAGCCCGAGCACAATTTATTGAAAAGATAGAGTGATAACAACTCTTATAAATAGATTTGTTTTAAAGATAATTACAGGCGTGTTAAAACTTTTTAAAAAGTATCGAAGATGATTACTGCTGTAATTACTAGCAATTTATGATTTAGATATTCATACATGAGATATTTGGGAATGCTACAACGGCAACTTTTTGATAGTAAATATAACTATTTTTGCTATAATATGAAAATGAGCTTCAAACTTTCAGTTATAGTTTATAATTGGATAAATCACTTCTTTTGTCCAGTTCCTTAGAAGCATGGCTGGCAGGACGCTCGATGCCAGGTTGTTTTCTCTGAGTTCGAATCCTAATCGGATTCCTTATTTTTCTTGGCGAAAATTGTTAGCAATTATTTTCGGACAAACATTGAAAAAATATGCAAAATCATTGAAATTTATGTAAAATATAAGTTAAAAATATGTTTTGTAATATATAAGTAAAATTTTAACTATGGAAGTTTGAAAAAAAATATCGGAAATTTCAATTTCTACAGACCAGAAAATTTTGCTGCCATTTAAACTTATTTATTATTATTTAAATGAATAATAATTTTTTTCCATAGCGAAATAAATTAAAATATTTGATATAAATCTAAAATATAATATTTTAATTGTGTTTCATCATCCAAATATTTTTTAATTATCATGTAGTTATTTTTTCCGTCATAATTATGTTGTTGGATTTTTATTTACTGACCTAAGTTTTTATCACACATTTACATTTATCCGTAGCGAAATAAACTCTGTAATATATATTAGAATATAAGAAATAGTATTATCTTTTAACTTTTGATTTTGAGTATCCATGCATATGTAGTATCATTTTATCATAAATCGAAAAGTCCTAAGAACTACATAAATAACATTTTTTTCCATATATGCAACTGTTTTCCAGATAGAATCCCTAAATTTCATTTTTCGCACTATGATCGCTCGGAGCTACTCAATGTGTAGCTTATACTCTCATTTGTATAAATATAAGTACAGCTCCATCTATTCAGAAATTAAATGTCGGGATAACATATACACTTTCCAGTCTGTTTATTTATTAATAATAGGGAGCTTGATTATAATTATTCATTTAATCGGTATTATTTGAATATATAAAAATGATTTTAATACTCTATTTATTCTTTACAGAAAATGTGCTAAAAACCTTGTTAATCTTGATCGGGAAATAAGAAATACATATTGAAATGATAAGAAAAGTCATTTTTATAATTAAAAAAAAATAATTTCATATTTTAGAAATCTAGAAATCAAACTAACTTTATTCTCAGTAATATCTGTTTGAAAACAACTTTTTACCTTCAGTACACAAACTTTATTTCCTCTGTCATGGGATGTAGGAAGTTTTACCATTTAGAAGTAAGTTTCCTTGGGAAAAGTGATTTTCTTTTGTTCAACGAGTGAAAAAATAAGTTTCTAAAGTAGCTTATTTTAGATGGTGCTATTATTAAAGTGGCATTAAAAGAGCAGAGGATTTTTCCGTTTTCCTGAGACCCTGTATTTAATTCAGCAATATGTAATTTGTATTTATTACGAAGTTATTCTCTCACTTAGACTGTTAACTACTATTTTACTGCGAAATGACCAAATGTTTATATATATATATATATATATATATATATATGTGTGTGTGTGTGGGTGTGTGGGTGTTTATCTATTAGAATGTGTCAGCATGTGTGTACGTGTTTAATTTTACCATTACATTCCATGCCTGAAGAAAAATATTTATGAATTGTTTAATTAAGACATCGTATTTTTTATTACACTAATAATAAAAATGTTAACTGAAAATGAAAGATAAATATTAAATATATCATACATGTATATAAAATAATTTTTCAGAGTAATTATAGGCAATTTTAAATTATTTTTAGTATAACTGTAATAATATCTTTATTTCAAAAAATATAGAAGTATGTAAAAATATGTCTACTAAAAAAAAAAAAAAAAAAAAAAAAAAAAAAAAAAAAAAAAAAAAAAAAAAAAAAACTTTTATTTTGTGTGAAAACTTTATGCGTATACTTTCAAAGAAACGTTTTTATTTTTTATTTTACATTTTATTGTTTTATTGTTAACGATGTTAAGACTTGAGTCATAGTCGACTATCAAGACAAAAAAAAACTGTGTAATCATGATAAGGATGTAAGGAAAAGTACAGGATGATCCAATGTAAGTGAGGAATAAAAATTCAAGAATTCTAAAAGTTTAGACAGCAGTGCAATAAAAGTTTTAGTTAAAAATGCAAGTATGAAAAATAAGATTTTTTTACCCTGGGATAGTTAGATTTGCCAACATCAAGTGTCGCATCAGTTTAGTGAATAATTCGAATAGCGCGAGCACAGATTATAATCGAGATAGAGAGATTATAACTCTTGAAATAGATTTGTTTTAAAGAGAATTACAGGCGTGTTAAAACGCTTAAAAAGTATCGAAAATGATTACTGCTGTAATTACTAGCAATTTATGATTTAGATATTCATACTTGAGAAATTTGGGACTACTACAACATCAACTTTTGGATAGTAAATGTAACTATTTTTGCAATAATACGAAAATGAGCCTCAAAGTTTCAGTTATAGTTTAAAATCGGATAAATTACTTCTTTTGTCAAGCTGCTTAGAAGCACGGCTGGCAGGACGCTCGATACCAGGTTACTTTCTCTGAGTTCGAATCACAATCGGATCCCTTATTTTTCTTGCGGAAAATTGATAGTAATTATTTTCGGACAAAAATTGAAAGAAATATGCATATTCATTGAAATTTATGAAAAATATAAGTTAAACATATGTTTTGTATCATATAAGTAAAATTTTAACTATGGAAGTTTGAAAAAAAAGAGTCGGAAATTTCATTTTCTACAGACCAGAAATTTTTGCTGCTATTTAAACTTATTTATAATTGTTTAAATGAATAATACATTTTTTTCCATAGCAAAACAAATTAAAATATTTGATATAAATCTAAAACATATTATTTTAAATGTGTTTCATCATCCCAATATGTTTAAATTTTCATGATTTTTAAAAAAAATATTCTTTAAAAAATTTAACAGTAGTTTTTTTAAATCTCGGATTATAGGTTTTGTAGTTACTGCCTATGTAATAACTATTTTTTAGCAATTCAATAAGTTTCCACAACTTATTTTTAAGAAGATAGACAGTTAATCTAATTATAAATTCAACAATGCAAAATTTAAAATTAAAAGAATTTTAAAAGCTAGTTGTAAAAGTATCACATATTTTGAAATATTATTACTACAACAGAAAATTTACAACTTAAAAATTATTAAAGCAGCATGTTAAAATTTTATATAACGTATTTTAATTTATTTTACCGTGAAAAATAGTAGTTTATTTATCTAAATAACTGTAAATAAATTTGGCAAAATTCTGTGGTCTATAGACGTGCCAATTTCCTATTTATTTATTGATTTTTATATTAATTTTTTACTTTTTACTAATATACAAACAAGCCAAATTTCATAGTTTAAACTGTATATATAGAATTATAAAAATATAGTATAATTATTAAAAGATATATATTAAACAAAACAAAACAATTTGAATTGCAGAAAACACTTATTACCTAGAGAGCTATTCTAATTACAAAATCAAGAATTCGAGATTAAAAAAAATATATATTAAAAATATAAAATCTTGTTTTTTTTTAAATCATGAAATTTGTCAAATGTTTGGATAATGCAATAATATTAAAATAATATATTATGGATTTATATCGCATATTTTATTTTATTTCTCTGTGAAAAACAATAAATTATTCATTTAAGCAATTGTAAATGATTTAAAATAGCAGCAAAAATTTCTGGCCTACAAAAATCCGAATTTCGTGCTTTTATTTATTAATTTATATTTACTTTTCATTAAATATTTAAAAATGCAAAATCCTGTATCTAAAATTCATTTTATATGCTACAAAACAAGAATTTAATTTATATTTTTCGTGAATTTCAATGATTGTTCATATATTTTTTAATTGTAGTTCGAATCTAATTGACAAAAATTTTTGAAGCGAAAAATAAGAGTCCGATTGTAATTTGAACTCAAAGATAAAATTATAGAAACATGCATGTTGCCGACCATGCTGCTAAGCAGCTTGTCAATGGAAGTAATTTATCCGATTATAAACCGTTACTTATACTTTGAGGCTCATTTTCTCAAGACCCCTTGGGCATTGCGTTTTATGGATTTCATATACTTATATAATAACTATATTCTATAGATACACAAGCTTTCACCGCATTCTGTGTCCCCAACGTCGGAACCTCCCCCCTCCCCTTATTAGTGAAACGAAGAATACATATTTAGTTATCGAAGGAAATATGATTAAAATAAGAGTAGTTTTAGAACCTTTAATTCAAACAGCGGGTATTATATATAATACGTAAACGCAGCACCCAGTTTTAAGATAATTTGAAGAAAAGGTACGCAAACAATAGATAAATTTTAACCTCTAATAAAATAAGTAATATTACATCAAAATTAGGTAAAATTATATGTGATTTCTAAAGCATTTTATCAACAGAATATACGAGGGTCAGTCGGAAAATAAGTTTCCTCTGGCGACTGTGGACAGAGGTGTGTATGAAAGACAAAAAATGTAATGAGATATTAAAGATAAAACATAACTTTATTTTTCCACATAAGTACCAAGTACATTGAGACATTTGCCATACATTTTTATAAGCTTCAAAAAGCCCTCCAGGAAAAAATCAGGGTTTTGCATATGGACGAAGCGTTGAACAGCTATGGGTGAAAGATGACACAGCAGGTGAACGCGAACGTGCAAGACACCTATACCATTGGGTAGAGGTCGACCGCGATCAAGCAGATGACGCTGTTGCAGTGCCTGCACAGATGGCGCTGTTGACTGCAATTGCGCTGTCACTGCAACAGCGCCATCTGCTTGATCGCGGTCGACCTCTACCCAATGGTATAGGTGTCTTGTACGTTCGCGTTCACCTGCTGTGTCATTTTTCGCCCATAGCCGTTCAACGCTTCGTCCATATGCGAAGCCCTGATTTTTTTTTTGAGGGCTTTTTGAAGTTTATAAAGTGGTATGACAAATGTCTCAATGTACTTGGTACTTATGTCAAAAAATAAAGTTATGTTTTATCTTTAATGTCGCATTACATTTTTTGTCTTTCATACACACCTCTGTCCACAGTCGCCAGGGGAATCTTATTTTCCAACTGCCACTCGTAATAATACACCATAGGAGTATTGTGAATATTCTGAAGAAATTGGCCGATAAGGGAATCAATTTATAGATAATTATTTATAAATAAAAAATAATACATCAAATTAAAATCTTAAATTCCTGAAAAGTATATAATCAAAGTTTTACTTATCATTACTAGAATACACGAAAGGAAGACCCTATACATAAGTTTGAAAAACTATGTGATTCCTGGAAATAATATATAGTTCTTATTATTGAACAATTTTTTATTAGCAAATGAGGTAAGACACCATGTATTTTCTTGCCGGAAATTTAATTTCGCACCTCTTATATCCCCCTCATATTCACATACTATCACGTCGTATATAGTCCCCATATGATGTAATTTGCGTTTCTAAAATCCAGGTATAAACTTTTGAGTGCATCTTCTTAGAAACAATAAGTAAATTCATTTTATTTTGAGCTGACGCAAAACCCGAAAATATGACTCACCTCTTTTATTTTGATGGATCCACCCAATGTTTCTATTTTGCATTAAATCGTGACAGTATTACCGTTTAACTTAAGGCTCGAGATTAAACCTTCTTGCATCTGTCTGAAGTTATACGTTAATACTAGCACGATTTGTGGAGGAATAGAAACGTCACATGAAGCCGACAAAATAAAGTAGTATCAGTCACGGCTTGGGGTGCAGTGTCATCTTATGAAGTTATTTTTTCTACGAAAATGAATTTAAAATGGTACACCCCTATTTTAAAAACACATTATACGACAGTATTAACATTTAACTTAAGGTCCATCAAGATTAAACCTTCTTGCATTTGTCTGAAGTTATAGGTTAATATTAGTACGATTTGTGGATGAATAAAAACGTCACATAATAATTCAAAATGAAGGAATATCAGTCATGGCTTGGGGTGCAGTGTCATCTTATAAAAAGGTTAATCAAGTTATTATTTCTACGAAAATGAATTTAAATGTGTACAACCGTATTTTAAAAACACATTATACGACAGTACTACCGTTTAACTTAAGGGCCATCAAGATTAAACCTTCTTGCATCTGTCTGAAGTTATACGTTAATACTAGTACGATTTGTGGATGAATCAAAAACGTCCATAAAGCCGACAAAATGAACGAATATCAGTCACGGCTTGGGGTGCAGTGTCATCTTATGAAAAGATTAATCAAGTTATTATTTCTATCAAAATGAATTTTAAAGTGTACACCAGTATTTTAAAAACACAAATTTTGGCATAGGAATGCTTTTCGGAGATTTTTTTCCCAACAAGGTAAGGCATTAGAACCACAAATCAAAAGATGCAAAAAAGTAGATTAATCATAACAATATTATATTATTTGATTACCCAGCTCGATCGTACGGTATGAACATTGTACATTAATGCATGAAGATGGATTTTGAATCGTTATGTAAATGGGAAAACAATATTCATCAATTACAGATCTTGAAGAAGCTATTTACGATTCCTGGGTGGATGTACCCGCGTTATGATCTTAAATACTTTTTCTAAGCACATCGAAACGTATTTCTCAGTGTCTCTAAAGTAAAAGTTTCAACATTTCATTTAAAACTGTGCCTATTCGAAGTTATTACTCATTTCCTTATATGTATAAACATTAAAAACTGTAATTTTTTTTACCTTACATTTTTTAACTAGGTATGTGTCAATACTGTCGAATAATTATACCTGTAGAATTTCGGGGCGGAAAGAATATTTCTTTAATAACACCAGGAACCATACTTTACTGGTATTTTCAAATATTCTATTACATGTTGACACAAAACACACACATCACAAAACGGCACATTGCACGTATATATATATAAGACTTCACTTTCACATTTCCGGAGATAAAAAAAACACACACGTTCTATGTACATCACCGCTCTTCGAAAAAACAAACTTCTTTCGGCTAAGCTCACGTGTCAACTGATCAAAACGTCTGGTTTCAGATCACGTGATGCGCTGCGCATTTCGCCGGGAAAAGTCTATTTTTTTTTCTTGAAGAGGCCTTCTGCGTTACAGGTATTTTTTTATGAAATGACTTAGAAAAATGTTTATTAAGGCTTATAATTATATAAAATATGTGATTATTTGTATTTTATAGTTTTCTTATAATTTTGACAAGAGGCGTAGTTATTTAGAGCACTCTTAAGCAGAAAATAATTGCGGAAACGTTGTCAATTTAAGCTTTATAACATTATCGTAAAATATACTTAACGGTTGCATTTTCTAATTCATTTTGAAATAGGCAAAATTTAGAAAATCCCCAAAAAATAATTTTGCTAAATTGTTACAATTTATCGAAGCTTTTTAAACTATTCAAAAAACTTCAAAACAATTGGACATTAGCAAGATTAAAAAAAAAAATAACGATAAGTAACTTTTCAAATGATCTCAAAATTATGATGAATTTCTGCAGATAAAATATTTATTTTTACAGGTGAACCAATCTTTGAAAAAGAACTGGATTTATAAAACGAAATTTAAAATTAATGTTTTATGGTATTGCTTTTTAAATGTTTTGCGTTGACAATAATTTTCTATGATAATGTCTTAGACATTTTAAACATTTCTAGGATTTTCTGCTGCGAAAATTTATTCAGCATTTTAAGTTGTGTTCAAGGAAGAGAAACTTTTAAATATCTCATTCATGAAACGCGCACTAAAACGCATTATTATGATTCAAGAGGTCTTAAAAAGATATTCATTTGGGTCATGCTTTTGTGAGTTTCGCCTTTTTATTTTGAAATGCAATACATTTCACACATTGAAAATTTATTTAAGAGCTTCTATTGTTAAAGTTTGATATGAGTAAGTATTTTTTTATTATTATTATTATTTTTGAAAAACATATTAAGAGCAGAAAGATGCATTTATCTTATTATAGTATAGGTGGCATATAAGACAAGGAAAATACTACTTATGTATTTTTAAATTTATATATATGCTTCATTATGAGTATATTTGTTTATCCAGTGTGGTGTATTTACAACATTTACTAAATAAAATTACGTTTTAGATTGGTAATATATATTTGCTTCCGACAAAAATATAGGAAATTTCCTGCACTACATCTTATGGCAGAACCGTCGGGCCCACAATAATATGTGGTGTATCGTAGATGATTAACAATAAAACAATAAATTAGTTCAACCAGTGTAACGAAGAATAAGCAATAGCACAATATAATTGTTTGATGGCTTTAACTTATATGAATTAACAAGAAATCCAAGAAAGGGATATTCTTACCCAATAAATACCAAATCTATTCTTTTAACTTGATACGGATATTGGCTGAAATTTCTTTCTCCAAGAAATACAAATCCCCATACATGATAATCTTAAACTTTATTTATATATCGTTGATTTCAGTACCCTCTGTAATTTGAAGTATAAAAAATAACACCTTATCCAGCAATCATTACTTACAGCAGCAGTCTATTTTAGACACAATCGGGAACTAAACTGAAATTCCACTTCAAGACTAGGGGTATTGCAGCACCAAAAACTATATTAACTACTCTTTATTAGCATGACAGTTCTCGTTCTAAACTTGAAGTCTGTTGCACAATCTTCACTAAATATAACCGCAACACTACCACGATACTCTAATTAACACAACTTTGCAAAATACAAGTGTCAACTAAATTACGTACATCATTTCACACTCACTCATAAGGTAAATATTACTGTTCTGTAATGGTGGTATTAATAATCCATAATATTTAGCACCAATGCACTCAGTGTCAATCCGTTCCTTTTAATTAACCGCTCTGGGGTATTTTGTACACCATCGGATGATACAAATTTAAATATTCATGTAGAACTCCGCATTGTTAAAAAATATTTTCACAAGTGCCTGTGTTAAAGTTTTTTACTAATAATGTATTACGTGTAATTAAATATTATTTAATATTATCTTATAAACCATTATTCCTTTTTTCGTAAATTTTAGACATATATTGTGTGTATAAAACATACCTCATAGGAAGTTTTCCTGTGTGATTTTGCTCGAGAATTTAATGGTTAAAATTCAGACGTACAGAGGATGTATCTGTATTTTGTCAAATACGTATTAAAATTATGATTAATATATTTTTTGTAGTATTTTTAAGGCATTTAATCCCAGTGACTGTAAAAATAACACATGTGCAAAAGTATTTTTTTATTACTTATTTATTTCAATTCTTGTAAACTTAATAACTGATAACCGAAAAACGTATTTCAAGTATTCTGTAGAAGTCAGCATAGAAATGTTTTTAAATATCTGGAATTTGTATGTAGCAGAGTTTTTATTGATGACTGATAAAACATTAAATATTAGAATTATGTAGTTTTTGAAATCACTTATTCATTTTCGATTCATGCACAAAGTGTCACAAGCGCAATGTATCATGATACTGAGATAGAGTTCCCTTATCAAATAATAACATGACATATTTAAAATTAATTCGACCACAAGCGCAAAGTATCATGATACTGAGATAGATTTCCCTTTTCAAATAATAACATGACATATTTAAAATTAATTCGACCACAAGAGTACCCTTATCAAAGAGTAACATGACATATTAAAAATTAATTCGACCACAAGAGTACCTTCTGAAAAAAGTTAATAGACATATGTGACATTGTCATAAGCCAGCCACCTGGTATTTGGACAATTATAAAGAACATATAATCAACCACATTTAATTAAACGTTTCGGACCAAATGAATTATAATTGATGTTGGCAATCGACATAATTTTGCAGAAAAGAAATTTTATCTATGACAAATGTGTTTTGGAAATCAGTGTTCATAATAAAACCGAGTAAATTCGGTGTGGTTAGTTATAAAAAACAAATTAATGAATGGAATCTCATATTGAATGTATTTTTGGAGTGAAAAGCTAGATTTTCTACTTATTTTAGGCATATAATAACTTATTTCTAATGATGCAGGAAACAACACAAATCGCAATCAGTGACATTTTTACTTTTTCAATGTGTTTAATAATAATTACAAAGAAAACGAATCAGAAATATTTATTGATGTTCTCAATATACTATGTTAAGCGGTAAAATTTACTTGCGAAAATAGAGTCATATATTGAACAAGACGGAAAAAATACTTACCAGTACTTACTAACAGATTTTAAAGGGAAATGTTTTGAATATTACATAAGATTAACAGTCATTAGTCGATACTTTTTTAAAAATACAAACACTTTAAATTGGCTAATGTGGAATTTTGTTTTAATGTAAGTACTTCACCATTTATATTGATGTTACAGAAAACAGGATAATTGTAATGTTTGAAATCTCTGATATTACAAAATTACAAGTGGTAAAAAAAAGGTATTTTTGTATGTTTATATTAAATAAGTAATTTGATAAAAACTGAGTTTTGTAGATTTACATAAATCTGTTCATTTAATTAAAATAACTAAAATTTTCATATATTTTACAATGAAAACAAATGGAGGCATGCCTCTTTTGTTTTCTGCGGGGACCAAAGAAACTCAAGTTAAATTTGGCTTTCAAGCGTGACAAATCTCATAGCTTCTTTAAATATATGCAACTGTACTTCAAATTAAATTGGTCGTGAATTTTGTTGGTTCTAGGAGATCAGTAAATGTTGCTTTAGGATGAAACGATATAATTGTTTTTTCGGGATGATTACATCATTTTGCTGTCATAAAAATGTGATGACCGTTCTCGGGAACATTAGTATTTTAACGTAAAATAATAAAACCGAAGGAAAGTTAAATAGGGCAAAAAAAAAAAAGGATTGAAATTTAATATTTGTTAATTGCTTGACTTTAGTACAAAAACTATTATGAATTAATATTTACTATAATAAAGTGTTTTTTACAGAACAAATTCCATGTAAGTTTCTCAAAAAATAAAATAAAGTAAAATAAAATTTTACAGCCTTACGCAATCTTTTTCTATGTTAAGGAATCAATAAAGCATCAACATAATTCACTTAACTAGTACAAAAACCTCGAGGAAACTGTTACAAGTTTTATTTCCCAAATTGCAAAAGTTACATAATTTATAGAAGTTAATTGAATATATTACTAAAATATCTAATACTGAGATACTAGTAAAGTCGACAGTGATGCCGGTAACCACTATTAACTAACATGCGAGTTTATACTAGAAATAAACTAATAATATCTTTAAAACATTTGGAAAAGTGCAGACACTTAAGTCTTTTTTGATAAAGCATTTACGCGCGGAAACATTGACGGTGTTTAGGAACGGATATTAAAGGTTAAAGAAATTTAATAAAACACATTTAGATCTTTCTAAAATTAGTTTGTACTAAGGTCAACCATTTACCAAACTTTACAATTCCACCATTGTAAATCATGTTTGTTTCGTAATTCCACTATCGATAGTTAAAGTGCCTTTATATATCTCAGTAATGTTGCAACATAGATTACCTTCATACATTTAGAAAGATGCTTTGCTAAATACAATTTTATTATTGCTTTAAATTATATAGTAGATTACTGTCGATTAGACCATGACTTCGTAGCACATTATCCATGTTACAGGGGACACGTTATTAAATTAATGCATAATATGAGCTATAAATTACGATAAAGAAATATATTAGGTATTTCTTAAATGCTGGGGATATTTACCTTGGCGTACTTCTCTTTTATAAATATGTAAATTATATCTAATAAATTTTAGTGAAATTTAAATTCAAGTGCAAAGATGAAATTGAAAAAAACTATAACTAAACATAAATGCATTCTTTGAAGAACCTTGGTATAGCTAGTATTTTTCTAATTACGAAAATCAGTTTGCTTTATTAGTTGACTACTTAGTTTTGAAAAGAAAAATTCTAAGTTAAAACAGAAAATGTTAGCCAGGATTAAAAATCACGGATATCATGAAGAAATACAGAAATTACATTCATGACCATTTAAATATGTTACATAATTTATTCGAGAAAGTATGGAAATTTTTACCTCGAAAAATAGTAACCAGATTATTTGTAGACGTTTCGGAGATTTCAATAAATTGATCTTTTAATGATTGTCTTTTTTTTTATATGAATCTTTTTTATAAAAAATTAACATACAAACATGCAATTATTAAAAATTAGGTCCTTTTTTTATTTTACGTTACTTAAATAATTATATTTAGGGAGATAAACCGTATAAAAAACTGAATTTTATTATAGAAGTATAATGTTTATAATGAAAAAATTTCAAGTATGAAAGTTAATTTAATATATCGACTAGATAAATATAATTGAAAGTAAGCTAAACAAATCCTAAAACAAATTATCTTAAAGTATAACAATTAGTTTGAGAATCGAAGTATTTCGTTCTAGTTAGAGAATAGGACATACAATGAGAAAACAAATCTAAACAATTCCGTTTTCTTTATACGCTATTGAAAGGACGTTTGATTTTATTTTACTGCTAGGAAACAATGATAATATATCTTTTATATTAACTACACGAAGTAAATACTTACAAAAGCAATATGAAGAATAATCATAGTTTAATGCATAATATTTTGAAATAACAAATAAAAATGTAGAAACATATATTAAAAGTGGAAAAGTATAAATTTTATAATCTTATGCAGAAATAAAATTACAAATAAAGTGCTCCTCTTGATGATAATACAAATGTATAAAAGAATATATAATTTCAAAAATGGAACAGATTTCCTCATAGGTTAAACTTTCTCAGTTTTTCCTCTTGAAAATATGCTTTAAAAATGAGACATTATTAATTCAAGATAAAAATCATAGATAAAATATAAAAGAAAAACAGTTAAAAAAAAACACTGTTTTATAAGCATTCACAGTTATCATCTATAATCAGAGAAGTATTCAAGTTCTTTTGTGAAGCCCTGGATATGATTTAAACGTTTATATATATATTACATAGTATGCTACAATTTGGTTCAGTTAGGAAACGCATAATGCAGCTGAAAATTCCCTTTCAGAAGTTCACATCAGTAAACGGAAATGCATTTGAATATTTTTGTGAAGCCCTGTATATGATCTGCAGAATTTATATACACCAAGTAATTGGGAAAAAATTAGTTAAATTTAAAAACGCATGCCACAGCTGAAAACAAATTCCAGCAATTATAGCTCATAACAGAATTGTTTTGTGTGGCCATGTAAATAAACGTAAATGCTATGCACACCGTATTCTACAGTATGCAATTTGTAATGCACCTTGGTGATGTATATAAATTTCAATATATTTGAAATAGTCTAACATCTTTAAAATACATTGCAAACAATTTTTCTTATTGACCATAATGTAGCGAAATGCTTTTGACTGTCCTTGTAACTGAACTATAAATGCTACACATTTAATTTTCAATACCGAACATGCCGTTGTAATCCTCAATAACATATATCAATTATAAATCAATACGAGTATATTTACGTGTGTCATATCGCGGAAAGGCGGACAGATAGATGGTCAGACAAGCCAAATTCATAAACACATTTCAAAAGCGTTGAAAATAAAAGATTGAAAAAATAAACTTCCAATAAATTATGTTTTATGTACAAATTGAAAAGCATGATCATTTTCAAAAATTATTAAACTCCGGCAACGCTTGGTATCGTTATGCATGAAAGAAGCATTAAAAAATTTAGAAATATAGATGATTTTAAACGTAAAGTTGATGAAATATGTCGTTACTTATTCAAAAGTACCTTTTTAAAATAAGGAATTTGAATTTTGCGAAAAGCTAAATGTCTTGATTTCTCTACCATTTACTTTAATGTAGCTTTAAATATTTCGCTGCAAAATTTAAATTTTTCCTGCCATTAGTTCTGAAATGTTTTTAGAATGTTTTCGTATAAAAGGTAATTTTGTTATTCTGAAAGGCTCAGAAGAATAAAAAAGAAAAGTGACTTATTCCGTTTGGCTTTTCACAAAAAGTTTTTATGGAATAAATAATCGTAGAAGAGAGCGTATGTTTAAATTTTGTCTTCAAGCATGTTATTATTATTATTATTATTATTATTATTATTATTATTATTTACATTTTAAAAAACACTTTATTGTGGACGTAATGAAGTTTTATTTCTATGTACGTGAAGAGTTAAATTTTCTGTATTCTTACGACAAACAAATGTCTAGGGTGTTTCATATTTTGAGATTTATACTTCGATTAATGTCATAATAACGAAAATCATATCTTTGAATGGATAAATTATGCGTAATAACTGGACAAATGTGGAAAAATGGCGGATAATTTTACAAAATATAGTAAACAGGTGGTTGCATATTCATTGATATACATTTGCTCATAAAGGGCATTAAAAATTTAAATGTTTACAGAAATTTAAATCTGCTAAAAAAAATATAATTGAAAAACGCATCAATTTATTTTTCAAAGAAATAATTATTTGCATAAAATCTGAACTCAAGACAATCTAAATCGGATTGTGAAGCTTGTACTAGTACTAAAAACCTAACATTTTTTAAGTTAGACTCAAATGCTTTCAAAAATTTAAATCTGCCAAAAAAATGATAATTAATTAAAAAAGAAATAATTATTTGCATAAAATCTAAACTTAAAATATTTATAGTTTGGATTGTAAAGCTTGCACTGTTACTAAAAATCTAACATTCTTTAAGTTACACTGAAATGCTTACAAAAATGTAAATCTGTTAAAAGAATAAATGATAATTGAAACACGCTTGAACTTATTTTTTAAATAAATAGTTATTTGTATAAAATATAAAATTAAAATAATTATAATTTGGATTGTGAAGTTTGTACTATTACTAAAAATCTAACATTCGTTAAGTTAGACTAAAATGTTTATTTAGTTCGAATTTATTTAAAATCTCTACAGTAAATGAAAATGCTTTATGATTTTTTAGCAGATAGAATTAAATTTTGACCTTTCATTCCGCACGCATTTCTAAGATACTCTGATATTCATATACATTTGCACATAAAGACCATTAACAATTTAAATGCTCGCAGTAATTTAAATCTGCAAAAAAATAAATGATAATTGAAACACAGATGAATATACTTTTTAAAGAAATAGTTATTTGCATAAAATCTAAACTTAAGAAAATCTAAATCGAATTGTAAAAGTTGTATTATTGTAAAAACCTAACATTTTTTAAGTTAGACTGGAATACATACAAAAATGTAAATCTGCTAAAATAATAGATGATAATTAATTGAAAAATGTACGAATTTATTTTTCAAAGAATATATTTACAATACAAAAGATTATTTAATACAAAGAAATTATATATAATGCATTATATACAAAGAAATTATTTACAATGCATTATAGTTATTTGCATAAAATCTAAACTTAAAATAATTATAATTCGGATTTTGAACCTTGCACTGTTACTAAAAATCTAACATTCTTTAAGTTAGACTGAAATGCTTACTGAAATTTAAATCTGCTAAAAAATAAATGATCATTGAAAAACGCATGAACTTATTTTTTAAAGAAATAGTTTTTTACTTAAAATCTAAACTGATAGAAAATCTAAATCGGATTGTGAAGCTTGTACTATTACTAAAAATCTAACGTTTTTTAAGTTAGACTCAATTTTTTTTAATTCAAATTTATTTGAAATCCTTACAGTGAATTAAAATGTTTTATTAGTTTTCTAGCAGATAGAATTATGCTTTAACGCTTCATTACACACGCACATCTATGTATTTTATGCGTGTATATATGTGTGCATTTAATATTATTTAAAAAATAATAAAATGTCACTTAAAAGTAATTTTCAATTTAAAAATAGTAATTTCAAAACATCATTATACGGATGTCTATAACTTGGCGAGATTATTATTAATATTGTGGTATTTGTATCCAATGTATGACATTCTAATGTCCCGAATTTTGCAATTAAACTTGCTAAATTATGATTCATTTTTTTAAAAATCTAATAGCAAACAAATAACAGGCAATTTACAATACATTATATCTACAGTAAAACAATATATAATAAGAGTACCTTCAAATTAATAAATGTAATATATAAAGTAGTTGTTGCCATAGATTTACAAAAGATAATTACAAAAAAATAAAATTACACTTAACGTGCTTTATTAACCAAAAGATGCTAAAATTCTAAAAAGGATGTTAAAATACATGAACATTATCCAATGACAATTAGATAACTGATTAGTAAATCACATGTTAGTTATTTAACTAACTGTCAGTTGGTTATTTGGAAATTTATTATAAATCTTTTTCTGTGTAAACTTATAATTTAAATGCTTAAAATTTATTGAGAATACTCAAAGAATTCGATTCTATCATTTTTGGGATTAGTTGGCAACATTATTAAAATATTAATGATGTCATATGTAAAATAAGGTGAAGCGAACTCTATTTAATATTTTAGCAAAATAAATTATTTCACTTTCTGTGGTACAGAGTCACATAGTATATACAAAAAGATATACTATTTTAATCACAAGTCATTGTTTGACCTATAGTGACCGTGAAAAAACTCGAATCTTCTAAATAGTCACCATGAATATGCATTTAATGAAAATATTAATGACTAAATATTTAATGAAATTAGAAAAAATACAATGCTACTAGATTAATAATATCAAATTAATATTTTGTGTAAAGAAATGAACATACATATACTGATTTATAGATCTTTGTATTAAAAATCATTCTGGGCTTCCTTTAAAAAAAAAACAAAAAAAAACAAAAAAAACTAAAAAACAAAAACAAAAAACAGTTACCCACAAATGTTAAAAGGAACCTTAAATTTATATATTAAACACGGCTAGACTGTGGATACAATACTCTCACCAAACAATTTATTGCCAACATCACCGAACATATGGATCGGATCTTATTCGATTAACATTGGATTATACGACTTGATATAGAACTGTAATTTACATTCAATTTTAATCTCATTGTTACCAAAATCGGTTATTTTGATGTGCAAGAGACAATAATATATGGAAATGTGTCAGGGGCCCCTATAAACAAATTTATACAAGACAGATACCTCGTCTGTTTTAAAAACGTAAAATAGAATTGTGTTTTAAAACACACATAAACAACGCCTGCATTCAGCTTTTAAAGATATACAATTAGGTATATCTGTAATATGCATAATTGTATATCTTTAGAATTGTGTTCATTAACACTATTGTGTGGCATTTGGACAATTTGTATGAAAATTAAACCTATGAAATCAATAAAAGATATTAAAGCACACAGACACATATATCGATAAAATACACATTAAAACATGCTTAAAAGGTGCCGAAGATGTTAAAAACAAATTTAATCCCGAGATCTTTCGAACGAAAACGCGTTCATCATCAAGGGCAACGTTTGCTCATTTTTGTTAGTCAGCAGGTCCCCTTGACGATGAACGTGTTTGCGTTCGAAAGATCTCGGGATTAAATTTGTTTTTAACATCTTTTTCTGCACCTTTTAAGCATGTTTTAATGTGTATTTTATCGATTTTATCTACAAGGTGAATCTTTCATTCCACTTTAAATTCGTTTTTCGAATTTTTCTGTTTTTTTAGACACACATATCATTTTAGATCCAATTGATATGGAATTGGGACCATCTGTAGACCTATATTTTCAATCAAAATATACGAAAATTGCACTACTCGTTAAATTGTTATCACACACAAAAAAGATAAATACAAAACAATAAATGGAGAAATTGCATTAATTCCTTCGTTTGAAGGCTTTTAAAAGAAAATGCAAATTTGAATTCCAAATTTATTTCAGTGCCATTTTCTCAATTTTATGTAATTATCTTCTTTCTGATTATTTCTTCCTAATTATGTTTCAAATTTTTACCATATCATATATGAATCGCTTTAAACGAAAAAATAAAGATATTGCTTAAAAACTAAAAAAAAAAAATATATATATGCACATATTACTACATTTAGAGACATTTGTTTCACTGGACAATTGTTTTCGTGTGCGTTCCTATTAAGAGTTTCATATTTTCATTTAAAAGCACTAAAAATTATCGTTGGTATCAAACAAGCATTTGCTACATGCATATAGAAAAATATGTTTTAAAGAAAATCAGAAATAAGAAATCTTTTTAAAAAATATTTCATGCAATTTCTCAATTACTGAAACCAAATGATTACTTTAGTTTAATCACAGTTTCTAAATGTACATAAATTTGTATATTCATTTTGGCATACATAAATATTACTAAAATTATGGAATAATTTTCAGCATATTAGACATGCGTTATCAATTATTTTCTCGTAATATTGCATTTCTTAACTATAAATTTGTTAATTATAACTTTGTTTTCGATTTGTATATATGATTTATATACAAATGATTTATATGAAAAATATCATTGAAGTACTTCAGAATATAGGGGTTAGAAGAAGAAGAATTTGCATAGAAAACGTTAACCATAGGTTACTGGGGAGCTTTTAAACCTACAGAAACTAGTTGAAAATTGATTGAATTTAAATCTCAATCAGACAAATTTAAGGTGCATTTAGATAATTTATTAAATAAAAAAATAATAAATCAAACATTGATCTTTGTTGTATTTTTATTTTCTTGATAAAAATTTTATTTTCCTCATTTTCAAAGTTTATCATAACCGATTAGTCGTCTTATAATTATGCCGCGCTCTCTTGAAATGATATTTCTAAAATATACCGATATACGTAGAAAAAACCGAAGTTATTGAAATATCATTTATGCCAAATATAATTATCTATAATATTTATATGTTTCTTACAATTTTAAGTGCACCATTTGGAAAAACGTAATAAGTAGAAAATAAATTATAAAAATATAATGGATTTATAACAAAGTTATGAATGAATTCAAGTAAAAAAAAAAAATACACGCATAGTTATTACGATAAAACTACATTTTTCTGTTCATTTTTCAATTTTGAATTTGAATTTATTCTAAAATTTACGCAGAGTAATTCCTTTCTAATTTGACGTCGTGCTTGTTTAACATAGTATATAACTAAACTTAGCATATAACTGAAGTTTAACTAATAGTTAACTTAGCATGTAACTAAAAATTGGCGTTACTTTTTTTAGGAAGAATCGTAAATCATAATCGACATCTGTTGTAATTTTGTATTTTGTTTTGAATTTGCATTTATTGCAAACTTTACACATAGAAATACCTTACAAATGTGACGTGCGTGCTTGTTTAAATTAGCATATGTGTTAAGTTTAGCGTTATTTATTTTGAGGAAGAATCGTAAATCTTCCCGTAGTTGTATATATTTTTTAAAAACCGTTAATGTTGAAATACCTTTAACTCACCTGTGGCCAAACAGACTACTTAAGTAACCCCAAACTGTTGGCGTATCCCACATAAATCTTTTGCAACACGGATGATTTATATTAGCAAAAATACAAGGGTTGTATAGTGTATGCGCCAAGGCATTTTAAAGTCGGAATAACAAATTATAATGATATCCTTGCTAAATTCAAAGTCCAATAATAGTATAAATGTCATAAACTTTTTTTAAAGACTCATTTAAATAGATATAATAAAATAGGGACGGTTTATAGTAACATAAAGACACGAGCGGCGTGTAAACGCCTTTTAAAGACTAAATATCAACTTTTGATGCTAAAAGAGAATAACGTTTAATGTCGAGTAACAGTATAAAAATATTGGATATCTGATTTATAGATAGAAAATAGTTTAATTAAGACTGAAAATAAAATAAATTACACAAATGCACGTGTGGCGTATTGTATACACAATTGTTGACTTAAGGTAAAGCTAGGAGAGTCTGCGCACAATTCAAAAGAATAACAATAAAAAATCTATATATTAATTTTGTGCCAAACTATCCATAAATAATTTTGACTTCATTTGTTTTTTATGCATTTCCATTGATATTGTGTTGTTATGTTGTAATTTAATAGAACAATTGTAATAAAACCAAGGAAGTTATTTTGCGCAATCTGTCCTTACAGGGTTGGTGTGATTGCGCACATGGGTAGGAGGAATTGTTAGTAATAATAACTACAATTAAATTGTTGACAAAAATAATTACACTTAAATGACATTGTTGTAAGGTTTTTGTGAACAAATATTATTGTATTAGGAGTGAATATTTCAACCTAATGATTAAAGAATCAGAAAAAAAGAAATAATTTTAAAAACGATTAAAAAATTTAATTAAAGGAGGAAAAAATAAAATAATCAGAAAAAGCAAGTCCAGATAAGATTACAAATTAGCATTAAGTTACTTGATAACACGTTTAGCTTAAAATAAGTCCATTTCCATTTTTCATTTTTTTAGGCAAATTTACCAATAAGCTGCGTAAGCTCTCCTAGCATGGAAACTAATGGAAACAATGCGCCATCTCTCCTAAGTAGCAGATGCGCAAACTGTCCAATTTCGATAGGAGAGATTGCGCGGCGTTTTATATAAACCTGGCCACTACTAAAACGAACCGTTGATGTTCACATTGTTAGTCTAGATTAGTAGCATGTGAGAAATCGTTTAAGTTTAAAATATTTTGTACTACTGACATTGTATAGAAATTCTGATGAATAGCTATGAAAATTCAAGCACTTATTTTGGGAAAACAAAACAAAATATCAATGTTTTATCTTAGACACTCAAAACAATCAACGTGCACTTTCAAGTAGACACTCCACTACTGCTGTTGTACAACTACCTGGAGTCGTTGCGCGTTCACTCTACTCTTTCCCCCCGATCCTCTATGTGCGCAATATCTCCGACCTCGCCATCTCTCCTGGCATTACCTTATCAAAAATAATGAAAGAGAGCATAAAAAATTGTAAATTTCAACTGTAAGTATTTTTTTTAACCTTTAAGGGCTTTTGAAAGAGGATAAATGAAGCACATATGTTAATAGCGTAATTATTTTGGAATTCGCAACTACGAGTCTTTAACTGTTAAAAACAATGCTTTAAAGGAATAAACTTGATCTGTTTTCTAAAGACAACACGCGGTATTTACCTGGCTGAAATACTACTAAAGATCAGCAATATATAATTTAAGAGAAAAGGTTTTGTTAAATATTATGTTTAAAAAATCTGTAAAACCACCCATTAAAGTTTTGGGCTTTCTCTCCTTAAATAAGAAGCTCTAACATTTATATGAGACGTATGTCAAGTATTGACAAAAACGATCTTTAGAGAAGTTTTAAAAGAATGTTGTTTTTACTGTCCGTTGAAGAGATAGCTGATACGAACTTCCTACTTACATATTACTATTTGGAATTAAAAACAAAATTTTTAGCTTTATCAAATTTAAAATTCAAGATGCTTTTTATAAGGAAATAAATTTTAGAATTTCATTAACAAGTTTTCTTCTGTGTAATCATTAAATTGCAGTTCATTGATAAAATAAAGTCTTTAGTAATTTACCTGAAGAAATATATTCATTAGAGATACCTTCCTAACAACATATTCTATCAAATTGAACTTGCCTTTTGATATCTTGACGGTTCAGAAAAAGTGTAGTTTTGGATGGCTTAAGTATAATTGTCTTTAAGGAAATACATACGGATTCATGATCTTAAATAAGATAATAAAAAAAAAATAGATGCCATCTTAAAACTCTTTTGGAATTTAAACCTAATAACATAAGTGTATATGAATCCCACAAAAAATTATTTAAATTCATAATTCACAACTGATTTTCAGTAAATATATTTTCCTTTATTGAATAATCACTCATTCTGAAATTCTACACATTCTACTCATTACACATTTGACAACTATTATCTTCAATATAAGGAAATATACATATTATAGATTGGTTTTTCTTCTTGGAAAATTTAGAATTATTTTATTTCGTATAAATAAATATGGAGAACGCAATATTTATTAGATTGCAAGATTAAATTCAGTTGATTTACAGCTTAAAAAAATATTTATATATTTCAATGTTACTAAATTTGCTATCTTAATATCAAAATCAATATCTATAGCATTTTTACAAGAAATGTTTTCGATTAGGTTAATAATAAGTTTAAACAATCTCACATTCTGTTTAAATTTATTTTATTTAAATATACATATATTATTTTACAGATTGTTAAATGTTAAAATTTTATGTTCATTTAATGGGGTACATATGTTTTACGATATTTTTGTTTTATATTAAAACGCAAAAAAATTCTCTATCTATACAGCACAAACCGTACAACAAAAATGTGATCATTTTATTAACCAAACATAACACTCTTACTGATAAATTATTTTTTCAACAATTGATGAAATATTCTTTTATTCTTATTGATTGCCATAAATAAAATTTATAAGCATTCGTTTATTTCACTGAAAACTAAAACAAATAGCTGTACCTTTAAATTGTCTTCTTAGGATATTTTCCTTAACCTTTTATGTGCAATATAAAAGAATTTATATCTCGAAAATATCTATCTGGCTTTGACATATCATTAAAAATATTTCACTGACATTTGCTTTTATATACCGATAAATATAAAAGGGGCTTTAACGATTTGAACTAGACATAAAGACCATTTTTCTTTTAACTTGCAAGTCCCTGTAAAAAATACAAATAAATAAATATTTCTTTTAAAAAATGCACCATAAAAATTGTCTCAATCAATATTAGAAATATTATTTTCATTTCTGAGAAATTTCTATGTGGTTTATTTTCGATGTAAGAAGATTCTTTAAATAGATACTAAAAATGTTGTAATAGAAAGAAATAGGAAAATGCACGTACACTTAAACACAATTAAATATTTATTTAAGAAAAAATAAGATTGTTTTGTATTAAATTAAGGAACGTCTTAAGGGATTTGGAACGGTAGACTAAAGTTTTTTTTTTTATTTATATCAAGCAAGAATTTTTTTCAGATTGATGACACCTGAAAATCTGCAGTTTCCAGTAACTGGATTGGTAACATATTTTTTTATTTAATTGTGTGGCAAAAGTAGTATGTGACCTTAAACAGGATAATCCGCAAATTAGCAATTTACATTTTCATATGAATTTCATATTTTTGGTATCACTAGAAATTTACACGATGATGTAGACAGAGTAAATTGTTTCTGTTTATTACTTGTTTTGTCATGTTTCTTTTTCTATTATTTATAATCGTGAAACGCAACATAGCAATTAATTAAAGAGCTTTAAAGTAATTAATTATAATTGAATTCGAATATCATGAATCTTGCGTTTTCTACAGAAAAAAATTACGGATTTATTTGTTTTATTTTTGAGCGAAAAGTATATCATTACCGCATTTATAGCTAGTTAACACCGAATACTATATAGATAGAAATATATTGTATACATCACGTTCATTCAGGTTTGTCTCAAGCAGAACGCACCATATTTCCGAGAAATTGACTGAAGTCAGTTGTCCTATCTTCAAAAAGTTGGGTTATATATCTCAACCATACCATTTCTATTCTCCGGATTCACTCAGCACTAAATGTATACACATAATTTACGAGAAGGGAGTGAACGTGTTGATCAGCATAAAATAGCCTCTCATTGTGGAAAGTCAAAGGAATTCTGCTAAAGGGAATTCTGACGAAAATTACACATCGGATATCTTATAAAGTAATCAGTATAAACATAAATTATCCTTATATTCGTTCATTATACGTGATTGCGGGACATATAGAATATTGTAATGCAATGGTGAAAAAGTATTATAAGTTATTGGAAATTCAATGAGATATGCTTCACGAAATTTTTAAAGTATATATATATATACTAATGTATATACTAATAAAGAATAGAAAGTATCGTGTATACCAATAAATTTTGTTATATATATACAGTAATCCCCCAACATTCGCGGTTGTAACATTCGCGAGTTTTTTTATTTATCTCTTTCTTTTTCAGAATTTATAGTGGTTAAAGATTATTTCCTCAGCGTTTTCTTAGTATCTATTTACAAATCAATTTTCAGTTGTCAGCTGAAAAAGGAGCGAGTGTTGTAGGAAAGCAACTAATAACAGAATATTCATTGCAATGGAGATATTAGAAGTGGTAACGCAAGAGCATCTTTAATCTATTAATTTAACACGTTCAAGTTTTC
Source organism: Maratus michaelseni (assembly GCA_963931845.1). Classification (NCBI taxonomy): domain Eukaryota; kingdom Metazoa; phylum Arthropoda; class Arachnida; order Araneae; family Salticidae; genus Maratus; species Maratus michaelseni. The sequence goes on along the minus strand of OZ007593.1, from coordinate 196,526,186 downwards.
GTAGTGAAATTGCACTTAGACAGCATTTCTGAAGCATATAGATGTATTTAAATATTGTATTTAAATATTTTATCGCTTACTGACCCATTTACACATTATCGTCTCTTTGCGAATAGAGAGAATCGAAATTACTTTATACAAAACACATGTGTTTCTAGCTGTAATTATTGCCTTAGTCAATTCATTTAAGTTATCTTTAGTAACTAAATTTCATGTTTATGAATATGTGCGTACATTTAACTTCTACATATATGTTCTGCAAAACGTATTGTTAATACATATATCCTTTAGTTATTTCAAATGCTGTGCGACTCTAATTAAAATGTTATAGAACGTAACTCCTTTTTTAGTGCAGAGCGATAGACTCAACATTCGCGATCTTTTCCTGGAACGTAACCCTCGCGAATGTTGAGGGATTACTATATATATATATATATATATATATATATATATATATATATATAACAAAATTTAAAATTTATCGCGATACGCTAAATTATTTTTATCCCATTCTATTCTAAATTACTCTATAATATTGATTTCTTCCGTTTATTAATGTATTTTAACTCTATTTTGTTCCAAAAACCTCATATCGAAAATCAATAGTTTAATTGCTGCTAGTTACTTCAATAAATGGCGTCTTTATCTTTAAATTGTAAATACTTCTCAATATTCACAATATTCACAATATTCTCAAAAACCCGCATTATTCCTTTTTATTTTTCTAAATTCCTAAAAAGTATGTAGTTATTTTAATAATATCAGATAGCAAAAGTAACTCTCAAAATCATAAAAACTTTTTCTTATACTAAAATGTAAAACATTTTATTTTAATTCCATTCTGGCTTTGATCCAAGTTCGATAAACCATTTTCTTCATTCTTTTTTTTTTCTTTTCATGAACGTGAAAATCATTCCACATTCTCAAACCAGTAACTAAAGATAATTAGTTAGCTTAAAACACTCTGGGTCACAGCTATTTTATCGAACAGTATAGAATATTCTCGTCGCTTCTTTGACATCATTTCTTAGCGGAAACCACTTTACTTCAATTTTCTGGCGCGTTTCGCAAAGAATTCCGGTTCTCGATTGGTGCATAAGCCATCACGTGATCCCTGTATTCATACTTTTAGAAATATATATCGCTGCGCCTTGCTTCGGGAGCATTCGAAAGAGGAACGCTGGGTCGGTGTTTTGGTATTTTTAAGCTTCTAATCAAATAAAATCCCTGCCTGGAGTTGGCGAGGCGAGACCCCTATTATTTTCTTCTACGACTTCGGTATAGATCCTTTTAAGCTAACCATCATGCTTATCTGTTAATGGGAAGCGTCTCTTCGAAACTAAAAGATGAATCCTGTGAAATTAGATCTCTACCTGGAATTTTTTAAGCTTTGAAAATAAAACTTGTTTATGCTTTGGATGGAGTGTTCTCTTCTGCATATGTGCATGCACAATGAACCCTAGAGTGGAAAATTCCTCTGTTAACTTCGGAAAAGAACATGTAATATTTAAAAATAATTTATTAAAAATGGTATTGATGTTGAACTCACCATCTCGGCCTTTAAAATCGTGACATGAGAAGTTAAAGTCTGACAGGTTTGCATTATGACCTTTCATATGATTCTGAGCGACGTTCTTGCAAAAAGAGAAACAAAGTTAAGTACAAGTTTTCAAAGTTACGTGTTTTCAAGTTTTCCTTCTGGCTTTAATACTTCAATTAGAGAAAGTGGATACAAGCTCAGCTATAACAAATTGAAATAAATCGCCATACCAGGTACAGTAGAAGTAGTATGAGAAAAGAAATAAACCCAATTATGTAATGTAAGTCATATTTATTGTTGTTTTTTGATTTTTTATTGATAGTTACTGTATGGATTTTATTGTTTTTATAGAATTTATTATTGTTATTCTGAAACTGCGAGTTAAGTTATTGTTGAAATTATTTTATTCTAAAGCTGTGTATTTGTCATTAAATGTAAATTTTAAATATTTAAATCATAAAAAATTGCCAATTTCAGAAAATTCAAATATTTCGGTGAAATACGTTTTTTAGATTAAAATATTCTTGTTGTTATGATGCTATACAGTAAATTTATTTTATCAAAAAGTAAACAGAATTCCATCTTTTGTTCAACTAAATCCTGACTGTGATAAATTAAAAATAATAGAATTGAATTTTTCGTTTTGATAATAAATAAGTAGACGATTTTCATCGTAAAGGAATATTTTTGAAACCATGACAACCTAGTGTTTCTTCAAACCGCTATGATGTAACGATGACATAATCGAATTTATTCTTTCAAGTGTAAAAAAAAAACATATATATATATATCTGAGAAAGATTTATGTGTAATTTAAACAAATTATTTTCATGAATGAGAAGGTGAGACTTGAAAAATTGATACTGAGTAATAATTTAACAGATGGTTACTAATGGTACTTCCTGATTTTACAACTGTTCTTAAGTTATTTATAATTATTTACTATAAATTATTTTATTATTGAGTGTTTTAACAATGTTATTAAGCAATTATTTCTGTATTTTAAGTATATTTTGTGGTTATTTTAATCAAATTTCTTGGAAAACATTTTAGCAGTTCAGAAAATGAATTTTATGTTATATTAAGATAAGATTTCAAAAATTAATTGTAATTTTTATTTTTAAATGGAATGTTTTATTAAATAGATGTTCTAGTTAGAGCTTAATTTGCGTTCACAGATTCTTATAATTCTTAAAATTCAGTAAGAAAAGTTTCCATTTAGTTATGTTTCTGCCAGAAATTTATAAAATAGAATATAATAAACAGAGTAATAATGAAAATATAAACTTTGGATATGTAAATGATGTAAATACTCAGAACTTTTGTTGTAGTGACTATTCAGTGCAGTCAGAGTATAGAAGACTCATGGTTCATCAAGAAATGGATTTAACATTACTTTAGTTTGTCTGAAGAGTAATAAGGACGCAACTTAGAATCATGGACTAACACGCTTCCGTATTTTTTTCCAAATGATTTTAAATTATTTAATGAACATTAAAAAAGTCTAAAAAATAGACAAACATCTTCAACACAAACATCTTAAAATATAATGGATTTATTATTATTATTATTTTCACATCATCCGACATAAGTGAAAACAATAGACTAAATTTTTACTTTCCAACAGTTCTAGCTACAATAATTAAAACTTAATAAAGCTTTAAAATTCTTAAATGTAAATAATAAACTTCCTTTTTCAACATTACCAAGTGCATTCTTGAAGAATCCCAAGGAAGTTTCTTGTTTTTGGTTAATTCTTGAGTTTATAAATTGTAATTTATGCTGGCGTAAATTATATGTTTTGAATTTAGGAATTTTCAAGAATTAATGTAGAAAAACTAAAATTAATAAATCTAAATTTCAAATTAGATTAACTATTTTTATATTAAAATTTTATATTAAATCTTAATCATATTATGTTTATAAACTATATTTGCTTTGTTTATTTCAGTAAAAGTCTTAAATTATATTCTTGAAAGTTAATATTTATGTAAACCTTGTGTGATATTGTAGTGGAGAGTTGAAATAATAGTATTTCAAATATAGTGGTTAAAATTTAGTTAATTACATGCAGATTTTATTTAAATTCTTAAATTCAAGTCTTGTCTTTATTTACTTACTTAATAAACAGATGTAGAAAAGGCAAATAATTCTACATTTGAAGAATATTAGTAAGTTCTACCTATTGTGTCTTAAATTTACTGAATATGGTATAGGTGAAGAGTATCAGAAAGGGAAATTCATTGTTTGAAATTGTTTGTTGAGCGTCCTCTTCTAAATGTTTTAGGCTACCAAATTCATTTAGTGTTGGAAATATTATTGTTATTAATTTTTTATATGTGTCGGCTAGAAAAAAGTTATTTCCTTACCCTTCCTAAAATAAGGAAACTAATCTAATTTTTCTATGTAATTTTTTTTCGCCTCAACCAAAAATTTCTAATTAAAAACTATGTTAATTCTCTGTGATATTTACGCCTTTACTATTGAAAAATATAATGTGATATATTGCTGTGATTGTTAAAATGTATTGAATTTATTATTATTATTACTTACTTTTGTTATTACTTATTGGAGAATATTAGTACAGTGGAACCCCGATTTTACGTAACCCGTTTCGTACGTTATCCCGCTTCCTACGTTATTTTTCGTCGATCCCAGAAAATTCCTATTCCGATAATGTTAAAAATACCTCGATTCTACGTTATTTACTCTTAGTGTTTCCCGCTTGGTACGTCATTTTAGTCGAAGTACCTCAGGAAATTTTATCTTTTTTCACTCATGGAAAAATTTTCAAAAGAACGAAGTTGCTTTCCACTTGGTCAACTGTTTGATTGTTACCAAAAACAGTTCAAAGTAACGAATAACTATTATTCGTCTATCAGCGCTTGACCAAATCTGCGATTCGTGATATCGGGGGGGGGGGGGGATTATTTTTCCGTCGTTCATTCATTTCAACCCTCAGTGAAGCAGCTTTCTGTTGCTCTCTCTTAAGTGATTGCCAGTCAAAAGTAGGATGTCTAAAAGAAAATTTTTCTCTGTAGCCGAAAAGGGAGAAATTATCGAAAAGTCCAAAGTTTCCAAAGGAACTAAAGGTAAAACTCATAAAATCGTTCGGTATAGCTTATTCCACGTTACAAACCATCCTAAAACAAAAGAGGTCTCTGTGGAATTAAAATCTGAAAAACTGGGAAATTTGTCAAAGAAAAAAAACATTGAAAACCTCTCATTTTGAGGAACTGGAAAAGATTTTATACGAGTGGTTTAAAAAAAGCCCGTGCTGCTAAGATTCCAATCAATGGCTCAGTTTTGTAGGAAAAGGCTCTAGTAGGAGAAATTTGTTCTCGACTTGAAATGCCGAATTTCATGGCATCCAACGGTTGGATCGACCGATTCAAGAAGAGGTATAATTTGTCTTACAAGTTTATCTGTGGTGAGGCAGATGGAGTAAATACTGCGGTCGTTGAGGAATGGATGGGCAAAAACATTGCCTTCTCTTGTGTGTAATTACTCAAAAAAGACATCTTTAACGCAGATGAGACCAAATTGTTTTTTTTAAACTCTTCCCTGATAGAACATACACTGTAAAAGGAGAAACGTGGTACAGTCGGAAGCTATCAAAAGTGCGATTAACAGTTTTGTTATTACGGAACTGAGAAGCTAACATCCTTTGTGATTGGTAAGTCCAAGAAGCCTCGATGGTTCAAAAACATTAAAAGTTTGCCGACAGATTACAATGCCAACCATAATGCTTGGATGAACCTAAATCTTTTTGAAGATTTTTAAGAAAATTGAATATAAAAATGAGCTTACAAAAGCGAAAAATAATTTTATTCGTAGACCAGTGCACTCATGTTAATCTGAATTTAAATAATATGCGTATAGAATTTTTCCCACCCAACTGTACTAGTTTACTTCAGCCATGTGACTTGCGAATAAACAGATCCTCCAAAATGCATTATAGAAGAACTGGTAAGAAAAGGCTTTTTTTCACTTGATTCAGTTGAGCTTCAAGATGCTTAGAAAACAAAGCTAAACGTGCTGCAGGCATTTCATTTCGTCTCATTGGCGTGGAATGGTGTAGATGAAAAATGCATGTCAAGTACTTTTCTGAAAGGAGAATTTTCAAAATCTGAAATTAACAGTGAAGCGCCGTCGGAAGAGCTCTCTATGGAAAACTACACTAAAGAGGATGAATTTATACTTGCAGACATCAATGTTGGTGAGTACATTGTTTACTATAAGGATGCTATCGCTACCACAGATATTCAGACTATTTCCGATTTGATTTAGCAATATGGAAGTGAGGATGATATTGATGAAGACCCAGAAGACATCGTGCCCTCATCGGCAAAGGCCATTGCGAGTTAAAAAAATTTAAAGAAATTTTAACCGGACATGAAAATTAAGAAAAACAAATTGCAAATACTTGCATGTATTGAAAATAGAATATATGTGAAATTACACTCAAAAAGAAAACGCAATAAAGAATAACAGACTTTTTAAATTACTAATATAGTATTAGTAAGTTTACTTTTGTATAATTTGTTTTCTTGAAGTGTTTTTCTCTATTTGACCCCGATTTTACGTTTTCCCGTTTCGTACATTTTTTCTGCTGGCCCCGTGAAAAACGTAAAATCAGGGTTCCACTGCATTAGTTATTATTATTGCTATTTATTTGAGAGCACTCTATATTTGTTATTATGATGATTAAAGATTTTATTATAAAAAAAGACATAATTGATATAAGTTTTAAAAAGCGTGCTGTTATATATTGAATGAAAATTATATTAATGATATATATGAATGAAAATTATATTAATGAAAATTTTCAGCCTCCGACTGAGAAATTTTATTTATTTATTTATTTATTTACTTATTAATTCTATTTTTATTTTAGTGCTTAGTACTATTCTTATTGTGTCATTGTATTATATTTTCACACTTATTGATAAATAGTTTTTAGGACAGTAATCTGAAGACTTTTCAAAAGTTCCTAAAAGGATACTGTGATGGCCTGGAACAACAATTTTCAGATTTGATTATTGATAAATAGTTTTTAGGACAGTAATCTGAAGACTTTTCAAAAGTTCCTAAAATGATACTGTGCTGGCCTGGAACAAGAATTTTCAGATTTGATTATTGATAAATAGTTTTTAGGACAGTAATCTGAAGACTTTTGAAAAGTTCCTTAAAATGATACTGTGCTGGCCTGGAACAAGAATTTTCAGATTTGATTATTGATAAATAGTTTTTAGGACAGTAATCTGAAGACTTTTCAAAAGTTCCTAAAAGCACACTGTGCTGGCTTGGAACAAGAATTTTCAGATTTTTGTAATTACAGAGTTTTCAGAAAGTTTTCAGTTACCGACTGAGAAATTTTATTTATTTATTTATTTACTTATTAATTCAATTTTTATTTTAGTGCTTATTACTATTCTTATTGTGTCATTGTATTATATTTTCACACTTATTGATTGTAAGTTAAATAAGTGTCTTTGTAATCTTTTTGTATTGCATGAAGATTTTCTTTCACATCCTTCTTCTTCAAAACATTTTCACTTCGAAATATTAGCTTGCTTCTCTTTCACGAATACCAGTACGGGCTCCTTCTAAACTACTTCAAAAAAATTGCTTTTCTCGTCTGAAGCCGCTGTTTTCTAAAACAGCTTGTTCAATCCAGAGTTTTTAAGGAGACAGATCACCTTTAAAATGGTCAAAAATTCAATTTCAAGATTTTGATGTCAGTAAATAGTGCATTTTATTCTGAGTAGAAAGGTACCAATGTTTTTCAGAGGCGATAATTATTGACGAAGATATAAAGTAAAACGCAATCGTCATTCTTTGTTTTTGAATGGAAAGTGAAAACTTTAAATGCATTTAATTCACAACAATGATTTTCAAACTTGCGCGCACGATTTCTCCAAAAATAATTTAGATAGAACCTCAATTTTTTTAAACTTATTAATGTTGTAACAGTGAACAAAATGAACTAGAATGTTTTAATTTGGACAATAAATTAAAAAATAATTAACTGTAATTCATGGAAAAGCGCATTCAAAATGCGTTTTTAATTTAATTACAGTTAATTATTTTTTAATTTATTGACCAAATTAAAAGATTCTAGTTCATTTTGTTCATTGTTACAACATTAATAAGTTAAAAAAAAATTGAGGTTCTATCTAAATTATTTTTGGAGAAATCGTGCTCGAAAGTTTGAAAATCATTGTTGTGAATTAAATGCATTTAAAGTTTTCACTCTCCATTCAAAAACAAAGAATGACGATTGCGTTTTGCTTTATATCTTCGTCAATAATTATCGCCTCTGAAAAACATTGGTAATGCACTATTTACTGATATCAAAAACTTGAAATTGAATTTTTGACCATTTTAAAGGTGATCTGTCCCCTTAAAGGGGGGGGGGGGAGATAACATAATAACATTTAAAATTTATCGCGATACCCTAAATTATTTTTATCCGATACTATTCTAAATTATTCTATAATATTTATTACCTCCGTTTATTAATGTATTTTAATTCTATTTTAACCAAAAACCTCATATCTAAATTCAATATTTTAATGCTTTCTAATTAGTTCAATAAATGTCATCTTTATCTTTAAATTATAAAAACTTCCTAATATCCATCCCTTTAAAAAAACCGCCTTATTTCCTTTTTATTTTTCTAAATTCCTAAAAAGCTGCATTTTTTAAAAATAATTTCAGATATTAAAAGATATTCAGATATATATTTCACTACTTGGAAAAAGACGTTTTCTATGACAATCTGAAACAGCTCCAAATTTTGCTGGTATAATTAAGATAAATTAAGTTTTCCCATTTCGAGTAACAAAAGATATTTGTAATAAACTTTAAATTGAACTTTAAAACATATATATATATTTTTAAAACGAGTAACCCTTTTTTCAGATTTTCAAGCAAATTTTTAATATTGCCAGGTAATGGCTTTATGATATTTTATTTCTCGTATCCGCTGCATTCCTCGTGTGCCCACCCTTTGCTGACTAAGCATTGTATCCATCCTTCATCACATGTTGTGTGAAGAAGTAATTAATTGCAAAATTCAATGCAAAATCATGAGTACCTGACTTTGCCTCAATAGACGACCAAAAATCAGTATGGTCGTTCTCCGGCACAGCTGGACCTATACACTTCCTCTTGACATCGAAATATTGTATGAAAGTTGTAGAAAACAGCGGTTTACTCATCTAAACCGATTTCTCAGGAACAGAAAAGAGGGCGAAATATTAAATATGTTGAGGTGAATTTCTTTCTAATAGTATCGACGCAGAAATTAACTCTCTTCAAAAGCCGATGGTACACTGTGCTAGGGGTCGCCAAGGGATGTAGTTAAGACGTGTTCTGTAGATAGGGCAGCACCCATCAGCGAGAACATGGGGTACCCGGTTTCACCCGCCTACACGGTTTCATTCGCCAACCCGGTTTTGCCCCACTCTCCCGTATATATTGTTATGAATTTTGTATATATCTGTAAATATTCCATTTGTTTAAATTTATTTTATTTTATTATTGTGAAAATTGCAGTATTATTAATTTATTTCCTATTGAGCATCATGTAACTCAATGCTAAAGGCCTCAGGTGGTTTGCAAGGAAAACAACCTTACAGCATCGGTTTTTATAATGAGTTCTATTGGAAAATCGCCAAGGAATGGGTTTATCGCCAAGTTGGCGATGGTTTTTGCGACTTATTTTTGTCGCCAAATTTGGCGATATATCGCCAAATGTCGCCAAGTTGGCGACGGATTTGGCGACTTTTTGTGCAACCACACCCCCCTTATACCTATACATTGGGATCCTTTCTTGCTTGGGTTCTCTATCGAAAATTAAAGCACTTTCTGGTAATTTCTAGCATCTGAAGGCTCTGGAATAATCTGGAAAGATCTCTGAAACCTATATAAGGACCTCCATCAGTTCAGTTGAGTTAGTTGTCTGTCAACTGCGATTGAATTCATACGAGAGGCTTTGCATTGAGAACTGTGTTTCTCGGATCGATTTTGTCGTTGATACGTCGTACTGAACGCATTGTTTCTGTGTGAAATTTTGCTGTGCTTTTATTGGATTTGAAGATTACTGAATATCTTGTAATTTTCAGAAGATATTGGTGTTCGTATTGCACTGTTTATAGTGAATAAAGCCTTTTGATTATTCTTATATATTGGCATCAGTCCTTTCGAACCCCGAGCTCACAACATTTGGTGTCAGGAGTGGGGTTGAATGCCGATCACCAGAGCAATGGAGGGTCAACTGAAAGAATTATTGGAGAAATTAGCTACGAACCTTGGCGAGTTGAAAGAAGAAATGAAGAAAGATATGTCAGCGATGGATGGGAAAATGACTGCTAACCTTGGCGAGTTGAAAGAAGAAATGAAGAAAGATATGTCAGCGATGGATGGGAAAATGACTGCTAACCTTGGCGAGTTAAAAGAAGAAATGAAGGAGAAAATGACTGCGAATCAGGCCGAAATGAAAAAAGATATGTCAGCGATGGATGAGAAAATGACTGCCAACCTTGGCGACTTAAAAGATGAAATGAAGAAGGATATGTCAACCAACCTTGGAGAGTTGAAAGATTTAATAGAGGATAAAATAACATCTTTAAATGACAGAATTGACGGCGTGGAAAACAAAGTTGAAGGAAGATTTCAAGAAATAGAAGGAAAGGTAGAAGAAATTCAAAGGACAGCCAGTACCGTAGAAGAAAGAGTAGAAGAAAAAGTTCAAAAGATCGCCGAGACCGTTGAAGAAAGAGTAGAAGAAAAAGTTCAAAAGATCGCCAAGACCGTCGAAGAAAGGATAGAGAGTGTAGAAAAAGAGTTGGAAAATGTGAAGAAACAAAAGATAATTGCCGGAAACTATACCGAAGATGTCAAGTATCAATCTATGCTTCCACGTTCCTGTATTAAACTCTCGACCTATGACGGAAAATCCTCATGGCCAGTTTTTAAGACACAATTTGGGATCGTAGCGGACGCTAATGAATGGGATTCCCAGAAAAAGGCTTGCCAGCTAGCTGCGTCTCTACGAGCTGATGCTGCCGACGTCCTACAGACTTTGCCTGCAAATGAACCGCTGGATTTTGAAACGCTCGTCAGTGCCGTAGAATTGCGTTTTGGCGAGAAATGCATGAAGGAATTTAGCAGACTCCAGCTCAAATCTCGACAGCAGAAATCCAGTGAATCCCTGCAAGAGCTTGCTACGGATGTCGAGAGACTTTCACACCTTGCTTATCCTGGCTGTCCGACTGAAATTAGAGAAAGTTTAGCTCTGCAATATTTTATTGATGGTGTGCGTGACCCTGAGATCCAGACAGCACTCCGGATTGCAGATCTCAATGATTTAAAAGGGGCTTTGGTTTACGCTCTGAAATTCGAGGCAGCCCAGCAAGCTACTAGGAAAGATCGACACTTTGTGCGAGCAGCCAACCTGCCTGAGACGTCGGATAGAGCTGTGGAGTGCTTACAGCAGCAGATGAATGACATAATGAGAAAGATGAACTCCTTAATGGCCAACAAACCTTACAGGAAGATCAAGTGCTGGAGATGCGGTGGAGAAGGCCATATCCAAATCGACTGCCCAAGACGACCCAGCACCGATGGTAATAGCTCACCCGCTAACGGAGGAGCAAGAAAACTGATTATTGACCATCTTGCGGGGCGGAGGTTTCCAGATCTTAAGAAGCCTCATTTTCAAGTATGTGAAATTTCTGCAAGAAGTTGCGGCGAGAACGGAGTTTTTCTAGTCGGAAGTGTGAATGATTTGCCCTGTAATATAATCATCGATACAGGAGCCAATGTGACCATCATTCGGAAAGATCTAGCTCAGCGGCTGAAAGAAAAACTCTCCTGGACCCCGCCACGTGTAATCCTTCAAACTGTGACAGGAGATAAGATCGACATATTTGGAAGAATGACACTGGAAATAAAGTTTGGGAACGCCGCTTACCACCATACAGTCTATGTGGCCGATATTTCAGACCCTTTCATACTCGGACTGGACTTTTTAAAAGAGCATGGATTTACACTGGATTTTAAGAATAATGAGTTACGCTCTGCTCAAGAAGATGTCACTATTTTCAAACTTGGAAATGAGTCCGGGTCTATTCAACGGATCACAGCCAAGACAGATGTTATCATCCCTCCTCGGACCGAAATGATGATACCTGGATTAACTGGAAACGAAAGAATTTTCCAGTATGGCTTGACTGGATATCCTGAGAAGAGCCCAAAGGGAGTGCTAATAGCATCAGCGCTGGTAGATCTGTCGAGAGATGTGATACCTGTGAGGATTGCGAACGTAAGTGAAAAGTCTAGAATTATCCAGAAAGGTGAAGTGCTTGCAACCTGTGCTCCAGTTACCTGTGTTTGCAAAGACCCGAGCTTGACGTTATCGGAGCCGCCTACAAGTTTAACACCTGTAATTGGACAAAATGAAAATTTATCTCCTGAACAGAGACATGCCGCAGAAAGACTGTTCCAGGAATTTAAGGATGTGTTTTCACAAAACGAGAATGATATAGGTCTCACTTCTCTGACACGTCATAGAATTGATACTGCCGACCATCCACCGATTAAACAGCATCCAAGACGCTTGCCGTTCGCAAAACAAGAAGAGGTTTCTAAGCTCTTACAAGAGATGCAGAATAGTGACATCATCGAACCGTCATCAAGTCCGTGGGCCTCTCCCATCGTGTTGGTCCGAAAGAAAGATGGCTCCACAAGATTTTGTGTGGATTATCGTAAACTTAACGATATCACGAAGAAGGACAGCTATCCTCTACCAAGAATAGACGACACACTAGATACTCTTTCAGGACATAAATGGTTTTCCACACTTGATTTGAAGAGTGGATATTGGCAGGTAGAGATCCATCCTGATGACAAAGAGAAGACTGCATTTACTACTGGACAAGGACTTTGGCAATTTAAAGTTATGCCGTTCGGGCTCTGCAATGCTCCAGCAACGTTCGAGCGCCTCATGGAGACAGTGTTAAAAGGCCTGACTTTTGAAGCTTGTCTCATCTACCTAGATGACGTCATCATTGGTGGCCGCACGTCTGAAGAACATCTTGGAAATATTCGAAAAGTGTTAACGAAGCTAAGAGCGGCGAATTTAAAGCTGAACCCTCTGAAATGCAAGTTCTTCCAACGCGAAGTAAATTATTTAGGACACATCATCTCCGCTGAAGGTGTTCGAACAGATCCTGAAAAAGTGTCTGCAGTAAAGAACTGGAAGCGTCCGGAAAATGTCCATCAGTTGCGAAGCTTTCTGGGACTATGCACTTATTACAGAAAGTTTGTCCAGGGGTTCTCCAACATCGCAAGACCATTGCATAGGCTCACTGAAAGCAAGCAGAAGTTTCTATGGACACAAGAATGCGAGAATTCCTTCCAGCGGCTGAAAGAAGCTCTCACATCCTCTCCAGTCCTTACCTATCCGCACCCTGAGAAACAGTTCATTGTGGACACGGATGCCAGTCATGAAAGTGTCGGCGCTGTACTTTCCCAAGGAATAGATGGCCAAGAACGAGTCGTAGCATACGGGAGCAAATGTTTATCGAAACCAGAGCGGAATTATTGCGTCACTCGTAAGGAGTTATTAGCTATAGTGAAAGCCATAGAACACTTCCATCACTATCTCTATGGCAGGAAATTTCTCCTTCGTACTGATCACGCATCCCTAACATGGCTGATGAATTTTAAGAACCCAGAGGGCCAAGTAGCCAGATGGATACAACGGCTCCAGGAATACGACTTTGACATCAGGCATCGCAAAGGCTCATCGCATGGAAACGCCGATGCCCTATCAAGAAGACCGTGTCCCGAGAGCTGTCGCTATTGTTCCAGAGCGGAGAGCAAGTATAATCCCGAATATGTCATACGCCAGACGAAGACTTCACTATTGACGCCACCAGATCCCTGGAGTGATGAGAAGATTCGAGAAGATCAAATGGCAGAGTCTGAGATCAAACCAATCTTGGAGTTATTAGAATCTTCTAGCACGAAGCCCAGTTGGAAAGACATCTCTACTTACAGTCCTACGACGAAGCAATATTGGGCTCTTTGGAACTCCCTCCACGTCAGGAATGGTGTCCTGTTCCGAAAATTCGAATCGGAAGATGGGAAGACATCTCGGTGGCAGTTGGTACTTCCTCGATCCCGACTACCAGAGGTCCTCAAGGAATTACATGGCAGTCCCACTGGTGGCCATTTTGGAGTCATGAAAACATTACATAGAGTCCGAGAGCGCTTCTTCTTTGGAAAAGCGAGAGCTGACGTCGAACGATGGTGCAAATCTTGCGATGCATGTGCAGCTCGAAAAGGACCAAAGAAACGTAGCCGAGGAAGACTACATCTCTACAATGTAGGAGCACCTTTCGAACGCATCGCCCTTGACATACTAGGCCCTCTGCCAAGAAGTGCTGATGGCAACAAATACCTCCTTGTTGTCATGGACTACTTCACGAAATGGCCTGAAGTTTATGCCATCCCTGATCAAGAAGCTTCTACGGTTGCGGATGCCTTGGTACACCAGTGGATATCAAGGTATGGAGTCCCCCTTCAAATGCATTCTGACCAGGGGAGAAATTTCATCTCTGCTGTGATTGAGGGTCTCTGTCAACTTCTCGGAATGGACAAAACTAGGACGACGCCTTTACATCCACAGTCGGATGGCATGGTTGAGAGGTTTAATCGTACCATCCTCAACAACCTCTCACTGCTAGTTTCAAGAAACCAACAAGACTGGGACCAAAAACTTCCCTTGTTTATCCTCGCCTATCGCAGCGCCGTCCATGAAACGACCGGCTATTCCCCGTCTCAGATGCTTTTCGGTCGTGATCTTCGTCTACCTTGTGATCTGCTTTTTGGTCGCCCTCCAGATGCGCCTTCATCGCCAGAGGGATACGTGCAGAATCTCCAGGCACGATTTGAAGACGTCCACAACTTGGCTCGAGAGCGGATCAATATACAGACGGAGAAGATAAAGACCAGGTACGACACGAAAGCCACGGGACATCAATTCAAAGAAGGTGACAAGGTTTGGTTTTATAATCCGACTCGACGTAAAGGACTTTCTCCCAAACTGCAATCGCACTGGGACGGTCCTTATACAGTCCTAAACAGACTGAACGATGTCGTAATTCGGATACGAAAGTCACCAAGTTCGAAGCCTAGAGTCGTTCATTACGACAGGCTGGCTCCATACTATGGCCATAGTACTTAGTTCATTAATTGTAAATAGTGTAATGTAAATAATGTAAATTAGTATGACCATGGTCTTGTATATAAATTAATGTAATTATTTATTTTGCTTAGCATTATCATTATTATTGTTATTATTATTTAAATGCTTGTATGTAATAATGTCTATGCTTTAATTTAATTTAATTTTTAAATAAGTGTATATTTTGTATAATTCAGCATTATGAATGTGTTTTGAATAGTATAGCATTTGTTGGTAACGGGTTTGCTTTCCGATCAAAGGTTGAACTGCCCGGGACGTGCAGTCCTTGAGAGGGGGGGCAATGTTATGAATTTTGTATATATCTGTAAATATTCCATTTGTTTAAATTTATTTTATTTTATTATTGTGAAAATTGCAGTATTATTAATTTATTTCCTATTGAGCATCATGTAACTCAATGCTAAAGGCCTCAGGTGGTTTGCAAGGAAAACAACCTTACAGCATCGGTTTTTATAATGAGTTCTATTGGAAAATCGCCAAGGAATGGGTTTATCGCCAAGTTGGCGATGGTTTTGGCGACTTATTTTTGTCGCCAAATTTGGCGATATATCGCCAAATGTCGCAAAGTTGGCGACGGATTTGGCGACTTTTTGTGCAACCACACCCCCCTTATACCTATACATTGGGATCCTTTCTTGCTTGGGTTCTCTATCGAAAGTTAAAGCACTTTCTGGTAATTTCTAGCACCTGAAGGCTCTGGAATAATCTGGAAAGATCTCTGAAACCTATATAAGGACCTCCATCAGTTCAGTTGAGTTAGTTGTCTGTCAACTGCGATTGAATTCATACGAGAGGCTTTGCATTGAGAACTGTGTTTCTCGGATCGATTTTGTCGTTGATACGTCGTACTGAACGCATTGTTTCTGTGTGAAATTTTGCTGTGCTTTTATTGGATTTGAAGATTACTGAATATCTTGTAATTTTCAGAAGATATTGGTGTTCGTATTGCACTGTTTATAGTGAATAAAGCCTTTTGATTATTCTTATATATTGGCATCAGTCCTTTCGAACCCCGAGCTCACAACAATATATAGAGGTAAACTTACAGACTTCATTTTGTTTTAAATTTACGTGTATTCGGCGTATAATGCTGCGCACCTGCTTCTTTACAAAGAAAACTTCATGAGACACATAACTAAAATAAAATAAAGATTATTGTAAAATAAAAACATTATAACTTTTCGTGTAATCTGATCGGACTTTTTTTTTGGTAAATGGATTGCATGTTTATTATATTATAATCTTATTTGTTTTTATTAACCTTTACTTTTATTTAGTTTTTATTTATGTAACTGCCATATATGGCGCCGTGTGAATTTAATTAAATTTCCTTCTATTAAAAGTACAAGTATACGTCAGAATATGCGGTATATATATTAAATGTGTAATTTTTCTAGAATTTAATTTTTTTGTGCTTTTTAAACAAGTATTTTTACTTGAATTCTATCAATTTAATCCGTTTTTATTCAACATGCAGTTTTAGCATGTTTATAGTTATTAACCTGTAGCTTACGGGAAATGAATACTTTAAATATCCTCCGATTACGGGAAAAACTTGACCGTTTCATCCCCCTTTCTTCAGAAGCATCACACCCCAGGTGATGGTAGAACATCTGGAACATCATTAGGCGCGTCCGCTAACGACTTTCAATCGTGAGAAATTTCGGGATTTACTTTTCCCTAAAGGAAACCTTTTCATCTGTCAAAAGTAATAGCTTATCGTTATAAATAAGGTTTAAATGCTATACGGACATGAAAATTGCACTTTTTTTCTGTGAAGTCATTAAATTCAAGTGATTAGGTTTTGAAATAATTGAGTGATGTCTCTTAAAAATAAGCAGAAAAACACTTACAATGAACGTTTAAATAGTGGTTTATATTTTGAAAAGGAGAATATAAAAGAAAACGTTATAAAAAAAGAAGAATTTTTTATGCTAATATAAAAATACTTTATTTAAAAATAGCTTTAAACTTTCAGATACTTTAAAAAATTAAATAAGCAAATAAAAATAATTTCCTTAAATAAACATTTATTTTCTTTTTAGCATGATTCAGATTATAAGAAAAAATAAATTCCGAAGGCGAAAAATGTAAAAATAAATATATGAGTATCGCAACAAAGAACAGTAAGGAAAAACAAAGTTTTATCCAACGGAATTAGTGTTTCCAGTAAGGCATTTACGTTTTTCATTGAGAAATAAACTTACACTTCCAGTGTTTTATAATTTATTTTGTACTTAAATTAGGCGAAAATTCGGAAATAGTGACAGAAATCTGAATAAAAACAATTAAGCTAATGTGATAAGCAAAACATTTACATACTCATTTTATAACACAAACAACTAGGCACAATACTATTTAAAAATAGCTGTAAACTTTCAGATACACTTAAAAATTAAATAAGTAACACAAAAATAATTTATTTAAATAAACGTTTTTTTTTTTTTTTTTTTTTTTTTTTTTCCGCCACGATTCAGATTATAACTAAAAAAAAAAAAAAAAATCAGGAGAAGAAAAAGGTAGAAATAAATACATAGAAATCGGTATAAGCAGTAAAGAAGAATAAAGTTATATCCAACGGGTTTGGTGTTAACAGTTGGGCATTTACTTTTTAAATTAAAAAATAAACCGCTATTTCCAAATTGTATTATAATTTATGTTGTACTTAAATTAGCCGAATATTGCTATACGGAAATAGTAGTAGAAATCTGAATAAAAATATTAAGCAAATGTTATAAGTAAAATAAGAAAAAAACTGTATGCTAATACAAAAATACTTTATTTAATAAAATCTCCAAGCATTCAGATACATTTAAAAATTAAATAAGTTAAAAAAAAATAATTTCCTTAAATAAGCAATTTTTTTTCAATGTGCAAAAAATGAGAGAAGATAACTAAAAAATACCTAGCTCCTCTAAACTGATGGTAGGTTGGTTAGTTGATTTATGACGGCCGATTTAAAAAAAACACAAGGGATATAGGCCCTAGGGAGGATGGCATCAGTGGGGGTCTTTCTAAGGGATCATAACCCGTATTTACGGCAAGGTTAGAAGAAAACCACTGAAAACTCCGAACGGTTAGGTTGACGAGCGTGACAGGGTTTGGGTTTGAACCCAGGACCTCCCGTCTACCAGCTTTGAGAGCAGAACCTCTCAGCCACTAGTGGGGCCTCCTCTAAACTAAATGTTAATACACACACACATACACACACACACACACACATATATATATATATATATATATATATATATAACTTTTATGGATAAATTAAAAAATAAATAAAACTAAACACGTACATTTTACGACGTGTGTGCAGTGTATTTTCTAACAACTCAATACTATATTTCCCGTATGTGGAATTTAAAACCTCTGTGGTGAAATTACATTATGCCTTGCGATGATCAAATGTGCTTTTTTGATTTTGAGTCTCTCTAATTTTAATGCCCCCCTTCCCCCCCAGCCTACCTTAGAATAATAATACTAAAGCAAGCAATAACACTAGAGAAATCATATAGAAAATAGCTGGGAGTAAAGTTCATTTTTCTCGAGAACTACTGAAATGATTTAAAAGAAATTCCTTTTAATATTTTTGACGTTTATTAAACAATAAATGGTCATTCGGCAATAAATGAAATTAAAAAGTGCAATAGGTGTACGATTTCACAAACTAAACAGTCTACTTTATTTTGAATGTGGTTCTCAAATTGATCTGCTGAACAACGCAAAACTTTCTGACGCATTTTTAAACGCAAAAGCATAAAATCTGCAGGCCTGACTATTGAAGCAATTTGAAATCGAAATGAGTTTTCAAGTTTTTGATAAATAAATTATTTATCGTGTTATCAGCTATTCGTGTCACGTGACAACAGGTTTTTCTCCTTTCGTGCGATGAAGAATCAGGAATTCGGTTCAAAACGCGGACTTTGACAGTGTTTTCTAAAAGATCTTCTGCCTTTACCAAAAAATGGAAAACGTGTTTCGATTGCAAAGTTTCTGAATAACAACATCTGCCTGTTTCATGCGTTTCTGAACAAAAATGAATTTAAAAATGTGTCTGATAGTAGGCCCTTTGTAATTGGGAACAGCATTAATTAACTTTGTTGAAAATGAATGAATTTTAAGAGACAATCCTTATTTATATATAAGTATAATACAAAGTTTAATAAACATAATATTAATTATATAATAAGTATAATACCTAAGTATAATACAAAATAAAAATAAAATAAAGTATTGAATTCACTTCAGAAGTTTCAGAGAAAAAATTACGGCAATAACAATTGTTTTCCGAAACGATTTTGGAACAGCTATTGCTCTTTGAACATAGCAGAAAAATGCTTAGGACTTACATTCGTACGTCATTTATATTTGTTTATAATCATATGTTTAAAAAATATATAAAGAACAATTAATGTAACTTGTATTATTTTCTGCATAACTGCAATTACTTTTTTTTCGAATCAGGTGATTGCGGTGTTAAATTAATTGTAAACATCGTTAGAATTTCATTACTTATTAATATCATTCTGAAACAGACAAAGTTCAATTCCAAGCAAAGAATATAAAACATGATTATTAAGTTGTGTGTGAGCATAAAACTAACTATTTTCTACTATGTAAAAGTAATTAATTTTACATAAAAATTTATACATAACAATTTTACAAAATTAACTGTATTTTTATTAGATAGTAATATATATATAATAATTTCATTTTTGTTGAGTTTAATAAACAAAGTACGTATATTATTTTAAGATATCTAGTGTACTATTGTCGAAAGAAAAAAAACCCCGCAATATTTAACATTCTAAGAACAAAAACTTAATCAAAATCAGCGATACTAAAATACTAAAACAATTTACTGAAAATAATCTATTCTCTTCATATTCATATCACAAACAAAAATTATCTTCCACTAATTTGGAGGAAGTGAGGTAGAAACAGCTTCAGATTGTGCGCTTGAACAATGTTTATTTTCTTTGCTGCATAAGTTTTCCCTGTATTTCCCTATGATAACTAATATCTTCCCTATAGAATTTCCCTTCTCCGATACCCAATGAGACCCCCATTGAGCCAAACGCTATTAAGGATTTCCTGCACTCCATCTTTGAGGGGTGGAAATTTTCGGGATGACGATAATCCCAACCCCGTATTTTTCAACAGTCTTTTTCTTGGGACTACGGTAATCCCACCGTAAGCAAAAGGTTAAACAAAAAAAGATTTTAAATTAAAATTGATTTCAATTACACTTATTTTTTCAGCCCATAACCCCTTTCACTAAACTTACATACTTTATTAAAGAAATATTTAACACAAAACTTTCTGTTTTATATCGAAGCAATTTCAAAATAGTTATGATTTGAAATATTTAAATAATTACATAAACATGTTCTCATTGCAAAAATAAAGAGGACAATTTAATTTGCTAATTTCTATGTAATAATAGAATCTAAAATGTAATAATGTAATTTCTAGAATTTATCTTTTTATTCCAAAATTTATTTCAGAATCCCCCAAGAGTTCCTTAATTAAACTTATTAAATGTGTGTATGTGAGAAATTTTATTAAAATTTCCAATACGATTTAACTTATTATACATTTTGTTAGACACATGTTAATAAAAGAGATATGTCATGTTTTATATAAATAATTATTTATCCGTAATAAGTATGCGATGGTCAAGAATACGGAATTAAGGAGTATAGACAAGAGGAACTTATAAGGAAACTTAAAAAAATATTTTTTGCTGAGAAGATCAAGAAGCATATTATAAGAATTTTATAGGTAACGTTGCTTTTAAGTCATTTGTGGTGATAGAAAAGTGAAGTAGAATTTTGAAAACTCCCAGCAATAAAAAAATCAAGTTTTCCATTTCCTAGTCTTGAGTTCTGATGCTTGTTATAAATAAAGCTACAGAAGATTTTCGGCTTTATAATGTAATTAAATTAGTGATAAAATTATATGACAGTTAATTGGAACTTTGCATTGTTGTTGACATTATTCAAGAGATATGAGATTCATGAGATACATAATTAAATATAACTAGATGGTACCCGTCAAAACTTGACGGAAAAAATTACAATAGCAATATTAGTAAAATAAGCTTCTTTATTACATAAGTATGAAACATTACAGCTTATGAAACAATCTTTCAAATATTTTATTTAAAAAAAATTTCCCCCAGTGAATCACGTTATTATTTCCGATGCAAACTCCAAACAAACAATCCGTAAACAAAATGGAAATCAGTTTGACATTACCGCCCTATTTCCCACGGCAAAAAAGAAAATTTCCTGAAACTATGAAGTATCATACAAATAGCATATCCCTACGTCCATCTCATATTCAGTCAATAAAAGAACATATTAAATAAGGCACACATCCCCCCCCCACCCTGTGATAATGCAACCGAATGAGCATTGCTTCTCCCCAAACGCACCGTTGAAATTCGACGTTAAAAAAAAGTTTTAAAATGTTTTGATCAAAATTTTTAAAATGTCCTCTTTAATCATTGTTCGTTTTAAATCCATATCTTCTGAAACGCATCTGTTGTTTTAAGCTAATCAATTTTTATATAAAGATGAAGAATTTTTTTCACAATAATAAATCAATCTACAGAAAAAGGAGATTTTTAATGTTTTCAACTGTAATTTATTTGTATGGTTTCTTCATTCCTTTACATAATCAGGATGATTATTCCTTTTCCATAATTAAGAGAAATAATGTAAATAAATAAATATCCAAGATTATTTTTGATTCTGTTTTCATTAATATATTGTAAATTTTATTGTTAAAAGTTACTGATAAATGATACTTTAGTAAATGGGGCTTTTCTTTATTATTATTATTATTATTATTATTTTGAGATTTAATGGCAACATTCTTCCGTTTGTTTATTGGGCGCTACAGTTTGGCGAATTATTTGAGGTACTTTTCGGTTAGCAGGGCGCCAATGAAGTATATATATATGTATATAGTATATACATACATAGATACAAATATATATAATGTATATAGTTTTGTTTTTCTAGTATTGAATTTATGTGGTTTATAGATTTTGGTTGGCTTTTGTGATAATGATTCTGCAAGTAATTTTCCATTGGAGTCTGTTATTATGTGTATATATATATATATACTTTATTGGCGCCGGCTAACCGAAAAGTACCTAATTTGCATATAGCTTTTTTTCTTAAGCGGACGACGGGATAATGCACGGAATTTCGACGGGATAATGAAAATTTTTATTGTACCAGAATATTTTTCTGTATTTTATAGTTATATTAAGAAATACATATTTTTATGATTTGCTGAATCACTTAGTTGTTTACTTTTTCATGCATTATATTATTGAAGGTTGTTAGTTCTCTTATTCGTTTTAATATACCCTACTTATATAAAAATAGCGTGTGTTCTCTGTGGTGTTTCGCATAAACGTTGTAAAATGCAGGTTATTAGATTTTATCCAACTTTGCTGTCATAACAGCTGATGAAGCAACCATTTTCGGCTATTTTTTTGTTACCTGTAAAATGTTTGTTTTTGGTATAGCCCGAACTAAGAAAAAATTGAGTACTTTTCCATTATACGGACCATTGTCGCCAAGCATGTATTTACAGGTATGGCATGGTGTCGGTATAACGGAAAAGTACCAAAATTTGCGATCGATCAAATAATTGAATTTCGTTAAACATTAAATTTTCTGGTACTTTTCTATTATCCGATCGATCACTTTTCATAACAAAAAATTATCGCCAAACTGTAAAATTAAACGCCAAAAATACAGTCCGATTTGCTTGATGTCAGAAGCATTATACGTGTTTGTTACGTCATCAAGTGGTTTTTAATTCGATATTTGCGTCTAATTTTCATTATGTTTTACTGATTTATTAGTTATTTCATTAATTAAAATAACAATTGTGTCCTTAAATTCATGTATTTTATTTATTTATTTATTATGGTATTTCAATGGCAACGTTCTCCTGTTTATTTGACGCTACAGTTTGGCGATAGTTTTTTGTTATGAAAAGTGCTCGACATGATAATAGAGAAGTACCATTTTTTTTTATTTTTAATCTGAGAAAGGAACAAAAATCATGGATTTAATTAATTTTGCAATATGCGGTGCAACCAAAATAATTTTGATTAAATCAGTACAGATATCGCAGACGCACCTGGGTTATTTTTTGGCACCTAAATGATGATTTTTGCTTTGTATGGCAACCTGGTGTTTTATAATAAATTTGAATATGTGTGTAAATAAATAAAATAAAATAGGTACTTTTATGTTAGCTGGGCGTGAAGGATAACTCTCCAAATCTTGTTTCAATTGGAATCATTTAAATTGCAACATTTTACGTGAGATTTGTTATTCATCTTGATATGTTTACGTTTAGATATTTTATTATGATTATATTCTTGCTAATTAAGTTTTTTTTAAAAGATTTTATACTACAATGTTAAAGAATTACCTAGTTGATATTAGTTAATGTCAAAAGACTGGCAAACCACAGGGTTCAGGGAAAAAACTCTATGCCCTCAAAAGTGGGAGTTATCAACTTTATGACGTCATAAGCAGAAGTAAATGTTTAATTGAAAATTACAGCTAATTAATTAAATTTTTGAACAAACGAATGCACGATAACAAATCTGTGTTCTAATGTCTTTCATTTAAAAAAAGAATGGTGTAATTTGATGCAGTAGTTTGTTCTAACGGATTGTCGAAAGAAATCGCTTAGCGTTTTAAATATATAGATTTTAATTATGAATTTACTTTTATAACTGGAATATAACGCACCGTGTGAAAGTCTATCAATTTTCTTCTATCAAAAGTACAATTTATACGTCAGAATATCCAGTATATATATTAAATTTGTAATTTTTTAAGAATTTTCTATTTTTTGTGCTTTTTAAACATTTATTTTTAGTTGAATTCTATCAGTTTAATCCGTTATTATTCAACATGCAGTTTTCGAACCTTAATATTTATTTAACAACAAGAAAAAAAAAGACGACTTCAAATAAAAAAAAATAATTTTAATTATAGACTGGTGTCCAGATTCTAAGGGCAGTGACCGGTAACTTTCGATTTAAGACGTTTGTCGAACATCTACTGAAATTCGTAAGGAGACGTCGGAAATGCTCTTGCACTTTGATCTTTGAGGATATAAAGAACATGTTTGACTTCATGCTTTTCAGTGAAGATTTAGTCCCGCGGAAATTTATAGAGGTAATAATAAATTTAATAATAAAGGAATACTTGCGTTTTCCAAAAAAACAGAAAACACTCAGAATGATCCGTCAGTGTAGCAAATGACTATGTAGATCTTGTTCAACGTTTTTGAGCATTTGCGTAAGAATAGCACGCATATTCTTGAAGATGTTAACATTTCTGTGAAAAATTCAGATGTATTTTTTTAATAGTATGCAGAGTTTTCAACCGCAGTTAACACCGCTTTTCAAAAACTTGACAAAGAACAGTAGAAATAGTATACTGCAATTAAAATTTTGATATATTGAATATTTGATGAGATATGGGTATTTGTATGAAGTAAATTTTAACTGCGCATGCGCGAACTATATCAAAGATATTTTTTTTCATGATTTGGTAGTAAATTCTATAGAGCAACTTATATAATAAGTCCTTTCAAATATCGCGAATATTCAGAAAGATATACTGGCAGTAAAGTGAACTAATTAAAAAATCGGGGAGGAAATCTAAAATGATTATATGGGATTTCCTCCCCAATTTATCAATTAGCTCACTGTATTATCTGTATCTTTTTGAGTTATCGTGATGTTTGACTGTCTTTTTATATGAGTTGCTCTATAGTATTGACTATCAAATCATAGCAAAAAATCTGTACTGTAGTACTAGTTAAAA
Source organism: Maratus michaelseni (assembly GCA_963931845.1). Lineage (NCBI taxonomy): Eukaryota > Metazoa > Arthropoda > Arachnida > Araneae > Salticidae > Maratus > Maratus michaelseni. The sequence goes on along the minus strand of OZ007593.1, from coordinate 196,501,486 downwards.
TTTATTTTATACAAATACCCATATTTCATCAAATATTCAATATATCAATATTTTATTTGCAGTATACTATTTCTACTGTTTTTTGTAAAATTTTCGGATAGTGGGTTGAAAACTCTTTATGCTATAAAAAAATGTAACTTTTCAAAGAAGCGTTAACAACTGCACAAATATACGTGCTATGCTTACACAAATGCACACAAATGTTGAACAGGACCTACATAGTCATTTGCTACAGTGGCAGACACTTTAAAGCATTTTCTGTTACTTGGATGATCGCAAATATTATTTTATTATTAAAAGTATTATTTTTCCCTACCCTAATTGTCTTCGAGACCCTACACTGTTCACTGAAAATATATGAAGTTAAACATGTTCTTTACATTATTGAAGTTCAAGGCCTATTCGTAAAGAATATAAGTATATATTCGACAATACTTCTAAAATCAAAATAATCGGTCACTGCTCCTTAATTTTTGGGCATCAGTGCATTTATCACTTCAGCACAAAACTCCATTCACTGAACTTACATGCTTTATTAAAGAAACATTTGACACAATACCCTATTTGTACTATATCCAAACAATTTCAAAATTATTATGATTCGTAATATTTAAATAATTACATGTTTTCATTGAAAATGCCAAGAGGACAATTTAATTTGCAAACTTCTAGAATGTAATAATGTAATTTCTAGAATATATGTTGTGCGTTTGAAAATTGTATCAGAATCCCCCAAGAGTTCCTTAATTAAACTTATTAAATGTGCGTATGGGAGAAATTGTATTAATATTTTTAATACGATTCAACTTATTAGACCATTTTATTAGACACATGTAATAAAGGAGATATGTCATGTTTTATATAAATAATTTTTAATCCGTCATAAATATGTGATGGTCAAGAATACGGAATATAGGAGTATATACAAAACAAAAATATGGGAGAATTTAAAAGAATCTTTTTTGCTGATAAGAGAAATAAACATATTATGAGCATTTTTCTACTAGGTTACGTTGTTTTTAAGTCATTTATGGCTGTAAAAAAATGAAGTAGAATTTTGAAATATTCAAGCTATTATGAAAAAAAATATAGAAAAGAAAGAGAAGATAGGAAAGTCGGATTTAATGGTTTTACTGACATAGAAATTATAGATAGAATTTTGAATATTATAAACGTAATTTTAAATTTTGTATTTTCCTAAAATAGATGAACAATAATTTAGCCAATGATCGAAAGTGGGAAGAAATAAAAACAAAAACAATGCGTTGTGAAAAGAAAGAAATTTAGCATATAATAAAATCAAGTAATGATTTCTTCATGATAAAATATAAAAACAATTTTTACCTGAACTGAGAAATACTGCAACACTGAAAACATATATATTGTTAACCTTTTTATAGTGCCTTAAGAGATTCCATTTATAGATTACATACATCTTTAAATTGTTCAATTAAAACAAATTGAACTTTTACTGTACTTTCATCATAAAATTAAAATTTCACATTATTGAATATGAGTTAACTATTGGAAGCTATATTCAATTTGAGATTATGATATTTATTATTTTAAGTTAAAGGCACTCTGTTCTGTGGAAATTACGTTATAAATATCAGATAAATAATAAATTTTAAAGACATAAAGAAACAAACGTAAATTGAACAATACATCTTTTATTATATGCAAATATATACATATACATATAAATAAATATTTAAAATTGATAGATTATATAATATTCATGGTTTGTGCACAACCTTACAAGATAATATATTGATTTAGAATTAGCTAGCTAGGATTAAAATTTTTAATATGTATTTTTGACAAAACTAAAAAGTTAACAGATGATTTGACAGAATTAAAAAAACAACAGATGCTTCAATAGTATGAGATGAAAAGTTTATCACGAATATCACAATGTTCGTTGGCCAGAAATCAACAGCAATATTTATATTGAATAACGATAGATTTTTGCTTTAATAAATATCACGACTTGTTTGTACTGTACTAGCCATAAATGGAGGTTAAAATTCCAAAAATTAACCTTCTGTATAAGCAAATATCACTAATATGATTTTTCTTAATCATACAATATCAATAGGCATTGTAGTACAGAAATATCGAAACGTAGTATATTCTTATTGAAAAATGATTATTTTCAGCTGCATCATAAGAATAGTTAATAATGGAAAAATATTATCACTGTTCGATATCTTGCTATAATTCTCGTGAGAAAGAGGATGTTTTCCAGCTCATACCAGCTACTGTAAGCCGTTAAACCTATTTTTTAAATGGGACATCTTTGAGATCTTTTGTTGAATCAGTGTTCATCTACGGTCCCTTCTTCCACACTTCTGTAGCCAAACTTGAGATTCATAATCGAAGTTTTTACATACTATTTATATTAAATTTATTTCAATACTATTACTTAATGATTGTTCAGCATTTGTGACGAAACTGTACTGAAAGGACTCTACTGCTGAACATGTTTAGTCCAACAGTAGGCCAGTCAGAAACAAAAATTATTTTTGAGGAACACTCTCGTGGACTTGCTTCCACTCGAGCGTCCTGTAGTCGAAGAGACCAGACGCTATCGGGGAAATGTTGAAGTCCCCCGTTTCGCGCCGAAACTATAATAGCCAATCAGGGGCCTCCACGCTACTACGGCGTTCAAAACTCCGGCGCAGATAATGCCACAGGAAAAATGCTTAAAGATTAAACGTAACGACTCGCAACTCAAGTTTGCGATCGCTAAAGCTAGTGTGTTGATGGAAAAAAGTTAACATATGATTGGCAACCGCTGATTGAATTAAAGATGGCGTTTGTTTACAATTAAAAGAATACAGAAATTAACGTTATGGTTGCTGATCAAATGAAAATAAATTTAGAAAATGGGAATTAATTAAAAATGAGAACTAAATTATTTAAATTTAAAAATAAATAAATTAATCTAGCATAAATAAATTTTAATAATAAAAAAAGCAGATGTTATGTTCGTGTCATAACATTTACCCACGACCTATAGAAAAAAAAAATAGAAAACAAAATTTGAAGCTGTGGCATCAAACCGAAACAAGAATTTTGAAATTTTAAACTATTGACGGAGTTGAACTGAAACTTTAAAGTTCAATGAAAAATTTAAATTAGCTGAATCCTAACCATACCAAAACATGACACTTATATACCAAATGAATAAAAAATTGAATATATACTATATACAAATATAAAACAAAATCAACAATAGCAGTACTATCGCATAAAACACATACAATAGCCATGAAAGTTTTTTTGGCATCAAAATTGACTTTTTAAACAAAATATATACAATGCAAATTTGACTTAAAAATAGAAACCAATAAATGCCAAAACCAAAAGAAATGTTACATACATATATACACACAAGTTAGATCTGTTCAGGTAAGTTAAAAAAAAATTTCACCATGAAGAAAACAAGAGTAATTCATCCAAGACTTCAATGGAATATATCACACAAGGTAAGTGCATAAATTTACATATTGACAATTGACTCTCTAAAATTACCCAATATAACTTGCCAAGTACATTTGGCATTGTAAAAACCATGTAAAATAAATAAAGCCTTAAAATGAAGAGCTTTAACCTTAAATTTATCAAATTTTTGCACATAATCTGATCCCTCCAGAGAAGTTAATTGGGCCTTTATGTATAACATCTCTAGCATTTTTGTAAAATAAAAGAGTTTTCAAAATATGTACTTGAAATTTTTTTTAAGAAAAGAACAACATTCGAAAACTTTAAGAGAATTTAAATAATTTTTTTCATATGAAACTTAATCTACTGAGGAGAAACAGGACCGAAATTTTTTTGAGACCAATATCAATTTATTGCATAACACCAATTGTTATCTGGCAAAAAACGAAGGAAGTTTCCTTATAGTATTGCCTAACAATGGTGCAAAAAGTAGGACATGATTTTGTACTACACTATCTATCTATATACATGTGATTTTATTAAAGTGTGCACACTGTGAAGAAAGGTTAAAAAAATATATATTGTATGCTCAACCAAAATTCAGAGTAGCCTGCGCATGCTATTGATCTCTAAACCTAGCAGAACTAACAAAATTTTCCTTATTAAAAAAATTAGTAACGCTTCCTCAATTTGACAATACTATCCGAACAGACTAAAGAGATATACTCAAGAGAATGCACTATAGCCTGAGGGCAGAAAAAAAATTTAAACAAATCATGCTACTTTTATCATATTCTTTATCATTTTTCACTTTTTTCATTTATTTCTTTATTCATTTCATTTGTTTTTCATTTCATATCCATTTTTGTCTCAAATATAAATTTATCATTTGTTGTTGTTTTGTTTATTTTTTCAATGGGATGTTAAAAGAGTACTCTTATTATAAATGATAAAAAAATATATATAAATAATTTTGCACACTCCTCAGCAATAAATATATCTATTAAAATTAATGAAAAATTTTGACTCATAAATAGTTTATGAATTGGACTGTAATTCTCTCTAACTGTGACACCAGAAAAATTAATTAAAATATATTGTCAAAATTGAAACATAAATAACTATAACATTGAAGATTAACTATAGCAAAAAAAAATTAATAATAAAGATTTTATCAAAATTCTACTTTGCCACCCGAAAACTGGAGAGTTCCAAGAGACATTATGCTGTTTTTGTGCGGCAACCCATGCAAGCCAGCTCGAACGCAAGATTCTTACATCTGAGTCGAAAAAAAATTGTGCCTTTATAGTGGCCAAATATCTACGAAATTTTTCCACCTGAGTTATCAAATGATCAGTCTCAAGGAACACAATCTAACTATAAAAACTCCTGACAAAATAAAAATTTCAATAAAATAGGTAATTAAGACTTTATCTATTTCATACGGAATCTTTTAGAAATTTCACTCCGCCTGCGTTATCACAATGATCATTCACAAGGTACACAATTCATAAATTGTGCCTTTATAGCAAAGTTAGATTTAAAAAAACTTTCCTAGTAAAATTTAAAATTAAGGAGGATATTGAATTATTGCTATAGTAAAAAAAAATATATATCTAAGGGAAATTGGTGTCACGAGAGATAATAAAGGTATTTATCAAAAGAGAATTAATCTGAATTCCAAAATCTTGTTACAAATATAGCTCTGTATGTTAAAATTTTGCTTTGTCATATAAATTATGAGATTTTTATCAATGAATGTTCCAAAAATAAATTATTTTTTAACTGAAATATATTATATCAAAATTTTAAGTAAGCTGTAATCAAATAGAATTAAAAGTGCTTGAAAGGATAAAATATTATTCTTTTTAGAATTTCCACCAAATATAAATGATAACTTATTAATCCAATTATAAAAAAAAAATGCACTCCAACCTTCAAAGTCTCCCCTAAATTATACAACTGCACTTGAAGGAATAGTCAGGGCACAATTTCACTCATGTGTGCTTATTACACAATTCAGGAAAAATTGAAAACCAAAGATAAACCCAATTAAATTTTTTTTTTGCTTAGAAACCAATTACATACTTTAATTGCAACAATTATTGCCAAAGTTAAAAATTGTTTTTGAAAATTTGTAGTTATTGCTTCAAACTGAAAATATTAAAATCAAATTGAAAAGGAATTTATAATTAAGTAAATTTTAAGATTTTAAGATCATTTTTCCTGAATTTGTAGAATTGTCAATGTGAGTTATTCAGATATTTGAAACGTCTCACTTTTTAAAAATAAATAAAACATACTTTGAATCAGGAAATGTATTTATTTAAAGGTATCTTTCTTCTATGTTGTAGTCATTTGAAATTTACTTGTTTTCATTCATTAAATAAAATCTATAGTTTAAATTATGTTATCTCTTTTAAAAAACGCCCCACCAGTGGCTGAGAGGTTGTGCTCTCGAAGCTGGTAGACGGGAGGTGCTGGGTTCGATCCCAATCGCGCCCGTCGGCCTAATCGTTCGGAGTTTTCGTGGTTTTATTCGAGCCGTGGATTTATCCATGCGTAAATACGGGTTAGGTTCCCTTAGAAAGACCCCCACGAAGGGCACTCCCCCCCGGGCCTATATCCCATGTGTAGATAATCGGCCGTCAAAAATCAACCCAACCCAACTCTTTTTAAAAACTAGGAATTACTCAAGTACGTACAATCCTTAACTTTACAAAGTTGCTAGAGCAAATGAATACGTTTAGCGTCAGAAAAAGGATTTATTTGAATAAATTAGATAAATGTCGTACAGATGTAAATGGGTTTTTATAATATAAATTTTCTGGTAAGAAAATATCTTTTTGATTTAGTGGAGAAGTTTAGCTCAACTTACAAAGTTATCGAAAAAAAAAGTCATTTATTTAATTTTCTGAATTCTGAAGTTATAAATATTTAGCTACACAATAATCTTTTTATATGAATCTATAGTTTTTAAAACACAAATTAAAAGCAGTTTAGCAAAAAAAAAAAAAAAAAAAAAAAAAAAAAAAAAAAAAAAAAGGGAGGGAATAACCCCAGTCACACCTGTACTAAAATTTAATGGTATTACTGATAGAGTCGCTGAAATTTAAATCAATGAAGTAGAATAACTTTATCAAAACATCATTTTCATGAATGGTAAGCAAAATAAAAGAAGCATATGCATGGTGCAAACAGTTAAATTAAGGCAATTATATTTAACGGAGGGTTTTAGCAAAATTAAAGAATATTATTTTCAAAAAACAATCCTGCTAAATCAGTCGTTGTTTGCCTAAAATATCTCCTCTTAGCATGTTCCGAAAATTAAATAAAGAAAATAAGTAGTGAAAGAATCTCGACCAATGATAATCGTGTTAAATCAATCAATTAGGTATAATTTTTTAAATATTTTCCATGTACTTCTACTGTTTTTTTTTTTTTTTTTTTTTTTTTTTTTTGCAAAGAAAGTATACTTTTTACAACCTCACACACAAATTATTTTAATAGTACGTGGAATAAACACAACAGATAGAAATGTCGTTGTCTCACAGTTAGAAATGGCGACAGTGATAACTACCCCAATGTATTCGAAACATGATAAATCTGTTCGAATCATATCTCAGGGTTTCTTATTATGATTATTTTGCGTTTGTATATGTTGAATTCTAGTATCTATAATCGTCTGGAATGGTATTTAACTCAGTAATGCAAAAGATGAAATATTTTGTCGATTAGGATTGATGTATTCGTTAACGAATAATCCTCATTAACCACAATTTTTCAAGAAGAAATATTAATACATGAAAAATACTCATACTTTATACATAACTTGTGATATTTCATGAATTTATATTTTTATATAAATAAAATGACGCTAGTTTTATTACGTGCAATATAAACGAAGAGAAAGAAACAACATTTTTTAGTGTTGTAATAGTAAAATTATCACATTCTTATGTTAGTTCAAAAAGATTGATATGTTATGGAACGAACAATCCACATTAACCACAATTGATGAATATGTTAATATGGAATGTGGAATGTGTAGTTATTTTTATATTAATAAAATAACGCTAGTTCTATTGTGTACAGTATTAATTAAGAGAAAGAAGCAGCTTTTATTACACTTGTTTTAGTCAAATTATCTCTTTCTTGTGCTAGTTCAAATGGGAGTGATATGTTATCCATCGAACAATCCACAATAACCAAAATTGGTGAAGAAGACGTATAAATGCATATAAAATACTTTTTCTTCATGTTTAACTTGAGATAGTTTACAAATTTACGTTATATTTTTGTATTACTAAAATTACGTTAGTTTTATTCCGTGGATTATCAACAAAAAAATTGCAGCAGCTTTTATTTTTATTTTCGTATTAGTAAAATTATCATTTTCTTGTATTAGTAAACATATAATTTATCTAACTTCCAACTAGAGGATGAGCTTTCTGTACACGACAAAGCAAATATTCATGTATTTTTTGAAATTCCGATGCGTCACATAAACGTTATTTTTTCGTTTTATAAAGACATACTAAATTTAAAGTACATTCCCCATAATATGTGTCTTACCTCCTCAATTGCATATTTATGTAACATCTCATTTTTTTCATTTATAGAAATTACATTTGAGAATCATTTTCTATTTATATAAAAAAATAATTTTATTAAATTATTCTAAATCAAGAGATTGTTAGATATAATTTATATACGCAAGCTGTATAATTTCACGAATGTAAAGTTTTAATAAAAATTCTTTTGTAAAATATTTGTCTTGATTTTTTTAATTCATACGACACATTTTACGTTGCTTAGGTAGTGTAAATTGTTATTTAAACTTTTAATTTCATTATAAATGTTTTATAATATATGTTCATTATTTATCGACAGCAATAGACATCTTAAATATTTTTCATTTCTTTAAATAAATATCAAAGAAAAAGTATTATTTATATGATTTCTTTCTCTTTATCAATAAGTGCATCTCAACTTATGTTCAATACAAAAATATCTCTTATAGCTGAGTAAGCTTTATAAACATCTGCTGGCTTTCTTCTATCTTAACAAGAAATGTATAGATTTCTCATCAATTGCTGTCATTTCTAAACAAGACATCAGCAGTCTATTACTAGGATGTTAAAAAAAGTTCTAGATAATGACGTTATTACTTTTCGCAATCAGCTTTATTCTCTATACTATCCAGAGAAGTATTTTATTCTTCATGAGATAACAAGAAAAAGGTGCAGAAATGCTTATAATATTATTTGTTTATTAATTTATCTTTATTTAATAGTCTTGTAATACACAGAGGAAAAAGGACAAAAATATATAACTGTAATGCTGGCCTCAATTCGGGTTTACATTTACTAAAATATTAATAATGAAAATAGAAAAGTTTTTGAAAAGTTTTTCACTATTAAAATGTTTTTTATTAAACTAGATATTTGATTTGGCTTTTACTGTTGCAAATTATAGATAGTATTAATATCCATATATTGTTATATTTTACCGAATCTACTTACACATTTACCTTTTATTTATATATATATATATATATATATATATATATATATATATATATATATATATATATATATATATATATATATATATATAAGTATGCTTTTGAGATTCACAACAAAAATGTTTAGTGAATTTTTTTTTTTTATAATATTTATGTCTTAGTGTTTAAATGGAGAGAACCAAGTTTTAACAGAAAAATATAAAACTAATGTTTTTTTTTTTTTGTTTTCTCAGCTTAATAAAAACCGATATTTCTATAAAATGTACTAAATTGTATTAAAGTTGATTTTTATCATGAATCAGATTTCCGAAATACAAATATATTCTTATTTGAGAAAAAATCATAAAAGTATGTTTTAGAAAACAATAATATGTATATATATATATATATATATTAAGACGGAAAACACTTGTTTGTGCTTACAAACATTAAATTTACTTACATTCACTTCTATAATAATCATCATGACAAATAAAAGAAAAAAAATATGTTCAATTTCTAAATATTTGTATAACATAAAAAATATTTTTACATGTTTATTTGACAATTTGTTTTTTACATAAAGTAATATTTTTGATTTTTTCGACATTTGTGTAACCTTGTAGAAAACTTAAGTAGCGTGATGTTAATTAACCACATTTAGGTACAAACAATATTAGAGTAATACAAAATACGTTAATACGAGAGTTAATACGATATTTTATTTTTCAAATTATAAAACCAATCATCTGAAAACAAAATGAAATAAAGCACGGATATTTTCATAAATCTGGCGGAGTTTTTTTTTTTTCTCTTTCAGATGAAACTGCCAAAATAATTACCAGAAAAATTCCAGGTGATATTTGTTTTATTCACTTTTCCAGCCATATTCTTAACCTTAATAAAACCGCTGTCTGTTAAACTGTGTTAAAAGAGATTTGAGTAGTGCTTAAATGCATTAAGGCGAAAACATACTTTTCCACAAGGTACTGACCGTTAATAAGTCAAGAATCATTTTCTCATCCATCACAAATCTATTGGAGTTAAAATAATCTTAATGGTTTTCCTATAAAATTGTCTTTTGATATTTCTTTTGTCTTGAATCACATTTATATTAATTTATCTCGCAATAAATCGATAAAAATAAAAATAAAATATGGAATTTTAATTTAGATGGTTAGTTAAAGAAACTTTTTGAAATTACAGAAAATTTACCCCTTTAATTAACTTTATAAATTATTTCTAATAAAAAGATCAAATATCTCATTACATGTTTTGGATATTATTTTTGTGATATTGCATACATTTTTATGGAAATAAGAGCAATAGCCAGGTAATTTGTAAATGTTATTGAAGATATTTGTTATTGAAATGAATTAAATAAGAATTAATTTATCCGTAATAATAATAATAACAATTAATACCGTTAATAAGTCAAGAATCATTTTCTCATCCATCACAAATCTATTGCAGTTAAAATAATCTTAATGGTTTTCCTATAACATTGTCTTTTGATATTTCTTTTGTCTTGAATCACATTTATATTAATTTATCTCGCAATAAGTCGATAAAAATAAAAATAAAATATGGAATTTTAATTTAGATGGTTAGTTAAAGAAACTTTTTGAAATTACAGAAAATTTACCCCTTTAATAAACTTTATAATTAATTTCTAATAAAAAGATAAAATATCTCATTAAATGTTTTGGATATTATTTTTGTGATATTGCATACATTTTTATGGAAATAAGAGCAATAGCCACGTAATTTGTAAATATTATTGAATATGTTTGGTATTGAAATTTAAGTGTGTGGAATTTCTATTTCGTTTACAAGGGCAAACGAATAAGAGCAATAGTCACGTAATTTATAAATGTTATTGAAGATGTTCGGTATTGAAATTAAAGTGTGTAGAATTTCTACTTTGTTTACAGGAACTAAGGAAATAATAATAATGGTAGAAAAACTGTTAATGGTGCATTTTATTAATGTTACTATATTTCAAATAGAATGAGATTGGTATGCAATAAAGACTTGGATTACAATATGCTTTCACAGAGCTCGGAATATGTAACATTTATAGCTCGTTTACAGGGTCGCACAAAATAAAAGCATTAGATTATGACCTATGGGGAGAAACTGGTTGCGGTGCATTTTAGTTATGTTATGATACTAACATAATAAAACATAATAAAATTAAAAACATAATAAAAACATAATAAAATTAAAAACATAATAAAATTAAAAACATAATAAAAACATAATAAAATTAAAAAGGAGTAAGCTGCCCACTAGCGTATGTTCTATAAAGTATGTAGTGTATAGCTTTATCGTTCATTTACAGACATGCACGAAATAATTCGTCTTCACGTATGATTAATTTGTAGCGTGTATTAGCACGGGTTTCGCTGTGGTGTGCATTTTTAAACGTATCTAATTTTTAGTGTATTAAATGGTGTGTATAAATTCCATAGATCATATAGCGGGATTCAGGACAGAATTCACACACATTATCACATACAGACAGCCTTTTCTGAAAATGAATTTTTATTTAGCAATGCTTTTTTTTAAATTTAGATACATCATTTCATTGTATAATAAAATAAACATTTTTAATAATATCCTGTTACTACTGAGAAGTTTTTCATAATGTATGCCTGATGCCTGATTTTTCGATCTTGTTTAGAGGTAACAGGAGAACCAATTTCAGTAATCTAAAAAATGTTAGTAATTGAATTTATAATTTTCACACAAATTTTATTGGAAAGTACATTTTTAGTTGATGTAAAAAAAAATTGCGATATTTATAAGAAATATATAGCAATAAGCGCACTAGCCAGAACGCAGGTTATTGCATACACAGCTATGACGATAGTATTAGTATCGAATATAGTTTCTTTTAATACAGACTAGATAGTACCTGTCAAGATTTCACACTGAACATCTTGAAAGTTTTATTAGAAAAAAAGTTTGAAATATTATTTAGTTACTTTTAAATTAATTAGGTATTGAAAACTTGAAGAATTGTCATATAGTGCAAGCTATTACTATACATATAAGGTAATAGATGGCGCTGACAGTCCAAGGTACTTAATTAATGAGGTGAAAGAATTTTAAAGTAGGAGTTTAACTTAAAATATTAATTGAATGAGTGGGGCATTTATTTTTACTTGCTACAATCTCTCTTTCTCTCTCTCTTTTTAAATATCAATATTTAGTTTTTTTTTTTTTTTTTTTTTTTTTTTTTTTTTTTTTTTTAATTACGCGACCTATAAAATTTTCCATTATTTTTATTTTTATCATCCTGACAATATACCGTGAACTTAAAACTGGCTGTTTGCCGCTAACGATTTATAATTTTTTAATTACTCGAATTTTATTTTACATTTTTTCTAAATTATTTATATATTAAACAATGGATATGAAAGTGATTTCTTTTATCGTTCTTATATTAATATTTTTCCTTTCTTTTTTTCCAATTTACGAAAATTAATCACACATTTAGTATATAAATATATCTTCCTGATATATTTATATACTATATTATAGTGCATAATAGTCATACAAAATATAGATAAAAGTTTAGATCGAATTATTTAATCGATACCTACATGAAAAATCTTTTAATCATATATATTATTTCTCCTGTCAACATATGTAGATTTTTTAAAGAAAAGATTCTTTCTTGGTTTTCTTCTTTATTGTCACAAACACATAAAAAAACACGAACTTGACAAAACACAAAAACTTCACAGTTGACATCCACAAACATATACAATGGAACTTCTGGTTTCACATTCTATTTACTAATGCAAAAATATTCTTAGAAATAAACCTACTTCAAATTACTTTCATCTAACATGAAAGCCTTAAATTAAATTATAAATTATTAAGTTCCCAGCCAACATAATACTGGGGAAATACAGTACAATAGAATAAAACAAGGACAATCCATGCCCAGCAAGCACCTTCCACCATCCAACTCAAAAGCCTGACTGATGTGAGAATTCTGAATCAAAATGTTCTTAGAATTACATAGTGGCGCCATCTGTTATCAAACAGAGCAACTATTAACTGTACTGAACATACTCCCACCCATCAAGAAGTTATTCTTGATGCAAAGGAAGTAAACAAAGTTTTACAATTGGTCTCTTAAAGACACCCCTAGAAGTTTTAACAGTCACTACACGGACTATTCCATCCTTATCTGGATGAATTTCAATAATTTTGCCCAATGGCCAAACAGACGGAGGAACATTATCCTCTTTCAAAATTACTATATCATTCACTTTAAAATTTTCAGTATGCACTCTCCATTTTTTTCTATTTTGTAAAGAACTCAAATAATCAATACTCCACCTTCTCCAAAAACATAATTTTAATTTTTGCACAATATCCCAACGAGACCGTAAAGACAAATTTTCCTCATTTAAATGTTCAGCTCGGGAAGTAATAACATCACCAATTAAAAAATGAGATGGAGTCAATATATTTATACTGTCTGAATTGTTATCACTATCAATTGCTACTAATGGTCTGGAATTTAAGATAGATTCAATTTGAGTCAAATATGTATAAAGTTCTTCAAATGTTAAATTAGTACTTCCAATTACACGTTTCATATGAAATTTTACCGAACGAACAGCGGCTTCCCATAGTCCACCAAAATGCGGACTCACTGGAGGAATCATATGCCACTCAATATTTCTTTGAGACAGAAAATAACAAATTTCTTCATTTCTTTCAATTGAACAAATAAATTTATATAAATCTGAGAGTTGCCTTTTAGCACCTACAAATGTTGTGGCATTATCACTATAAATATGCTGAGGAGCTCCTCTTCTAGAGCAAAATCTATTTAATGAAGCAATAAATGCCTCAGAGGTTAAATCACTTACCAGCTCCAAATGTAGAGCTTTAGTTGCAAAACAAATAAATAAAGCAATATAGCATTTGGTAGTTTTAGCTCCTTTACCTCGATATTTCAAAATATTAATAGGCCCTGCATAATCGATTTCGCATGCAGAAAATGGCCTGTTAGGAGTAACTCTGTTAAGAGGAAGATCTCCCATTAACTGTTTGGAAGAGGCTGCTCTATACCTACAGCAAGTAACACATTTATGAATACAATTTTTAATTATCCTTTTGGGACGTATTATCCAATAACTCTGTCTAATGATGCTCATAAGTAAATTTAACCCAGCATGAAAATGCATAACATGAAAATATTTAACAATTAATACACTTAATTTATGCTGAGTTAGCAAAATGACTGGGTGTTTTGCATTGTACGGGAGAGGTGAATTTCGCAGCCTACCTCCCACCCTTAGCAAACCGTCACTATCACTAAAAGGACAAAGTCAGAAAAGAGAACTTTTTTTAGAAACTGATCTATTTGATCGAATACAACTAATTTCATCAGCGAAATATAGCTGCTGAACATAAGAAATAATCAAATTACCTGAATGTCTTCTTTCGATTGTTGATAATGGAAGAAATTTACCTTTATTCAAAGGACTAGTGTTCATTTTGCCAACTTTCTGTTTGCAATTTTTCACAAACCTAATACAAAAAGCTAAAACATCAATAATTTTGGTAAAAGAAGAATAAATTTCAAAATATAATTCAAACAGAGAATTATTTAAAGTTATTGGAAAACAAAATTTAGAGTTCTTTTTCTCTTTATTTACAGTGTCTAAATCAGTCTTAATCTGAGGTTGAGGCCAATGTTCTTGATTCAAAGAAAGCCATTTTGGGCCATCCCACCAAAGGGAACAATTAGGAAGATCCCTGGGAGATAACCCTCTAGACGCAATGTCAGCAGGATTTTCCCTTCCTGGAACATACCTCCAACAGTCAGATGGGACTGAATCTAGAATTTCAGAAGTTCTATTGGCCACATAAGGCTTCCAACACCTAGGATGAGATGACAGCCATGAAAGTACTACCTGGGAGTCAGTCCATGCGTAGAACTTAATAACGAACGTATTCAAAATACTCACAAGTGTAGAATATAGTCTGGAAAGTAGTAAAGCACCATTGAGTCCAAGCCTAGGAATAGAAACTGGTTTAAGTGGCGCTACCTTGCTTTTTGCAACCAATAGGGTCACCTTTGACTTTATTTCACCAGGTTGTACTACATATATCACTGCAGCATATGCCGATTCTGAAGCATCGCTAAATCCATGCAATATGATCTCTTTACTGGAAACTTGGATCCATCGGGGAATTCGAATAGAACAAACTTGTTCAAATTCCCTTTGGAATTTTTTCCAATTTGTTTGGAAAATTTCAGGAAGCGCAGTATCCCAATCTAACTTCATTAACCACAATTGCTGGTAAAACATTTTTATAGAGACAGTGCATTGTGCCAAAAATCCGAACGGATCAAATAATTTGGCAGATTGTGAAAGAAATTTTCTTTTAGTTATGTTATCATCAAATTGTAAATTAACGTTAAAGATAAAAATATCATTTGAAGAATCCCAGCTAAGCCCTAAGGCTTTGGAATAATCATCAGGATGGATTTCTAAATTTGTAGACTCAAGAGAATTTGAAGATAAATGAGTTAATACATCAGAAGTATTAGATCTCCACTTTCGCAAATGAAAACCTCTATTTTCTAAAGCCAGTGAAAGCTTTTCAATCACTCTAATAGCTTCTTCACTTGAGATTGAACCTGACATACAATCATCAACATAGAAGCTCTCTTGAATTATTGCAGCTATTGCAGGATCGTCTTTCTCTATGTCCTTTGCAACTTGATATAAGCAGCGAGTAGCCAAGAATGGAGCTAAAGATGTCCCATAAGTAATAGTTCGCAGCCAATATTCCTTTAAAGCTGAGTATGCTGATTCTCGCCAAACAATACGTTGTAAATCTTGATCTTCTGGAGCAATCAAAACTTGTCTATACATCTGCTGAATATCAGCAGTAAAAACAACAGGATTTGTTCGAAATCTTATCAGAATAGTAAAAAGATTAGGTTGTGGAATTTGTCCAACAGCCAAAACAGAATTTAAAGAAGCACCATTAGACGGTTTGCATGAACCATCAAACACCACACGTAACTTTGTAGAAATAGAGTCACTTTTTATAACAGAATGATGCGGAAGGTAATATAGTTTGTTGCTTGTAGGATTTGAATTTTTGTTCACAAGTGTCATATGACCAAGATCTTCATATTGCTTCATAAAATTTCTGTACTCATTTTCAAAATTTTTATCAAACTGAAATTTTCTCTCCATAGCAAACAAACGTGAGACTACCATGGACTCCTAATGACATCACATCTTTATAAATTGGTAATTTAACTTCAAATCTATTCTCTGGAGTTACCTTGTAAGTTGAGCAAAAATGTTGTTCACAAAATTTTTCTTCATCAGACAAATGAGGATTTTTAACGATTATTTCTTCAGTTTGCCAAAATTTTTGCAATAATAGATCAACATTTAATTCACTTGCAGCAACACTAAGAAAATGAGAATTGATACTAGAAGAATATTTACATTTAGGTTCCAATTTTCCAGCTACCACCCAACCAAACATAGTATTTTGGGCAATTGGCTCATTCTCAGTACTCACAATTCTACCATATCTTAAAATAGTAAAGAAACAGTCAGATCCCAAAATAACATCACATTCTTGCGGTTTCATGAAATCTTCATCTGCTAAGGTAATACTTTTAAGATACTCCATATTTTTTGTATCAAGTAATTCAGCTGGTAACTGAGATGTTACTTTAGGCAGTATATAAGCCTGAACCTTTAAGGACTCATTAGAAAGCTTAGACCCAAATGTAAGAATCACTGAACCTCGAGTTTGTCCAGCTGATACTCCAGCAATTCCATTTAGAACTATTCTGTCATTTTTTCTTTTTAACCCTAAAGTTCTTATAACATTTTCACTTACAAAGGTACATTCTGAACCAGAATCCAGCAAAGCTCTGAAAGAATAGGCTTTATTTTCATTATTATATAACAGAACTCTAGCAGTAGGAAGAAACGAAACACATTTGGAATTATTGAAAGAAGCACTAGAATTAATTTGTAATTCATGAGATGTTGACTCGTGTACAACTTCCCTACTTGAAAGATGGTTTTTATTCTCAGATGAATGAGGAAATAATTTAGTTTCAGTTTGAATAGTGCAGGCATTATTACCCTTACTATCTTCATGTAAGAGAGTATTGTGTTTACTTTCACATTTAAAACATTTTAAATAAGAATTGGGACATTCCTTAACTTTATGAGAATTTAAATACGAAAGACAACAGTTATTACGTTTAACAAAGTTTTTTCGGGCAAAAACATCCATAGATTTAAATTTTACACATTTGTACAATGGATGCATTCCTTGACACTTTAAGCACACCTTTGATTGTTTATTATTTGAAGTGTACTTGGAACCAACAAAATTTGAGCTTTTGGAATGTTTAATATCACTTTCATTGTTAGAGATGAGCTCTAAAGAAGAACATCTTACACTTAAAAAATCAAAAAATTCTTTCAAAGTGGGAAATTCATTTTCTGTACTTTCAATGGACCAAAGTCTTCGACTTTCATGATCAAGTTTTTGGAATAACAAATATATTAACCATGGATCTCTATTTGTAGCTTCATCACCAACAGCTTTCAAACCCCTAATAACTTCATCATTAGTATTAAGCAAATTTCTTATATTTATGCTATTAGGTTGAAGAACTGATTTCTGGTCTAAAAATAATTTAATCAAAGAATTGACAATCTGTTTCTTTTTATCATACCGGTCTAACAATTTTTCCCAAGCTTCTTGGTACGATTCATTAGAAAGGGAAATGTGCTTAATTAATGAAGCTGGTTCTTCAGAAAGTAACCCTTTTAAATACTGAAATTTCTGAATACCACTCAAAGCTACTTGGGAATGGACAGTGGAAACAAACATATCCTTAAAATTTGTCCATTCTGAAAATTTTCCAGAAAATACTGGAATATTTAATTTGGGTAATGTAATATTACATTGATTTGGAACAACAACAGAAGGACCTTGAACAGGATTTTGTGTTACAGTATTAATAACTTCTGAAGAATTCAAAGAATCTAGTTTGTTTTGATATTTAGTTTTTAACTGAAAATACCTTTCTTCAAAATCTGATAATTCAGAATCATCATCATTCAAATTAGAATCTAATCTTAAGAACTCTTTAAGTAAATCATCTAATCTTTGTAATCTAATCAAAATTTCATTCTTTGCATTCACATTATCAAAACTATTCTCTAATCTAGTTAAAGAGCCTTTAACTCTACCTCTCTCAATTTTAATTTGAACAGCTTTCTTTTCATAATCTTCCATTTTATACAATAACTTATAAGCAGAAGGATTTTCAAAATAAAATTAACCAAATTAACTTCAAAACAAAACTAATCAAAAATTACTTCAAAATCAAAAGTAATCAAAATTGCTTCAAAACAATAATAATCAAATTAAGTTCAAAACCAGAACTAAATTAAATTCAAAAAACAGAACTACTATACAATATTCAATCACTTAAGAATACTGTTTCATACAAGCAATAGTGGAATGTTCTGTTCTAAATCTGCATAAATTTAAAAATAATCTTCAAATTCTTCAATGCAATATATTAATTTACTATAATAATTAAATATTCAAATTTTTCAATTAAATAAATCACAATATTCTTTTGAACAATAAATAAAAAATCATAATGTTCTTCAGAACAATTTTCTTTTCAAGAACAGTTATCCAAGCAATATAATTCTAGAATACTTTCTTATTCTATCATTTTCAATAAACCAAAACTTAATTGTTCTCATATTGCAAAATAATATATGCTGAATACACTTTCATATTTAACTGTATTTGCAAACCAAATTTCAGCATCAAAGAACAGTATAAACAAAGGTACTCACATCATATCTCATATCTCGCCGGTGCCTCCAAAAATTTCTTATGTAGATTTTTTAAAGAAAAGATTCTTTCTTGGTTTTCTTCTTTATTGTCACAAACACATAAAAAAACATGAACTTGACAAAACACAAAAACTTCACAGTTGACATCCACGAACATATACAATGGAACTTCTGGTTTCACATTCTATTCACTAATGCAAAAATATTCTTAGAAATAAACCTACCTCAAATTACTTTCATCTAACAGGAAAGTCTTAAATTAAATTATAAATTATTAAGTTCCCAGCCAACATGATACTGGGGAAATACAGTACAATAGAATAAAACAAGGACAATCCATGCCCTGCAAGCACCTTCCACCATCCAACTCAAAAGCCTGACTGATGTGAGAATTCTGAATCAAAATGTTCTTAGAATTACATAGTGGCGTCATCTGTTATCAAACAGAGCAACTATTAACTGTACTGAACAACATCCCTTTTTCTAAGAAAATACGAATCGCTGAATGACGAATGAGATACCATATGAGAGGATTTTGAACAGGCTTCTGACATAGTACACTTACATTTTTTTAAACATGTTTTTGGATTAAAATTTGCTGTTAATTGAAAATTAAATCGACATTGTTTTCATAAAGGAAATGAAAGGTTTTCCTATGAAATTAGTGTTGCCACAAAAATAAAATACTGCATTATCAGATGACGTCATCCTATAATGCAATTAAATTACAATTGGAAATTTATTTCTTGCACGTACTTTTAGAAAAAAATATAGAGCTTTTAATTGGGTTTTTATTTAATTTTTATGCGTGTGTCTCCTATTGTTTATTTGTTTTCTTTTTTTAATCATGGCAGTAAATTTGTGTACTGTATCGGAGCACCAGTAGATTACGTAATTAAGGATTATCTTCCATTTAGATATACAGTTCATTAGGATTCACAAAAATTGTAATTTATTTTTTAATATTTCATTAAGCTGTTAATACGCCGGCGAAGTCTGACGTCACTCAAATGGCTGCTGGACCACACAATTTGAACATCCCATGTTTAAGTTCCCATAGGTTTGCAAAAAAGTGGTGTGCCAAAAATTGATTTATGTATTTAAGCCATTTCTGGAACAGTTTTGCAAAATCTGCTTTCATATGAATTCCCTAAACGTCTGATTCAGTGTTTCAATTATTTTATAATTCTTTTTTTTTTCAGTATAGGGGTCTTGGAAACCTAGAGAAATATCCTTGGCGAGAGAAGAAAATTTGGCAAAACATTTTCTGGTAAACTATTCCCATATTCTTATACACAAGCATATATATTATTTATGTTGTCCATATCTTTTTTTCTATGCACATATAAAACATACAACAATGAATGAGGTATCATTCGAAAAGTTTTTGAACAAGTTTCTGAGATAGTACACCCACATTTCGTTAAAACGCGATGCTTAGTTAAAGAAAAAAAAATCAGTTAATTAAAAATTAGTGCTAAAACGTACCAGGAAATAATCTTAAAGATTGTAGTGCGAAAGCTTTGCACGGGTCCTTCTGGTTTAAATATGTTTAGTATAAAATTAGTAATTAAAAAAATACTGTCGTCTGTTAAATTTTACTTAATTAGAAAGCATTCGAATAAAAAAAAATACAACTTATATAACTTCTCCTCCGGAAGTAACATATGACATTACTGAAATGAATTAATTATCGCAATAAACGAACAAAAATCATTACGGCCGGAGTAGGAATCGAACCGACAGCCTCACAGTCGAAACCCAGCGTGTTAGACCACTCAGCCTCGATAACCTCATTCTGAGTTACTCTGAAATTAAATATGTTCTAGATTTAATTTCACGCATGCGCATAAACGTCGAATTCAAAATGAAAACAAAGATATTTGCTTGTCGCTTTAATATATAAGACAAGTTGACCCGCCCGGCGTTGCCCGGGCCCGTGATAAAAACTTAAACGAACCCCAATTAAACAATACTGATAATTAGTGATAACAGTGCTCGTAAGAAAACATTAAACAAAAGCTTTTGTTGTACAAACCCTTTGAAAATTTAATGGTTATAAATACAAATGTTTTACAGCCCGCGTAAAAATTACTTCAGAAATATTGTTATTTGGTTGTAAAATAAATATATTTTCTTCCCCAGAAAACGACCTTTTTTTCACGTTCTACAGAAGGGGCGAACTTTCCCCCCCATTTTCCTTTCCTGCCTTCAAAAAAGTGAAAGCGCATCTCCCTTTCTTTTTTGCTCACCCCTATCTCAAACAAAGCAAGTAGAAGAATCGATGCTTCCTCCATGAAGGAGGAGTAAAAATAGAATGAACAAGAATTTAGAAAGAGTATTTCCTAGCGGTATGTTTGTGCGCAGTGAAAGACAATAGACAAGCTATTCTTTCCCCAACCCTCTTCATTCTTCTTAATTCTATTTCCTGCTTTAATCCAAAGAAATTCATCCTTCAAAAAAATTTGATCCATGGGCAGTAAGGTCGAATTTGCACTGAAAAATTAAGACTTTTGCTTCTCGCTTTAATATATAAGATAATATTAATCGACAGAAAAATTATCGAAGTGAACATTATGTTAGAAAATTCTTTGAAAATGTGAAGGGATCCATCAGAACCACAGGTACTGCAAGTTCAATAATCGTCATTCGACGGATCTGTATTAATCTATATTAATGTTGTTTTGGGACGATAACAAATATGTGCATTCATGATGGAAATACGAGGGTTATTTTTAAAGTATGCACCGTTTTTAAATTCTGGCGTGGCGGTACTGCGGTCGGTAATCTGCGTGTGTGTGCTGTTTACCTACTACTGATGTAAAGCCACAGGCGCCATTACCGAAATATTCGACCGTGCTAAAGTTTTTTTTTTTTTTTAAATATTTAAAATGGCTTGTCCTATTTAGAATCCCGCTTCTTTTGAAATAGAATCGGTGATTCGTTTTCTTAGTGCTAAAGGCGTGAAAGCGGCTGAAATTCATGGTTATATTAGTGAAGTTTACGGACAACATATTATGACCGGGGGAATGGTACGCATTGTAGCGAAATGCGGACGTTGGATACCGAAAATGCTGTCAGAGGTGCTCAAAGCCAAACGTTTAGGTGACTACCACATGTTCCTGCATTCGAAGATGCATCTCGGCGGTATTCGCCATAACGGCGATGATGAGGTCAAAACGACCGTTTTGAAGGCAGACTTCTATGAAGAATAGATTCAAAAATGGGTTGTACGATACAATAAGTGCCTTAATATTGGCAGAAATTATGTAGAAAAATAAATTGAGGTAAACGCTTTCATATAAAAATAAAACTTGTAAAAAATTTATGTTTGTTCCTTTTTTATTTCAAAACGGTATTTACTGTAAAAATACCTTATCGTATGATAAAAAAGAAAAGAAAAAAAAGCACTCTTTTAGAAGCATTAAATTTTTAGCTTAAAAATCACGCCCAATTTCATGAGTGCAATTCATGTAAATCCAAAAGTATTCTGTTACAAAATACGTTAATTTAGTGTGGGCCGCGATTATTGAAAATTCAACTCTTTGATTTACGCTTGGCAAAAACTTCTTGAGACTTTATTCAAACATATGATTTTTGCTCTGTTTTTTAAAGATATAGCAATAGAAAACAAGTGGGTAAGTGTGATTGAAGATCGCTCAAAGGGTTTCGCTTAATATTCCTTTCAAAACACTTTATCCTTTCTTTAATAAATTCAAACAAATTTCATTTAGCAAAAAAAAAAAAAAAAGTCATGTTTTTTATAAAGTAAAAATTTACCGGTCTATTTTTTCCTTTTTTCGAATATCTAAACCAGCCGGATAGCGGTCCAAGCCCGCTATTATATTCTGTCATAATAATATCCGTCATACGGACTAAATGCAATATTTAAAAAAATAATTTCATTATTAAACAAATTGTACACCTTCAAAATGTTAAAATATGCGAATATTTCCATAATCAGATTTTTATCACGATTCAATATGTTTCTCAAAGTCATATATTTACTATTCTCTATTACTTATATTGATACTAGCTTTGTATTATTCTCAAACATTTGAAAAATTAGTTAAACTTCCTATATGACGTCAGATTTTCTTTTTAATTCTCTAATGACGTGATATTAATCTGCTTTGTCCACTTACACATACTCATACTCCTTGTATTATTGAGAAATCTTAGACATTTTCCGTTTTATTTCGACTATGACGTCAATCAATTTTATTTCATATTTATCTTTTTTTCAATTGGTGAAACTTTTTATTTCATTTTAATTTTTCACGTGAAAATCGTCTGATAGAAAATTAATTATTGTAGAAAGAATTTCATTGTAGATTTTAAATCTTTGGCATCTGCTAAAAAGAAAAATATTTCAATTTAATAGGAAAAGGATGTTAGAATTTTGGTTTTTTATCTCTTATTAAAATAATACGAATTTTTCAAATTTTAATATTTTGAGCTCTTCACAGCTGCTATTCAGATTTATACACTAAGTTTCAACTCTGTAAGTTACATACTTTTTGAGAATGGGTCTGTGACGGACAGACAACGCAGCGTGGGTAATAGGATTTCGTGAGATAAACGAAACCCTAAAAATCATTAAATAATGTTTACTATTTATTCAGTATTTCTGTTTTATATCTCATCGTATAGTCATAATTTTATTAATATTATACTATTAAATGATAAACAAGCAACTGTTTCAAAATTATTACATTTTGTAAATATTTTTTTTATGTTTTACCGATTAAAATATTTCGTTGTGTAATTTTCTAATCAGTTCGCAATTTTTGGTAAGAATGGTTTAGCGCTTATTTAACTCCATTTTTTACGTAACACGTAAACAGTTGTAACCCTAAAGATTACTTGGCGATTTATCCTCTGGACCCAGCTAAGTGGAAAATGCCCTACAATTAATTTGTTAATCTAGAATTAAGATATAAAAATATTCATATGCTGTACACTGTAAAAAATGATCAATATTTCTTATTTTATGAAAATATACTATAACCACGAACGAAAATATAATATAATCTTCCGAGTTATCCGAAATTCCGAAAAGCGTGTTCCATTGTCTTTTGAATCCCCAGAAAGCAATACATTTACAAAATTTAAAGAATTATTTATAAAAACAAATTTCCTTAGCTGCCCGAATTTTTCCGAAACGTTTCCGAATAGTTTTTATAGTGTTTCCTCAACCTGGAATACCTATTTATCGAATATCATCCATTCTCAAGTAAACGTTTTCAGTTGCATAAGTTAATTTATACATGAAAGAGTAAAGAAATAATCTTAATTTTAATGCTAATGTTAACGCTGTTAATTTTGCATGTTTATCTGTTAAACATATTTGTTGAACATGAAAATGATTACTTGAGAATGGATAGCATCGGAAAAAAACTATATTCCGGGCTTAGAAAACTGATTAATACACTTTAAAAGCTACTCCTAAACGTTTCCGAAAATTACGGACAGCTAGAAAAAAATTTGTTTCTCTAAATGATTCTATAAATCTCGAAATGCCATTGATGTCTGAGGTTTCCAAAGATAAAGAACACTGTTCAGAATCATGGTTAACAAGGATGAGTTTATATTATAAATTTATTCGTCATTATATTATATTTTCGTAGGTTCAGAAACATTCGTCATTTTTTACAGTGTATTGTTATCGGAAATACCCCTGTGTACATGTTTTTTTATTATTCTAGCATATAAAAAAATAGTGAAAAATCGATTACAAAGTTCCATCTTTATACACAAAACACAAGTTAATTTAAATAAAATAGTATAATTAGCGGTAAGAGAAGCAATGTTAAAGTTTTCTCTTTTCCAAAATTTTAGGTACATTAATGTGGAATTATCCAACAGAAAGTTTCGGTTTTGTGTTATTCATTATGAACAAAGTACGTTTATTGAAAGAAGATATTTTTCTATTATTGTTAATCAATTATTACTATTTGTTTTAAGGTAAAGTATAATCAATAAAATCCAATGCATTTTAAATTACTAAGAGAAACATAACAAAAACACTACCATTTAAAAAAAAAAAAACAAGCTTTATGAGAAAATTACAGATCTATAAATATTTTGAAAATACTTTCCAAACAAAAACTTTATTTTGAAATGCTAATGATTAATTAATCTTTTTCATAATTCTCCAGCATTTCCGGCTTACAGTATCCAAATTTGTGCGGTTATTTTATATTTTTCGAAATTATTAATTATGTATTTTTTTTATTTATTGA
This sequence comes from Maratus michaelseni, assembly GCA_963931845.1. NCBI lineage: Eukaryota > Metazoa > Arthropoda > Arachnida > Araneae > Salticidae > Maratus > Maratus michaelseni. Next base: position 196,476,380 of record OZ007593.1, on the reverse strand, counting down.
TTTGTAATTTACTCTATGTAAAAGTTGAGAAAAATGTGTAGATTAGTAAGCACATCTTTAAGCAGTTTCTGACAATGATTAATTTTTGTAAAAAATTATTAATATTTAACCTCTTTTTTAATGATATATATTTTTAAAATTTTATAATTGAAAATCATTATAGCTTATTCAAGCAATTATTCATGCTTGGTATTAAATGTGTCATTCCAAATGTTTATTGAACCAACTAACACGCATTTACAAAATTATATCTGTAAAAAATAAAAGTGAAACTAACATAATGATAAATAATGAGAATCAGAGATTATTTCTTAATAAGATATTTTATTTATTTAGCTGACAAATAAAAAACTAAAACAGTTCCATAATATTTACCGATGCAATTAATGTTTTTGCTAAAATGCATCTGAAATCAAGCAGATTACAAAAGCACGCTTGTAATTAAATAAACTTTCATTTGATTCACTGACTTTGGGAGTCACGTCACACATTTTGCAAGCTAATGATAAACCTATGGGAGAGTTCTTTTCAAATTTATCGTTTGCAATTTAACATTTCAAAATGATTTTCTTTCAAAAGATATCTGAGATCGATGTTTAAGCATGTACGCTTTTACTTTTTCGATGTTGGTTGCAGTTTTTAAGGCAATTGTTTTTAAGGCAATAATTTTCATTGTCTTACAAAAAAGCCAACCAAAATTTTAAAAAAAGCTAAAATGCGCCCAGTTAAATATCAACCTCAAATATCTTATATAACGAAATCATTTATAAATATTGAAATGCAAACGAGAAATCTGAACGAAACACTCCTTTAAATTTAACATTTGCTTGCGAGTGTCGCCGAATGATTTGCATAGTCTTTTGACGGGTATTTTCGTTTAATTTGGTCAATATATTTTTCTACTCAAAAATAAGTAAAATTATATTTCAAAATTTTTAATACTTCTTAGGTAATATATTGAATCTTTTTATTTTGTTTTAAAAGTAATTCATTATTATTTTTTTTTAATTATTTTTTTACATTATTTCAAAAGAATTAAAGAAACATAAAAATAAATAAATAAATATCGAAAGCAAAAAATGTGATTCCTTAAAGTACTAAACATATTATTTCATTGTTAAATAAAACATAAATATCTGAATAAGGACTTCAAAATGTATGAAATAAAACTACATTAAAAGTGTAGAAAAATTTATTTGCCAATGTGAAATCTCCTTGAATGAAAAAAGTTGTATAATTAAGTAACCTCAAAATAAAATATTTTTAGAGAACAACTAAAATGTTTTTCTTCTTTTGTCAATCAAATTAAAATTGTAAATGTCTGTGACACTTGATCTTTCTTAGAGTTAAAATAAGAGAAAGAAAAAATACAATTACGATATGTTTTAAATGAAAATTATTATAGCTTATTCAAGCAATTATTCATGCTTGGTAATAAATGTGTCATTCCAAATGTTTATTGAACCAACTAACACGCATTTGGTGTTGTAGATTTTTGACGATTAAAAACTTCTTTTCTTGATATTGTATTGACAAAAAATTTTAGATTTACGTGAAATGAAGACTTATTTTTTGAAGTAATAAGGAGTCTATTAATAGAGAAAAATATATATCTGTAGTGTTTTTAGCTCAATTTTTTTTTTTTTTAAGTAAAAACCATAACAATATTACAATAATTTTGTTAATTTTACAATTTAAATATTTTAGTTTTATTGTGCATCGTGTCGATTCAATTACAACTCAGAATTTGGGAGCAATTATGTATAATAAAATTTTTTTAAAAATTGATTAATCGTGTGTCACATTTAAAAGAATAGATATTGTATTATACTGGCAGAGAAGTTCATTGTTTTAAAAACTTCGCAATAAAATTTTCTTGAAAATATTGCTAAAACTTTTCTTCATTATATAATATTGAATTAACTGAATGATAACAGTTTTATCATTAAATTTTACTATAAATATAATAAAATTTATAATAATGACTTATGTTTGAAAGGAGAAATATTTTATTTTCATGTCGCGGAGTTAATTTATTGATTTCAAATATAAGTGTAAGAATTATGTGTTACGCTTTTTTATTTGTCGTATAGGCTTGTTTTCATTTGAATTTTTATGATTATAATAATAGCAGGCTACGCCTGCTACGATGGTCCACTTTCCCAAAATAGCCTTGAATCAAACAAAATATCTATCTAAATATGACCTTGTATTTTAAGGCAACTTCGAAGCACTCATGCAATGTCTTTCCGCATTGCTGAAAGCTGTGTAAACGCCACTGCGCTATTATATTTTCTAATGTGTTGGACAATATTTGAGCTATTAAGGACCATATCGTTTTGTTGATCGTTTAGGGTCATTTAGGATTATGTAATGAACTGAGGCCATAATGACAACAGGAAACATAATGTTCTCAAATCTCTACACTACTGAAATGAAGAGCATTACAATGATTGCAGAGATTGTCCGTAAAAGCGAAATAATGTTCGAGTGGTTCATTATCGTTTATTAGTTCTTCAATTTCGGGCTTTTCAGCTTGGCGTCATGTGTGTTTCTGGTAATTTAGATGCTATCTCACTCTGCGTTCTCTAGTATTTCGTAAAATGGTAGTCAGTCACGGTTTTAGGTAGCTTTCAATACAAAAAAAGTATAAAGCTACCTATTGCAGCCGTTCGGAGGAAAGCAGTTCCGGAAAATTTCGATATATTTTCACCGATCATGACCCCCAGACCCCAAAACCACCCTCCGTTCAAATGTTGATATATATATATATATATATATATATATATATATATATATATATATATATATATATATATATATATATATATATATATATATATATATATATATATATATATATATATATCTGACCTATGTCATACGATAACGCTCGTATTTATAAATAAATTTTAATTAAACTAAATGTGTGTATTAAGCTCACCAATGTCTCGACCGAGTTCGTTGGCCAGCTTGGTCCGCCATTTTGTTTCAAGATGGCGGCCATTTAAAAATTTAAAACTAAAATAAATATACAAAAAAGTTAAAAATTCAAATTTATTTTTTAATTCAGTGTTAGGCCTTGAAACGAGGATTCCAGAGCATTTTTTGTTTTACCTCTATCTTAAAAAACGGCTGAGATAGAGCAATTTGAAATTCTAGGGTGGCTGACATTTTGAAACAAGACAGCACATTACAAAAATTTTCATTGTTGTAATAATTTTCCCAAACAAACGCATAAAACTATATATTCATATCCATTAGCGCCAAATTCTCGCCAAACTTGGCGACATTTGGCGACTAAAATAAGTTTTCATAAATGAAGCCAATTTGGCTATTGCTCAATAATTTGGCGAATTTCTTATTCAGATTCAGTATTAACGAATCTTTTGTAAACGTTTTATTTACATTTTAAGTTGCTGTTTTCGTGTAACATTAGCTAAAATTTTAAAACGAAGATATAGGAAAGCTACCTTTTCCTCCCGGTACAGGCCGGAAGGACTTTTTTATATTTGAATTCCAGCTGAAAAAATGCACTTAAAACTGTAATAACAATAAATTAGATTGTAGTCACAAAAACACGATCCAGAAGCAAGTATTCGTACCCTAAGAACAATGAAAATAGAACAGCCATAACGGAAATATTTGTAATTTCCAAACAATTTTAATTCCAGCATCCAAGTACAGCACTGAGAAAAATGACACTTTCAAATATGGGTAACTCGATGTTTCATTTTGTTACGAAACTTTTTGTTTCAGATATAACGACCCATTGCTTTCAATTCCGAAATACCAGAAATACTCAAAATATTGAAACATGGGCATTCTCAAAACTGAACACTTAGAGGTCAGTTCATACTTATTTTTGAAACATTGTCGTACTCAAAAATGTTTAGAATCGGTTCAAACTCATTACTGAAACATGGAAATACTCGAAAATGAACATATAGAAATCTGTTCATACTCATTTTTAAAAAATGGATATACTCAAATATGAGCATATGATGTTTTATTCTTGAGTGTGTGCATGTTTAATATAGTTTATATGTGTATTTTTGATTCTGAACCATTTTGACTATGCGATATACTCAGATTTGAGTATTTTTTGCTCAATTTTGAAAATGTCGTTTTTACTGTGAGGATCCGTTTTTTATTTGTCGTGAAATCTCTCTTAAATAAAACAAAACACTTGTATTAATTCAATTTTTACGATTGTATAATTTTTTTAATAATTTTTTCACGTAAATAACAGAAGGAACATTCATTTTTTTCATAATTCGGGTTTCTTTCTATGGATTGATGCATGATTGCATTGATATGTTTAAAGTAACCACACAAATATTCCATCTGTAAAAATGGCACCATATTTAAAACAAAACTTAAAAGGTTTTGTAAGTAAATAAACAAATAAATAAATAAAAAACCGAAAACTTTAGAAAAATGGCGGCATTGAGATTTTATCTAATAATAATTTCAGGTACATTTTTCCTTATGTAGGCGCCAAATATAGAGGAAACATAAATGATAAATCGCCAAATATTGTTTCAATCGCGATATCTGACAATGCATTTTTTTAAATCCATATAAACATTCATTTCATATTTAAAGTAAGCAGTTTCGTTTTATAATATTATGTCTCACTAAAACTCTTTTATTTGTATTTTAATTAAAACCATTAACAGTACATTATATTTTATTACCGGACGTGTTTGTCTTTTTTTCCTAACAGATATAACCCTTTCAATTCTTTGTCCAAGATGAAAAACATACTATTTCAATATTTTTATCCAAAATAAGAGTAAAATACCAAACTTTCTTATCGAAAATCGTAGTTTTATCTGTATATTATACAAACAAATGAGTGCGGGACAATGCTCTATCCAGCGGTTTAAATCAGATACAAAAATCCATCCGGTAGTTTCTGAAATTTGCAGGGATATACAGACAAACACTTTAAGGACCTCTTTGTTTGTTTTATAATACAGGGTTATGAGGAAAGAATTATTTGATTATAAAATTTAATTTTCCATAATTACAAAGAGAAAATTGTAATTAATATGTCACTGTAAAGGAAATATGTTAAATTCTTAGTTTTTAACATTGTATCTTCATTAAAGGTTTATGGACCGCTCTGTTTGCCGAAAAATCAGTGAATGGTATTACCTACCTCGATATGTTGGTAATTTGGATTTTATCTCAGTTGAAGGAAGACGTGCAAAACCTCATTTTTCAATAAGATGGTAAACCGCCCCATTGGCATTTGGAGGTTCATAAATTTCTAAACAGAGAACTGCCACACCATTTGATTGGTCGCATTGCAGCCGATGATTTAGACCTACACAGCTACCCTCCTAGGTCACCAGACTTAACCTCTTGCGAATTCGTTACTTGAAGATATGTCACAGAACTTGTGTTCATACCAAATTTGTCTACGAAATTGCTCGAATTTAAACAACGCATTTGTGATTCTTTACCAACAGTTGATAATGAAACATTGAAGCGTGATTGGCAAGAATTGGTATATCATAATGATATTATACGGGTGACTAAATGAAGTATATTGAAAACACTTGGGAAAAAAATCCTTACAATGGAAATTTTGTAATCGAATGATTCTTTACTGATAACCCTGTATATATTATAATAATATTTCTAGAATGTTAAAAACATATATGATACTTAATTATATTACACTTTTACAAAATGAAACAATTATAATATGTACTAAAAAGTTTTATATCGAATGAAACAACTGATTAAAATTTTACTAGAATACAAATTTAAATATATTCTATTTTTTCTGAATGGTGCGAAAAACAGTAAGGTTTTGAAAAAATGCAAGATGCTGAAAGGTGTTTACATTCTACATATGAATGAATCTTAAATTTAGAATGATTTAGATTACATCTAGTGCATTCAGATAAAACAGTATCAATATAATATCTGAAAGAAAAGGCAATGTTTCTATTTTTTTATTTAGTCCGATAATGATAGTTTTTGTTTTATAAAAAAATATCTGAACTATTTTGAAAGTCATTGAGATACATGGGAAAGTAAATTTATCTACATTTCATCTGTTTATTAATAAAAGTACTGTAAAATAATTTATTGTAAAAAATATCTTGAATTGATCTTGTATTCGAGCGTGATGAGGTTTAGCCGTTAGAAAACTCTATTAAAGAATATATTGATTTTCTGAATAATAAATCAGATTGATCTCGTCAGTATAATGTTTGCATTGCTATTCGATATGTCTTTTCTATGATTGATGTATGTACCGTTAATACCGTGATGTAATATAATGATGTTGTACCGATGGGAAAATATTAGAGTTACTTCTCAGTCAACATATGATTCATAACTCACATATGCCATCAAATGTGCTCAGCCGTTTTTCAAACACGGAGACGTAGCTGACCCTTTTTATAATCGTCTTATAAAACAGATTTTCTTAGTACATTCTAATCATCGTGATTGCTTTTTTAATAAAATATTACGAATAAGAAAAAGAAGTCGTTAATATACAAGTTTTCGCAAACTTTATGGCCACAAATAATATAAGGACCAGATGTGAATCTATTTAAATTTACACGTTGGGATTTTTGGTGCAAGTGGCTCATTAGTTTCAAGTCTTTGAAGATGGCATAAATATTGAGGTGTTCATAAATAAGATTTATTTTGTCCTGAATCCAAGTGCATTTTTGTTACTTGAGAGACTTTTCGAAAAACTGATTAACTTTTATTTCAAAATTTAACACCCTATTAACTTTAGAAAATTGTAATTTTATACCCGCAGTATTCATTTTTAATGGTTTTCAAAATACATCTTTAATTTTACAACTCTATATACAGATTTTAAAATTATATATATTAAAAAATATATATATGCATTTGCATTTTGTAGGTATTAATTAAATGTTAACTGGTTTATTATTAAACAGCCATTATGCTCTATGAAACAGAGTGGTTGATTTGTTTACAACGTGTGTTACCGAGTACCTAGATGCTCTTTTATAAGGATACAGTAGTGGACAAATGAGTTTTGATATGTTGAATTCAACCTGATTTTCCGCATTCTCATATTTGTTCGTGAATGAAAATTATTCTACCATTTCATTATTTCCGCAAAGTGCATACGTATCCTCGGATATCTGGTTGTAACGGTTATTTGTGCAATAACATGTTAATTAGGTAACTGTGGTTGTGACGTAGCTATGCATAGAGCAGTTGAAGATGGGATCAGTTGATGTGGAACGCATCTCACTCCCTAGTTAATTAGTTCTTTCGCACAAATTGAGCCACGTGTTTACTTCAAGTTGAGTTTCCGACTAGAACATTTGGTAGAATGGTATGCTGCGCGTTTGCGCCAATTTGGTAATAAATTGAGGTTTCTACTTCAAATAAACAGGCATCGGAATCAACAAGATTGAATTTTAAAGTGATATTATCCGCTAAAGTGAAATGTTTTTGGTTAATTAAGAACGAACATTGAGGAATTTTGGAGCCGAGTTAAGTGGGATAAAACTTAACATGTTTTGGAAAAGGATCCAAATTGACCAAATTTTTTATCGCCTGCATTAAATCTACCCTCTGCACTGCTAACTCTCCTGTTTACTGTTATATATAAATTGTTGTGTTTTTTGTTAAATCTGCGTCATGGCGTCTTTTCTAGTTGCATCCCGTAAGGGCATGTCACACATGCTCGAATTGCGAACAAACTATACAACGAACAACATAGTGAAGAAATTATAAATTCATTCAAAGAACGCATACCCTGAAAACGAAGACAACACAAAAGTATTGATCTTTGAGAAACCAGTGATCTGATATCTGATATGTTCGCTTTCTCAGGAGGAAGAAAATCGGATTATATATCCATTAGATGAGATGAAAACAGAGTTGATGACTCTCATAAATAGAAATGTGAGAATAGTTTGAAATCTTGAATTGGAAGTGAATGCATATGAATTTTATAAGCTCATAAAGGAACAAGAAAATTGTCTGACGACATAAAACCTCTATAACTCTTGAATCAGAAACACCAAAAATCTCTGCGTGATATATATTATTCTAAACAATCAGTCATCTGCTATTTAAAATATTTTGAAATTGTCGGGTGTCCGGACAGCATTATTAGTATGGCTTTCTAAAGAGGATGAAATTAGTACATATTGAATATATACTAAGTTAATTATTAATTAAACACTGTAGAAAATTCCTGCAGGCGTGAGAAGCGCAAAAGACGTTAGGGAAGTTTTAACGTCCTGTAGAAAGAAAATGAATGGAAAGATTGCAAGAATATATATACGTTGCATTGTTAGTACATGTAAAAAAAAACATAGTAAGATGAAATGGAATTTTCTATTTCTATTAGGAAATTTGTACAACATCATAATTGAATTCTCATATAATTCTATAATAAATCGATGACAGGTTAATGAAAGATTTGATTTGTGAACATCGTTTTAGAATGAAAAACGTTTGCTAATTAATCATACACCTTATTTAATTTCTGAACATGGAAACTATTCAGTTAAAGATAAATACAAGTGTATTAATTAGATGAAATATAACATTTAAAACAAAAATTAAATGTCTAATTAAGTACGTAAATTGAAGTCGTTATTTTAAATACAGTTATTACAAAGTTCATTAAAACAGTTTTTTTTCACTAAACACCCAAATTTCTGCAAACTATCTTTTTATATTCGCACACTATTGAAATGACAGTCATGTAATTACAGCTACCAATGCTTCAAGCGTTTTAGAAAACTAAAACATAATATCGAAATAAATCATCCAGTCTGTGTAAAGTCTTTCTAAAGCCTGTTCGTTAAATAAAATAAGCTTTTCTACTCTTACGTGTGGGATTTACGCTCTAAATTAAAAGAATTATTAGAATTACAGCAAACGTATGGGAGTTCAAAGAATGTTATTTGCAAGATTCATGAAGTCTTTCTTTCATTAATGAAGCTTGTGATGTTCATAGTATTCAAAAGGCAAAGATAATTAGTATAACAATTTTCAGTCAGCGAAAATTTTGGTCTCATTAAGCTAATACGTTGCACTCTGATACAAATAATGCCTGCTAATTTTCTCTCCATTTCTTTTCAGTATTCAATGGTGAAGATGTATTTTTTTTCCTGAATTATCATTCACTTAACTTTTTTTGGTAAAACTATTCTTATTAACTTTTATAAATAATTACGTTTGTTAATGGTTGTAATGTTGAAACAGATTTTGATACTCATAATACTGAACCATCTCTGAAAAAAAGTGTTATTCAGTATAAATTATTTATAAAACGTTTAATAAATACATTTTAAGAAAATTAATGCGTGTATTATTACATAAGAAATTATAAAACTCCTTTCGTCGTCCTTTCTACTGGAATCAAGATTGTTCCTATTTAGGTATTTTCTTAATTGTAAATAATATGTGTATTCCAATAATTTTCATAAAAATTATACAAAAGTATATTAAATACAAATTTTACATTAGGATTTTAAGATTTGTTTCAGTTTTCAATATTTTTTTAATTGCATATAACAATATTTATCCTTTCGTACAAAAGAAATTAGCGTAAATGAATAGTTACATGTGTAAAGGTGTTAGAAGCGTTTTAAGCAGTTCGCAATAAAATATAGTTACTTACTACACCAGTTTTCAAATTTATCATATTAACAAACTTTCAGTGTGTTACACGTAAATTATTTGAATTATATATTTCTTATCTTGTGTTACTTAGATGTAAGTATTGCTTACGTACTATAAAACAAAAACTTTATAATGTTCAATTAAAATCTTTCTTTTATGGGTATTTCTGTAATTTCTTTCTTGGAATGCAGAATCGACAGAAGATTAATTAGTGTACTAAAAGAAAATGTATTAGACCATTTCCGATTTAATCAACGGGACACTGTAACGTTACGTTAATTTAGAAAGCAACATTTCTTCATGTCATTTTGTAAGAGAATTAAAATCCAACATCTCCTATGCGTTCTTTAAAACTCTAATTTAGGAGACATGCGTATAGACGCTATTTAAAGTGAAATCCTTTGAAATACATCAATTAATTATATCATTATGTCGAGGCAATAAAATAAAGTATATTTTCGCATTAAAAATGACTTAAAATTTACTAATTTTCCAGATTTGTATATTAGTAATAAAAAATCATTTAAAAGTATTAAAAACTTAATGCAATATTTCAAGCACTAAATTCATTTAGTAAAATTTACATTCAAAATGTCTAGTAATGATCAATTCATAAGGAAGTACGGAATGTAATATTTCGATAATATTATATTTATGATATCACGCTACTTTTTTACAGAAATAAATAAAAAACGTGCTGATATCGGAAAGAAATTAATTCGTACGTAATAAAATGGGAATTGTTCTTTTGAAAACCCAATATTTTCAAATATCTGAATTTTGAGACGGAAATGCAAAATTTACAAAGAATGAAGGTAAGACGAAAAGTAAGAACTTTATTTCCCAAATTTTGTGTATCAAGATAAATTTTAACAAGGAAAAAATATCTAGCGTTTCTCCAGATTTCTTACTATATATTATGGTACGAATTTATATGTGACGTTTTAGGTTTTTTTTTCTTTAGAAATTTTCACTTAGTTTCTGTAAATCTATATATTTACTTAGATGCTACTATTTTTAAAAGAATTAATTAATTGCTCATCGAAGTTCAGTAGAAGCTTTGTCTAATCGATGTTTGAACGACTTTATCGATAAAACTGGTCATTATGCTGTTAAGTGGTGTCGTTTTGTTTTTAGTTCTGTCTTCCATTATGAGAAGGTGGGTTTTCTCCTAAAGGTTTTATATCTATAGGCTGACTTCGCTGCCTGCTGAATTATTTCTATCAAGGTGGATGTAAATGTGTTGAATTGGTTGGCTTCTGTTATGCTTTTAAATGTTCTTCGAGGAGCTGTTTGTTGTTTTTAATATGTTGTGTGAATTTGGATGTTTCCCCTGGTTGTATTGAACCTTCTTCGGATTGTGTAGAGTGGCGATATCTCAAAGGAGAAGTGGATGTACTTGTGATCTAATGCATTGTACAGGTGGCAGACTTGCCAGTTTTTAAATTTGTGCAGCGTTTGTGTGTTGACTAGTGTTAAGCCAGGCCAGCTTTGAGCCAGTAATTCCCTTTTAAATTATATTTTTTTATAAATTGGTTCTGTGTTTTCAATGTTTGTTCTTGTCAGTTTGTTCTTGTTAGTAATTTTATATATTCGGTATATGTGTGTCCGTGTCGATTTTCATTGGGGTAACCCCACAACGTGGAGTTAGCGTTGAAATCACTCCCGAAAAGGAAAAACTTTCTTTGTGCAAAGAATTGTTCCCATTATTCAGAGTGAAGTCAGATTTTAGTGCTACGTATGTCTAAATAATTATTAGAGATCCTTCTTCTGCCATAATGGTCACGAAGGCACAGTGCGTTCCTGAATAAAGATGTGGGTATATATTTTTTTTATGTTTTGTATGACTACATAGGCCGAGTATTTTTTGGATGGAAAAAATGGCCCACGATAAGGGAAAATTGGTTAGCTCTCCGCTTTTGTTACAGTGTGCATCCTGCAGCAATGCGATGTCTATGTTGTTGTCTTTCATGCGGTTTTTGGCTGTTCCATTGGCTGATTTACAGTGGTTGAATTATTTGTAAGATCTTGACGTGACCAAATGGTGGGAGTGGTGTTGTTGAAGTCATTTCTTTGTGTTGTGTATTTTATTTAATTTTTTATTTATTAAATGAATTTTTTTAGAAAAACTATTAAGATTGAGTGTCCTTTTAATGTTAGTTAAAGTATTTTATTACTTTAGGAAACCCGTCTCTCTGGATAGGTGAGGATACTCGCTGCTATATTAGGGCCACTGGTGATAAGGATCAACCTGATAATACATGTCCATTGGGTGGTTCTGAAACCTGTTCATTCTTGAATGTCCATAAAACCCTGGAAGAGAGGGTGGTGGGCTGTGTGGTAAATCCCTTATATTTGGTGAATGTTCGTTTTGTTTGTTGATGAATGGAGGATACAGAAGAGGTGGTGACTCATAGTTATCTTGAGGTTTTCCCCGTGTCTTGTCGTCACGTGCAAGAGGAGGACATCCAATCGGTTTCTCTCCTCATTGTAGGTATTGCGGTAGACTGGGCATCTTGAGTCAGACGCCATGTGCTCAGCGTTGTAGGTGGTGTTATGGACTTCGTTATATCGGAGGAAATTGATCTAACTAAAGTCATCCTCACAGTTTTGTATGTTGTGATTAGCACTGCAGCTCACGCAGAACGGTCTCCTGCTGTCGCATCGATTTTTAGTGTGTCCAAATTCCTGGCAGCGGTGGCAACGCTTCACCGAGGTAAATGGTCTGAGTCGGCAAAGTTTTGGGCCTAGTGTGAGGCAACCATCCAGTAATACCATCTGTGCAAGATCCTGGGGTAGTAAGAGAATCCGGTCGTGAGCACCAGGAATTTTTGATGGCATCTTTCTTAGCATGGTGATTTTATCTTTGTAACTGAAGTAGATGGAGGGCAGTGTTTCTTCTATATATTTGAATTCAAGTTCTTTTGGGGCGCCTAGAAGAATTATTTTGAGGCGTGTAATTGATTTGTTTACGAAGATGAGATTTTTTTAGTACTTTATGGCATTTAAATTCTCGTCTGAGTACTTCCTTCTCCTCTTCTGTCCGAACTTGGAATTCTAGGTGGAGTCTTTTTGATGTAATTCTTTGCACTATTGCCGGGCACATGATGTTTTGGCTGGCAATATGACGTTTAATTTTACTTCGAGATGTTTTCTTGTGGCCTTTGACAATAAGTATTTGCCGGTATTTTCGATTTTTTGTATGTGGCTCTGGTTGCTGTCGTACTGTATGTTGTGTGTGCACGTGAAGATGAGGTGCTGTAGTTGATGAAGGCGGTAGTATAGTTGTTTGAAAGTGATTTTTTTTAAACTTCTGTGCCAGTCTGTGTTATTGATGCTAGAGAAGGACATTCAATTTGTGGATTTTAGTCTGCTTTTTGTGCCTGGCGCATCTGTTGCAAGTGTTCAGTTAGGGCTTATCTTACTAGTACGCCAACATGAGCTGGGGGGGTACGTTTGCCATACAGGCCTGCAATTGCTCCTTGTAGCTTTCAGCTCTTCCTTTAGCTCGAACGTAAGTTGACTGAGCGGCTTTTAATTCTTGACCATCTTTGGCGTCTTGTTCCTGGATTTTTATGAGTAAATTATGTATATCTATTAGATGTTCTAGTGTTTTTTTTTGCTTAGTCGACAATCGGTATCTTTTTTAACACTTTCCAACCTAGTTGAAAAGTGTTTTTGACTTAGGTTTGTCTGTCGTATGGCCGTCTGGACATATGGCCGTCTGCCGTCTGGCGGTCTGCCGTCTGTCCGTGCTCTAAATCCCGTAAATATGTTCGTATTGCCCTGCAATTTTTATATGTTATTGTCGTCATCTATAGCATGTGACCTATTTCAACTGAAGTGTGTAGCACTTATAGTTTTTTTACAGGGACACTCAAAAGAATTCCATTATGACGGTCTATTGGGAAAAATCATTTGCGGTTTATTTTAATGATGTTACACAATTTCAAACACATTGTAATTGATATATATCACTAAGGTGCATTACAAGAAGCTTAATATGGAATATGGTGTGCATAGAACATATAGTTACTTTACAGGGACTGTCAAAAGAATTACGTTACATTACGTCTATGGAGAAAAATCGTCTGCGGTATATTTAAATAATGTTTCAGTATTTTAAACTCATTTAAATTTATATTTATCACTAAGGTGCATTACAAGAGGCTTACTACTGAATATTGTGTGTATAGCAGTCATCGTTCATTTACAGGGACACACAAAAGAATTCTCTACTGTCTGTTAACAATAATTCCTGGAAGTGCGTTTTAAGTTGCTGAACGCGATTTTAAATTTAACTCACTTTTTGTCTGTTACTTGGTGTGTATAAATTCTGTAGATAATATACAGGGCAGCCCAAAAGTTCGTGAGCACATTTCCGTTTATTGACAGAAACTCCAGAAGGAGAATTTTAAACTGTGCTACGCGTTTCCTAACTAAACTAAAATTTAACATCCAATGTAGTATATATACAAATCTATAGATCATATACAGGGCTGAATAAAAGTATTCGGATATTTTTCCGAATATTGTATATGTTGGAAATTCCTGAAATTACGTTTTTAAATATGTTATGTGTTTTCCAAATTGTTTACTTAGATGTTATCTTTCAGCTTATTAAACGGTAATGATTTGTAAAATTATTTTGGAAACTTTGGAAAGTGTTCTATATACGTGAATGTAATCTATGCTTGATGCATGATTTTTCGTTCTTGTTAATTTTATTTAGGAACAATTCACATCGCGATGACATGTCCGTTACTGCTTCATCAGTTTTGGGGACTTGCGTCAATCTTTCGCTGTGCCTTTAATAGTTCTACTGTTTTGTTGATGGGGCTTGCGCTCGCACTTCTGGTCAATCGTTTTGACGGGAGTGGCATGTTTAGTGTTAAGTCGTTCAAGACTGTGAGTGTAGACATATAGTAGAAAATGGCTCAATTTAAAGTGACTTTTGGTTGAGTGGAAGCCCACCCCTTGTCATTTGAATGAAAGGAAGATTAAAAGAATGAAAGTAAGACTCTGGAAACTTCATCTCGGTAAATGACTTGAATAATTTTTGGGTTATTTTTTTATAAATAATATAAGAAGCCAAAAACAGTAATTAAGGACAGATAACTAGTTAAATTAGTTTCCCAAGTGAGAAGATGGGCTGTACTTGTAAAGTTAGAAAATGCATTTTCCCTGGGTTTGCCTCCATGCCGGTATTTCCAAGACAGCATAACCGATATTTATGCAAAGTTAAAAAGAAATTTTTCAAAATAATCGGCTGATTTGAGAATGTCCTAGGTTCGAAACCGGCAACTCCCGTCTACAAAATTTTACAAAAGAACCTCTCTTCAGTTGTGAGACACAATAAAATGATAATTATAAACGAGGTCATTACAAGCACAAAATACGTTTTTACAGTCATATGGTGACTTCATTAGACCAAGCATTTTTTTATTTTGATCATGACAATTATTTTACTGCCTGATAAATTAGTGGATATTGAATAATACACCAAACTTTATGATTCTCTCGAAAAAAATATTTTGATTAGCTCAATTATTTGGAAATATTTAAAATATCACTCAATGCCACAATGATTTTCCGTAACAGTAATTAATTGTATTATTCAGGGTAGTTATAAATAAAATTATAGAACATTATATTCTATATATTGAAAGAACTAAATGCCGGAAGTACCAGAAGTTTTATAAAATGTATATTGATTGTGCACGAAAACTATAATTGTTGACAGAAAATCATACTATAAAAAAATAAAGTGATGGTAAAGTGGAGTTTTTTATTCGCATAAACGAGTTTGAAACAGAAAAGACATTTAAATATTCAACTTCATGAAAAGCTCAAAATTTATTTAAACTTAGAATAATCTGATATCATGGATTTGCACTGAAATGTGATTAATCATAATTTTAAAAGTAAGTGATTGACGGTTGGTTACTCAGTCGATAAATTTCTAAGAATTTTTTTTTTTTTGTTTGTGTATGCATTTAAAATAATCTACTTGGATGACTTTATATGAAAATTAATGTAATAATACAATTTATAACCTGATGAATAATGTGCAGTATTCGCTCAGCAACACAAGTATCACTTTTACACAAAAATGCTCTCTTCTGTACAATTGAGGATCGTCATTGCAATTTCTATGATGGCGTATTTCGAATTAATTTTCCAGCATCTAAAGAATGAAACAGCTTAAGATTGTATTTGTATAAACCTTTTAATCAAGGTTTTGTCTTTGTCAGTAAGTCATTGAGGTAGATTCTTGCAACCAGATCCATTGTTTCCCAGATCCATTTTCATCGCCTTGACAAATACCATAACCTGCCTTTTTATGTATAAATACTTCACAAGAGTATGGATCAATCCAAATAGGCAAATACACCAAATAAATTTTTATAATATATGAATATATAACAAACATGCAGAGATTCATATTGAAAAATTCTATTGCATATAAAGCTTTTAAATGGAAAAGTCTGAATAAATACAATCACACATAATTTTTTGATGATTGTAATCGGAGCGTACGAAAGTGAACCTTATCTTAGTGTTCATTAAAAAAAAATAAGATAAATCCTTCCCTTTGAAATAAAACTTTCGATTCAATTTATTTTGATTTTAATAGTTTGGAGAGAAAAGTATTTTGTAACTAACCAAATTACTCGGCAGAGAATTGCGAAATAAATAAAATCTTTTGGTTAATATTTATTCTTTAACGAAAGCAAATTAGATTTCGTTTAAAGAAGAATAAAAGAAATCATTATGCAATTTAATTAAAAAAGAAAAAAGAAAAGAAAATCACAGAACGCGTTCAACAAATGATCAAAATACAACATGTGAATTTGAGATGTAAGTAAATTGATTTCTTGAGTAAAAGAATTATATTGATCTTACATTTCTATTCCGTTACAATTTTTTATTTTACAGTTATTTTAGATACAAAGATTATATAGTTTAACAATGAGTAAACACGATTTTTAGACATTTATATAAAATCATCTAGTATTATCATCTCATTTTGAAGTATTAAATAATTCATTGTGATATGATATTTACGGAAACATAATGTATAAATGTTTATATTATGTTTGTTTTCTCTCTCTTTTTTTTCACTTTTTGCATAAACTAACTTAGTCATTCTTTGGATAATACATTTTTTTTTTTACCTGTTGTCTCCTATTTCCTTAAAAATGAGGTAAGATTCTCATATAAGTTTAAAAACCAGCGTGAACCGTATCCCCAGTCATTCAGCTAATACAAAAGCACTAAATAGACGCGTTTAAAAAAATCACGAGTTGGAGCAAAAACAGCATAAAACGCATCCCGAAAATTATTGGCTTATGGAAGAAAAATAAAATTTGAAGAGCTTACACGCCTGATCTAATTTAATTTCTTTAGTTATAACGTGTGTTTGATTATTTTTTATAAAGCGGTTGATTAATTAGAAAAAAATGTGCGAGATTGAATTGAAATTACAATTATAACTCTCTTTTATTTAAAAAAAATTATATATAGTTTTTTAAGCCTTCAAATCAAAAATAGCTGCATTCTAACGCATGCATTACGAAGTTTGTATGGTAAATGCATAAAATTAGCTTCTATTCCTATCAAAAAGAATTCCAGTTTTATGATGTTATTCATACCAGGAACATTATCCTGTACAGTTATATGTTTATTCCATCGTAGCCACAAACACCACACATCGTAGCCACACATTACCATCGCATTTGGCTGAAACATGACCAGAAACTTTCAATTTAATATATGTATATGATTGTAATTTTACAAAAAGCTTCACAATTCTCAGTCAAAACTACACATGTAAATTAATTAATCCACCGCAGTTAGGGAAATTATACATTGAGGCAAAAAGTCCGTGTTGGACCTTAATTTGCGAGATCTAAAGATCTGATCCCCCAGATATATTCTGTAAGATCTATTCAGTTTCTGAACCACCTAGAGTATTACAGATAAACAACTTCTCCATTTGATGTCCCTTGTACATGTTATCTACTGATATTACGAGCTACAAGCTATAACTACAAACTATATTACGTCAGACCTTTTCTTTGAATTTACTTAAAATCAAAACGTTTACAGTAAAATAAAAGTTAGAATTAATAAAAAGGTATATTTGCTATTATGACTACATATTTCACATAAAATGTCACCAGCGCACGTCAGAAAACAAATAGACTACAAGTTTGTAATTTTTCAAGTACATACATTACACTACATATGGGCTCTTAATGAACTATTTTGGGAGGATTGTTAATAGAAATGAATAAAATGAATTTTTACATTAACAAATATTTATATGCTAAAATAATGTAAATGAAGTTTGTAGAGGTATGTTGCTTAAACGGCTTACATTTTATAAGCAAGTAAATGAATATTAGAAAAAAAACGAAAAAAAAACATAATCGCTAATTTACCGATGCTATCAGGAAAAATAATGAATGAAAGAAAGCAAATAAGTAATTATAGGCAATTTATTTTCTTACAGAATAAACATACATACACATAATTGAACCGCATACTTTAATCAACGGTGCGTTTGAATACAAAGATGACATTTCAGTTCATTTTTAGATTTATTTTCTAAAATAATTTACGTTGTGTAGCAAACAATATTTTTGTCGAAATGAAACAATCATTATTAAGTAATGTTACTAGTAGAATTTTTAAACAACAAGCTGTTTTAACTTTACATTATCGTAAGGTTAACAGTGCTACATTCGGAAAATATTTTGCCTCTTCCTCTGTCCTTAGAAATTATGCAGCATCATGAATAACACCCTGTTAATTTACATGCTGCAGAATGTAGGCTGTCATGCTAAGAAATAGCCGTCTAGGCACAACCCACATATAAAAATATCCCAAATAAAATAAAAGAAATAATAAAATGCTAGAAAATATATAATTGGCTTTCCCAGATGTGTTTATTAAATATTTCTGCTAAAGCTGATTAATATAGGTATCAAAAAATTCGTTTAAGGCGCATTTTTTATAATAGAAAATAAAAAGATTAATATTTAAATATAGATTTTTTATTTTCTTTTAATTACAAAAACTTAATTAAAATTTATACATTTTAGAACGAGTTTTCGAGGTAGTTGTATTATTTGGTCTGGTGGTACATTTTTAATCTCTAAAATTTATAATATGCACTTTTTTATTATTTTCGCTGAATGGGTTGTTTTTTCTTCATTGAATGCAAAATATTTCATTTATAAAAAAGATGAGTATCACATTACTCAAATTGATCATTTTTATATAAATTTTGTATCAACGATGCTTCATTGAAGATATATTTTTTTCTATTACACATTAAAAATAAGCATGTAATGTTCTAAATTATTTAAAAACTATAGATGTAAAATGCAAAATTCAGTCTAATTCAAGGAGGTATTATCCAACACGCATAAGCATAACTTTAACGTGCCGTTAACAAAAATACGAGCCTATGTAATATTTATACGCATGGAAATTGAAAATTTTCACCTCAATGTTGTGTTAAATTAAAGTGAATAGTATATGAGATTACTATGGACTCGGGGAAATTTGAGAAGCCATTTAATTAAAATCGGGAATATTGGTATCATGTTTATTTACTAAGTGCTTTGAAATGTAATACCGTTTCCGCAGAAATAGTACTAGAGATAATAGGTGAGGGATTTGAATTTGAGAATTTGTATGCCTTATATGAAATCTATTTTTATCTCTACTTGTAATAATAATAATAAAAAAAATATGTGTTTTTATATCCATATATATATATATATATATATATCCTGCTATATGTAGAGACCGTTTGAAATATCACTTTTATTTATGTGTGTTTTTATTTTACGTTTTTTATGTTTCTTTGTTTTTGTTATTTTTCTACCAGAGACAGTATAACTTCTAGCGTTTGATTGTTACATTTGCATCCGGAAGAATAGAAATTCAAAAAAATAAGTAATCTGCGTAATATCAATCTATACAGAGTACAGACAAAAATATCTGAAAAAAAATTCAATAGACTTTTAAAACTCAAATTAATTATATAATATTGTAGAACAAACATTATTTTTTCTTTTACTTTTACTCATTTTTATTATAGAGACAAATGATTTTAAAAATACCATTAAAGTTTTATATAATAGCATTGAAAATCCACCTAATCTGAAGAATTGCATCATAAGTTGGTAATGTTTAGGTTTTCATGTAAATCATATAACAGGTAACGCGACTATGCTGCATTTTTGGATTCTAAAATACATAATTTAAAAAAAATACGCATTTTGAAATATTAACATGTATGAGATAGAAGACAGTTTTGGATTGGCACTAGTTTACGTGAGAACAAGAGAGAGGATGTATTTTTCATTGAAATCATTGCGCTATTCTTTTTCACGTCCATTTTGTTTTATTGAACCGCAATCGGCTTAATGTACAAAAAATTCATGTGGATCTTCTTAAAAGTTCTTTATAAGTAAGAATGCTAATATTTGCATGAAATTTTAATGCTGTCCAGAGACTCAGTCTGAACTGGACTATATAATACAAATGAAAAAGAATTTTGTATAATTCTGGTATTGCTGGCTATCAAATTTTATTGCCTCCGTACCTATTCAGAGAATTTCATTTCCAAATGATCTAAATTTTTCGTTTTCTTTATAGAACTTCAATACTTTGCCATTATAGTATGAAGACTTATAACAAACAGTAAAATGTGTGTCACAAGCAATGTTATGTATTAGATGTTTTAAGTGAAGCTTCGGTTGACGTGATTTTCTTGGTAAAAATTTTTTCAGTTTCACTGAAAACACTGGGAGTGTCTGCTAAAGTGATGTCAGTGGAAACATGGCTGCGATAACTTTAATCATCTGATGAAATTCCAGATTATTCTGTTGAAAATTTTTTTTGAAGCTCTCTTCTCTTTCTTTTCTAGGAACATCCTTGCATTCTATTTCTTTTATTTGCTTGATATAGTTATCAGAAGTTATAACAACTATATAAGTATCTGTTTTTCTTCTATGTTCTTGTACTATAATTCGTAAGGTTATCTTACATAGTAAAACTTATTCAAAGCTTCTATGACCTCTAGAGTTAACTCCAAGTGTCTAAGATGTTTTTTTAGAAGTACAAGCATGCCCTTGCATACTACATGAATGAATTAATGACGGTCTGTCAAGTAAAAAAGCATCATTATGTGCCTCTTCAAACTCCGGACAGCTCTAGATACGAAATATTTACATTCTGTAGATAGTGGTATACAATGCAGCATATTGTTCCCCTCCAGATTGTGAGTTTTTTTGTGAAATTTAGAAGATAAATTCCAGTATTAAAAAATCCGAAAAAACTATTTTTTCTCCTCAAACTAGACAAACATACTTACCTAAAATATTGATGAAATCCACCTTATTCATTATTGTTCATTTTGTCAGCAAATACTCGTTCTCACGATGCACGCAATTTTTTTATCAAATAGAATTTTAAGTGAACTAAAGAAACATTTGTCGAACTGCTGTAAAATGTCAGTTGTGTGAGGGGGTAGTTTCAAAACTGAAATACTGTTGGAATGAGCCACTTCAATTGTCTGCAGACTTAAATGAGACATCTGTTCATAAACATTTGTAATTTTCTTGATTTCTTTTCAAATTTCAAATATAACAATCTATGAATGGGCAATTAATTTTAAATGGGAACTTGAAATACCTATTTTTATATTTTAATTAACTTACCTTCCCTTAGAACTTCAAAATTAATTTAAACCTAAATTTTCCTTTTCTAAGCATTACCCTACACTGTAAAAAAACACCAATGTTTCTTATTTTATGAAAATATACTTATAACCACGAACAAAAATATAATATAACCTTCTGAGTTATCCGAAATTCTAAATAGCGTGTTCCATTGTCTTTTGAATCCCCAGAAACCAATACATTTTCAAAATTTAAAGAATTATTTATAAAAAACAATGTATTTTTTTGCTGCCCGTATTTTTCAGAAACGTTTCCGAAGGGTTTTATAGTGTATTAATGAGTGTCCTCAGCCTGGAATACCTGTTTTTTTAATGTCATCCACTCTCAAGTAAACGTTTTCAGCCGCATAAGTTAATTTATACATGAAAGAGGGAAGAAATAATCTTCATTTTAATGTTATTGTTAACGATGATAATTTTGCATGTTTGTCTGTTAAACATATTTTTTGAGCATGAAAATGTTTACTTGAGAATGGATATCATTCGAAAAACAGGTATTCCAGGCTGAGGACACCCATTAATACACTATAAAAACCCTTCTGAAACGTTTCCGAAAAATACGGGCAGCGAAAGATACTTTGTTTTTATAAATAATTCTTTAAATTTTGGAAGTGTATTGGTTTCTGGGGATTCAAAAGACAATGGAACACGCTATTCGGAATTTCGGATAGCTCAGAAGATTATATCATATTTTCGTTCGTGGTTATAGTATATTTTCATAAAATAAGAAACATTGGTCATTTTGTACAGTGTAAGGTTTCTAAATATTACCCAAAGGATAGTCAAAGAATTTCACCAGCATGAAACAATGCGAGAATGTATTTTTAAGAGGTCCATACTCCATCCCCATGTATGAATCTTGTAATTATCTGTTAATAGATTCAAAGATAGTCAGTTACTTCTTTAATAACACTTAATAATTGAAACTAAAGTAATTAAACATATGCTATTCACAAATGTGAATGTTGCAAAAGTGAAAGTTTGTGTGCAATTTTTAGAGGCATGTTTTAATGGAATATTAAACATCCTGACACGTGGATTGCAGATTCGAAAAATTTTATACAATGAGAGAAAATATTTAAATATTTAGTTTCGAAAACAAGAAGCAAATAAATTTAACAGTTGTTAAACACCAAATGTGTGTCCGTCGTTTTGCATTTAAAAATTACCCCTGTTAACCCTATAGTTTTCAGAAATTGAATTCGAGATATGTCAAGTTTTACCTTTAAAAATTTGTTTCTGATATTGAAAGATATTACATGTTTAAACAAATATTATGCATTTTAATTTTCATATTTTATATTTTTCTAAATTACTAATTTTCAATTTTCAATTTTATGTATTATAAAATAATTTAATATCATGACGACATCAATTACTTTTTAGATACAAAAACAAAATTATTCAGGTGTTCCTCGACAAAAAAAGGAAAATAAAAATTATAACATAAAAATGTTCACGTTTAATGGAATGGATAGTGTATATTTAGCATACGTAACAAATAAAACGTAAAGTACGTAATTTGCAAAGATTTGTCATACAATTTCATATAACTACAGGTGTGAAAACAGTTAACATGAGAGTGTAAAACTGTTGTAGGCTACATGACAAAGCTGCCAGCAAAACCGCCTATTGTAAAACGGTTATAATTTTAGTCGAAGTATATTAGCGATATAAAGTAAAAGTACGGTATTTGACTTTAGTGTGTTGTGTATTGTGTAAGTAATGATTTTTTTTACTGTGCACTAAATGTAATTCTATTGGTCAATAAATACGTTGACAGTAATTTGAAATATATATTTTTTCATTTTTATATGGATATTCAGTATATTTTAAAACCGATTTTTTGCAGTTGTTTTAATACAATGAGAGGTATTTATAATTTTCATTAAAAACCTGATATATGCATTTATATTTATTTTTTGTTCTTTCATCAATTTAAAATAAATTAAAATTTTAAATTAAATTAATTTTCCACTCCTTAAACAAGATTTTCTGTTTGACTCATAAAGCCTTAGACTGGAATATATTAATCTTATAAACATGCGCATAAATAGATACAGTAAATTTCTGCTAAAATTTTCTTAATGTTCACATACAAACGAATTAGGAATAAAAAAAAAATCGAATGAAATATATGTGTTTACTGCGCAATTTATCTAAAATGTGTCATACAAAGTCCTGATAAAATTTATAGAAACAGTCTAGGTGGTTTCTATTTTTATTTCTCATATTCATCACGGCAGAAATTATCATATATATATATATATATATATATAATGTCGGAAATGAAAGAACTTTTGTAATATTTTAAAGTCTATTAAAAATATATCAGTCATTGTTAAAATTCTCATCGCAATATTCTACAAAATATTCATTAATTCAAAATTTCATTAATTTCTAATTTACCATTGTATATACGCATGCACTTAATACAAAACTTTTTCTAATGTAATCCAAAGAAATTGTATTACGGAGAGTACCTTCCAAAACCAATATAAAAAATTTGTAAAAAAAAAGGAAAGAAAGAGAGAAAAAGGTAAATATTTTTCAAAATAGGACACGGGCTTCGACAAAGCAAATCCAGAAACATTGCCCGATGCCGTCCCAGCCTCTTGTCACGACTTTTAGAGTGTAGTCTATGGTGCTAAAAGTACTTGCTTAAAGAACTTTAAAGCAGAAAGAAGTCACAAGGGACCAAATGAGGATTTGGTGTATGTGAAATTACGGTGTTTTTGTTTGTGCGTGACAGTCTATCACTAACAATGTGATGTGAACCCTCGCGCTGTCGCTGTACAGTAACCAGCTGCAGGCGATCTCCTTTTGTTTTCTGATTACCTTTTTCCTCAGCCTATGATGACACATTATTTGTTCTACCATGTCTTCGGTACATGATGTCGGTGGGCCCAATTTGCGCTGTTATTCTATGGTGTTTTTTGCGGCTATCGTTGAAGGTCTTGCGCCAGCTGTGCACTTGTGCTTGTAACAATCTTTCAGCTCCATAAACTTGCTTCAACATGCCCAGGGTGTCATATACCGATTTATTCAATTCCACTCAGACGTTTACGACATGGCAATGTCCTATTGTTTGCAGCACTATTGGCCGTAACGATATACACAAACAAAGCTTTATTATTTCATCACTGTAATGCACTTCCAATTGCATGGCGCAGATTAGCTACAGTTATTCCTTAAAGGTGACTCCGACCATGACGTTTCCCCAGAGTTGTGGTTATCTGGCTCGCGGACAGAAACGTGTAAAAAATTATCTTATTACTGTTGGCCGTGACGATACACACAAACAAAGCTTTATTATTTCATCACTCCAATGCACTCCCAATGACAAGGCGCTGATTAGATACAGTTGCTCCTTAAATGTGACTCCTATCATGACGTTTCCCCAGAGTTGTGGTTATCTAGGTCGCTGACAAAAACGTGTAAAAAATATCTTATTAGGTGCGTTCGTAATTATATAAATACGTAGCACCTATAGTCGTCGTTTGGTCCGTCCGTCTGTCCGTCCGTCTGTCTGTCTGTCTGTCCGTCTGTCTGTCCGTCCGTCTGTCTGTCTGTCCGCATATAACAACGCAAAAACTACCCAACGAAATGGTTTGCAATTTAAAATATATTATCTTTGCAGAATTTTGTCGAGACATTTCAAATTTTATTAAAATCGAATCAAAACTTTAGGAGATATTAATAAAAATATTTATTAAGAAATTTGATTTTTTTTTTAAATCGGTGCTTTTTTGTTATAGGAGCTTCCGATGGATGTTAAATCGTCAAGCGACCGAGATACTTATTTTATGACAGAAATTAATCTGCAGACGATATAATTTATTTCACAGAATTAAAAATCAGAAAAGATCTGAATATTTATATAACTAGCTGATACATATATATCTGAATATTTATATAACTAGTTAAGATATTTGTATGAACAGTGTCATAAAATATATATTTAACTAGCTGTTTAATCCGTTCTACGCACGGGATATCATGAATTTAATTCTAAAACGTGCGTACGAACGCACCTCGTTTGTAACGTTTGACGTACAATTTCTAACTTGTTACTTTTGGAACTGACCCTATATGGTGAAAGGTGATCTATACTTAAAATTTTTTAAACAGTGAATTTTAGGTTTTTTAAATACGGTAAATAAAAAATTTTCCCAGGAATAAACTATTTATATTTTGAAAATTTTCTAGTTCATTTCGAATTTACATTTTTTTAAATAGTTGTATTTTTTTTTTTAGAAAGCATTAAATTTACCTGAATACACGTGGATATGTTCTCTGATTTTTTTCACCTACTCAAAATAAAAGTATGTAAAAACTAAAATAAATCTACAAAAATGTTTCTTTAATAAATTAAATTTAATAAGAAATCAAATTTATATATTGAAATTGTAATGCTTAAAAATATATATATTAAAACTCGTGTTGCTTCGTAAAATCTGAATAAAAATTTACCGAAAAAGGGGATTTTTTTACGATGAAAATAAATTTACGGAGAAAATAATTGGCTTACGACAATGTTTTATGCCTTTCTAAATATTGACAAAATGTTTTAATATCCAATAAGAATTTTAAATTAATCATTGTATAAACATAGTGTCTTGTATTCTCTATTTCAATTACATTTACTCTGTAACTTGAAAATATAAATTATGCTTAAATCTTTTTTTGTTAGAAATGTTGATCCGAAACATAATTCAACTAAGTTTAATCAGAAAATCTTTTGTACTTTAAATATATATTTTTCTTTCACTTGCATATATAAGTTTAATTTTCTTTACACATTCATAATGGGTACTAATTAAAAATTACGTTATTTCATTATTCTTCTAATTAGCAAGCTTTACACTGTGGTGCATTTTTGGTTAGTTTCAGATTTCACTTGCTAAATAACCGTATTTAAAATGTTAAAATAAAATAAAATTTTAGTTCTAGAAGACAAAATTTAAATCGAAACGCCTGAAGAAAATTTCAGAAAAAAGTTAAGTTTAATTATCTAATTATCAGATGTTATTTTTATCTATAAATCAGAAGTAAAGTAGCAAACTACCGAATTTCTTAAGACTTCAATAAAGATAATTTCTGAGTGTGATTGTTTTCCGCAGGAATAGTTTTACAGAAACATTTATAAAAGTTCATTTATAACTCAACGAAATATTTTTGCGAATGGTTTAGGAAAGCATATTTGTGGATTTCCAATTTGTGTTACATTTCATGAATTAGCATTTATTTTATTTCAATTGTTTAAAATTATTTTGCTTCTGCTGTAACAAAATTTGTTTTAATTAATTTTTGTATTTAAATACTTTGTTTCTTTTAGTTCAATGATAATATTTTTTAAAATGAAATTTACCCTTTTAATGTATTTTTTTTAGAATGAAGATTTAATACACATTTAGGAACAGTATTGATAAGTATAAATTCTGTTATGTTGCAGTAATCTGTATTCATAAAAGTATATAAATACATTGCTTAAAATTAATTACTTGTTATAATCAATTATATGTTATTATTCGTTATAATGAAAGCGATAAATTAATCAATTTTAATTCTGAACAACAAAACCTGATTTTGAACTTAAATTATTTAAAAAAAAAATTGATCATTTTTTAGCATTGTATCCAATTTCGGATGCCATAGAGGCTTGATCGACACTATTTCTTGCTGTTTTATTGACCTCTTCTCCCACCTTCTAATCACGTGGCATGCTAGCTGGCTAGAGTGGCAAATAATGGCGTTTTCGGTGCATGAAATGGAAAGTACCTTTTAAAAATTGTTCTTCTTCCATTAAAAGTACGAAAGAAGAAAAAGATCACTGCTTGCCGCGCACAAGTAACGGTGTAGTAGAGAAAATATGCACTATAAATAAATAAATAAATAAATAAATAAAAATATATATTACATATATATTACAATTTTTCACCATATAAAAACTTGGTCGCCAGTGACGACTTGGCGACTGCATTTATCAAGCCCTGGGCATAGCTGTGTACAATTGCTTTTACAATACATTTCAAGCTGCAACAATGCTTTTTCGGGAGAAGGGAAAGTAATTTTTAGTTTTTGTTTTCTTAAATTTTAACATTTATTTACACTATAACAACAACAACAAAAAAATGTCTAAACAAATTATAATCTAATGCATTTTTAAAATTAAAATACTCTTAATATTAAATAAAAATAAATTCATAGTTGTTTATTCGTTCTTATTTTGACATTTAATTAGCTTCCAAAAAATATATTTAGTCTATAAAATACATTTAAATAAGAGTAATCACTTGTCACTTGTAAATAGTTAGAAGTGGTATTTCGCGTGCGACATTGCTTAGGTTATATAATTTTATGTGTTTATTTAGATGCAAGTTACAAATATTTGCGTTTTAAAATGCAGCGTATAAACAATACGATGCGGGCTTTTTAATCAGAAATCCGTAAAGGTTAAATTGAAATCACCTTATGCTAAATTGAATTAATAGAGTTTATTAATGAAAAATAGCTAGATATATATGTAAAATCATGTTTATTAAATTTTAAAATATAAACTTTATTTTTCCTATTCTGAAAGAAATTTTATAATTAATTCATTTAAAATTTGTTTCGATTTAGTAATTTTTGTTTAAATTAATTTTTAAAATACATTTTTCGATTATGTCTGTAGTATTATAGGATAACTAAAATTATTTTAACATAAAGTGCTTCAATTGAATACACTCGATTCAAAACAACCACGAAATTTACTTATCGCAAACTACATATTAAAATTATCACTATATTCAGGATGTACACTAAATGACTGACCCATTTTGAACGTACATAATAAAATAGAAAAAAAAATGCGTCGTTTTCTTCATTGTTATTAGTAAATAAATATATTTTAAAAAACATTGTGTTCAAATAGTTTGAAATTTGGGCAAAGACTGACAAATATGTGCAAATTTTGTTTTGAGACTAAGCCATATTACTGCTGCAGATATTGGTTATATTGAAAGTATTGTTATTTAGTTTTTCAGCCGCCAGCAGCACCAAGTGGAGAATTATGAAGCTATCTGAACACAATATATATATTTTTTAAAATATTGCTTTTCTAATAACAATGCAGCAGACGGTGGATTTTTTTCTCAAACCGTTTTATTATTATTTACGCTCAAAATGGGTCAGTTATTTAGTGGACATCCTGTATTTAGGCAATAAGGTAATGCAAATCAAAATGGCCTTTCGCCCAATTTTTAAGAATTGCATTACAAAAAAAAAATACTTATACATTATCACTACTCAAACCTCAACCAGAAACTTACACTATTTTTTTTTCTAAAGAATACAGTTATCATCCTGACATTATTTACTTTGTAATTAACTCGTGACTTTTACTACAATGGAGTTGATGTGTTGCACATTCTTGTCCTCACATTTCACATATAAGTATTCACACTTACTGCTATCAGAAAACCACCAGAATATCTCTCTGTTATTTTGAATTATCTATGGTACGGCTAAATATACAGCTACATATTTTGTAATATATTGTGAATTTGTTTGTTTGTTAATGCTATTATTTTTATTAAAAAAATGTGTGTCATCAAGAAAACATTCAACCTATTAAAAACTTATTTATCTAGATTCTTAAACGTCTACACTTGTCACGCAACAAATCCTTAACCCTTTGTATCGCCGCGTTGCATGTCTGAAACATACCTAAAAGTTATTGTTACTTATACAGAGGGCTTTAATAGACGATTTTATTTATTGCTGCTATTTTCCAATACATTAGTTAATATAAATTGTTCATAGACTTCTCAACAGATGGCGATACTGGGACAGTGTTTCATGCCAAAATTTAATTATCATTTGGGCAGTTTAATGTCGTTATTTCTAAAACGAATTTCGTAAATTTTTCAAATTAAAAGTACTGGAGGTGTCCAAAAATATATTTTTTACTAAGGTTTTGTACTTTACAATTTTTTATTAGAAAATTTACAATATTTATGAGAATTATGAAATTTTCTGTTTATTTCGGATTTGAAAATAGTATATTTTGGTCAATTTGTTTTAATTTTAATTGTATAAAAATTTTAAATTATTTTTACATGCTTAAAAAGGTGTATTCTAACATCTGAATAGATATTTTTCAAATCGGAGTTGTTGAATCAGAAAGGGTTAAGCTAATGTTAATACCATGAATGATTTCTTTACAAATATATCCGTTGTATTTAAATATTTCGTAGCTACTTTTTTTGCATTAAGCATATACCGTGATGTAGTTCTACTTTTTTGATTTGTGTTACAGTTTAGTTATAAGGGCACATTTCTTTAAAAAAAAAAAAAAAAAAAAAAGTTTTGTATTTCCGAAATTAAAAGTATATTCAGAAATGGAAAGTACCCTAAATCGAAATATTTAAACATATCACGTTAGATACCTACTTCAGATATCCTATGCTAAAATAAATCATTTAATATTTTTGTAATAAAAATAGAGATCTGTAAATTTCTTCTCCATCGGCCTAATATTAGCTTGCGAATTCGTTCCGTGAGTAGTGTAGGCTCTAAATTGAAAATGTTATTCTATACCCATATGATTTTATTATTATAAAAATCTTACATAAATTTAAAACAAAATTAATTTTAATGAATCATATTTCAGTAAAACCTGTCAAAATGGAATATTTCCTAAGCATATTCCACATTGGACAGGTGTCTACGAGGGGCAGTCGGAAAATAAGTTACCCCTGGTGACTGTGGACAGAGGTGTGTATGAAAGACAAAAAATGTAATGAGACATTAAACAAAAAACATAACTTTATTTTTCCACACAAGTACCAAGTACATTGAGACATTTGTCATACCGCTTTATAAGCTTCAAAAATCCCTCCAGGAAAAAATCATCGTGACGCGAACATGCAAGACACCAATACACCATTGGGTAGAGGTCGACCGCCATCAAGCAGATGGCGCTGTTGCAGTGCGTTCACTTTCTGTGTCGTCTTTCCCCCATAGCCGTTCAACGCTTCGTCCGTATGCAAAGCCCTGATTTTTTTTTCCTGGAGGGCTTTTTGAAGCTTATAAAGCGGTATGACAAATGTCTCAATGTACTTGGTACTTATGTGGAAAAAAATAAAGTTATGTTTTATGTTTAATGTCTCATTACATTTTTTGTATCTCATACACACCTCTGTCCACAGTCGCCAGGGGTAACTTATTTTCCGACTGCCCCTCGTATTTTCGCGCATAGACTTGTATGATAGAATTTTGGTCGTGATGCGTCTAATTTACAGTCTAAAATAGAATTCACCTAATGAAAGGTTCCGTTATTAACATGTTTTACTGTATCTTAAAAAAAAATGTAAATACTTATATATTTAGGTTCATGTCGATTTTCAGAGGTTTTATTTTATCACCTATTCTATATCCGAATTCGTAGGATAATTTTTTTTCAAATAAAAAAGAAAGTTTTTCTGAAAGTTTTATTGCACACTATATTGCGATTCTGTAAGTCTTCTTACAGATTAATAGAGAGATATTTCTGTTTAACTAATTTATTCTGTACATAGCTTTTGGAAAAAGCTTTGGTTGCTTGGACTGTAAAATGAAATACTGTAGTGCAATATAGAAATTTTCATTTTGCAAATTATAGGGAGACATTTCAATATATTTCAGCATAAACATACTTTGATTCTCATTAATATAATTTACCAATCAAAATTTTTCTTTTGCAGAAACCAGTGACGACATTAATTATTTTACGAATGCAAAAAATGTACTCAGTATTAATGTACTGTAGAAATATATAAACACGATTAGCAATATCTACAAACAAATATGATATTAACAAATATGAAAACAATAGAACATTTTAAAAAATAATACCAAACTATTTCAAACGTCTTGTTAATTAACAAAAAAAAAAATATTCCAAACAATCAAGATGTATTTCGTAACAAAATATTATAGAAAACGATGAGTATTGGTGATTAAATCTAAATTTCAAAACATGCAATATATTTGTAAGTGTAATGACATTTTTAAAAATGTTATTTGCATTAGTGTTTATTTATCTTCCAGAATACAAAACTATTTTCTAAACTACTTCAGACTTTATTATTGTATTCGAAAATGTCACTTGTTGAAATTGGAATGTGTTTAAAATGGACATTTGATTGCTGCAAAGAGATTTTCTATAAACTTTCGAATGTAAACAGAATATTTGGAAGTTTAATTAAGCAATAGAAATTAAGTTTAATTAAGCAATAGAAATTAGGTTTAACATAATTTATGTTACATTTATTTTGCGCAAAAGCATATATAAGAAGAAAATTTTGCAGAAAATGATAAATAACAGAATGATTATTCAATTATTACCGTTTACGTATTAATTAAAAAATAAGATTTGAAATATATTTTTTACGTATTGAAAACAAAAATCCCATTTTTTAAATCATTTGCAATGTTTTGATGATGACGAAATGAGAATGCGAACGAAATTCAAGAATCTTTTTTCTCTTAATGAAAACGATATTACCCTGTTATTGATATTTATTATAAAAACGTGTATACTTTTTCGGATTAAGAGAAACTTAAAAAAAAAGTAATGTTACAAGCAGACTACAGATGGTATTGAATTTCTTATAGACACCAAATGTAATGAATTAATAAGTATAATGCATATAGCGTGTGATCAATGAATATTGAATAGATACGGGAAAATCATATATTCTAATACGAGCAAATCTTGCGTGTGTGTGTGTGGTTATATATGCAAATTTTATCTTAAAAACGGCTGTAACGATTTTGACGAAATTTTGTATCCTACCGTTTTGAGGCACCATAAAACCATTCGGCTAGGTCACATGTTCGAGAAAATTAGATTAGTGGGTCATTTTGGGTAATAATATGTCAGGATCAAGCTAATTATATCTAAAAAAGATTTAAATGATTTTGACTAAATTTTGTATCCTACTATTTTCGAGCACGAGAACACTATTGGGCTGGGTCACATATTCGAGAACTTTAGATTAGTGGATCATTTTGGGGTCAACGCGGGTCAAGTTAATTTTATCTAAAAAACGGGTCTAAGGATTTTGATTAAATTTTGTATCCTACGAGTTTCGGGCTCGAGAAAATCATTGGGCTAGATCACATGTCCAAGAAATTCGATTAGTGGGTCAAGCTAATTTTTTTCTAAAAAACGGCTCAGACTATTTAGACTAATTTTTGCATCCTATGGTTTTCGGATACGAGAAGACTTTTGGACTAGAGTACATTTTCGAGAAAATTCGATTAGTGGGTCATTTTGGTCATGGATCATTATGAGTCAAGCTAATTGTATCTAAGAAACGGTTTAGATGATTTGAACTAAATTTAGTATCCTACAGTTTTAGGGAACGAGAAGACTATTGGGCTATGTCACATGTTCGAGAAATTTCGATAAGTGGGTCATTTTAATCATTGGTCATTATGGGTCAAACTATTTTTATATTAAAAATGGCTCAGACGATTTGCGCTAAATTTTGTATCCTACGGTTTTTGGGCACGAGAAAATCATTGGGCTAGGTCACATGCTCGAGAAAATTGGATTAGTTGGTCATTTTGGGTCATGACGGGTCAGGATCAAGCTAACTGTATCTGAAAAACGCCTCAGAGTATTTTGACTAAATTTTATATCGTACGGGTTTCGGGCACGAGAAGACAAATGGGCGTGGTCGAGAAAATTTGATTTGTGGGTCATTTTGTTCATGGGTCATGATATTTGAACTAAAAACTGATTTTGACCGATCATAGCTCGGTCTTCCCTGCTCGTGATTAATTAAGAGATAAATTTAGATAAATCATATTTGTGTAGATTACATAAGATATGCATTAACAATTTGGTATTGATATTAAATTATAAAAGATTTCTTTTTAAAAAGAGGCAAAACTTAAATTTTAGAAATTACATTTTTTTGCCTAAAAGTAAATCCTGTTATTTTTTTATACGTTTAAAAAATGAAAATGGAATTAAAAATATTCTTTTAAGTTGATTACACTAACACAAATATCATAATATGGCGTCAAATATTATTTTTGCAAAGAGAGGCGCAAAGTATCAAATTGGTATAATTTGACAACCATTAAATTTTTAGTATTCTTCGCCTAATAAGAATACTGGTAAAATTTGTGCGAAGTATACTAATAGAATTAAGATGAATAGTACTAATAAAATTTAGTGGTGACAATCGGCCCATTGGCGCCCAGTCGTTACACTCCTATATTATCTATATTGTGTAATTATTATTTTTATTTATTTACTTTATTTAAAAAAAGCTTTTTGTCGTATTAGTATTTGACAATAGTATGGATAAGAAATCCTGAATATTAGAATGTTTGTATGTTTAATATCGAAAATAATTTTGATGAATAATTATTGTTTGTGGAAATTTTTCTATATGAAATATATTTTAACAGCGGAGTATTTATAATGAAACAAAATTGTTTTCAATAAGAAAAAATAAACAGAAAAAAAATAAAACTTTAGAAATAAATATTTCTGTATTTTTTTTTATTGAATTATGTTATTTAGTTTTGAATATTTTTATAAAAAATATGGAATGTAAACAAAAATCTTTTTATTTCGGTAAGTTAGTAAAAATGTCACAGAATGAAAGCAAACATTTTTTATATAGTAGATTCTTGTTCATCCGACACACTCTGAACAAAATGAAAGTACGAAAATCGAAATTGTTGGATAATCGAAAGGATATTTTTGTCCGGGAGGCTGCGTCACATATTGGTAACCAATTTTAGCTTCGATGATTTTAGTATATATGATTGATTAGAAGGTACAAATAACGAAACTGCCAGTCAGCTGGCGCACCAGGAAGAGGTGTTGCCATACCAACATCACTCACAATGCTGATACATAAAACGAATGACTACCACCGTATGTTCCGATTAGGAAATGTCATCAGAAATCGGTTTGCTTTGAATAAACATTGCAGCGAACTGCGTGATAATGATGCCAACTCCTTGTGGTGACCAATAAATTGACTTTGGTGACCAATCAATTGATTGTGGTGACTGTCAATTACGTTATCTCTTATTTCTATTTTATCTTATATACCAAAATCATCGCCGATAGAATTGATTGCCAAAATGTGGCGCTGCAACCCGGACTATTTGTGTTACAATTGTTTCTTTCTTAATTTCAAAACATTTTTTAATCAAGGTTAATTACAAAATGCAGACATGTTTTTTTGTGAAATTGCCTGCGGATTTAGGAACTTTTTCAATCTCATTTAAATGACTATCGCGGCAGAATATGTATTACTTTATATATATATCAATTTTATTTCCTTCGCATATCCTTCGCATCTATTTCGCATTATTCCTTTAAATTAATCTAACTTCTGACAGAGTCATTATTTCCTTAATTCCTAATAATACTTATTCCTATTTAATGTCCTTTTAAGAGTAATAACCCGTATATTAATAATTATGTTATTCCAAATCTTAATCTAACTCTTTAAGTTCATTCGTAGCTTTTATCAACTCCCCAATCTATAAAATTCTGAGAGACGCTTGTGTCATTTTGAATGTTTTTAAAAACCATTTTTTTTAATTTTTATTCCATGCTTTGCTTCGCACGCTGGGTATTTATTTTTCACGTCAAAATCAATGCGCATCTACGATGGGGATTATTTCGTGTTAAATCTTCTCCCTCGCACTTCATTCGCTTAGCTTAAATTCGCCTCTCACTCATTGGTTCGTGCGCTCGTTACGTGTCGTTGTCAGTAACCCTACGCGCGGTTAACAAAACTGACTAGCAAGCATTTAGAGAGCAGATTTTTGTCGTGTTTGTAAGTGCTGACCAAATGGTTATCTGGTGTTGAAGTAACGTCGAATTTTTATAACAGCTCTTCAAGATCTATTAAAGGATGTAGTGAGCCATCGTCAAGCCTGAGGGCTATAAGTTTATACCGAATACTGTGGAAACTGTTACTTTCATCGCTCCTGTTCATTAATAAAAGATTTATCTGGAAATTGGCTGTTCCTTATTGGACAATCTCTTGTGGTGTCTCATCATTGCCTAACATCCTCGCCATGACTCTTGATATCGACTGCAAACATTCTACATCTTTAACAAACTGCCATTTTCTCGTGGAATATTACACCATCTTTGTAAAAATTTCACACACATATATATATATATATGTGTGTTATTTAATATGATGATAATGTATTATTTAATTAAGTTTATAATGTATAAAAATAATTTAACAATATTTAATTCAAATAGTAGAATTATACCCTGTTCAAATATTTGTATAATTAATTATTAATTTGTAAATGAATAACAAAATTTTGTTCTGAGTTTTGAAAACAGCCAGAAACAACTTTATGAGGATATATGTAATATCAGCGTTTTACACAGGTCTGTCATAAACTCGAGCTTTGGACAGTCTAGAATCTGTAATGAGAACATTAAAACACTGTAAGTGCAAAAAATCAGTTTCCACTCAATTTTTTTTTCTCAAATTGTTTATCTGAAATTGAATGTGTTATATATTTAAAATTATCAAAAAAAAAATATTTGAAAATAATATAAACGAAACTTCGATATAATGAGATTTTCTTTCTTGTCATTTGAGTTAACGAACAATGTAAAAGAAACATTTTTTGACTTATTCGTAACCTTTTGGAAATATTAATTGGTTTCGGGTTGCTAAAAGAAAAAAAAAATACTGAAGAAGGAAAAGACAAAAATAAATTTTCAATTAAAAAAGAAATGTTAATATTCGGATTAAAGACATTAAAAAGAAATTATTAAAAAATTCGAAACATATATATTTTCTCTTATTTTGTTCTATTAAAGTTCGACAAGATATCTAAGATAAACGTTTTACATTATACGAGGGTAAGTCATTAAGTAAGTCTCAAAAGATAACTAAATAATAATTTTCAATGATATTCACTTTAAAGTTATTTTTATTTCTCAACATATTCTCCACCAATATTTATGCACTTATATCACCGTTTTATCAGTGCCCCAACGCAAGCTGCATAACATTCTTTGGGTTGCTGTCTCAGCCACATTAGGATTTCAAGTTGAACATTTTCATCATCTGTGAACATCATCTTGCAAGTTCTTCAACATCTACCATACAGCTTCAACTTAGCCACAAGCGATTTTCATCTGTTTAGTCCACTAAAAACCATCTTGGGAGCAAGATGATATTCACTGATGATGAATAGGTTCAACTTGAAGTCCTAATGTGGCTGAGACAGCAACCCAAAGAACGTTAGGCAGCTGTTGTTGGGGCGCTGATAAAACGGTGATGAAAGTGCATAAATATTGGTGGAGAATATGTTGAGAAATGAAAATAGTTTTTAAGTGAATATCATTGTAAGTTATTATTTAATTATCTTTTGTGACTTACTTAATGACTTTATCTCATAGTACCTTAATTGAATTTATGAAATATGCGTATTCAATAAATTTGCAAAATATAAATTTTGAATTGCTATATGTTAGCATATTTAAAACTAAATACAATTTTGATTAATATTAGAAATAATTTCTGTGATATAGTTTTTGTGAATCTTATGCAACAGAGCAACTAAATGAATTCACCCCGATACTGATTTTTTTTCTATTTTTTAAACAATGCAATAGTCATGTTGATGAAACTACACATTCGCAGAAGGAAAAAAAAACTGAAATTTGTATAATATAAACTTACATTTATTTTCTATAATCAAAGCATGTTGTTAATTTTACTATTTTAAAAAATCAAACCGGTTGAAAAGAAAATTTAAGTTTAATTATATAGTAAAAGTGTAGTAGCATAGAAGCAAATATTATAACTGTAATGGGATACAATAAAATAAAAATATTGCAAAAACGCTTTTCCAATTTAAAATGATTTCCTTAGTTTATTTCTATAACAGATTTTTACATTGAATTAAAACTATTGAATTGCTTTAAAACATGAAAGAAAATAGTTTGTAAGAGGATTTTTTTATGCCAATTACTTCGAATACGTAACAGTTTATTTCTTGTCCTTTAATATAACAATCGATGAAATTAATTGTTTGTTTCATGATTTCTTTATCTCCAGTTACTAACAGAAAATAAACCAGCGAAATGTGATTCACAAAAGAAAACATCAAAAGGAATTTTGAGTTGGAAATGAAAGTTGAAGAAGCGTTTTAGAGTCACAAAAAAATGCGTAAGGAGATATTTTTTATCTTTTTTCTTACTGTTACAGACAACTAAAATGTCTGACAAATTTTTCTTTTGGTAATTTTGTTTTAATTTTACGTATTGTAATATTTATTATGAAATTATAACTCCATAAATTAATGAAATATAAAGAAAAAATAATTATATTTTCATAAGCGCTATTACTCTCCATTAGTGTGGGAATACATTTTCCCTACCTGTAAGCAAGAGAGAAAGCTCCACCAATCAGTTGCCATTGAACAGAGCATCCTGATTTATGTCACGAAACTTTCAAGTCCGAGACATGCATGTTCCAAACAACATTGCTTGCGCCAAGTCAGGCTAGCTGTTTTATCATCAGAGATCGAGATTGTGCGGAAAGCGAATAAACCACATTAAAATTTTGTAGACGACACATATATTATTTAACATAAATATTACGCACAAGAACATGAAACTTGATATTGAATCATACCGAGGTCTAATGGAACATGCTTTATTGGATTACAATCCGAAATGTCCCATTAGATCTCATATCATTATGCACTACAATTAGGCATATTGTAAGTTATGTATTTAAAACTAACACATAATATTGATTGTAAATGAACTGTATTGTTCAAACGCTTCATAATCACATATAATCATGTTAAAACAGTGCTGATATTTTATCTAAACAATTATTTATTAAACAGTAAAAAATTCACATTTAGGCTTAGGAATATTTTGCTTATTACTGTGTAACCAAACAATGAAAAAAAAAATGTTCGGCACACGTACTTGACTAATGCTGGTACTGCTGTCTATTGGGAAAAATAGCTGAATATTTAACTGATTTATTTTATGAAGCATGCACTCTAGTCCTATTCCCCTCCCGTCTCCCCTTTATAATTTCGATATAAAATTTATGAAAACAATTCCATATTATAAAAACAAAAATAAATCTCATGTTTTCTCCTGAAAAAAGAAAAAAAAAACAGTACTTTTCTGCATAATTAAGCAAAAACTTTAATCTATAGCCTACAGAAACTTTTAAAATTTATTCTCTACCAAAATTGTGTAACTCTACTAGTTTTAAGAATTTTAAACTAACTAATAAACTACAGGAAAGTACATGACGCAATCTATATAACTGTCTTTTCGTTCTTAAATGATATCATGAAGAAAACCTATCGCGACATTAAAATAATGAAACGGTATGTAGCCTATCAGATTAAAAATTGAATAGGCTAAATTTATCTTTCTATAATGACAAGGCGATTTGACGGATATATTTTGGTATGGTCTATATTTGCTTAAAAATTTAGGATTTTATCGTATTGAAGATTGAATTTTCTCTACTGTTTAAGTATTTCTATTAGTTTAATTTAATTTATAAAATTTTCTAATGCAAATACAGGTACTGTTATATAAT
Organism: Maratus michaelseni; assembly: GCA_963931845.1. Lineage (NCBI taxonomy): Eukaryota > Metazoa > Arthropoda > Arachnida > Araneae > Salticidae > Maratus > Maratus michaelseni. The sequence continues at coordinate 196,437,338 of OZ007593.1, read as the reverse complement.
CATCCTTACTTAAAATGTACACTTAATGCCAGCTATTTTCCATCAAACTTCCATTCAAGTAACATATTTGAACCGTAAATTCTATTTAATAAATGAAATGAAGTAGATTTCATATGACTTCTACATACAAGCAAAACACATTTAATTATTTTTCCAGTTCGAAACGTTAGTTTTTAATTTAAAAACTGAAGTTTGTCAAGTATGAAACTGATACAAATTAAAATTCTACTTTATAAATAAATACCTTTGATCACTGCCTAGGAAATATGGACGCAGATGGACTAAAATTAATTGCTCGTTAAATGCTATTATATTCAAATTGTATGTGATATCTTAACAAAAATGTGACTTATTAATTCACTTAAAAATGTGCAATTAGGATATCAATTTTGAAATTCAACTTATATTTTCTACGCACCATCAAATTTAATTTTATATAGGGTAATTCTTATATGCTTAATATTTTATGCATATCTTTCAGAAGTTTTTAAAAATAAACTCTTTCAAATATAGTACTCCAACTAGCTTGTTTTTTAACCTATTAAGATATTTGATAAACTATTTGGCAGTTATAAATGTATTCAATTTATGAATGATGAAATTAAGAAAATGCATCTTGACATTAAAATAATGATACTGTGTGTTATACGAGATTATAAGGTGGATAGATTAAATTTAGATTAAGATGTAGTGCACAGTTTTACGGATGCGCTCTAAAATGATAGATATGTTTCATTAAAGATTTTTGGTTATAATAAAAAATTAGAATGTCACAAGTTATTTTCTTTTTCAATTATACATATTTTCAGTAAACTACGTTTTCGGAAATTATTTAATCAAATTGTCCACGATATTTAATAAGGATTAATCGTTAGAATAAAACAAATGTGTCATTTCGTTACATTAAATAATTGTTTACAGATAATTATGCATGAAACTGCGAACACAATAGACTAAACCTAAATATTCCTTATATTTGTTAGGTTAAAATTATATATATATATTTAACAAAGCAATGTCTAAAAACGTATGAATAAAACCCTTAAATGTTCACTTACGTATAAATATGATATCGGTTTTGAAAAATTCATTTCCTTCATGGAAATATTTCTCACTGCTTTATTAGAATATTTCTATATACATAATCTATCAAATTTTTAATCTAAAACCTGCAGAAGTTTTTTTTTTTTTTTTTTTTTTTTTTTTTTTTTTTTTTTTTTTTTTTAAAACAATTTTGAAAATTCAACCAAATTTTTTAAAACATTTTTCATTACATGGTAAACTACTGCTTAGCAATGAATTCAATCTATAACTGTCTTTCAGTTGATGAATGATATTGTGCAGAAAATCTACCGTGACGTTAAAATACTGATACGGTTTGTAACATTTCAGATTAAATGATGGATAGATTAAATTTAGTTTCAAATAGTGCACTGCAAATCCCGGCAACACAATACAGAACGCAAAACTAACACAAAAACGGGCCGACTTTTGCACGCATAAAATGCGTTCATAATGTGTTTCCAAGTGTTCTTGTGTGGTGAAACATGTTTTACTCCTGGTGCTAAATAATGTGTTCGTGAGGTGTAGTTTTAAACACTTTTTACACGCATCGCTTTTTTAAACGCATTCACAACACATGTTTTTAAACACTTTAAAACACAATGTTATGCATTTTGGAATGCATTTGAAGCAGATAACGTGATGCGTATGCATCGGGAGGCATATTTTCTTTCTTTTCTCCCTAATTTCTTCTGGTTTTATTACCTTGGGTCGCTGCCCACAGTAAATTTATCCTTACAATTGTAGGCATATGCAGTCTCTAGGTACCCCCTTTTTTCAGCGTTTGCTCCGTTTCTTCCCGCAGCACCCCCCCCCTCTCCTTTTATAGATATTCTTTTTCATTACATTCCACTTTTCTTCCGTTTCCTTTTTTTTTCCCGTTATCACAGCCTTGAGAGCTTAGACCCTCCTTACCCTTCCCTTATATATATTTTTAACATTATCTTTACCCTTCATTCCATTGTGTTTCTGGGGTATCCCAAACAAGTACCGTTTGGTTGTTCTCCTTAAATATGCTTTTATTTTTTCGATAGGGGTCTTAGTTTCTCAGATAATAAGGGCTTTTGCTCCTTATTTTCAAATTTACTCCCTTGACTCCTTTATATTTTTTTCTATGCTGTGTTTTTACCTTTTTAGGCTCATGGGCCTATGCCCTCTCTTTCCCTAAATTTGTTTCATTTGAACATCGTTTGTAAGCTTTAGCAGATTTTTGCCCCCACCACCATGTGGCACTTTTGTTATTTGTATGTTTGTACACATAGTATTTCTTGTTTTCTATTTATGCAACTCTCATCTTTGTACCTGTAATCTTTTCCTCCTCCACATCACTTTACATCTTTTGCAGTAGCGGAAACTCATTCTTTCCTTTTTATTATCTTACCAGTATCTGGCCTTTTTTTGCTAGTTCTATTAGCATTTTGCATATTCCCCGGCAGAGGGCGCCCTCTTGCGCATTTTTAAAAAAACATTTAAGATCACATTTGTTTCTTACTTATTTTAATGATGTTTATTACTGTATGTTCTAAACCAACTGCGATCTTATTTATTGTTTTTTAAGCGCAAGAAAGAGAGCGCCCTCTAGCGGGCAGAATGATAACTAAAGTAAAGATGGGGGAGGGGGGGGATATGCAAAGTCAATAATGCCAGATGCAAGTAGAACAAGCAGGACAGATACTGGAAAGATAATAAAAAGGGAATACTGAGCGCCCTCTACTGCAGAAGATGGGAAGTAATGTGGAGGACGAAATGACTACAGATACAATGATGACAGCTGCATAAAAATTGGATAATTAGAAAACAAGAAATATTATGTGTACAAACAACATACAAATAACAAAAGTGCCACACGGTGGTGGGGGCAAAAATCTGCTAAAGCTTACAAATATTATCTAAATAAAACAGAAAATTAGGGAAAGATAGGGCATAGGACCATGAACCTAAAAAGGTAAAAACCCAGCATAGAAAAAAATATAAAGGAGGGAAAGGAGTAAATTTGAAAATAAGGAGCAAAAACCCTTCATATTTCAGAAACTAAGACCCCCTATCGAAAAAGTAAAGGTACATTTAAGGAGGACAACCTAATGGTACTCATTTCAAATACCCCAGAAACAGAGTGGAGTGAAGAGTAAAGATAATGTGTATATAAGGGTAAGGAGGAGCTAAGCTGTCAGCGTCTTGGTAACGAAGAAAAGGAAAGAGGAGTGAGATGAAAAATAAAATCTATAGAAGTAAGGAGGGGGCTGCTGGAAGAAACGAAGCGAACGCTAAAAAAAGGAGGTACCTATAGAAAATGCATATACCTACAATATTGTCAATTGTCGGATAAATTCACTGTGTGTAGCGACCCAAGGTCATAAAACCAGAAGAAATTAGGGAGAAAAGATAGAAAATAAAACCCATAAAGCTATAACTGTATTCAGAGACTATGCCTCCTGGTGCATATGCATCAGATTATCTGCTTTAAATGCAATCCAAAATGTATAACATTATGTGTTAAAGTGTATATAAACAGGAGCAGGAGGATAAACTGGAAAACTGCTGGAAGAAACTGTGCAAATGCTGATAAGAAAGGCATCTATAGAAAATGCATATGCCTACAACTATAGGATAAATTCATTGTGGGCAGCCAATCCAGGGTGATAAAATCAGAGAAAGTTACAGATTAAAGGGAAAAACCCTCCAAAGCTAGAACTGTATCTCGAAAGCCCCTTTAGCCTGAATAATAAACACTCTGCTTCCTCATATTTTAGTTAATAACAAAAAAGATAGGAAAAGCCATTTCACTGAGAAATTATGACTTAAAATTAGAGAGAGCATAAGATAGGAGTAACAATTTATAGACTGGTATCATTGAGAAATAACTAACACACTCGAGATGTCCATACAATTGAGAGAAATGCTTCTTGAAAAGCATTCTTGTCATCGCACAACACTAAAGTGCATCATCTGTGTTGCAGACAGATTTTTAAAATAGCCTGTACAATGTCATCAATTATCTATGGTTTCGCGTATCCTTTTAGTAACCTTATAAACTTTCAGCATTTTAGCTTTAAAGAAAATAATTCTAGCTGTAAAAAAAATCCTCAAAATGGCAAAAATCAGTAATATTTTATAGAAAATAAATAAAATGCTGAATTTGGTATTTAAAATATTTACGTGTGCTATTAAATTAAAATATATGAAATGTTTGAAAATATTCACACTTACTGCCAATAGAGGCATTTTTTCAAAGATTTTAATATGTATGTTTTCAAAATTTTGATAAAAATATATTTTATTAATAAAGCTCAATTATTACTACTAACACTTAATATATAAAATCCCATTAAATGTGCTTGTCTTATCAAGATTTTAAAAATATACCTTATTTAATTTTCCATACCATTATAGAACATAGGAATATTATTGGAAATTTTTGCTATGCCACAAATTTTAACTTCTGTTACATATATTCTCAAAATAAAAATGACAGAAACACTCAGAAATCTAACTTTTATTCGATTTAATCCAATATATATTGATCATTTTTTATTTTTTAAGAAACAACTTTGATTGGAAATTTCTCCATTCACAATAGTTTTTACAATAAATCCTTTCAGACCTATTGTGCATTCTAATAACCTACTCTTTAATTATAAGTATTATACTACAGAGGAACATTTCTCTTTTATAAACAATAATATAATACTGAAGAATTTGAATATATTCATGCATAGTGTGGAACCAATAGATATGCAAAATTTAGTGAAAAAAAGTCAGGGATCAAACAATTAATTATTACCTTTCATTAAAACAATTCATTCATTCAAATTTTTTAATAGCACACGTTTAAAGTTATCAATAGTTCATTTTCCAAATATTTCTATAAATAAACTGCATTGGAAATTGAACAATTTGTTATTTACATGTTAATAATAACTAAATAAATTGTAGTGAAAATTTTAGATAAAAATAAATAAAAATACTTTGGAAAGGTCTATACTTTTTCTCAAGTTTTCTATATCTTTGCAAAAAGTCTCCATGTTTTTGTATTAATTCTAAAATTCCCAAAAGACTTAAATATTTTCTAATAGGTAAATACTTATGGTAATCTTAAGATTTTAATTTAAATTACAAAAGCATCGACTTTGGGTTTTCAGTCTCTCACATTCCTAAATTTTCCAATGCATTTTAGGCAAAACATAACATTTATTACAAAATACCTTGATCTAAATTTTTAAAAGTTGAGTAAAAGCAATGTTTTTTTTTTTTTTTTTTTTTTTTTTTTTTAAATATGTGGTTGATTTAAATCATGATTAAGATCAAGCTGATTAAAAAAAAAAAAAAAAAAAAAAAAAAAAAAAAAAAACCTTGCACTAAACAATGTTTCTAAGGGCTTTTTATTTTAAAAAACACAAATCAAAATAACTAGTATTCTTTCAATTTAACTTGATTACATAAAATTTTACTGAAAGTACAAAAACATTGAACACCAATACAAATGGTGTGTTTGTATGGTAAATTTTTGGTGTACAAAATGTAAAACCAGATTGTAAAAGCATAGAAGTTTTAAATAAAAATTTAATTCAGATAGACATCTTTGTATTAAATTTCACAAACTTTGCTGATTTTTCCACAGAAGGTGTATTTCTAAATTTTTTATGCATAAATGAAGAGTTAGAAAATATTTACATTTGCTGCCAACAAATGCATTTTTCAAAGCTTTTATTAGTAAATATGTATATTCGCTATATTTTGATAAAAATAATTTTTACCCTCTGTAACATATAATTTTTATCAAAAAGATCTTTCATTATGGTAAATTCACATGGTGGAAACCTAAAAAGTAATACGAATGACAAGTAACGTCACATAGTGTTAAGCTTATAAAACATGTTAATAATGTTATCAGTAATATATTTTTAATATAACCTTATAAATGAAATGAACTTTATTTTTGCATTTATATCTAAAAGATTCCTTTTTTTTTTGTTTCTTATATTTACCTTGGTGTGAAACAAAAGTAGTATTTCATGGTCTGTACTTTTATCATGACAAAATTTCTTGAAGAGACTCTCGCATTTGGAATTAAATATGATAGCAATGATATATTTTGTGATTTAATTTTAGCACCTCGTTTATACATGTGAAAAGTTTTGGGTGCTAATATCTTTGCATAATACAATCATAGCTGCCAACTGCTAAGATTTTTTTAGCATCACTATTTTATTTAAATATTCTTCATCTTATTGTATCACAGAATTCTACAATATGAACAGGGAGAAATTTCTGTCCGTAATTATTAGTGCCAAAGAATCAGAGCAGTTGGCAGCTATGAACACAATAAACAAGAATCATTTCTGGATAACTTTATTAATTTTAAGCAGTATTTTAAATATTATTATAATGCATTTTCTTCATTTCGAAGAAATATGTCTATTGTCTACCTCTTCCTTGTGCACTGTTTGCAATTGTTTCCTATGCAGCAAAAGGTCATGTCTGCTATAATGTATATTAGTGTCTGCCGTACACTAAATTTATAACTTTTCATATGAAAATCCTGATGTTTTTAGCACTAAATTTGTAATTGAGGAATCAAACAGAAATCCATGATCTGTGTCGAAACTGCATTTAATAGAATTTTTTGAGTATTTTGCCAAACATGAGCAGGGGTCGATGCAGGTTTTTTTTTTTCTTGGGGCCCATTTTGTGAAAAATAAAGGTTATTTTCATGAAATTTATTATATTTTTGTGAAAAATAACATTTTGTAACGAAAGTTGAAATTGAGTTCATCAAATTCGAACCAAGCATTTATAAACAAAAACTTTTTAAAACCCTTTTGCCGAAGTTCTTCTCTCTGGTGAACTTGTTTGTTTACAAATTACACATTTTAAAACATCATAAAATAATAAATAGTAAGTTTTTATGGAATAGAATTTTGTGAAGGGGACCATTTTATCAAATTGATTTTTGTGAAGAGGCCCATTTTATTAAATAGATTTTTGTGAAGGGGCCCTAAATAGGCCCCAAATTTTTCCTGGATCGACCCCTGATGAGCATAAAAAATCTGTACGAAAAACTTCTTCATTTGAAAGAAATACAAATCATCTTAGGCTATGTTAAATTCTGATATACCTGAGCTACAAGTATACATATTAACAATTGCTTCTTTCTTCTTAATACTGGTACTTATAAATACCACTTCATAAAACATCTTAAAAGTAAAGTAAAAAAAAAAACAAAAAAAAAAAACATACTTAGCATTGCATATCACGCAGGAAAATGGAAACTAGAATGAGATACATAGGCAAGAAAATCTCATTTTTTCATTCACAGGACTATTTTTGTTATCTATCGATGTTAGAGTAAAGTATTTAAAATTGATCCTGAAACATACTGTAGGTAATGGATGAATCAAATAGTTTTTATAACATTATGATTCAATTTAAAAGGACTCTGAGCATAAAGGGTTAAAACAGTCAGTTTTAACCACCTGCATGTATGTGACATACACAGCACTCAGAATCCTGATAACTTTTCTTATTTAATCAAGAATAGTGAATAAATTAGACTTAGTGATTATATTTGTAATTACATTAGGCAAAATTTTCTTACCAAAATTACTGGTAATAAAAAATTCAAAATTCTGTAAAGGACGCTTGTCGCAAACATGTTAAATATGCACTTGAATAGTTTCATTTGTAAAAGTTTCTTTATCTAACATATTGCAGAATGAAAAGACATACAAGACTCATTAAATGCAAAGTCAAAAAAGTTGTCTAAGATCATTAAAATTATAGAGTAATTTTAATATACAAGTGTCTAAATGTTTTCATATAATTATTCTGGTAGTGATTGTATTTTGAACTTCTGAAGGTATACTTTCCAAAAATTGAATAAAAAACTTTTTTTTTTTTTCATTTTATTTTTGAAATTTGAATGTGTAACATTTTTTTTTAGTCTACAACATTACTTTTACAAAATAACTAATAAGGGAATGGGAGTATAGCAGATATGGAATTGCCACCCTAAAAATTCAAATTACCCTCCTGTGTGTGGGGGGGGGAGGGGGGGGGATGCCCCACATTAGGAACCACTGTTTTAGAGTAAAAATGGAGAATAAATTAAATAATTTCCAATATTTATGTTTTACTGTTTACACTCACAAAAAAAAAGAAAAAAAAATATATATCCAAATATAGTTATAAACAGTGTTTGATTTATGGCAGGGCATTCGGGACACGGGCCCCCAAATGCTACTGAAGATTTTTCAATTATTGGCTATAAAAGTTTTAACGGTTAAAAAACAAAATATCGAAAAATGTGTTTGTCAAAGATTATCTATGATTTGTCAAAGTAACTTTATTTTTTCCTGATTGTTTTTTAACAATTTATGTGCAAGAATGTACAGAACTCTGTCTGTGGGATCGCCATATTATTTCATTTTTATTTATTTTACCTGTTATGCCTCATGGTTAAAATGGACAAAGGCATGTGGTTCTGCTAGTTACTTTTATAAATTTAGTTTTTTTTTTTCAGTGAAATCTTGTATTTGAAAGAAAAAGTTATTTGATTAATAGGATATGCTAATATTTTAAATAATTATAGCTTGGTACTGCAGTAAATTTATTATTAGTTGCAGCATACTTTATCATTCCAGATATGTGGACTTGCATAGAGAAAGGTAATCAGCACCACACAATTTATTATAAAATTCAATTGAAATTTCATAATTATGAAATAATTATTTAAAAGTAAATTAATGATTATCAAATTAATTTTTTTTAAACTGATATTTTAAAGAAATTCTTAAAGTCAATAGTGATTATCTTAATAAGTATACTGCTTTCAATATAATATATATATTACTCAAGGCTGTTGTAAGCATCGGTGCAAGAGGGGGGGGGCATACGCATATGTGCCCAGGGTCCCCAAATTTGTAAATCCGTTCCTGGTTATAAAGAATAAACATACATTGCTTAAGTACAAATTAATGACAAAAAAAAAATAATATTTTATGATAATATTAGTTTTCTAGAAAAGAGAAATTATAAAAACCTGTAGTTTATTAGGAAACTTATTTAAGATATTGGCCATTTCAATATTTATTTTTTTGTTTGTTTATTTGTTTCCTTCAATAGTACAAAAAAGTCTCTAAGAATGGTTATTACTATTATTCAATATTTAAATAAATTTACACAATATTTTAAAATTTATTCATAAATTCAAAAAGGTATATTAAGAGCAAATTAAAAAAAACATGGTGCAAGAACAGTTCTTAATTTTTTTCAACTCTTCAAAAGAAAAAAAAAAAAAGAAAGAAAGAAAAAGATATGCATTACACAATAAAATGCTAATCACTTACTATAAAGCTTAAAAGCAATATTTACATGTACAATATCAAGATTTGCATACTCTATTTAAAAAAAAAAAAAAAATATATATATATATATACAAATACAAGTTTTAAATATATCAAATCGTAACTGCCTTGTTTATTCATAGAATTTACAATATTTTTCTACAGTTAAAAAATTGTGGTATAACTGCGCGAACCCTGCATTATATAAAATAATGAATGTAAATTTAACTAATGATTGCAAAAACAGACTTTTTTTAATTCAATAAATAAGATGAATTTCTTAGATTACTGAAGCAAAACATTTTATTAAATCCAAAATTCTACAACAAGAATGAATTATATAACAAAATATTTAAAATAATAGTGATACAAATCCTAAGGTGCTTCAAAGGCCAATTTGTAGGATACTTCATTATATTCTGCAAATAGTCATTGCTATCTGAAATTAAAACCATAAGTAATCAATTAAATTGAAAACTCTCTACATGATAATAAACATGCAAATACTTTACATCCTAAAAAAAAAAGAGGGTATTTTTTTTAACATCTATTAAACAAAAACTACTACATTTAATTTTTTAGTTATTAAATTGTATACTTAATATCTTTCCTTACACATTCAATGTGTAAATTATGATACAAGATTGCCAGTGTTTTAATTTTAGATACTTTTATGTATTAGGGGCTGTACATATATAATGTTATAAAGCTATCTCCAGGAAGAAGTGAAACAATTCTCTTTGATATCTTTATTATTTTTTATCTAACCAAAATCTTTTTTTTTTTTTTTTTACATCAAAAGAGTTTTATATATTTTTATTAAAATACAAAGTTATTATTTAAAGCCAATTATGATTACATTTATGATTTTAAAGTAATTTCATTACAAAATAGGGAATACCCCCAACATCCGGCATTCAAAAAAACTAAAAAAAGAATTTGTAAAATAAAAAAGAATTTGTAGACATTGATAGTGACATCATTAAAGGAAGGGGAGGGGGGGGGTCTACAATTATCATACAGTCAAAAACATATATGCAATGTACTGCCACTTAACTCTATTTTATATAAACAAGATTGGATTTAAGTACAGACCTCATGACAACTAAAATTAGAGGGGGGGGGGGGTTAAAATTGAGAATATTCTTTTACTTTTGAAAAATTTTTAAATGCCTTGGGTGCGTTAGAAATAAAGGCGAGGTTAAATTTGGCAGGAAAAGCAAAGTTTTCAAAGTCACTTTCTGACAATCTTTATTCACATTTTTAAATCTCATCATATTGTTAAATCTTTATAAGTAGATTTAAGAGTTTTTTCCACAATCAGACTAAAGTCCATTCCTTATTCTAGTAATACATAAATCACAATTCCGAAAGAAAAAGGTATTTAAGAGCCATTGAACTAGTTTGCCTTGTGAACACATTTCTTCTTTTTGCAACATAGTACAGTAGACTCCCTCAAATCTGCACATCATTTCAGATTTAAACAATGTAACTTAAGATATAAACAATGAAGTTTTTTTTTTAAATTTATAACATTCTGTACACATTTTAATATGGTATTCTAGTTAATATGATTGAACTCATGTTTTCTCATGAAGGAAGCATAAATTTATTTCTGAAGAATTTCAAGATAGTCCTGATATCAGTGGCGATATCTTTTTAACAAATACATTTATGTATTAATCAAGCTTTTTGGTTATTAAGTATGGCTAAACATGAAAGAAAACTTTGTTATTGTAAGATTTTGATGGGAATTATTAGTGTATATCTATAAGGAGAATTTCACTGAATGATTCAAGGAAAAAATATCTCATCACTATGCATATTTAGTTATGGATTATGAATTGTTTACTTGACCTTTACTTTTAATATTTAAAAAATATAATAATTTTGTTAATTTTTATTATTTTACTTTATTGTAGGCATTTATTATAATTTTGAGTGCATTATTAAATTCAAATTACTGTTTAAAAATATAAACAAAACTGATCAGAAATCTGCAAAATTCTAAAATCTGTCCAATCTCTTGTTTTTAAGCTATGTGGATTTAAGAAGAGTCTACTGTATTTCCAGATATTTTTTCTCTAATATTTAAGTTGCATATTATGATGAGTTTCACAGAGATTCTTTCAAATAGTAAAATGATTTTTTTTGGGAGGGGGGGGGGAGTTTCTTTCATTGGTAAATTAAAAATAGTAAACATGTTTGAAATTTTAGAAATGTCAATTTTTTAATTTATCAGAGACAAATTTTGTGTGCAGGAGAAAAGCAAGCTAAGTGCAGATTAGAAAATTTGTTTCATTGGTCGCTGTTTCATTTTCATGATTGTTTATATTTGGTGCAAAATTGCACTTTCTTACGACTGAGTTATGCCAAGACACCTATAACAAAGAAGTACCTAATGTTCATTACAGATTTGATTACTACCAAGCCATTATTGCTACATGATCATACAATACATTTGGCATTTTTATAATAAACTGGTTAGGTCCTACACATCAGTCACCAGACATAAAACATTTATAATATGTGACAGACATTTCTTAGAAATTTACTTTACAAAATACACTTAGCTGAAAAAAAGAGGCTACACAAATACAGAGGCTGCAAACAGACCAAGTTGTTGCGACCAAAGAAAAAAAAAATCCGTTGAATAATATCACACTAGTTGACAAGTTTTTAAACGAAAAAGCATGAGGCTTGCAAGCATTATTAAAATGATTTGTAATTTAACAGTTTTTTTTATATATATTTCATTAAATTACAACTCAAGTTCTAAACGATTGTTGTTTCTTGACAAATGTTTTCCCTCTCCTATATTGTCGTATCCAAAATTCAATTCAAAACACTAACTCAAACATCCTTAATCATTTTTTAATTTAATATTGTTGCTAAGAAATAATAGAGTACCTGCGTATTATCCGGGCCAGGAGATAGATTGCCAAAAATGGTTGTCAATCTTATTTATTGTTACCAATCATGTACAAAACAGTAATTTATTATTAGATACATAACATTGCAAAAAATGATAAATATAAAATAAATAAATAATTATAAATGAGCAATAATAAATTAATAACAAAAAAATATTACCGAGTGGACATGGACAGTATTTAGATGAAAGATGTTAGCTCAGATCAGCCATGAAGCCTTTATGCCAAATGTCATACTCTCTTCAGACTTTGCATTCTCCAGGGGCTTGGAAAATTAAACAAATGTAGCATACCAGTCTGTTTTAATTGCTTCCATCAGTCCTTTTAAAACTAGCTCATAACTTTTTCAAAGTGATCTGACACATAAATAAATAATAAAAGGCTTTACATAATGCACAGATATTAAAATTATTAAATATAAAATAACATGACTGAGAACAGCATTTTCAATTTGCTTGGATTTATACTTTGATTTGATGGATATTTAATTTCCCAATACAGGAACCTTGTTTTCTTTTTTTTAAAGCTTGGCACAATTTGGGTTACAGAAAGTAGGATTTGTTGCCAAATAATATAAACATATATAAAAACAAACTTGATTAACTTTTATGCTTGTTTATATATGTTTATGTACATATATATTAAATATTTTATACATATATAAATATATATATATTTATAAATTTTTATATATATATACAATTTACGGTACTTTTCAATTAGCCGGGTGCCGGTGAAATATACATAGTATATGTATATACACATATATGTATAAATAAATAAATATGTATATATATGTCCTTTTACTAAAGATGTAAAATTTCCAAAAATCTTACGGTGATGGAAGAAAAGCATCTTTTCTGCAAAAATTGATTAAGCTTTTTAGCATAATAAATTTTGTTCTAATATTTTTTTACAAAAAATAAAATAAAAAGTAACTTCAAAATTAATGCAAACTAGAATTTTTTTTTTCACTTTAGATTAATATATTATAAATATAAATACAATATATATATATATATATATAAAATAATGATTTTCGTACACTTAAGGGTTATAGTGGCCCCCACAATTATGAATTATGCCAAGATTGTAGTTATGATTTAGCCAAGTTCATCACAAAGCTTATATATATAACCAAACAATCATATATGTGCCATATATGAGGGGGTTAGAATGACAGTGGAGTAAGTAAAAAAAAAAAAAAAAAAATCTAGAAAACCATATTTTCTCTGAGCGTATATATTAATTACTATTCAGTGTGACAGTCAAATAAGTCATAGTTAACATAGGGAGTCGCTAGAGGGAAAAACAAGTTGGACCACTTAATGCAACGGCAATGCAAGAAGCTTCATAAAATCCTTCAATTCTCAAATGACTAAATATTGACTTTCATTGTAACCCCCTCATATGTTATTATATAGGGTAGATGTGCCAATAATGGACCTCCTTCCAGTAATGGGCCACCTTCAACATTTTTGGTTTAAAAACAAAAAATAAAAATTCAGCTTTTTTAATTTCATTAATATGTTTTCTTTAAATTCTAGTTTTAAATACAATCATAATATCAATTACCTATTACTTTTTGTGGGGTGTCCATTACTGGAATTTAGGGTGTTTTGATTTATTTCTGTTATTTACAATTAAATTTCGATTCACATTGGGAAATGTGACTATGAGCATGGTTAAATAGTGTTGGTAGATTAATATAATATTATGAAATGTGGAATCTAACAATTATAACTATTAATTAAAAAATAATTTTTAAAGAAATTCCTTAAGGGTGTCCATTACTGGCACATCTACCCTACATATTATTTTAAGTGCTGATCCAAGGGGTAGATCATGGGGATCATGACCCCCCATGCAAATAGAAAACATTTTATAGAACAATACATTTAAAAAATATATAAATAAGTGTTAAAGGTGTTTTCATTTTTTTCTTTTTTTACTGCTTAAAAAATCTAATCATTTTCATACTCTCATGGAGTTATTTTTTAATAAAGATGCATGAAAATTGCAGATATTGTTTAAGCACTAAAGAATCGAACATCTCTTTTAATTTTCCTATAAATGTGGTACATTTTGAATTGTATTTGATTTCTCCCTCAAGACTATGTTTTCAAGATTGTCAAGCCTGAAAAATTGCCGTAAAATGCAAACTTTGAGAAAACTGTCTATAAGATTCTTTGCATTTTTAAGAAAATGCGAAACTCTGATTTCTTGGTATGTGGATAAAACATGTAAATTTTACATATTTACTAATATGCCTGCAAATTTCATGCACTTATGAGAGAAAATTAATTCGGGTATATGTCAGAAAATAGTCCATTTGAATCTAAGCTAATGAAGACATATGCCCCCCTCCCCTCCTCTCTCACACACACACACACATGCCGAAGAAAGAAGATATGATTCCCCTCTAATTTATAGGTGCAGATTATAGGTCACTGGCTCCTATACCCCAAAAATCCAGTGGTCACAATTGTAAAACAAACTCATAAAAACAATAGTGTTTATATGGGGTAAAAAACTAAAAAAACCCTCAGGAATTCAAAGTGTAAAGTAATTTATTTATATAAACACATGTACAACAAAATTTGAATATTAATTAAATCTTAAATCATGTACAGTCAGAAGATAAAGTTGGGCAAGATACGGTTTAAAAAAAATATGTATAAGCTAAGCAATCATGATAGCGGGGAATATCAGAAAAACAATATATCTTATTTTGATTTTGCCAGACAAAAGTACATATGAAAGAAAATATGAATTTGTGAGATTATTTTGCACTATAAAAATCAAAACACACTTCAAACATTTTTTTTATATCTATGTATTTAAATCACAGTCTATGTAAAATTATCATATTCAAACTGTTACGAATAACATTGCTATTCGAATATATTTAATAGTTTGCTGTATTAAACAGATCATTCTGAAATGTTATTAAAAAATAATAATAATGTTTGTTATGTGTTTTAGTCTTAATCTTTAAAAAAAATATCAACATTTCACGATGGGGACTGAGAATACCAGAAATTGATTACTTTTAAATCACTTAGCGACTTAAACACCGAAAGTTAGTGGCCACAATAAAAAATTTAGTCGCCACGTGGCGACTGGCGACCGTGAATCTGCACCTATACTCTAAATGGGGGAGTGGATCCTCCTGTGTATTATTTACGCCATATATACATCATATTTGACTATAACTGTATCATATGATTCACAAATTATATAATATATATCATATATTATTATAATGTCATATATGATTTATAATTTGGACATAAATCTTGGTCGCTTGGCGATTCATCCTCGGGGCCACTATAACCCAAAAGTACCATAATTTTTTTCTATTTAAAATTTAACCTTTCAGCATTATAATTTCCTCACTAGCTTTTCCTAAATTTAACATTATAATATATTCTTCAATTTAATAATCATTTCAATTGTATTTTTCATTTTCAATTGCCAAATATTAATTTATGAAAAAATTGTGAAATCTTACCTAGCTTCACCCAATGGTTCTCTATTATAGTTGAAAAGCAAATTTTAATTGTATTGTATATTCTATCTATGCCTTTTAAACAATATAAACAAAGTAAAAAATATTGTTGGGATATATCACCATTAAAAATATAATATCATTAATTTCTATTTCTATTATAACAGAAAATAAATATTATGCAAAAAATAAATATTTAATTACATTCGTTATTTTTCATTTAATAAAAAAAAATTAAAGGGAAAAAAATTAATAGGAATTTTTAAATGAATTTCTATGATAAAATAACAAAAGCAATTATGGGTAAAGTGTTTGAAGGACAATCTCTAATTAACAAATAAATTGTAAACAGATTTTTTAGAAATTAAAACGAGTCAGAACGGCATTCTAGTTGGATAAATACATAAGCTAAAGAGAAAAAGAAATAGTTCTATATAATATTTTGATCATAAACATAGTTAAAAATCTAATATTAATTAATAACTGTTTAAAGTTTGCAAGAAATTAAAAATAAATAAATAACCATGCATATTATGTGTATTTATTATACCCTTATGTAAATATTAAGAACTTCAATAAATAATTAAATTTAAAAAAAACGTAGTCATCTTCAGCATGCATTTTTACACGTTTGACGATCAAATTTCAGTCAACATCAAAACATAAGTCACAAGGTGCAAAAAATAACACTATTTTATGTAAATCATAAATCATCTTTTTTACATCGGTTTATCAAAAAACAATAATCTAGAACTTTAATATCCATGCAAATGTAATTCCCACGACAAAAAATCTAAATAATATAGAAAAAACTTACTCTGCAAATGTTTTCCCGGGAAACTATCAAAACTTCTTGGCGCGACGGTTGACACTTCATGCACATGGCGATAGCAGATCAATGGCGGACCGGAAGTGAGCAGTGTTTGCAATCAGCTTGAATACCATAATAGTACGTGTGCGCATGCG
Source organism: Maratus michaelseni (assembly GCA_963931845.1). Taxonomy (NCBI): domain Eukaryota; kingdom Metazoa; phylum Arthropoda; class Arachnida; order Araneae; family Salticidae; genus Maratus; species Maratus michaelseni. The sequence goes on along the minus strand of OZ007593.1, from coordinate 196,420,524 downwards.
TCTGAACTTAGCTAACTGGAGTCGTTTTTTATCAGTGGATTTTGTATGAGATTTTTTCTTTTTTAAAGGTGCTGTGCAGTGTTGAATTCAGACACTTTTGTCTGGAAGGGATTTCTATGGCTCGGGGGGGGGGGGGGCAATTGCACTTTTTAACCATTAAAAGAATACAATCTCAAATCTTCCGAGGGGGATATTTCAATCAGTGTTGAATTCAGACAGTTTTCTCCGGGAGGGATTTTTGTGGCTCCGAGGGGGGGGGGGCATTATAGAAATCCGGGGGGGGAGATTCCACTTTTTTACCACCACTGAAATAATAAAATCTCAAATCTTCCGGGTGGGGGGCATTTTAAAGCTCCGGGGTGGGAATATCCCCCCCGGCCCACCTCCTGAATTCAACACTGATTTCAATGTTCCGGGGGGCGCTGAATGCCCCCCCCCGGGGTACCCCTTGAATTCAACACGGATGATGGTTATCAGCACGAAAATATTAGTCCCCTCCTTAAACGATATTCAAAATTCTTATACTATCATTTTTTTATGCAACAACATTTTGGCGACCGTAAAAAAATAGCGACCTATCACGATCAGTGCTTTCAGAACTTTTATTTCGGGGAGGTTGACTGTGCGGCCTGCGCAACATAGCGCGGAGCCCTGGCAAAGCACTTTTAGCTATACTTAGCGAGAGCCAACGTTTCTCACTGCAACACTGCACTAATAACATTTATTTTTAAATTTTATATATCATAGTACATAAAATATAGATAACAATGTGGAAAAAAATATTTTTTCACATTTAATGTGAAAAATTATAATTTCCCAAAATCTTCTATTTTTTCCAATATTTTAAATATTTATTTTTTTAATTAAATTTATTTTTAGGATTATCAAATGTATACATTCCCCGACAATGACGTCATCTTTGGCTGTAAGAAATAAAGTTATTACGCACTTTTTCTCCACGTAGAAACATTTAAAACAAATATACAGCAAACATTTAAGATTTTTTTTTTTATTGTTTTGAAAGTGCAATTTCCTCCTGGAGTTTCATGAATCCTAGCCGAAGAAGAATGTCTGATTATAGCATTGAACATGGCGTTTACTGAAATGTGTTTTGAATGTGTTCTGTTATACGCATGTGTTTCGCTTTCCATTAAATCTTTACCAAAGTGACAGCCGCGTTTCGGTAAACGCATTTTACCACACATTTTCAAACACCTGAGAATGCCTTAAACAGATTGGAAACACATCTTGACACCTCAAGCGTTTATAATGCGTTGTATTTTGAGTAAAATGTGTTTCAGGGATTTGCAGTGTGTATAAGATGACTTCAGAAATGTGTTCTGAAATGATGGATCTGCGTCTATATTAAACACTTTACATGAAAAATCAAAATATTTTTAACAGTTTGAATATTTTGGTTTGTTTAATTTGAATTATAAAATTGTTGATATGCTTATAAAGATTTGGTGCGTGAATATAATGTGTTAAATAACCAACCATTTATTTTCACTAATAACATTTAATATAACATTCACAACACACACATAATGGAACATGAAAATTATGAAAGTGAGGGATACAGCTCATTGCCATACGGCTTGTATAAATTTACATCTTTGAAAACTTCATCACACGTGCATAAAAAGATAGACGTATTTTCTGCATGAGAGAAATACTACAAGAGTACCCTGCCAGTGACGAAGGAACAATAAACAAAAAATACTCTGAAAGTTCAAGATATAGTAGTTGGCACTTCTGGTTTTGTTGGTTGGTTAATTGATGAAAAAGGTTTTGTGTCAAGATAATTGGTATTACTTGGTAAATCATTAAGCACAAATGCAGGTATAACTCTATCGAGAGAAACGCAACTTTTCTTTCCATTAATGATAATGGTTATGTGTTTATCATCACTTGATAGAACTTCATGTGGGCCGGTGGAAGGCTGAGATAATGATGGAGTAACTTTATCTAATCGGAGAAACAAATGAGTGAAATCTTTCAATTGAGGGTGCATAAAAATTTTTGAGTTCCCGAGAGCAGACGTAGATGAAAGTTTTAAACAGTTCATTTTTTCTTTCAATTCTTGAACAAAACTGTTGTCGCAGGATACTAAAGATGGAATTTCTGAACATATTTCAGGTGTCAGTATGAGGGAAGAACCATAAACTGATTTAGCGCTTGAAGCTTTGATGTCAGGATTTACAGCAGCTCGTAGTCCAAATAGGTATACTTATTAATATCGGTAAGCTTTCAGTCCACTGAGTATTCTCATGAGCCTTTAATGAACTCTTTAAAACTCTATGAAAACGTCCTACTAAACCATTCGCCTGAGGGTGATATGATGCTGTTCGAATGTGGTTTGTACCTAGGAATCTTGTCAGTTCTTTTAAATAGTCTGATTCATATTGTATACCTTGGTTGGTTGTTATTGTGGCAGGACTACCGAATCTAGATATCCAACCGTGAACAAAGGCACGGCAAACTGATTCTACAGTGATATCTGTTAAAGGCACGACCTTTGGCCATCTAGTAAACCGATCTATCATTGTCAACCAGTATATCTTTCCTTTTGATGGAGTTAATGGACCTATCAAATCAATGTGAATGTGAGAAAATTTTGCATCAGGTAAAGTGAAAGTACCTAGAGGTGTTTTTGTATGCCTATATACTTTTAAACGTTGACAAGCACTAGAACTTTTTACCCATTCTTTCACATTTTTCCTCATATTGGGCCATACATATCGTGATGCAATGAGATTTTGAGGTGCTGCAACACATGTATGAGCTAAATTATGTAAATACTAAAACAATCCTACGGAAATTCACTGGAACAAATTGCCTAGGAGAATCTGTTGATACATCACAAATCATTTCTGTGGCAGCCATTGGAGACGGCATACTTTTTAACACGAGGGAGGAATCATTGTCATTTTGAAAGTTACGTAGATCTATATCATCTTGCTGAGTTTTTGCCAATTCCTCAAATCTAAAAATGATTTGGAAATTTGATCTATTTCAATTCGAGATAGGGCATCGGCAGCTTTGTTGTTGATCCCACTTATATGACGCACATTTGTACTAAACTGAGAAATGTAATTTAAATGTCACCATTGGTGTGTGCTGCATTTGTCTGGATTTTGCATGAAAGCGTATATAAGAGGCTTTTGGTCCGTATAGATGGTAAAATTCCTTTCTTCAAACATATGTCGAAAGCGTTTTACTGATGTATACATTGCCAAGAGCTCTCTCTCTTATGTAGATCATTTCTGTTGACTTTTGGAAAGCTTAATTGATAAAAAAGCTATGAGCTCCCAATCATTTTCATTAATCTGCATAAAAAACTACCAATAGCTTTGTCGCTTTCGTCAATAGAAAGGCTTAACTTTGCTCCAGGAATGGGATATCATAAGAGAGTTGCATTGGCTAAAGATTGTTTGGCAGCAGTGAAAGCTTCTTCGGCTTCTTCAGTCCATTGAATTGAGTCGTGGGAATTTTTTTCTGAGCATGTTTTAAACTTTTTTGAAATTATTATTCCTTTCATAAATTTATATAATGGGGCCAATATGTGAGCAGCCTTTGGTATACACCAACGATATTAATTATATAACCCCAGAAAACGTCTTAACTGTGTAAGAGTAGTAGGTTTAGGAAATTTTAAAATACGATCAATACGATCTGGTAGAGGCTCAATGCAAAATTCAGATACCTTGAAACCTAGAAATTCTATGGATGAAACGCCGAAAATGCATTTTGAAGGTTTTAAACTTAACCCGTATTGTTGTAAGCGTTCAAATAGGATTTTTAGGTTTTCAAGATGTTCTTCTGGTGTACGAGATACTATAACGATGTCATCTACAAAAACGTAAACAAATGAGAGGTCTCCTGTAATCTGATCCATGAACCGTTGAAATGTAGCAGCTGCATTGCAGAGGCCAAACTGCATTCTAGTAAATTCAAATAAACCAAAAGGTGTGATGATGGCATTTTTATGTATATCATCTGGATGAATAGGAATTTGATAATAGGCTTTTATTAGATCAATATGGGAGAATATGTTTGCACCATGAAGATCAGAAGTAAAGTCTAAAATATTTGGTACACTATAATTATAATTTATTGTTTGTGCATTTGTGCCAATCTCCTTGGTTTTGCGTGGACAGGGGTCTGGTTGTTTCTATATGGTGGAACACAGAATGTTTTATTGTTTGTTCAGCACGAGGAGGTTTGGTGATATCGGGAAATTTAAGTAGTAATTTATGATAAATACTGTTTCCCGAAACAGTTTTGATAATAGATGCTGTATAAAGTTGGCCAGGAGCAACCAAATTCGTAACACTGTCAACCAATTTTTTATTACGCAGATCTGGCATAAGATTAAATTATATAGAAAATCTGCACCAATAATGGAAGTGCTTACGCACCTATTAAAAAAGTCCAGCGAGTTTTTCTGAGAGGAATCAAGTGTCAGAAGCTTTCTCCATATACATTGTTGTTTGAAGTATTCGCAGCAGAAAGAGTCATGAAAGGTGTTTTTTTTTCTGTGAGAAAACGACGTAGGAATAATACTTTGTACATATGATGGTAAATGCGAAAGAAATAATTCGAACATCAATTTGTTGGATACTTTATGGGATTCAGCCCTTTTTTGCATAACTCTCAAAAGATCACTGGGTTTCCGATCTTCGAGCTGCTCACCAGACAGCAATTTCCTGATTTCAGATTGCGATAAATCACTTGTTCTTTTGATTAATTCAGTTTTTAATTCCTCATAAGGTGTAGTAGCAGACTGTTTTATAGTTAAATCCCGTACAACAGATGCGGCTTCGGGAGGTAAATTTGTCGAAATGTAATTAAACTTAGTTCGACTTTCCGTAATAGCTTTTGGGTGAGCTAATTCAAATGAATGTTCACACATAGCAAGCCAAAGACCAACATCACTGAAGTTATATATAATGCGGTGGAATACGCAGAGCGCTGACTTCCGACATTTTCCAAAATTCGTATATATAAAAATCTAATAAAATATTACTCATTACTTATTATGGAGTTCATTTAACTTGTTCCAGTCCGGATCACCATTTTGGTGCGTGAATATAATGTGTAAAATAACCAACCATTTATTTTCACTAACAACATTTTATATAACATTCACAACACACATATAATGGAACATGAAAATTATGAAAGTCAGTTATACAGCTTGTTGCCATACGCCTTGTATAAATTTACATATTTGAAAACTTCATCACACGTGCAAAAAAAGATAGACGTATTTTCTGCATGAGAGAAATACTACAAAGACATTATATAACGTTACACATGTGAAATACTAATACGAAATTCATTTCATATTTATTTGTATGTAAATATCTGTGTAATCGTCAACGAATAGCGAGAAATATGTACGAGTAAGCCCGCGCATATTTCTCTACAACCATTATATACAATTATATCTTATTTTGATAATTTATGAATAAAATAAAACGTGCGTATATTTTGAATGAGGTTGTGTTTTCGATTCAGTTAGTATTAAAATTATGTTTACCAGTATATACAACGCGAAAAAGGTATTTTACAACATCAGATTAAATTATAAAAGAAAAAAAAAAACTCTTTTTCATTTCCAAGTTACATGTTTATAAATGTACATGCTTACATAATCATTATTATTAATAATGTTTAAATATTATTTTTATATATTTGAACTAGTATCTAATATATTAGCTTATTTATATAATCTAATATAAACAAATGTTACATAATGTAAGCAAATATTATTGCTATTGAACTTATTAAAAAAATATATAAGGACGCATCCAAATATTAGCTAATATATTAGCTAATGTAGCTAATATTAGGAAAAATAACAAAATATAATATTTTTGTATTAATATGAAACATTTTTAGATTTTTTTTTATTCAGACAATAATTTTATTGAATAACAAATTTTCGTATTTTTGTATCTACGGTTAGTAAAGTAAACATTTTATTTTTTAAAGTACTTTCTAAAACTTTAAAGAATAAAATGAATGCATATTTTCCATTAACTTTTTTTACATAAATTTATAATTTACAGTAAATTTTATTACATACGTTTTACTACATTTGGAAAAAGCGTTAAAGTTATTGTAACACGTTTAACAAAATTCTAAGCGTTTTTATAGTTATCTCCTTCTTCCGTTTTTCATGACATATATGGGAAATAATTATATTAAACGGAAAATGTTTCATTATTATTAACGTGAAGATATAAGTTTATAAGACAAACTAGTGTGTTGAAATAATCTAAATATATGTTGTTCAAATAATATTCCAATAAGTAGGAGAGAAAGTATCGCAATTGCTAATAGCAGCTAAATATGTAAGTATAAAAAAGATTTCTTGAAGAGATACTGATGTACAATTTTATTTTTAAATATTACAATAGCATAAATATTTACTTGACTTATGGCTGTAAATGACTATATCGATTCGATTTGATTTTAAACAATTTTTATCACTTGCTTAAATAAATAGGATAATGAGATTATAATACTTCACACTTATTAATAACGCAACATCTTGATAAACACAAATGATTGTATTGATGTACAGATGGGTATTTATTTATTATTTCAATCCTCCACTGATATTTAATATTACTTCAGAAGGAATTAAAGTGATAGCATAAAATATAATTTCTAAATTTTAAAATGTTCATTATATCATTGTCGTCTTTTTTTAGGCAGAACTTCTTGTATCGTAGCATCACTATCATCAAATCTACAAGATCAATAATATCAGTACATAAATTTTTCAAATGTATAGCCACAGCAGATTCATTTTATCTCATTCGGTGTCACAATCACAATTGTGGAAAAATGTCATTTATTAAATTTTTCATAATTCCTGTCAGATGATAGTTAATTGCTGCTTTTACTGTGAAGTTAAAGCTCTAACTTTTTAGTAATTTGAAATTAATAATAATGGAAGTAGCCCTATTGACGTAATTTTGCGATGAATGTGACCACATTTACATGTCAAGTGACTACACTGAAAATAATAACATCGAGTTGTGGTGAAAATGCATTTACAAACTGGACAATTTTCTGTGAAAATGCTTTTGGGTAAAATATTTAGTATTTAACAATCGAATGAAAAATATTTGACAATCCAAAAAAATTAAGAAAAGATCTGACTTATTTAGAAATTAACTTTAAAAATCTATGTTGACTTGATTCGTGGTTTCTAAAATTCTATTTCCTTCGTAACTGAATTTGAATGATCAATTTTAAAGTTCTATAAGAAAGAAATTTAAATTTTACATTTATTGTCCTAAAAACTATTAATTTAAAGAAAGTTAATATGGGAAATTTAAGAATTCGTGATGGCTGCAAAAACGCCTGAGAACTTTCAATAAAATTAAATGTGTGAAAATAAAACTGGGTTATTGCATGTCAACTGGCCTAGAAGAACTTGATGGACCCCCTTCAATTTTGATATAATTGCTATAGGACACGCATATAGGTCGAATATGGACAACAGCAAACTGTCAGCGGTAGAAGTTTTACACTTTTGACATCACGGGTCCTTCTGTAAAGTTCGAAACGATCGAATCACAAATTTTATCATCTGATTGCTCAAGATACGAGAAACTTTACTTATTGAAAATAGGTGATCAAGTACGCCGTTTTATGCTGAAAAAATTTATTTCAGTGTTACAAATCACAGATCAATACCTTCGTCATTACTTGGCCTAAAATTAGGACAATGAATTTTGTCATAATTTAAGAATCTGTAACTACTGAAAAAATTTAATTTAAAAGTTTGGTGGTAGTGTCCTTTAAGTTTCGGCTCCACCGTATGATGCATCGACCTTTTTCGGCAATTCAATTGGGAAAGGGTCGAGAAGCGCAGGACGTTCACGCCCCCGTCTCTACCCCCCGGCCGAAGAGCGTCAACTGTGTAGGTGCACCGGTTAAACCGGCCCTCTCTGGTCGCGTCCTCGTATGGATTCACGAGAATATGGATTCGGCGGTGAAGTACGACTGCCTACGGCAGACGTAGCTTGTCATTACCAATTAATTACCTATACAAATGTTATAGAAATTCTAAAGTTATTTTTCTCCTGAATAGTATTCATTAATTTATTAATCTTTGAAATCTCTTTAAAAATTTTCCATAAATAAATAAATAAATAAATAAATAAATATATATAAATGTGGGTGTCCGTATATTTCACATTGTAGCCAAAACTACCCAGCGCAGACCACTGGTGATTGTATGTGGTAGTAGCCTAGAGTTTCCTATCGTGCACTATGGTGGTTGCATGCAGGTAGCTGTGGGGTGTGGGAGATATGGTTTTTGAAAGTGGTCGACCTAGGGTATTTTTTATATAGAAATAGACATGTATGTCACTATATTTCACTTTGTAGCTACAACTGTAGATCACTAGTGTTTGTGTGTGTTTGTGGCCTCGGATCTCCCATCGAGCACTACTGTGGTCGCATGTCGGTAGCAGTTGGGTTGGGGGACATATGGCGGTTGAAAGTGGTCGAACTAGGGCATTTTCGTATTTTCGTATTCGAAGTTTTCTAAAAATGTTTGGAATTTTCTGGAATATACTAGAATGTTCTTGACTCTACATGAATTTTCTGAAATGCACTAAATTTTTCTTTATATTTTATGCACACACACACACACACACACACACACACACACACATATATATATATATATATATATACATATAAATATTTTGTATTAGCTTTACATATGGACCGGATGGATCAAGACAAATTTTAAAATAATCTTTTCATTAGTTACATCTTGTTATAATAGGAGTAAAATAAATATCGACCCTACATTGAAGCCAAATAAAGATGAAGGTATTGATTTATGATCATTAATACTGCAATCGTGTGTTTTAGCACAAAATGTTGTACTCGATCACCTAATTTCAATAAGTAAGGTTCCTTGTATCATGAGCAATAAGATAACAAACTTGTGATTTGATCGTTTTTCTGCGATTGTGAAATAGTGAACATTAAAGAGGGTCACCTGATGACTTATTTATACTATTTCTGACTCTGACAATTTGTATGTTGTTTTGCGATTGCATAAAAACTTAAGGGGGTTGAGCAGAAATCGGATCCAAATTAGGCCACTTGACATGGAGTGCACCCAACTATTTAAAAAATTGATATTTATGAGACTTTCGGCCAAATATATATTTTTTTACTTATTATTTTGATACAATAATATATATTCAAAGTATTACATGAATCATTTACATTCACAGCTGCACTTCTAAAGTAAGAACTAATTATAAATTGATTAATAATCTTAAATTTTCTTCTGGTGATTTCTTTCTACCTATTAAACATAATATGATTTCACATTCTTAAATTTTTCTTCTCTTAAATAACCTTCTAACGCTCTTAAAACTTAATAAACATGGGACACTTGGAACATGAAATTAAACTTTAAAAGTTTTAGCCGAATTTCTAAAAGCATTTACGTTTAATTTTCAACTTATCAGATAATATTTTTAACGGCAGCTCTTTTGTTAATAAGAAACCAGATAGCGGACTACGGAAATTCTTAAAACTTCTTAATTGGAAGATGTAATCCTTGATAATTATTCTTGTTCGAAGATGAAAAGCTAGAACAACATTTATGAAATTACTTTGAAAAGAAGCTTTAAATACATGAAATTAAAGATGAAGGTATTTTTTTATAATTTGGCTTGTTAAAAATTTGAATTCTGCAGACATGTATGTTTTAGGAAATTTTAGAACATATTAAATGTCTTCTAATTTGTTACTTTATTAATTATATAAGATTATGTTTTATACATTCATAACTAAAATGCTTAACTTTAAATTTTATTTTGTATATATAATTATATTTCAAACAAGTTTAGCAATGCTTTAGGTTTCTAAAATTCTTATTTAATATTTATCATGTTCTCAATAGATTTCAGTTCTTAATAAAATATTTCATGACTTGGATTTATATTCGGATGAATTGTAAAAGAAGATTTGTTGGCCAGGGTTTAATATTTCAGAAGATGGAGTGAGATAAACATTTTCTTGATTAATTGCTGATTTCAAATTTAAATGCTCATCAAATGACGACATTGCTGTCATTTACATAAACCTAACTAAAATGATTCTACGAACACCAAACATCACTACAAAAATGACCGTGTTACTAGTTTTGCTTTCAAAACTGGTTTTATAGGATCTCTTTGTATCGGAAACACTATTATAACGTGACACGTCTATAAAGAAATATCAAGATTTTCGCTATATATATATATTTTTTTTTTCATTTTGAAATTAAAAAGTTAAAAAAAATCAAAATTTAAAATTGGTTCTTTATTCTTAGTCACCAATTAAAAAATAATAGTAAGCAATTATAATAACCAATAAAATTAACGTTTTTTTCCTTTTTTAAGTACTTGTTTCTTGTTGGCTCAATACCTCCTCACTATGGATCATGTAACCCTCTCATGGAGATACTTAAGTCACACTGAAAAACAAAAAGGAAAATAATATTAAAAAATGAAAATATATGAAAATAAAACAAATTTTCAGAAATAAAAATTCGGAAATCATTCAGAAATAAAAAAAATTTTCAGTGAATATAAATAAAAAAATATCAAGATTTTCACTGCATTTTTTAAATTTTTGCTATAAAAAATATTTAAAAAAAATAAATTAAAAAAGTTGTTTAAATATACCTACTCTTCTCTATATTGATCACCAAGTGCTCTAATTTTTGTTATATATATAATATAGCATTTTAAGTCCACTCCTTATAATGTAACAAATTAATAATGCTACATTAGATCGGTGCACTATTTCTGAAAACCTACGAAATCCAATTGTTTACCTCAAATGTTAGAAAGAAAATGTGCATTAGCTGTAAAATATGCTCATTAAAATTAAGCGATTTAAAGTTCATTTTTGTGAAAATTTGCTATACGAAAAGTAAAGTACAGTTTAAAAACTGCATCAGATGCTTTAAAATTTAATTACGTATCGACTGGATTTGTTTTAATAATCAAATTATATTTGATAGATTTAATATGATAAACAAGGTTTCAACCAATACTCATGAAACAAGCAGATTTATATTTTTTAATAACAAAGTATTACTTAAATCTGAAATGCACGCGTAATTAATTTAACATAAATTATACATCGTGCAAAAGTGCTATTTCCCAAACTCAATTCCTTAGTATCTAGAGTATTCTTGAATCTGCGATAATTTCAAATGTTAAAAAAGTTCATTTTACAATTACAATGTATATAAAATTAAGAATTAGATATTAGTTTAGCATGTCCATTTAATTTATTTTATATTCTCGAAGATATTTTTTAGTCCGCAATATGTTCATATCCAATTTTTATCCTTCATTCACTTAACTAATATGTTATTTTATTTAATTTTCTGGTAATGTGTTGTTCTGTAATGTCTGTACTGTGTAATGTGTTTTTGGAAAGAAAAATCTGTCTTAGAGGAAGATCCCTGGAGCAACAGAAAATTTAAAAATTGTTTTAAACTTTAATTTACCAGCATATTAGTTTCATAAATATACCCAGAATGATTTTCGTCAGAAAATCACATAATAGATTACATATCCGTATGTGACAAATAAACGTTAAGGATGAAAAACACAGTATAGTTATCACACGGCACTGCATAAAACCTCCCTCTTTTCAGAAAAAAAAACTTATACTATATATAAATCTTCCTACTTAACTTTCGAGTAAAGTTTTAAATATTTTAAAAAAATCAAAATGATTTTTATTTAAACAATCAAAATGGTGTTCCAAACAAATTAGATTCGAAGAGGAAAATTTCGTTTCGAAAGTAAAGGATGATTTCAATTTTCTGTTTATCTTTCACAATACAGTTACAAAACAATTTTCTAAACTGAGTAAACTTCATTTCGATGTTCAACTCTGTCAGTGGATAAAATTAGAAAGTGTTTAATAGAGACATTTCTACATAATATTGACATTGGCTTCAAACTTCGAGAGGTAAACAAAATAAATATTCGAAAGATTAATTAAGTGGTAAAAAGCATATTTGTCAGAGTTTTATTTTGCATTTTCTACTTAAAACTTATCTTATAGATCTTTCGACATTTTATTTTATTTTTTTGCTTCTTTATTTAATATGTATCTAAAGAAAACAAGTAATTGTAAAATGACTTTTCTGGCATCCTCTTTTCCCTATATCAAACTTTATTACTAATTTTACACTATCTTTAAAGCTTTCACTTTTGTTTATCTGAGAATGTAATATTTTCCCATTGATATGCAGTGTTTTTAAGAAAAATCTCTTAGAAACATATTTAGATATATCTGTTTAATTGCGGAAAAAGGTTAAGATCAAAATGTATATGTTGGAGAAATTCATTTACAAAAAACTGTATTTAAAAATACGACTATTTTTGAATTGAAACAATATAAATGAAAAACTTTTAACGTAACTTGGATGACATTCTATTGATAGCGTCCATTTGAAGCGGAGCGAGAATTAGCCGACGTGTTTGTTGTTTGTCTTCATGTAGTATATATTGGAAATAATCGCTGAAAACTTTTTATCTCTGGTCATGAATTTTCGTCCTGTTACTAATAATTACAGTGATACATAGTTAGTCATCATACTAATCACTTTTGGAACATATTTTGCTTTATTTGCTAAACTAACGACATAAATTTCGGTACTCATTTAAATCATATGTCGCTCTCCTCTTTCTTCTTTTACGTGCATATTGTCATAAAAGTTTCCATTGTTACTTCTACGCACCCTCAGTGTGGTTTCGGCGACATAAAAATAAATTTTGTTATGCGTTTTTATTTTCGCGTTTGTTTGTGTTGCGGGCATACTAAGGGTCCTCTCACTACGTAGTTTGGATCATTTGAATGTCTCCATACGCTATGTCTTCTAAAATATGCTTCAGATAGGAGTATATGTTTTCTGGATGCGAATGAAATTTGCACATATGGAATATTTTTTTCAAGATAATTAAAAATGATTTCGCAATGAAGTTTTAATTTTGTGCTTTATGAATATTATGAAATCATAGTACAGAAAAGAAATAAAATTAAATTCAAATTGCAAAGCAAGTTTAACGCATTTAAACATTTGAAATAAGAAATATATTTTTATTAAAGGATTTAAGTATTTGTTTCCATTTGTAAGAACTTTGTTGGGATGAAGCTTGGATTCAACATTATTGTTCAAAGAAATTAAATTAATTATATACGCTAAACGGAAAATTTTCATGCTATATTATTTTGCAAAAATTTCTAGAAAGAATAACAGTATTTATATACTCAGTGATATCCACTTAAATATTGAACAGGAACATTGAACATTCCACTTGAATATTGGGAATAAACCGTCTGTGTATCAGAAATGGAACAAAAAATTTCAATATGTTTTAAATTACATCAGCAAATATATGAGTAAAACACGTAATGACAAGGAATAAGATTTTGACGTTCTTGATTTCGTAAGCTTAAATTTTAATCTTTCATATAACAACCTTTAAAACTGTCATTATTTTTGATATTTTAATGGTATTATCTTGACTGATTCAAAATACGGAAGACAACAAAAGTTACATTATTGATTGGACAGCATATAGACATGTTGTACTTTCAAGTTCATTTTCTATGAAATTATAATCTGATTAGTCTTATGTTGAAGTGACAACAGCGCCCAATACAATGACTTTTAATCTTTCATATAACAACCTTTAAAACTGTCATTATTTTTGATATTTTAATGGTATTATCTTGACCGATTCAAAATACGGAAGACAACAAAAGTTACATTATTGATTGGACAGCATATAGACATGTTGTACTTTCAAGTTCATTTTCTATGAAATTATAATCTGATTAGTCTAATGTTGAAGTGACAACAGCGCCCAATGCAATGACAGATACTCCTTTATTTTGACGTATCCATGAGACATTTCTCTTTCTTCAGAAACTGTGCGACTATTTCCGAACTATTTCTGACTATTTCACTAACATCGACCCACACAATCCTGCAATTATACACATAATTCCCAAACGGCAGATCTCTAATGCAATTATTTAATGATTTATTAATTATTCTAAATTCCTTTTGCTCCCCCCCTTTTTTTTAAAGTATAGATGAGAAGAAATGCTTTTGGCTGATACTTTTTGCTCTTCTCCAAGACAGTCTGTCTCCATAAAAGCTTTTTTTTTCGATTTCGCAATAATTTGCAATTGCACTGCGTCGGCAAAAACTTTCGTCTGACATTTTTAAAGCTGAAGGTGACTTTTCAGTTCTGAAGGTCTTATTGTGTATTTTTAACATTTATTAGACCTACTTTTCTAAAAATTAACCTCTTATGGGCCATGGCGGGCCTTTTCACTAATGGTAATTTATTTTTAATGGTTCTCCCTTTCCCTCTTCCCCGCATTTGGAAAATATTCTTGAAATTGTACGAGAAGGTGTGCTTTTTGAACATAATTTAGTTCTTTGCCTATTAATTTCAATCTGACGTTTTTAATTAAAGTCATGTTTTTCCTTGCCCTGCCCCTGACAATTGTTCCTTAAATTGTGTAAGAAATTGTGATCATCTAAATTTGTGGATGCTTTTCGTACCAATTTTACTCGGAAAGTTTCTCAAACTTGTCATCCTAAATATTCCGTTCCGGATATGATTCTACATCCTTCCTTAGGTGTCTCTTAGCTACCCAGACTGTTACCTGATAAACATTCTACTGTCTGCAGGTGTATTTAAGTAACCGGATTCCACTGTCTTGAGTGAGTCCTTTCTTATACTTTTTAACTTTTAACTTAAAGGATGCAAACTTGTGCATCTAATTTTCTTATTTTAACTTATTTCATGCTGCCCCGAATAATTTGGTTTTAATTTCTTAAGGGGACAGTGGACATTAAAAACGAAATCCTTCAATTTTCAATGAATTCATTTGAAAATTGGAAGACTTATTAATGGCAAGCTCAAATAGTTATATTCAAAATTTGGTTTAAAAATAATAAAAAGTTTTTAAATTATTAAGTTTTTAAATTTTTTCAATAACGAATAATTGTCATATTTTAAAATGTCCCATGCGCATTTCTTTTACGTAAAATATGACAATATTTATTTATGAGATAATTTTTATGTATTACAATGGAAATTGGCATGAATTGTAAAAATTCGCTGAATATAGAAGCAGAAAAAAATATTTTTATAATCATGCCCTTTTTTTTCTCTAAAAAAGTAGCTATATATTTCAATATGCACAAAAATTTTAACACTAAAAACCCCATAAAATGCAACTTTTTATGCTAACTTTTATTTATTATGGTATAGCCTATATGCAGTATAATTTTCAAACGAATGTGATAGTTAGGAATGCGCATGGAATGTTTCACAATTTAGAAATGTGAGAATTTTTTTATTTTGAGAAAACAGCATTTAAGTAATAAAAACTGCATTAATATATAGAGTTTTTTTCAAATACAAAAGCTTATAGCTCTGTGGAGAAGCGTAATAATTGAAGAGTTATTTTTTTCAGCAGATAAATTTGAGCATCTAGTTTCATAATTCTCCAAATAAAAAAAAATCGATATTTTAGTAAATTTTTTTGATTTTGGAAGTTCCCTGTCCCCTTAATTAATTTGTCATTTGGCCATATCTTAATATTTACCACCAATTGTATTTTTTGTACTCGCTCTGGTAAGTGAACTTTTCTAATTCTTAACAACGGATGATATTTCTATTGTGGTAGTCCTTGTTGGTTTTTGGTGGATGTATTTCATTGAACTATAATATCTCCATTTTTATATTCATTTTAATCTTACATATATTTCTATTCCACCCACTTACTTTTTTTTCAGTTCCTTGTCGCGTTTATGGAGTCTTCAGCTCCATCTTAATGATGTATTTTTTTAAAGGTCTCAATAGTAAGGAGATTTGGGATCTAACAGACTTGGTTTCGTCGTCTGAGCAGTCGTTCTTAGCTAGTCAAACTCAAAATGTATATAATATGACTTTATAGGTGAAGAAAAGAATTAACAATTAAATTCAGTTTGTAAAGATGTGTGTAGAATAATTACGACGGCAAAATTGTCATTGCAAAGAAAACTTGAATTTTCCGACATTAATAGAGAATTAGAAATATCTAAATAGTTACCTTTTTGTACTATTATGTCGCCAATTAAAAATATTATGTTGAATATGTCCAATATTATTTTTTAATGATATACAGTGCACCTTGTTTCAATGAACTCGGTATCTTTTGTAAGGTCACTCTGTTATTTGGACAAATTTGTTACAGTTTTAAAGGAAATATTTAATAAGGTACGTGTCGCCAGAAAAATAAATATTCTTTATTCTTTCTTCATATAATTATATACTAAATTAAGAAAATATATCTTTAAGCAAGTCTTCTTAAGCTTCAACAAAACACTTTTATGGAATATTCTGAGAATATTTCAGTGGATTATTTAGTTTCGTCCCATACTAATAAAAAAAAAATTGCAAAGTTATTGAATAATATCTCATTTTTTATATAAGTTAATAGCTCCTAAAATACAGCTATATTTTATATGCTTCACTGAGTTATTACAAGAATATCTTTGAAGTAAGATTTTTTTCACCAATTGATTATTTTTCCCTACCTCTGCAGTCTTAGACAGTTTTTCTATTATCTTTCGTAACTTAGAATATAGAAACATTTAATTGGATGGAATATATTTTTTTTATGTCACAATGCATCTAGAAATTTATATATTTTCATAAACTAGGAAGTAGACATTGTCTCATATACTTATTTTATATGAAAATCTTTTACCCGAATTGAAAAAAATCTTCCTTTTTTATTTTCTTGCTCATTAACAAGAGGAAATGTTGCGTTCACATGAAATAAATAACTCTTTCACTAATGAAGACAATTTCTCATTAGAATCTGTATACTTTATAACATTGTTTTTTACATTCAAGTTGCAACTTTTGAGGAGAAAATATGAGTAGATACTTTAAAAACATGCCTTCGACTATTTTTTGTCTAAGTAGTCAAAAATAATTTAATCTATTCCTTTTCAAAAGTAATCATTACTGTGAATTCTATTGAAAACCTGCAAAGCGATTTAAGTAAAAATATTATTGGGAAATTTAAATCATTTAAGAAATCATTTATTTTAATTTGACAAACATGGAGATACTCATCAATTACTTTTCGGTTTCAGACGCATAACAATTTGTTTCTCATTTTTTGTTATTAAATTAAGACAAATGAATAGTCTCCCGCTACTAGTTTTAGAAAAGTTCAAATTTAATCCCATAATACAAATATAAAATCCTGAACAGTGGAGGTTAAAAAAAAAAAAAAAAACTTTGTTATTTAAATTTTTTCATTAGAATGAGAAAAAATAGCTTTTTTACATTAATTACATATATTATTATATTTAAATTGGAAATATATACACTCTGTTCCATTATATTAAAGAATAAATAAACAACGTGAAAATTGCACAAATGAAATACATGTGAAAAGGCAGACAGCTGTTTTGAAGCTTCTAAACCTGCATCATACTCGATAACATTTCGTAAAATTACGGGAGCAAATGGAATTTTCGTTTCAAAAATGCTTCTTTAAATCCCGGAAATCTTTTGGTTTCAGAGGTTTCTAAAGTTAACGCTTTTCGGAATTGTGGTTAACTCGGAATAGGCTAAAATATATTTTCAAAAACTTTAAGAAGGATAAGAGTTAGATTAAGAAATACTTATTTTTTTTCTCTTTTCTTTTTACAGTACTAAGCTATTTGCATCTATAACCGTTACAACGTTTACACAAAAATATCTTTGTATATTTACCTAAAGTTATACCATAAACAGGTGCATGACATTCTGGAATATTAATAATAAACAGAAACATATAACGTACTTGTTGAATATATAATCTTGGATTTTTGTATTTTGCATTTAAGATAATTTATTTAATAAATGTTTATGTACAATACAGTCTCTGTGTCTTTTAAGAATAAATGTTTTACATTTCAAACGTTAACAAGTTATGTAGAACATATTGAATCCTTGTAGGAATTTAATCGCAATGGTGCAAATGTTTATCATAGAAATTGTCGTTAAAATGTAGCTAATTAAGCGAAAATTACACCAAAATTACCCAATTATTCGAATATTTTCGAAATTAGGGAAATTACCCCAAAACCACATACACATATATAATGAAAAACGAGAGTATGTGTTTTTCATATATGCAAGATATTCGTAAATGACAGTCATTCCATTTGTAATTTTGTAGTATAAATATGACTTTTAAGCGTTTCAATTTTTGATCAACATGTTCTTTTTTGTATTGAAATAGTAATGCTGTTTCTGCTTTTGCCATGATGAATTCGATGACAAAATAGATAATTTATACTATATATTTTGAAAGGATTAAAAATTAATTACACTATTTCTAAATTTTTCCGATTGCATTAAATTTATTTTTCGGAAAATAAAATTTCAGCGTAAATTAATCTGTCTAAATATTTTTTTTTATTAACATACATGTGTATTTTAGTACATAGTATTATTCAATGAATAAAATTTCTTACTGTATAGGCTTGCCTTTACTTATTATGTGATTGAGAAAAATGTGAATTTTAAATAACATTAGATAATTTAATAAAAAAAGAGTCTATGAAAGTGATCATAACTACGCACTAAATAAGGTTTTCCGATGTAATTTTAATTAAAATTTTAATAAATATCACATTTGCTCGTAATAATGTCCAATTAAATAATACGCTGCAAAAAGTGACTATTAAATACTTAATTTTGAGCTATTAGAATGAGTGTATTTTTAAATTATCTTTCCTTCTTATATGTTGGATACGGGTAAAACGGCTAATAATCGAATATATTTCAGATAATTGAAATTCATATATTCAATGGAAAAGGGAGTGCTGTATGATGATCCGAACTTTAATTATCCAAGAAAATATGTTTCTTTAAACAATATTGATAACAGACAATTCTAACCTTATATGGTTTATATTGTTTATATATTTTGTATTTCATTATTATATGGCTGATTTATATATAAAATAAAGGGCTTCTGAATTTTTCTCTCTATATTAAAAAAATTAACCACCGCCACCTCAGCCGTCGCCGCTGTCAATGAAGTTTTTGTGCTTTGAGGTTCTTCTGGGCTAATATTCAGAAATCTATTGCATAGAAATATCAAAATTGGTAGGTTTATAGAGAAATATTTAATAAACAAGTTAAGTAGGCAGTTTTCAAATCGAAGAAATATTTTAAGACATATTTAATATTAAATTCGGTCAAAGTAATTCTCTTTAAAAAGTTTTATAGGAACGAATACTATGCATAGGAATTTAACCATAATTTAAAAGAATTTAGTTGACAAGCTTTCAGTGTGCAGAGTGCAATTAATGTTTTTAGTTTGACTAATTTTGGGGGGGGGTTTGTTTTATTTTGTATTCCAATTTTAATTATTTTAATGCAGATTTATTTCATATTTCAAAATGTCCATTATTTGAATTGTTGCCAATTCGTAAAATAGCGCACACAGTAATATTCCCTTTAAATTATAAAAATATACTTATACGTGACCATTAAAAACAGAAATATATACTTTAAAATAATTATTAAATGATCACTTCTTAAAAGAAAATTACGTAATAACAAATATACTTGCGTGTGAATATTAAAAAGATAAATAAATTATGACGCGTTCAGTGCATTAAATGGGGAAACTTACATCATATTTAAAATGCTCAAATGACAATATTTCCAAATAGTTTTAATTTTAAAAAAGTCCTTCCGGCCTGTAACGGGAGGAAAAGGTGGCTTTCGTATATCTTCGTTTTAAAATTTTAGCTAATGTTACTCGAAAACAGCTAAAATACAAAGAAACCGTTTACAAAAGATTCGTTAATACTGAATTTGAATAAGAAATTCGCTAAATAATTGAGCTATAGCAACGTTGGCTTCATTTATGAAAACTTACTTTAGTCGCCAAGTTTGGCGAGAATTTGGCGATAACGGATATGAATATATAGTTTTATGCGTATGATTGGGAAAATGATTACAACAATGAAACAAAATAATTTGCGAAAAATCGCGTTCACTAAAACTCATAAATTAATCGTTTGTTTTAGGTAGCTTTCAATACAAAAAAGTATAAAGCTACCTATTGCAGCCGTTCGGAGGAAAGCAGTTCCGGAAAATTTCGGTATATTTTCACCGATTATGACCCCCATACCCCGAAACCACCCTCCGTTCAAATGTTGATTTATATATATATATATATATATATATATATATATATATATATATGACCTATGTCATACGATAACGCTCGTATTTATAAATCAATTTCGATGAAACTAATTGTGTGTATTAAGCTCACCCATGTCTCGACCGTGTTCGTTGGCCAGCTTGGTTCACCATTTTGTTTCAAGATGGCGGCCATTTAAAAATTTAAAACTAAAATAAATATGCAAAAGAGTTAATTCAAATTTATTTTTTGCTTAAGTGTTAGGCATTGATACAAGGATTCCGGAGTATTTTTTGTTTTATCTCTATCTTAAAAAACGGCTGAGATACAGCAGTTTGAAATTCTAGGGTGGTAGACAGTTTGAAACAAGATAGCACATTACAAAAATTTTAGTGAACGCGATTTCTCGCAAATTATTATCTTTCATTGTTGTAATCATATTCCCATCATACGCATAAAACTATATACACATATCCGTTAGCGCCAAACTCTCGCCAAACTTGGCGACATTTGGCGAAATATCGCCAAATTTGGTGACCGAAATAAGTCTTCATAAATGAAGCCAACTTGGCTATAGCTCAATAATTTGGCAAATTTCTTACTCAAATTCAGTATTAACGAATCTTTTGTAAACGGTTTCTTTGCATTTTAGCTTGCTGTTTTCGAGTAACATTAGCTAAAATTTTAAAACGAAGATATAGGAAAGCTACCTTTTTCTCCCGGTACAGGCCGGAAGGACTTTTTTGTAATGTGCTGTCTTGTTTCAAAATGTCAGCCACCCTAGAATTTCAAACTGCTCTATCTCAGCCATTTTTTAAGATAGAGGTAAAACAAAAAATGCTCTGGATTCCTTGTATCAAGGCCTAACACGTAAGTAGAAAATTTGAATTTTTAACTTTTTTGTATATTTATTTTAGTTTTAAATTTTTAAATGGCCGACATCTTGAAACAAAATGGCGGACCAAGCTGGCCAACGAACTCGGTCGAGGCATTAGTGAGCTTAATACACACAATTAGTTTCATCAAAATTAATTTATAAATACGAGAGTTATCGTATGACTTAGATCATATATATATATAAATCAACATTTGAACGGAGGGTGGTTTTGAGGTCTGGGGTCATGATCGGTGAATATATATCGAAATTTTCCAGAATTGCTTTCCTCCGAACACGGCTGCAATAGGTAGCTTTATACTTTTTTGTATTGAAAGCTACATATATATATACACGAGATATTTATTTATTACAAAAAATATTTAACCTATTATTGCAAATTTTAAAACAGCTTAAATAATATTTCCGTTCAATTAAAAACTATACTTTTACGTTTAATAAATACATTTAAATTAACGAAATAACTAATAAATTGTTAAAATATCATTAAAAATACAGATAAACGTTGAATTAAAACTACTCGTTGACATAACTGACACGTGTAACGCGTCCTATGTCCACTGAATGCGACAACACGGTCATGCACTTTTGGCGTTAAATCCTATATTTTGGCAACAGTTCTTTTTTTCTATAGAAATTGGTCGACTGGATAATGTAGTAGTACCCAATTTTCTATAGCATAGTTCTAAAATTTAATGAATGAAGTAATGAATAAATAAATGAATAATTCAATCTTCCTTAATCTTTTTAGATTTGATCAAATCAGAGTGTTTTTAAGGTTTTCGGTGTCAGAACGGGGTTTGTCGAGTTGTAGCCCGTATGAGGCAGAGGCCTTAGTGTATTAAATTGTAAAAAATTAAAACAACTTGTTTGTGAATTTGATATATTGATAATTATTTCATAAAAATATAATAATCTGATGACATTTTTACTCAGGGGATCTCATTTTTTTAAATAAGTCGATTGGGGTGTTGTTTGCCATATGTATTTTAATTCTGAATCGAATGACATCATACGCAAGTCGATGCAATCAGTTGTTACCATTTTACGTCAGGTTTTATGAATAAAAGTAAAAAATTACGCTTGATATACCTCAGAAAATTATACTTGAGAGAGCAAAACTTTATTTTACACCCAGTTCTCAAGTTTGTATGTGCAATAGTTTTTGCACGGTAACACGTAAAAAGGTCCCATTCTATTCAATTACGGCAGCAGCAGCATTAGTTACTTTTATTAGAATAGAAAAAAAATTCTAGAATAACCCTATACATTATTCATGTTAAATACTGTAAATTACAAAAAATACAATATTCTCACTGGATTATGTGTATGACAATAAGTCGCAGAGCCCAGAAATTCTCTAGACGAACATAATATTATCGCAAAATCATGGAACGTACCTCGTGCACGTCAAAACTACCTATCGTACAGCCTTGGATCATTATTTTGGATACTGGCCAGGGATTTCCGGCCACTTCGGGAATGGGCAGGCTGTAAAATCGCGAACTGGCCAAACTGCGGTCTTTGACCATAACATATATATATATATATGTGTGTGTGTGTATAGCATAAATTATACTATAATATATAGTACATATGACTTGCATTGCAGACATAAATAAATGTCAGCTATACCTTGTTTTATATTCCTCACACGTTAGATACAGTGTGCGTCATAAGTTCGTAAAAACTTTTAAAATTCATTAAAAAAAAACAAATGACGCTAAAAAATTGCGGTTTGTAAGAATGGAATCAGAGGGAGATCGGTTTTTTTAATAACGAAAAAAGTTGTGGTTAAAAACAATAACAATAGAAGGCGTGAATAATGCATAATATGAAGCAGATATATGCAAATTAAGTTTATAGTAAAAGATTCATTTCAGCGACGCGTCTGACAAGCGTTAGTATCCCATCACACGTGAAACCAGCTTTTTTATCGTCTTCAGTGATTTGGCCGTGAGGAATTTTCGCCTTGCTCCAGTTGGCTGATTCCCTATTCATGTAAAAGTGTTTAACAAGCAGCACTTGATCGGGTAGCGATAGTATACTGCTGGCATTGAATGAAGAATATGTGTGCATTGAAAGATTTTATTGACAGCCTGAATTGCATAAATCTGCTTCTTTTTATGCATGCGGTGCCATCTATCGGTAATTTTTTAAAGATTTTTTTTTTGTTATAAAAATTTTGATATTCCTCTAATACCATTCCTGGAAACCACAATTTTGTAGCATCCTTTGTTTCTTTTAAATAAATTTTTACAGTTTTAACAAACTTATGGCACACCCGGTATGATATTTTAAGACAAACATCTCTAACATGATATCTACAATAATCCCATATGCTTATTGAAAGATTTCATTTTATTTATTTAAACTTTCTAAAAGGTATTCATTTATTATTTTTTCTTGTGACATTTTCTATTGTTTTCAGAAAGAATATTGATTTCTACAGTGAAAACAATTTGACTTGAATGCACCACTTATTTAATGGTTTAAGAGTATGTTGTGTGCAAGATATAACGATAAAATGGCATAAGTTTTTGAAGAAAACTATCTTTCCTCAAGAGTATACTTTTAATATCGTATCTTAAATTAACATCATGTATCTGTCATGGATATATTTCCTTCATTTATATACAGAACTAACCTATATTTTAAAAAACTTCAAAATTCAGTTGTATCAATGAATCACATCAGTTAGCAAATAACTTTAATTTATTTGTGAAACAAGTCTTTAAAATAATCAAATAAAATAAAATCCTTTCTCTAAAATAATATAATTAGACAAGCTATTGATAATAACTAATCTATATTAATATATACTAATATATACTAATATAACGTATACTATATTAATATAATATTTACAATATCAAAAAAGTATAATTAATAAAATTTTATTAATTTTTTCAATTACAATTTCCATTAACAGAAAGTAATGGTAAGCTTACAAAACATTATTTTCTCTATATTTCACTTTATTCTCTCTTTATTTCTATTTATTCTATTTCTCTTTAAATGTTCTTCTCTTAGAGATAAATTAAGTGCTTGTTTGTATTTTTCATACGTAGAGATTTTATTAAAAAAATAGGTGCGTAATAAATCTAATAGCATCTGGATAAAAATTGGCATACACACGGGTCGAATTACAACTCAACTTGTTCTCAAATGATGTAGAAGATGAACTGTGTCAATGTAATATTATAGTTGCAAGATTATGCTGTCATATGTGAAAGCCGTCAGTGTACAAAACTTAATAAAAGTGTAACAAAAGATATAAATAACTTAACTTATTAAAATAGTAAACGTAATTATTAAATATTGTGTATAGAAATAAAGTCACCCAGCAGCATTTTCCCAGAACACGAGGCTTCGCCGGTGAATGTCGTAAGCAAAGTGATAAAGGTCGTTCGCTTAGAGTTCTCAGTATGGTTCTATACTTGGTGAAATCACTTCAAACTCTCGCCAAACAGTAGAATGCCCTTTTGCACTATTGAAAGAAATGGTTTATGTTTCAACCTCAGCTGTGAATGAAGACAAATTAGCGTCTCCACATTGTCGTCAACGATAAATTCCATTTTTGGTGTGTTACAGAGGATTTAAAAATACAAACTGGCGACATTATGTTGCAGTTATGAAATGATGAACTCTTGGGAGTCGCTATGTCACGAAATAAGGACGTTAAAATTTGCTTGTGAGTTTCCGTTATGTGTGTGAGCATTTGGGAAGTCATATTCCTGTTGATTCAACAAATGTGTTATTAGAGAATAATTTAAAACTATTTTTTCAAATTACATTTCTTCCGATTTTTTGAATTACAATTAATTTAATATATTCTATTATTAACACCACATAATAAACATTAAACGATTAATTAAAAAAACCATTAAGGAGAATATATTCCGTTTACTCCAGTACATAAATTTAATTTATAATGAAATACATGGATGTTACTGCTTTCATAATGAACATTCCTCGGTAAACAAATACACGCAACTCGAATCAGTTTAATTAGAAACCATTTTGGAATTCGGATGCAATTTTTGAACTAGAATGATATTATTGTTAACTCTTGTAAATTGCATAAATTAATTTTCATTTTTGCCGTTTCCATCGCGAATGTATTCAAGATAATATTTAAGTAATTTTGAAAAGTAAACATATATACCTAAGAATTTCAAAATACAAGAAACAAATGTTTTCCCTGTTAATGGATTTAGTATTACAGCAAATTTCACAAAAAATATATTTATCACAAAAAAAAAAAATTGAATCTTAATAATTTTAATTGAATTTTTCATACTTTAACTCTTTTTTAACTCTTTACTTACTCTCATACTTTAATTCTGTAATTTAAATAAAGTAATATATTAAATTTATGTGTCTTCATATTTATTCAAATGGTGACACATAAATTCAAGATGCGTTCTCTCTTAAAGTGTTATACTTTTAGAAATATTAGTTAAAGTCCGACTTACATTACTTTAATCGTAAGTCAGAGCCTTATTAAATGTCTTTTAATGCTCATACTTATGTAAATGTATTTTTGATCCTTATTTTTGTAATATTTAAAATTACTATTTCAGAAATTCTTATCTTAATATAGTTACTTGTAAGTTATAAATATTTTTTAACTTTACAAACAAAATAAATATAAATAATAATGAAAAATAACATTTTTAAGTTAAAAATAAGGCATAAAAAGTACGGTATTATTCTGCTTTTAGAACAAAAATAATTTTATACTAATTTATTAAGCAATATTTTAAGAAATTTCTCCTTTCCCAGATAAAAATGAACTGCAGTTTTTCTATAGAAGTGAAGTGCTTTTGAAGTTTTTCTACAGTCAACTGTATATTTTCTGTAGTGCAATCTCAACTGTAAAAATGCTTCAGGTATTTTGCAGCTAATGTGAAGTAATTTTGCAGTAATTCATTTAAAAAAGACTGTGAGCTAATATCTGCAAAAATACTGTAGTTTATGTGAAGTCATTTGAGAATGATTAATTAAAAAAATAATGAGAGTTTACATTTGTAGAATTACTGCAGTAAATGTGAAGTAATTTTACAGTCATATCCAGAAGTATATTTTCTGACGTATCTGCAGTATAACTGCAATTAGTGTAAGGTAATTTCACATAACTTAATTTATAGAAAGCTTGTGTTATATTTTCTGTAGTTTATATGCAGTTTTTAAAGAGATGTTAAAGTTTTTTAGTTTTGATATTGTTGCATGACTTACTATTCGCTTTATAATTAATAATGTTTTTAAGACTTTTATTTTAATGCCATAATTTTAGCACATGGGTTGGGTAAGTCCCCGCACCTTTCTTTAAGTGAAACAAAACAAATATTAATAGAAATTAAACTTTTAAATTAAAAAAATATATATATACATATAAAAATTAATCAATGTTGTTTATTGTTAAAAACTCAGACCTAATCAGGGACCGGCGTACAGATTTGGGGGTCCTAGGGATAAACATAACAAGGGTATGCTGTAACATTTTAAGTGCAAAACTAATGCATTAAAACCATATCATCTGTTACACTAATTTGCTATTCTTACTATATTATATCATTATCTTACACATTAATTCAAAAAATAAAATTGCTATGAGCCATAGACATATATTGCAAAACATATTTTAAAAATCAATTAAAGCTTTTAATTATATAAAATAATTATATATACAAGATTTTATTAAATATCATTTTTATAATGTTTCAATCAATAAAAGGATTTTAATAAATATATCTAAGGTCCCCATTCGTTATTTTATTTAAATATCGTTCACAATTACTAGAACCATGTGCATATAGAAATTATTTTATTTTAAAAATATCTCCAAGGAAAATGTCTGAAAATTTCATGCACACACAAATTTAACTAGTAATAAATGTATTATAACGAAATAATTTATTGATGCACTTATTAAAATTATTATCCATTTTTAAACTTAATCGTAGAAAGAAAAAAAGTCTAATTCAGCTTATTTTTTTAATCATGTATTCATTTACAAAGTAAGAATTAATTTTCTTATTTTATTTATAAATTATTAATTATTAAAATTAAATAAAAATTATTTTACAAGCTATAAAAGTATAAACAGCTCCCTTCACATTTAAAAAAATAAAACCGAAAAAAAAAACTAGTTCGCAAAATAATTCAACTTATTTTATTAAATTACGCATTCATTTAAAAAGCAACAAATAATTTTCTTAGTTTATTTAAAAGTTATTAATTATTAAAATTAAATTAATTTTTTATTACAAACCATAAAAATATAAACAGGACCCTTCAAGGAATTATTAATAAAACAAACCCCTGTACAAAATTTCTATTAATAAAACAGGTGCCTTCAAGAAATTCTCTTAGTAAAATAGGTCCGGTCACAAAGTCTAATTTTATAAAAACATACTCTTTATTTAAAAAAAATATATATATTATTTACATTTTTTGTTCAAGTTAAAAATATATAACACATTAAAATATATATATATTTACTAAGTTAATTCTTTATCTCAATATTATCCGCTAAGGTATTTATTCCACAAATTTAAATAATAAATTAATTTCGAAGTGCACGCGTAATTCTTTTACAAGCTATAAAAACATAAACAGCTCCTTTCACATTTAAAAAAATAAAACAGAAAAAAAAACTAGTTTAAAATAGAAAAGAAACTAGTTAAGCATTTTATTCACCTCAAAATCACATTTTTCTCACCGCCTCTATACCAACTAAAAAATTACTGCGTATCTAATCCCCTTCCCCGATATGACCCCACTTGTCACCGAGACTCAGCGGCTGAATGGATAGGACACTGGACTTCTAAGCTTGAAATTGTCAGATCAAATCCCACCTCGGCAAGGGAAAAACATATGTTTTTTTTTTTTTTTTTTTTTTTTTTATTAACAAACAAATATGTTAAGATAGCTCACAGATAGCGCCACTAACAGAAAGAAATTGCAATAATTTTTTTGCAAAATTACTGCAGTTTATGAAACTGCAGTTACTTTGAAGTTGTATCGACCTCAAAAATTCTGCCGTGGAGTCGGCCAAATCACTGCAGTTTTCCAACTGTACTTTTTTTGCAGATTTATTGCAGTTTATTTTTAGCTGGGTTTGATTTCCATTACTTAATTAGTTTTTGATTTATACAAAAGATTTGAAACTAATTATTTAAGTCTTTAAAAGATGATCATTCTCAAATAGTCAAAAACACATGCAGGACATTCATTATACAGCAGTGGCCGAAATTGTCGAAGCATTCCTGAAAAAGCCCATTTTTTAAGTTTGATGATTCAAAACACCACTTTCTCATTAAGTAATACATAAATATACTATATAGAAATGGAGATATAATTTAATCAAGAATGTAATGCTACAGTTTTCATGAAGACTGTTTATTAAAACAGCAGTTATAAAGAAGAAAGATGAAACATATCGAAAAAATGTGATATAGAAACATTGTCATAGTGTCATTTAATACTTAGTTGGATAAAATTTACTCTTAATTACTCCCTTCCAACAACTTTCCATGGAATGAATTACGTCTTTTAGATTTAAATCTGTTATAATGTGGTACCAATAATAAATTATTGCTTCTATTAATTGAATTTTATTGCTTTGTTACTTCTTTGCAACAAGTGTCTTGAGTCGAATGCATAAATTTTCAATTGGGTTAAGGTTTGGTCAATTTCTGGATCATGCTAACACTAGGATATAATTATCTTGAAAACACTTTTGCACCATTTACCAACATGATGTGGACCTGAATCCTGCTGAAATAGAAATGTCGCGTCATCTTGAAAAAGATCACGTGCAGAAAGTGTCAGTTGGGATTGAGGGGTTTCATGTATGTATATTTGGGAATTCATATTCCCATTAATCACACAAATTCTGCTCACATCGTTTGATGTCATACAAACCCATATCATAACACTTACTGTGTGACTCACAGTGTGTGTAATACAATTATGCAAATCTTTTTCGATTATTCGCCTAACGCATATGATATCATCACCACCAAACACAAAGATTTTTGCATCGTCGTACTAAATAACACTGCCCCATAGTTCCGTTTTCCTGTTAAAATGAGTTTCACCACATTTGAATCTTTTCAAGATTTGTTGGAGAGGTAAAAATTGTTTTTCGTGGAATTGTAGCATTGAAACAAATCCTTGAAGTCTGTTCCAAACAGTTCTTGCACACAACATCAAATTGGCTTGCGCCATTTCACCTTGTACGCATCCAGATTATTTTCTTATGTCACCCATGTACAGTATCTTAATTTTTCTATCAAAACTTGCTTTTGTACACCATTTCTTGCGTTTGCCTGTTTGGTTTTGAAGCGACATAGTCTCCTTATACAGTTTAAAATTTTTGAAAATGCCACATTTTGTTACATTTCCACCAATTTACTTTCAATTTTCTTCAGAAAACTTGTTCACTTAATAGCATTATTCTACACCGTTTTCTAGGTAACCAGTTAAGTCTTAGAGTTATTTCTTTAGATTTCTTATGTTTTACATCCCATTCTAATACCAATCACATAAACCACTGACAAATGTTTTTCTCACAGTTGCAACTGCACTGTAATTCTCTCAGTGATGCAGTCTGCACTGACAGATGCCTTCCTAATTTTGAAGCTTTCTTTTTCGTGCTGTTTGGAATTGAATGGTGAACCAGCATTTTCCGGACTTATTTTTATTTCATCGCATTTCAAAATAAGAAAGGTATGTAGTTCGAAGATTTCGCCATTGTATCGTCATATATAATTTCTGTTATGATTGCAAACACGGGTTTGTCTCGATGTGATATTTTATTCGTATCTAATACAATAATAAGTGTATTTACACCCTGGTTATATGTATGTAGACTTATTGTCATCCTTACATTTCTCATCGTCAGTTTATATACATAATGTATAGATTACATTCAATACGTATATTGAAATACTGAATGATATTTTTTCAATAATATACTTAGGTTCAATAATATATTTATTAGCTCTTACTGAAACAAAAATGTATAAGTAAAATAAACATATATAGGTTTTTCACGAATTCAATTTTCTGTTATAAGGCATTAATGAGTAACAGCGTTTTAGAATAAAAGTTAAATGAAAGATTAAAATATTAATATATACACTGCTAAAAAAATAGGGGAGGAAGCAAATAAAAGAAGAAAACCTTGCGAGACAGCCATGCATGTGTATAAAATGGATTACACGTGTATCAATGCGCAATACAGAAAATAAGACGCAAAAAAATTGTAAGGGAGGTTTAATTCTTTGAAAGGATGAAAAGAACATGAAAAGATAGTTTAGGGCAACAATTTGGTTACATGTAAATAAAAAAAAAGTATTGTTTAGTAATGATGCAAGTTGTTCAATACGGCATGTGGCCCCCCCTAACAGCTTATACTGCTGCATAGCTGTTCTCCATGGATGTGATGAGGTTATCGATAAGACTCTGAGGAATACTGTTCAAATCTTCAAGAATTGCAATATCCTTGTTGCAGACAATAAACGAAAGCTTTCGTCTTGCTGCAATGTATCGTCCGAGTGTGTTCCAAACATGTTCGATCTGATTCATGTCAGGAAAGCATGCTGGCAATTCCATACGCTGTATTGTTTCAGTTTCAACCATGTTCTCCAACAGACGAGCTGTATCCGGTCAGGCATTATCATGCATGAAAATAAAGGAATCACCATGGGTGAAGCGTAAGGTATGACATGAGGTCTCAGTATCTTGTCTGTATACCTTTGGGCCGTCAAAGTGTCATTCCAAATGATATGCAGGTCCGTACGTCCACCTATGCTGATTCCAGCTCATACCATCAACCCACCTTGTCTATAATGTAGTATTTCATGAACAAATGTGGGGTTATTGTGAGTGTCATTTTCCCTACATACAAAAACACGTTGATTGTCACACTCCAGACTGAATAGGGAAGCAGTATTTGACTCCAATCCGTTGCTTTCAATCTTGATGATCAGCAGCCCAACTTTTTCGAGCCGCACAGTAGCTTGTGGTCAATGGAATACAGATCATTGGCCTACGTGAATAGAGACCACCCGGATAAGGCATATTTCGCACTGTTTGGCTTGACACCTTTCGTCGTGTTGCCAAAAGCTACCGTTTTTGCAGCTGAATATCATCCCCTTTTCTGTCTCGACGAGCTGTTAACAGGATATATCGATCATCAGTTGCTGTGGTGCACGTGGTCGACCTTTCCCTGGTCGACATCTAACATTTCCTGTTTCTTGGAATCGATTCCACAGCCTTGCAAGGACATTTCTTGCAACTCCAAAAGCGTTCGCTACTCTTCGTTGTGTTTGCCCGGATTCAAGTCTATCTCTAATACGCCAAGCCATGGATTCCGGTAAATCACGTTGTTGTGACATTTTCAAATCATCCTTTTCTCAAAACAAAAGCTGAGCAATTGAATTTCACAACTGAGACAGTGAAACAGACATTTCTGAAAAATACTGATTTCTTCACTAAATTCCTTTTATGGTTTTTGACGTCATGAACTTTGATTTGCATATGAAGTTTTATTTTTCTGTTTTCTGCTATACTTTAAATTATGGATGTTTTAATTTAAGTTACTCATTGGTGTAAGTATTTGTGTAATTTTGTTAAAACCACGTTCTCTCCTAATTGTTTTGAGCAGTGTATATATATATATATATATATATATATATATATATATATATATATATATATATATATATATATATATATATATATATATATATATATCTGCATTTATAATTATAGGATAAACAGATCAAAACAGTACTACAGCACCTATCAAAACAAATGAAATTTTTGAAAATTTACCCTGATCAGTGGAAATTGTGTTCAATAATTTCTTCAATAAAATGTATGGCAATATGTGTTATTTAAAATGGCTTGTATAATGCTACTTTCTTTATATAATGCTACTTTCTTTTTCTAAATTGACAGTACATTACATTAATTAGCACGTATTAATCAAGTAATAATGAATTAATGCAATGTATAAATACAAGGTAAGGAAATTTTTTTTGCTGTACACACATATATATTCCCATTTTAAATTAAGCTTGCAATTTATAGTTATAACTCATGTAAGAAGCATTGAAGAATTCGTACAAGAATACAGCACACACAAAAAAAAAAAAATCACAAGAATTCTAAAAAAATACACGTCGGGAAAATTACTTACATAAGATGTTGTACCTGAATATTATTTTTTAATCATTGATATCTTTTAAACTAACATTTTCGTAAATGCTATTCGTTTAAACATTTGCAAAACGTTCATTTAATATTACAGTTCTATACTACAAATTCAAAACAATTATATCTATTAAAACTATTTCTTCTGAACATGAAGCACAGTAAGTGAACAAAAAAGTAAATAAATCGTTTGCATCTAATTTTATTACATTTCCTGAAAGCAAATTTATTTATTTTTCCGAAGACACCATATAATATCTACTTACCAATTAGTTTCGTTTTAAAAATGTCAAATTTGTTAGTATTTAGTTAGTCCTTTCCATTTGTTGAATTGATTGAAAATTCGTTCAACAAAGCGTTTTTATTTTATATATTTAGGACACTATATTTAAAAGTAATATTCAATATTGCTGTAAAATTAAAAGAAAAAACGTTATTCCAGGTATAATAATATTTACATAACCATGTGCAATATGATAGGCTAAATTTTATATTATAAAAAATCATAATTAGAAAATTATAGTTTCAGGGAGAAACGTACTTCTTTGAAAACTCAAAATAATTTAAAAAGTGTATTTCAATACTTTAAAGCTTACTTCATGAATTTTCTAATATTAATAATACATTTTTCAAATTGGCAATATTTTAATAAGTTAAATTTTTACTGCAAAACTTTCAAAGTTTATTCCATTAGTCTAATGATCTGCAATGTCAGAAATGGATACTCAAATTCCACGAAATTTTTTTCGTTTTTAAAGAAATCGAGTAAATTTGTATCCTCAAAAAAGTGAGGAAATTAATTTTGTCAAATTGCTTGTTCGAAATCGTAAAAAAAGGCAAATGGCGCCATCTATTGACAACTTTAGAATCATCCGTATTTCACAGGGGGGAGGGGGTGGAATTTTACATCGCTTTTCTCAAGTCGTCAAGGGGATTCGAACGGACATTCTTTGGCGTGGGAGATCAACGCCCTGCCTGCTTCGCCAGCGGGGCCTTGTGTGAGTTTGATTTTAAATTTATCTACGGGATGTTGATGTGTGTTTATATTTTTAAAAGGTAGATAGTATTTTTATCGGTGCTGTTATAATTTCTGCATGTTTTAATTAGTAAGACTATATTATTATTATGGTTTTTCTATGGTTAATAAATATTTACAATATGGCTTGATTAATATAATTTATTAGAGATATTTCCTTTGTTCAATGAATGATTAGAATATGGTCTATTTAATTTGTTGGTCAAAAATAATAATTTTTGAAGTGCATATTGGAGGAGAGTTAATCAGTTTTAGATTATGGTTAAGATTTGTATAGAGGGGAAAGGGATCAGTTTTGCATATTTTAAATTTGATTGTTACTTATATGACTATATTTCTTAAATGAAAAAGAGCGCCTGATTTTCTTTTCTTGAAAGATTTTGTAACAGAAAAAATAATCTGGCAGTGAATGGGGAAACAGTTTCGACAAATATTTGAGTATCCATTTCATAATAAATCACTTAATTTTGAGACGAAATGATTGTCAAAAATGATGAAATATAGCTCAAGAATTGCTAAATCGTCAAAAGTGCGAGTTTTATTTTTGACAGTGAGGAAACAGTTTCGTCAGATATTTGAGATTTCGCGTTTCGTCAAAAACCACGTGACTCTGTGACGAAATGATTGTCAAAAATAACGAAATACAGCTTAAGGATTGCCGAATCGTCAAAATTGAGTGTTTTATTTCTGAGAGTGTGATCAAGTGGCATGTAAACAATTATTATTTAATGCAAAATTCTTCATTATTTTGCAATAGCGAACAGATGTAAACGTTTCAGAGAAAGAGCAGTATAAAAACTGCGTTGTTTAAAATTATAATTAGACTATCATTGTCAGACGAAATCCTATTGAAATAAGAATAGAAATACCCTTCTCAACTAACTGAAGCTATAGAGAAGAGTAATGAATAACTTTCAGACTTTTATTTTCAATGAAAGAAGTGTTAACAGTTTTTTTTCAGGTCACGTGCTGACTTTTTATAAAGGATTTGTTTCAAGAACAATACAAAAATTCTAAGATGAAATCAAATTATATATCGATGTTTACACCTTTTTGGAACGATTTGGGAGAAAAAAAAATATACAAATGAAGGAATTTTAATTTTTAATTTGTTCAATCTGATACCCCTTTTGCTGAACTAACATATTAGAATTCGATTTCCAAGATATACAAAATGCTCTTAAAACATTAAAGTTGATTTTATTGCACTCCTCGAGCAAAATCTTCCAGAGTACATCCAATGTTTTGGGATGCCGCTTATAAAGAACTTTTGCAAAAGTCTGAATGTTCAGTAATCCATAGGAGACACTGTGGGAACTTTGCGGGGATTCATTTAAAAGGCACACCAGGTTTCATTTATCAATTTTCTAAAAAATATAGCAGTAGATTTATAGGTATCGCTGGTCGCCTTATCCTGACAAAACTTAACACAATGAGGATTGCTTGGGTAAATTGAAGTAATATCTTCTTTCATAAAATATGTTAAAATATATTTCTGATAGTAATCTGATTTTGATATTTTTTCAACTTCCTTGATTTTAAGTTTTACGTCTTACAAGAATCCACCAATAACCACAAAACATTAAACAAAACCTTTCCTATTTTTCTCTGAACTAATAGTTAAGATATTTTCTCCCCGTTTTCTGAGGTTCGATTTTGTTCTATTGATGAATTTATACAAGCCTCATCAATTCTAACTACATATATCCATTTTTCACCTGCCAAATACTTTTCATACACATAGTCCTACTCTGAGAAATCTGTTTTAGTATCAGGCGGCAATTATTTTTTTTTCACTTTTATTAGCTTTAAATCAGATTTTATAATTTGTTTACATTTCTTATATCTATCTTTAACTATTTGGCGATAGTTCTTTGGGGGGAGGGGGGGTTGAATTTTCTTTTAAAAAATGAGACGCGACATTAGATATAATAATTGGTGAACGTAAGAATGTCGGTATGTGTTTTAAAATTGTTCCAAGTCAAATATAAACTTTGACGTTTCTTTCCTTCTTTATTAGTTATATCACTTATTTTACGCGTAGAAATATTTAAAACCATGCTTTACTCCCCCCTTTTTTTAATAATCAAATAAGAGTATTTCTCTTCGTAAAGGGAAAATGCATAGTCTTCGATCGAGTGTTTATTTTTCAGCGACATTTTAAAGTAAGGAATTTCATTAATGATATAGACGATCATTAAATTTTATGTTTCTTTAACTGCAGCAAAATGTTATACTTTTTTAGACGAATAGAAATGCAATTCTAAAAAAGTGGTGAGTTTAACAAAAAAAAAATTACATTTTATTATATTCTCAACAATAATTTTGCGAATAAGGATTTAATGCGGAATAAGAAGTAAAAAAAAAAAACTACTTCAGAGTTTGACTCCATATATAACGTGACATTTCTATTAAGAACTGTCAATAATGATCGAGTGTTATCGTGCTAAATCTGTTCAAGAAGAAATTAAGTTCATTCCTAGAAAATGTGTCATGTTGTCAACAAGATAAATTGATGTTATCTATCATGTCATCGTTATCGGAGGTAATACAAAAAGTTTCTACATTGTTGTGAACTTCTTTTTCCGTTTTTTGTCTACTCGTATGTGCAGATGCTATCGCGTGTTTTGTACAAACCATAAGATACTTATCTAACTTTCTCAGTATAGGGATTGTGTTATTATTAATCGTTTTTATAGCAAAAATTTTAGTTATAGGATTTCTAAGTATCTACTTTTTTAATAGCGTAAACTTTTCCTTTTTTATTCAATTTATATTTTTCTTGACTTATCCTATATGGAGAAAAATTTCATCAGCACTCATTTTCAATATTTGCATAGGAAAATAGATTAAAAGAAACATATTTCATCAGAATATAAAAATGCATCAAATGGCTGTTTAAGAGGTCCAATAATGATTATTTATTAGCAGATGAAACGCAATTTAAACAGAAAAAAGCATAAAAGAAATCCAATATTTATTATTTTTTTTAAATAATGTATCAGGCGAATTTATAAAACACTCTTCAACACTAACAGATATTAATAAAAAATATTTGTTCCTTACAATGAAACGCTATATTTTAACAAACAGTTTAAAACACAAACAACTCAGTAAAAATCCATTTTCAGCTATTGCTATCCATATTCAGTAGTTTGTGCTCATTCTCTCGTGCATCCCTGTATATGATCTAGAGAAAGTATACACGCTATGTAATACACTAAAAATTAGATGTTTGTAAAAATGTATATTACATGGGAAAACGAATGTCTAACAATTATCGATCATAATCAGTCATGTTACTGAATTATTTTGTGTGTTTCTGTATATGAACAATACGTACAACACACCGAATAATCTACAGAAAACATGTTGTCGTGCACCTTAGTTATCCGATTTATTTGCAGTATGTTTGAAATGTCATACTATGATTAAAATGCACAGCAAGCATTTTCACGAATATATCAACATGTTGTAATGGAGTTATTTTGTGCGTCTCTACGAACGAAGTTTTAATGTCACTTTTTATATACTCCTGAGAATGCATTTATAGTTCACCACGGTAGTGCATACCGATCTCTTTGTTTTAAATATCACAACATTAATAAAATGCACCGCAAGCGCTTTTACCCATAGACCATAATGTAACGGATTTTTATTTATTTATTTATTTTTGCATCTTGAAAAAGAAATATAAATGCTGTAGTATATCTTATTTTCTTTAACGAACATTCTTATTAAACCTCAATAATATATAAAAATGACGCGACACTCCGAATATACTTACGAGAGTTTCACCACAGTGAGTCGGCTAGACAGACAAAAACATTTTAATTATGTTGTGAAATGTTACAAGCACAATAGTTTAAGCATTGGTAACTTTTAATGAATTTTTACATAATTTATATTTTTAAATTAAATATTAATATAAAATATCGAAAAAATATATATATTATGTACACAGTAAGTAACTTTCTGCCAAATATATCTTTTTAATAGTACTTCCCAATATAGGTAACAAGTTTTTATGAGTTTTATTTGTCTGTTTGGCGTTTGACCACTGCCGTCTGTACATCTGTTCATTCTCTAACTTCCGAAAATCTTGTTAGATATTGTTGGTAATTGCTCTTTGTTATTGAGGTTTAGTATAACATGAACTATATTGTATGTAAAATGCGTTGCATTTGTAATTTGTTTACAGGGACACTTAAAAATTTTCCATTCCATTATAGTATATTGGATAAAACCATTTGCAGTGCATTAAAATTATGTAACACTATTTGAAATTGATTTGCATACCTGAGTTGCACTGAAATAGCCTTTCTGTAGAATGTGGCATGCAAGGCATTTACTTTTTATTTACAGGTTTAAACAAAACAATTCCGTTGCACACTATTCTACGGGGAAAAGTCATTTGCAGCGTAGTTTAATGATTTTACACTATTTCAAACGCAATGAAATAGATGTACATAAGTAAATCTGTGTATTAAGGGACTAGATCTGTATATAAAGGGTGTCGATGTCAATTTGTTTTAATATATTACTTTAAATAATATGTAATGTCCTACAAGCCACAGTTAAAATGTTTAAGTTATTGATGAACTATCGATTTTCTTAAAAAAAAAAAAAAAAAAAAAAGTTGTTAATATGTTTAAGTTATATTGAAAAAAAAAAGTTGTTAATATGTTGTTTAAGTGTTATTAATGAAATGAACATATCAAATTTCTAATAAAAAAAAAATAAGGTTGTTAATAACAATGAAATTGTGTTAAATATTAAAGACGATTTCATGGGAAAATGTTCCTGAACTGTTTATTCTTGGAAATTTTGTAGAATAAAAAAATATTTGTGTCTGTGTACAGACACCTGAAACCCATACTACTAGAACATAATATGTAGATTCTATAAAAGATTAAGTAGCATTTGTAGCATATTTGCATATTTAAAATTTATGACGATAGAACTATCAATTATTCCATCAATTATTAAAAAAATAAAATTTTGTCTAACATTATTATACATTGAGATGCAGTGTTACTTGGCCTAGCCTTATTAAGTGCGTTCGTAATTATATAAATACGTAGCACCTATTGTCGTCGTCTGGTCCGTCCGTCTTTCTGTGCGTCAGTCCGCATATAACAACGCAAAAACTACCCAACCGAATGATTTGAAATTTAAGATATTTTATCTTTGCAGAATTTGGCGAGACATTTCAAATTTTATGGAAATCGAATCAAAACTTTAGGAGATATTAATAAAAATATTTATTAAGAAATTTGAGTTAAAAAAAATTGGTGCTTTCTTGCTATAGGAGCTTTCGAGGTTTAATCGTCAAGCAACCGAGATACTTATTTTATTACAGAAATTAAACTGCAAACAATATAATTCCTTTCACAGAATTTAAAATCATCAAGATCTGAATATTTATATGACTAGCTATAGTACAAACGCACCTCAGTTGTCACGTTTGACGTACAATTTTCAACTTGTTATATTATTAGTAATATTAACTCACCATAAATAATAAGAATAATGATATTTACACAATCTCAAGTAGTAATTATATTTACGTAAGTACCTAATCGGGTTATACAATAATAAATTTTTGAAAACTGGGAATGACAATGGAAATTTTAGAAATATTTTTTTAATTCATGAAGTATGTTACTTAAAATATATAATTTTGATTTTTTTATTAATGGTTTGTAATTGCTAAGTGACATAGTTCCAATACTGCAACTGTATAGAGTTTCCTTTCTGAAATCTGAAAAAAAACTGTAATTGCTGTAACTACGCTAAAGGAATTGTGAAAATAAAATATGTAATGAAAAACATAATTTAGAATCTTAATATTACTACCCAATTAACGTAACAGATAAACATCGAGGACCAGCAACATTTATAGCTATACCACTTATTACCTACATTTTGGTCAATTTTTAGGTAAAGCTTATTATTATCAGACAATGTTTATTTTTTATTTTTAATAGAGAAAGCAAAAACCAAGAGTATGGTATTTAGCTAACCACTTTCAATACAAAATCTGGTGCATACTTAAACATAGTTTTACATAAAAAAAAGTTAAAAAATATACTTAAGCATTATATAAATTTTCTTTGAACGGAAAAATAAAACAAAAATATTACAGTGTTATTTACAAGACTACACCTTAAATTCAGTAGCTGCATATTTAAAGTCATATTTAAAGTATTTCATCCGGAAAAAATTACCGTCACACTTAATATATTAAAATTGCTTACTTATTTTCACATAATTTACTGAGAGTGAGTGTTTCATAGTTAACGTATTTTAATATTAACGTTTCATTACCTTCGGTTATCTAAAGTTATTAAGGAATTTATTAAAGTGTTACGTGCATAATTATGTATGGGTATAATGAGAATATTATTTCCAGTTAGCATCCTTATACTTATTACACATTTTATGACATTATAATGTCTAAAACTTTAAAACTTTTGAAGCCTCTTTTTAAATAAAAATAATACGAATAATTCAATGTTACTTGTATTTGATATTTGTATAAACGTGCAAAATATACTGTCAAAAGTGAGCTCTTTTACGTATCGACAGTACACAGTCCACATCCTGCATTACATTTTGTTTGCGGATATTAAATTCATTTTGTGGAAGTAATTTCATCGCCACTTAAAATCGTTTTATTATACTTATAATTAGTCAGATGCGGGTGTAAATTTCCTAGAATGTCATATTTTTTTAACAGTTCAAAATTTTATTATTGAATATCAAATATTTCGAAGTGTTTACAAAGTGTATTCGATCAATAAATATACAGGGTGTCCAATAACATTGACCTAGGCATTTATTCCTTAAATATTGATCATAGATATATATTATAAATTACAAAGTTACAAAAATAAAAGTAAAGAATTTTATGAAAAATATTGAGAGGATTACATTTGAAATGCAAAATAAAAAAAATTATTCGGCCTTCGTACAATAAATTAGCTAATGAGTAAAATGTCATACACTACTAATGTCATGTACAAAATTTAAGCTTTTTATCATAAAAAGTCGAAGAGATAAGAAAATACATAAATGCTCACTTAAACCACTTTCCGATTCCTGGATAGGAGTTCGCAAATTGGAAAAAATCATGTCGGATGATCGGGTTTCAGGGGTCGTACACAAATTACGAAATAAAACAATGATTGCATAACTAAATAATAATTGTGCTATATCTTGAAACAAAAATATATAAACAGCGTTGAAATAATAGTTTTACGCAAAGATTACAAAGCTTGTTCAAAATGTTTTACATACATGACAATCTAGAACTTCATTCGTCTGTTAACACTTCTGTGCACTGGAGCAAGTTCTTTTTCGGTGATGTCACGACAACCATTCTGAATGCGTTGTTGGAATTCTGCTTTTTTCAGGAAGGTGACAAATGAACAGCTAGCTGTTCGTGAAAGACCTCACAAATAAAAATCTATAGGTATTAAATATGCGATCTGGGGTGAAATTCGACTTGTATATGCAAGCCTTTCTAAGCTGTTTTTATGTTTAATCACTGTTCCATTTACAAGTTTTATTCAGTAATTATTATGTAAAATTTTAAGGTGTTTTTCAGAACGCATAATTTGTAAATTTGTAAATAAAACTAAAGATAAGAGCCATATTTTATTTTCTTATGATTAATTTCTGCGTCGGGCCACCTGCACTTTAGCGCTGTAAACACTTACATTTAAATTTTTGATTGACCCCTCACCAACTTTGTTTAAACATATCTCTCCAACTTTTTATAATAAAAAGCTACGTATTTTTGTACGCGACATTATTAGTGTATGGGACACATTTTTACCATTGGGAAATTTTTCTACGGTGATCGTATTTTGTATTTCTTCAAATTCAATCCCCCGAAAATTATAATCGATTTAATAAAATTCTTTAAAATTTTTATGTAACTTTGTAGTTTATAATATATGTCTATGATCAATATTTAAATAATAAACGCCCAGGTAAATGTTTCTGGAACACTCTGTATATACAATTATTTTAATATATACAAATAAAAAAATATATCTATAAACATACGAGGATTGAAAGTAAAGCACCTTTGATGCAGAAAATGCATGGAATTTTGCAGGAATCGTTTACAAACGAAACATGTATGTAGAGTTATATTAATATAAATAATTAACAAATTTCCAATGCAAAAATATTAACCAGCATGTAATCTAGTTATACTCACAGCATGATTTTACAGATAAATAAATAA
This sequence comes from Maratus michaelseni, assembly GCA_963931845.1. Taxonomy (NCBI): domain Eukaryota; kingdom Metazoa; phylum Arthropoda; class Arachnida; order Araneae; family Salticidae; genus Maratus; species Maratus michaelseni. The sequence goes on along the minus strand of OZ007593.1, from coordinate 196,378,800 downwards.
AATATTTTAAATAACTCGTCCTATGAGATTTATTATACAATCTTCAATTTTTAGTGTCATATTATTATGCATTAATTTATTGAGGAAATGCAGTTAAGATATATCCTAAAAACGTCTTGCGGAATTTCATAAAATTTCAGTCCTATTGAGTTAAATATTAACATAAAAATAAAAAATCTTTGTTACATCCATTTTTATGAAGTTATATGTTATAGAATATTTATAAACTCTATAGATTTCATAAAAAAAGGTTAGTATACTCTGAAATAATAAGTTATTATATTACATTTACCAGGATTTGGTATTGCTTCTTTTACAACTGCTTTATTTTAGTTACATAGTTCAAATAGTATCTTGATGTAAGGACAACTCCTATATTGAAGAACGATTTAGTTCTGTCTAGATGTTTAATATTAAATTATTATTATTTTACTTTAAATTTTACTAATTTAAAATCTTGCTGACTGAAACTTTTAAGTGTACTGGGCATTTGTCTGTAGTGCTATTTAACCAAGGTTTTAAAAGTTAAACCATGTCCACTTTAGAATGGATGTGTCCTTTAAATAAATTAAACTCATATTCATATTATCTATGTTTAAAGTGTGACTTGTGGCGAAATGGAAAGAATGAATTTTAATGAAATTCTTTACAAATTTCTTAAATAAATAAATAAATAAATAAATAAAATTTTAACCAAACTCAAATTTTGCACAACTATTTTCACATCAGTCGCCTCTTGGATGGGAAATAGACGATGCAAAATAGAAAATATTCCACGGACAAAAATTTGGCAGAAAATGTAAAGAAGTATACAATTTTAAACATAACCGTAACCATTTAAAATAATTGTTATATAGTCGATTAAATTAACGATTTTCTTCTCAAGAGATTTTTTGTGAATTTGGCAGTTTTGAGACTGGTAAAGCAGGAAATTCAATTATTACTTTCTTCTATCTTTACAAGAAGAAAGTATTGGATTCGTGAAAATTTTCGACTTTCGGTTTTCGACGGATTTATACGTTTTAGAAGGTCCTGAACAAGATTTGACTATTTTTAGAAAATGTCTCTCTGTGACTCTGTCTGTCTGTCTGTATGTGACAAAAAAATTTTGGGGCTCTCTATCTCAAGAACTAATGATCGGAATTTAATAAAATTTTATATTCAGTTAGTCTCTGATATAAATTGATGCTGATTAGTTTTTGGCAAAAATCGCCCAGCAGGTGGCGCTGCTATGCAGCATTTATCGCGATTTCTGCAATAGCTCTATCTCAACAACTAATGCTCGGAATTTAATAAAACTTCGTATTCAGTCAGTCTCTGATATAAATTGGTGCTAATTAGTTTTTGGTAAAAAATGCCCAGCAGGTAGCACTGCTATGCAGCATTTTGCAGGATTTACACGATTTTAGCGATAGTCATATCTCAAGAAATAATGAACGGAATTTAATAAAACTTGAGTTTCAGTTAGACCTTATTATAAATTGGTGATGATTATTTTTAGTGTATGCGAAACTTGTGTGAGATAGAATAAAGTTTTGGGTTTGGCACATCCGACTAGTTTTTTAAATTAAATTTAATATGAAAAATTATTCCAAATGGGATCTCGTGCTGATAGGAAACCAAAACAATTCAATTTCTTCATTTAATGTAGCAGTTTGAAGTTTCGCGAAAACTGAAATAACGGAAAAAAAGTGCAATGATGTAAACTGTTACCTGCTCCGGACATTGAAGTGTTACAAATTTATATCGCAAAAGTACACTATAATAAGGTTAATAGATGTTTTAAGACATTAAGAATTGTTTAAGTTTTTTATTCCTATAAATTGATAGTGCCTTACTTCAAAATATGTAACATAATTTTATTTCAAGAAAAAATAGTATAATCCAGCTATGCAAATCGTATTTCTTGTACCGAATACTGCCTTTTTTATGGTGCGTTTTTTATATAAAATATAGAAATATTTCTTTCGTTACTCGAACTTGTATGTTAAAAGAATAAAAATAAAACATTTATGTGAGGAAAATGTGAACACGTTTTATAGCCGCATTTATTTTTGTGCATTTTATAGCAACTGTTAAAGAAATATTCTTAATGATGTGTCAGAAGCAGCTTTTCCAAATTCTTTTATATTCCACATAAAAAGGATAAAGCGAATTTCAAAAGGAAACATTTAAAAGATAACACGTATTTTCTTCTTTTTTTCATCTTCTAGATAAACCATTTTTCATTCGTTTACTTTATGAAAAAAAAGTTGATGTGTTATGATTAAAAGTTAAAGATTAGTGGCAATTGGTTAAAACTAAACTAGATTTCATTAGATTTTCACAAGATTTCATCATTAGAAATTTTTTTTAGAATTTTTTTTTTTAATAATTCCAATGACAACATTCTTCCATAAATTGATTTCAGTAAGACGTTTTAAATATGTCGTTTCAAATATGAAGAACTTTTCACCAAAGTTTTCTTCCTATTATTAAACGCAAAAATATAGTTTTTAATTAAAGGGAAATATTATTATTTACGCTGTTTTAAAATTTTCAACAATAGGTAAAAGATTTTGCTGAAATTAATGTATCTTTCGTGTAATTTTTTTTTAATTGAAACTGTTTTGAAATATTGTAATTTGAACATTTTAAATATAGCGTAATTTTCTCCATTTACTGTTTTTAAAACGTTATCATTTACTTCATATTTTAAAGTTTTATTTCTGATTTTAATAGTCATGTGTAATTTTTTAATTCAAAGGGAATGTTATGATGTGCGCTATTTTACAAATTAGCAAAAATTTAAATAATGGACTATTCTAAATATGAAATAAATCTCAAATAAAATTATGAAATTTCGAATAAAAATTTGAAAAAAAAAATCCTCAAAATATTAGTCAAATAAAAAAAAAAAAAATTAATCACTTTGCATACCGTAATTTTATCAAGTGTATTCACTCAAAATATTATTAAATTTCTATGCATAGCGTTTGTTCCTATAAAACCTATTTAAGATAATTATTTTGACCGGTTTTAATATTAAACATGTCTTAAAATAATTCTTCTATTTAAAAAAGGTCTGCTTCAGCTTATGTATCAAACATTTCTCTAAAAATTACCAATTTTTATATTTTTATATGCAATAGCTTTCTGGATATTAGTCGAGAAACACATCAAGGCACTAAAACTACACTGACAACCGTGACAGTGGCGCCGTTTACTTTCACTAAAGTATAAATTTCTATTTATTTTTTATTTTTTATGATTGTCTTGAGTAAAGATATAATATTGAATTAAACACAAATATGTCAGTTTGGTAAGAATTGCTTGTGTATTGTAAGTGGGTTATTTACGTTAGAAGATTAATTTAATTTATAAAAACAGTTTACATATTCATATTTCGTAAAAGATGTAATTTAAAATGTGCATTTTCAATATTGTGTTTCACGAATTTTCTAATCTCATCTAAAATAAGAATAACAATACTGAAGTTAACAATGCGCTACTCTTTATATACTTGTACGTACAGTACGTTCAAAAGAAATCTGAACGATGGCTTTAACTTCTAATTAGTTCAAAAATAAATGAAAATTACAATTGTATTTCGTATAAAGTTCTTATATTTTGTCATAAAATTTTGTGTAAAAATTCAAAATTACACCAGCTACCACTTTTTTTTATAGTACCACAAAATTTTTATACTTTATTTGAGTTTCTTTGGATGTCTAAATGTACGTATTTTATGCATTTTTTCTTAAATCTTAAACAAACGGACAGTTATTTGGAAGTGATAATGTGTTACATCATAACAAATTTCAAACTTTGATTGTAATAATGTTAATCTCTAAATTTTCTATCTATTATGACTAACACATTAATGAAAATTCCCTTCTATGGCTATTATAGCTGTCGAAACTCAAGATCATCGAATGTTTCATTTCCTCGCATTAACTCATATTTTAGCTTATTATTTGTTATGATGGAAATAATAAAAGAACACATACTCGGAATACTTTCTCTAAAAATTATTTAATATTTATAGTATAAAATTAACAAATAATTTTTAATTTTGCATCTGTTGTTACATTTAAATCCATTGCCAAAGACTAGATATTATAGTGCATATAAAGAATTCTTCACATTCCGTAATTTAAAAAAATTATTAGGGTAAGTCCGATATATATATATATATATATGTATAAGCCAAATTAAAATTACAAAACAATAGCTTTTATGCGATAAGCGCTACAACCGCCAATAACCACACAAATTATATATAGATCTTTTCATAATATGCAAGTATTTTTACCAGAACAAGAATTCGTTACAATATTTAAACATTAATTAACAAGTGAAAAACAACAAAACATCAAAATTATACAAACCAACCTAGAACAAAATAATGAAACTAAAAAGGCTGTGGCCTCGTCGGTAGTGGGTATTATATAAAAACAACAGCCATGCTATAGAACGAAAATAATGCAGTGTAAAAAAGTGTGAAAATTGACAGTGGGTTTTGGCCAGAGCGTCACGATGCATAAATCAAATCAAATTTGAAAGCATATTGCAAACACTCCCCCACCGGACCCTACGCCATATTATCCGGTATATCACAGTCCCAATAAATAGCTGATTTAAAACAGATACATGTAAAATATAGTAGGAAATAAGTATCATTTTGTACCCAAACCTGAGCCACATAGCCACAAAATAAACCAAAATAAAATGACCAACAAATCTATACAACTCTGGTTCTGGAAAAAATACTTGCATATTATGAAAAAAGTCTCTCTCTCTCTCTCTCTCTCTCCCTATGTACATATATATATATATATATATATATATATATATAGTTTGGCTGATATTTATTTCTGTATGTATGCAGATAAACAATGTTTATCTACACATACCGGATGTTATAGATATATAGATGATTTAATGTTGGAACAAAGTAATTGTACTGATGCTAATATAAATTACAGTTTTTATCCAAATACATAAAATAATAATAATAATATAAAATATTACAGGTTTACTGTTCATTTTATAGACATACATTCATGAATGATATTAAACATATTGAAAGGCTCATTTCAGATACTTCAAATAAAAGAATTGGTATATTCCAAAAGTATAACAATATTTTCAAAATGTATAGTATTCAGTGCACTTTTTTCAAATTACTTTACGGTATCTTAAAAAATAAAATGTATTGAAAATAACTGAACTCATTTTTTGAATCGAACTGTTGTTTATCTATGGGGGATTAGGAATCACGTGATATTGTTATCAACTTCTCATATCATTGGATAATTCTTGTTTTTATGCGGTTTGTGACAGGTCTGGGGAGTGTTGGCTGTGAAAACATGTTTAACCGGCTTGCATGTCACACGCCATGCGCCAGATCTATGTATAGTTATTGGAATGCTACTTGCTCATTTTTGTTGTATTGGTCGTTTAGTTTTATATTAATTTTTTCTAATGTGTGACAGTTCATTTTTATGTTTTGTTTCACTTAATTAGCTTATTGTTATTAAGTTTTACTTTTCATATAACTATAACACATTTAAGGAATTATATGTATATATAATATATGAGGTTTGACGCACTGCGTTTTATTTTGTTTTTGATAAGCACATTACCGAAAGACACTATAAGCCTTTTCTAGTAGTTAATGTTTTTGAGCGATTGGAGAGTTACTAAAAAAAAGAACGTGGAATGAATCCCTCCTAAAAATAACGCTTGGGAAATAGAACACAGGAATTTAAACACAGGAATTTTTTGGATATTTTAACACGCGTCGAACTTTCTATTTTTCATCTAGTGTAATAAATCGTATCTAAACATTAGATTTAAAATTGGATTTAAATTTATCAAAAAATTAAATGTATTTATTTAACTTATAACGTAATTCTTAAAAATATATTTTTTATATGTAGTATTTATATATTATAATAACTCGAGCCATGTGACTGTCATAAACAAACACGGATTGACCGTTTCGAGAAAAAAAGAATTGAAAGTGATTTCTTGCCTTCTCAAACAACGGTAAACAATATACTCTTTGAAGTAAACAAAATATTACGTCTGAACATATTTATATTTATATTAAAATCATTAAAATTACAGACATTACAATCCACTTTCATAAAACATTAAAAACATAATAAAATTGGACGTTTCGGATTTACATGGAAAATCCCTCTTCAACAACAACATTTTAATTAGCGTAAGTCATAGTTAAAAAATATCAACAAATAGAAAATGCAACGTATAAAAATTTCAAAGTCAAAGTTGCAGTTATAATAACACGGAGTATTCATTCGGGATTGCACCTGCTTCATTAAGACTCATAACTCATACTTTCTTAGAAGCATGGTATACGAAAATTACAGATTTACCTCTTAATGAAGCAGGTGCAATCCCGAATGAATACTCCGTGTTATTATAACTGCAACTTTGACTTCGAAATTTTGATACGTTGCATTTTTTATTTGTTGATATTTTTGAACTATGACTTACGCTAAGTAAAATGTTGTTGTTGAAGAGGGATTTTCCATGAAAATCCGAAACGTCCAATTTTATTATGTTTTTAATATTTTATGAAAGTGTATTGTAATGTCTGTAATTTTAATGATTTTAATAAAAATAAAATTTTCCTTCGCCTGCAGCGAATAAAATCCGAAAAGACCTATGACGTCATTCGTCTAAGAAGGAAATAAATTAGTTTCAGTTTGAGAAGTGTGCCATACATTTTGATTCGCTATTTATTGAACGTAAATCATTTTTTTTATTATTATTATTTAATTGTATCCACGCAAAACAACTTAATTTGCTTTTTTTTTAATTAAAAATATTTGTTAAATTATAATTTACATTTTTCATTGACAGTGAGATGTATTTTACTAATTGGAAGTTACATGATGATGAGGAAGCTGCAATAAAATTGTTTTCTGGATATAGAATTATACATAAATATTTTTTGCGCGATGCGGGCTATGAGCATTTCACAGTAAATCGCAAACATAATTTTGTTGAACCAAACATTGGATGCCATGTCCAATCTGTTGATAGATTATGATGCATCGTATAATGGCGTAATAAAAGACTACGCGGAACAGTTCGTCATTATTATCAATAATATCTGAGAATTCATTTGGAGACTTTTTTTTAATTGCAATGTTACTGCAGTTCTAATAAGCTATTAGAATTTCATGAGTGCATTTTAAATTTAGTTTAAATTTATTATTTTATTGTATAATATTTATTTGTTCTTTCATTTTAAGTAAGGTATTTGATAGTAATATGGCCAAGTCGTAATAATAATATTATTTTGAGTGAAAAAAAAATGCCACTTTCCAGTCTCGGGAAATCCAGACCACGTGCACGAGATAGCAAACATTGCTGTTTTGCTGTTAGTTACTTTGGAATGTTATAAATTTGTCTTTGGGAGGCTTGTTATTTATCTAATTTAAACAAAGTGTTTATGATTAGCTGTATACATTATATTCTACATTGTATAATGCTGTTTTTAACTGCATAAATGAATGTCAATACCGGAGTGTGCCGACAGAATAACTAGAACTTTTACAAAATTGGTTTTTGTTGGCAATATGACCAGGCAGAGGGAGAAAGCTATAAATATGAGATTATGTGCTGTTTGTCGTAATTATGTGCACAAGTAAAGTGTCGAACTTACCAGTAAAAATCCAAAAAAAAAATATATTTACCCTACATGTGCGGTTAAAATAAAAATAAAAATATTTTTTCCGTAAAAGTTTTATAATTGTTTCAAACCTGTTCCTCAATTTTCTTCATGGTTATTTTTTTATTATTTTTAAAATAATAATAATAAAAAAACTTTTGATTTTGTAATAATTGTTGTTTTTGAACCGTTTAATGTAAATATTTTCTTTTTATTTCACCTGTTGGCATATTATCTGCATGGGGACATATTATATTCATCAGCTCGCTTTTTTTGAAAGAAACTTCTACAGGTACCAATATTGACTAGTTTAAATTTTAAATATATTTTCCAGTGCTAAAATGGATTTTCTTTGCTATTATATTTATATATATCTATATATAAAACCCGTTACTATTACCGTTTAAAAATGACTCACTTTAGGGTGGCCATATTACCTGTAGATACCTTATATATTTGAATTAATTTAATAAAATAAGTTGGTAAAAGTCTGTAAAAATCGTAATTTTTTTTTTTTTTGAATTATCATTTTTGATGCGACAATATTATTTTTTTTCAAATCTTTCATCGGTCGTTCCAATAATTATGCTTGACGGTAATAGTGTTGGTATAACGGAAAAGAACTGAACCATTTTTACAGATGTTGGATATATATATAGGATAGATATGGATACCTGCACATGTAAACATCGAGGGAAATGAGTGTGCGGATGCTTTAGCCAAAGAGGCACGAAATCTTGACCAACCTAGTTCCACCATCACACTTGCAGATGCAAATGCAGTGGCCAGATGTAGACTTTTTCAGCAGCCCTCTAGGAAGCCTTTAATCACTGACCTTGATTGCCCTAGAAATGTAGCAACTACACTGGCTAGGTTAAGAACAAATCACTATAAAGGAATGAAGAACCTTCCTGATGGGACAAGAACCTATATTATGTGCAGGAACTGCCCAGAAACTCAGCTCACACCGAGACACATCTTCGAGTGCCCATCCATTACCGCAGATATCTTAAAACTCGGCTGGTTACCGCTAATGGATCCACTTCGAGAGATCCTTTGCAGTCCTGAAGCAACAGGGCTGGCGGCAGTGGTCCTCCGGACCTTTGACCATATCTGATCCTTTATTTATTGACTTTTTGCATATCCATGGACACGACAACAACAACAACAACAACAGATGTTGGGAATAAATATAGTGATCATTTTCACTGACTATTGTGTGGAATTAACGGAAAGAGTCTTAGAAATTAAGCAAAAATCTTTGTGATATAATATTAATATTCAAACAAAATGTAAAAGTTCCAAGTAATAAATGTTGTAACACACGAATTCAAACAAAAGTGTTTTAGAATTTTGAACAAATTATCCAGAATACTGATAAATATATCTACCTGTACATTGTATGTGCAATATACATATGTAATGTCTTATGATAAAGATATTCCAATTTTTTCGATCATATGCTTAATCTACTGAATCCAATCTAAGTAGTATTTCAGAAAGAGTAATTGAAAATGAAGTTTTACTTCAGTGGCTGCAGCAGTTTCAATTTTTTTGTAAAATTTGTCTGCGAGATATTATCATACTGAAGAACAGTAGTTTTGAAAGTGGCCAGATCAAATAAACATGTTTTGAACCAGTATTGTTTACATAAATGTTATAAAATAAATACCGTAATAAAATAAGTCACAGTTTATAAAATACATTTCCTGGTAAATATATACTATTTTGATTTATTACAGTTCACAAACTGTAGAAACCTAAGGTTGAGGTGAAAACGTTCTTCAAAAAGAGCAACATAACATGGAAGTATCTATATACATGAAATGGAATTTTGTTAATTTTTCTATAGAATAAGAGTACATGACTTGCAAATGGAGATAGAAAAGGTCAGTGGAAGGACTTTAATAACTTTGTATATTTTAATATATATGTAATTGTATGTTATTAGACGTCAGAATAATTTTATATTGTTACGTGACTAAATTATGTACTGATAAATGTATGTTTTAAAAGACAGAATTAAATGTTTTAGTAAAAGTTAAATAGTATATTTTAAAGTAAAAATAAAATGAGCAGATGCTGATATAAAAATGTTGTTAACATCTTATTATATGATCATTTCTGATGGTTAATTGGTATATTAATATAAACTGTAACTATAATAGAGACATGAATAAAAGAATTATTTTGTTTATGAACTGTATAATGTGAAATAGTTTTTTTTAGTTTATTCATACATAATAAATAACGCCGTTTTAAAATTAAATAAACATTTATATAGTCGGTACATAGTTACGGTCACGAGAGTAGTCATGTTTGCATACCTGTAAACGTTGACGCTTATTTCTTAGCACTTTAATTAATCGTAGTAATTTACAATTTAAGAAGGTTGAGAAAACGTTTCTTGTAACAAGAAGGTGTAATAAAAAATAATACCATATTAATAATACCATAAATGCCAGATAAACAAAAATATTAAACAATTAAACAATTTCTATGGTGAGGGTATAATAACATGAAAGAAAATTTCAATTACTCTGGATTTTATTGACACTTCCATAGTAATTGAAAAAAGAGCCCGGAATCGCAAAAGTAAAAAAAAAAGAAAAAAAAAAAAAACTTGCTGATTAAAAAAAAATATTTTCAATATTATATTATCGTATTTCTTTAATCTATGATATTACTGATTATATAATGTTAAATGTTAATAAGACCCACCCCCTTACAAAAACGAAATTTTATGAACATGTAAGTTTACAGTTAAAAGTGTATTATTTATTAAACCATATAACACGGAGAAACTAAAGAAAAGTACTTTAAGAAAATGACGTAGATAATGTATTTTATATAATTAATTTCATCATCTTAAATACTTTACTTAATGAACGAATATGTTTACAATGCTTGCCTGTGGGAGTGACAATTTACTTAATGTCTCTCAAAGCGAATATTAAGCTAAACGAAATTAATGAGAATTTAACATTTATAGCTTTGATTATTCGAGAAACTATTGATTTTCACAACTTGTTTCGAAAATGAGTTATTTATTGATAACTGTGCTTTTTCAGGAAGTACACTTAAAAATTATCAAACAATATCACATGATTATTATTTTTTTTTTAATTAATGAGGTATCTTTCATTCTTCCATAAACAGTAATGTAAAGCATTTTAATTGTAAACAAATTCACCTAATGAAGAGAAAATATTAATCTTATTTGATCATTTAAATAACTTTGTCAGTTTACAAATTTCCACAATATAATATTCTTATTCTTATAATTTTTACCTCTTTTTTTTACTTTTTTAGTTTTCTTAAGTTTTATCGATTTGGTTTAAAATTGAAATAAGCTTAACAGCCGAATATTAAAAAATAATAATAAAAATAAAAGTACATGTGCTCTTTTTTTGGATGCATTACAATGTCTCGTAATAATACATATTAATAATTGTATGTACCGATCTAAATAAAAGTAAAGCTTAAATTTACGGAAGAAAAGTTTTAAAAACATAAAAATAAAATAATTCAGTATCTTAAAAAATGCATTTATATGTTTCTTTTTCAAAATAATTAAGCAAATTATTCAGCAAACAGTGTTAAAACATATATTTGCATTTTTAATATTGCACTGCAAATGTAAGGTTGTATATTCGCTTATACATTGTTTTTTTTATGTTACATGCATATTAGATATAGATATAATTGAAACATCCTGGCAAACAAAATGTTAATAAATGTACATAAAAAAGCATATGCAATATTTGTATAAATAACATTTTCCCATTACAAATATTATTGCCTAAACGTCGAGTTAAAAAAAAAAATGTTTTAACTCAAACTAATTATCTTATTTTCGTTTAGCATTAATAAACGGTTTTTAATAGAATTTCGAGTGGACATTAAATATTTATACACATATGAATACAATATACCGAGATTGAATGTATAAAGGTATCAGAATACTTTTAACACTTGTCAATTTTCGTAAAAAATGACATTTACAGCTTTTGGACTTATTAATTAGAGTCATTATTTAGCTTTACAAGACAGTTACAAAAGGACACAAAAACTGGAACCCATAGTTAAAATGATCGGAAGTCAGCTTATAAATCTGTCAAACTAAATGAAAATATTTTTTTTTATCAAATTGATTTTAAGCTTTTTTACAGAATTAAATTATTAAAATATTTTAGACTATCTTGAAACGAAGAATTTAATTTAAATATTGTCCCACTTTTTTGTGATGTTAAATAAAATTGCATTGTTCTCAATATATTGTATATATATATATATTTGTAGGATATCAGTTTGAACACTTCATCTCCTTTATGACGTAAATGATTATCAAATTAACTGACACTCTAGTACTATTAATATCCATGATTTAACTGCACAAGTTATAAATGTTTTGGATCGTGAGATCAAGATTTGAACATCTTCAAAATTGGCAAAGAGCCAGTCTTCTAATTTTTATTGTGAAGCAAGCTTGGAAATGAGAAATATCCAGTAAAGGCACTGTTAGGCCTAGTTGTTTTCTTTGGTAAATAAAAGTATTAGATATGTTTGGCGAGAAGTGTATTAGTTGAAGAGAAATTGTTAATCAAGTATTGTAGAATTATATTTCTAGGACTGTATTAAAGTTCATATTTTATTATTCATTGCCTATTTGTGCATATAATTCCAGTAAATCTATTATTTACATATCATCTTCTTACACACACACACACACATATACACACACACACACACACACACACACACACATATATATATATATATATATATATATATATATATATATATATATATATATATATATATATATATATATATATATATATATATATATATATATATATATATATATTTAAAAATGAAAACACGTGAAGAGTGAAGGAAAAAACATTATAAAAAAAGCTATAGAACGATCACTGAAGAAAGTATACCCAAACGGATGAAAAAGCAAAAACTGGAAAAGCATATTCATAGTAATTATATGTAATTTCATCAAATATTGTCAGCATTATGCCTAAAATTGACAATATTAAGCCCCTAAGGACATACACAAATGAAACCAGAAAATCGAAAACCAACATGAGGTCTAAATAACAAAATAAGTAAATAAATATGCTACTGAAATAGAAATTAGATAATTAAACAATTATGCAACTTAAATAGAAATATGAACATAAAATAGTGTTAAAGATTCACCAAAAAGACAAATTTTAATGTAGATGTAGATGGATTTAAGGTACTTGAAAATCAACCATTCACCTACTCAAAAATGGCGGCATATCCTTGCCAAAACATTGCTGAGAAATATGATAATATAAAGTTCTGTAGTGCTGCCATCTAGCGCAGTAAATTATAACTAAAGCTGAAATTGTAAACAAGTTAAATAATAATTCTAGTGCTTCCATCTATGATTAGATGAATATAATATAAAAGGAAAAGAAATATATTGGCAAAGCAAATAATAAATGAAATGTGAGGAAACTTAAATAAATAATAGAATTTAAATATAATAAAGAAGATATGGGGATACAAGTACAATAATTATATATACAATATATATCTCGCTTACTTTAAAAATGAAAACTTAAAATGTTATATATATATATTATATATATATTAAAGTTTACATGTTTTTTTCTTTATCATGTGTTGTAGGGCATAAATTAAAATAATACTTAAATAATATAAGTAATAATTTGTTTTTTTAAATTCTTGTATTATTTTAAAATTATTTCACTCAATATAACCAAGATAAAAAATATTTCAAATATCTAGTGTTGTGTCTTCAACTGGCTTATAAATGTTTATTTATAGTAGCAGCTAAAAGGTTTTATATCAATTCCTAGGTATGAGTGCGCGGAATCTGTTGATGCTATTTTATTTAATTGGATGTTTGGATTTAGGTACAGCATTTTTGAAGTTTTTCTAAAAAATTTTCAAAAATTTATAAAAATGTATTTTTAACTAAATTTAAAACTAAAGTAATTTAATGGAAATATAAAATTACTATAATTTACCCATACGTAAAATAGAAATAAAAAAATTATTGAGTTTTTTCAGTATCATGTTTTCATAAATGAGTTGTTCCGAAAGTATGTGGATATTTCAATCGAAATAAACACCATTTTATTGTTATTCTGTTTGACGAATAGTAAAGTAAACATTTAGGAGTTCTTTAACGGAAACTTCCCTTAATTAAAAAAAATAATTACAAATATCTTATTTAAATGTGAAGTAGAATACGCATAAATGATACTCACAGACATTATTTAAAGATATGCTAATTGGTCATTGTATTAGAAATATGTAATTTATCTGAAATCAGATGCATAACAATAGTTATATGATTTTACAGGCAAAATACTTTATTCAGTTACATGTAATTTTTAGCCATTATTAAATAATATGGAAATGAAGAATGAAATGTTTCTTCAAGGGTTGTGTAAACTGACAAAAAAAAATCGATTAATGCATTCATATTTCGAAATCTGACAAAATATTATACTCATTTATTCCAAAACAACACTCAATAATTTCCAACAGATACGTTAAACAGGATTTATTATAAGGTTAAAAAATTCTATTATTTAATAAGCAGACAAATTAAACTTAAACTGTGTAGGGAAATAATATTTTATTAATGGAATATTGCTTTAATTATTTTCTGAAACTTATATTATTTTATTTTTTAACGAACCCCATATGCAAAATTTGCCATTTACATAATTTGTCCTACTTCTGGAACAAAATACTTATAAAAACTTCGTACTTGTATATTTAAAATTTTATAAAAGGTATTTAATAGTAAAAGTAACATAGTGATCGAGGACCATACGTGTATTAAATTAGAAGATTAGACAATATACTGTATTTGTTATATATTACAAGAATGAAGAAATTTTCCTGATAATATGTATGCAGCTGATTTGCCACAAAAGAGTGCCCATTTTTGAAATATTAACACGAAGAACTTAAAAACCGAACAACAAAACTACAATATTTGCAAAAACGAAGGACACTCTATTTCCAGCGATTTTCAATCAATAAACTTATTCTGTAAAAAAAAAATTATTGTCACATATTTGTCTTGTGAAATAGTTAGGAATATATTTTAAATATAAATTTCACGCTTTTCGAGGAAATTTTAATTAGACTTAAAACTCAAATACTGTAAAAAACGCGGTTTGATCCTAGGACTAACACAGGGGTTTGAGGTCAAAACTGTGTTTTTGGGGAGTAAATCAGGTTTGTTTGCGTATAAACTGGGTTTTTGGAGTATAAACCGAGTTTTTGGAGATAAACTTGGGAAAAACCGAGTATTTTTTGTTTAAATTCGGAAAAAAGCGAATTCCTTGGAACTCTAACTTAAAATTGCAAAATTTATGGTTGAAAATTATTTTATTTTGAATTCAGGTTAATTCACTAAAAAATACTTTTGTTCAAATACTGTAAAAAACGCGGTTCGATCCTAGGACTAAATCAGGGGTTTAAGGTCTAAACTGTGTTTTTGGGAAGTAAACCAGGTTTGTTTGCGTATAAACTTGGGAAAAACCGAGTCTTTTTAGTTTAAATTCGGAAAAAAACGAATTCCTTGGAACTCTAACTTAAAATTGCGAAATTTATGGTTGAAAATTATTTTATTTTGTATTCAGGTTAATTCACTAGAAATGAAAGAAAAAAATATAAAACAGATAAATTATTCTCTAGCTTTTGGTATAACAGAAAATATTTTTCTCCTTCCAATTGTTTTAGGATATATCTGTGTTGAGGTATACTGCCCACAACTTTCATACTCACTTTTTCAAGCTTTTACGCCAAATAAGCTGTCTGGCTGTTATTTTTTAATATATAAACTAAAAAAAATACAGATTTCTCCTTTAATATGTGCATAAAATTTTAATGGAAATTGTTTTTTAATACCCTTTTGCATTTCTTATAAAATCCAAAAAGATCCTTAAAGTTAAAGATGTCAATGTGGTGTTCCACCAACCCTTTCAGCGTTTGATGGTTTTCTTGTATTTTCATAAGCATGCTTGTAAATATCAGGATATAATATATATATATTTAATCACAGTTTGATGCTATAATATATTTTATATACTCTTATTCTATATACGGTTCAAAAAGAATTGTGTTAAAAATATTTTTTGTCTACAGCCATTTTATCATGACTTCTAGTAATGGGAATACCTGGGCCTAACAAAGTTTGTCATCTCGAGTTTGTACATAATCTCCTTTATCACTGCAGAGATACGCAGTTTAAATAGCATATGTGTTTTTTTCAGTTATTATACTTTTGTTCATGATAAAGTTACAGCTATATAGTCAGAGCCCGATTTAGGTCGTCTGGGGCCCAAGGCTCAGTAGCTTTTTGAGGCCCCCTCAAATTAAAATTGTAGCTAGAAATGTTTTCGAGGATTATTATTAGACACTATGATACAATTGCCAAGTTAAGCAAAATATTTTTATTTTGTTTTTGGAAAACAATTGCGGAAAATTTCATATTTAGGAAACTTTTTCTGAATTATTTTATTCATTTCGGGGCCCCCAACAGCAGTGTGCCCAAGTCCGCGGCCTAGTTGGCCTGTGCGTTAATCAGGCACTATTATATAAGTTTGAACTTAATTTTTTAACTTAGTTTAAACGTTTTAGTTTACATTGTCTGTTTATCTCTAACCGAAAATAAGCTGGTAAAATTGCATTTCAATATTTTATGACATCCTGTATATAACAAAAATAGCCTTTAATTTTCAAATGGCCTTACTCTTCCAAATTAGAATTCGGAATGTTAATCTATAAGTTTTATTTCAATAATCAATTTTCAAAATGAGAAAAATAAACTCCCAGTTCTGAGTAAATATTAAATATTATATTAATGAATCAGTATTTAAAAATTTGTAAAACCAATTCTCTCATTAATTTCTACAAAAAGAAAATTAAATGTTATTTAGAAAGAAAGAATTTTCCCAAGACAATTATTGAGAATAAAAGCGAGATTCCTTTAATTACGATAAAGTAGTGATTGATGAGAAATCCATACCTAATACATTTAGACACAGCAATCTCAGTACCAAACAGAAGATAATTTATCAATCTTTCTTTATACTTTAATGCATATATTTCCTACACAATTCTTTTAAAACACAGATTAACGGAAAACGATTATCAAGATCAATTTAAATTAGTGTAAATTTATTGTAAAATAATCAAGTTTGAAGAGGTGAGCATGGAGGGTTTTTTATATATATATATATATATATATATATATATTTTAAGATTGTATCTAACAGTCTTATTGCTTTATGTAATAGTTTATACGTTTAACTTTTTATTGAGAGCGGATTTATATGCATAAGGTAATGCCTGTAAAAGAATAATGTATTTTGGAAATTATTATTTTTCTTCGGTCAGTTATTAATGGTATATTTGTATCTTGAAATTGTTTTCATAGCATCCCGATGTGTGGCATTGCATTGTATGATATTTTTTCGATTCTTTAAAAGGAAAATATATCTAATTTTCTTCGAAATTAAGAAATATATTTTTTAATTATTGTTATTATTTTTTTATAAATAAGAAATTATAAGAAATTATTAAATTAATTAAAGAGAAAAAATATTATCAATTATTAAATTATAAGAAATTATTAAATTAATTAATAAGAAAAAAATATTGTTAATTATTAAATTATAAAAAACTTTTATATTTAAAATGCAGTTTAAATAAAAATTACAAAAATTATATTTTGCAAGTTACGTGATTTTCATCAAAATATAGTAGGGTGCATTTATAAAAGATTGACGGCATACAGGTAAACAAAAATAAAATATTGGTCAATAAGATTTTGAATAAAATTTTGGGTAGCTAACTATCTTATCTTCCACTCTCAATATGTGCTATATACGTACTCTAGTTGTACTCTAAAAGCGTGTCTCGAAATATTTTGACTTTTGAAAAATTTCGCAACTAGTGGAATAAAAAAAAAGAAAAAATAATATATATTATTTTTTCACATATAACTTGTAACAATTAAAATACATTATTAATGTTAAAGGTAATATGCAATTTTCATCCATTAAAGCAGTCCAGTTTAAGGTGAAGGAACAACAATCGTCAGAAGCTTTAATTGGTTGTATTCAAATGACATCAGACACTGAATTCATTCACATACACACTATTGAATCAGTAATTTCATTCAAGAAACTCGGCAGAAAATTCAGACATATGACGTGTTTATATCACTTCATTTTTTTGCCTCAACACTATCGGTTTAGAGTCTAGAAGAGTTTTTAACTATAGATAACGGCGAGAGCAATGAGTGGACACGAAGCCTCTTAGGCCCTACCGTAATCATTAAATGCCACGTTCATCTTTGCCCGTTGTCCTTTACTTAAAGCCTTTAGTTATAAATTCTACAATAAGTCATTCATCTACATTTTTTTCGAATTCGGCAAAATGGTATAAATTGTATTTCAACCTTTCAGATTTTTGGTAATAATTAAGTAAATGTGAATATATGTCGAATGAACACATTTTACATTACCCACTGTATAGAGAAAGTAAACAAAGTCAATGAATTATTTTATGCAACAAAACAAAATTTAATTTAAATGTTCACCTGCTCTGATAACGGACGATAATCGTTATATGACATAACTGGAAAAAAATCACTTTGATTTGAAAAAAAAAAAAACTTTATAATAATCCCATTATTTTCTTATTTTTCCCTTAGATTTAGTATATTTTCTTTTCTTTATTTTTTATGCACAATGGAGTAATTATGTTGCCATTATTACAAAAATGTCTTTAAAACATAAGAAAAAAATTGCATTCTATAAATTATTTAAAAATAGGAAATTTTAGATTTATTATGAAATTTTCGGAACCATTGAATAATTGATGTTACTTTTATCCGTTAGATGGGTTCCACATTCTAGATGCTGTAGTTGCGAAATACAAATACATAGATTGATTTTAATATAATATATTCTGAAAAGCGCCATCTATTTTCATTCATTAAAAATATCCTAGGTCACCATATGCTTACTTCATATTTTTTACTATGAACACGGTTACCGAATATTAGATCTTTATTTCTTCACTTTTGAAATTAAAATGAAATACTAATCCAAAACTCGTATACATATAAAGTGTTATCATTTAAATATGTTCCAAAACCATGTCCAGTGTCAAATTTTAGAGAGAGTTACAACACCTTCGACAGATGTGTGAAGAATATTTGGATTGATTACACGTACGGTTATAAATATGCAAATATTATCTTTGAATTCTCTAAATGTGGAAGCAAAGGATCGACATAAAATTTATCTATAATTAAATTAATCGCTATGAAACTTAATAAACATAACTTAATAAATTTTCACAGATTTCCTGACCCAAATCCTCAAAATTCTACCAAAGTCATATTTGATAACCATGATCTTAAGAACTCCATTTATCACTTGGTATTCGCAGTGTGTATCCACAAAAAATGTCATTAAACATTGGACAGCATCAGGGATACTGCAAATTGCTTACTGTAGAAAACACACACCTTCATGCTTTCTTAGAGAATTAAAGAACTTTTTATTATTTTTGAAGAACTTATAGGTTTTGATAGTCTACGAAAATGTGTGCATTAAAATATATAATTTTCTGAAAGTGTTTAACAACTCTGTCAGAAATCGAAAGAAATACCAATGCACTATATAGAAAAGAAATACTGATATTACTGCATTTAAAAAAATCATTAAACTTAAATTTTGGAAATAAACAAAACATACACCCAGAAAAAAGTTTTGTTGAATCAACAAAAATTCGGTTGACCCAACAAAACTTTTTGTTTAAATATAGGTCAATAGAAATTTTATTTGAATCAACAAAAAAAAATTTTTTTTGCAATTCCAAAAAAAAAAAAAAAAAAAAAGAAAAAATTGTATAATCAGCAAAAAATGTTTTGTTAATTCAAGTAAAATGGTTCAGTTTCACTTGAATTTTGCTAAAACAACCAAAATGTACTCAACAAAACATGTTTTGTGGTTTTAATCAATTCCTTTTTATGGGTGTATGATAAAAAATATCTTAGAATTTTATATTTAATGAATACATTTGTTAAAAAGCATCATTTAAAAATTAATGTAATTCCTAAATAAGTATTGATTTTATAAAAAATAAAATATAATAAATTTGGATAAGTTAAATAAATATATTCTGAACCTCCATTTACACGACCCTGTCATTTGTAAGAATTTTACACTCTCTATTTGGAGAGGTATAAATGAGAGGTTCTTATATGTGAACATTGTATTTCAATTATAGATAATATTACACTAGAACAAATTTATAAAGTACGAAAATCTTAAATTAATCATTTCTATAAATATATATTAGAAGTAATAATTGATGCGAAAAAAACATTTGTAAGTATATTAATACGCATTGTACATCGCAAAAAGATTTTCTTTAGTCAAAAAGTGAATGAAACTAAACTTCTCTACTTATAACTTTTCAATTATTTCTATTCATTACAAAACATGTAGTGTAGTATACATTAATATAATTTACTTCATATATCCTAACATAGAGAGTAATTTGTAGAATTATTTTTTTCACATAAGAAATTTAACAAACGCCTGTGAATTTCATGAATTCCAAAATCAATTCGTTTTAGGACATAATTTGTAAATAGAATTAGGCTGAAAATTAATTACGAACACATTGGAAGACGCACCTAAAATGTTGAAAATAGAGATTTTCGAATGAAATTAGCTTATTTTCTAAATGTTTCGGCTTTGTAATTTAGTTGCTACATTAGGGTAATAATCTAAATTCTAAAAGTAGATGCATCAAACATGCAAACAAAAGTACTCCAGTCAAATCATTAGCATAATCTTAGTTTAAACATCATTAGTTTTAGCACATTTAACAATATACTCGTAACATCTTAATATTTTTTGGAAAATTACTCAATAAATTTTCAGTAGGCTACATTGTAATTGAAACATATTGTAATTTATTTCAGTATCGTGAATAATTTTCATTACATTTGATTTATTTCAACGTCATTAGAAATGACTTACAGAAACAACCGCCCATATCAAACGAAATATATTTAAAGATATCTCTGATATCAATGTCCTTTATCAAATCATTTTCCAATTACGCATTTTTACAGAAAAATTTATACCATGTCCATTCTCATATCTTAAGAGAATATTAAAGCAAACTTTACATAACTCATGGCAACGTGATTGGGAGTTATGTCTCACTGGGCGATATACCTATGCATTGAAGCCAAAAGTTTCAGAAGACTATCTTCTAAGTCATCGATACTTATATATATTCGCTAGCAATCATGGTCCTTTCCCGGCTTATTTCATTAAAATTATTAAAGTTTTGTCTTCAAGATGCACTTGTGGCGCAAGAGGGGATTCGCTATATTACGTTCTCACATGCCCATTGACGGCTACTCTACAATTTGGTGAAACAGACACCATCACTTTGTCGAATCGGTTCATATCAATCTCGGCGAATTCCTCATTGCTTCAAAAGATAATTAGCTGCATGTCCTTAATAGAAAAAAAAACTAATTGTTATTCCAAATGCCACCAGTACACATCATTGGTGGTGGTGATGATGATGATGTTTTTCCTGATGACGAAGAGGTTTATTGAGCAAATCCACTGTCTCCACGTTTAAAATATTTTCCACTAACAATTTGTAAATTTCAAATAACTTTTAAACTCTCATTAATGGTGACTTTTCTGCAAATTAAGCTCTCACAATAATGGTGACTATTTTTCAAATGTCCAATACTGTAGGTGTCATCAAATTCAGAACTTTTGAATTTCAGTTAGAAATCAGACTTTGCACTCTTATATATTATTTTACATTAATCCAGCATGCATTAGAATATATATATAAAAGGCTTGCCCTGCACTCAAATAGATGTATTATTATTTTATTTTTTTTCTCTTTATATTTAATAAGTTTAAAGCACTATATAAAATTTGTTAGCATTCAAAAATTATAAATCCAGTTAGCACTCAAAGAGAATTTATGTATCTATATTTATTTTTAAGCTTGCACTGAAACAGTAATATACTATTTTGTTATGTTCATTCTTATTCTCTACATTCAAATATTATGAATGTGGTCATTTTTCAACCAGTACTCATGGAGAAATTTATATCATATTCATACTAGTTATAGGTCGTAATCACAGAGTTATATATTTATCATATTCTGTTCTGTTAGCATTTAAAACTGTAAAGAGTCATTTATTTAATTAGCACTCAAAGAGAAATTTTTATATCTATACTTAAATTAATTTTGTTTGCATTTTTGTACTCAAAGAGCTACATACTATTCATATCTATACTGCTTGTATCTGAATTTCTAGATTAGGTTCTGACCTATATACAATAAGTTAAATAATAATTTAACAAATACTTAAAATGTCCGTACTTCAAGAATTTTTATGCAGATAAAACATATTATTCTTACATAAAAAATTAATGGCATTCCAGATGTTTCTTCTGGAGAGAAATGTTTATTCTGTTATGACTCGTTTAATCTTTTATTTTTCAAATATTTCCATCCAAAAGTTTAATTGTTATCTCAAATTTCATTGCTTACTTGTACTAAAAAATTATACTTAATTTACTTAATTTGTAATTTCATCTAAGACTCATAAAATGTCAAATCTCGGGCTTTTGCAAAGCCTAGAGGTATATTAATTTCATCATGCCCGAATGAGTGCTGCTTTGTCAAATATGTCTTTTTTTTTATAAACTTGCCAAGAAAGGCTTGCAGAGGCTAAATCCATATTTAAATTTATCTTTTGTGTTAGTTATAATGTTTTTTAGTAAGTTCTGATGGAAATGCCAGTAAAAATCGCGAATTACATTTTTCATTCGTACTTAGTTTTGAGCAATAAATTAATTTATCATATCAAGCGGAAAGTGATAAAAATGTATTTCATATATAACAATTTTACGGCAACAATGTATGTACATGTGCGTAATTATTATCTATATGTTTATATATACAGAATTTGGACAAAAATATGGAAACATCTAAAAAAACTTGTTTCCATGTCTAATACGTTGTAGGAAAAGCGTCGGCACTCAAAACAGCCTGCAGTGTTCTCGGAATGGATAAATGCAGGTACTGTATGGTTTCCAAGGGAATCTTATACCATTCTTACTGGAAACTAGAGCCAAGTTCAGTTAACGATGCTGGAGTTGGATGGCAACCACGCACCTTTCTTACTCTCCAAAGTAGACCATAAAGGCTCAATAATATTGCAATCTGGTGATTGTGGTATCCAGGAGAGTTGCGACAAAACCAGTCCTGAACGATCCGAGATGTGTGACCAGGGGCGTTGTCCTCTTGAAAAAAAGGCATCACCATTGGGGAGCAAACATTGCAGCATAGGAAGGACATGGTCGGTCAAAATATTCACATAATCCTTCGCGGTAAGGCGATCTTTCAGAGTAATTATTTTGCGCATGTATTACCGCGATATGGCTGACCAAATCATTACCGAACCGACAACATGTTTCATTCTTGGCAGTCAGCAGTCTGCATCGTAGGTTTGGGTCGGCGTTCGCCAGACGTAAACTCGGGCAGAAGTTGGAAACAGTGTGAAACAAGACTCATCCGATAAAATGACTGTCTTCCATTGCTCCATAGTCCAGGTTTTACGGCTTCAACACCACGTTTTCCAATTACAGGCATTTGCATCACTGATGAGTGGTTTTAGAATATCAGCTCGCCCTGAATATCCGTTATAATGCAGCTCACTTCTTATTGTTTTTATGCTGACAGGCTTTGTGAGGGTGACATTTAATTCGGCAGTGAATTTTGCAGCTCTCGTCTTCTTATTCTTTTTTACAATCCTTTTCAATGACCGTCTATCGGGATAATCCAACACACAATTTGTCCGCGTTGTGACTCAGCGGATGATGTTTTTCCGCTTTTCCTATATGCGGTATTAATATTCGATACGGGGCCTTTTGCAACATGAAACACTTTGGCTACCTTGGTAACGGAAGCACCCGCCATGTGAGAAACAACAATTTGTCCACCCTCGAATTCACTTAGCTCAGACATAATGCACTCACAACTCGGACACACAGCCTGGACGCCAGTCGGTGGGCATATGGACAAATGTCCAGGCGCAAAAAACCCCACCTCTCTACATGAAAACCCAGCCGCCGAAATAGGCCAAGAACAACAATCACTTATACAGAATACGATCACAGTAAATTCCAAAATCTAATAGAAAAAAAAAATTAAAAAAATAGCCGTATCGCCAGCAAAATTAAAATATAACAAAATACTAAATTAAACTAACTAAAATCTTAAAAACACAAACTGAATCCTAAAATACACAAGCTCTTTAAGATTATGCTGTAACTAATAAAATAACAGCACAACTACACAAAAGACACTAACAACTACACAAAACACTTTTCTAACAACGACTGACACTTGCAACGTATTGAGGAGATTGTACAGGTTAAGTTAGACGGCAAATACAACAACACCACCTACAGGCTTGGCTAGTATCCCTTTTACGTTCAAGCATACATTTCAAGAGGTGTTTCCATATTTTTGTACAGCCAAAACCATCTCGTACCGGAAAATTCCGCCCATCAATTATTAGACATAAAAAATAGCGATACAGTTGGATGCTTCAATGGGATTCCCAGTTTCAATCAACTACACTCCCTGTATATGAGTCATTGTATATCACATCTTAGAGGAAACAGTAGAAAAAGAATAACTGTAGCACATTTGTACTACAAGAGTTAGATATCCTAATTAAAGTCTAACAATTAAATGAATATTCCGGTACAAACCAACTTTTCCAAACAGAAAGAGCTTTTCAAACAACCCAATATTATCAAAAACAGATCCATATATATATATATATAAATGAATTTGTGAACGGAAAAATAAGATAATATGTTTTAAATTGGAGGAAACAGTGAGATTTAATAATTTGAGAGCCGTGTTGTCGTGTGTTAATTTTGGAGGGATGGTGAGAAAAACAGGAATGTCCTTTGAAAACCCTTTTGAAAATATGTCGACACACAGTTCAAGATAGGATGTCCACGCATTTAAAGGGAAATAGAATGAGTAGTTTTTGACTATCATCATTTTCTCCTTCAACCTTCATATGCGTGCATTCTGAAATGATTATCATGTGGGTAATTTGAAATTTCACTTCTACAAAGGAATTTTAGTAATAAAAATGTAAAAATGAGTTTTTCTAGTTTAACTTAACGTCAATATGCGGACACTGATTATTTCTCAGATTAAATTATAAAAAAGATGAAAGGATATTCTTGTTTACTACGTATATATATATATATACGCAGTACTGTATATATATATACAGTAGCGCTCAAAAGTATTTTGACAAGGATAATAATTGGGCTAATTTAATACAAATAAAAGCCACAAATATACAACTAATTTTTGTTGGAAGAAACTTGATTTGTCTACATATTTTTGTAAAAGAAATTGTGGTTTGATAGCAAAATTACAAAATCAAACTAAAAATAAAGAACATGATTTATCAAAAGTATTTTGACACTGTAATTAAATGAAAATTTTTAACACTTGAACACCATTTTTATTTTTAAATGAATCAATATTTAGTAGCATATCCATTAGCCTTTATAACAGCCTCACAACGAGCCGGCATCGAGTCGACTAACTTCTGTATTCGATCCAAAGGAATTTTTTCCCACTCCTTCTTAAGAGCTTGAAATAAAACCTCTTTATTCGAATAATTTTTACAACTTATTCTGCGATCTAACTCCTCCCACAGATGATCTATGGGATTTAGATCATCACTTTGACTTGGCCATTCGAGAACTTTAACTTTTTTACTTTTCAAAAATTCAGTTATGTGGTTGGACTTGTGTTTTGGATCATTATCGCGTTGAAAGTACCACCCAGGTGGCATGTTCTCTTTACCATAGGGCAGCATTTGTGTTTTTACTATGTTCTCATACATAAATCGATCCATATTCCCTTCAATGCGAACTAGCGGTCCTACTCCATGGCGTGAAAAACAGCCCCAAACCATAACACTGCCACCTCTATGTTTTATGGTGGGCACTTGGTATCGGATATCATATTTTTTGTTAACAGGACGTCGAATGTACTTAATCCCATCAGATGACACTAAATTAAACTTGCATTCGTCGCTCCACAAAATACGAGACCATTCAGAACTCGTCCACAGTTTGTGCCGTTTTGAAAATGCAATTCGTACCTTCTTGTTTTTTGTAGATATAAGAGGCTTCTTTGTGGGTCGACGGCCGTGTAATCCATAAGATATTAGACGACGTTTGATGGTTGAAACATGAGTATCCGTGTCGTAATTTTCTTTCAGCTCGTTTTTATTGCTACTATCGACTTACGAACATCACTAGCGGATAGTCTTTTTATTATGCGATCAACAGTAGGAGTTGTTTTTTTGGACGACCACTTCGGGACTTGTTTTTGATAGTCCCTCATTTATTGAACACTTTATTCCATATACTAACAAGCTGCCGGGACACGTTAAAATTACGTGCAACTTCTGCTTGTGTTTTTCCTTGTTTTAGGGCGGTTATAACAGCTTTTTTAAAGTAATTGGAATATTCTTTCACCTTCGGCATGTTAAGAGAATCACAATAAACTGATATAAACACAAATCAAATAATACTACAACCGAGACACTTTGGAAAACTCGAAACAGAATGACTTGTCAGAATACTTTTGAGCACAAGATATGACATTTTTGTGATTCAGCGCGTACTGTGACAAACAAGTTTAGACTTGTTATTTACTTATTACCTGCAATCACATCATACTTAACGATAAACTAAAACATTTTTTATTTAGCACTATGTAACGCGTAATAATAAAGAATTTCTTGTTGTCAAAATACTTTTGAGCGCTACTGTATATATATTTATATTATTTTATTGTCATTAGTGTTTTATTTCAAAGTTGAGCTCTGATCACTGATTGCACTTTTCCCTTTGAAGTTCTTGTCTTTGAATCGTTTATCAAAAATATTTTTTTATCAGTAGGAAACTAAATATTATTTAGAAAATAAACCAAGAACATCAACACCAAAAAAAAAATATATATATATATTTTTTTTTTTTTTCCATCTATTTGCTGAATTGATTGGTTAGATCAAAATAACTGTGCATATAAAAGTATTAAAAAAGATAAATGTATTTTTTTCAAGAGTTTTTAATTATGTTTTCTGAAATTTTTAATTTACAATAAAGAAATATCTCTCAATAGAAATATTATTTCTTCAAATTTAACATTTCTGTAACTATAATATACACAGAATATGATTTATTTCATTTCTAAAATGTCTAACTTACCTGTTTGCATGTTCTTTATAGGTTCTTCAACGATTACAATAATATTTTATAAAAATAATATTATCAGGAAAATCAGCCTTTGTTTTGAATACTATTATTAATAGTTTATGAACAAGGATTCGCCGGGTAACTAAAGTTTTATTTTTGAAGGTCAGAATGACGAAACCTGTTACTTCTTGACTTTGGAATACATGTTGCTATTCAAGAAAATTCGAGAAACTGGCATTTTCCAAATTTTCTGAATTTGGTATGATTTCTTGGATGTTTATGGTAGGGAAATGGGATGATCATATATACTAAATGGAAGTTTGAAATGACTCTACTACTTATGCTGACGTCTCATCATTGGCTGATGTAGTTTTGTTCAGCTTTTTCAGCGTGATTAAGATGTGTTGTGTAAAAAATACTTTTCATTTATTTTTCGCGTGGAAGTGTGAAATATTTGATTATAAGATTCGTAGCTTTACGCTGTTATATATTTTTGAAATAAATATTAATAAATCAAACTTTTAGATAATTAGTGTAATATTTTAGATAATTAGTGTTAGTATGTAAGGAAAATAGTTACGGTAACCTGTCTAAAGTAAATGTTATTTCTTAGAAAAATCTCTTTAAAATACTTTTATACCGTTCTAAAATTTAATTCAATAAATTGTACAAATGCCATTTTACTTCTGTAATATTATTTTTATTTTCATTTAATTTTTTATACTTAAAATTATTGGAATAAACAACTTGCATCCAGTCTCATTTTACATAAATTGCTTATATTCATAAAATTTAATTTTTGAAACAAAAATCGGTATGAACTCTTTCCGTGTAATGCTCTTTTGAAGATATATTTTTCCATTTTCTCTTTATATGTCTTTCATTCAGTATAATAGAAAAATTTAAGCATGGTTGAACATGATATTCATAGCGTTATGAAAATTTCAATAGAAAAACATATAACTTGTATGCTGAATATTTTTTTGTGATATAAAATGTAAGTGAAAAAGTTACTTCATATAAGTAATATTTTAAATAAGTATTATTTAATCTACAAAACTCCATTCTTCTTCATTTTAATGACGATAAAAAGTTTAATATTTGATTAATACACTATTGTCCAAGAATATAGGGTTAATGCACTTTTGAAAATATTTTCCATGGCTCATATAAAACAAGCTGAGATATACATAAATATACGTTTAAGTATTGTAATTACATGTTAAATAGAGAAAAGTAAATTATATTATTTACAAAGACAGGGGATTATAAAATGTTATTTATAGTTAAATCTGTCAGAAAATTTCTTATTAATTATTATTTTTTTTAATATAAATAAATTAAAACATACTCTGAGAAATTCATATCATGAAAAGGGAAAAGATTTAAATAAATTTCAAATAAATAAATAAAAGCAATAATCTATAAATATTAACTAATATTAACTGCAATTCTCTTATTCTTCAAATTTTAATTCAGTTAAAACTGTACCCTATTCTTAATTCTCTTTGCAAAAACACATTTTATTTTTCTTAATATATATTAAAAAAAAGGAAACGAAACATGAAAAGACATGCGAAAATGAGCAAAATGGTTGCTTTATAATTAAATAATTTCTTTAGAGAAAGAGTTATTACATCGTTAACACTTTCATTTTAAAATATGAGAAAAAGAATATGTAAAAGCAATTGAATAAAATCTCTTGAGCCTAATTAAAACAAAGTATTTCAAGAAATATCGAATTATTTTTTACACTTAAATAAAATAAGGCATCATTAATTTATTCCAATGAAGAATAAGAATGTGCTAAATTACTATTTAATTGAAAAAGGATTCCATGAGTTTTGGATAAGTAATGAAATTTTAGGATTATAGCAAATTAATTCTAAACTTTAATTTCTCACCCTCTTTCATAATAATATAGTTTTTCTCAATACTCTTGATAAGGCACAGATCAAAATATTATTTCAATATCTTTAGAGATACATATTTATTGGAATTTGGAGGTTAATTATAATAATCCATGAGGAATTGAATACTTACTCACACAAAAATTTTTAATCTAGCTTTATCACTATTAATCTTTGCAAAATTCTTCCAATTTCACGAGCTTAAACGGCCTTTCCAAACATGTAGGTCCAAGAATAATGCAACCAGACACCCCGTTCGATAAACAATTATATTTTTATAAAAATTGCGTCGAAGTACCACATACTAACGACGTTAAAACGTTTTAACATACGTTTTATTTTGTAAAGGATTGAGAATGTTGATTTTCATCATTTCATTTGACAAAAAATCTGTTATTTTTTCACTTATATTTTTACTACAAGTTGTCTAGTTTACTTAAAGATCAGAATGAAAGTCAGAATGAAAATATATATCAGAATGAAAATAGATTTCAAATTTATATTTTAATGTTAATTTTACTCTGGAGTGTCATTTGTTTTATATCTGGCGATTATATTTATATTTCTAGTAAATTTGAGAATGACCCCTATTTCGTAGCAAAAAAATGCTTCAAATTTAATTGAGAATGTAAATGTAATGCGATTGTATTTTGATGGACTGTTGTTAGAAGATTACAAAATGCTGGTTATTGCAAAATGGCTCCTCCTAATATTACCAAACATTATAATTTCTTGCAAATCATGCAATTCAATACATTAATGACATCCCACTAGTCTTTTAATGGATTGTTTTTAGAAATGTAAAAAAATGCTTGTTATTATAAAATGGCTCCTCCTCACATTAACAAACAGTATCATTTCTTGCAATTCAGTACATTAATAACCCTTAAATATCCCAGAAATCAGTCACAATGAAATCTAGCAAGTTATCGGTAAATACAACTCTTTCGAAAGGGGATTGAATCAGTATTATTGAAAAAAAGTTATTGTTGTGGATTTAAAAAAATATATATACAATTCATTTTCTTTGGAGTCTTTTCTAGTCAGTGTGAAAAGAATATTACAAGCACTTACTGCCATAAATAGTTAAAAAATTAAAAAACAAACTATTTCATATTTCATAAATTAGAGTGTATTGAAATAAAAATGAGAACTATGTTATAAAAAAAGTTTTCTTAGCAGTGTATGTTAATATGTTTGGAAGATTTTCTGCTCTCTACTATAGTTACATTGCGTCAAATGCATATTTTTCGTTAAGTGTACCGTTGAAACTTTTCTGACAATTTTAATTAGATATGGGAAGTGTTTGAAAAATTAGATGATACACAGCGCTATGCTGCTTAATCATTAAAAAAAGAAAAAAAAAACGCTTGCATTACACAATCTTTCACCGAATATTCCATACAAGTTACGGTAGAATTTAGCTTAATATCATCAGCAATATAATGAAAGTGTTTTTACATCATGGGTGATAATCTGAAACTGTATTTAGCAAATATATATATTAAACCGAGTGTGGTTTTGTGTATTTTAATCCCAAGATTTATTTTTTGTGTGCGTGTTGCAAACATTTAATGATATCCTAATTGATCATTTGCTCAATCATCTTTCCTACCAAACATCAGCTATGGACTCGATTGCAGAATATTAGACAAAAAATCACATAATTGAAAAATAAACTTAAAGTGGAGAAAAACGAAGTAAGTTAAATAAAAAAAGCAGGACATTTCATCATATATCACATTTAAGATGGTATGTATTCCATTTTGAATGTTGTTTTACTTAATTTCATGAATGGCACGCCGACATGTCGTCAAGCATTCGAATCCCATACGGGTATATATTGCCCAATATCGTGGAGCCTGAAAATACAAGATAATGTTTGAAAGATTTTCATTACAATTATAAAATCATAATAATTAAAGGTTCCTTGAATGAACCGACCAGGGTAGCATACGAAAACATCTACATATTAATCTTCCGAAACATAGGAGTTTTTTTATTCATTCACATGTTATAAAAAAGATACATTTCAATAGTACATGAAGCAAAGATACATGAAACATTCTTGTTATATTTATTTAAATGATGTGTTCAGTTACTTACGCTGAAAAATGTTTTTTAAAAGAACTTTCCTGATTGTGAAATAAATAACCTATCTTTAATTTATTCTTTTAAACAAAGCATTTAAATAATTTCCAAATCATTAGAGTTTCACTAGGAGGCAGAGAAAGAAATCTCAATAATATAATTCAGTTAAATCCCGAGAGTCTAATTAGAACAATTCATTCGTAAACAAAATAAATACATTTTAGTTTTCGAAGAAGTAGTACTTACATTCCATGTTTTTAATTTCATCCATTGTAAGATTTTATAAAATAATAAAAAAAAAAACTAGTCACATTTTTAATAATACAATTTGTGAAGATTTATTTGTTTTTAAAATAGCCATTAACAACACCATTCATTTTAATTTTGCTCTCTTAGTTTTTAAAATAGCCATTAAGGGGACAGATCACCTTTGAAGTGGACAAAAATTCAATTTCAATGTTCTGATGTCAGTAAATAGTGCATTTTATTCTGAGTAAAAAGGTACCAATGTTTTTTCAGAGGCGATAATTATTGACGAAGAAATAAAGTAAAACGCAATCGTCATTCTTTGTTTTTGAATGGAGAGTGAAAACTTTAAATGCATTTAATTCACAACAATGATTTTCAAAGTGTGCGCACGATTTCTCCAAAAATAATTTAGATAGATCCTCAAAATTTTTCAAACTTATTAATGTTGCAACAATGAACAAAATGAACTAGAATCTTTTAATTTGATCAATAAATTTAAAAAAAACTGTAATTAAATTCAAAACGCATTTTGAATGCGTTTTTCGATGAATTACAGTTAATTATTTTTTAATTTATTGACCAAATTAAATCGTTTCCAAGTGGTTCAGTTGGTAGAACGTCAGTGCGCTATTCTGAAGACCCGAGCTCGAGTCCCGGCTTGGGTACTTTTTCACTATGTTGGCTGTGCGCCTATTAAGCAATTAAAATTTGAATATTATTAAATATATTTCAGGATAATAAAATACAAATTATTTATTTTACAAGAAGACAAATTGCGAAATTTTTTTTATAGGCTTTATTTTTTTTATCCATACGTCGGAACTTTCGGTAAATTACATTTCTTTTGAAAACTTGAGTGATATATTCTTTAGATTAAAATATTATAGATTTTGATAAAAGTAATTGTACAAATCGATATATATTATCCACAAACTCTTCTTTATTTAAAAGCACAAATTTAAAACGTATTACCAATTACATAAATATATTTAAATAACAATAAATTTACGAATGCTATAAATTTACTATTTCCAGATTCTATTCTACAGATGATAATAATATAGTAAAATGAAAAAAGAGCTCTAGATGATGAATTAAATATCATTTATACTATTCGTAATTGTTCTGTTTCTGTTTAATAAAAAAAATATGTGTGGATAGTTGTTCAATAGTTGTTTCAATTTTCTATGATCTTTCAAATTTATCTGGATTCCTGAAAAATATTTCAACAAATATTGTATGTAATTTCACAACATATATCTCTTCTCAGCAACAAATTGTGTCAGATTGCGAATTTGACTATCAAATGACATACAGAAATACCGAATACAAAAGGAACGTGCTATCATTTAAATCTCATTATAGAATTATAAGTGTTTTCTAATAATTTCATCTGTTCATTATGGAATTCCATGTCTACTCTTTGTTTGGAGTAAAAATGAAAGACCTTTTAGTTATGTTCAGTTTTAAGCCTTCATTTCTTTCTCCAAGGAAGTCATAAAATTCATTGTAGTCTCCAAGACAGTCGACAGAAGGAGGTCCCAAGCAAAAGAAACATCAAAATGTATGAATTTCAGACATTTTTTGCAAATGATTTTTCAAAATTAATTACTAATCTGTGTAGTATTTTTTTTTTTTTCGGTGAACTGGACAAATTCGGGCTTTGGCAATTCTTATAGCTTGATTTCTATTTGTCATCGAAAAAAAAATTCTTGTTTCTATGGAATGGGGAAAGACACGTGAATATATAACTAAAATGAATTTCTAATGTGACTAATCGGATTTTAGAAAATGCGAAATTATCTGAAGTGTATGAAACATATTTGTGCTTTGATTATATTATCCCCTATACAAGAAGTTTAACTTTATAAAGTACAATTGAAACGACAGATTCGAAGTTATTTACTAAAATATGAAAACATTCATGAAAATGTTCCATTATTATTCTTATTATTATTATTATTATTATTATTATTATTTTCTTTATTTTTATATATATATATATATTTTTTTTACTGAAATAGGTGTTTGATGAAAATATATATAGAAAAAAATTTTAAAACTTTAAAACCCTAGATGTTAATAGTACAAAACTTTGTACGAGCGCTTTCGGCTACAATCAGCGCCATTATCAAGAAGGACGATATCAGTTGAGAATAAAGTTTTATGTTTGTCTAGACTAGATGCTACACGGCATGAATTTTTTTTACAGACATACGTAGATGGACGAAACCACTGTTAGTGAGGGGGACAAAGCTTAACCTCACGACTCCTGCGGGGGACCATACCTTCCTGTAACCTGAAATAGTTCAAACCAAGTACTTTGTATTTAATATGATAAAACATCATTACAACAATTGTTTACCTGTGATAATATTTCTAAAGATTCCAAAACTTCGCAGCTTATAAAATCAGAAGCCCGCATAATGATTTTCGTTCTATTAAAATATATTTCAATGTCACGGATTTGGAACAGTCTCGATAGGGCTGTGGAAGGTCTATTTTAGGTTTAAAGTAGACCTGACAATGCCGTATCTAGAATGTTCCAAGAGAGGTTTGAAGCAAATATTTCTCATTGTGCTAGTACTTTTGACAGAATTTCATTACCAAAATCATAATTTCGAGGACAACCTGCAGAAACACCTATATATATATATATATAATGATATGCAGATAGGCAGGCACGGATCAAAATATAGATGTATGTATACGTATGTGTGGGTAAAACCGTCTTTGATTTTTGAGTTACTTTTTTACTTTCTACAAATATACGAGAAAGTATTTAACGTTATTTCAATATTTTTATATAATTTTATTTATTTAGTCCAATTAAGTAAATTTTAATAAATGATTTAGAAACTTTTTCAGAACGTCTCCTGTTACAAATAGATACTATGTTATAAGAAAATAAAACAAAATTTCAATTTCCCCATGCTTTTATATTTCGTGGAATTAATGATTAGTATCTCTGTAATTCATTTTTTCCAGAAGATATTACACTTTATAAATGAAAAAAAGTATCTTGTTACTGGAAAATTGGTTTTCTTCATCTACGATATACAATTATTTTTCATTCTGAAAGGATTAGTATTAGTAGTATCATTTAGATTTTTTTTCGTTTCTGATTTCTCTTAGGCTAAAAAAAATATAGTGTTTTGATTTAAAATACTATTTATACTTTATTCTGTCCTTGTCAAATATGAAATACCTAAATTAATTACTTGTGCTATTACTAATATAATATTTGCCTTTTCACACATTTGGAAGATCATGTAATATATATTTCCAATTTTAGTCATTTTTATAAATTTAATTTATATAGAATTACTATATCGTACGTTTTGAACATTTGGAAAATATACTCCCTATTTCACGTGAATAAAAAATTGTATCATAATTAAATTTAAGCAAGTAAAAATCCTTTTTAGGATTAACGAACTGAAAGAAGCTTGCATCAAAACCATTGTTAGTTATCTCAGAACTAAAAAGAAAAAAAATAATATAAATAAGTATAAATCAACCAAAATTTCAAATTTATCTAAATTTCTATCTCATAATTATTGAAATTAAAATGTTTTTTAGTATACTTAAACTAAGTAATTTTAATGTATATTAGCAATACGTCATACTTCAAAACGCTCTTTAATTGGGAAGAAATGTGACATAAATAAAATATTAATAAAAAGAGACTTAAATTATTATATTCTATTTATACTGTTTTATTTAACCCGAGAGTAGTCGCGCCTTTTTTTTAAACACTACTAGTCGCGCTCGGTCCATTTGCCGCCGTTACCAGTAGCCCGAAAACAGAGGGGAAATCTGCCGGCGTTACCATATGATCGAAAACGGAGATCATAGGGGGGAAATACTGATTGAATTTGAAAAGATACATTTTACAGAAACTATTATTTAAGAATATATTCAGATATGTTTAAGAATATATTTAAGAACTATAATTTAAGAATTTTATTTAAGAATATATTCAGTTCAAATTTAAATAAATATTTTAATATATATATATTACAAAATATACAGGAGTCGACGCAGGTTTTTTCCATGGGACCCATTTTGTGAAAAGTAAAACTTATTTTGTGAAATGTATCATATTTTTGCGAAATGTATTATATATTTTGTGAAAAAAAACATTTTTTTATGAAAGAAAAAATCCATCTACTCAAATTCAAACCAAGCATTTAATAAATTCGTTCCTTCTGCTAAAGTTCTCGTTTCTGGTGAACTTGTTTTATTGTTAATGACACATTTTAAAATATAACAAAGTAAAAATAATTAATGGAGAGTATGTTTTTATGGAGTGGAATTTTGTGAAGGTTCTTATTTTATCAAGAGGAATTTTGTGAAGGGTTATATTTTATCAAGAAGAACTTTCTGAGGGACCTATTTTATAAAGAGGTATTTTGTGAAGGGCCCTATGTTATCAAGAGGAATTTTGTGAAGGACCGGATTCTATAAAAAAGAATTTTGTGAAGGAGCCTGTTTTATTAAATGTATTTTTGTGAAGGGTCCCTAAATAGGCCCCAAATTTTTCCTGTATCGACCCCTGATATATTAAAAGAATAAAAATTATTAAATAATTTGATTCATGTTATAAAGACACAATGAATTACTAATTAGAATAAATTTTCAATTATGAATTTCAATCGTGTTAGGGATAATTTTTTTAAAAAGTCAGAACCGCAGGAAGCTGGTTTTTGACAGTATACTGGAACTAGGAGCCAATTGAACTTGAAAAGAGACAGATTACATTATTCATTTACGCAATTTAAATAATCATTGAATTATGTATTTCAGGACATGTTTTTTATAACCAGGGGTAGATCCAGGCAAAATTTGGGACCTATTTATTTTTTATTCACAAAAATCCATGTAATAAAACAAACCCCTTCACAAAATTCCTCTTAATAAAACAGGATCCTTCACAAAATTCATCTTAATAAAACAGGTCTTTCAAAAAATTCCATATGTAATAAGACAGATATTCTTTACAAAATTCGTCTTAATAAAGCAGGCCTTTTATAAAGTTCCATCTAATAAGACAGATTCCTTCACAAAATTCCTCTTAATAAAACAGGCCTCTTTACAAAATCTGTTTAATTAACACAGGATCCTTCATAAAATTAATAAAACAAGACCCTTCACAAAATTCCTGTTAAAAAAGTTCCCTTCGCAAAATTCTTCTTACAAAAGCAGGGCCCTTCTCAAAAGTCCTGTCAAAAAAGGTCCCTTTGCAAAATTCCTTTTACTAAAGCAAGACCCTTCACAAAATTCCTCATAATAAAACATACCCCTTCATAAAATTCCATGTAATATGACAAACTCCTTCACAAAATTCCTCTTAATAAAACATCGTCCCTTCACAAAAACTCTCTTATCAACACAAAACCCTTCATAAAATTAAGAAAATAGGCTCCTTCGCAAAATTCCTCTTAATAAAATAGGTCCCTTTTCAGAAATCCTCTTAATAAAAGAGCCCCAGACCTTCACAAAATTTCTTTTATTAACACAAACCCCTTCATAAAATTCCATTCTATAAAAACATACTCTTCATTAATTTATTTCATTTTGTTACGTTTGCAAATATGTAATTTGCAAACTAAACAAGATCACCAGAAATGATAACTATAGCAGAAGGACTTAAATAACTTATTAATAAATTATTGGTTAAAATTTCAGAAACTGGATTTCATCTTTTGTTACAAAATGTTATTTGTCAGTCACAAAAATATAATAAATTTCACAAAATTAATTTTTATTTTTCACAAAATGGGCCCCAAGAAAAAAACATCTGCATCGACTAACTGATATCAATATCCTATTTTATTATATTTTCTTACAATATATCTGTATAAAAATAATAAAAAAGAAGATAAAACTCCGTACTCTGAAATTATTAATATAAAGGCAGCAGTTTTTTTTTTGTGTGTGTGCTGCTGCCTGTGTGTGTATGTGGTGCGGGGGGGGGGGGCAGTATTAGCGGTTTTATGCTTAAACGCCCTTTTTGAAATGAAAATTTATGAAGATCCATTTATTACTTATTTCAGGATAGAGGCAGGCCTCTTGAGTCACACCTCTTGTTAGAAGCTTCTTATGTATGAAGTAAATAATAATCGTATATATGAAGTAAATAATAATAAATAACAGTTTATTCAAAGAAAGATGAAAAGAAGAATGAAAGAGAAAAGTAGAATCCAACCCTTCCCAGAAACTTTCCTGTCGAGAAATTCGCGGAAACAGGAATGAAGAACTGGTAGGGGAAAAAATTACTTGATCCGCAGTGCTCGCGCCACGGTCTTTTAGACCGATTTCAACTTTAGAATGCAATAAATTTCTGAGAGAACGCTTGAATGCCTTACAACTTTAGTACACAAAAGAACCAACTGTCAAGGTCAGCTACACTGCATTTCATTATTATAGCATTAAGGGGAAATGAGATAAAGGAAGACAGACAGCGAATTTTGGCGGGGAAATGACCAACGTGCGAGTACTGCCGGGTTAACGGAAAAAACTTAACTGCAATACTCTCAGTTTTATACATACATGAAATATGAAGAAAGGGATTCGAATGTATTATTGAAGAAAAAAGTGACGCATGAGTTTATTATTTTGTTTCTATACGAGAGATCCGAAACAATTTTTAATAGGTGTTTTTGTTTTTTCTCAAATTCGAGACTTTAAAATAAATGCGTATGGTAATATTTATTAGCACTATTAATAACTAAATGTTTATTCAAATTCACATGTGGCATTCATACTTTAGGCGTATTTTCATACTCACCTGATGAAATTTTAAAAACTTTTCTCAAAAATATAAACTATGACTTCTCAGGGATATCTCATAATATTTCCTTAAAATATTTTCTCAAGAAATTTATTAGGAGTTATCTTGTCAAATATTTTAGATATATTTGATTTAAAAAGACAGTAGGTATCTTTTTGAGATTTTTTTTTTTTTTTTTTGCATTTATCTTACTTTACGATATAAACAATTTGGTGGAAGAAATTGATGAACATTTTGTTTAACGGTTTTTGAAGTTTTGATATAAATGTTTAAAAAAAGTTTAGTTTTAGAAACTTTGAAAAATGTTATAGAATTTTTTTTTTAACACTACAATGGCGAAAACATTGTAGAACCCTTAGAACACCCTTAGAACGAGCGGTGCCTGGTTTCATATTGACGCTGGTTGACTAAAAAAAAACTCAAATTAAATGTATATAACTTGCTTCTTATTTTTCTTTAAATAATCTATAATATGTAATAAACCATCAGATATTATCGATCTTGAACTAAATAATTTTTTCATCATTAGAGTTAATATGTAATAAAAAAATATATCATTCGTACATTTAATGCAGTAATATTAATATATATATATATATATATATATATATATATATATATATATATATATATATATATATATATATATATATATATATATATATATATATATATATATATATAAATTCGCTATATCACAATAGATTAAAAAAAAAGATAAAAACAATTTACATTATGTAGAGTCAATACTATTATGTGTATACTCTTGCCTTTACATTCCAGTATGCTACCAGAATAACATATTTCATTCGCCAAATTTCCGTATCACATGTGTATCTCAATTTTTTTGTCCATAGGTGGATTTTTTAATTTGTAGTTCATTTTCATTCTCTCTTTTCCTTTCATTTCACTTTTTGTTATATCCTATCCGCATTTTTTCAGCTAAAATAATGATAAAATTACACCTGAACTGGATAAATTATTTCCTGTTACACTGTAAAAATTATTTATGCAATTATAGCAGCACAATATAAAATACAGTAAAATGTAAGAACAGGAATATGTTTCTTAAACCTCATTTAACCGAATATTGTTTTCTTATTAGGACAAAAACATTTACACCACATTTAGTCTGATTATAATAATTAACAGTTTCAGGTATTTTCTTTGAATCATTTAAAATGATAATTATTTAACACATAGGACTTTAAAGTACTGCATTTGTTTTTATATAGTGGATATAGTATATATGTATAGTGTGAGCGTTGAAAGGAAATCCTTATTTTTCAATAATTTTCTTGCATATAAATTTGCTTATATGCAATTAATTATTTGTTTATTATATATATTGTCATTATATATATTATTATATATATATTATTTATTATATATATATTGTTATATTATTATTTGTAATTATTTGTTTATATGCAATTAATATTGTTTATGTTGCATGTTTGTCAGATTTTACACAAGCTGGAACTAATCTGTGTGTTTATTTATCATGCCGTTTAAGCACGTCTTTTCTCCTTTAGTTTCTTACCTAACTCTAGAAAAGTGACAGAAAAGTGACTCTAGAAGAAACATTATATTTAGATTCGACGGTAAATGGTACTTTGAGTATCAAACGGAAAGTCATACGGTCTAGTTGTTTAGGAATTATGGAGGTTTAAATTTTAAACTTCAAATATTAGAGTTAATGTTGAATTCATTTTGTTGCGAAACATATTACACTGTGGGAATTTTTTTAGAATATCCGAAAATCTACAAATCTGAATGAGTTGTAATATTGGATTCGCATAATGCATGTCCTTAGAAATAGATTTCTGTTAAAAACATTTATAGGTTACATTTAGTATTTTCAAATTAATTTTTGAAGTTTCTATAATTTTGAATTTAATTTAATATATATATATATATATATATATATATATATATAGTGACGCAGGATGCGGAGTACTTTTCTGTGCTCTCGCCGCGGTCCGGTGCGTGCGAAGCGTCGCGCTGTAGCTGAGCGAGTAGTGGAGAGTAGAGGAACGCACGGCCGCCAAAAAAAATAACGCCATGAATATGGATGCGAGGCCCCACCTCCAATCTCCCAAGCGATTGGGTAAAAGACCACTCTCAAGCTGCGCCTCCTACCCTCCATGCTTCCGAGAACAGGCCCGCAAGCCTGCCGGATGGGTGTGTAGATGTTGGATTGAGGAGGTGTGTGGCGGAGTTGTATGGATAAAACGCATGGTTAATTTATATTTTAATAAAAAAAGGGGGCATTTTGATTTACACACGTTTGCTATTACACATTTTATAATGGACCGTGATATGATACTTTTATATGCAAATAAATGTAGTTATATTTACATATTCATCAATTAATATAAATGAATTTATATTCATTACTATTAAGGGTTTTTTTATCTATTGTATTTACATTAATGCCCACGGTGGACAATATCATATTAACGTCTAATATAACGTATACTTTTCTAAAATGTTAATATAATACATGTCATAATTACCAAAATTTAATTTGAAAAATTCCAAAAATATCGTCAAAAAGTTAGAAAATATTAGGATTTTTTAATAAAG
The DNA here is from genome assembly GCA_963931845.1 of Maratus michaelseni. Classification (NCBI taxonomy): domain Eukaryota; kingdom Metazoa; phylum Arthropoda; class Arachnida; order Araneae; family Salticidae; genus Maratus; species Maratus michaelseni. The sequence continues at coordinate 196,338,060 of OZ007593.1, read as the reverse complement.
CTTACAGCCGCTATAAGAAAGCACATTTTTATTTCCAACAATAATTTCTATAGCATCAAAAACATAATATGAACAGTGTCCACACTGAACAATGTGAACACTTTTTAGTGTTCTGTAAAAACTAGAGATTGCACATTATTTTTTCCGAAGAGGGGATTTAGTGGTAGTTGGATGTGTCTTACGGTTTTCGCTAACGATCTGTAAAACAAATTGTTTGTCAGTTTTATTTTTTGTGAGAATGTTATTGTAATCCTGGATGAGTTTGACACCTCTTTCCACCTCTTTCTGCCACATCATTCACAACAGCTGTCTTCTCAAGTTTTTCAAGTCCAATTTTGTAACTAGGATCGTCCTTCTATGTTGAAGGATATTTTTTGAGGAATTCAGTGCTGATAGAAAATCTTGTGGAGAATTTTTTTGTATCAGAAGTTACAAAAGACGAAAACTCAATGTTGGAAAAGGAAGAAAAATCATTTTGGTTCATAATATACTTTTTCGGTTTATTTTCTTCTTCCTGTCTTTCACCTTTATCTGCTTCCAGCATAACTTGAGCCATATTTGACTTAATCTGAATCGGAACATTGTCATCAAATATCTATAGAGCCACAGTTTCATGAGCTAAGTACTACATATGATTGGAAAAATTTTTAGATGCAGCTTGACTGATTTCTGGATTGATATCCTGATAGTTTATCAGTTGACATATGAATATGAAATCATGATAAGGTGCTTTTTTTGCTTTGGATGACATAAACCAGGCCCGAACATACACTTGATTAAGAAAAATACATATTCTTCTTATAGAACTTTTCTCCCTATGGGTTAATTTTAATTGATCTTGAAACATGTATATTTTAAATTCATAAATTGCTTTTGACATCCACCTAGCATGACTTACAGCTCCTGGCATACGAAATGGCATCCCATTCTTTGGAACACCACCAATAAAGATCATTGTTAACTTCAACAATTTTCGGTATTCATCTCACTGTTGTTTCTTTGTAGAATGGTGGTATTCAAGAATTCTGGCAGTTTCCATTGCAGTGCGTTTCAGTGCTCGTTCTTCCTTGTGTTTTAGTTTTTGATCTACACCAACCATAGAACCCGGCCTTCCTTTTTGGTGCTGAAGCATTAAGAATTTTTTATCCTCTTCAAAGTTGATCTTTACCAAAGCATCTGAATGTGCTCTGCAATCAGATCGTCCATGGTTGCCACAAAAAGCTCTCTTTTTTTCGTTTCCTTGCCTCAGCTCTAGTTAAATTTTTCTGTAAAACTTTCCATTCATTATAGAGTTTGAGTAACTTATCAATTCAATGGTCAGATATTTTAGAAGGAATTTGAGCTTTCTGCCAAAAAATTGAAACCTCGTGAATCACCAGTGTTGCGCTTTCTTTCGTTGTAAGATTTGCAACTCTTACATTGTAGAAAAAAAACACTTAACACTTGACGATTCGAGGGAAGTTTGGCTCCCACGATTTGATTGGATATGTAGCCAACATGAGGGACTAAATAATATTTTCGTAAATTGAGTGATGAACTAGCTGAAGACAATGATGCCATTTTACGCTTCTAGAAAAAACACGTTATAGCTATAATAACAGTTCTGAAAGAAAAGAAAATGTCAAATCAGTCATCAACGGCGTATTTGTCCACAAAATAAGTATGCAAAGGACATAACATTAAAAAAATGGAGAGATTATAAGCATGGTTTTCTAACATTGCCAGGGCTACAAAGACAACACAGAAACATTTATCTCATAATGCCACAACAAAATAAATAAGCATATAGACGTTATTATAAAGAAAATTATTTTCATCAAAAAAAAATTTGGATGAGAACGACCACATATGTTGAGTGCAAGTGTTTCCCTACAGATGCGCTCTGCTCCCAACTTCGCAAATTGCTTTCTCCTTTATATTTATGGTAACTTAACTTTTTAAATAGTATGAATAAATCTGGACAGTTTTTTTATTTAAGAGAAAATTATATATGAGTTAAAAGTGTGTTACCTGAAAAAATGACTCTTTGGGCCAAAATTTCAAAATTTCATGGACGATGTGGTTCGTCTTGAAGTTGTCTAATTGAGTTAAAAATTAGCATACATTGTTTTTTTGTTAATTGGAACAAAATTGGAGGGGGGTGGGATCTAAACTTTTAGAAAGTTGAAAAATAAGGGCCACCTTAATATATATATATATATATATATATATATTTATTTATTTGTTTATTTATTTATTTATATATACATATTTGTAAATAATAAACCTATATTTACCTATATACCTATAATAATAACCTATATTTTTTTCTGTACGAATTCAAATTTATAGTTCTTTGAGCTCAGTAGATTTTGAGCCATGATTAAAAAAATACACGCATTATAATCTGTTTTGCTACGATGAAAAAAAAAAAAATAGGAGTTCCAAATTTTAAATACGCATTACTTCTAAGATACTTGACAGTAAGTTAAGACTTCCCATTTTATGTTTTAAGGTATAATTTACCGAAGACTCAAAGTACGATGTCAAAGTTGGATGTTAGTTTTCAATATTTTAATGTATGGATTTCTATATGTAAACAAACCCCTCTGCAAATTCTACGTATAACATTAGTTAGTAGACATTATTTCTAGTAAATTAGTACCAGTCACATTTATGTACATTGATGTGCGTCAAAATTAATATGGGGTGTTCTTTGAATCTTTTTATTTTTGCTTTCCATATATCTGTATGGATTTCACAAATAATTGTTAGGAAGGAAAATAGTTTTCTCTTAGATATATTTAAAGTTAACTAAAAAAATCCAAAGCCGACTAAAAATATTTACAACTTTGTGATGTCATAAACGTTAGTCTCTGAAATATGTTAATATGTGTCTGTTTTTATAATAGATTTTTCTTTTGTAAACAGCACTTTTTAAGTTCTGTTCTTTTCTCTTTTCTGTAAAATTTTGTGCCACTGGTTGTGTTTTGTTCAATTTGTTTTCATGTATTTTGAAAAGTTACTGTGATGTATTATCAACAGCAATAAATAACCTTTAACGCTTTTTGAATTAACAGTTTGTATATGTTATGTAACTTTTTTTAATCAATCAATTTCAAAAGATTATTTATAGCAAGTTATCACTTTATCTATGACATGGCATTAGTGAAGGAAATATGAGTGTTTGTTTATTTGTAATTTACCATTTAAATAGTAATTTACTCATTCAATTGGGATAAAGAATTCCTCTGTTTTATCTCCAGGAAAGGATTCACAAATAAAAAGTGAAGAAAACAATTATACTCAATGGCCATGAACGTAAAAAAATAGTGTAATCTTATCGTAATTGGCTTTTCATTTTTTTAAATTTTTACGTTAAGATAAAAAAAAGAAACTCAGATTTCAATTTAGTTGGAAAAACGAAGCGTGTTTTGTTATTTCTTTTATTTCATATTATGTTCGGTATTATATTCTTGATGTTATCCACTGTCATGAAAATAATAAAGTTGAATTCATTTTTTTATTTGTATTTTTACAATTTTCTCTATAATTTAATAATTTAATAAAAATAAAGATTTTCTCTGTAATTTTATCCAAATTATATTTCAGCAATGAAAATCGAATGCAATCACCCTCAATCGCCACGATCGTAAACAAAAACATAACTGTACGTAATTCTTCAAGAATATATTTTTTATGTTAAGCTATTCTCCGACCATGTTTTGTTGAGGAAATTATGAAAAGAAAATATGAATGAATACAAATACAGCTGTCTCTCAGAACTAAAGATAAAACATTATGGCGTGTTTTTTTTCTGTACATAGCGCATTCACTTACACATTATAGGTATTTTAATTTTATTATACTTTATGCTATTCTCCTGGAGTTAATGGATATTTTTTCCCTTTACTACTTTTGCAATATCACTGTTTCTAAAATGGATATAACACCCGGAAATTCAAAAGTTAAATTTTTCGAAGTAAGTCTATATTCGAAACATTTATTTTATAATGCAATTAGAAAATGTGATGACGAAGAAGGTCTAAGGAGAATTATTATACCAACCATCAAAACGAGTTACTATGCGAACTGGAATTTCTTTATCTGGTGTGTACAATATTCAGAAACAAGCAGATAAGCATGACTAACAAGAAATCAGTTAGCTGGAAGAAACAAAATCGTTCCGACATGTACAAGTAGAAAATGTAGCTAGCTTCTCTGTTCCTTGTTTTTAAGAATTCAGCTAAATTTACTTAAACACACGAAGCTAAACTGCACGGAATCGGATTGCAGGGAACTTTTTGACATTCGATAATAATGAAAGAATTGAGTGGAAATTAAAAAAAAAAAATGGTCGGCTGTCGCCAAGTTGATTTCGTTTATGGCAACCAGTTTCTGTCGCAAAGATTTTACAACGTTTCTCGAAGTATTGCCAATATTCATGATATTTGAATGCCGTCGGTGATTAGGCCTAGGATCTTTACGCTACCAATTAATTGAATTTTTCACTTCTGTCTTAATCCAAATGTTTACCTTCATATGAAATCGGTGACGGAGCAGTGGATTAAGTGACTCAGGTTTGAAGTTAGTTGAATAAAATAATGCACACACACACACACACACACGCATATATATATGTTATATAAAAAAATAATTTCCTTCGCATTTATTCCACATTAGTCCTTTAAATTAATCTAACTTCTGACATAGTCAGTATTTCCTTAATTCTTAATAATATTTATTCCTATTTAATATCCTGTTAAAAGTAATAACCCGTATATTAATAATTATCTTATTCCAAATCTTAATCTAAAACTTTAAGTTCATTCGTAACTTTTATCAACTCCGAAATCTATAAAATTCTGAGAGATGCTTTTGTCATTTCGAATGTTTTTAAAAGCCATTTTTTTTAATTCCATGCTTTGCTTCGCGCGCTGGGTATTTTTCACTTCAAAATCAATGCGCGGCTGCGAGGGGGATTCTTTCGTGTTAAATGGTCTCCCTCGCGCCTCATTCGCTTGGCTTGAATTTTCCTTTCACTCATTGGATCGTGCCTTCGTTACATCATCGTCAGTAACCCAACGTGCGGTTAACAAAATGCGCTAGCAGGCATTTTGGAGAGGAGATTTTTGTCGTGTTGGGAAGTGCGAACCAAATGGTTATCTTGTGTTGAAGTCACGTAGAATTTTCATAACAGCTCTTTACAATCTATTAAACGATTTAGTGAGCCATCGTCAAGCCTGAGGGATATGAGTTTATACCGGATACCGTGGGAATTGTTACTTGCATCGCTTCTGTTCATTAATAAAAGATTTATCCGGAAATTGGCTGCTCCTTATTGACGAAACTCTTGTGGTGTCTCATCATTGCCTAACCTCCTCGCCATGATTATTGATTAAGAATGCAATAATGCACTAACTTTAACAAACTGACATATTTTCATGGAATAAAAAATCATCTTCGTAAAAAAACTTCACACATATATATATTAATATTATGTCAGGTTTTTCTTTTTTTTTTTTCTTTTTTTTTTCTATTGATGTTATTTAGAATAATGTTCCTCGAAAAAATCAATTTGGTTAAATACTTCTTTTAATGTAGTGATATTGTTCTACTGTGAAGAGATGATCACGCTGTTACCCTATCAAAAAGTCATTCGAATTTGATTGATGTTGGAGCCAGCTATCATAGAGAAGAGTACAGTATCTCTGAGATTTAAAAAAAAAAGATTTTTGGGAAATAACTGTTTAGTCAAAACATACTTTGAAGTATTTAAGTAAATCTTTATTTGTAATTTTATTCAAAGCTTTTTACAGATTTAATACCAAATTATTTTTTTATTAAAATTTTATTTAACGATTTTCTCCTCTTTATTTTTTTTTGTTTGTTTTAATTAAAGGGGTAAAATATTTAGTGTACTAGAAAACGTATCTTGATGCAGTGTCATTTTTTATGTCAGTTTAAAATTAAACAATGATAAAATAACAACAGGGATTTTAGATAATCTAAAACAAATATTTTCATTCTTGTTGTTTATTCTTTAATTAATTTAAATATCTTTAAGTTAGAGAAATTTATCATATGCCTTTGATTGAAAAAAAATGAAAAGTCACTTGAATCAATCAATGAATAAAAATCCCCGCATATATATAGATATATATATGTATCTATACGAAGTTTTATAAATGTAATTTCATTGTATGTAAAGTGCGCATGCGTTTATATATTTTTTAAATTATACATTCACTTACTTTCAAAATATGACATTTATCAGTAGTAAACTACGTATGCAAATTAACATTTGCTGTTTATTGCTTAGCAAACATTTTTACTCAATTTATATAAAATGAATTAACCAATTATCAATTTATATAAAATGAATTTTATAAAAACCTTTTGTTCCCTATCAATATATTAGATTAGTGAAGTAAAATTGGTCGTTTATTTATTTAAAAATTAGAATTTTATTTAGAAATCAATAATCCCATTGAAATAACGATGTTGTCTGCGATTTTATTCAAAGAATGATTTAGAAATAAAAAATAACGAAAACAATCATCATTAATCCCTACGAATGTAAAAAATAAAGAAGTCTTATCGTAATTGTTTTTTGTATATTTTTTATTTTATCCTAGAACAAGAAACTCAGATTGCTGTTTAGTTGTACAAAAGACAGGAAGAAAGATTCATTATTTTTTTATATATTTCATGTTGTGTTAAGTTTCTATTTTTGATGCTATCCACCATAATGGTCATGGAAATAATTGACTTACATGCACTTCTTTTTATCATAAGTAGTATATCTGCGATTTCCAGGAAAATATTCTTAGAAAGTAAGTCGTTTGTCAAAACATAGTTTGAAATATATAAGTAAATTTGTAACTTTTTAAATATCTTTTTACAGATTTAATACTGAAAATCTTCTAATATGTTATTGAAATTTTATTTAAAGAATTTTATATCTGAAACATTTATTTTTCTCCAAGATTCGTTTTTAATGAAAATAACGAAAAGTATTGAGCCACCACTCCCCAAAAAAATAAGAAAATGATTTTGATGCACTAAAGGCGCATTTTTAGTTCTCGAACACTGACAATTCTTATATTCAAAGTATCATATCTCGGTACGTTTTAGGCTTAAAAGGAACTAGCTGACACGCGCCCGGCGCTGCTCTGTCCGGTGATAATAAATAATTAAAAAAAAAAAACAAGTTTTTATTATGTTATATCTTTAACCGGATTTGGTATGAAACTATATTTTAAATGAAAATTCGCGAGAAAATATTGCTATTTAGTGATAAAAGCGATCATTTTTTTTTTTTTTTTTTTTTTACGTAGGTTTGTTTTATAGTCTTAAAATAAAATGTTATTTTTGTTCGAACTCCGTGAAATCATTATTGGTGCTAAATAAAATGTCTTACAGCCCGTGTAAAAATGTCGTGAAAGCATCTGGCTTTCTAGTTGTAAATTAAATGTTTTCTTCTCGCTTTTTTGTTCGTTTGTTTGTTTTCGTACGGCTCCTTTAACTTAGCAATAAAAATTAGTTCTCCTCTTCCGAACTCTCTGACATTTCAACCGGTTATAAATATAACTGTATCCAATCTCTCTTTAAAAATATTGATGTTTATTTGTTTATTTATAAAAGTGCCCATTTTCTTGTTTTTTTTTTTTTTTTTTTTTTTTTTTTTTTTACGTAGGGTCGTTTTTATAGTTTGTAAAAAATGCTTGTGTCCGAACTATTTGAAACCTTTATTGGTGATAAATAAAACGGCTCTACGGGCCGTGTAAAAATTTCGTGAAAAAATATTGTTATCTAGTTGTAAAAGAAATGTTTCCTTAAAAAAAAGCTGTAGCTTTCAATCTCAGAGCAAACATATATTAGAAGGTCTATGCTTCCAATGCAATGGTACACCTCCATCCGTTTTCAATCAACCTTTTTCAATCCCCATCGTCTAAACAGGTGAGGGATAATCAATCAGGTTTCCCTTTTCTGAAAAGGGAAGCGTTTTTAAAAAAATAATCTTGAAGCGTGCACAAAAAGACGTCGTGTGGAAAAATAATGTTGAAAATCCACACAATTTGCTTTTAATTTTAAATATATAGATAGGTAAATGTCCTTATTAGACACTGGAGAACATTATTCAATTGAAATTACAGACATGTATGGGTAATTTGTTAATTTTCGTATTTTTAAAAGCATACAGCATACCAAAAAAGCATACCAAATCTAACATCTATAATTTTTTCTATACTTCATGTAGCTGGATTTCATCTGCTTAAGAGATAATTGTTTTACTTATATTTTCAATGACATAATATATATTTGCATGTTGCCAAAGGATTTGAAATTAAAAAATATATATATTATTTCAGCTGGACATTACCAACGGAAGTAATCTACCTAAATATGCGTGAAGCAGAATGGCAACAAACAATAAACCACTCTCCTGATATAGATGTTAGCTGACATCGAAAAAAAATATTTTTCTTAAATTATATTCTTAAAAATGGTTCAAAAAATCTATTTTTTAACTTGTTATAAAAACATTATGTATTGAGAAATTTCTTATTTTTAAAAATCTTTCCTCATATCTCATCCATTGTAATCAGTTTATAAATATTATCCAATAAAATTTTGAAAATACATAGTATTTTTCTATTTATTATTTATTTTTATATGTTAAAAAAAAAAATAATACAAAGGAACGAAAATGAATAACGAACACTTTAGAACAACAAATGCGAACTTTTTTCTTCATCCAAGGCAATATTTTTTAAAGCAAATAAAAGTAAAATCCAAAAAGTAAGTTTCAAAACACGTCTATTTCTAAGGTTTCTTTAATCATAACAGCACCTTTAAGTAAGCGCTTCTTGAATGAGTTATTTTAGCACATTTCTAACTTAATTCTCATGCGAAAAGTGAAACAAATTATCACTAGAGAAATACAACAGCGGTAGGTTTCTTCTAAAAGGTTTTTCTCAAACAATAAAATATTTACTGTTACATTTATTAAATAAATAACTTTATAAAAAATTCACTAAAATTTAAATTAAATGTTTTTATTTATGAATGAACATTAATTTTTTGCATGAATAGTTTGCTTGTCTGTATATGAAATTTTATTGGATTTCTAACTCGACTTTATTTATAATGGAGACTATGTTTTTGTTTCATTTTTATTAGTGATTTCACTTTATTATTCAAAATTTTATTGAAATTTACATAGAAGAGATGCTTGAAAATGCATTGGACAGTATTTTTCATTTGATTATGCACTGTAAACAAATTCCTGATGTTACTAAATGTTTTTAGTAAATTTTTATTCCACAGAATGTTTTAGTAGCCGGTATTATAAACCGGAATCGTTGCTAGCTGTTTTCTAGTAATTCTTGCAGATTTTCTTGTAATTGATTAAGAATACAAAAAAAAATTTTAGTAATTGCAAGGATCAATGAGATTTTTTTTTTTTTTAGAAGAGCGACCCATTTTTTATTTATTTATTTATTTATTTATTTTTTACAGTGTACTTATTCTCCTATTAAACTATTCTCAAAGAATTACCTTGGTTAAAAATCGTGGCAGATTAAATCTGCCCAAGACTGCGACCTACACCAAAATAATTGTACATATCGTTAAACCTGAAGATAGCTGTTACCACTCCTAGCTGGAACAAAGAAATTGTCTCCTAACATTATTGACTCCTAACAACATTTGATTTACTCTGAAAATGGCGGAATAACCTCACTATTGTAAAACTGAAAATTGAATGTAGACATAGCGTCTCTCTCTGAATAGGAAAGCTGATACTTGTGAAGCGTTTAATTTCGTTAAAAAATATCTATTTTTATATTACACGTATACGCAAATCACACGCTTCGTAATGCAAATGCAGCAGAAAATACATCAAAATATTATAAAATGCAAGCTTTCCTTATCCTACATAAAATGTATTATTATTATTATTTAATTTTGTATAATTTTGTATTATTCTTCTGCAAAAATAAATAAGTGAATACACAGTGTGAATATTACAAAAGCTATTAAAAATCGTGAGTAAGAAAGATACTTTTTTTGAAAAGTTTTCTTTTCCAATATTAGATATTTCAGCAACAGGTACAATCCACTAAATGCAAGTATAAAGATGCTGGTTAAAAAGTCATATTTAGCGGCTTTGTATTTTACATTCAAAAGTACATACTATTTTTAGATATCATTGTAACAAAGTGATTATATCCTTTTTAATTCAAAGCTTATGGAACATTTATTCAACTTCATTAACCCATTTATTGCCATGGTATATAAATATGTGGGCCAGCAATGTATCTTGGTGCGGCATAACACAAGAATACGTGTGCCATTAATATTTTATTTGGAGACAACTTATTGTTACGAAATGTGACTATTGATAATTTATTACCGTGTTCTTAAACTATCAATTCCGTTGACACCAAGAAGGTTTATTGATTTAAGTTTTCCAAAAAGGCACATTGTAGCAGTCTGTGTCAGTCAATAAAGTCGTTTATTGAATTTTCGGATAAAAGGCGATGTTGTCAGAGTTTGAAGTAAGAAATTTTATTTGAAAAATGGAACTTAAAAATCAATTAATATTAATTCTAAATACACATCAATACCAAGTATTGCACCGTTGACAGATAATAGAACCTGGGGTCACAATTCTCCCCTTCTTAAGAGACTACGCTGGCAACGCAAAGAGACTCTCAGTTCAATAAATGGCAGCGTTGATTCCAACTTTCTCGTTTGCATCTGAATAGTTATAAGTTATTATCTAATATTTATAAGTGCTTTAAGTTAATTTCCGTAGTCGGTGTGTGCGATGTGTGCTATATGCGTCAGTTAGGTGGATACATATATCAACAGGAGTAAAGAACCTGAGCTAGTCACGCCATAACACCCATAAACTAAAGTTGGCAGTGTTCGTTTTTTTTTTTAAATTTTTCGTTTGCATTTCAGCACTTTTAAAACATTTATTTTTATCCTATGTGAGGTTGATCTCTAACAGTCATCTTTTTGACAGTTTTGATTTTGGTTAAGTTCGTTTTTATCAGCAAACTTTTACTTTTGGAAACTGTCCGAATAGACCTCATAAAATAAATCTCCAACCAAAACGGAAAATAATAATAATAATAATGTAAATTATTAGAGATAGAAAACTTTAGCTATCCTATTCCAAAAATAAATAAATAAATAAAATAAAAAATAAAAATATTGAATCGTAAAAAACAAATTTGAAAGAGCGATGGTTTAAAGTTAGCTTGCACGTGTCTTCGTATTAGAGGTGTAGCCTCTTAAAATGTTTAAGAGGTTTCAAACATCGTTTACGGGATCCAAACATTATTTTCCCTCTGATAATGTAGTCAGAGTTCTGATAAATAAAAAATAATGATAAATGACATCATCACATGGACAATTTTTTTAAAGATATTTTTGAATTCGCGATTTTTAACAAATAATGGAGTAAAATTTTCATTTGAGAAAAATATGTTTTATACATGCTCCATTTTGATCATATTGAACCAATTTATATATATAAAGAGTGTATCTGAATTATTTAGCAAACAAAAAAGGCAAATGCGTTGTATGAAAATCAGCACAAATTAGTTAGAAACACAAAATCAAGACTTTATTACGACATTATGCAGACACTATGCAGTTTATATGACCTTCTAGTATATTTATTTTCTTATCATCTCATACTATACAATCGCAATCGTTCTTCAAGCATCAAACAGTCATTGTACATATCATGTAATTGTCATATGTCATGGGGAATATATACTTGAAATCCGAAAGATCTGGAGATCGAACAGTGTAGTTTCATCTTCCTTTTAAAATCCGGTGGATTCAATTTTCAAACGCACATGCGCATTAACCTTTTTCATTGTTTATTTTCTCCTTCGTCAATCCTATAATTTTCAGAAAGAGTCATAAAAAGTTCCTCTCAGGTCGTGACATTTTGACAGCCAGGGAATATTGTATGAGTGTCTATAGCGTATTTACCATTATACAGATAATATTTATTATTCTGATTAGGATATCGGCCAGGTATTTCTAGAATTCCAGTGTGTCATATGGGATTTAAAACCAAGCAAAATTATTTTGTGGTAATTATTGCTAGAATTGCCCCAGTTTCTTTAAAATTCGACATGGAATTCGGGATTCAGATTTGAATGATATATCTTATTTTTAACTAAAAAAGGTAAAAAATTAAACCTGTTCTCTTTGTCCTTTTTTATTTCTTTCCATACATACGCTTAATTAACGCTTTCATTTAAACGAGATTCTTTAGAATCTTTCTGTGTATATATATGTGGGGTTTAATTTCTCTGACACCAACTTAATAAATAATTCACTCGATTTACTTCAAATAAACTAGGAAACATCACGTTAAAATCAAACTCTATATTAACGTAACTAATTATGAAGAAAGTTAAAAATACATGTAACAATATGAATAATTAATGAGACATCTTAATTATATGTATTATATCTTTTTAATCTAAAACTCTCAGTATCGACGTCCTCAGAATAGTCCAAAACGACCGTCTTTACTCACCAACTTCATAGACTCTGCAAAAGCTTCCCTTCAATCCAAAACACCTCTTTTGACTTGACCTTTTGAAGTGTTGTCTGGAGCTTGCATTCTTCAACATAGAACGAGGCTAACGAAAAAGAAAGGCTACCGCGGTGCTTTACGCGTATCTTTTTCTACAGACCGCGGGAGTCACGTGATGCTCGAATGCACCAATGCAGGTGTACGAAAAGAGCATCACGTCACTCTAGCGGTCTGTAAAAAAAGATAAGTGGAATGCACTGCAGTAGCCTGTCTTTTTCGTTAGCCTCGAACATAGAATATATGACGCAATACTAAGATGAAGTAGTGGATTGGCTTTGCCTCTGTCGTTTTATTTCAACAGATTCAATTCCCACATATATACACATGAACACATGTATACGTATGCTTATATGTATTGAAATGCTTGGAAAATGGTTTATTTTAAAATTTATTGCATATCAAAATGTTTAGTTCATACAAATCAAAACTCATCCATTGGATATATTGGTAGACATTTATAAATATTTAAAATTCCTGAGATAAAATGTGATTTATTATTTAATATCAGATATTATTTTGTACTAAAACAGTAGAAAGGTGTCCCTGTGCTTCTTTTTTCTTTTTAATTTCTTTCCATCTATACTCATAATTCACGCTTTTCTTTTAACGAAGTGCTTTAGAATCTTCCTCTATATATGTACAAACGCACACGTACATACATATACATATATGTATAGTTATATGTACTGAATTGTTTGGAAAATGGCTCCTTTGAAATTTTATTCGTGATCAAAAAGGGTTTACTGATAATTCTGAAAATTGGATTTTTCTCCTTTAATGTAACTTTTCGAAAATTATCGGGATTAAGTGTAAGGTAGAATGATGAAATATATTAAAGAATGTTCTTACTTACTTTATATATTTTTTTTTGATTGCCTTTCATGTTTTATTTCAAAGCTGAACTTTGATCAGTGATTGTACTTTTCCTTTAGAGTTTTTTTTCTTTGTTCTTTGAGTCTTATTTCAAAACTAGTAATTTTTTTTCTTACTCGTAGGAAACTAAATATTTTCCAGAAAAGTAACAAAAACTGAACAAATCTTTTTACTTCTTACCGAATATCAGGTTGAAAACATTAATTACATAGAAATAATTGGAAACATGATCTAACTGGAAATAAGTCAAGTAATTTATATTAATATTTGTTTTAATATTTTAAAGTCAATTCATTATTTTTTAAGTACTATATATTAAAACATATTAAGTATTTTTCGCGTACAAATCTTAATAGAGATACTTGGTTGTAAGCATAAAGCAGTGTCTTCGAATTAGTTTCATATGTTACTGTAACTCTTCTTGGAAAATGCATTTTCTAAAATTTCATTATTCATATTGTTGTTTATTGTCTGAGTGCAACGAAGACTCATACACAGCGCAGTATTACTTTGCCCCATATATAGCTACGATGGATATTAAAACCTTTCGTCAAGCATAACTCAAAAAATATTTAACGGATTTCGTTCAAATTTTTACAGCAGGTACCTATAAAGGTGACAACGTCGTCTATTTATTACCAAGAATAAGTGTCAAACCGTTTGGAAGTTATATTAAAAAAATAGATAAAAAAGCACAATTAAAGTACATACGTCACTAAATTTTGTGCGTACGTCATTTTCACCGGCGGGAGATTTTCGTAGACAATCGGAATTGAAAAGTTCATGGAATACATGGAGCAAAAAAATATGCAAGCACTAATATTCAGCACAATAAAATATATTTCAATTTAATAAAAATGGAAAGTTAATCTGGAATTTTTTCTGTTTGAAAAGTATTAGAGATTAGTAAGAGTAGTATTAGTATTAGAGATTTGGCGTAAATCACACCATTAGCAGCTTTTTTATTTCGCGTGTGTATGTTAGGAACAATTCTTTGATGTTTAAATAAAAGGTTTCGATTTGTGGCATTATTTCTTATTTTCTTTTCCTTTTTAGTATTTTAAATGGAATTAGTGAAAGGCGTGTATTTTAAATTAAATGAGTGAAAGACGTGTATTTTTAATGTATGTATTTCAAATGAAATCAGTGAAAGATTTATATTTAAATGAAATGAATGCAATATGAAGATGTTATGAGAAAAATATTTGGCGATTTATCAACTGCGCCAAGTTAACATAAAATATGTGGGTACTTTTCTATTATCCCGTCGACCACTTTTCATAACAAAAAACTATCGCCAAATAAACGGGAGAATGTTGTCATTGAAATATCAAAATACATAAATAAATAAAATATAAGAATTTAAGGACACAATTGTTATTTTAATGAATGAAATAACTAATAAATCAGTAAAACATAAGGAAACATACACGCAAATGTCGCGTTAAAAACCACTTGATGACGTAACAAACACGTATAATGCTTCTGATATCAAGTAAATGGGACTGCATTTTTGGCGTTTAATCTAACAGTTTGGCGATAGTTTTTTGTTATGAAAAGTGGTCGACGGGATAATAGAGCAGTACCTCTATGTGAAATGAAACAAGGCACAGATGTCATATACGCACCACGTTGGCGCGATTTTTCCCTCCACCAGCTTGGGGAAAACTTTGTTTTTGAATATTAGTTACAAATAGTGTGACAAATAGTACACGTGATTTTTTATTTCAATATAAAAATAAAATAACGCAATAAATGAAACAGCTTCTATTATTTTAAAAAAGGAAATAAAAATAAATAAATAATAGTTTGATATAAATAAAGGCGCGGATGTCATATACGCACCACATTGGCGCGATTGCAACAAAATGGCAATTTTATGCCTCACATGGTAACCCGGTTATTTTGTTTCAATTGTTGTTTATTAACTTTTATTTTTTATTTTAATTCTATAAATTGTTTTTATTATATATATCAATATTTATTTATATCAAACTATCATTTATTTATTTTTATTTCCTTTTTTAAAATAATAGGAGCTATTTCTTTTATTACGTTATTTTTTTTTTTATATTGAAATAAAAAAATTACATGCTATTATTGTATGGTATTTGTAACTAATATTCAAAAACATAGTTTTCGCCAAATTGGTGGGGGAAAAATCGCGCCA
Organism: Maratus michaelseni; assembly: GCA_963931845.1. NCBI lineage: Eukaryota > Metazoa > Arthropoda > Arachnida > Araneae > Salticidae > Maratus > Maratus michaelseni. The sequence continues at coordinate 196,322,401 of OZ007593.1, read as the reverse complement.
ATCTGGTGCGTATATGACACCTGTGCCTAAATTAATGTTGATATACATATAAAAATAATCTATAGAATTAAAATAAAAAATAAAAGTAAACAAACACAACAAACAGTTTTCGCCGAAGGGGCGCGGGAAAAATCGCGCCAACGTGGTGAGTATATGGCATCTGTGCCGGGATTTTTACCCTTTTATCTGTGCTTTCGGAAATATAAAAAAATTAAAAAAATCTTATATCAGGTGTATAATGTTTTGCATTTTTATACGGACCACTTCTCCATTTTAAGATTTTAAATGCTATTTATATCAGATATTTCTTTCTTGAGATTCCCACAAGTTTTTTCCGGTATTTTTTTTAGTTCGCTTATTAATTGTTTACAATTTGCCCCCCTGGCAATAACAATTATTTATTAAAAAAAAATGGGTACTTATCTATTATCCCGTCGACCACTTTTCATAACAAAAAACTATCGCCAAACTGTAACGCTAAATAAACGGGAGAACGTTGCCATTGAAATATCAAAATAAATAAAATATAAGAATTTAAGGACACAATTGTTACTTTAATGAATGAAATAACTAATAAATCAGTAAAACATAATGAAAAATACACGCAAATGTCAAATTAAAAACCACTTGATGGCATAACAAATACGTATAATGCTTCTGGCATCAAGTAAATGGGACTGTACTTTTGGCGTTTAATCTTAGTTTGGCGATAGTTTTTTGTTATGAAAAGTGGTCGAAGGGATAATAGAGAAGTACCCAAAAAGGCTTAGTTTTGTTAAATTTGTTTGTTATGTATTTTCATTTCTTATTAAAATATCGAAAATGGCAATAAAATTTTATTTTAGCACCGTACTTAATTTTTTAAAATGGCTCATAAACATGGTTTAATAAACGTATATTTGTAAATATTTTATAAAACATGTTTTTCCGCTCTCTAGAAAAATTTGTAAGATTCTACAACTGCCTTTGGCACCAACCAGTACATGATAGGGAACTTTTCCCTATTCAGATACACAGAAGAGGTTGGTCACAAACAAGAGTAATGCTAGCAACAATATTGTTTTAACTCTATAAGAGTTAGAAACAATAATGATATTAAATTCCCCGATTAGCTTAGGGCCCGATTACGGAACTTTCTCCTAGAAAAAAAAAACTGTAGAAGTCTTTTACATTTGTTTCGAATGAAGCTCGATCAACAAAGTATTAATTGATAATACAAACAACACTAATATTAACATGGTGGCAAAAGTTTGAATTTAAGTGTATATATTTGGAACCCTCCCCCCCCCCCCCAACCACCCACCAAAAAAAGAAAAAGAAAGTTACAGAAATGAATTTAAAATGGCGTGAGGCCACCCTTTCTGACATAAGAAATTGGCTGCGAACCCGATTACGAAACTTTCACTTAACTTAATAACATGTATCTAATAGCCCTGAGGACAATTCCCCTTCCCAGTTATACGAACCTTGGGGCTTTTTTAAAAAGCTTGACGCAGTTCGGGTTGAAGAAGTTGAGATTTACTGTCAAATGACATAAACTACTATGAAAATAAAACTGGTGAATTATTATGCTGGTTTATGTATGTATTTAAAAAAATTGCATCTGATTACACTCTTTAGATAAATTACTCCTGTTTGCATTTAATAACAGATAAACGGCTTCCGTTTACTAAATTGTTTAAATATTGGGAAGAGTTGGCGAGAGATAGATAGACGTGTAAACAAACGGGTAGACAGACGGGTAGAGAGATGGATAGCGACAGAGATAAGCTAACGGGTAGCGAAACGAATAGACAGACGGGTAGCGAGGCAGGTGCAAAAAAGGGTTGACAGAGGGGTAGTGAGATGGGTAGGGAGGCGGGTAGCGTGGTGGATAGAGAGACGAGTACAGAAACGACTTGACAGACGGGTAGAGAGAGGGGTATATAGACAGACAGACGTGTTGATAGACGAGTAGTGTAACGGGAAGCGAGACAAGTAGAGACACGATTAAAGAGTCGGGTAGAAAGACAGACGGATACTGAGACGGGTATACAGAAGAGTAGAGAGACAGTAGACAGATGAGTTCGGAGAGAGACACAGATAAGACATACGAGTAGTTAGACTGGTAGACACGTTTGTAGCAAAGCATGTTATCAATGTGGTTTGAAGTATACGAGTTTCTATAAATAGTTATATAAATAAACAAAGGAAATTTTTTAAAAAAAAAATTTATTCAAATATTAAATATTTGATTTAATATTTCAATATTTAATATTTTATTTTTTAATATTTTATTTAGATATTTGTCACAAAGAAAATGTTGCAAAAATTAAATTAAATTTGCGTTAAACTACGCTTGCTAAAATACGCTATTGGCTGCAAATCTGATTATGTGACTTTAAAAATATCGTTTTAAAAGATCCGGCGGTTCTTTTTTTTTTTTTTTTTTTTTTTTTTTTTTTAAAGTTTTGAGCAATTCCCGCTTAAGAAAATGAGATTATTTGCCAAATGTTATAAAAAAATGCATATGAAAACATAACAGTATATGAATTTATATATGATATTTTGTAATTATATCATTTAATTTGCTATTTTTCATATGTTTTATCTTTATCTATCTCTTGTCTATCATATGCTGTATATTCACTTAGATTCTTGTTGATATCTTCTTTATATCGTAATTGTTAACTTTATGTTCTCAGCAATATCACTCAGACTAATCCCTTTGAGGGAAGTCCTAGTTTTATCATGTTTTGTTTGATTAGAAAATGTTTTGTATTACTTTCAGTTTAAATTATTTTAATAATATTTCGATGTAGCATCCCTAGAAAATCATCAGAATAAAAATGTGTACTCAGGATTTGATAAATCAATTTATATATAACCTAAACAGATATTGCTAATGAAATAAACTGTCTTATATTGCATAATTTAACTTTTAAAACAATTATTATTTGGAACATTTTTTTAATATTATTTTTTTCATATTATTTAAAAATTAAATGATATGTATAGATTAATTTAAAATAAATTAATCAGCAGCATTTAATGAAAGTAAATAATAAATATAAAGTAATCATTTAATTAGTCTCCCATGTTCTAATCTTTATAATAACAAAAATTAGTCACAATTTCGTCACTTTGACGCTACTTATTATTATGAAAAAAGTATATGAAGCTAAACATAAAGTCATTTTCATCGGTGCGAGCTTTAATAACTACCTTTTCACGATTTCGATCCATTTATAACCACGCGCAATAGGTTATTCATAAGTATGCTTCCTGCAAAAAATGCGCATTCCATGCACTGTAAAAAATGACCAATGTTTCTTATTTTATGAAAATATACTATAACCACGAACGAAAATATAATATAATCTTCTGAGTTATACGAAATTCCGAATAGCGTGTTCCATTGACTTTTGAATCCCCAGAAAACAACACATTTCCAAAATTTGAAGAATTATTTATATAAACAAAGTATTTTTCGCTGCCTGTATTTTTCAGAAACGTTTTCGAAGGGTTTTTATAGTGTATTAATTAGTGTCCTTAGCCTGGAATACCTGTTTTTCGAATACCATCAATTCTCAAGTAAATGTTTTCAGCCTCATAAGTTAATTTATACATGAAAGAGTAAAGAAATATTCTTAATTTTAATGTTATTGTTAACGCCGTTAATTTTGCTTGTTTGTCTGTTAAACATATTTTTTGAGCTTGAAAATGTTTACTTGAGAATTGATAGCATTCGAAAAACAGGTATTGAAGGCTGAGGACACTAATTAATACACTCTAAAAACCCTTCGGAAACGTTTCTGAAAAATACGGGCAGCGAAAAATACTTTTTTTTTTTCATAAATAATTCTTTAAACTTTGGAAATGTATTGGTTTCTGGGGATTCAAAAGACAATGGAACACGCTATTTGGAATTTCGGATAACTCAGAAGATTATATTATATTTTCGTTCGTGGTTATAGTATATTTTCATGAAATAAGAAACATTGGTCATTTTTTATACTGTGTGTACCTTGACTACCTTGACACTTGACGTACGTATAATACGTAAATCAAGCATGCACGCAAGACGTATGACGTACGTAATATACTTGCCGTCAGTAAAAGCAGAAAATTATTAGGTCATTCCAGTGAATCTGTAGTGGAATATTTCAGTTTTATAAATTAATATATCTACCGCTTCTTAAATATTATGTCGTTTTTACACACTGAGGCATTACGCTTCATTTCAAGATCAAGGGCCTAGATTGCAGAAAAAAAGACCGATTTCACAAATGGAAAATGACGTCATGAATATGCATTTCCTATTATAAAACTAATAAAAGGATCATTATAGCTGTGTCAAAATGACGCAAATATTTACGGTTTTTATTCCGTCAGTATATGCTAAGGTGCTAAGGCCTCAATGTCAGTAAAAAAAATTGAAAAGTAGATTTTGAAAGAAATTGTGTGTTTTCTCTTAAACATGAGAAAGTTTCCAATGACAGAAGCAATCTTCCTGCTATTTGAACCCTTTCCCTTAGTTTAGGGGAACTTTTAAGATCCCTTTGGCCTTAATATTCATATAGGAGGAACGAAAGCCATGTATACCATTTAGACACAAACGTTGTAAAAAATTTCATTTTAAAAATATAAGAGTATGCTTTCAGTCTAATGCCTTTTTAAAATTATGTAATTTCCTTCAACGCAGGTACTAATTTCCTTAAAATTGTATTGAATTCATTCATCGACACAATAATTATTTCTGTTTAACTAAACACTCCGTAATAAAAATATCTCATTTCAATTGTTTACAGAATTTAGCACAATATAATACAAGTAGCTATTAATATTGAATATAATTCTGTAATATTATTTAATAAACTAAGTGGAATTACACTAAAAAATAAACAAAAAAATCTGACCTATCTTTATTGTACTTAACCCATTCTTTAGAAAACTTACAAGTTAAGTTTTGATAAGATATTTTATTTTGCTCTCCACTTCTAAATCGAAATTTTTGAAATGTATTTTGTCTTTTTTCTTTATCATTTCCTTTTTTTTTATTAAAATGCAAAAATTTAGGCATGGATGATCATGATATTCTTAAACTTACGAAACTTTCGAGAGAAAAGTTCAGTTACTAAAACTAATATGCTGAACAGAATAAAATATTTTTTTTCATATACATTTTAAACGAAAAATGTTTCATATAGATATTGTGTAAAATACGAAGCTGCAATTTTCTTTTTAATGATGATATCATTTTATTATATGATTAATGTCCTGTTGAAAATTGATGAATCTTCATGTTTTAATAATTTATTTCTATTTTAAGTTTCATATAAAATATGCTTAGAGATAAATTAAATAAAGGCTTAATAAATCACAAATCATGTACAGAATTTCAAAAAGAAAATCTGAAAGATGGTCATAAGTTCAGACCTAAATCATGCAAGGATAAAGAAAAGTTTTATTTCGCATAAATCTCCTCATAATTTTCTGTGGTTTGATTTGTCATAAGCGGTCATCAGTATTAATGAAAGGGCAAAACTTTCATATTTCAAATAACTAAACGATTTTAAGCATGTTATTTGAGTTCCTTGGGTGAAATAATTTATATAGTTTATAGACTTGTTTCTAAATTTTCGTTTTAAAAATAAATAAAAATAAAAATAAAATAAAAATAAAATGCATTCAGTATTTAACTTTAAATTAAAAAAAAAAAGGTTATTCCAAGAAATATAGCAGGGTTATTCCAAGAAAAATACGAGGGTTATTCAATCAATAATAAAAAAAATCATATAAAAATCTAATGTAATAAAAGCTAATTTTTATCAAAGAAAATTTATCCGGTTACTTTCCAGGATTTTCGATTTTTGAATTCGAAGGATTTATGAGACTTTTTTTATATGACACTCTTCTTCTAAATTTGAATACCCTAACCGAGTTTTATTGTTGTGAAACATTGGACGATCCGTGCTGTGTATCTTCTAAAAAGTAACTACTCATGTAATTGTTTTCTTTAACAGATAGATACAGAAATAACCAAGGAAAATTCAATGTATTACAAAATTGGAAATAGTTTTAATTATGCAGATTTGTGAGCCACATTCTACGTCAAAGTGAACATTTTTTTACCTGCATAGCATTTAATACAAACATAATATTAAAAAAAATCCCAAAATAATTATATATATATACTTTAATGAATTTAATGTTATATTTTAAAATTTTGAATACATGATGTATAAATACTTCGACTTTCTCTTTTAAATAGACTTCATGTAGGCAATATAAAATCGAGTATATATAACAAGATAGAATGTAATGTTCCATGTATATACAGGGGGATTCGGAAATCCTTGACAAAATATGCCAAGTCAAGCTCAAAATACCATAAAAGGCATGGTCATAACTCAAGGCGTAAAGCATTACAGGGCGCTTTCTGATTGTAAAGATAACCTTATTTTCTATAGAACATCAAACAAATGATTCCTGGTTTTTTTTATGCAGGATAGTGTTATTAACTAGGATGTTAATGTGGAGAAAAATTACAAGAAGAAATAAAGAAATTGCAAAGTAAATAGTTTAAGTGAATGAGGGGGGGGGCGTATTTTAAATTAGACTAAATTTATTTCAGAGAATTTGAGGTTGAATAAGAACTTATGGGCAAAATTTAAGGTGGTAGAACTGGGGTCATAGAACATACCTAAACAAACTATTTTCGCCACACAAAACATAGATTTATTGTAAGCGGTAGCCGCTAGATGGAGCTGTCATTACACACACAAACTGCTAGTTTTTTTCTCACATTATCCTTTCTACCATGGATTGCAAAAATGATAGTTGGATTTACTAATCAGTAAAAGGCTGACACTTATTTCTTGCCTGTTGCTGTGGTTGTGAGGGCTCTCCAAATTCCTAATTTTTTATAAAACTGTGTTCTCTCCAAAAGCAGAATGATCCCCGTAGCGCTTCACTGCTTGAGTTACGACCATGTATTGTATGATGTTTTGAGCTTGTGAAGGCGTGGTCTATAAACCTTAAAATTTACCCATGAGTGCAATTAACCCATGAGTGCAATTTACCCATGAGTGCAATTTACCCATGAGTGAAATTTACCCTGTATGATATAGAATGTAATGTTGTTGAGAAAAATTTTTAAGAAAAAAGTTCAAAAGTCAATAAAAATACAAAAGCAGAATTGTTTTCTGTATGCTGTGCTTTAAATGTATAAAGAAATTAGTGACTCGGATGTTTCTAGAGTATCTTTAATGAAAATAGAATACGTCAAAGGTGTTGGAATAATGCCTTAATCAAGTGCTTTTAACGCGTTTCTTATTGAAAGAATAAAGAAAAATCATGCGCCAAACACAATGTATGAAACATTTCCCAATACATCCAGATTAGTGTAATGGAAATTATCCGTTTAAGAAAGATATCTAAGTTAACCACTTATGAAACATTAAAAAAAAAAAAAAAGAAAGAAAGAAAACCAGATTTTAGTTATCGCAAATAGCCAAAAAGTTTATTATAATGTTTTTCTGCATTTCTGTGAATGATCTATATACACTATATAGTGTGCTAAAACAAAACGAATAACATCCTCGAAAATTCACTTTCAGCAAATTCCGGAAATATACATACACGGGCTCAAAACAATCATCTACGCTCCTGTATATTATCTAAAGATTTTTATGCACTCTACATTTTAAACTAAAATTTAATTCAATACTTATATATATAAATATATCGCTATTTTCTTAGTCCTTATTCCAAATTATCACGATTCTATTAAATTACTAAATATTATTTGCTTTATTTATTTTAATATTTCTCTGTATTTTATTTATATTTTAAATCCCCTGTTTGGTTTAATTCCATATCTTAGTCAAAATACTCTTTAAATCCCTATTCTAAAAAATATTCTGAATTGCAAAAACTTCCTAAAAAGCATTTGATTAAATTCCTTTTATTGAGACATTGAAATTTATTCTTTCAGAATATTTTTTCTTTACATTCTTTTTCTTTTATTATTTTCAGATATCGTTCGATTGCCCCATAATCCCCTGCTTTCGCGCGCTGACTTTTACCTTTTGCTCTAAATTGTTTGTTAAAATAATACGTGGCTCCAGTGAACCTCTTCCTCAACTAAAAATTGCATTTCTTATTATTTATAGTGTGTCTATTTAAGTGTATCGTATTCTCTTCAATATCTGTTATCTTTTCGAAGGTTAGCATCGTATTTCTGTGATGACAACTTGTTATTCTGCTTCATGTAACAGATGACTAATAATAAACACATTGATTTTCCTACAACAAGTCTTATTCTTGAACTACTGCTCTGGTGTACTTATCGAGTTATTCTGTGGAATTCCTTCCGTGCCTGACTTTTACAGAATCAATTTCGATACTTTTAAGGATGTGACGACTGCGTAAGTTCCATGTCATCAGTGTTGTCTACACCATAATAAAGAAACCGGTAGCCACTAATGGCATTCATTCGTACCTGCAATTCATCGTAATATATATATATATATATATATAAACGCATAATACAAATGAAAATTTACCAGAAATAGACTGCAACGTATCCATCCAATTTTTTATTTGTTTTTGCGTCAACGAACTTTAAATGCTACACACTTAATTTTCTATAGAAATCATGACATATTAAACTTCCTTGACATATATAAATTACATTGCAATCCGAGTATGTTTACGATAATTAGGTTTTGGACAGGCAACAGACAGACGATAGAAATACGGAAGACGGCAGAGGGCTCACAGAGAGAAAACAGAAGGCAAATAGTTGACGAAAGACGACAGATATTCAAGGCGAAGTCAAAAAAACTTTTCAACTATGTTTAAAATTGTTAAAAAATAACTTTCCATATGATAACTTTTTTAGTAATTTAACTTTAATTTAAACTCTGAGAGTTTTTTCAAACAGCACAGAAAATGTACCAATAGTGTCACTTTATGAAACGTGGTTAAATATGAAAAGACAAATTGTGAATTTAATTAATGTATTCATTGCTTTAAAAATTGCAAATAATCTCGTTATCTCGGGACGAAAAATTTGAAGATTTATGCGCTTACTGAAACTGTCGGAAATATTCAATGACTTTTCATCACAATAGAAAATGAAAACTTTAAAAGAAAAGTTTTATTAGTTCTGATATGTATAATTTGAATATTTCGTAAGTCAAAGCAATTTGATCACGTAGTCCACTTCTGAACCTTTTACATTAATCATTTAAAATTGTTTTCCGTGCTGTTGTTTTTAAGTTCATGCTTTCTGATTAAATTTCGTAATATATATATCTGCTGTCAAAATGTCAATCGGATCTTTTTTTAATACAAAAAAACATGAACTATTTTGAAAGTCACATTTTTTAAGATTTTATGCTTGGAAGAATAAATTTCCTCGAACATAATCTTAGGATCTGGATAAAAAGGGAAATGTTCTTTTCAAACTTTAATAATTTTTTGGAGGACGGGAACTGAATATAATATTTCTGAAGAAAATTTATTCTTTTACTATTGAACTCTTTAAATCTTGCAATTAGATCAAAAATTAAAACAGTAACAACAAAAGTTTTTGTATTTACTATTATATAATAAAAATATTTTTCGTTAATGATGTTATGTTGTTTAATATTATTATTTGACACATTTTTATATGTTTTATTGAATATATTAATATAACTGACACCTCTGTCAGAAACTGGTAACATGAAATTCCAGGAACCAATAACTGGCAATCCCCATTAAGCTAAATTAAATAACTATAAACCCTAAATCATGACCTTAATATATAGTATGCATCTTTAAACAAATTTATACAAATATAACTTTAAGAAAAAAGTTTAGGGTGGCTGCATTTCAAATAGATTTTAAAAACACTTCCTTAATTTTAGAAATAAGATGGTTGCTTTAAAATGGTACGTTTTGTATTCTGAAAAGTTTCTTCTTCATTGAATAGGTTCTTAGCACTCTAGTGGTGAATAAATTGACTCCAAAATAAAAACTATTCGGATGTGTCAATCCCAAAACTTTCTTCTATCTCACACAGGTTTCGCATACACTAGAAAGAATCAGCACCAATTTATATCAAGGTCTAAATGAAACGCAAGTTTTATTAAATTCCGCGCAATATTTCTTGAGATATGACTATCGCTAAAATCGTGTAAATCCTGCAAAATGCTGCAATAGCAGCGGCACCTGCTGGGAGATTTTTATCTAAAACTAATCAGCACCAATTTATATCAGAGACTAACTGTATCTAAAGTTTTATTAAATTCCGAGCATTAGTTCTTGAGATAGAGCTATTGCGGAAATCGCGGAAAATGCTCCGTAGCAGTGCCACCTGCCCGGCGATTTTTACCAAAAACTAATCAGCACCAATTTATATCAGAGACTAGCTGAATATAAAGTTTTATTAAATTCCGAGCATTAGTTCTTGAGATAAAAAGGTTAGGTGTCAATAACTGGGGGTTTCACCCTAGCTATAGTTTCATTACTAATGTTACAATGTAAAGCTAATCTATACTAATATTATAAAGGAGTAAAGATTGTTTTTTTGTTTGTTTGTTTGTTTAACAATATAATAAATTATAACACCTTGTAATAGTATATTACAATATGGAATAGTATATATGGAATAGTATAAATGCTAAAGGTGTAAAATTAACAACTATAATATAAATTAAAATAATTTTTATTAGTTGTTTTACATGTTTCGACCCTTTCAAAAACAAAATAAGAATATTCTAAAGCTGCACGGGCTTTGAGGTTATTATTTTCATGTACTTTTTTAAAAATTACGCACGTTATCTATTATTTTTTACTTGATTGTTTATTTTCATATATTTGACCATGGAGTAATTCTAGCCACAGTTTCGGTAAATTAAAAGATGCCGAATCGTTACATATTGTATTTTTGCGCGTCAGTATCTCTATGGTTTCTCTTATTATGGATGGATAGCATAAACTGGAGGGAAGTATTATTTTACTTTCATTGAAATTTATTTGGATGGTTTCTTCTTGATATAATCTTGCCAGGGCTGTAGTTTTTCTATTGTATTTAATATCAGCTATATGCTCTTTTTTTCTGCAATTAAATTTCCTTGTAGTTTTTCTATTGTATTTAATATCAGCTATATGCTCTTTTTTCTGCAAAAAAATGTAATGTTTGTTTGTTTGTTTGTAGGGGGTAATCTCTGGAACTACCGAACCGATTTCAAAAGTGATGGTGACAAATTGATGGTGACAACCCCTTCTCCAACATAGGCTATATTTTATGTCGGTGCCACTGCCCCAAGGGGGTGCAGGAGCGGAAAACGTTCTAAAATTGCGATCTTTTCTATACTGAAGCAGCTAGAAATTTGAAATTTGGCGTTGTAGTTACTTATAAGATGTAAATGCTCTCTAAGAACAAAATAAAAAAAAAATCGAAATTTAAAAGGGTGAAATGAGCGAAAAGCGTTCTAAAAACATTCTAAATTACAATTTCTATGGAATCTCTAGAACTACCGAACCGTTTGAAATATGGCGTTGTAGTTACTTATAAGATGTAAATGTTCTCTAAGAATAAAATTTAAAAAAAATTCGAAATTTAAAAGGGTGAAATGAGCGAAAAGCGTTCAAAAACATTCTAAATTACAATTTCTATGGAATCTCTAGAACTACCGAACCGTTTGAAATATGGCGTTGTAGTTACTTATAAGATGTAAATGCTCTCTAAGAATAAAATTTTAAAAAAATTCGAAATTTAAAAGGGTGAAATGAGCGAAAAGCGTTCTAAAAACATTCTAAATTACAATTTCTATGGACGGGAACTACCGAACCGATTTCAAAAGTGGTGGTGGTAAATTGATGGTGACAACCAACATAGGCTATATTTTATGTCGGTGTCACTAACTCCAGGGGGGTGCAGGAGCGAAAAACGTTCTAAAATTGCGATTTTATTTATACTGAATGAGCTAGAAATTTGAAATTTGGCATTGTAGTTACTTATAAGATGTAAATGTTCTCTAAAAAAAAAAATAAAAAAATCGAAATTTAGAAGGGTGAAATGAGTAAAAAGCCTTCTAAAACCATTCTAAATTACAATTTCTATGGACTCTCTAGAACTACCAAACCGATTTCAAAAGTGACGGTGGCAAATTGATGGTGTCAACCCCTGCTTCAACATAGGCTATATTTTATGTCGGTGTCACTAACCCCAAGAGGGGGGGTGCAGGAGCGAAAAACGTTCTAAAATTGGGATTTTTTTTTACTGAAAGAGCTAGAAATATGAAATTTGGCATTGTAGTTACTTATAAGATGTAAATGCTCTCTAAAAACAAAATAAAAAAAATCGAAATTGAAAAGGGTAAAATGAGCGAAAAGCGTTCTATAAACATTCTAAATTACAATTTCTATGGAATCTCTAGAACTACCGAACCGGTTTCAAAAGTGATGGTGGCAAATTGGTGGTGACAATCCCTGCTCCAACAGCCTCTTTAATAAAAAACTATGCGTTTCTGACGACTGGGTTTTTCGCAAATTGTTGCCACAGATTAATCTTGGAAAATGAAACATTTGAAGTTACTGAAAAAAAATAGTAGCTCGAAAAGTATTTGTCAGAAAATTGTTAGGCAAAATGCGTTTGAAAGGTAAAAATATGATATCTTGATATAAATTTCAGATCTAATGTTTATGCCATTTTTCTTATATTGAATTTGAAAGATTACCAAATTTCACAATGGAGTACCATAGCGAAACCTTCATGCGTAAAAAGATAATGATAAGGGCGACGTGTCCTGGCGTGTATATGGGCTATAGCACGAGTCACAAATTATAGTAGCCTTATTATTCTGTTAAAATATAAACGTGAATTATGAAATGTCAATATTTTGTTGGATTAAAAGTTCGTTATAAGAAATTGACCAGCGTAGCGGGCGTAGCTTGCTAGTATTTAATAAATAATGATATTATATTTGAAATAGTTCCAGTATCGCGCTCGAGTACAACAAATGCAGGCAATGCAATTTCCTATTTCGTTATTTCAATAGGAAATGACACTGTGAAAAGAAAACAAATACATTATTATTACTTATAATAATAATATGTAAACACAATTTAATTTTGTAAAATGTTTTCAATTAAATTTAGTAGGATCTCGTATTTCTCTACAATTTGTAAAATCATGAAATTTTATACAATATTTTTTATTATTTTATTTTTTTTAATTTATATATTGAAATACAGGTAGATTTATATTCAACGATAAATAAAAAAAAAATACATCTCAAAATGATATGATCATTATAAGTTGTAAGTAACTTTTATTATTTGTAGATGAACGATTAATTGTTTCATAATCATATAAATATAAGTATGACAAAATATAAGTGACTTAAAGTTTACAATTTTATTTTTAAAATAGCATGCATAAACCCAGAACAGTTAATATTCGAGAAAAAAAAAATTACTTCAAAAACATTTATAATTTGTTTCGAAATTATGTATTTATAACCGTAATCAACTGAATATCGTATAAAATCAGAATCTCGTAAATGATATTTAATAAGCAATAAATGCAAGAGTTATTCGTGTTTTTCATAGAACTTCACAAAATAAATTAACCTTGTGCAAGAAAATTCATTTTTTTCCTTATATTTCTTATTTTAACACTCATATGCGTGTAGGAACAAGACACCTCTAATATGTTCGAAATATATGTTTGGACACATTAAGAATAAATATGCGAAACATATTATTAACTGTTTTCCCTTATTCAAGTTAAATGGAGAGAAATGGAGACATTGAAGATAAACAAGCTTATTGAATATAAATTCGCTACTACAAATGAAACGTAATGAAACGTAATGAATTGTTTCAACTAGTTGAAACAATTCCTTACGTATTTGTAGAAATTATATGCAGAGCAATTAAAAAAATTAAACACTGTACGAATAAACACCAAATGCTTGGTGATATTACAGTCAATTTGAAGAATAAACTAAAATAGGTTATTTCAATATTTGACAACTTTTCCATAATATTTTCTGCAAGACAGATGTCTTCTACAGATGTGCGCAATCCACGCAGCTGTATGTTTCATTTGAAGATATGATGTGAATTTAAATATAAGCCTTCTGCAAAGTAATTTTATGTTCGTAAAATGCTCTAACCCATGTATTTCAATTACATTTGAAACTTTTGACTGAATATAGTTTTTCGTTTAAAAAGCAAGTTTAAATTACAAAAACAAAGCACTCCTTTTATGATTGATGTTATAAAAAGCAGCAAATATAAAATTAAATATAAATATCACTTTATTAAATACTTGCCAAACTTGTTTAGTTTCACCTAGGCTAGATACGTTTGGATCCAGAAAATGTCTTTTATATATCTTTATTTAATTCCATGTTTCTACGTGCACATTAGTTGATTTATCTCTCAAACAAATTTTGGTTCGAAACGTGTTTAAAACATATGCCATATTAATTCGCTTTTTACGGAAGAATAGTAGGAGGTTGGCAGGTATTTATAATACATTTCTTACTCGCTTTAATCGTAATATAAATGTTTAAATTTTCGATATGTGCTTTAAAACCTAAATTGTCACTTATGTTCATCATCGTACATTTAATAAATATGTTTTTATCCATTGGGGAAATGGTTGTTGTTTTCGGTCGAGAATGGACCTCTTGACGTCGTCACTTTATTTTTAAGCGTTCTTAAGAGGTTTTAAGCTTTTTTTTAACGAAATTCTGTAACTTTAGAAGAATGTTTAACGAAATTCTGTACATTTATAAGAAGTTTTCTTTGAATAGGCAATATAAATGTATAAAATCGTTCAAAAATGTTAAAGTTACAAAAAGGATAGATGCAAATTATCAGATATGAAAAGTAAAGTAGAAATTTGGTACTTTCGTGTTGTAGCGGCCCTCAAGGATGAAATATTTTTGTTTCTGTTTCATTAATATATTGTAAATTTGGTACTTTCGTGTTATATTTTGTTTCTGTTTTCATTAATACATTGTAAATTCGGTACTTTCGTGTTATAGCGGCACCCAAGGATGAATCGCCAAGCGACCAAGATTTATCGCCAAATTATAAAACATGTATGACATTATAATAATATATGATATATATATAACATTTCTTGACATCATGTTGCTAAGTTATAGTCATATAGGAAGAATATATGATGTATATATATATGACATGTGTGTATGATATATATACGACATATAAGACGTAAATAATATGTGTATAATGGCGTATATGGCAAATATAGGAGTGTTTGGAATATATATATATGCGTATATAGGATGCATATATAAGCTTTGCGATGATCTTGGCGAAATCATAACTGCAACCTTGGCATAACCATACTTGTGGGGCTATAACGCAAAAGTACATTTTTTTTCTTCTTTTTTTTTAAGCTTTCGGAAAATGTTTCCAATGGATATTACAATTTGTTAAATTATACATATTTGTAATTTGGGCAAGTAATAACAACATATATACCTTATTCCGAAGGAGTCTTAAGGCTTTACACGCATAAAGTATTAACTGCTAACTTCGAATGTTACACTAGATTACCTATTTGTAATCGAAAAATTATGAATGTGAATTATTAAAAGATAAACCAATGAAGAAAATATTTTCATAGTGCTGTTGTTGATATTACAAATTGCTTTACTAAATTTAAAACTTTAGGTAAATTTGAGAATCTTATCATATTATTTGATACTGTTAATATTTTCAAATGCAATTTATTAATTTCGGCAAATCAATTTTTAAACAGAACATTTCTCTCATTTTAAATGCTGAAAGGCATTACATAGTTATCTGATATGTAATTTTCAGATTCTAGGGTGAAACCCCCTGTAATTGACACCTAACCAGTAACTGACGATTCAACAAAAATCTAACTCAAATAAGCAATTTGTAGCAATTTTCTGAATGGTAATGTCATCTAATGGTAAATGAGACACTTGTTTTTATTTTGGAGTCAATTTATTCACCACTAGAGGGCCAAGAACATATTTAATGAGGAAAATCTTTTGAGAATACAAAAGTGCCATTTTGAAGCACCCATCTTAAATCTAAAATTAAGGAAGTGTTTTTTAATCTATTTGCAATGCAGCCATCTTAAAATTTTTCTTAAAGTTATACATGTAGAAATTAGTTTAAAGATGCATATGATATATTAGAACCATGATTTAGGGTTTATAGTTATTTAATTTATCTTAATGGGGGGGGGGGGGCAGTTATGGGTTCCTAGAATTTCATTTCACCAGTCTCTGACAGATATGTTAGTTATTGGTTATATTAAAGAAATATCAAATCTATTATTTAAACTGTTTAAAAATGCATAATAATAAATTAAAATTATCTTGTAGTAAGCACCATTAAAATTTAAGCTGTTTCACCGGTGTCTGACATAAGATGTCAGTTACTGGTTCATAGATGTCAGTTACTGGATTTCTGCATTACTAATAATACAGTACTAAATATTACTCCTATATACTCATATTATACACTCTGCATTACTAATAATGCAGTATAGCTTACTAAATCCTCCTTTTATAATAAATATTAATGTATTTTGTTTTTATATTAAAGAATAAGGGTTTTTTTAAAAGCATTTTAATCTTTTAAAATAAAGTGTAAGTCACTGGTTTACTTTGTGTCAGTTATTGATATTTCAAAATAGGGAAGGTGTCCGTTACTGGAGTTTTTGACCATATTTATGAATAAAATTAATTTTTAATAATAAAATGGATAATTTTTTTTTAAATTTATCCAACAAAATTTTTAAATATATCTTTACAATCCTTTCAAAAGCAAAGGTAAGTACAAAATAGATTTAAATTTTTGTAATAGTGGTTTGAACATGAAAGAATCCTTAAAGTGTCAGTTACTTGTAGTTTATATATATTTTATATATATTTTATAAATACGATTTTTTAATTTCAGCAAATGGAAACATTAATTCAGTATACTTAATGCATCTTTTATAATTGATACTGAGATTGTTACTTTTAATTTATTATCTGTTAAAAGAAATTACGTGCATTTTCATATTGTAATAAACATATATCGATATGAATATTCGAAATTTCTATAGTTATTTATCAGTCGACATGTTCCTGGAAGTCTATTGTGTAATTAGGCATATTTCAGCTGTGTTAAGTACCACAAATTTGCACGACAACTTTATTATTATTTTTAATTTACAAGGAAAAATGTGCGGAAAGACACAGACCAGCATAACATGCAAGCACAATCAGTCGGTCCATTAAAAAAGAAACGCAACAGGAACGTCCTCCTACAAACTATTGCTGAGAGATGCGTGATGTATCCTTCGGCTGAGAAGTGACTCTCTCTTTTCAAAATGAATGTACTTTTTGAAAAAGAAGTTAGAAATATATGTAACATTGTATCCGAGGTACATAAATTAAGTACAAAAATGGGGACACGAGAATTGCTGCACGTTTCAATATGTATGCGACCCGTAACTTATATTCCATTAACCCTTTGAATACGGGGTTATTACATATACCGTTCGAGCAACTATTTTTTTATTTTATTCGTACCATTTGTGAAAAATATTTTCAAGAGAAACCTACCAGTTTATTTTTTATTTTTTGTAAATAGTGGTACGAGTAAATATGAAAGAACTCGCCAGTTCTAGCCCGTATACAAAATGTCAATATTCGGAAAGTAGATATACTATCCATTTAAATGACACCTCGCGCATCTTTATGTGATAATTTAGTGATAAGGACAGTTTCTTTATTACTAGGTCTACGCAATGACTGAAGAAATTCATACATTCTAAGTCTGATTTTCTACAGCTTTAGTACAGTCCTTTCAATTTCAGTGCTATTGAATTCGAATAAAAATAGTAGCCTTATTTTTCTATAAATAATTAAGTTAGTTGCTACTATTCGAAAGTGGAAAAAACAGTGTTAAAATCTAAGGGATTTCATGAACTCTGCAAAAACTCCGCGCACGCCAGCCGCATATTTTAATTAATTTTGTTTTAATTTTAATTAATTACTCGTTTTTTAGTAAACTGGCCCGCAGCTTTGTCTATAAAACGTACTTTCACCCTCGATGGTAAACGTGTTTGAAATGGCTTCATTAGGAAGTCTCCTGGTATGATAGTAGTACCTTCTCAGAATCTTTCAAAATATGAAAAACACCTTTTATAAATGTGTGGAAATTATTGTCACGCGCTGACTACATATTAACATCCACACTACGTAAAATCCGCATTAACAGTGTAATGATTCTTTATACGACCTGTATAGTTGTGCGGTAAAGAGGCGTACGCTAAATATTAATCTGCGCATTCTAGGGATAATATGTTTCAAATTTGTAATATTTCTGATGTATGATTTTGATGTTTATATGAAGATGTTTTAATTTCTGTGCATATTTTTGTTGCTGCCAGATTATGTTCTTAGTATGCAGTGCTTGTGTAACAAAATTTCTTCTTCTTAAAAGCATTTCATTATAAAATAGAAAAACATATATTTTAGTACCTTAATATTTTTCACATTTCGGAGGCCAGAGGATAAATTGTGTGTCGTGTGAGTTGATGTATTTATCAAAGTTAGCTTCGGCATATAATTTAAGCAACAGTTGATTTTTTCAGGGCTACTATGGCATTTGAAGATAATCAGATAGTCCACGAGTTTTTTCTCACAAAAGGGAAAAAAATGAGTTTCTTGATAGTAAGTTTCGATATGGTTAGTGATTTGTATTCGTAAACAGTTATGTAAAGACAAATTTGGAATAGATTTGCAAATATTTGTATTTCTTTTTTTTTTTGTAGTTTGACAGTGTTTAATTTAATTTTTGTTTATTTAATGCATTGTTACTTTCATAGTTTTTTTAAACTTTTAATTTTTTAAGCGTTAATGTTTGCTGAAGGAGATATTTTTGACAGACTATATTTCTTGAATTATTAGTCGTTTTTCTAGCTTGCATTGAGTATAAAATTATATGTATCTGTGCAAAATTGGTGCATTATGAGAGTTCCTATCCTTGGCAATTTATCAGCTGTTTCAAGTTTAATTTATGAAGTGGTAAGATAATTTATAATAATTCTTTGAATAAAGATTTGTTTTGAGTTCGCATGTCTCTAGTTATTATGTAAATTTGCCTTTTTCAGTTTTAAAAGCATCCCTTGAACATAAGTGGAACTTTTATTATGTTTCTTAGAGTTGAGCAAATTTTATGAATCTTATAGGTACAGTTAAAAAGTATAGCTTGGTGTAGAAATTTTATAAAGATGTTGTTAGTGAACTTAAACTTAAGTTACAATAAAAGTTTATAATAAAATATAATTTACTTGAATCTTTTATACAGGTTTCAGTAGTTAGTGTTTTGCTGTTGTATTTCTTAACAAGGCATCCCGTACCCCAAGTATCATATAAACTGTGTGTGTGTGTGTGTGTTTACTTCACCATCATCCTATTTATTTCTTGATAGTTAATGTTTAAGATAATGGTCTGGGGGATGTCATCAAATATACATTAATTAATTAATTTTGATGAATTTTCTCAAGATACATAATTTTAATCATTTAGAAAAAAAAATGAATTTATTACATAAAATGAAAAGCGATAAATATCAGAAGTAAACAGTCAGTAAATAGTTTTTATTTTTTATGTATACTACAATTATTTTCCCTGGAATATCATTTTGACTCTTTAGTATGTGGAAATTATGGATTCTTCCACTCCAGGGTTAACTAAAATTATCTCATATCTAATATAGTTCTATAAAAATATGAATCATAAGGATTTTGTTTTCCAAATATTGTTTTTCTGAAACCATAGATGTTTAAAATTAACACCGCTTCAAGAATAGCAGTTAAGTGCATTTCAGTGATACATATAGAAATGTTAGTCCTTAAATACATTTTAAATGCTGTTTGTTTTGTGTCATTATTCTTTGAGATTTAAATAATTTTTTTATTATCTCATCTGTATCTTCTGAGTTTTGTTTTTTAATATTTTTATTATGTCATTGAAAACGCAGTATTCATTATGACTCTAAGTAAGAATGTTTATCTCATTATACATTTTTGGAAAAAAGAAGATAAATCTTTCTGATAAGACATAGATTTTAAAATGTAAACTAACCAATATCACATCAATGACTCTAAACAATCATATTTTAATATATTTTAGAGCGATATCGCTATTTTTGTTACAGATTCAATTCCAACAGCATAGAGAAAATCGAATTATGCAATTGATCTGATCTATTTCTGACAGCAGATATTGATGATCAGACATTTTTTTCAGAGATTTATCGGAGGAAATGATTTAAGAATTCAATAGTGACGGTTCGCACTAGAACGACCTCAGATAATTTTTGTATTATAAACGGAATTTTCGGAAGTCTGTTTTATAGTGTAATATCTTCTGTAAAATATGATTTGCGATCAATCTGAATATATTCAATTCCAACAGCATAGAGAAAATCGAATTATGCAATTGATCTGATCTATTTCTGACAGCAGATATTGATGATCAGACTTTTTTTTCAGAGATTTATCGGAAGAAATGATTTAAGAATTCAATAGTGACGGTTCGCACTAGAACGACCTCAGATAATTTTTGTATTATAAACGGAATTTTCGGAAGTCTGTTTTATAGTGTAATATCTTCTGTAAAATATGATTTGCGATCAATCTGAATATTTTCAATTCCAACAGCATAAAGAAAATCGAATTATGCAATTGATATGATCTATTTCTGACAGCAGATATTGATGATCAGACATTTTTTTCAGAGATTTATCGGAAGAAATGATTTAAGAATTCAATAGTGACGGTTCGCACTAGAACGACCTCAGATAATTTTTGTATTATAAACGGAATTTTCGGAAGTCTGTTTTATAGTGTAATATCTTCTGTAAAATATGATTTGCGATCAATCTGAATATATTCAATTCCAACAGCATAGAGAAAATCGAATTATGCAATTGATCTGATCTATTTCTGACAGCAGATATTGATGATCAGATATTTTTTTCAGAGATTTATCGGAAGAAATGATTTAAGAATTCAATAGTGACGGTTCGCACTAGAACGACCTCAGATAATTTTTGTATTATAAACGGAATTTTCGGAAGTCTGTTTTATAGTGTAATATCTTCTGTAAAATATGATTTGCGATCAATCTGAATATTTTCAATTCCAACAGCATAAAGAAAATCGAATTATGCAATTGATATGATCTATTTCTGACAGCAGATATTGATGATCAGACATTTTTTTCAGAGATTTATCGGAAGAAATGATTTAAGAATTCAATAGTGACGGTTCGCACTAGAACGACCTCAGATAATTTTTGTATTATAAACGGAATTTTCGGAAGTCTGTTTTATAGTGTAATATCTTCTGTAAAATATGATTTGCGATCAATCTGAATATATTCAATTCCAACAGCATAGAGAAAATCGAATTATGCAATTGATCTGATCTATTTCTGACAGCAGATATTGATGATCAGATATTTTTTACAGAGATTTATCGGAAGAAATGATTTAAGAATTCAATAGTGACGGTTCGCACTAGAACGACCTCAGATAATTTTTGTATTATAAACGGAATTTTCGGAAGTCTGTTTTATAGTGTAATATCTTCTGTAAAATATGATTTGCGATCAATCTGAATATATTCAATTCCAACAGCATAGAGAAAATCGAATTATGCAATTGATCTGATCTATTTCTGACAGCAGATATTGATGATCAGACTTTTTTTCAGAGATTTATCGGAAGAAATGATTTAAGAATTCAATAGTGACGGTTCGCACTAGAACGACCTCAGATAATTTTTGTATTATAAACGAAATTTTCGGAAGTCTGTTTTATAGTGTAATATCTTCTGTAAAATATGATTTGCGATCAATCTGAATATATTCAATTCCAACAGTATAGAGAAAATCGAATTATGCAATTGATCTGATCTATTTCTGACAGCAGATATTGATGATCAGACATTTTTTTCAGAGATTTATCGGAAGAAATGATTTAAGAATTCAATAGTGACGGTTCGCACTCGAACGACCTCAGATAATTTTTGTATTATAAACGGAATTTTCGGAAGTATGTTTTATAGTGTAATATCTTCTGTAAAATATGATTTGCGATCAATCTGAATATATTCAATTCCAACAGCATAGAGAAAATCGAATTATGCAATTGTTCTATTGCATCTATTCAATTGATCTATTTCTGACAGCAGATATTGATGATCAGACATTTTTTTCAGAGATTTATCGGAAGAAATGTTTTAAGAATTCAATAGTGACGGTTCGCACTAGAACGACCTCAGATAATTTTTGTATTATAAACGGAATTTTCGCAAGTCTGTTTTATAGTGTTACATCTTCTGTAAAATATAATATATTACTTAGTACAATATAATGATAGCGTAAACAAAGAAGTAAGTTAAATTAATAGATATTTTGTAAACGTTTTGTTCTTTTTGTAAATTATAAAGTTTACTATTATTTTCGCACATTAAAAGTAAAATTTGTGCTATTTGTGTTGATACAATATCTCATTGCTGTGTCATATAAAACTGACTAATTATGTTTTTACGCACTACACTGAAAAAAATTCTGCCACAGGCATCTAGAAACTAAATTGTGGCTCGAGAAAAAATAATTCCAAGTCATCCTTATAAATTCTAGTTTCCTTTGTTGGATAGTTCTAGTCTCCCCTATGAAAATTCAAGATCGTGTTCCTATATTATCGTTGTCAAACTTATTTAAAAATGTCTGCAAATATATGTGAACACAAGAGATTAGTTTTAGTAACTATAATTCTAGTTCATGGATTTATTCTAGAAACCACGAGATAATTTCTCTCAATTCAAACAAATGCTAATATAATGTATCATTTCATCACCTATCTCAATTATTTCGTCTATTCAGTTTATTAGTTTACCTTATTCGCATAACTCGGAAATATATATTTCTAGGTTAGATATTTAGAAAGTTACTACTTGTTCATTCTAGATGAAGGTGGTATAAGTTTTATTTCAGTGTAGTCATCGCGTTAGGAAATGTTGTTTATGAAGCTAGGTCATTTAAAAATTCATTAAATAATATAAATAAACTATATGTAGAAAACAATAAATTTTTACTTAACGTTAGAAATAGATTTAAAGACAATATTTAAAATTTTGAAATACACGTATATGTCTAGAAATTTTAGTAAATATCTTCTTGGAGAAAAAATATGGGTGATGTAATTTTCTTAGTCAAAATTTTTTGTTACTGTATTTATTAATTACTCATTGGACGTTTTTTTTTTAACCAAAAAGCGGATAATGCCTTCATGGTTTTTATTGCAAAAAGAAGAAATAAAGACACAAAACAGGATTTAAAATATTACCTTAAATTTAAGTTAGTACAAAAATGATGGTAAAATTAATAAAATTTTTAAATGTAAACTTAGGCATATTAAATTCTGACTGACACTCGAGTCGCTACGATGTAGTCCCGTGCTGTACGTAACAGCAAAAATTCATGATAAAAAATACTGATATATAAATTTCATGTATTGAGCTGAATTATGACAAATTAGCAATTCATGAAATGTGTTATTTTTGTAAGGTTTTATAAAATACAACGACAATATTTCTGTTATTCCTTTTACTTCTATTCAGATTTACAATAAACACTTCTTTATCAATTGCATTATTCACTAATCGCTTCTTACACTCAATTTAAAGTATTGTAAAATAAAGTAGAAGTACTAACAAGAACTTTAAAAATCATTATTCGAGCAAATAATGATACAAAATACAGAAGAATAAAAATAAATGATTAATGTGCGAATAAAAATAAAAGATTACACAGCAATTTGTCTTCAATTAAATTAGTTGAAAATATTTGAAAACCAAAAATGTTTCTCGTGTATAATGTACTCAACAGTTAATCAAGTTAAAAGAAAAAAAAAAAACATGTTCTGAAACTTGTTCTAATAAAAAAAAAAAATGTTTTCTATTTTTTTTTTCTAATTAAGGATTAGAAAAACGGAAATTAATAGATTCAAAAGTTAAAAAAAAAATCTTAATCACAAAAAAAAAATTCAAAACTCATCAAATATCTTTAGATTACGCAAATAACAAGAAATGTTTTCAGTGGTGTGTGGTTGTTACACATTTAATTTATTTATCTAATATTGTATCAAACTATTAGATATTTTAAGTACATTTAATTATTTCTAATTTTAAATAATTAAACAACGATTTTAAATAAAATTCAAAACAAGGAATTAAGAAAATGTTTACATTTAGATCTTCAAAGGGTTTAGAGACTGATAGCGTTTGAAAAACTTTTCAGTGGATGCCAATGTTTTCTTGTAAAAAAAGATAAATACATATATTTGAAAATCGTATACGTTTTGATTAAATTATGATTTTTTTAATTATAACATCACACACACACACACACACACGCATATCCCAAAAACTATTATACGAGTAGTATAGCTAAAAGCTAAAATATTACGCATGTAGGACACTTCCTATTTCAGACGTTTAGCTAGATATTTTGAGTGAGATTTAACAAATATTCTATAACTTCGGGAGCATGAAGAAAGTATTTTATCTTATATTTTTCACAAAGATTTAAACACGAAGGCAATTAGGGGATCAACAACAGTATTAATGAAAAATAAATATTAGTTTCAATCACCCTGTAAAATAAAATGTTAGACGTTATCTGTATCTATAGCTCATGATTATGTGTCACCTGTTTATTTTTTTCATTTGTATAAGTAAATCACGTATAATGTACGGAGTTAAAAGTTTTTTTGAAACACTGAAAAAATTTCCGCATGTTTTTAACGTTTTCCATTATAGATGAAAACGTTAGTTGAGTGAAAGTGTTTATGAAGCTAGGTGATTTAAAACATATTTAGGTAAAATAAATAAACTAGATGAAGATAACCGGGAGTTTTTACTTAACACGAGCAATAAATTAAAAATAAATTCTTAAAAATCTGCAACATGCAGTTAGGAATAAAAATGTTAGTAAACGTATTCTTAAAAAACATCTCACCCATATTTTTCTCTAAAAGTCAAACTTATATTTAACTGTATTTATTTAATACACATTTGACTTGTTTTTTTTTTAATAAACTGTCACATGATCTCTTCATGATTTTAATACAGAAAGAAAAAAAAATGCTTTAAAATAATATCTCAAATTTATGTCCATACAAAGGTTATGATAAAGTGGATAAAATTTTAAATTCAAACTTATGTATATTAAATTTGGCCTGAAAATTGAAACAATAAACTAGAAGTTGTCGTTTGTACTTGTTAGTACAGTGCAGTGCTTTGCGTAACTCGAAAAATTCATAATAAAATATTTACTTATACTTAACTTTTAATGTGTTAAACCCCAAACTGTGTTAGACAAAATCCTTCAATTCGTGGAAATTCGTTATTTTCGTAATGATTCATAAAATACAAATTGCAAGTTACATATTATCCTTTTTACTTCTTCTGAGATTTACTACAAACTTTGTCTATCTGTTGCATTAATTACAAATCGTTTATTCCACTCAAATTAAGTATTATAAAAAAGTACAATTACTAACAACAACTTCATGCATCATTATCCGAACTAGTAATGATACTAAATACACAAGAAATAAGATACATTCTACATAATCTTTCAAATTAAGACTAGCTTGTAAGAATAAAAAGAATATATTACAAAACAATTCGTTTTCAATTAAATTAATTGGAAATCTTTGAAAACAAAGGAATTCCTCTGGTATAATGTGCACAAAAGTCAATTAGGTTAAAACGAAACACATATGTTCTAAAATTTCTTCTAATAAAAAAAATTCTGTTTTTGTCAAGGGCGAGAAAAAAAAAGATTAAAAATATAAAGTAAAAAAAAAAAGAAATATCTCAATTACTAAAAAAAAATATTTTATGTATTGAAAACTGCATTATGTTCATCAAGTATTTTTAGATTGTGTTGATAACGATACATTTTGTTAGTGTTGTGAGATTGTTAGTGAAGATTTTTACAAATTTTAAGCCTTTAAATGTTATTGCGGCTGTCCAATTAGATTTTTTAAGTGCATATAATGGTTTCCAAAGCTCAATATCATAACAATGGTTTTAAGTGAAATTTAAAACGAAAAAATTAAAGAAAATTTAAATTTAGATCGCCAAAGTACAATTGCGTACAATAGCTTACAGTACAATAGCGTTTCAAAATTTTATACCTGAGGGGCAGTTACTTTCAGATGATGTCCAAGTTTTAATTAAAAAAAAATCTTAAATACATATATTTGAAACCTCATACATTTTTGATTAAATTTTTTTCTGACATCTATCCAATATACAGAAAAAAAATCTTAATCAAATATTTATAAATAAATACACAAATACATGCGTTTTTTCCAATATCTGGAGGAACACTTCACGAATTCTTCTGAAATTTCAACATCATAAAAAAACATGTTTGACCTTATATTTTTCACAAAGATTTAATCACGAAGGAAAATAAAGAACTAACAACAAATTGAAGGAAAACAAAATAATTTTTACAATCACGCTGTAAAATAAAATACTAAAAATTATATTATCTGGAGCATATGAATATATGTGTCCTGTATAACATTATTGTTCATTTGTGTAAGAAAATCACGTATATGTAAGAAAATATAAAAGTGATTTTAAAAAATTCAAGAAATTAACACACATTTTTAAAACTTTCCAACGTAGTTAAAAAGTGTTTATGAATTCCGTTTGTTTGTCAATGTGTCCATCCGTACTCAAATCCCCATAAATATGCTGGGATTACTATGTATGATTATGTTATATGTTATTGAGGATTACTATAGAGCGTTTCGTATTGAGCAAATATTGTGCAGCGTTTATAGTTCGTTTACAGTCTGACACACAATAATCCGTTAAACTATGGTATATGGAGAAAAATCCCTTGTGGTATATTTTATTAAATTCCAAAAATTTTAAACATAATGAGATTGCAAGGCACCACTGGGATATACTACAACATAGTGTCGCATGAAATATAGATCAAATAGCATTTATAGTTCATTGTTAAGGACGGGATAAATTATTTTTTACATAAATTATTTCATACATTCTCATATATCGTGAAAACCCCATTACACTTCATTTTAATGATTTTGTGATATTCGAAACATAATGGAAGAAAAAGGATCAGTGAAGTGAACTTTAAAATGAGATTATGTAGTGCGTAGAATTTTTCATTCATTTATATAGACGCAAATATGAATTAGGTTTCAGAACTGTCAATGAGCGATAATTGCTTGAAGTGTGTTTTCCGCTGTGGTATGCATTTTAAATATAGTCATTTTATGTCATTTTAGTGTATTACATGGTGTATATAAATTATATACGTCAAAAAAACAATTGCTGAAAACGGACAATTATTGAGTTAAGTGTTTTTCAATTGTTTATTGTATCTCATTTTAATGCATGAAAAAAATCTACTTTCTTAGTAATATTATGTTATTGTTGTAAATTGTTTATGCTATATTTCTGATGCATGATGTTTGGCTATTGTTTGTTTATAGTATGCAGATTTTCAACCAAATTTAGTTCGACTTTTAAGAAGTTTTTCAAAGTACAATCGAAACGATATAATGTAATTAGACTATTAAAATATTTAAAATTTGACAAAACATGACCGTTTGTATGAAAAAAGTTTTATTTACACAATCGTAAAAGGTAATTTAGGGAGTTTTGTTCATAACATACTAGTAAAATATATAGTTCATCTCATTAAACAAAAAGGCTAGTCGAATATTTAAAAATTCAGAAACATGGACTATGTGGTGAACTTAATTTCAGTTTATTACTAAAATGAGCTGGGTGATAAGGGATTTTCTACAGTTTCCCATTTTTTCTGAACTGACTTCCAACAAAGGAATATAGAATCGAAGTATGTACACGCGCAGCGTATGAACAGATCCTGAGATTTTTATAATTATTCTTAACACTCTAGTTGAAAAGTATTATTAAACCATCTGACTGTACTGAAAAGGGGTAAATTTTAAAGTTGTTTTCACTGTATTTTTTATGCTAAAAAAAAGTGATTATTTCAACATTATATAAAACATTTAATTATAAATACAAATGTTTTCCTTGGGAGTATTAATCATTACTCAATGTATTTAAACAGCATTATGTCAGTAGAATTATGTTAATTTAAATAATGCGTGCATTGCAGTGAGACCTGGAGCTTAGTGAAAATATTAACACGGCGTGTCAGTAAGGGGTTTGAAGTCGGTTCGTCTGTCTGCCAGTCTGTGCATACTCTAATTCTCGTAAATATACTTGAAATGTACTACTAAATATACACGTAAATATCTCGTACGGGGAAAGTTTGGGAATGAAAGTGGTGAGTGCAGCATTTACAGTTTCTGTACAGGAATCACAAAAGAATTCCTTTACTCAAGATATATGCAGAAAAATCGTTTCGGAGCATTTTAATATGATATTTGAAACATAATTAAATTATAAAAAATATCACTGAGATTCACTAGAACATCTTTCCCATAAATGATGGAGAGCGTAGCATTTATTGTTAACTTACAAAGACGACGAATGACGTTGATCTATAATTTTAGTGCGTTTTACGCTCTGGTTTTCATTTTTAAACTTATCTAAATTTTAGGGTATTACTTCTTTAGTATAAATACTGTATATCATATACAGAGATTTATCAAAGAATTTACTCACATTGCAAAATATTGAAAATAATTGTTTAAAATGGATTTCTGACTAGTTTTTTTTTCTTTAAGTTGGTTATTTCCATACCACATTCATTGTATTAAAAAAATGAAATTACTTAATAATATTTTGTTTGCGTTGTAAAATGTTCCAAGATTTATGGCTCATGCTTGTTACATCTTGTTTTGTTTTCACGACAGGCTTATTTAGATGGTTCTACCAAGGGGAACTGAAACATCAATAATAATTTCAAGAAAAGAAAAATATAAAATGAAAAAATTACAATTTGGAGAAAAAACCTTATTATCAAGTTACATTTAGAAAGCAAGTAAAATTCAGCCTGTATGTTTCTGAATTTTCAATATATTGGAAAGTTCACGTTTTATAACTCGCCCTATACAGTTGATTAATAAATTACGCAAGAAAAGTAATGTCGTTTGCGCTTGTACAATTATTATTATTATTTTTATATAAATAACCTCATATTTCATCAATTATTTAATATATGGTTTTTTTATTATTATTCTGTAGTTTGTCAAGTTAGTCTTATACAAATGGGCAAAATTATCGTGCATGGAACACAGTCATGTGCTACAGGTATATATATTTTCGAGCATTTTATTTCAGTAGATGTTCGAAAATTTTATTTTGTTATTCAATTTTTTGGTCCCTAATTACCTTCGTGATGAAACATTTTCAGAAAAATATAACGTTAAATATGTTTTTTTATTCCTACAGTTTCAGCATACTTCGATAAGTAAGTCTCTAGATAGTTGACAAAACGCCTAAATTCGAAATTGTCCGGTGACATTTGCCCATATAATGTCCTTTGCACATGCCACGATTTCAGTGAGTGGAAACGAGATCAGCTACACAAATGGTAGAATGATGGTTCTGTACATTCGGTAAAATATTGGCCAAAATAACGGTCTACGGACATGATAACAATGAGTATAACAACAGACATATCTTATTCCAAAATATGGATAATAGGCCACAATATCAGTTATGTTGGTGATAAGGCGGTCGGAGATTCAACTGAGCATTTTTACGTGAAAAGCATGATGTAAAATTCCAAGGGACTTTCACCCTGAGAGAAAAGGCAACAAATGTCAGCTCAAACAATTTATTTAATGCAAAGCAAGCCCACAACCAGATGGAAGATTCTACAAGAAACGCTTTATTGATTACATATAAATTTAATTATACAACTTTATTGTTGATATCTATATTAAAATACTTTATGATAAAAATAAATTTATGAAAAACAACAACAAAAAACAAGAAGTTTTTCTCTATTTCAAAACATTCCTACATTCACTGATATGACGTGGTTTAAATTGACAAATATAACTTATAATATGTAGTCGGTAAGATGACGGATTACCTTATACTGCTCACGGCGTATGGACACAAGACACCAAGAAAAATTTTTGCGATAAGAGTTCTTAAACAATCAGAGAGCTTGCCGGAACTTCCTATTGATGCATTAATAGATAAAATTAAGAAAATTAATAAATAATTAACCAATTCAAACATCAATATCGAAGCTCCAATTCAGAGACGGCACAAAGTCAGACATACATAATAGTTTTTAAAGAAAATTAGAAAATAAATAATTTAAATGATAAATACTGCCTGAAGAACAAAATGGAATTTAGATATAAACTGATAGTAAAATGGAATTGGGAAAAAAAATAAATTCTATTGAATTCTGTCGCAAACACCAATTTAAAGATGGAATAAAGTAAGTGAATAAAGAATATTTTAAGGTAATAAATGAAGAATAATTTAATTCAAAAAAATAAATTACCGTATCACCAAATTAGAGATTACATAGTAATACATACATAATAAGTTAATAAAAAATAATAAAAAATAAATAATAAATAATAAATAATAAAATGATAAAAGATGCAAGAAAAATAAAATAAATAAAATAAATAAAAATCAAATCAAATCCAATCACAATTTGAATAAGAAATGGAATTTAGATATCAAATGAAATGAATATGGAATTCGGAAAAGACATGTGACCATGTGTAATCAGCATTTGGCAGCACATGCCACATGTCAAATGGGAATGCAATATTTCATAGAACATACTGGCATATTTGCAAAGAAAAGTATATCTCTGCAAATATGTTGCACACATAGAAGAAAACAAAAGGAAATATCGAGAAAAAATAATTAATAAATAAATGAAATTAGAATTATATATATTTATAGATAGATATAGATAAGGAATTAGAAAACACTAGCGGCTATTTAACTCTTTTAATAATATATCAGTAGAAAACAGATTTTTGCAAATAGAAAATACTCTATTCATATGCTTCAACTTTAATAAAATATAAGATTTTAAAGTCAATCATGTACTGTAATACAGTTATTTATTTTAAAAATTCAACAATCTGAATATAAATTACTTTTTATTACAGAAGATTGTTTTTCCTTCTAAAATGTTCAAGAATTAAAAAAGATGTAGTAAAAGTTTCTTTTTGTGGTTCACGATCTTCAAAGAATTCTAGGTAGAAAAAATATTAAATTTTCACACTTCTTTCAAATGCGAATGAAAAAAATGTAAACTTGTAACAATTAAAAAAAGGATTTTGAACCTAATTAGAATAAATTATTGCGAGAGACAAAATTCACAATTTTTTCTCTAAAAATAAAAACTATTAATGAATTAAATCCGAGAAAAAAAAATCTATAAGCTTTTAATTAATTGCATTGCATTTCCGAAAATTCATTTGATTTATAAAATCCATCTATTTAAAGCTAACCTGGTATTTCGTTTTCCAGGCAAATATGAGTTTTATACGCGTGCGCGAGCATTCCGCCAATCAGCTAGAGGCTTTTACTCTCTACAGACAGATTTGTTTCAGCCAATGAGGTGAGGGTATTTCCTGTCTCTAGAGATCTTTAGTCGGGAGTCGGCGTAAGCATTAAGCAACATGTTTCAAAGTTTGGATTACTATAAATATTAGGTATTTTTTCATTTTATCTTTATTTATTTTGTTATATTGAGCTCATGAACATAGAAACACATATATATTTCTGTGTTCATGATTGAATTCTTTGGATATGTCGTATGTATATTTTGCTACTTTAAATTTCTTAAACCAAAAAGTAATGGTCGAGTTTTTATTAGGATTTATAAAGCTGAAATTTACCTTTTTGAATATAATACTACAGATGTTTTAATAGTTGCATTCGGCTGTAAAAATTGATTAAAAATTTGACCAGCAGTTGCATGAAAAAAAAAAAAGTTTCACTAACATGGACAAATCCAGAAACTTGCTGAGTCGGCAGTTGTGTTTATATGTAAAAAAGTAACAAAATTCATAGTTTAATCACAATAAAACATCGTGAAATTTATTTATTGGTTGCGGGAAAAAGATCACAAAATTCTACTAACAACAGAAGCTTCTAAACAGCTTTACCACCTGTGCATTTTGCTGATTTTGTTATGATAGTGTGTATGGATGTGTTTTGCATGGAATTTTTTGGTTTGTTGACAATTTTTTTAAAGGTTTTGGAACTTTAGTATGACAATTTATTGGTATTATGTCGGGTAATAGAAAAGCGTTCTAAAGATTGAAAGACGATCAAATCTTAACAAAACTTTCAATGATTCAAATGGATTTAGACAGATAATTTTAGTATATGTGTATATATATATGCAGTAGACTCCTTAAAATCCACTCATGTAAACAATGAAACTTACAATTAAGATGTAAGTGTAAAATTTCAGTTTTTAAAATGTTTTATATCATTTAGTACACATTTTAATATGTAAATGGACAGATGGTACAGCATCTAATGTATATGAATGCATATTTTGAACTGGTTTGTTTAGAGGCTCCTGTTGTTAGAATTTTGTTACATTTTCTTGAATGATTGTTGAATTTCACAATAATTTCCCGCAACCAATCACCAATAAAACATCATGAAATTTATTGATTGGTTGCGGGGGAAAAGATGACAAAATTCAACAATCATTTCGAAAAATGTAACAAATTTCAACTAATAAAATACACCAGAATGTATATAAAGCATGCTTTACAATTATATTATGTGCACTAAATAATTTTGCTAACAATATACGAAGAATCAAAACATATCTAAAGAACTCAATCATGAACACAGAAATAGATATCTGTTTTACCTTCAATGATTCAATAAAATAAAATAAAGATAAAATGAAAAACTACCTAATAATATAATAATCTAAACTTAAAAACTCCATCAAACGCGATAAATTGTACACAATTGTCATTATACAAGGTGACAGTCAATGCGAATTCATTTATATACACTACACACTTTTCCTTTTCCATCCATTGATACGATAACCATTTTGTCAGGATAAAATTAGCACTTGCCTATCAGCGAGCAATACTGAAAATTGGCGATAACTTTATTGCCACCTAAAGGTGAAAATAAGCACTCACTCGGCGATTAAAAATATGGAAAAAACTGGCCAAATACAGGATTTTCTGATTTTCTTTTTTCCTTTTGTGTTTTTTCTGCATCTGTTTGACAAAATTCAGGATTTTTCCTCACCCGATCGATGAAATTAATGATTTTTCTGCATCTGAGGGACAAAATTTACGATTTTTATGCACTCGATTAAAGAAATTCGTGATTTTTATGTGCCCACTTGACTAATTCGTGATTTCACTCACCCACTTGATGAATTTGTGATTTTTACGTGCCCGTCCTACAAAATTCATGATTTTTATGCACCCGATTTAAGAATTTCATGATTTTTACATGCCTGATAAATGAAACTCATGATTTTTACACACTCGATTGACTATTTTTTTTTCTGCACTTGACCGACGAAATTAAGTATTTTTATGCACCCGATTTCCAAATTCATGATTTTTATGTGCTGATAGAGGAAATTAATAATTTTTACGTGCCCGATCAACTAATTTCTTGCTTTTTATGGGCCCGTTTGAAGAATTTTGTGAATTTTAGGTGACCGATAAATGAAACTCATGATTTTTACACGCCCGATTGATGAAAAAAAAAAAAATTCTGCACCCGTTAGACAAAATTCATCATATTTATGTGCCGATGGATGAAATTAATGATTTTTTCAGCAATCCTATGACGTAATTTGTGTTTTTTCAGCAATCATTTGACGAAATTCGCGTTTTTTCTGCTATCTTTTGACGAAATTTGTGTTTTTCTGTGGTCCTTTGATGAAATTTGCTTTTTTCGTGATCCTTTGACGATCTTCGCACTTTCCCTGCTGCCTATTGACGAGATTCATGTTTTTCAGCAATCCTTTGACAAAATTTGTGTTTTTTCAGCGATCCTTTGAAGAAATTCGTGTTTTTTCAGCGATCCTTTGAAGAAATTCGCATTTTTCTCATGATCGTTTATGAAATTCGCGTTTCCCAGTGATTCTTTTATAAAATACATTTTATTCTGCAATTTTTAGCCGAAATTTGGTAAAAGATTATGAAATTAAGTATTTTTATGCACCCGATAGACAAAATTCATGATTTTTATGTGCCGATAGAGGAAATTAATGATTTGTACGTGCCTGATCAACTGATTTCTTGATTCTTATGTGCCCGTATGAAGAATTTTGTGTATTTTAGGTGACCGATAAATGAAACTCATGATTTTTACACGTCCGATTGATGGAAAAAAAAATTTCTCTACCCGACCGACGAAATTAAGGATTTTTATGCCCCCCGATAGACGAAATTCATGATATTTATGTGCCGATGGATGAAATTAATGATTTTTTCAGCGATCCTATGACGTAATTTGTGTTTTTTCAGCAATCATTTGACGAAATTCATGTTTTAACTGCAATCCTTTGACGAAATACACGTTTTTTCTGCTATCCTTTGATGAAATTTGCGTTTTTCTGTGATCCTTTGACGATATTCGCACTTTCTCTGCTTCCTTTTGAGGAGATTCATGTTTTTTCAGCAATCCTTTGACGAAATTGGCGTTTTTTCAGCGATCCTTTGAAGAAATTCGCATTTTTCTCATGATCGATTATGAAATTCACGTTTCCCAGCGATTCTTTTATAAAATACATTTTATTCTGCAATTTTTAGACAAAATTTAGTAAAAAAGCGTGATTTTTGTTGAAATTTCCTTTTTTGATAATGTATGATATAACGATTATGAACCATGATTTTTCTGTTATTGGGCGAGATTCATGTTTTTTCAGAAATTCTCTGACGAAATTCATGTTTTTTCAGCGATCCTTTGAAGAATTTCGCATTTTTCTCGCGATCCTTAACGAAATTCGCATTTTCCAGCGATTCTTTGATAAAATACATTTTATTCTGCAATTTTTAGACGAAATTTAATAAAAAAGCGTGATTTTTTGGTGAAATTTCCTTTTTTGCGATTCTTTAAACAAATTTACTTATCTTTCGTGATCCTTTTGCATAATTCACGTTTTTTCTGTGGTCTTTTAACGAAAGTCATGTTTTCCCATGATCCTTTGATGAATTTAGTGTTTTTTCCTCAATCATTTGACGAAATCTGTGATTTTTTCACCCGCGAAGATTGGTTAGATGTTTTTAGTCTGCAGGTGCCCTAAAAATTCTGTGACGTCCGTTGCTGCATCGCAGCAATCATTTGACGAAATTCATGTTTTAACTGAAATCCTTTGACGAAATACACGTTTTTTCCGCTATCCTTTGATGAAATTTGCGTTTTTCTGTGATCCTTTGATGATATTCGCACTTTCTCTGCTTCCTTTTGAGTAGATTCATGTTTTTTCAGCAATCCTTTGACGAAATTGGCGTTTTTTCAGCGATCCTTTGAAGAAATTCGCATTTTTCTCATGATCGATTATGAAATTCACGTTTCCCAGCGATTCTTTTATAAAATACATTTTATTCTGCAATTTTTAGACAAAATTTAGTAAAAAAGCGTGATTTTTTGTTGAAATTTCCTTTTTTGATAATGTATGATATAATGATTATGAACCATGATTTTTCTGTTATTGGGCGAGATTCATGTTTTTTCAGAAATTCTCTGACGAAATTCATGTTTTTTCAGCGATCCTTTGAAAAATTTCGCATTTTTCTCGCGATCCTTAACGAAATTCGCATTTTCCAGCGATTCTTTGATAAAATACATTTTATTGTGCAATTTTTAGACGAAATTTAGTAAAAAAGCGTGATTTTTTGGTGAAATTTCCTTTTTTGCGATTCTTTGAACAATTTTACTTATCTTTCGTGATCCTTTTGCATAATTCACGTTTTTTCTGTGGTCTTTTAACGAAAGTCATGTTTTCCCATGATCTTTTGATGAATTTAGTGTTTTTTCCTCAATCATTTGACGAAATCTGTGATTTTTTCACCCGCGAAGATTGGTTAGATGTTTTTAGTCTGCAGGTGCCCTAAAAATTCTGTGACGTCCGTTGCTGCATCGCACACATGGGGCATCGAACGAAGGGAATTCATCCTAAAGAATAATTGTTTCATTCCTGACATTTCTGGAAAGAAACAGCGTTCAACTCATTGGCTGAATTGTAAAGGGGCAAATGTGTCAAACATTAGCGGGAAGAAAGTGCGCAATTTGTTCGTTCATGGAAAAAATCGTGAAATTCGTTAATCGATAGTCGATAAATTGCTAAATTTGTCAATCGATAGCGGAAAAATTGCAAAATTCATTAATCGACAGTGGAACACTCGCAAAATTCATCAACTGGTTTCGGGGGGAAAAGTTTTCGAATATCGTCGAATGGCTTCGAGAAAAAAAATCACAATCCGTCAATTTCGGGGAAAAAATCGTGAAATTCGCCAAATGGTTTCGAAATTTGTCGAGCGACAGCAGAGAATAAAAATCTTTTTCCATTCAATCATCGTAATTGGTGAGTGTGACTATTATGTTTGACCAGTGGTGGCAATAAAGTCCATTGCCAAATTTTCAGTATTACTCGCTGTTTGGCAAAAGCTAATTTTGTCCTATACTTCAAAACTCTTTTGATCATCACATCAGTGTGCAGACCATTTGATGAATTTCGTGATTTTTCCGTTATCGATTGTTGAATTTTATAATTTATCAACTATTGATTAGCGAATTTCATGATTTTTTCCATGAACATTTGACGAATTGTGCAAAAATATTAAGAATATCGTTAAATTGTCTTAGGTAAAAAAAAATTTAATATTGTCAAATGCCTTCAAGAAAAAAGTTGCAAGTTGAAACGCCTGTGACCTCTTTTTCATGTCATCTCTGGGGTCCATCCCCCTACTCCCCCCCCCCCAAGTGGGACACTTTTCTAAATTTTGCACACACCCCTCATGTGATATATCGCTGGAAAAGTCTTTGACCACTTATTCATGTTATGTATCTCCGGGGTCCATCCCGCCACTACCCCCCCCCTAAATTTTGTTGACACCCCTCATGTCATATATTGTTGGAAAGGTCTGTGACTGCTTAATCATATGCATCTCAGATGTCCATCTCCCCACTTTGCCCCCCTCCTCCCCAAAGGGTACTTTCTAAATTTTGCACACAACCCTCATGTTATGTATCATTGGAAAGGTCTGTGACCACTTAATCATATTATGCATCTCCGATGTCCATCTCCCCACTTTGCCCCCACCCCCCCAAGGGATACTTTCTAAATTTTGTTGACACCCCTCATGTCATATATTGTTGGAAAGGTCCGTGACTGCTTAATCATATTATGCATCTCTGATGTCCATCTCCCCACTTTGCCCCCCCTCCCCCCGAAGGGGTACTTTTTAAATTTTGTACACAACCCTCATGTTATATATCATTGGAAAGGTCTGTGACCACTTAATCATATTATGCATCTCCGATGTCCATCTCCCCACTTTGCCCCCCCCCCCCCCAAGGGATACTTTCTAAATTTTGTTGACACCCCTCATCTCATATATTGTTGGAAAGATCCCTGACTGTTTAATCATATTATGCATCTCCGATGTCCATCTCCCCACTTTGCCCCCCGCCCCCCTCCCCCCTTACTTTCTAAATTTTGCACACAACCCTCATGTTATATATCATTGGAAAGGTCTGTGACCACTTAATCATATTATGCATCTCCGATGTCCATCTCCCCACTTTGCCTCCCCCGCCCCCCCCAAGGGATACTTTCTAAATTTTGTTGACACCCCTCATGTCATATATTGTTGGAAAGGTCCGTGACTGCTTAATCATATTATGCATCTCCGGTGTCCATCTCCCCACTTTGCCCCCCCCCCCAAGGGGTACTTTCTAAATTTTGCACACACCCTTCATGTGATATATTGATGGAAAGGTCTGTGGCCGCTTAATCATATTATGCTCCCTACTATGAAATTTGTCAAGTTAAAGAAACTATAAATTTTATTTTTATAGTAGTATCAAGTTGTTTGCCGTCAAATTTTGACGGGTTCCATCTAGTTTTCAATTAAACTATTCTGCTTAAATGTTTAATTTACATTTTCTGTTCATGCCAATCCGCATAGTGGAATTTATCATCTATTTTATTCAATATTTAATATAAATTATACTATTAAATTTTGAGGTACGCTTGGTTAAACATATTTGCTAATAATATAAAGGTTCCAGCTGTATATAAATATCTATAATAAGTATTTACTGAATCTGTTTATATAAGTGTAACTATAAATATACATATATATATATATATATATATATATATAATATTCAGGGTGAATTTTTGATGTAATCTGTCAAACAAATGGGGATAATATACGAGACCACGTGATCATAAAATATCATAGGAACACTGTGATCTAAATGGTCCCGCGTTATGTTAAATAGAAGGAAATGCGCCAAAAATGTGTCAAGTTTGAAATAAAAATAAAGTTGTGATGTAAAAACCTAAACGCAAAATAAACACATATTTGGAAAGGGCAGACTAATTCCAATAAGGTGACACCATTCCTATTAGGATATCTGGATATAATGGATAGCTACATGCTCATATGTATTTTAGTTGAGAATTCTTAAGCTCTACATGTGAGGCTGGGTTTCAGGTTCTAATTAATAATCTACATAGGTGCCCAAAATTAGCATTTATATTTAAGAGTTGCCTCTACTAGTATGGCGAATCTGACTATATTTGAATAGATATTTGTAAGATGTACATGTCAGCGTTTTTCCATATTTTAATTAAAGGAATAAACAAACGTAAAAAAAATATTCCTAATATTTTATGGTTGCCAATAGTTAAATCACGATTTCAGTAGTAAATCAATAAAAACATTATACTGGGTGCTGCTTCGCTTAGAACAACAATACTTGACATGCAGTCTAGTATTGTTGTACTAAACTGCATGTATAGTACAACTAGTGATATAGTTGCACTAGAAGCATTACAATACCTTGTCAAAATATAGTAATTTATCAGTTTTACCAGACAGAATTTCAACATTCAAGGAGACCCCTACGCAAGAAAATGCAAAGCAATGTACCGAAGCATGAAAGAAAGAAGGGCGTATCCAATACCGCCCCTTTCTAACATTTGAGACTGAGATATGAAAAGGAAGAAGCATCAAATAAAACACTTAGTTGTTTTTTTCTTTATATCCGAATTCTGTGTTAAGTTAACCAGTTATTTTTATGTCTCTTATTGTAATGTTAAAATGAAAAGAAAAAGTGAAATCAATAAGAAGCAAAAGTGAAATTGAAAATTGCAATGACTCTTACAATGTGAGCTGAAATTTCCGAGAGAAAAAAAGAATGTGATCTGTTGCATAGTTAAACGGTGTTCATGTCCTTTGGATTCAGTTGTTCTTAGAAGGTGTTCCGCATTGTGATTTTGTCTAAAGAAAATGACACTTACTGATGTAAGACGGAATATATTACGTTAACATTATGGTATTAACTTAATTTTATCATTGGAATAAAAAGATAAATTAACTATAGTAATTAGCTTAATTAGGTGTATGCTTTATAATTCTCACTGTCGTCGCGTATATTACAACTAATGGTTAATACCAGGACTTTTATAATCCCCTTATTTCTCGTATTATTCATGTCCGTCTGTATATATATAGAGAGGGTGCGTCCCAAAAAATAATTCAACGCTCTTTTGTGTTTGATTATCGAAGCAATACGTAAGAATTGTAACATGTAAAAGTGTTCAAAATAACGATTATGTTCATAAAAGAATCCTGCCACTAAATTTCCAAAAGTTACCTTTGGAATTTTATTCAGTTCCTGCGTCTTATTAGTTAAATTTATAAAAATTGTCTATATGATGAAGTAAAACAGTAGAAATTCCGTATTTCTATGACCAAAACAAACCGAGTTATTAGAATTTGAAATTTGTCGAATTTCAGTCCGGATTCAATCTGACAATCGCCAATGCGCCAAATCGCGACAAAATGCTGCATTTGGCGAAGAACAAAAAATCTAAATATCCATACTGCTGAACTTTATCTATAGCCGGCATGGTCATTCACCTTGTTAAAAGATTGATATTGCTTACAGGGTTCATTTAAGGCTAGGTATGGCACTGAGTTAAATATGCAGTAGGGGGACCACTGTAATATTTTTGTGGTTGAAATTTTACATATTAATGAATAAAAACCCTGAATTTTAGCTTTAGCGAACCTCCTTAGATGTGGGCAGCTCTCACATTTTCCCTTACGATAATCAGTCAGTGTTTACTTCTTGTGTTCAATCATATTACAGCAGTTACATAACTGTAATTCTTACAGTGATAATATTACTCATTTAACGGATTTTTGCTTTTTTAAAATTTCCTTGAAATCTTTCCACCAAAAAAATGTTCTTTTGTCTAACTACGACACACAAAGTTAGGTTTTATTTATTTTTTTAATTAATTAAACATTTTCGACGTTATATATTTATTGTAGCAGTAAAAAATGAACTATCTAAGTCCCCCAACTCCAATCATCGAACACAAAAAGCTTAAAATCTCTAAAACCCTTTTATTTTCAGCTGTTTTCTGCCTTGTTATTCCGTAGTAACAAAAAATAAATATTCCGCCATGTAAATAACAAGCCCTTACCCTCCAAAATATCTATATTTTAGCATTTGCTCTTCCAGACATAAAATTTCATAATCTTTAATTTTTCTGCATTTTAAAAAAAAGTTCTGCTATGTTTGCCAATTTTTGTTGTAACAATAAACAATCAGTCATCTATATTTTTTAAACCCAACTTCATCCCTTCTATATTTGTCTTTCTCGAGTACACAATCTTTAAGACTCCTTATTTATTTATTTTTCTGTCCTAACTGCCGTGTTCTAGAAACAATAAATTAACAGTTTTCTAAGTAACTCGGAGAAATATTTCATCCCACCCAAAATACAAGGAATTTCTACGTATTGGGAGAAAGGATAAAAACAATAATGTTTTCTTTATCGCTGTGTTTGACTATTTTAATTAAAAATTATTCACTTTAACATCATCGAAATCCGCAACAAATATTGTGCGGGCAGAGCTCCGGCACCAGACATTTGTAATTTTCATATTCGGAAGAAGTCCCAAAATTAAATCACATGCATGTACAACGATGGTCCTATCTATTGCACGTCTACAGCACTATTGATTGAAATATAATTTAATTCCATAAATGTGAACAGACAATGACAATTCTTTGGAACGAGACAGCATTAACGGTTTCATGCAAAAATGATAAACGTTACTTTCTCTTGAATTTGCAAATATTATTTTTTTTTTCTGCAATGTCAAATCATGATTGATTCCATCAAGTTGATGCACGTGGTTGAAATTTAACTAAACATAAATTATTGCTGCAATATGACTTTGAATTGTTTTTGAATAATTGGAAATGTGACGATAAAAATAGATAGGTTATGTTGCGTTTTGTTTGTTTTGATAATGTGGAGACTCATGAACTATTCTTGGCGGGGGGTTGCAAATTTACGGGGATATGATAAAGTAAATTTCCGTTTCCACGGGACATGGGAAACCATTGTCTTGGTTTATTTTACTTATGCTTCATCCCGCGTATGGGATATTTAAATTTTGTTACTTTTTTGTAATTATTTTTAGTATGATTGTAAACTGGAGTCTACTTCTTCGCAATTAGGATTTCTGACCTCCTTACAAAGGATATGAAAAACCAATATACATTATGTCATTTAAACGCAATCGTAGTAAATTATGGTACATTTTATATTAGAAAACATTTTATAAATGATATCATTACAAATATTTTTTCTGTGAAGATTTAATACATAGATGTAATATGTATCTTATTTCAAAGCTAGTGAAATAATAAATAAAAGGAAAATTATGTCATTTTTACGCAATTATAGAAAAATGTTACCGTTACAGTTTTGACGTTTTTAATACAATCTATTCAAATTTAAATATTTTTCTTTTATATTCCAACGTGAAAATACACAAAAAAATTATAATCAATTTCATAGTCAATAACATTAAATAGCAACCCTATTTCCTTTGTCTTTGCAAAGAAGAAAGTATCCAAATTGTCCCTATTTTGACGAACGAAATTTCATTAAAAACATTTACAATTAAAATTGAAATATAAAAATGGATATATTTTAAATCTAGCTAGTGCGGAGCTCATCTTCAAATCAACAGTTTCCATTTAAAAAAATAATTATTAAAGTTTGTTCAAAAGAAAACGCAGGACAGATAACAAAACAAAACGGCTCGCGTTTTTAATATATTGATTATTTGATAGATTTATATTCCATTATTCAGCAGACATAATCGCATACGTAATACATATCTCAAATGAAATAACTTATTTGAAATATTCAATTCCGAGTTACATTATTAATGTATCAGAAGATCAATTTCTTAGCTCCGAAAATAGAAATAATGGATGATCTGTAAATTTTCTTATGCAGGTTTTGAAATAATACAAGTTTTAAAGCATTTTCTATATATTTAAGTCAAAGAATCTTTGATAATTATGATAAATGACTTCCCTTTTCAAAATTCCAGAAATGAAATACTATTAAAATATAGAAATAAAAATAAGTATTAAAAATTCCAAATTACCTACGTTTTAATAATAAATCATTCATTGTTGAGAGTTTTCACTACGATTTTTTCTACTTTATATGGACATTCCATACACACGCAAACATTTTGAAAAACAGGCATCTAAATAGGATCTAAGTTTTACGCTTTTTAA
Organism: Maratus michaelseni; assembly: GCA_963931845.1. Taxonomy (NCBI): domain Eukaryota; kingdom Metazoa; phylum Arthropoda; class Arachnida; order Araneae; family Salticidae; genus Maratus; species Maratus michaelseni. The sequence continues at coordinate 196,279,494 of OZ007593.1, read as the reverse complement.
AAAAGAATAAATGTGTTTTGAAGAAGCAAATTTATTTTATATAATATGTGATGAATTTATTTAATGAATTGCATAACAGATATTTTGTTTTATTCAGTTAGCAAAGTTACTGGTTCAAATAGGTTTTTTAAATTTTCAATTAAGCATAGAAGCTGGCTGCCATGCATCGAGGGAGATAAATATAGATGAAAATATATTTATAAGTTTCATTATCTTATTTATCATTTCGATTATATATTTGTGAAATAATACTGTAAAATACCTCATGGGGAGGGGAAAAACCGAGTGATACATAGGTTTATAAAATTTAAAATACGTCTAATCTTGATGTTAAGTGTCGTCTACATAACAATAAAAGAAATAAACTGAAGTTCTGAAATACGATTCATTGTAATGACCTTTGAATGCAAAAGTAAGACTTTTCATTTTTGTCAGCTGAGAAAAGGGTTTTCAGATCATTTTTAAGAGCCTACGCTAGTCACGCGAAGAAACGCTTAAGCTAATGTTAAGTCTATTGCGCGATTTCTCGCTCGCATTTTAATATTTTTAAATGATTATTTTTGCATAGGATAGCTGAGGTCGATCTCTAACGTTGTTAGTTTTTAATTTTTTGATTTTGGTTACGGTTTTTTTTATAAGCGGACATTTTCAATTTTGTAACCGGTTGGAACCGGTTCTGAAAGTGATATTACGTGCATTTATGAACAACACCATTTTTTATAAAAAATTTTATTTGTATAGACGTTCCATGCATATCCGTATCTAGTACAGAACTATCGAGGTATTGCCAAGTAGAAATAAAAAGGTGTTACACTCTGCATTGTAGAATCCAAATACGATCTAGGTATTGTTTCATATTTTAGGTATTTGTAAATACACATGAATACATGGATGTTACCTTTAGGACTCAAATGCTATTAATACATAATTTTTACCACAAAAATTGTAAAACGATTATACGATTATGAAAAGTAAAACACTAGAAGCTAAAAAATTGGGATCTGTGTCATTCCTAATACCAACGTGCTTATTTGAAACGATTTTATAAATCGAATTTGAAAGGGATATGACGGGAAAAACGCTGAAAATTCACCATTTAAAAAAAATAATACTTGTAATAAAGATACCATGTAATAAAGAATTAGGATTCAGACGAACGCTAAGAATGTTTTTTTTTTTTTTAAATTTCCGTTGTTACACATTGCAAATAAGAAAAAAAAACTTTTTGTCACTTCAAGTTGCAATACAAAATACCAACAGTTTTTCTGAGCAAAGTAATATGATATAAGTACTAATATATACATAATGAATATTATATTATAATATATATTTCAATAAAAACAATATTATTTAAGCAATATTATTAAACCGAACGTAAAATGCTGTGTTACACTTAGCCGCATTCTGAAAAAAAAGCATAGTTAAGAATACTCTTTGTTTTCCAAAAGTTAAATTTTTAACATTTCTTTTTCTTGAGTTTTTTACCGACACACAGGTATGAGCTTCATAATACAGATGTTTGATTCAAATCACTGACATTATTTATCCTTTACTGTAGATATACTTTTTTATATTTCATAAAAAATATTTTCGCTAAAAGGTTAAACATCTCTAAGGCAAAATTTAAATGCATATTAATAAAATGGACTTTCTTAGTTAAATTTCCGTGCACAACTGAAGAACGGCAAAATACAACTTTTTACCTTCTCTTTAAATTCTGTTCCACAGTACGTTTAAATGTGCCTTTCCGAAATCTTAATTTTTCTTGTTTTACGATTTAGTATGTTTACTCCTTTTCTGAAGCATGTTTATAAGAAAAGTAATTTAGTTTTACTCAATGGCTGGAAAAACAAAATTACAAAGTAACTGACTTATTCATGTTTAGTACGCCTTAGTGCCCCAGAATGTTAAACTGTAATTAAAAAAGATTTTAGAAAGTCAGGGGATTTGTGAAATCTACTTTAAAGTATGTAGTTTGTTTTAAGGTTTCGAAACGCTTTGCGATGTGCATAATAAAAAATTATATGGGGGCTTCTCTTGCTATATTTTTCGGTGAAAAATTTTAATATATATTAGAATATTTTTCAAATTTATTTTTGTCTTTAAACACAGATTTAAATTTTTGTGAGTTATTTGAAGCATAGGGATGAGTGTGAGATTTTTACTCTAAAATTAGTTTTTGAACATAAATGGTTTAAAGCCCAATATGTTAAATTATATCTATTTTTATTATTTAACGGAAATTATTCATTTTAATATATATATATATATAAGAGAATAATGATTCAAAATTTCAATTGTGCTGCATTAAATAAAAATAAGTCAGCTCAATTAAAATGTTTATCATAAAGTTTGAACGAGTAATGCATTGTGGATATCCGCACATTCTCGAAAACAACTAGAACGATTTTCACAAAACTTGCCTGTATATTAAATAAAATACGAGAAAAAAATCTAGCTAGGTCCCTAATTGAAGATAAATAATTTTTTCAGGTTAAAACAAACCCAGCACTGAAAATGCTGTTACATACCAAAAATGACTCTAATAATTTTCGCGAAACATTACTTTTGTACTAAATCGAGCACGAGTAAACAATCGAACTTCATCCCCTATATATAAATATATATTTTTTTTAAATGATGAAACCAATTTAGTACTGAAAGTTATTATATAAGTCCAAAAAAGTTCCGATATATTTTATGAAATAAGCCTTCTTTGAAAAGGAGAAAACAAAGTAAATGTCTTCACTTTGGAAATATTATACAGGTTTAAATAATTTTAGTAACTAATGTTCAGAAATTGAAATTCTCTTCAATCTGTTGGTCACTGATCAGCAACATAATTAGGGATGATATCGGAGACTATGTAACGAGTTTCAGGAAATTTCAAGAAATTTTTGCTTTCTATACTCAATCGACCAAAAGAAAATAGTCTAGCTAGATAACCAAATCGGTGTATTTTTTAGAGGTTTATCAAAAGTTATGTATTACAAAGAAAAACAAAAAAATGGAAAATGTTGCCTTCATCTAGTACCATATAAATATCCTCGTATCCCTTGTCGCAATTGGTGCCAAACAGTGTGACAAAAGTATTTTTGTATTTTAAAATTAATTTTAAATAGTCTTATTACGGAAACTCGAGGACTCTCAAAGTTCCGTTAATTCTAGACGGTTGGCAAAACAATTTTTAAAGTGTTGGTTTATATAATTTTGTACCAATTTCAATGAAAAAAACTACGTCCTTCAGAAAGTTTTGCGTCACATTCTTAAAATTCTAAGTCACTATATTTAAAAACTATATTTTTTTGTAAATTACGTATGTTAATACGCTCTTTATTTTTTCATTAGAAATATAGTTTTTTTTAAATCTATAAATATTAAATTTTTGTCTTTACTCAAATACAGTATAGATATTGAAACAAGTGGGTAAGTGCGATCGAAGTTCGCACAAAGGGTTTCGTTTAATATTCCTTTCAAAACACTTTATCGTTTCTGAAGTAAATCCAAATAAATTTCATTTAGCAACAACAAAAAGTCATGTTTTTTATTAAGTAAAAATTTACCGGTCTGTTTTTTTCGTTTTTTAGAATATCTGAAACGGCCCGATAGCGGGCGAAGCCCGCTATTATACTTTGTCATAATAATATGGGTCATGTGGACTAAATGCGATATTAAAAAACAAGTTTATATAAAATCGATATTTAAACCTATTGCGTAATCCTCTGTAGTCCAGGTCCTACTGCCAAAATTGCATATTTTAGAAAGTGACACTTTTTGTGACAGTTCTTTAAAAGTATCTACATTGATTTTAAACTATATTGTTGCTAGAAAACGCCCATGTTTGGAGCTAACCTTGCCCACAGATTACAGAAGATTAGTTACTTTATATTTTACTAGCTGTTACCCGTGACGTCGTTCGCATAACATTAAAAAAAAATTAAATGCATGAATTAAGGAAAACGTTTCACCCTCGATAATTAAAAACATATGTAACTCTCTTTATAACAAATTCTAATTTTTCGAATATCTGAACTGACCCGATAGCGGGCGAAGCCCGCTATTATACTCTGTCATAATAATATCTGTCATGTGGACTAAATGCGATATTAAAAAAAAATAATAATTTCAAAATTAAATAGGTTATACACCTTCAAAATGTTGAAATATTCGAATATTTCCATACTCGGTTTCTTATCATGATTCAATACGTTCCTCAAACTCATATATTTATTATTCTCTATTACTCATATTGATACTCGCTTTGTATTATTCTCAAACATTTGAAAAATCCGTTAAACTTCCAATAGGACGTCAAGTTATTTTTCTTTTTATCTCTCTAATGACGTGATATTAATCTGCTGTCTGTACATACACATACTCATACTCCTTGTATTATTGAGAAAACTTTGAAAATTTCCGCTTTAAAACCAATATGACGTCATATTAATTTTTTTTTCAATTGATGAAACTTTTTATTTCTTTTTAATTTATCACGTGGAAATCTTTCAATAGAAAATTTATTATTGTAGAAAGAATTTTATTCGGGATGTTTAATTGTTGGCAACTGCTATAACGAAAAATGTTTAAATTTAATAGGAAAAGGCTGTTAGAATTTTGCTTTTCTACCTCTGTTTATTAAAATAATACGATTTTTTCAAATTTTAATATTTTGAGCTTCTTAGTAGTTATTTAGCTATAAGTACACAAATTTTCATGTCTGTAAGTTATAAAGTTTCTGAGAACGGTTCTGTGTCGAACAGACAACGGAGCGGGGGTAATAGGGTTTCGTGAGAGGAACGAAACCCTAAAAATTACCGATAGAGACTCTCAAGTACTAATTCGAAATCTAGGTCTCTATAAACATTTTATTTAAAAAGTTAATTTATGTCGATGAGCAACACTTACATCATTATGGATTACTCAGAGTAATTTCATAATAATACGTAAATACAGATTATTTTTAATGCTATACTTGGGAAATACTTTACACTGTATAATTAGCAAAAAAAGTATATTGTGTATATTTTTTACCTTTGTTAATAAATGAAATTTTAAACAAAAAATGAGAAAAAAAATTGATATATAAATGCAACTAGATTTAACGTAACTTATCTTAACGCTTTAAACAATGAATCCAGTTTTCTAGTTAAGAACATAAAGCAGTTTAAATCAGAGGGTGACAGTAATATGTTTAGTATACTGACCTTTTTAGCAAAAAAAAAAAAAAAAAAAAAAATCTGTAGTAAATTATCTGAAATAAATTACTGTAAAAAGAATTTTGTCGCATCCTGTTTTTAGAAAAAATAGTTTAAAATTTTGTTTGTATAATTACCATATATTGAATATTTAAAATTGAGTTTCACTGGAGAGATAAACATTCAGAAAGGACAATATACGTTATTTTATAGCTACTTTAATTTAGGTATATTCCAGGCTTATTAAAATTTACAGACACACACACAATATTCTTCATTATTGCTTTCAGGTCTAGCATAAATATGCTTAACTTTTAAATAAAGCAAATGTTTATTTCAAAAGAGCTCGTAAATAATTAGAAAAAATATTGTAGTCAGAACTTACGTTACCTATTATAAAAAATCTTATGTATCTTTAAAGAAAATATTTAAAGAAAAATCATTAAAAATATTTCTATGTAAAAAGGCGCCCTTTAAATTAATAACATAAACATGAAGTGCACATTTAATCAATTTCACACGAATAAGGAAAATATTAGAGATTAGATATGACACAAAGCGCATAAAAAAATTGTAACAAAAAGTTGAAACTGGTCAGACATCAGGAGTAAAATACGAAAAAACAAGGAAAGAGAATCATTAAATATTCTTTCCCCAAGTAGTTCACCGCTCTCGTTTAAAACTTCAGTTTCGTTATTGATTTTGTAATTTAGGATGTGATATTGTTTTTGCGTTTTTTTTTCAATCTTTGGTCTTTTTATCCTTTATCACATGCGTGGCAGACTTCATAAAACGTAGTTAATTAAAGCATAATTTAGGTAAATGAATCTAATGAAGAAATTTATCTTTTACTCTCATCATGTTCGATATTTCTTACATTTCTTTAATGTAAAGGTAATTTATATAAATGTAAACCATTTTGGGGCACGTTGTATAGCTATTATTGAAATTTTATTTTAAAAATGTATACGTCTAAAATAAATTTCAGGATATATAAAGATGTCTTATAAACATAAATATTTATTTCAGAAAATAATATGTAAATAAAAGCTGTGAATCCTGTAAAATCCTTGTCATTATAACATTTTTTCTTTAATTATTCTTATTTCAGTTCATCTTCTCAGTTGCTTTTCTTCTTTTTATAATATTTACTGTTTATTAAAGTACACTGAATTTAACACCAGATATTCGCGATTTAAGTTTACGACGGCTATTAAAGGAAGAGAATAAAAGTAAAATTAAAACTGAATTATATTTATTAAGTATTTATAAATATAAAGACATATATCGTTTAAACATAAACGAATGAGCAACAAATAATGTCAAGTTCTAACTGAATTTAATGTATCATGATATTCAATATCGTAGATAGCGAAATATAGCTATCACAGAGATAATTAAAAACAGCATAGAAACGCCGTAGTTTGGATTATACACATAAATGACGAAAGGGTATACATTTTTTGTCAAGTTGTAACTGAAAGTTTATTGAAATTTCGTAAATTTGTTCTGGAGTTAGAACGGCCACAATTCTCGTTTAATGAACAAACAGAAAGAGAGTCATTTTAAAGATTGTCAAATCGTATTCAAAATATCCCAAAAGGTGTAAATTTATCAAAAAAAAAAATAAATAACACTTGCATGAATCTAATACAGTATTGCATAATCTCTATCATTACAAATTAATTTAAAGTTTGAAAAAACATTGCAAATTTTCTTGCGTACAAACTTTACGTTTTCCAAACAAAGTTAGAGATAGTAAGAAAGAAAGATAATTGCTAAAATAATTTAAAAAAAATAAAACAAATAGGCTATTGTTTCATTTTAGGAGTTGCATATACATGGGTCTACTTTCATATTTGTTTTAAATTAAAAGAACAAATATTTAGATTTATGCAAATTTTTGTAACACTCAAGATCATACGTGGCTAATCAGTGGCCTTGACCGTATAGTGCTATTTTGCTTGTAGCTTTCATTACTCTACAGGAAAACTAAAACAACAAATGTAATCATTTTCAAAAATGAATTTACTGAAAAGAACAAAGATGGAATGAAAAAGATGGAAAAATTTTTACGGAATGCGATTAAATAAATACAGTAAAATCACGAATTTTAAAACAATCACATAATGTTTGGAACACTTTCTTGCGATTAAAAAATTCGTATAGGATTGGAAGTCCAAAATATTATCTCTTGGTCAAATGTGAATTATCGATATGTGTTATCGATGTGAGTTATCGATAATTCTGGCTCAAAATATTTGGAATACTTAAAAAGGAGCAAAGATATTCTAATATTTAAAATTGTACTGTCCAAATACTAGAACAAGCACGTTTTATAAAGTACAGGATGAGTAAAGCAGTTAATTGAAAATCACAAAGACAATAGATTAAAAATTTCTCCCCAAAATAAAGTTTATAATGGAAGTCTGTAAAAAAGTATTCTATATTGATTGACAATGATGAATTTATATGCGCAAGAATGTTGACAATTAAAAGATTATTTCGTAAAGACATTCGTTATTTAAAGACAAGTAAAAGATTATTTCGTAATGATTCGCCCAGGCTTCGGAAGTCGATAAAAACATATATCATATTTTTAAATAATCACATAATTTCTACAGATACTTACAAAATGTACTTAATGACAACTATTTACAATTTTTTTAAGAATTTGGTGATATATATATATATATATATATATATATACATGTGTGTGTGTGTGTGTGTGTGTGTGTGTGCGTGTGTGTGTGTGTGTGATGAGAGTCTGAACAAAGGAAAAATAATTTTCTTAAAAAATAATTTCGTAACAAAGTTTTATTGGGTAGAACCATCTTGTAACAACAGCTATTTTTCATATAATATTACCACCTTTGGTAAATATATTTACATTAAATTTTGTATTTGGTAATTTGCTGTTACAACAGTTTTGAAAATTTTGTAATATATTATTTCATTTTAAAATGTAATATTTCAGTACAAATCGTAAAACTTTAGCATTGATCTTTCACTTTACAACGCAGCATATTGTCAATTGGTGTCTACAGAAGTAAGCTGAAATGAATATACCTGGAGCTAATTATAAAAACTTCGTAGAAACTTATATATACAAAAATTTATATTCTGCTGACAAAGGTAGATGTTCACATTGAAAATTTAATTTATTATTTACAATTTTAAGATAACGATTGCCTCGATGACCATGCAATGAAGCCTAATCGAATAAGTGTTTTTTTATATTTTTCTTACCAATGTACAAATAAAGAAAAATAATAGAATAAAAATCATTTGTTAGCTCATTTAATATTTGAATTTATTTTTATGTTACAATACGATCAACAGTTATTCTGGTAATTTGAAGTACCTGGGATATCTACACCTAAGAAATGGATGGTTTATAATGCCTGAGGGAGGCCACTCGGCTTGGCGAAACAAAAGCCCATTCTAGCATTCTCAGATTTTTTTGCGTGAACACCTGTGCATCGCCCGTGTCAAATAAAAATATAATAGTTCTCTATATTTTACGTAACTTCGTAAATCTCATAAAAGGTTTTTTACCTCTGGATGTAGATTTGAAGGAACGCTTTTAAATGGATGATCTCGTTTTTTGAGCATTATTCAAATTGAAGATATAATCTTACATATAACGAAACATTTAATTCACAGAATACGTACACTAGCACAATACATACACAGAATATTTATATAAAAAAAATCTTCAGGTTGTTCCTTTTCAGGTTTTAATCGCTTCTTTTCCAAATCCAGTAGTGGAACCACTTACAGTACAACTTAAAATTGTATCAGAAAGTAGAAGATCATCTGGAAGTCTGTGAACCTTTCATGTTAACATTTTCCAATAATAATCACTGCCTATCAAAATAGACAATATAAAATATTTTGAATCTTCATATGTTCTATAAGATAATTGCAGTTTATTTCTACATAAATAATTTCGAAATCCATTATCAGTCACAGAAAGTAAAGTTTCAATAATATCAGGCTTCACTCATTCTTCACTTGCAATACTTTATTTATCGTTTCGAATTATTCAAAACAATCCTGTACAGTCTACATTTCTAATTCAACGCGGCTATAGAACAAAAAGAGTGAATCGTAACATCTTCTTCTCCAATTAATTGCAAGCGTTATTTTTCTGCAACATTACTCAATATGAATTACCTCTGTGACCCTAGGTCATAAAAGTGACGTATTTTTGAAAAAAAAAACACAATGCAAACACATTGATAAAAATTTATTTTTCTCTGTAATAGGTGCATATACTAAAAATTCAACTTTAAAACATTAAAATATATTCATGATGTAAAATCAGATATAAAATCATCTGATTTTACATCTTAATAGCTTTTAATCTTTTAAAACTGTATTTTTAGTATATGCACCTATTACAGTAACAAATAAATTTTTATCATGTGTTTGCTTTGTATTTTTATTTTTAAGTTAAAGAAGGTGAATTTGACGTTTACTATATGGAATTTTCTATATATTTTTATTAGACATAATTTTGATTATTATCCTTTTCCGATAACTAATGCAATAGCGATTTGAAAATAAATATCCTGATTTACGCTTTCATTTTGAATTGGTGCAGCTAACGCGCCTGTTACTTTCCATGTATCACCGTTTTCGCCTGAAATCAAAGAATTATGTCTTTGTAAAAAAAATTACATCTATTTCTAGATTTCCAATCTTTATCTAAGAGAAATCTTTTTTAACATAAGAAACATCTTGCTTGACTTAACGTTTGTTTTCTGTTGTATGGTTTTAGAACAAGATTCGATATCATGATTTTCAGAACCAAACAATCATTTATTCTTAACCTTTTGTATTCAAATTATGCCGCCGTAGGAATTTTGTGCTTAAATCATTTACTATTGGGAAAATCTCTATAAAAATATTATTTATTGACAAATTTACTTTCAAATCCTGTGTTGTCATCAAATTATTTTCTGCGAATCGCAATTGTACGTTTTCCAGTTTCGATTTTGCTCTCAAATAATCTAATACAAAAACATTCCACGATTCTGTCTGTATTTTGTGTTTCAACAATAAACTTTCTGGTATTAACTTTGTCATTATAGGAAACAACAAATTTCCATAACTTTCTAACTTAAATCCAATGATTTTAAACTATGCATGTGTATCTCGCAAATGTCATACAAATTGCGCAATTCGTTTAAATTAGAAGAGTTACGGACAGTTGGCAAATTTAACAACTTATTAATATGAGACCTAATGAACATTTATTTCTTCCCATAGAGATTCTCTAAAATTGTTACCAATCATATCATAATTTTCCTCAGAAATTGATAATCCTTGAATTGCAGTTTGTGCCGATGATTTTAGGAGATTTTTGAAATATGTAAATTTATCTGTTTTCCTCTTTTCACCGTTACAATGAATAACTGATTTAATCTGATTGCAAAATTCTTGCCAGTTGTCTGGGTTACCATGGAATGCATCAATGTTCAGCTTTGTCAGGTTAACGTAGATTTTATGTTCGGCCATAGAATTTAAATTTGTGTTCATGATCATATTATTAAGAACAGCAGCCAAATCTGAAGCAAAATTACTACTTTCTGATTTTTGTAAATATTTCCTTTTACGATTTAATTTAGTTTTTACGGAAATGAACCTTTCTCTATATTCTTGATTAGATTCGAAATCCGATTCTAAACTCTTTAGATCTTTATTTATTTTCCTCAATGGCTTTACATAATTCAAGAAATTGACTCTCTTTATCATTAATTTGTGCGAGTGAATCTTCCAACGAAAGGACAATTGTGCCTTCGGAATTTATAAATACATCATTAATGCAGTTTATGAGTTCCATTGCACTCGATTTTATAACTTTCCGTTTCGATTTCAGTGCATCTAAAAATTCCGTTTAAATTTTCCCCGGTAGAAATAAATACACATCCAATAATATTTCATCCAAATAAAAGCACGACGTATGGGCTCCAAATAATATAAAAATATAATAATTATCTATATTTTACGTAACTCAGTAACTCTCATAAAAGTTTCGTATATTAGAATGTGGATTTGAAGGAAAGCTTTTAAAATGATGATATCGTTTGTTGAGCATTATTCAAATAGAAGATGCAATCTTAGAAATAACGAAACATCTAATCCACAGAAGACGTACACTAACACAATGCATTCACAGAATATTTACATAAAAAATCTTTTACACATTTTTATTTTACCATCGTGTTTCTCTCTCACCTAAACATCGAACAAATTGTTTCATAAACAAAAACTCTTTTCAGTTCAATTCCCAGCTTTATCGTCTGTGCCAAAGTGTCTGGAAATAGAATGAGAAAACAGCAACACAGTGATCCTGATATTGGTTATAATTATTATATACATGTATGATATTTTGTGACATTTAAATGATTTTTTGCAAATTTACGATCCTGATTAACAAATCTCTAATAATTTTTTAAAAAATCCTTCTGTTAAATAGTTAGTTTTGAAATAAATTTTTTAACTAGTGTCGTTAAAAGCTTTTATTAGTTTTGTAAATCTACAATAAAGAATAAAAATATATAAAAAAAGAAATAAATCCGTATTGAAATGTGAAAGAACTCTTTAGTTAAAAGCGTAAACAAAATTTATTTTTGTCATTATAAATCTTTTTAATAGTATCCACACAAAAAAATTTCAAAGTATCCAAACTAACAGAAAGAAAATATATATTTATTAGTTTATTCAATATTACATTTTAATAGATTGCATATATGATTTTTATATTGATATATATTTTGTAAATATAAAGACTATACGACTCTCTGTTCTATTCTTTGAAATTCAATCAAAACTAATTTGAGTAAAATGATAAATATCTTACATTTGTGGTTCAGTGGAATCTAAAGTGTTAATCTAAACAAACTAATCTAAGCTATTCAATCAATTTACGGCACAAAAAACATTTAATAACATTTAAATACATAAAAGAATGTTAGCGCCAAGTATTCGACGCAACACATCTAGAATCTACATATCAACACTACAATTATTTCTCTTCAGTTCACATGAAAATATGAGTTCAAACTACGCATGCGCTGGCTAAATAGCTATTTCACAAATTAGCCGGAACATCCCGCCCGGCGTTGGACGGCTGTCCATTTTCCAACATTATCATAAAATGGCAAAGGCACTACTCTAGTAATGTTTCTACGTAATATACCTGTGGATGTCTTCAGATCGATGACGCGAACAAGTCCATCGTTACCTTTATAGGTTTTCAAAATTCGAGCTAATTTCCAGTCAATAAATTTGTCATTTCCATCTTTTAACAAGACCAGCTGACCAACTTCAAGATTTTGTGAAGGTTTTGAAGGTTTTTTCCATTTACTGCGGACTTGGAGTTCATTCAAGTATTCACGGCTCCAGCGCTGCCAAAACTGCATTTTTAATCTTTGAATCAGTGTCCACCTAGAAGAAAATGGTAAAGAATCTAAAACATCATTATTTTCATGAATACTTAAGAGAGGACCTCCAATAAGGAAGTGACCAGGTGTTAGTGGTTGTAAATCATTTATATCTGCAGACAAGGGCGTTAACGGGCGTGAATTCATAACTGCCTCAATTTGTGTCACGAGTGTTGTCAGTTCTTCAAAATTCAAGATAGAAGATTTAGTTATCTTCAAGAGGATTCGCTTCATTGTTTTGATATTCGATTCCCATAGTCCGCCGAAATGTGGTGATGCAGGGGGTATGAAATTCCATTGTATTCCTTCTTCTGCACTAAAACGCTGAATTTCATTCGAAACACAAATTTGATAAAAGGATTTCAAAAGAGCACAAGTACCCTTAAAATTTGTGGCATTGTCACTCCATATAATGGAAGGTTTAGATCGTCGAGCAACAAATCTTCTTAAACAGGCTAAAAATGCTTCTGTGGTCAAGTCTGAAACAACTTCCAAATGAACGGCTTTGGTCGAAAAGCAGATGAATATAGCAATGTATGCTTTTAGTGTTATTTTTGATCTTTTTAAGTTAGGCTTTGTTATAATAGGACCGGCTAAATCCACGCCAGTCTTCTCAAATGGTCTAGAGGGTACAATTCTATCACGGGGCAAGTCACCCATAGTTTGTTGAATAGTTTGATGCTTTGTTCGAAGACAAGTCATACATCTATTTATAATTCGCCTTACTTGGCTCTGACCAGATGGTATCCAATAAAACTGTCTTAATAAAGAAAGAGTGGTCTGAGTACCCGAATGTAGAAACTTTTTATGATAATATTCAATCAATAGGTCGGTGAAATAGTGAGACTTTGGTAACAGTATTTGGTGTTTCTGAGATTCTGATACATTAGAAAACTTCAGTCTTCCACCGATCCTTAACAGTTCATCTGTATCTAAAAACACATTTAAATTCAAGATCTTACTGTTGTTTGGTAGAGGGCGTTTTCCTCTTAAACATCGAATTTCCGTTTGAAATGTGGAATTTTGTACAATCTTTATTAATTTTTTCGTTGCATTTTGTAACTCAGAAGTATCTAAATAATCATGTTTCTTAATTTTTGGTTCTGGTTTAGAGTTATTCAGAAATCTCAAGCACCATGCAGTAACTCTTATTAATTTCATAAAAGAAGAATATCGATTAATTAAATCAGTGTTTCCTTCATTTTTATCAACAATAGTTGATTTTACAGCAGTGTTTTTCTTTAGTTCTAACTGTCCTTAACTCCAAAAATATCTAATTTATCAAATGGTTTTTCGAATTTTGGCCAAAGAGATCTGTCCTGTTTTAACCATTGGGGACCTTGCCACCAAAGATGATTATCTTTCAATTCTGAAACTTTCAAACCTCTAGTAACTAGATCGGCGGGATTATCTTGTCCAGGGCAATGAAACCAACTAAGTGGATCACTAAGATCTTTTATTTCTTTTATTCGGTTTCTGACGAACATTTTAAATCTTTCTGACTCTCCTCTAATCCAATAGAAAGTAATAGTAGAGTCAGTCCAAAAGTAGCAAGTTGCAGGAAAATATAAGTTTTTAGAAATTTTATGACAAAGCCTAGCAGACAAAAGTGCGCCTAATAATTCTAGGCGAGGTATAGAAACAGATTTTAATGGGGCCAATCTACTTTTTGCTGCAATAAAGCTGGTAACAACGTTCTTGTTTTTTAATACTGCTCTAAGGTACACTACGGTACCATATGCTTTCTTTGAAGCGTCTGAAAAACTGTGTAACTCAAAATAATCAACTTCTTCTATGGCAATATCTGCCAAATAATATCTGGGAACATTAATACTATTCAGTTCTTTGATTTCCTCGAACCATTCATTCCACAAAATATCCAATTGTTTGGGTAGATTTTGATCCCAGTCAAGTCCTAAACACCAAACTTCTTGGATTAAACATTTAATTCTAATAGTATAAGGACTAATAAAACCAATTAGGTCGAAAATACGACCAACAGTCTGCAATAGATAACGTTTAGTACTAAGTTTTTTCGACAGGAATTTTTCTAAGTTTTGAGTTTTAAATGAAAACTTATCACTGTTTGGATCCCAAGCAACCCCTAAATCCTTGGAAGGTATCAAATGTTGATTGCTAAGATTTAAGTTATCTGTTACTTCATCAACGTGTAAACCATGTGCTTCCCATTTTTCACGTAATTCTAATGAGTTTGTTTTCCATTTCCTAAAAGTCATACTGGCATTTTGAAATATTTTAAAGGCTTCTTTACTTAGTTTAAATGCATAATCAACATCACTTTCACTGGTAATCAGGTCGTCAACGTACAACGATGAATTTAAAATAGCAAAAGATTCAGGAAATGTTGTTACATACCTTTCTAAGTGATGTTTGATAGTAGCTGCCAGAAGGAAGGGGATTGACTTCACACCGAAGAGAACTCTTGTTAATCTGAAGATCTTAAATTCCTTACCTGGATCTTTAACCCATGGTTCATCATCCCAAAAAATCTTGTAAAGTCCCTGTCTTGTTCATCTATCTCAATCTGCAAAAATGCTTGTTGTATGTCTGCAGTAATCGCTACAGGAAAATTTCTAAATTTGATTAAAAGGCTGAACAGTTCAGGGATCAGATTTAAGCCTGTATATAAACAATCGTTTAGTGAAAGTTCACCTTTAGCATGGGCGCTTGCGTCGAATACGATTCTGACTTTGCTAGTCGACTTATCCTCGCGAATTACTGCTCTGTGGGGTAAGTAAAATGTGTTTTCCTCCGATGTGTGGTTCTCAACAGGTTCAATAATATTCTCTTCTAAATAACTATCTAAAATAGCTTTATATTCCGAGAATAGCAAAGGATCATTTGTAAAATTTGTTCTCAACTTCAAAAATCGTCTGTATGCCACTTCGCGATTATTATTAAGAGACATTTTCAAATTAGACTTCCATGGAAATTTAACTTTGTACCGATTATCTTTAAAAACTATGCTTGATTGAAATTCAGACATAATATCTTCGTCTACATTACTAACATCTTTAGTTTCGGATTAAATTCTTAAGCTTTCTAACTGCCAAAAATTTCTGATTTGATCCGATATATCTTTTTCTTCAACTATAATTTTCATGCTAAACAATTCGTTGGCTGACCCCATGTAACCCTGTAAACACCAGCCGAAAAGGGTTTCAGTAGCTACGAGTTTATCCTTTAATCTTTTAATTCTACCAGTTACAACATTATAATAATTATCTGATCCAATTAATACTGCAATTTTATTATTATTACATTCGTAACTGTCAGCTAGTTGTAACCCTTTTAATTTACTATAAGTTTTACGAATGTATTTATCAGGAGTGGGTAAGCAAGCAGCTGAAATTTTATCTGTCTCGAGGGCTTCAACTTCAATATTTGAAAAGGGATCATCTCTATTTTCTAATTTTACTTTTACTACATTATACGTTTTATCAGTTGCTTTTTCGGCTCCAAAAGCATAAACAGATAAAGTTTCTGTTCTAATAACAGGTAAAATTAATTTTTGTGAAACATCACGAATTATGAATGTTCTCATACTACCATTATCCAATAAAATACGAATTGGTTTAGTTCTATTATCTTTCGGATTCTTTGCCATCACGGAACAAGTTTGCAAAAAAATGTTGCATCGTGTGTTTTTATTTTGTACATTATTAGTAGAACTGTTATCACAATGTGAAACAGATACGACACTCTTATCCGTATTTACCTTTAAATCATTTTCAAGTTGGAAACAAATGGCCCTACTATGTTTTTTGTTACAAATATCACACATTTTAGTTTTTTCACATTCTTTAATTCTATGTTTGGCCTGTAAACATAAAAAGCATCTTCCCTGCCTTTTTAATATTTCTTTTTTCTGATCTATAGTTAAAGATACACACATTTAACTATTATGATCAATACAGTTACAGAATAAACAAGAATTCTTATTTACAGAAGTCATTAATTCAGCAACTGAAACATTATTCTGTTTAAATCCTTTCGTACTATATTGCAATCTCGGTTTATATTTTGATTGTTTGTCAATAAATTTTGATCTATGTTCAATTTTATTATCACTGGGAAATGATTTTTTAACATCTAAATCATGGATAGTTAATACCCTTTCTCTACTTTCAACTTCGTTTTTAAGAAAACTCATGAGATTTTCTATATTCCACATTTCTCCATCATTTAACTTCCGATTGAATTCTAACGTTAAATCTGGGAGTATTAATTTAAGTAATATTGGACAAAGTAATCCACTGTATGTATCTGATTTTACACCTAGTGACTCTAAATTACGAATTTGTACTAGACATTTATCATACAGATTTCTTAAACCCGGAGTGTCAGAAGAACTTTTCAGATATTCCATATTTAGTAAATTATTCAAATGAGCATGTTCGAGCATATCATGTCTACCAAATCTTTCTTTCAAAAGGGATACGGCCGCTGCATAATTCTTTTCCGTTAGACTGAATCCACTTATTGTGTTTGCAGCCGTTCCCGAAACTAAGCTTTTCAAATAACTAAATTTCTCAATACCTGATAGACTTGTGTTTTGATCTATGGCTGTTTCGAAGGTGTTCCAAAATTCTGTAAATTTATCAGCTACACCAAAAAACTTATTTATATGTAATTTTGGAAGCTTTACCTTTTTCAGTTCGGTAGTAGCATGATCTGCTCGCACTGGATAAACATTGTTAACATAAGCATTGTTATCATTAGAACATAATTTTTTTATCTTAAAGTTCAGTTTTGATCTATATGATATTACTTTTTGGTCATACAAGTCACAATTTAAAATTTCGGTTTCGATATGTTTAGCATTAATCGTAGTTACAATGGTGTTATCAAGTTCCTTAATAGTTTTATATTTTTCGTTCAATTTGTCAAGAAGCTCTTCTAATTCTTGTATAGAATATTCTGTATTAGTTAAATATTGATCGATACTTTCAAAAATTTTATTGAGAAGATTACGATGCGTATCACGCATTTTCGTTTGTTTATTTTCAGACATTTTCAAAACAAAATATAATCATAAAAAGAAACTCACCGATTTCCAGTCAAACAAAATAATTACTTTCTGTTGCGAAATCACTCTCCGAACGAAGTTATCATAATCCTTTTCCCGGCCGATGCACCAAAAATATACGATTCTCTGTTCTATTCTTTGAAATTCAATCAAAGCTAATATGAGTAAAATGATAAATATCTTACATTTGTGGTTCAGTGGAATCTAAAGTGTTAATCTAAACAAACTAATCTAAGCTATTCAATCAATTTACGGCACAAAAAACATTTAATAACATTTAAATACATAAAAGAATATTAGCGCCAAGTATTCGACGCAACACATCTAGAATCTACATATCAAAACTACAATTATTTCTCTTCAGTTCACATGAAAATATGAGTTCAAACCACGCATGCGCTGGCTAAATAGCTATTTCACAAATTAGCCGGAACAAAGACTGTGCTTGAATGGTTATTAAAGACCCTTTTTAACAGTTAATTATAGCCCACCGTTTAGAATAATACTAGTATAATGCCCTTCAAAAAAGTATGTTCTAAAATCTGTATACTTTCCCAAATATTTGGCATGGTTTTGAAAATTAATGTTAAATACTGTACATACTAACTTTTAAATAAATCTTTTGATTTTGCGTGCATAACTCCAACCCAAAAACGTTCAGATGATAAATATTTTTAAATAACTGTATTTACTATTTTAAAGTAAAGAAAAATATATCTTTCAATTAAACTAAATTTTTCAGTATTTAACTATTGAAATCATATCTCATACTCGCAATTCTGCAAACATAAGAAACGTTTTGAAGGAACACTTAAATGATTAATGAGAAATCGTTTAAATGTACAAAAATACTAGTAAATGAGCTTCGATTATTAGCTTATATCTGCTCTTTTATTTTTCGCTTTTAAAAAAATTAATCACTGAACTGGAATTGTTTCAAAATTTTCTTAATATCATCAAAATGTATAGCTATTTATCTATAGGAGAAAGCTTTTTTTCTTAAAGTTGGAATATTTCTGCCGAGTCATCCATAATATATGAAAGTATCGAATATCAATTTAATTTTCACATGTATGATTTTGGAACAGTTCCCCTCTTCATAAATGTCTTTTTACTTACAATCGCACATTTGAAATAATTCACACTTGAATATGAAGTCAGATTTTTTTTTAGTATAGAATGCTGTGTTTTGTCTGTAGAAAATAATTTAATGAAAAATTTTGTGTAACGATATAGAATGATCAGTCAAAGTCGTTTCTTTTTGTTACATTTGAAAGGTAATCTAATGCCCACCGATCAATGTTAGCATATTTCGAGACATGATTTCCCTCTTCTGAGAATAGCACACTTGAAATTATTCTCACTATCACTACAAGTTAGAAATGTTTATCTTAAAATTTTTGAGTAGTGACTAACGGAATTTATTAAATGAAATTTTGTTTTGTCGCTTTAGGAGAAACGATCGTATTTCTGTCTAATATGTGTAATTTATCTTTTGTCAGAAATATTAAAATAAGTGTGTATATCCATTTCTGAGAATAGCTCACTTGAAATTATTCTCACTATCACTACAAATCAGAAATTATTATCTTGAAAATTTTCTACAGTGACTGACGAGATTTCGTAAATGCAAGGCTGTTTTCTCGATTCAGGAGGAACGATCGTATTTCTGACTAATATGTGTAATTTATCTTTTGTTAGAAATTTTAAATTAGATGTGTATATTTTCAATTTGCAGTTTAAAGTAGTTTTTTGGCTCAAACAAATTTAAATTGTGCATGTGTGATGTAACGTCATAAGAAATAATGGAACACATAAATTAGTCCAAATATTATATTTAAAATCATAATTATGAAGTGAGATACAAATATATATGCACGTAGCAAAATGACGCCTTAACATATATATTTAATTTTATCTATATGTTCAGAAAAAAAGGAAAAAAAAACCCATAAAACCTACCGTTATCACACTCTTTTTTTTCATATTTTATCGCTTTCTGACGAGTTGGAGGTGATAATATCTATGATTAAATCTCTCTTCCGTATTACCATGTTACATATCGCCGACGAATCACTGGTGCAGTAAATATCGGAAAGCGCAAACTCAATGAGAAAAGTACCTTATTGCATTTTGCATCGGTCATAAGAAAAATAAATCAGTAGAGAAAAGCAGTTGTTATAATTTACCCAATAAATATATTTTTTCCAAAATGTATGCCAAGATTGTAATTGAAAAATCCTCGAAGACTTGTTAAACGTGTATGTCGATTATCACTTCATTTTTTTTATAAGATACTGAACAGGTTGTCACAGATCTAACATTTATTGATTCGATTATCTTAAAACAAACATAAAAAAATCCTTATTTATATTTTTAATAGTTATCTTTTTGTATGAATTTACAATATCACTGTAAATTTACAATATATATTTGAAGTTTTCTAAACACTTTTATACAATTATTTACCAAGAACTACTAAACGCAAACACACTTGATCTTCACATAAATTGAAATGAACCAAACAGCGTCACGCCGATTGGCGTATCGATTAGCAAGCTTCAACTTATAAATAATATAATACAATCACTTGTTAACTTTAAATTAAAGTCGAATAATGCTTAAAGTGATTAAAAAAAACATAACACGGAATATTTAAAATATATTTTTAATGTAGATTACATTTGTTTCGTTCACACTATCGGTGACATCTTCAGATCAAAATGATAAATACAATATTCTCGCATATCTTTGAAAATGGTAAACATAAACCACGAGATTGCATGTCCAAGGTTAGCAGGTGCTTAAATTGGCCAAACCGGGAAACGTGAAAAATTATGATTTGTTTTTATTTTTATTGCTTTTTCAATCTATCGATCATCGCGAGCCAAATTTTAGCTAATTCAAAAGAGGCGGCTTCGTTGCAAATGCTATCTTTTCGCAAATATATTTCTATAGATTCACGGATAATGGATGGGAAATAAGCTCTTGATTGAAAAATTATTTTACTATTCTTGAAATCAATCTGCAACTGCTCCTTTCTATATTGTCTGGCTAAAGCAGTGGTTCTTCCGTCATGTTTGATATCTCGGAAATGTTCTTTTATTATTGTTTGAAATTTTCTGTTTGTCATTCCTATATAGTATTGTGCTGTTTCATCTGCCTTGGTGAATGGGGTTTCATAAAGACCGGAAAGTTGATCAGGTTCTTTTGGATCTGTTTTTCTACATACTATGTTTTTTTTTATTTTTGGAAGGTTTTGCAATAAGGCAGATATTAAATTTTCTAAGTTTATATTTTAGTATTTCAAAGAATCCAGGAAAATACTGTAAAGTTGATATTTTTGAGTTTCGTTCTTTAAATTACATTACGTTCATTAATTAAGTTATCTATTATGTTGTTCTAAGACCAAAATTATGTTTATAAAAGGCAATTTACAGACTATCTCAATAAAATTTGTTGAATTTTTAGAGACTATTAATATGTGAAAATAAGAAAACATTACAAATATATAATGTACATTATCTGGTATTCTGTAGTAAGTTTCATTTGAACAAAAGGAGAATTTTTAAAAGGAAAATCTGAGATAAATGTTCTTTGGATCGATTACATTTTTATTTCTATTATTAAATATTTAATATCCGTTAATGCCAGAGAAAATGAACAAATCTCTACGGCAATATTGAACTTCAAAGACAATAATAGGGCTAGCATGGATTTCTCATTAATCACTTAGTCCAAACACTCGAGAAATAGAAGTAAATTACAGAAAAATATCTTTATACAGTTATTTATTTCAAATTAAGTTGAAAAGTAATTTGTTGTCAAGCAATTTATAGAAGAAGCATTTATTGTGCATATGGAATTTTAAAATTAGCCATTTCTAATATGATTTTTTAAACAAAAATAAGATACGTTTAGAATTTTCTATAAATTGAGTAACTGCAATTCGAGTTGATTTATCTATTTTATATACATTTGAAGTGAACTTTTACATTCAATATCAGGGTAAGCATACTTACCATATATTTTTTTAAGTTAAACTTTTAGAATTGTAAACAAACAAATCATTTTAAGGGCCGTTTTAGATATTCTGTAAGTAAAATTTGTACAAGCATATTTTATTTATAAATTTGCTTATACTTTTTTTTAATGTCGATTAATTTTGAACATGTAATATTATTCGTATAAAAAAGAAGTTTTGAGTTTGTGCTAAAAATTAGTTAATTCAATTTGAATAAAATGCCTGATTGTAAATATATTTTCAGAAAATTTATTTTCTAGAAATGTTGTAAAAATATTACATTGTACAGATCATGTCAAAATAAGCTTATCAATAATCTCCTTTGCAAAAAAGTTAAATTAAAAAGTTAAAATTTCAGTGCAAATACATCTTGTTCAATAATTAAAATTCATAAAGATACAAATAAATGTAAATATATTGCTTGAATGAGCGTAAAAACATACATTAAAACATTCAAAAGCACATTAAAGTACTTTTAAAAATCAAAACGTTTTCAACCGAACTTACTCGGTCATCATAAGTGAAAAAATAATAGTTAAGTTGAGTTATTGTCTCTTCGCGTCTTCCAGCTTGCCTAGATAATGTTCAATGAGCTTTCCCATCCCACATTATATTCCACACCCTTGAAGTAAAGTGGTTTGTTCCGGCCAAGCTAGAAGACTTGAAAAGACAACAACTCAACTTAACTATTAGTTTTTCACTGATGATGACCGTGTAAGTTCGGTTGAAAACTTTTTGATTTTAAAATGACTGTTGCCGCTAGAAGCGCCGTCTATGTAAAATGTTAAAAAAAAAAAACTACAACTTTTTGTGAGTTGGGTTTGAGATGCCGATCAGTGAAGTTGTGTAAATCTCGGCTCTCGACCATTTTTATTGAGTGTTGTGAGATATTAAATGAGATACAGTCCGCAAGTGAGTTTATTTTAATTTGAGAGTGTGTGTTTTTTTATTTGTAGTGATAAATAATAACTGAGCTATCGGCGTAACCATATTATTGGTCCGTCGAGCCGGAGAAAGAATAGAATTTGTCGATGTTTATGTTTTTTCGGGAATCGTCTGCAGAAGATAAATTGTGTTTGGAATTCTATCAAGTAATTAGAATGAGTAAAACGAAAATTAAATCATCGTATTATTTATATTAAAGTACAAAATATTGTGATTCAGAATTCTCTTTTGTGAATATTGTGAATAGAGTGTGAATATAGAAGAGTGTGAATATTGTGAAGTGTTTTTTGTTTCCAGAAGAAAAATAATTTCGATTAACCTGGAGAATTTCGTAATACGGAAAAATTAACTGTGAATGTGTTTATGCAGAAAAGAACCGATGTTCTTTATTATTGAGCTAATTTGAGAATTGAAAGAGTGGATTAAATCTTTTCAATGTGGAATTATCCGATTTGAAGATTTATTAATAGATAAAGGTATGTCAGTTTTATTTATTTATTTATTGTGAATTGTATTTATAATACAATGTTTAAAGGTGCAAAAAAGGAAGATTATCAGCGAATTGCTGCTGAATTAGACATAGATATATTAGATTTTAAATTAACTATTTATGATTTAATAAATTTAATAAAGGAAAGTTCGAAGTATAAAGCAGATAATAAACTGGTTGAAGACATAGCAAACAGTTTTATTGAGGAAAGAAAAAAGGAAGAATCAATATACTAGATCTTGAGAAATTAAAAATTGAACATGCAAAGTTATAAATTGAGTTGGCTAAGGCCCGTGCAGAAACTAAAAATGATAATTTAAGTGATCTCGAGAAAACAGATAATATAGAATCTTTAGACTCTCTGATTAAAAGTGTAAGAACGTTAACGATTAAAATTCCATCTAAACCAGAAGGTTGGAGTTATTTTTTTTCATCGTTAGAAAGAGCATTTATTTCTAAAAATGTCCCAGAAAAATATAAATCGGAAATTCTACTAAATCTGTTAGGAGAAAGGGCAACAAACGCAATTACGTACATTAAAGATGGGGAATTAGAAGATTATTCAAAAGTAAAGGCTATAGTACTTAGAGAATTTGAGCCATCCCCCCAGACTTGTTTAGAACATTTTAGGAAATCACAACGTCATCCTAATGAAACATATGTACAATTTGCATCCCGATTAACAACGAGTTGGGATTATTATTTAAAATTGAGGAATGTGACGGATTTCGAAACTTTAAAACAGTTAATAGTTTCTGATAAGATTTGTCAAACGCTTGATAAAGATGTCATGTATTTTATAAATGTTAGACAAGCAGAATCGTGGTTTTCTCCCATTGAATTATCTCGGGAAATTGATTTATATTATACGTCAAAGGGAAAACCCGTGGTTGACAATTCTAGAGCGAGTAATAAAAATACTTATTATCGAAATGTTTCTAAAATTTTTCTAACTGACGTAAAAAATTCTAAATGTATTTTGTCATGTAGTGAAAATCATCCTTTGCATAAATGTCCTGTTTATAAAAACATGTCAGTGGGGAATAGAGTTGAGCTTGTAAAATCCAAAAACCTTTGTTTTAACTGTCTTATGAATCATAAAGTGATTGATTGTAAATCTAAATTCTCTTGTATTATTTGCAAGAGAAGGCATCATGTAACTTTGCATTTCCCGCGTGAACTAAAAATAAATAAAGGTGAAAATCCAGAGATAATTTCACAGGAAATGAGTTCTAAAAACGAAGTCGGTAATAAATCTAATTTGGATGCTTCAGCTCCAGTATTCCAGCCTTTCCATGTTAATAACCAAAGCAATTTATTTTCAACGATATGTAATTTGTCTAACGAGTTAAAAGCTGTGTTACTTAGCACATTTGTTTGTTTAATAAAAGATGAATATGGTAATTTTCTTGAAGCACGTGGTTTATTAGATGTCGGTGCAAACTCTAATTTTATGAGTAAAAGGTTAGTAGATAAACTAAATTTGAAAAGAGAAAAGACTAATATTTGTATTTCAGGAATAAATAATTTGTCTCTTAATGTTAGATCTAGAGTTAACACAACTATTTCGAATAGAGATAAAGATTTTTATTTAAAATTAGATTTTTTAGTCGTTCCGAAAATTACGGAATTTACGCCTTCTAGACCGCTTGAGATTTGTATTTCATCGATAAATAACATCAAATTAGCTGACGAAAAGTTTAATGTGCCAGGCTGTATTGATTTGCTTTTGGGTGCAGAAAATTTCTATGAATTTTTAAGGCCAGGTCAAATTTACCCCCAACCATTAAATACTAGAATAGTGTTACAAAACAGTGTTTTCGGTTATATTGTTAGCGGAAGCCTTCCGGCTAAGGTTGAAAGTAATATACATTGTGGTTTGATAACAGATAATTTGGAGTTAGAAAGAGTAATTCGAGATTTTTGGGAAATAGAAAAAATTGAGAGAGAATCTGAAGTTTCTAGAAATAAGGAATCGGAAATTTGTGAAGAACATTTTCTGAAAAATTATTCCAGAACTGCAACAGGGTAATACATGGTAAAAATGCCATTTAAGGAAGACCCATCTTGTCTTGGAGAATCAAAGAAAAAGGCTATGAAAGTTTTAAATTCATTATGGAATCGCTTAGTTAGAGAACCTAAATTTAACGATCTTTATAAAGTCTTTATGGAAGAATATCTAAGTATGGGTCATATGGAAGAGGTGATAGAATCTGAAAAACCAGATATCACTTATTACTTACCCCATCATTGCGTGTTCCGTGCTGAATCAAGTAGCACACCATTAAGAGTTGTCTTTAACGCTAGCTCCTTAACTTCTACCGGAAAATCTGTAAATAGTTTGCAGTATAACGGAGGAACAATCCAAGATGAATTATTTAGTATAATGTTGCGATTTCGAAAGCACAAATTTGTTTTTGTAGCAGATATTAAGAAAATGTACCGTATGATATTGATACATCCGAGTCAAAGAGATTTATTGAGAATCTTGTTTAAACCTGAGGTACATGAACCAGTAAAGGTGTATTAATTATGTACGGTGACTTATGGCACAACGAGGGCCCCCTTTTTAGCAACAAGAACCCTTACCCAGCTAGCTAGAGATGAAGGAAAGGAATTTCCTTTAGCTGCAAATGTATTAATTCACGACGTGTATATGGATGATATTTTGACAGGTGCTGATGATCTAGACACAGCTAGAGAGATCCAACAACAATTGATATCTTTGTTAAAGAAGTGAAGCATGGATCTTCACAAATGGTCAGTAAATAATTCTTCTCTTTTGTGTAATAATGCAATATCTGAATATTCATTTTCCAGTGAGACAAAAACCCTAGGAATATTGTGGAATCCGCAACCAGACTGTTTTGGATTTAACTTAATTATAGAGCAAAGTGAAAGGTATACCAAACGCTCAGTATTATCACAAATTGCCAGAATATTTGACCCTTTGGGTTTGATAGGTCCAATAATTACAAAGGCCAAGGTTTTCCTTCAAAAATTATGCTTGCTGAAAATAGATTGGTGTGATTATCTTCCAGTGAAAGAAAATATCGAATGGACTAATTTTCTTACTTCCTTAAAAACTGTAAATATGATCAATATCCCAAGATTTGTATTTGTAGAACAATCTAATTGTGTGGAATTGCATGGTTTTTCAGATGCTTCTGAACTTGCTTATGGTGCGGTCGTTTATGTAAAATCTATTAATTCTTATGGTGATTCTGCTATTAAACTGCTCACTAGTAAATCTAGAGTAGCTCCTCTAAAGCATATTACTATCCCTCATCTAGAACTTTCTGCAGTTGATGCAAAAAGTGTTAAGTGCTCTAAAGCAAGACGTTTCTAAAACTTGTTTTTGGACAGATAGTACTATTGTACTTGCATGGTTAAAAAAGGAGTCGAATGATCTAAAAACATTTGTCGCAAACAGGGTATCGATTATACAAAGTTAAACTTCGATTGATCAGTGGAATTATGTACCTTCCAAGCAAAATCCTGCAGATCTCATTTCTAGAGGCCGAGATCCCATCAAGATCCAGCAATGTGATTTATGGTGGTTCGGTCCATCATTCCTACAACAGCCTAAGATGGTGGAGTCTCCTGATATTATTTCTGTTGAAACCAGTGAGTTGTTTATCCGTGAATTGAAACCACCATCAGTAACTCAAGTATGTACATTAGTTAACACTGTTGAGCCTTTAGACATCATTAATAACAGTTCTTCATTCATAAAGCTGCAAAGAGTAGTAGCATGGTGTAATAGATTCATCCATAACTGTAGAAATCCCTTGTATCCCAAAGGTGGAACTTTAACCAGCAGTGAACTCTCTCAGTCCTTATTCTGTATAGTAAAAAACATCCAGAAGACTTCATTCGTGAAGGAAATGCAGTATTTGGAAAAGGGTAATGCAATCCCTAACAGTAGTAAACTGACAAACTTGTGCCCGTTTTTAGATGATAATGGTATAATCCGAGTTGGTGGTAGACTGAAAAACAGTAACTTAACTGATCATAAAAATATCCACTGATCATTACTTCAAAACAATTTTACTTTTTGTGTAATTAAATATTTTCATAATTTGTATTTTCATGCAGGTGCTGAGACAACTCTTTCTCTCATCCGAAACAAATTTTGGATCTTATCTGCTAGAAATATAGTTCGTAAAATCCTTTTCAATTGTATGACTTGTAAAAAGGTAAATTCTAAGAATTCAGAGCAACAGATGGCTGATTTGCCAGCTTCTAGAGTAACAATGGCCCGAGCATTTATGCCTACTGGATTGGACTACTGTGGTCCCTTTGAAGTGAAAAACTTCGTAGGTAGAAGTAAACAGGTAAAAAAAGTATTTATTTGTGTATTTGTTTGTTTTACTACAAAAGCCTTGCATTTAGAAATAGTAAATGATCTAACAAGTGAAGCATTCTTAGCAGCACTTAAACGCTTTATAGCAAGGCGGGGCAAACCTTCTGATATATATGTAGTGATAATGGTCGAAATTTCGTTGGTGCCAATAAAGAATTAAGAGCAATTCTCAGATCTTTATTTAAAGATAAAAGTGAGGAGGAGAAAGAAAATTATTTAGCTAATGAAGGTATTAACTGGCATTTTAACCCCCCTTCAGCTCCTCATTTTGGAGGTTTGTGGGAAGCAAATATCACATCCCTTAAATACCATTTAAAACGTGTTGTAGGTAAAACTATTTTAAGTTATGAGGAATTCTTGACTCTTATTACTCAAATTGAGGCAGTTCTTAATTCTCGGCCGCTCTTCCCCTTTTCAAATGATCCAAATGATGTTGAAGCTTTGACACCTGCTCACTTCCTTATTGGTTCCTCTTTAATGGCTTTACCAGAACCAAATTATACAGAAATTCCTATGAATAGGTTGAGCAGATGGCAATTAGTTCAAAAATTAACACAACATAGTTGGAAAAATTGGTCATCAGAATATTTGAACAAGCTCTTAAATAGACCTAAATAGTACAAGGGAAGGGTAAAGATAAAAGAGGGAGATTTAGTATTAGTAAAAAATTCTGATAATTATTGCCCTTTAAAATGGCATTTGGCCCGAATTATTAAAATTCATCCAGGCCAAGACAATATTATAAGAGTTGTTACCTTGAAAGATAAAATGGCACATATAAAAGGCCAGTGACAAAAATTGTTGTTTTGCCATATGTGAATGATGGTTTATTAAGTACTTAAATTCATACATTTGTTTTATTAAACTATATACTTTTCCTGCAGTGTATTACATTCTTGTGTTTATATTTGTAAATTTAGTATTTTATTTAGTGTAGTATTTTTGAGAAGAAATTGTGTTTTTTGAGATTGTATTTTTCACTTAGAGATTGTGTTTGAATTATATTGCATTTATATTATTGAATATTAGCAACATTCAAGGCCAGGTGGTATGTTGCCGCTAGAAGCGCCGTCTATGTAAAATGTTAAAAAAAAAAACTACAACTTTTTGTGAGTTGGGTTTGAGATGCCGATCAGTGAAGTTGTGTAAATCTCGGCTCTCGACCATTTTTATTGAGTGTTGTGAGATATTAAATGAGATACAGTCCGCAAGTGAGTTTATTTATTTTGAGAGTGTGTGTTTTTTATTTGTAGTGATAAATAATAACTGAGCTATCGGCGTAACCATGATAATAATGTTTAATGAGCTTTTAAATTGTTTATGTATGTTTTTACGCACCTTCAAGCAATATATTTTTATTTATTTGTGTCTTTATGAATTTAAAAAAAGATAATATTTAACAAAAAAAATATGTGAAATGAAAGATTATGAAAAAAATTATCGATCTAAAAATAGGCAATCGTTTGCAACGTCATCTCTTTTTCTGGACTATTAACTAGTAAATCTACAGATCGGAGGCCTCAACTTCAGCTCTACATATCACTGTTTATTATTATCACTATTTTTTTTTAAACATTCTGAATAATATTTAATAGTCTACAATCCGAAAAGTTTTATGTAAATTTATGAGCACATAAGATTTATCAAAGTTTCCGGAAATTTTAGAATTATCACATTAAACACAATTTTATGCACTAATATTATAAACGTCTTATTCTTGTGTTTTTTTTTTCAGAAGGAATACATTCAATCAGGAGGGCACAGCACCCTGAACCCACCGTTGTCACTTTAATTTTATGTTCTCAATTTCCCTTAATTGTACTATTTAATTGTTTGTGTATCGATTTGAATCCATTTACTATCGTAATTTCATTAGATTAACCATCTCCTTGTACAAGAAATTGTATCCTATCCTTAAAAAAATATTTATTTTTTAAACACTAAACATCATCTTATGTTTCCGAAATTGAATAAAATTTCGTGCAATAAATATACATATATATACAAATGTAAATTCCAGTTATGATGTTACCCGCATAGCATGCACAGTCACAGTGACGTCATTGTGACGTCACTGTGAGTCACGTACGTCACGTCACATCTGTGACCAAAATGATAACACTTTGTAACGTCACACTGTGATCAAAATGTGAACGTCTTGAAGATTTAAAGAAAACTTAAAATAAACTTTAGAACATCTTATGGCATGAAGAAAATTACTTTTTGACAGCTGTAAAAATTTTTGTGACGTTGCAATGACGTCACTGCAAGTCACATAAGTCACGCAAAACCTATGACCAAAATGCCAATACTCTGTGACTTCACGGTGTGATTTTGAGAGAATTTGGTGAGAGAATTTGGAAAAAAACTCATAAAATATCGAATTGAATTATGTCATGTACCTAAATCATTAATAAAAACATTGTCACACATTATTTAAATATATTGTATTTCCAAATTAAAATAATAAATAAATATTTGTCTACATATATGAGGCAGATATTTTTTTACAATTTTCATTGCCATTTTCATGAAATTTAACAAAATATACTATATAATACACAGGTAAAATCCTTAAATAGAAATTTAGTAACGTAGGAAAGTTTTGGCGGAAAGTAATTCAGAAATAGATCTCCCATTCTAATAAAACTGTTGGCGATTTAGAGATTTGTTAGCATTTCAAATACAAACATTTAATTTTTTTTTCCTACCACCGCATTGTGATACTAAAAATATTTTAAAAATCTCCAATCTCTTATTATTTTGAGGGGCCACTCAACCCAATCATCAGCTTTCTGTTTAAAAAGTGAGGACACCATTTTTGCGAGTTCGACATCGGGGGTGCTCGGGGTGACCGTCGAACGCGTTCAAGATTTTTCTTGTACTGAATATTTAAGGTGGTTCTCAACTGACCTGCTCCACAACGCGAAGCTTTCTGACATAATTTCTGACTCATTTTTAAACGCAAAGGCATAAAATGGGCAGGACTGACTATGGAAGCTATTTGGAATCGAAATGAGTTTTACATTTTTTTGATAAATAAATTACTTATCGAGTTATAAGCAATTCGTGTCACGGGACGACTGGTTTTCTCTTTTTTTTCCCTGTTACGTCGGGTATTTGGTTCAAAACGCTGACTTTGACATTCTTTTCTGAAAGATCTTCTGATTTTACTAAAAAATGGAAAACGTCTTTCAATTACAGAGTTTCTGAATAAAAACAAAAGCCAATTTCATGCGTTTCCGAACAAAAACGAATTAAAAATATATCATAAAGTATATGTCATTCCTATAGCAATTTATTCCAAAACTGGTCAGTGCTTAATAAGATATCACCTCTGTTAAATATATTGCTCTTTTCAATAGAGTGTAAAAAATGAAAAAATCGTATTTAGGAAATCTGATTGCAGAATAGTATTTATATTTATGTCGTAATTATTTTATAAAAACTATTAAATCCATTTTTATTTAACATTTATGTTTACTTTGGACGCCTAAAACAAATGCAACTGATTAAAAAATATATAAAAATTTAAATTTTCACAGCTTATTTCCAAGAATATTAAACTCTCTCATATAAAAACAGAATATTATAGTTTTATTAGAAGTTATTTGTCAGCCATATAAACTATAAAGCATTTGAAATGTCTTTTTAACTGTTTTTTTTTCTATTCTTTTTCTGGAAACACCTGCTAGATGTTACTTTGTGGTAAACATTACTGCGCAGATCATGATCGCAGATGTTGAGGGCAGACGATTATTTTCATCGGCGGATTAGAGTGTGTGGTGTTCTTTTAAGTTTGTGGAAGTATATTGTGGAATTTATACCGTGAAAGTAAATTAACGTTTTAAAGTGAATCATCCATTTTAACCTATCCTCATGTATAGCTGGGTGCGTTATTAAGGTCTGCGTGATATTTGATATCTCAGATCTATGAACACACCTAAGCTGGACACTTTGAAAATTAAAGCAGTGGATTTGAGTCTCTTTTTCAATGAAAAGGAAGCAGTCAATGACCATTAAAACTTAATCCCTAGAACTGGTGGTTTTAATTATAGATTAGCAGGTAACTTTTAATGTCTTCGCAGTTTTGTTAATAGTGCATATTTAGTAATGGTACATTAATAGTGCATTATTTAAATGTTAAGATGTTTAAATCTTTTTTTTTTTTAATCACTTGTATAAAATTTCATCTTTAATGTTTTAAATCGTTTTAAATAGAGAGTTTGGAAAAAAGCTTAAAGTATTGACTAACAATATATATTCTAAATGTAAAGTGTTATTTATAACGAGGAATGCATTTATATTTTGCGTTTCTCAGTTCAATTTTCATAGTTATTCATTGTAATTAAAAACATTGCAATTTTTAAAACTATTAATATTTGATTTACAATTTGAAAATTACTTAGCTAGTGGAGGTTTTGAGAAATAATTTTCTGGTATATTTGAAATAATTGCGACAATTTAACTCATTACAAATTTAGTTGTTAAGATATGTCAATATTAGGTGCACAAAAATAATGAATATTGATGAAACAATAAAACAGCTATTCAGTTAAGGTATTTTAAAGAATTTTTCGAAAGTAAAAATTGATATTTAAGCTCTGCATTTAGTATTCTATCAAAAAACTATAAATAAAATAATTTGTAAAGAAAAAAAAAATATTTTTTTTTTCTTTGCGTTTATGATCCTAAGTTTTAAATTTCATTTGCTTCGAAAAATTGCTTGATACAATGTTTATTATTTAATAATATCGCACAATAGGTAGATCTCTTATTCAAATGGATTCCTAATATAATTTTTTCACAATGCTTATTTAAAAATCTATACTTTTATTTTCATTAAATTTGTAATCAAATCCAAAATAACTAATTTCTGAATTCATTTTTGTTCGGAAACACATGAAATTGGCAGGTGTTCTTATTCAGAATATATGTAATAGAATGGCATTTTCCATTTTTGACAAAAGATGTTTCAGAAAACAGTATCAAAGTCGGTGTTTTGAACCGAATTTCCGACGCGCATTGTCAGAAACGGAAAAAACGTGACCAAAATTGCTCTTAAGCATTTAATTTATCTAAAAATGGAAAACGCTATTCATTACAAATCGCTTTAATAATCAGGCATGCAAGTGCCAAGCGTTTAAAAATTTGTTCATAAATGTGTCAGAAAGTTTCGTGATATTAAACGAGGGGAAATATGGCAAAGTATACACATTTAAAAATTTCAATACTTAAAAGCAAAATAGCATACTTTTAATTATTGTCAATATTTTTGGTGGTTACATAAAACAAATGGAAGTCGAAGTTATTTTTAAAAGTGGTTATTTGCACAATAGAATTTCATATTATTAAAATATTTAATTTTATTATAATTTTTAATGGATTCATCTATTATTTTTATATTAGTATGCGTTTTTTACATTTATAATTTTCTTGTTTAACGGCTACATTAGCCGGTTTCCCAATCAGATGCAAAGTTTTAATTTGAATACGAGTTGCATAAAAAAAATGATTGCCGATCGAATCCTTATCGTCGATCTTATACGTTTTTGGTGAAATCTTGTTATCCGAATCTATGCGAAATCATTTATCAGGTTCGGTCGGGTTGTGAGTCTACAGAATTTTTGTTGTTGTTGTTGTTGGGTTAGGGTAAGATTACGGGTTGAATGTAAATATAGTTTCAGTCAACCATCATTCATGTTCAAGTAGACATTCAATCATGTTCAAGAAGTATATAACCGGTTTCGTGCATGACTCTAGATCCGAGCCGACATCAGAAATTGTATCGTAACACAGTTTCTGATAAAATCTGGTTACTTGGTCGTATGCAAGATTCTATTCTGAACAAGACTTACAGTAAAAACATTATACCCGACTCGGATCAGATCGGGTTCACGAAAATCAGGTCACACGACAACTAATCCAAATCTATTCTGTATCCAAACAAATCCAAAAAGATCGATCCGAAGTTTCTGGATTGTATTCGGGTAAAATCTGCTCACACGACCCGGTGCAGTGTCGTCACAAACGTCATAAACTTGAACCATAAAAAAAATTTTGATCCGCACAATCCGTATAGGATTCGGGTAAAATCTGGTCACCCTATACGATGCAGATTCGTCACATTTTTCACATTGAAGTCGCACTGTGACTTCATAAAGTAGTCACATTGTGAGGTCGCAGAAAGCCTTGAAAACGGCCATAACGACCTCGCATTTACGTCACAGTGATTTCACATCGACGTCACTTGACGTCACGACGACTGTCAGAAAGTCACAGTGTGACTTCACAGTGACGTCGCCGTGATGTCACCATGCCTTACGGGTACATTCAATTTACGCATTCAACGTTTTTATTTGGTAATCTTTCTTTAGTAGTTAAAATAAATTCTCATCCAATTAGTTAGAAAAAGCATACTAAAAATTAAAATCACTCGAATTTTGGTTATTACTATTTTGCGTCAAAATAATGCTTTTTACTTGAATTTTCGTCTTTATGATATTCTTTGAAATAAAGCAGCCGGACAATTCTTAATTAAAAGAGAGAAATAAAAGCATTGGGAAATTTAAAAAAAAAAAATTAAAAGTGAAAATGATTTTTATCGCTCAAATTTATGCGTAAAATTTCGCAATAATTTATACAATTAATTTCGAAATTGTAGACAAATTTTCAAAGCGATCGGATTAATTTAAGATCTCCATTTCGTAAAGTCACACATATTTGAACCATTAAATCAATTATCCCAGTGCGTTATTTTCTTTCGGTGAATGTTAAAATCATCTGACTTCCTATTGAAAAGAATTAGGACGTAAAACAGATTTTTGTTTTGAAAAAATGAACCAAATTTAACCAAAAACTACACAGCTGACTCCAGGTACAAAAGCAACATACCTACCTAATTAGAGACTAAAATAATACTTTTTTCGGTAGATATCGATAGATACACAGACAAACAGACAACAAAAAATTTCGGGTCTCAACAGTAAAGCTCAACTGACGTTTCGGTAGTGATTAAGCGAGAATGCGACTCTTATACTTAAAATTCATTTTATGCTTAGTTTAAATAAATCTATGTGCTTAATTTATATTCAGAGAAAGAAGTTTTATAATTTATACATTTATTTATTTATATTATTTAACATAAATTAAAAAATCTTATGTACTACATTAACAAGCAATTGTTGTATAGTTTTTTGATAATGATGAAGTTTTGTAATTGAAGAACAATTTTAAAACTGTACTATTGAAATATATTATATATATACATACGAGCAGGGAAGACCGAGCTATGCTCGGACAAAATTAAATTTGAGTTAAAAAATCATGATCCATGACCAAAATGACCCACTAATTGAATTTTCTCGAACATGTGACTTAGCCCAACAGTCTTCTCGTGTGCCCGAAAATCATAGGATGCAAAATTTAGTGTAAATAGTCTGAGCCGTTTTTAAGATAAAATAGCTTGACCCATAATGACCCATGACCAAAATGACCCACTAATCGAAATTTCTCGGACATGTGACCTAGCCTAATAATCTTCTTGTTCCCTAAACCTGTAGGGTGCTAAATTTATTTCAAATCCTCTGGACCGTTTTTAAGATAAAATAGCTTGACCCATAATGACACATGACGAAAATGACCCACTAATTGAATTTTCTCGAACATGTGACCTAGCCCAACAGTCTACTCGTGCTCGAAAACCATTGGGTGCAAAATTTAGTGTAAATTGAGCCGCTTTTTAGATCTTGACCCACAATAACCCAGAAATGACCCACTAATCGAATTTTCTCGAACATGTGACCTAGCCCAATGATTTTCTCGTGCCCGAAACTCGTAGGATACAAAATTTAATCAAAATCGTTAGAGCCATTTTTAGATCAAATTAATTTGACCAGCGTTGACCCAAAAATGACCCACTAATCGAAAGTTCTCGAACATGTGACCCAGCCCAATAGTCTTCTCGTGCCCGAAAATGGTCTAATACAAAATTTCGTCAAAATCGTTTGAACCGTTTTTTATATACAAATAGCTAGACCATGACCCAAAATTACCCCAAAATGACCCACTAATCGAATTTTCTCGAACATGTGACCTAGCCCAATGGTTTTCTCGTGCCCCAAAACGGTAGGATACGAAATTTCGTCAAAATCGTTAGAGCCGTTTTTTAAGATAAAATTTGCATATATATATATATATATATAACCACACAAGATTTGCTCGTATTAGAATATATTATATATATATATATATACATATATATCTTCAAAATTTCAAGAATGATAAATATTATTCTAAATATAAAAAAAAATAAATGACACAGATTGCATCTAAAAGTGTGTTTTTAAATGTCGTTGACGAAAGAAAATAGAAAAACTGCGCCTAATTATCAACACAATACTCACTGGCGAAGTTCATCAATAAATTAAAAATAACTGAAAATATTATTTTCTTTAATGACTTAATTAGATTTTTCAATAAATTTAGTCTACATTTTTAGCCGATATTGTAACAGAATATATATTTTTAAATACATTACAAATTATACATTGATTCCTCATAATTATCTTCACACTAATATAAGCATTTGCAAGAAACTTAAAAATCATCAATTAAAATATACAAATTATTTTCCTTACTCAGAATACTCAGAATAACAACTTTATTTTACTTAATAAAAATAAACACTGAACAAAACAACCATTAAATAAAACAAGCAATACTGAGTCAAATAAATATTTCGAAATGAATTTAAAAATATGGTATATTCCGACGCATAACGCACAACTACGGGTTCAGATTCTATTTTTATATCTTTAAGTATAGTCCTCGTATTAGGCGCTCCCGCGTATTTTGAAAAGAAACATGTATGAGATACGTAATATGAAAGTACAATAAGGAACATTAAAAAGTGTAGAGGAAATGGTCCGTGAACGAGCTAGGGTCTAAATACTGGTTTCATGCTGAAAGTTGGTGAAGGGGGTTTGAGCAAGGTCTTTCGAATGCAGGGTTGTAAAAAACCCGTTTTTTTTTAAAACTCAGCCCGGGCAGCTACCTACATCTACCAGCCCACACAGCCAGCCCATAGCTACCCTTATGGTTGTAAAAAACCGGTTAAAAAAACAGGTTTAACGACAGAGATAATAAATGGGGCTTCTACGCGCGCTGTGGTGCAGTGGTGAGCTTTAAAGGGGAAGATTAAGGTCACCGGATGTTGCAGGTGCTGATAACAGGTTGGTTTGGAGCATGTTCTGCTTTCTACCTATCACTCAGACTTCTAGTGATAACAATACAACTCCTGCTGTGTGAGTGCATAATACGTTCGTCATTCATTCAAGAGATTATGGGTTCAATTCCTGACTGTGCCAGGACTGAAAAAAATATGCTTTTTTAACATTTGCTTGTAAAATTTGCGTCACTCAAAATTAAAATGATACAAACAATAATTTGAAATGCTTTAATTAAAAATAATAATAATAATAAAATATAAAACTCTTTAAACAATAAATAAAATATAAAAATTATTTAAAACCCTTAAAACAAATTGCCTTCTATTAAAGGACGAAATCTACCTGTCTGATGCAGTACATTCCTAATTACTTCCGGTCTAAAAAACAAACATCTCAAACCTATTATCAACCCTTCCTGTTCCAACGTGCTCATCCTTATCAGTCCTTCTTGTTCCAACATGCTCCAAACCAACCTGTTATCAGCACCTGCAGCATCCGGTGACCCTGATCTTCGCCTTCAGATGTCACCACAGCACCACAGCGTTCGTAGAATCCCCATTTATTATCTACTAACGACCATTCACTCTAGCTTCAAAACTCAAACGTTTCAATCCCTATGGTGTACTCCAATTCCCACTATTTCAAAGTAAAACAGCAATGGTGGTCGCAAGAGTGCCAAGACTGGATCTCATTACAAAGAAGAACTGAAGTAAAGATAAGGCTATGATGTCATACACTCACGCACAGTTTTTTTAATCGGTTATAAAAAGGGAAAAAGTCTCCAAATTTAGGGGATTTTTTCCTTTAATGGCAACCTAGTCATTGTATTAAGTTATTCGTTTATCGCGGTCTTGAAAATCGCGCCAACCAAAAAGTCACCAAACTTATGTGTTAGAGTGTTTCGTGAGTGTAAAGCATCTGTTCCAAAGATAAATATGGAGCTTACAGCCTTGGACAATAGTCGGAAGATTGTAAGCATGGAATATAGATGCCCGATGAAAGAGAAATAATCCAAAAGCTCCAAATCCGACCAAAAATCTAAGGAGGAAAGCTGCGCGAGAGGAGTTGAACTCGGAAGAAGATCATAGGGTCCCATCAACATTGTGCGACGATGTTGAGTTCCTCTAGGAGATAAACCTGGTAACGATAATACAGCATGCATATTTTGCGATGGACACTTTTGATATTATGTTAGAATTCAGTGCTACAAATGTGTAAGTTGGACACATTCCGAATGTTCTGCAATGGAAAAAGATGGTAAAAACTTACAAAAACGCTATTTGTTTTACTTAAAGTTTCAAGACAGCGGTTTAATAAGTTTTTGAAGATTTTTTTTTTTTTTTTTTTTTTTTTTTTTTTTTTTTTACGATAAAAACTACCAAGTATCCCATATTTTGACCACCACTTGAAAAAAAGACATTTTCACTTTTTTGGGGAATAAATGGGTTTTTTAAAACTAAGTCTGGTAAATATAGCGTCTTGAATCGTCATATCATATTGAAGATTCTTTTAAAAGTATGTGACACTAAACTTATCCATTTGGAGTGAACTCGTAAATCGATAGGTGCAAAAATTATAGTGATAGTGCATTTTTGAATATTTTCCTGCATTAACTAATAAAAATATAAATAAAATAAGCAAGTGAAAAGTATGCACATAGGTTCCTACCACGCCTACCTCTTTGTACTCCCACAAATCGTTAAAAATCATATTCTCGTTCATTCAAATCATCACGTCTTCTTACCTTATCACGTCCTCTTACCTTATAAATATAGATATCTGAAATTTTATGCTTAATTTTAAAGCTTTCGTTTTAAAACCATGCGTCTAACGCGCACCTGTAAATTTTCATACTTTTTTCTTTCTTCAATTAGTGCGCGGTATATGCAAAAAATAATAATAAAAAAAAATCGGAAAAAAGCGCATTTGCAATTACAGAAAAAAATCCGTATGTTAAGTTTTTTCTAAAGAAACCTCAAAATAAAATCTTGTTAGGAAAGAACTAAAGCGGTTTTTCTTCTTTTCCCACTCAAATTAAAATTGGAAATATCTGAGTAACTTGTTCTGCTTAATATAGAAAAAAAAACATGGACAATTACGATAAAATTCCAATTAGAGTTATATATTTTTGACGATTGGAAAACTCTTTTTGTGATATTTTTTTTTAAAGAAAAAGTTCTGGATATAAGTGCAATGAAGACTTGCTATCCAAAGAAATAACGAATCTGTAGATAGAGTTAAAATATGTCTTTAGTTTCTAAATGACACAAAAGTTTTATAAATTAAAAGGCAAGGAAATATTATAACATTTTTTACTTTGTCATTTGTTTTGTAATAAACTTTTAATTTGGTTGTATAAATCTATATATTTTTTCTATGAGAATTTTCAAATATGTTGGACTAGATAATGAAAAAATGCAAACTAAAATGTTTTTACACTCTTTATTCTAACACAACTTAATTTTTGTATTTTTTTGTATGTAAAGATGAAATTTTATAATTGATTTTTCTCTACCGTCTCATAAACTAGAATTATAAAAGTTGTGTACACCGCTGGGTTTACGATGACATTATAATATTTTAATATTTTTAGAACTTAATTATAATTTAGTAAATCATAATTAAAGCATTTTTCCAGCAGTCTACCGGAGGAGATAAAAGGCCAAATAATCGTAATGGTTACAACATTTTACGAATTACAAAAACGATGGAATTAATTTTGCGCAAATCCACGATCACCAAAATATGTCAGCTGGCTGTGAAACTTCGGTAACAAACTGTTTAAACACTAAAAAGTAGAAAATATTACTAAAAATAATGTGTGTGATATATTTTTTAAAATGTTATTTAAATTAATTAATTTGATTTTTCGTTTGTACAATTTGTAAAGAATAGTTTCATTAGTTTTATAGTTATATTATAATAACCATAAAATTAAATAATAACGGTAAAATAAATTAATGTGTTCTATTAAATGTTAAATACATTCAAGATATAACAGCTAAGTATGTGTTTCAAAAGGTTTCTAAAAAGTTCTTTTTTATTTATTTAATGAATTAAAGTTTAACTGTATAAGTTAATAACAAGTTATTTTAATATTAAATGAACTAAACTTCTTTATATGCATTTTAATGGATTCTGAAACATTATATAGTAATTTCGAAAGTAAAATTAGTTTTTTTCCTTATGCTTGTTTAACAGTGTATTAGAACAGAGACAGCCAACCAGTGGTCCACAAGACAGATTTGTTGGCTTTCAGAAAAATTTGAATGATATATGAATGATATTTACATTTACGTATGTTTTATTAGCTATAAAATGAAATTAATATTTTAAGAATTTTTTTAATTTATGAAATATTACTTCATTATCTTTCAAAATTTAAATTATAAAATAAATAGATAATTGTGATATGAGATGTTATTCATTTGCAAATAAAGGTAAGTTTTAATTAAAAAAAAATTAAAGACATGTTAAAAATTCCCGAAAGTTTGAGATACTTGGATAAAAATGGTTTCCCAGTATATTCACCACCTTTTTCATGCAATGAAGTGAAATAACTGTTGATGGGAAAAACAACTAACCCGACTATTCGCATAGCGCAAAAACAATTAAAATATTTTTCCACAACAAAATAATCAGAATTAATTATCCTCAGACATGAGTGGGTAGCTAGGCGTGTATACCTGTCAGCTTTTTTTTAATACTAAATGAATCAAATAAAGCACTTCAAGGAAAATTTCAGGATGTTTTGAAACGTCGAAGAAAATGGATGCTTTAAAAAGTATATTATAGTGTTTTGCTGACGAAGATTTGCAAATTTCCAGGAATGAGAAAGAAAAATGTCATTCGGTAGGTGGCAACGAATTTCACTCATAATAAACTCACTGAATCTATTGCCGTTAGTAACAAAATAAGGTACACCAGAGACATGCAATATGTAAATAATATAACCATTTACAGAAAATATTGTTGATGGCGGTGAATGTGCGAGAGAGAAGGATTTCAATCGCGGGTCACAACTATTGTTCAAAAGTACGTACAATTATCCACATAATTTATTGATCGTTATTACCAAAATAAAGGACATGCCAAAGATTGAATTATGTGAAAAATAGAATCATTTGCAAATACTTTGGTCGTGGCCAATCTTGCTTGTTGAGGATTTGCGTTAATTCGCCACGTTGCTATATAGAGGTATTCCTTCAGAGAGGACGTTTGAAAGGAAATTGATCCGAATTACTGCTCCCGTACAAGGAAACCCTTGATACCCTTCCACAGTCACATCTCCAGACATAGCTTCTATGAAAACTGCAAGCATCTGACCGAGTTTCTTTCGAACTTCAAGCATTCGACAAAGTTCCTCATTTTGTGACCAGCATGGTAACCACTGGGCTAAGTGGGAGCAGAAAACATTGAAAATAAAAAATAATGTATGAACTAAAAGTACATCTATTATTCAACATCAGTCCCAAAGCTAAATTCCAGTCATCCAAATTTTTGGCCCTTCATTAAAAGTCAATACCCAATGCTCAGTTAGAAAGAAATGACATTTTACAGTATATTTGTGGTGAAAAATATTTTTATTTTCCATAGCAATTAAAATTGAGAACGTCTCTGTTTCAAATAAAAGGGGTTCTCTGTTTGGCAGTAACGTCATTGATGCTCAAAATGCATGAACATATTTCAAACAAGCATAAGCAAACCTCAAACTAAAATAACGTGATTTTTAAATAAGACTTCATTATTTTATAATAGCTACTTTAACATTAATAATTTTAATACACTGAAATAAATTAAAAAAAACAATAATGATTATATAATTATTTACGATTATCTTATAATAAAATCTAGTTGACCCGCTCGGTTTTGCCCGGGCCAGTGAGAAAAATTTAAATGAAGCCCAAATAAAAAATAGTGATAAATAGTGATAAAAGCGCTCGTAAGAAAGCATAAAAAAATCTTTTGTTGTCGAAACGCTTTGAAATGTTTAATGGTTATAAATATAAAGATTTTACTGTCCGTGTAAAAATTACGTCAGAAGTATTGTTATCGGGTTGTAAAATAAATATAAAACAGTAACTGTAATAAACGACAAAACACCCTTTTTCAAATTCTGTAGAAAGGCATATATCCCCCCTCGCATTTCTCTTTCTATTTCTGCCTTCCAAAGAAATGAAAGCGCCTCCCTCCCTTTTCAATCCCTCCCTTCCTCTTACAATCCCCACCTCCCTTTTGCTCCCCCTCTCTCAAACAAATCAGGTGGAAGAATGGATGCTCCCTCCAGGAAGTGGATATAAGAATAGAATTAAGAAGAATTAATAAGGAGTATTTTCTAGCAGTAGGGTTGTGAGCAGTGCAGACCAATCGGCGAGCCTTTCTTTCTCCAGCGCACTTGATTGTATATCCTTTATTCACCGTTCAAAAAAAGTTGAGGCATGCGCAGTAAGGTCGAATTTGCACTGAAAATTTAATACTTTTGCTTCTCGTTTTAATATCTGAGATTAGAGTTAGTCGGAAAATAATATTATCATTCTTTTTTCCTCCACCAAATCCCAAAACAGTTGCTTTTCTAACTCTGTAAGAATCTTCAAATTTGAGTGGAATTTTAACACATAATTTTTCATATGTTCTTGAATAGATAATTGATACACACATATATGTGATACTAGTTATTTGGATAACGTTTTTAAAATGAAATTAAAATAAAAAATTACATTTTTTTATTTGCATTTAAATAACTTCTTACTCAGCAAACTTTTCAAGTTTCTGTTTGTGATTGTTAAATTATTACTCTGTCTATATATATCTGCCTTACTTTGTTCAAACATGTGTCAAAAATTTTAGAACAATATGAAAGTTCTAAATGTTGCCGAGTATAATCAAAAAGTATTTTAAAAGAAGAAAAAAAATAAGAATATAATCCCAGGTTATCTTATAAAGAAATCTAAAATTATTACATTTTTATGTTTTAATGTTAATATTAATACAGTTGATTATTTACAATTTTACATTTTTTCTATTTTAAACAACTTTTAATGTTTTTTTAATGAGCCTTTTTTTTAAAAGGTTTACCTACCTTTACGAGATAAGTTTGTCAAGATACGAGATACGCTACCCTGCAGTCTCTAAAAACACTCTAATTTTCTCTATTATCCGATTATGTAAGCTTCAATGATATTATGAGGACAAGAAGCATTTCTGTAATCAAGTGACATTCGTTTCCATTTGACTGAGGGATTTTTCGGCAACAAAAGCCGCTTCCACCCTTGTCAGGACCGCTGTGCAAACGGCTGTTTTTCGGGTATTTTAAGTAAGATCAATTACACATTTTGAAATAAGCTTGTTTAAGATTGTTAATTAAAAAATGCTGGTGTCACCCAGATTTTTAACGTGTTTATGAAAAAAATTAGACACTATAAGCAAATCGATTGAAATATGACGTTTTCACTATTTCCTTTAAAATATGACGTCATTTTAATCATTACATGCTGTTCGCACGTAATAATCTAATAATGTTAAATATTTCTTTTTTATTTAAATATTCACACATATATTCTTCAACTGAAAAGTTTCTGGAAAGTATTTTTCATTGGGCTTTTTAAAATCTGTCAACAGTAAGAAAAAAACTGCTATTTCGAAATATAAATTAAATCTACATTCATATGATGAAATTTGGAATAAAATATTTGAAATAAACCAAAATTTTGAAAAGTATTAGTACTATAGTTTTCTCACGTATATGCTCGCAAAAGATATTTATCTTGCTATGCATAGATTTTTGATTCTATAAAACATATGTAACTGAACTACCTTGACCAATTTCAACATTAAATAGCGCTGCAACATTAAAGTATTTTTGAACGACTTTATCATATATTTCTCTATAAAACGCTGTTTTTTATC
Source organism: Maratus michaelseni (assembly GCA_963931845.1). Classification (NCBI taxonomy): domain Eukaryota; kingdom Metazoa; phylum Arthropoda; class Arachnida; order Araneae; family Salticidae; genus Maratus; species Maratus michaelseni. Next base: position 196,235,834 of record OZ007593.1, on the reverse strand, counting down.
ATTTTATATGCAGTATTTTTTGCATTATCAGACGAGAAATTGAAATGTTCACACTAAATTCAGTTACAGCAGCAGAAGTAGCATTAGTTACTTTTTTAGATTAGAATCATACAATATTTGCTTTTATTATAAAATATTTGGATTGTAGAAAATAATATTTTTTAACTTTGTTTATTTCAGTCATCTTTTTTTTTCTCTTATCTATAAATTTGTATTCTCCCATTCACGCTCCAAATTTCATGAAAAACTAAAATTGTGACTAATGTATAGAACTTTAATTTATAAAATAATCCGAAGATAGTTAGCCCACTACCGTCTAAAGATACTCATGAAATGAGCAGTAAATGTTGCATTATTTTATTGCAGATGAGCAGTGAGAACTGAAAACAAATTAATTCTACATGTCTCGAAGTAGTTTACAGTCTGTAACAAGGAAGCGAAAATTATTTCCGGATTACTGTTATTTAGTCATATTGTTGTCAAAATCTTGTATAATTCAAAAATGCCATTAAAAAAATTAAATCAATATAAACATAGACTGTGCTATTATCTCTCTCTCTCTCTCTCTCTCTCTCTCTCTCTCTCTATATATATATATATATATATATATATATATATATATATATACAAAATGAATCTAAACTCTTGGGCAAAATTTTAAGGGGTGATAGTACACATCAAGACAAACAATATTAAATAGGAAACTAAGGATCCCAAACGTCTTCCGAAGGAGATAGGCGCCATTAAAGTTTAGGGTCCAAAATTTCAAATGATTAGAAAAAACGGAAAAATTGGTCGATTCGTTTGCGGTTTTCACTAAAACTATTCTTTATGACAGTATTTTCTTAAAAAAAAATTTTTAAAGATAAAGTTAAAAAAATGCCGATAGAGGGCGCTTTAGACTTTGGAGTAACGAAAAACTGTTTTTTATCGTTATTTTTTGTATTTCATTAAAAGCATTCAGAAGCTTAGACTGAAACTTAAATTTTGAGCTCAAAATCTGAATGGTTGGGAGTGATTAAGTAGCGCAAACTGAACTGCGTTCAGGAGTTGAAATTTGAATCACCTCCCTCCCCCCCCTCCCCCATACTCCTGAACACAGTTCTGTTATTCCCGTTCTTGGTGTCGTAGACCAGGCATAAACAATATGAGTTGTAATTGTCCAACTGGACGAAAAATATCTGGGCCTGGATTCGAACCTGGGATCTCTTGAAACTGCGATGCTCTACCTACTGAGCTATCCCGGTTGAATCTGGAGGGCATAATTCATACAGTTCATGGCCGACTACCTCAGTTGGTAGAGCATGGCAGCTTCAGCCAAGAAATCGCAGGTTCGAATCCTGGCCCAGACATTTTTCGTGCAGTTGGAAAATTACAACTCATATGATTTGTTTACCAATTTGAATAATTGTATTAAAATTAATCCAGGCAGAAACTACTACCCCCTACACGTAAAATAAACGATAGAGTAATGACAAAATTAAATAGAAAATTTATTCATAACAGACATGAGCAATTTCTCCGCGCAAAATAAAAATAAACAATTTGATGTATGCATGTAGTGAGTAATATGGATGAAGGTTGACACGTAGAAAATTGTACACGCATGATGTTCGTGAGCAGCACGATGCGGCCTCAAGCCGCCGGCGGAGGGAGTTGCGAACATTATTGAATACCCCGGGCATCTCCCGGATATCACCTGCTACGACGGCAATCGTCGGAGTCGACGGTAAAAAATAGTTGTTCATTACTCCAAAGTCTAAAGCGCCCTCTATCGGCATTTTTGAACTTTATCTTTAAAATTTATTTTTAAAATATTTTTTTTAAATTTTTGTCATCCCTCTATCGTTTATTTTACGTGAAGGGGTTAGTAGTTTCTGCCTGGTCTATAACACCAAGATCGGGAATAACTGAACTGTGTTCAGGGGATGGTTCATATTTCAACTTCTGAACACAGTTCAGTTTGCGCTACTTAACCACTCCCAACGATTCAGATTTTGAGTTCAAAATTTAAGTTTCAGTAGAAGCTTTTGAAAGCATTTAATCAGATACAAAAAATAACGGTAAAAAACAGTTGTTAAAAAAAGTTCCTCGAACTTGACTCCAAATGTTGACAGTTGACAGTTGACTCCAAAGTCTAAAGCCCCCTCTATCGACATTTTTTAACTTTTTCTTTAAATTTTTTTTAAAGAAAATACTGACATAAAGAATATTTTTAGCGAAAACCGCAAACGAAACGACCAATTTCTCCGATTTCTTATAATTATTTGAAATTTTGGACCCTAAACTTTAATGGTGCCTATCTCCTTCGGAAAAAGTTTGGGACCCTTAGTTTTCTATTTAATATTGTTTGTCTTGATGTGTAATATCACCCCTTAAAGTTTTGCCCAAGACTTTAGATTCACCCTGTATATATATACTACGACAAATGAATTTCGAATCGAAGAGTGTTATTTCCTGAATATCCTGTATATAAAAATTTTATTTTTGCAATTATATAAAAAAATAGTTAAGCTATTGTACTTATATTAAAGCATTGCTGCAAATGGGGTACATGTGATCAACGAGGCACATGTGATCAAATTGATGTTGTTCACATATACACCAATGTTCACATTTTTGTTCCTTTTTCCCTATGGCAGAATATATTCTTCTGATATTCTACATTTAGTTAAATCTATTAAATTTCGATCTTAAGAATTAACGCACAAGTAATTTATGAGCTTTCCGTATTTTTATGTCATAAAGTGCAATAAAATTGGTATAATGATTACATAATTTTGAACATTAAATATTATAATTATTTTCAGTTATTTAAATGTGAGTGTTGAGTAATACTACGTTTTAAACCTGATTTCGTGTTCAACTAATAAACTGTTTTGCATAGGTATTTTTATTGTCTCCTTCTTGGAATGTAGAATAGACACGAGATTAATTAACGTTCTAAAAGGAAATGTTTCAGGCCAACTCAGATTTAATCAACGGGACATTGTAACGTCACGTTCCTTTCGAAAACAACATTTCTCCGTGTTATTTAGTAATAGATTTAACATTCCATCACTTCGTACGTGTAGTTTAAAAGTTATAATTACAGGTACATTTTGTACATTTTTATTTCATAATTTAATCGAAGATATTTATTAAAAAGCAAGATATTTATTTAAAAGCGAAGTTATTAAAAAGCAAAACAAACTGTTAATTTATCATTACGAGTAGTATTTAATATTTTATCGATTTTCAAAATGTAAAATATCTATCTATATTATAAAGGCCAAACGTGTCCGTGGGTAACGCATACGTCATTTTGCGAATGGCAACAGCTGACGATGAAATTTCGGTTTTGTGATTTTTGCTATTGCAATTTTTTTAATTTCTAAACATAGCACATTTTCAATTTTTACACCGTTATAGAGGAAAAAAAATTACTTTGAAATGCAATTTGTTTGAAAACTATATCTTAATTCCCTGATATATTATGGCTTATAAAATAATTTTTAAGCATGAATTTTGAAACGCCCAATAAACAAATGGAAGAATGCTGCCATTATAATTTTTTAAATAGTTACAGGTAGTAAAATTAATGAATTTTGAAATAAAAACGTCACAATAATAGGGTGCCTTATATGAGAGTAGCGTTATACCGGATACAAAATTTGATTAGTTCAGACGATTTTGGAGAAAAGGAAGCTTAATAATTTAAAAATTTAACAGAAAATTATTTGTTTACACCATAAACAAACATCGGATATTTTAACAGATAATATAAACAGAAGATATTGTTTTAGATATTGCATTTTTATGAATAAAATATAAAAAAAAAAATATTTCACAAATTTAATAAAAATGCATATAAAAAGTTAATATGAGCAGTAAGAAACAACGTTTTAATTCATATTTCATCTGTATTACAAATAATGTTAACGGTCATTGCGAAGTTGGAAAAAACGAATATACATGAAATTCGTTAATATCGCGATCACTATATCATATCACATGCATAAGATGATGAATAATAAATTAACAAAGAAGCATCACTGGATGCAGCAAACTCCCTGTATTAATAATACCAAAAAAATAAAAAAATAAACAAAACCCTTGAAATTCGTTAATGTCGCAATCACTATATCGCATGTATGAACGCTTAGTACAAAAAATAAAAATAAATAAACTGGGTGGATACCGCATGTATGAGCGCTTCACGCACAAGTAAAGCAAAGAAACCAGTAAAAAAATCACTAAATGCAACAACTTTGACAAATAAAAATATGAAAAATCTATTAGATTTAGGGGGAAAAATGGTTTTTGCCTGTGTTCTGTAACCCGGGAAGCCCGGGTTCGATTCCCTAGTAATATTAATATCCCAGTCTCTTTAATTTTTAAATATTGAAATTCAAGATAAAATTTGTGAAAGGGTGTTTGAAAATGTATTTCAAAAACGTCTTCTTGATTCACAGGCAGCTACTGAAATATATATTCACTTAAGAAACTTATATTAATTGACTATATTGAATAAAACTAATATTGATAGACTAAACAGTTATTAATTTCAATATTAAAACAACACAATAAAACACGTCAGAAATTTAAGCAAATGTTTGGAACTTACGTTATGATGCATTTACAGGGTGGATCAAAAATACTGTTACACTCCAAAAAATAAGAATTAGTTTTAATCGTTTGGTAGAACAATTTAATTCTGTATGTCAGCCTTTGACAAATTTCTATTAGGACAGACTATTTTTGAATAAAGCTAATGTTTAAAATTATTTTAAAGATGGATGCTAAAGGAATGATGATTAAACAGCTCTTTGATCACGGATTTTCCGCAGGAAAAATCTTTAAGCAATTAAAATGCTTTGACTATATTAGAACTATAAATCGATTATTGGATACTAATAGCTGTAAGATTGATCTCCGTCTGGTCGTCCACGCTCATTTCGCTCAAAACAGTGCATCAAAAGAATTCGTGAAACAATAAGAAGTCCACAACGTTTTGCAAAAAAAATTGCTGCAGATGAGGACTTGTGTCGCAGAACTATGCAAGTTATTATAAATGAAGACATGTGTTTTCGCCCTTATTGCAAAAGGTAAGTTGAAGGTTTGACTGCTGCAAAAAGAATAAAAATATTACAAATATGCAAAAAATTGCTGAAGCGGCGTGGTAGGAACAGTGTTGAAAGAATAATATTTTCTGATGAGAAGCTATTTTGCACTGAACAGTGTTATAATGCTAAAATTATGTCGTATATTCAGCAATCTTCGAGGATATACCTGAAACCTTCGAACTGTTAAACGCTTTCAGAACAAGAATTCTGTTATGGTTTGGGTTGCAGTGTCAAACAATGGAAAATCGCTTTTGAAATTCATCGATAAAGGAATAAAAATCAATGTGGAATATTACAAACAGACCTATTGGCTACACATTTATTGCCACATGCTAACAGGCTGTATAAAAAAAATTGGATATTTTAGCAAGATTTTGTATCTTCGATACGAGCTAAATCAACACAGGTTTGGCTCCATGGCAATTGTCTGAACTTTAGCATGCAAGAATATTGGCCACTTTCTTCACCGGATCCAAATCCTTCAGATTATTTCGTCTGGGGGATTTTATAGGCTAAAGATTCAGATTCAGATTCAGATTCAGATTCAGATTCAACCAAGCAGGGTGGCCTACCGTATGGATTTAGCCCCTGCAAGCCCTGCTTGGCAAGTTTATTTAAAAAAAATTACATACTTGACAAAACAGCCCAGCTTAATTTGCAGAAAAGTCATACTCAAAAAGTCATACTCAAAAAGTGATACTCAAAAGTCATACTCAGCAGAAAAGTCACAATTAATAAGAGTTTAAAAATTATTTGAAATTGTCAGATTTTTAGCGTAAAATATTTTTAAAGTAGAGACAGTGGATTTTTTCACTAAACTTCGTCATCATCAGGAAAAGCATCATCATCATCATCACCACCAATGATGTGTACTGGTGGCATTTGGAATAACAGTTGGGTTTTTTCTATTAAGGGCATGCAGCTAATTATCTTTTGAAGCAATGAGGAATTCGCCGAGATTGATTTGAACCAATTCGACAGAGATATGGTGTCTGTTTTCCTCAAATGTAGAGTAGCTGTCAATGGGCATGTGAGAAGGTAATGTAGCGAATCCCCTTTTGCGCCACAATTGCATCTTCAAGACAAAACTTTATTAAATTTAATTAAATAAGCCGGGAAAGGACCATGATTGATAGTGAATATATATAGGTATCGATGACTTAGAAGATAGTCTTCTGAAACTTTTGGCTTCAATGCATAGGTATATCGCCCAGTGGGACATAAGTCCCAATCACGTTGCCATGAGTTATGTAAAGTTTGCTTTAATATTCTCTTAAGATATGAGGATGGATATGGTATAAATGTTTCTGGTATTAATGAATTTGGGTCAGTTGCTTCCTTTGCTAACCGATCCACTAATTCATTACCTGTTATGCCTGAAGGTCCTTTGACCCATTGTAGATAAATTTTTTTTGTTGCTTCGTGAAGAGATTGGATTATTTGGCTGATTATTATATATTTTGTTGATATATCTTTTAGTGCTGATATTGTAGATTGGCTATCTGATTTTATAACTATTGTGCGATATTTTGATTGTTTTGACCATTGTATTGAGTGCAAGATCGCCAGCTGTTCCGCTTGATACGCTGAGTTTTCGTTCTGTATTCTTTGCTGATATGTATATATTATTTCTTCTTCTTTAAATACACAGTAGGCATAACCCGTGCCGACTTCAGTTTTTGAGCCATCCGTGTATATTTGCACATCTGTCTCTATTTTATTTTGTGGATCCAGTATAGTAAGATATTCTTTTGAGGTATCTATATATTTTTTGTAAGGTTTGTTTTGAAATGTATCAGAGTGATGTGGGTGTGACTGCAATCCCAGTTTCAGTATCATTCCTTGGTCTGCAATCTGTTTCAGTTTTAAAGGTAGTGGAGGAATTCCTGTCAGGACATTTAGAGCCGATGTAGGAGATTTTTTATATGCTCCAGAAATTAGTAGCAGACAGACAACGACGCTGAATAGATAAGAGCAGGCGAAAGGCATGTGACTTTTGCAATCTTGGAAACCATGTAGCTGCTGCATATGAAACTTTCTTTTCTAGAATGGAAGTGTACCAAGTTTTTATGATTTGTTTGGAAATGCCACTTGTGGTTGATGCGAATTTTAACAAGTTTTGTATTGTTGCTGACATTTCAACCCGTTTGATTCTAAGATGTGGAAAAAATGATAGGGTTGAGTCTAAATGTATTCCTAGATATGTCATAGTATCTTCAGTTTTAAGATTATGTGAATCAAGTTTGAAGATTGGACCCCGTTTTAAATACTTTGGACGTCTGAGATTCAGACATTGGCACTTGTGATAAGATATTTTCAGATTTGAAGTTTGAGCCCAATCGCTAATTACTTGAAGAGCTTCATTTACTCTCCTTTCTAGTTCGGCTCTAGTTCTTGCCTCAATGATTAACATTAAATCATCCGCATATGCTATGACTCTTATATTTTTATTGCTGAGAATATCGATTGATTGCTGCATAAACACTTTCCACAGGAAAGGACCATAGCACGAGCCTTGTGGCAAACCTTTGGAGAACCAATGTATTTCATCCATTAGCCAGTTGGGACATGCTCCTCTTTTAGTTAGGAAGGACATTGTCGTGTTAATATAGGGCTGTTCAATATTTAGTTGTTGAAGTAGGATTAATGTCTGCTCCCACGGAAGATTATCAAATGCATTTTTAAAATCTATTGACAACAGGGATATATAAAAGTTGTTTTGTTTAATTATTTCTATGTGTGAGAATAGTGTTTGAATTGCTGTTTCTGTTGATCTCCCTTCCGTGTATCCATGTTGATTTTCAAAGAGTATTCTATTTCTGTGTAAAGAAAAGTTTATCCTTCGCACTAAGAGTTTTTCATATATCTTTCCGAAAATTGTGAGCAAAGTTATTGGCCTGTAGGAATCAATCTCTGTAGGGGGTTTGCCCGATTTCAAAAAATACACCAACTCTCCTATTTTCCAAACATCTGGAAAATAGTTCAGTTTCAGTAGTGTTATGTACATTTGGAGTTGGAGATCTTTATTAATTTTGAAAATATTTCTTACTATGCGATGATCGATGCCATCTATTCCCAGCGCTTTGTTAGCATCAAAAGAGTAGATGATGTCTCTCAAGTCTTGAATAGTGAACAGCGGTACAGTGTACGTTGACTGTGGATGCAGATTAACTTTTGGATTAGCTGATGGACCAAAAATTCCTTTTGTGAGATCTGTGAATAGTTGCTTTTTAGTTTGGGTTATGGTGTCTGAAGAAGATAGCTCATACGATTCTTTATGATAGAAATCTTGAAAAGCTACTTTTTGTAGTTTCCCATATGGATTTTTTGTTTTTTTACAAAATTGATTACATACATCATTCTTAGCTTTCTTTATAAACTTTCTGTATTTAGCTTTCTCTAATTTATATTTCGCATAATGTTCAGGAGTAGACACTGGTAATTTTGATTTCTTTCTTCAAGCTCTAACCAAATTTCTTTGTTTTCTGATATCCTCCGTCCACCATGTTATTTGTGGTGTATACGCTGACTTTCTTCTTTTAAAATTTTCTTACAGATATTGGTGAGTAATGTGATGAATTTTTCGTAAATATCATTAAATGTATCTATATCTTCTATATTATTAAAGCATATATTATTTTCTTCTATTTGACTGTGAAAAGCTGTGTTAAATTTATGAAATGATACATTTTTTGTTCTGAATCGTCGTCTGGGAAGCTTCGGAATTTTTGTATCTAATATTAAAGTTATTAAACGATGATCACCAAAATCTATCTCCTCCATCACTTCCCACCTCGCTATGTGAGAGAGGATCGGCATTGAAGCTCATGTTACGTCTAGCCAGCCTTTCCTGTCTTTTGACTCGTATGTCGGGGAAGCATGTGGGTTATTGACTACTAAAAGTTTGTGAGTACACATTTGATGAATTAAATGATGCCCTCTGCCATTTTCACTATTGTATCCCCAAAGAGGACTGTGAGCATTAAAATCACCTAACATAAGGAATTTTGGTGATCCTCCTTTAATTTGTTCCCAGTCTTGCAAGTCTTCTTGTATGTCATGGGAGGGAGGTATATATTGGCAACCTATTGGTAGATATCCTTCTATTGTCATTATATTTACAAAGACCGCATTTTGTGTTGCTTTTATTTGAAGATGTTGGATTTCCGTGTTTAAAATGGCTATGAAACAATTTCTAGATAACGAAGAGTAGCATGGTATTGAGCTTGGAAGACCATGTGGCCTTTTATTTCTTATGGCGCAGTCTTGGACACATGCTATTGTGTACTTTTCATTTATTAATTTTTGAAAGAGGGATAATGAAGCTGGGCGTATTTTTTGCAGGTTTAATTGCGCTATTTTAAGGTCTTCCAATTTATGAATATTAACATTAGTAGAATTTAGAAAAAGAGGTGAATTTGAGTTTGTATTCGATGAAACGATTTTAGAGGAACTATTCTTTAACTTGAAAATGATCTAATAGTATTGTTGATGCGATATTGTCTTTTTTGGAGAAGATTTTGGAAAACTTGACACTTGTTTGAGTTTGCACTGTGTTTGTAGCTAAATGTCATGCCTTTCTCATCAACAGTAGTATAACAATTTATGCATCTATGTAAGTTTAGATAATTGCGCTTAGGACATGTACTGGACTCATGGCTGTGCATACAATATGCACGCGCTTGTTTGCGTCTACATTTTTCATGGGAGTGTCCAAATAATTGGCAATTTCCACATCTTATAAGAGGGACATAATTTGTAATTCTACACGATGCTAAACCTATATAAATATAGTCTTTTGCTAGCATACGAAGAGCCATTGGTTCCTCTAATTCCAACATTAATTGAAAGGTTTTTGCTTTTGGACGTGTTATAACTTTGTATATGTTGTCTCTTACATTTTGACTTAATTCTGTTTCCATTACTTCCAACACCTCTTCCTTCGGAACATAATGTGGAATCCCTAAAAGTGTGATCTTTTTTCTTTTTTCTCCCAGATACTTGAGATCTTCAAGCTTTGTATTTTTTCGTTGTTTTGCAGAAAATTCAACGTTTCGTCAACTTCCTTTGATGTGAAAGCTTTTAAGATGAAAGAGTTCTTGTCCCTTGACTGCGTGCAGAATAATTTTGGTAGTTTTGGTTCGTTTTTTAATTCCCTGTCTAATAATCCCCTTATGTTGTTTATGGACATCTTCGTTTGTTTCTTACGTGTGAGAAGAATTGCCGTAGTTGAGAGAGCTGGTGCCGGAATAGAATGTGTTTGTTTTAATCTTGTTGAGTAAAAATCTGGAATGGATATTTTTTCTGTAGTTGAGGAACTTTTCGAAGGTTCATCTTGTTGTAGCAGATTGTTAGGTGACATTTGATTTTGTACTGTTTCCAATAGTTTCTGTAGTTTATCGTCATATTGTTGGTGCATTAACTTTATTAAGTCTTTTAATTCTTCGTCTTTGGCCAGTGTTTGTAATGTTGATTCTATATAGGTTTGTTGATCCTTTAGTTGAAAATTCAGTTCTCTTAATTGTTCCGTTTTTAAAACTAATTGTTTCTTGAGATTGGTTATGTCTTCTTTTATTAGTTGTGAAGGTAGTTTTCCTGTTTCTGGGTCTTTATCTTGAGGGAGATGTTTAAGGAGCTGAAGATTTTTGTTGATTCTCTCTTCCCTGATATTTGATGAGTGAAGATAATTTTTTCTTAATTGGTTTATTTCTCTTTCTTTGTCTTTCAAGATTGTTTGCAGCTCTACTTCTTTTTGTTTTATTATTTCCAGCAATTCTACTTCTTTGTCTTTTACAATTTGAGTAAGATTTTCTGTTTTATTCTTTTGATTGTTTAGTGCTTCTTTTGTTTCGATCAATTCTTTTACTAACAGCAAGTTTTCATCCTTTAAGTCCTGAATTATTTTCTGAACTTCCTCTTGTTTAGATGTTGATTGAAGTTCTGCTTTTATTGTTAAGTCCTGTATTTTTCTCAAGATGTCTTCATAATATTTTTCTGCTTCGACCTTATACGCTGTTTCTCGCTTTTTGAGCCGTCTCTTCATCTGGTCCATTTTGTCTTCTAATGGCATATGTTGTACTTCATCATCTTCGTATTTAAACAGTTTCTTTACCTGAAGCGAAGAGTTTGTTTTATAAGGTTTTGTTAATGGGGCATTATCAGTTTTCGTTTGGTTTTGGTACAAACCTGTATTTTTACTGAATGTGTTCCGTTGACTTCGATGAATTTCGATGTTTGGTTTTTCAATTGAAGAATCCATGATATTTAGAGAAGTTGATCTTGTTCTATTTTGAAGATCGTCTTTCGTTATACTTTTCGTTATACGTTGAATATTATTGTCTGATTCTTCTTGTTCTAACATTGGTGAATAGTAATTTTAATTTATTTTCTTTAATTAGTCAAGCAAAGTTTTTCTTTCACGATTAGTTTTTGGCAATTCAATTTTTCTTTAATTCAGTATTTTATACAAGATTAGGCTCTTGGGCACCCCATATATGGTAAGGAAGAATATTAGAATTTTGAAACTAAAAGATAAGCCAAAATAGAAAAGTGGTTATTTAGAAAAAGCCTAAAAGAAACTACGTTCAAATCGGAGAAGGATTCCGTGCTCTAATTGGGAGATCGTAAGTAGTAACATTAACAGAGTTCTCTGAAAATGTTTAATGATTTTCCACCAGGCTATTATCAAAGTAAACAATATAATCATAAGTAGATACAGTTATTTATTTCACTACCAGATTGTATCATAGACAATAGGGAATAGTTGCATTAAGTTTAGATTAAAAGTGATATTCATAGTATCAATAATAACACTGTTGTTGATTATTATAACCTAATATTACAAATCAAAACCAAGATAACATTATTTCACTAAAAGAATAAAACAAGTATTTAGAGATATGATTTTGTGAAAACAATGAGTAAATAAAACCTGTCAATTGATACAACGAAAATAAGATTTATAATTAAAATACCATGTAAATAAAACAGTCAAAAATTTTAATTAAAAAAAATCCGTAAAGTTCTAATATGCTAAATATAAGTTGGCTCCAGCAAAAGGGGAAGGGCGGGGTCACCAGACTTACCCAAAAGGGTGCTAGAATGTGAAGAAGTCCTTGCTGCGCTTGAAACTGAGGGCTATTATTATTTTGAAGCTTCCTAGCATTAAAAATGAAGAATGGAAGGCGCTATGAACTAAGACTTTTTTTTTTTTTTGAGGAAAAGTTTTATTAAATATAAGATCTGTAATAAAATAGCTTACCAGGGATATATGACGTTAAATTTATATAATTTTTGAAAACGTCCCCTTTCTAAGGGGCCTAGGGACAACCCTGATGAGATTGGAAAAAAGAGGGGCAAGGAGGTGGGAAGTACATTCCAAATCCTTTAAAACGAGGCATTAGTTGATTGTGGGATTAGAAGAGTAGGAGTTAGAGATATGTGGGCCCTATATTTAGGTAGGGACAAAACGAATATTATTTTCTGATAGCCCTCAACGAGACCTTCAATTTGAGTGGTCGGAAGGTAGGGGTAAACAATGTTTAAAATTAAGTGTTATTTAAAAGAGATCCTTGGGGCCCCCAAATTTAGTTAGAGCAATAGGTACAGCAGAATCGGGATGCTCGAAACCAGACCTTCAATTTGAGTGGTCGGAAGTTAGGGGTAAAATTAAGTTTTAATTTATACTTAAACGGGGGGCTAGAGCCCCCCTAATGAAGACATCGAAAAACGGACCTCAGAAACGGACTCAGCGACCCCAAAACCTTACTAATAGAGAAACAAGGCCGTTCTGAGCACTTTTAAAATTTTATATAGGCTTAGCGAACGGAGTTCGCTGGTTCGAAACCATTAAAATGAATCATTAAGCCCTACATAATGTTGATTTGCTGAATTGCAAACATTAGGCCCACCGGGAACCAGGAAGGGCCCAATGATGGGATACTATTTAATAACAGCTATTGTATTTTTTTTTTAAGAACGAGCTAGACACTCCGGTATCATAATAGACAGTAAAATAATTATGTTAGACTACTCACTGGAATAATATTAAGATTTTAAAAGAGTTTAGTCTGAAAGCCAACTCCATGGTTATAAGAATGAGAATTAGATCATTACATTTAATGTTTTAAGATGATATATATAAAAAAGTCCCAGAATTCATTGCGCCAGATGTTTATTACTAGATGTTACTATTGTCGCCTAAATATCCATGGCTTAACAATTGAATATACCCAGAATACCTTGCATAGAACCCACTGGGAGCATCCTATAAAACATTACTCCATGAGATAACCTTAAAGCTACCCATAATTCCATGCGATTGTATAAGTAAGAAATCCTAAGACTGATCACCCACAATGCGATTCACCATGATTACTATTGCAGGTATCCAGTGTCACTACTATGTCCATGAGTTGCATGTTATATTACCCATAAAACTGTTAGAAAAAATACCGAAATCTATATATTACCCAGGATGCTATTCTGCATCATTCTGGGCTACGGTTATTTAATTATTAGCTCCTTGGGTTGTCACTATATATATTCTGTATTTACGTATATGTAATACCATGAACTGACATTTAAAGGCAACCTGTCCCTACCATATGAAGAACTGGAGCCGAACAGATAGAGTACAACTCAATCATACTCTATTGAGAACAAGAACCATAACCAAAACTAAAAATTTGGCGTGGGTTCGGGGCAAAAAGGCAACGAACTTCAAAAAACATAAAATTTCAACTTTAAACACTAATAACTCAGCTAATAATGCACAAATTTCAAAAACTTTAACTGATTTGGATACCTCATTAAATTTTACATTTAAATCAATCAATAATTAATAACTAGCAATTAATTTACTATTTTTAAAAGCTCAAAATCTAAATGATGTCAACGTTCTAATATGACATTAACATTACAAGTATTCTGACAGGAATACGATAATGATCAGTTATAAAATTACTCAAAAAATACACAATAACACTCTCAAAATTTTCAAAATTGGTGGCGAAGCAAATTTTGGTTATGCGGCTCAAGATTTATTATCATTTTAAGTAGTTATAAATAGAAATAATTATATTTTAGAACACTTATCAAAAGTAAACGTAATCGTTACAATACAGTTACGATATTAGGTGATATCCACTAGAATGCATTATTATATCATTTAACACCTCAAAAACCACACAAAAGCCGTCTCCAGACTTTCATAATTAGATAAATAAAGACAAATGAGTGATTAAAAAAGCTTTGGACAGGTTTAAAAATATAATATCAAGAGAAATGTGGAGCGTGACCTACCTGACAAGGAGCTAATGTGTTCCGGGAGAGAGAAATTAATATTTTTAAAAATATAAGATAATGAACAAATTTCTTAAAAAAATTACTGAATGAAGATAATATTAGGTAGCACAACATAACAAAAAATTTAGATGACCTGAATACGGGAAGTATGATAAATAAAATCAATAATGTCAAAAAATACGATCTCCCCTTTATAAGTACACTTTAATTATTTTATTATAGTAGATTTTCAAAAACAACAATTCGGGCTTATTGCTCCGATATTATGATGTAAATAGTTCTGTATTTATATTTAATGAAGATTGAGGTCAGTTATTTAAAGATTAGATCACGCGAAGGAATAATTTTAAGTAATCAAAGTTTTGGAAATGTGATGAAAACAGAGCTGCCGAAATGGCAAGATCTCCATGTTAAACGCCATAGGCAAGAAGCGTTTAGTAAAATGCCTATAAAAATGAATTAATGGACCGATTTGGACGCGGTTTGAACCAAAATGAGCAGAAAGAGTTTAGACATCGATATTTACCATAATCCGGGGTGCCACTCGCCTTGGTCTTCTATATTTTTATCTAGCCATGGGAGCTCCAGGAAAGCATGTCATCACGTAGCGTTCATAGCAAACAGCACAGAAGTTTGAACTCTCTCAATGCTTCCATTTGCGTGAATGGGTCCGATTACATCTTAAAATGATTCGCGCCGCAGTCAGACAATGGCATAAGAGATTATCTTTGGTAATCGATAAAGGATCGACTCGAGTAAAATTATTTCTAGGTAAACTTTCATCTCTGATGTTCAACATATTACTGTATTTATCATTTTCTATTTTCTATTTGTGAAATTAAATGACTGAATATTTGTAACAAGATTTAGTAGGTACCCTGTAATACCGGAGAAAAGAATTTTTATCAACATGTTATACCAGGCACATGACATATGGCATTTTAATTCATGAAAATATTAAATATGTACCTGAATCAAAGCTTCGACATTTGCTATCACACTATTTTTTACATGCAACTTTCACTTTTTTCTCTTCTTTTAATTTTCGTCTAAATCTTGGCCTTTTTTTAAAAAATTAAAAATTAATTTTAATTTTATTCATTTTATTTATTTTATTTATTTATTTTTGTAGAAATCATTATTTTTCTTTTACTAGATTGTATATTTTAAATAATCTAGCTACTGAAATACATGAGGTCTCACCAGCCCGGAGGAAACACAATATTTATGCAGTTTATTTACATTATAATATATTTCTTAGAGTAATTAATCATTTAAAACCAGTGGAATTTTTTATAGGTTTTTTTATTAATATGCTATAAATTTTTAATGATAGATAGAAATTAAATGAAAAAAAAAGTATCCATTTGATATAAAATAATCTGTGCTTTGTCTGATAGTTGGTTATTCGTGGTTTTTCGTTCTTGGTAAGTTGGTTGCGCAACGTTTTGCAGAACTGTTTTTTCATTGCAAACTACCCCGGCTAATCCAAGAATCAAGCACAGTAAACATTTAGAGAATCGAAGATCAGATTAAAGATATATGGATCCAAATATTTCATCTATACTGGGTTTTCTAAAACACAAGGGAAATAGAACATATGAAATAAAATAAGTTTCTAAAAAATGAAAGAAATGAGCTATTACTAAACTTGTTTTTTCACCTAAGGTTCTATAGACGAAAGATGAAATAGGTAATTGTATTTCACTATGTTATCCATATATATTTTGCAAATGTATGAGAATATATTTTCGTTTAAAAATGCTAATAAATATCGCTAAATTGACTGACTTTAATAGGCTATTATTAAAGCTTCGTGTATTAATTGAATTAGTTTTTGCAGGCATAAAATTGTCCGATGCTGCACTGTTAAAAATAAATCCATTATTCAAGGTAAAACTACTGGCAGCAAAGTTGCCGGACATTTTCCGTTCCGTTAGTACATTTTCCGTTTTGAAAGATAAAGGAAGGGAAAACTCCGTTTGAAAAATCGGTAAGTTTCCGTTATAAATAAACTCGGTTTTAAAAAAAATGTCATCTCTGTTTGTGCTGCCATCTGTTGTTTATTACGGGAGTATTTAACATAATGCAAGAACATTTTCTGCCCGTCCTGAGGATCGAACTGGGGACGTTACTGGTTTGAGCCGAGTGCTTTACCGTAAGACCAGCGGGTCCTTGCTAGAGTAAGAGTAGGAAACGATGATATGAGATTTCTTCAAATCGCAGCTTGGGACTTAAACAATTTGGTGTTTAGAAAACTGGTAATTTTGAAGTTAATTGCGGGGATATTTCGTAATGAGATGATGGTTGAAAACTATAGTATTAATAGAGGATAAAAACATGAATTATATATATTCTTAATTTGATTGTTAGATGTAAAATATAAATATTATATTTTGAATTAAATTCGATATTTTTTTTTTTTTTTTTTTTGCTTTTTTGCGAAAATAGATTTTTAATCAAATATTATGTATTTTTTAAATGTGTTTGTTTAGAATATATTTTCAGTGTGAGTGTTTTTTATAACTTTTAAAAATAATTTGCGAACAATTTTAAAGGAATGAGTTTAATTCGAAAGCATTATTTTTGTTTGTTGCTTTTTTAAATAGAATCAATTTTTTTTCACTTAATTAAACTATTTCTTATATATATATATATTAATATGTTTGCTTAGAATATATTTTAAGTGTGAATGCTTTTTTATAACTTTAAAAAATGAATTGCAAATAATATTAAAATAATGGAAATAATTAATTTTTGCTATTTTAAATTCGAAAACACTATTTTCTTGTTGTTTTAAATAAACTTGAAATTTTAATTTATGGAATTTTTATTTTTTCTGTGCAGCAACATGTCAGTTTGTGAAACATTGAAAATAAACATGCAGCAGATAACGGAGTATCT
Organism: Maratus michaelseni; assembly: GCA_963931845.1. Taxonomy (NCBI): domain Eukaryota; kingdom Metazoa; phylum Arthropoda; class Arachnida; order Araneae; family Salticidae; genus Maratus; species Maratus michaelseni. Next base: position 196,218,519 of record OZ007593.1, on the reverse strand, counting down.
CCGTTGGCTGCTTTCTTATATGAGGAAATTTTCTGCTTTTAACTGAAAATGCCCTTTTGTTATGAAAAATGACTTTTTCTGTGAAATTCAGGAAAAAAATACCTGTGAATTTCAGATTATTTTTAACAGTATACTTAAAAAAAAAAAATTCCGTCAATTTACGGAAAAAAGGACTGGCAGCAGAGTTGCCTTAATGTTTCCGTTTTTTGAGGAATGTTCCGTCTTTGTAGTCCATAAATGGCGCGATACAGACGCGGAGGATTTTAAGCGCATGTGTGGCGATCAAAAATACTGCAATCCCATTGGATAGATTTTTACATTAATAATTCCGTATTTGAAACTCCGTAATCTTAAAAGTCTAAAAAGTGTACAATTTAGGGGAAAATTTATGCACTTTTTGTGCACAATTCAGTTTGCAGTTTTTATGCATAAGTAGAAGTGCCAAATACGCTCGGACTTTGTGCACTTTTTTTGATAACTTTTTCTAGCGGGGTAGCAACAGATATACGGGAGATATTCCATTTTTCTAACAAAACGGAAACTTTCTGATCAAAATTCACGGAAGACAACCTGTCAATAAACGAAAATTTTTAACAGTGTGGGAATCTCATTTTTTGTCAGATTTGGTTGTGATATTTTTTTATTATCCAGACATCTTACCTAAATTTGGACAAAGAAACTCAGACATCAAAAAGTTAACAATTTTTTCTGTGTTATTAGAAATATCATAGCAATTTGTTAGATGTCCATGTTTTATTGCCAACTTTATGCGTTTTTGTTAAATATAAATCCACAATAAAAACACAGAAATACATAAATTACAAAAACATAGTTTAATGAAAATATTGTGTTTTTGCTTGATTGTTTATATGAAAATATTAATTTTCTGAATTATTATTTGGGATTTTATAATAACGACTACACACATTTTTTTTTACATTACAATAAACTTTAAAAAACATCCATAAATTTCCATATTTTTAAATAACCTTCATTTACATTCGGCTATATTTTAATACTTTTTACTTAAATTATATATCGGTATCGTATAGAAAACTATATACATATTTTTACGTTGTATTAAATTCAAACAAAACTGAACAATATTTTTTTATATATATATAAGTTTGTAATGTAAGTTATAATGTAAGTTTGAGTGCCACCTATTTGTGGTACTCTACAGTTAATCCATTTCTGTAATTTGAATTACTTGTCAATATTCTGTAGAAAATAGTACATGGTCGGAAAACATTATGTAAATGTTTACTGAATATATATTACTAATATACTTATAAAATGGATTTTGGATAAAAAATAGACAAATAGTCTAGAAATATTAAAGGCAATTACAAAATTTGTAACTGAAAATTTTATTTCTCATTCCAACAATCAAAACTATAAAATCCAATCTTCATTATTTTATGAAAATTTAGGTGTGCAATCTGATCATTATAATTTTTTATTTATATGAAATTCTCGTAAACAAAGGCAAATTATTCTCAAGTTTAAAAAAGCATACAAATGTTTCAGGAATATTAAAGTGACTTATCTATTATTTTACAAAAAACATTTAATATATTGAAATTTCCTTGTAAACAACAATCGTTATGAAATTTAATACAAGGCCAGCGAGATACTCAGCCATAAAAAAGAGATGGAAATATTGAATATATGAATGCTAAAATATCTGCAGAATTTTATTGAATAAAAAATATTTATACAAATTATCAATTGCCCCCCATAAGTTTTAATGCATTCAGAATTTTTAAGATACGCATAGACGTTAGTGTATCTAAGGATAGAGATTCTATGACAAACGAAGCGCCTAGAAATTTCTCTTACACACATTACGCGTGAAATAAAATACAAACATATAAAAGTACTAAGAAGAACATTAAACTATAAAACTTTATAAAAATAATATTTTGGACTATTTTACGTGGTATTTTAAAAGACCGTCAGTGATTATACACCATGTGGCACCAGTCTACAGTATATATTATTATCATAACTGATATCATTCTTTTACAGCACATACTTTTATAAAGTTAAATTTAAATGTAATATACTTTTATAAAGTTAAATTTAAATTTATTAAAATTCTGATTATAAAGAAACTTTAAGGGCAATTAAAATATTTTATTACAGTAAATTACTCCTTGAATTCTAAAACCACAATAGCTTTAGAAATTTTGACTTTTAATGTATTACGAACTTTTTAATTGATTTATTTTTCTTGAGTATTTCTGCTAACACGAAAGGCAACAAATATGTAGTTTAAAGAAAAACAGAATTATTGGTTTAGAAAAATAAGGACAGAAAAAATTTCATTTTGCTGAACATGTAACTAATCAATACAATACCTCTTCAAAAACATACTTCTTCTGATTGAAAATATTAATGGCAGTTTTCCAAAACTAAAAATAAAAGGGTTTTTAAAGTGCACTACTTTTCTAAACGCAATTGTTTCTAATATAACAGAGAACAACGTAGAAATTTGATTTAGAAATACGATAAAAATAATAGGAAGAAATTTATAATATTAATTTTTATATCATAACACAATGACCCCAAAAGTTGATCACAGTTATGTATCCAGCATTATTATTTTAGAACTGCACCTGACTGTGACTGGCTGCAGCCGACGTCCAATCAGATTAATAGTGATTACAATTTGACCGTTCCACCGAGCTATTCACGGTTAACCCAGAGTTGAGATAAATGTTGAATACGAGCATAAGACTTTTAAATCTGTAGAAAACTAAAATTGTGTGAGTGTTATGAACAATAAAATAACAGCACATGTTTTGCCGATATTTAATTTACTTTAAATATTGAAAAAAAATTCGATACAAATTTCTTAATTTAAATTTTGCATTTTACCTTAAACGGCACTATGCTGTCATTTAAAAATATCCATATGATCACTCTAAAAAGAATATAATCAAAACTGAGCAAAATATACTTAAATCTGAGTACATCGCATAGTCAGAATAGCTCCGAATCAAAATTAATCAATTTTGAAACATGCATATACTCATTTCTAAAACCAAGCGCACCCTCAAGAATAAAACATCATGTGCTCATATTTGAGTATGTCAATGTTTCAAAAATGAATATGAACTGATTCTAATCATTTTTAGTATGTCCATGTTACAAAAATAAGTATGAACTGAACTGTATGTGCTCAGTTTTGAGTATATCCATGTTTCAATATTCTGAGCATTTCTGGTATTTCAGAATTGAAAGTATTGAGTCGTAATATTTGAAACAAAATGTTTCATAACAAAATGAAAACAACTATCTGAATGTAGAAAAACATACGTTTTAAGAATTAGTAATTGGATTTTTATTTGCTTGAATTTTTATTTTAATTCTTTATAATGTGTGAAACCAACTGAGTGAAGTAGTGTCAAGGAAAGGATTCGAACCTGAGACATTTTCATAACGCATCCCAGGTTCAAATCCTGGCCTGAACATATTTTCACTCTGTTGGTTTCATGCCTTATAAGAAATTTGAATAAAAATTCAAGAATTTAAAAATTTAATTAGTCTTTCTAAAGGCGTATGCTGCTTATACAAATTATATATAAAGTTATTAGTTTTAACCTGGTACTGAATACCCACGAATAAATCTTAACCACTCAATCATATAAATTTACTGAAAATAGCAATATATATATATATATATATATATATATATATATATATATATATATATATATACAAGGTGCAAAACTTTATCTATCGCCGACCTTTAATTTCTCAACCGTTGGTTGTAGATATATAGTTCCAATTACAAAAGCGTTTCAAATGAGGTAAATATTCATGTTGTGGCGGCGATAGTTAAAGTAAAAAATCAGTTTTATATAAATTACGAAATCTAATTTTTTATACGGTCCCCCGGTCCCTTGAGTTATATTTAGTAAATGTTTGCACATATCATAACAGATAAAACACAAAAAGTTTGACTTCTGTACGACAAAAATTGACACAGTTATTCAATTTCAAAGTTTGAGATTTTTTCACATGATTTTGTCTTTCATTCAGGGATCAGTTATAAAATGAATTAGAGTAATTCGAGATCGAAATCACCGTGAAAAATCCTTTTTACGGCAAAACTACCTTTAGCCGGTATCGCTAAATCGGTGTATCACCAAAGAGGGTTATTTCATCTAAAAATTTGAGCTGACTTTGAACGGTCGTATAGAAAGCAATGAATGAAATATTGAAATTAAACAGAAAAATAAATATATATTTATTATCATATTAGAAAACGGTCTACTATAAAAAATAAATACATAAAATCTACCAGAGATACTGCTCAAAGTGTTCTCCATTGCTGGCAATGCCATATTGAATGCGTGACAGTACTGAGTCCTGGGCACGCTGGAGCATAGCTGGCGAAACCACCTTTAACCGGTATCGCTAAAACCGGGTATCACCAAAGAGGTTTTTTTCAAATTAAAATTTTAGGTAACTTTTAGGTGTCAAACAACATTCAAAAGTCAAATTAGGCAGTGTTGAATTCAGGGAGTGGTCCGGGAGGGACATTCCCCCTTCCCCTCGGAGCAGTGAAATGTCCCTCCCGGAAAATGAGATATTTTGTGTTTCAATGCTCAAAAAGTGCAATTTCTCCGGAACTCTATAATGTCCTCCCGCCGGAGAAAAGTGTCTGAAAGTAGGTATTGTTTGTTATCGGAAAATAATACCTTCTGCTCATTTGTGAATGCGTCCAGTCTGTTTTGATTTTATCAAAATAGTGTTGAGTCGAATTTGTTTAGCTGCGTTTGGCTGAGTGACAATCTTATTGACTGCCTACAAGCGAACGCAAACTAGAACATCGGAAAATACTCATATTAGTATAACACCCATTTCGATTGTAGAATTGTCCCAGAGTGCTATACGCGGTTTTCAAAAACGAACAATAGAATCGACATCAGTAAAATAAAATTTACTGACTAAAAACTTGATAAGTGGCAGTGGAATGCAAACGACCAACCGAAATATAACGAGCATGAAAATCAAGATTATGCAAATAGTACCGCAGCATAACGCGTTCGGGATAAAACACGAGACAGTAGCAGTGGGCATACTAGTCAGCGCAGAGTTTGTGATGGCAGGCTATACGTACACGTAATATACCGAAATCATACTGATTTATGGTGAATGTGATAGGAATGCCAGAGCGGCTGTGAGGGTTTATGCCGAGCGTTTTCCTAGAGATCGACATCCAACGCATGAAACAATAACTGATGTATTGCACCGTCTTAGAGAGACCGGCTCTGTTGCACCACGAACCAGAAAAAGCAGACACGCAATGTGTAATGTTCGAGTGACACCGGAGGAAGTGCTGGCAATCGCCTATTTAAATCTACAAATGAGCACGACGGAAATAAGTCAGCCATGTGGATACACACGTCAGCGTGTCTGGCAGTTATTACATGCACATGGGACGAATCCATACTATTCAACACTGGTGCAAGCATTTATGATGGGTGACCACGAAAGACGGTTTTATTACTGTAATTTAATACTTAACACTATAGAGAAAAATCCATGGTTCCTTTGTGACATTCTGTGGACAGATGAGGCAACTTTCGCACGGGGAGGCATTGTGAACGTGCAAAATGTGCATTACTGGTCTGTGGAAAATGCTCACATCGCCCGCACAGCACGACACCAGGTACGCTGGTCAACGAACGTGTGGTGCGGTATATGGGGAACTCAGATTGTTGGACTCCATCTTCTACGATGGAACCCTAACGGGCGAACTTTACCTGCACCTACTACAAAACACGGTACGTGACTGGTATGAAGAGTTGCCTCTCTAAAATGCATGCCGTGTGTAGTTTCAACATGATGGGCCCCCTCCACATAAAGCATCAAACGTCCCTACGTATCTGGCCAACGAATTCGGTCAACATATAATTGGATATGGTGGTCCAGTAGAGTGGCCACTGCGTTCACTGGACTTGACTCCCATGGACTTCTACCTCTGGGGATATATCAAAGCTCAAGTGTGTGTGACTGAGCCTACTTCTTGTTAGAAGAGTGATTTCTGATATAAACATTTCATCTATTATTGTGAGCCTGAATATTCATCCATCCGACTTCAAGCTGGTGAAACGAAACACGTGTGCGCTGACAAAGTACTTTTCTGTTTTCTGTGAGATTCTCATTAAAGAACTTACACGTGTAACCTCAAGAGTTCAAGGCTAAATGACGTAGACTTGACTGTGTTTTTTTTCTCTCATCCAAGAACTAATACTTCAGTCTCTGAGTAACTTTTATTTAATGCAGACCTGCTGAACAATTCTATTAAATTAAATGTTTTAACTTTTTATAGTGTGATGTAAATTTTATAATGTAAAATTAATCTTTCTTTTTCTTCAACAGTAATTAAATAATTAACTTAGAAATTATACAATGAAGCAATACTTTATTTAGAGAAGATGTTTTTTTATTTTCATCAGTGATCGAAAGAAGTTATTAAATAGTGCCATTGGATTTATAGTAAAATTGGATACCCTTACTACACCTTCGCGGATTCAAAAGGTAGGACAAACTTTCTCTACCTTTCTTTTATTATCATGAAGTCTTAAAGTGAATTTTAAGAATAAAATTAGAAGAAGAATTTATTTACCGTAGTTCTAAAAATTATCAGATTATGAGCGCTGAGGATTGAACACGGTAAAACCGCTCTCTAATAAGAAAAATAAAAAAAATATATTTTAAACAATAGAAACTATAAAAGTATTATTAAAATTAATAAAAATACAACATCATGGCTTCAAATATGAAAGAAATGTGTAGCATAGAAAAACTGAACTCCAATAATTATGCGATTTGGAAGTTCAAGGTAGAGATGCTGTTAATGTAAGAGGATTTAATCAACCAGATAACTGATGATCCGCCAAACCCCTTAACAGGCGAATGGACGAAGAAAGACAATAAAGCCAGGGCTATTATAAATTTAAGCTTAGAAGACTCACAGCTGATTTACATAAAAAACGAAACATCAGCTAAAGCTACATGGTTAGCATTAAAAACAATACATGAGCGCGCGAATTTATCTAGTAAATTATATTTGCTAAGAAAACTATATAGTATAAAACTAGTTGAAAATGGTAATATGAACGACCATATTGTTAAAATATTAGAAACCGCTGATAGGTTAAAATCTATAGGAGAAGAGATTAAGGACTCTCATCTATCTGCACTTTTGTTGTGCTCCCTTCCACCTAGCTATGATACTCTGATCACGGCATTAGAGGCCCGATCAGAGACAGAATTAAATTCGGAATTTATAAAAGGAAAACTAACAGATGAATTTCAAAGTAGACAAGAAAGCTCCAATTCATCGCATGAAAATGTATACAAAACATTTAATAAACAAAAACAAAACACTAGGGCATATCCAAAAAGAGAACAAAACCTTTTTTGCACGAATTGCAAAAGAAAAAACCATGTGCGACAAAATTGTTGGTTTCTTAAGAATAAAAATTCTAAGAACCAAACAAATGAAAAATACAGACAAAATTCGTCTTTATGCTTTGAAGCAAGTAATTTTACTCCGAAAACTAAAGCAGAAAAAAACACACAAATTCAAGAGAGTAAAAGCGAAGAAAATCAAAACGAAAAAACAATGTCTCAAAGGCAATTATCATTAATCGCACATAATGAATCTAAATCTACTTGGATTGTTGATTCTGGAAGCAGTTCACATATTTGTAATGACATAAATGTATTTGTTGACATTTACAATAACAACAAAAATACTGTCACGATAGCAAACGGAACAACACTAAAATCGCACGGGACAGGTACAATAAAATTACGGACACAATCAAATGACATAACTTTAAAGGACGTTTTATATGTCCCTGATATTCAATCAAATTTAATGTCGGTTACGAAAGCCACAAAGTATGGTTATGAATTCATGTTTGAAAATAACACCTGTAACTTATCCTATAATGGAAAAACTCTCTTAGAAGGAAAAAAGAGAGAAAATTTATATGAAATTAACCTATATAAACCTAAGCAAGAAATCTATGTCAATTTTGCTGAACAATGCAAGAATAAAAACTGCATTGAGCTTTGGCATAAGAGATTAGGTCATAGAAATGTTAATTCAATTAAACAGCTCTTATCCAACAATTTAGCAACAGGTCTAGAAATTAAAAATTGCAAACATGACATAGTTTGTGAGAGTTGTATAAAGGGAAAACTAACAAATGCACCGTATCCAAAACAGAGTGAGAACAGAGCTAAGAAGGCGATCGATCTGGTGCATACGGATGTATGTGGTCCGATGCAAACAGAAAGCATAGGAGGGAAGAAATATTTTCTCACATTCACAGATGATTTTAGTAGATTCACAATGATATTTCTTTTATCAAATAAAAGTGAGGTAGTTACCAAAGTGAAAGAATATGTTGCCATAACGAAAAATAAATTCGGTCGCACAGTTAAAGAAATCCGATCAGACAATGGGGGTGAATACACTAGCGAAGAATTAGAAAAATTCTTAAAATATGAAGGTATTCATCACCAGTTCACTATTCCGCATTGTGCACCTCAGAACGGTGTTTCGGAAAGAAAGAATAGGACTTTAGTCGAAATGACAAGGTGCCTATTATCGGAAGCGCAGCTGCCAAATAAATTTTGGGCCGAAGCTTTAAATACAGCTGTGTATCTTATAAACAGATTACCAACAAAATCACACAATTCAACTCCATACCAGGTATGGACAAACAAAAAACCGGAATTATCAAACATAAAAATATTTGGCTGCAAAGCTTATGCTTATCTCGATAAATCCCAAAGAGGAAAACTCGATGATAAAGCAATAAAAGGAACATTTATCGGTTATGATAATAGATCAAAAGGATATAGGATCTACATTGGCAATAATAAAGTAATAAGGGCGAGAACTGTTAAATTTATAGAAAACTCTAATTCAAATGAAAACGAAAAAAAATCAAACATTGATATGAGAGAAGAATTAGAAGTTCAGAAACAACCTGAAAAAGCAGGGGGAGATTCCTCAGAATTCTTTATAGACATGCAGGAAGATAAACAAACAGACAATGAGGAAAATTTAAACGAAAACGAACCTAGAAGATCTCAACGATCAAATAGGGGAGTTCCACCCGATAGATTCTCTTATATTACTAAAATACAAAAAGAAAATATTGAACCAACAGAGTGGAAAGATATAGCGAAAATCGAAAACCCATATGATAGAAACAAATGGTACGAAGCAACTAATGAAGAAATTAATTCATTAAGAAAAAACAAAACATGGGAACTAATTGATCCACCACCTGGAATAAAAGTAATTGGGAATAAATGGGTATTCACAAAAAAATATAATGAAAATAATGAAATAGAAAAATATAAGGCACGTCTTGTAGCCAAAGGTTTTTCTCAAAAATACGGAAGCGATTATTTTGAAACCTTCGCTCCAGTAGTAACGTATACAACTATAAGAGCGTTTCTAGCATGTGCAGCGTATAAAAATTTAGATGTTAATCATATAGATATTAAGACTGCATTCCTCCACGGAAATTTAGAAGAGGAAGTTTATATGTCACAACCAGAAGGGCATGTAATACCGGGAGAGGAAAATAAAATTTGCAAACTAAAAAAATCAATTTACGGATTGAAGCAATCCGCACGAGCATGGAACATTAAATTAGAAGAAAGTTTAACTAAACTTGGTTTTGTGCAAAGCACCTCCGATCCATGTCTCTTCACACGAAAATTAAAGGAAAGTACAACATACATCATTATATATGTTGATGATTTATTAATTTCAGGGGAAACTAAAGAAATAAATGAAATAATAGAACAACTAAAAAAGGAATATGAAGTCAAAAATTTAGGACTTGTAAATTATTATCTGGGGATAAACATAAAAAGAAGTAAAGAAGGAAATTTCGCACTTGATCAAAGAAACAAAATAAAAGAACTGATCGAAAAATTCGATTTAAAGGAAGCGAAACCCTGTGATACTCCGATGGAACCCGGGTACTTAAACATAATTGATGAGGAAAATTTACTTTCTAATAACAGTAAATATAGGCAAGCTATCGGAACATTGTTATATATAGCTACAATAACTAGACCAGACATAGCCGCCGCTGTGAACATTTTGAGTCGTAGAAACGAAAAACCCAGAGAAAAGGATTGGAACGCAGTAAAGCGGGTTATTAGATATTTAAAAACAACACAAGAACTAAAACTAATTATTAGTAAAGAAAATGAGCCAATACTAACAACATATGCTGACTCCGATTGGGCAGGGGATAAAAATGACCGTAAATCAACAACGGGAAATTTATGTAAATTAGGAAATACACCAATTTCCTGGTCAACTAAGAAACAAAATTCAGTTGCCTTATCATCCGCTGAGGCTGAATACATCTCAGCAGCAACTTCAGCACAAGAGACAGTTTGGATTATCAATCTTCTAAAGGACCTTGATCTACAACAAAATTTGCCCATAACTTTATTCGAAGATAATCAAGCTTGTATAAACATGGTTAAAAATTATAAACATCATTCGAAAACAAAACATATCGATATAAAATACAACAGTATAAAAGATCTTAAGGAAAAGGGAATAATTGAATTACAATATTGCCCAACCAAAACTATGACAGCTGACATTCTAACGAAACCCCTTCCCAAACCTGACTTTACAAAACACAGAACAGATTTAAATCTCAAGAACATTTATACTTCAGAAATCAAGCAGGGGTGTTAGAAGAGTGATTTCTGATATAAACATTTCATCTATTATTGTGAGCCTGAATATTCATCCATCCGACATCAAGCTGGTGAAACGAAACACGTGTGCGCTGACAAAGTACTTTTCTGTTTTCTGTGAGATTCTCATTAAAGAACTTACACGTGTAACCTCAAGAGTTCAAGGCTAAATGACGTAGACTTGACTGTGTTTTTTTTCTCTCATCCAAGAACTAATACTTCAGTCTCTGAGTAACTTTTATTTAATGCAGACCTGCTGAACAATTCTATTAAATTAAATGTTTTAACTTTTTATAGTGTGATGTAAATTTTATAATGTAAAATTAATCTTTCTTTTTCTTCAACAGTAATTAAATAATTAACTTAGAAATTATACAATGAAGCAATACTTTATTTAGAGAAGATGTTTTTTTATTTTCATCAGTGATCGAAAGAAGTTATTAAATAGTGCCATTGGATTTATAGTAAAATTGGATACCCTTACTACACCTTCGCGGATTCAAAAGGTAGGACAAACTTTCTCTACCTTTCTTTTATTATCATGAAGTCTTAAAGTGAATTTTAAGAATAAAATTAGAAGAAGAATTTATTTACCGTAGTTCTAAAAATTATCACTTCTCTGGTTGATCTGAAGCAGCGCATCATCCCTGCTTGTCGCACATTTACACCTGCTATGCTCCAACGTGTCCAGGACTCAATGCTGTCATGCATTCAATTGTGCATTGCCACCAGTGGAGAACACTTTGAGCAGTATCTCTAGTAGATTCCGATATTTGATGTATCCATTTTTTATAGTAGACCGTTTTCTAATATGACAATAAATTGATATTCATGTTTCTGTTTAATTTCAATATATCATTCTTCGTTTTGTATACGATCCCTCAAAGTCAGCTCAAATTTTTAGATGATATAATCCTCTTTGGTGATATATCGATTTAGCGATACCTGCTAAAGGTAGTTTTGCCGTAAAAAGGACTTTGCACCGTGATTTCGATCTCGAATTACTCTAATTCCTTTTTTAACTGATCCTTGAATGAAAGACAAAATCATGTGAAAAAATCTCTAACTTTTAAATTTAATAACTGTGTCAATTTTTGTCGTACAGACGTCAAACTTTTTGTATTTTATTTGTTATGATATGTGCAAACATTTACTAAATATAACTATAGGGACCGGGGGACCGTATAAAAAGTTAGATTTCGTAATTTTTATAAATTTGATTTTTTACTTTAATTAACGCCACAAAATGAATATATTCCTCATTTTAAACGCTTTTGTAATTGGAACTATTTGTCTACAACGGTTGAAAAATTAAAGGTTGGCGATAGATAACATTTTGCACCCTGTATATTAAATTACAAACGTACTAGTTATTACAGATATAGCTGGTACGCTTATAATTTTATACTAGCTATGTCATCTCATCTAATAATATCACTTCGAATTGCATTAGCTATAACCGGTGCTGTCTTTGATATAAAAACTTAAATAAAATATAAAAATATAAACTGAGCAAAATATAATTTCTTAAATTTAAAAGGAAGTGTCATTTATTCTACGTGCATCGTCTTGTTACAAAAGAAGATTCAGTCTTCCTTCAAATTCAATACCAGAAAACAATGTCTGTAAGTGCAATTTAAATTTTAGTAAATAATAATATTTCGCGAAACGTATCTTGAATAGTTGTATCAGTTTCTAAAAAACAATGACGGGTTGGTGGTATTGATATTCTATGTTCGACAGCACCGTTTATGCTGTGGAGCTGACTTTAATGTTGAAACTATTTACTATAATAGCTGCTATGCATAATGATAATTCCATAAGTACATGAAATGGTATGTGAAAAAATGTATATGATTGTCTCGAACAAATTAAAAAAAAAAAACTATTTTAAATGCAATAGGTAACTTTCTTTTCATGTTCCAAGTTGTGTAGGACATTTCCAGTTTGTGTAAAACCATTATGCAGAGGAATATTGTCTCTTTTTGTTGAGATATTTCAGTTTGCATACAGTTAACATAATATGAGAAAAACAGCGTAAAAATTATTTTTCTCTGCGTAATTACTTGGCAATTATGGTAACTATGCATCTATTTTACATCATTGTACAAACAAATTTTCACCACTGATAGAAATAAAAAAAATCATGCTTGACAATTATTTATAAAAACATAAAATATCACTTACTAAAGCTACTGCTTTTAGACATGTTTCATTCAAAAGTACTTTTTTACCAATTCGATAATGTAAAATTGAAAATTATGCAGACTTTAGAAGTGATTGTTAAGTCATATAAGCAAAAACCATAGTGTCAGCCGTTTTCGTCGTTGTTACATTTCTAAAAATAGCTACTTGTTTCATCAGTTGTACAAAAGTAATCTATGATTTTGTGACGACTGCAGAAAAGTCCGTAAGGACTTTGTCGTTAATAAATTAACAATTAATCTTAAGCACATCCAGTCAGTATCGTGGACTCAACAAGGTATGAGTTTCATCTAAAATCTTCTAAAATTATATAATTGTATAGAAATTATGTTTCAAATATTCTTCTTGAATTCATTTAAATTCAAGTAGTTCGTTACATCAATGTGATTTGTACACATATAATTTCTATTTTTAAATGATATTAAAGTGTTAAAAATAGATTAATATTAAAAAAAATATTTAAATCCATGTCATAAATCTTGGTTTAAATGCATCAACATGCGTAGATTTTTGTGATTTCAAAATTTACTATAAGGTTTCACATTTAAATCGAGGAATTTGTTTTTGAGTATCAACCTTGTGATACAAAAGCATTTAGTATTCTAAAGCATTATGTATTCTATTTGCCTTTCAGAAATAAATTGCTACACGTAATTGGTAATACAAAATTAAAACGGATCTTAATATTATGAAAAATGTCTGAGCTATTAAACTATCTTATTGCATTTTAAATGCGAAAATAGCACGAAAAAACATATAATAATATATAAATAAATTAAAAGAATTTAATTACTATTTGAAAACTATAAATTTCTAAAAATAAAATGTCAAAAAGCAAAACGTGAAATTAGCAGAGTTATTTATTAAACGTGTAATGTTTAAAATTCTAATTTCCAGTAAAGGCATTTATCCTTCTACGTTCATTTATTTTTAAATTTAGGAAACATCCTTAAATGTGAAATAAAAGAATTCGATACAAGATACTTTAATGAAAGACAACTAGTCTCAGCGAGGAAGTATTTTGTTCTTATCTAACTACCCTGCAGGCAATTACGAAACAAATAAAAACGTTTGATTTAATCTTTATTCTTCAATGATAGAATATTAGATTTCCTTTATAAAAGGCAAAAGAAATCATTGCGAAATTCTATTCGAAAAGGAAATATCAAAGAAAGCGCTCAACTAATGATCAAAGTACAACATGTGAATTTGAGATCTAAGTAAAGTGATTTTCTAAGTAAAAGACTATTATAACTATTCCTTTATTATTGCGCTATATGTTTATTGAATAAAAGGTAGAACTAGAATCAGGTATAATTATACTATTTTTTAATTTATCTAAAGTTAAACATTATTGTCAAATATTTATTATATTTAAAATTATGAAGATTTGTTTATTGAGTATTGAAAATTTGTATGCATGCGTGATAGAATCTGTAAAAGTAATTTCACGTTTCATTTTTATTTTCATTTGGAGTTTCCACGAGCTAACTTTATATTACTTTTCACATACAAAAGACGGTCTAGATTTTCATAAATACATATTTTTTCATCTTCTACCAGCTCAAGGAATATGATAATGCTGTTTCTTCTGCAGAAAACAGCTGATACATAGTTCAAATTGTTAAAACTGTCACAAATACGAGACGTTATTCTTATTCTGATGTTCAGATCTCTTGTGTTGCATTATTTGGATATCCAATGTTTATATAAATAAAATCGTAGGCATATACCATACATATATTTTTTGTATTCCAAATCTGTATATTAGTATATTAGGATTGTATAAAAATATACACTATCAGGTAAGATACTCACACATACTTATAACATATATCACGCATGTACGTTTTAGTACAGAGACACAATCACCCGGAATATTGACAAGGAGTTACATTTCTTAAGTAATATAAAATTGTAATGGTCATATATTAAATTTCACTGTTGCTTCATTAACAAAAAATTGGCTTTACTCGTGAATTGAAGTTTGTGTGCTTCCATTGTATTCATTTGTGCGATATTAGAATACATTTAATGACATGGGAGGTTAACGTTTGAAACTGTTGTCATAGGGGTCCGCACGGATTCTTGAAGTTTAATACAATCATTCCAAAAACTACTTCTCGATTTAATTTTTAGTAGATATTACGTCTTGATATGCTGCGACAAAAGTCGCATCAGCTAGATTTGTAATGTTATTTTAATTAAATTATTTAATAAATTTTTGCAGGAACGCGTTTTTCATGTTTTTTATATTTTATTTTCATTCATTTTAAAATCTATATTCCGAATTGTTGTTTTTGTTTACCTTTTAAATTTTATCCATTTACTTTGGATTCTGTTTATTAAATTTGTATTCAAAATTTATTTTTTTCATTTGACTTTAAATACATTTTTACCTATTTTATTATGAATTTCTTTTTGAAATTAAAATGGCTGTTTGCACACGAAATGATCAAGTTATATAATACTCAAAACCGGACATTATCTTTTCAACCGGTGAATCACAACGCCAACGGAAGATTTTTTTTTCAATTCTACTACGTACGAGCCCCCATCGGATCACATTTTCTGTATAATGTTTAATGAAGAAATCTGTACAGAATTTAATAATGTAAAAAAAATGTAAATAGCTTACATTAAAGGAAACTTGGGAATCCTGTCACGATAGTTGTTTATCCTAGATGATAAACTACTATTATCAGACATTAAAGTCAGATCTATACACAGTGGACCCTGTCTAATGTAAAAACCGGACTGACAAAAGTGGTCATTTTATGACGATGGTTACTTTACTGGACAAAGTTACCCTTTATCATTTAATAGATTTTAGGGCTTTTTTGTAAGGTAAAACAAAGAAATATATTAATAAATTCAAAATGAGATCGAAATAAAGGCACATTGGAAGATATGAATAACATTTTTGATTTACCTCTAAATGCCATATAGGTTCCATTTTCTTCTAACTAGAATGCCCTTGAAAATAAATCTTACTGAATGATACACTTCACATATGTATGTTTTTAAAACATTAATGTAAAGATATTTTATACTTCAAAATAAATAATACTTATTATTATTATTATGATAACAATTTCACATTTCATAAGAAAAAAAAACAATGATTGTTTTTTTATTTTAAATGTAATTTCCTCATAATTGCCTCTTCAGTCATTTTTTCAATATTTCTTACCGAATTTAGCATTTCTGGACAGTTCTTTAACCCGGGAGAACTCGCTACGTGAGATTTTCTCTCACCATCATACTTTTTTTTTGTCCCAGCTGTTGCAATAAGACTCTTATTTAAACCCTTTTTTTCATTTTAAATTAAATTTTAGAAACTTTTTTTTTATCAATTTGCATCCTTTTGTGAATAAAGTATTAAGACAAACAAAAAATGCTGATATTAAACAAATGTGTAAGGTAAAAGTGAAGGCAATTGGGTACTGTGAGAAAACTTCTCACTAGCGAGTTCTGGTGTGACAAGAAATCTATCGAGTTCTCGCGGGTTAATGCATATGTTTGCATTTTTTTGCAAATATGCAACATCTCATTTTCAGAAGGAGTATCAATAGTTTGATTTTTTATTTCATTTTCATCATCAGACACAGATTCACACCTGTAATTTAATAAAATTTCAGTTTTTATGATTTCGGGATCAATAAAATCGTTACATGATGGAACATCATTATCGAAATTGAAAGACATTTCAGTATTTTTTATTTCATCATCGAATACAAGCGTTCCATAATATGTTGTATGATGGAAATGCTATCTACATCAGATTTATCATCATGTACAGCACCATCAATAGTATCCCCTGAAGATTTGGAGATAAAATCTCATTTACCAAAACACTTATAAACTGTAGATGTGCTGTACAAGCTCCCAGGACACTTTTATCCGCTTAACAGCGTCTAAAACATTTATAAACTTGGCTATTTCATTTGAAGATTTACATTCATCACACCTGAATACCATAACTTGTAGCAAGAATTTTTTGTAATAGAGATTAAAAGCTTTAATGACACTTTGGTAAAGTGGTTGTAAGTGTGGTGTTGTTTTAACTGAAAGAAACTGAGTTTTCACATTGGAAAATTATAAATCCAGAGAATGAGCGTGGCATTTATCTATAATCAATAGAGTTTTCCTCTTTTTCTGCTTCGCCTGTTTGTTTTTTCTGCCTACATATTCTGAGAAAACAGTGGCTGTAATTCAAGCTTTATTATTTGCATACTACAAAAGAGACGAGTTTTCAGGCTTAACATATTTAAATAGCTTTTTAAAATAGTTTTTTAGCTTTGCCAATCACTAGAGGTTTCAAATTTTCTCCAGTTGCACTATATAATAGCAGCACTGACATAATAGCAACACTGATAGCCTTTCTTTTGATATTTCCCCATGCTTACATTTATCACTAACCATCACTATACTTTTGCTGTACATTGCTCGAAAAATAATCCACCCTCATTAGCCTTAAAAATGTCTTTGTTCTTATAGTTTCTTACAAAATTAGCAATTCTTTCCTTAAAATTATCCCCTGTTTCAATGTCAACATCATTTGATTCACCATAAACAATTTTCTCTGAAATATTGGGCATTTTTTGAACGAACCAAACCATCCATTGGAAGCTGTAAATTCCTCTATTCCAAATTATTTCGAAAATTCTAATTCTACTTCCTTTAGTATTGAAACTGAAGCACATGCATTCATTCCCCGCATTCTTTTGAACCACATGAAAGTTGCCTGGTTTCCTTTACACTTATTTGTTTTACGAATTTTACGGCTTCGAGAAACATTTTCATCATCTTCATATTATTGTAGATTCTCAGATTTACGCTTGTAGATGTTGCTAGCACAAGTTTTACTAATTTAGAATTTTTTTGAAGCTACTCTATGACTATTAGTTTCAAGACGTTTTAGAAATTTAATTTTTTCTTTAAAATATAGTTCCTTATAAACTTTCTATTTCTTGAGTGCCATTTTTAAGTTATAAAAAATTTATTTCAGTGGCAAAATTAAGAGAATTTTAGCAGCATACAAGGTACTACAGAATTTGCATTCACAGTCATGGAGCGAATGTGAAAAATATAATCATAATTTTAAATCATAATTTTAAATCATAATTATTTCAACATGAGACAACTGATATTTTTCTTTTCTTAATGTTTAATTTTGTTTAATTTTGATAAAAAAAAATTGCGTAGCATCCAAAATTAAGTTGCGCGCAAACATTTCTCAAAAACAGATAAAACAATTTATATGAAACTTGGTGGAGGCAGTCATTTTGATGCAAGGAATAACGTATACTTCAAATTTAGTATTATAATTGCATTAGTTATTTAAAATTAACATTTTTTCAACTAAAAAATAATTTATTTACATTTTATAATTTAAATTTAAATTTAAAAGAATTAAATGTTTAAAAATGAAGTATACGTTAAAGGTATATTTGTTTTACATCATTATTAATATTATTTGGAACTCTAGAATCAATGGTTTTGATACAGTCTTGTGCGTAGTGGAGGCCGATCAAAAACGAATTTTATTTATTTTCTATCAAAATTAAACATTATAAAAAAAGAAAATGTCAGTTTTAGAATATAGAAATAAGTATGCTACATAGAATATATATTAAGCTATCAGTGGAAAAAATGTTATAGTTTTGTGTTTTATAGGGAATAAGAAATAAAATTAAATATGACAAATTTCACCCTCATTGAATACGTAACACTCCTTAGACCCCATAACCTTTCTTTGCATGAGTTTTTCTTTTACACTTGTGTTTTTTATACATATATTAAATATCAGACACCAGAAATTTTAAGATAGATTTTTAACTTTGTTCAGCAACATAGTTTACGGGAAATTTACTGGATGAATATTTCTATATAAATATAGTGGTGGCCAAGAAGTTGATTTATTTATTAAAAGTTAAATAAACAGTGATGGAAATTTACATCACTATGCAATTAAGGGTTAAGTTCCAGTCGTATTTATATGCACATAACATGTTTTTCAGCTTCAAAGCTGAGATAAAAAAATAATATGCGATAGTACACTGTACAGCAGTTTCTCACGACATCTAATCTATAATTCGTTCACGGAGACTGGAAGGCAAAAGTAAATAAAGCTACGAGGTTTTTTGGCGACAATGAATCACTTGAGAGTTTGTATAGTTTGAAAATTTTCGGCCTGCAATAATATTGATGGTCACATTTTAAAGACTAAAATAACATTGGCAAGGACAGATTATCTGGTCGCTTTATACTATAGAAAGATGGTCACATTACCGGAAAATTCCCATATTTATTTTATTTGAGTGAAAGCAAAATTTTACAAACGCATTGTTGCTTTAGTCAGGTGGCCGCTTTACCAAGGTGTTCGCTTTAGCAGGTTCCACTGTATATATATATATTTTACATACTCACTCTTTTGTCATTAAATACTTATACTCACACAACGGTATTAACGAAGTTATGTATTTTAATAAAATATAGGAATCAAGTAAATTTAATGCTTTAACAATACTTCACAATTATAGTAAAAGAAATATATAATTGTTAGTAAATATTCATAATTGTCGATGTTTATAAAAGATTAACAAATCTTTGAATACCTTCGTATGACTGAAATGTGTATTTGAATGATATAATTCTATATTGTATCGAAATATATTTTTATATGTTATGAATCAACAACATTTACATATATGGATATGCATATAATTATAAATATATATATATATATATATTCGATATTTAATTTATACAGGATAAATTAACAAAATGTTAAAAATAATTTAAAATAATAATTTTTCATAAAAATATATGTATTTTGCATTATACCATAAATATATTTATTTGACAAGTTGCGGATTAATGCATAGGTACGTGCAGATGACAAAATGCGTAAGGCGTTTCTCTCTCTTAAAATACGCTCTTTTTAATAGATTGAAACTGTATGCCTTTATAAATAAAAAAAAATAAAGTTATATGAATAAAAACTAAATTAAGGCTAACGAAATTCACATTAATATGTCCATTAATATAATTGATGAGAAAAGAAAATGTCTTCACAAGTATTTCTTTTTTATCAGTTATTTGATAAATTATGTTGAATTTCATGAATTATCATTATTTTCTATTTCGGATGTCATTATATCATATTTTCACATTATTTCATATATATTGAAAATAATTATTGGAAAATTAAATATTTTTATTTAATGAAGGAAATATTTTCTATGGAATATAAAACTCGAATATTTAACCAACAAATGATATTCATTAAAACAATTATGCATTCAATTATGGAAATATGAAAATATTATCTGATTTAAATTTAAATAAAAAGGATAATGTATTTTTAATGAGTACACATTTAAATTTCTATAATGAAATAAATATACTACACTTTTTGAATATGAAAATCTAAAACAAGTGGGGATAAAAATTTTCTAAAACTAATTTAAAACGCTCTCTTGCATTTTAAGATACAACTTCCCAAGCAGTAAATAATCTTTGGTCGAGCTTCCGCTAAACATTTCGTCCAGGCAACCTTACTTACTCCCTGAGGCGGACAGGAAGGGCTTCTTGGCTATTCGGCAAAACATAACTCTCCTGAAAAATTGTGCAGCGTTATGAACATATTTCCGATATCTTTTTGACCAATAATTCACAGGCAAGTTTATCGTAATCCCCCACCCCATGCACACATTATATATATTTGTTGCTATTTTGTGCTTGCGATTTCCTAGATGTGAAAATAATACCATTTATATATATATATATGTATTTATTAATATTTATAGTAATTTCTTAAGAAATGCAGCATTTCTTTTCATGTGAAATATTAATTTATGATATCTACTTTTAAATTAATTAATTCTTTTGAAATAAAAGTGAATTTCAGCGAGTATAATTGATTAATAATTTTTCTTCACAAATTAGTAAACCTCCATCTTAAAAAAAAAAAAAAAATATCCCGACAAATATTGTAAAATAATTTTGTATATTAAATAATTTTAAATATTTATTTTTCGAATTACGGATAGTCATTGATATTTAAAAACGTACTTCGAGAAATAGTATATAATGAATCAAGCAGGGTGGTCGCTCTGCCAAGCCAAGCTTAAAAAAATGCCACACAAACAACGACAAGAACTGGACTAAAGAACGCTACTGCTTACTTACAGAAAGCAACTTCGCAATGTTAAATCGACAATACATGCCAGATTAAAATATCAGATATCAAATAAACCAAGCGTCGCAGAAAAAAAAAACGAAAACTAGAAGAATCTAATAAAGAATTTCTTCAATTTAAGACCAAACCCATCTTCATGAGTGATTTATAAACAGAGATATAGATTTTTTTTTAAAAAAACGTCGAGTTACTTAAAATGATCACTTTTTTCTTCGTCAAACTTTTTTTTTCAAACAATCTACAGACCTTAACATCGGGCAGAATAAAAAAAGGATTGCATTTTTGGACAAGTAATTACGTAATCTATGTGCTTTTATAAAATCCAGTGTAAAAAAAAAAAATATTTTCTATCCTTAATTAGCAAAAAACTGCTAATTAATTTGGCGATTAAAAAAATATGCCAAAACAGAGATAAAACCCGCCAACAACTGTGTACCATCTGTATTATAATAGCACAAATCAGTCACAGGTTATAATCACATCAAATTTCATTTGCAAGTCAGTAATTTTCTTCTGAAGATATTTTTTTAAAAATAAAACTTCATAATTATAAGAACACACTTTTTATCAGACAATTAAATATGACTGCAAACTGTGGCAGATGACTGTTTCCAACATGAATAAGTATGAGAAATTGCGTGTCAAGGATATCGATCTCGGTGGCTCAGTCGCAGAGTGTCTGCACGGTACGCGTAAGGTCCCAGGTTCGAGTTCTGGCCCAGGTCAATTTTTCACTCATGTTTGTTTAGTGTATTTAGTTGTCTGATAAAATGTGTGTTCTTATATTATTATAAAATAAGTAATCAGACGTCGTGTTTATGCTTTAAAAAATATTTTAAATATGTATTTTACGTTTTTAGAAAGATCTTTAAAAATAAATTAGTTTTTGAGGGAAGATGTACCTTCTAAAATGTATACATTAAGAGTTATCGGCATTTAAAATTTCTTTCCAGGCGTAAAAAAAAGTTTTGAAATGAATTAAATGTGATTCATTTATTTCTAAAAAAAAAAAAAAAAAAAAAAAAAAAAAAAAAAAAAACAATGGCGGCCATCTTTCCATATTTCTAAGCACCCAAATTTCTAAAGTAAAAGCGTAATATTTTTGCAATGTAATATGTTTATATCAATTTCGAACTTCAGATTTTAACTACGGGCAGATAAATTAGATAAGACTGATATTTTGAGAAATTGATTTTTACTAGTTTGAAATTATTAATTACTCTAAAAAAATAAATCATAATATAAATCTTTAAGATAAGTCATCATTATCTTATGACACAATTTTCAGAGCATACAAGTCTATAAATGAAACGCTTAAAATATTTGCTTAAATAACAATTTTGAACTTCGGATTTTAACTACGGATTTGGGTGCTTAGAATTTTTTGAATAATATGCAAAGAAGGCTGCCAAGCCCATCATGCATAATTTGAAAAAAATTGAATTTTCAGAAACTCGTCAGGATGTATTTAGTACAGGAGAAAACGATTTCTATTAACATATACGTAGGTACTCGACTTATATGTATGATAACTTATTTAATGGAAAAAAGTTAAATAAGTAATATTATAGATTGGAAATTTGATATCACACCATTTTTTAGCCACAACTTTTTTTTTTTTTTTTTACGCTTGGCTTTTTTTACTTTTGAAAAATTGTTTTTGTATATATAGAATACAGTATACAACCATTTATCCAGAATGGTTGGGGTCACATGTATTACGGATAACTGGTTTTTCTGGATAACCGGTTAGTTATTAAAGCAACATCCATTTGTAAAATATATGTAGCTGTGGCATTGTTTCTGATTTCAATTTAATTATTCGATTATACAGATTAAAAATCAGATCCAATCAAGATCAAAGATTATTCAGAGTTTGAGAAAAGACAATTTATTGGAATCTCTTGATTGTATATAACACTTCCCCAACAGCACTTCTGCATAAAAATCCAAACTTCCAATATCTAACTAAATATTCTTCCATTTAAAATCCTACATATTAGCATAAAATTATACCATGCATGTGAGTAATGTATCATGCAATGAACATGTCAAACTAGCAATGTGGCACCTTTTTCCTACAAAAATTCTAGGAATTTTTGTGTAAAAATTGGTCCGTGAATATATCTGAAATTTTCACAATGTTGAACGAAAAAGGTCTTTTTTCTTACCTTTCTTCTTCTTTCTTTTTTTAGAATCGTCCTAAAACCTGTAAAAGATTAAAAATAGAAGATTTGTAACTTAACTTCGAACTTTTAATAAACCTATATTTTTAAATAAACTGGAAAAATTTCAGAAATAGACTTGAAACGATTTTGAAGAATAGTTTAAATAAATATTTTTATTTCAAAACCAGCCCATTTAACATATGTTTCACATTTTCAGAAGAGCCTAGAATTCCTATAAGAAAGCTTTACTTTGTTTCATTTTTTTTTATATAGAGTAATGTATTTGAAAAAAAAAATCCAATTTACTTAGTTTTATTTTTTTATATTATAAAATAGTATCTCATAAAATCATCTGATTTATTTTGGAAATCTCCTTTTTTTGTTATAGAAGTTGACAGGTATGGTAGGGGGTGGGGAGGAGTCAAAATTAATTTTATCTGTTAAAAAGGGTTTCTAAGTGGGAAATTACAACTTAATCAAAATGTCTTTTTTTACTCAGTTTGTGTATTTATAATTTTTATAATGTTTAAAATATTTGTGTAATATATGTTTTATTTTTATAGGGAATACTTTGTTATAAATACTGCAAAAAGGATAAAGATCCCTCCCCAAAAGAACCAAACGTGCATACAAAAGGAACAGACTGTTGAAAAAGCACACGTGCAGCATATTTTTATATGTTCATTAATTTTAATAAATATATATGTAAAAAAATATGTGTGTAAAAATGTTTAATAAATATGTATTAAAATTCAAATATTATTTTTCTTTGTTGAACGATTTCTTAGCAGCAATAATAATAAAAATGCAGGGTGTTTACAGCCCTTAAAAAATCCTTTTTTTATAATCAACAATTTCTAAAAAAGGCTTTTTTCACTGTCGCAGTTATCTCATTTATCTAATTTTTTTTTTTTTGTAATTAAATAAGGCAAAAAACTGGGGTAAAAGAATAGATTCTGTACTATATTTAAGAATATTTTTTTCCCCTAAGGTTCTGTTATCTAAGTTTACGAATTTAGGAGAAAATTAAAAAACAAATCTTTTATAGACTAAGGAGTACTGAACATTTTGGTCAAAATGTTTTAAGCCTTTGAAAATATTACATAAACATACTTTATTAATGCTAAAATAAAGAAGGCAAATCTGACTGTTCACAGAAGGTTACCTTTTATTTTTTTGAAACTCCAGTGAGTTTATGACAAAGTATTATTCATAATTAAAATAACTGTTGTTAATTTTAATCAGTGGTGAGTGTGTACCTATATTTTCATAGTTTCCAACTTTTATGATTTTTGTTACAAAACAATTTGAAAAATAATCTCCACCTTATTTTATTGCAGGAATCTGCTATTAAATAAAGTGAAGATTCTTTGAAAAATATAATGATTATAAAAAATGAGATTTCATATTACATTGATTACTGCTGAAGTGTGTCATGGAAAATTTTGGAAAGCAAAAAATGTTTTAAGTAGATTAAATACTGTACTACCACTGAACACATTTTAAAGCATTTTAACATAAGTTATTAATGCAACAACACCAAAAAAGGGAACCCTTTTAATTCAATAAAAATACTAAGATTGTTATAGGAAATGGATGAGAATTCTCTCCTTTAATGAAATTAAATCTTTATTTGAAAAAAAAAAAAAAAAGAAAAAAAAAATCAACTACAAATTGCCAGTTAAGTATACTTTAAAACCTTGGAAAATTAGGTTTTGAATATGCAAGTTTAATGTGATATAAAATTTATGAATGTTTCATTCAAGTATTACGAAAACATATAAATACTCCTGTGAAGACTTTTGGCTTTTATTAGTGTTGTGAATTATCCATATTCCCTGTTAAATCTACTATGGATTTTCAGAAGGTGTATCTTTGCAATCCCCATCGGAAATTTAAAAAGACATTTTATGATTTGTGCCTTTTTTTTTCTCTTTCCCGAATCCAAAATAGAATGGGGTAATACTGGGTTAATTTTACGGGCAATCCCTTTTTTTTTACGGGCAGAATTTGTATTATTTTACGGGCAATCGGCCTTTTTTCAGGGGCAGAATTTGTATTATTTTACGGACAATCTCCATTTTTTCATGGTCAGAATTTGTATAATTTTACGGACAATGCCCCTTTTTTCACAGGCAGAATTTGGGTGATTTCACGGACGATGCCCCTTTTTCCACAGGCAGAATTTGTGTGATTTTACGGGCAATACTACTTTTTTTACGGGTTGGTTATGCATTTGCTTCAATGTAAAATTACGGGTGATTTTTCATTTACGATCTAAATATTATTTTACGGACGTTGTCTGGAATCTCTGCTGCCGGCCTTTGTCCGTAATTTAACGTGGATTTTTTTTACAGTGTACCTCACTCCGAGTCCTTTGGAAACATTATGAGTGGTGATAGATTTTTACACGGGACTCGGAGTATGCACTTCTATATCGCTTCTTTTTATGTGATATCACTTCTTTTTATGACTGACGTTTTAGGTTTGTGGCTTGGCGGGATCATTTACAACGAGTTGTTTTTGATGAGATATCACTCCTTTTTGTAAGGTATTTAATTTCAATTATACGGATTCCATTTTTATTCAGAAAAGAAAAGATGAAAGGGGCAAAAAAATAATAGCGATGCTATAAACAGAACTATACAATTTATTGAGTGACTTATTCCAATGTACATGTCGCTACCATAACAACGGGGAAACTTTTATATTAATTTCCTTACATTGTATTCATCAGATTATTTATGACATATTTATTTTCCTTTTTCTTTTGTTTATATCACTCTTCCGTTTATATACATTCAAAAACAAAAAATTAGACAATTTTACAGTAGTTTACAAACTATTTAAAATACTACAGTTTCAGAAAAATGTGGAAAAATAAGAAGCACTTTTTTTCGGTCAACTACAACAATAAGTTTATGAAGCATACTTTACCGAGAATAATCAACATTTTTTATTTCTACTAACCTATTTCTATTAGTATAAAAATTTACAGGGATTTTTATACTAACATATTAAATATATTATTTTTTTAAATTACTGAGAACCTTAGAAGTTTTTTATTTGTTGAAGTTTTTTAACTCAACGTTTCGAGAATTTGAAAAATATAAAATTCGCAACGTTTGCAAAAGTATAAAAACTATTAAATTGATTTCTGTTCATATAGTCTGTTCATTCCAAATCGGTGATCCTAAAATATTGGTCCCCAATCTCCGGCAGTCCATGAATTAATTAGGACATATGTATGCAACTGTTAAAATGTTCTCAAAGTTGACAATAGAGGCAATAAGTATAGCTCGGCAAATATGAAACACGGCATTGCTTCATCATGGCTTTGTTTCGGGAGGTGTTTGTTCTCCGAACATAAAAATCTCACGCGAAAGTGCTCGTGAACCGATTTGTTCGTAAACCGAACAGTTCGTTACCGATCACCTATTGTATACGAAATTTAGCATTTTAAGTTCATCATAGCCGGAGATTCGATGAACGGCAAATATTTAAACTCAAAACTTGTAATCTTGGGGTAGCAACATTTTTACATTCTATTACTCAGTTTTTGAACGTAAAGTTGGAATTTTGTAATCGCTATTTCAATCAATTCCTGATACGCTAGAATTATATATTTATAAATAAACACAGTTTTTTTTAATCGATGAAAATACTATATTTTAATAGATTTAGAGCTTAACATCGACGAGATTTCAGACGGACAAAATGAACGCGTATTAAATTTTAAAGCAAGATAATGAAACCTTACAGAGATTGAAACAGTGTAAAATCATTAAAATACATCTCACTCAGTAAATATACATCGGTTGTAATGTAATCAAGATCTTCTAAGAGACTCTGTAAACGAAACGTATATGCTTCAATGCCGCTTTACAATAGAGAGGATGTAGTAACATATTTGAATATCTTGTGTATATAGCCAATTTGACAAAAGTTATGCAATTTCCTTTTTTTTTTCCTCTGTGTAAAGTACAGGAATCATGTACTTCAACGTAAAAATTCGCTAATTACAAAACTTTTTAGTCTTATTAAAAAATCTTTTGAGTTACTCTGTAAACGAACAGTAAATTCTACAGTTCTGTTTTACAATAGGAAGCTAACTTAGGTCGTTGGTAGTAACATATTTTAACATCATGCGCATACGTTCTTTTTGAAAAGAGTTAGACAATTTAATATTTGTTTGCTTCACCTTAAGTATAGGAATAAATCACTTTAAACTGGTATACATAAAAAACGAATTAATATTTTTACACGAAATATTAAACATTTGAACTACTCATAAAAACATTTCAAATGCTGCAAACCGCATAAAAATCGGATAATTACACAACTCTTTAGCCCTATATCAAAAGATCTTTTGTGAGACCCTGTAAAAGAACCTTAAATGTTACTATTTTTTATAATAGGAAGCTTACTCGGGTCGAGTGTAATAACATATCTTAATATCATGTGTATACGACCATTCCTAAAAGAGTTGGGTCATTTATATTTTTTTGCTCTATGTTAAGTATAGGAATCAATAGCTTTAAACTGATATAAATCAAAAACTAATTAATATTTTTACATGAAACTTACAAAGGTCCGAACTACTCATAAAAACAATTCAAATAACGCAAACCGCGTAAAAATCCGATATTTACACATTGCTGTAGCCCTGTCAACAGTTTTTAGCTCTATGTTAAGTATAGGAATCAATAACTTTAAACTGATATAAATCAAAAACTAATTAATATTTTTACATAAAACTTACAAAGGTCCGAACTACGCATAAAAGCGATTCAAATAACGTAAACCGCGTAAAAATCCGATAATTACACATTGCTGTAGCCCTGTCAACACTTTTTTGCTCTATGTTAAGTATAGGAATCAATAATTTTAAACTGATATAAATCAAAAACTAATTAATATTTTTACATGAAACTTACAAGGGTCCGAACTACTCATAAAAGCGATTCAAATAACGTAAACCGCGTAAAAATCCGATAATTACACATTGCTGTAGCCCTGTCAACAGTTTTTGGTCTGAACAAGATTTAAAAAGTGCAAAAAACAGCACTTTTAAAATCACCTTTACTGAAAACCTATTCGTCGGATTTTGCTTTACTTTTGAATTTTTAGTCCCCTGGCAAGCCCCATTCCATAGAATCAAGAATTTTGTTTCTATCATAAATAGAACGCGAGATATAGATGTGTCAAAAACCCGTTTTGTCCCGTCCGCAAAATATAAACTAGACAGAGTTAAAAAAAAAATGTAAAATCGTTTGGCATCCGTTGGCGGAAATTCCTTTCATTTACGGTTTAATGCATTGCTGTTTCTTATGCTTGGCGAGAAACTCTGTCGAGTTTCTATGATATATTATTAAGAAATAGAGTAATAATGAATATGTCGGAATTCAGAATAATTTAAAGGTATATCGCGAAGTAATATTTTTATATAGAAGATATATATATATATATATAAAACTCGCATAGTTGACAAAATGTTCTAACGCATTTATAATGTATACTTTTTTTAATTTAGAACTTTCAAATCTTTCGCAAAATTTTCTTTAAAATAAAATATTTCAAATCGTTTCTTCTTTTAACATTCCGTACTAACTGATAATGTACTGTACAATAACGAATGAAATCAATATACGCCACTTTGTTGATGGATGTTTCCATGCAAAAATTCTTTCGTAATATTAAGATACTGTTCCGGGGCAAAATGTATGAGATATAAAGATGGATAGACTAATCTTTCGTGATATTAACGGAAATAGCATTTTCGTTTTACTAGTGATTGATAAGTTTCTAAATTAAAGATTTGTTAAACATACAATAACATTGTGTTCAGTTAAAGAACAATGTATCTATCTATCTATCTATCTATCTATATATATATATATATATATCATCATCAACAACCGTTTTCAATCCACTGCTGGATGTAGGTCTCCCCCGGATTTTTCCATTGTTGCCTGTCTAGTGCTTTAGTCATCCAATTAACACCGGCCACTTTTCTGATTTTGTCACTCCATCTTACTTGAGGTCGTCTTCTTGGTCGTTTTACATCTCTGGGATACCACTGTAGGGTGTTTGTGCTCCATCTATTGTCTTGTCTTCTTGCAACGTGCCCAGCCCATTTCCATTTTAGCCGTTTAATTCTCTCGATGATGTCAAAAACTTTCGTCTTTCTATAGACGTCATTCCATTTCTGTCTCTTCTGGTTATGCCTAGCATACATCTTTCCATACTTCGCTGTGTTGTTTATAATCTTTGTACCATCCGTTTTGTTAGTGTCCAAGTTTCTGCTCCATAAGTTAGTGCAGGTAAAACACATTGGTTAAACACCTTTCTTTTCAAACAAAGAGCCATGTTACTCTTCAGAATAATATTGTTCTTTCCAAAAGAACTCCATGCATGTCTTATTCTTCTACTGATTCCATTCATGATATTGTTGTCTGGTGATATTTCTTGTCCAAGGTACACATAACTTTGCACTTCTTTATTCTCAGTGTTGTTGTAGACGATTTTCTTTTTTGATGCAAATGAATTGAACATCACCTTAGTCTTTTCCAAATTTATTTTTAATCCCATATTAATACTAGCTTCTGCCAAATCTTTTAGCATATTTTGCAATTCTTCAGGGCTATTACTGAAAATTAAAATGTCATTAGCAAACCGGCAGATGGCTTAAATATTCCCCATTTATTCTAATCCCTTTGTTTCTTCAATCCAGCTTCTTGAAAATACTTTCTAAGACAGCAGTAAAAAGCTGAGGCGAAATGGTGTCTCCTTGTCTTACTGCTCTTCCAAGCTTGATCTTCGCTTTTCCTTTGTCCAAACGGATGGTGGCTGTTGCTTTCTTGTAGATCTTCTTTATGATATTGATATAAGGTTTGTCTATACCAATGTCCTCCAGGGAAGTAATTACTGCAGATGTGTAGACCGAATCAAATGCCTTTTCATAATCAATAAAGGCAAGGCAGAGAGGTAAATTATGCTCTTTATGTTTTCCTATAACTTCCCTTACTGTTTGAATATGATCCATTGTGCTAAATCCACTTCGAAATCCTGCTTGTTCTCTAAGTTGAGCTGAGTCCAGAGCTGATTCAAGTCTTGTCGGTGAAAATTTTATAAATCACTGACAGTAAGCTGATTGGACGGTAGGTTTTAATGTTTTCCTTTTCTCCTTTCTTATAAAGTAACACCATCACAGCATTATTCCAATCTTCTGGTACATCTGATTTCTCGAGACATTTGGAAAACAGTAAGGCTAGCATTTTTGGAAATTCTTCTCCTCTTTCTTTGATAAGGTCAATTGTAATTCCATCTTCGCCAGGGCATTTACCTTTTTTCATGCCTCTAATGGCTTGTACAACTTCATCTGTCATCATTGGGATTATCTCTTCAGTTTCTGTTATGTTTACTAGTAGATCATGTAGGTTGATTTCCCTTTGATCTTCACATTTATATAGATCGTTATAGAATTTTTCGACAATGTGTACTATTTCATTATTGATTTTGGTGATTGTTCCATCTGCTCTCTTCAGTGCAAAAATACATTTTCTTCCAACACACAGTTTGCGCTTAGCTGATTTTAAACTTTTGTTATCATCTAGAACTTTTTTAACAAGATCACAGTTAAATTTTCTGATATCTTCTGTAACTCATTTTATTATCGTTTTACATAATTCTGCATATTCAACTCTTGATTTAGGATAGTTTTTCTTCATTTTAAATTCTATGCGTTTCTTCATCAATCTTCTTGTTTCTTCTGTTGTTTTCTTTGTTTGCTTTACTTGTGCTTCACCAGCTATCGTCCTTGCAATTTCTTGTAGAGTATTTGTTATTTTCTTTTTCACTACTGTAACATCTTGTTCTTCTAAGATTGATTGAAGTACTTGGAAACGATTTTTAAGTTCTAAATTAAATTCTTCTTTATGTTTCTGGAGATTTATAATATCGACTGATTTTTTGAGCATTGCAAAAGCTTCATTCTTTCCACTTTAGTATTTAAAAGCAGTTTGCATCTAACTAACCTGTGATCGCTTCCTGTATTGAAGTTATTGAGAACGCTGCAATCCTGAATAAGATGCTTTTTGTTTGTCAATATGCAGTCGATTTCACTTGTTGAGTCATTTGCACTACGCCATGTCCACTTTCTTTGTGGCTTTTTCTTGAAAACTGAATTCATGATATACATCTTTTCACATTCTGCAAATTCAATCAATCTGTTTCCTCTTTCATTACGCACACCATATCCATGATTCCTACTGAGAACTCACCTTTCTTTTTTTCCCCAATTCTAGCATTCCAGTCTCCCATTATTAATTTTATGTAGCATTTTCCTTTTTGATGCATTGAAGCTACTTCTTCATAGAAAGCCTCAATTTCTTCATCAGTATAGCTAATTGTTGGTGCATAAACTTGGGTAATTTGCAGCTTGTATCTTTTTGACACTTGTATAACTAACCTTGCAACTCTATCTGATGCACTATCATATTCTACGATATGATTCTTCCATCTTTTATGAATCAGAAATCCTACACCACTTGTTTTTTCATCTTCTGTATCTCTGTAGTACAATACGTGTCCACTGGCAAGATCAATCTTCTCTTCACATTTTCTTCTTACTTCGCATAATCCTAGGATGTCCCAGTTGATTCTTTCTAATTCTTCTTCAAGTTCCTGCAAACAACTTTCAGAAGATAAGGATCGTCCATTATACGTAGCCAAGGTCATCAACTTATGGCAGCCAAGCCGAACCCGGTGATTCTTAGCACCTCTGTCTTCATGTATTTCTGATCGCTGCCGTAATTAGGAACATGCAGACTGCCGGGAATTGAGGGCCGAGATTTGTTTTGTGAATTCATGGTAAAATAAGGGGGGAGGTGGCCAAATTTCTCCACGCTGGCCCAGCGGGTTGGAGGAAGCCTATCCGCGTTCGTTCCTCATGCATTAGGTAAGGGTACTAACAGGCTGCACCGATGGAAGGTGCGGATTGGACATTAAGTCTGTGCTCCCAGTCGATTCCTTTAAGTCCTCCTCTGAGGCATTTAAAGGGTCTTCTCCTAGTTAACAAGCAGAGGCTATATATATATATATATATATATATATACATACATATCTATATCTATACTATTATATAAAGAGAGAACGCCTGACTGACTGACTCATCAACGCCGAGTTGAAACGATTAATGCCAGAATCACGAAATTCGGAATAGATTGATATTATGATCTAAGCAAGAAAAACGAAAGGATTTTTTTTTAAATTGTCCCCCCTCCCCCGAAAGGCGTTAAAATGGAGGTTGAACATTTTAGATCATTTCGCCACATCTAAGTAGCAGTTTCAGATAGGAGCATGAAATTCAGGATAACAAAAGTACTAAAGAAATGCTTAAATACGTATTTCAGCGATTTTATAAATGCACCCACTAAGGGGGTTAAATGAGTGAGGGGCGAACGTTTTAGGTCATTTCACCATTTCCCAGTGACAATTTTAAGTAAGAGCATGAACGGTTAAACACGCGTTTCAGTGATTTTAGAAATTCACTCCTAAAGGGTTTAAATGGGAGGTCGATTGTTTTAGGTCATTCGCCTCACCTCATCAGTAGGTTTGCGTAGGAGCATGAAATTACGGATAAAAAATCTACTAAAAAAATAGTTAAACACGTATTAAAGCGTTTTTAGAACTGCACCCACTAAGGGGATTAAAATGGTCGAACATTTTAAGTCGTTTCGCCATATTTCGGTAGCAGTTTCAGGTAAGAGCATGATATTCAGGATAAAAATTTTACTAAATATATAGTTAAAAACGTATTTCAGTGGATTTTAGAAATTCGCACACTAAAGGGGTTAAATGATTGGTCGAGCGTTTTAGGTCATTTCGTCCTATCTCAGCAGCAGTTTTAGGTAGGAACTTGAAATTCAAGATTAAAATATCAGAAAAAATCGTTAAACACGTATTTCAGCGATTTTAGAAATTGCCTCACTAAGGGGGTTAAATGGGAGGTCGAATGTTTTAGGCCATTTCGCCATATCTCAGCAGCAGTTTTAGGTAGGAGCATAAAACTCAGGATAACAAATATACTAAAAAGAGGTTTAACACGTATTTCAGCGATTTTAGAAATTCACCCACTAAGAGCGTTAAATGGAGGGTCTAAATTTTTAGGTCATTTTTCCATTTCTCAGAAGCTGTTTTATGTAGGAGCATAAAATTCAGGATACAAAATTTACTAAGAAAATGGGTAAACGCGTGTTTCAGCGATTTTAGAAATTCAACCGGGGTTAAACGGGGGGTGGGGGGGGGGTTGAAATATTTTAGGTCATCTCAGCCGGAGTTTTAGGTAGCAGTATGAAATTCAGTATAACAAATCTACTAAAAAAATGGTTAAATATGCATTTAAACCATTTTAAAAATTATCTCTGAACGTTTTAGATCATTTCGCCCTATCTCAGCAGCAGTTTTAGGTAGGAACACGAAATTCAGGATAAAAATATTACTAAAGAAATAGTTTAAAATGTATTTCAGCGATTTTAGACATTCACCCAGTAAGGGGATTAAATGGAGGTCTAACATTTTAGATCATACCGGCATATCTCAGTAGCTGTTATAAGTAGGAGCATGAAATTCGGGATAACAAATCAACTAAAAAAATAGCTAAACATGTATTTCATCGATTTTAGAAATTCACCCACTTAGGGGGTTAAACATCTGATATGAACCCGATTATGAAGATTCGACAAACAAGATAACTATTGCAGATTTTGATTAGAAATTTTGTGTAAGAATTTTTTTTATCGTTTATAAATCTGAGGGTATTAGTATGATTGCATCAAAATAATATAAGTTTTTTCTGATTGTAATTTTGACGGTTTATGGACACGGATGCGTTATTGTGGTCGGCGTATTATCATGATATTACATTTTTATTAATGTTACCTGGAAGGCAAGGGTTAACTCGGGCGAAAACGCAGGGTTCTGCTATATTAAAATAAATTAATTATTTTCAATATGTACATAATCAGAAAAAAAGTTAACTTTTATTTAAAGTTCAACATTTGAAAGAACTGAAATTTTGTCTCACTCCCGGTTTTATCCGATTTCGAACATTTTTTATAAATTATCTACCTATCCCTACCCTATTTCAGTTTGCACATTGTCTACCGAGCGAAGTCGGTACGAGGTGATAGTATTTAAATACATAAGATGTTTGTGTGTAGTTACAGAATTTATTTTAAAAAACAATGCTGCACACAGATCTACAAAATTTGGTAGGACGTTTATGTAGCTGAAATTAAGCAACTTGAAGGCAGTTTGTTGCGTTTTTTATTAGACTTTAAGATATTCTTTTTGCCATTTTTTCCACAATTTTCATTCATTTTTCCATATAAGTAAAATAAAATAAATGTAGTTAAATATTGTAAAATTTGCAACTTTTTCAAAAAAGTAGTTTATTCGAATTTTGTAGAGCCGTTTTTGAATATCTCACAAAATTTCTGATTACAGTTTTATGCTATTTGAAAGATAAATCCGATGCCCGAAATTTACACACTAATGACACATACGTTTCGAAACAGGTTCAGTTACATAAATCAATCAGCGAAGCGGGCGATGGTCCGTCATATATATATATTAATATAATTTATATAATATATTATGTATATAATATATTATGTATATATATATATATATATATATATATATATATATATAATATATAATAATTAATATATAATATTAATATATAATAATATACTAATATATATATGTATATATATAATAAAACTTTTGTAAATATTAACCATTAAACCACATAAATAATCGACAATAGATGAACCGATAATTAGAATACAATACATAAATATATCCAAAATTTAAGATTTTCAAAATTAAAATAAGTGAGAAAAATACTTAAAGATATGTAGAGAAAAAAATTAATATGCAGAAAGTGAAAATTATTACAAGAAGCAATTGGAAACTTATATAGTTGAATACATTTTCATGGGCAATATTCCACTAATATAAGTAAAATGTAATTGATTTCTAGTTGAGTTAATAGCCATGAGCTTAATTTATTAACTCAAATTGTCTGATCAATTACCGAGTCAAATTTAAAGAAAATTGAATAAAAATGGACAAATATTGAGTAACTAAACATGATATGTGCGAAAATCTATTAATACGGAGCTTTCTTAAATACAAAATCATATGTAATAAGGAATTTTTAGACAAAAATAAATATTGCAGCAAAACATAACCTCATCATCAACATGTTAGCTTTCAAAAACTACGTTATCCGTTAGAAATGCACGTTGTATATAACCGTTACATTGACAGTTAAAATAATAAACTATTTTTACAAATTTAAATATAATTCATATACACCTATAAATATTTTTTATCATATTTAAAACAATATCCAATCTTAATAATAATGATATTAATGAAAGTAATTTTGAAATTAATATATTTACAGCCCCCCCCCCCCCCAAAAAAAAAAAAAAAAAAAAAAAAAGGATATGGTACGATATTGGATGTTAATCGAATATTGACTACGTTAAATTAATGAATTATTATAGCAGCGCCTTCTATAAGACCGGAATAAAAGATAGAGAAAACTGCAAAGTAATTCAATACCAAAACGTTTAGATGCAAACTGAGTATTTTAAACTCATCCTTTGGTGCTGTCATCTATATTGAAACATATGTGACATTTACTTAATTTAATTTAATTGTAATTTAAAAAATAATGCTGTTTGTATCATTTAAAAAAAGATGGGATATTTAAAAAAGAGAGGATTGAAGAAAAAATTAAAACGAATGAGTGAATATTAAAATTAAATATTAGTAAATATAAGTAATTATGAAAAAAAGATTTAAAGTATAATAATAATAATAAAAAAAAATAACTAATGAAAATGTAGTTTTAACTAATGAAAAAAATATATATATATATAAAATTTAAAGGTAATGTATCAACGTTTGAATCTAGAAATTAAGTTCTTAATAGTAATTTGAGAATGCAACATATAAAATAATATTATGATTTATGCAAAATAAAATAAATTAAAAATGTATGCTGCTATATATTCCTTTTTATAATCATATCCCTGTAAATACACATGCCTTATAATTAAACATAATATAGTAATGTGAGAAAAATATTGTAAATAACTTCAATTATCTAGTCAAAAATTAACTAATTTATAGATTAAAATGTTTTAATATAAGATATTAACTGTAAGAACTAACAACTAATGGATAGTCCTATGCAATACCATAACCATCGTTACCATAAAATATACCAAATATTATCACTAGAAAAGTATTGTTATATTGTTATACTATAACTTAGAATTATAAAAACTGAGGATAAGACTATTCTTGGTAAATTTAGAGAAATATATATTTTTCAAATATAGTTTTAAATACAGGGTGATTATAAAAATACTATCCCGACATTTGGGCCCCTAACTATCATACCATTCACAGAAACTGAATGAAATTTTGGCAAAAGGTATTTTGAGGTATGCGCTCAAGTATGATATGGAAAACAACAGTGTCACTCAAACAGTTACGGTTACAGTGAGAAAATTTCAAAAAAATCAAATGGCAACACCCAGTTTTTTGTATTGGAATGTGATCTTCATTGTGAAAAACCTTAAAAAGCGTTGGAACGGCAACTATAGCATGACAATCACCGGCGGTAGATAGGCTAGAAGTGAGGACAACCAATAAGGACAGAGAAGCAGCATAAAATAAAGCATTTTATTGTGTTTCACAAATTTTCCACATGACCTCCTTCACACACGATGACACTTTGCATGCGGCTGATGGTGGATAGCACTACAGCACGTATCATGGCAATAGGAATCTTTTGAATCGCAGTTCTGATGGTATCTTTCAAATCAGATGCAGTTTGAGAACGAAACTGATACACTTTGGATTTCAAATATCTCCACAGTCGGAAATCCATTTATGTCAGATCAGGAGACCTTGGTGGCCACGAAAACGGGAAATGATGGGATATAACTCTGTCACCAAACTGTTGAGTTAAGACATGTTTGACTGAAGACCCGAGATGTGGAGGAGCGACATCTTGCATCCACACAACTTCAGATCGAGCATTTTGCCATTGCAATGCGGGAATCGTGTAATGAGTTAACATGTCCAGATAGCGAGCACTTGTTACTGTACACGTTGGCAGATCACCGGCAGTAACCTCTTCAAAAAAGTAAGTGCCGAGGATGAACGTACTCGTTATACCACACCACACAGTCACTTTTTCCTCGTGTAATGGACGTGCATGCACATCATGTGGATTATTCTCTGCCCAGTGCACACAATATTTCGAATTCATGTTACCAGTTAACGAGAAATGCGCCTCATCTGTCCACAGAATGCGTAAAGGCCAGCTGCTATCTTCATCGTACCGGATAAGGAATTGATTTGCAAAATCCAGCCGTAATTGATAGTCTCCCGCTTCTAACATCTGGACACGCTGGAATCGATACGGAAACACGTTTAGAACACAGCGCAGAATCTTGCGTACAGTTGAATTCGGCAGATCCAGAACACGTGAAACACCGCGTGCAGTTGCGGGACGAACTGTGCTTATCATCTGATGGACTTCTGCAACAGCTTCCACAGGAACGAAAGGTTTTTTCCAGACCGTGGTCGATCGCATGTGCAACCAGTTTCTTCAAATTTATGAATCAAGTCCCGTACAGCTTTGACAGTGCACGGGCCGGGCCGTAATCCATGGTTTCTGCGGTAAACACGCAATGTCTCTGCGGCATTTTGTCCATTCAGGTAATAAATCTTTACGATTTCCCCGAGTTCTTTCCCTGAAAGCGGCATCTTGTTCGGAATGGCAGAAAGGAACATACGTGGCTCGCATTTCGCAGTGCCTTTTCTTTCACCTAGCCTGACGACGTCAGTCATGACTGTGTCTTACGTAGAACCCGAAATTTGCGTTTCTTGGTTTCTTCTTCTCGTTTTGTGGAGAACTAATCAGGCTGGATATCAGCCAAAGAAACGGTGTGGCGTGTGACGTAAATGAAACGAAAATTAATGCTCTGGTGTACAGCAAAGTCCTTTTTACTTTTCCCTTGCATAGTTCCGGTGATTTTCATGCTACAGTTGCCGTTCCAACGCTATTTAGGGTTTTTCACAATGGAGATCACATTCCAATACAAAAAAACTGGGTGTTGCCATTTGATTTTATCGAAATTTTCTCACTGTAACCTTAACTGTTTGAGTGACACTGTTGTTTCCCATATCATTCTTGAGCGCATACTTCAAAATACCTTTTGTTCAACAAACATGTTTTACAGACAAACTTGATAAATTAGCCACATTAGCAGTAACATCAAAATTAATATTATTTTGTTATTCTTGCATGTATATATTCAGCAATATTAGTATATACATGATAGTTGAAAATGTTTAGATGGGAATTGATTGCACACTAAAAACCGATATTAATTTTTCTGAAAACTTATAATTATACTATAAAAAGTACTCGGAATCATTTCTGAAAATCTATGTCATAAAAAGAAACTTTGTTTTCGTAACTACGTCTTTAAATATCGAAAATATAATGTTTTTTGTGTTTTCTGAAGATAAGGAAATATTTTTGAAAGCGTGGGTAACTTGGGGAATGTTATTGTATATTTTCATTTACGGATACATTGCATTTCAGTAGGATAAGAATTTTTTGTCTTCTTTACAGTCTGCAGTGTGCATCGAAATGATTGTAATGCTCTTAAATATTTTACCTTTCGGAATACTTAGTCAATGTAAATTGCAAAACTGTTTACAATAACGTAGGAAGTATGATTAAGTCGATGATATAGTCCTAGCATGAATGTAAACAATCATTTTTAAATCATTATACGGTCCATGAATTACGGTTCAGTTGTATTTTGAAAACTTTTCTACATGTCCTGACAAATACAACAGTAAATATTCCAATAATTTACGACCAAATCTCACCAAACTAGGATTCTTTGAAATTTCTAAGCTTTCTGGCACTAAAATTGGACAGTTGATTTTGTAGTACCGGAAGGCTCCGTATTTTCATAAATTTCATAATATCAGAACTCTGTATTTTTTTCGTCGTAGAAGATTGACATTTTTACTGTTTTACTTATCACAGCGTCTAAATATAAATTCTAGGACTCATAAACCGTATAAAAAATTAAAAAGTGTAAATTTTTGAAAATTAACGGCAGGACTATTTCTTCGACAATGTCTTAATTCCTACCGTATTTTGAAGACTTTTAAAATTGTCAATGTCTACGTATCACTAAGAGGTAATACGTTAAAGCGAGTTTCAGTCTCTTTGGTGAGACGTTGAATATCATATCCTTCTCTACAAATTGCATGCATGTTAACACGTATTGGCAAAATTGTTTGCATTTTCAAGAGAAATATGAAATTACGGCTTATGTTTGTGTATTTGAGTTATTTTTCTTTCAGTAAACTAATAAAAGAAATTAAGGTAATCTATGTTTATGCTTTCAATCTTATCTACATACTTTCGGAAACATGAACAGTCAGAAAACTATTTATCGTAATGGGAAATAAACTTTATCATAAATGTATATGTGATATGATATAAATGCAATTTGCAAAAATTAATCAGGAAACCTATTAATTCCTATTCACATAATGTACTCACATCACTCTATGTGCCTTCCATCACATATATGATTTCAGAAGTGCTTCCCAAAAATAGCAAATAATTACAAATTAGAACATAAACAAATAATAATAAACACATCTACTGATTAATGTATAGTACTAAGCGTTCTTAGAAGTATAAGTGTAAGTATATTGGGAAAAAGTTATAACAAAGCATAATCACGAAGTATAATTGGAAAACAATTATAATATGGAATGCTTCCTATCACAGATTCATCGTTTTTACAGATTACTCGGTTAACAGATTAAATTTTGTACATAATATATACATACATACATATATATATATATATATATATATATGATGATTATAAATCACAAACATATCTATATGCAATATATATATATATATAGTGTTTTTTTTTAAAGTTTAATTTTAATAAGTCTTTTAAATACTGCATTGCATTATAAAGATTGAAACACAGCCCGTAAGGCATGGTGACGTCACGGCGACGTCACTGTGAAGTCACACTGTGACTTTGTGACCGTCGTCGTGACGTCACGTGACGTCGATGTGAAGTCATTGTGACGTAAATGCGAGGTCGTTATGGCCGTTTTCAAGGCTTTCTGTGACCTCACAATGTGACTACTTTGTGAAGTCACCGTGCGACTTAAATGTGAAAAATGTGACGAATCTGCATCGGATAGGGTGACCAGATTTTACCCGAATCCTATACGGATTGTTCGGATCAAAATTTTTTTATGGTTCAAGTTTGTGACGTTTGTGACGACACTACACCGGGTCGGATGACCAGATTTTACCCGAATCCAATCCAGAAACTTCGGATCGATCTTTTTGGATTTGTTTGGTTACAGAATAGATTTGGATTAGTTGTCGTGTGACCTGATTTTCGTGAACCCGATCTGACCCGAGTCGGGTATAATGTTTTTACTGTAAGTCTTGTTTGGAATAGAATCTTCCATACGACCGAGTAACCAGATTTTATCAGAAATTGTGTTACGATACAATTTATGATGTAGGCTCGGATCTAGAGTCATACACGAATCAGGTTATATACTTCTTGAACATGATTGAATGTCAACTTGAACATGAATGATGGTTGACTGAAACTATATTTTGATTCAACCCGTATTCTTACCCTAACCCAGCAACAACAACAACAACAAAAAATCTGTAAGCCCACAACCCGACCGAACCTGATAAATGATTTCGCATGGATTCGGATAACAAGATTTCACCAAATACGGATAAGATCGACGATAAGGATTGGATCGGCAATCATTTTTATTGATGCAACTCGTATTCAAATTAAAACTTTGCATCTGATTGAGAAACCGGTTAACACGAAACTTTCTGACACATTTATGAACAAACTTTTAAACGCATGGCACTTGCATGCCTGATTATTAAAGCTATTTGGAATGAATAGCATTTTCCATTTTTAGATAAATGTAATACTTAAGATCAATGTCGGTCACGTTTTACCCGTTTCTGACGCTGCGCGTTGGAAATTTGGTTCAAAACAATGACTTTGATAGTGTTTTCTGAAACATCATCTGCCGTTACCAAAAAATGGATAACGCCATTCGATTATATATATATTCTGAATAAGAACACCTGCCAATTTCATGTATTTCCGAATAAAAATGAATTCAGAAATATGCCAGAAATTAGCTATTTTGTATTTGAGAACAACTTTAAAGAAAATATAAGTACACATTTTCAAATAAGCATTCTGAAAAATTTATATTAGGAATCAATTTAAATAATAGATATACCTATTGTGCGATATTATTAAATAATAAACATTGTATCAAGCAGTAAAACAGTTTTCGTTGTAAATGAAATATAGAACTTAAGATCATAAATGCCAAAAAAAAAAAAATTATATATTTTTTTTCTTTACAAATTATTTTATTTATAGTTTTTGATAGAATACTAAATGCAGAACTTAAATATAAATTTTTACAGTAAAAACATTCGATAACACAGCTGGAAAAATTACCTTAACTAAACAGTTATTTTATTGTTTCATCAATATTTATTATTTTTGTGCATCTAACATTGACATATCTCGATAAATAAATTATTCAATGCATTAAATTGTCACTTTTTTTTTTCAAATATACCGGAAAATTATTTCTGGAAACCTACACTAGCAACGAAATTATTAAATTGCAAATCAAATATTAATAGTTTTAAAAATTGCAATGTTTTTAATTATAATGAATAACTATGAAAATTGAACTAAGAAACGCAAAATATTAAATAAATTCCTCATTTTATATAACACTTTACATTTAGAATACATATTCTTAGTAAATACAGTTTTTCCAAACAATCTATTTTAAAAAATATAAAACATTAAAGATAAAATTTAATACAAGTGATTTTTTAAAAGAAAATTTAAACATCTTAACTTTTAAATAATTCACTATTAAATGTACTAGTACTAAACATGCACTATTAACAAAACTGCGAAGACATTAAAAGTTACCTGCTGATCTATAGATAAAGGGGTTATGATGGAATGCTCCTTATCTGCTTCCCTTTCATTGAAAAATTAGACTGTAAATCCACTACAATAATTTTCAAATTATTCCAGCAGAAGATGTGTGTTCATAGATCTGAGAAGTCAAATATAACCCAGGCCTTATGAACACACCCGACTAGACACAGGGAGATGTTAAAATGGATGCTTTACTTTAAAATGGAGATGGTTCACTTTAAAACGTTAATTTACTTACACAGTATAAATCTACAAACTTCAAAGAACCCAACACACGCTAATCCTAACTTCGAATGAGAAAAAGTCGTCTGCCTTCAATATGCGCGCGCAGTATTGTTTAAACACAACAAAATAACAGCTAGCAGATGTTTCCAACTTATACCGCAAATGATATAGGAAGTAAATAATTTAAATAAAGACATTTCAAAACCTTTATAATTTATATGGCTGAAAAATGAACTTCTAATGATGCTATAATATTCTTTTTTTATATGAGAGAGTTTTGTATTCTTAGAAATAAGCTGTGAAAATTTACATTTTTATATATTTTTTAATCCATTGCATTTGCTTTAGTCGTCAAAAGTAAAGATATATTTTAAATAATGATTGATTTAATAGGCTTTATAAAGTAATTTCGATATAAATTTAAATTGCAATCAAATTTCCTAAGTACAACTTTTTCATTTTTTACACTCTATCGGAAAGAGCAATATATTTAATAGAGGTGACATCTTACTAAGCACTGGCCAGTTTTGGATAAATTGCTATAGGAATGACATATACTTTATAACATGTTTTTAATTCATTTTTGCTCGGAAATACACGAAATTGGCTCGTGTTTTGTTCAGAAACTATGTTATTGAAAAACCTTTTCCATTTTTTGTTAAAAGCAAAATATCTATCATAAAAGAATGTCAAATTCGGCGTTTTGATTTGAATATCCGACGTGACAGTGAAAAACTGGTCGTCACGTGACACGAATTGCTTATAACTCGATAAATAACTAAATTTCTATTTAAGGATTTTTACCTTTGTATTATATAGTATATTTTATTAAATTTCATGAAAATCGTAATGAAAATTGTAAAAAATTATCTGCCTCATATATGTAGACAGATATTTATTTATTATTTTATTTTGGAAATACTCAATATATTTAAATAGTGTGTGACAATATTTTTATTAATGATTTAGGTACATGACATAATTCAAATCTATATTTTATGAGTTTTTTTTTTTTAAATTCACTCTCCGATCACACCGTGAAGT
The DNA here is from genome assembly GCA_963931845.1 of Maratus michaelseni. Lineage (NCBI taxonomy): Eukaryota > Metazoa > Arthropoda > Arachnida > Araneae > Salticidae > Maratus > Maratus michaelseni. The sequence continues at coordinate 196,174,711 of OZ007593.1, read as the reverse complement.
CACAGAGTGTTGGCATTTTGGTCAATGGTTTTACGTGACTTATGTGACTTGCAGTGACGTCATTGCAACGTCACAAAATTTTTTAAAACTGTCAAAAAGTAATTTTCTTTATGTTATAAGATGTTCTAAAGTTTATTTTAAGTTTTCTTTAGATCTCCAAGACGTTCACATTTTGGTCACAGTGTGACGTTACAAAGTGGTGGCATTTTGGTCACAGATGTGACGTGACGTACGTGACTCACATTGACGTCACAATGACGTCACTGTGACTGTGCATGCTATGCGGGAGGAGTAATACTATTAATTAAATTTTTTTTAAAATAAATTTTGAGATATTTTAAATTATTTATGATATATTTAATTTGATATTTAAATCAATCTTTAAATTCTATAATATATTTAAGTAGAAGTAAAATAAAACATTAATTATTTTATATAAATTCTATAATATATATATATAAGTGGATTAACACAGATGGCAGCACCAGCACTTTGTATTAAAAATATCTCTTTTACATAATACATACTCTTGTTAAGAATATTTGAAATGCTGTGTAGGATGTATTTAATTCTGGGTAAATTTATTCATATAGTGGGATTTTGTACGATTTTAATGTAAAACTACAAGGAGTATTGTTTTTTAATGTTTATATATATAATTAAATCTAATATAGTGGATATGTAACTCAATCTTAATTTTGAATAATTATCATACCAATAGTTGGAGGCACCTTACTTGTCAGGTAGATGTTGATAATATTGTTAATATTATATTTAATTTACCTATAGAGGGCGCTATTGCTTGTATATTTATTTTACTTTTAGGGATTAAAATTGAATGGAGTATTTGTATATTCACGGATATAATTTTGTTATTAGTGAATTATCACAAGAATAAATTTGTGTGTTTTTGAATCAATTTGTGTTGGGGTGTCATAGTTAGGGTAATATTTCAAAAGATGTGCTCTCAACTTGTCTTTCAAATAATTTCTCTCAACTCGACTATGTCAACAAGTATGAGATATTTCATGATGTGTGCCATGTGGACGTGTGGTATCATGGAGAACTTGTGATATTTAAGAATTCTGGATAATTATTGAGAGTAAAATATTTTATCTATTCTTTACGGGTTTTTTATTTCCAATTTTATTATTTCAAATTTTAATATTTCCAATTGTTTTCTGGTAATAATTCAGTATACCTGGGTGATTCTACTGATCTTAGCATATATGCCAGTAGAATTATGAAATACTGAATTATTTTTTAAAACACATGTGGGTACATCCAGGCTGATGATTATATCTACATGTGTTTTTTCATATCCAATTCTGATTTAATTCTCTTGTTGTCCAATTTTCCATTGTATATGGTTCATATTTCATTTCTTAATCCATTTGTATTCACTTGATAGCAACTCCAAATTATTATTTTTTTTTTCTCTCTCTCTTTTTAAATTTTCTTCATGTTTTCAGTATTTTTGGCCAATTACCATTGAAGCACAAGCTATGGTAATATTATGATTGCACGTGTTAATCTATTAGCTATGTGGTATTCTGTCTACACATTATCATTAATTATCTCTTTGTAGATTTAAGTAGAATGATACAAGAACTTGATATGTTTTTTGAAATTCATAGATATTATGATTATATATATATATATATATATATATTGAATTTAATATCGATAATTAAGCATCGTAATACAAATTATTTACGTGTGATTTTAATATTTCGAATAAATATCATTTATTTTGCAGCTTTTCGAAAAAATGTGTATGAGGAGTACAGATGTTTGCTTTCATTTTAGTAGCCTTATATATATTTAAAAAAAAATATTTAAATATATATATATATATCAGGGCACGAAATTTCCGCTCGCCAGCTGGCCATTTGGCGAGTAAACATTTAAGGTTGGCAAGTAAGTTTCGTATTTTGAAATCTTGTGCTCCAAATCAAACTGCTCAGAATATTGTGCCTCAATCTAGCGACACGCGGAAGTGTTTTAAAATCAAGCGACGGCATTTATCTTCCAAAAGAAGAAAAATTGCGGACTTCCATTTCTCTCCTACGGAGGTACGAATTTCCCCTGTCAGCATTCGTTCCCCCGCTTTCGCACCGCGCAAGCACCAAGCCTGCTTTTTTCGCTTACGAGGCAATCGCTCTTTACTCCTGCGCCGCGACGTGAATCACGTTTTGTCACCTAAGCTCAGCTGCTTGAAACACGATAAAAGTTATTAGCTTTGTCCCGAATATTTAACATTTTAAAAATTGTTCATATTTTTCACGAATGTAAAATATTCTGGTTTTAACAGGCAGCTCTTTCTAACAATGGTCAATTTCAATTCAGTTTTTCATAAATAGTTCATTTTCTGTGCAGGTGTGGTGGCCGACGTTACTGTCTGAATGAATGTAAAGTAGTGGCGAGCAAAAATTTTAGTCTGGCTTGTAGCTTTTCAACTGAAATTTCATGCACTGATACATATTTCGAATGAATGAGGGTTTCAACGCAAGACAGTGCTAAGTCACATTTTTGAATTTCTGAGATATTTAAATTTGAAAGTTAGACGAAATATTCACATAAAAATGTATAACATATTTTTTTTGCCAATTTCTGAGTAACATTTGAGGTATTCTAATATGGCATTACTTGAATTAAATTGCTTGAATTATGTACTCTTTCTTTCGGGTAAGAAAGTTCTTGAAACATCTGGGGCTAAAACAAAACCTGGGACATATTTTGCCACCTAATGCATTAGAAATAATAATATGTAGGTTATTATATTTTATATACAGTATTAAGCAACAGATTACAGTGTCAGATTTATTTTACCAAAAATATGGTTTGGAACTTTCTTGCCCCGATCCCCTTAAATGTGTTTTATTTTGCAACTGAATATAACAATAATTGTTAAATTAATGTGTAAGCATTTAAGCATTAGAAACTTTTGCATTCCTTTTTGTAACTATATTTTTTAGAATAATGTTTAGAATGTATGCTCTTTTCGTCATAATTAATAGAATAGCTACACTTTATTAACTAATAGTGTATTGTAAGTATAAAATTTCCATAATTTACACACAAAAACTTTTAAGTATGAATTAAATATTTTAGTATGCAACAAGATCTTTAAAATGAACTAGCTAATAAAATCTACGCTGTCTCTTCTATTTTCTTTTTTCAATCACATCCTTTATATAAATTAAGATTGGAATTTAGTCATAACTCAAGAGAATTTCCCCCGAAAGACTTTTAATCTACGTTAATTAGATATTACTTTTGATCTTTAAATATATTTTTCTTTAAATTCTATATAAGCGTTAAATTTTCTTTACACATCGATAATGGATACTAATTGCAAATTACGTTATATTTCTTTCTTTCTTCTATGTACCTTGCATTAAACAGCGACACATTTTTAGACAGTTTCAGATTTCACTTGTTTAATTAACGTACTTAACATGATAAAGTGAAACGAACTTGTAATTCTTGGCGATAACAATAAAAATGAAAAGTTTGAAGCAAATTTACGAAAGCAGTTTTATACTTTTCAGATTTTATTTTTATTAGAAAAGACTCTAATAAACAGAAACCAAAGAACATGATACAAAATGTCTTTAAAACGCAAAGAAAAATTATTATTATGTGTAGAATAATGTTTCCGGCATCGGTTTTTAAATAACATAAATTTGTAACATGTGTTATATTTGTTAATTCAGAAAAGTTAGTTTGTGAATAGTTTTACAGCAGTTTACAAAAGATGATAAATATAAATAATAATAAAAATAAAGTCAAAGATTTTTAATAAATTTCACCATGTTTTGTACTTTTTCTTACTTTTGTCGTTTAAAAAGTTTTATTTTTCATTCAAATTGAAAATTTTAATTAAACTTAGAAAAAATCTTGACCACGTATAAAATCCGGGACTTCCATCATTAGTACAATTTCTAAGAAATTGTGTCTTTATGTTTATATACAATATGTATATGTATACTATATTGTATACGCTGTTTATTGGCGAAGCATATTAAAAAATAGCTTTTCAGTTGACATTTTTATTATTTTTTGTTAACTAGATGTGGATGATTTGACTGACGTTTTGACAGCTGCTGTTTATTTATATAGAAAGAAAAAAAATTACAGTGCAGTTTTTAGAATATCAACAATAAGTCGACGAAACACAATTTTGTATCATCTTTCATCTGGCAATAACAGCGGCTCGACACGTGATATTTCCAAATTAATGTTTTGTACCCTGACTACGTTCCGAAAGCGTTAGTGTAGTTAGAAGATGTAAAGTCCTGATTACCATTGCTAGATATAAAAGAAGATTACCATGCTTAATCTAAAACAAAAACATGAACAGGAAACAACCACCGAACTTTTATATTTTTTATTGCATTATAATGTTTAGCTCAATACTTCTTCTTCGTAAATAAACTACATAAGCATGTATTTATTTAATTTAATTTTATACATTAAACTGAGATATGTGGACCCGCGTGTACAAAAATTAGTTAATTTATATGTATCGTGCATTAGAGAAATACTCATATAGAATTAAAAGAAATCTTTAAATAACTAATAAACTAAAATCTTGCAAAATCAAATACTTTGGTTTTGGAAACACTCATATCGATTAATAATAAAAAAAAATTAAATAACTAATAAAACGGAAAAAAATTAAAAATAAATACTTTTGTTTTCTTAAACTAAAGTTGCTATTTAAAAGTAAAATAGCACGCACAATTATATTCGTAATAACAATAAATCACAAAATAAAGCATTAACATTGAAGCAAAAAATTTTCATGAAAAGAAGCATTAAATACATATGATTAACTTTTAATACTCCTAAAAAAATTAATGAATAAATTGTATTGATGTATTAATTGTATTAATGTATGTAATGTATACATTGTATTCTTTCAGTATAAATATTTGACAGCAATACATTTCATTTTTAAGCTAAAATAGAATTTATTTAAAGTTTATGCAATATAGCAACGTCTTAAAAATAAAATATAAGAATCTTAAAAAGAATTATTTTGATTTCAATCCCTTTGGTTCTCTGTAATTTTGTTCATGTCATTAAGTTTAACACACATCAAAAGTAATTTTACTTTATTTCTAGTTTTTTTTTTAGAAGATATAATTGGTTTTTAGTTTCTAGAAGAAGAAACTACTGTGAAATATGATTTGGGAAGTAAAATATCAAAGTCCAATTTCAGTTAACACTTAAAGGGGCATAAGATTTGTATTTAGGATTTAATCTGAACGATTTTTGCAGTCGTAAGAAAATATATTTTATATTACCTCTTTCTATTTCGAAGTAAACGAGAGGCAGAAACATTGACGTTATTATTTCTTATATTTTTGCGTCATACAATGTGTATTATTAGAAGAATATTCGACATAATAATTAATTAATTATAAAACATAAATAATTTTTATTTCACATGCTTCTTTTCTCCAACTTAAAAAAAATAATATTAAATTTAAATAAACTTTATAATTCCGGCGTAAAGTATAATATTGTTATAAAAATAAATCTTAATCACATTCAAATATAATAAATTTTATAATAATTTGAATTAAATTTAATATTTTTTTTTCTTTTCACACATGTTGCAATTATTACACAAATAAAGTTTTTTGCACCACTGAAATTTAGCAAAAATTGTAATGATTAGTAATAATAAAGCAATATCGTTATGTTGCAGAGTTATCCTATTCGTTGAAAGAATCATTTTCTTACTCAATCATGCATCTATTAAATATTAAAAATATAATTCTCTCCTAAAAATATTGCAATAATGAAAACAACGGTATTTAAACAATAACTTTATAATTAATTCTTTATGAAAATATGTAGTTATTCTTTTTATCGAATATTCAGAAACTTTGTCCAATTCAGCTTTTGCAACTGATACACGAACACATATGTGTTCGTCATTAAAAAAATATTGAAATTCATAATAGTTAAAATATATAGTCAAAATAAAATAAAAATAACTAGTCAAAAAGAATAGAAAAACAGCAATATCGTTATACATTGGTAATCTCCATTCGTTCGAAAATACAAGTTCACCCCCCCCCCGCACTTATTCAAAACAGAATCTTTTAATGTTTAAAAATAGAATTCTTGTGTAAAGTATGTAGCATTGCTGAAAAAAACATATTTGACATAATAGTTTAGGTTTATTAGTTTTTTAGTTCTTAATTTCAGCGATATTTTACCAATTCCTGAAAAATAGTTTTTAAATTTTTACTTGACGTTCCTTTATTTCTGCTTAGTTTTGAAATTCATTCATTTGATATTTAAATATATAATATGACGAAATTAAATTACATTTATTTTATAAATGATATCGGAATTTTTAAAAATTTACAGAAGTTATTTACCTTGAAGTGTTTAATACGCTTCACACAAATAAATTAGCTAAAATAGGATAAATCATGAAATAATATATTTTTAAACCTTTTGATAAGGTAGCACTTATTTAATGATCTTTTTCTATTGGTCAATGATTCACGAGTTTACATTATTAGTACTATCATCTAGAGTAAATACGCTCTGTACAGTTTTTTTTTTTTTTTATGAAAGCTGTTTTATGAATATATATCTATAAAATTCTATGTGTAAATATCCCCAAGTGTTGTCTTGATATGTACTGCGTGTGTTTATGCCTTCCACCCAAAAATCTTACCTAATAAACTATAGATATAATTAAATATGTTATCATGGTTAATTTTATTTTATTTTTTGTATTATAATATCAAGTATACATTAAAATAAATTGTAGAAATTTTTACATTTTTATTTTTTGGAAATAATTTTAGTTTTCCATGTGTCATCGAAACACTAGGTTCCGCTAATTTCCACTTCTGACTCTAACGAATAAAATAACCGAAAGCTTCGTTAACTCACAACCTCTCAAATAAATAACAGCGACTATTTATTTCTAACGACTATTTATTTTATCGATTACTTGTTTTTATCGCTTTCTTGTCCATTTATTTGTGGAACATTTCAGTGTCAGTTAATTTTCATTCAATATACATGCAATATCCATATAAGAAAAATCATATTTTACACAATTTAATATATGACTTTTGTTACCAGTTTCTCCGGCTCCTGATGACTGTTTTTGAAGCATCACTTTTCGCTTTAAAATTTTAAAATACTATTTATACTTCATTAAAAAGTGAGGGAGACTTACAGAAAAAATATTTAGTAGGTGATACTAAAATACTACTCTCCTTTAATTTTTAGAAAACTATATATACTTCATTATAATTCCAGGAGTTTATTTAACTTTTCAACCACTTATTAAGTCTTCACAATTTTTAAATATTTACAATATAAAAAATGTTTCATTTTAATCAAATATGGTGGTCACCAATTTTTAATATCAAGTTTATAAAGAATTTGAATTAATAATGTTTGTTAATGTTTGTAATAAAATGTTTTTCTTTATTTTTTATAAAAAAAGTATTAATTAAGGGCAATTAAATAATATCTAATAATTTGCACGCAAGGTAAAATAATTATAGCAATACCCGCTACAGTTTCTTAGTATTGCAGCGTGGCGTACGTAATATGTATATATCACATTGCAGTAAACATTTAGAACTGGTTAAAACTCGCGCGATTACGGATTGAACAAAAAAGAAATAAAAACATCGTAAAAAAGATAAAATAATAATTAAGAAAAAATCTACTTAAAATTTTCGAATTTGTTGCCCAAATCATGCATGGGCCCCCTTATAGCAACCTGTGTGTCAAATGTCGTAGCACGGCACCTGTGGTTTCCGAGTTTTTGGGATTACATATATAGATACGCTGACAGATGGGTTACGCTGACAGATATGGTAGATTGCACTTTGAACTAGAAGAAAAGTTAATCAGATTATTGGTGAGATACTTTTGGATAGAAGGAAATCAAAAAAGAAAAATGATAAACTATAGATAAATTTTTAATTACTAAGATTTTGCATCTAAAATGAAGGACATAAGAATATAAAATTTACTTCATTTTATGAAAAAATAGTTGAACTCGCTACAAATAAGCATATTATTTTTTTGAAGTGATACAATTTGGTTATATAGGCACATGACATTATCTTAACAACATCATATAGTTCCTGAATCATTTACAAAACAAAATTTATCAAATTATAAACAGTATAAATGCTTTGTGGAGTGACAAGGAAGGCTGAAAGAAATATTATTTTACATAATTAATATTTTTAAAATTTTTATTAATTTTCGAATATTTTTCGAAAGATAAAAAAAAAATAATATATATTTTTTTTAATAAAAGAAAAAAAGGGGGGGGGGGGGAGCTAATAGAATTTAAATAGAACAGAATGGGCTTTGTAAAATTATATAACTAGAATTGCTCACCACCGTATCTCAGAGACCTTTGCGTGGATTTTATATTTTTATTATCTTGCATTTTATCCTTTTTCGAAAAGCAAATCCTACCTATGTTTTCTGTGCATCTTGTAAAGCGATTTTACTACATTGCCCTTTTTGAGAAGATAATGTTCATTCTTAATTTTAAATGCACTTTGATCTGAAAAATCTATTAAACTTTTTTTTTAATCGAACTTTTTCCTCTGCTAGAAATCACTGCACTGCCAGCTGTGATAATTTCTTTGTTCTTCTCCGACGTTCTTCGAAAGTTCTCGAGAAATCTCGCTTTTAGGAGTTGAAAATTTTTGAAGACACTTGATTGGATGTTCAATGCTGGTAATATCCATTGCTAGGGTCAGTGGAATCACGGACAGGGAGGAAATTTCTTGAATATCCCACTTGGGTGACAGAGAGAGACTTTTGGGTTTTGAGCATATGAAATAAAATCAGATAACTGTTAAAGTTACTAAGACATGATGTTAAATAAATTTGAAAAATGGAAATAGCTCCAATAAAGTTTTCAAAACATACCAAACATGATTTTAAAATAATGGAAAGTTATTAAAATATGGATCTAGTAAAAGGTAAAAGAAAATAATTATTGAAAGTATTTTCTAAAATCTGAAATTAAATGCCATCTTAAGATTATAGCATAATAAAATTATATGGGTTGGTTTCTGTCCAATACGATGCTGTTCCGATATGGAAAATACAGTGAGCGACATTTTTTATTTATCCTCGATCATACGTATTTTTTTTCAGTTATACTTAAAAAAAAAAAAAAAAAAAAAAACTTAAACTATCCCTATTATGAAGAAATAAATGATAAATAAAGTTTAGAATTATTCTGTGAAAATGAATTTCAATGAAAAAATTCAAGGAATTTCGGGTTTTTTAAAGAACAAAATGAGGATAAAACTACTTCCATTAATTGAAAAATGTTTTCCTCTTTTCGATCGCGAAATCCCATGTTATAATATGGTGAAATTTAATTATGTGATTACACATTACTTATTGTATTGATTTAGGGTATTCATCATGAAAGACGTCAATTGCAGACTTAGTCGTTTTCAAAAGTTAATTTTTACAGTCTTATTTTTTTTTTACATTTTTGAAAACGTAAACTTCGGAAGTTTTCATTTTAACATTTTTTTTTTTAATTTATCCTATTCTTAAAATTATTTAAAATCTAGGAAAATAATTTTTTAAATGTACTACATCTGAATTTGACGGCTACCTTATGATGATGGAAACTACATTACAATCTTTATACAAAAAAATCAGTAATCACCTAATTTAGTTTTTTCCATAGGTCATATGGCAGTAGAGACCTCTGAAGATACCAGCTGTTTATTCTGGTAATGCTGTGACACGAATATAAAATTGTTCCATTCATTTTACAGACACGGGCAAGAAGCCCAATTTTCGTATATGAATGCGCTTATATGAATAATAAATTGAAACACAAAATTATGCGTTATGTGGTATCAGTTTAACATAAAGTAGAAGCAACTCCTCATAGCAAATTTTGCTTCAAATTAAAAAAATAAGCAGTCATCATAACAAGTACTGGGAAGACAAAAAGACAAAATTATCTCTCAAAATATTTCACATACATGTTATATTAAAACATATACATATTACACAATGTCTTTCTTTAAGTTCTTGCCTTCAAAATGAGGTACATAATGTGGCTTGCATACATTGGCGATCCTAGACGCTTCCATTTGCTCTCTTAGTGGTCAAAGTCCAGCTCAAATATTTGGATGGGAACTTACTTTCCTTTTTTCTAGGAAGCTGCGTTATGTATACATTTTTAACACTTTCCAACCTAGTTGAGAAGTGTTTATGACTTCGGTTTGTCTGGCCGTATGGCCGTCTGCCGTCTGGCCGTCTGTCCGTGCTCTAAATCCCGTAAATATGCTCGTATTGCTCTGTAATTTTTATATGTTATAGTCGTTATCTATAGCATGTTCCCTATTTCAACGGAAGTGTGTAGCACTTATACTTTTTGTACAGGGACACTCAAAAAAATTCCGTTACATTGCGGTCTATGGGGAAAAATCATTTGCGGTTTATTTAAATAATGTTTCACTATTTTAAACGCATTGAAATTTATATATATCACTAAGGTGCATTAGACGAAGCTTAATATGGAATAGGGTGTGCATAGAACTTATAGTTACTTTACAGGGACAGTAAAAATAATTCCGTTACATTACGTCTATGGAGAAAAATCGTCTGCGGTTTATTTAAATAATGTTTCACTATTTTAAACGCATTGAAATTTATATATTTCACTAAGGTGCATTACAAGAGGCTTACAACAGAATATTGTGTGTATAGTAGTCATCGTTCATTTACATGGACACACAAAATAATTCTCAACTGTCTGTTAACAATAATTCCTGGAAGTGCGTTTTAAGTTACTGAACACGATTTTAATTTTAACTCGCTTTTTGTCTATTACGTGATGTGTATAAATTCTGTAGATCCTATACAGGGAAGCACAAAAGTTCGCGGACACATTTCCGTTTAGTGACAGAAAGTCCAAACAGAGAATTTTAAACTGTGCTACGTGTTTCCTAACTGAACTAAAATTTAGCATCCTATATAGTATATATACAGATCTATAGATCCTATACAGGGCTGAATAAAAGTATTCGGATATTTTTCTGAATACTGTATATGTTGGAAATTCCTGAAATTATGTTTTTAAATATATTATGCGTTTTCCAAATTGTTTACTTAGATGTCATCTTTTAGCTTATTAAACGGTATGATTTGTAAAATTATTTTGGAAGCGTTGGAGAGTGTTACATAATCTATGCTTGACGCATGATTTTTCGTTCTTGTTCCTTAATAACTTATATAACCCTTTAAATGCTCTTAAATTAAATCGTGAAAGCTTTGTAAATATACCATTGTCGACCCGCTAACTTGTTGTTAACCCTTGGAGACAAAAGTAATTTTTTATTCTATGATGTCTGGAAAATGTTTGGTCATCTGCTGTTTACAATTTCTGCGATCCTTTAATGAATTTGCTTTTCTCAACATTTGAAATTATATCTCCAGCTATAATAAAGAAGTAAGTTTGTGTGTGTGTGTCTGTCTGTTTCTCCGTTGTGCTCTGAAGAGGCCGCAACACGCAGAGCTACAACATTAGGAGGGAAGGTACATTTATGCATGTAATTTTGTACCTCGCAGCCAGATTTTGGAACTTTTGAATAGATTTTTCTTAATTAAATTTTTTATGCGATTTTTAGTGTTTTTTCACGTTTTGATGCGATTTTTCCACATTAATAATGGGAATCCGGTTCCAATCTTTTAGCTCAATATAGTAAATTTTATCCTCTTTTCAATAAAGTTGATGCGAAATTCGTACAGCAATTTTTTTTCCTTTGACATTAAGAAATTTTGCCAGAATGCTTGATTGTTCCGGTGGTTACGCTTGCATTTCAACCTGAGATACGATCAGAATCGTCATTTTTTGGGTTTCGTTCATCTCATGAAACCCTATTACTCCCGCTGCGTTGTCTGTCCGTCACAGAGCCATTCTCAAAAACTATATAACTTACAGAGTTGAAACTTCGTGTACATTTCTGAATACCAGCTATGAAGAGCTCAAAATATTAAAACTTTAAAAATCGTATTATTTTAATAAATAGAGATAAAAAACCAAAATTCTAACAGCCTTTTCCTATTAAATTTAAACATTTTTCGTTATAGCAGATGCCAAAAATTAAAAATTCACGATGAAATTCTTCCTACAATAATTAATTTTCTATCAGACGATTTGCAAGAGAAAAATGAAATAAAAAGTTTCACCAATTGAAAAAAAGTATTAATATGAAATAAAATTGATTGACGTCATAGTGGAAATGAAACGGAAATATTTCTCAATAATACAAAGAGTATGAGTATGTGTACGTACACAAAGCAGATTAATATCACGTCATTAGAGAATTAAAAAGAAAATCTGACGTCATATCGGAAGTTTAACGGATTTTTCATATGTTTCAGAATAATACAAAGCGAGTATCAATATCAGTAATAGAGAATAGTAAATATATGAGTTTGAGGAACGTATTGAATCATGATAAAAACCGGATTATGGAAATATTCGCATATTTTAACATTTTGAAGGTGTACAACATGTTTAATTTTTAAATTATTATTTTTTTAAATATCGCATTTAGTCCACATGACAGATATTATTATTACAGAATATAATAGCGGGCTCAACCCGCTATCGGGCTGGTTTAGAGATTCGAAAAAACAAAAAATATATACCTGTAAATTTTTACTTTATAATTTTTTTTGTTGCTAAATGAAATTTATTTGGATTTATTAAAGAAAGGATAAAGTGTTTTGAAAGGAATATCAAACGAAACCCTTTGAGCGATCTTCGATCACACTTACCCACTTGTTTTTTCTCTTTTTAGCTTGGAGAAAGTTGATAATTCTTTACAGATAAAAAATCAAGATTTTAAATATGCGATTTTTAGTGTTTTTTGACGTTTCGCTGCGATTTACTCACATTAGTAACCGTAATCCGGTTCCAATCGTTTAGCCCAATTTAGTAAATTTTATCCACTTTTCAATAAAGTTTATGCGAAATTCGTACAGCAATTTTTGATTTTTTGGCGATTTTTTTCCTTTGACAGCAAGTAATTTTGCCCAAAACGCTTGATTGTTTCGGTGGTTGCTTCCATTTCGGCTCACAATCGGCATTTTTTTTTTACTCTTTTTAGCGTGGAGAAAGTGGATAAAAAAATCTTAATTTTAAAAGGGAAGGGCGGATTATTTATTAACCCGATTTTTTTTATTCGATTTTTCTTTTAGTTTCATTTTTTAACATTTTTTTCATGTTTTGCAGTGTTTTTTGTTTCAAATGACGTCACAAATCGCCCACTACAAGTCAAACATCATTGAAGGGGAAGTTATGATTGGTAGCGGATACAATTGTAGGCACTAGGGTGGCACTAGAGTGGCACTAGGCCGTAAAAAAACATTTTTTTAATTTTTTGATTCGCTATACCGTGGAAAACTTGCCTCTAGGGTAGCTTAGTATAATGCAAAAATAAAATAAATAAATTGTTACTTTTGGCGGTAGCGCATCGGCCCTAAAATTTGAGAAAATATAATTTTCTTTATCATTTTTAAGGGGGGGGGGGGGTGGCCAGAATGTTTTTGTTTTGTTTTTTGATTCGCTATACCGCGGAAAACTTTCCTATAGGGTAGCTTAGTATAATGCAAAAATAAAATAAATAAATTGTTACGTTTGACGGTAGTGCATTGGTCCTAAAATTTGAGAAAATATAAGATTTTTATCATTTTCAAGGTGGAGTGCGAGAATTTTTTTGTTTTGTTTTTTGATTCGCTATACCACGGAAAACGTGCCCCTAGGTTAGCTCAGTATAATGCAAAAATAAAATAAGCTGTTACGTTTGGCGGTAGCGCATCGGCTCTAAAATTTTATTCTTCGCAGCAAATGTGGTGGTGAAAGTCCAGTAGTGTTCCAGTGAATCATTTCAATATTGCCTGTAGTTAGGAAATTGATTTTCGGTGGTTGAAATCTTCTGATTAACTTTTTTAGAAGCTATTTCTAGCCATTATAATTCTTCTGAAACCTAACTCTATTATATGATTCCTTTTATCTACTATCATACTCAAAAGCAAGTTTTCTGGACGGGCAAAAAATACGTTTCTCTCAGTTACTGGGTCAATGACTTTCAACAAGTTTTCGGGCAGGAATCTTGAAGATTTTATAACTTCAAATACATGTTCTGGTCTGTTTGTGAAGTATTTATTTTTTATATAAAACCACAGAGGTATATATGACTTTAAGAGAAAAAGAAACTAAGATCTTGCTCTCGTCTGTTGTGTTTTCAATACCTATATACAATCGGAAAACTCTGTTCGCCGTTGTTAACCACCTTGAGTGGGAAAGTGTGCCAGGTTCACAAACAGATAAATCTTGAAAACAGCTACCTGATTTTGTAGCAGAACTTATGTCCAACATGTACTGCCGACCTGTGTGCGTTGGTCATGTTTTACGCTCTTCAAGTTCTGCTCAAAACATTTCCAGTAGCATTCTTTCTTATTTGACTGAGGCTGGATTTTCACTTCATGAACTGAGCGTGTTTGGATGTGATGACATCGTTACTAATATAGGGTGAAAAACAGTGTTATTCGAACAATTGAAGAACAAGTTTAACGACCACTACAGTGGACGGTGTGCCTCTTACATTTCAATGAATTGCTATTCCGACATTTGTTTCAAACTTTAGATGGTGAAACGACTGGGTCACAATCATTTCCATGTCCGATTGGCTCACAGCTCAGTAAATGTGAGAAACTCCTAGTAGTAAATTTTGACAGTGTTGAGTATAAGATTCCAGAAATGGACAAGCAAAGTTTATGCGAAGAAAAGCTGTACCGGCTGAACATAATTTGTGATATAAATTCAGGCAGCTGTCCCGAATAATTGACTGTTCGTGAGCCTGGCACACTTTCCTGCTCAAGGTAGAGAACTGAGGCGTCAGAAAAAGTCATCGGCTCCAATTCCAGAGATGGTTTTATAAGAACTATACTTAATATCGTCAATGCCTAGTTTTTCAAGCTATTCTTTGTTCAAACTTAACTCAATTATATCAAAAGAAAGTAAAGACAAGTAAAGTACCATATTTCATTACAAACTAAATATTTACACAATCAGAAAAAATGATTTTTGGTTTCAATGGAAATTTGTAAATTTTTTTAAATGATTTTTTTAAACTTAATACTCTATTAATAAATTTTAAAATGAAGTATTTTTGTTTCATTTATTTATTATTTCTATACTTTGTTCTGCTAAAATATGTCTACATCTACTTGTTATAGAAGCTATTTGATTTATTTAAATTTATTAGAAAAAATTAAAAAATCATATTATTTTTTCTAATTTTAGGGACGATGCGCTACCGCAAGACGCGAAAATTTATTTTCTTTTTGCATTTTACTAAGCTACTCTAGAGGCTCATTTTCCGTGGTATAGCAAATCCAAAAACAAAACAAAAATGTTCTCGCACTCCCCCTTGAAAATAATAAAAATCTTATATTTTCTCAAATTTTAGGGTCGATGTGCTACTGACAAACGTAACAATTTATTTTATTTTTGCATTATACTAAGCTACTCTAGAGGCTCATTTTCCGCGGTTTAGCGAATGAAAATACAAAGCAAAAAAATTCTCGCCCTCCCCCTTGAAAATGGTAAAAATCTTATATTTTCTCAAATTTTAGGGCCGATGCGCTACCGCCAAACGTAACAATTTATTTATTTTATTTTTGCATTATACTAAGCCACCCTAGAGGCAAGATTTCCGCGATATAGCGAATCAAAAAACAAAAAAAAAGTTTTTTTCGGCCCACTCTAGTAGGCACAGTTGGAAGTCAACCGGTCAATTGTGATTGACAGATGAAAAGGCCGTCAGCTGATTGCAATTCGAACAGCGAGTTGTGAATTTTTGCCATTTGTTTTATGCGATTTTTAAAGTTTTTTCATGTATACGTAATTTATGTATTTGATTTTAGAAATTAGCAACGATAACTTACTGTTTTTGTATGTAAAAAAAAAAAAAAAAAAAAAAAAAAAAAAAAAAAAAAAAAAGTCACTTTGTTTCTGTTTCAAAAGTTAATAATTCCTATTTTTTAACGCCGTAGATTTAATTATCAGTGTGTGTTAGGGGGGGGGGAGGTAAATGTTCGATTGGAGTTTAAATATCGCGTTAATGCTCTGATCGAAACTCCCTCCTTCCCCCACCCACCCACCCTTTCTCCAAAATCAGAACTATTTAATTATTAGTCAAATTTAAACGAAACTGTTTCTCAGTTTCCCAGGTACTTGATAAACTTCGGTATATTTTTTTTCAGCCCTTGGTTACCACTATTTCTCAATATTAATAACTAGCGAGTGGTATTTTCTCGGGTTCTATGGGCCCAATTTCAATGAGAATTAGTTTATTCAACCTAACACGAACTAATTAAGATATAGAATGGAACTAAAATATAATGCTGCGCCTGCTATACGATGTCGTAGGCGGAAGGGACATATGCCAAAGTTTCGATCGGAAAGAGTTTTATTTAGAACTGAGTGCTTTCCGAAGCGATGGGAAGTGAAACTAAACAATTTTGCATTTAAAATTTGTCCGATTCAAACAAAAGGCCCGATTACAACGACAATTGATTCATTCAACTTAACATAAAATAATTAAGATATAGACAACTAATTAAGACATAGATTTCACGTCCCCTGGTGGTGTAAAGTGGAACGAAAACATTTTCTGTGCGTGCACAGAACGCCTTTTATACGTTGTCATAAGCAGCGGGGACACGTGCCGGAGTTTCGTTCGGAAAGATGTTTGTTCAGAACAAAATGCACCCCCTGGCGGTGGAAAGTGTAACTAAAAGATTTTGTATTTAATCTTGGTCTGATTCAAACGAAATCTTTTCTGACATTCTTCCGAGGTCTCCCAGGTACAAAATAAACTTCGGTATCATTTTTTCTGCCCTTGGTTATCACCATTTATGAATATTAATATCCAGGGGTGTTGATTTATTTTCTCGGACTCTATGGGTCCAATTTCAACTGGAATCAGTTCATTCAACTTAACAATAACTAATTAAGATACAGCTGATTTTTCAGACTCAGATTTGGTACTCCCTGGCGGTGGAAAGTGGAACTAACAGATTTTTCGCGCGTGCAAGGCACGCCTTCTACACGATGCCATAAGGAGCGTGAACGAGTGCCGGAATTTCGTTCGGAAATAGGTTTATTTAGAACAGAATGCTCCACCTAGTGGTGGAAACTGGAACTAAAAGATTTTGCAGCGCGTGCCTAGCACGCCTGCTATACACGGTATCGTAGGCAGCGGGGACACGTGTCGGATAAGTTGTTTAGACCAAAATGCTTCTCCTAGCGGTGTAACTAAAATATTGTCAAGCGCGTGCAGCAAAAATTGTTATTTTTATTGAAACCGCAAAAGAAAGTTACCGATTTGATACTCCCGGACAACGAAAAAGTTTCATTTTCACTTATCCTGGAGTATTAAGAAAAGTATTGAAATATTTGAATCGGAACTCACAGTTTATTTTTCCGATTTCGAAAATTAATTGTCCAGTAATTCAAACATATATTCTACCAAAATTGCATTATATAAAACTTAATTTTATCTTATTTTATGAACAGCAAGAGACATTTTGATATGTGCTGATGATTTTTACACATGTTCCTGATCTTCGTCTTTTTAATATAATTGTTGCTCTTTTTGGCTAAAATGCTTTACACTCACGCTGAAAAAAAAAATTAATAATCGGTTAAAAAAAGGAAAAAAGTCGCCAAAGTTTGGGGACAGTTTTTCTTTTATGGCAACCCGGCTATTAAGCTTGTATTTAGTTACTGGTGTTGAAATTTGTTATTGTAATCCTTATTTGCGTGGATATTAAGGGAATGTTTGCGCATGTCTGTATTACGTCATTGATGATGAAAAGTAGAGAAAACGTGATTGGTTGTAGACGAACGTTCTATTGCACGTTATTGGTTGCAGAGTCGTGTATTATAGAACCATATATGGGAGGGAAATAAATTTACATAACTGTTGAGTTAATGATTGGTTTCTAATTGCCATGTGATTTATTACGTATTGGCGGTTACAGTGGCGGTTATTACAGTGGCAGTTAGAGCAATAGAATTGAATTTATCATTCTATTTTGTTTATCGAAATTGTTTTTACGTTTGTAGTTGTTGGTAGAAGTTGGAAAATGTCCGTGGCTATGGATACCATTTTTCGAGAGTACCAGGTAAGTTTTTATGAGGAAGCAGACGGTGAGGATTTATTTGGAAATTGTTTTGGCCCTCCTGGCATTCCAAATAGAGCTTTTTTTATAATTTTTTTTTGAAAAAGAAAGATGGTCTGCCAGATTTTTACGATTTTTTACAGGATTGCTCTCTAATTGTTTCTTCAATGAAGTGCGAGCAATGCGGGGGAGATATGAGTATGATCGTCTCAAAAAGAGCTGTTTTAGACGGGCTGTATTTTCTTCTAGCTGTTACCCGTGACTTCGTTCACGCAACATTAAAAGAACAATAAATACATTAATTAAGCAAAATATTTTACTCCCAATAATTAAAAACGTTAATATTTAACTAACTATTTATCACATTTCATAGGAGACAATACGGTATTTATTATTATAGGGACCTTGACATAACTCAGTCTTAAAAAAGTGAAATTTTGTGCCAAATAATCGCGAAAATGAAATTGCAACCAATGCAAAAAGGAGGGCCAAATAAAATCGTGGAAATAGACGAATTGGGTGAAAACAAATGTCAATTTTACCTGATAAACAATTTTACTTTTAACGCCTTTGTGAAACATTTTAACAGCCATCCTTAAAAAAAACATTAATTAGGAATAGTATATGTTTTTTCTTTAAATTCAATTCTGCCTCCTTGGTTTAATATATAGTTGAAACAAATCTTGTTTTCTAAATGACAGTATATTGGCAGACAATTTTTGTTCTCCAGAATAAACTGATTCATGAAGTTTGAATACCTGAAAATATGTTTTTATTTTTCGGATAATTTACTGAAATCAAGATTTTGTTTTCACCATTTATTCAAAGTGCAAATAAATTCTGTTTTTCAGTTTTAATGAGAGAATGGTGTAAAAAATATACTGAACTGTTTTATTTATCCTTTCTTAAACACAAATATGGAATAATTTACTTCCCGTTTTTAGAGAAACTTCTTTAAAATTTACAAAAAAAAAAAAAAAATCTTGGCATCTAATTTAATTTTTTTAATTCTAACAGTTTGTGTGACATCCTCGGATCAATGGTAACCGGTATTAAGTAAATTGCGTTGCGTTCGATAGTCTAGGAGTAGTTGCGAAATACAAACACATGGTCAGATTTTAATATAATAGATTCGTGTTCATTTTCCTTTTCTTAAAATTATGATGTGATTTTTAGCAGAACACTCGGATACTCATGCGGAACGAAATAATGGATACTCATGCTTAATAATCAGTATAGATAACAAAACATTTAAATTTTTCGTTATAAATATGGCGTGAAACTCATCTACTTTCTATACTTATTGATCCTTGCATTATTAATGTAAGGAATTAATTCACACTCATTTTAAAACATATTGGAAAATTCCCGTTTTATTTCAAATATGACGTTTCCTTTTTCCCCAGAGACATCCCTTTTTAATGACATAATTCTTGTTAATTTTCTTTTCCAGGCAATTAATTTCAATACTGGCATAGGGAAAATTATGTTACTTTATTATTACTTTATTTATTTATTTTTAGGTAATCGAGTTATTTCTTTTAGTTTTAAGAATGAAAAATCACTATTTCTCGCTATCCATGACATCATTTACGAGATGGATAATTTTGCGGAGAATATTATTGACATTTGCTAACCATTTTCTTTTGAAACGTCTTTTTACTTTTTTAAAATTTAAATAAAAAATACGGTATAGTTATATTAGCCGTGCGCAGACGGTAAAACGGCAAGTATTGTTACCATACAAAAGAAAAAAAAAAAGAAAAAAGTGAAGAATAAACCCAAGATCATTTTATTTCACCAAAGCATGTCTGCTTTATTTTCGATAAATGACGTCATAATTTGCCTGTTTCCTATGGTTACGCATATTGAAACCTTGTATTATTATCAAAAACTAAAAAAAGTACGTTTTATTTCTAATAATATTATTTAATCTTCTTCTTAATTCTTTAATTTTTTTTAATTTCATTTTCATTTTTCCCGTGAAAATTTTTCAATTGAAACTAAATTGTTGAGTAAAAATTATTTTTTCGGGTTTTGAATTAGTTTTAGCAACGATAAAGTATTAGCAACGGTAACAATTTTATAAAGTAAATTTAACCATTTTAAAGTGCGATACGAAAAAATGTCCATTTATTCTCAATGAAAATAACGAAATTTTGAATTATTAAGAAAAATATTTGAATAAAATAAACAAAAACCAGCCTATGTTCATATGAGGGTTATAATCAGCCTATATGCAAAGATACAGGATCATTAAATGCTCCATTTTGACGCCGGCTTCAGCCTAACATTTGCACACAATCAGATATATACTATTACTAGCTGTTACCCGTGACTTCGTTCACGCAACATTAAAAGAAGAATAAATACATTAATTAAGCGAAATATTTCACTTCCGATAATTAAAACGTTAATAATTAACTAACTATTTATCAAATTTCATAGGAGACAATAAGGTATTTTTTGTTATAGGGACCTTGACATAACTCAGTCTTAAAAAAGTGAAATTTTGTGCCAAATAATCGCGAAAATGAAATTGCTATCAATGAAAAAAGGACGGACAAATAAAACAGTGGAAATAGACGAATTGGGTAAAAACAAATGTCAATTTTACTTGATAAACAATTTTACGTTTAACGCCTTTGTGAAACGTTGTAACAGCCATCCTTCAAAAAAAACATTAATTGGAAATAGTGTATAATTTTTCTTTAAATTCAATTCTGCCTCCTTGGTTTAATGTATATCTAAAACAAATCTTGTTTTATAAATGACAGTATGTTAACAGGCAATTTTTGTTCTCCAGAATAAATTGATTCATGAAGTTTGAATATGTGAAAATATATTTTTATTTTTCGGATAATTTACAGAAATCAAGATTTTGTTTTCACTATCTATTCAAAGTGAAAATAAATTCTGTTTTTCAGTTTTAATGAGAGAATGGTGTAAAAAATATACTGATCTGTTTTATTTCTCCTTTTTTATACACAGATATGGGGTAATTCATTTTCCGTTTTTAGATAAACTTCGTTAAAATTTACAAAAAAAAAAAAAAAAAAAAAAAAAAAAAAAAAAAAAAAAAACTTGGCATCTAATTTAATTTTTTTAATTCTGAGAGTTTGTGTGACATCCTCGAATCAATGATAACCGGTATTAAGTAAATCGCGTTGCGTTCGATGATCTAGGAGTAGTTGCGAAATACAAACACACGGTCAGATTTTGATATAATAGATTCGCGTTCATTTTCCTTTTCTTAAAATTATGATGTTATTTTTAGCAGAAAACTCTCATCTGTATATAACGGATACTCATGCTTAATAATCAGTACGGATAACAAAACATTTAAATTTTTCGTTATAAATATGGCGTGAAACTCATCTACTTTCTATACTTACTGATCCTTGTATTATTAATGTAAGGAATTGATTCATACTCATTTTAAAACATATTGGAAAATTCCCGTTTTATTTCAAATATGACGTCTCTTTTTCCCCAGAGAAATCCCTTTTTAATGACATAATTCTCGTTAATTTTCTTTCCCAGGCAATTAATTTCAATACTGCCATAGGGGAAATTATGTTACTTTCACGAAATAATATTAAATCTTTAGGTTTTATCAACAAAAATGGAAATATTAACATTCGTCATTTTTTTTAGCTAATCGAGTTATTTCTTTTAGTTTTAAGAATGACATAACTATTTCTCGCTATCCATGACATGGATAATTTTACGGAGCATATTATTGGCATTTGCTAATCATTTTCTTTTGAAACTTCTTTTTACTTTTTTAAAATTTAAATAAAAATTATGGTATAGTTATATTAGCCATGCGCAGACGGTAAAACGCTAAGTATTGTTAACATACAAAAGAAAAAAAAGTGAAGAAAAAACCCAAGATCATTTTATTTCACCAATCAAAGCATGTACGCTTTATTTGCGATGGATGACGTCATATTCGCCTGTTTCCTATGGTTACGCATATTGAAACATTGTATTATTATCAAAAACTAAAAAAAGTACGTTTTATTTCTAATAATATTATTTAATCTTCTTTTTAATTCTTTAATTTTTTTTATTTCATTTTCATTTTTTTTCAATTGAAACTAAATTGTTGAGTAAAAATTATTATTCCGGGTTTTGAATTAGTTTTTGCAACGATAAAGTATTAGCAACAGTAAAGTAAATTTAACCATTTTAAAATATTATACGAAAAAATGTCCATTTATTCTCTATGAAAATAACGAAATTTTGAATTATTAAAAAAAATATTTGAATAAAATAAACAAAAACCAGCCTATGTTTATTTGAGGGTTATAATCAATTTATATGCAAAGAAACAGGATGATTAAATGCTCCATTTTGACGCTGGCTTCAGCCTAATATTTACACACAATCAGATTTATAATATTATTAGGACTAGGTATAAATTTATGTTAAAAAAATTATTTTTCGTTTATTTCGATATTTACTTTCTGGGTTTACTAATACGTCATTATTTATAAATGTTGTGTTCGTCATGAAATTAGAAACTAAATAATCGAATGTTTACACTGATATAGTAGGGCACTTTAAAAGATTGAAATGACGTAATTAACATTTTCCATTAAATTTATGTTGTAAATATGTATTTTTGGTTTATTTTAATTGTTGTGTAGAAATACGATTTTCTGTGTTTTCGAATACGTTATTTATAAATGTTCCGTTTTTTATGTTTCCAAAATGACAACGGAAAATAGTAGCTTGGCGCAGTCTTGGAAATCGCGCCAACCAAACAGTCGCCAATCTTTTGTTTACATTTTAGCGTGAGCGTAAAACATCAGTTCCCTCTTTTTAAGCAAATACATTTGTATAATATATACCATGGAACTATACGATACATAAAAAAATGATAATGCATTCATTAAAGGAATGTTTTACTTGAATGACATACTTTTTTATTCTGATGTACGGAAAACGAACATGTTAAAATGAAAATAAAGTTTTACTATTAAAGGACTACATAAATGTAGTTATTATATGGACATATAAAATATTTGTAAATTATACAATTAAATATTCTTATTTATTGTCTCAGTACATTGACTAAAGCTGGATAAATTTTATTACGTAATTCTTACCCCAAAGACTGCAAATCTTAATGCTAAGCTCTAATTTTTCTTTAAAAAATATTGAAATATTCATATGTAAGGCTAAGAATGAAAGTCGAGTCTTTCAAATATAAATTTCCAATATCATAACTTTTAGAAATAGGATTTATCCAAATCTTGATTGATAGAAACACATTCGTGACATACATATACTATAGCTTAAACTCCGACTTATTTCTTTAAATTAATAAAGCTTTCTGTCACAGAAAGTGCTAAAAAATGAAAGAAAATTTTATCTTTTAAGCTGTTCTGTGCAATATACGCTGATGTGATAAATCATCGCCAATAGTTTCACATATAGCGAGATTTTTAGAAAATATAAAATGCTTTCTAAATTGAAATGTTACAAAAAGCAGAAACAATTTTGAATTATATTAGAATGAAAGGAACTCACATACAAAAGGTTTAATGTCAAATGCCCTTGTGAAAATTATGTATAAAAACAAAATCTATTACTAAGATTTTTTGTGTTGAGATATCACATATAATTTAATTTAATATAAAATAAAAATTGATTAACTTCTGAAATTTAGGATTGGTCTTATAATACTTAATTTCAGTTGCGGAATGTTAGTTTTTTTCCCGTCTGTAATAGAATTTATGATTAAAATAAATACTGGAATATGTTGTTTTGAAATGTTTAACTTTTATTGATGCTTTCATTTTCAGACACTCCATTTAGATATGCAATTTAATGAAATTTTCGACATTAATGTGCTTATTTACTTATAATGAGTAAATTTTAAAAGGACCTGGTGTATTTTTGTAGTAAAATTAACAGAGTTGACTGAATTGGAAATTTTGTTTTTGCCATTTGATCCATAAGAATATAAAATTACAAATGTGAGATCCGTCCTTATAGGGCTAGCATTTTGTAATTAAAATTTGATGTGCGCATATGGGAAATAATTAAATAGAAGAAAACAATTAGTTGGCAGTTTTGTACGTTTTCCATCTGTAAATCATAAATAAAATGTTTATCATAATGTTACATGATGTATACTATATAACGGCCCTAACGGAGTTATATATAGTAAACAGCAGATTCTATAAAGGTATATGTAAGAAATATTATTTCGTTTAATAATTGTTTTACTGACTTAGACTAATAATATTAAGTGTAAAAGTTAATTTTACGAAAATTTGTTTGAGAGATTAAGTAAATATATTTCGAAATTGATTTATTCAAAACAAGGTCGAAATAAAAAGAGGAGTATCAAGAAGATGACAAATTACATTTGCATGTAATATAGATGCTATTAATTCAAATATGTTCGTAGATTTAAAATTCTTTGTAAACGAAACCCTCTTATATAAATAAATTATTTTAATAAAAGAAATAGAAACGCAGCTCAAATTAACTCAGGTCATTCAGAAATGGATAATAAAAATAAGTATTAGTAACGCCATCGAGGAATTTTATATAATCACTCAAGCAATAACAGAGAAAAATATTTACTACATTATCAATTATTCCATTTTATAAAAATTATATACATATAATATTTAAACGTGATTTAAATAAGTACAAATTAAAAGTAGTTATTACTATTAATAGCCCCTTTTACCTAAAGTAATTGTACATCAAATTACTCAATTTTTATATCCGACATAAAAATAAATAAATAAATAAATAAATAAATGTACATTAATCATACAAAAACTGTAGGATTTTACAAGATTATTTATAATTATGAACATGTAAAGAGAGGGGGGGTACACAGGTATGACCAAAACAAAACTTGCAGGAAGTATCAAAGAACATAAAGAAAATTTACTTAGGTAAATAAAGTGCCTCATTAACCAGAATCAGTAATAAATCTGCCTTAAAAGGTATCGATTTCAACAATGTAAAAAAAAAAAATCTAATTATATGAATTTCAAGTATGCTTAATTAGAGAAATATTAGGAATAATTAATGATGAAAATTCCTCATGAAATGGCATTTTGCATTATATAATTCACACCAGATGGCGAAAGCTCTTCAAAAAAGACAAATACCTAATAAATTAGTGAACGTTTCTTCATTCGATGGATTTTATTTATTGAATTTGTTTTGGAATATGAGATGAATATATTTTAATAAAAAATCTTTCAGCTATGTGCAAATGTATGATTTTAATGCCTAGTAATAGGTGTATATGATCAAATGACATTATTTTAATTGTTGGTTTTAAAATTTTATTGAATTTAATCAAAAATACGGTGATTAAAGCATTGAGATAGACTCAACCAAAATTTCCTAGAGAAATTCGCCAGAACAATTTGTTAAAGAACTGTAAGTACTATGGTCTTATTTCAAGGTTTCTAACAGTTGGCAATTATATCCTATGAAATAACTTTAAACAAGATGTATAATATTTTGAATGAAGACATTTAAATAAAGTTAGAAATAATAAATATTCAAGTATACCTAATCGGAAAATTGAACACACTCAAAGACCACAGTAAGTGATATAGTGATTAATTAAATTAAATGCAATAATACAATTTGAAAAAATATAAATTAACGCAATCAATTGCAGAATTTGTTTTTAGAGAAACTCTTCAGTAAAGGTGGAAAAAGCAGAGAAAAATGAAATATCATATGTGAACCTATGTGACTATAAGTTAGATGAACAAAGAGATGTTTGCATAAAATTAGGATATAAAATTATTACAAAATATTAAAGAAGTTACAAAAAAAAAAAAATTCATTACCACAACAGAAATATCATTAGAGAAAGTTCCTGTGGAACCGGTAAAATAAAGAATATTGTTAAAAAATATATATATATATATATATTTATATTAAAATATAAAGAAGATTCTCATTATAATATCCATTTCAAATCAATCTATTTTAAGGAAGAATCCTGATCTTACATTATTCCATACAGACAAATCACATAAGTTGGCTTTAATGAACAAAATTAATTACAATACATCAGTGATGAAAGCAGCAATAACGGATATTGGAGTAATAAATGTGTATAAAGATATAAGTAATAATCAATCTAAAAATGTAAATGACTTCATAAAAAAAGGAAAACTGATCATCGTGTAACACACTCATGCAGATGGAATTTCAACTTATACAACTTTATTATTTGGGAATCTAAAGGATTATAAACATCCACCTAAAACACGGCGGATTGTAAACAGAATGCTCCATATCATATTCCATCACACGACTTAAAGATCCACCTGAAATAGATTTATAGTCAATAGCAGTAGCCAGAAAAGCAATAGCAATTTAATGATTGCACTCTGGATCATTTAAAAGTAATTTGACGCGGTAAAAGTCCTTTGTCGTATTTGTTTTATTTATCGAAATATTCCGGAACTCCGTGAGGATATTCAACAGATGTTTAATAAATTTTAAATAAAAAAGTTAATATATTTAACAAAAAGTTGAATAAATGATATTGCCTTCATTTTTGAGAAAACGGCGAATTTACCGATTCCTCTAAAAAACATGCTTTAGTTAAATTTAAATGATCCAATGAGTCACATAATATAAAATGCAATGTGTACAATCATTATTAAATGCTGAAAAAATAGCAATTTTCAACAGACAATTGATTGCATGCATATTTCAATCTAAACACTGAAAATCAATAGCAATTTAATGATTGCAAATCATGATCTTTTAAAAGGAGTTTGATGCAGTAAAAACCCTTTGTCGTATTTGTTTTATTTATCGAAATATTCCACCACTTCGTGAGGATATTCTACGTATTTTTAAATTATTTTTAAATATAAAGTTGATTGATTAAGCAAAAAGATGAATATTTCCTTCATTTTTTTGACAAACGGACAATTTACGGAGTCCTCTAAAAAACATGTTAAATTTAAATGATCCAATGGCTCATATAGATTTAAAACGCAATGGGAAGAAATACTTATTAAATGCTGAAAAATTAACAATTTTCAATAGACAATTAATGTCATACATATTTCGATATACACAGCTACCTTAGTACAAAAATAATTTCTAAAATTACATTTTGTAATACATTTGTAACCAATTTCATTTTACATTGTTTGATGTTTAAATTTCTGAGACAAACTTTCATATTTCTGAGACTCTGATTTAATAACCATTTAAGGTGAACCGATTTTTTCAAATTAGGCAGGATTGTTTCCGATGGCAATGATATATTCATGTACAGTAAAACTTCTAAATAGCAAACGTCTGGGGTCCGCGTAATATGTTCGCTATTTGAAGACTTCTGCTTTTTAGATATAATAAATCGGTTAAGTACGAGTATACCTCACACTCAAAGGGTTCCGTACATTAATTTTATTAATTACTATTTATTAATTAATAAACTCTTACTACCCCTAATTTTGTTCATAATTTTAGTTTCAGTAGATTCAGAAATAGGAGGGGGGGGGGCACTTTTTCCAGTATACTTTCGACGATATCTCTAAAATATAATACCTAAAATTAAAACAAATATATATTTTAGTTCGATATTACGAGATCTTTCGAATTATACCCTACCCGATATATAAAATGAAGGCTTTTTTTCAAGTAACTTAATTATTATCTCGGCTAATTACCGACAACGTTTTTGGATAATCATTATCAAATGTCCTAGGATTATTCTGCATCGATAGATACCTCGAGTACCCGTCAGCTATCCCACTCACCGCCCGAAAAGTAAAGTTTTTGTGTTACAGAAAAATGCGTTTTTTTCAAAAACTATTACCTAATAAAATCGCTATAGTTTACCTGCAAGGTTTAAATAAACTCCTACTACCACTAGTTTTTTCATAATTTTAGTTTCAGTAGATTCGGAAATAGAGGGAGGGGGGATATATTTTGCGGTGCGTTTTCGACGATATCTCAGAAAAAATAATACTTAAATTAAAACAAATAAATGTTTTTTAGTTCGATATCAAGAGTTCTTCTACAGGACACCCCACATCATATACAAAGAGAAAACTTTTTTTCAATTAACTTAATTAGCCCCCTAAATTTTTAGTAAACATATTTGTGAAAGGCTAAAAATCTGAAAATATGTGTGTAAAATGTCTTTATAACTTTCCCAAGTTTGAACTTTCCACGTCCCATATTTTGTTGATAATATTGTATATAATGATTGTATTGTTTCGCTATACAAGTGTGTCCGCCATGGATGTTTAGTTATTTTAAGAGCCGTAGTTAAAAAAAGGAATTATCATGTATAAGAACATTCATTTATGTTTTTCAGTAAACTCGATTCTAAAACTTGTCAACTTTCTAGAATCCTGTTCAGAAGTTATTTTAAAGGACAATGTAATATGTATTTTTAATTATAGTTTGGGCCGAACCTCTTTCTTTCTTTTTAGCCGCCAACCAGGTGCCTACCTACCGGGCTATAATCCAGTCTTATATGTTTGAGTGCCTGGAAACGGGGCGTAATCGCCGGATCGCCACATGGCGGC
Source organism: Maratus michaelseni (assembly GCA_963931845.1). Lineage (NCBI taxonomy): Eukaryota > Metazoa > Arthropoda > Arachnida > Araneae > Salticidae > Maratus > Maratus michaelseni. The sequence continues at coordinate 196,145,891 of OZ007593.1, read as the reverse complement.
GCGCGGAGTGGCGGTCCGCTAGCACATATGACGTCTTAATGGCATCTGTGTTTTACTTTGCCTTGGTTGTATGTTGGCCGGTTACTTAAGAACCTACGCTAGTCCCCCGAAGAAACTCGAATGCTAATGTTATGTCTATGGGAAGGTTCTTGACAGATTTCTCGCTCGCGTTTTAATATTTTTATATGTTTTTTTTTTTTTTTTGCATAGGATAGCTGAGGCCAATCCCTAACTTTGTTAGTTTTTACTTTTTCGATGTTGGTTCCAGTTTTTTTATATAAAGGTACTTTCACTTTCAGAGCCAGTTAGAACCGGTTTTGAAATTGAAAATATCTGCTTATAAAAAAAACTGTAACTAAAATTAAAAAAAAGTAAAAACTAGAACGTTAGGGATCGGCCTCGGCTATCCTATGCAAAATACATCATTTAAAAATATTAAAGTGCGAGCGAGAAATCTGCCAAGAACCTTCCCATAGACTTAACATTAGCTTGCGCGTTTTTTCGCATGACTGATGTAGGCTTTTAAAGTGGATTTGCTAGTTTAATTTCACGCTGCATCGCTGCTCACCACGCGAGTTGGTCTCATAGTTTAGAACATTGATCGGGCGACCAAGCCTTCACCTAACTAGGCACCTCCAGAAGTATAATTCATACGGAACTTAGAGGACTTTGCACCTACGACGGATTTTACATGTACCAGGCGTCATTAGTGCACGAATTGCTGTATCTGATCGGATCACAGGCATCAAGGACAAATATATATTTTTAAGTATTTGATTGAAATAACATATTTAATATGACTATTTTGCTGAATTTTGAAGAAAAGTTTTTCGTCAACAACAATGCCGATGTCTTGTACAGTCAGGTATGGGGTGTAAGGAAGATTTTTTGTTCATTTTACTTACCCATCATACGTAGTATAGGGTAAGTCTTGTAATCGTTTTGAAAATCGAAAAAAAAAATTGACGGATTTACACGTGTGAGACACTGGAGATTCCGAAAAACATATTTAAAAAAAAAAAAAAATTGTCGTCCGTCTGTGTGTCTGTATGTCTGTGTGTCTGTATGTCTGTGTGTCTGTGTGTCTGTAAACGCTCTATCTCCCGAAAAAATTGAGATAGAGACTTGAAATTCGGTATGTACTTAGTATATAATAATGGGAAGAAGCTTATTGAATTTCAGTAACCTCGAATATCCGGAACTATTTTTTTCGGACTCTCGAAATATTCGTTCTGATAAAAGGTATATGAAATTTTTCGAAATTGTTTATTTTAAGGAGTGAATATAAAAGACAATAAAAAAACATAAATTTTGCATAAATCATGAAGTCGATTTTTCATGACCCTGTATTTCATCCAAATTTCAATTCAAAGATATATTGTAATTGGAAATGAGACGCTTAATCAGATTCAATAAGCCGCTAGTTAAATAGATTATTGTTTTTGGAGTTATGAGGATGTTTCTTTTAAGCAATTCAGTAATCGAGCCTTTAAAGTTTATGACGTCATCAAGCCACGATTTTATTCGAATTGCAATGCATTTTATAAGTAGTTTACACAATTCTTATTTTAATATTTTACATTATGCATATCCATGATGGGTAAGTATTACTGTGGCCCCCAACGACTAGTTTTTTATGTTTTTGATCCATGATAGTTTTACCTATTTGATTTTGTTCAAATTCTGCATACATTTTAATTTCCAATGACAATGATCCTCATTATAGTTTTTTCCCCGAAATAATATTAAATCGTGCTACTTAAAAGTCTAGGATTTGAATGTCCTTTATTGAAACATAAATGTATTTACAATCTAATATCATTTGTCCCAGCATGCATGTTTATAATTATAATAATAATTATTATTGTTGTTGTTGTTGTTATTGTTGTTGTTGTATTTGAAGAATTTTACTCGTTTGTCATATTTTAAATTATGAATTTATGATATAAATGATTTGCAGTCAAAATCAGCACGCCAATGTGTATGTAAATCATTCTTAGCAACCTAACAGCAAATGAAGAGCTTGAAAGATTGTTCACTAGTTTCGTACAAGCAACCTTTGAAGAGAACTTTGCAAGATTTTAGAATATTTCTTATTATTAGGCTTAACTGTGTCATATTTCGTTTAAAATGTGCTGGAAAAAAATTTCTCTTATAGTAATATAGACAGAATCTGTGGATACGTAAGAAATATTCTTAATGTCCAAAAAAATCTGGAAATATTTTTACAAAACCTAATACACCAACGTAGGCTATAAAATTGGAACTGTGAATGTAATTTTATTAAAGCACTATCTTTGAAAATTAGTACATATATATATATATATATATACTGCTTGACATACGAATTATAATTTTAAAAAAAATACAACGAAAATAAGTCTTACACTTTTATCATATCATTCTCATGTATATTCAATAAAATTTTTAATCAGAAATCGTCTTCTGAAAACCCTTCTTTAACTTTAGAAAAGGTTTTAAATTTACACTCTTTTGAAATTGAAAAATTCAACAATTTTCTTTTTTAACATTTTTAACTACCTGATAAAGTATTGGAAAGTGAAACATGCAATCTACATCACTGTCTTTTATTTGATGAATGATACTACACAGAAAATCTATCGTGACATTAAAATAATGATATGGTGTGTAACCTATCAGATCAAAAGATGGATTGACTAAATTTAGACTTAGATTGTCTAAAAGTCGATTTAACGGATGTGTTCTGTAATGATCGATCACCTTCTAAATTAAAGATTTTTGGTGATTATTGGAATTTTAATTTCTGCACCTTTTATGTATTCTATTAATTTAATTTAATTTAATAAAAATGTGTTAGGCACTGACTTTAAAGTAGGTGTTATTTAGACACTGGCGTTAAAATAATTCACGTATTTTATAAAAATTGCATTTCTAAAATACATTATAAATTGTTTTACATAAATTAATAAAAAAAAACCTATTAAACTGGTTTTAGAATCCCATTGATTTATGAAATAATAATATTAACAACAGCAATTATATAGAACAACAATACATAAGTACATTATTACCCGATAGAATCAGAAGATTGAATACCCATCTCTCCTTAAAACAGTTTTCCTTATAATTTTAATGCTTAATTCTTAAATAATTAAATAATAAGCAGATTTCTAAAATTGAAAGGAACTTTCTCTTAGATAAAACACACCATTTTACATTTTTTCCTAATCTCGTTTTTTTTTTTTTTTTTTTTTTTTTTTTGCTATAACAATTAACTCTACGATTAGAACTCTTTAATATTATAAATCGTACTACTTAGTATGGATTACAAAATTAAATGTGCTTAAATATATATATTTTTTGAAAAATATTTGCTTTAAAATACATAAGTTTTTAAAATTTAGAGCGTTAAAATATTTTTCATATAATTGCATCAACTTTCAAAACTTCCATTTCTATAATAATAATAATAACTAATCTTAAATTAAGTAATGTACTCAAGTTTCCTTGTAATTATGTTCTATTTAATAAGCAGGAAATTTTTAAACACTTTTTGATTTCACTTGTGTTATATAACCTTTCTTACGCTGTTGAAGTTTAATAAACTTGTGATACATTGAATAAATTTTAATTTGAGAAGTTTGAGATAAATTTCTGAAAATTGTAAAGTTTAATTTTCTACTTATCAGATAATAGTTTTAATGTCAGCTCTTATCTTAATCAGCAACCAGATAGCAGACTAAATAATTTTCTTAAAAGTTCTTAACTAAAAGATAAAATCTGCGTTAATTATTCTTGTTCGAAGGAAACGGATATAGTATCTAAAATTTTACTTTGAAAGAAATCATTAAAGTATATGAAATTGAAGTTGAACATCTGTTTTGTAATTACTGGTTAAAGACGCAAATTTTGCTCACATCAAATTTAGTAAAATAATTGGAAATGTTTAGAAATTGTACTTGGAAATTTAAAAATTTTCTTTTTCTGATATTCTCAAATATTTTATACTTTTTGAGCTAAGCCGTTAAGCTGTAACAATCAGATCTCATACATAAGTTTGATAGAAAATAGAAATTGATTTAATATTTAAAAATGTTATTTATTTAAAATACGTTTTAATACGTTTTTAATACGTTTTACGTTTACTATGTTTACGTTTATTAAATACGTTTCAAATTCTAAATAGCTCTCAATCCTAAAGTAAAGTTTCCATAAATTATAATTTCCGATAATTCACCAGATGTGTTAGTTTTGTCAAAAAATAGTTCTATAAAACACAATTTCTTCTACAGAAGAGTTATGAGGGTTCCTGCAATTGTGCATTACTACAATTGTAATTTATAGGCTTAAAAGGACTGAAACATTTTTTCGGCTTAAATTAATGGCATTTTTAGACGGAATTAATTAGCAGCGAAAACACCTTTATAAACGATAAAAATCCAGCTTTTATATAAAATAGAAAATAATTTAAATTACTATAGTTGTAAAGAAAATTTAGAATTTTTTTTTCCAGTTTTTCATGAAATATTTTTTAGTTGGAAAATTAAAATAGGGAAAAAATGCAAAATAAAATAATAATAATTATGCTCCAGTAAAACGTTGAAAGTTTTGAAGATATGATTTTCAAATCTCACTATATATCAATTATTTGCCATTTTACTCCGAATTCAAATATTAATGCACAATGACATATAAACATCAAAGGAAAAAAAAATATATATTTATACATGTTTTTTAGTTAAATAAATTACAAGTAGAACGAAAACTGAATTATTATTATTTTTAAATATGTATTCTTAAACAACGTTTTTTTAAACTACTCAACCAAAGACATTTATAAAGTTGTGCGAAAAAAAAATTCATGTTTCTAACAAATAAACAAATAAAAAATAACATTGGTTTTAAAAAATACGTTTCAAGCACAAATAAATGTGAATAAAAGGAATGATTTATATTTTTTGTTAGGATTTATAGTCAACTAGATGTATGTATGTAAATTTTCAAATGTATCTCATGTTCATATTTAATAATTATGGTAGTTATAGTTCCTAATTCTATCATGTCAATGGTAACATTAATATGGATACATTGACAATTTGTTTAAAAAATAATTCTTATATTCACTGCCAGCATAAGGTTTGTCAGACATTTATTCGTTTGTATGTGTGTGCGCGAGTGAGATTTACTGCAAGACATAACACAAATTTCATAAACATTATCGTTTAGTGAATAATTACCTTAAAATATTTTTTTTTATGAAAATATAATTTTTTCAACTGAACTATATTTAAATATCTTATGCCGTGTGTATGTTGTTAAATATTTTGATGCAGGCTCAAATGTGGAAAATTATTCAATGTTACGAAAGCATATTTAAATATATTTCGAAGCTAATTATTGTTTCAGTAAAGATTGTTTCAGTAAAGTACCGGCATCTGTGATTAAAACGTATAACAAACAGTTTAATATTATTGTCGATATTAGCTGTTTACTTTGTGAATACTGGTGTTTGGAAACGACATTTTGCACAAAATATATATTTAACATTTTTACAAATTAAGCGCATGATATTAAGGGTGTAATGATCATCGAAATAAAACCATATAATCAGAGATAAATTATATGATCGCTCTCCTTTGTATTAAGATCGAAAATAAGAATACTATACAGTAGTTGGTAATTATCAACAGTTATTTAACTGTTGATAATTACCACCTACTTCAACGTTGTTTTACATTTAATGTTGAGTTTTCTTTTAATTAAAAGCATTGTAGACAATGCTCTTTGAGTCGATTCATAATTTTATATTTTCTTTGCTCTATTAATTTCTTTCTGAGCAATGTATAGTACAAGATTTGATCCCGGCACAGTGACTGTTGAATTGAGCCTATTCAACAGTTACTGTACTGTGATATTGCATTCTTTCAGAAAACGACAATGATGCGTTTTATACACAAATTTTTAATTGTTGTATTTGAAATGAACTCTTGATTTGCATTTATTTTCAAACTTAAAGCAAATTAAAATGTTAGGTATAAAAATATATGTACTGAAAAAAAAAAAGTTTGAGAATTTTACATAAATTAGCAGTCTCAAGCATGTCATAACTATCCAATTACGTTTATTATAGCAAAATACATTACAAAATTAGGAGGACATAGTTTATTGCGATGTAATATTATTCTTAATTATATAAAATTAATTTTATTTAATTGTTCATTCTTAATTACACGTTTTACATAAATCGGTTGTTCAATTTTTCTTCTAATTTGAACTAAAAAAAAAAAGAGAGAGAGAAATTTGAACCATTTTTTAAACGAAACAAACAGAAAACATTTACTAAAATATAAAATATGTATACAAGTATATACTAAAAATAAACACAAACAGATTTAAACATATATATATATATATATACACATATGTATGTGTGCAAGTGCATCTATGTCTTCTTTGTTTATTTTCAGCACACTTTGCCACTACGAATCTCACTTTGTAATCCAATTAACTAGACTTTCAATAGCTAAATAAATTACAAAAATAGTCACATTTTCCACTCTTAAATGTCCCTTCGGCCAGTTGGGAGGAAAATGTAGCTTTTATATTCCTCGTTTTGAAATATTCAGCTAATTTTATTCAAATATACTAAGCTATAATGCGTAGAATCCGATTACAGAATGTTCAATCCCAGTTCTCACCAATACTAAATTTTAATGAAAATTTCGCCAAATTAGTCAGCTATATCTAAGTTGACTTCATTTATGGCAGTTTTTGTTTGGCGGCAAAATTTGGTGATAATTCGCCAGGAATCGACAAGTTTGGTGATAATTTGAGACTGACGGATATGACTAAGCAGTCTTAAATTTATGAGAGTAACAACAACAGTTACAGTAAATTTGCGAGAAACCACGTTTTCTAGAGCTTGAAAAGGAAATCTGATTACGGAAATATCAGGCACACTAGGAGTTCAAAATACTATAACTCAGCCTTTTTTTAAGATAGGGGCGAATAAAATGTACCCGAACCCTTGTTTCAAAACCGAACACTTATAAAAAAAATCGATTTTCTAATTTTTCATATATATTTTTGAAACTAATATTTTTATGTGACTTCCACTTAAAAACTATGGCATATGAAGCTGGAAACAAACTTGGTTGAGACTTTAGTAAATTCTTTACACATTCTCATATACATCAATATCAGTTAAAAAATACGAGTGCTATCGCATGACAAAAATCAGATTGTTTCAAAATGTCAGTGATTGTTTCAAATGTACCTCAGTCATTTTTTAGGATACAAATTGTCGGATTATTTGTATCAAAGACAAACACATAAAATGAAATCATGTTTCAATTTCTCATTTTTTATACCTTTTTTGAAAATTAAAATTTATAAGTGTACGCCACTTTGAAACAATTTAGCGAATGAAGCTGGCCGACGAACACGTTCAAGACCTTGGTACACATTTGCAGTAATATCCAAATCGAATTAGATGCGAGCGCTGCAGCATGAGAAAATTAAAATATATATTTAGATATACATATAGTTAGATCAAATCTTGAAAGGGGCAGGGGTCTGGGGGTCATGATCGGTCATGAAAATTTTAACGACATTTTCTGGAATTTGCTTACCTCTGCGATAGGTAGCTTTTTACTTTTTTGTAAGGCAAGCTACCTAAAAGTAGCTCCAAGTTGAATATGGTACTGTGGAAGATTACGCTTTTCCATCAGCTGTTTTAATCGATAAATAGATACGCGCTTTATATTCTGTATTCACATCTGAAATGAAATCACTACAGTTTTATTCATGAATAAAGGTTTGTTCATGAGACTTCATGCTTCAATGTAAACTTTTCATAAATAAAATATTTGTAAATAGAATTTTATAGATATATAAGAGGAAGAACATCACTGTGACACACAATTTTTATTATATTTTCTTTTTCTTTCGAGTTCTACATCAACACTGTATGAAAGATCCTTGCAAGCATTTTCAAATTTACGGAATAAATTATTTATCATAAACTTTAACGGACAATCTGTTTACACTTCCAAACATAGAAAATAAATTTATTTAAAAATATTAATAACTGTTTTCTAAATGACAATCCCAGTTTCCCATTAAATCATGAGTATTTGAAGTTAAAAGTAAATTTTATTTTACTATTTAAAGTCATTCCGTTGCATATTTTCCATTCAAAATAATTAAATCATAATGAACAGAGGAAAGTATATTCAACTAGGTAAATTATATTCAATGGTTGGAGTATCATAGTTGAGATTTTTTCCAACAGAGTGAAAATATGCCGGGACCAGGACTCGAAATCCCGACAATTTTCACTCTGTTGGAAAAAATCTCAACTATGATACTCCAACCATTGAATATAATTTACCTAGTTGAATATACTTTCATCTGTTCATTATGATATAATTACATGGTATACAGGAGTTTCCGTGATATTTCAAGATTCATCATGTAAAGCTCGGATGAATGACATTAGCGCTGCAGATCGCAGACTTGTCCAGCAAATAAGAGTGAAATATGCAGTCCAGGATATCGTCGGTATAGCTCAGTAGGGAGAGCGTTGGTACGGAAAACCAAAGTACCCAGGTTCGAGTCCTGCTCCCGGCATATTTTCACTCTGTTGGAAAAAATCTCAACTATGATACTCCAACCATTGAATATGAATACAAAATAATTACATTATTCGAACTCAAAAATTATTAAAAAGTACTTATTATTTATGTTTAATAAAAATCCGTTCAAAAAATAAATTCAACTATCTAATCTTTAGATTATCGCTTACTCTATTTAATGGAAGCAATTACTAAATGCTCTTAAATAATATTAAGCTCGTAATAATAAAGATATTTAAAAAAAATGTTGTGTAGATATTGAACAGTGTTACTGTTTTAAATTAATTCTATGTCAATCAGAAAATTGTTTACAACGATATAAAATTTTTGCTTATAAGAATCTTAATTAGAAGTTGCTATCTCTTCTTGTATTAATAAAATAACTTAGATGAGTATAAAGTTTGTTTATTAAAAAGAAAATTACAAAATTGTAAAATATAAAATCGATTTCAGCATTTTGTTTTGTTTCATAATATTTTTCTTAACGTTTATTAAATACATAATGCTTACATTAACTATAATTAGTTTCATACTCAAAATTGAGATTTTATTTATTTTTTTCGTCAAATATATACTCCAATAGTTAGATACTTTCAGAATATAACATAGCTCGTGAATCTTTCAGATAGTAGTGAAAATTAATGTGACATTTTCCTGACCAGACAGTCATGATAAAATTCAAGTTTAATTGAAAATTTCATTTTTAAATTTCTTTTGACAATATAACGAAAACCGCTGAGAAATACATGTTTCGTATACTTTATGATATTTAATATAGTGTTAAGTTAATAATGATACAATTTTTATATTTATAGTAATTCAACAGAACAGACCGATAGTGGATCTCTTAGAAACTACAGTAGTTTTCTACAAAGTAAATATTTTATCATTTTAACTATAGCCCAATAAACACAAATTGCATAAAAATATACCTCTGTAAAACACCTCTTTTAGCACTCAGTGCTGCCACCAATGTAATACTGCCATCTCAATTTACCACAATCACAGCAGGGACTACAAGACTGAAAGTTATTACAGAATAAATATAAGTATTGTCTCAAATATTTCAAATGCACTTGTAGAAACGAAACAAACATCTTAACATGCCTAAATAATGTTATAAATAAAACCAACCAGCTATAATTTCGTAATATTTATAAAATTTCAATTAAATTATTTAATAGATTTCAAATTAATTCACGTCTATCAAACTTTTGCCTATTGGTAAAGTCAATTATACTCAAATTTATGTAAACCCCTAACTTCATAGAATTTTTGCAGTGTGTGAATATAAACTCATCGAGAAATTCAGAAAAAATAATTCTTCTAGTCATGTTTCAGAAATAAAAACACCTTTAAATATACAATTTATCCAGCACAATTGCATATTGCTTCACTAACAAACAGTCACATGCATTTTAATTATTTGTTCTAATTAAAAATAACACCTAGTTGTTATGTATTTTTCTAAAACGTCATGTACTTTTGAGCATAGCCTCACGCACAACTGAACCTTGAGCACAAGCAGCATTCCGATGTGGATATAGCACAAAGTGCATATTCAAACAGTAAAGGAACTTATAGAGAAATATAATGAATATAATTTGCTTCTCTGCCTAGACCTTATTGACTGTGAAAATACATTGGATTTGGTCTACACATCAGCATTGTAAAATTTCTGAAAGCCATGGGTATATACTACAAAATTTAAATCAATATTTTAAAGAAGATTTATAATACAGCAACATAAACCATACGTTTGAACAGAGAAGCAACGAAGATCAAGCATGGAAAAGAAGTTAGACAAGAAGACTTCATTTCGCATAAGCTGACTTTTATGTTATACAAAATATTTTCAGTAAGCTGTACTGGGAAAAGAAAGTGATTATAATTTATTATAATCACTTTGAACAGGTGAACACCAAAGTCCTATCCGGTTCGTTGACGTCATTTAAATTTACAGTAACAGCCTTCAAGTATTGAAAGAGATGTTAAAAGATTTGGCATAAATTAGCATTAATGTGGGTTTAAAAGTTAAATTGGAAAAGACGAAGGTGATGTTCAATTCATTTCTACCAAAAATGTTACCTTCAAGAACTACAGTGTTACATTACAAGATTTGTCACATATGCGGTTTCAGCATGATGGTGCGTCAGCACATAGATCACTTAAGCCACGTACTGCCTTAACCAGTGCTTTTGGAAATAATATTATATGATATCGATGTCCTATTTAATGGTCCCCCAGATCTCCAGATTTGAATCCTTTATATTTCTTTATTTGGGATTTTTTGAAAAATAAAGTATATGAAAGAAAATCTGCAAGTCGATTAGATTTGTGGAATCGTATTTCTATGGCATTCAAATCGGTAACACCTACAATGTCGCTTAAAGTACAATAATGATTTATTTCACGTGTACATTTATACATTGCAGCCGAATGAAGTCACTTCGAGCAAACTTTAATATTTATTAATTAAGTTTTAGATTAGATAATCTAATAGAGTTTTAAAATATGTGTCGTTTTGTAAAGAATTGAGATTGTTGCTTCTCATCATTTCATTTAACAAAAATGATGTTATTTTTTCACTTATATTTTTCATGCAAATTGTGTATTTTGCTTTAATGTGTCACAATGAAAATAGATTTCACATTTATATTATAATGTTAAATTTACACTCAACTATTGTTTTTTATTATATCTGAGGATTATTTATATTTCTTAGTAAATTTGTGAATGACCCCTGTTTCGCAGAAAAAAATGCTCCAACTTTAAACAGCTGTTACTCGGTCATGCTTAATCATAGAAGAATGGGACTTTTTATTTTTATTTTTAGTTGTTAGTTTAAAAGGAAATTTTTATTAAATATCACTTTAAGAAATATTTATTTTGGCCCAAATCTCTTTTAAAATACTTCTTTACCTTATTTAAAACATTTTTATATTAGAAACTATATATCTAGGACTAACGGTTTAGGAATTAGCTATTGGCCACCCATGAGAGTGGACTCCCTGTATATATATATATATTTGTATGTACAGGGTGTCCACTCTCACCACTCACACCATGTATATATCATACATATATATATATATATATACACATGCATATATATATATATGTGTATGCATGTGCGTGTGTATTTCAAAAGCAAGACGTTTCTCTAGATCTCTACTTACGAATATATTTCTAGTTATTAAAAATAAATATATGAGCAACAAATATGTCGTTCCTAAAATAATATAAGAAGACAATGTCAGTACAATTTTCTGAATTTTAAGTAAATTCTTTTCAAAAGTAACGATTTTTTTTGTACAACATAATTAGACAGCTATTTTCGAAGCTGTATTAACTTAATTTCAATTTTCGACTTTGGTAATTGTAAAAATGAATTAGTTTTTTATAAAAACGCTTCGATTTAATATTTCGACGGACGATAAACATCTGAGTGTAAACTAAATGAATATTCTAAAGTTCAACTTAAAGATAGAATGATATTCGACATAATTTACTTTTGAATTTTTTACTTAGTAATACGAGAGAACACAGAAAAAACGTTGACGTTTAATTTCAAAATTTCTATGATGTACCTTTATTTCTTATATCATTTTAATTCTCATTGCTTTGTTTATTTCTTATCTTATCAAATAAAACTATTAACGGTATAATTTTTTTCTGGTTTTAATTTTCACAGTAGTTACGTTTATGTAGGAAAATCTAAACATTTTTAAAGCCATTCCTTTCCTTATGAATTTGTATTATTTCACACTATTAAACAAACAAAATGTAGTTTGAAAGAACAATACGATTATGGATTATTTGGCATGCAAGGCATAAACTTTTAAATCCGCATTAATAAATATATATTTCTAAATACAGCTAACACAATTTATTCATAAAATAAAATTATTTTGCGTTGAATTGTGTGCTTTCATTCCCTGTAAAGAATATATTTGAATACACTGAAAGAAAAATAGTTTAAATTGTGATATAAGCAGATTATTACTCGTATAAACTAATAATGTATTCCAAAGAACACGCTTAGGAATCATCTTCGACCAAAAAATTCGGTTCAGAAATTGTGAATATGCAGAGCATGCATTAATTAGTGAGCTCTTCATTAGGAGAATAGTTAATTAAGAGCTCTAAACCACACTAAATGAATGTGGCATAAACGACTTGCTGAAGTTTATCTCTTTAGTTAGATATAAAATTGAGCAACATTCTTTTAGCGGCTATCTAAATAATTCTGTCCATTGAAACAAGTGTATAATTTATCTTTTCTTGTTTTTTTAAAGAAATATTATGCAGAAATATTTTAAATAATACTAATTTAAAATTTTCCTTAAAAATGAGAGTTAAAATATTATAATCAAAATAAAGAAAGTTTTTTTAAATGTTAACGAAGTTTTAGATAAATGCATTTTAAAGTATTATGAATTTCATCATTAAAAGAATACATAAAATATTTATATTTTACGGACAAAACTTATGTATCATTATAATGTACAAAAACATAGCCTAAGTAATAATAGTTTGTAAATGGTATTTTCCACAAATTGTAATATCCTATAGTTTAACCGAATGTAACCGTTATTAAAAGAATACATAATATATTTTTATTTTACGGACAAATTTGTATATCATAATGTACCAAAACGTAGCCTAAGTAATCACAATTTGTAAATAGTATTTTCAACAAATTGTAATCTCTATTATTTTACCGAATGTAACCCTTTGTTAAAAGAATACATAAAATAGTTACATTTTACGGAAAAAAATTGTATATCATTATAATGCAGAAATATATAGCCTAAATATAAACTGTCTATAAACAGAAATGTGTAAAGAGTTGTAAATGCTGACCTATATTACAGCTTGATCGTGTGATAACCATTGTAATAATTTCCCAGATAGTCACTCGAAACTATTTTATTAGATCTTTTGACTAATTTTGTGGATCAGGAAATAAACGGAAAATTAATGTATACAATAACTAGGTTTTAAGTCATAAAACGGGTATAGATGTTGTCCTGTAAATACCTCAAACTTAGTTCATAAAATCATTGCACTCCTAGCTTAACTTCACTAATACTATAAAAAATATTATTTACATACAGTGACACTTCTAGGGATTCCAAAAGTATATCCGCTGTTTAAAACCATTCTAAATAGATATAAAGTATCATATAGATACTTATAGATAATCCCTTCATTACCTACAGATAATCCTACTACTTTTATTATTTTAATACAATCATAATGATTTGTAAATAAATCTTGCGAGTAGAAATTTTTCCAACTCAGTTAAAATGTGTCCAGGGTGACAGTGTAACCCGTAATCCCTAACATAGTAATTGCCAACGCTCTTTCAATTGAGCCATGTAGATGGCATATCAGCGAACAAAATTCACTCAGACAATTATTTTTGGTTAAGGCATCAGGTCTATTATTTGAAACGTATAGACAAGGTAATCCTTGAAAATAGAATTCCAATAAAAAATGGATATGTAATGGCACATTTTTATCTTGAAAGAATCATTGATTGGTTTTGTTGGTAATGACGTCTCGAATCCTGAACACTTGGCTTTAACTGAAAATGCTCTTTCGATTGAAGCCAAGTGTTCTGGGTTCGAGTCAAGAACTGCATATATTTTCACTCTATTAGAATCGTTACTGCTCGTAAAATTTTGTAGCATACCCGCGAAAGCCACTACCTTTTTAATCAGTCATAGCTCACTTTTTGAGATTTAAAACACATTTATTTAAACTATCCGGACAATGAAGGTGGCAGTACATTGATAACATTTGGCCTATGCCGTCCGGTGATTACTAAAGATAAAACACTAACTTAATCATCACAAGAGATGTCTGGAAATTTTACTAAAACAACAAAGTTCCACTTACGTGGAGAATTTTGGCAGTTCAATTCACTACTAAATTCAGCGGTCAATCACTATTTTAAGTTGAAATGCAAGAAACTCATAAAACCATTAACACAATCTATTTCCTAATAAACGAGTAACACATGACTGCCGAATATTTTTTATTCAAAAAACTATAACTCAAAAGGTCTTACCAGACGGCTAACATTAACTTGGCTGAACTTCAATTCCGCTGACACGTGTTGAAAGCACAGCTCTAGCTCATCAGTGCAGACCTTGTTCATCACAGAGGGAAAGATTCGACACAAATTCGGCGAAACAGCCTATCGTTTCAGCTTATATACTTTGCAGATACATCAGCGAAGCTAAATGTGCATAACCATACAGCGAGGGATAGAAACTGCAAACTCCGAAAGCTCCACACATACTTGGAAAATTGGAATAAAAGACAGTATAGATGTCGCTTTTATGCCACAGTTTAGATGTTGATAGCACGTTCGCATTCAAAACACTAGAAAGCCTTTATAAGAGAGCTTCTAGTCCACTACATTTGTACTATATCTACATATATATATATATATATATATATTAGTTAACCGATTTTGCAGTAACATAAAAGTGCAAACTCCGAAGGCTCCACACATACTTTGAAAATTAGAATAAAAAACATTATAGGTGTCGCTTTTATGCCACAGTTTAGATGTTGACAGCACGTTCGCATTCAAAACACTAGAAAGCCTTTATAAGAGAGCTTCTAGTTCACTACATTTGTACTATATCTATATATATATATATATATATATATATATATTAGTTAACCGATTTTGCAGTAACATAAAACTCATTAATGATTATACTTAATAAATAATCCAAATCATCTGGATTTTGTCACATTTGAATGTTAAGAAATTCAATGCCAAGAAGAACATCGCCTGAATGTCTGTTTCTGTGACATAAAAAAGAAAATTTCTTTAGTATTATCATTCGAAATAACCTAGATATTTTATGCAACGATGAGTAAATATATTTGTTTTAAAAGTGCTACGATTTTCCATCGTGTATATTTTAATCCATCCTTTATTATTCAATTTCAGAAATTTATTTTGATACAGCTTCAAAGTAAAATACTGAATAATTTATGTCAATCTTAATATGAATACAGTTTAACGGGATTTTAGTTCAATGCATTATTTTTTTTCTCTTTTACATATAAACAATGCATCAAACATGATTAAAAATTGAGTTTTTAGCATAACTGATAATTTGATTTATATATGAATTATTTTACAATTCCGGATCTTTCCAAAAAGTCAATTTATTTTAATTTTTAGTACGTGATTGGTTAGTATGTATATATTAAGAGTCAATTTAGTTTTGTTCCACTGTTTCTATCAATTTTTGCTTATTTCACTTAAAATCCTCACGATAGATTTGTCATTAGAAATTTTCTCGACAGCGAATTGAGATAAAAAATATTATTCTTTACAGGACATTAAAAACATCTCTGAGTTTAATAAATTAAACCAAAATTGATGTATTTTAAACCTTTAAAAGTAAATACTGTCACAAAAGAATATATGTATGAAAAAGTCATTTCTTTTTTTTTTTATGTTGAATATATTTCAACAGAACTGTTTCTAAGTATTTTTTTAATAGTAACAAAAGCTCTAATGAGTATCAGGCAATATTTACTTAATATAATTTTCCATTCAGATGATTTCATATGTACCTGCTGTTGTAATAATTAGTACTTCATATTAACCATTATGTCAATGTTGAAAACATACTCAGTAGAAGACGAAATTGTTAAAATAAAAGATCTAATTAAATAAATCATTTGCTGTTTAATGGGAAATTTTACTAATGAAGTTAGGAAAACGGAACAGAAATTAAGTTAGCGAAATGTTCAGTTTTTTGTGCATTTATAAATCGCGATCACCAGGTCACCCAGTAGAATAACCAAAAAAAGAAATATATATGAAAGAGAAAAGAAAAGAAAATTGCGAAAATATTTCTTTTAACTTCTTGTTTTAAATTGTATTTATTGTTTAGAAATTATTAATATTCACAATTTCAAATATCATTTTCACAGGAACCAGTTTCATGTTTTCCGTTTCCTGTCAAATGTCACTTTCGCTTCCATGACGAAAAAAAAAACTTAATTGTAATGTCCTTCATTTTTTAACTGTTTATTTAAGAATTCATATCTTAATATTTACTATATAAAGAAAAATATTTATCGAAGTTCAGTTGCATGTAGGTTTCGTTTTTCTCGATTATTTTTCGAAACGAAAGTTTTCTGTTTTTCTACATTTTAAAATTGCCGCATCCGCATCCCAAAAGGAATTATGGAATAAAGAAACTGACTTGGGGTAATTTTGGGTAAATCTTTGGGTAATTTTGTTTTTGGAAAATATTTTTATTACTTCAAAATAAAGTTTATCGGAGGTTGATTCCATTCATTTTCATCTTCAAACATCTTTCACCATTCATCTGAACTTTCCTCGAAACTTTTTCATTTTCGAACATTTTTCATCATTCATCTTAACTATCTTCGAAACATTTTCATCTTCATCATTTTGAAGATATTTTGATTCCACTTCGCGTATGAAGAGACTGAAAAAATTGTTCACATTTTATATTATTTAGTTTTCACAGGACTTGTTGGTAATAATTGAAAGTTTAATACATTTAATTTTCGAAATTTAATTGATAATCATTTTAACGGGGGTTCCCCAGTTAGTTTAGATAGATTTTCATTTAAAAATATGAAACGATACAAATTCGAGGCTCTCTTGAAAAATAAACCAGGGTGAGCGTAGCATGTCCAGTTTACGCTGACGAAGGCAGTGGGGCCCATGACTCTAAGTTCATTTGAAAAGATTTTCGTTTAAAAATATTAAATCAAAACACGGTCTCCACACTCAGTATACGGTATCCACACTGAGTATACGGTATCCACACTCAGTATACTGTCACCACAACTTAGTATACCCTTCTGCAAGAAGTTTTGTCCACAACTCTAGTTTCCTTTGTAGAGATTTTCTTTGAAAAAATAATAATAAATCATACAAATTTGACGGTATATGCTGCCGAGGGCATTCGGTCTTCCAACATTAGGTGCGTTTGGGAAAAGGTTTGTTTAAAAATATAAAATCATTCAACAGTAATTTTAGGTATATATAAGGTTATTAAAACGGGCCGGGCAATTCCGGGAGGGTACGAAAGTCTTAAATTAAAAAATACAAACATGTAAAGAATTTCTGTTAGAAAAATTGTAAGCAATTTATTTAAAATTATTTGTTTACAATAATTGTATACGGTGAAAATAGAAGAAAATGTTATTTACGAATCATATACAAATGTAGTTGCATATTCTTGTTTTCAGATTATTTTGTCAGCTTTTTATTTCACTTTATACGATTTCCCATTTTTTTTATTTTAATTTCTTAAAGAAAATAAATTCATTTTAAAATGTTTATATAATATTTTATTTCAATTAAAGCAATTTACATAAAACACCCTACCTTAAAATTTACATTAATAGGTTTCTTAATAAAACTTTTTTATTCATCAATAATATTCTTTTTTTTCATTTAAATTTAATTGAATTTAGTTTCTGATTTCAATGATAATATTTAAATGTGTATCAACAGAAAAAAATCATTTAAAAATGACGAAAATGAACTCTAAATATATAAAAATGAAGCACACAATTAATTTATTATTTGTATTCAAACTATGTTTTTTCAGTAAAATATTATGTAAATAAGTTATAACAATACATGCAAAAACTTATATATATATATATATATATATAGCCTAAAACTGAAATTATAATGCGCTACAACAAGTAAAATTAGATTACGGATAAAATATTAAAATCTATATTTGGATATTTTTTTAATTTAAAATATTATTAAAATAACTGTATGCAATTAACATCATGCTCTCAATATAAAATTATATTAATTTTTTGCCCTCGTGATTACATACTATTAATATTAAATTTCACTTTAAAATTTTTTTAGCTGTGTTGTTGTACAGCTAAAAAGTTTAAATTATCATAATACAGAGTTATAATATGAATACAGTGATACACACAGAGTGAAGCATTTCCATTACTTACCCATTATACATTGTATAGGGTAAGTATTGTAATCGTTTTAAAAATCGGAAAAAAATGCCGGATTTACACCTGTGTGTATGTCTGTATGTCTGTGTGTCTGTAAACGCTCTATCTCCCGAACAAATTGAGATAGAGACTTGAAATTTCGTATGTACTTAATAATGGGAAGTAATGAATATGTGTGTAATATGTGTGTAATATGTGTGTAAGGAATATGTGTGTAATATGTGTGTAAGGAATATGTGTATAATAATGGGAAGAAGCTTATTGAATTTCAGTAATCTTGATTATCCGGATCTATTTTTTTCAGAATAATCGGACTCTCGAAATAATCGTTCTGATAAAAGGTATATAATTTTTTTTTGAAATTGTTTATTTTAAGGAGTGAATATAAAAGACAATTAAAAAACACAATTTTAGCATCAAGAATAAAGTCGATCGGATACTTAGTTGCCGAGATATTTGTATTCATATTTCCACACTCTTCGATTTTTCATGACCCTGTATTTCAACCAAATTTCAATTCAAAAATATATTTCAATTGGAAATTAGACGCTTAATCCGACGCAGTAAACTCTTAGTTAATATGATTATAATTTTTTGATATATGAGGATGTTTTTTTTACGCAATTCAGTAAAAGAGCATCTAAAGTTTAAGACGCCATCAAGCCACGATTTATTCGAATTGCAATGCATTTTATAAGTAGTTTAAACATGTTTTATTTTCATATTTTATATTAAGCATATTCATGATGGATAAGTATTACGGTGACCCCCAACGACTAGTTTTTAGATGTGTTCGTAATTATATAAATACGTAGCACCTATAGTCGTCGTTTGGTCCGTCCGTCTTTCCGTCTGTTCGTCTGTCTGTCTGTCCGTCTGTCCATATATAACAGCGTAAAAACTACCCAACGAAATGATTTGAAATTTAATGCATATAACTGTTGCAGAAATTTGTCGAGTCATTTCAAATTTTATGAAAATCGAATCAAAACTTGAAGAGTTATTAATAAAAGTTTTCTTTATTCTATTAAATCTTTTTATACGTATTCTATATAATAAAAGCGGATTCCATGTGTCTGAGGAAAACAAATACGGGCTAACAACATCTTCTTCCATATGTCAAGTGACCATTTTCATTCAAAATTATTTTTTTTTGAATAAAATTGCATAAAAGTTACATTTTTAGAAAGATCGCTCTATAGCGCTCATAAGCAATCAATCGCTCATAAGCAAACAGATTGTTTGCTTATGAGATGAGTATCGTTAAGAAATGTATAGATTATGAGATACCGTCTGTGAAAACCTGTACCGTTCTGTAGGTTACCAGCCGAATATCTCAATCCATTAAAGTAAATAAACAAAATATTCATTCATCATGAGTTTTAAAAATATTAACCCTGGAGGTAAACATTCGCAAAGCATGATCTCCATGGTAAATTTACAGAGATGCCTGGAGTCGAAAAAAAAATAGCATCTGTAAAAATGGCATACACAATAAGAAAAAAAAAAAGGCATCCACATTTCGTTGTTAGCTGACGATATAAGTTATTTCACTGCAAT
The DNA here is from genome assembly GCA_963931845.1 of Maratus michaelseni. Lineage (NCBI taxonomy): Eukaryota > Metazoa > Arthropoda > Arachnida > Araneae > Salticidae > Maratus > Maratus michaelseni. The sequence continues at coordinate 196,125,693 of OZ007593.1, read as the reverse complement.
AATAACTATGATTTTTTACATTGTAAAACTAGTTATAGCACGAAACGAACGCACCTCATTTGTCACGTTTAAAGTACAATTTACAACTTGTTTATTCTTGTCGTACAATTGAAAATAAATATATATTATATGTGGTACATTTTTCTTGCAGTTTTTGTGGAAGTATATGACAAGGATTATATATATATATATAGAGAGAGAGAGAGATAGATAAATAGATAGATAGATAGATAGATAGATAAAAGTTTTTTATGTATAATTAAAAAAAACAGATAGGTGAGCAATAGCCGAACAAAATATAATCAATATAATCTCCTAACTTCTATTTTTTATAGGTTTGAAAGAGGGAAACTTTCAAATTACTTTTTCATTTCATTTCCGAATTGTGGAATTTTTTTATACTCATCAAGGAGTTCAGGGATCTTAAAAACTGTACTGTACTAATTTAATATTAAAAAATTTCCATATTATGATTATCTATATATTTAAAACGCTAGGCAATTTCTTTCGTCAGTCCGTGAGAACAAACTACTGCATCAAATTACATCATTCTTATCAGTGGTGACCATCCCCCCTAAACCCAATGACGCAAATTCCCCCCCAAAAAAGCTTCATACATTAACATAGAACCCCCCCCCCCTCCTAAACAGAACATCGTTTGTAAAATATATTCTACTGATAATTTAATAATAGTATTCCTTACTTACTATTACACAAACATGAAAAGTTTTATCAGCATAATATATAGTGAAGATCTATATTTTATTATTAGCAATCTGGTTGTTTCCACATTTACAAGTCCTGACTAAAAAGCCCGTGTTAATACGTTCACTAAGCTCCAGTTTTTACTGCAATACAAGCATTATATCAATTAATATGATTTTAAAGATATAATGCAATATTAATGACTGAAGTAATGATTAATACTCTTAATGATTACATTCATATACGTAATCAATTTTTTGTTCATGTTAGAAAAATCAATTCTTTTCATCATTTAAGATTAAATACAGGGAAAACAACATTACAATTTTGCCCATTTGTTCTTTAGCCGGGGGATATGAAAATTTAAATTCGTTCCAACATCAGTACTTGCGCCTTGCTTTCTGCAGGACATGAGGATCGCTCTTGCAAAGCAGTACTTGTTTCTCGAGATCAGTATGCTAGCTCGATATATTACACTTAATGGTTCATCTTTAAATAATTTAATAACAAATAAATACAATATAAACTTTAAGAAATTTTTTTTTATCAAAAATTTTAATCTACACATATTATAAAAAAATATAAAATATGTCCTTTCTAAGCATTGACTAATATATGATTTCTGAACCGTTAGTCTTTGATAAACAGTTTCAATTTCAAAAATATTTAAAATTAGCTGAGGGATTATGTTATACGCCGTTAGGGTAAAAAAAAATCCCTGATGGCTCGGCCTACAGGCGCAGATAGATATGGAAGACGCAGACCGTGGGGCGCCTGTTTATTGCGAATTGCAAAAGAAATTACGTTTTTCTCATGATGCGGCAGTTGGGACCACCCACTTCGGAATCTATCTGTGTCTGTAGGCGGAACCGGCAAGATTTTTTTTTTTTTTTTTTTTTTTTTTTTTTTTTTTGCTGTAAAGGTTGGTCCTATAAAAAACTTGTCAATATAAAAGTTGTAGATAATATTAAGAGGATTTATAATAAATTTAAGCGATTTGATATCATGTGAATTGACGAAGTTATGATTTTTTTTCTTCTTAAATCCCTATTTCTCTCCCCCCCCCCTTTGAGGCCGTTTTTAATGATATCAAAAATCTGTCATACATAAATTTTGGGCCCTTTTCCTAGAAATAATAATAACTTTAAACGGATTCGATACGTATTATAATTGAGAATATATGGGTTTTTTTCTGTTTTCACAAAAGCCCCCCCCCATTTCCCACCCCTTGGTTCGATTTTGTCAATTAACGAACTTGGCCGAGATTTTATGCCCCTTGATTTTATGCATGAGTTTGGAAGAGATTTGTGCAGAATTATGGAAGTTATCATGTCCATAAAAAAGTGACATAGATAGATAGATAGACAGATATATATATATAGTTTCGAACTGGGGGTGGTTTTGGATTATGGGAGTCATGATCGGCGTAGATCTGCAAAAATTTTTCAGAAATTCCAACATAGGGGAGAATGTAATAAGTAGTATTTCTTATGAAATCTACCTAAAATGCATTTTTGAAGATGCTACAAAACTTAACTTTTTATACGTCCCTTGGTCCTATAAGTTAAATTTAGTGAAACAGTCCGCATGCTCTGACATGCGGGAGAAAAAATCATTATAGTACGACCATAATCCATAAGTTACCGATTTTCAAATTTGGAAAAATTCGGCACTTAACACAGTGCCTGAAATAATGTACGATTTCGATCTAACAGCACATCACTTCCGGCACCTTGTTAAAAGCGAAAAATTTCCAAATTTTAAACTCGCATAACACGGTGAGTTTTGGTTGTAAAAAATGATGTTTTTTCCATTTGATATATCAGAGCTTCAGGATTGTTTTACCAAATATAACATATAGTACCCGTAGGCTGTAGAAAAAGTTAATTTTTATAACTTATTCATCAGAATTGCATTTTTTTATGCAAATTGTGTCCAACATAATTATTTAGTTAATTTTAAATACTTTTGGAAGTGGAACTACTATATGCTAAGACTAACGATTAAGAACGATTATCCATTGGTCGACGTTTGGAAAAAACACACTATATGTACCGTACAACAAATACCGTAAAATCCCGAAAGTAAGCCCCTCCCACTTTTAAGCAATTTTGATTTTCTTTTACATTCCCAGATATAAGCCCCCCCCCCCCCCCCGCACCCTCACGAACATTTTTTTTTTTTTTTTTTTTTTTTTTTTTTTTGCACAACAAATTATTTTACAAATCCAAGGAAGAGAATTTTCAATCTTTTGAAATTTTTGGGAGATTTCCACTTTTACTTTTGTATAATGTTAATGAAATCCCCACAATGTCTGCTTCCTTTCTTCCCAAAACAAAAAGTTCAAAATCTTGAGAATCTTAAATTCTTCTGGCCTTCTTGCTGCTCACTAGTAATATAACAATAAGTAAAGAATCAATCATCTAAACTACAATCTCACCCTCCATCCAAAATGTATGTTTCCTCCTCCCCCCTCAGCATACAAATTTTGATATCTTTAAAACTCTTTATTAAAAAAATCTCTGTTATATTTGTTGCTCCCTAGTGACAGTAAATAAATAATCAGCCATTTAAATTATCTCTCTACCAACTCTTTCCCCCTTTTGCCCATTCAGCAAAAAAATCGTTAAATTCTATTTAAAAAAATTCTTCTGTCCTATTTGTTGATCTCTAGTAACAATAAGTAAATAATCAATCATCTAAATTACCTCCGCTCCTCTCTGTCTAAAACGTCTCTTCTCCTTCCCTCCCTCTCCTCTCAGGATACAAAGTTTAAAATATTTTAAACTCTTTATTAAAAAATATATGCTTTATATGTTGCTGTCTAGTAACAATAAATAAATAGTCAACCATTTTAATTATCACTCTACCCCCAAAATGTCTGCTTCCGCCCTTTTTGCCAACCCCTATAATTTTTTTTTTAACTATTCATAAAAAAAATTCTTCTGTCCTATTTGTTGCTCTCTATTAACAATAAATAAATAACAAATCATCTAAATTTCAAACCCCTTCGTTTGAAATTCATATTATCCCCCAAGAATACAAAGTTTAAGATTTGTAAAACTCTTATTTGAAGAAATCTTTTGTCCTATTTCTTGTACTCTAGTAAAATTAAATAGATAATTTCTCACCGGAGTTTTCTGTCTACTCCAAAAATGCCCCCCCCAACCCCTCTCACACACATACGATATTTAAAATCTTTAAAACTATTTTTTTTTAAATCTGTTGTATTTGTTCATTTTTAGTAACAATTAATGAATAATCCCTTCCTTTCTCCCAAAAGTTCCATTTTCCCCAACTGCTCCCCCTCCCCACTCAGCAAATACTTTAAAATCTTTAATATATATTTGTTTAAACGCTGTTCTATTTCTTATTTTATAGTAAGGTAACTCATCTCATATAAATATCACTCATCTCATCTCAGCTACATCATCTCATATAAATATCACTCATCTAAAATAATCATTCCCTTTAAAATTTTTGCTCTGTCCTTTTCTCCCAAGGGAGAAAGGTGGATTTCTAAATGTGTGAGAGGAAAGCAAAAATTTCCATCTTGTTTATAGTTTGGCTGTTCTTTCCTGAATCATATGTATATTTTATGTTTTGAAATAAATATGTTCTCTAAAATAACCCCCTTCCCATTAACAAAATATATCTCTATATAAACATTTTCTCTCTGCCTTACACCTCCCCCCACTCTATGTCTAGAAATTCACCCCTTTTCTGGGGATGGGAAATGTAAATTTAAGGGGAGAGTTACATGATCATTTATTCATTGTTGCTACAAAGTAACAATACAGCATAAAAATCTTTAAAAAAATAATTTTAACGATTTTAAAGTTTGTGTGCTAAGAGGGTGTAAGGGTTTTCTGGGTGTTGGGGGGGGGGGCAAATTAGATAAATATATAATTATTGTTGCAAAAAATTATAAATAGAGGGGGAGGAAATTAAAGACTTTAACGTATGTACGGGGGGGGGGGAAGAAAATAAAGAGGACTTTTTTGGGGAGGAGGAGGGGAATAATTTAGATCGTTATTTAAATATTGTTACGAAAAAAATCACAAATAGAGGCGAAAAAAATTAAGAATTTTAAAGATTTAAAATTTAATGAGATGCATTTGCAGGGGGAGTGTCTTCATTAGATGAGGTTGGGGGGGGGGGGGCATGGGGAGAAATGCAGAGATATTAGGAGAAGGGGTTAATTCAGGTGGTAGATTATGTTAATTTATTGTTAATATAGAGTAAATTATGAGGTTTTGGTACCAGGGGGGGCAAAGGGGGAAGCATTGTTTTTGAGGGGATTTAGATGATTGATTTATTGTTATAATATAATAACAAATAAGGCAGAACACAATTAAGAATTTTAAAGATTTAAAATTTAACGAGATGCATTTGCAGGGGGGGGGGGTGTCTTCATGAGATGTGATTTTGGGGCAGGGGGAGAAAAGCAGAGATTTTAGGAGGAGGGGTTAATTCAGGTGGTAGATTAGGTTCATTTATTGTTAATATAGAGTATTAAATAAGTCTGAAAATAAATTTAAAATTAAAGAGTTATAAAGGTTAAACTATGGGGATTTTGTACCAGAGCGGGGAGCAAAGGGGGATGTAGTATTTTTGTGGGGGATTTAGATGATTCATTTATTGTTACAATAAAATAACAAATAAAGAAAAATATTAAAAAAAAGATTTTTTTTAAATTTCAATTTTGGGGGGAAGAGAGGGGGGGATTTAGATTTTATTTATTTTTGAGTGAAAATCTGTTGAAATACAGAAGATTCTCGCCCCTTTTTATTTCTAAATTAATGATAAAAACGGGTTTTTAAATGATTTTTTTTTTTAAATCTCGATTATAAGCCCCCTTCTACATTTAACACTTTTTGGTTTCGAAAAAGGGGGATTTGGGCTTACAATCGGGATTTTACGGTATAGAAAACATATTCTGGAAAAAATGGAAAGGAAAACAATTCTATAAAACAAATTTGATAAACGTTTGAAAACAAGTAGAAGTAAATTAAAATAATAATAAACTTCATTTTTTCCGCAGACTATGTGGTTTATCATATGAAAACCACATTTTTTTCATTATTTTGCGTATAAGAATACACCAATCTGAAATACATTATTATGTGTTATAAAAAGTATTTTCAGAAATGCGAGTTACAAGTTTAAAAAATGCAATTTTTAAGCCACTAAAGTTGTCATATATTCAGAAAAATTATTAAACTCTTGAATAAACTTTTTCCCCTTCTCTTTGAGAGAGAAGACTACTCTTTAAATTTATCTGATAAAATTTAAAGCATTTTTTTTCACATATTTTTATATAATTTTTCACAACTTTTATATAACTTCTCTACTAAAAGTAAAATATTTTAATAAATAAAGCTACTTTTTTATGAAAATAAATATTTACTTACAACTATTTAAAAGAAAAATCTTTTAAATTATTACAAAATAAATCTTAAATACAAAGATTGCAAATCGTTTTAAGAAGAATAAAATATTAAAGACGGGTCGTTTATATCAAAGGTGTTTGCACATATACATGTACATACGCCCTTATTTAAGATTAAATATTAATGCTTAAGATTTCCCAATTTTATTTTTTACACTACCTAGTCACACAGTTTAATCTCCCCCCAAAAAAATCTCTAAATTACCCCCCCCCCCCCCTAAAATAAAAGGTGGATTGAAGCGTTTATTTCAGTACAAGATGTTGCCTTATACTGCTTTAACAACATACAATATACTCTTACAAGTACCGATTCTTATAAAATGGCAGACATTGTACCATTAAAACATAGTCTTAAGTCTATTGTAAGCCCCTGTATTCTGTATATGTTTTTCTTTCACACTATAATTTTTTAGTCTTATTACCTAGTAATTAATCCTCCTCCCCCTCACAAATAAATCTAATTTTTCTTTAAATTCCTCCCTTCTCTCTAAAATTATTTGTGGCTGGAAGTATTTTTCTCTGTACAGGTTGTTTACCTTATACTGTTTTAATGTCATGCAATACTACTCTTCTAACATCACTAAAATATACTGTATTTAAATTCTAGTTTTCTGAAAATGGTCAAGCAATTTATTTTAGCTTTGTCTCTTCCTTTGAAATTCTTATTTTGTTGTTCTTTCTTATCCCACCCATCAAGAATATATTTTTGAACTCGGACCGTACGATATACCCTGTCAAACAAGATAATGAATTACTTAAGACACTTCTGGAAAGCTATTTCTTTTATCACATCTTGTGGTCCTAATTGCCTTTCAGCATGTGTTAAACATTTTCCCATCTGTATTCCAAGTATTTTTTTTTATTACCGCACCTTCAAAGATAGCAAGATGCAGAATAGGTTCTTATTGCCCTTATCTAGAATTTAAAGCATGAAAAAAACAGGAACATTTCTGGAAATTGAATGTTAAAAGAAAAAGTTAAAAGTGATGTTAAAAAAATCAAGAATTTTTGTAAAAGTGGAAAAAAAAGGAAATATTAAGAATTTAAAAATCCCCCCCAAAATGTACTTTTTCTCTAAATTCCCCCCCAAAAATAAATTGTATGACGCACTTTGAGTCACCAAACCCCTCTCTGGGCACCCCTGATTCTTATTTTAAATGTAAGAAATTAGGACATAGATTTGTTATCATACATTCGTTTGTTCGAAAATTTAGTTAATTAGCTGTAATTTTAAATTAAACTTTTACTTCTGCGCATGACGTCATAAAGTCGGCAATCTGATAACGCCCAGTGTTGCGAGGCACAGAGTAACGAGAAATTCTATGGTTACAAGGATAAAAGAGACATAATAAATATTAAAAGCACGTGGCTTTTAGGCCGAATTTTTTAATTTACAAATTAAATGTCGGTAAAAATAATTATCCGCGTGTTTTATAAGCGAATAAAAATTTATATTTATTGTGAAGTCACGGGAATATTGTTCATTGGGTTTATTTTATCATCATGCAATATAACTTTGTTGATGCCATTTTTAAATTACAATTAAATACAAAATATATTTTTATTTGTATACATGGTTTTTAAGCATAAAAGTAACGTATACAAAGTGCGTGTGAAAAGTTTGCGCCGCGGAAAATGACGTTATGCTTAGCTTGAAATGCATTTCAACATTGATAAAACTAACTAATAAGAAAAAATTATATGATTGTGTCAAGATGACGTAATTTTAACTGATTTTTCAATTTTTAATTTTAAAGATTAGCTTCATCTTGATTGCATACCTTGATTACATGTTACCAATTAATTTTTTTAATTAAAAAGTAATTGGTAACAAAAGTAAAGGATTTCAGGAAAATTTAAATTATTAAAAATAGTGTTATAGTCGAAAAAAAAACTTGAAATAATGATTGTATTTTAACTAGAATAAACAATGTAAGGCTAATATTTTATAGGAATTATTTTGGTACGTTTATTATGAGTTCATTTAACAGTTCCTTATTAGCGGCAATGTCCTATTTCTTTCACTGTGTATTTCTCTTTCGATGTCAAAAAATGGTAGTCTACTTTTGGACGCCAGCCAAAGCACGGTGACAATTTTTAGAAATGTATAACGGTTGTGACAACAAACTTCACTATCGCTTTAGCTTTCATCGCGCTTACATCACTTCTAAATACTACAAATTTAACTTTTTTACTACATTTTACTACATTTTACAATTTTAATTCTTACATCATGAATTAGAAAAAGAATTAGCTTTCGATTGAAATTTACTTGAAAATTGCCGCCTTATTTAACGACTTTTTAAATAATTTTCAAGCATGAAATATTTTTCAATTCTATCTCAACAATGACTATCAGTTTGCTTTAATAATGTAAAATAGCCCCAGAGGAAGTTGTCACAATTGAAAATAGATTTCCCTAACTATCTTGAAAAGTGAAAAAAATAAATAAATAAAACCCTGATAAATCATAAGTCTAGATAATCCATAAGATTATCAGATTATCCATTTTGGCGCTATATTTGACAAAATCTGTCAATTAAATAAAATAAAAACTATTTTCAGTTTATGATTAACATAAAATTGATATGTTGAATTCGTTTATGTAAATGTTGCATCAGAATATGCTAGGAACTGGTATTTTATTATTTTTTAAAGATCCATTGGATATTTAACTGTATAAGAGGGAAAAGATCCCCGACTGTGATGATAAAGGAATAATCATCCTGATTATGTAAAGCACAGTTACCAAGCTCCCGATTTTTTTCATACCAATATTTTTATGTAAAAATATTTGTTGTATTTAATGTTACAATTTCTTCCATTTAATAAAGAGAAAACTTTTGTAAGATTTTACTGGTATTAAAAAAATCGGGAGGTTGGAAACTATGGTAAAGGAAACAGTGCTGAATCAGACACTTTTCCTCTGGAGGGATTTCTGAGGCTCCGGGAGAGACATTATACACTTCCAGCGGAGGAATTGCAATTTTTGACCTTTGAAAGTATAAAATCTCAAATCTTCCGGATCCGAAAATCCAAAAATATGGATTTTTTGGAAAGGAAGTTTTTCCCCCCCCCACTGGGGGGGGGGAAACTTTTAAAATAAAATATTTGAAAGACCCTTTCTTAAATAATAAAGAAGCTTATTTTACTGATATTGTTATAGTATTTTTTTTTCGTCAAGTTTTGACGTGTTCCATCTAGTTATTATTTAATTATGTTAATGCATAATCAAATTGGTACGCTTTGGCCTCAGGTCGAAATTGAATGAAGGATACATTTTTTTATTGAATTTCTTAAACGGAGAAAACTGTATTTCTGGAGCCAAAAACAATTGCCTTATACTAGTAAGGGTGGATTTGCGAATAAATAAATCAATATTTATTACTATTAAATTTATAGCCGTATAATATAACATGATGTTAAAAATATTGTTCACATTTAACAAGAAATTCAGTAGTGGTACAACAGATTACGGAATAATTGTCGTTCAATCCATATAGCTTATAGTTTGTATTAAAGCATTATTATTTACCTTTTCTTGTAATTAATCTTTTTCCACCTATTTTACTATGTTTTCTTTAGAACAGTTTTTTTTTTCTTAGTGAACATTCATTCTTTCAGTTCAAGTGCCGCAATAGCCTACGAAAATTCTCTTGCGTTGTGAATATTAAGCAATTGCCAGTACCTTCATAAAAATTGGCCTTATGCCTTGCCGCGCCGTTAAATGCTATCTGAAGCATATTAACGTTTTCAGAACTCTAAAAGCTTTAGCACGACTATATATCCGAGATAAACTCATTAACAATTGCATTCTTCAGGAAGGCATGGGTTTAATGCAAGTTCAACGTAGAAGTTGAAACAGAAAATAAAGCAACTGACAAACAGAAATCCTTAATAACGAATTCCTTATATTTACGTAGATTTCTATATTGTTATTCGTATATTAAAAAAAAAAGATATATATTTTTTTTAAAAAGGCTAATATTTTAAGTTAAATTGTTAAATTTTAAAATAAATCAACGTGCACAAGCTGTGGATAAAAATTTGAATTTTGTTTAAGATTTTAATTTTATATATTACAAAATAAATATATTGAATAGAATTTTTCTTTTGGTCTGCAAAATAAGAAGTGTTATCAACTTTTATCCCTAGTTTTTCACATATACTAAATATTTTCATCAAAAAAATTATTTTACCTGCCACTACTTCAAATCCTCTTCTATCTTTCACACATTAATTCCTGTTTCTAGAATATTCTCCTAATTGATTTAAAATGTCCTCTTCTCTTTTCCACGCAATTTTAGTTCTGATTTTTCCTTTCCTGTTGTTACGTACAAGTCACACTACTCCCAAATAATAATAAATTAATAGCTTCCAAACATGTGGAGTGCTTTTATTTTTTCCAACTTTTACAGTTTTGCAAAACGAATATCTTTCGAAGAAGATTCTTTTTTAACCAGGTAATTTTTTTTCGTGCCATCTCCCTTGTTAGCAACATTTTTTTCGTCATTTTTTTTCACCTAGAGAGTGGATAAAATTAATTGTATCTAAATAGGTTGTGCCGCTATAACTCCTCAATTTTTTTTTTTTTTTTTTTTTTTACTTATTCTTGGAGATATACTTTGCTTCACTTATTTCTTTTCATGTGAAATACTTTTAGCTGAGTAATAAATTATTTTCATTTTTTCTCGCGTACTAACAAAAAAAAAATAAGTTGCTTTAGTGGTAGAATAGTTTCTTCATTGATGAAGTTATCCACATTGATGAAGTTATTTTTTTCTCTCATTACAAAATTGGAAATAATAATTTTCACTTCAAGCTACAACCTTCGAAAATAAAAGTAGATATATCTAAAATATATCTTTTATTACTTTCTCTCAAAGTACATGAAAATAGTTTAATTGTAGTCTCCCTTTTTATAACTATTCATTATTGTAGATATTAATACAAAAATATGAAAAAAAACTTTCAGAGTAAAGTAAGCGGTAGAAAGTTTCTATTTATTTTAATTTAGCACTTATAAACACGTACATCAAACTGTTTTCTTTGTAAGACACATGGCACTTAAGTTTCATTTTATGTTTTTAAATTGAACTGAAACTAGTCGGATGTGTCAATCCCAACACACGGTGCGGACATGATATTAAAAGAGAAAAAGCGTTGAAAAATTGTTGCTATGCATAGTTACGCACAATAACCGTTTCAACTGACGCTATAAGCAACTATCACCAGCCGAGGGGAGATAATTAAGGAAAATTTTGTAAATAAATATATATTTAAGATTACTTCTTTTCTTTTCTCATGTATTACAAATTTTATTGTTTAAAGTTACTAATAGTTGATACTTTACTGAGTGGGGCTTTTTGTACACACACACACACACATGACACTTAAGTTTCATTTTATGTTTTTAAATTGAACTGAAACTAGTCGGATGTGTCAATCCCAACACACGGTGCGGACATGATATTAAAAGAGAAAAAGCGTTGAAAAATTGTTGCTATGCAAAGTTACGCAAAACATCCGTTTCAACTGACGCCAGAAACAATTACCACCAGCCGAGGGGAGATAATTAAGAAAAATTTTGTAAATAAATATATATTTAAGATTACTTCTTTTCTTTTCTCATGTATTACAAATTTTATTGTTTAAAGTTACTGATAGTTGACACTTTACTGAGTGGTCCTTTTTGTACACACACACACACACACATGGCACTTAAGTTTCATTTTATGTTTTTAAATTGAACTGAAACTAGTCGGATGTGTCAATCCCAACACACGGTGCGGACATGATATTAAAAGAGAAAAGGCGTTGAAAAATTGTTGCTATGCATAGTTACGCACAACATCCGTTTCAACTGACGCCAGAAACAATTACCACCAGCCGAGGGGAGATAATTAAGAAAAATTTTGTAAATAAATATATATTTAAGATTACTTCTTTTCTTTCCTCATGTATTACAAATTTTATTGTTTAAAGTTACTGATAGTTGACACTTTATTGAGTGGGGCTTTTTTCTAATTTCTTGTACATATTTTTTTAGATTCCAATGGCAACATTCTCCCTTTTTTATGTGTGCATTAGAGTTTGGCGAAAAGTCTTTTTTTTTTTTTTTTTTTTTTTTTTTTTTTTTTTTTTTTTTTTTATGGATTGTTTTCAACGGTATAATGGAGAAGTACCAAATTTTATTTTCGGTAAGACATTTTAAATGTATCGTTTCCAATATGACGTAATTTTCACCAAACTTTTCTTCCTGTTATTAAATGTAAAAATATAGTTTTTAATTGAAGGGAAATTTTATTATTTACGCTTTTTAAAATTTGCAACAATAGATAAAAGATTTTGTCGAAATAGATGAATGTAAATATGTTTTTAAATTGAGACTTTTCTGAAATATTGTTATTGGAGCATTTAATTACGACGTAAGTTTCCCCATTCAAAGCTTTTAACGCGTAATAATTTAATAATTTACCTTTTTTAATATTCGTGCGCAAGTATATTTTTATTACGTAATTTTCTACATTTACTGCTTATAACACGTAATCATTTAATTATTAATTGAAAGTTTTATTTCTGTTTTTTATAGTCACGTGTACATCTTTTTTAATTGAAAAGGAATTTTTATTATGTGCGCTATTTTACAAACTGGCAACAATTCAAATAATGAACTATTTGAAATATATAATAAATATCCATCAAAATAATGAAAATTTGAATAAAAAATTTAAATAAAGCTTCAAAATTTAGTCAAATTAAAAAAAAAAATAATTGTACTGTGCACACCGCAAGCATGTCATCTATATCCTCTTAAATTATGGTTAAATTTTTATGCATGGTTTTCATTCCTATAAAACTTTTTTTAAGAGATTTATTTGACCGCCCTTAACCCCTTAATCGTCGCGCCCTTTAAGTGTAGGCTACTTTTTAAAAATTCAGATTGCTTGGTTACCACCAATTTTTTTAAGTAGAAATGTTCGTCTTATTTAATACAGATAAAATAATGCAAGAATAAAGCCAATAATACTATTTAAAAAAAAATGGTGGGAACCAAACAATCTGAATAAAACAGGCGTAACCTACGCTGCCCGTGAATGTCTCGGGCACGACGATTAAGGGGTTAATTATTAAATATCTCTTAAAATATTTCTTCTATTTAAAAACTGTCTTCTTCAGCGTGTTTATCAAACATTTCTCTATAAAACTACCAATTTTCTTAATTTTATATGCAATAGCTTTCTGAATATTATCCCGTAAATGTCTCAAGGCGTAAAAAATGCATTGACAGTGGGCTGCGGTGGCGATGGTTACTACCTTTTTTCTGTGGACATACATTTGTTGTTGTTGTTTTCTGTTGACACGATATATTTATAAATGAAATGAAATATTTTAAAAAAACTATTATTATTTTCACAAAAATTCCCGATTTTAAAATCATACAATTTTTCAAAAAAATTATATGATTTTGAAATGTAAATCATATTTTAAAAACAAAATGACTTGGTGATTAACAACCTCTGATCATAATATGAATAGATGCATTTATATAAATCTCAAATACAATTTAATTAAAACATGTTATTCTACAATAACTTAAGTTTTAATTAATATAGGTTAGTAAACATTTCTCAAGTGACATATATTTCCTCTGTTTAATAATATATTTAGACAACTGTCAGACGTTTGAGCAGCACAAATAAAGATTTTTCACTGAATGAGAAACTAATTACACTTCTATTTGTTCATTTTTGTCAGTAATTTAAATTGAAAAGTTAATAATCGAGATATTCCTTTGCTGCAATGTCAAGTTAAATAGGACTTTGCTTTCAGACTGTCAAGTAAATATATATTATTCTTTAAAACACTTAATTTAGAGATATAAGGTTTAAATTTAGGCTCCATTTAAATTATGCTACTTCCCTTTTCTAATATACAGGGCCGTGCGGAAGAATTACAAATGCTTTTCTAGTAGGATTTTTTAAGGAAGTGATGCTCTCAGTATTTTTGTTTTCCAAAAGTATGGGCTTGAATTTTCATAGCTATTCATCAGAATTTTTATACAATGTCAGTAGTACAAAATATTTTAAACTTAAACGATTTCTCATAAGCTACTAATCTAGACTAACAATGTAATAATCAACGGTTCGTTTTATTAGCGGCCATGTTTAAATAAAAGGCCGCGCAATCTCTCCTACCTGAATTGGAGAGTTTGCGCATCTGCTACTTAGCAGAGATGGCGCATTGTTCCCGTTAGTTTCTATGCTAGGTGTGATGACGCAGCTTATTGGTAAATTTGCATTAAAAATGAAAAATGAAAATGGAATAATTTTTAAGTTAAACGTGTTATTAAGTTACATAATTTTATTGTGTAATCTTATGTGGACTTGCTTTTTCTGATTCTTTAATATTTTTTTTCCTTTAATTAAAATTTTTTAATCGTTTTTAAAATTATTTCTTTTTTCTGATTCTTTAAGCATTAGGTTGAAATATTCACTCCCAATACAATAAACTTTGCCCACAAAAACCTTACAGCAATGTCATTTAAGTGTAATTATTATTGTTAACAGTTTAATTGTAGTTGTTATTTTTAGTAACAATCTCTCCTATTCATGTGCGCAATCACACCAACACTGTAAGGACAGATTGCGCAAAAAAACTTTCTTGGTTTTATTACAACTATTCTATTAAATTTCAACATAACAACAAAATAGCAATGGAAATGCATAAAAAACAAATGAAGTAAAAATTATTCATGGATAGTTTAGCAAAAAATTAATATTTAGATTTTTTTTTTTTGCTATTCTTTTGAATTGTGCGCAGACTATCCTAGCTTTATCTTATACATTTCATGATGACAGCTTCTTATACTTAATACATGTAGCAACTTCATTTCATAAACATTGCAATGATAGGGACGATTTAAAATGCGAATTGAGGCACAGAAAAATCGAAAAGTAAATAAAAATATTAATCACGTAACCGTAATAGAGAAATCAAGATCATTCTAATTTCGTTTAGTTGAAATCTTGCCTTTAAAATTACTTTTTGTTGACAAAATTCGATACTGTGTTATATTTGAGTAAACATTACCGTGGATGTGTTGAAATTATGGATGCCGTGAGTCATACTACATTTAATTGGTTACATTACATTTATTATATCAAGAAGAAATTCAAAATAAGTATGAAAAGATAAAATACATTTTCGCTAGAAAATAATACAAGAAAATATTAAAAATGAATTAATTGCGTTTTTGATTACTCTTTTCGTTGTTTTTGAAAAATTCAGCTAATTCAATAGTTCGAAATAGCAAAGAAATTTTATGCCTTTAATAAAATTTTAAAAGATGTAACAAGCGTACCGAAATAAGTAAAATTAAAAAAATGTCGGGAAAATGATTATTTTCTTTTGCACAAACATCATGACCAAAAAAAATGTGAATTTGTATATCAAACATTGTTTTATATACTAGGGGGCTCCCCGACCCCCGTTATGATACCGCAAACATTAAGAAAACTGTCATTTGATCAACTTTAAAACGTTTACGGAAGATTTAATTAAAATTAAACGACCAGTGGCTATCTGCTGTAATCAGGTTTCCATTCATTTTCCTGTGACTGATTGGTTTTAATGCCGAATCAATTGCTGTCGAAACAGATAACCACTGTTTTCGTGAATTATTAAATAAGATCAATTAAACAGTTGAAAATGAACTTGTGTAAAATGGTTAAGCAAACAATATCGCTGCATCGGCGAATTTTATAACGATGCTATAGAAAATTGGATACTTCTCCATTATCCCGAGAACTACTTTCCATAAATGAAAACAACTGTCGCCAAAATATAGAATTTAACAACAAAAGTGCATATCTGCAGCATCGTATTCATTTGGCATCAGATGCGTTACACTTGTTAGTTATGTCATCGAGTGATTTTTAATTCAATATTTATCTGTATTTTTAATGATATTTTAACAATTTATTCGTTATTTTGTTAATTTAAACGTGATTATTATCCGCAAAATCTAGTTTTTAATAAAAAGGAAATATTATGAATTACGCTGTTTTAAAGCTTTCAATAATATGAAAAATATTTAGTCGAAATAAATTTATTTATCTTTTTAATATTCACTTGCAAGTATATTTTTATTACGTAATTTTCTACATTTATTGCTTTCACCACGTGTTAATTTAATTATTAATTTAAAGTTTTATTTCTTTTTTTAATAGTAATGTGTAAATACATTTTTTAATTGAAAGGAAATATTATTATGTGCGCTATTTTACAAATTGGCAACAATTTTAATGATGGACTTTTTGAAATATGAAATAAATCTTCAGCAAAATAATAAAATATGGAATAGAAAATTGAAACAAATCCTCAAAAAATAAGTAAAAATAAAATAAAAATAAAAATAAAAATTGCACTCTGCACACCACAAGCTTGTCAACTATATCCTTTTAAAATAGGGTTAAATTCCTAGGCATAATTTTCATTCTTATAAAACTTTTTAAGACAGCTATTTTGACCGACTTTATTATTAAATATCTCTTAAATTATTTCTTCGATTTAAAAACTGTCTATTTCAGCATTTTATCAAACACTGCTCTATAAAATTATTAATTTTCACATTTTTACATGCAATAGTCTTCTGAACCCAGAAAGACCTCTGGGCACAAACACTCCATTGACTGTAGCGGCGTCGGATTCTGCTGCAGTGGTTATTTTTTTAATATAGAGGTTTTGGTATTTTTGTCTATCATTCCTAAGTGCTTACTTATCAATTTAAAAGCTTTTGGTTTCACTTTACGAAACATTTTATCGGAAACCTTATAAAAATTATTCTTAAATATTCAAGAAAAAGTTATATTTTAGTTCACTTCACAATCCTTCTAATTTCTTTTTTATATATTTTACATTTCTTTTTTATATATTTTACGTTGCTTTCTTTTACAATTTTGCGACTGTATTTGCATTTTTTATATCACCTAATATTGTAAATATTACTTTTGCATTTTATTAGTGATAATGTCCTCTATAATTCAATTATTATCATTATTATTATTATTATTATTATATTTATTTTGTTGTCTTCTTTGAAAATTTTATATCAGCTTAATGGCTTTTTTGTCCTCACCTACGTGAATAAGAGTTTACTATTTAAGATATATACATATATATGTATATATCACGATATCAAAAATGTTTCGGTGGGGGCATATACAGATAAAAATTGAGAACCAGACAATAATTGTTTCAAGTGGGCTCTATGAAATTGTGTACATTATTGAATGACGCTGTAACATCTGCAGTGCAGAAAATAAAGCACATAATATTTAATATTGTTTAGTAATCCATCATAAAAGAGATTTAGCTACATCATAGTTTATGAACGATAATTTTGCAAAGAGCGTATTTAGTTATATTTTTCACTTTCAAGTTTAACTAAATGTTAGTATTCAAAGTGTTCGTCATATCGGTGTTTTGATCCGACACAAAGTTGTTCAGAACATTTGAAAATATTTAATTTTTTATCAAACAGAAGTGTTCCTTCTTCGTTGTGAACAGTCTCTGAAGTTTACCGGATTTGTCCAAAATGATTATTAAGATTTCGATTTTTTAATGCTTTGCCACGAATAAAAATTAACAAAAAATGAATGTAATTCTAAAATTCAACTATTGGTTAATTTTTGATTTTATTAATTTATATTTTATTTTAAAATAAAATATTTTACATTCTGCGAAATGTATATTTCCAATTCTGATATTATTAAGTTAGAGAAATTACGTTCGTATAGCGGCTGTATATTGAATATTAATTAAGTAAAATAAGAGTATAATTAAATGATTCGCATGAGTGAAGTACTTTAATTAGAGGTTTAATATACTAGATTTGAACACGAAAACGTAAAAACACATTCATAATAGTCTGAGACTATTTTCAGCTATGAGAAACGTAGCTCTCTTAAAAAGAAGAGTGGAGAAATACATATCTCAAATTTTATAAACAAACTATTAACTGAGGTACAAGTATTACAGTTTTTCACCATTAAATATTTTTGTCGGGTAGGAGATTTACTAATCCTTGTGAACATAGTAGGTACCTGTCGGGAGGAAGAAGAAAATTTAGTTTTTAGAGATTCTGCAATATCATTAAATCTACTATTTGGAACAACATATTTTGGAACTGGAATTATCACATCAGTCTCAGCTGGTTTAGAACTTTAGTACAAAAGAGTCAGCTTGTTTAGGACATGAAGTATTTGGCAAACAAGAGTCTGTTAGTTTGGGACTTGTATTATTTTAGGTGGACAAGGTCATCAGGTTTAGAATTTCGAGTATTTGGAACACCAGAGTCAGCTGGTCGAAGATGTGCGACACTAGGATACCTTAATTGATAATCACTTTGATTAACAACTGTATTTTCACTTTTGTAACTTCCTGTATCACCTTCTTCCGAATTTGTGAAGTATTTGGCCAACAGGAGTCAGCCATTTTGGACCTTGTATTATTTTAGATGGACAAGGTCATCAGGTTTTGAATTTGGAGTATTTTGAACACCAGAGTCAGCTGGTCGAAGATGTGCGACACTAGGATACCTTAGTTGAGAATCACCGTGATTAACAACTGCGTTTTCACTTCTGTAACTCCCTGTATCACCTTCTTCCGAATTTGTGAAATATTTGGCCAACAAGATTCAGCCATTTTGGACCTTGTATTATTTTAGGTGGACAAGGTCATCAGGTTTAGAATTTGGAGTATTTGGAACACCAGAGTCAGCTGGTCGAAGATGTGCGACACTAGGATACCTTAGTTGAGAATCACCGTGATTAACAACTGCATTTTCACTTCTGTAACTTCCTGTATCACCTTCTTCAGAATTTGTGAAGTATTTGGCAAACAAGAGTCAGCTAGTTTGGGCCTTGTATTATTTTAGATGGACAAGGTCATCAGGTTTATAATTTGGAGTATTTGTAACACCAGAGTCAGCTGGTTGAATATGTGCGACACTAGGATACCTTAGTTGAGAATCACCTTGATTAACAACTGTATTTTCACTTCTGTAACTGCCTGTATCACCTTCTTCAGAATTTGTTCATTAGTTAAATGTACCTTTGAACCTACAGTAGTTATCTGATCAACATTTATTTTCCAAATGTTTGAACCAACTTGAACTCTATAATTAAACTTGCCCTGAGTTGCAGAAAATTTACCACTTCGCTTCAGGAGTATATTTTTTTACAGCTATTTTCTGGTTAATTTTAAATTATTTTACATTAGTACTGGAATATCCCGCATTTAGCTGATCATGAACAAAATTTGTTACGTTTGGAAGTATCAACTCAATTTTTGATCTCATATGCCGCTTTAGAAATAGAGATGCAGGATTCTCAACCGTTGTAACATAAGACAACTTTCTATACTGTAAAAGAAAGTTATTTAATTTTATTTGTAAAGTACCAGATTCTGAAGCCAATGCTTTCAATCCACGCTTGAGAATTTGCACATATCTCTCAGCTTGATCATTTGTAGATGGATGGTATGGAGCATATAACATGCGTTTTACACCATGATTATTTAAATATGTCTTAAATTCTGTAGAAGTAAATTGAGGAGCATTATCTGATACCAAAGGCGTAGGATAACAATATATGTCAAAAAGTGACGAAATACTAATAATCGTATGTTCTATAGTTGTATTAGGAGCAATAAAAAAATTTGACGATTTGCTATGTGCATCAAACACAGGGAAAAGTATTTTACCCGTAACATAACCAAAATAATCAATATGAACTTTTTACCATATGGCTGTAGGTCATTGACAATGATGTGTGTTCAACTAAGGGTGATTATTTTTCAAATTTACACAATAATTCCAATTCTGTGGAAGATCTTCAATAGCTTGGTCGAGTCCTTTGTACCATACAAAAGTTCTAGCTATGGATTTCACTTATAATATATTAAAATGCCCAAGTGTAACTCATTTAAAATTTGTTTTCTATGAATTTCTGGAATACTTACTCTACATACTTTTAAAATACAATTATGTTGAAGAGTAAATTCATCTTGCTTACAGCTGTAAAGTAAAATCTTAGGGATTTAAAAATTAGAAATTTGGTGATAAAATATTTGACGTAATAAAGAATCTGATTTGGTAGCTAAGACAGTTGTTTTGGAAGTTAAAAGGTAAAGTATAATTTTGATTAATTTGGGAAAATTCAGATTTATCAATTATATTACTTGAGTCAAATTGTGGAGGTAAATCATCAGTATGTAATGGAAGACGTGGCAGAGCAGCGGCATTACCGTGTCCATTGCTTTTTTTATAACGGATGTAATATTGAAAGTTTGTAAATATAATGCATACCGTTGCATTAAGCCGCTGAATGTACAGTAGTTCTCTTCGTAGAAGAAAAAAAACACCAAAGGTTTGCTGTCCGCAAATAATATATAAATGTATTAGCTTACAAATATTGAAAAAATTACTCCAAGAAAAATAGCTAGTGCTTCTGTATCTGCCTGGCTATAACTTTCTTTCTGCTTAAGAAAATCAATAGGTTTTTCAATGTTATCTGGCAACATATGCGAAAGAACTACTGGCATAATATATGGAGAAGCATCTGTTGCTATAACTAATGGTAATTTAGTTTTGAAATATGTGTGAACACTTTCAGATATAATTTCAGAGTTTTTACTTTTAAATGCTTGTTCACATACAACAGTACATATAAATTTCACATTATTTCTGATCAATTGATTTTAAAAGTGTGCAATTGGGGATAAATTCGGTAAAATTTAGCATAATATGTAACCAAGCCTATAAAAGCTTTAACCTCGAATACATTTACTGCTCTAGGAGCATTTAAACTAGTATCTATATTATCTTCTGTTTTATTAATACCTTTTTTATTAATTCTATACCCAAAATAGGAAATTTCACCAGCCATGAAATATGATTTATCTTTATTAATACTAATGTTATATTAACATAATCTTCCTAACTCTTGTTTTAGATGTTTTAAATGTATTTCATCAATTTACCCTATAACACAAATATCATCAATAAAATTGTACCAATTCTACTCATAATTTGGTCAATTGTTCTTTGCCAACTAGCTGGAAAACTAGTAAGACTCGTGTGTAACTTCAAAATTGGAATAATCCTTTCGGAGTGTTTATAGTTAACAACTCTTGTCAATTTTCTGTTACAGGTAACTGAATATATACTTGATTTAAATCAATCTTTGTAAAATGCAAAGCAACCCTCTAATGCAGCAAATATATTCTCTAACCTAGGTAAAGGATATTTTCAATCTTCAAAATTTAATTTACTGTTTCTTTAAAATCACAACATAAATGTATTTTTACATTAGGCTTAACCACTGGAACAATAGGAGTTGAGCACTTGCTATAAGGGATAGGTTTTATAATACCCTCGTCTTGTAATTTTGTTAATTCTTCATTTTCGGCTGCACGTAAGTAACCAATCTAGATTTGCAAAATATAGGAGTAGCATTATTTTTCTAGATACAGTTTTGCCTTCGACCATTTTATCTCCTCAACTTTATTAGTAAACAAATCAGAAAAATCATTTAATAACAATTTTAATTTATCCGAAGGATTTGCAATTTCATTTTCACTCACACTTTCCAAATTATGGAGAGAGATATTAAATTCAGAAACAACATCTCTTCCAACTAATAATAGAAAATTATCTTCTTTAATCAAATATAATTTAACATTTTTGGTGTCATCTGCATAAGAAACATCTACCTTTACATACCCAACAAGTGTAAAAATTGCACTTGTTGCAGTCCTCAGCTGAGCATCTTGCGGAAAAAACTGTAATTTGGAAAAATTCTGCGAAACCGTTTAATAGTCATTACAGAAATTCCGAAACCGGTATCTAACTCCGTTTAATCCTTTACTTTATTTTCAATTAAAGTAAACACTTTTATGAGAGTAGTACCTAAATCATGATTTTGAAAAGCAAAACTCCAACTTATGCAAGACATTAATTTATTTCAGAACATTGTTGTTTTTACTTTTACAGACTTTACTCAAATGACCTTTTTTAACACTGGTTGCAAACACAATATATGTGCATTCATTAGCTAAATTTGACGCATTCCCTGATCTATAACATTTCAATTTATTTTTATTTACCTCAGAATTTCCCTTATTTACATTTTTGCATGATTGTTGGTTTTCTGTTTTTAAGAACTATGTTGAAATATGTCATATTGTATATTTTTAATATATGCAACATTATTTACATTTATACTTTTGTTATTCAGATCAGAAAGATCAATTTCAGCCTTTTGAAATGCAGCAGCTTTTTTAAAAATTTTGTCAAAATTTAAATCATCAACCTGACTAATTAATTTACTCTGAATAGTTTAATTTTTTAAACATCTATGGAATTTTTCAAAAATATTTTCATGTAATGAATCACCAGAAATTCCATAACACGTTATCTTTTTTTTTTTTTTTTTTTTTTTTACTTCATTGAGGCGTCCGACAAGCAGTTCTGAATAAGTTTTTTTTTGTAGGAAATTCAGATGTCTACTACGAATAAAGTGTCGCTTGAATCTACGGGGTTAAATTTTATTGTGATATTACCGAATAAAGTGAATTTCTTAGATTTATGTAGAAGGAATGATAAGGTCATTTTCAACCGAGTTAAGCGAGTTAAATGTTTATAAATTTTGAGATAGGATTACACTTTCTGATTTCCGTGGTATTTAGCTTCTTTTTGAACGATTGAGTTAAAGTATACCCTTTCCTATTATAAATCCCCTATCATTGCTATAAATTAATTATTGTGTTTTTGTTAAATCTGTTTTAAGGCCTTCTTCCGAGTAAAGAGCCTGGAAGTGCATGTCACAAACTATACATTTTTTAGAATAATTTTATCTAAGGAACTCAAATATGGTGTCAAAAAGGGTATTCGGTTTAAAAAAAAATCAATTTTGGGACTATTTTTAATTTATATGCATTACCTTATGACAAAACAAGTCACCAACGATTATAAAGAACTTCATTCGAATTAAAACGTTACGTGTTTTTTTTTTGTTTTGTTTTTTTGAGCTTGATCTATAGTTATTGTTCGACTTATTTGATTTATACTGTACACTGCAAATAAGACATGTTTCTTAATTTAAGAACATATACTATAACCACCATCGAATTTATGCAACAATCACCTAAGAATTATCCACGGGCCGGCTGAAATAATAACTGAAAATAAATATAGATTTAAATATGGCTTTATTGTCGATTATTACTTTACAACCAAAGATAAATTTTTCTTTCAAGTCAAATCCTGAATCGAAAGTAATTTTGTAAGGAATAAGTTTATTTATTTCAGTTAAACAGGAAATATTTATAAAGAAGTTGTTGTGGAAGTAAGTTTGAAAATTTAAACAAAATTAATGGATATCAGGAAATATTTATGTGATATATTTATCCATTCACGTGATATTAAGTGTCCTAAAAGAAATCTTATTGCATTGAAAAACGTAACTCTGTTTGAATTGCGATTTCAATGAAAAAAGCATTCTCACAAATCAGATGATATTGTTAAGAATAAAAGAGCTAATTAAATGTACCATAGGCTTTTTACTGAAAGAGTTTACAAATTAATACCGGAAATCCTATTTTCCAACTTATGAAGAAGAATAAGTTTCAATAGATGTTTGATTCAGTTATATGATTCTCGTATAGCGTAAAGTAACATAAAGAATTAAATCTATCAAAATAAGATACTTATATTTCACTAGTTCTCTTAAAGTACACATATTTAGTGAATTATTAAATTAAAAATTGCAAGCACGAAAAACGTTCTTGAAAAATGTTGCTTTTTATAATAAAATAGACAAAATTAAATAGCATTTCCGATTATGTTACATTTAACTGTTACTATATATTTCTAATAAAAAAAAATAATTGGACATGTATACCTTATTGTATACAGTTCATAAAATAAAAATCTGATAAAACTTATTAAACTATAATCCAAATAATATCCCTTAGATTAAAATTTGATTTTAAAATGCAATGTTGACGCAACAGTATTTCGGCTTCAGAAACAAATATTAATTTTATTTATACACAAATTTTTCAATTGAAATGTTTCTGAGTAAAACCGCTTTTGAAAAATATAATAAAAAATATTTTAGAAGATTTAAATTTATTCAGAGTAATTTGTATACCTTGAAACCATTTATAATGCTCAAGTCAGGGTAAGCCCATTGGATATCAAGTTAAACAAATTTCAGAATGAAATACATAGGGATCAATTTAATTTAATGTATTTGTTTATGTCACTCCTATCTTCTAAGGTACGTTAGTGGTCACAGATATGTTCGAAAACAATATATGATACGATATATTAGATGATACATTTCAATAAAAAGACTTTCTGATAAAATCCTTTGAAAAATAAGAAAAATGTACAGTTTTTTGTGTTTAAATAAGGCTTTAAAACCAAATACGGGCTAAAATTAAATTTGTACGTAAATACATTTTCCTTTATTTTGCACACATAATGTATGAGATGAAATTGCAGGGAAACTCGTTTTGAAAAATCAATAAGGGATATCCTGAAATTTTTACTTAATATTATTGTCAATTCATATGATTTCATTTTAAGTGCTCCCTATTGCAATAATGAAAGTGATTTCTTTTACATCATAATTTCATTTCAGAAGGCAGTCTGATGAAAAATGAAATTGTTAAGATTTGTTTAAAGTAAAAATATTTTGAGGCGTTTATCAGAAGCTTTTACTAGCTATCTAATGAATTTACGATATCAGATTGAGAAATGATGGTCATATTCAATAGTTATTTATTTTCATTTTTGTTTAGTATAACAAAAATTGCCTTAAATGATAAAGTGTACTCATACTGATTCAAAAATATCATTCTTAAATAGGATTCGTTTAATAAAAGAACTTTCTTACTCGAATTTTTAGCATTTTTTAATTTAAAAATATTAATATGGGATAACTTTGGTAGAATGCGGATTCTAAGTAAAATGGAAACCAATTAATATTCCGATATGATACGATTATTTTTTATTTTACTGAGTAAAAAAGTTTCCATTCTGGAGTAGAACCCCTGACGCTTTGCTTGCAATGAAATTTCTCATGTTCGACTCCCATCCTGGACACTTTTTCTATCAGTTGGCAAAATGTGAAATCGCACAAGTTTACAACCTCCTCCTCCCTCTTTGTAACTCGCATCTTTAAAAAAAAAAAACGAGAATTAATCGACTTTACCAAAACTTTTTTAAGTAACATTTTGCCAGAAAAATTTAGTGAAAGAAAATTGAAAGTAAAATATTGTGATAACTTGTTTTCTATCTGCTTAAGTAATAGAGTTACATCGTTTTAAATTTCGAAATAGCATTATTTTTCCAGTTCTCAGACAATTATCTACCTATTGGTGCTTTTATTGGAAAGAAAGCTTTTGCCAATTGAAAAAGAAATCATTTGTAACAACATTAAACCTCTGGTTACATGTAGAACATTTTTCTAGTTTATCCAAATCCGTCATTTTTTTTCTATTGGTTTTTAATTTTTTACGTTTCTTATACTTTTGTAAATAGAGGATACATAACAAATAATAAATTAATACCTTCAAATTTTACAGCTATAATTTTATATCTTTGTACGGTTATTGTAAAGATATCTTTCAAAAAACAATCAAACTATTTTTTCCAACTTCTGTGTTATTGACAAGTTTTTTCCTGTCATTTTTTTCACAAACAGAGTAGATAAATTAATTGGATCTGTTATTTGCAGCCCTCGTAATGTATTTAGTCTTTTTTCCGAATCTTGGAAATAGGGATTGCTCCACTTACTTATTTCCAGATGAAATACTTTTATCTGAATTATAAATCATTTATTTATATTTATTTATTTGCATTGACTAACAAGAAAAAAATGTGCTCGCAGGAAAGAAAAAAAAATTAATCTCACTTATGAAGTCAATCCCTCACTAGTAGTTGTATAATTCGCAATTATAATTTTCACTTCAAATTTATATATATATATATATAGGAATGAAACTGAGTAGACACTTTTAAAACGTTTTCCATTACTTGTTGTCATGTTACATACAAATAATTTAAAAAAATGTTTTACCAATGTTGTCCATTATTGCATATATCATTAGTTATCTCTTCGAGTGAAAATGTTGTTAGAAAAATTCCATCGTTTAAGAAATCATTTATTTTAATTTGGCAATTATTAACACATTCATCAAGTGATTTTGTGTGTTAAACACAGGGGAATTTTGTTTCATGTTTGTTTAGTTAATCTGAAACAAATAGATAATGTCCCATGTTTAAAATCCTAAAAGAATGTAAGTATATTCAAATCTTCAATTAACGTATTTGAAGCGAAAAATAGATATTTTGATAATAGTATTTTTTTTATTAATTGTTTGATATAGTTAATTGGATTTAGTATTTGTTTCATATACAATAATTTATTAAATATTAGAAACATTTATTCTTTTTTGTTGATGATACATTTAAGAATTTTTATCTGCATGCTCGAAAATTCAAATGTTAATAATATTAATTCACATATTGAAAACATTGTATGTAGTTTTAGATTTATCTCCTATTTTCTAATGATAATTAACTTAAAAGAAAAACTCAAAAATTCAATAGTAAAAAAACCTTTACTGTTAATACAAATCAGATAGTTCGTAGAAATAGAAATGAACAAATTTAATTTAATCAGAGTGCACGAACGTGAAACGAAGTATATAAGGTTGTATAGGAATGAGAAAAACTTGATTGGATTAAATTTCATCCTCATTTAATAACAGCTGCATCTATTGTAAAAGTATATACTATCACCAATCGTATAGTAATCGATTTTCATTATAAAGTTTTATACTTATTACGAGCGCAAATCAAAATGAAATATATGAAATGTTATCAATAGTGTTAACCAAGTCCTGTTCAAACTACTAACTAGAAAACCATTTTAGTAACAGTGCATAGTCAGCGCAATAGTTGCGTGAGTTATATTAAATATATGTCACAATATCGCTGCTCTAACAGAAAAACTGCCAAAATAGAAGTGTCCTGAAAGTATAATTTATTGAACAAAATACTAAAGTAGGTGACGGTGATGTCACATATGTAGTTTTGAAACTTCTAAATTCGAAAAGCGCAGTGTAGATGAATAAGATATAAACAGCGAAAATATTCTATTACTTCAAACTTTATATTATTTAAAGTTTACTTTTCGTGAAATAAAATTTTACCACAATTGTACGTATCTATTTACATTTATACAAATCCAAGTGTGCATGTTATATTATGCATGCTATTGCAAAATGAATAAAAAATCAGACTCAATATGTTTGTATTTATCTCTCATGTGACATAAAGATTACTTATATATTTAGACAACTCTCAGACATTTTAATAAAGGAGCTATATAAATTTACTTTAGTGTATGAGAACTTTATTCCTGTTCTAATGTATATTTCCGTCAGTTGACTAAACTGAAAAGATAATAAATGAGACAATCATTTGCAAAAATGTCGAGTGAAATAAGACTTTGATTTCAGACTGTCAAAGAAAATAAAACATATCTTCCAGATGCTTAATTTAGAAATATAATGAATTGCTTTGGTTTAAATTAGTTTATTTCTTATTATGATATAAAGAGCCAAAGGAATGAAATATATTTCCACTTCCGTGAGGGTTATTTTTCATACATATATGTTAATAGTGTGCAAATGTATATACTGATTTCAGTTCAAACATTTTAGGTATTACGTAAAGTTTATTGTCAATAATTTGTAATTGTCAAAATATTATATTTTTATATAAATTACAGATATAACATAGTGTAGCAGTCACGAAGATTGTATACATGAAAGAAAAAAAATATCAAGCGTGGCAGATCGACTATAAACTATTTTCCAACGAAATAATATAATAAACAATATATATTAAATTGAAATATTTAAGTAACTAGGAAAGAAATATGTAAATCAACATTTTGGTTTTTACTTGGATTAGTAAAATAGGTTTAAAAACATGTTACAATGAAATAGGCATTATGTGTCCAAATTCTTTATAACCTGTCTGTATGAAAATTTTCAAAATCAGTACAGACTAATTTTCAATTAAAAAAAATAAATACAAATTTTAAGATTAGATCAATGCCAAGCATTGACAATCAATTACCAATTGAAGTAACGCTTTCATATTCTTCTTAGTTTTTCTTATTTCTTTATATAACAAATGTTAGTTTTTACTGTTTTAATAAACTAATGTTTCTTGTGCAGTCAACTGGTATTATTGTTTTGGGAAGCGGCACCCAGTTAATGGGATATAGGTCAAAGACCCTTTATCCCTGACAGTCAACTGTTATTTGATTAAGGGGACACGGTACATATGAAACTTTTTTTTTCAATTTTTAATAATACTGTAATATATGTGGTGGCACAGTACTTAATACTAAAAATAAAATAAAATAAAATAAAAATTTTGTAGAACAACCTATTTTACTAAAATTTAATTAAAAAAAAATCAACTTTTTTAAAATCCGTACTACTTTTATAAATATGAATATTTTTGCTTCGATTTTTTTTCTCATTCAATAGAATATACTACATAAAACTGTGAATTGATTTTTAGATGTATGGGATTTTACACTGAATACATTTTTTTTCTCTCATGTGTATTAAAAAAATGAAGAAAATACAATAAACTCTCAATTTAATTTTTTTAAATAACTGTAACTTGAATGTATGCACAAAAATATTAAATAAACCACGGAAAACAAGTTAAAAAAATCAAACATCTATCTAAATTAGCGAAAAAGCCTTAGTATTTATCGAACAAGCAAGTAATTTTTTAAAACATTAATCACCGAAAAATAAAAAAATGAGAAAATTGTCTCATTTGCCGTTATTTGTATAAAATTGTACTTACTAATAATATATATTCTGCGAGAACATAAATAAGTTTCATGTACATTTCGTAAAAAAAAATAAATAATAATAATAATAAAACATCTAGGTTTCTGTGTAAGTCCCTCATATTTACTTTATTCTATCTTTACAAGAAGAAAGTATTGGATTCATGAAAATTTTCGACCTCCGGTTTTCGACGGATTTATACGTTTTAGAAGGTCCTGAACACGATTTGACTATTTTTAGAAAATGTCTGTCTGTGACTCTGTCTGTGACTGTCTGTCTGTCTGCCTGTATGTGACAAAAAAATTTTCTGCATCGACAGAAATTTTAATTTTCAAAACTATCGGGAGCGACAGGTTACATAAAAGATCGTTGTATGCATGGAAATACATAGTTTGATTCTCGCTAACACAGACTGAAAAATTAGTCCAGTTGTAGCAGTGCAAATCTCATCAAGATTGGATTACCACGGGGTATAGCTGCGTTCGCTTCAATGCAGAGTCTTGTTTTTATTTCCCAGTGCCACAAGACGTGTTACAAACTGGAATGTTCTACTAACTAAGGACTACAGAAAACTGATACTCTAAGAAGATACGACAAACTGTAAACCAACGGATGGAATTCCCTGCATATAATGTGAATTTAAATCCGATAGCACATTTGCGTATTTTACAATAACACCCACTTTCATAAGTGCAGTCCCCAATGTAAGCAAACTACAGGAGATTCAAGCTGCTATTCGGTTCATTTATAGCATTGCAAATATCATCGGGATTAGAGTACCACGGGGTTTAGCTACGTTCTCTTCACTGAAAAGTCTTGTTTTTATTAGCAGAGTGCCTGTAGACATATTACAAACTGGAAGGGACAAAACACATGCAATAAGCCTTGAAAGATGAGGATAAATAATCGGTACTAAGGTAAAGGAATGATGGTATATACGACCTAGCTGACACATATTTACTATTGCTATTATGAACACTGAAAATTACTGATATAACGGTCTTGATCGTTATGACATGTTATATACAGGTACAATTGGTAATAACTGTTTTCAAATGGATAATTATTGTCCCCGCTAGTGACAAATTATCTTGATGTCGAAGTAAACCAGCGGATGGAATGGCCTGCATATTATTTGAGTTTGAATCCTATACCGCGTTTGCATATTTTACAATGACGGCCAAATTCATCAGTGAATCGTCCATTGTAAGCACTCTTCAGGATATTCAAGCCACTATTCAGCGTGAATATATGTTTTTTACCGCAGAAACCGCTATACAATCTAATAAAAAGAATTGGACTCCCCTGTAAAGTTTTTTTCGATATGAAGTGAACACGTACATTATTAACTTTGTTTATGTATTAATATATTTGAAAAAAGCTTAAAAAAAAAAAAAAAAAAAAAAAAAAAAAAACATTTTATTTTTCTTACTCTATTTAATATTTCTTTTCTTATGTCTTGATTTTATGTAGACATAGAATATTGCGCATATTTATGTTATATCAAACGTTACAAAATAAAGATTTTGGCACCAGTACCATGACATTAAATGTATAATCATTCGAGTTAAAAGATTGTTATTACTTTTTCCTGAATTTTTCTAGGCAGTGTATAATAGGGTGGATCGATGGTATATGGTGAAAAAATAAATATTATTAATCAAAACCTACCTATGCGGAAAAGATGTTCTATTGTATGAAGATTAAGAGAAAAATAATTAAAAAAATTAATTTTAAAATTTAATACTGCCGCAAAGAGTTTGATTTTTCGAAAATTAATTGGAAAAAGACCTAATTTTGGTTAGGTGATTTTTGATTCAAAATAATTGTTTTAATTTTAATCAAAACATACCTATGCGGAAAACATGTTATATTGTATGGAGATTAAAAGAAAATTAATAAAAAATAATAATTTCAAAATTTAATACTGCCGCAAGGGGGTTGGATTTTCGAAAAAAAGGGCATTTCCAGCTTTTTCATTCTTCCGATTTATCCTTCCACCCCTCCATAAGTTGGAAGCGCTACATCATGGAATCTTCCCTACATCATATGATACGCCCACGTGGCTCTGAATTAGGGCTTCTATAATAGTTAAAAGAGCCTTACTCTGAGTAATATTGGATAAACGTGTTCCCACCGCTCGCTCATTCAGTTCAAAGCTAGTGGCTTACGGAATCGGGCGCTGTTCTCGAAAAGTGAAATAAATTTCGATTTCATTGTGTAAGTTTTCTTTGTAAGTGTATTGTGTTGCGTAGTGTACATTGAATATTATTGCATCATGGCTATGTTAAGAAAATACATGATTTGCCCTATATATTGGTCTGGTTGTGATATGCCAACGAATATGCTTCCTACCTACAGTAACATAATAAAGTGCGTATGTTGGCATTCAAAAGAATACCGAAACAAGGAAACATTGTCTACATCTACAATTTCCTCCTCATGTGAAGAAGTTGCTAATAAGTTAGAAGAGACCTGGAAACGAGCTTCAATCCCAATAATTGACCACTATAGCATTTTGAGAAAAGTTCGATTATACCACGACCAATATCGCGGTCTTCTTAAATCTTACAAAGCCAGAAAAGGGATTGAAAGCTATCGCAAGCAGATTGACGTCTTCCGGAAAAACGCAAATGCTGTTTTTGATATATCGGCGTGTACTTGTAAATCATTTGAATGTTGCTTCTGTAAGAAAGAACGGAAAGTACCAATGGACGAGAGAGAATTTCTATTAGACATGCGAACTGTAAGAAAAATGGTAATCGGGTCGCTGGATTGGAAAGTCACTTTACAAATAACTAAGGTCGAGAAACGAAAAGTAAAGCAAGGGCGATACGTGGTGAAAAACAAGACACTGCCTGATGTTTCTTCCAGTTCAATATATTTGAATATGAATATGAATAACGGGTGTAAATTGAAGCGGCATATATGCGAGCATACTGACTTTTTTTCATCATCAGCTATCGTTGAAAGCGACGCCCAAAACGCTGACGGTGTCACTGTCACATCTGTCGCGGCGAAATTACATGCCGTAGCAAAGACATTGGATCGTTTTGGCATTTCCGACCGAGCAGGCGCTGCCATCGTGTCAGCTGCGCTTCAAGATGTGGGTAGAATCTCACAAGGCGATGGATCGAACGTCGTTGACAGAAATAAAATTCGACGTGAGAGAACAAAGGCAAGAACAACTCTACCGTCTCAGTCAGTTGTGAAAGATTCTGACCATGACCAATTTGGTTTATACTTCGATGAACGTAAAGACAGGACTATATCACTAGGAGATAACAGAAGAAAAGTCATAATAGAAGAACACGTTAGCTTGGTAAAAGAACCTAGTTCCGAGTACATCGGACACGTATCTGTAAATTCTGGGAGAGTGCAAGTCATTGGAGAAGACATCATAGTTTTTTTGTCCTACGTTGACAACAATATAGATGTAAAAAAGTTGGTTGCGATCGGTAGCGAAGGAACATCTATTAACACAGGTGCTAAAGAAGGTGTTATTCGAAATTTAGAACTGATTCTGAAGCGTCCACTTCAATGGTTTGTGTGCCAATTACACGCCAATGAGCTTCCACTACGTCATCTTTTCGCGTACGTAGATGGAATTACGACTGGGATCAGAAGCTTCACTGGTGGAATAGAACCTTGTTATTACGAGAAATGGGTTTTTTGCCATCCTGAAAATATCCTGATATCGATGTTACCTGACGACGGAACTCACATAAGGCAATTGTCCCTTCGAAGAATTCTAAAAACGAGCGAAGTCAAACGGTCTACTGCAATCCCAAACATTTCAAAGAATAATATCTGTATATTCAATTTACCAGCTTTTGAACTTTGTGCGACGAATTATATTGATTTGATTAAATGGAAAAATGTGACAGAACCTCAACTAACTGAACAATTTAGTGACGACATGATTTCAGAAGCAATAGTAAATCCAGCAATTATTCCGACGGCAATAATATCTACTATCAAGGGGTTTCCGTGCCACACTCAAGCTACTGAACGGATAGTCAAAACAGTCACGAAAGCATCTTCTGCTGTTTGTTGATCATATAGAAGAGACGGTTTTATAAGAAATCGCATCGAATCACGAAACCTCATGTCAATTTTCAACACCAAACGTGATTATCGCCCACTGTAATTTCGACTATTTTAAATGTTTTTCTTTATTTAATAATAAAGAAGCTGGTAAATAAGAAGATAACGTCTTTTCTTGTAACCAAGTAAGTGTCCTCTAATTCCAATTAATATTTAAAATTACTAAAATGTATATTTCATTTAACAAAAATCACTTTGACTTTTTACCGTAAAAAGACTCAAATACATAAATTTCAAACACCTTGCGGCAGTATTAAATTTTGAAATTAATTTTCTTAATTATTTTTCTCTTAATCATCATACAATAGAACATCTTTTCGGCATAGGTAGGTTTTGATTAATATTAAAACAATTATTTTTATTCAAAAATCATCTAACCAAAATTATGTCTTTTTTTTCTCTTTTTTAGAAATTTCAACCCCATTGCGGCAGTATTAAATTTTGAAATTAATTTTTTTAATTATTTTTCTCTTAATCTCCATACAACAGAACATCTTTTCCGCATAAGTAGGTTTTGAAATTGTGAAAACAAATTTTTCGATCCACCCTAGTGTATAATTGGTAAAATTTTACTGTAGGTTTTCAACAAAGCATTTATTTAAAAATATTATATTTACTTTGTTTATTTCATTTATTCATTAGCTTTTAAATTTTTAAACTATAGCAATTTGTTATAATGTTTCAGAAATCTAGTTCTGTATTAGTTGATTTAGAAAAATAAAATACTGTGTATATGTTAATTTTTATTTCTGTGAAATAACGGAGTAAGAAAAAGAAAAATATATATCCATCAAGTACGCGTTAACATATGATGTGACATTTCTATTAAGAACTGTCAATTGATGGTTTGAGGGTTGTCGTGTTATATATCTTTAACACAGAATTAAGTTTATTCCTAGAAAATGTGTCATGTTGTCAACAAGATTACTTGATATTATCTATCAAGTCATCGTTATCGACGCCAATGAAAAAAAAATATATATTTATTTTCCCAAACATTCTATTCGTGTTTTTGTCTACTCGCATATGTGCATTTTTTTTTACTTTTCTCTAAAATTAAGATATATATCTTATTTTCCAAAACTTACATAGGAAGAATGTGTTTTCAGTAATCTTTTTTTTAAAACTAGAACGCAATGATACATTTCGAAATTACTTTTTCTACTAATAATGTATATTTTTAGTTAGTTTAAAAAAATAGTTTATGTTATTTTAAATTCAGATTAAGAAAAAATTCAGTTTTGTCATCTTGCAGAATTTTTCGTACACTACATAAATGTCAGAAATATATTTGAAAAATCTAAAAAATGTGCTAAGTTCTCACGAAAATTAACTTCTGTTAATGCAGAAGGGAAACAATGAATACAATTATTCGCATTACTTCAAATGTACTCTTAAATTTAAATAAGTATAAAATATAAATTCTGTAAAAAATAGCAATTGAATTTGTACAGTTTAATTATTTTATTATTTTAAGAGACAAACATTAACACACATTCTCCAAAAGAGATCATTAAATTACTATGTAAGTAACAATTAATTTTATCGGTAAAATTTCTGTTTTAATGTGTTATTCTCGAGTCCGTACTTTGTCTATATTATTGGATATATAATAAAATTGTTAAAGGAAAAAAATACTTTATAAACATTACTAAAAGCAAAAGAACATTTTTAATTATATGTTATAATTATTTTAATTAAACTTGATACAAATGTTCTTATATTAAGTATAAAGGTGAGAGTCTAAAATACGTTCGTTAAAATTAACACTACAAATACATCTAAAAAAATTAAAAATATATATTAAAACACGTTTATTGCTTTAAAGACTTTAAAATATCAATAAAAATATTAAAAATATTAAAATTTACATGATTCGATCGATTCACTCGATCATCATCAGAATATACACAAAACACAAACACAATGAATACAAAAACTGGAGTGACTAAACGTGAACAGTCCCTATATCAAAGAAGAAACACCGCACTCTATCATTTCAATTTTAAAACTACTCTTAGCTCCATCTATAGATTGCTTCCCATTATTATCCAACCACTCAACCCAAATCTTCGGAATGTTAAATGACAACTTATCATTACGCGCTTTCGAACTTCTTAAATAAATTTAAATTTATTCCCTCACAAATAGCTGTAAATAAAAATTGGATCCTATTAAATTCCTTCATACTATTTAATGAAGCTAAATTGATTTATAGATACAATTTTTATTTACAGCTATTTGTGAGAGAATAAATTGAAAAATAGAATTCCACCCGTTGATGCCGCAAGTGCCCGATGAGAATACGAATTCTTGAATTTCAGTCATTCGTGTGAGAGAGGAACATTCAAGATCACTAACGGATATATAATCTAATTGTTAAAAAAAAGAATCTTTATAAACAACACTAAAAGCAAAATAAAATTTTTAATTGTATGTTATAATTATTTGAATTATACTTTATACTTTAAATGTCAGAGTAATAAATGTTTGTACATATGTGTTTTTCTATATCATAGATATATACTTCTTTATCTATTTCCTTTTCCTAATCATGTAAATATATATGCCGCCAGGAAAAATAAAATCGGAGCTTACTCTAAAAATAAGTAAGCGACAAAATGTGATACACTGACAGGGTGAAAGAAAATTATGGTAAAAACAAGATACCTAAGAGCACACCCTACCTACAACTCTTCCTGTCGGAAAATCGATTCTCAAGTTAAAATGTATGCAGACCTAGTTACTCCTCTATGTACATTTTTAATAGGGCAAAAAGTAATGATGACAGAGGTGAAGAGTTCACAAAATCACGAAAGGCAAGATAAAAAGAATTATCATAGACACTCCACACGAGAACCAAAAGAGTTTCCTGATTTTGTTATAAAGGGACATGAATTCTCCAACAGATGTGGTACACACATCCCACGAGATGACTAGCCGATCCAGAGATTCCCCGCTAGAGAAAGACCGGATGATATAGCATCCGATCAACGACGCAAGGTAACCGAATGCCCGCTGGTGAACCTGAGTTGCGCCCGCTAGAGAAGTCCACCTGCAGAAGTCGCAAGTGCCCGATGAGAATACGAATTCAAGAGTTCCGAATCATCTGTTTGAGAGAGAATTCAAGATCGCTCTGAGTTGCGACCGCTAAAGCATTTTGCGCCCACTACAGAATTCCTCCTGCTGATGCCGCAACAGAATTCCTCCTGCTGATGCCGCAAGTGCCCAATGAGAATACGAATTCAAGAATTCCTATCACCTGTGTTAGAGAGGAAGGAACATTCAAGGTCGCTTCGTTGTAGCCTAAATTTCATAGAACTTTTCAACAAACATGAGCTATTTGATGTATTATCTTGATGAGAGTAAGAATTCCTTCATTTTCTTGTTCAATTCTTTTCCTGGCACATTTTTATATTTGAGGTTTTATTAGTACATGTTTGAAGTATACGCATGATATATTTATATGTAATCAAGATTAAAATATTTTATTTATATGAATAAAATTTACAATTCAGCATATTGGATCTAAGAATTTTTATACATGTGCTGTGACTATATTTTGAGTTGCAATAATTAATTTGATTGATAATTATATCCACTCAATTAAAATATATACATTAATAATAAAATAATAATAAATAAATAAATATTTTCTAAATATACTTTGTCATTCTTATATTTTCCTTTCCCCACAAATTTTATCATTTTATTGTTTTCTATTTCAAGATTACGTTTTATTTTAGGTCTTTTTTTTTTCAAATATGCTAAAATGAACTCATTTTTTTATTCTCCAAATAATTTAATTTAGTTACTTTACCTTATTCAGTTACATTAGCTTCCTTTTTACAGTGTTTCACAACGCCACTGACAGGATAAGGCCTCTGGACTGCCACTGCCCTGCCTTCTCTTTCACATCCTTCCCTTAAAGATTGCGCCGGTCATTTTCGGCGCAACATATATCATAGAGTGTTAGTACGGCTACATTTGCTGTATTAGGTAATTGAGATTTTACGTTAACCTTTAAAAACATGGCCGGCATATTGTGCGCGACAAGGCATTTTAAAGCGTAAATAACTAGTTTTAATGATATGTTTGTTTAACGAATTTTCCAGTGCTACATTAAAAGCATGAGACATAAAAATGACTAATTTAATTAGAATTCCTATAACGCGCCCTGTTTTCATTAGCATAAAGCACAATTCGTATACTCCATATGCCTAAAGCCTAAATATCAACTGACGATCGTCTTCTCTATATTGCCATGCGATGTTAATCTCATCTGGGTATAAGGATAGTTATATTAAAATTGATACAATTTCTTTTATTTACTCTTGAATACAGTATTTAGACAAATAATGCAACTCCGATATTCTAATAGCAAACATTCAAAACATTACTCATACAGTTATTAAAACATCAACGACGCTTGTCCTAGTATAGATGTCGTTGAATGAAGAAAACATAAAATACTAACTGCCATCCGATGTGTTGCATTTCCATTCCATGATTTTTTTTTAAGGTAAAAAGGAATCTAATTTAAATTCTACATTCAGAAAATATTTTAATATTCATTTTGTAAAAAATATAAGCAAGAAATTATGTTTAAAATGTAAATTAATTATAAATTACGAAAATTACATTTGGCATCATACGTAATTTACATTCAATTATAGTAGAATGCTTTTATAAATAAGAAAAGGGCAACACACGGGTAATAAAATTCCATTGATTGAGAGGATTTATTTTATACAATTTCCAAAAATATTATTCCATACGGATCAATAAGATGGAAATTGTTCAGATTTTTTATATTAATTTTAGTAAATGTGGAAGTAAGTTATATTGATATTCTTTACAATACATTTTTTTAAAGGAAATGTAAATTAAAAATCATTAAATAAATTTTCTCAAACAAAACAAAATAAAGATAGCGGTTCAAAATTTTAGATAGTAGACGTTACCTAATTATTTACCTTTTATTTGTCTTTTTTTTCGAAACAATCGTGTAATTTAGTTGCCATCTTTTGAGAAACTTCGTTAAAAGTTACCAAAAAAAAATAATAGCTCGGAAACTAATTCTTTTTTATTAAATTCTGAGCAATGTAAACAGATATTCTGGTTTTAATGTTATGGAATATTTCTTTTTTTTCTTTTTATTGATTTTCTTTTTATACTGGCACATTATAGCACCCGATCGCAGTACACATAAAGTTCATTACTGACACAATTTTTGGCGTGAGTAAAATCGCACATTATGTGTTTTTATTGTCGTTCTAGTGATATATATTTCAAATGTTACTTAATAAGTTCATCTAGTAGACACTGAATATCATTTAAGAAATCACATATGATGTAAGTCCATTAAATGAAACCGGAAAAAATAATTATAGAGTTTCAATTCACCATCTTAAATGTAGAATCGAACTTTAAATGAAACTAATGTCCTAGTGAAAATACAACAATTTAAAGTAGAGCAGTTTTGACGGAAATACATTTTAGTTTTGTTATCGAAATCTGCGAGTGTTTTGAGCAATGTAAATAGCTATATTAGACGTCGTATGAAAAAGAAAGTAACTTACTGATGCAGTGCGTTTCACAGACAAATCCTATGTAGAGAAAGGGAAAAAAGCCATAGATGTTTCAAATACAGATTTTTGAGAAACAAAATGACCAATTTTTCTATAAAGTACCTAAACATGTTTCTGTTGGAACATGTTCAGCTATTGATAACCGTTTTCCAAACGAAAATTTCTGAATTTGCAGATCACTAACAGCGCAACGTATCGTTTCGTAAAGCAATGTTTTTCCTTCTGAAATCGTTTCATAAATAAATCACGAAGATAATCTAATTTTTCCGGTATTGTTTAGTGCAAAATAGAGCACACCACAAGAAGGTACTCAAAGAAGATTCTTTGTTGTTTAATTATTAAAAACATCAGCAAAAGTTTCTTTTTAAATTTTAGAGTCCTTTAAAAAGTGGAAATTCCGCTACATATTGAAATTTACAGAAAATGAGGATTCTCAAAGGATTAGTCCCAAATCCAGTTACAGGATTAATCTTCAGAGATTTTGGTATGTTGATGTTTGGTATGTTATGTATGGTGGTTTGTTTGATACCCAATGAAAACATCCATGAAAGTCGTCAATACAGAATCCAATGTATTATTGTGAGAAATATAAATGAAAGACCGCAGTTACCTATATTTTTCCAATAGTTGTTTAATAACAGCTGTTTCATCTTACGGTGAAATCCTTCAACTTATGTATTTTCTTATTTTGATTTGCTAAGCTGAAATGAGTATATAAATTACATTGGGTTATACGGAATGTTCGTACCTGAAAATTCCGCCCGTTTTTTGTTTAGTGCAAAATAGAGCACACCACAGGAAGGTACTCAAAGAAGATTCTATGTTGATTAATTAATAAAAACATCAGCAAAAGTTTCTTTTTAAATTTTATAGTCCTTTAAAAAGTGGAAAATCCGCTACATATTGAAATTTAGAGAAAATGAGGATTCTCAAAGGATTAGTCTCAAATCCAGTTACAGGATTAATCTTCAGAGATTTTGGTATGTAGAGGGTGGTTTGTTTGATACCCAATGAAAACATCCATGAAAGTCGTCAATACAGAATCTAATGTATTATTGTGAGAAATATAAATGAAAGATCGCAGTTACCTATATTTTTCCAATAGTTTTTTAATAACAGCTGTTTCATCTTACGGTGAAATCTTTCAACTTATGTATTTTCTTATTTTGATTTGCTAAGCTGAAATGGGTATATAAATTATATTGGGTTTTACGGAATGTTCGTACCGGAAAATTCTGCCCGTTAATTATTAGACATTAGCTATCGGAATCAATAACTAATAATTAAATGATAGAATTTTCCGGTACGAATTGATTTTCTCATCTGCCACGAAATTTCCAGACAACCCAATATTTATTAACGATAAAGGGCTTGACTGCTTCAGTGATATACATTATGCAAAATACAAATACTTTTATACTTATGCTGTGACGTGAGGCTCAAACGATTATAATCCGTTACTTACCTTGCAAGAGAATTCCAGATAAAGAATCATTCAGCCACAACAAGCAACATTGTGGATAGTATAGATATTGCTATTGGAAGCATGAAACGTATCTACCAAATATGCTCTGGAGCTTTCGATTATTATTCATGCGATTTGTCAGATACCCCCGTTATATAAGGGCGATTTAAAACTGGAGGAACACACTTCTAGGAGGTGTGGGGGTACGCCTAGACGACTCGGAATTGCATAGCAATGCAGGGTTGGAAGTGCATAGCAATGCAGGGTTGGAAGTGCAGTCCTAACGAGATAGGGGTGTTGTTAAGAGCTGGATCATCGTGATCGAAAATTGGATTTAATGACTA
This sequence comes from Maratus michaelseni, assembly GCA_963931845.1. Taxonomy (NCBI): domain Eukaryota; kingdom Metazoa; phylum Arthropoda; class Arachnida; order Araneae; family Salticidae; genus Maratus; species Maratus michaelseni. The sequence continues at coordinate 196,085,067 of OZ007593.1, read as the reverse complement.
TAAGCTTAAAATAAATCATGATTTCCCTGATAATGAAGTTCCTAGAAGTTTTCTGCCTACACTGTAAAAAATTTGCATATTACATGCAAATGTAATTTGCCATTTTCTAGATACACTGTAAAAAATGACCAATGTTTCTTATTTTATGAAAATATGCTATAACCACGAACGAAAATATAATATATTCTTCTGAGTTATCTGAAATTTCAAATAGCATGTTACACTGTCTTTTAAATCCCCAGAAACGAATACATTTTCAAAATTTAAAGAATTATTTATAAAAACAAATTATTTTTAGCTGCCCAAATTTTTCAAAAACGTTTCCAAAGGGTTTTTAAAGTGTATTAATGAGTGTCCTCAAGCTGGAATACCTGTTTTTCAAATGTTATCCATTCTCAAGTACACGTTTTCAGCCGCATAAGTTAATTTATACATGAAAGAGTAAAGAACTTTATGTATTTTAATGTTATTGTTAACGCTGTTAATTTTGCATGTTTGTCTGTTAAACATTTTATTTTTAGCATGAAAATGTTTACTTCAGAATGGATAGCATTCGAAAAACGGGTATTCCGGGCTGAGGACACTAATTAATACACTATAAAATCCATTCGGAAACGTTTCTGAAAAATTTGGGCAGCTAAAAATAATTTGTTTTTATAAATTATTCTTTAAATTTTGAAAATGTATTCGTTTCTGGGGATTCAAAAGACAATGTAACATGCTATTTGAAATTTCGGATAACTCAAAAGGTCATATTATATTTTCGTTCGTGGCTATAGCATATTTTCATAAAATAAGAAACATTGGTCATTTTTACAATGTACGTGCCTAGTTCTTACCATGTACTTTTTTGCAATTTTGAGGCGCTGGTTATCTGCATGAGGGCTCTTATCGCAGGAACTGTAGTTGGACCCGTCCAACTCCAACGTGCAAAACTTTATATGGTAAGAAACAGGCACATAGGAATATAATGACTTATTTTAAGTTTATAGTCTTTAAATGTCAATTTTCGATCACGATGATTACGAGAATAACCCACTATCTGGTTAAGATTGCATTTCCGACACTCCATTGCTATGGGATTCCGAGTCGTTTAGGTGTACCTCACCCCTCCTAGACCTTTGCTCTTCCAGTTTTGAATTACAGTGTATAGATAATACTATATTTCTATGTAAAAATTAGACATATGTAACCTAAATATTTTTTTTTCATTTATTTTTCCCCAAAATTTGGTTTCTTAATTTCTCTCATCTTAATTAAATAAGTTATAGTTGTAGATGATTATTATTTCGATGTTTACTTTGGGTGTATTATGCATATTTTTGGCGCAGCCATGCAAACTCGTCTGTATCCTCCAAAAAATGCACAACTATCAAAATAACACACTGGATTTTCAAACTCTGAGTTTTACGAAAATATTTGTTTCTATTTTTTTTAAAATATGTAAAATAACTCTTTTCCGTGTTTTACAAACAGAAAACTGAAATGTAAATGACAATTAGTCTAATACTTATTAATTGTATTTGGACTCTGCCAGTTCGTTGGTGATTTTAATATATGAGTACAAATAAGCAAAATTTAAATATCACGTACTGTTGAATACAAATAATTAACTTAAAGAAAATAATTTTGATATACATATTTTAATTTGTCATGTGAGCCTGGACATGTATTAAAAAATATATTGTGCGCTTTTTAATATTGTCTGCATTTTCAGCGTTTAATACCCTTATTTTTCTTTCAAATTTTACATTTTAAATGTCAAAATAACATATAACAAAAATAAAAATGTACAAAAGCTTATCAGGAAATTCTCTGTCATGAGAAAGATATCATACACCTTTTATGTCACCTATTTTGAAAAGCTTGAAGAATTTGAATCTTTTTACGTTACTTCAAATATTTGTATGCCTCTTTCGAAGTAGAAAAGCGTATTTAATTATATTTACACGTCAGTCTACTAGACATTTGAATCACGTCTAAGAAAAGGAAAATAAATATAGATGAAATATCTTTTTAATTTAAGTCATGCATGTTTCGCTGTTTTTTTAACTCTCACCAATCTATATGTAAATAAAAAATAGTTTTTTTGTAAGCATGTGTAAGAATATTATTAAATGAACATTTTTGTGAATGTATTTTTTTTTTCGTGATTATTATTTTGATATTATTATTAAAGGAAATAAATAGTAATATGTTTCAATTTTCATCTGCAGATACTCCATCTTTAACACGCATAGAATCGCATTCATGTTAACTAACACTTTCACGTTTGTCAGTAGAAAGTAATTAAAAATGATTGGACAAAATTAAAAAGGTAATAAAGAAGGTAAATTAAAAGGTATACTACATCAAATAACTTTGTATAGGTAAATAGGATAAATATTTCATTCGGTCATAAATAAAGAGTGTCTAACTTCAATCGAAAATCAGATCTATGTACATACTTTTTTTTCAAAATAATGAAGATAATTCAACAACACTTGTAACAGACTAATCTTTCTACGTGTGAAATGTAACGATATTACAAAACATGGTAATAGTGGTAAACGTCTGCATTTAAATAACACTAAACTCGAATCTCCATATTTCCCAGTATATTTGACCGTATACAAGGCGTCACGTAGCAAAAAACCGCATAATTCTCACATTTTTTCATACTATCATTGCATTCCACACAAAGCAAGGTGTTCAAGTTGTTAACAATCGTTATATTCAATTTAAAGTGAGACACCCTGTATTTTTGAAAAAAAAAATTGGATTGTGATTGTAGTTCCCTATGCAACTATTGTTTGTAAAAATGTAATTTACCGCTCCTTAAATATTTCTGCTCTTTTTTAAAATTCTTTGTATATCTTTCTCTGATTCTATAGATTGTGTACAGCAATGACACAAAATCAGAGCATTGTTGGTTTAGGATTACAGATCAAATTAAATTATGATTAAAAATTCATATGAAAATCATACTAAATGAAAGACCCCCCCCCCCAATGTTTTTTATTTAATTTTTTCAAAATTAGAAATGTCGTTATGAAATTTAAAGAAAAGTAAAAGTCATTACCAGAAAAGAAGTAGGTTAAATCTATATTTAAAAATTCTGTGTTTGCGATTTCTCCATTATTTCTGCATATTCGTAAAGTTTTTTCCAAAAGCTTTCAGGAAGAAATAAATCAGATTTTTCAAATACATGAAAATTCACATCTACTCGTTTCACAGAGTTACTATTATCGGACATTTTAAATATTATTACTGATTTTTATGCTTCAATAGATGTTAAACAACAATAAAATTTTAAGTATCCGTGGTTTATTTATTTTAAATGACAAAACTTGTAAACTGAAACATACAGTAAAATATTTTTTATTAGATTGTTGACATGTTTTGGCTCACTCCGAGCCAATTTAAAAAACAAATGAGAACATTCTATAATTGTATGGTCTTTGGCTCGGTATATTGTCAGTATATCTTCGGTATCGGTATATCTTTAGTATATTATGTTTTTAGTTTACACCTTTTCGCCTTTAAAAGAAATATATTATTACAAGGTGTTATAATTTATTATATTTTATATAAAGATCAGTGGTTTAATAGAAAAATCCATTTTAGGAATCTCCAGGCCACCAGCGGGACATACCTAAAAATATCACTAAAGAAATTTCATTCTCAATCTGTCACTTGCAATCCTCGTTTCTATGAAATATTTCTCATAAATATTTTTCTTTGTAGTGTACTCTATAACGCTTAGATTTTGCCAAACCTTTTTTAAACACCAACTATACTACTTCCGGAGTGCGTTTTGAATGTAAATAAATGTCTAATGTGAACTAATGAGAAAAAATAAATATATATAATAATTATAAGTAAACATTTTTTTTTGTTTTTCGAATGTTAATTGTGATTCGAACTATTTTAGATTCTTCTGTAACTGACATGGTAAATCAAATTTTGTTCTGACATTTTAGTGGTGTATTAAGTAAATTATTATTACTGTACATTCTGATTTTCTTGCAGTTATCTCATATCGGGTTAGTGGTATGATCTTTAAAATGTTGTTGATTGAATTTCCCATTCCCCCCAAAACTATGAGAGAACAACACAGTTCCGAAGAATATTAAGATTTTGATCTGGAATTTTACTTATGTAATAAATTTATTATTATTACACTACTTGACATAGGGTAGACTAGTTGAAGATGCCGTAATTTTGGATTTATTTTTTTATAAAATCGTATGTTGTGTTTTTATTTGTCATTTATCAATTTCTTGTTAAAGTTATGTATGATTTAAAAATGTATTTCATTTTATAAATGCCATAGAAAACATAACAATTTTTGCTTTTTTAATTGCATGCATTTTGGCAGTTTACCTAATCTTGGGGTAAGATAGCCAACTACATAGGGATAACATGCCTTCTGGAATTTTAATTTAAAAAAAATACTTTTTGTGCAACACATAATGAAACGAAAAAAAGTAACTAATATTTCAAACGTACTAAAGTTGTTACTTACTTAGTATTCGACAGTTACAAAATATGAATCATATAAACATTGTCAATTTAATAGAAAACAAACTAATATTTAAAAAAAAAGATTATGTTCTGCTTAAAAATTTAAAAGTATTATGGCATTTAAATATGTTAATTTTTATAACAAGCTGAAAAATGGCAAAGCCACCGAGATAAAAGGCTTTAGAGTCCAGCCTTTTTGCTAATGTTTTTCATACGTTCCTCTTTTTTATTCAGCAATATCTCAACTCTACCGAAAACTACACATTTGTCTAGGACATTTGAGAAACTTTTATGTAACCGACAGTTTCACTGAATGTACTTGATACAATAAAAATTTTCCGAGATTTCCTGGTACTCTTCTAGACACTCTGAACACTCATTCATATGCACTTAAAAAAATCGTCATTTTCTGAATCATTATGGCGAATTTCATCATCATCCATATCATCGTCAGCTGCAGAATCTCGCTTTCTAGATTTGACTTATCCTTAAACATTCCCTTTTTAGAAAGGCTTGAGACATCTGGCAATCTGCAGCTGCTATGTTCTCTCTGTTTCGGTTTTCGTTTTTATAGGTCTAGTTTTTGTTTCCATTCTCAACTTTTCTCCCTTCATAAAACTTTTTTTTTTTTTTTTTCATTTTACTTTCTTTTCTTCAATAACTTCTGATGATGTAAGTACTTGAGCTTCTTGCCTTCTTTTACTATGCTTTCTCTTTTCATAAACTGGTACAGGTGAAATTTATTGCAGAAATTTTGTTGAAGAATACTGTGTAACATTTTCGGCAGTTGGCACTATATCTTCTTTATCACCTAATGGTAAGTTGATTGTTAGGCTAGTTGAATGTTTGTGTGATTTTAGCGATGCGCATGGTTGGGGGAAATCTTGAATCAGCGGCTTAGTGGATGGTCTTGAGAGTTTGTTCGAACGTAATGAAGAGTTTTCTCCTTCAAAACCTGGGGCTGTGACTCATGTTGTTTGTTGGGACCAACAAAAGCTTGTCTTGAAATAGCTGTTGAAATAGATTGAAATATTCCCATTGTTCAAAAACACACAATTCCATTTTGTGCGGTAGCACCTTCTTAATACTTTGTATGTCATTTTAAACATTTACAAAATTTATGATTTTAATTAATTATTTTTAAAATTCAGTTGAATTAAATAACGATTTAATCACGGATTTAAATCATCTGATGAAAAACGTTGACAGCTTAGTGAATACCAAAAGTAATTTAAAACAATGGAAAAACACCAGGTAATGGAAAGAAATCGGCAACTTCCCCCCAAAGATTTTCGTTGACTCACCCCAAAGTATTGGACAAGACGCCAGTCTCTCTGGTAATGTGAAGAAGAGTTAAACGGCCGCCATTTACATTTGGCGGAAACGGCAGACACCAATCAAAAACATCAGATTTATTTCGCTGATGTTTAAACTAAGACATATATAGGTAAATAAAGGAAGAGCGTAAAAGATTTTGGACAGTTACCAAAGGTGTTAATAAGAAATAGCAATAGAACATCGTCATTTAATATTGAAATAAAACAACGCAAACTGGAACTAAACTATCAGTAGGGAAGCCTCTTCCACACGACTGAGTGGCGTTTTCTGCAGCGCCTGCGTATAGGAAAATCACGTGACACGGCATCTCACCCCAAGTTACCCAATTCCAGAAATTTTGTTTGTAGTGATGTAAAGACGTAGATTTTAAATTATTGAGAATTTTACCTTACGCTTTCGTGTAAAATCTACATTTTAAAGTTTATACACATTCCTGTATAATTTAGAAGTTGTAAGGAATTGTCTTTTGAAATATCAAGTACCTGAGATTTAAAATTTACTTTACGGGAAAGAAATGAAACAAATCTAAAAAAAATAATGATTTTTTATTAAATTTATTTTTTTTAATATTAATTTAAATTGATATTTGCTTCCTCAGAAGTAAATAAAAATGTTGAGGAAAATCTTTGAAGATAAAAAACATTTTTATTTCACAGTATCCCGAAGTACATACATTTATCTTGCAATATGGAAGATAATAATTATTTTTAAAAGAAATTATATAGCGTTATATATACAAATTTAATGTGTGTTAATTGAGATACGGTACAATAATAACAATATTTTTACATAAATAAAAATTTTTTTAGCATCAGTAATTTTATTTGCATACAAACAATTTAATCACATGAAAAATGCAAAATTATTCCTTATTTTACTGTTAATTAAACTTTTATATTATTAATGACATTTTAATGAACGTTGTAATCTCCTTATATAAATGTTAAAGTATTCTCTTCATCCTAGAAATGCTGTGGTAAAGTTTTGTGAAATTAGAATTCCCTTTGCAATAAGTAAACGAAAGGCATTATCGTCTTTCCTAATAACTTTATATGAGATAATTAACTCTAAATAAAATGTAAAACAATCGGTGTCAGGAGATTAATTAAATTATATATTAATGCAACATTAACTTTGTTTATTTTCTATAATAACGAACAAGATTTTTGTAAGTAAAAACTAGAAGTATAGTAGTTTACAAATACAGTATTTAATTTAAATTCCAGGGTTATTAGAAGTGAAATAACCTAAATAAAATTATTTTATAACGATTGGAATATTATAAATTATATAAAAATATTTAAATTTAAAGATTTATTGAATGTAATGTAAAGTATAAATTTTAGTATATTATACACCTTTCCTACAGGTGGCAGAAACGCATTTGTTTTTACAAACTCTATTTACAAGCTTTATTAAATTTATTCAATATAGTAATGAAAAACGTATGTTGTGGCAGTTTGTTTTTTAATAGCTACATTTGAACTCAAATATTAAAGGATGTTTCATAAACAAACTGTATATAATATATTTCATATTATTAAACCCTGATAAAGTATTTTAGAGAGATGAAAATTTATGTAATCGCAAATAATATAACAATTTCCATGCTGAAAATCATTAAATATCTAAGATATGCGATTTCTCCAAATTTATATAATTGATTCTTATACTAGATAAAAAAGCAATACAATTGCGTAGATCTTCCATGTATATAACGAAGGTGTGATGTTTTATTATCATGTGCTGATCCATTTTCTAATATTTTTTTATAAGATGTTTAATATATTTATGCAAAGGAAAATTAAAAGTTATCACAAGCTATGAATGAAGTAATGATACAATTATCATTATATTTACACCAGAAAAAACACATTAATTCGAAAATTACTTTTTATCATACATAAATAAAATTATTTCATAAGGATTGAAAAATTATAAATAATATAAAGAAAGTTAAATACAAATTTAAGGATATATTTAAAGTAACGTAAAGATATAATTTTTTTGTACATTGAAAATCTTTCCTACAGGTACACATTTGCTTTTACAAACATTATTTAGAAGCATTATTAGTTTTTATCATATAGTAATGAAAAACGTATATTGTGGCATTTTGATGTGTATGGCTACAGTTGCACTAAAATGCTAAAGGAATTTCATAACTAAACTGTATATAAAGCATTCAACAATGTTAAAGGCAGATAAAATGTTTTCAATAGATGGACATCTCTGTAATTGTAAATAATATGACAATTCCATGCTTTAATGTTTCAAATATGTAAGGTATGTGATTCATTCATATTTTCCTAATTGGGTCTCATACTAGACGAAAAAGCAATACCAATTCCTAGATTTCGCATGTATATGATGAATGTGTACTGTTTTATTATCATGTTCTAATCCATTTTCTTATAATTTTTTATAGATGTGTAGTATATTTATTGTAAAGAAAATTAAAGTAAACACAAGCTACAAATGAAAAAATAATAAAATTAGCACCAGTTACAACTAGAACCAATTATTTACACCTATAATAACACATTAATTCCAACATAAATTTTTATTACATACGGAAATCATATATTCCCGCTTTTTAACATTCTGCAATCTCATGTTCTCGACAGAGAACACCAAATGGGAATTTCATTTAAAAATTAAAAACAATCAATATTAAAACAGATAGGTTAGTTTTAAAATAGAAACCACATTTCTATCATAAAAAGTGAATTGTACACAAAATAATAAAAATGACCTTTTCATTATTTTTCACAAAAGAAAAAAACGTGTTACAATAAATTTATAATTTCTAAAATAAATTCGTGTTTTTTAATGAATTTATTCATTACTATATTCTTTTTTTGAATCCAGCGTAAAGGAATAGTCAGGAGTGGATAATTTTGCAATCTACGAAAACAAGAAGAATTTTATAAATATATTTCCGAATTTAAATGACTAATCACTTTAAACTAAAGCATTAGAAGTCAAAGTATGACGAACAAGACATTAAAAATAAATCTGTAAGTAAATTTAGGGTGCAAAAGTTTATGCAAAAAGTTAATAGCAATGTTCTCAAAGGAATCCCTTATTTGTAGAAAAAATGTATTTAAAGGATCTAATACAGAGAGAAAATATAACCACTACTAATAATCTTTAATTGGTTAATTAACTCCACATAAATTACATAAATTTTGGTGTTTGAAGATTAACGTAGTTTAATATTAACGCTTAAGTAACATCGGTTTTCAAAATTCGAGAAGAACTTATTAAAGTGTTAAATACATAATTAAATATAAGTATAATTAGAAGATTTTCCATTAGCATATTTATACTTTTTAGATTAAAATTTCGCTTCAAAATATTATCGTGAATATTAAGCATTTGAAAATTGTTTTTCGTTAAAATGCTAACGAAAAAAATAATATTGTTTTATTTGGCATTATTTGAAAATAAATAATACGTGGTAGAATCACCGATAATTCTCAATTGTGTAAAGATAAATTGTATAATACACAAAATATGATATTCGAAAAAATTTTGTTTTACATCATTATGTAAAACTAGTCGTTGGGGGCCACCGTAATACTTACCCGTCATGGACATGCACAATGTAAAATATTAAAATAAAAAATGTGTAAACTACTTATAAAGTGCATTGCAATTCAAATAAAATCGAGACTTGATGACGTCACAAACTTTAAAGGCTCGATTACTGAATTGCTTGAAAGAAACATCCTTATAACTCCAAAAATAATAATCCTATTAACAAGCGGTTTATTGCATCTGATTAAGCATCAAATTTCCAATTAAAATATATATTTGAAGTGAAATTTGGATGAAATACAGGGTCATGAAAATTCGAAGAGTGTGGGAAATAGGATTCCAAATATCTCGGCAACTCATTATCCGATCGACTTCATGCTTTATGCAAAATTTGTTTTTTTATTGTCTTTTATATTAATTTCTTAACATAACCAATTTCGAAAATTTTTATATACCTTTTATCAGAACGAATATTTCGAGAGTCCGAAAAAAATAGTTCCGGTTAATCGAGGTTATTGAAATGAAATAGGCTTCTTCCCATTATTACATACTAAGTACAAACCAAATTGCAAGTCTCTATCTCAATTTTTTTGGGAGATAGAGCGTTTACAGACACACAGACACACAGACGGACGGCAAATTTTTTTTCTAAAAATATGTTTTTCGGAATCTCCAGTGTCTGAAACGTGTAAATCCGTCAAAAAAATTTTCGATTTTCAAAACGATTACAACTCTAGTAAAAATAACCGGCTTCTGCTACCTTCTAAAGAAGCCGGTACTGCCTTTGACCGTCTTGCTTTAAGCCGGTACTGCCTTTGACCGTCTTGTTTGAAGCCGGTACTGCCTTTGACTATCTTGTTTGAAGCTGGTACTGCCTTCGATCATCTTGCTTGAAGCTGGTACTGCCTTCGACCATCTTGCTTGAAGCCGGTGTACTATCTTTGAACACCTAACTTGAAGACAGTCAAAGGCGCTGCTAAAATGATTATTATTATTTTTTTTTTTTTTTTTTGCAATTCATGGTTAAGTATACTTAAAATAAATGCAGATGAACTAACCAAAGATGCATTTTAGTTATCTTTGAATTAAAAAATAAATCACAGAATATCTGATCACTATTCTTTTTTGTCAAAATTAAAGGAAAAATCCTAAAAAAAATGTTTGTCTACTTTCATTATAAAAACATGTTTCTGTAAAAATTAACTTTTTATTTTGATACAGTTAGTATTCAACAAATACGACTTCAACAAATCGACACAATAAGACTTCTGATTACTATCTCCTTACAGGGATTTTTTTAATTTTATTTCAATTAAGAGGTTATTAAGATTCTGTTTGAAAATACAAATCAAGGTTTTTGCCGTCTATAAATATATGATTTTATCATGTAAGTTAGTCTTGTTTATTTTTCTGCTTATTTCATGTGCTTAACGTCAATGATCTTCATGCAACTGCCATAGGAAACTGCATTTTTAAAGTGACCAAAATAGACATTTTATAAATCTCTTCAGTTGACAGCCAAATGGATTCATTAGTGGTCTGTTTGCACTATCATATATATTATGTTCCCATGGGAATTTCAATGTATTTTACATTTGAAGAAAAATCAAATTGTCAAGTGCTACTTTTTTTTTTTTTATTTTTTTTTTTTTTTGCTTAGTGTATACTAATCATACACGAAGCAAAAAAAAAATTGTTGCCCTTGAAAATTTCTGATTTTTCTTCAAATGTAAAATGCATTGAAATTCCCATTGGAACATATATATAATTTTAGATCATGTTCACCTAATTGATTTATTTTTTTCCTTTTTATCAGTTTATATTTTACTAGAAGTTTTATTTTTCATGTTTTATTTTTTAGTAGTGATTTTCATTCATGTAAATATATATTGAATATACATTGTCTATTAGCTGTCTTTAGCCTATTTTGACTTGCTATGGTTTACATTTCAACTGCTGATGAGAGGGAAGGTTGGGCCCATTAGAAACTACAGACTTTTCACATTGTACTAGAATTTTTCAAATATCAATTTCATCCATTTTTTCCTCAATATTTTTGCGTCCCTATGTTAAGTCTACTGGAAATGTTTTTAAATTGAAAATGTTATAACTTTTTAAATAACCGCTGAAAGTTTACGGAATTTTTAAAGTAAGATTCTCTTATTTTTTCATTGTTAATTCAACATCAACATTTTTCAGATCCATTAATTAGTTGTGACATAATTAACGATTTTAGTTTTAAATTGTGTTTCGATTTCCCATGTTAAGTCTACAGGATATTTTAAAACAGTATCTTTTTAAATAACCACTCCTTTAATTCCATGTAAACATTTTTTAGATCCTTTAATTAGTTCTGACATAATTAACGAATTCAGTTTTAGGGACACTTTGCACGAGTTAACATTGTTTTTGTATCATTTAAAGCACTTTTAACAATCATCTCCGAAAGTTATCAACAGATCTTCTTCAAACGCTACAAACAGTTGAATATTCAGGGTGAAGCCCGAATGAATATTCAATATTCAGGGTCCCTGGGCACTACCCTTAGCAAAAAATGACATAGGATTTTTTATGGAAACATATGGTTTTATATGGAAAACCATAAAAATTTCATGTCATTATATGTAAAACTACTGTATTCATATGGTAATAATTCTTCTGTCTATGGTATTCCATAGCAAAGTGTATGGTAAAATTATATGGCAATGCAATTTACCATATATCATATGGTACTCCATAGCAAGGTATATGGTAAAATTATATGGTAATACAATTTACCATATATCATATGGTACTCCATAGCAAGGTATATGGTAAAATTATATGGTAATGCAATTTACCATACATTCAATGGTGTTTCATAGCATGATGTATGGTAATTATATGGTAATTATTTGCATTTGAAGAAATGGCAACGGTTAGAAATGTTTACTTCTCTCGCTTCCGGCTGGGCTGCGTCTGGCATGAAGCACAGTGAAGTGTATAGGCTTGATGTTTATATGTTTATCTGGTCATCGACTCTCAAGACTGCTAGTTTACTATGGATTTATTTAGGTATGTATTTGTCTGTTTTTTACTTTATGTAATCATTTTTGATTTCAGTAATCACGTTAAAAATATGTTCTAATAAAAGCTTTTGCATGTTAGCAGTTCCAAAAGTTGTATTATTGTGATTAGTTAAGTTATATTCTATTTTTAATTCTACTTCTTATAATTTATCAGCTTAATGAAGATGTAACGGTATGAAACTTCATTGTTTAATGGACATTTGGTGTTAAAAGGGTTGAACCGGTAATATGTGATTACTTTCTGATTTGGGATGGAAACGACACACGCTATGTTGTCAAGCCTATTTTGATCTTTGGAAAGTGAAGTTTTGCGTCAGTTTGAGATGCTGTAGTTTAATTTTGCTGTTTTAAAAATTAAACTTCTAAAATAAATAAATATACATTCTTAGTTAAATGAATTCCATTAAAACGAAAATGGTTTTTGTGTTCGCTGGGACATTTTTGATTACCTGAAATATTCAACTATTTTAATGCAGTATATATTGTATATATACAGAGAGAAAGAAAACATAAACATATTTAAAGTGTTTATGAATGCAATAAATGTTGAATAACACTTTGTTTTAATAGGTATATCTACACATGTAGCTTAGCTTGGTTAAATTATTTAGTTGTAAATTTTACTTAATCATTCCTTTTTCAAATGCTGCTGTTTTATGATTTATGTAGAAAATTTCTTAAAAAGATGCATGGTCACAATGGCACTGGCACAACTTTTGCATTTAACTTAGTGTGTGCAATTAGTTATGCTATATGCAGTTGGTTTGTAAGATTATTTTTCTGAGTGTTACGTCTGAGCTCGCTTTTATGTGCTTTTTTTCTTGTATTATTTGATATTTGTACATGTCCTAGTATTTGGTACTCGTTTATTTTCCCAAAACAGTACTCGCTACACTATTTTAAATTCATAATGCTGCAATTTTTTATTTTCAAACTTAGAAAATAATTAGACATGTATTTGGACTAAGTACTTTGTGTATATTTGGTACTAGGCTAATTCAGAATAATTGTTCAGCAGCCACATTTTGATTGTGCTTGGCTGAATCAATCAGAAATAGTAGTATAACATTTTAATATTTTTTTAAGCATATTAATTGATAATATATAGCAATATTATATTAAGGGGCCACTCCACTGAAACTCTCCGATTTCAAAAATCCCATGTTTAACTTATTTCAAAACATTAAAGCGCAATGTTACTTTGGCCTTGTTATTGAGTACTTGGCTGTTGGCTATTAACTATTCTACCGAGTACAGAGTATTGTTACCAAGTACTAACAAGTAACTGTGTGTAAGAAAGAATCGCTGATGTACTCATGAAGTGGGCTTAGAGTTAATGCCCTGTGTATGTGTGTTTATATATATATATATATATATATATATTAGGGTGGGTCGAAAAACACAAAATTTATATAATCGAAATGTAATAGTGTGGGAAAGTTGCCATTGGTAATAAGGAATAAATTTGCAAAATATTACACCAGATGGTTAAAATCTTACCGCTGCAAGGAGGGCAAAATTTTGAAAAATCACCAAAAAAAAATTTTTTTTTTTTAATTATCCAACCATACGAATGCAATTTCTAATAGAATGCAAAATCTACATCAAGATGTTAGTAACGTTCCAGTAAAATTTCATTATGGTGAAATCATTTCTATTACCGCCACAAGAACGGTCAAAAATTAAAAAAAAAAAAGCCAAAAATTTAAAATTTTCGTTATTTCTAAATTTTTCCATTTTTATTATATGTCTACAATTAAATAAATTTACATTATAGCTAGTAATAACTTATAAATGTCCAGTAATTTTGATCATAGGTATTGCCAACCAAGGGCGAGAGCCCCCCCCCCCCCAATTTGAGAGAAAGGGGCTTTTTGAAGGGATTTTCTGGAAATTTTTTTGTAGGGGAGGAGGCAAAAGTGAAAAATGAGGGGGAATTTATGTAAGAGCCCCCCCCCTACCAAAAAAATCACCAAAATTTACCGGAAAATCCCCAAAATTTCTTCAAAAAGCCCCTTTTTCTCAAATTTAGGAGAGGCGGGCCCCTATCGCCCTTAGTTGGCAATCCCCATGATCAAAATTACTAGACATTTATAAGTTATTACTAGATATAATGTAAATTTTTTTAATAGAGGCATAGAATAAAAATTGTAAAAAATGGATAATTGAAATTTTTGCCATTTTTATTTTTAATTTTGGCCGCCCCTACGGCAGTAATAGAAATGATTTCACCATAATGAAATTTTATTGGAACATTACTAACATCTTGATGTAGCTGTTCCATTTGAAATTGAATTGGTATGGTTGGATAATTATTTTTTTTATATAAATTTTTTTTTTTTGTAATTTTTTGAAACTTTGGCCCTTCTGCGGCAATAAAAGATATTGACCCTTTGGTGTAATATTTTGCGAATTTATTCATTATTACCAATTGCAACTTTCCCGCACTATTATGTTTCGATTATATAAATTTCGGTGTTTTTGACCCACCCTAATGTACATGTCGTAGGCTAATTGGGAAATCCGGCTCTTTGCAAAGAGCCGGTCTAATTGGAGTATCATTTCCCTTTTCCCAATCAGCCTGGTGTTTTTCAGGCTTATTGCAAAGAGCCTAGATAACATTAGGCTAATTGAAAAATGACAATGTCTATTTAGAAAATGACCAGATCTTTGTCAAAATATGGTGTTGTACCCAACTCGAACCTGAACATTACATTCGAAGTCGACCTGAACCCGACAGAAAGGTTGATCGAACCTAAAAATTCAATGTTAACCAGTAACCTAATCTGAACAAGACATAAAAATTCCATCAAACCGTAACCAGATCTGAACCCGATAAAATAAATTTCTTCGTGTCGTAAACCGACCCAAACCTGAAAATAATTAACCCGAACCAGAAATTTTTTTTTCCATCAAACCATAACCCGATCCGAACCCGAAAAATAAATTTCGTTGTCATGCAACCCAAACCAAAACTGAAAATTTAAATTAACCCAAAACCGATCCGAACCTGAAAATTTAATTTAACACGAAACCTAACCCAAACTGAAAATTGGAGTTAACCCGAAACCTGAACCCGTCAAAAAATCCATCAAACCGTAACTTGATCCGAACCGGACAAAATAAATTCATTCGTGTCACAACCCGATCCAAACCAAAAAATTCAAGTTAACCCAAAACCCGATCCAAACCCGATAAAAAAATCCATCGAACAGTAACTCAATCCAAACCCGATAAAATAAATTCCTTCGTGTCGCAAACTGACCCGAACCTGAAAATAATAGTTAACCCAAACCAAGAAAAAAATTCTATCGAACTGTAAACCAATGCAAACCCGAAAAATAAATTTCGTCGTCACGCATCCCGAACCAATCTGAAAACTTAAGTTAACCCAAAATTGACCAGAACCTGAAAATTTAATTTAACCCAAACTGAAAATTTAAGTTAACCTGAAACCCGAATCCGTCAAAAAATCCATCGAACTATAACATAATCTGAACCCGACAAAATAAATTCCTTCGTGTCACAACCCAATCCAAACCAGAAAATTCAAGTTAACCCGAAACCTGATCCGAACCTGATAAAAAAATCCATCGAACAGTAACTCAATCCAAACCCGATAAAATAAATTCCTTCTTGTCGCAAACCGACCCGAACCTGAAAATAATAGTTAACCCAAACCAAGAAAAAAATTCCATCGAACTGTAACCCGATCCGAACCCGAAAAATAAATTTTGTTGTCATGCAACCCAAACCAAAACTGAAAATTTAAGTTAACCCAAAATCGACCCGAACCTGAAAATTTAATTTAACCCGAAATCTAACCCAAACTGAAAATTGAAGTTAACCTGAAACCCGAACCTGTCAAAAAATCCATTAAACCATAACCGGATCCGAACCCGATAAAATAAATTCCTGCATGTCACAACCCAACCCAAACCAGAAACGAAGGAATTTATTTTGTTGCGTTTGGATCGGGTTACGGTTCAATGGATTTTTTTATTGGGTTAAGGTCGAGTTTCGAGTTAACTTGAATTTTCTGGCTTAGATTGGGTTGTGGCACGAAGGAATTTATTTTGGTGGGTTCGGATCAGGTTACAGTTCGATGAAATTTTTGACGGGTTCGGGTTTTAGGTTAACTTCAATTTTCAGTTTTGGGTTGGGTTGCGTTTCGACTTTGTGGTTCGAGTTAACTTTAATCTTCAGGTTTGGGTAGTGTTTCGTGTTAAATTAAATTTTCCGGTTCAAATCGGTTTTTGGGTTAACTTAAAATTTCAGTTTCAGATCGGGTTGCGTAACTACAAAACTTAATTTGTCGGGTTTGGCTCGGGTTGCAGTTCGATAGATTTTTTTATTGGGTTCGGGTCAGGTTTCAGGTTATCTTGAATTTTCTGGTTTGGATCGGGTTGTGACATGAAGGAATTTATTTTGTTGGGATCAGGTTACGGGTCGATGGATTTTTTTGTCGGGTTCCGGTCAGGTTTCGTGTTAACTTCAATTTTCTGGTTCCGATTGGGTTAAGTGTGACGACGAAAATTATTCCAGAAACTTATTTTAGCCAAATTTGATTGTACAAAAAACTCTCAAATCCATGTATCATTGGAGATGTAAACAGTGAAATTTACAGTTAAGTTGAAGGAACAAAATTCTAAATGGCACTGAAATCAACAGTGATCAGTGTTTTTACAAATTTTTTTGTTAATTATGTTGTTTTGTCTATTAAAGCTGATTAATTAATAAATAAAATTTTATTACTTATGATTTTGATGTACTAAATTAGTGTATGTAAAGCAAAAATTCGCCTTATTGTATCCTGCACAATATGTATGCTATTTCTGAGTGTTATTATTATTATTTTTTTTTTATGGAATGTGATTTCTGAAAATAAACAATACTGCCAAGGTTGAATATATGATTTCTACTTGTGATTTTTTCAGAAAACGAATGCTAATCCTAGAGGTGGTAAACAATTTAACTACTTGGCAAATTATTGCAACTGTTCATCACATGACTATGAAGAAAGTAATGGAGCTAACACCAGCTATTGTTTATGTATGGCCGCAAAGAATCAAAAGATAGGTAATTATATTCTTTACACATTTTAGTAACATACTGTAAATTACACCAGGATTTCCAAACAACAAAACTACATGGCATATTTTTATTAAGTATTGCGCGGCAGCGCAATACTTATTTATTTCCAGTGTGACATCCTAATGTTAATTTAACACAGCAAATCCCATTGAACGAGTTAATTTACTAGAGTTTTTCCCACTTTTTGTACGCGTTGCCACAAAATTTTAACTGTGTGCTAATTCTAATAAAATTTGAAATTTGAAATAGTGAAATTGTTTGGCTGACGTCAGGATCAAAACGGATGATGAAATGTCATTGAATATAGGTGGATTATAATCCAGGAATTAACATAGGCTATGTTTTATTTACGCTATTCAAATATTTTTCTTAATAATTCAAAATTTCATAATTTTCATTGGGAATCAATGGACGTTTTTCCTATAAAATTTAACTATGTTTCTTTATTATTGCCAACAATTCGAAAACCGTAATAATAATTTGACCACAGCAATAAATTTTCAATTGAAAGAATTCCACGTTCAAAATGAAATTGAATTAGATTTTTTAAGTTTAAAAAAATGGAACAACACGACGTCATACTCTAAATAAACAGACATTTTCAAATATTTGAAACACCTGCTCAACCAAAAAACAGGTGAGTATGTCGCCACATTTGTAACAAAAAAAAGCATTTTCTTAGACATTTGTTCATAATACAAAGAGCATCAATATGAATAAGTACAGGAAGCAATTGTATATATGACGTTATATTTATAACAAACAATTGAAATAATTTTCACCGATAGTGATTAATAAGTATGAATATTAGTTACATACAAGAGAAAATTTCTGTCAAATAGTTTATAGGGGATTTCGCTAGGGAGAAAGTTGACGTTTTATTATATATTAATGGCGTAGATGGTTATTATGAAATAGATTGTACTGGTTCAATACAATTTACTTTTTCGTTTATAGCGCCCCCTGGGAGGAAATAAGGTAACCAAATTTAAATAAAATTGATTGTTTTAATGTTTCATTGTATAATAGCTATATTGAAATTAAAAGTAGTTGGCACAGATTCAACACAATTTTCTTTTGTGTTTATACAGTCTCCTGACGAGAAATAGGATAACTAATTTTTTTT
This sequence comes from Maratus michaelseni, assembly GCA_963931845.1. Taxonomy (NCBI): domain Eukaryota; kingdom Metazoa; phylum Arthropoda; class Arachnida; order Araneae; family Salticidae; genus Maratus; species Maratus michaelseni. The sequence goes on along the minus strand of OZ007593.1, from coordinate 196,066,392 downwards.
TAACTTTATTTTTTACGGGTTTGTATAAATTATTTGAATAATGTCATGATCAAATTTATGTTTAATAAACATTTTCGCACTAGCCGCCACTCGCGACCAGTTTGGTCTCCCTTAAATATATGTTAAAAGCACTATAACACGTTACTTTTATTCATAATTTATTTTTTTCCGTAATCCTTCGCCAAACCGGAATATTCTAATAGACAAATCAAAAACTTTTGCGATCATGGTAGCATTTCGCATATTTTTTGTTGTTATGTAATTCATCTTTCTTGACAAAAACCGCTTAACCAACTTAAGCGTTTATGCTTCATATACGTTTGCTTATCAGTTGCAATATGTTTGCTAATGAGGAGATTCTTAAACATATTAAGTAGTTTTCCGTAATTGGATCCATTGCCAAATGGCGTATTTTAGTTAATACGATTTGGTGCATTGAAGTCTATTTTGTGAAAGTCTTTAATGATATCCACATTTACACTGAACCATATTGTTGCCAATATTTTTTTGTTTGTTTGTTTGTTTCTCGCTACCTTTGGCTGTAGACTTGATTACGGGAGATCAGAAAATCTATCATTATTCTCATTTAAATCGTCTTGAATAATGTGACATAATCGGGGTGCATATTATACGTAATTTTCGAGTATGGTTTGGTGAAACATTGAACTTTTGGAAGCCAGTTTTGATAATCACATTTCTTTTAAACCATATTTGCTGTCAGCACTTTTGACCCGAGGCTAACGAAAAAGACAGGCTACCGCGGTGCATTCCACTTATATTTTTTTACAGACCGCTAGAGTGACGTGATGCTCGTTTCCTACACCTCTATTGGTGCATTCGAGCATCACGTGACTCCCGCGGTCTGTAAAAAAAGATATGCGTAAAGCACCGCGGTAGCCTTGCTTTTTCGTTAGCCTCGTTTTGACCCGTGGCGTAGAATCTCATTAAAATTCACGAACTTCCTTCTAGATGCCAATCTCTGTTCGACTCTGTTTTTCTCTGCTCTCCTATTTTGATATAGTTCAGGAGTTTTCATAACTGCATAATTCCCTTACTTTGGCATTTCTGCTTAATGTCTACTGACTATTAAGATCCGTAACTTGTAAATACGCCACGCCAACATTACCGCCTATAATTCTAATTACAGCAATCCGTTTTTTCTCTCTATATTGCAACTCTATAGTTAATATAGTGCCCCGGTGCGTCTACGACAGCTGTTCCATCAGAACATTTGATTTCAAAATCAAAGTATCGTTTCTAATTTGCGCACGCAAAAAATAAAAGCTGGTATTGGCGATTTTAAATATGCTATTGGCGAGATTTGCGCCCAAATAACACAAAAGTACTTAATGATGTTATGTATTTTGTAAATGTATATTAAATTACTGTTTTGAAAGCGATTGGTCATTAATAATGGTAAATATGATTGATGATTAACAATCATTTTCAGTGGTCTCTCTTCCTTGCACGTATAATACATAAATACCAAATTAACTGACAATTTGTTTCGAAATTTGATTCATTAAATATCATTACAGGAGTTGTATTTGTTTACATTCAGCTAAGAAAAGATAAAGAATGAAGGTGAGTTGTATAGCACATAATTATGGTAAACTTTGATTGTGTCACTGGTACGAATTATGTTTTTGACACCAGGCAGCACTCCAAAAAATCTTTCACGGAAAACTTACTTTACGAACGATTATCTCCGTGGTTTAATGGTTTAATATTTTAAACCTTCACGACGAATGAATCTTTTTTTTTGTTTACTTTCATGGATAGAGAATTTGAATTGCGAGGCTAATTTCAACTGAAGTTATTGAAGAATATATACATAATTAAACGTAAGTCATCTCTCAAATATTAATTTATTTTGAACGATCTTTCTAAAAATGTAACATTTATTAAGTTTTATTCGAAAATATAATTTTGAATAAAAATGGCCGCCTGACATATGAAAACGTGAAGCGGGCATTCCGGAATTGTTGATGACAGTCACATGACTTACGGTTTTATTATAGAGATGATTTTTTACACTGGTAGCGCCTATGGTAGAACATTGCCTAACTAAAACTTTAAAATCCATTTTTCTTATGTTTTTTCATATGCCTACCATGCTTCAAGTTAGAATTAGGTAATACTGATACAATAAAATTTATTCTTGCATGTATAGCGTCACTGGTGGAAATATCGTAACCAAATCAAATACGAGCAAATCTTGTGTGTGTATTAGAGATCTCTTTTCGGAGCCTGGGCCTACCCGAGCCCGAAACATTTTGCATCTTTAGAGCACGAGCCCGGCCGATCCCGATACCGAAAAAAATTGCATTATATTTAAAATTGTTTTAAAAGTAATATCTCATTTTTAAAAATCTTCGTACAAGAAAATAACTGTTAATCCCGTGCACATAATTAATTTTATGGAAATTTACATTCAATTTTATCAAAAGAGAAGTTTGGTATGAAATAAAAATATACTTCTTTAAAAGAATCGATGTTCCTATTTTTCTCTACCAACAAGAAAATCTGATGGTCATATTAACGAAGTACATTTTATGAATAAATGCATGAAATTCGCAAAAATTACTTTTCTATGCCGAAGAATCGAACAGCGTTTTCTATTTCCTATAAAAGGTGTATATTGTAAATTAAGCCTTGCGCTACCGCGCAAGGCTTATTTATTTCCAGCGCGACTTTCCCATGCTATTCTAACACAGCAAATCCCGTTGAACGAGTTATTTTACTAGAGTTTTTCCCACTTTTTGTACGCGCTTCCACTAATTTTCTTCAAAACACCTAATTCTGTAAAAAAATAAATTCTCCAATCAAAAAACTCTAAATTCTGGTGTTGTTACTTTCTTTAGAGACCTGTCAGGTTTCGCCTAGCGCTTCCACCAGGAAGATAGATTATTTTCGACTATTCATCCAATCTGTTTAAATTACATTATGAGTAAATTAAAGCTTTCTATTACAGTTCGGGCGAGATATTATGATTTTAAGAATTAGGCCGTGTAAAAAATTATGTGGAGGAGGGGGAGGGGGGTGCGTTTTGCCCTTTCGGAAGGGGAGGGGAAGGGCGCGAACACAATTTGGAAATACAATAAAGCGATCTGTTTTAAACTTTACGATATTTTATAACACATAACATAATTTTTTTAAATGAAGCCGCGTCAAAAATTATGGGGAGGGGTGGGGGGAGCGCATTCTGCCGACACGGGGTGGGGGGATTTTCTAAATTTTGCCGACACCACTCATGTGATATATCGTTCGAAAGGCTTGTGACCGCTTATTCATATTATGCACCTCCGGTGTCCATCCGTCCACTTTGTCGCCCCAAGGAGGGGCACTTTTCTAAGCTTTGCACACACCCCTCATGTGATATATCTTAGACAGGTCTGAGACCGCTTAATCATATTATGCATCGCCGATGTCCATCCCCCCACTTTGCCTCTCTCCAAGGGGGGTACTTTTCTAAATTTTGCACACATTCCTCATGTGATATATCGTTGGAAAGGTCTGTGACCGCTTAATCATATTATGCATCTCCGGTGTCCATCACCCCACTTTGCCCCTCTCCAAGGGGGGTACTTTTCTAAATTTTGCACACATTCCTCATGTGATATATCGTTGGAAAGGTCTGTGACCGCTTAATCATATGCATATCCAGTGTCCATCCCCCCACTTTGCCTCCCCTAGGGGGGTACTTTTCTAAATTTTGCACACATCCCTCATGTGATATATTTGGAATATTACCAATACTGATTTTGATCTGTGCAGTCTTTTACATACTTGCCTCGTGTGAATCTTATCTCCTTCATATTAATTTGTTATTAAAAAACTTTAGATATTAAAAAAAAAGGAACTTGCAAAGCAAATTAAAAAAATAAATTTATTTCTATATTGTTAAGCCCGAGAAGGGACAGATATTAAAATTATTTTATTTAGTCAATGCTACAATAATGTTGCATTTTTATATTAAATCTTGCTCAGTCTATTTAATCTTAAAAAAGTAAATTTAAGTTTGAAACATGATATTGAAGCAACTTTAAAACATTTCATTTAGTTGAAATGAAATCTAAATAAATCTTCAACTTTTTTTTTTTTCAGTTTTACATGCATTATGCAAAATTTGTATTGCAGCAAATTCTAACAGACAAACATGAGAAGTTCATGAGAGAAACATGAGAAGTGCAAATAATTTAAAAAGTTGAAGATTTATTTAGATTTCATTTCAACTAAATGAAATGTTTTAAAGTTGCTTCAATATCATGTTTCAAATTTAAATTTACTTTTTTAAGATTAAATAGACTGAGCAAGATTTAATATAAAAATGCAACATTATTGTAGCATTGACTAAATAAAATAATTTTAATATCTGTCCCTTCTCGGGCTTAACAATATAGAAATAAATTTATTTTTTTAATTTGCTTTGCAAGTTCCTTTTTTTTAATATATTTAAGATTGTTTGGAAAAAATGGTGTTAAAATAGTTTTTTTTTTTCCAAGACAAAAGTTGAACTCTACTAGTAATGTTAACTTTGTTGTATTATTTGTTATCTCTGACAATTTTAATTGCTCATCTTTGTTTTTAACTCGCAATCTTAATTACTCGTTTTTGTTTTTAACCCTTTTATAAGTGTTAGCAGTCTGCCTGTTGTTGCAAACATATGTTTGGTGTATTTTTAAGATGCCAGTGGAAATTATTTCAGAAAATCACTTTAATGCTAAATTAATTGATTCTTGTTGAGATAATGTAAATATTTAATAATTTAAGCATGATCCAATTTATTTCATTAAATTTAAAATTTATATTTATTTTGATGTTTTGTTCTGAGAGATTCTATAAACTATATTTCTATTAACTAAAAATCATAATATATTTTTAAAATAGTACTATATCTTGTATTTATATATTTTTTGTTATACCAACGTTATGCAAAAATGTACGCTAATGTGCCATTTATATTAACCCTGATCATCCAAGTGAGATTTTTATTGAAAACCCTGCCAAATACTGTGACTCGCTATTTATTTAACATAAATCATTTTTGGTATTTTTTCGGTACTTTTTTGTTAGCCGGGCACCAACGATCACCAAAATTGTTTATTCTCGCCAACCTTTTTTTTTTCTTTTTGACAATCTTTTAACATTAGCTAGTAATCGATATTTTAACATTGCAGTGTAATATCTTAAAAAGATTACTTAAAAATGGCTAAATTATAATCGTAATAAAATAAGTAAACACAAACACATCAACACAAATAACAAAATCTCAAGAATTGAATTGAAATTGAAATTCAACTCATTGAATTCAAATCATTTGTATTGAAAGGGTTGCAATTCAAATGATGCCTGAAACAAGATTTGGCGAGTTATCACTGGCACCCAGCTAACTTAAAAGTATTCTTTTCTGTTATACCAACACCATGCCAAAATGTATGTAAATAAGCCATTTATTTCAACCCTGACCGTGCAAAGGATTTTTATTGCAAACCATGCCAAACATTAAAATTTGCTAGTTATTGAACATGAATAATTTTTTTAATTAATATTATTTAATCAGGTTAGTTCCTATTTGACTCTACCATTTGGCGAAATTTTGCCAAATAGTTGATAGTCAGCCAGATATAGCTCTTTTATTGTTGGAAAGGCTGAGCAATGATAATTTGTGTTACAATATGATAAATGTAAGTAAACAATTTAAAAAGCGCCGAATGGTGGAGTGAAATAGGATTATGCCATTTAATCGTAACCTTGCAAAAACATCTTAATTTGCTATTTTTCGATTACAAATAATTTTTTATTAAGTTATAACTTACATTTATCATTGGCGCTGAGATGGTTTTTACCATTATATTGGGGTTATACCAATGAAATTGTTTCAGGACTTTAGGTATATAAAAATAGTTTTTATTAAAAATTATTATAAATGTCTTCATTCAAAAAATGAAATGTTTACTTCAATGCTAAGAGACATTTACATGCATCATTCACATCATCATGCCTGCAGTTTAAATTGAGTTTTGTTTCATTATTTTATTGTATAATATTTATTTGTTATTTTAATTAAATATATATTGGTATTGATTTAATAAAATAATCCCTGAAAGTCCTAGTTTTCAAATGTGATATTTTAAATGCCTAATTCCATACCATCAATGTTATTATTATTTTTTTTTCCAAATGATTCATTTCATATGATTTTCATTTTACACATCAACTATTACACTTGGCGACAATGGTGTTGGTATAGTGGAAAAATACCTCATTTTTTTATTATTTAATAGTGTCTGCGAAAAATCTTAATTTGCTATTTTTGTAATTAAACGACAGTTACATGTCTGCAGTTTAAATTGAGTTTTAAATTGTTATTTTATTTTATAATATTTATTAGCTCTTGTATTTTAAGTATATGTATTTGTTTTGATTTAATACTAAAATAGTTCGTGAAAGACTGAAATTTCCAAATGTTATATATTTTAAATGATCACTTTCATACTAACAATGGTAAAAAAAAAAATTTCAAATGTTTCATTTGGCACCAACTATTACATTAGCATTGGTATAACAGAAAAGTACCTTTTTGTTTTACGCTGCAGTCTTTAAAATGTTTCATTGTTGTAGTTTCAGAGCCTATTGGCTTATTTTAAAGCGTGTGGTTTGGTGCAAGATTAACTTCATTGTTGCTGTTTGTAACTTGTATACAGTTTTAATAACCCTAAACAATAGTCAGCAATTTATAACCTGTGATTGATTGATGGAAACCTTTTTAAATTAATATTTTAAGGTATAAGTTCTTAGAATATTAAAATTTTGAAAATCTTTTGCAAAGTAAAAAAAAAAAAAAAAAAAAAAAAAAAAAAAAAAAAAAAAAAAAAAAACTAATGCAGCTTAACCCCTTTGGGATGAGCGTCCGGTATAGGTGCTGAGGCTTGTGGTTTTCAGATCCTGCATGACCAGTATAAGTGCCTCACACTTGGAACATTTTGTTTTAAGATAGTTTAACATACAAAATTTTATCATAATCATATTAGAATTTGTATTAGGAAAGAACACATTTCCTTCTAACTAATATTATTATTACAGGATAATAATGCTGTGAATGATGTTCTGGCCAGGATAGATTATCTCTGTCTACTTGCAATTGCGGATATGAAGCAAGATACTTTGCTATTCTTACATTTTGACAGCATGATAGTGTTTAAAGAAAAATGTCCATTTATGGCAGTATTGTAGATGCTAACATGTATTGCAGTTTTTACATAGTTTGTGGCAGAATCAAGGCCTGCATTCTTAATCAGTCCTGTGGCTCTGAAAGATGAAATGTCATTAGCACCAATTTAAAAATGTAACCTTGTAAATGGTCTGTTAAAAAAAAAAAAAAATCTCTCTATATATATATTAGTTTCATTGGAAATAAATGTAATTTTTAGTATAAGTGTTTTTTATTTTTTCTGTTGTTTCTATTTTATCATTATTATATTAGTATTAGTAATGTTTAAAATTTTTTAAATTTTAAATATAGTAGTTTTTATTGTTAATGTCTGCAGTTTAATGTATTGGAGCAGATTAAATTTTATAATTTATTTTACTAACTTTAAATTTTAAAGAAGATGTATTTATGATATATTTCCTCCAAATTGTCGATGAAATTTTTGGAGTGATTGACTGATGGAGAAAAAATTGCAAACATTTTTTTTTTCTCTGATTAATCATAACAAAATTTTGATTTCAAAAAAATATTTTTACAGGGTCCCTGCTGTCCTAAGAAAGTGCTTAATGTCTAATTTTTGTATTGCATTTCTAAGAAGCTTTATAAGTACTTACATTTCACAAGTCCCTATTTAATTCTTGAAACAAAATGCAGTTTTCAAGTAATCAGTTTGCTTCTGAGAGTTTATGTAGCACAGTGCCATCACTATATTTTTATTAAATATAATTTTAATCTTAATTACTTAGAAATGTAAGCTAATTAGCAACTAAAGTTTTAAAAAATATATATAAAGACCTGATTTTAAAATTCTTTTATTTAAATCTAATAAATCCAACTTTTATTCACTCTGAACTCTGTAATCACTTTAGAAATTCATAAAGCTAGAGAATTGGTGTTTCTTTTAAACAGTTTAATAACAAATAATTTTTGCATTTAATTATTTTAAGATTTTTAATAAAGAAATTTGGTTAAAACAAAGTTTTTTAGGGAATATAACATAATGTGCCAATTTTATGTTTTTACGCCAAGAGTATTTAAAAACATTTTTATATAATGTAAATAATTTAAAAGGTTCAGATTCTTTCTTTTTTCTTTTTGAAAGGAGGGAGGGGGGGGGGGGGGGTTGAAAATTATTATACTCTAATTATGCCTGTATGAGATATTTTTATGTGAACAATATTTATTTAATTTAAAAAAAAAATGAAAATTTTCAAATTACTTTATTTTGATCTTTTTCAAGCGAGTTGTTGCTTTCGATAGGCTGTGTGTGACAGGTTTCACAGATTTATTGTTATTTTTATGTGTATTTTGCATATACAGTGATAGTGCTAATAATGATTTTCTAACTAAATAATTGAAAAAAAAAAGGGTTGGAGTGGATTCTTGATTATAGATTATTCTGTTATATTTTCAAAGAAGGGTTTTAAAAGAATAAATGGAGGGTGGGGTAGGTATTGATAATTTGGTTTGAGGGAAAATAATAGCTATTTCTGTGTCGCATGGCACACTCAATTTACACTACCTATAAAATGGAGTTAATGGTTTAAAAATTCTAAGTTTGTGTAATCTATATATATTTGTCTTACGTGGCACGAAAATAGGGCTGAATTTGTAGCGTATTGTTTGGCAACAGCCGTAGTTTCCAGAGCTCAGACCAATGAAGAGACTGGATTGTGTTAGATCAGCTCCGCATCCAATCCAATATGACAGTCATTGTGAGAGCAGTGAAAAGTGAAACTATACAAAATTAGCAATTATTAAAAATAAAGTAACATGTACGTAATCCAAAGCGTCTGAGATGATTCCTCATTTTAATTATGAGTAATATCATTAATTTCAAAAGAATTCTCAACTCATATTTAGAATTCATTTACGAATTTCACTCACTCAAGAATCGAAAAAAAAAATCAACTGACTAGGTGGCACCTGCCGCCATCTGTTGCTGTAAATTGAAGTAAAAAATAATGTTGTTTGTAAAAATCTATAATCATTTTTTTTCTTAATGAATTGAAGCCGCACTGTACAATATTATAGATGCAACAAGTTTTAAACTAATTATGTTTCCAAGATCCTTTTTTAATAGTATTTAAATGATTTATATGCCCATTGGTAGCGCCAAGTAAATGCATTTTTAGTTCTGTTTTCAACGGAAAATTACTTTTTTAGATTAAAAAAAAATTGTCAATTTCATATGTTCAAATGTTTTATTTATATGCCCATTGGTAGCGCCAAGTAAATGCATTTTTAGTTCTGTTTTCAACGGAAAATTACTTTTTTAGATAAAAAAAAAATTGTCAATTTCATATGTTCAAATGTTTTATGGAAGAACTTATTTCGGCTAGAATTGCTGAAAGATAAAAAGGGGCGAGCGAGCGAAGTGGTCTCAATGTGAATGGCTTAGCAATTCACGGGGGGTTGGCGAGCGTTAGCGAGTAGGGGGCTGAGCCCCCTAGTTTATTTATAATTGTCTAAATGTAATATTTCAGTGATATCATAAATCCATATTTTTTTTTCTAGCTATGTAAAATTGGATTTGTTTAAATTGTCTTTCCAAACCCAGGTATTTTTTTTAATAAATGCATTTTTAAATATTTATACATATATTTATTGTCTTTAGAAAAATCTTTTGATATTTTATTACTGTTTTCTTTTAAATATTGAGACACGATTTTATTCTATAATTATGAAAATTATTTCTAGTACTTTTCTTTGTTTTTTTCCTTCAGATTTCCATTAAAAAACCCATAAATTATCACGCTTATGATTCCATAAGATTTCATTAATAATGTGAAATATAATGGTTAGGTAAACAAGGTCAATGTCAAACTGGGCAGGGTGGCCTACCTATCAACTTAAGCTCAACTAGATACTAGACCCACCCAGCAGGTTTGTTTACCTAATTATACTATGTGTTACCAAATTATACTTTATGATATTCAGCAATAATTATGCTATGTAATTCTGAAATGCATATTTATTCTGAAAATACAATTTACCAATCCTACTTAGCAGTACTAAATACTACTATGTGATATTGAGCAATAATACTACCATGTAATAATACTGTAAGATGCCGGAGTAAATAATAACAATGGATAGAAATAAGTGGCTAATAATTTGGAACACTCTATTTCGGCAACTGCCATCAAATAGTAGGAAAATATACGAATACTTTTGTGCAGCTCTGTATACGATCTATAAATTGGGATATATACTACGAAGTGTGCAAAAAGTTTGTTCAGTTACGAAACGTATAACATAGTTAAAAATTCTCCTTCAGCAATTTTGTCAATAAGCAGAAATGTACTGAAATTCATTTGTGCAACTCTGTATATGATTTATAAATTTACACACAGCAAGTAATATGCAAAAAAATAGTTAAATTTAAAATGCATACCACAATTAAAAACGCACTTCCAGCAATTATTGCTCATAGACAGTATTGTAACTGAATTATTTTGCTTGTCCCTGTAAAGGATTAATATAAATGCTATATTTTTATTTAATTGCTATAGATTGTACCTTATCATATGGTACCATATGATTTTATTCTAAAACACCATAGATTGTGACATACAAATTCCATAAGATTTCATTAAAAAACACCATAAAAATGCCATAAGATTTCATCCCAAAAACTCCTTAGGCGTTTGCCATACAGTGCCATGAAAATTACCATACACTTAATGATTATATGGTTTTCCATAGGATATTTTTTACCATAGGCAAAAAACCATAAGATTTCACTTATGGGTTTTTTTTTATGGTAATTCTATGTAGACGTTTACCATACAGTGTATGGTAAACGTCTACATAGAATTACCGTTAAAAAAAAACATAAGGGAAATCTTATGGCGTTTTGCCTATGGTAAAAAATATCCTATGGAAAACCATATAAACATTAAGTGTATCAAGTGTATGATAAACTTAATGTTTATATGGTTTTCCATAGGATTATATGGTTTTCCATAGGATATTTTTTACCATAGGCAAAACGCCATAAGATTTCCCTTATGTTTTTTTTTTATGGTAATTTTATGTCATTTTTTGCTAAGGGTAGGCACCCACTGCCTGGGCAAAGCCTGTGTATCTGGGTGCGCAACGCCCTAAAACGGGAACATAGCGCTTAGGGACCTGGATTCATAGCTCCAATGGCCCGAACGAAGCCGGGCATTAGCCCTAGTAGTGCAATAAGCTGCGACTGACTTCAATAGCGGTTTTTGGGCAGGTGGTAATAGACGGTCAATGCCGGCTTTGACCGTCTTCAACTTAGACGGTCAAAGCCGGCATTGACAGTCTTCAATTTAGACAGTCAAAGCCGGTATTGACCGTCTTCAGCTTAGACGGTCAAAGCCGGTATTGACCAGCTTTCGCCGCCTGTCCAAAAACCGCCTTTGAAGTCGGTACAAGTCGGTCATTTTCACTAGGGAAGACTTACCCTATACTACGTATGATGGGTAAGTAATAAATTAATAATTTTTGTATTTTACTTGATACTTTAATCAATATTTTCATAGTCATTGACTGTAATGAAAAAAAAGTTGTAAGATAATTTTATCATGCAAACAACATCATTTTAGATAAAAATTAAAAAGTAATACCAAACAATTCTTAATAAGAAACTTTATTAAATCTGAGTTTTATAATTACTTGCTTCACAAAAATGCGTTTAACAAACATCGCATCACAATTGTTCTTAGTTTTCGTCTAGATTTCAATATAAACAGAAAATAGGAAAAACCAAAAAACTGCAACTTCAATTTTGGAAGTTATAGCTGTTTATAGCAGAGATATTTCAGATTTGAAAATGCTAGTACTTAAAACATTATTAACCATATGATTTGTATATATAAATGGATAATTATTACTGTTATTTTTTCTCTTTTAATAACATGTTACAAAAACGTAATAATGCAGAATTACAATATTAATGCTGTATGAAGCATACACAGAATTTATCAATATACAGGGTGATTATAAAAAAAAACTATCCCTAGATATCAGCCCCTAGCTATCAAACAGTTCACAGAAACGGAATGAAATTTTGGTTTAAAATATTTTGAGCTATGCGGTCAAGAATCATATGAAAAACACCAACAATTAAACTCCAACAATTACGGTTGCAGTGACAAAATTTCGAAAATTTGAAATGGCAACACCTACTTTTTTAATTGGAATATGATCTCCATAGTGAAAAACCATAAAAAACGTCGGAACGATACCTGTAGCACGAAAGTAGCCGTCGCTATACAGACTAAGAAGAAAAGTGAAAACAACAAATAAAGGACAGATAAACAATAGAAAGTAGGACATTTTATTGTTCAGTGATATCCAATATGTAAAGTGTCACCGTGTGTGAAGCGGAAAATTTGTGAAGCACAATATTTTTTTCTGTTGCTTCTCTGTCTTTATTGGTTGTTTTCACTTTTCTTCTTAGTCTGTATAGACACGCCGACTATTTTCGTGCTACAGGTACCGTTCCAACGCTTTTCATGGTTTTTCACTATGAAGATCACATTAAAAAAAAAGTAGGTGTATGCATTCTTTAAATTTAATCATCTTTCATTTATCTTAATAAAGTATCATCTATTTTATGAAACATTACTTTCATATTTAAAAAAAAAAAATGTGTGATGTAGGTGTGCAAAGTATATATAATTTTAAATCTCGCACTTTATACGCTTTAAATGCATATGTAAATTACGCATATGATTATGAAACTTATTTTTCGAAACGACTGGACACTGCAGCCCCGTCGACTGGGTGGAAAAATAGGTCTAATTATGCTGTTGGGAAAAACAGAGATTTTTTTTTAAATGTTGTAATTGAAAATATGTGTATATTAATAAACAATTATTACTTTTTATACAATTGTCCTATTTCTAAGTAAGATTAAAAAATGTAAAAAAAGATATACTTTTCTATTCAGTTTAAGTTGTTTCTGGTATATTGCAGTTTACTTTACAACTACATTGTGAATTTCATTCAGAATCTCGATACCGATCAGATCAGTCTAATTAGTAAACAATTCTGGCTTATTGAACAATTTTGAGACTGGTGAAATGTAATACACAAATAAAGTAACTGGATTTTAATTTGTTTTGTTTACATCGAGTTTTTCTCTTTCTAGTTTTTTAAATGTTGCAAAACAAAATTATATTTAAAATTAAATTTTTTTTTCTGTTGTTTCAAAATATATCTTCACACACTTTCTTAAATTTTAAAATAAAAATTTTAGATAATGTTATTGTCATATGAATACATAAATATATTATTTATCCCTGTGGAGAGTTTCAAGGAAAAAAGAACTGTAACCATTATAATATATAATATGTCAAAAGCAGATTGCTGGAAAAAGCCGAAAAACAAAGGCACACAATATCGCATTTATAACAGTATCTTAAGTGTCATTTACAAAATAACCTTAGCTATTTCTCATCCCAATAAAAAAGCAAATTTTGCAGAAAAAATTAATAAAGGGATATAAAAAAATAAATCATTCAATGAAAAAGCGCTTGTTTTATATGCAAGTGCGAACATATTGTGCATAATTTTTGTTTGAAAAAATTATAAAAGAAGTTCTATATGATGTATTATTTTAACTAAACAAAAAATTTTATACATGAGATAGGGAAAGAGATAAATAATTCATCTTATTTTTTTTCATCGTCTAAGTTATATATTACTTTATATCTTGTTTAATATTCTATAGATTTAATTATTTGTTTTATTTTAGAAAGTATAGGAAAATAAATGATGTGGACAAGAGAAAACTGCTTAGTTGAAATTTTAAGTGTAAAATGTGGCGCATTATAAGTATTATTTCTAGATTAAGAAATTTTCTGCCAGTATGTTTTACGAAATTTACATTTTTCGTAGAAAAGAGACAAAGTTCTATATTTTTTTTAATACACAGTTACAAAATCTCAGGCAAGTTCGGTTAAGATAGTACGGTGCGATGATGTTACATTTATGGTAGAAACGATTTTCTCTACCGCTTATTAATAAAAAAAATCGTTTTTTTTAGTTATTTTAATAATTTCCAACAAAGCTAAAAGTGTTTCTGAATTCCGTTTGTCCGTCCTGTCGTCTGGCTGTTTGGCCGTGCGCTAAATCTCGTAAATATATACAGATTGTCATGTAATTTGTATATGTTTTTGAGGTTTAGGAAAATATCTAATGAAGTGTTATATAGTTCGTTTATAGTTTGTTTATAGGGCACAAAATTATTTCATTATATTATGGTCTATAAGGAAAAAATACGTTATGGTACATTTTATTAATGTTACGATATTTCATACACAATGAGGTTGATATACATCTCTGAGGGGCACTACGACATACATTCTCATAAGTATAGAGGAAATATCATTTATAGTTCGTTTACAATACCTTATGCTCCATCGGGAAATATCGTTTTCGTTGAATTTTAGTGATGTTATGATACTAAAGTTTAAAATTATCACTTTGCTCTACAACAAGTTTTTACTTAGATTATGGGGCTCGTAGCATTTATCGCTATTTACAGAAAAATAAATTACATAAAATAATACCGTTACAGGACAGACAATGATCGATAGTTTCTGGAAATGTGTTTTCCGCTGTAGTATGCAATTTTAAACTTATACAATTTTTAGTGTATTACGTGTTGTGTTTAAATTCTATAGATCATGTATAGGGTTTCATTACAGAATTTGCACACATTATTGGGTATAGGCAGTAATTGCTGAAAATGTATTTTTACTGATTTACGTGTTTTTTATGTTGCTTATTTAGATATTTCATGTGATTTTATGAAAAAATCAAATTGCTAAATAATAGTCTGCTGCAGTTGGAACGTGTTTCATAATCGACCCCTGATAAAGGATTTTCTTTTATTGTTTCGGCTTTTTTTTTTAAATATGACGATTAATGATTAGTAATTGGGTTCGCATCCAACAGTAGCAATTGTGCTAAAATATCTATTAACGTTAATGACATTATTTATTTAATTAAACATTCTAGTACTTAAACAAACTTGCTCAAATATAGATTTTGGCAGTGGATCTTATTACGGAAGATTAAGTATAAGGTCCTATCAAAATTTATTTATTAATTAAACAATTTGTTTGACAATAAATTATTTATTTATTTGCTTGAAAAAATCTAAATATCTAAAATAAATTCCGACTCTCGAAATAAAAACTCCAGGTATCTTCAAAATCACTTTTTTTTTTTTTTTTTTTTAACATACAAACATAAATCTTAAAATCATTCTAAACTAAATAAACATTCAGGTTGAACTAATTATTAAGGTCTAAATGTATTTTTTTTTTTTTTTTTTTTTTGAGTGGCTTTAAAAATTATCATATAACTGCATATTAAAACTAATTTAAACTTTCTTCTATACAGATAAGAATAAGTATCCAAATCGGGAAAAATGTCGACTTTAAGACATAGATCTGAGTATTGTCTATTAATTTTTTTTTTTTCAATATCTATTAAAATATGTATAAGCTAGAATGTCCATCCATGTTCTTTCGTGTCACCCTGTAAAAATAATAATAATCTATTTAAGATCTCTATTCAAGCATAAGTACACAAATATTTTTATTTTAAACACATCAATTTCGTGTTTGAAATAAATGAAATATGTAAAAAAATCGATTTTAAAAGTTTTACATTTTAAATAAAATGCAAAAAAGTGTTGTGTTTAAATATGTTTCTTGCCGCATTGAAGCTTCGAATGAAGAATCACAGAGAATTCCTAATGTGGTCTTTATTTAGAGATATTTAGACATTAATTTCCATACAGGATATAAAACTCTTAAGTATTGCTAATATATTCCACTGGTAGACATATTGATATGACCGCCAAACTAGCTTATCAAAATTTCGGTTGAAAAGTAGATAATTTGTTATTTTATTTTTACTTTCATCATTTTATCGTTAGTCACCTTCAAAAATACTTAATTTTAAAATTTAGCTAATATTTGTTAATGATTAATGCATGCAACCACATAAACATTTCGACTGTTTCAATAAAAGTCTCCGTTTTTCTTTCAAAAATTACTTCTGATAATAAAGTAGTCCTTAATCAGTATTTCATATCTGCATTTTGCTTTCAAAAACTGTATATTTTCATTTGTTATTGTTTGGTTGTCCTATCTAGCTTTTTTTAAAAAGACTTTTGTTATTTTTATTAAAAAAGAGCGGGGACTGAATTATGTTTGCACAGGATTAATTTCTTCATGCTAAAATATGTTTTTGATTGAATAAAATAAGAGAAGAATCGTTGACAATGTTTTGCACATCATCTGCACTGCTGATAATAAAATTTTTAAAGATGCAGCTGACACATTTTATAGGAGTATTATTACCAAGATGCGTTACGTTTCGTCTGGGATAGGAATTACGTAACTGTCTATGTAGGTCTTATCTGATGTCTTTCGGTTTATCTTTGTTTTGGTGCGATTGCAGTAATTAAAATCAGTTTAAGTCGACACATGCTTCGCAATTTTCTGCTATTCCTTAAACAATGTTTGATATAAGGGAAAAAAGTGTCATATGTATAGTGATATATGCTCTTTTTAATCCCAATTTAATTAACTTAATTTCAATTTTGTCCATTGGAAGACATATTACTTGACATTGAAGCTGTATCTCTTTCAGATATATCGTTCAACACTCCTTTTACATAATTAGAACTTATATACAGGTTTTCCCAAAAGACCTGCAGTTTGCAAAGAGTGCAGTGTGACGTCTATCCGCACTCGTTTAATCGTACTCAGAAGGGCGAGTATTGTTAAGCTCTAAAATGTGTGTTAGCATAGTTAAATAATATAGAAAAAAAAAACAGTGCAATACGCATTGTGCGTTTTCCTCCATTGTTATGTATAAATGCATTCTTCATATTCAATAACTTTACAGAAGCAATATCATCTATGAAAACGTTTTGGGACTGATTTTTTGTTTGATTAAGCAAAATTTCAAATCATAAGAAGCATTTTTGTCCAAACTGCATTATTGTAAGCCAATTGCTTGATCTTTTATTGAATTTCAAAAAGTGTCAAGGACTTTTGGAACACCCTGTATATATAAGCACCATGTAGCATGATTAGTTATATCCAGTTTTTTGAAGTGAAAACTTCTTTAGGCGTGTTGGGCATTTTTTGAGATGGGAAAAAAACCATTGAATTCGCGACACTGTTACCATTACTGTTACCGACACCGCTGTATATTTGGCGATGATTCTGCAATAGCTGGGGCCTTTTTTGAGATGGGATAAAACCATTGAACTCGCGACACTGGTACCGTCACTGTTACTGACACCTCTGTACATTTGGCGACGATTCTGCAATAGCTGGTTCCGGTAAGCAACCAGATTTGCTTAAATTAATATCTCACTTTGACAGCAAATGTGATATTCGTCTCTATTTAGCATTATTTGAAAGACAAATTTCTCGAATGAATATAATAAAAGAAAATTGGGTCACACATTATTTAAGTTTAATTCCGTTAGAAATCGCCAATATTATAGCTAGAGAACCAGAAACATTGGCGAACAATTACGATTACGTAAAAGATTTACTTCTTAATCGCTTCAAAATGACGCCAGAAGAATTTAGGCAGAAATTAATGTCACATAAAAAGAATCTTCAGCCACTTGGCGCAATTTAGCATTTGAATTAAGAAATTATTTGGAAAAATTGATTACCGGTCTTAAAGTATCTTATTTTGAATCCTTAAAAGAATTAATAGTAGTAGATCAAATTAAGAAAATGTTACCTGTAGAAATGAAAGCACATATTATTGATGATCTTCCAAAAATTAAAAATGTAGACGTATTAGTAAGTAAACTAGACGATTATGATGCATCGAGACGTAATGTTAAAACCATGAATAGAATTTCACACCGCTTTGAAGATAGAAAACACGAAGTAAGTAAAAATAAAAATTCAGAATCTTTCTTTCATACCCAATACCAAAACAAAAGAAATAAATCTCAAATTAGGTGTTTTAGATGTAACTCTCAAGGCCACATAGCGTCTCAGTGTAATAATAGCAATAACGGTCAAACTAATGAGTTCAGTCAAGACTCTACCGAAAACTATCGAAATTATAATCGCCAAAATCACAATTCTAATGCCGATGTACAGGAAAAAGCTAACATTGCTACAATTCGAATCAGAAATAAGTCTAAACCTAATGGAATGGGTAAAATAATTAATATCAAAGGCAAAGAAGCAAATCTATTGTTTGATACAGACAGCTATATTTTTTATTCAGTTACGAATGTTATGTCAATATTGGGCCGCCAAATTTGTCTTCTGTTGATATCTTATTAACTGACATTGGCGGAGAAACTGTAATTGGATATTTTGTGTATGAAATACATGTTGATGGGTTTCTTATATCAACGAAATTTTATGTTTCAAAATCTCTCGCATACGATATTGTAATAGGGTAAGACGTGATCAGCAAACTAAAGTTGGCGATAGATGAAGAGGGAATTAAAATTGTTGGCGAGCGCAATACATTTCAAGTAGGTTGCCTTAAAGTTGTAAATAATTCCGATAAAAAATTAAATTATGTTGCCAATTCATACAATGAAGCGAAAGTATCAAAAGGAAATAGTTCACGTGTAGAAAACGAAATGATTGGTATTATGAATAAAAATAATTCAGAAAATAATTTCAAGATAAATTTAGCACGCGCAGTGAATACAGATAAAAGTGACTCAACTCGCGAGACCAAATCAAAAGATGAAAATGTAATAACAAAACACGGAAAATATTATAATTTAATGAGCGCGAGAAAAGAAATAGACGGAAGTAATATAAAAAAATGAAAATAATGAAATATTTCACGAAAGTGTTAAGAAACGTGGTTACTGATACGGAAATGAAGTGAAATCATTTTATAGAAAATAAAGGTTTGTTGATAGAAATTATAGATACCGCAAAAAATACGCGCAGTATGAATATAGAAAAAAGTATAATGTTCACAAATACCGTAAACAAGACAGACAGCAAAGAAGTCATCATTTTTGGAGTGATAGGAAGCAGGAACCCTATTTTGCAGATAAATGTTATTACAAAAGATATGAAACTACATCTCATGGAAGAAATGATGAATGTATTGAGAGTTGTTTAAATTGTGGATGAAAATTCATAAATTTCATTGGTATTCATTTCAAAGATTACCAATTAATTAAATTTCATATTTCATGTATTTGTAAATTTACGTTTTAAGCAATAGATTGCAATTTTTGTATGTAAAATAATATGCATTATTTTTCATGTACAATAGTGCATTAAATGAAAATTGTAATATAATTTTTGTAGTAGTAGTTTATAATAATGAATAAAAAAACACTTCATTTAAAAGTATTTCCTGCACAATAAAACGTTTCCTGACGATTCAAAAAATACACACGTAATTGTTCATGTTTTCACTTCTGTCGGCATTCCCGGAGTGTCATTGTTTTTTTTGTTTGTTTTTTTTTATGTTTCATTATGTGTCTTATTAAGTCACATCTTTAAAATTAAACAATCACGAGTATCTGCCCTTACGATATATAATATTAATATTTAATAATTTCTAATAATAGCCTGGAGATTAAATGATAGAATGAAACTTATTCTTATCGTCTCGTGTTGTCTTTATTTTGATTTGTTTTTAAATAGAAAATACAATATGGGGAATGTATGATTTACGCGATTACATTTAGAAATTAAGAAATAAACAAAAAAAAAAAATTATGCTGAAACTATCATAAATGTTCCAATATCCTAACATAAATGTAAATGTTCTTACATTAAATTACATAAATACCCTTTTTGGAAGATTTGTTAAAACAAAAATAATTCTACATACCAAATCCTCAATGTATTCAATACAACATAATAAATGCCGTCTGCTATAAATACAATATAGAGTTTTATTTCTTTCTACACTCTAAATTCTATATGAAATGAATAAAAAAGTTTTTTATCTAGTAAAAAGCTTTAAAGACCTTTCTTTTCTCAAATAGTTTCTCAAGAAATACATTTAACGATATGTCAAAAACAGACAATTATATATATTTTTTTTGGTATTTTAAATAAAATAACAGACAAACATGCAAACAAAAAAGTTTTATATCTAGTAAAAAGCTTTAATGACCTTTCTTTTCTCAAATAGTTTCTCAAGAAATACATTTAACGATATGTCAAAAACAGACAATTATATATATAATTTTTTTTGGTATTTTAAATAAAATAACAGACAAACATGCAAACAAAACATTTAAAATACATTTTATTCTTATAATGAAATAAACGAAAGTTCATTATTTTTGTTTATGGTCAAAATATAAATTGTTATGGCAATCGATAACTCAAGATCAAGATATCATTAGTTAAACTTATATCATGTAACTTGAAAGTGAGAAAATACACTTCCACTACCTCTTTTGAACAAATATATTTTTTTTTTCTGAATTACCCGCACATCACTGTAAGAAGTACTTTCTTTTCGTCGTTTTCAAATATAATTCAAGAAAGACTATTTCATACTCACAATGTCTGTTGAACAAAATAAACGTTTAATTACAATTTATTGTAAAATACAATTCGTTTAAAAGTTTCTGAAAATAAATATGATACAAAATTGAAAAAATCGCTGTATTAATTCTATAAACTATATATTTGTAATGTGTCAACATATGAGTAACTAATTTTTTTTTATTCCTTGTAATAAGTAATTTGTTCACATGACAAAAGAAATTTGATTACAGGAATAAGGATATATTTTTAAGACCGAGTACATATCATTGTCCGTAATCAAATTTACTGGATTTTCTACTGTCCTGGAAAATTATTCATTCTTAAAATGCTGTGATATCTAGAAATACAAAATGTGAAAAAAGTCAATAGAAGAATGATTGACTATCCTCGTATAAAACAACATTACTTTCCTTTAAAAAATTATATTACACACCAGTCTTTCTTTAAAAATGATATTCCTTTTGAAAAAAATCCCCACCAGATTTAGAGTTTAAACAAACAAAACTCACTTAACGGAACATATAATAATGACACAATATTGGAAACGATACAATATCTCACAGAGTGAAAATAACAATCGTGAGGCCAATGATAGAGTAACCTGTATGCTGAAACATTTGTCCGATAACAATGCAGAATAAATTATTTCTATCTTAGAATTATGACATTCTTCATGAATACATATACAAAAAATATGAACATTTAATTAATTTATCAGTTATGTTTTTGAAAATGAAATTTTCAGCAATCTCCTACTTGAAATTATGCAGATCAAGTACATACCAAGAATGTTTTAATTTGTAAACAATCCATTTTAAACATCTTAAATGGAAAGAAAAATCTATATACCATATATAACACAAGTGTCATCATACTGTAATAACATGTACAAAGGTGTTCGAAAGACTTTAGGTACGCAGAATTACAAAGTATGCTCACATGGAGTATTTGTGAATTAACTTTACTCGACCGGTTTAACTTAAAATGCCTCATTACATATAAAATGATTATGTCAATTTATAAATAAAATATAATTCGTTGAAATGCTTCATAGTTTTAACCATGCTGTAAATAAATAATTTAGACAATCTAATAAATATGTTTTGTTAGAAATGCCAAAAAATGTTATTTATATCTAAAAAAACTCTATGCAGTGGCTCACGAGAGACAATACTTCTAAGACAACTATTGCAACAAAAAAATGTACTTAGACATTTTGTTTTTCCAAAATGACAATTATATTTTATTAATTTACTTGCACAAGGAAACATATGCAAAGAAATAAACGCAATTTTTCTTTTTAATTCGACATAATGAAGCATTTATATTCGGGAAAAGAACAGAAACTTCTTTATAACACTTTAATGTCTACTGCAAAAATTAAATATACGTATGTGTCGTACTTTTTCATTCCAAACAAAATTATTATGTCGACAACTAATAATGTTTACGTAAGATTATTTACACTTAGTCATATTAATCAAGATTCCTTAATGCAATATAAAGGACGCGAAAAACTTATCTTTTTGGTAATTTAATTCATTTTCTAATTATACTTAGATTGCAGAGTTGTCTTTGTATTTTCGGTTTTCATGTTTTTTTAGTAGTTCTAATTCAAGTGATTAATTTGAAATCTATTCTCATAATATTATTGCCTTAAAAACTCAATATCAGTCGGAAAAATATTTTTTTCTTTCTTCCGTTAACTGATATTTATGTCAATTAATTCTTTCATAATAAAAGCAAAAAGAAACCTATAAAAAGAACTTAATCAAAGAATTTATTTTAATGTTGGATAGTGTGTAGCAACAAATGTAAGGTAACAAAATATTTTGATTTAAAAAAGCAGAGCAAATTGACGAATAATTTGTGTTCTTTTAAAAGTTCATTGCATTGAAAAATAAAATGAAGTGTATAATTTATTTTTCAAACTTATTAATCTAGTTATTTATTTTATATATATTTATTCATACAAACATGTATGTAATTCTGAATATATGTACTGTAACTGTAACTGTATTTATATTTAGAGTATACAGTACTAAATTAAGTTATGCTTCATCAAATCATTTATATTTTAATTTTTTAGACGAAAAAGAAATAGTAATAAAGTCTAATCTTTTATCTTACATTTTTAATGGCTGAATAACAAAGTACTTTCATTCTTTCTTATTTTCGAGTTAAAAAATAGCTATTTTAAATTGTATCATAATATTTCAAAGGAAAATATAAATGTATGTATCTCAAAACATCTATGTTTATTTGTTGAAATTTCACTTCATCCAAGGCTAATTTACCTAAATAAATCATTTAAAAAACTATTTATTTCTATTTAAGTAATTTAGAATTAATTCCTTACGATTATTTTGTTTGTTTTGTATGTTAATTTCCTTTTAGAAGAGAAAAAACGATTAGTTTCCCGACAATTATCATTTAACAAAAAATACTGCTGAAGCCAGAGTTTACTAAATTGCCTTCTCGAAAAATCTAATTTAATATTGGATACTGTAAATAAGAAAGGAAGTAACTTCCGTGTCTGAAATTGCATTACAATTATGTTTCTTATGACATTTGATATGACACAACATTAAAGTTTTAAATTTATATTGGAATAGTACTTGTTAATTTCATTCCTATAGTATATTCGGCACATATAAAAATTAGTTCCTGATTCACAAGTCCGTTTTATTTATTACATTATATTACATATTAAAGACCATTATAAATCTTTAACATTCAAACATGTAAGTGCACGGGCATTTTTCTCATGTGATCAAGTGAATTCTTGCTTATGTGTTTTATTTCTTTTTTTTTTCCTTATATTTTCATATCAACAGGATTTTATGATGAATAAATCATCGTTATAAATAAAATACGCACGGTAATTATAGGTATACGGATAAAAGATATTCGTTGGATTTCAAATAAATTCGTGTTACTGTATTTTTCTATACATTCCTTATACTGTATATTTAGGATAATCCAAGCAATTTAAAATTTTCATTCTGAAAGACAACAGTGATACTAGCGAAAAATAACGGCTTGTGTCACGGAACCGCCTTGGTAGTTCTAGTGTTAAGCTAGCTACATCCTGTGTAGTACATCTCTTATATATAATTCAATAAATGAGCATCGATAAGTATTGTGGCAAAGTATTTTTCAAAACAATTAAAACAATATGTAATTTATCGCTCTTATTTTGAAACGATTTTCATCAAACATGATCATTTATAAAATCAGCACTAAAACCTATTTAGCCGAAGAGGATTCTGGATCAATCGAATATGACTGAAAGGAAATATAATAAAATATGAAAATTAAATTAAATTGTGTTACAGCTGTTTTACAAATTTTATGAAACAAATAATTTCAACAATCAGATGTCAGACACAAAATCGGTATGTTCTTACTGAGCAATTATATATTGTCCCATGTATATTTTTCTATGATTTATTGTAGAAGAATGTGCGCGTTCACTAAATTTTTTTCAGTCCCAGTAATGAATATCAAATTTATAAATTAGCATTATTGCTACATTGCATCAAATATATCAATAATTTAACATAATAATAATGTATGTGGTATATTTCTCATATATTTCTCATTGTACTTTCTGAAAAAAATAATAGAAATACCATGTTTCTTGTGTACCTAGAACTACCAGGGTGGGTTATAGATGATCATGTATTTTAGTGATAGCTTTCTTGTTTTGTATGGGCGATACAGACACACAATATGTATTATGTTTAATACAATAATTTTTAATTAATGATTAATAAACTTTGGCTTCTAGAATATATATACATCATATACATAATAAGAAATATAATAATCACATACCATCAAAGAAAATTAAATTTATAATTTCAGAATAGATACTTTGAGATTTTGATAGGATTGTATTAAATGTAAAATTAAAAAAATCTTTCAAATAATATACATTTAATTATCAATTTCAATTTCATAATATAATGTTCCTACACTGAATAAAAAGTAAATATATATAGCTGTATGGTTTTTACTTACATTGTACGCACGGTAATTATAGGTATACGGATAAAAGATATTCGTTGGATTTCAAATAAATTCGTGTTACTGTATTTTTCTATACATTCCTTATACTGTATATTTAGGATAATCCAAGAAATTTAAAATTTTCATTCTGAAAAACAACAGTGATACTAGCGAAAAATAACGGCTTGTGTCACGGAACCGCCTTGGTAGTTCTAGTGTTAAGCTAGCTACATCCTGTGTAGTACAGTTCTTATTTAAGCCTGTGTAGCTTATCATTACAATATTCAAATTTTCTCAAAACAAATAAAACATTATTCAATAAATGAGCATCGATAAGTATTGTGGCAAAGTATTTTTCAAAACAATTAAATCAATATGTAATTTATCGCTCTTATTTTGAAACGATTTTCATCAAACATGATCATTTATAAAATCAGCATTAAAACCTATTTAGCCGTAGAGGATTCTGGATCAATCGAATATGACTGAAAGGAAATATAATTAAATATGAAAATTAAATTAAATTGTGTTACAGCTGTTTTACAAATTTTATGAAATAAATAATTTCAACAATCAGATGTCAATAATCAGATGTCAGACACAAAATCGGTATGTTCTTACTGAGCAATTATATATTGTCCCATGTATATTTTTCTGTGATTTATTGTAGAAGAATGTGCGCGTTCACTAAATTTTTTTCAGTTCCAGTAATGAATACCAAATTTATAAATTAGCATTATTTTATTTATTTCTCATACATATGATTTGCTTTTGAAAGTAAATCTGCGAAGATGACATAATGTAATAAATAAATATGTTGTTGTTTTGTATTTATTTCTATTGCTGTATTTATATTGTACGCAGTTAAACTAAAATTATTTTAAGTGATTTCAAATTACAGTAATATTATATAAAATTGCAATAAAAAGTAATTTCTGAAAAATAGAAATGCCTTATTATACATAAATGATATAATGATGAATTTATTTGTATATCGTCAAATTTATGAATTACATTATTTCTCGTTTTTGTGTATTTTATGATGAAAAATATAATAAAATTTCTTAATATTTTAAACCAGTACGTAATACGATATTATTTGATGTATTATTAAAAAGAATATTTTCCTATCAGCATTGACTTATATATTTATTTTATTTTATTGAAAACATAAAAATAAACTTCAAGAAGGAAACCTCAAAAGTTTCTTTCTTTTTGAAGATATCATAACATTTCTAAAAGAGATATTTTATAATGACATGTCAAAATCAGATATTTTGATTGTTTTAATATCTGAAAGGAAGAGATAAATAAAACTTCGTAAAAAATATTTTTTCTTTCTCTTAAAGCAAAAAAATGATAGCTAATAAAAGGTTTATTTAGTTTCGGAAGGTTAAATTGTCATTATTTTATTGGTATTTAATATGCAAAAATGTTATTTTATTTCATTACACAGATTTTCTTTTTGAAATTGTGGTGAAATGAAATTATTAGAAGACTTAGTTTTAAAATGTTCAGCACGGAATTAACGTTTTCTTAAAAATTAAAAATGATTTTTTTTTTTTAATCGCATGAACATAATATTGTCTCTTTATAACTAAGCAACGGATATTAATAGGTTCTACATCACTTCGAAATATTAATATTATTATTTTATTTATTTTTAATTGTAGCAGGAAATAAATTCAAAATGTTTTATTGTGTTTTGTTAAATGAAATCTTTAAAATATGCATCATTCCCTTTTTTTGGTACATTTACAATAGTGTGATATATGAAATACGAAAAACATTTAATTTCATAAGCCAGCAGATTTTCTAATAAATCATTAAACGGCAACACATAACAGTTGATTAAAATGGAAATTCAAATATATAAGTAATTAGAAAATATTCCTAAATTAGAATAATCTCATATTGAAATTTTATTTAAAATTTAATGGTATTAAAAATTTTATTTGTTATATTTTATTGGATATTTACATTTCACTCTTGCTCTTAAACGCTAAAATTTCAAATAATCGAATTTGTAAATCAATCTAGGCAAAAATATATTAATAAAATAAACCGCAACAGATTTCCCTAAATTGAAAATTTAATTAGTCATTTCTCAAATGAGAAATATTATTAATAGAAACAAATTTGAAATAGAAAATGTATTTTAAATTAATTATTTTCATTTCAAATAATAATAAATTCGTGCAACAAATCTTAATTAATCTTTCTCTTTCATAATGCCGAAGACTAAAATGTGTCGTTGCAAGATGTTTGTATTTCATTTCCTTTTTTAGGTATATTCTGTATGTCATTTCCATTGGATATATATTCTGTATGTCATGTGCTATTTTATACACATAAAATAACACATGACATACAGAATGACACAGAATAGCACATGACACAGAATATTTATCCAATGGAAATGTCATCCAGGTATTGGAATTTTAAAGTATTTAAAATAATTTTCGCACGATTAAGATTTGTCTTCATTTTGGTATATTTTGTAATTTTGATATTATTAACGGAAAACAATTCGAGAAAACATATATCTGAATGTGATGTTTTTGACTAACAATTATTAAAATATGATCCGCTAATTTATTTCTCAAAACAAAAAACCCATTATATAATAAAAACAAAACTATTCATGACTGTCTGGCTTAGATAATAGCGTAGACAAAAAATACACTTGAAAATTTAAGTAGAAGACATCATTTGCGAAACAACAAACCTGCATAGATTAGTTAGGCTTTTGATTTAAAAGTCTATTTAAAGGAAATAGGGAAGAAATGCGGTGACTTTTTTTTTTTTCATTTAGCTTATACTAATATGCACTTGACGGTCATCTAGTGCTTGAATGAACACTCAATAATACAAAAAATGCAAGGATACTAATTCAAAAACTAAGTTATGTATAAAAAGACTTGCTGCTCAAACGACAGTCAGATGTAGCTTCGTGATCAAACACAACTATCACTGAAAATAATCGATTGGCTCACAATTTCAATATTTGTCTAAAATTCACTAAAACTAGTCACCAGTGGATGACGAGCAGCTTCATTTGACGATAGCTAAAGTTCACTCTTGCCAAAAATGGCAGCTTCTACTCAGATAATTTCTACACTTCCGATTCCTCAGTGCACGAGTCCCACTTTACTTCAAAAATTAAACGGGTCTAGCAATCCTTTCGAAAGCAGGTCTCTACAAAAGATCCGTTTATACCAACTCCCAATTCTCCCTTTTATACTCCTCAGATTGACCAGCGTAACCTAATTTGGTTAAAACTACAGTGAACCCCACTAACCAGAGTAGAGAAGCTACAAACAGACTTAAGATAATTTAACAAGGGGTCCGCCAATCATGATGCGCACAGATTTTGATGACTTTAAAGTATGCTGTAGGAATCATACCCCTAACTATCCAAGTCAAAGGTTTCCTTCAAATGGGCTTTAGTTTTCGAGAAATTTCGGGTTAACGTGCAGCATACGTTTCAAATATCCATTAGTTCGCGATCTTGAACAAGGTATCCGTGGTGCAGAGCTAGCGTTCGCGATTTGAGTGCCAGAGGTGAGGGTTCTGTCCTCTCATGCGACTTTTTACCTTTTTTAATAAATTTTATATATTTGTAGCGTTACAAGTTTTATGCAGGATTATGAATTCTGCTTCTTTGAACTTTTTGATATTTTCCTAATAAATTCGATTTAAATTTCGATTTTTTCGTGAAAATTTACATCTTTTTTTTTGCAGTTTTGATATTAATATTTCTATTGACGAAATTCCAAACTAATTCATATCTAGATTTTGTTTATTTTATTTATTATTATTTATCCTTTATATTTTAATAACCGTTCTAAAATAATACGTTTTTTTAACTTTATGAAATATTTTAAATGAAAATTTATATTCTTTTATACTTAATACAAAACATATTTTTATTTCAAATCTTCTAAAGGTATGTATGATTAGGTAATTCCAACAACATATCTTGAAAGGAGTAATAAAATATTAAAGCAATAACGCTTATATCCAAGTTTTAGCCAGTTATATAAATATTTTTTTAATGTTATTTAAATGCATTTAACTGTGAAGTTCAAACTCAACATCATTTTTGATTTGCACAAATAATGAATAATATATAACAATAAATTTTTTTTTTTCATTCTAACAAGTCGATGCCATGCCGAAAAATTCAACTAGAAACGTTTGTAAATTATAATACATATAAAAAGTATCTGAAGAAAAAAATCGTCTGCAATGACTTAATGTCGGTAATATCAGAATAAATAAAATTTTCTTTTTATCCATTTCGTTTAGCTTCCTTTGCAGACAATTGCCACGTTTGAAATAATTTCTTTTTTAAATTTAATGCATTTTTAAATATATTTATCAAAATTTAAGTATTTATGGAATATATAATATGCTAATTTATACATTCTTCCAATATTGTTAAAACAATTTACGTAAAGAGTATAATTAAAGGCAATTTTTAATGCGGAATTTGTTTAGAATATTTTTGCGATATGTATCACACAATTAGTTCCATATTTAATAAACTAAAAATGTCGTTGTCGGTGATGATAAATATTTTAGTATTTCAGTAGTTAACATATTTTAATCTATTTAGAACAAATCAAATATTAAAAGAATATATTATTTTGTTAATTTTTCCTTAATCATTTAATTTTTTTAATAGGAAATGCAAATAAAAAAATGCATTATTTCATAAATACGATAAATAAATAAGTAAATATACATAAATGTAAACAATAATCATTTTAAAAAGACGAGATATCAAGACATAAATTAGTTTGGATTTTCATCAATATTAGAATAAAAATTGCGCAAAAACTATAAATTTTCACGAAAAATTCGAAAATGTAAATGGAATTTATTAGGAAAATATCAAAAAGTTCAAAGATGCAGAATTCACAATTCTGTATAAAACTCATAACGCGACAAATATATAAAATTTATTTAAAAAAGGTTAAAGTCACACGAGAGGACAGAACTCTCATCTCCGGCTTTCAAATCCGGAGCGCTAGATCTGCACCACGGAGTCCTTGTTCAAGATCGCGAACTAATGGGTATTTGAAATGCATGCTGAACATTAATCCGAAATTTCTCGAACACTAAAGCCCATTTGAAGGAAACCTTTGACCTGAATAGTTAGGGGTATGACCCCTATAACATACTTTAAAATCATCAAAATCTGTGCGCATCATGTTTGGCGGTCCGCTTGTAAGTAAAACGAAGGATAGAAGTCGCTACTACGTACACAGTGTAACGTTGAGAGAACGTTCTCACTCAAAAAATTGTACTCGATTTATAGAAGAGTTGCTAGCCATCTACATATCTTTTACTGTTTTATTAGTAGAAAAGGTAAAACTAAAACATCCGCAAGGAATAAAAATATAGAATACAACAGTTATATTACTTTGCAAAGAAAATATATAGCAAACAAAATATATCCAAAATATAAAAAATTGACATTAGTGTAATTTTTTTTCGAAAACTGCTGTAGGTATTTCAGTACTTTTAAAACTAGATTTATTAGAAGCTAAAGTACAAATTGATTATTCAGTAAGAATTTAGAAAAATATACAATATTTAAAAATTTAAATAGATTAAATATTTTTAAGAAATTGCATTTTTTTTTGTTTTTTTTGCAAACATGTTTAACTATTATTTTCTATTTTTATTTCGCGCCAAGCGAATAATTTACAATTTACCATTTATCAAAACCATTAAAAAATGTATTGAAAAGTTTCAGTAGTTAGCGAGAAATAATAATAATAATAATAAAACATCAATGTCAGTTGTTGTACATGTGATAATTTTACATTTTGAATTCCGATAAATAGGCGTATTACATTAAATGTGATTTAATATGTGCAACTTTTACAAAATAGACATGTCGCACACGCAGAATGAAATTGTCAGTGAATCTCTGTAGTGTGTCACCGGACAACGACAAACAAGCTTGACAAATAAACTCTTAGAGATTGCCGAGTGTTAAACGATTGTTCCGGTAAATAGTGTCCCTTAATGTTCCCCACAAAACGTAATCGCAGGGAGTAAGGACAGGAAATGTAACCGCAAAAATTAATCTCAGGGAGTGAATACGGAGGCCACTCCATGTCTTTTCCCTTCACTGTCGAATAGTTCAACGCAATAACACTACAGTCGAAGTATTCGTCCAGAAAGTCAAATCGCCTTTTGTACGATCCCCATCTTGCATGAACCACGCCGTGCCTGGTCGATCGTCTAAAGCTTGTTGAGTTGCGACAAATTGTTTCAAAAGCGCAATATACCACTCAGTCGTCACCGTTTCTCTCAAGAAAAAGGGCCCAATAATGCCTTTGCGACAGATTGCAGCCCAAACTGTAAGTTTCTGGATAAAGAATGGTCGTGCGTGAGTCAAATGTGGATTTTCTGTACTCCAAAATCGCCAATTGTGTTTGTTAACGACGCCATCCAGATAAAAATGGGCCTCATCTGTAAACCACATTCGGCCGATATAGAAACCAGAACAGTCAATCTTCTCGAGTATCTTGTTAGCGAAATGCTCTCGTTGTCGTTCAGCTTGAACTGGTATGGCGTTCCGGCATTGAATCTTGCAAGGAAACATGTGTAATAATTTCCGCAGGATTCAGTACGTGCTGGATGGTTTGATTCCGGATTCAGCTGCAAGTCTGCGGACAGATTTATTTGCATTACAATCAATAACTGCAGCAAGTGTCCTTGAATTTTCAAGAGTAACGACGAAGTGGGTCCGACCCACATTTCCGACTGACGCATCGGCCACGTTGCCTGTCTGTTGAAATTTTTTGAAAAGTTCACGAATTGTTTTCCCATCTGGGCCTTTAGCAACTTGAAATCGCGTTTGAAAATATCTCCTTGTGGCAGTAGGATTCTGATTTAAGCGGTGTTACTCCAACACGATAAACACACGTTCCTCCACGGTGTACATCATTTTCGGAATTATTTTCACTATACGCTAAGAGCGGTCAGATTTCAATGGAGAAATCTTCAGCGGCTAGTCTTTCTATGCTTCTGAACTCTCTTTAGAAGTATTTATAACGCTCTCAGCGCCATCTATCAGTGCTATTTTTAACTAAATTTGGAGATTTATGTATAAGATTCTTACGATTCTTTTAATAAACATACCACGGGTTTCATGTTTCTCTCTATCACCGTTTCCGGGTTATTGATTTTTAAAGTTAGGGGTCCTTTGTGAAACACCATGTATATATATATATATATATATATATATATATATATATATATATATATATATATATATATATAAGTAGTTTAAGAATTTTTCCCCGTGTTTGGTGTTTTTACAGCAGTATTATTTATTAATTTTCATATCATTTTGAAATCCCTAATTGGATTACTTTTCAATATCGAATTCAGTTATATAAAAAAAAATAATAATTTAATTTTAAGATTGCTGTTTATTTTGAAATACAAATGTCATAACTACACGGTTGTATATGCAATAAGCATTATTTAGAGTAAAAATTATTAAGTTAAATAATATATTTTATAAAAAAAGACTTTTTGATACTATTAAAAAAATCAATAATGCATTTTTAGTAATCAGTATCACTATCTTAAATACTTTACGTAATGAACGAATGTGTTTACATTACTCTCTTCTGGGAGTTGCTATTTTCCTAATGTCTCCCAAACTGAATATTAAGCTAAACTAAACTAATGAGAACGTAACTTTTAAGTATTAAAATCCTTAAGAAACTGTTAATTTTAACATCATTTGAAGAAAGTCGAATGCTTATACTTATTTAATGTCTTCTTTTAAAACGGATTAATTAATATGTTATAATAATACTTTCAATGATTTATATTAAAATTAAATTAAGTATATAAATGTCTTCCATGATAAAATATTATAATATCAACTAATATTTTATTTTTTCATATTAAAATAATGTATTGTTTAAAAATTTTAATTATTTTTTTTAATAAACATTACAGCTTATGTTTAAAGCATTTTCCAATACCTTAGAAAATATATAGATTTAAAACATTTGGTAAAATTCTCAGTTTTATTTATCATAAAAAGAAGGATCTGTTTAGAAATTGTAGATCATATGATTTGTTACGATTTGGCCTTTTCTCAAATTGTATCACATATTCTCAAAATATATATATATATAATCTTTCGTTAAGAAAAATCAGAATATTTCATTGAATTTGCGTCTTTTGTTATTATAAAAAGTTTACATTAAATATGGGGAAAATGTCTCATGTAGCTGATGAAGATTTGATATATGGATAAAACATCATAAGCGCAATTATAAAATTTCGAAACTTTCAGAAACGTGAAACATTTCAAACATTCAATTATATTTAAAACAAAATATTTTAACCCCTTCAGGGGCAAAGTACTTTTGTAGCTAAAATATTGAAATGATTGATTGACACCAGGATTCTCGAACGAATTTATTTTAAAATAAGTAAAAGCTTTTCCTCGTGTACCTTATAAATTCAAAATTTGATTATAAAATTCTGGTGTCATTGTGACGTTTTTGGATTAAAATTAAGTGGTATACATAATATACCGGTGCCCTTCAAGGGGTTAAATATAATTTTGCAATTGTCACAAAATAAAAAATCTTTATGCTTGCATAGTGCTTTATTATTATTTTTTTTTATTTTGTAGAAAGATATGAACTTGTTCAGAACACTTTCTGTGTGTTAAATGCTTCACGTATTAGAGAAAATATTATTGTAATTATCATTTATCTGTATTTTAGAGGGATAAGACTCTTTACAGACATCAAAAACTTTTGACGGTGTTACTACAGATTAAGTCGCATAAAAGAAACAATATATATATATATAATGAGATTAATTTACTGGGGCATCAATGAAAGCAGTTTTTACTAATAACACATATTGTCATATATAATATATATACCGGGTGTCCAGAAAGTGACTGATGGATTTTAAAATTCAATAACTTGCAAACAGTGACAGATATTAAAAAATTCTTGCAGGAAGGTTACGTATGATGTCAGGAGTTGTCTTACTGTGCTTTTTGTGTTTAGTTCGAATTTCAAACAATAGATCGCGCTAATAGCGATTGGCGTTCAGTCGAGGCCGAAACAGACGCCCCTCAGCATTGATACACCTTCTCCCTGAATACTAGGCATGCGCGCTGATAAAAATGGCAGCTGTCGCAGACGGATTTTTTTCAGCGTTTCAACGGTTCCTCGAACATCAACTCCAATAATTTCTAAAAGTTTTCTTCTCCTAGTTTTTCTGAGATCAAATAAGTCAAAGAAAACTTTTAGATATTATTGGTGTTAAAGTTCGAGGAGCCGTACAAGATCTGAAAAAATAAATCCGCCTGCGACATCCGTTATTTTGTCAGAGCGCAGGTCTAGAATTCTGGGGTCGGTGCATCAATATTGAGGGGCGTCAGTTTCGGAATCAATTGAGCGTCAGTTGCTGTCAGCACCATCTATTGTTTGAAATTTGAACTAAAATAAAGAATCACAGTAAAAAACTCCTGACATCATACATAACACTCCTGCATTTTTTTTTTAAATATCTGACACCGTTTGCAAGTTATCGAATTTTAAAATCCATGAGTCATTTTTGGCACTCCCAGTATATATATATCTGGCGATATATATATATACATATATATATATATATGTATATAAAGTGTGAAAAAAAGCCCTACATGTTATCAGTAGCAGGCGTTATCCTGAAAATAGTTACATGTAGGTTATCATTCTTGTGAAGACAGCTGATCGCGCTCTGAAAACAGATTACGTGTGCTATATTAAATTTCATTATACAATGTTTTTATAATTAAACTGGCGGTAATCAGAGTGTTTTGTATCACAATATAATTGTGAAGATGCAGTCGAACTTTTTAGGGTAATTAAACAAGACGGAGGACGAAGGAATCTCAAAAAACAAAATTAAAATATCGCCAACAACGATGTTCTTTTTTCGGGGAATCCTTCGTCCCACGTCGTGTTTAAACATCCAACAAAATTTGGCTGCATTCTCGCAATTAGATCGCACTACAGAACACTCTGAGAACTGTAATTTTAATTATTGACACCTTGTATATATTGTTTAATCGACATAAATATAGAAGTATTTTCTGGGATGAATGGAGCGTGTAGTATAATAAGCGCCTCAAAACAGGAGAAGCTCTTATTGGTGTACTTTATGCTCTTCCATTTAATCGTTTCGAAATGATAACCTGCAAAATTAGACCTTTTATTGGACATTGGGCGTGCACAAGGGATAATACTTCGCGATAATTCTATAGCACATATAATTTATCTGACTGGACAAACCATAAAAGACCTGCGCTGATAAATTTTAACCAAATCCGTTTTACGAACGAAACTTTGAAACCATGTGATTGTAAAATCTTATCTAAGCATTTTTGTTTATCGGAAGATGAGATGTGATACACAATTGATGAGTTAATAGTAACAAAATACCACTTTTTTTTGCAAAGTAATTCTTCATCTGCCTGAGTACAGTCAAAGACTAGAATTAGAAGATAATGTTGACAATAATGCTTGAAATATATGTATTTCGTTTGATTTTTATTAATGCATATTTTTTCCTAAAAACGGATAAATGTTATTTTTACTCCTAATGTTATCGTAATAAAAATTATTAAAATTTAATTGTGGAATCATTGTAAATGAAAATGATTTAAAACCCATAACATTTTGAATGTACAATATTCTAAGTGAAACAATTTTGAACTTTAGACAATTTAGAACATTTTTAGACTAGTATATTCAACAACAAAATTACAAATTTGTAGAAATGTACCTGGGAATTATTAAAACTATTATTAGCAATTTCTAACTTCTTTATAATAGCTCGTAATAAATTTATTTAAATTCAGAATATTATTCTGTATTTTCAAATTATGCTTTTTAGCATTGCGTGATTGATACATGTAGGTTGGAGAATATTCATCACGTTTTTACTCTTCATGACCTGTGAGGCTTAAACATTTTAATAAAATACAGTATGAATTTTTCGATTAGAAATTAAAAGTAATATTAGAAATATCTAAAATAAGAGCTCGTAATAAATTTAGATCTAGAACGTTATTCTGGTGCTTCAAGTTAAATTTTTAGCATTGAGTGATTGATTCATGTAGTTTGGAGGGTATCCATCACGTTTATACTCTTCATGACCTATGAGACTCATGTTTCGACCGGGAGTGGTTAACATGTTTTTAATATTTGTAGTTCTAAGTTTGTCCAATGCAATATTTTATTCATAACTATTTAGTACCTCAGTGTAATGATCAAACAGAAGCGGTCAGTGAAAAAAATAAACTGAAATTCTAAACTACCACGGCTGACTAATGGCACAGCTGACTTTTATTTTTCCTTGACAGTATCGCCAATCATTGAGCCACTAAAAATCTCAAAAGAGATTAAACAGAATCTCTATGATCACTAGAGGAAACAAATAAATTTAGAAAAAAAAATAAGATTCATTGAGAAATTTGCCTGTCGTTTTTCCATTTTTTTTCAAATAATGTATGATTTGTAATTTAAAAGGGGTACAGAATATGCACCCTTTTTTTAAAACTCGAAATATTGGTTACTTTCATTTTTTCTTACTCATTTGTAGGGTTGATTGAATCAGACAAATTACAATACTAGGCATTGATAATAATGTTATTTTTAAAACTCTCTTAATTTTAATTATTTTATTTAACTTATCTTAATTTTTTTTTTAATTTTCGTTAGGGTTATGATATTTGGGCACCTGTCCCTGCTATTTTCTTTTTACAACAAAGTTTTTTTTCTATTTGTTATTCAATTCACCAGAATTTCTTAAGAAAGCAAAAGTAAACTAACAGCAAGGAAAAAAGAAAATTATTTAAGTGTATAAAATAGAAAAAAAAAGAGCTGATAAGTGGTTCAATAAGCTTTTGCTGAACCAAGAAGTACTCAGTCTATAGATAATATACTTTTTAACTTAAAAGTTATTGTTCATTTTGTAAAGTTACAATAAATATTCTCTATTTAACAAGTGCGTTTTAGAAAAAAATTTCGTATTTTTTCGATGGAAAAATGTGTATTGATATTAAAGCAAATGTAAATATATACAATACTATATAGTATAAATATATTATGTATATTTTATGTCAGTCGATCTTTAAAAAGTTTCTAAATTTCTAAATTAAGCAATTAAAAGGGGGAATTTAGAAACAGTTTCGCAATGAATTACTGAATTTTCATTAGGTTTCACAAAAATGTTTCTAAAACAATAATTATGTTAAATGTTTCATAATGACATTTGTGCCCATATTATCGTCTACATATGTGTATAACATGAATTTTCCTAAATTAAAGAACCTATTTTTGAAAATTTTCAAATAAATCGGATTGAATGTCACTCCAGCTAAAGCAACAAACACAGTATTTGTTTAGCAAAATCGTACATGAAAATGTAGTTAAATATTCAGTATTTAGAAGAAACAAAGAAAAACAACGAAACTTCAAGTAAAATAATTTTAACGAAAACATTTCCGTAATCATAATGTTTCTAGAAAATTGTTTAATTTGATAGCTTTTTACATATAATTTTGGCACTAATAAAGATTTTGAAACAATTCCTGTGGGTAAGATTAGGGGAAAAACATACAATTGGAAGCTA
Source organism: Maratus michaelseni (assembly GCA_963931845.1). Taxonomy (NCBI): domain Eukaryota; kingdom Metazoa; phylum Arthropoda; class Arachnida; order Araneae; family Salticidae; genus Maratus; species Maratus michaelseni. The sequence goes on along the minus strand of OZ007593.1, from coordinate 196,028,946 downwards.
TTAATCAAAATCCAAACATTACTTTTTTTTTAATTTTAAATTATCGCTATTAAACATTTGTTTCGACGTCAAAGAAGATTTAATTTTATTCGAATTTTTGCATGCAAATTATAAATGTAATGAATTATAGTGAGATAAATATAATTGTAGTCAGTATTTAACAATTTTATAATCGCCATTTTTTAATATGAAATTTCAATGAAGTCAGTTTTACACAGAAAATTCTTCCGGATTTCAACTAAAAATATTATGAGTCACAAATATCTTTAACAAAAAGATTAAAAAAAAAATGAATACTACGTAATTTCTACAACATTTTATAAAACTTAAATACATTCCTTGAAATATATAAACATATTTCAATGATTAATGATTGTATAAATTACAATCAGTGTGATTTAGGATGGAAAAATTTTCTCAATTAACGTCCTGAAGACGAAAAGTAAGATTCTTTTCATTTCGGTACACTTGTGATTGATGCGAAATCCATTCTTGATACATTAACACACGGCAATCTCAATACCAAACGGAATGGAATTTCTAAATCATTGCTTATGCTTCAATGGATGGATTTCCTTATCATTTCTCTTACAACATAGGTTAATGGAAAACAATTATTAGGATATATTTAAACTTTTTGATTTATTTCGAAATAATCTAGTTTGATAATGTAGTGACTCGGAATTTAGATTTTTACAAAATGTCATTAACTTTCTTATTCCTTCCCTAATGCATTTTTCGAGGTTCACTTTTATTATAAGAAGTTTTCTATGCAGCACTTAATATATATATTACAGAATATTTTAGGAATTTTGTTTTATCTAACAGCTATTACGGGTATTTATTTATAAATGAAATGATCAGAAAATATTTTTTCAACCTGTTTCTATCAATTATTCACATTTATATCAGCATATATAATGTATGCTGGATATCGTTGCTTCAGAAACTCATTGTAATTTTGGGAATTTCTGTACACAAGATTTACGACTTGTATATACGTAATCTACATATTAATACAAATAAATTATATAAAGAAAGCAATTAAAGCAGATTCTTAACGAAATTGATATTAGGATCCACTCTGATGACCTCTTTCTTTTTAACATTGTCAAACCGTTTCCAAAAGTGTTAATGAATTTGGTTTTGCTCTAATTATTTGTGAATACGAATTATTTGTCCGTCTGTCTGTCTATCATCATCCTAACTCTTGTAAATATTCTCGAATTGGCATTTAATTTGTATATGTTATTGAGGTTCAACATAGAATGTGCGTTATTGAAATTGAAGTGTGTAGCATTTATAGGTCATTTACAGAGACACACAAAATAATTTCGTTATATTATGCTATATGAGGAAAATTCAACAGCGAAAAATTTTATTAATGTTACGATATTTTATCACTTGCGTTCTTAGAAGTACAGTCAAACCTCGTTATACCGCCATTATCCGTTCAAGAAATTTTTGGCGCTATAACGAGTTTGGCGGTATATCGAATTAAAATACAATAAAAATTAATTTTCATACTATTATACTAATATTATTATTATTATAAAAATAAATATCAGTAATGCCTTTTTATTAAATTATCCAATGGTATATAGTATATTATAATAATATAAATTAATATAATATAATTAATATACATAATATAATTAATGCTACATGATTCAAAATTATCCAATTAATGTATGAAATTAACATGCACTTACCTCTTTATATAGTCAATTTTAGATAAAGTAGATAATTATGCACATAACAGACACACACATACATTAAATATCACACTGAATTATTTTACTTTAATTATCTTTTACAGGAAAATATTTTAATATGCTAGTTTGAGTTTTCCTTTCTATATTGATTTTTTCAATATCTTTTTCTACAACTAAAAGATTGTTCATCATTTTTTTATCAGTTGCATGTTTTTCTAAGAAAATTCTTATTTTCCCAATGCAATTTTTAACTTCATCAGATGTAACATGCGGCGTTTCAGCTTCTTCAGCTTCGCTGTCAGATGAATTTTCATTTTCATTTTGATTGGCAACAATTTCTTCGATTGTCAAATCTTCAAATGTTGAAACACCTTTGTCTATATTAATGTACTCAATTGCCGATAGAGGATGCTCAATTTCTGTTAATTTGTGTATTTCGTCTTGTAGTTCCTGAAGTGCTGTACTGTTTTGTTTTTTAGTAGATCTTTCAGGTTTAATCAATCCAGTATGTTTCGAGCAGTTAACAATAGTTTCTGATGAAATTTCATCCCATGCTTTTTTTATTATGCGAATAGCATCATGTAAAAGTATTGGAGAAAAATCATCTTTACTGATTTTTTCAATGATATGGCGGACGTGATACTTTCTATAATGAGCTTTGAATGAGTTTATTATACCAGCATCCAAAGGTTGCAAAAATCCAGTACAGTCAGGAGGTAAAAATTCAATGCGGATATTACTCAAAATAAGTATTGAACTAAGTATTGAAAATATGGCATTTATAGTTAATTTACAGAGACGAATAAAATAATTGCACTATATTATTATCTTAGTTGAAAATCTTTTCTGGTGCATTTTAACAATGTCTTGAAAATTTGGACATAATAAAGTTTAAAAAATGATCACAGATGTACACTAAAACGTGTTTTCTACAGATTATATAGAGTGTAGCATTTATCGTTCATTTACAAAGGCGCAGAAAGATATTAGGTTACAGGACTGACTATAATAAAATGATTGCTGGAATACATTTTCCTTAATGGTATTAATTTTTTAACTTATTCAATTTTTAGTATATTACATAGGGCGTATAAATTATACACATGGATTCTATGCAGGTCTTCACGAAATAATTCACATAGATTACCATGTAAGAACAGCAACTGTTATTATTTTTTTATTATTGAGATATGTGTTCAGTAAATTGATAATCAAGTTATATCATTCTTTTCCATGAAAAGATCTCTTCAGATTTTTATTTTATAGTTTTCACGTATTCCATAATACGTGCCTGATGCAGGATTTTTCGTTCTTGTTTTATATTTAAACCAATTTAAAAATAACAGAAATAATTATGTGGATTGTAAATAATAAATTTTCTTAACATGAAATTGTAGTAAAAATCACCTGATTAATTCCTACATATATTAATTTCAATGCTTATAATTTTACTCAGCACATTATTTGAAGAGGCAAGCTCATTTAATTGTGATAAGATACTGCCCGTAAGGCATGGTGACGTCACGGCGACGTCAATGTGAAGTCACACTGTTACTTTGTGACCGTCGTCGTGACGTCACGTGACGTCGATGTGAAGTCACTGTGACCTAAATGTGAAGTCGTTATGGCCGTTTTCAAGGCTTTCTGTGACCTCACAATGTGACTACTTTGTGAAGTCACCGTGCGACTTCAATGTGAAAAGTGTGACGAATCTGCATCGGATAGGGTGACCAAATTTTCCCCGAATCCGATCCGGATTGTTTGGATCGACATTTTTTTTGCTAGACGTTTGTGACATTAGTGACGATTCTGCATCGGATTGGGTGACCAGATTTTACCCGAATCCGACTCGTAAAGTTCAGATATATATATTTTTTTTGGCTGCAAGTTTGTGACAATTGTGACGATTCTTCATCGGGTCGAGTGACCATATTTTACCCATATTCGATGAGGAAAATTTCGGTTCGGTTATTTATTTTTATTTTTTTTTTTAATTCTCTTTCTATTATTTTCTTTTTTTTCTACAGGTTTGAAAGAATATTCTATTTTTTCTTTAGATCAAGTTATTATTTTATTCTAGTTTTTCAGATTAATCCAAACCCGAACTGCAATAATAAAATCTCAACCCGAAATCAACCCGAAGCCGAAAAAAAAATTACAATCAATTTAACCCAAACAGAATAATAACAACAACAACAACAACAACAATTATCGCTATTCTTACTCGGCTCAAGCTGAACGCCATGTCGGATGCGGGTAAAATCGGAATAACCAACCCGATGCAGGACTGAAGTCGGGGTTTTAAATTATTTATTTTATTTTATTATGTCTATTTAGTTAAAGTTTTGCTTGGGCTCCGATTCTTATATGAATACCCTATCAGGTCGGGTAACGCGATTTTGAGACGATTTTATTAAAATCCTGCAATCGAGTGAGACAACCCGATTTCAAACGAACCCAAATCATTACCATTGGTTACACATTAAATAGAAAAAGATGGATTTGCAGATTTTCAAATTTATTATATAAAAGTGGCGAAATGTATTAAAATTCTATTGTTCTATAATATAAATACAACATTTTTTGCATTTTCAGCTCGGTGTTTAAAAATTTTAGAGAAATGTTTTTAAATAAAGCAAATAAGTACTATGTGATTTTGCTATAAATGGGAAACGTTACTTTTCAATATTATTTTTAAATTTAAGAATTTTGATAAAAATTGTTACTGCAGTATATTTTAACAGTCAGTTAAAAGCACATTTTGAAAAAAAAACTATACATTTATTTAAAATGTTTAACAAAATTAAAATAAATTAATGCTTTAAATACCTGCTATTTTTACAAGTATTGACATTTTTTAAATTTATTTACTTTACTTATTATTATTATTAATATATGTTTTTACAATTACTAAAATATGTTATAGAACACTGTGCATGGATTTTTATTTCAATTAATATTAGATTTTATATAAATTTATTATTATTCTATATTGTAAGGAACTATGGAATTTAACTCTTCTTCATGTGATTTCATGTATAGAAAACAAAAAATCTGTAATACTAATTCCATGCAAGGTTTTATTACATACATAATAAAGAATATGTATAAAAAATAATAAACTGAAATACTAAAGGAAGTAAAGAACTTAAAAAATATAAGAATGAACAAAAAATCAATATTGAGAAAAAGTCATTTATATAGTTTTCATGAGTGAAAAACCCTTGAATGGCAATTGTGTATGTATTAAAAATACAGTTTTGACATTTTAAACCACGTGTATAAAAAGTTTAGATCGTTAATTTGAGATAATAATAAAATAATCGATATTTTGACTGTGTTAAGGTTTTTAAGCCTTGAAATTTTAAAGGGTATTTTTTATTAACTATTTCAATAGTTTTTAAACAGTATCTTATATATTTAACTAGTGAAAATGTTCGAACATGTATTCTCCCATAATATTCACATCGGGGTCCAGGTTTTAAATCATATTGAAAAGAAAAATAACTGTAGGTTTCAATTTATTAAGAAAGATTTTTGAAAAATATTTCATAAAAGTTGCTATTTTTGAAAGAGAAAACCAAAAATTTAACTTATAGATCAAAATACGTTATCATACATGGAACCTTTATTTTATAACTATATTTTAACCGTTTGTGACCCATCGGTTTGAAAAATATTTACTCTGATGTTAGAGAGTCCATTTGAAATGTAGATAATCATAGTTACATAACCCAATAAAATAATAAATTACAAACATAGTTTCAAATATTTAACCAGTTTTTAATGTGAAAAAATATATAAATTCAGATAACAACATAAAATGGAACCACACATTGGATTATTATTATTTTTTTTTTTACAGGATTAGGTGATAATTATAAATAACATTTCCCTTTAATAATAATTCTGTTATAGTAGTGTACAGATATTTTGAAATTTATAACTATAAAATGACTCAGGAAATGAATTTGGTGAAAGTAATTATCTGATTAAAATCGTTGACATATTGTTACTTATTTTAACAAAATAAACATTAAATTTAATAAACTTTATTAAACTGATAAATGTTAAACGAAGTATTTAACTTTTGTAAAATACTACATGAAAGTAACTGAAAACGATATAACTTAATGCAAAGCTAACAGGGAAAATAATATTTTTCCATACATCTTTTTCTTTGTGATCTTCAATATTCTATTTTGACGTAAAAATAGCGAAAATTTCTTGAGAAGGCAAAATTCCTCCAAATGAAGTACAATAACATTGGCGGAAAGCAAATTTAACCACGCAAAGGAATTGTACTTTTCATGGAAAGAAAATTCGTATAAAAATTGTATTTGCGGAATCATGTGCAGGTTTTTAATTTTAAATACGTAGAAATTATACACGCTCATAACACGCGTATTGTCCAACGAACTGGCATCCAAAGATTAAATACACTGTTGTGCGTCTCTTATTCTGAGGTTAAAAAAGCAGACGATATTTTTGAAAAACGTTTAAAACATCTGCGCGCATTTAATAGCAAGGCAGATGATCTTTTTTTTTTTTTTTTCTTATATAGTTGATGTTAGAGTAGAAGGTTAAAAAGGCAGAATGTTTTTTTTTATAGTCTCTCCAATTAAAATTTCTTATTTGAAGATTTATTTTTTATAAGCATTTTACGTTTTTTTTTACGATTAGTTTCACAATAATAATACTTGTATAGTTTTTTTTTGTAAGTTGTAAAAAAATATCAATATTCATGGCGTATCAAATAAAACATTGTTTAAATTTTTAAAGTACATAAAAAATATTTTAATGGACAAGAATGCAAAATCATAAAAAAAGTAAAATTTGCATAGAGCGTAATAATTGCAAAATGTGATCCTAAAAATGTAAAAGGTTGGGGGGGGGGGGCATTTTCCCTTTTTCAAAATTTCCTATTTTCTTTATTAATGTCCTGTAGAAGAAACAGCTTGCAAAATAACAATATTTTTTTAAAGAAATTTGTGGTAAATGAAAAACGAAGACTTAAATAATTATTTAAATCATACATTTTGCATAATTTTTTTTAATTTCATTTTATATTCGGAAAATGTTAAATTTATTTACAAAGTATGAAACAAACAGCAAAATATATATTGGAAGAGGTACTCAATCTACTTAAACACTAAAGAAAAAACAATTATTATCGGAAGTAGATCAGTGATTTTATTATAATAAAACATCTGTTTTTCACAACCCACCTCCCCTCACAGAAACAAATCTTTAATTACCCCATCTGTATATTATTTTCAGCCGCTTCCGGTATTAAGTGTAATTTACAATTGATAAAACTAGGGGGGAAAACCTGGGTTACTCTGTTTATAGAATATAGCAGACATATATATATATATATATATATATATATATGTGTGTGTGTGTGTGTGTGTGTGTGTGTAAATATTAATTGAAAATTCTAATAAATTCATTACCGATACTTTCGTATTAGTTGCATGTCAGGAATTAATAGTCGAAGATATCGCCCAATACACTTATTATTATTATTATTACTATTATTCTAATAGTTTCAGCAGAAGTAACATGATTTCATGTCTATTAAATTTGTGTTTTAAAAAATATGAATTTATGTTTTTTTAAATGAAATTTTTAATTTTGATGTTGAATATTAGTCGGAAACAAACGCTGAAATTTGGGAAATTATTATTGTAACAATTGTTATTGAAATGGAAGTGTTTTAATATGTTTTAATCGGAATGCACGCAATAGAAAGATTTTAAAAAAGAAGATTTAAAATTATTTTTAAAACCACAAATAACAGTAAATTGAGGTACAGTTTTGAAACATATTGCATTTGAAAAATCATTTTTTTTTTCCTATTCGACGGTTAAAAATTGAAATTCTGCAATATTTAGAAGTTAAAAAAATCACTGTAAAAGCGAAATTTACTGTTCAGTTGTTGCCGCTGTTAACATGACGTCATTGTTACTCTTGGATAGCTTGCGCTCTATAATATAGATTGTTGCTCTCAGTTTTACAAAAGTTGTTAATTAATATGAAAAGCAAATGAGAAACTGCCTTAATTTAAAAAAAAAAATTGTTCATGGAGTACATGCCGCATTATGTTTGTATTATAATTTATAATTGCATATTGATTGAAATTTACCTATTTATAAAGCATTTTCCTGTAGGTCAGTAAATAAATTAATCAATGTAGGTTAATTTTCCAGGGATCATAAAAATCAGTCAGAATCAGACCCTTTAAGTGCATTAAAGCATTCCTGAATAATATATATTTCTCATCATTTTAAAATATATTAAAAATTCACATTTTGGTCAAACTGTGACTTCACAACATGGGGGTATTTTGATAACACAGGTGACGTAGTGTTTGTGATTTGCAGTAACGTCACAGTGACGTCACAAAAATTAAAAAAATTGTCAGAAACATATTCTTTTACATTGAATAACATATTTTGTAGTGTTCATGCAAATTTTTTAAGGTTTCCAAATAATTCACATTTTAGTCACAATGTGATGTCACTGAGTGGTTGTATTTTGGTCACAGATGTGACGTGACGTACGTGACTCACTGTGACGTCACGATGACGTCACTGTGACCATGCATGCTATGCGGGTGATTGGTGGGTAAACCTTTAATGATATCCTAACGAATCGTCATCTCAATACCAAACTGAAAATAATTTGTAAATCCTTCTACATTCTTCAACCCATGTGTTTGATGTTCAATTCTTCTATAACGCATTTTAACGGAAAACAATTATGGTGATAAAATTTAATGTGTTTTAACTATTTACAAAATGTCTACTTCAGGAAAGTGATACCTCACAATCTAGAGATTTAAATTTGTGTTTTAATTTTTTTTTATGACTATTTATTGTGAGACACAATTTATGCATCAGGTAATGCGACTAACATAAGTAAATGGTCTTCTTATTTGTTCTTAATGTTATTTCAACTGTTAAGAGTATTTTTTTTAGTATGATGATTATTAATGTAAAAAGAATGAAATATCTTTAATACAAATAAAAATACTATTAATTTTACAGTTTGTAATTCCTTTAAAACTGTATCATTAAAAGAACTTTTGACTTTTATGTGAAAAGAAGTATGTCGAGCGTAGTCGTGGAAGGTAGTCGTGGTAGCGTAGTCATGGTATGGTAGTAATTACATGGTAATAATTACGTTTACCATGAATTTACCAGCAAATCAACATATAAATTATTTTTCTGACTATGTCAGTTTGTGACCTCAACCGCAAAATAATTTCTTTCATAGATGTTTAAGATTGAAAATAATTCTTTTTAATTCATTTAATATCATCTTTAGTTAAAAATAAGAAATTCCCTCTTCTTTATACACAAAAAGAACAATATGAAAATTATTTCTGCCGATATTTATTTTTTAGAATAAGTTAATTTCGTTATTATTTATATTTATGTATGTGTTTTCTTTAGAAAATATTTTTAAAAACCGCTTCCTCTTATTTGAAAACGATTTTCAAATATAAGTGAAGCGTCATTTAATTTTTTGTTTTATTTACTGTTTTAACTGAAATAAGTGACTAATAAAACATAAAAGTGGAAAAGGGAATCATTAATTGGTAAATTAAAATGGTTGTAATTTTTGTACAATAATGTCCGGCTAAATAAGAAAATATAAATATGAAACATATTTAATGTTCTATCTTAATATCTGAAACAGTAATTATAAAATATCAAAAATTACATCTTATTGCATCTAAACAATTTATCTCCTAAGTTTCTTACTACACAATTATTAACTCCAAATGACATTTCAGAATATCATTAACCTTCATTCGGAACGCAGTTAAACTTTGTTAAATTAGTTTCTGTGAAGTAAATATAGTTGTAAGTGTGACGAAATATGTAATTAAAATACCGTGGTGATCAGAGTCTTAAATGTACATGAAACATTTTCATCATCTATCTGGTTATAACTAGAAGCATGGGTATAATTTTCACAGATATTAAGACATTTATTTATAAGAATAACTGTTATGTGTAAACTTAATTATACATCATGGGATAGAACATGTTTCATTTGTTAATAATACCCATTACATTTAAAGAAATAAATCAATTTAGTTGATAAACGTACGAGTGCAATTTGTAAAATAATGCATAAAATATGTTTCTATGAATAATGAAATCAAAACTAATAGTTACATTATTAGAGATTCTAACTATATGTCAACTAAAATGTTGTTGATACGAATTGTTTTTACTTCTCTTTCTCTAGAAAAAAGGAATGATACCTTCAAAATTCCATGTTGTCCAATATTTAATAAATCTATTACACATTTCTTAGCCTTATTATGACTCAATCGAAATTTAAAGACATTTTCATTTTAAGCGTTATATTAACATATACATATCTATGGAGATAATGTATTAATAATGTGAATCTCAAACTAGACTCTAAGGAGAACAGAACCAAACAAAATTCACCTATGTATAAAATTACCCATAATCCGTCACCTAAAGATAGGACTGTATTTTCTTAAACAAAAAATAGACAAAGGAAATCCCACACTTATTATTTCCTCCCCATCCTATAGATAAAAACCACCTGCTGAAAGGAATATTGCTTAAACGCATGTGATGACTTGATCTTGCATTTTAATTATATCTCAATGGCTATGAATGACCCTCTCCTAAGACAAAAATGTTTTTGGAAAGGGGTAAGTGAAGTAAGATGATATATTTTACCCCGGGAATATCCTTTTATTCAAAAAATGCAGATCAGCAGCTGAAGCCAAATTGAAAGATGATGCTTGAATGAAAAATACTGTCTCAAGTTTATGTAGTTATGTAACATTCAAATATACTGGCTCAAGCAATTATTTTCAAGTAAATTGATTCGTTGTTGCTGTCAATAAATAATCAATTGTTAAAATTAATTATTAATGGCAACAGGAGCCAAATCAGGCTTCATGAGTTACTGGGCATAATACCCGGTGTACAGAAAAACATTGAAAATAAATTAAAATTGAAGAAATTAATAGAATTTTTATATTTATTATATATTTTTTTAGATGAACCGCAAATAGGCCAAAAGAATTTTAACGTAAAAAATATCACTTATGACATTAAATAATAGAAATTTAAATACTAAATTTAAATACGGTATTATTTTCATATTGGAAACATTGGAAACCAGCGGTTAATAGCCAAAGGAATCGACAAATATTTCACTATTTATAGTATCTTACTTTAATAAAAATATTTCAGACTTAAAACGCGTAGTTCTATTACACAAGTTCTATTATACGCGTAGGTCTAATGGTAAATTTGTGTTTTATTTATTTATTTATTTATTTATTTTATGATGTTTTAATTTCGTGATGAAAAATTAGCCAGAAATAAATGCTGAACTATTTACATTGTTTCAAATGCAAATGTGTAAATCTTCTCATTAAAAAAATCATGCTTGAAAATTATTCAATCATAAATACTCAGTAAATTCAGATACAGTTTTCAAACTAGCATACGATTTTCTTTTCTTTTTCATGCTGAAATGTTTGAAGGGAAAATTTAAATTGCACGATTTTTAGAAGTTAATAATTTTGCGATAAAATAAAAATGATTGTCAAGGTCGCTACCACTGTCGATATGACGTCAGCTTTACTCACGGATAAGTTTTTGATTTATAATATAAATTCAGGTAAATTTCAAATTAGAACAATGAAACTTGTCAGTATACTATTTCATATCCCATGCATTATTGATATATATATAATTTTAATATATGTATCTATTCGTAAAATTTACTGAGTGACGGAAAAGTCATTTTTATCACATCGACTGCCAATAAAATTAAAAAGAAATTAATTAACCATGCATTTTTAGGCATTTTCAACTCTGAGTGTTGTATTCAAATCATTGATGTACGAAGCGTAAAGTATTTAATAAATATCCAATGAAACATACGGGTAGGCTCGTTAGATCCCAATACATTAATATTATGATTTAAAAGGTTTGAAAAATTTATTTTGTTCTGATAAATTTAGAAGGCTTTCTTCTTTTTACAAATGCATACAAATAAATTTGTAGCGTTGATATTACATATACCGTCTATGTCATGAAAAGAAACAGATGCACCCTTACTAACTCTGACGCAAGTGATCATATAAAATATCTAGGAAACCAATCGATTTATATTTGCTTGTGAATGAATTCTATACTTAATTTTGCATAAGGTGCCTTATACATAGAAACGTAGAAACAAACGTTAAAATTTTCAAAATAGACAAAAAATTTTAGCATTATAATTGGATTGTTCAGTACATTTTACCTTCGTAGAGCAGGTAACAAATTATTGTTACAAGTAGTTTAAAAATTACGCAGTGTTCAATTTTACCACTCCAAATGCTACGGGAGACTTGGTGCTAATGGGACAAATGTTACATTTTATGGTATAAATTGTATAATTTACAAGTTTTTTAAATTCTCTTTCTACACATTATTTTGTGGATAGCTAGCTATTAATACATAAAAAACATCTAAGGCTTACTTTAATTAGCAAATGAGAAATAATCATATTTTTAGCATGGTAATTTTGTCTCATTATACCCGATGGCTGGAGTCTAATGGGCAGATCTGGTGTCTAATGGGACATTTGAGGAATATTTTTATGCAGGTATATAAATTCACATTTATTGCTTTTTTCCTTAAAATTACAACATTACACATTATGAAGACAATTAGTTAATATTATATGGTTTCAGAAAAATGATACGCAAGATGCCCCACGGAATGTAACAAAATTATATTATGAAGGAGTCAAAGTAATTTCTATGTAACTGAAATACTCCCAAGAACTATAAACTTTATCTGGGTAAATGAATTTCATACAGTCATTTTTTTTTCTTCAAGAAATTGTCATTTACGTCTTTATCTTGAGAATTTATTTCATTCACAATGCCAACAAAAAAATTTGGGGTAATCTTTCGTTCAGATTTTACCAAAATGAAATCATTGATTTAAACGGCAAGTTGCAAAAAATTTTCATTTGATGAATTGTGTAAAGACATGTAATCACTTGCCTCGATATATCTGTTTCTTTTCTTTGTGATAGCCTTTTTGCGGTTTTTGCGGTTTGAATCCTTGGTTTTGAGCTTGTTAGTTAGGTCTTCAATTTCTCTTTTTTCAGGGGTGTCTGTGAGGATCCTGCATCTTCCACGCTTTCTATTCCAAGTACTAATATTTTTCTTATATGGGGCTTTTAGCAGAGGAAGGCCCAAATATAGTGTCAGTGGTACAGATGGCTCTTCTAGTGGTTTCTTTTATGTTAATGGCTGTGCGTCAGTTTGGTCATATGTTGACGGTTGGGCTTAATTTTCATCAGATAATAGTTTAGATAATGGTCATGTAATAGTTCAAATAATTTGAACTACACTCTCATAAAAGTCTGTGAATTGACGCACATTTTTCCGTCGAATATTCACGAACATTTTCCGTTTTAACGGCGATTTGTCCATTTTTTCCGAATCACGGAAAATTCCTGTGGTGGAATCATAATTTCAGGAAATATTTCATTAAGATTTTGCAAGCAATAAAATTAGCTTATCCACGCATGCGTGCAAAGAAACACGAGATACGTTAGGCAGAATAATTACGATTGAGAACAATATCGAGGTAGTATTCTATACTTAAAACCAATGTTCAAATTTTTAAACAAAGTGCAGGTATAATTGTACCATTTACAGCATATAATTTAAAATAATTATTTATTTTACGCTTGTCTGAAGCAGGAATAATTAATAAATGATTTCCATTGTGAACAAAGAAAGCGTAAACCTCTTGCTTTTTCTGTTGTTTTCCTGCCGCATGAAATTCTGCATTTTTATTATAATTTTGATTATCGAATTTAAAGAGGTAGTAACAATATTTCACATCAGCGTTAAATCCTTCAATGATTTCTGCTCCAGAATAATTTGAAGGTAAGTTTTTTTATATATTCTCTTGTTTTGTTGTTTAAATGTATGCTCTTTCTTTAGCATTAATGTATGATCATTGGCATTTGTAAAGCATCTGGCATTTGTAAAGCAAAATTTTAGCTTGTTCCATCCGTTGCTCAGAAAGTATAAATTATATATATATATATATATATATTCAAAATTTAAGCTAAAATGAATAAATATAAATCATCAAGGAATATTAGTAGTGGCATAAAATATCAGCAACAGTGTTTATGCTATAATAGATTGCAGACACTTGTAAAATTTTGTCCTTTTTGGAGCCGTAGTATTATTGCTAGAAACTTTTGAATAAGTAACTTTTAATTTTAAAATTACTGTGAATAAAGTTTAGTACAGAAATAATATCTTCTGATTTAATCGAGACTTTTATTTCTCTTTCAATTAAGCGGTCTCAGATGTATCTCAGATCACAGTATGGTCTCAGGTCACAGTAGCGATACGACAATTTATGTCACATTTAAAGGGTTTAGTTTCTCCCCCTCCCCTGAATAACCTACACAAATTATCCTAACTTATTTGGAAATAATACATCGTCATACAACATATGTTCGTTGTTCGCAATTTTTGAAAGATCGTTTCTGTTTATGGAAAAATAGATAGGCTTTTTGATTTCATAGTTTCTGACTAATCGAACCTACTAATTTCGAGTGTCTGAATTCTGTCTGCTAAAATAGCCTCGTGAAAATGTGTCAGAAAGTAACAACTTTCAATGCGAATACATCCTTAAGTACTTATCTAACAAGAAATCAGGATTTTTTTTTCTAGTTCATTAACAGTTTTTAGAATATATACTGTCCGTGGTAAATTTTGAAAATTCACCATTTATTTCGCATTATTTATTTTGACATTTATTTATTTCCCATGATTCTATATGCAAGAAACCTCATGATATAATTTTTATTATGACTATTTCTATCCACTTTGCAGATATACAGGATGCTTATGACTAATGCTGACTGTACATGTACAATTCACATTTTTATCGAAAAGTTGACTTTTTTTTTTTTTTTCAGCTGTCGCTCTATTCGAATAAATATAATTAGGAAAAAAGTTATTTAAATTTTGTTTACAGAGCATCAATTCATATTTAACGAAAAATATAAATAAATAAATACTTACAATCCGAGTGTGATTTCCTAAATACTAAATATTTTGATGTTATTTCTTCTGTTTTATTTTACATTTTCAATGAGAAAATATTTTTATAATTTTTTTATCTCATCAGATTTTCATAAAACTAATCTTTTAAATTTCGAAAAATTATTAGATTTGACAATCAAAATTTGAAGTTTTCAAATTCTATCAGGTGTAGAGAATTGTTTGACCTCTCATTTTGAAATGAAAATGAGATAGGAATTTTGAAAAGTTTTGAAAATAAAAATTATGTTTATTGTAATATAATAAGTTTAAAATCCTGAAAGTTTTAGAGTGGGATCTCAATGGGGTCAAGAATTATGAAATAAAAGATGAAGATTTCCATAAATGTAAATAAATAAATAAAAGTGAAAGCGAGAGTTAGATTATTATTGGATGGTAACTTTCAGCTTTTATTCCATAATTCTTGATCCCATTTGAAATATTTCCGGATTTTAAAAATATCAGGACACAAAACATACAATATTTAATTTTTTTTTTTCACTGAAAACGAAAAATATTTGTTATAAATATTTGTTATAAATATTTGTTGATATAAATTTGTTGAAAACGGAAATTTCCATTACGGAGTATCAGGAAAGAGACGAGGAAAAATTCGTTATAAACGCGGAAATTTCCATTACGGAAAGTATTATCAAATCATAGGGGTATTTTGGCAACTGTTCTGCCAGCAATTTTCCGTTTTTACACGAATTTTTTTATGAAAGTGTAGTATTGACACATGAGAAAGAATCAGAATTTTCCTGCGAGGGATTAGGTCAGTCACTAACAAACAACGACAGGAATTCTTCCTTGGAAAATATGTTTCTGTTAAGAAGTTAAATACGTATAGTTTCGAATCCATAAATTATATTCTTAGGTTTAAATGCTTCCATGAAAGTTCAGTTAAGAAGACTTAGAATTTGGTGATAAGTAGCACCCAATCATTTAAATCCAGGCCAGTGTTATAGTTTTAACTGTTTTTAGGCCATAATGCACTTATGAGGCTGAAAACAAGAAATTTACCGAGGACAGTTACACTCGATTGTGAAAACTTGACACACATTCGTGAAACACACACCTTTGTTTTAAAAATGTGCTATATCCTGCAGAATTTAAATTCTTCTTGGCAGTTGCTAGGTGTCTAAGCAATGTTGATTTTTTTATGTTGTACATTTCAGCTGCTGCTCTTATGAAAATGTTCTCATGTAGTAGTTTATTAATTGCAGCTTTCAGTGCTTCATCAGAAATCCGTTCTCTGTAAGTTTTTTTTTTCTTCTAACTCTAGCCACCTGTAAAATATTTAGGATTAATTAATATCTTTATTATTATGTTACTGCATTATATTGTTTAAGAAAACTATTTTAGATGGCTAACTAATATTCTTGGCATTTTTTATATTACATAATCTTTCAATTATTTTTTTAATAAAACAAATAAAATGACTTGGGGTCAAATGGAAGAAGTCCCTATAGGTCCAATTTGGTATGGCCCATTAGCGCCCTCATACTATTTTGCACCATATTTAGGCTTACTGTCAATTAAGTATTTACAATTTATTAAAAGTGTTAATTGCACTTTAATAGAATAGCTATAACGACTTATAATACATAGTAAAATATTTTTAAAGTTACGTGTAAGTTTATTGAATTCAAAGACTAATCAATATTAAAAAAAACAATTCTCACCTTGATGACAAAAAGTATGTTGTCTGGTGATAAAACAACAACTAGGGAAACAAAATGATTCAAATCAGACGGATAAAGAGTACTATTGACGCCATCTATTGACAAAAAATTCTACTCTAAACTGCATTTGTTTTTAAGAAAATCTATAAGTCCCATTAGACCCCAGTCTCTTCTGTATTCATCTGTAATTGTCGCAAAACTTATTGAAATGCCTTCAGATTTTTTAAGCATACCTCAAAAACTTTTTAAACCTGTGAACTGCAATTTTGGATTCCCATATTTGTAGCTTCTACAAATCAATTTCTATTAATAAATTTACATAGACTCAGTTCCTAATTAAATCTCCAAAGTAGGATTTGATTCTTGCCAAAAGTCTACCCGCATTGCAATATATTTTGTGACGATGAAAAATAAATTTACCATTAGAAGTTCAAAATATTATTAAACATGCGTACTTCCTAAACTACTTGCACTATGACATCATGAAGGATTAATTTACCAACGAATGGAAATATGATGTCAAAATTAAGTCTTAGTATTGAACATTTTATTACAATGTTTTCGTTTCAAAATTTATTTTAATTTCTATATGTAGAGGAACCTTTCAGTATTTCATTCATAGACGTTATTACTAATCGTTTGGTACCAGTGACATTTTTCTATGATAATGTATAACAGAGGTAGCAGAGGTGAATCTTTTTTTTTTTTTTTTTTTTTTTTTTTTTTTTTTTTTTTTTTTGCGGTTCAAGCAACCCATCCCGCTTATGTTTTATAATTTTCAAGCTGTATATTGTCAATTTGGTTAAGGTAATTTTTATCCATCTCATATTTTTTAGGCCAACTGCTAAATCTGAAATCTATTCAAATATATGTAAAATCTTGTCAAGCGTTATGTAGAAAAAAATACTCGAAAATAAGTAAACTAAAGAATTTTCTTAGACCAAAAGAAATACAATAAAATGCCCTTTTCTTAAACTTCATGTGATGCAATCACATTTCAGACACAGGCAACTAGACACTAGTAATTTATTATTATTATTATTATTATTATTATTATTATTATTATTATTTAATTCATGACCAAACAACCAGTACTGAGATACTGTCTATTTTTCAATAAATAAAGAAATTGCACTTCTGGTTTACAACAGAATGTATTTGTCGACATACGTATGTTTCATTAGTTTTACAATATTCTGTACATAATAAGTCCCGTCAACTTATATATGTATGCATTATGTAAGTTATATGTTATTTATTTTTATTTTTATTTTTTTTAAATACGAAATATTTTCTAAGTTTGAAACATTAAGTTTAAAAACTCTAATTAACTTTATGGAAAAGTAAAATTTTGATTAAAAAATTTTGTTTGCAAAGTCTTTTTTTCATATATTGCAGCGTGAAGGTGTATATTTTAAATATGATATGAAAAGAATATTTCTAAAGTTTAAGGAAAACAGAGATAATTAGTTAACTGAAGTTGGAACGAACTACAGCTTATTAAAAGTAATACGTTATATAAAAAAAAAATTAATAACTTTGAAAGAAAAAATACTGTTTCAAGAAAAGAATTTTTAACGACATTAAATTTTAACAAAGTTATTTAATTTTGTTAATAGTTTAATTATAATATAAACTAATGTATACGTATTTTTGCTTGATGCGAAAAGCAAATGCACAGAAACATTACAATTGTTATATATTTTTAAATAGTATTTCAATCCAGAAAAAAATTAAATATTATGTTTAAATAGTACAAAAATCAATATAATACATTTACACATACACACACACACACACAAAAAAAATGTATTCTAAAAATATTTTGAAAATGGCCAAATTGACCAAAACATTTTCAGTAACATTTAGACCGAAACTTAGAAAATATTCTATGTATTATTGTGTAATTTAGATATACATTCTCTCGTTCGTTTTTCATATGTGTTTCAAATATTTTTTAAACACAATAATATGCAAAAATAATATGCAAATATGCAAAATCATACAAAAAAAATCATACAATTACAATCATAAAAAAATAAAAAAATAAAAAATTGAAGCAGTATTTCAATCCAGAAAAAAATTAAATATTATGTTTAAATAGTACAAAAATCAGTATAATACATTTACACATACACACAAAAAAAACATGTATTCTAAAAATATTTTGAAAATGGCCAAATTGACCGAAACATTTTTTCAGTAACATTTAGACCGAAATTTAGAAAATATTCTATGTATTATTGTGTAATTTAGATATACATTCTCTCGTTCGTTTTTCATATGTGTTTCAAATATTTTTTAAACACAATAATATGCAAAAATAATATGCAAATATGCAAAATCATACAAAAAAAATCATACAATTACAATCATAAAAAAATAAATAAATAAAAAATTGAAGACAAAAGCATTGTATGAAAAATGTACATTCAATAAAAAAAAATCTATCTTTTCTAAAAAAAAATAACCAATGCTGTCACCGCTGTAAATGATTTTTTTTACGGGAAGTCTTTCTCGGATAATATTAAAAAAAACCTATTGCAGGTAAAAATATGAAAAGCGGTAGTATTATAGAGAAATGTTCGACAAACATAATGAAGAAGACAATTTTAAATCTAAGGTTTGTTTGAAGAGCTATTTAATGTTGAAGATGTTCAAAATAGTTCCGTTAAAAAAGATTTATAAGAACAAAATATGTGCAGATTAATTACAGCGACGAGTTATCTTATCCATGTGAACCAAATGTCTTTTCGTACTAAGTAATTGATGCTCTAAAACTTTCTAGCTGGAAATTTTGCTCTATCTCTTTTCGTTTTCGCTTTGCAATGGCTGTCTTCCAAATTTCGCCCCTAGGGGGCGCTTCTGTCGTTTGCATTAGGTCGGGCGTAGTCGCTTTACTATACCGTTACCTCACTTGCATAGCTGTAGCTCTCACTTCGCAAGTATTTTCAGGTTAAAGGGACTTTCCTATGCACCTTGTATATTGTGCAGAAACGAGATTTACAAGCTTGCAGTGTGCAGTGTGCAATTACTTTTTTTTTTTTTAATTTGACTGATTTTTTGAAAATTTTTATTATTTTTTTTTAAATTTAAATTTTCATAATTTGAATTGAGATTTATTTCATTTTTCGAAATAGCCATTTTTTATGTTTACCAATTTGCAAAACAGAGCAAGTAATTAAATTCCCTTTCAATTAAAATATGTATTTATACGTGACTATATAAAACAGAAATAAAACTTCTTAAACACAGTAAATGGGGGAAATCACGTCTTTAAAAAATCTACTTACACGTGAATATTAAAAAGAGATATAAAACATTAAAATAGTAATTTAATTATTAAGCGTTAGAAGCAGTAAATGAAGAAAAATACGCCATATTTAAAATGCTCAAATTATATTTCGAATCAATTTCAATTTATACATATTTTTACGAGAGAGATTTATTTGTTGGAAAAATACCTTTTAACTATTGATGTTAATTTTGAAAATGCAAAAGTAATAATATTTCCTTTTTGTTAAAAGATATTTTTTCAATGAATCTTAAAATAAAAAAAAAAAAAACAAGAAAGTAAAAACATACATCAAACATAGATTATGAAACATTTTCCAATATTTCCAGAATGCTTTAACAAACATTTTATTGTTAAGTAAAGTAAATATGATACCTATTTAATATTACGGAAAAACGCAAGACACATTTGAAACCAGATTTCAGAAATTGCAGGCCATAGCCAGAAAAACACTTAGTATTGTCACAAAAGTACTCTAATTATTTTGTTCAGCCCTTCTTATAATCTCTAGATCTCTACATGCTCGATATCATATGCAACAATTTATTTTAATAAGAGAACACATAACGGAGTTGAAAATTCATATTCAGAAGAATCTACCAATAGACAGAAACATATTTGCATTTTTTTTTGTACCGCTCTGTATATTGCCATAATAAATTTACACACGCCACATATTAAGCTAAAGTTTAATTCAGGCAGAAACACGCGCAAAACAACTTAAATCACAATTCCAGAAATTATTACGCATAAGCGATCATGTATCCAGTTGTTTGCGTCGCCCTGTATATGATTCTATATTATATTAAACAAATATGAGTATACTAAATATATTTTACGTTCAAAATGCATAACACGATTAAAATACACATTTAAGCTATTTACAAAGATACGCAGTAATGCTTACGATTTTTTTGTGTAGCCCAGAATATAATCTATAGCATTTATACATACCACATAATATACAAAAATTTAGTCAAACACGTACCTAACTAAAAGCACACTTCTAACAATTATTGCTTATAGAGAGTAATTTGGATACAGTAGTGTATCCGAAATATTTTGTTTGTCCCTCTAAATGAATAATAAATGCTATGCACATCGTCTTACAATACTGGTATCTTGCAACACCACATCATATTAATGATGATTAATAACGAAAAATAATTCAAATTACTATTAAGATAAAATTATGGAATATTTAAAACGAACCCCATTTTTCCAATATGGAAAAATACTTGAGCATACTTATGCGATATAATCTTAAAATAAATGCATTTTTTTTTTCAAGAAATCGAAACAGTATTAGTTCTTTACTTTAATTTTTTTTTATATATGTTGTCAGCAACGTTTGCATAAAAAGAGCTTTAAAAGAAATTTTCCAGTTTCAGCATTTCTGTCTCATAAATCTCTTAGTAAACTACATTCTGAATGTTTTAGGAAAAGAACTGGTAAAAAACTCATTGCAAGAGGATTTTATTTTTGCTGCAATACTTCTTTAACTTTTAAAAATGCGCTAAGTAAATATTTATTCTTAAATAGTCATTCAGATTTCTAAATTTTATTTCTCACAACTTTTCAGATGGCGTAATATTATTTGTTTCATGAAATAATGGTTAGTTGCAAATTTTTTTAATAACCGAGAAGGCGAGTTTAATAATTGTTGTTAGATAATTTCAACGATAAGAAACCACAGTATCTGAATTTACATGAGTTTAATTTCATCATTTTAAATTTGCGTGTCATCGAAAAAAAAAAATGTCAATAAGAACACCTGTACATTATTTGTAGAAATAAAATTTTACATCTCCTTATACGCGATTAATCTAAATCAAATTCAGCAAATTACTTGAACCATTTTTTAAAATTAATAGCTGTATATAGTAAGACAAAAAACTTTTCTTGTGCGCATCTGACACTGTGTAATAATGCTCATGAAGAAAAATTAAAATGAAACACAAAAGTTAAAATGAAACAATCCAAGATGACCAAATGTCATATTTTATTCCTATATAAAATTTGCATGCAAAAACTACATAACAATAGTTAATTAAGAATAGTATCAAAATGTGTTATTTGTAGAAATAAAATTTTACATCACCTTATACGCGATTAATCTAAATCAAATTGAGCAAATTACTTGAACCATTTTTTTTATTAATAGCTGAATATAATAAGACAAAAAAACTTTTCTTGTGTACATCTGACACTGCATAATAATTCTCAAGAAGAAAAATTAAAATGAAACACAAAAGTTAAAATGAAACAATCAAAGATGTCCAAATGTCATATTTTATTCCTATACAAAATTTACATGCAAAAACTACATAACAATAGTTAATTAACAATAGTTTTCAGTTTTTTTTTATGTCTGCGTTTTTAAATATATTATTAAATAACTTTGTGAAAAATCTATGATAAAATAACATGTAAACTATGAATCTAAGCTTCTTCAGTGTCTAATTTTTGATCAATGACATTTTTAAACATATTAAGTAAATGTTGTAGTATAAAATTGAATGTAATTACAGAAATAAGTTTTTAAAATGTTAAATTAATGTATTGTTTGGTGTAAATATATTTTTTGATTTTTTAATGATTTTGCCCTCAGTTTTTATGGAACGCACTTTGTATATGTATTTCCAAATCAGTTCAATAATTTTCTCTTTCTACACTGTTAACAAATTGCAGCAAACTGTCCAGTTTTTAAAAAAAAACTGCTACATAACCGTGAATTAACTCTATTCTGACTATAATATGTTCAATAATATGGCCAGAATTGTGTTAAATTACAGCAGTGTAACCGTTTACTATAAACAAGGTGGAATTAGTGGATAGTTTGCTGCAAAGTTTTAACAGTGTACAAAGCGCACATGAAAGTGGTGAATATTTCAAAATCGGAGACCATGCCAAATTTACGTATTGTAATATAAAACGGTTGTAATATAAAATTGGACAGAAAAACAACGACATGTATTCCAATAAGAAAATTACGCGTGGTGTTTAAAATAAATATTGAATTCTAATTAAAAATACCTAATTTTTAAATTAACACTTATTTATATAATTAATTATTATTTTCAGAGGGCCAATTTTGTTTTTTTAATGACAAAACTTGACAAAGCATTAATCGTAGATTAAGAATTCTGTAATTAATATAGAATATTACTTATTTTTGCATTTATTTTTTTTCTATATTTAATTTTAAAACCAAAATGTGTTAAATTGTAATAAAATAGTAAAAAAAAGTTTTAATCTTGAAAAAGTTTTGACCTTGGAAATCTAGTTTTAATACGATTTTGAAGTCCAAGTTTTCTATTTTTGAGTCGCCATTTCTTCTTTATACTACGTGTTACGTTTCTCTAAACTATAACTGAAACCTGGAACAAATAAAATTTGTAAAAACACAATAATAATAATTAAAATAATTAAAAATATTAAAAAAAAAAAAAAAAAATTGTTTTGTTTTTGTTTTGCAGGTACATTTTTTTAGATAATTTAATTTCCTTTATTTGAAAAAAAATATGTCTAATCTATTTTTTTAAGTCATAGTATCAAAACCGCTGAAAAACAGTGTTTCAGTGTTTGCTCAATTATTTCAGCTTGATCAAAATGTATTAAGCTAAAATAATTAAGCAAACATCAACCTTTTATGAAGCAATAATCAATGAATCCATAGAAATTTCAACTAAAAAAGATAAAACATGCAATGATTCATTATGCTACAATATTCCTAAATTATGGTATATACACTTAAAAATTGTTCAAGACGAAATATGATTAACACACCCCTCCCAGTGCCTGCCACCCCCTGTTGGTTTGTTTTAATGGTTTATTCCGTTCTTCAGCAGTGAACGGTGTTCTTACTGTTTTTTTTTTTTTTTTTGCCATTTGTCATTTGTGTAGATGCGTTTTGTTGTGTAACCCTGAATATGAGCAAAAGTTTGCTCGAAAGCGCTCGGTTGTCTATGTAAAATACAGTTTTGTATATGAAGTCAAACACCTTCAGTAAAATATTTTATGATGTTTTTTTTTTGGGGGGGGGGGATATTTATGTTGTTTTTAATTTGCAATTATAGTACAAGGGGAATATAGATTCAAAGAGTATGTTTTATCATAACTCAAGTTTTTAAGTACAGTTAATAGTTTGAAAAAAATCACCCACAGTTTTATCTTTTAGTTTCGCGTTGTTACCACTACGTAAAATAATAACTCTCAGTTTTTATGTAATGCCCTTTGTATAATTTTTGCTCTGTTTCTTTTTTAACATATGCATTAGGCAAGAAGAAGGAAAAAAAAGCGTTATTTAAACTATCTATTCTGATTTTCCAAATTGAATTCTTAACATGTAATCCTAATTAAATTATTATTGAAATATTAATTGATAAAATCGAGTGTTTTGAATTTTATTACACTTTTTGCTTTTCTTTAAGTATATTTTATTTTCTACTTTTTAGTGCTTATAATAATTTATCATTGCAGTTTCACAGCCAATATGTCCAATATGTCATTTGTGATTTATTGCATAACTGTTCTTGTAACTCGTATACAGTTGCATACATAAGAAAATTTGGCGGTTTATCAGCTGGGGCCGCTTAGTGGAAAAATGCCGTAATATCAATTTATTACAAAATTGATATTTTATTTTTATTCTAAATATTATTAATAAAAATAATATTTTGACATAAAAACTTTTTCACGTGTAAATTATAATCAACGGCATCTTAATAAATTTTACCAGGTTCTGAAGCAAAACAAAAGCAAACCAGACCGAAAAATCATGCAGGACGTAAATTATGAAATACTTTCCAGCTCTTTTAAGGAATACTTTAAAAAAATTCACTTTCTTCTCACACAATGAAATGTTATATCTAAATATACATTTAACAGACAACACCATGCAGTAATAATTTAATTAATGTTCAATAATTGCTATCCATATCCAATAATGTTTGTGAATTATGGTGTGTAACTCAGTATATGATCTATACACCCCGTAATATACGAAAATTTAAATAAGATTTTAAATGCATATCACATCTGAAAATCTACATCCAGAATTTTTGGCCCATAGTCAGTCCAGCAAGCGAATTATTTTCAGTGTATCTGTAAATAAACAAATTTCACATATTCTATAATCTATAGAAAACATGTTTTAGTTAACCCATTTTAGGCCAAGCATAGAAATTTTATAAAATGTGGTATTATTTGCATTGAAATTTGCTTAAATTGCATTCATTAAGACACCAAAAAAGTTTCGTGCATGAAAAATAATATTTTATTTAATTTGACGTTACCATTATTATTTTACCATTAATAATTTACCATTAAATTTAAATAAAAAATGTTAAGTTTTCTTATGGCATTTGTTTTATTTTTATTTTATTTACAGAACTTGCAATATAAAAACATATGGTTAATCTCAAGTGGAATAATTATACATTTTCAAAAAGTCGAATTTGTCAGTAACTGTTTCAAGTAAAAAAACAGCGTATTTTGAAAATTTCTCAACAGAAAGTGATTACTTCAATTGAATTACTAATATTTTATAGATGTCTCCAGAGCCCTTAAAATAGCAGAAAAATAAAATTTGTGAAAAATATACGCCACAGTGTTAATAAAAATATATTTATTGAAATGGTGCGTTTACTCACCTTTGGCCGAAAATGGGTTATATCAGTAATCAATTTCATTGATGCAGTGTAGCATCATTAAAATACACTCCAAACAATTTTTCCCATGTATATATTAACGCAATGGAATAATTTTGTGCATGTTTGAAAAATAACTATACTTGCTATTTACTCTAATCTCTATATAAAGCATCTTACCATCCACTCCATTAGTGCATATCTATTTCATTATGTTTGAATCAGTGTAATATTATTAAATTGCACTGAAAACTTGGGTTTTCTAATTGATCGTAATGTAACGTGATACTTTTGAGTGTCCCTGTAAACTAAAAATAAATTTTGCACACTTCCTTTTCAATACCAAACATATAATGATAAACATCAATAATATATATCAAAAACAGGGTAATCCCAGTACCCAATACGCACGGAGTTAGAGCACGGACAGACAGACAGACAGAGAGAGAGACAGAGAGACAGACGGCTGGAGAAAATGAACTCATAAACATATTTCAACAATGTTAGAAAGTGTTAAATAACATAGAAACAAATGATCATAAAATTTCATTCTGTTTATCCGGTTATATTCTTCTTAAAATTTATGATAGCAAACTTTTTGTTACACATATGTTTTTTTGTATAGAAAACATATGTGTAAAAAGATTCAGATATATTTAGAATATTTTTAAGCTCGAACTAAGAATTTAATACTATATTATTAGCATAAATAAAGAATTTATTTATGCACCTTTCAGAATTTCAAATTTGAAGACTCATTATTGGTAAATATGAAATTAAGTGAGTTTATATAAAATTTAGATTGTTCTAATTTAGCGGATATTTCGTGCATTTTTTTTTCTTTTTTCCGAAAATTTCCCATACGTCAAGTAACTGGTAAATTCATTTGCACATATTCAATAAATTACTGATAATCTATTAACCTTTCCTCAAACGTAAATTTACAAATGTATGGATATAATAGTTCTTTTGTCGCTAAGGTTGTCTATTATAATTTCTTAAACTTCAATGAAGAGGTTTCAAAATGTTTGAAAAATTCAGATATATTTACTAATTGCCTTTAAATAGCGGTACTGTTATAATAAAGTAACTACGAATGAAGGTGAATAGTTCAAAGCCAAAAATACAAAGTTTGATACTTTTATGTTAGCTAAAAATTAATTTTTTAATACTAAACGTGGTAATATTTTTTTAACACACAGCATTAATATTTAAAGCAACATGTACAACACTAGTATGTTATAGACATGAGAAAACTTTTTTCTACATCAATCAAATCGTCTGCAAGCAAAATTAAATGGCAATATATTCATTGCTGCGATATAGTTATACCGAAAATCGTGAAAAGCAGAGCATAGCAGCGTCACTCGTTGGGTTGTATATACCCAAACCTAATAAGGATATTTTTTATATCAAGGTCTAACATAATATGAAGTTTGATGAAATTCAGTGCAATAGCTCTGGAGATATAGCTATTAAGGAAATCGTGAATTATGCAGTATAGAAGCGCCAACTGTTGGGCGATTTACATTAAATCCAACACATTTGTGTTAATGTCTAATAGACTATGAAGTTTGATAAAATTCCGTGCATTACTTCTTGAGATATAGCTAACGCGGAAATCGTGAAAAATGTATCATCATAGCAGCGCCATCTGCTGGGGGATTTATAGCAAAATCTAATCAGGAATACGTTATGTCAACGTCGAACCCGAATCTGTAGGTTGGTGAAAATCCTTCCATTAGTTCTTACTTCAATATCTATTGAGGAAATCGCCAAAAAAATGCAGCATAGCAGCACCACCAATTGGGCGATTTACACCAAACGCTAATCAGGACAAATTTAAATCAAGGTCTAACTGAAACAGAAATTTGATTAAATTTCGCGCAGTAGTTATGTAGATATAGCGGCCAGAACATTTTTGTCACATACGGACACACACTCAGACAGACATACATTTTTTTAAAAAACAGTCAAATCGTGATCACGATCTTCTTGAGCGTATAAATCCGT
The DNA here is from genome assembly GCA_963931845.1 of Maratus michaelseni. NCBI lineage: Eukaryota > Metazoa > Arthropoda > Arachnida > Araneae > Salticidae > Maratus > Maratus michaelseni. Next base: position 196,001,443 of record OZ007593.1, on the reverse strand, counting down.
CAAAAACTGGAAATCAAATTTTTTCACTAATCCAACATCTTTTCATCTAAATAGAAAATAAAATAAAAACACATCAAAGTAATTTTTTCCATTTAAAATATTGACATATTAAAATATGTTATATAAAATGATCTATGAAGAAATATATATGTATCTATAAAGCAGAAATTGAAGATTAGATCCATAAGTAATTTTCCGACAAATTTACTTCCTTTGCAACGCCATTTTTTTATTATATATTTATTGGAATCTGCCAAGTAAAATTTTTCAAAGTAAGCGTTTTTTTTTTTTTTTTTTTTTTGGAAAAAAATATGTCTTTTATATTTATTTTTACTTGGAGTTTTATCTTTTGCAATAGTTGACAAATTAACCTTTAAACACGTTTTTAAAAGTAAAAAAAAAAAAAAAAAAAAAAAAAAAAAAAAATCATCTTATATGTCATGTGATTTTCATAGACCAAACAAGAACGAAAAATCATGCACCAGGGCAGGCATAGATTATGAAACACTTTCCAACACTATTTGAATATTGTTAAGAAATGTCATTTTTTTTTTCATACCATGAAATGAGCTATCTAAATAAACATAAAAAAATACAACGCAGTAAAAAATCATTTTCAAGAATTGCTATCCTTAGTAATCCTTCGGATCTGTAATCATGGAGTAACTCGATAATTGGTTAGAGATATGAAAATAAACAACGAAGTAAAAATAAAAGATAACGTGTATAATTTTTAAAAAAGTGCATGAAAATTAAATGATAGCATTTTAAAGAACTTCAAAGCCCGTGCAATTATGGAATATTCTCATTTGTTTTTGAAAGTGACTCGGAGTGAGTGAGTCGAAACATGTCAAACCACCTAATAAAAGTTATTTTAATTTGTATTATGTTGTTAATTTAAACATTTTAGCATTTGAAAAAAAAATATTTTTATACGGTGTTATCATTTATTATATTGAGATATTAAGTGATTTCTAAAATTTTTTTTTACCTATTTCGATATTATTATTTTCGTTATTCGGACTTCAGAATATTTTGTGATAATCTGAAAGCGAACTGTAAGCTATCTAAATTTTATTTGATGCAAATTTGATTTTATGTAACTGTCAAGCTATAAATAACAAATTATTTGTCCTCTAAAAGATAAATAGTGAACACTGATTAAATGCAAGAAAGAGAAAAAAAGCTAATTACGGCATACAAGTTTAATTAAAGTTTATTTACAGCTAAGATCTAACATTCCGTCTTACGCATTCCCGAGAGTTTATTGCATAATGATTTGTTTTATTCACAATATCCAATCTGGAATGCTTAACTAATATTAGCTATTTCAATGGGAGAAAAATATGGACTGGAATAAAATATTGACGAATTTTTTGTTTATATATGTATTTAGGAAAATTCAGTTTACATAACCCTTACACCTTTACATACACCTTTTAGCATTTTAAAGAAATATATTGTTATAAGGTGTTATAGATTATTATATTGAAATATTAAATGATTTCCATTTTTTTATATTACTCTCTTTATTCAGACTTCAAAATATTTTGTCATAATCTGAATGAGAACTGTAAGGTATCTACATTTTATTTAATGCAGATTTGATTTTATGTAACTGTCAAACTATAAACAACGAACGATTTGTCTTCTAAAAGATAAATAGTGAACACTGATTAAATGCAAGAAAGAGAAAAAAGCTAATTACGGCATACAAGTTTAATTAAAGTTTATTTACAGCTAAGATGTAACATTCCGGCTTACGCATTCCCGAGAGTTTATTGCCTAATGATTTTTTTTATTCACAATATCCAATCTGGATTGCTTAACTAATATTAGCTATTTCAATGGGAGAAATATATGGACTGGAATAAAATATTTACGAATTTTTTGTTTATATTTTTATTTAGGAAAATGCAGTTTACATAACCCACCCCGCTCATATGATTCATATCATCGAATATTTCTTACTAACATTTCACTCATTGCTACAAATACGTTTCTTGTAGCTTCTAAGTGACTACGAAGGGAAAAAAAAACATTCAAACTCAAACTGTAATACTTATTAAAATGAGAATGTGATACTAATGGAAAATTAATTGTTTAGCCAATAGCTAACTGGAAAGCAGACCAAAAATTGCATTGATCCAATGTATACTTTTTAAATATACATTTAAAAAATATATCTAAAAAATGTAACTTTCATTATAAAAGTGTTAAGGGATATTAGATGAAATATTATTTCTAAAATTTACTTAATCCTTTTTGGATATTATTATTCAGACTTCCAAATATTTTGCCATAATCTGAATGCGAAATGTAAGGTATATAAATTTCATTTCATTTGGTGCAGTTTTGTTTTTATGAAACTGTCAAGGAATAAATAATGAATGATTTGTCTTCTAAAAGATAAATAAATAACACTTATTAAAAGGAAGAAAATAAAAGACAGCGGTTTGAGACATAAAAGTCCAATTAATGTTTATTTACAGATAAGATCTAGCATTCCGTCTTTCGCATTCCTCAGAGTTTATAGTCGATTGATTTATTTTATTCGCAATATTCAATCTGGAGTGCTTAACTATTGTTAGCTATTTCAATGATAGATAAATATGGACCGGAATAAAATATTCAGGAAATTTTTGCTTACATTTGTTATTAGAAAAATGCAGTTTACATGAGACACGCCACTCATACGATTCATATAATCGAATATTTCTAAGTAACATTTCACTCACCACTACAAATACGCTTCCTGTAATTTCTGAGTGACTGTAAAGGGAAAAATAACATTCAAATTCAAACTGTAATAATAAAAAAAATGAAAATGTGATACTAATTGAACTCATAAACAAATTGATGATTGAGTATACAATAAGAGTCACATTTTTATAATATATTGTTAACACTGAATGCAAATTTTCAACGTAATTTTAATATCAATCCTACTTTATATTGTGATTAAAAGACATTATAAGTAATTAAAAGACAGCATTTTAATAGTGTGGAAAAACGCAAGAATTGTAAGATATAAACTTGTTTACATATTAAAACTATTTGTTTTAATAGCACAAATATTTAGGTAATATCTATATTATTGATTAAAAAGATGTGACCCATAAAGCTGAGTCATAACAGATACTAATTGAACGCCTAAACAAATTGATGATTGCGTATGCAATAAGCATCACATTTTTATAATATATTGTTAACACTGAATGCAAATTTTCAACGTAATTTTAATATCAATCCTACTTTATATTGTGATTAAAAGACATTATTAGTAATTAAAAGACAGCATTTTAATAGTGTGGAAAAACGTAAGAATTGTAAGATATAAACTTGTGTACATATTAAAACTATTTGTTTTAATAGCACAAATATTTAGGTAATATATATATTATTGAGTAAAAACATGTGACCCATAAAGCTGAGTCATAACAATTACAGTAACAATCTGTGCTATTGATTCAGCTTTTGGGGTTACACATTTGCTTGAAAATATCGCATAATTTTAATTTATGTTACGCTGAATATAGAGAAAAAGTATTTTCAAATAAACTTTTTTTCACATTTAACTCAATATACAGATTTTTAATAATAAGTTTCAAGCTTTTTTTAAAATATCTCTTTGCAATAGACGTTTTTACCAGTAATAATGTGAAGTGACATTTGCAGAAATCTATATATTTAAAAAAGAAGGTAGTTTTGTTAATTTAAGTATTATGTATGGTCATTCTACTGAACGAATATTAAGAATATTTTTTTTTTTAACTGAAAGCTCTTCAGCTGTAGATGAACAAGTATATATTTAAAATACAAGTCGTTTTTTTTTTCATCATATGCAATGAGATTTATACAAAGAAATTTTTAATAAATATTTTAAACTGAAATCTCTTCATTTGTAAATGATGCAGCACTAGACATTTTTTAAATATTTCCATTTTTATACTTAATTTTTATTTTAAATTTTGTAATCAAATTTAGTTCAAATGAAGGCAATTGAGTTACTTCCATTGTTCAAGGGAATCATTAGCTGTAGGTGATGTTTTGCTATGGCAAAGAGTGCAATAAAAAAAAAAAAAAAAAAAAAAAAAAAAAAAAAAAAAAAAAAAAAAAAACATTTGCTTTTTTTTTCAGTTTTTGTATTAGAAGCTTTCGTTATTTTAATATGTTAATTAAATTTTGTATTTACGTACGTTATCATACTTCATTAAAATGGAATAATTATGGTTGTAAAAGTTTAATGTAATATATATATATATTTTTTAATGATAAAAAAAAAGTGGAAACTGAAAATTGAAATAGACATTTGTTAATCATACTCAAAATTATTTCCGAGGGATAAACACATCGTCCATAAAGCTTCTAGAAACTGTCAGAAAATAATTATTTTAGTATTGATGTGACATGCCTTGTGCACGCTATCATTGCTAAATATTTAATTTCATCGTTATCATTCTCAAAGGCAGTCAGAGATTGCCCGCTAGCATCTCGTGCCGAATATGGTCGATAGTATAGTACGTTTTGAATGTTGACGGTCGACCTAAAGTTAATTCATCTGTAAACAGTCCTTTTTTGTTATCAAAATTTTAAAAGAATTATAAACTCATTTTCTGCTCATCCGAATTCATTTTCCGCACACTTTCCTCAATTTGAATGCACTTGCACACTTGAACAACCAATTTGCACCACCGTATGAACTTTCGCCATCATTCATGTCAAACTGTAACAACAAGTAACATTTATGCATTGCTGCATTGCACGTGTCCTCACCATGATATACATTTGTTTTTAGTCAGCATTGCTATTTATAAATTAATTCAGATTTGCATTGTATAATACGCTGTTTACGTTAATGTAAAAACATATTTTTGATATTAATGAACATGTTTATATTTTCTGTTTCTGATGTTTATTTGTCACATAGCGTAATATTTTATTCAATTGTTTCATGCTTAATTTTCCAAACAAACTCTAATAATTTTGCATATAATTTGTTTAAAAAATAGTTACTAATTGGAAGGGTATTTCAAAACTAAAAAAATAGATTTTAATGTTTAATTTCCATAGTAGGTATTATTTTAAGAAATGTAATTATAAAGCGATATAAAATTCCATACTTTATTCATTCAAATTAAAAAATAAAGTAAACTTTTCGCGAAGAATTGAAATATTAGTGAATATGAGTAATTAATATTATTAACATTTCATACGAAAATCAATCTAAAACATATATATTTTGGAATTTTATAAATAGTTATTATATAATTTTCAAATAATTAAAAAACATATTATTACTTTAACGTCATGATATTTATTTAGGTGCAATAGGCTAAAAATAACTATAACTTTTGACCGTATATGATACGGTATGACGGTATGTATCCGGGTATCATAACCCAAATCAATAATATTGTTTATACTATATCAAAATATCACTTTGTCATCTTGTAATGACAATGCTACCAGATCGTGTTACAGGTTGTATGTACAGTAATCACATTTATGCTTGTTATATTTTAAATTAATAACATACATAGCTGATTCAATCGTCAAGATTAAAAACATATTACCATAGCCATATAGGTTAAAGCATTAAAGAATCAATTTGCAACACCTGAATATGTTTGGATGGAAAAAAAGTTATTTTGTTAAGCAACGGCCGTACTGAGCATTCTGCATTAGGAAGGATACATTAAGGGCGTCATTTGTAGGGAAAGTCACCAGGAGGATCATTTTACTGGAAAGAAAACCTGAAAATCAACCACAGACATCCCACTCAGACTCCGATGTTGTCCAATCAGTGAACTTTGGCCAAAGCTCCTAATTTTTGTACCAGCATGCCAAAGTCATGGCTGAGTGAGTCTTGCTGAATAAGTAAGAATCCATAAGTAAACTGTAGGGGAAGACGGGGTACAATGAAACAGAATTTACTATTTTTTTCCCTATCCACAATTTTGCATGCACAAAAATATAATTTACTAGCTTACCCGCCCGGCGTTACCCGTGCCAACAACCTTAAATGTACCTGAAATCAGTGTTAAACATGTTTTTTATTTTTTAAACAAATCTAATGTTAGGGGCCCCACTACCTTAGACAGCAAACACCGGGCGTGCCATACACACTCCCATATATTACCGTAAGTCGAGTCGAAAGAGCCATACCGCTTCATGATCCAGCTCATAGAACCAGAGATAGAAAGCACCCCTGGTGGTGAAAATCGAAAAGCTCTATCTATGTAGAGTCGAATGAGCCATACCCCGTCGTGATCCAGCCTATAGAACCAGATATAGGAAAGCACCACTTGTGATGAAAATCCGAACTAAAATCAGTCAGCTCTATCGATGTCAAGCGGAAAGAGCCATACCCCATTGTGATCCAGCCCATAGAAACAGAGATAGGAAAGCACCCATTGGTGGTGAAATTCAGAACTAAAATAGGCAAGCTCTATTGATGTTGTGTCGAATGAGCCAAACCGTGTCGTGATGTGACCCATAGAACCCGAGTTAGCTGCAAAATTCTTTAGTTACACCTTCCACCGCCAGGGGGCACAATATGTTCTATACGAACATAACTGAATTCATTAAGGTTACCGATGTCGAGTCGAATGAGGCATACCCCGTCATGATCCAGCCCATAGAACCAAAGATACGAAAGCGCCCCCTGTGGTGAAAATCCGAACTAAAATCAGTAAGCTCTATTGATGTCGGGTAGAAAGAGCCATACTGTAATGACTTAACGAACTCCAGTGATCCAAGGTGATGATTAACATCCAGCACTTTTTATTAGGCATCGTTGATACACAAGTTAAAATAAGATGAACAATTAAAAAACATTACATTCTGCCATCAAAACCCCAGCGTACACAACCATCATATACTGTTCACGCGCACACATCATTTTCCGCTCACCATCGTCTGTTCAACTCTCTCTGCATCTCTCTTAGCGTAGCTCGGTTCACTTCTTTTTGACCTGCCAACTAATATCTCTTGCAGTCTCTTTGCATATCGAAAACTGTCCTTTCGATTCGATTACACGGCTTACACGGCAGTCAACCTCCGAAGCTAGGCGACAAAACCATGGACAAAAACTGGACAACTCTAGGCCAGCAACTCACGAGTCAGGCTAGGCCATAGATTTCTTCGGTCGTTACACTGCTCTCATTGGCTGGCTGCTTCGTTGCCGAGGCTATTTCATGGGAGGAGCTTGAAATAGCCTCGAACCCAAAATTCCATATACACGTTTTAATAAAAAAAAATCTAAATTAAAATTAAAAAATCCGGCCCCGAGGTATACTGTCCGGTGACAACATCTACACATGACAAAAATTTTAGAGTCCTAGGTGTTATAATTACGGAGAAATCCGCAGGCAGGCAGGCAGACAGACACTTACTCTTTTATAGAGATAGAGATGAATACTTTTAATCTTGTATTTTCCCCATCTATATAAATTTTTATTACGTATTAAACATTTTTTCTTTTGCTTGAAAAATAACAAAAAGTAAATGTCTTATATTGTTTTATTGTACCCTGGCATACGTGGTACAATGAAACAGATACTGGGGTACAATGAAACACTCCAAATGCTGCAAGCAATTTTCACCCAATATAGTTTATTTTATGAACAATGAGCTGAATACAAAAAGAAAACTTAATTAATAAAATACAGAAAAGGAACTTGATTAAAATACAAAATATGAACTTCTTTAAAAGACAAAAAAAGAACTTTATATAAATATTATAGTCCTAAATGAAAAGTAAGAAAATTCTATTCATTTAAGAAATATCTTTCGTTTTATATTAAATTAAATCAAGTCAGTTTCAAAAATTAGCATTTCTGGTTTTCTTTCAGTTGCTCCCGAAGGGATAGGGGTGAAAGTTTCAGCACAATCTGAGTTTTTTAAAAAAATGTAAGTTTCTGCAGCGCGCACAAATTTAAAGCTAGTGTTGACGTATTTTTATATAAAGTACTTCACATTCGACTTCATTATAATTTAAGATATCTCCAACAAAATATATTTCCTAATGTTTCTGTTCACCCTCCTTGATTAAAACATAATCATTTATACAGATATTGCTTGTGTCACACATGTTATGCGTGGATATTTTATTCTTAGTACTTCAATGATCAGCAGGAGCTGGAAAATAATCTGGATCATTGTCATCTTCAGATTTTGTTTTGAAAACAATCGCCTCTTAGCTTTTTTCCTCTTTTTACTTTTTAATTGCCTAACAAGAGCATTTTTTACTGGCGTTGGTTAGAACAAATCTCTCTTTTTCCTGTTTTACTACTCTTATTACCTTTCTTGGACCAGCCTTGGGGTAAGGTTTTATCTCTTGAAGAGACATGTATTTCTTCACGGGTTTAGAGCTAGTGCATGGTGTATGAATAGTTGCTGAACAACATGCAATGATCTACTTAACTTATGGAAAGATTCACCGCTTCTGATTCTTGGGTTTTCTCAGTGTGGTCTTTAGCTTCATTAGTCTGCTCTGCAGCTTCATTAGTCAGTTCTTCAGTTTCATGAATCTGACCATGGAAATAATTTTCAGAAGGACAAAGCCTATCGAACACATACGAACACAAGTAATCTTCTTCACAAAATATTTTTTCTATTGAAACGCCATATTCCAACATGTTTCATTGTACCCCATCTGAAAGTGTTTCATTGTACCCCGCACTGAGGTTTCTAAATAAAAAATAATTTACAAACTTCTAATATTATTTTTTTTTTACTTTGGTTTTGGAGGTATGAAGAAAACAACCCAAAGATAACAAAGTACAAAACAAAATAATTATTGCTTATAACAACAAGGAAAAAGAAACAAAATTATTTTTAGTAAAGAAACTTACTTTCACTGATGAAAAACAAATAATCTTCTATTACTAATGTTGTAGAAGTGTGAATGTATCCAAATCTCATAAGTAATTGGAACATATAGTTGTATAACATATATATATATATATATATATATATATATATATATATATATATATATATATATATATATATATATATATATATATATATATAAATTGCAACATTCTGTGACAAATTTTACGTATTTTACAAGTAATGTTTCATTGTACCCCTTGTTTCATTGTACACCTTGTTTCATTGTACCCCGTCTTCTCCTACACAGAACAAAATCTTCGGAACATTTCTAGAAGCCACTTGTGCTGTTGTCTTCTATCCTTCAATCATCACTTGAAAACAAGTGTGAATTGAAAAGAGTTCTCTTAGATACAGATGTAATGCATGTAACATATTTTTTTTTCAAATGTTCTTTAAAGTTACAAGCAGTTCAACCGTGTAACAATTTGCCCATACAAAACATAAGGTTTCTCAAGTCGAGCAACTTGTTTCTCTGCCAGCCGCGCACTTTTCTATGCATCAGAGAGAGATAAAGACTTCTCTGTTTCTATATTTTTTGGATTGCGTTGCACCAATCTAGCTTGCGATTTATCTCATAGTTTCCAATCATTAGGTTCAAATTTCTTTTATATGTGACTAAAGTCATATGTTTCACATGGATGTCGGTTTTTTTATTAGTTATATCATTATTGTCCCTCTTTAAATGAGTTTTCGCGTTCTTTTTGTGCTAGAAATACGTTTTTCATTGCGATAGTTTAAATATTCGCATCGCCCTTAATATAATGAGTTTATAACCGTTACCGTTAGATGTTAAGTATTGTTTTTCCTATCATAATCTATTAGCACGTTATCTTCAAATATTTATATTTTCCTTTTCATTTCAATTTATGATAGAATTCCTTCTCAGAAAATGTCTTTTATGAGCAGCTTATATATGGGATACATTAGTTAAATTTTATCAAAAAATATATGTTAATAAACAGTAATTTTTGCAGTTAAAATTCCAGAAAATGTTTGAAACAAAGTTTAAAATTTCTCTTCCATCAGAAGATTAATTTTTTTACAGAAATATAAATTGCCTTAAGTTTTCGATGCTGTTATTTGATCTTAATAAGCTTAACTTTTATTAAATCTAAATTTAGTTTAATCAAAGTAGATCTTAAATTCCCAGGTCTTTGCAATTATTTAAAAATTATATATTCTAACAAGTTAATTATAAATGTCAAATAAGACTAATGTCACTAAACTGATAATATAAAATCTAGAATTCTCTAAATTGTGTATTACTTCTTTTAAAAATCTGGGTAAACTTGTTTAAAACTGTAAAAATCCCACGAACCACTGGAGCAGAAAATTGAATTTTTCATTTTCTTCATTTAAATCTTGCATTTTATATTTAAGGAATTAATTTGTATTTTGGAGAGTAAGATACGTTTATATTCGCTAAAATACTGATCTTAGCAATAATTTGCAAATTTTAAAATAGTCTAAATAACTTAAAAATGTTATGATTTCCTTTTTTAAGCGTATTTCATAATTGAACTGGTGATTGAAAAAAGGATAACAATCCAAAAATATGAAAAATGAACTGAGATAGACATTTTTTTGAGTTTTACTCTAAGCTGTCTATTGAGTCAAGAACGGTAATATTCCTGACTTTCACAATCAGTTTATTTAGCCTTCAAGATTTCATTGAGTGGGAAAAGGGATAACATTACCTGACTGCAACCTTTTTCCCTCTCAAAATGGTTCACTTGACAACATCATTCGAACAACTAGAAAGCGCAATCTCCCATATCCAGGAAAGATGCTTCAAAACAAACAGATACCCAACTTCAAAAACTGGTGGCCACGGCATTTCAAGAAACGTTGCAAAGATATTAAGAAGAAAAACATGACATTCAACAAGCAAGTATACATATTTCATCTACACTGACGGATGACTGGTTACGTCATGGCAATGGAAAATCCATGGAAATTTTAAATTATTCAAGAAACAAGAGCATGTGCAGCATCTCACAACTTCAGCGTATAGTGGTAAAGTTTCAATAAAAGTTTAAAAAAAATTGCAGGATGTCTCCAAAGGTTTGTTTTCACAAATTATTATGTATATCTGAAGAAGAAAGACCATTTTATGCCGTCTACTTTGGTATAAGCCCCGAAAAACACTAGAAATAGGGATAATGACTAGTAGATAATTAACATTAAATAGATAAGTAACATTAAAAATGTCCGCTTTTTAATGTTTGGAAGCAGTAATAATAATAATTATGATTACATACAATTATAATTATTTTTCACTTATTCTAAATATTATTTTTAAATTTTTAATTTTTATTAAATATGTGGCGTTATAAAGGTGTTTTATTTGCAATTTCACTAGTTATCAGTAATTGTAGTAGAAAATGTATAACATTCAATCATTTTTAATTAATACTAACTAATAAGGTATTCAGTATTTTGTTTGAAATTTATGGAATGAACCCCCATCGACTAGACCTACAATCGAACAAATGGTGAGTATTTCTCTAAAATTTATAATTTTTTTTACATAAATGTTTTTGGGGTTTTATCAACACCAGATGGAATTTTTTTTTCACCAGATGGAATGTTATCCTTTTCCAATCAGAACAGGTATATTATGTTAAAAATTTAATCTATAATTAACTTTTGAACACATTATTATTACTCAAATGTGCTAAAGATTTTGTGAGACGTAGGATAGCTTCCTAGATAATAGATGCATTAATGCTCAATGAATTAAAATACATTATGTTAAATAATGCTTTTATTTATTTATTTATTTATTATTTCTAAATAAACTGATATTTTTATGACAAACTTTTACACACGAAAATTGCTCATATTAGAAAACAAAATGTATAATATTCAATATGCATAAATCACTTCTTATTGAGTCTGCTGTAAATATTAATATTTTTATTTATTATAAAAAATAATCCAGAAAGGAATATTATCTCTCTTTCAGAAACAAAAAAATTCAAAAATAATCACTCTCATAGACAAATAATTTATAATAAATGCCCTTTATTGAAGAATTTATTGATAAACATCAATTTCACTTCTGAAATAAGTATACATGCACGTGTTAGAGTCTCGAAAAGCAAAATATCCGACTTCATCTTTTTAAAGTTAATTAATACATTTTATGTGTCCATCATAAAACAGGATAATCAGAAGCTATATCAGTATAACTTCACCATATTTACGGCGTGTTTTAACAAAAACAAAAGAGAATATAAGTACTTATAGGGTAGTCCGACCAGTAATTGAACACTTATGCACAATTTAAAAGAAAATGATTTATAATGTTTTAATTAACGGTACCTTTTGGTGTCTGAGAGCGCATATACGTGTGTTGGTATATAAATAATTAAAAATAACAAAATTAAGTTTATATTTTAATTGTTTGGGATGTTAGGAGTGTCTTAATAAAAAGGTACACAAATACCAAGTAAATGAACAGTTCTTACCAGTGAATGAATGCAAAGTTTAACAGTGAATGAACAGGCAGCAAATTAAAATCGCTTAAATTCCACACTATGTCATTTCTTTGTACAAATAACGTAGGACATGTTTTTACGGAATTACGTGTTTTTTAAACCTAGAATGATAATTAATTAGCTTGAAAAATTGTCACTTTAAAGTCTTAAAATAAATTAGAATATTATATTAAAAATATCAAAATATTAAATTTATATATATATAAAAAAAAAAAAAAAAAAAAAAAAAAAAACTTATTCAATTTCCGGAATCGTTAGCCGTATACTTTTCTATTTCAGGAACAAGGTAAACTCCGAATCCTTCGGCATAGAAAAATAACAAGTGGAGGAACATTTTTAACACTGACCGAAATGTTTGCCAAAAGTGTAATGTTTTATCTTTCTTTTCCAGGTGCGATTGTGTAGAAGTCTTTGCAATATTTAGGACTCATGCCTTTTCCTGTTTTTGGACAGCCCCAGTTTCATCAGCATTTTGTATACGATCGCCACATAAAATATCAGAACACTTTTCCTCTTCAAAGTATTTTTGAAGTTCTTGGAACCGCTGTTGAATACAATTTTCTGTGATCAGCTTTCCCTATTGAACTTATTTTTGTATTACGTTGTGTTATCATTGGATGCCACTTTAAAAAAAGAGTCACACAAATCTCCCCTGTACTGTTATTTCAAAATGGATTTTTTCTTCCTGTTTGTTTCATGACATTGTAAAGAGCACATTTTATTTCATCCTTATGAATTGCCAATTAAATTTTCATTTTTCAAACAACCCAATCTTCAAGTAGTTTTCCTTCTTCAAAGGACTGCACAAGCTATGGTCCCATACGTCTCATTCAATTGTTTTCCCTACCACAGTCTCATAGACAACATTGCTTTTGGAATATTAAAATGAAGAGATCCTTGTTCAAACAGAGCTGACGTAGCCGCACAGCTTGTAAAGCATTTTCAAGATTCAAGTACTCCACAGAGGACCTTCCATATTTCCGTTTTGAAGAATCTTTTTGTCATCAGTAAGAATACTTCTAACAGTCATCTAAAAACAATGAAAACATAAGATTTGAATCACATCAATTATTATTACATTTTAAAATATGCGTGTATACGCTCTTTTGTTATGTTTTTATATCTGTTAACTTTGCATTTGTTACCTTTGTTGAAAAATCACTTATTTCAAAATGTAGGGTATAAAATAAGCCACAGAAACAAAAACCCAAACAGTTAATTCTCTAGGAAAATTATCCTAATGTATTCCTTCCAGTAGAGTGGAGCGAATTTTTTTTTCTTTTACAAAAAACGAGTAGGTGCTAAAAGTTGCCTTTATACTAGTACATCAAATATCTGAATTGTTACCACTGAAAAAATATAGCTTGGGACTGCGCTTTTGGTCCAAATGTCGAAATTTTAGGTAAAATTTGACAATTTTTCAAAAAAAAAATAAAATTTTTCTGTAGAACTGGTTATGATTTAAAAGTGTCATTTGAACCTTTATTAAGAAAGATTTAAAATATTGAAACAATAAAACGATATCTTTATTCTGTTTAACTAGAGCAAAACTCAAAATTTCGGTAAAAAAGGGGCGTTTCCATTCTGGTACAGCATACAACGACAAAAAATTATACAGCAAAAAATTATTAGAAAGAAGATTAAATAAAAAAGCACTGCAGTTAGAAGATGATGCATGTGAAATTGAAGAAAACGAATCAGTATGCAATGATTCAATAACAGATACTATTGAATTCCCATCTTCATCCTCCTATACCGAAATTCGAAGGAAGTTTGAAAGTTTTCCTAAAGGATGTGTTAGCTATAGAATTTTTAATCGCTCTGCTGCAGTTATTGCTTCAACGGTTCTCTAGGATTGTGCACGTGCAGCAAATGACACTGGAAAACATAATGTACCTGTATCCGTTACAGATAGAAGCAAGGTAAGGCGTGAACGCCAATCGACTTGTTCGTCTCAACGTAAAGAACAGAACCTTACAACTATAAAAGAGCCTCGTAAGAGCCTTATATTTCGACTTCCGTCAAAATGATACAATGTGTATAGAAAATAGAAGTGATAAACATGCCTATTGTAGAATTATGAAAGAAGAACGTGTTACTATCTTAGAAGAGCCTGGCTCTAAATATTTGGGGACTAATTTTGCCTAACATTTACTCATCTGGAGCATCAAAATATGTTTTTAAATGCATATCAAAGTTTTTAGAATATGGAAATATTGATTTGTCTATGCTCTCATACTTGGGTTGTGATGGGTGTCCGGTGTCTTGTGAATACGGGGAAGTATACTGGAGTAATCCGTCGAATGGAAGTCCATTGCAATGGATCATATACCAGCTCCAGTTAAATGAATTGCCTCTGCGTCATTTGTTAGGCATGATCGATGGAAAAACGTCTGTCTCACATGTATTCACTGGACCAATAGGAAAATACTTGTCCACGTACCATTCACTCCCTATTGCAGTTTTTGAACCTATAAAGAGTAATTTAAAAAAAACATATTTCCTGAAATTGATGAAAAGGCACTCAGCACAGACCAGAAATACCTACTGGACATTTGCAAAGCTATTTCATCAGGATATTGCTCAAAAGATCTAGCGAATAGGAGCCCAGGAAAATTGTCTCACGCAAGGTGGAAAATAGAATTCTTCGCCTTAATTATTCGCATTGACTGAGCGTCAGAGTCTCTATTTTCACTCACAAAGTATGTAATCTAAGTTTATGCCCCAGAATGGTTTACCATCAAATGTAAACCACAGCTAAAGAATGTATCTAAAACCTTATGGGAAGCTACTCGGTTACTAAACAACACAGCAAACGGCATAAAAACGAATAGTTAAAAAAGTTATTCAGGACGATGGTTACTTAGTACACTCAGAGCAAATTCTGATTGCAATCATATTAACCAACTAGCTGCTCATGAAATGCTAAATGTAAGAGGTAGAATAAATGATGACATACGCAAATTTGAAATACTGACAATCAACATTGAAGCAGATGATTATATAAATCTAATTGATTGGAAAACTATTGCGGTAACAGGACCCCCAATCACTATGCATTTATCGGATGCAATTTTGTTGAAGATAATAGACAGCTGTATACATTTCATTAATAACATCCCCAATGAGTAATTTTGCATGCCTTCTCATACTCAAGCAGTAGAAAGATGCGTGAAGCAAGTCACAGACAGCATCACCCAAAGTCTGTGGATACGAAAGAAGAGATCAATACACCAAAACTAGGTTAATATACAGAAAACTCGTGCCAGTCTGATAAAAAATCACAATCCATTGTATAAATAAAACATTTTGCTCATACGGTAGGGTGGTTGTGCTGGGTACGGGTGGTATATTATGTACCCACTTCCACGTAGTATATCCTGGGTAGTTGTAAAAGCAACTAGCGAAGAGTTGCATTCAAAACAACAATTCGTTGTATGCTGTACCAGAATGGCAACGCCCCTTTTTTACCGAAATTTGTCAGTTTTGCACCATTTATACAGAATAGAGATATCGTTTTATCGTTTCAATATTTCTAATCTTTATTAATAAAGGTTCAAATGACACTTTTAAATCATAACCAATTCTATAGATTTTTTTTTTTTGAAAATTTGTCAAATTTTACTCAAAATTTCGACATTTGGACCAAAAGCGCAGACCCAAGCCATTTTTTTTCAGCGGTAAAATTTCAGATATTTGAAGTGCTAGTATAAAGGAAACTTTTGGCACCTGCCCGTTAAAAAAAAAAAAAATCGTTCCACCCTAATGAACACTGTTTTTCAGTCATTCGTTAGATACTGTTTTCTGTTCATTCAGTCAATTTATTGCATATATAATGGATAAAACAATAAGGAAATAAGTATTTGTTTTGAATTTGTGCAACACAGACAAATTCTAGTGAATAAACAGGTGTTCATCCCTTAGAGTGTCAACATTTGCCTAACCAGCTATTAAACACCCCCTATTCTCAAATTCTACTTATTCTACAATGGTTAAAACAATTATAAATATAGCTGTAATATGTATATTTATGTATGTTCAATGAAATTAGTGCATAATGCAAATAAAAATAATCAATTGTTATCAAACTTATGAAAAAACGCAGTACATGCCTTATTATTTCGGTACAGAAATCAAGTGTTTCCCAGTCAATGAAAAACCCAACTAGTTCTCAAATTAAAGTCATGTGATTTCAGTAACTATTCAGGAATGCGATAGCTTCCTGTTGAATAGAATAAAGCACTATAGTGGAGAGTTTTTGTTTAAACCTTATTCTTTTAAAACATCTACTAATTGTCCATTAACTGGGGGCTGTTAACTTACCGGTCGTCGGACTATTATGAATAAATATTATTTACTTCATAAAAGTAAAGTTTATTACTTATCAGAAAATACTTATATTTAACTGCTTGACTATTTCTGAAACTGTTATATATAAAATAATAATAATAATAATAATTATAATAATAAAAACATATATATATATATATATATATATATATTATTTAATGTAGTTATTGTCATAAAACGTAATAAAGTGACATATTTTGATAAAAAGAAACACTTGAATTTTTAAAGACTACCGCATTTCAAGAAGAAAATTATTATGTATTTTATTACTTCAGTTCTTTGCAAAAGCCTTTCTTACTTGACACATTATTATATAAAATTGAAAATATTTATTGAAGAATATTTGAGATATGATTTGTTTTTCATTATTTCATTATTTATAATTTAGCGTACTTTTTTTAAAATAAAATTTCTGAAACCTTAATAATATTACTTTGTTTCTAAAATATAACTTTAGTTTTCATTGTTTTCCTTTTTATTTTTATTTATTGGCATTTATGCAATTCATTTTTTAAATGTAGAATGTATTTTGTAATCATTAAAACTATTTCTATTAAAAGTTTAATTATAAATGACATAAACATACTAATGTAATTACTCACTTAAAACAAGTAACACAATTTTAGAAAATATGTATCACCGAAAATGTAAACCAATTTTGTTTGAATTATAAAATTTTCCCGAGTCACTGAAGCAGAAAATTGCCTTCGTTACTTTGCATGATTAACATATAAGATTAGGTATGCAACAGGGTTTTATAGGGATAAATGTGAAATATTGGTAAATAAATCCATTTTATATATTTTTTAATCACATAAAATTAAAAACTAATATATATTTGCCTGGATTTCCATGCTTATACAATTCTCTCAAGTATTGTAATGATGAAATTATTTTATTTAAGATGAATAATAAGTTAAACGAAGGAAATAAAACGTACAAAAATTACACAAAATAATCTTATTACTGCTGCTTGATACGTTTAATTTCCTTTAATATAATAATAAATTTATATATCATAGCATTAGAAATCAAATATATTTTTTGCATTATGATATAGAGAATAAAATATAATAGAAAGATTAGAAATATCTTATGAGGTATAGTATGTGATTCTTTAGTTTATACACATAAATACCTTAATAACCAGCTAGTATTTACTAAATGTTTCGGCAAATAAAAAATATATACAGTTCAGTTAATATAAAGTATAAATCATACCCACAATCGACAATGTTAACAATATTGTAAGCATGAGGCAGTTTTTATTCGACATTTTAAAACTACACAGATTTACATTATTCTTTAATACAGCATATTCGTTAAGCAATCGATGTATGTTTTAAATACATACAAATTGTGCGATCTCAAATATCCTTATTGAATAGTACTGTAAATTTTACATTTATCTTTGCATGCTATAAATTGATTATTACCTCCGATTAATTCAATGTGTTGTCACTATTTCTTTTTATTCCAAATGGTTGCTGTTGAATTTATATAATTTAAATTGAGTTGAGTGATGTAGATTGTTGAACATAATCAAGATATAAGAAAAAAGAAAAACTCATCCCTCGCCTGCTATGTTAGCATCAAATATTCGCATACATACCCACGAAGTACCACTATACTGGAAACTATGGATTATTACCGAATATGAATGCAATTTAAGCAATAGATATTTTCTATATATTGAAAGCTAGACTAGTTAGAAGTTGAAAGATGATAATGATATGATAAACTTACGTGGCAAAATTTACTTTCACAAAAAAAAAAAAAAATCTTAGAAAATTAGTGGAAAATATTTATGAAAATTTCTTAGATAAAATGTGAGGTTATTTTTAATTTTGAAATTTTTATATTTTTCTGCATAATTATTCTGAATGATTAACATACTTTTCTCTTGAAGATCTTATTTTAAATATATATCTTAATTTATTTTTCAAAAATTAAGGATGACATCCTAACTATATATATGTTAAAACTTTCTGAAGATTAAGAAACGTAATATATAAATTATACTATTATCTGGTGTTTTTTATTTCAAGGAACTCTAATAATGTGTAAAAAAATGTATGTTACCATTAAAAAAAATGAATGTTGGTGCAATTTATAATATGTTATTTTTATGATAATATTTTAACATGATTCCACTTTTAAAGATCCCAATTCGGAAATTCAGTTTATTAAAATAAAATCAATCAGAATTCACATTTTAAAAGTAGGCAGTAATCCCTATCTCACAGTACCTCTCGCACTTATCTATAGCAATTTAATGATGAAGTAGCATTGGGAAGAGTTTTTTTCTTTACCATGGTTGTATAGAATTTAGATATTATAGCCTTTGACATTTCTTTAATCAGTGTATTGAATTAAAAAAAAAAAAAAAAAAAAAAAAAAAGATTTCATTACATAGAAGTGAAGAAATGTTTAATAGTAACCATGACGTACTAATCACTATTATCAGCAGTTAATATTATGTTTCTGGGTAGACAGAATGAAACACATAATCCGTAGAAAAGTTAAAGTTTTATAACAAGCAAGTACATTTTTAATAGCAGATAATACATTTAAATGCAGCTTAATTGAAAAAATTAAATTTATTACAAAATGCATGTTTTTTAATTTTTAATAAGAAATTAGTTTCTAAAATTCTAACTCGTGTATATATATATATATATATATATATATATATATATATATATAGATAGATAGATAGATAGATAGATAGCTAGATAGATAGATAGAAATGTTTATATGCATTTATTCTTCGGAGTTTCAAAATTGCAGCTACGCAGTTTTCAATCAAACGTATCCCAATTCGCTGCTTAAAAAACAGTAAATTTGAAAAACTAAATGATTTGTTCAGAATATATTTTTGCTCAGCATATTTTCGTAAGCTAAAAAAGCAACGCAACGAAAATAAAATGGTCTTGAAATGACTTTTTGATGCATGTTTTATATGACATCTTTATCTGAATATTTTAGAATGTTACTTACTAATATATCTTAAAAAGCAGAAATTCTAAAACTGAAAATTTGTTTTTCGCAGCTTTTTATGCTGCAGGAAAACGTTCCATGAGATTCAAAATTAATGACATATCGATTTCTAGGAAATTTTAAAACTTTTAAGTTGTATAGACTTTATAGTTGTTCAAGAAATGAAGTTAGTTTTAAAGAATTCAGAATAAAATAATATTGCAGGACTTCTAATATTGTTTTATTTACATGTAAGGCATCGTTTATACTAAATCTAGGACAATTTACATCTTTGTAATTTAGTTTTTTTTCGTATCTTGTACCGTTTTTGAGATAGGAAGACTAATCCGCAGTCCCACATGAAAGCATTGTAAATCGTAAAATCCCGTAGCACATAGAAATTTTATTATACCATTACACCAAGTTCATGACTATAGCTATTGTCGTTCTGAAGTTAACGGATGAACAGGATTTACGTAGGCACTCTATATATGTGTATGAAAAGTGTATACCTTTTTGTATAAAAATTTATCAATGTTGTCATATATGTTTTAAAAAATTAATTATAAAAAAAAAAAAAGAAAATTATTTTCCAAGCTTGATATTTCTCAAAATTTAAAACATTTTTTCATAATTTCTTTTTTTTTTTTTTTACGCTAAGGATTTTTGTTGCCAAGAATTTCGTTCAAATAAAATAATTCAGAAACTATTTTATTGTTCATATATATTTTCCATATTTCATTGATTAATTTATTAGTGATGTTGAAAAACAATATGTTTTTACATTGAAAGCATTTATTTCTTAAATAATTTAGGTAAATGAAACCCTAAAATTACAGTTACATATCGACATATGTAAACATTAAAATATCTATTTTTTTTTCAAACGCCAAACATAAGTTTATTTTAAAATGACGGATTTTCATTGTGAATATTTAAGAAGAATTTTTTAACGTTTTCCAAAAAAAAAATGTACTATGAGATTAAAATGAAATACCTATTGAAAATATGAAATAATATGAATCGAGTATGAAATTTAGAATTTGTCATGTTTGTATCTATTTTTTTTTTCATTTTCACCCAACACCATTGACTTCTTTTCGCTAATTTCCAGTTAAGTATCTACATGGAAATTGCAATAACAAATCCTCTGCTTTTTCAGCAGACACACTGTTGGTGCCAATCTCGGCTTCTAATATCGCTTGTCGAAAAATGTAAAACCAGAAGTTGCTTGTCGTTCGCATCGCGCGGTGGTCTCCATGGGGAGCTCGTAAAAAATATTTTGTTAATAAAAATGGTTTAATTACATTTGGTTAGTCGAATTTTTTTATAAATCGTTAAATTCGCACAGTCTTATTGCTTGAGTATCAAAACAGTTGGTACCGCTCTCTGGAGTGGAAATAGTGGAATTTATTAAAATTATATGTCGTGTTTGTCTAAAAAGTAAAAAATAAAAACTGTTCTATGGAATTAAAAGTTTTAAACCAAAGAAGGGACAATATAAAGGCCCAATTAACAAAGCTGTCAAATGTTGTAGCCGATGAGGCAGAAAAAACTGATTCAGTGGCTATTTCGAATAAAATTGAAAATTTGAATAAATTGGAAATCAAACAAGATGAATTAAAGATGGAATGTTAGAAAATTTTGATAGCCGAAGAAGTTGTAAAATGTGAATCTGAGTTTAAAAAAATGAACGAAGAAGTCCAAAAGCGTAAAGTAAGCTTAAAACGTTTTCAAGAGCTTAAAAAAGTATTGAAATAGTAAATAAAAATAATTTTATTTCTCATAATATTAAAAAATTGTCTGTTAAGTTATCCGAAATTCCTTTACCAAAGTTCGATGGTTCTGAGGAAAATTGGAATAATTTTGAGACTCAATTTAATAGTATTATTGATTCGAACGATTTGTTAACTAGCGATCAAAAACTTTTTTATTTGTAATCCTCCCTTGTACGGACAACAACGCAAATCCAAATTGTGGATAACACTTCTGAGTCATTATTTCAAGCACTTAAAAACAGATTTGACAATAAAAGATTGATTGTTAATAGTCATATTAAATCGTTATTAATGTTAGATAGATAATATTTGTACCGAAGAAGCTGAAAAATTAAGAATGCTGCTGTATTGCATTTTAAAGCATGTAAGAGCTTTAAAGGAGTTAAATGTTGAAAAGAACAATTTTAGTGAAAATATATTGATTAATATTATTTTGACGCAATTAGATAGAACAACATGCAAGGAATTCAAAATGTCTGTAACATCTACAGATTCACCCAAATGTTACACTTTTATAAAATTCTTGCAAAATCTTGTTAAAATTTTGGAAAATTTACAAGATACACAAGTAAATTCACAGAAAATTAAAGCCCAGAACAAAAACAAAGTCTTTATTCTTAAATCTAATCAACACTGTATTCTGTATAAAAAATCACACGCCATTTGATGAAGTAAAAAAAAAAAATTAATTATGCACTAACTGTTTGTGTGAATATCAAGTGTTTGTTATTATTAAAATTAAATTGTTTACAACGAAGGACACTTGTCTGAGATACGTTGCTGAAATAAATGTTTCAGTGATGACGGGTATGTTGACGCCACTCTTGGCTTCTAATATCGCTTGGCAAAAAACGTAAAACTGAAGTTGCTGGTTGTTCGCATCGTGCAGTAGTCTCCATGGGGAGCTTCCATAAAAAATAGTTCGTTCATAAAAATGGTTGCGCATGTGTATACTTTCCTCAGCTTGTTAAATGCTCGGGAATGTATATACACAAGTAGCGTCAGGCTAAACTGCACGCAGTCTACTCTCTGTTATATGCCTAAGTTAAATCATTGAACTTTAAAGTTTTATTTACTACACTGGAAACCAAATTCTAGAGAAGACTCTCTTTGAAACTGCTTGTCAATCGCTGACCTCTCCAACTCTACTATCTTGTAAACACTGACCGTTCGCCCAGTGATACTCATCAGCACACCATGCGGCAGAATATTGTTTAATCTAATGCTGATTGTCATTTGTAAAGTCTTACAAATTAAAAAATATCCCGGTTGGTGTGACACTTTTTGAGAAATGCTCTATACGCTATGCATGTTGTATGCAGTAACAGCATGTGTACACTTGCCCACTGTGCCTTATGTATGTTAGCGCATTTTAAATTATACAAAAATTTATGTAATGTTTCTTGATGAAGATTTAGTCACACGTAAAACTCGATGCAGATTAATAAAAACTATTACATTTAAATTTGTTTTTATTTTTAAAATATAATTATTTTAAGAAACGACTTAAAACTTTCCGATGATCCTAAGTGAATGTTTATATGATTCCATAAATCCACATGATTTTAGAGTGATGTATAACAAATTGTACTGTCATCAGAAAATAAGTTTTAAAAGCTAAATGCGACCTTCTCTATGAAAAGTGATCATTGATTAGTGGAAGATGACCCTTTTTAATATAAAAAATCAAAATATAAACTTTTGCTACATATATATACAGATTATGAAAATCCCGCATTCACTCCCATTTTCGTTAGATTTATAACGACAACATTCTTTTCTTATTCGGTATTTCTTTTAATGATAAATCTCTATATATCTTGACGACTTATGGAAATGATCTGAAAATTCAAGAATTTTATTCGTAGACAAGTGTCTCGAAATTGGAAGATTTTTTGAGGGAATTTTGAAGTAATCCACAATATAGTTTCAAAACTGTGTATGTTTAATCGACTATTAGACACAACACTAGGAAATATGTAACACACATGTGTGGCAATGACAAGAGAAGACCATTTAATCATAGAAGCAGTGGAAAAAATTTTCATAAAATTGAAGTTCAGATAAGAAATGCACTTTATTAGAGCACACATTTCATATCACGGTATAATTTTCAAAGAGTGATTTATACTTCATACTTCAAAACCTGCTTAATAAGATCCTTCCATATGCTGAAAATATATTAGCAAAAAAGTCCTTCCGGCCTGTACCGGGAGGAAAAGGTAGCTTTCCAATATCTTAGTTTTAAAATTTTAGCTAATGTTGCACGAAAACAGCAACTTAAAATGCAAATAAAACGTTTACAAAAGATTCGTTAATACTGAATTTGAAAAAGAAATTCGCCAAATTATTGAGCAATAGCCAAATTGGCTTCATTTATGAAAACTTATTTTGGTCGCCAAATTTGGCGATATTTCGCCAAATGTCGCCAAGTTTGGCGAGAATTTGCCGCTAACGGATATGAATATATAGTTTTATGCGTTTGATTGGGAAAATTATTACAACAATGAAAATTTTTGTAATGTGCTGTCTTGTTTCAAAATGTCAGCCACCCTAGAATTTCAAATTGCTCTATCTCAGCCGTTTTTTAAGATAGAGGTAAAACAAAAAATGCTCTGGAATCCTCGTTTCAAGGCCTAACACTGAATTAAAAAATAAATTTGAATTTTTAACTTTTTTGTGTATTTATTTTAGTTTTAAATTTTTAAATGGCCGCCATCTTGAAACAAAATGTCGGACCAAGCTGGCCAACGAACTCGGTCGAGACATTGGTGAGCTTAATACACACAATTAGTTTCATCAAAATTGATTTATAAATACGAGCGTTATCGTATGACATAGGTCAGATATATATATATATATATATGGAGATATATATATATATATAAATCAACATTTGAACGGAGGGTGGTTTTGGGATCTGGGGGTCATGATCGGTGAAAATGTATCGAAATTTTCCGGAACTGCTTTCCTCCGAACGGCTGCAATAGGTAGCTTTATACATTTTGTATTGAAAGCTACCTAAAACACCAGCTAAAGTTTTTTTCTTTCTTTTTCTTTCTAACGAGGAATTTTCATTGAATTATGATGCAAGATTGCTTAAGATCTCACGTGTGAATTAAGGTAGAAGTTAAAAAGTTAGCTTTGTGTTGAACTTAGTTTTGTGTTCAATATAAAAATAAATCTATTGCAGACTGCTCTGAACGACCACAATCGTGCTTTTTGTTGTACAATGAATTATTGGTTGATTCATCTACGTAGACTCCTAGTGGGAATTTCTTTAAAATGTCTTATGTCCTGAAAAACAAATTTTTTCACCAAAAGTCCTCAAAATTTCTACAACTATTGCCAAAATAGGTGACATTACTTCATGTGGTGCAAAGCATATCTTTTGTCATTGGTAATCTTGAAATTCAATTTCCCCGCCAAATTTCGCCAATGTAGCCACCTTTGCGACTTCCTTTACTGTCAACTGTTAAAAATCTTAATAACTGTTTCAACCTTCACTCACTTGAAATTCCGTGTCCCTTAGTGACCCAAAAATGACCTACTCATAAAATTATCTTGAATATGTGGATTAGCCCAATGGTCTTCTCGTAATCCAATACGATACAAAATTTAGAAAAAATCGCTAGAACAGTTTTTTGACAAAATTAGCATGACTCAAACTGACCCCAAAATAACACACTAATTGAAATGTTTGGAACGACTTAGCCAAGTGGTCTTCACGTAATCCAAATGGAAGATACAAAATTTAGTAAAAATCGTTTCAGCTTTTTTTTTTTTTTTTTTTTTTTTTTTTTTTTTTTTTTTAAACCTAAAATTAGATTGTCCATGACCCATAGTAACCGAAAATGATCCACTAATCGAATTTTCACTGACATGTAACCCAGCCCAATGGTCTTATCGAATGGTCGAATCCCGAAAACGGTAGATTTAAAAAAGTCCTTCCGCCCTGTACCGGGAGGAAAAGGTAATTTTCATAGTCCATGGTTTTAAAAATTCAACTCATTTTACTGAAACATCCGAAGCTAAATTGCCTGGAACTCGATTATACGAAATTTAATCCAGGTTTTCTTTAATACTGAATTTGAATGCGAATTTCAGCATGAGACTTACAGCATAACAAAAAATCAGATTGTTTCAAAATGTCAGCCACCCTAGAATTTCAAAATGCCATATCTCTGTCATTTTTTAAGATAAAGCAAAAACAAAAAATGTTCCGGAATCCTTACATTACGATCTAACACACAGCCGAAATAACTTTTTCAATTTATAATTTTGTATACATCTTTTTGAATTAAAAAAATATAAAAAATAACTTGCTACCATTTTGAAACAAGATGGTGCAAGAAGCTGGCCAACGAACTAGGTCGAGACCTTTGTATGTTCTGTACGCGTGATCAGTCACATTTATATCGGTTCATAAATACGAGAGTTACAGCATAACAAATATCAGATTGTTTCAAAATATCAGCCACACTAGAATTTCAAACTGTCATATCTGAACCATTGTTTAAGATATAGCAAAAACAAAAAATGTTCCAGAATCCTTGTATCACGTTCTAACACTTAACATTTTGTTTTTCAATTTATAAGTTTTATACATCTTTTTAATTAAAAATTAAAATTTTAACTGGCCGTCAGTTTTAAACAAGAGGACGAATGAAGCTGGCCAAAGAAATCGGTTGAGACCTTGGTATGTCCTATACACATACTCAGTCACATCCAAATCGGTTCATAAATAAGAGAGTTTGAGTATGATATATCTGAGATATATATAAATCAACATTTGAAGGGAGGGTGGTTTGGTGGTTTGGTGGTCTGGGCGTCATGATCGGTGAAAATATATCAACATTTTTTGAAATTGCTTTCCTCTGAACGGCTGCAATAGGTAACTTTTATAATGAAAGCTACCTAAAAATGTAGTCAAAATCGTTTCAGTCGTCTTTTGCATGAGATAAACTTAACCCTGACCCATAGTGTCCCAAAATGAACCGCTAATCAAATTTTCTCGAACACGTAACTTAGCCAAATGGTCTTCTCTGGCTCAAAAACGGGAAAAGAAAGCTGCGCCGCCAGGCGCCAGAATGGCGCCCGGCGCGTATGCGACTCCCGAAACCAAGTCCCGAAGGACTTTATCGCACTAGTAGGAGCTGCTTACCATGGCGCTTTGGCCGGCCAGAGGACAGCCACCTGCAGACCCTCCAACCTTAAACCCACGTGCCGACGTCGTAAGTCGTTGCGATACGCTGTGAAACCCAGTAGGGGAGTCACCACGAGACACTTGTGGACAGGCCGGTGTCCCCCAACAGCTTCGGAACTGGACACACAGAAGCGAACCAGGCCCTAAGCTTTAAGTCGTGTTTTACCTACCCGTACTTGCTTTAACATAATTCGAGGAATGTGAAAACCGACTCTCAAAAACGGTAAGATAAAAAATTAGTCAAAGCCGTTTCAGTCGTTTCTTACATAAATTTAGCTTGAACCTGACCCGTTAGTGACCACAGATGACTCATTAATCTAATTTTCTCGATCATGTGACCTAGCCCAATGATCTTCTCATGCCTGAAAACGGTAAAATACAAAATTTCGTCAAAATCGTTAAAGCCGTTTTTAGATAAAATTAGTTAGACCCACGGTGACCCAAAAATGACCCACTTATTAAATTTTCTCGAACGTGTGACACAGCTCAAAATATTTTATATACTTCAAACCATACTTATATACTCTAATTTTATGTACTTTTATACTTAATAATATTTTATACACGAGCAGGGGAGACCGAGCTATGCTCGTTCAAAATTAGATGCAAATGTACCCAGAAAAAAGTTTTGTTGAATCAACAAAAATTTGGTTGGCCCAACAAAACTTTTTGTTTAAATATGGGTCAATGGAAATTTTGTTTGAATCAACATTTTTTTTTTTTTTTTTTTTTTTTTTTTTTTTTGCAATTCGAAAAAAAAAAATTGTATCGTCAGCAAAAAATGTTTTGTTAATTCAAGTAAAATGGTTCAATTTTACTTGAATTTTGCTAAAACAACCAAAATGTACTCAACAAAACATGTTTTGTAGTTTTAATCAATTCCTTTTTCTAGGTGTGTCATCACCAAAATGACCCACTAATTAAATTTTCTCGAACATGCGACCCAGCTGAATGGTCTTCTAGTGCCTGAAAAAGGTAAAATGCAAAATTTAGTCAAAATCATTAGAGTCGCTTTTTAGATAAAATTAGCTTTACCCCCTTGACCAATAGTGACACAAAATGACCCACTAATTTCATTTTTTTTGAACATCTGACCTAGCCTAATGCTCTACCCGTCCCCGAAATCAGTAGATACAAAATTTCACCAAAATTATTAGTTCAGTTTTTTAAATAAAATGTGCATACACGCAGACATAGACACACGATTTGCTCGTATTATAATATATGATTAAAACTGATATTTCCACATAAAGCTATAGACAACAAAAGCTATACAAATTATAATTCTAAGAAAAGTGAATTCTTACTGGTTCACATATTTTTAAAAAAGCATTCAAACTTTACATAATGAGAGTTCTAAGTACTGTTGGGAGATCAACTATATTTACCGAAATATCCATCACCAATTAATGCTTGTTGAAAACAAATTGATATGAAATCCGTCTACAGATGTCCCTCAATGATGTGTACTCAATGGATGTTATCCATACTTAGCTCAATTCAAACACCTGTTGGGGCCCCCTTATAAAATGTAAACCAGTATCAATTCGCACACATAAATTGGCTACATCTCAAAACAAGAAAATTACAACCAACCGCATGGAATGTTTATAATTTAACTCATGCATAAGTTATGTTTCACTTGTCGTTGCGTTTAACCCCTTAATTGTCGCGTCCGATACATGCACGGGCAGTGTAGGCAACTTTTTTAAAATTCAGATTCTTTGATTCCCACCAGTTTTTTTAAAATAGTGTAATTGGCTTTATGCTCGCATTATTTTATCTGTTATTAAGTAATCAGAATATTTTCTACTTAAAAAAAATTGGTGTCAATCAAGCAATCTGAATTTTAAAAAAGTAGTCTACGATTATCGGGGGCGACGATTAAGGGGTTAATATTGTCATACATAAAAATAATATTTAATTAGTATTGAATTAGGTTTAAACGTTTTTGCTCGGGAGAAGATTTATATTGAAATTTTTCCTCAATCTCCTGGCTTTTAATTATTAATAAAATACACTTTTCGCTTTCTTGAAGGAAATGAGTTTTATTAAGCCTTTTAAAAAATTAATTATATATATTTTTCATACCAACATCGAAAAAAATAATATTGAAGTCGCTGAATGTTTTGATACCTATGTATAACATTTAAATATTTTAAAAAAGGGGATTAGACTCTGCTTCACATACACACATATGTAACTATATGCGCAGAATTTTTATATTTCAATCCCTCTACTTTTATTTTATTCTTAGAAACTAAAAAAATCTTAAGAAATCCAATTTCCAAAAAATAGAACTTATTAAAAATTACTACGACAGTAAATATGAAAATTGTATTTTTAAGCTATTTTTTAGCTCTTGTGTACTTATTAAAAAGCTGATACAGCATTCTTATGTGTTTTTCTTTAAATAAACATTTTACTTCTCAAAATACTTTAATGCATTTTTTAAAGTAAACATTTTTGCTTGCTCATCTCGATTCAAAAATACATATATGTATAAAAATGTGAATTAAGTAAGAAAAGAAAAATAAAATCTTGTTTATGTTTTCCTTGAAAAATAATTTTATTTACATTGAACGAAAATGCATTTGCAAAAATTTCAAAAGTACTTAATTTAAAATGCAATATTTAAAAACCGCGTACATTCGCAAACGATTAAGTGCTTGGGCCATGTATACTTCTGTTAAAGGATTTTGTTTAATCCAGTTTTAAAGAAATAGATTTTTTATTCTTTCTATGTAGTCTAGCGACTCAACTACATTTATATTTTAAGCCACTGAAATCTTATGGAAAAATAATGTAAGAAAAATTGCCGCAGTTGATTGGAAAACAATGCAAAAATATTTAATTTTATATGATGTTTTTCATTTTCAGTATGCGCTATATGGCCAATGATGACCGGTCACTAGCGATTTTAGACATTTTGTTCAATATCTAGAAAAATACATAAGGAATTATCCTGAAACTTCAGGCTTGTAAACAGCATAGCTGACGTCCTATATTTCGGCTCAAATTTTTCTCCGAAAACCCATAGGAAACCACATTGAAGAAAAATCAATATATTTGGATAACTCTGTAAAAACTAATATCGCAAAAGCGTTGAAACGGTAGCATATGCTTAGGAGGCTACCTTTAATAAACTATGTTTATTTTTATGAGGATAGCACGTATACTCGTGGAGAAATTAAGGCTTTTATAAAAACAATCCCAAATTTCACCAAGTATTTTGCTTATAATTTTCAGAGTTCTTAATATAAAAGAATGTTCTTTTCATGGAAGGATGACAAACAACATTATATATAATACGCTGCAATCAAAATTAAAAAATAATAAATATTGGATAAAAATTGAGCAGGTTTACAAAATATTGTTTCACTGCGCATGCGCGAATGCAATCAAAATATACTCTACATAATATATTAGCTAAATGTATAGAGCAACTTTTGTGAAAGTTTCAAAAACATAGCCTGAAAATTCTGATAGTGGTAGTCGATAGAATAAACTTGAAATTCGCTGTTCCCAAAAGGAAGCAAAAAGATGAGGGGCGGTATCCAAATATACAATGAGAAACACTTCATTCTTATTTTGTCAACTTTCATAAGCTAGCATATTTGGATACAACCCCTTATCTTTTTGCTCCTTTTGGGATCTTTGAATTTCGAGCTTATTCTATCGACGATTACTATCAGAATTTTCAAGCTATGTTTTTGAGATTTTCACAAAAGTTGGTCTATACATTTAGCTAATATATTATGCATAGTGTATTTAGATTGAATTCACGCATGAGCAGTGAAACAATATTTAGTGAACCTGCTCCTTTTTCATCCAATATTTATTATTTTTTAATTCTGATTGCAGGGTATTGTACATAATTTTGCGTGTCATCTTTTCTGAAAAGAACATTCTTTTATATTAAGAACTCTGAAAATTATAAGCAAAACACTTGGTGAAATTTGGGATTGTTTTTGTAAAAACCTTATTTTCTCCACGGGTATACGTGCTATCCTTATAAAAATGAACATAAAAGACATAACATAACATTAAAAGAAACCTCCTAAGTATGTGCTACCGTTTCAACGCATTTGCGATATTAGTTTTTACAAGGTTATCCAAAAATATATTTGTTTTTCTTCAATTTGTTGACGGCCCCTTATGGAAAACACTTTGCGGAAATATATGACGTCTATCATGTTGTTTACACTCCTGAAGTTTCAGGATAATTCCTCATGTATATTTCCAGATATTTAACAAAACGTCTAAAATCGCAAGTGACCGGTCATCATTAGACATATATTGTAGTTTAGATATATTAACTTAAAAAAAAAAAATAGAAAAAAAAAATTTTGTAGGCGAGAAATTATAAAATATTATTTTAAAACTCATACTTCAAATATCAGGAATTTCGGTGTAATACTTTTGGTGTAAATAATTAAAAAATATTATTAGATGTACCTATAATTAGTGTCTTTTCAATGGAATGCATGTTTAATGTATGGAAACAAATACATTTTAACATTTTAACAAGTTTAGTTAATGTATGTTTCTACACCCCCCCCCCCCAATCTATTTCTAAACTTTTCTATCGTTAAAAATTGCGTTTATGTATAATACATTTTAAAGTGACGTTAATTAGTTATATCGCTATTATTATAATAATAAATAATAATTTTTCTTTCTTATTATTAATACAATATTGTTTGCGTATATGCGTTACGTGTATAATTTCTTATTTTCTACTTTCTTTGACAGTTTCTAAAATAAATTTTGATAAAATGATTTGCCTCTAAAATTGCAATTATTTAATTAACGAAAACGTTTTATATATTTTTCATCTAATACTTTTCAATATAATTGCTAAAAAATTTAAAATAAAGACATAAATATTTTTTATCACGCCAGAAAAATTTCTTTTATTTCAAACGCAGTGAATTTAAATATTTTCGCAAATGTGAGTGATATTTTCACTGAGAAAGAGTTTAATATGTTTTTTTTTTCCCCTTCCTGACATCATAGCATATTGTTTGTATCCTTCCGCACTAAAAATCAAACAGTGCTTTTCATAAAATAATATATTTTGAATTGAAATTTAAATTCTAAAGGTCCATATTAGATTTATATTTGAACGTCACTTTAGGATATCAGTAAAGTATGAAAAGTCAAACTTTTTAAATGTACCATTTTAATGGGTGTCTATAAATTTAAGTTAATATTTATTTAATATATATTTTTATTCAATATTGCATTAAGCGTTATTCAGAAAATTTCAGATAAATATCATAAGTTCAGTAATGTATTTCGTCATATACATTTTGATTTTAAAGAAAAATAATGAATAATTCTTAAATTCCTCCTCACTTATTTATTTTATCAAATATTTTTTTCGGCAATTGCATTAAGAAATTTATTAAACGTTGTTAATTACTATTTCTTTTAAAAGGAATGACCATCCAAATCTTACAATAAACCATAGACAAAAATTATTATCAACTCTGATGTTTAGAACATGATCTTGCATTATTTTAAAAGTTAGTTAATAGTTCTACAAATTGTTTTGAAGATTGTTAAACATATGTCAAACGTACTTTCTGTCTATTGTAGTTTTATACTTATTTTTTAAATAAATACTGATATAAACTTACATTTTTAATGTAATTTGAAATTAAAAGTTTAAATAAGGTATTTTGCACTTACCCAAGATCAAATTCAACCATTATTCCCTTGTTTTTTAAAAAAAACAATTGCAGTAAGAGCTTTTATTAAACGTAGCTAAATAGTAAATATTTGAATACGAATAACCATGCATCTATTAGAATAAAATATCGACAACAATTATAATCATCCATAAATGAAAGCTTCTTACTGTCTGCTGCATATTTAAATACAACTTTAAATCTTTAAATAAAGATCCTGATAAATTAAATTTTTGAAAGTAATTTAAAATAAAGGCAGTCATAAATATTCATTTTGTATTCTTGTAATGGTATTTAATTTTGAATAAATAACATTTAATTTTAAATGCAACAATATAAATAAACATATTAAAACATATTAAAACAATATAAAGTAAATTGATAGATAAATTAGTATGCTATTTTTATATTAGAAAATAAGTTTTCAAATTATCCGTGAGCAAATACAAAAGTTATTTCCCGATTTTAAAAAATTGCAACTCAATATTATTGCATCAAAAATACCTATGCCATCACAAAACTGTTAAGTAAAAATAAAATTGAAAATCTGAATAACTTGTACAGTAGAAATTATTACTGAGTATATTTTTTATAAGCTGAAATAAACATAGAAACGAAAATAAGTTCGTTTTGAAATGAGTTTTTGAAGCTTTTTTTTTTTTTCTGAAAGCTTAAGGACGTTATTTCCTATGATATTTAAGATGGCACAATTTCGAAAATTTGAAAGTTTTTTTTTTTTTTTTTTTTTTTTTTTTTTTAAGTATCCCTTTTTATAGTCTTGGCGGGTAAATTTTCTACGAAGACAAATTATTAAAGATATTTAGATTTATTTTACAGATTGAAATGATGTCCGTTTTCTGATTAATATTTGAGAGCTTTTGCATTAGATTCTTTTTATGCAGCTCTACATGTATTTTATAATAATATTAAAATAATTTCTAATGAAAATGTTTTAAGACTTTTTCTATTTCTTTTTATTTAAATTAGTGCTGTACTCATGTCTTTATACTATATGTAAGAGCAAATTTAGACTCTGTCAGTTGTCATGTATCCTTTCAAATAATCATTTTCCAGAGGCGTATATATATATTTTTTATAGAGTAGAGAACATAGGAATACCTTTATAAATAGAATATATGACAACTTTTTGTACATTATATGTGTTGAAATATCATTAAGAAATAATCCCATAAATAAAGATGGTTGATGAAAAGAACATTATCAATAGAATCTAATATACGAATTTACAACAGAAGGATGCAATCAGTGATTGCCCTTAATGGCGCAAGTTGGAATCTCCGAAGGATTTCGCCTAAAAATTAAAGTGTAATGAATCTACATGTTATATGTGCATAAAAATGTTTTCTGAGTGTGTTAGTGTAAATAAAAATTCGTTGTAACATGGAGTAACTGTTCTCGCTCCCATTAAAGTTAAATGTTAATTCAATTATGTGTTATTTAAAAGTAAATTAAATATTTTGCAGCATAAAAATGATTTCAGTTAATCTTATTCTTTATACAAATAATAATAACATTTGAATTTTATTTTTCTACTTAATATTATATATCAGAAGCAATGTCTGCCACATGGATATAAATGTCCATAGGGATTAAATAAAAGAAGACTAACCGGGCGACCAAAAAAATACTGGATTACTTGAAGAAAAGAAGATAAGTGAAACTCCCTTATTATATTAAGTTAAAACATTAAAAATTTTCGAGACTGAGACAAAACGCAAGATTTATATTTAATTATAAATTTATTATTTTTAACAATAAGTTCTCTGTTTAAAAAATAATCACATACCAACAGCGAACTATTATTTGCTTTGTAAAATATAACCTTAAGATAAAAAATTCCAAAATAATCTTTATCATTTCAAATTTGTCATCTTTGGGAAAACTATTAAGGTTTAGAAATGTTTATTGTTCAAAAACGATTTCAAATTAGTTTCATCCCAATCATAGTTGATTTTTCTAATAATGCATATAGATTTATATATTTATTTATCGTAATAAGAAGAGATGAGTTGTTTCGGTATTTTTTATCATAGAGTTCAATATTTCTATTTTGTTTTAGAAAGAAAAGAAAACATGTAACCTATGCAGTATTTTTTCATGATTGTTTCGGATAGAGTAAATTGTAAATTATTTTTTTAGCAGCACATATTTTCTTTCAGTTACTATTACAACTTGCTGAAATTGTCTCTATCAGAAAAGTTCGCGCATAATTTAAAACGTTTATAGTACCTAAAATTTAAGCCTAATTTATAAAAAAGTGGAAACTATTTTGTTTCTGTTATTCGCAATATTATGTCACTGAGAAAAAATAACAAAATCATATTTCCTTCCCTTTCACATATTTCATAATATTCTCCCTTAATGTTCTCTAATATTTTTCCATAATATTCTCCCATATAACTATTCTCCCATTCTTCTGAATGTACACTTTAGTAAAACGTCCGATGATTTCACAGATTAATTATTTGAAATACATTCTAAGAAAGTAAATTCGTAGTACTGAGTAGATTTAACACCTTCTTCTGAAATGTATTCTCAAAATGGATTTCTTAATTTTGCGGTTTTTAATCATTAACACTAAAATTTATGAAAAACATAAAACACGCCAGATTTGAAACTTTCGATAATAATTATCCTTTATTAAGTATCTGGCGCTTTAATAAATATCACTAAAATCGTACAATTGAGGAAATAGTCTTATTTTTTAAAACAAATAAGGTAATTATAAAAAGTCCAGATAAAAAAAGTCCAGGTAAGATTACAAAATAACATTAAGTTACTTGATAACACGTTTAACTTAAAATTAGTACATTTTCATTTCTGCCTTCTTTTTATGCTAATTTACCAATAATCTGCGTAATCTCTCCTAGCATGGAAACTAACGGCAACGATGCGCCACCTCTCCTAAGTAGCAAATGCGCAAACTCTCCAATTTCGGTAGGAGAGATTGCGCGGCCTTTTATTTAAACATGGTTGCTACTAAAACGGACCATTGATGTCCACACTGTTAGTCTAGATTAGTAACTTATGAGAAATCGTATAAGTTAAAAATATTTTGTACTACTGACATTGTATAGAAATTCTGACAAATAGCTCTGAAAATTCAAGCTTGGAAAAACAAAACAAAATAGCAATGCTTTATCTTAGACGCTCAAAACAATCAACGTGGACTTTCAAGTAGACACTCCACTACTGCTGTTGTACAACTACCTGGAGTCACTGCACGCTCACTCTACTCCTTCTCCCCGAACCTCTATTTGCACAATCTGACCGACCGCGCAACCTCTCCTGGTTTTACTTTATATAAGTAATTGATTTTAATATAATGCAGATTTCACAGAAAATATATTCATTGTTAAAGATTTCATAAGTTTAAACATAAAAATATATCTTTTAAAATAATTCTGATTTACAAGTATGGCATTTACTGTTACTTTCTTCTTTATTTACCTCAATAATCACAATAATTACAAGAAATAACAAATGTGCAATCTGTTTGCGTGTACAGATTTCATACCATTAAACTAAATGCTCACTTCTTTGTGAAAAGGCATTTCTATAAAAGACCGGAGAATTTCACAGATCATTAACTGCAAACAAATTCGGAAAACGTGACTTCTTGCATCGTTGACCTAATATCTTCTATAATCAGCATGAAAAATGATTTTCATTATTATTATCTTATTATCCCATATTTCTAAACAGCTGTAGGTATGCAGGAAACCCGTCAGATATAAAATCTGTGAACGTGACAACTTAATATGTTTAAATTTCGCAATTATGTCATTTAATGCAGAAATAGCCCTTTTTTACATAAAAATATACTAGTGTGAGTTTAAATAGGTTTTTAAAATGTTATGAATATATACCAGAATATTGTAAAATGGGTATTTGTCTGTTTTTTTTAACCATTTTATAAAAAGTGAGACATTGAATTGTTTCAAAGATTTATTTTTTACTACACCAATTTCATAACTAATATACATTAAACCATATATGGATATTTATTAAGGTGATAAATTTAAATTATATGCCTTCAACTTCGATTATTGCTCTTTCAAAATTGTCTTTTAGTCTCACGTCATTTATCTTATAAAATAAATATCGATGTAAAAACAGAAGTAGAAAAATAGAAAATGTCTACACATGGATATTAATATTTTCTTTTATAACTTATTGAAATACAAGAAAAATACATTGTTGCTGTTTGAAAAATTATCTTAAGTGTTTCTTTCGACAAAATGTTCATCTCCTTAATTAAGGTAAATAAACAATTTAGTGTTAAGTTTTAGAATTATGATTTTACTAAAAAAAGTTAAATTTTAAGTTGTTTAAATGTTCTGAAAGAATATATATATATATATATTGATAGAAGGAGAGAAAATCATACTAAATAAATTTATTTGAAAAACATTTTTTCATCACTTTTGAACCAGGACACTATGTTTAATAGTAATCGTAATCGTCGAGTAGTAATTTATTTGGTTAGATATTAAAGTTCTGGATTAAACTGTTTATGCAACACATTATTTTTTCACAAGTAATATAAGATCATTACAGTTGCATCACACCATCCAGTATACCGTCTGCTATAAGAATAATTATTAACACTCAAATTTGACGAAAAAATATTTAATTTTTAACCAGGTAAAATAAAAAAAAATACAAGGCATACTTAACATTACATTCACATATAATGATTACACTGGTTTACAAATTTAAACTTTTTTTATATACTTTTGATGAAACACATATTTTCTTATTATAGTACATCTTACTAATGAAAGGCAGTATTTGAAAAAAATCTATCACGTCACATTTTTAAAATTTTTATATTTTTCAATATTCACACTTTTTAATTCTATAATATATCTACACTGTTAAAAATTTTCGTTTATTGACAGGTTGTCTTCCGTGAATTTTGATCATAAAGTTTCCGTTTTGTTAGAAAAATGGAATCTCTCCCGTATATCTGTTGCTTCCCAGCTAGAAAAAGTTTGCAAAAAAAATGCATTTTCAGTTAAAAGCAGAATTTTTTTTCAAATTTCCTGAAAACAACGGAACGGACGGAGAAGAAAGCAGCCAACGGAAATATTCCGTTATCTGCTGCATGTTTATTTTCAATGTTTCAAAAACTGACATGTTGCTGCACAGAAACACTAAAAATTCAATAAATTAAAATTTCAAGTTTATTTAAAACAACGACAAGAAAATAGTGCTTTCGAATTTAAAAAAGCAAAAAATAATTGTTTCCATTCTTTTAATATTATTTGCAATCCATTTTTTAAAGTTATAAAAAAGTATTCGCACTTAAAATATATTCTAAACAAACAGATTAATTTATATATATATAAAATAGCTAAATTAAGTGAAGAAAAACTCGATTCCATTTAAAAAAGCAACAAACAAAAATAATGCTTTCGAATTAAACTCAATCCTTTAAAATTATCCGCAATTTATTTTTTAAAGTTATGAAAAACACTCACACTGAAAATATATTCTAAACGAACACATTTAAAAAATACATAATAGTTGATTAAAAATTGATTTTCGCAAAAAAGCAAATAAAATTATCGAATTATATTCAAAATATAATATTTATATTTTACATCTAACAATCAAATTAAGAATATATATAATTCATGTTTTATCCTCTATTAATACTATAGTTTTCAACCATTGCGAAATATCCCCGCAATTAACTTCAAAATTACCAGTTTTTTAAACCCCAAATTGTCCCAAGCTGCGATTTGGAGAAATCCTGTATCATTGTATCCTACTCTTACTCTAGCAAAGTCCTACTGGTCTTACAGTAAAGCACTCGGCTCAAACCACTAACATCCCCAGTTCGATCCTCAGGACGGGCAGAAAATGTTCTTGCATTATATCAAATACTCCCGTAATTAACAACAGATGGCTGCACAATTAGAGATGACATTTTTTAAAACCGAGTTTATTTATAACGGAAACTTACCGATTCTTCAAACGGAGTTTTCCCTTCCTTTATGTTTCAAAACGGAAAATGTACTAACGGAACGGAAATGTCCGGCAACTTTGCTGCCAGTAGTTTTTCCATGAATTAACAGATTTATTTTTAACAGTGTATCACGTCACATTCAACCTACCCGCATTGTCAAATTGCATTCTACATTCTGTGTTCTTGTGTTTTTGTGAACTAAAATGGTTTTGTTTTCGATAAAATGCCTAATAAAGTGTGTAAAATAAATTCTGATCGTTTTTGTTAGGTTTGTGAGCACTTTATTTTCACAAAAAAGGAAGACAGATATCAGAATGTCTTAAAACAGCATATTTGCATTATTTTGGATTCTCAGTCAGTAATCAAGATAAAAAGTGGGTCCCATATGTTTTTGGTGAGAGCTGTAGGCCCACTCTTATATTCTGGGCATCGGGAGAAATAAAGTACATTCAATTTGGATCACCAATTCTGTGGAGAGAACTTTCAAATCACAAAAATGACTTATTTTCGTTTGACAAAATCTGCAGGATTTAATTAAAAAAATAAACATAAAATTCAATATCCTGACATTCCAACAGTCTCAAAACAGATATCACATTCGGAAACTCTGCCACATCCCGTATGTCCAGGTATGTCAAGTGCGAGTTGCCAAGATAGTGACGATCTGTTTATGGAGGATGAAAATGATGATGAGGTCATAATCAAAGATGCTAAAACGTCACATTTAATAAACCAAAATATGCTGAACCTCCTTGTGTGAGACTTGCAACTTTCTAGATCTAAGGCAGAGATTCTTGCCTCTCGTCTACAACAGTGGAACGTATTGACACCAAATACCAAAGTAACTTATTACCGAAATCGAAGTCAAATTTTCTGCAATTATTTCCCATAAATGATTTTGTTTTTGTTTTTGCCATGATATTCCTGGACATTTTAATGCGATGAATCAGAATTATGATCCAAATGAATGACGTTTATTTATCGATTCATATAAATATAGCTTGAAAGCTGTATTATTTCATAACGGTAATATAAAACCATCTTTACCAATTGGCTTTATACCAATGTCTCTTTTAATGAAAATGATGCAATATGAACAGCACAACTGGAAAATATGTGGCGATTTAAAAGTAGTTATTATGTTACTGAGCTTACAGGGCGGGTCTACCAAATATTCATGTTTTTTGTCCCTGTGGGATAGTCGAGTTACAGAACGCCATTACATGAAAAAATATTGGCCTGTCCGAAATGAATTTACTCCAGGAAAAATGAATGTTAAATATACATATTTAGTGGATCTGCAAAATATAGTTTTGCCACCGTTACACGTTAAATTGGGCCCAATAAAAAAATTCGTCAAAGCCGTGTTTCGCCAATACAAATAGTGCTGTTTTTAAAAATTTACACATAATTTTTCCAAGTATTTCAGACGCAAAATTAAAAGATTGAATTTTTATAGATCCACAGATATGTAAACTGCTCTCTGATAATAAGCAATCTGAAAAACTTTTATCTACTAATGAAAAAAATACTTGGGATTCCTTTAAAACGGTCGTCCATGGATTTTTAGGAAATCATGGGATTCCTTTAAACCGGTCGTCCATGGATTCTTAGGAAATCATAAAATATTGCTATTTTATTAAAAAACTATTATGCAATAGGTGTTAACATGTCTCTGAAGATACATTTTTTCCATTCACACCTGGATTTTTTAACTGAAAACTTGGCCGCTGTCAGTGACGAGCAGGACGACCGTTTTCACCAAGACCTTATACTTTTTGAAGACAGACACAAAGGTTTTTGGGACGAAAGTATGTTAGGGCACTACTGCTGGTGTATTTTAAGAGAAACGGATAAAGGAAATTATAAAAAGAAGAGTAAAATCAATCATTTCTAATTTTTTCTTTTTATATTACATGTTATTATTATTTTTAAGTATTTAATAAATATTTTTTTAACTAGACGTAACAAATTTTTTACAATAATTTTCCCGTACTGGAAAATACACATTTCGGCGAAAGTATATGAACCGTGTAAACCAGTGTTATTATTAAGCATCTAATATTATGTATTATCAATAATTTGAAAAGAGTTGGGTAAATAAATACTGTTGCATTTATTTACCGTTATATTAGTACTGAAGGTAATTTTTTCTTTAATTTTCTAAGACGTTTTGATGTTTTAATATAAGTGAAGATCTACAGTGTCCCAAACATTTTGAAACGAGTTTTACATGTTGAAGATACGAATGCAGTGTAAAGTGCAAGAGTGTAAGGATTTTGATTATGTTTTTCAAATATACCTGCCATTATTTTTTTAAAGTACACTTTTTAAATTTTTATACAGTCCCTGTTTCGTATAAGTTATATTAATGACAGTTTTATATTTGTAACATTTTACACATATTTAAACATAAGTTGATAAGCTGTTTACCACTTATGTTACAATGATATGCTGTAAAACTGAGCGCCACTAGAAGCTATAGTACGCTCGTATAACACGTCAACTGCCGCACCCAAGTTTTGGAGAACATTTAACACGCACGCCCAGGAGAGTTCCTGTATGTTCTATGAGCGGTGGGGGCCCCGTTATCTCCGGACCACACCCGCTTTTCCAAGGAAAATACGACAAAGGTCGCTGCGACATGCGGTGGTGCCAACCCTCTTAGGACACCACCACATTGCACTTAAGGAGTACCACGCAGGAGTCCCACAATAGCTTTGAAGCTGGAGACAAAAATTGGAAACCGGGTCCTAGACCTTATGCAGAGCTTCCCCAACGACTATTCATTTATTTCCGCTTTCTATCATCGAGCTCCTACAAAGGATACGACTTGTTCATCCACGCGACGAAGAAACAGAAGCCTCTCGCTTGCCCAGAATAGCGAAAAAATGCATCCCTAAATGCATAGGCACGTCCTAGCTTACGTTGTTCCCGTGTGATACCGGCCGGCTTTCACTCCGACTTATGGCAGAACATCGACAGTGGCTGAATCCGGAGAGGACCACAAAGACCACCATATAAAACACACTAAAAATGGTTAATAAATATAAACTTAGATTTAGACACATATATCGGACTCTGAGGGTCGTGGAACATGCCCTAAAACGTGCTAAAGAAACGGTCCTGATTGAAGTTAGTTGCGTGAAAGGTATTTCTTAGACTCTTACTAATCCAACCGTTGGGCGCAGAAAGCTTCGACTACGCATAAACACACTGGATTGGTCTTCGATCCAGGGTCTGAGTTTAGGTCTGATCGCTGCCGCGTTAGTTGATGAGCCTCGTGTTCAGTTCATCGTAGTTGAACAATCCAGAGAAAGTTCCTATCCCCCTTCCAAGGATGTGACACGAGCAGCAGTTGACTGAGTGGTCCCTCGTGGACATGAGGCACTCTTGGTCAAAACAGGGCAATCCCCTTTCTGCCCTACAATTGATTTCGACACACAATTACTCAAGCTGCAAATATAAATGCGATGGATGTGGACCATTTGTGTACGCCTGTATGCCAGTATCTACACTCTGCCACCAGCCAGTACCGAGGATCGCTGCACGCTGCCACACGTACTAAGTAGACGTCACTATACATTCACCAAGCTCCTTGCTCTTAAGAGTACGATCTCACCTCCGTCATCGCCCCAGATAAGTTGTTGAAGTGACCCTAACAACGTTAGCTGGTCTGTTGCCCAGGGTCACCATCCCGACCCAAAGGAGTCCGGGACAGGCTGCTTGGATAAACGAACTGGACGCTTTCCAAAAACTAGCGGAGTGTGTAATCCGCATCATAGGCCCTTATCGCTCCACTGACAACCAGCACCTCCCAGAGAGGGATTCCCATATCTGTCCATAGACCAGATCATCCAGAACCTACCACTTTTGCAGACACCTCTATACCACCAATGCACCAAAGCGAGGAGGTGATTCGTCCACTTAATCTGCCCCCGTCGTGTCGGAGAACATCTCGCAATGCTCACTCTCGGGCATCTTCCCAACTAAAAGGGTCGAGTCGGGACCACCCGGAGGGGTACGCCGGATGATATGCGGTAAGAAAAACGAGCAAGCATATAAGTTTGAAGCATATTGTTGCTTAATTAAAAGTACACATATCCTGTGCTGTGACGAACGTATTACAGGATGCTTGTCATTCAAAGCTATCTGAGAATTTGTAATTATCCTACCACTGAGAGAATGATTTCGTTGATAGGGGGAGTGTAACGGACTTTTTTTTGATAAAGTTTATTTTTCTTCGGAGTACTTCCATCCATCATAAAAATAACTATTTTGAACATAATGAACGATGATTTGTTTGGAAGATTTTGTTTCTGGAAATATCAGTGGTGTCGTGAAGATTCCTGATGTACTAGTGTTCTTACAATTTTTAATGTATCACTGGCAGTATGTCAACATACGGATGGTGTTTGAAAAAAAGGATTTTCGAAATAAATCATCAACTGAATAATTTGATGTTTGCGCATGAAATTAAAGAATTTGGATAAGTTTTTTTGTAATCAAATTCTTTAGAATTAAATTGAATTTTTGTGCAATGACATTTATCAAGATAATATAGGACATTTAAAAATAAGGCACAACCTGGAAGGTATTTTGTAACAGTACCTCGTTAAAATATATGTCTGGGTTTTTCTTTTGATGGAAATTGCCTTCAGAGTTTTGTAAGTAGTACATCTATTATTTTAGAGGTTCTATTTGAAGCAAAGGTTTTTAATTTACACTGCTCAAAACAATTAAAGGATACTGCAGTTTTAGGTGGATTTTGTATCTGGGAAACTTTTTAGCTGATTGATACATGGTCGACAGACATAGTAGGTTATATGAGAATAAATTACACATGTTTGGCAGAAAAAAATGCATTTTATTGCGCATTTGTGTACAAAAGGAAAAAAAACACAATTTGTGCATATGAGAAAAAAAGAATAAGAAAAGGTGTTTTCTTCAAAGAAAATCATTTTCAGTAGGGGGTATGGTTTCCACGGGCGGCCAGCAACGTTGAAATCCTTTGAGGCATGGACTCAATGAGGCTATTAATGACGAGTTGGGGTATTCTGCCCCACTCTTCCAGAAGAGCTCTTTCCAGTTCTTGGAGAGTTTGTGGGGGTTGTTGGCGGCCTGAAACTCGTCTTCCTAGAGCGTCCCAAACGTGCTCGATTGGATTCATGTCTGGAGAACACGCTGGCCATTCCATTCGAACGATTCCTTCCTCGAAAAGGAAATCCTCCACCAGGTTTGCACGATGTGGCCTGCAGTTATCGTCCATTAAAATGAAGTTATCTCCGATTGCTGCAGCGTAAGGGACTACAATAGGTCTGAGGATCTCATCCCTATATCGGCGACCAGTCAGAGCTCCATCTCGAATGATGTAGAGGTCAGTGCGCCCGTCAATGGAGATGCCACCATACACCAACACTCCTCCACCGCCAAATCTGGCACTTTCGTGCACGAACGCAGGATTATTCCTACTGCCACGGTCCCTCCAGATGAAAATACGCCTA
This sequence comes from Maratus michaelseni, assembly GCA_963931845.1. Lineage (NCBI taxonomy): Eukaryota > Metazoa > Arthropoda > Arachnida > Araneae > Salticidae > Maratus > Maratus michaelseni. The sequence continues at coordinate 195,957,528 of OZ007593.1, read as the reverse complement.
TTATCCGGATGCACAGAAAAACGGGACTCGTCAGAAAACAGAATATTGCTCCATTCATTTCTCCTCCAGTTGACATGCTCGGTTGCCCACTCCCTGCGGTCGCGACGATGCCTTGATGTTAATCTAACACATACCATCGGTCGGCGAGCATACAGACCTACAGCATGGAGCCAGTTTCGGACAGTCTGAGTTGAAATCGTGGTGCCTGTAGCCGAGCGAAGGTGTTGTTGGAGAAGAGTAGCGTTCATGTTTCGGTGTCTCCGAGCTGTTAACGCTAAATACCGATCTTCATTGGGCGTTGTTGCCCGTCTACGACCTTGCCCTGGTTTTCGGCCTGCACATCCACTCTCCAAAAAACGGTTCCAGATCCTGGAAATGACACTTTGTGACACTCCAATGGCTTGCACTACTTCGGCTTGAGTTTGGCCCCCTTCTAACCTACCAACAATTCTCCAAGCTTCTGAATCTGTCAAATGACTTCGCTGAGACATCGTACTCATCGAAACAAAGCAATCACTGAATGCCGATCATCCTTGTCTTCATTCTCTTTTATCCAGTTGAAAGTCAAATTTCATTCGCTGCCGCTGAAGCGACGTTTTTGACGTCGAACTCAAAATTTGCATACTCCACAGTTTGAAAACCAGAAAAATTTGCATTTGTGATTCTCTTCTTCTATTTTCGGCAAAAAAAATTTCGTTTATATCTTTATTTTATATAAAACTTCAAATATCCTTTAATTGTTTTGAGCAGTGTACATTGATAATCAGTAATCAATCCAAGATAAAATATAAATATTGTACTTTTTTAATGTCTTCATACGTGAACGAAATAACACATACAGTATGTGATCACAACAAATATATAATTTAGAAACAGACACACACTTGGCGAGAGCTACTTTAGTTTTAGAAACTAAGATGATACATTGCTTTTGTCATGATGAGTTTCTAATCAATAAATTGTGGCTGCGTAAACGAGTGCTGAAACATCATCAAACCTGTTTAGTTTACACATATTATTGGCTGAAAGTCTGACATATCGTGAGACAGAAAATCAGATGATTCCATAATATTAATTGTAAAACTTGAACAAATAATTTTCTAGATGTTACGTAATGGAAGTGTCCCAGTCCCCCTTTTCTAAACCAATGTTTTATTATTTTTTTTATTACCTTAGTACAAGTTAAAATTAAAACTAGTAAATCAAAAAATCTTGTAGATGTAGATAAAATGTATTCTTTTTATAGAAATGGTGTAAAATTTAGTGAAGCTTTGAAAATATATGTATCTGAAGAAGAACTTCAACAAAGTTTCATTGCGAGTGTTATTTTGTGTGTGTGTGGGGGGGGGGGGCGTGTGTGTCAGTACAGGCGATACTCTTATTCGCGTTACTAAAGAACAATTTTCAAAACTATGTTATAAAAGAAATTGAATCAATTTTTAACCTTATGCATTTGGATGATACACGTAGAGTTCTTTATCTGAGGCATTGTCAGAATGGATGTTATTTGAAAGTTTTCTGAGTTTCTCGTTACAGAACCATGAAATTTAGGAGATTTCACCGATTTCATTCGAAAAAACGATCCGCAGCAGCTTTATCCCATAACAGGTAATATGCTGTATTCTCTGCAATCTTGCCACTACAATCAGTGTACTGTGGAAGAGGGTTCAGTGTGATGAACGCAAAAAAACTAAACTGAGATGACGAATGAATATAAAAAATGTGAATAATATCATTTCAGTATGCGTTAACGGGCCTAATAGGCAACAGTACAATTTTGAATCTGCCTTTGAAGTATGAACTTCAATAAAAAGCAAAAAAACTCTAGAAAAATAAAGTTTATTTATTTTTTCTTATATATATATATATTTTCAATTTTCAGAATTCATAATATCCTTAGTTATCATGGGTTGGAAGTTTTATTTCATAATATTTTAATGAGTTAAATTGGGTTTGGAATTTTTTTTTGATTGCTCAAGGTATTTAAAATGGACATATGTTTAATAGTTTTTGTAGCAGATAGTTGAATTTAAATGGATAAGTGATCTATAAGTAGTTACAAAAATTTGGGTTATTTTAAAACAAATCTGAAAAAAAAGAATGGTACATTAATAGGTTAAAGATTGATTTTTCAGTGTTTCAAGACGAATCTATTTTGCTAAAATATTTTCATTTGTCTAATGTTTTTTATTTCTGTCTAGCCAAATTGCTAACGTTGATCAAAAGTCAGCGAGAACACTGACTTCAACGTAATCCTAAAACATTCGAATTATTTCATTATTCTGTCTTTATTTTTCCACAATCTGGAAATTATATCAGAATTGCGTTTTGATTCGAATTCTACTTTAATATGTATAACTCGCGCGCATAAATAACATTTATAATTTCACTTTTTTTATTTTACTTCTCTACCAGCATTTAATCCTTTTACAATATCGTTCATGTAGAAATCTTTTAATAAAATTCAATAAAGAATATGATTTTTTAGGTAATCTTGGGCAGTTTGCCTGATTCACATAGTGCGCAAAAAAGAAATGGTGCTAAATCATAAGTTGCAGTTTTTACATTGAAATTTTTATTTCTTCATTTTCAAAAGGATTAACTGATAATTTTTATTTTCATTTAAAACCAAAATCTGGCGGTACGTTTTTTATATCAGCAAAAAACAACAATTTCTGGAAATCGAAAATTAAGCAAGATTTCAAGAATATCTCATAACAACTTAGGACCTACAACCAAAACTAACTTCACAGATCTACCAGTAATCGTTTTACATGTAGAGTTCAAAGAGACTCTTAATTTACTACTCATATTTGAGTTTTTATAACAGCATGAATTTAGAAAATATTGCTCCTTTTCATAATTCGGGGTTTTATTTGTCTTTATTCATCAAAAGCAAGCGAGAAATTGCAGATGGTGTACAGTTATCTAGCTCCGATTTTGATTTATAAAATGACAGTTTTACAAAAAAGCGACCTTCATCTATATTTGAGTACGTTTTTTGAAATTGAATTTCAACAAACTTCACTTCTGATGAAAAACAAATGGATAATATTCAGAAATATATGTTCCATTGTCTAAAACTGTTTTAGTTGTTTGTAAATACACAAATTATGAATTACATTAAAATATGTGCGGGAATCTCAATATTTTTTTCGGTACAAGAAAACCAAAAATTGGGTTTTGTGCAATTATATTTTTCTGAGAGCAAGTTACATGTCAAAGAAGAAAAATAGAAAAAAAAGTAACCCAATCCCAGAATAATATTTATTTAGAATCTCAAAATGGGGATCTGTTAATTGTACGTTTTAAGTTTGATAAATTTCCTGATATATTTTTGTTTGTTTCTATCTGAGCTGAATTTATCAAAAACAAATGCTATTACTGACAACTTTACGCCGGATATCTGATTTGAAAGAAATGAAGTATTGGGGAACATTTAATTACTGTGATCTCTGAATCTGGCAAACCTTTCATGGAAAATCTAGCATTTTTTTCTCTCAATACCTATTGTTTGCATGCATAATTCTGAAATAAACGCATTTGCATCTACCGATTAAATTATCATGAGCACTTCGCCAGACGTCTAAGCAATATTGCATAAGTTAAATGCGTTAGAATTTGTAATATAACGTTTGTTCATAAATATTTTGAAATGTAATGGAATTTTTTTTTCTTATCATATCTGTAAAATAATTTTTTCCATGCTTAAATATATCTAATTTCCGAAATAGAAATATATTTTATTTTGGTATTATTTCCCTCAATAAGTAGGAATAGTATTTTTTATAATTTATAAATTTATTGAATTGACGCATAAAAACAAAACAAAACACCATTTTCAACCAAATTGATTTCCGTTATAACATAATTATTTATTATATTTTAACAAAAATATATTTTAACAGACTGATACAAAAATGTAATGCAAATAAATAAATGAATAAATAGATTATTTATCAACGAAAAATACTGCGTCATATTCAACAGTGTATTCAACAGGCTCGTAAAAAATACCAAAATCCAAATTGGTCTTTGTCACTCAAAGAGTTAGATGCTTTAATATCATTGCTGTATACTCGAGGAGCTTTGGCTACAAAAGGTCTTTCAATTTTAAGTTTATGATCAAAATCCTGGGGTGTGAAATTCTTCGCTGAGGCAATGTCCAGGGATAGGTTCTTAGAAATTATGAAGTATTTGTACTTCGACATGAAGTCAACTAGATCCCAAAGGTTGCAAACTGATCCATTTGCCCTTATTTCATATATTTGGAATACATTTATCGAAAATTACTTGATGAATTATAAACCGGGTGGAAATATTGTAGTGGATGAACAATTGTTTCCCATGAAGACACGATGTCTATTTATTCAATATATGCCTAAAAAGCCGGACAAATTCGGCATTAAGTTTTGTCTTGCTACTCATGTGCAGTCAAAATATTTACTGAACGGATTTCCGTATTTGAGTAAGGATGAAACCAGGCCCTATGGTAGAACGGTTGGCGAACATGAAGCTTTTCGCTTGATTGAACCTTACTACAACACTGGAAGAAACCTGACAGCGAACAATTTCTTTACATCATTCAATTTAGTAAAACAAATGAGAAACGCAGGAATAAGCTGTGTTGGTACAATAAATTGTTCAAAAAGAGAAGTACCTAATTCTTTCAAGAAAACAAGAGATGTGCTGTATTCTAGTAAGTTTGCTATGCATGAAAATATAACACTTACGTCTTATCAAGGAAAGAAGAACAAAAATGTCTTGCTCCTGAGTAGTTTACACCCAACATTGGAAATTTCATCTAATGAAAAACAAAAACCTGACGTTGTAAATTTTTACAATGCGACCAAATATGCAGTTGATGTTTTGTACCAGATGGTTAGAAAATATTCTGTGAAGTCTTGATCCAGACGTTGGCCAGTTCAAGTTTTTTTTAACATTCTTAATTTCGCAGCGAAAAATGCATGGATTATTTATAGAGACACGACTGGATATAACAACTACAGCCGCCGTGATTTCATTTTAGATAAGGCTGAGGAGCTCAGAAAGATGTACGTTTCATCAAAAAAAACAACGCTTTCTTCATTTAACCAGTTGAGAATTGATGCTTGTCACACTCCATCCCGTAAACGTAAACAATGCCAAATAAATGCTTGTAAAGGCAAAAAAACTCAGAATATTTGTGAAACAACTGTAGAAAATATGTTTGTGGAACCTGTACAAGTAAAATTAAGAAATCAGTATTCTGTGTGTGCGGTCAAACCGAATAATGTAATTAATAAATTTATTTAATTTTAAATAAAATCAATTTGTATTTAAATTTGTTAAACTATAGCAAGTTTTTAAAATCTTGAATGATTTTTTATTTTTTAACTTATTGTTATGCTAAATTAACATTTGTTTACATTTGTTTATCTTACTTACTATATAGTTTACTTATTAAAAAAGCATGTTGTATATTTACAAGATTAAACTTACATAATATTAGCAAAACAGACGCTTTTTCGTTTATTCGAGACAAGTGGTCAAAATGACCGGTGATCGTAGCTATAGGTATACGGAAAACGCCGTAATGCTAGTGTTAAACCAAAAAAAAATTTTCAAGGTATTTTTATTTCGAAAATATTTTTATGTGGTTTCTCTGTTTTCTCCCAGACTATCCAAAGGTACTGTTTTTATTCTATGTGTACTCCCGTACTTTAAACATCAAGCAATTGCTTTCATAATTTAATGCATTTTATACTGAAGATGAAATTCTAGTCTTTCATGTTAGATTATTGCAAAAATGTGATTTTTCGAAAATTAGAAAAAGACATAATATAAAACAAATTAATATTTATGAATGTCAATTTTTCAAAGCGATAAATTAAAAAATGTATTTTGTAATTAAATCCTTTTTTTTTATCGAAATGTAAATTAAAACAAATGTAAATTTTAAATGTATGAAAAGTGCTTTTACTTAAATTGGAAGTTTAATCATATATTTTAACTCCTTAAATAGCTATGAATTCAAACCTTGAATATATTTTAATGCATTTGTTTACTGTTTATTCCATTTCTATCATTGCTACAAGTATAATTAATCATTGTACAGTCCTTATAATGCCTAAATTTTATTTCCTACGTGATTTTTAACCATTGATTTAAAAATACTAATAAAAGTAATTTTTGTTTAAAGTAATATCTTTCATTATTTTCACTGGGCATAAAAACCGATGCAATTAAATACTTAATCATCAATTAAAACTCACTCATATCGGATATTTCTTATAACTATAATAAAACAAAACCATGATATAGACAAACGTATATTTATTTTATAATGTTAGATGAAAACTGGAAATTATTATTTCAAATCATATTGTTTTATGATTTAATTTTGTGAAATTTTGCGCTAGCACTCAATTTAGTTCAGTATCTGAGATTTACTACAATATAATTATTTCTAAAAAATTCTTCTGTAGCTCTTTATAATATGATGAAATTACCACAAAAAGAAAATAATTTCAGCAAATTGTAAATTATTTGTAAATCAGTGCATATATGACAGTCATTATTAATTAAAATCAATTAATAATTATTTTTGTTATATTTTGTACTTCGACAAAAAGAAATTCAATTTTTTATACAAATATTAAGGATATATTCATCGAAAAGAATTTAATATGATTCCCTCTGTTCTCTCAGATTATCAAAACAACTTGTTTTCTTTTTCATGTATTCTTTCACTGTAAATGTCAAAAATGGTTTTCGAAACATAATATATTTCGAATTGAAATGGAAATTTTAGAATACTATATTATATTTTTATTTGAATACGTCTTAGGATGTGAATCAATAAAATGTTCAATAAAAACAAATATGTTTTTTTGTATATACAGTAAGTCACAAAATATCAGAACAATGCTCACAGCTCCATTTCTAAAATTCGCAGAATACTGTTGTTTGCATAAAAGTTCATTCTACACATGGGTGATATTGATATTTTCTTCCAGGATAGTTTATTTATTATTATAAGGAAAAAGGAAAATTTAAATTGGAAACCCTATATTTGTTTAATTTACTCCTTTTTTAACTAGAATACAGCATATTGCACTGTTCTCTCGTAATAAAAACACTTTAAGTTAACATATTTTCGTGGACTGCACCAGTGGTCAACAACGCATTTTGTAAATTTAGTGATATTGGTGTCAAAGGTGGTAAAAAGCTATCAGTAAGTAATTATAATGTAGTAATAAGTGTTAAAAGACCCATCCGGAAAACCATCAATATTATGTTTATGGCTAAATTTAGCTTACATAGGAAGTGGAAAGAAATTTTCAGCTTTAAACTAAAGTATGACAAATTAAAATTAAAGATTTGATATATCTGCTAATAACATGACAATTTAATGCTTTGAAGTGAATGAAAATGTTTATTGTGGCGATTCCGACGACGCTTGTTCTAATAGTAATAAATACAGAAATTTCAATGTATGGCTTCCACAGTACACACATGTACACAAAAATAACCTCTTTTTTCCTCTTGTGCCCTCTTTTAAGCAAAATTTTAAGTGTTATCCTTAATCACAGAGAGTGTTAAACTGAAAAGGTTATTGAAAAATAAAATTTAAACATCACGTTTTGGGCTTTATTTCCATGATTTAAAATTATATACCTTTCAAAACAAAAATGTGAATAGTAAGATATAATTTGTCTAACATAAATCAATTTCCTGAAGCTTGGAGTTTGCGAATCTAAAATTAAAGGTCATTCCGAAAATATATTTATGAGCTAAGCATAAAACTCTTCCCTCATTTTTATTTTTTTTGCAATGATTAAAATTGATTTTAACATTAGGAGTTCCAAAATTCAAAGTTGCATAAGTCCACGACTATTTCATCAAATGACTTTTCGTTTTTAATCGTAATGTAACATTTATGATACAAACTAAAGATTCCGTCAAAATGAAGCGTTCGTGTTAACAATTTGAAGGTTTAGTGCAGTGTCTGCATGCAGAAGCTCTCCTAAACTAATTGGTTAAATATAAATTGAAAGAAGACATAATTTCCAACTGAATGGATATTTTAATTTATCTTTCCTAGTTTTATAATTGAAATAATAACCTTCTTTCCGAAATTTTGGATGGTATTGTACATATAATTTAATTCTAAAAGATTTACATTTTAATTACAATATCTATGGATGTATAGGAAATTGTGCAGTTATAGGGAATGTCTGGACGGGCGCAGATTAAGGATCCAAAAATTCATTCATACCCTTTTATTGTTCTCTATTTTATAAAACATTAAAAATGTTCCGTATGAGTAGGAAATTATGTATAAATATCCTACAGAAGACCAGTGAGTGAATGCAGAAAAGGGTACAAAAATGTGTCAGCCCTCTTACTCGAAATACTCCTAAATGGGACGTTTTGAAGGAAGTGTGAACAGAAGCCAATATAATGTTAACCATGCTTTTTCTGCACTTTAAAAAAAATGAAGTTTGAACATCTATGAGACACATATCATTAGAGCTTCAGATATATTTAGTTACATCAAAATACATTAGTTATTAGTAACATATAAGTATTCCTGGAATTATGCGTTTATTTTTTTTTTAGAATGTGCTTTTAACTTTGGGTTATTGGAGATAAGTACTCCGGAAGAAGATAGCATTAATATTGATATGTGAATATAACATCTATTTCGTCTTCATAGATAAGCCTCGATGCTTTACTGTACCTTCATGCGAAATTAATATAGACCTGAATTAACTAAGACAATTATTTACATTAAGGAAATTCATCCGATTCATAGGGATGAGATTTTAGTCGTGTGTTTATGAGATTAAGATAACGACCCCTCCAACTGCATAGGCTCTTGTACAATGACAATGATTACACTAGATAAATTTTACCACAATTATTCTAATTGGTAAATAAATCATATGAGATGTAATCTTCCCAACTGGGCGAAAATCTCCTGGCCAGTATTCGAACTCGGAATCTCATGAATTGAAAAATATATATATACAACGAGAACTATCCATCCAAAAAATAAAAAATAAAAATAAAAATCATACTGAGCTAAATCGTGAGCATGGTGAAATTCTGTATAATTAACCAGTAAAAAAATGAAAATTTGTGATCGTATACCTGAAACAATATCGCTACGAAAACAATGATATGAGAACCACGAATGTATTAGGTTATCACATTAAACTAAATATAAAAGCGAATTTAAAATCATTAAAATGAACCTGCGTTGGAAATATTTCGAAGAACTAGTGCTTAAAATCATTCCGACAAACTTTAAATTTATTTCAGGCAATGCATGCATAATAACTATTTAAAATTATCAATACCGGTAAAACTGAATCATATACCCGCGTAGAATAAAATAATAAATAAAAACACATACGATTAGTGAGTTATAATAAATACCAAAATTAATAAAAAGAAATACTTAAATTTATTTACAACACAAAAATGTTATTTACAGAAAAATTTGGAAGAGAAACCTGCAGTATATTTGATGTATTAATTACTTTTATCTGCAATACAAAAATTTCAAGAAGACACATTATTATTATTATTATTATTAAATATATATAAATATTTTATTCAGTAATACCATTTATTTTAATATACAAATCAGTCTGTGAAATCTCACATAATCCCTATCGAATTTATTACCTTAAAAATATGAAGCACAAAAATTACTATTTGAAAATACCTATTAATCAGTCGTTTATCTGTGACATACGTTGGATAAAACGTCCTTATTCTTCGTGAAAATCAGCATTTGGTATAAATATGTTAAAGTTTATTTATTTAACTAAATCTATTAAAATTAAACTTTAACTTTATTAAATGCTCATATTTCAAAGAGATATGAAATTATTTGCACAGATAAATTCAAGAAAGTTTTTGAAGACAAATTCTTCTTCTGATACATGATCGCTTATAAAGCACACTTTATGCTAGGAGAAATACTTCTCTGGCTCACTCGTCTTTTAACTAGGAAACTAAATAATTTGTAGCCAGTAGAATGCTGGAATGTGGTTATGAATAATTATTTGTACTGAATAAATGAATATGAGTATATGATACATAATGAATATGATAATATAATGAGTATATGATAAAGAATGAATATGATAATATAATGCGTATATGATTAGGAATGAATATGATAATATAATGAGTATATGATTAGGAATGAATATGATAATATAATGAGTATATGATTAGGAATGAATATGATAATATAATGAGTATATGATAAATCAGTATATGAATACGGAATAAATATATTGAATGATACTACATCGGAAATCTTATATTACAACCAAGTTTCGTTAGCATATAATACATTTTCTGTTGCCGCCGTATTTTTAATGTCCACTTGTTTGTCAGTGAATGCAGGCTTCGTCCCCTTATAAAAGAAAAAAGTCACTCGATCGGATTGCATGACGCCCTTACGTTGGCCATTCGTCTTAGAGTTGGGGCTCGCTGCTCTCTGTGGCCTCGGCAAATTGATGTGTACGAACAAAATTTAATTTATTCTATCTTCTACTAGGAAGTTTTATGATACCCTCAATAAATCTCGTGATTGTACTACTGTTGCAATGGTATCTAAAGAGGTGACATTTTGTCTGGCTTGGGAAAAGCGTCAGAAACTGCTTTGTCTCTTAAAAGACATCATTTAAATATTTGTAATGAAATACAAAGAAATATACATATTTTCCGTATTATACCTGTTTCATAAATTTTACAGAAACGCAATATTTTTTTTAAATTAAATTACACATTCTGAGATTTAGCTCAGTATGATTTTTATTTTTATTTTTTATTTTTTGGATGGATAGTTCTCGTTGTATATATATATTTTTCAATTTTACCCAAACGATTATTGTTTCTGCAAGCTGAGTCAAAACATCTGGATAGATTTCCTGCAGATATTACATTATATGGTTCGCGTGTTTAAGTGCCTGTGATATAATGCATTATAAGATAATTACAGAGAATGGAACCGGATACTTGTGCTGCTGTCGACAAGAATTTAATTAAATATTAGAACTAATAATATTTATTCAAAGTACATACATTTGAATATTATAAACTGAGAGATTATAATATTCTTAATAATTAATTCTTAAAATTTTTGATAAGTTTACATGATTATAGCCAAAATTAATAATATATATTTTATTTTTTTATCTAATCGTTTAATGCTATTTTCAACTGCTAATATATCTTTTATTATGTTAACAAATATTTTATTACTGTATATATTCATCTGTCATAGTAAATCATATTGTATCATATTAATTTTCACGTTTAGATTTCTAGGTTTTGAAGTTAATTGATTAGCAATTTAATCAATGATTTAGTGAGTTTCTTAAAACAAAAAAACTTTCTTCTAAACATAACGGGAATTTCGCCTTTATCGGAAGTAGCATTATACGATTGGTCCTAGATATTTGAATGGGATTTTATTCTAATGTAGTCAATTTCTTTTATGGGTCGATATCTCCCCTATAAACCATGACGGGGTATTATTACATCTGCTGCTATTTTTTTTACTTAATCAAAACCAAAGTCAAAAGAAACAAACTTAACCCTTTGATTACAGGTTGTAATATATTCCGTCCCAATTACTATTTCTCTATTCTAATCGCACCACATTTTGACACATATTCTCTGCCATACAACTAGGAATTCTAGGATATTTCCAACAGAAATCTACCACAAATATTTTTTTTAATTTAATTTATATTATTTTAGTAAATTGTAGTCCGAGTAAATATAAAAATTGTCACCAGCCCAAGCCCGTAATCAAAATGCTAAGGAATGCTGCTTTTGATGAAGAAGTAAAGTAGTAAATGAAGAAATTTTTTATCACCATAACTTTTTATTTAACCGCATTCTAGTTTAGGTAGCGTTTAGCGTACCTTCATCTGTGCAAAGAATGATGTATATTTGCTAAACTATATGGAAAATAAGATGATTCAACGGATATGTTTCTTGAATCCGCTTCTTTTCATATTGGTTATTCCCTGTAACTTCTTGTAATTCTATAGGTCAAGAAACCAATCCGTTGAATCCGCATATATTTGAATAAAAAGCAATAATTTTTTTGCACTGATGAAGGTGCGTTAAATACTATTTAAACTAGTCTATGATAAGATAAGATGTTCTGGTACTAAGAATGTTGTTTTAATTGCTTATAAAGTAACGTAATAGCTTAATATATAATTGTATGAGTGTAAAAAAATACATACATATATATTTTTTTAATGGAATAGATCATATGGTTAATATAGCGTACTTGCTAGAAATTTAACTTTTACTGATTTTTTATTATAATGAAATATAGCGAAAACATTTAAACATGTATGCATGCAATACTGTTTGAAATTAGTACTATGAATATGGAAGGCTAATTTTTAAAGTTTTTACATTATCTTATTTCTTATATAATATCGCAGAAGAAATGAAAAACTCACATTTTTTCTTTCCATTTACAGATTTCATACATTTAAACTAAATGCTCACTTCCTTCTGAAAATACATTTGAGTAAACTATCAAGCTATTTCACGGATGATGAACGACAAACAAAATCTCAAACGTGACTTCGTGTTAATTTGACTTAATGCAGACTTTGAAAATCTGTAAGCAGAACGAGTTTCGTTATTATTATAATATTTTATCATCATTCTAAAAAGCTGTAAATATGGAAAAAATACGTCAGATGTGAAAGTTGTGTAAATGATTACCAAATGTTACGTTTAAATATTACAGTCTTGTAAATCATAAGGAAATGTCTACTTTTTAAAAATAAAATTATTACACGATTAGGCATAAAATTGAATAATTATTAATAATAGATAGTTTAAGCATCAGTATTACGTAATTCAGTTACTCATTTTTATTAATAATAGTAATAAATATTAATTAAGTATCTATTCTAAGTAAAATAAACATATTAATCTTACTACAAATGCAGTTTCTGATAAAATTGTAATATATATATATACACATACAGGGTGAAACTAAACTCTTGGGCAAAACTTTAAGGGGTGATATTACACATCAAGACCAACAATATTAAATAGGAAACTAAGGGTCCCAAACTTCTTCCGAAGGAGATATGCGCAATTAAAGTTTAGGGTCAAAAATTTCAAATTATTATAAAAAACGGAAAAATTGGTCGATTCGTTTGCGGTTTTCGCTAAAACTATTCTTTATGTCAGTATTTTCTTTAAAATAAATTTTTAAGAAAAAGGTAAGAAAATGTCGGTAGAGGGCGCTTTAGACTTTGGAGTAACGAACAACTATTTTCTACCGTTATTTTTTGTATCTGATTAAATGCTTTCAAAAGCTTAGACTTAAACTTAAATTTTGAGCTCAAAATCTGAATCGTTGGGAGTGGTTAAGTAGCGCAAACTGAACTGTGTTCAGGAGTTGAAATTTGAACCCTTCCCCCCCTGAACACAGTACAGTTATTCCCGATCCTGGTGTCGTAGACCAGGCGGAAACTACTACCCCCTACATTTAAAATAGACGATAAAGGGATGACAAAATTAAATAAAAAATGCATTTAAAAAATAAATTTTTAAGATAAAGTTAAAAAATGCCGATGTAGGCGCTTTAGACTTTGGAGTAATGAACAACTATTTTTTACCGTTGACTCCGACCGAGGAACTGGTTACGAGGATTGCCGTCGTAGCAGGGGATATGCGGGAGATGCCCGGGGTATTCACTACTGCTCGCAACTCCCTCCGCCGGCGGCGTGAGGCCTGCATTGTTGCTGGTGGACACTCTTTCGAGCAGTTTTTGTGATTCCTCACGAACATCATGCGTGTACTATTTTCTACGTGTGAACCTACATTCATATTGCGCACTACATGAATACATCAAATTGTTTCTTTTTATTTTGCGCGGAGAAATTGCTCATGTCTGTTATGAATAAATTTTCTGTTTAATTTTGTCATTACTCTATCGTTTATTTTACATGTAGGGGGTAGTATTTTCTGCCTAGATTAATTTTAACACAATTATTCAAATTGGTAAAGAAATCATATGAGTTGTAATTTTCCAACTGCACGAAAAATGTCCGGTCCAGGATTCGAAACTGCGGTCTCTTGGCTGAATATGCCATGCTCTACCAGCTGAGCTATCTCGCAGTTAACTGGGTGAATTATGCCCTCCAGATTCAACCGGGATAACTCAGTTGGTAGAGCATGGCAGCTTCAAGAGATCCCAGGTTCGAATCCTGGCCCGGACATTTTGCGACCAGTTGGAAAATTACAACTCATATTGTTTCTGCCTGTTCTACGACAGGAAGATCGGGAATAACTGAACTGAGTTCAGGAGTGGGGGGGAGGGGAGGGAGGTGTTTCAAATTTCAACTCCTGAACGCAGTTCAGTTTGCGCTACTTAATCACTCCCAACGATTCAGATTTTGAGCTCAAAATTTAAGTTTAAGTCTAAGCTTTTGAAAGCATTTAATCAGATACAAAAAATAACGGTAAAAAATAGTTGTTCGTTACTCCAAAGTCTAAAGCGCCCTCTATCGACAATTTTTTACCTTTTTCTTTAAAATTTATTTTAAAGAAAATACTGACATAAAGAATAGTTTTAGCGAAAACCGCAAACGAATCGACCAATTTTTCCGTTTTTTATAATAATTTGAAATTTTGGACCCTAAACTTTAATGGCGTCTATTTCCTTCGGAAAAAGTTTGGGACCCTTAGTTTTCTATTTAATATTGTTTGTCTTGATGTGTACTATCACCCCTTAAAATTTTGCCCAATAGTTTAGATTCACCCTGTATATATATATATATATATATATATATATTGTAAACGTTTATTCACAAATATTGCTGGAAATACGGAAAGAAATTTCGTCTTTATATTCTCCTAATATCTTATACATAGTATAAGACTTACAAATAGTTTAAGCTAATTGTTTTTTTCAATTACTACTGTTAAAATATTACAGAAAAGGAATAGCAAAAATGTAGTTTCTTTCTATTTTCAGATTTCATGTCAATTCATTTTGAAAAAAAATATCTTATTGCATAGTCGCAGCTGAAAATTTTATAGATGATTAGCTACGAAGCAATTCTGAAAACTTCGCAAGGTCTTACAAGTTTCACCTAATTTCTCTTAAAGAAATTAGCATGCAGAATGTGTCCTTTTTGTTTACAGGTTATTTTTCATTATATTGAAAACCCTGCAGATATTAGGAAAAAAAATGTATACAAAATTTTAAAAGACAATAATTTTCTCCGTTTAAATATTATATAAGTCACAGATGGAATCTTTTGAATCATTTGTATTCTGTAACATGTATGGATATTTTCTATACATAGATGTTAATAAGACACAATTCTAAAATTACAAAAGGATATTTAATTTTCATTTACTCTTATTACTTCCACTATTTCTTGCTTTCGTAGTGGGTACCTTTGAACTACGAAATTTTATAAGGACACCAAGTGCTTTGAAATATGCACCAAGTGTCCCACTGAGCAGCACCCCCCCCCCCCTGATCATATCATGGCGTGCCTGGGGCTCTCCAAACAGGATCATTCTGATGATGATCCCTCGATGGTGCTGGATTTCCTTAGAGTGTATACTATCATGGACCTGATATAGCCCTTCTGGCCTAAGGGGATGTACAACAATAACAGCACTTTCATAATATCACAGTAAAAGAAAATCTGCTAAATTGAGGATTTAATACAAATAAATTAAATTCATTTTTGTTTATCATCGGACGATTTTGAAATTAATAACTGCAGTAATATTTTGTATCATTTCGAGGTGTTTGACTTAATTTATTCTTGTGAAATATGCATGCATAATGTATTTCGTTAAAGTTTGTACCTTTAGGATATTTCTAAAAAAATGTAGTATGGAAAAATACGTCAGATAATTAAACTAGTCGTTAGGCGCCAGCGTAATATTTACCCATGATGGATATGCATAATATTAAATATGAAAATAAAACATTTGTAAACTACTTATAAAATACAATGCAATTCGAATAAAATCGTGGCTTGATGACGTCATAAACTTTAAATGCTCTATTACGGAATTGCGTAAAAGAAACATCATTATAACTCCAAAAATGAAAATCATATTAACCAATGGTTTACTGCTTCGGATTAAGTGTCTCCTTTCTAATTAAAATATGTCTATGAATTGAAGTTTGAATGAAATACAGGGTCACGAAAAATCGACGCGTTTGGGAAAATATGATAACAAATATCTCGGCAACTAATCATCCGATCGACTTCATTCTTTATGCAAAATTTATGTTTTTTTTATTGTATTTTACATTCACTACTTAAAATAAACAATTTCAAATATTTTATATACCTTTTATCAGAACGAATATTTCGAAAGTTCTAAAAAAATAGTTCCGGACAATCGAGATTACTGAAATTCAATAGGCTTCTTCCCATTATTACAAACTAAATACACACCAAATTTCAAGTCTCTATCTCAATTTGTTCGGGAGATAGAGCGTTTAAATACACACAGAGAGACACACAGACATACGGACGGCAAAAACCGTTTTCTAAAAATATCTTTTTCGAAATCTCCAATGTCTGAAACGCGTTATCGATTTTTTTTTCGATTTTCAAAACGATTACAAGACTTACCCTATACTACTTATGATAGGTAAGTAAAAATTGAAAAGTGCATAATTTATTATTATTTAAACTCTGCAATCCAGCCGTGAAATGCTGAATTAATCGTTTTTAATTATAGAATACAGTAACATTGGTAGTAGAAAAAGATTTTATGTTTGTTAAATACATTGAAAGCCTCATAGAGTTTCCCCTCCAAAATCTGGAACGAATTAAAAATATACTGTATTAAATTATTAAGAAAAGTGATCTATATAAAAAAAATATATTTATTTTATATGTACTAAAATAATGCACATATATATATATATATATATTTACATTAATTATTACATTTAATTTTACATTTACATATGTATGTGTTGTATGACAAAAAAAAAAAAAAAAAAAAAAAACCTCTTTAACTGAAATATTTTACTTTACAGATGAGAACCGTGCAATATAGCATTTAATACGTAATCAAATGTTTTTGAAATTACATTATACAACAAGAATTTCATACAGATATTTATTTCATTTCCTTTATTAAAAAAAGAAAGAAAAAAAGCTATTTCAATCGTAGAATTTATTTTTGTTCTAATATATTTATAGAAATATTTATATTTTATAAATGCCATATCTATAGTAATAAAAAACACGTGGTTGTGTGTCATTCTGACTAAGAGCAATAGCTAGAGGAATCTATAGCACGTATAGATCTACAATTTTGGATAAGGATTAGCGAAGACTGGTCAAAAAAGAACTTGTTCTCAGATTTTTCATTTTTTGATAATTAGCGAAGTAATTAATTAAAAATTATCATTGAAGGATAGCGACCTACCTTATAATCACTTCCACACTGAATGGCAGCAAACGTAGTTCTTCATGCGTAGAAATAATAAAGGTTCCATATTTCCTATATTTTAAAATTGAAATCGCTACAAAATATTTCCGTATTTACGGTATTTTCATGGTACCAATGGTGTTTAGCATTAAAAGAATTATGACTATTTGATACTTAAAGTTAGTTGTACATTTTACGTCTTTTATGAATTATCAAATCGCAATCTCTGAGTTCCTGGATATATTATATATACCGGGTGGCCAGAAATAAACCCCTACTCTGATCTCCCTAAATATCGAACTACTCAGTATAAAGATGTCAAAATTTTTTAACATACTATTCAAGACATGGGATATCGGATTAGGCAAATAACAATTTAGTTCCAGAAATGCCGATAGATGGCGATTTACAAAGATAATAGGAAAAAACAAGAAGTTGATAGTTAAAGTGGATGCATCAGGGCCATAGCAGATTCTGTGGAGCGATGAGGCCCATTTTCACCTCAGTAGAATAGTCAGCACCCATTACTGCAGCATTTGGGAAACTGAAAACCGCAGTACCTTCCAAGAGATTTCACTCCACTTACCGAACGTTACAGTCTGGTGAAGATTCACAGCCATATTCTTTCTTCGACCTTTCTTTTTCGAACTGGCTATTTGCAATGGCCCTGTGACATGCATAGTGGCGGCCAAAAGGTTCAAAATGATGTTCGAAACTTTTGTTGTACCCCATTTGCAAGAGCGGCAATGTCTTGACTTAATTAGCTTTATGGAAGATGGAGCGCCTCCACATATTGAACTCTGTTTACAGCAGTTAGTTTCTTCGGTAACGTTTCCCTAATAACAGAGTAATTAGCCGTGCGTTTCAGACAGCCTGGCCGTCTCGTTCTCAGGATCCTTATCTGTGTAATTTTTGGCTGTGGGGACACTTGAAAATTCTTATTCATCGAAGGCATCAGGCAACCTCGGCAGACATAAAAGAAGCTATCACTTTGCATGTGAGAATCATTTCAGTCTAACAGTTACGATCCGCAGTTGTGCAAGTTGACCACACAGACAGTATAATTTAAATCTTCATTTAAGAAACCATATTGAGCAGAATTCCCTGTGTCGATAAGGTCCTTGTCACATGAGTGTTTGTTATGTTCACATAAAATGTGCTCTTGTGTCTTTTCAAAATTTACCAAAATGTACAGCTCCATCTATCGGGAAATTCTAGAACTATTTTTTTGCATAATCAGTTTCTTCATGTAGTTAATAGTATGTGTCCAAACTTTGAGGCTTACGCACTGAGTAGTTCAATAAATAGGGAGGTCAAGTAGGGGTGTTTTAATTCCGTCCACACTGTATATATATATATATATATATATATATATATATACCGAAGCGGTGTAATAACTCGAGAAATAGACGTCGTATAAAAAAACAAAAAAAAATACGCATCGAATATATTTTTAAAGCTATTTAATGTTGCCAATATTAGGCAATCCCAACCCTCATAGGTTTTAGAGAGGTGGGCAACTTTGAAATTTCAAATAGTAGCTCCCTTTTATTTTTTTTTTCTTGCAGATCCAGATTTTACGGAACAAAATACATAAAATTTATTAACAAACATTTTAAAAATCTTCTGCAGATGGCGCTGTAATCGCTAAAAATTCAAACTATTGTGAATGTCACCGGAGTGTAATATCTCGAGAAATAGATATCAGATTAAAGAACAATGTGTCGAATATGTTTAAGCTATTAGTGAGCTATTTTTTAAGCTAAGTGATAAAATTACGCACCCCCACCCCCCCATAGAGGGGGAAGGTGGCAACTTTGAAATTTTAAATGGGATTCAATGGGTTTTACAAGGCCAAATCGTACTACATTGAGGAACTGAAAGAGAGAATACGCAATGTTTCCAATTCAATAGTATCAGATATATTGGACAATTGACACACTGCCAAGCGCATGGGGGTAGTCAATTTGAAAATCTTACTGCATAAAGTGCTTCAAAGCGTGTTCAGTGAGAGATGAGGGTGCTCACTTTAAACAAGCATTCCCAAATGGAAGAGAAAACAAGTACATTGTTATTCCTGGGTTACGCTTTAAAAGCAATTGTTTTCATCAAATTTCCGGAGGCTAATTACTTTGTGTGAAATAATCATAAGCATTATTTTCCTTTAGAGGTAAAAGGATTTTATCCTTAGACACTCTAGCGGATTGACTTCTTAGCGATTACAGTGCCCTCTACCAAATTTTTTTAAAAAGTTCATGGATAAAAATAATGAGTTTGACCCGTAGAATCCGTATCTGTAAAACAAATGGGGGTTCCCATTTCAAATTTCAAAGTTGTCCCCCACTTCCGCTCCTCTAAGGTATAGTTGGGGCTGTCTAACTTTAGTACCATTAAATAGGTTTTAAAAAATATTCAACACGCATTTTTTTTTTGTATCCGACGTTTATTTTTCGAGATATTATATTCTGAATACATTCAAAATAGTTGGCTATTTTAGTGATTACAACGCCATCTACGGAAGCTTTTTAAAAAGTTTATGAATTAAATTAATGCATCTTGTTCGTAGAATCTGAATCTGAAAAAAAAATGTGGCTTCCCATTTTAAATTTCAATTTTGCCTCCTCCGCCTCTCTACGCGAGGGTGGGGGATGCGTAATTTTGACACCATTAAATAGCTTTAAAAATATTCAAACGTATTTTTTTTCTATTTCTCGAGATATTACAATGTTCCGGGACTTTTTATTCATACGGTGTGAAAAACCCTTACAAACACCTACTTTTATGTGACACTTTCCCGATTTTAACGGTATCTTTCGTTTAAGAAATTATAAGCACTCAAAACTAGTCGTTGGGGGCCATCGTAATACTTACCCATCATGGATATGCATAATGTAAAATATTAAAATAAAAATGTGTAAACTACTTATAAAATGCATTGCAATTCAAATAAAATCGTGGCTTGATGACGTCACAAACTTTAAAGGCTCGATTACTGAATTGCTTGAAAGAGGTTTTTCCTTATAACTCCAAAAATAATAACCCTATTAACTAGCGGTTTATTGCATCTGATTAAGCGTCAAATTTCCAATTAAAATATATCTTTGAAGTGAAATTTGGATGAAATACAGGGTCATGAAAAATCGAAAAATGGGGAAAATAGGATTCCAAATATCTCGGCAACTCATTATCCGATCGACTTCATGCTTTATTCAAAATTTATGTTTTTTTATTGTCTTTTATATTCATTTCTTAAAATAAACAATTTCGAAAATTTTTATATACCTTTCATCAGAACGAATATTTCGAGAGTCCGAAAAAAATTGTTCCGGTTACTCGAGGTTATTGAAATGAAATAGGCTTCTTCCCATTATTACATACTAAGTACATACCAAATTGCAAGTCTCTATCTCAATTTTTTCGGGAGATAGAGCGTTTACAGACACACAGACACACAGACGGACGGCAAATTTTTTTTTCTAAAAATATGTTTTTCGGAATCTCCAGTGTCTGAAACGTGTAAATCCGTCAAAAAAAAATTTTCGATTTTCAAAACGATTACAAGACTTACCCTATACTACGTATGATGGGTAAGTAAAAGGTCCTTTTAATATTTTCCTTATCGACAGTGCTTGGATGAAAAAAAAAATATATATATAAAATTCGCCAACGTATAAAATATTATTTCGCGTGTTAACTGCACGTTTGATATATAAGAAATTATTTAATGTTTCAGAGAAACTATGTTTTGGATGTCATTTTTATATTTTCCGGTTTTCTGTAATTTAAAATAACCCGGATGAAAAAAAAGTATTTACGGATACACGGTGCCTTTTATCTGCACGGGCAACACCGGGCCGTTTTGCAGTTTATAAGTAAATTATTTGTAAAATGTCAGATAGAAACTTCGAAATTTTTATCTTCTATTATTACTAGGAACACCAGCAACTTTGTACACGTGCTTTCTCAAATCTATGAAACAGCATTTGTGTTTACTTTAATATATATACTGAAAATTATATTGTTAGTTATAAATAAAAGCATGACTAACATAAGATTGGAATAAATATAATTTTTTATACATGCTATTTAAATGTAAATTAATTACTTGCTTTTCACATAATAAGGTGATGAATTTGCAAAAAAATATTCATATAAGTTTTAATTGAATATTAAACACACAGTTGGCTACTATATACTTTTTTTTGGAAAAAAATGACATCATGTTTATCAAAATATTTTTTTTTCATTTATGGGCCTTGATCACAAACTTGTCATCCAAAAAATACATGCATTTTAATATATGAATTTTAATCAATTTACTGTGATTTCTACAAAATTGACGACATTGTTACGATGACGATATTACATTTCATTGATAAGGCCTCGAAAATAAATCTAATTGCTGATATTGAAAACTAAATGCCGTAATCTTTCAATCTTTATGCATTAAAAAATATCACTATCGTTGTATGTAGTATAACATTTAAACGAAAACGTGTATTTGATTTTTAAAAGTGGAACGTTTTGTAACAATTTTTACTTTTTAAAAATCCATTCTGTTTCAAAATTAGAATCTTTAAAATTAAGTTCTTTTCTGTATGTAATTAACATGTTAGTTTATTGGTTCAATGTTCTCAAATCTTGAATGAAATCGCACATAAAAGCTTCTTTTATAATCTGTGCAGCACGTTTAATTATCATGCAAATATTATGAAAATATATACAATGATATGAAGATGTTTAGATGAAGGAAAGAAAATGATTGCATTTTTTTATTTGCCGATTTTATTTCATTAAACTAAATTCTGAATTTCTTGTAAAAATGCATTTCAGTATAACACAGAACTATTTCACAGATCATTAAATACAAACAAATCCAGTTAACGCAAGTCCATGCACTGATGACATGATGGCTTTTTATAATCTCCAGATTGCATTTTTTACTTTTGTATCATAATTCACAAAGATATAGATATTAAGAAAATGTGTCAAATTTAGTACTTTTGAAACTGACTATCATTTTTTTATGTTTAAATTTGATGAATATTTGATTCCTTAAATGTAAAATAGTCTTTTTTTTTTGTAACAAAAGGACAAGGTCTAATAAGTTTATATATATATATATATATATATATATATATATATATATATATATATATATATATATAAACTTATTAGACCTTATATATATTGTAAATTATGCTGAATTGATTTTCTAAGGTTTTCCCAAATATAAATCCAACATGTTGCAAAATTTAAAGTTTTAAAATATTAAGAATATTGAGATGAATATTTTCCATTTATTTTTCTATTATTATGTTGCATGAAAAAAAAATGCAAGTACTAATTAAACGCATTGTTTTATACATCAGCTTACACTATTTAACTGTAATTACTCTAAAAGAAGTACGTGATATTTCAATAATTACGAAATCTTCCAAGCCTTTAACATATACAAAAACACTTTTTATACACACAAATTTTTATACATAGGATATTAAAAAAAACCAAACGTATAAAATGAAACTTATTTTAATCTATCTTATTAATAATATGATTTTTCTAACAAAAACAACAAATGTACATATTTATTATATTTAGAGATTCCACACAATAAAAATGAATCCTGATATCCTACTGAAAATATATTTCAATTTAACATTATAATATTTCACACATAATTAATTACAAATTCTGAAAATAGGACTTTGCACTAATTTAATAAAATGAAATGTATTTTTCTCATCTATTTGCAAAATAATCGTTTTTAGTCTTACAACCTTTTAAAATACGCAAAAATATACTAATTTATTTATTTATTTATTTTTTTTTTTTAAGATTTTAAATAAATTTGATCTCACGTCATTGACTCTTGAATAAATCATCACAAAAAATTTCGAAGTATAAGTGTTAATTTATTGCTATGTTTATTATATCCATTGGTAAGGTTTGTGGATATTTTCAAATCCAATTTTAATCGAAATTAAGACATGATGTTTAATATTTTTATAGCTGGACGTATCGTTTGAAGTGAAATAATTATGTAACAAATGTTTAGAAATATTCTTCCTTTGCCTATATTTCCGAACACATAGCTGGAATAACTGAAATTACTTATTATTATATATAAATATATTATAATTATATTGTTTTACAATTATAATTGAATTAGGGGAGATTGGGGATGAATGGGACATTTTTACAAAAATCGTTATTTTAAATATTTTATTTAAGTTATTATCAATATTATATATCACATGTCATACACTAAGTGTTTGACTACATGTTATGCACAATATTTATTCAAGATTATTATTATACAGAAATATAAATGAAATTTAAAAAGACGTTCTTCTATGTCCCAATCATCCCCACAGCAGGAATGAATGGGGCACAAAAATTTTCCTACCTGTATTCAATGTTACGGATTAAAAGCTGACAAATATGCCTCCTTGGCAATAGCTGAGAGATTTAAATTGTAATATGATCTCCAGGATTATTTGTTAGGCAATCATCTTGGACTCATCTCAGCTTTGACTTAAAAGGCCCATAAACGGAAGCATTCAATGGCTGAAGACAATGGCTACAATGAGGGTGAAATGTTAAAAGAATAATTACCATAAATTATTAATTTATCAACCTATATAATATTATTTAGTAATTGAATATATTTTTCAACATCCTCTATGGATGGATGAGACAGTTCCGTGCATCCCATTTGAAATGTCCCAATCATCCCCTTAATTTATATATTAAATTGTCAGCCATTTTGTCTAAAAAAATATTTTGTCACAATGGTTAATATGCATTCATTTTAATTACCAATATTGAGCCTTGAAATAAAAAACTACAACATATCTTAATTGTTTATATTGCATAAGATATTTAAGTAAGTTCAAATGTAAAAAAAAAAAAAAAAAAAAAAAAATACATTTAAGCAGAGTTTTCAGGAAATGTAAATTTGAAGAAAATTGAAAACAGCCATGTGCTCTTGATTTTGGTTCTGAAGCACACTATGGTAGTAAAATTTACGAGAAGAGCAAGCAACTAAAAAAAAGTTCATTGCTTGAAATATTGAGAACGTCCCATCCATCCCTTCTCCCATTCATCCCCCATCTCCCTACATAGCATATATATTATTTATATAGAATTTTTAATATTTTATATGTACAATATTATATGTATCGTAAAAGAGTTCAAGACAAATTCGTTTATCTTTTCTGCACTTTTGTCTTATTTACAGATTTCATGCCATTAAACTAAATGCTTATTTCCTACCAAAAATACATTTCTGTTTAAGAACGAACGATTTTGCAGAAGATTAACTGCAAACAAATACTCTAAACGTGACTTCGTGCTACATTGACCTAATATCTTTTTCTATTATCTGTATACAGAATACGTTTCGTTATTATTGTGTTATTATATCATAAATTTAAAAAATCTGTAGACATACAGAGACGTATATTAGATTTTGAAAAAAATAGAAAAGACTAGCATTATTTTATTTGTATTTGCAATCACGTCATTAAATACAGTCGAAATCTTCATGAAAGAAAAATATATAGCAATATAGGTGTAAAATATGTTCATGTGTTTATTAATTACATTGTTACAGCTTGTGGATATATTCTTAATAAAAATAACAACAATGCAAAATATTGTGTTTAATTTCGAAATTTTCACTTAAATATCTGGGTATATGCTATTGAGTTAAATCTAAAATGAGTATGTTTCCTTTTTGTTATTGCTATAATGGTTTACAAAAATATTGTTTATACTGAAATATAATATACAGTATTTCAATCCATGATCTCCTATAATATACATATTATTTTATAATTTTTACGTACAATTTTATTAAACAACCACTAAGGAATTTTAGTTATTTTTTTAATGTTTTTTTTAGCGATGTCTAAGAAATTCGAATCGGAAATTGAAATATTTTTGTTTCCGAATTACAGATTTCACACTATTAAACTAAATGCTTATATCCTTCTGAATATACATTTCAGTAACACACCGGATCATTTCACATATGATTAACTGCAAAATGACTTAAAAACGTGACTTCGTGCTAGATTGACTAAATGTCTTCCTTTCAAACCTTTATTCAAAATGCGTTTCGTTATTATGTTATTTTATTATAATTCTGAAAGCTGTAGAGATGCATAAAATACGTCAAGTGTAAAATTTTTGAGAATAACTGTCATTTATTTCTTTAAATTTTTGTGTTTAAAGAAACTTATTTTAAGAGTATATGAATAATAATTCCAAGGTGTTTTCTTTTCTTGAACAAAATATTTTGTGTGTAAGAAAATGTAATGTGTAAGAAAATTATTTGTTTTTTACATAATTATACTTTATCTATAAGTAAATAAGTTAACAAAATTAATATAATTTCTAAAGCTATATTTTAGGTATTTCAGCGGTTTAAAAAATAATGTACTTCTGTATATATATATATATATATATATATATATATGTATGTATATAATACATGTGAATTCAAAGTACAAAAGAAAAGTGCTCTAGCAACAAAACTGACCAAATCTGCAATTATTTAATCTACCGATCTAATGTTACTGTATTGAAATATTCCTAAAATCACAACGTAAAGGTATATATATATATATATTACTTCTGTCACTAATACAGATGTAATTTCAATTAAAATTCTGTCTCTAATTAAAATAACAATATATTTCAAACGATTAGACATCCCGTCTGAAGAACAAATCACCATAGATTGCAATGTCGTAACTAAAGATGTAAAGCGTAACGAAGCGGCGCGGTAAAAAATAAAATAGTTGCTGATTTCAAAAATGATTTAACAAAATATCCTTAAAATATAACAAAGTTCAATTTTGAAATAATGTCTTCTTTATATATATATATATATATATATGCAAAATGCATGCGTTATTAGGTTAATCATACTTCTAAATGCTGTAAATTTACAGAAAAGAATTCCGATATAAAATTTTCAAGATGATTTAATAAATTTTGTAAATGCACAATTTGATTTTTTTTCTTTAAGAAAAAGAAAACAAAATATCAAAATAGTTACAATGATAATTTATGACATAGTTAATTCTTAAGAATGTGTTTTTGAAGGATTTTAAAAAATCCCTTTTTAAAAATATTAAATATACGGAGATAAATGTTCTATGATTCTTGACTGTTAACGTCTAAAAATTAGTAAAACATAACGCTAATTATTTTATTACTTTATACATGTCTGAATTAAATTCTTCGTATTTCATACTTGTAACTATTAAATCATATTATTAGCTTTTCCAGAATATTGGATATGTAGTACGTGATATATATATATTAAATACAGTTTTTGGGATAATCGATGTGAGTGAAATATATTGTATATTCTTAATGGTTTTTATTTCCTATTTCCAAATTTCCAAATTTTTATATTTCCAATTGTTGTCTGGTAATAATTCAGTGTACCTGGATGATTCTAATGATCTTAGCATTATGCCAGTAGAATTATGAAACATTATTATTTGATGATTATTTATATATGAATTATTATTTAAAACACATGTGGGTGCATCCAGGCTGATGAGTACATGTGCATGTGTTTTTTCATATCCAATTCATATTTAATTCTCATGTGGTCCAATTTTCCATTGTATGTGGTTCATATTTAATTTATTAATCCATTTGTATTAACTTAATTGCAACTCCAATTTATAATTTTTTTTTCCTTTCTCTCTATTTCTTTCTTCTTTTTTCAATATTCTTTAGGTATGAGTAAAATTTGGCCAATTACAAGTGAAGCACAAGCTATGGTAATATTATGTTTGCACATGTTAATTATTAGCTATGTGGTATTCTGAATACACAATATCATTAATTATCTCTTTGGAGATTTAAGTAGAATGATAAAAGAACTTGATATGTTTTTTGAAATTCATAGATATTATAATTATAATTATATATATATATATATATATATATATATATATATATATATATATATATATATATATTAATAACAGTAATATACATTTATATCGTTATATTAATGACATAATTTTAATTACCACTGATCATACTAATTTTTCTCTATTTCCAGTAGATATACCCTACTAATTTAGAATTAACGGAAAACCTCTCTTCTAACAATACTACTAAATTTTTAGATCTTCAAATTACACTTAAAGAAAACAAAACAATAATTGATCTATTTGAAAAACATAAAGAATTTAAATTTAAAGTTAATACATTTACTAATTTTAAATCTTGTCTTCATAATTCTGTATATCGTAATATACGCCTTAATCATATATATAAAATAAAGAGTTTATGTTCTTCTCAACTAGTTAACAACAATATTAAAAAACTAATCTATGATGCATTATAACATGGTTTTCCAAAAAAATTGATATATTCTTTAATATATAATTAGTACTTAAATGATCTTTGCAACCAAATTAACACATGCGTTAAAAAATGTATAAAAAACATATAAAATTAGAAAGAAAAATATATATATATAATAGGACGTATGGGTAGGTTAGATGTTAGAATACAGAGGTGTGGCGCAGTTGTCTGGAAAAAAACGCATGGTTAATTTATTTATATATATATATATATAAAAAGGGTGGCATTTTGATTTACACATACGTTTGCGAATGCTCATTTTATAATGGACTATGATTTCATACTTTTATATGAAAACTAATGTAGTTATATTTACATATTCATTAATTAATTTAAATGAATTTATATTCATTAATATTAGGAATTTGATTAATTGTATTTACATTAATACCCACTGTTGACAATATCATATTAACTTCTAATATAATGCATACTTTCTTAAACGCTAATATAATACATGTATTATTTTTTATTAAATGTTCTACCCTATCCACTTATATCATGCGTATTTTATTTTTAACATTGTTTGCAGAAACATTATATGTAACTAATTAATTTCAATATTTAATTAATATTAATTTTAAATCCTTAGCATCTTAATTCTTATAATTTATTATTTTATTTTGATTATAAATTAATTTACGTGATGTTGCATTTTTCGCAAAGCTATTTAATTGTGCCTATGTCTTTGCTTGGTACAAATATTTATCTGTCGCATTAATCAATAATTATTAATTTTACCATTTTACATATCATTTTTTATCACTGTTACACATTATATTTTAACATAGAATTTTTCATTAATACATCATTTTTTTTTATCAACATAATTTTATTTATTATTTAATTACATTTATTTATTTTTTTAACTAATAGTTATCATTCTTTAGACAGTATTTCTTTTAATCTTTAACAAATTATTGTAATCCAATGCTTTTCTTAAATCATAGAATATTCACTAATTTTCTCACAGATGGCAGCACCATGGTTTGAGTTTTGCTTTGCAGTACAATAATATTCCATGGTCAATCATCTTTTTAAAGCTTATTTTGGCAACATGTAATGATTTTCTGCAATTCATTGCCTGTGTTATGTGATGACTCCTGTATATCTGGTAACTGTTATGTTCTTTTCCCTATATCCTTTTTAATCCTGATGTATTTTGAACTTTATGATTAAATTTCACAGTTTTTTCTCTTTTTTTTATGGGTAAAGTTTCTTTCCATTTTAATATGGCTTTTATTTCTTTAACTTTATGATTTTTCACAGATATTTTCTCTGTTATGATGTGGTAGTCCCAAAATCATATTCTTTAGCAATGTTATGGCTAATATGATGTTGAAACCACACATTTTATTCGTGGTATTTAGGCATTTGGGACCTAAAGATTGTGTCTAAATTCCACAATTGCATTTTTTCATTTATTTTCTTCTTATTTTATATATGTATATTGAATCTATATTCAGAGTGTTGGGGAACACTATTGTTGTCAATTAATTATTACATAATACTTCATAATTTTATAGTTTTTGTTGGTGTTTCGGTGATGTTTCATTAATAGTTATATATATATATACATAAACATTGTATTGGAGCTTGTTCGAAATAATTTCCTAAATAAGAAACTATATTTTCATTATATGGTATATTAAAACTGCAATTTGCTTTCGTTATATCAAACAAAAACTAGTTAGAATTTGATTTATAAAAACACATAATAACAATAAAGAATTAAACTCAAATAGTCCCATTCCGCTAAATAGCATGATCTGCAGACTTCCACGATGTATTCCACTAAATAGACTATAAACCAGCTGCGTTCTAATAGAAAAAGTAAATTTTAAATAGATTTAAATAAAAATAAAAACATTTTGACTATATCAACAAATATTAATGTGCGCTACCATGTTCCGCACATATTTTTATGCGAAGGTAAAATGTTTCTTACTTAAACTACAAGAGACAATGTTTCAAGAAGAGAAAATTTTCGCAAAATGCAAATTAAATTGTTTAAGATTTTTCAAACATCATCTGAATAGTTTAAAACTTCAAAAAAAAAAAAAAAAAAAAAAAAATGTAAGTGAAAATAGCAATTAATAGTCATGCAATATATCATTTGTAGAATTTGAAGTGTTGGAAAACTAAGCATAATTTTTCATATTATAAAATGTCACATCCACAATACCTTAATGATTTTAAAATCTAAACAGAATTTCACACTTTTACTTAAATACATAAATTATACGAACTGATATTAGATGTTCAACCCTTTGACTACGGGTCGGGATATATACATCTTACTGGACTTTTTTTTTTTTTTTTTTTTTTTTTTTTTTTTTACTCTATTAGGACCAGTTTTTGAAAAATAATATCTTTCATACACTTATTCACGGATATCATCTAGAGATATCTACCACAAAGAAAATAATTATGAATATTAGTACGATTGAATATAGATATATTCAATCGTACTAATATTCATAATTATTTTCTTTGTGGTAGATATCTCTAGATGATATTCGTGAATAAGTGTATGAAAGATATTATATAGATATATTCACCTGATATA
This sequence comes from Maratus michaelseni, assembly GCA_963931845.1. Lineage (NCBI taxonomy): Eukaryota > Metazoa > Arthropoda > Arachnida > Araneae > Salticidae > Maratus > Maratus michaelseni. The sequence goes on along the minus strand of OZ007593.1, from coordinate 195,927,077 downwards.
GATATATTCACCTGTGCTTGCATGTAAACGAAGTGTTTATCCATGCTAAAAACTGTATCTCGGAATAGGAAATGAAGCTGCTTCAACTTAGAAACATTTCATGGATAGGTGGTAAAATTTTGCTAATCTAATCTAAGATTGTTTTTTGTTGTTTTGCTCATTATAAGTTACAACATGTATGCAGTGTTGTAAAAAAAAAAAATGTATGTCTGAGTTATTCCATTTTTTATAGAAAAAGTTAAATTGTAGTCTGAAAAAGGTGATATGTTAAAGAATCAATTTTAAATGAAAGAAAAATATTTCGTGCAAATATTAAACTTATTGAATTTGTAATTCTTAAATAAATATTAAATAATTGTTTCAGACATCAATACTTTATTTCTGATTTATTTTCTGGTTCATGTTTTTGTTCTTAGAAGGAACTTTGTTTCTTTTGTAATTTTCACACCTTTTTTTCAAATTAGAGAACTCCACAGATACCAAAAATATTATTATAGCATTTTCAATGTTTAATGAAAAATGTGGTTTATTTAATTGAAGTAACATATGCCATTGATTTATCAATTCCGCAAATATGGAATATTTTCATTTTATTTATTATCTGGTTTTTTAAAAAAATGCGTTTTCTCAAAGCAAACGAAAAACGCATTTATCTTAATATTTCTAAAATGACATGATTTTTAAATGGTACAAATATAATAGTATACCCATTTAATCATTTTATATACATCAACTGCATAATTACTTTTATAAATTTTTATCTTTGAAAATTCTTTGAAAACATAAATTTATCAGAACGCATAAGACAGAAGATATTTTAACAAATTAAATAACACTACATTTTTAAACCGGCGGTAGCGTCAATAACACACTTGAAGTATTTTCTGAATACTTTATTTTTAAAACTTTTCTTTTTAAAAAGTCAGTGTCAATAAATAATTTTTTCTTTTAAAATACATTCTATTGCTTCCAACGTTATACAGCGGTTTCAAGATATAATGTTTATGGTACTGAATTGAAAATAAATATATTTTAAATATAAATGGAATACACTTATAATAAGAAATACACTTATCTATGAACACTGTTTTTTTTAATGTAATTATTAAAAAAACTGCTTCGAAATTGTCTTTTGTGAAATAGTATTAATAATTAATATAAAAGGCATTCTATTGGTTTTGTGGAAATTCCTGTGTATACTGGGTGTCCATAACGTTTTGACGTATTCCCTTATATCATAACATTTGATTTAAGAGCATGACTAAAAAGATCGTATATATTATTTCTCCTGTCAACATCCCTTTTTTATAAGAAAATACGAAACGCAGAAAGACGAATGAGATACCATATGAAAGAATTTTGAGCAGGCTTCTGACATAGTACACTTACATTTTCCTAAAACATGTTTTTTGATTAAAATTTTCTGATAATTAAAAAGTAAATCGGTATTGTTTTCGTAAAAGAAATGAAAGGTTTTCCTCAAATTACTGTTGCCACAGAAATAAAATACCACATTATATATAAAATTAATAAAAGGTATATATTTCAAATTTTTATGTTAAAATTTATTTATTTTGGTTGCGTTCGAAATAAAATAAATGAATGCTCCAAGAAGATTTTTTGGTTAAAGTAACAACAAAATCTCCCTTAACTTTTTATATGCGCTGTACATTTGTTACATAACTAAAAGGTGCTATTAAAAAACTTTGCCAGTATATGAGCACTTAGTGACTGCACAGTGTATGAAACCGGAAAATATTTGGGGTGGAGTTATGTTATGACAAGGGTTCGAAATCGAAATAAAGAACAAAAATAGCTCTCACAGTTACAGTTACAGAGAAAATGTGACACAACTAAAGATCACTCAAAGCAAATTCAATATCTGCCGTATCAGAAAACATTCCACAAAATTATGAAACATAGCCTGTATATAAACAGAGCCATATCAATTATAAGTTGTTTATGAAACCCCGTTCATCAAAGAAGATGGAGTATTGCAATATTATATAGGAATGGCAAATGGAAAATTTTAAACGAGGGTAAAAAACATATGGCAGATATCAAATATTACAGAACTACAGCATTGGACAAACTACATAAGACACAAACGTTACAAATTAAATTTATGAATAGTAAAATAATTTGTCCATCAAGACATTCTTTCCCATCCATTATCCATGAATCAGCAGAAATCTATCTACATGCGTAGCTAATACATATGCAATGAATGATGCTTTTTTGAATTATCTAAAATATTTCACTAGATGCTTTACAAAAAAAAACAATAATTAAGTATTAATTTTCATTTTTACCATTTACCACTTTTAAGCACCTGCTTTTATTATACATATGATCTCGTGGTTTAAGCTTATCAGCTTTATTTTCAAAACTTTTGTCAGAATAGTTTATTTATCAACTTTAATCATGAAAATGTCGCCGTTTGTGCGTTCAAAACAGGTCGATCTCTCTAATAAAAGGTTTTTGTATGTTTTTATAAGACTTTTTGTGTTTTGTTTTATCACTTTAAGCATCCCAGTTAAAAATGAACTGCAGTTTTTCTACAGAAGTGAAGTAATTTTAAAGTTTTTCTACATTCAATTGTAGATTTTCTGTAGCGCAATCTCAACTGTAAAAATACATCAGTTATTTTGCAGCTAATGTGAAGTAATTTGCAGTAATTTATTTCAAAAAGACTGTGAACTATTACCTGCAAAAATACTGTAGTTTATGTGAAGTCATTTTAGAATCATAAATTTAAAAAAATAATGAGAGTTTACATTTGTAGAATTACTGCAGTAAATGTGAAGTAATTTTACAGTCATATCCAGAAGTATATTTCCTGACGTATCTGCAGTATAATAGTAATTAGTGTGAGGTAATTTTACATAATTTATAGAAAACTTGTGTTATATTTTTTGTAGTTTATCTGCAGTTTTTAAAGAGATGTTACAGTTTTTCAGTTTTTGATATTGTTGCATGACTTACTATTTACTTTATACTTAATTATGTATTCAAGACTTTTATTTTAATGAGCTAATTTTAACACCTGGGTAAGTCCCCCCTTATTAACCTAAAAAAGTCTAGTTCGCAAATTAATTCAGCTTATTTTAGGTAGCTTTCAATACAGAAAAGTATAAAGCTACATATTGCAGCCGTTCGGAGGAAAGCAATTCCAAAAAAGTTCGATATAATTTCACCGATCATGACCCCCAGATCCCAAAACCACGCTCCGTTCAAATGTTGATTTATATATATAGATATAACCATATATATATATATATATATATATATCTGACCTGTGTCATACGATAACGCTCGTATTGATAAATCAATTTTGATGAAACTGATTGTGTGTATTAAGCTCAACAACGTCTCAACCAAGTTCGTTGGCCAGCTTGGTCCACCATCTTGTTTCAAGATGGCGGCCACTTAAAAATTTTAAACTAAAATAAATATACAAAAATGTTAAACATTCAAATTTATTTTTTAATTAAGTTTTATGCCTTGATACGAGGATTCCAGAGCATTTTTTGGTTTACCTCTATCTTAAAAAATGGCTGAGATAGAGCAGTTTGAAATTCTAGGGTGGCAGACATTTTGAAACAAGACAGCACATTACAAAAATTTTCATTGTTGTAATAATTTTCCCAATCATACGCATAAAACTATATATTCATATCTGTTAGCGCCAAATTCTCGACAAACTTGGCGACATTTGGCGAAATCTCGCCAAATTTTGCGACCAAAATAAGTCTTCATAAATGAAGCCAATTTGGCTATTGCTCAATAATTTGACGAATTTCTTATTCAAATTCAGTATTAACGAATCTTTTGTAAATGTTTTCTTTGCATTTTAACTTGCTGTTTTCGTGTAACATTAGCTAAAATTTTAAAACGAAGATATAGGAAAGCTACCTTTTCCTCCCGGTGCAGACCGGAAGGATTTTTTTTAAATCATGTATTCATTTACAAAGTAAGAATTGATTTTCTTAATTTTTTTTAAATTATTTATTATTAAAATTAAATTAAAATTATTTTACAAGCTATAAAAATATAAACAGCTCCCTTCACATTTTAAAAAATAAAACAGAAAAAAACTAGTTCGCGAAATAATTCAACTTATTTTATTAAATTATGCATTCATTTAAAAAGCAACAAATAATTTATTTTATTTTATTTAAAAGTTATTAATTATTTAAATTAAATTAATTTTTCTATTACAAGCCATAAAAATATAAACAGGACCCTTCAGGAAATTATTAATGAAACAAGCCCCTGTACAAAATCCCTATTAATAAAACAGGTGCCTTCACGAAATTATCTTAGTAAAATAGGTCCCGTCACAAAGTCTAATTTTATAAAAACATACTCTTTATTTAAAAAATATTATTTATTATTATTATTTTTAAGTTAAAAATATATAACACATTTAAAAAATATATATTTCCTAAGTTAATGCGGCAGATACCTGCTGTTTCCTAAGTTTATAACACTGCAGTAATTTTAAAGTTGTATCGACCTCAAAAATTCTGCCGTGGAATCGGCCAAATCACTGCAGTTTTCCAACTTTACCCTTTTTGCAGATTTACTGCAGTTTATTTTTAGCTGGGATATACAACTTAATTTATTGATAATGAGTGATTTTCTTATATAATTAGTTAAAATTTCACAATTTTAAAATGACAATACGGAATTTTTAATCACAAAATGACTTTCATATAAAACATAAGTGTCGTTGAAAAATTAAATTTAAAATTAGAAATGACAGAAAAAGCAAAGAAGACCAATTTCGTGCTTCATGTGAGCTGTAAGAATACGTTGGAGACGTTGTCATCTACGGCTATTTTCTGCTTCCTTGGTCAACGGTGTCACCCAACTACACCACTTTTGTCTCTTGGATGTTTGAAATTCTAGGAACACACAAAAAACACAATGAGGGCCTAACATAAAAAAAGTCCTTCCGGCCTGTACCGGGAGGAAAAGGTAGCTTTCCTATATCTTCGTTTTAAAATTTTAGCTAATGTTACACGAAAACAGCAAGTTAAAATGCAAAGAAACGTTTACAAAAGATTCGTTAATACTGAATTTGAATAAGAATTTCGCCAAATTATTGAGCAATAGCCAAATTGGCTTCATTTATAAAGACTTATTTTGGTCGCCAAACGTCACAAATTTTGCTAATGTTGTCGCCAATTTTGCCAATTTTGTCGCCAATGTCGCCAATTTTGGCGCTAACGTATATGAATAAATAGTTTTATTCGTATGATTGGGAAAATTATTACAACAATGAAAGAAAATAATTTGCGAGCAATCGCGTTAATGTGCTGTTTTGTTTCAAAATGTCAGCCACCCTAGAATTTCAAACCGCTCTATCTCAGCCATTTTTTAAGATAGAGGTAAACCAAAAATGCTCTGGAATCCTTGTATCAAGGCCTAACACGTAATTAAAAATAAATTTGAATTTTTATTATTTTTGTATATTTATTTTAGTTTTAAATTTTTAAATGGCCGACATCTTGAAACAAAATGGCGGACCAAGCTGGCCAACGAACTCGGTCGAATACGAGCGTTATCGTATGACATAGGTCAGATATATATATATATATATATATATATATATATATATATATATATATATATATATATATGGATATATGTATATATATATAAATCAACATTTGAACGGAGGGTGGTTTTGGGGTCTGGGGATAATGATCGGTGAAAATATACGGCTGCAATAGGTAGCTTTATACATTTTTGTATTGAAAGCTACCTAAAAAGCCATCAAACGCGATATACTGTGTTGTATTCATACCATAATTTATTTTTACACTGAGTCTGCTGCATGCAATTTGTTATCGCCTGTAAACGGAAATAGTTCAACATTTTATAATTTGAGCATTTTATTTCACCATTTATTATTTGGAAACTAGTTTTTTTTTTAAACATTCAGGTTCTTTCACCTTGAAGATCATTTTGAGATTCAACAAGAACGAAAAAACATACCTCAAGCATAGGTTATAAGATACTCTCCAACATAGCCAGAAAACTGTAACAAAACTTAACCGTTAATAAAGTGAAAGAAGATATGTAAGTAAACAGTTTAGAAAACATATAACACATTGAAAAATACAGTTTTCGAAATTACCTTCCAGTGTCAAAAAGTAGTCGAATTATTTTGGGCAGACCTGTATATGATCAATAGATGTGGATATATAGCATGATAAAATTTTGTTCAATTAGAATATTCACATTTACCAATTTTCGCCAATCGATGGAAATGCACTCAAAATCTTTTGCACAGCCCTGTATATTATCTGAAGACTTTTGTACACACCACATATTAAACTAAAAGCAACTTAAAACTCACTCGCAGCAATTACCAACAGTAAACGACTATGCATCTTTTTTTCTTTGCGTAGCCCTGTATATGAATGTATTTATATTCCACAAACTACTTTTAGTCCACTAAATATAGTTCAGCAGGAAAATTCGTAACACTGTTAAAAACTATCTTTAAGCAATTCACTCCCATAGTCTGTAATACTTACGGATTCCCTTGTGTAGCCCTGTATATTAATAAGTTTATAAACACGCACGTACTATGAAAAAAAAAAGTAAAAAAAGCAAACCAAAGTTGAAAACGCACTTATGACACATAGACTGTAAATATTGCACATGTACTGTAACCAATCTACAACTATTTTGTGCGCCCCTGTAAATAAACGCAATGCACACAAGAGAGCTATTTATAGTGCACCTCAGCAATGCATTTAATTTTCATTATGTTTGAAATAATGAAATATCGCAAAATTACACTGCAAACGATTATTCCCTATAGAGCAGTGTGCAACGGAATTATTTTGCTTGACCCTGTAAATGTATAATTAATGCTTGCTTAAAAAAATTCTTGCATGTTTTTTGCTTATAACATACAGTGTTTTTAATCAAATTTAACGCCAGTTTCAGAAAAATTGAAAAAATGTAGTAGAAACAAATAGTGCAATTGGAATATAAATATATTAAATATTTAAGGAAATATGGGCAGATGTATAAAATAATTTTTATCTGCGCATGCGCGAAAGATAACAAGGAACATTTTGCATAATTTAATAGTCAACTCTATGGAGCAACTCATTAAAAAAATTCAATCAATATTATCATAAAAATTCACAGAGATATCGGCGTTACAGTGAGCTCTTTATTACTTTCTTACTAAAACTCGCTGAATGATAAGGGATTTTCAACAAATTGCCATTTTTTATTTTCATACTATTTTCCAATTTTTAATGATACTTTAGTTTTCTTTGAAAAACTACCCTAACGAGCTTATTCGAACTAAAAAAGAATAATCAAAATCAAAGGATCCGTTCCAAAACTATTATAACCTGGTGAAATGATGTTTTCCAAGGAAAACTAAATTATCAATAAAGAAAAAAAGAAAACTGCCCAGTTAAACTGAGGGCATTGAGCTCACAGGCTATTCACACTAATTGTATATTATACTCTTATTTCAAATAAAGAAATCAACAATATATTAAGGGGGGTCATCCCCCCGTTACCCCCCTCATAGTTATCTAATGAACACCTTAAACTAATCAGTGAAGTCTCTAATTACAATGAATATATATACAAAATTTGAAGAAAATCGGATAATTCTGCATGAAAAACCCATTTATCTAAATTAAGGGGGAATTAGCCCCCCCTTTCCCCCTTTATACTTAACCAATGAACCCCCAAAACTCTTCTGAGAAGCGCATTATCACAATGAACCTATATACAAAATTTGAAGAAAATCGGATAATTCAGCATGAAAAACTCATTTATCTAAATTAGGGGGGGGAGGGTTATCCCCCTTTCCCCTTTTATACTTAACCAATGAACCCCCAAAACTATTGATAGAAGCGCATTATCAAAATGAACCTATATACAAAGTTTGAAGAAAATGGGATAATTCTGCATGAAAAACTCATTTATCTAAATTAGGGGGGGTTATCCCCCCTTTCCCCCTTTATACCTAACCAATGAATCCCCAAAACTATTGACAGAAGCGCATTATCAAAATGAACCTATATACAAAATTTGAAGAAAATGGGATAATTCTGCATGAAAAACCCATTTATCTAAATTAAGGGGGAATTAGCCCCCCCCCCCTTTCCCCCTTTATACTTAACCAATGAACCTCCAAAACTAATCAGGGAAGCACCTTATCACAAGGAACATATAAACAAAATTTAAAGTAAAACGGTTAGTTCTATCAAGAGTTATCGCGTTACGTACATACGTACGTACATACATACATACAGAACCGGCGGGCACATAAGCTCTCAGGCTTTGATAGCCTGTGTTCTAAAAATGAAACATAGTATAAAAGTTAAACATGACAATTTGTGACCAATCCCTTATCATTCAACAAGTTTTAGTGAGAAGCTAAAAAACAGCTTACTCTAACGCCGATATCTCCTAAATTTTTACGATATTTGACTGATTTTTTTTTAATAAGTTGCTCGGTATAGTTGACTATTAAATTATGCAAATAAATCCTTGTTATCGCTCGCGCATGCGCAGATAAAAATTATTTTATACAACTGTCCATATTTCCTTAAATATTTAATATATTTATATTCCAATTGCACTATATTATTTCTACTACATGTTGTCAATTTTTCTGAAACTGGCGTTAAATTTGGTTAAAAACCCTGTATGTTATAAGCAAAAAACATGCAAGAATTTTTTTTAATTTGTAAAAAAATCGCTATATCTCTATTAATATACATGCTAATCTTACACAAATGAATACACATATTGTACAATGTCTGTCTATGTATATTCTGTAGCGATAGATCATTTCGTGCGTTTTATTTTACAGGGTGAACCAAAGTATTCTTTTTTTTACATTAATATTTTTTTAGACCCCTAATTGTCTTCCTTATCAAATCGACATTGATAAATATGAAGTCAAACCTGTTCTTTTTAATCCTAAAATTCCAGAGGAATCTGACAAGTATATTTTTAAATATTCGACAAAATATCTAAAATTGAAAGTTGTTGTTCATTAATGGCCATATAGTGTATATCATGTTTTAAATGACGTATCATCATCAAAATGCACTTGAAACGATTATTGCCCATTGACTGTAATGTAACGAAATACTTTTGACTATCCTTGTAAAAAAACTAAAAGTGCTTCCCACTTCAGTTGAAATAGAGAACATGCTGTAGTAAACGACAATAACATACAAAAATTTCAGGGCGATCCGAGTATATTTACGCGAGTTCGAGCACGGACAGACTGCAGACGGCAGACGGCCAGACAAATCGAAGTCATAAACACTTTTCAACTGGGCTGGAAAGTGTTAAAAAATGGGTGTTGTTAATTGAATTTTATTTTATTTGCAACTGTAACCCGAACTGTGAAAGCTCGATTATTGATCTTTATCTTATTATTGAGCCTATGCAATAAAATACCTACATAGTAAATACGACACCTTTTCTTTTAACCGCACGGTAGCTGAGGGTTCATATATCGGAAGTTTTGTTTTACCATCACTGTATCAATACTGTGAATGCATTTAAATATTTTTTTATTGATTAAGAACATGATCCAGGGACGTGAAATATAGATAGCATTTAGCAATACATAATTTCAGTCAGAAATCATGCAAATATTCTAATATATATTAACAAAATTACGAATTAAAAAAAATAAAACATACTGTTCATAAATATTGTTCATCAAGGCAGTGCATCGCTGTTCTGAATGTTTATTTTTAATCGTGTTTGATCGATTCAGTCTCGCATATTTTAAACATTCTTCATGATATATCAGACTGACTTTCTCAATATTGTTGAAACACATCGATTCATATAAATGACTTTAAGAATAGTATGTGAGATTCACATATTCCCTTGCAATGAAAATTAATCAGTGTCAGTGGCAGAAAGCGTTTTCAAAAAATATATTTCTCTTGTAACTGTTATATTTGCATGGTGCGTTAGATATTTTGGTGGATATAGTTGCGACACATATTAAAATGCAAAATATTACAGAAAATTTCAAATAAGTATTAAAATTGCAGATATCTTTATTTATTTATTGCTCCATTATTGCAAGATATATTTCCAATAACTGAAATATTTGGAAGAAATATAATCTATTAATCTGTTATTATTTATGATAAACATTAACTATTGAAAGTATTTCAGTAAAGTCTGGAAAATTATGAGACGAAATTTGACAATGAACGGAATTGATAATATTGAATAATCAATGTATAGGAGAGTTTGACTCCGTCGACCGTAAACCATGTTTGGAAACCTTATAGTACGGGAATTGTAGTCCAAATGAACAATAAAAATCATAGATAGTGATAGATGAGAGTTGAATATGCTTTGGAGTTTCTTTGAATATATTTCAGACATTTCTGCGATAATCAGATATGATTTTATATAATTTTTATAGTTTTGATAACACTGCAGTTACTTTATTCTCTTAATTTTCTTAATGTAAATTTTAGATTTCATCTATACATAGTTATGCTGCAATTAAATGATAAAAATCTCAAGTCTCAAGCTCAACAAGTAGAAAAAGTAACACCAGAAAACAAATAAGTGAGCCATGTTAGGAAACATAGTAAAATTTGGACATAGTGTAAAGCGCTGAAAATGAAAAAAAAATATTTACATATTTACTAGCTAAAAAGCAATTAATATTCAATAAGGGATAAATAATATAAGAATAAGTTATATTTTGTGGTATAAATAACTCAAATAAAATTTACCCAAATCCTTTAAATTTACAGCCCCACCAGTGGCTGAGAGGTTCTGCTCTCGAAGCTGGTAGACGGGAGGTGCTGGGTTCGATCCCAGTCGCGCCCGTCGGCCTAATTGTTCGGAGTTTTCGTGGTTTTCTTCGAGCCGTGGATTTATCCATGCGTAAATACGGGTTAGGTTCCCTTAGAAAGACCCCCACGAAGGGCATTCCCCCCGGGGATATATCCGAAGTGTAGATAATTGGCCGTCAATAATCAACCCAACTCAACCCAACCTTTAAATGTACTTAAATATCTAATTTCGAAATTAATGATTCTTATTACAATTGAATGATTGATGTGTTTTATTGTCATATGTTACTAGTCAAATTTCTTCTATATTTAATAATTTAGCCTAATACTTTACTTACATAATATGTGGTTATAATCATCTTGATACATCAAATTTAGACTTTTTTTTTTGAAACTCAATTCAACGAATTGTTCTTGAACTTTGGTGATGTAAATAACACGTTTGGCCTCGCATTTTTCACTAAAACATTCTTAACGAGTGAAATTAGGACAGAAACAACAAATTAAATAAAAAAAATAGTATCTACACTCACTCTTTATCGTGAAAAGTTATAAATTATCTGTAGCTGAAACAAAGGAATGTACATATTCCAGCCCAATGTACCTATGTATTTGTATAGTATTATCACGTATATTCTGAAGCAAAGAAATATACATATTCCACCCCAATGTGCCAATGCATTTGTATAATACTGTCACGTATTATACAACTGGGATTTTATTCATGGAGATATAAATGTTTCTGATAAAAAATTCCAAAAACTGTGGTCCTGGTTAGTTTTTAATGAGACAACAAGTTATAATATGAGCAGAAGAGACTATATTTTAAAATTACCAGAGGAGCTAGCAGAAAAATATATTCCAAAAGAAAATAAACGTATCCGTACACGCACCCATCCCCCCAATAGTTTCAAACAAAAGAAAACGTTGAAAGATAAACCAGTGCAAAGACAGTGATACTAACACTATGTGTGAAAAATGTTTAAAATATGTGAGTAAATTATGCAGAGCATAAACTGGAACAAAGATCGCAGCATTTTGTGTTAATTGTTTCCATGAAAAGTAGCATAATATAAGTGACAAAATCATGGAGCTATATATATTTAATTTTTATTGCAATGTAATATATTACTAATCTGCTGGAACATTATTATGAAATTTAAATTGAAAAATAAAAAATGTATCATTTGAAAGATATTTCTTACATTTCTCTTTATATGTGCTGTCAAAATCTGACAGTTTCTAAGAGTAAGCATCAAAGTAATAAGAAATTCTTTGATGGCATCTATTCACTAAATTTCCTATTATGTAACATTCTAAATTCTATGTTCCTATGGTTTTTAATTAATGTGTTTTAAATCTATAATTAAAAACCATTGTATTAATCCTAAACCTTATTATATGTCTGCATCACCCATATAAAACAAGAATAACAGTATTGAAATTCATGGGTCAGCTATGACCCACCCCGGTAGTTCAAGGTATACAAGAAACAGGGTAATTCTAGTGTTAAAACGGCGTAATTACAACATTTATTTATATTTATATAATAGTTAATTACAGAGTGATATTTAATGTCCGTTTAGTCTCAAATGCCTGGTGAACCCAGTTAGCTAGATCAATGAATCTCATGTTTGAGTACACAGAAACTGCTGTATGGTGCACAATGAAGTCGCAAACCCCATATCAATAAGTTCTAGAGATATACAGGGTGTCCCTAAACTCATGGTACATACGCTAGGGGGTGATAGAACACATCAAGACGAGTAATAGTAAATAGGAAACCAAGGGCCCCAAACGTATTCCAAAGGAGATAGGCGCCATCAAAGTTTAGGGTCCCAAATTGCAAATGATGATAAAAAAGGGAAAAATGGGTCGATTTATTTGCAATTTTCGCTAAAATCATTCTTTAAATTAGTATTTTCTTGAAAAAAAGTTTTAAAGAGAAAGTTATAAAAATGCCGGTAGAGGGCGCTCTAGACTTTGGAGTACCGAATAACTACTTTTTACCGTTTTTTAACACTGTTAAATGTTTTCTAAAGCTTAGACCTTAACTTAAATTTTGTGTGCACAAGTGAAATCATCGGGAGTGGTTAAGTGGAGCAAACCGGACGTTCCAGGAGTGTAAGAACGCCATCCGTTACGGATAACATTTTGGATCGTATCAGCGAGAGGCCTGAATCTAGCACGCGAGAAATGTCCGAAGAAGGGAACGTTTCCCGTAATACGGTGTGGCGAGTTCTGCGAGATGAAGGAATGCATCCGTACCATGCGCAGAGAGTTCAAGGCCTAGAACCAGCGGATTACCAGGAACGTGTCAATTTTAGCACGTGATTGCTACAACAAACGGCTGTGGACCCTGATTTTTGTGCACATATGTTGTTCACGGACGAATGCACATTCACACGCGAGGGTATTTTGAATATTCACAATTATCATGTGTGGTCAAGTGAAAACCCATACACAATACGTTAACGTTCGTTCCAGCGACGTTTCGCGGTCAACATTTGGGCCGGAATCGTTGACGATTATCTAATTGGGCCATACTTACTGCCAACGCGCCTGGATGGAGATTCATATCTTGTGTTTCTGCAAGAGATGTTTCCAGAACTATTAAACCCCCTGTTCCAGCACCCATCAGACGACGTATGTGGTTCCAACACGACGGAGCACTGGTATTACAGCCTGGATGCCCGTAACGCCCTGAATATCATGTATCTGGGGCGATGGATAGGTCGTGGCGGTCCAATCAGCTGGCTGGCCCGTTCACCCGATTGATCCTGTCTGGAATTTTTCTTGTGGGGTCATATGAAGAGCCTGATATACGAAGATGGTCCCGTAGATTCTGCTGAAGACCTTTTTGCCCGGATATCCGTTGCTTCGACCACCATAAGAGAGATGCCAGTGTTTTCGCCAATGTACGGCGGTCAATCCATTGACGGCTTCAAGCCTGCGTTCGTGTTGGAGGCCGCAATTTTGAGCAATTCCTGTGATGGAGTACTTCGTGTTGTTTATTTTCATTTGGTTGGATAAAGTGTTTTTCTTCCTTTTGTCGGTTTCTTTCCATTCAATCTCTGTCTGTCCTGTTTTCCATCATTTTGTTATTATTTTGCTCATTACATACGATCGTTCAAAAATCAACCCCCTGAACACAGTTAAATTTGCTCCACTTAACCACTCCCGATGATTTCACTTGTGCACACAAAATTTAAGTTAAGGTCTAAGCTTTAGAAAACATTTAACAGTGTTAAAAAAACCCGGTAAAAAGTAGTTATTCGGTACTCTACCGGCATTTTTATAACTTTCTCTTTAAAACTTCTTTTTTAAGAAAATACTAATTTAAAGAATGATTTTAGCAAAAACCGCAAATAAATCGACCCATTTTTCCCTTTTTTATCATCATTTGCAATTTGGGACTCTAAAGTTTGATGGCGCCTATCTCCTTTGGAATACGTTTGGGACCCTTGGTTTCCTATTTACTATTACTCGTCTTGATGTGTTCTATCACCCCCTAGCGTATGTACCATGAGTTTAGGGACACCCTGTATAATGAATCTGGGAAACTATAGGACATAGTACCAAATGTTCAAAGTTGTACAGCATCATCGATTTAAAGAGAAAAAATATATTGTGCACATGGCTGCGACAAATAGTTTCTGTAAATATCAAACTAACTGACACTAATGTGAGACAATTTATTTCTGAAAAAAAAAAAATCTTAGAAAATGAAATGTGAATATTTTTTTAAATCTATACAAACCTATTTTATCAAATGAGGATGCAACCATACCGCAAATATGAAGTAAAACCTGGGACGTAGTATAAGCAAAGATTATAAGGGAATATTCTGTTCCTTTGTTTCTAAATTAAATATTATATGTTAGATCTTAGACGTTTTTGCATGCCAGCGTGAATGTTATAATTTATAAAATGAAATTACCGTTTGCAATTATTGAATTTTCTCATGCAAAACATCGCGCATCTGTTAGGACTGCAGTAGTGATTAATTATGATAACCACGTTCTCAATATGACTTTTCATACTAAATCTCTAAATATTTATTAGTTTGTCATTGAACTTTCGATCATATAGCTTATAAATTTCGAGATAAATCCTCTATTTATGAAATTTAGCACAAGTGCACTCTTCCGCGTATTACGTCGTGTAGCGCTTGGTCGTATATTACAATATGTAGCGTAGGGCCGCTTTACTATACCTAGACAAAAACCTTATGACTGTAGCTGGCACGGTTTAGTAGTTATCTGAGGAGATATGTATTTGTAAATAATTAAACAGTGAAAAAAATCCATTTATAAATTAAATATTAAAGAATTTTTCTTAATTAGTTATTCCTAATAATACTTTTTTTGTCAGACAATTTGTTATTTCAAACTTTAAAAGTTTAAAAAAGCAATGCAGTTATTTTTTTAGATCATATATAGAGAAAAAAATAAATATATTCCGCAAGCAAATATATTTAAAATATCCAAATAATAACTTTCAGATATATCTAATCCGTCTGAAGATTCTTCAATAGAAACAATATTTTATAAACTATATATATCTTGTTTGTTTTTGAAATACTATAAAATGCACAATAGAAAAATAAGAATAACTCGTGGGACGAGTATTAACAAAGACTTTCTTCCCGTTCTAACATTATAGATTTAAAATATGCATACAAAAGAATAATGCTTTAAATGAATTGTTAGATGACGAAACTCGATTCGATACTTATAAAGAAGGATTTTGTGAGTTGCTTCGCTTTTTGATTTGATAATGAGACATGCTTCAGTATAATATCAGTTTCAAATAGTGTAGAGAATGAAATGAAAATAACTCATTAAGAAAAAGAAAGAAAAGTTAAATAAACTGAATTTTAAAAATATAAGTAGTTATTTAGTAAGTATTTTTTGTAATTTCAGTTATACGGGGTAAGTCAAAAGTAACAACACATTAAAAATTAAAAATTAAATAAAGTAATCTGAGTACGATAATGCACTTTGGAAGAAAAAACGTCTCATGATCCAAATCATTTCATAAGAAATTAAAGAAAAAACCTAGTCGAAAAAACCTTTGCATATAAATGGCACTATACCTTCGTAGTTGCAATAAAGCACAAATGACGTTCTAGTCTAGATCAAAAGCTACAAACCTGTTCTTTTGTACAATCTGCTATCATATCTCACGTGTAACATATAATTATGCACTATACGTGTGTAATCTGCACTATACGTGTGTATCTGTTTGGAAGAGATTCAGAAACAACTAGTATATTGAAATACACTAGTCAATATTACAAAATAAATATTTTTCAACTACTTTACCTTGAACTGCTTAGCAGTTTTGCAGCTTTGAAGAAACTTTGCGACCAATAAGAAATTAGCGGAGCTTTTGTTAATTTTCTTAAAGAGTATTTTCGAACGTGAGCAGCATTTTCGTAGAAACCGTTCTCCCGTACGTCAAATAGTCCCCTTTTTAAAAATGTTAAAAAGACATTTGACCCATCTTGTATAAACAATAGAAAACCTTTCAAGCATAGGTGAAAAACATTCTGATTCTCAATAGAGAAGTAATGAAAAAGAGCAAAAAAGAAAAACTTGTGAAAAGATGATCTGTTCTTCTGAATTTCTGAAGTACTCTAGAATAGACAAAAGAAAACCGACTAGATGTTCGTTACTCGAGGCAAAATTCAAACTTCCCGTTTCTCCCTCTTGACATTAGAGATAAAATATCAGACTAAAATAAAAGCTTGTTTCAAAGAAATTCTTAAAAAGTGATAAATTTTGATTTCTATTAACTCTGTTAATTCCATCAACTTCTTTGTTTTGTAATTTTAATTTATAATTTTGAGAAATATTTCAAAATACAAATGCAGGAAATTTCACAAAAAAAAATCTATGCACAATAAAGAAATTTATGCATACTTTATAACTTGCATTTATGTAAAATATTAAGAAACAATTTATAATACTTGTGTGATATGTTATTAATACTTTCTCCTGGAAATATCATAATCAATTATTTTCAACCTACATAGTGTTATGTAGTTTTTTTATTAATTGTAAGGTATAGAATCATAATTCAACAGAATTGCTGTTTAATAAAAATGACATGTAAAATAAAACTTTATAATTACAACTAAATACATTAATTTGTAAGAATATATTTTGCTAAAATTTCAGATACGTAACTGAAGAAATCATCCTGAATATTCCCACGATGTTATAAAAAATATTCCCATTTTCTTCTCTTTTAGCATTCATTGAGGAAAACACGGGAAAAAATGTTTCATGAAAGAACATTCTGCTTTTCAGAAATACGGAAGTATTCTAGAATGTACTAAAGAAAACTAACAATCAATTTGAGATTAGGCTGTTAAAGACTTGTGTCATCCTTTTGACATTGGAGATTTAATATCAGCCTAAAGGAACAGATTACGAGTTAAAGTAACTGTCATGATTTTTTTAAAGATGATATTTGGCAATTTCTTCTGCTTTGTATAAAATATTATAAAATTAGTTTTCAATTAAAAACAACGTACATAAATAAATTAAGATTACTTTACAAATATATAGAAATTAAAGAATAATTAAATTATTTTTTAAATAAATGTAAGAGCAAAAATATGTCTAAAAGTGAAATACGTATTAAAATATTTCTTAAATACTCTTTTTCATACAGTTTTAAAAATAAATCTAAGAATTTACATCTTCTCAATAGTTGACAATAATATTCGGCAAAACACATAAAAAAAGAATAAAATATTTTTCAATTTTAATTTACCTATTTCCCTCTTAAAATATTTTTGTATGCATTTCTTATCTGGACATTCAAGTATTTTAAGCTTGATGTCTAAACTATATCAACATTTAACTATTTTTAAAATATTAATTTTCAATCATAAGCCTAGATTTTGCCTACTTTTTATTTTACAGGGTAGAAGTTCAAGGTTTTTCTTACCAAATACAATACTTTTTACATACGTGTATTTCCCATACGCAGTTAAAGACTTCCATCACGTGCGCTGATTGGCAGGCGTCCGATGCCGCATAGTAGAATCCCCTTGTCTGTTGTGTTCATCCGCATCAACAAATAAAATACATAATTCACGCTATTATATAATCAACATATTTTCATATTAATTGAGAACGAAATATCAGAGTTTTCATTTTCATATATCGGGTAATAAAATCAAGTATATATTATTGAAAATATTACTGAATAATACAGAAAATATTTATTTTACATTTAATTTAACTATTTTCAGCTTAAAATACTTTTTCTTTACCTTATTTATCTCAGCATTCAACTATTTTTACGCCTGGTATCTAAACGAAATGAAAAATGCATTCCATTTTAAAATGTTCTTTTTCAATCTTTTTTTGGTTTTTGCTTAGTTTTTATTTTACAAGAATGAAGTTCAAAAGTTTATTTTTAATTTTATTTTTAACCAAATTCCAAACTTATTACATATGGTTTCTGCATACGCAGATAAAGAGTTTCATCACGTGCGTTGATTGGTTAGGGCCAGATGCCGCATGCATTTTCAAACTACCTACTCGGTTCAGGTCTAACACCGTTCTGATTGGACCGCCCTGATATCCAGGCCATACTGAATTAAATGTTTTGGAAGAGGCGATATTGGTGAATTAATATGTTTTCTAAGCTGGTTTGGAATCAGTGCGTTGTAGCGTAAGTCAATGTCGTTTGATTTGAAATCCGAGGACTTCAGTTTCATTCAAGGAGAGGGAAGTTTTAAAAAGTGGAATGTTTCTAAATAAAATCCGAAGGCAAGAAAGTCTCTGTAACCATTTCGGGCGCGACCACTCTGGTCTACGAATCAACCGTATTTAAATGCCATGTTAGGCTTAATGAAAAACCTATGCTAACATATGACAGCTAAATGATAATATCGTCTACAAAATGTTATCTCTGCTCAGTATATTTTCCTATAAAATATGTATATCATATCCTATTATAATGTTTCACTTTTTAATTAAAAATCCAGATTAAACATCGGAATCCCAGATATAAACAAACGAACACTGTTGCCATTCAGCATCACAAATTCAAATGAATAAAAAATGAACGACTCATTAAAGCTTCACATTCGATTCTGCTCTTAAAATATTTGTAAAAGCATATTAAATCTTTTAAATATTTTAATTTTGTTTAAAACTTTCAAAAACAATTTTAGTCATCTATCGACAAATTCAAGTGTAGGAAAGTATATTGTAGGTAATCATTCCAGAGAGAACCTAGTCGGAGATGCGAACCTACTTCCATGACATCCTACTTCCATGGCAAACTCGAGCGTAGCTAAACGCCATGTTAGGCTTAATGAAAAACATATGCTAACATATGGAAACTAAATGCAGATTTCTTCTGCATCAAACATGTCTGTTCAACATATTTTCATATAAAACATCCATATCAACATTTCTATAACCAATTTTTTCTGTAAACACTTGTTTTCAGAAATAGCGGTGACAGCTTTGGTAGGCAGGCTTTGCGGTGATCCATCCAGTATTATATTACGCTTCTTTTTAAAATATTTTGGCGCCATCTACCGGCAGATAATAGAAACAAATTTTGAAATTCTGTTTCCATCGTAAATAAAATTATTTTTCTTATGAAACATAATTAAAATATAAGGAATAAATAGTACCGAGCAATTCCCATGTAATTTTCCTTATATAATCCAAAAATGAGCTATGTGGCGAGTCAAGCTCTTTAGAAACTTATTGACAACACTTTTTTACATAAACATTCCCACATGGATTATTTTTTAATATTTAATTTGAATGTTTCGTCCAATCATTGAACTATTTGAAAAATTTAATATTGAGTAAAAATAAATAAACAATCCTTATCATTTGTATTTGTAGAAATCATTTGTCATTTTTAAAATGTACTTTTCTACAATACATACCTTTCAATAATAAAATCTTCATGTTGTTTGTTTGTATGAAGACTTATGAAAATGCAGCGCAGACCAACTATCTGTCATTTTTGACGGGTGTTATATACTAGTTTTTCAATAGTTATTTAATTTATAAAATTAAATTGATTGAGAATATTGAAAGTTTATATTTTTTTAACAATTAATTAAATATAAAAAATTAATTTGAAATAATATTAACTCTTTATATAATGTGAACTCTATAATTATACGTTATATTCATTGCGGTTTTAAAGTATTTCCTATAGTTGGAGATTATAATGCAACGATTTAGCCAAATTCATATATATATATATATATATATATATATATATATAATTAATTGGCGCGAATTGCTTATAAACGTGTTATAGTACTATGGGCTTTAACGAATTGCAGCATTTTTTAGATTGCTATACATCGAGGTTTCTGCATCCAACGTTTTGTTTTATTTGTTTTGTAGACGCAAAGCACTCATACTAGCATTTGTGATTGCAACGGCTTTAATGTATTTCATGCATTTCTGAGATTGCTGAACTGCGAGATTACTGCATTAAGTGTTTATTTTTCTTTCCATAGGCGCAAAGCTCTCATACATACGTATGTGATCATGACTTTAAGGAAATTCATGAATTTTGGAGATCGCTACACCCATAGTTTCCTGCATCCAATGATCATTTTTCGTTTTCAAGAACTCGAAGCGTTCAAATATGCATTACTGATCGTGGCTTTAACGCATTTCATGATTTTTTGAGAATGCTACAGGACAAGGTTGATACATCCATCATATCCAGCATTTTTTTTGCTGTATCTATTGTTTTCATGTGCGCGAAGCTCTCATTTATTTGTTAGTGAGGATGCATAATTAAAAAATATACTAAATTGCAAAATTTACGAACCGTTGCACAAACTATAAAGACATTATTAAAAGTACGCAATTTTCTTTAGTGCGTATCTAGAAATTAAACAATTATTTGATAAATGCGCGTAAATTATTTATGTACATATTCTTTAAATCATTCAGAATCCCATTAAATTGTGTTATTATTAATTTGTGTACATGAAAAATACGTGTTACGTGATGCAGTCGATTACCATTTCCGATACTTTAACCCCTTGAAGGGTGGTGGGATATAATATATCCCACTTAATTCCAATTCCCAAACGCCACAAAGACACCGCAATTTTGGAGTCAAATTTAGCCTTTATAATATACGTGAAGAAAAGCTTTTGCTTATATTGAAATAAGTTTATTGTTAAATCCCGGTGTGATTCACTGATTTCAACATTTTAGACACATAATTACTTTGTCCCTAAAACGGTTAAAAGTCGGTATGGTCTGGTATCTTTGGAGCCAATCAGAATGGCGCTAGATCTGAATCGAGTAGGTATTGTGCATATGCTTGTTGCATAGGGTTATTTCCTTTTTTTGTTGTATTATTACACATCCACGAATAAATTAGAATGCACGCTCTTAGATAATTAACTTTCCGCTGCTTTTCTTGTTTCACGTTCTTTTTAGTCCACGCTGACTTTCGGAATTTATGTGGAATTATGGAGTTATGTTAAAGCTATGGGGGATATAATGTATCAGATACGTTTAAATATAATTTTAGTGGTTGTTTCTAGTATAATTTAATATAATATTGTCTTGGAATTGCTTGCAAATCCTGGATTTTCTTACGTTATTAGTTATTTTATCGCTGATAACCTTTTCTCACAGATATCTTAAAAAATTACACTCAGCTGTAAATGAATATGTATTTTGGATTCACAATAATTTTTTCTTAAATATTTATTAATATACTTATATTTATTTGAAAACAAAATATAAAAACAAATTATGTTTTTAATTGTAAAATGAAAAATTCGCATATACGAGGGGCAGTCGGAAAATAAGTTTCCCCTGGCGACTGTGGACAGAGGTGTGTATGAAAGACAAAAAATGTAATGAGACATTAAAGATAAAACATAACTTTATTTTTTCACATAAGTACCAAGTACATTGAGACATTTGTCATACCGCTTTATAAGCTTCAAAAAGCCCTCCAGGAAAAAATCAGGGCTTTGCATGCGGACGAAGCGTTGAACGGCTATGAGCGAAAGACGACACAGCAGGTGAACGCGAACATACAAGACACCGATACGAGTGGGTAGAGGTCGACCGCGATCAAGTAGATGGCGCTGTTGCAGTGCCTCCGCAGATGGCGATGTTGACTGCAACTGCGCTGTCACTGCAACAGTGCCATCTGCTTGCTCGCGGTCGATCTCTACCCAATGGTATCGGTGTCTTGCACGTTCGCATTCACCTGCTGTGTCGTCTTTCGCCCATATACCGTTCAACGCTTCGTCCGTATGCAAAGCCCTGATTTTTTCCTGGAGGTCTTTTTGAAGCTTATAAAGCGGTATGACAAATGTCTCAATGTACTTGGTACTTATGTGAAAAAATAAAGTTATGTATAATCTTTAATATGTCATTACATTTTTTGTCTTTCATACACACGTCTGTCCACAGTCGCCAAGGTAAACTTATTTTCCGACTGCCCCTCATATTTTTATATTATTAGGTAATAACTTTTTTAAAAATAAAAAATATATATTGTTTTTCTTATTACATTTCATATTTAAGTGTCTATTTCTGAAATAAATTCACAGAATGTTTTTCATCTAATACTCTGCATAAACATGTAAATAAGTCTAATAAACGATTTTCAGAAAAAAATCCGAAATATTTTTCACGGTACTGAAATATGAAAATTACTTTTAGCTGTAAGTTATATGTTGAGAAATTGAATATAATAATGCAAAGACAGCAAAAGCGATTTTATCTGCTTTCTGCATTTTGTAATTGAAGTGGGAGTAGTTCTCTGGAACTTTTGCTTATTTGACAGAAAAATATCCTATTGTTTTGTACTTTAAAATATATGCGTATTCTTCATTGAAACAAGATATAAAAAGACCTTTAGCTTCCAATAGAAAAAAGCAAACATAACAAATAATTGAAATTTTAAATATAAATTTTATATATATATGTGAAATTAATATATATATATATCCTTCTTTACAAATTTTAATGCAACAAGTATATAAAATATTTGTACTTGAAAGATAGTTTAATTTTCTATTTAAACATTTGAGCTTGAAATTATTTTGAAAGACACTGTATGGGAATTGTTTTATATGTCTCATAAGATATATATATAATTTGTTTTAGAAAGAGTAAATATAATTGAATTTTACATGTATATTTCTTTTGTTTAATATAGCGTAACTGATTTACATTGATGTATATATAATTTGTTTTAGGAAGAGTAAATAATTTTTAATTCTTATACGTATATCTCTGTCATTAAATATATCGTTGATACACTGATATTTTTTCTGTAATTTTTTATAGTTATATTGCATCTTTGAATGACAATCTTCACTAATTTTCAATTCATTTCTAAATATTCGTATATTTGGTTAGTTATTAATTTTAAAATGAAAAAAAATTGTGTTGTACACATAATATATAACAATAAATTTCAATGATTCTGTTAAATTGTTGATTTTTGATAGATATTTCAAATTTACATGAATAATTATTTTTGCCTTATTGAAATTTTTAAAGGTATTTTAAGAATCTAATTGCACAAACAAATACACATTCAAGAGTTTTGTTTAGAATTATAATAACATTCTTATTAAAATAACAATAATAATAATAATAATAATAATAATAATAATAAATTTAGGGGTTTTTTTGTATTAGAAATTGCAGTAATGTTATAAATACTTATGATTGTATTGATGCTGAAAATTGCAGTGTAGTTATTTCTAGAGTATTTTTGTTTTAAGTGTTTGTATAGTTTTCATTAATGTGTGTGGTTTTATTTACATTTTAATTAATCTCACGATATTAATTCACATTCATAGTTATACTTTTGTTTTAAGAACTAGTTAAAAATTATGTAATGGTATGCGGGAAATATATCAGCACTCTGGATGTATTGTTTTTGAAAAGTAGCGGTATCAGAAATCTAAAGATAAAGATAAAAATGCTTATCTCTCTGCTATGAATATCACTCTACCACTGAAACATAAATTTCTATGATTAAGAAATTTTCTTGTGTTTTCAGTTCAATCTCAGTTTTGATATTATCTCACATAAAACTTTAGATACAGATATTTGAACATCAGCAAATTAAAAGGGGCACACGTTATTAAACGAAAATTTAGCTTTTGACTATATAATATTTTTAACATTTTGCATTAATAATAAAAAAAAATCATAAAGAATTATTGTAAGGTATTTTGGTTTATTTACTGAATGAGCAGGTCTCAGGCATTTTAAAAATGTACAGAATATACGTGTCTTTATTTATATCAGACATTTGTTTTGTTGTGTAAGTGTTTTTTATTGATAGTTAAAAAAAAAAGAAAACACACATTATTATGTATAAAGTTGTGGGATTTTACAATGAATGCATTAATTTTTTTTTTTTTTTAAGTTTTATGCGCACAATGCACATATTTCCGTTATTGTGATTGCCGTATTATTTAATATTTATTTATTTTACCAGGAATGCCCCTATTGTTATAAAAAGCATTTCGTATTCATTCTGGTAGTCATTATTACAAAGGTAATACGTAAATCGATGTATGTTGAGTATATCTATAGTTAAGGATTTTGTCGTTAATGATTGTTGATCAATTTACCAAATATAGAAAATTATGTTGCAACAATCGAGCACAGAAATGTATGCCGTAATTTCTGAAATATTTTCTAAATTGTTTTTGAGCCATTTAATATATTTAATAGAGTTGAAATCTGAATAAAGATCGAAAAAATAATTAATTAATTAAATAATTTAAATAATAAATAATAATAAATAATAATAATTCAATGCTATTTCTTTTTTGTGTGACATATGTAGTCGCATACCTACACTGTTAAAAATAATATGGTCAAAATAGAGTTAAATTACGGCTATTTAATAGTTTTCTATTAAAATGGTCAAATGACTGGACAGTTTGCGGCAAATTTTTAACAGTATGTTATTCGATAGGATTGAATTTCGTTAATTTACAACAGTCTCGTATAATATATTATAATTTTTACTTTTTTGGTTGAAAATTAACAAAACAATTTAAAATAATGTGTAATTTAATCTCATCAAAATAATAAAGTGGGGGAAAGTCTACTGCGCCATTTCTTTATTAATATAAAAGGTTCTAACTGCAAGCTTTCGTAACTGTAATTTATATAAAATATCAAATAACATTCTAGTTTATAGATAATTACACACTTCTCCTTCATAAACTTTGACTATTGCCCAATTCATTGCAGAACTCTTTCTTTATTGTGATTTCGAGTTTTCATTACTTAGTTCTCTGGAATCGTTTTTCTGCATGCAGCTATTTTGAAAAGACCTTTATCCCCATTCTTTAAGTGAAGAGTTCAATTTAAAGAATCAGTCAATCTTATCTGAATCGAAGTCACGGATTTGTAAAAGAAAAGATCTATCGAATTGTGCTTTAAATAGAAGATCATGTCTCTCATGAAATATAAAATTGCATTTCAGGTACAATAAAGACGTACTAAAGATAGTTTCAAAGGAGAGATGACCCAACATCTATTTATGCAATATGTTAAAATTGCTGTATTTAAACCAGATAATTAAGAAATTTAAAAATATAATTTAGAACATTATGAAATTATAATTAAAAGTATCCTTCTGATGCAATAGATCAACTCTACAAATAATAATAAAATTATACGATAAAAAACATAAGAATATACCTATTAAGATATAGAAAACGTAACGGAATGTTACATTAGAAAATTTCCTTGTAGTTTCGTAAACAGTATATTGGAAAATATACAAATAAGTAAGTTTGCCGTTATATTTTAATATATTCGCTACTAGTTCCTCTAACAGATTCTAAAATTGGAGTTAGCGTTCTTCTGAAATTTTAATATGAAGTAATTAATACACTAAAATAAACATAACGAACACTTCCGAATAACGGACACCTGTATTTAGCGAATACCTGTATTTCGCGAATTTATTTGGAATCTCCAACACCAATATAAAACTAAAAAGAGGTTTGCTTTTACCTCTTAAAGCGGACAAAGTCCACAGTCTCGCTATAGAGATGTTATACTATACATGTTTAGTAAGAAATTCAATAAGTATTTTAATTTGTTTGTAGCATGCCAAAAAAATAAAAATATATTATATGTTTAAAATACAGTTGGATTTATACAGGAGGAAATAAAGTGTGATTGTTTTGAATTCGTGTGTTCGAAGTGTTTTGTCCCTATTAGACCCCAAAGCCCACCAAGATGAAAAATGGCTTTTATAATCTTTATAGATTCTGTCAAGTATTGTTTATCCTCTTTATCTTGTGTTAAACAATTATTGAAATTATCTATAAACTAGACACCTCTTTTTACGATATCTTTGACAATTGTAAGGATTTTTACTACAGTAAGACCATATTGATTATCGGAAAGAAACTTCCTTATTATAGGATCTCGACCAATATAATTAAATGTGTTTTATGACACAATGTTATGTAATTGTTTCTGTGTAGATATATACGCCACCTATTAGAGAACATTGAAATGCTCTGAATCACAGTTGTGTCATTATATTTGTTTTACTATTTTGGTCATCTTCAGGTTTTGTTCAATAGGATTTGCATTGTCAAAAAATCCGAAAATGCCTGCTTCTTTGTTAAGATACTGTAACTAACCGCAATTGTTTTTTTGTTTCTTGGTTTTTTTTATCCTTTATATCATTCTCTAAATATAGATCTTATAAAAACATTAAATTCTGGTTTGCTACTCTGTAAACTAAAGGAGAGATGTATCAAACTTTTATATATTTTTTTTTTGCAATAAATATAGAAATATCCCTTAAACATTGAAACTTGTCCTCAGCCAAAGAAAATTAATTTCGAAATAGAAATATTTTAAAAGATGTATTTTGTCACACATCTAGCATGGTGAACTGAGCCAGATAATCGCAATTCAATGGCTACGGCTTCCTGACCGCCCAAAAATACAATAACTGACTGTAGGAGAACTTGATAGTTGACTCATGTCTGTTAAATAATAACTTGTTCCTTGAAAAAATTATCTTTGATATCTCAGTCTCTGTTCTTGCACGTACTACTAATGACAAATTGATCATCACCATATTTTGAAATATGTAAATTGACTCTGCGAAATACCATATATAATCCTAATTTATGTCATGAAAACGTAGTAATACACGTTTTAAAAGTACACTTTAAAATTGGAAGGTATCTACAGGGTGTTTCAAAAATGAAAGATATATTTGAAAAATCAATAAAATCTAAACGGGCAGCGATAGAAATACACCTTTTGTTGCAATATGCTTGTTAAAACAGTAAATTTTCAGGCAGACAAACTTTTGAAATTAGTTTCAATTTTCAACAACAGATGGCGCTTCAGGGTGGAAAAATCTAAATCACGATATTTTCTACATATCCACCTTGCGCAGCAATATTATGGCGTAGTCTCTGAACAAAATTACCACAAACCTTTGTAAACGTGTACGGCGGGATGGCTCGCGACCTGCGTTATACACGGCCGGTGCACCGCCCCCTGAATACTAGGCCTGCGCGCTGAAAAAAAATGGCGGCTGCCGCAGGCGGAATCGTTTGTACAGTCCCTCGAACTTCAACACCAATAATATCTAAAAGTTATCTTTGACTTATATGATCTCCGAAAAACAAGGCGAAGAAAACTTTTAAAAATTATTGGTGTGCAATTTCGAGGGACCGTTCAAACGCTGAAAAAAAATCGGCCTGCGACAGCCGCCATTGTTGTCAGCGCTCAGGCCTAGTATTCAGGGGGCGGTGGCCGGTGCATGACGTTTAAAACGTCACATGAAGTGGATCATTTTTACACAGCGATTGGTGCAAAACGGTGGGAGCGCCGCTTTGCACCAATCATCGTGTAAAAATGATCCACTCCATGTGACGTTTTAAACGTCAGGCATCGGCCGTGTATAACGTAGGTCATGGATGGCTTCACATGCAGAAGAGATGTACTGCTTCAGTTTTTCAATTGTTTCTCGATTGTGGCCGTACACCTGGTCTTTCAAGTGTCCCCATATAAAGAAGTCACAGATTTACAAAGGTTTCTGGTAATTTCGTTTAATTTCGTTTCTGGTTATTTCACTTATCAATTTTGGTATGTAACATATTATTGCATATTTCGGAAATTGCTGAATATATTCTATAGTGTCTGTTAGTAATGAGAAATTTAAATTATTATAATCTGCTAATTTCAAAACATTGTTGAAATATATCACAATTTGTGATTTATTGTTTTACCTGCCTATTGCAGGAGTGGATTTATATAACTTTATATCACGCTTACGTTCTTTTATCCTGTCTTCTATTTTTCGTATTTTCATTCATATATATCAAATTGTATTTCTTTCTTTATCATTGAAATTCATTTTTTATATTCCCGCCAAGGACGAAGCTAAACAATCATCCTCAAACACTCTGTTTTCTTGTAAAAGAAAATGAGAAATCAATAATTCGTAAACAGTTGCTAAATTAGATACAAAATATAATTTATTTATTTCATTTTAAAATACAGCGGGGAATACCGAGGTGTGCTCGCTTAAAGTCAATTTTCTGTTCAACTCCAAAATATAGCATTCCGGGTACAAAGGACTCTGATTGGTTGAATCATGCAAGTCGGCTACTATTTTTAATTTTTAGAAAATTCCTTCAGATTCTGAGAACTTATTATTTCACTAACAGTCGCCAACATTCGGCGAAAAGTCGCAAATTTGGCGACATTCCTTCATTTGCCGCTAAGCATGTGTTTTGACATTAGTGATCATGAAAGTCTATTTTCCTGTCAAATCTCGCCAATGGCGCCAAAATTTTGCAAAAATTGGCAATATTTGGCGAAAAGTTGCTAACTTTGCCATTTCGTTTACTTCTAACTGTTCTAAAACTTAATAACTGTTTCACCCTTCGTTCACATTGAATTGCATTGACACGTAGTGACCCAAAAATGACCTAGTAATCGAATTTTCATGAACATGTGAGTTAACCTAATGGTCTTCTCGTAATCCAAAACGGTAGGATACAGAATTTAGTCTAAATCTTTAGAGCCGCTTTTGGATAAAAGAATTAGCTTGACCCTAACCTTAGTGACCTAAATTGACACATAAATCGAATTTTCTCTATCATGTGACCTAGCCCAATGCCCTTTCTGTACCCGAAAACGGTAGGACACAAAATTTAGTAAAAATTGTTAGAGCCGTTTTTTAGATAAAATTGGCTTCAGTGGCAGTGACCCAAGAATGACACACCAATAAAATTTTCTGAAACATGTGACCTAGCCCAATAGTCTTCCCGTGCACGAAAACGGTAAAATAATAAAAAAATAGTCAAAATCTTTAGAGCCGTTCCTAGATAAAATTAGCTTGACCCGTAGCGACACAAAAATGATTCTCTAATCGAATTTTCTCAAAAATGTGAACGAGCCCAATGGTCTTCTCATAATCCAAAATAGTAAGATACAAAATTTAGTCAAAATCGTCACAGCAGTTTTTTAGATAAAATTAACTAGACACCGCAGTGACCCAAAATGACGCACTAATCGCATTTTCTCGATAGAAAATTCAGATTCTAAAAGCTAATTTTGGAAGAATGCGCAAGCTTGGCACATTCTTTTATTTAACGCCAAGCATGCGTTTTAGTATTACTGATCTTGAAAGTCGATTTTCCCGTCCGGTTTTGCCAATGTCGTCAACATTTCGCCAAATTTGGCGATATTTCGCAAAATGTTACCAACTTTGCGACTTCGTTTACTGCCAAATGTTCAACAACTTGATAACTGTTGCAACCGTCATGCATTCATATTGAAATGCATTGACCCGCAGTGATCCCAAAATGACTCACTATTCGAATTGTCTCTAATATGTCACCTAATCCATTGGTCTTCTCGTGCCCGAAGTGAAAATTGCTTGAGCAGATTCTTAGAAATAATTACCTTGACCCTGAAACATAGTGACACAAAATGATCATTTAATCGAATTTTCTTGAACATGTGGGCAGGCCAGTGGTATTCTCGTACTCGAAAACGGTAGAAAAAAAAAAGTCAAAATTGTTTCAACCATTTTTAAATAAAATTAGCTTGACCCTGACCCGTAGTGACCCCAAATGACCCATTAATAAAATTTTTTGATCATGTGACCTACCCCAATGGTCTTATCGTGCTCAAAAACGGTAGGTATAAAATGTATTCAAAATCGCTTGAGCTTTTCTTTATATGAAACTAGTTTGACCCTGACCCATAGTGACCCAAAAGGACACATTACTCGAATTTTCTCGATCATATGATCCAGCCCAATGGTCTTCTCGTGCCGATAACGATATGATACAAAATGTATTCAAAACGTTAAAACCATTTTTTAGATAAAATTATCTTGACCATTAGTGACCCAAAAATGACCCACTAATTGATTTTGTGGAACATTTGACTTTGCCAAATGATATTCTTATAATCCAAAATGGTAAGATACAAAATTTCGTAAAAGTCGATTCAGCCGTTTTTTACATAACATTTGCTTGACCCTGACCCATAGTAACCCAAAATGACGCACCAATCTGGTTTTCTCGAATATGTGTGGTCTAGCCCAATGGTCTTCTCGTGCTCGAAAACGATACGATAAAAAAAAATATTCAAATACGTTTAAGCCGTTTTTTACATAAAATTACAATGACTCTTACCCACAGTGACACAAAATTACTCGTTAAATGAATTTTACCGATCAAGTGACCCATCCCAATGGTCTTCTCGTACACTAAAATCGGTAGGATAAAAAAATATTCAAAATCGTTTAAGGCGTTTTTTACATAAAATTAGAATGACCCAGAACCACAGAGACCCAAAATGACAGGTTAATTGAATTTTATCGATCATGTGACCTAGCTGAATGATATTCTCGTGCTCGAAAATGTTTAAATAAAAAAAATAGTCAAAATGGTGTCAGACGTTTTTTAAATAAAATTAGCTTGACCTTGACGCGTAGTGACGTAAAATGACCCATTAATAAAATTTTTCGATCATATTGACCTACCCCGATGGTCATTTCGTGCTCAAAAACGGTAGGATATAAAATTTATTCAATATCTCTTAAGCCTTTTTTTATATGAAATTAGCTTGACCCTGACATATAATGACCCAAAAGGACCCATCAATCGAATTTTCTAAATCATATGACCCAGCCCAATGGTCATCTCGTGCCCGTAAACGATACGACACAAAATGTAATCAAAAACGTTAAAACCATTTTTTAGATAAAAATTTCTTGACCATTAGTGACGCAAAAATGACCCACTAATCGATTTTCTGGAACATTTGACTTCGGCAAATGGTATTCTTATAATCCAAAATGGTAAGATACAAAATGTCGTAAAAATAGATTCTTCCGTTTTTTACATAACATTAGCTTGACCCTGACCCATAGTGACCCAAAATGACGCACTAATCTAATTTTCTCGAATATGTGATCTAGCCCAATGGTCTTCTCGTGCTCGAAAACGGTAGAATAAAAAGAATAGTCAAAATTGTTTCAGTCGTTTTTTAAATAAAATTAGCTTGATCCTGACCATTAGTGACCCAAAATGACTCATTAATAAAATTTCTCGATCATGTGACCTACACGAATAGTATTTTCGTACACAAAAACGGTAGATTATAAAAAATATTCAAAATCGCTTGATCTTGATCCATAGTGACCCAAAAGGACCCATTAATCGAAATTTATCGATCATATGACCCTGCCCAATCGTCTTCTCGTGCCCGTAAACGATATGATACAAAATTTAGTCAAAAAAGTTAAATCCATTTTTAGATAAAATTAGCTTGATACTTAGTGACCAAAAAATGAATCACTAATCGATTTTCTGGAACATTTGACTTCTCCAAATGCTATTCTTATAATCAAAATTGTAGGATACAAAATTTCTTGAATATCTATTTAGCCGTTTTTTACATAAAGTTAGCTTGACCCTGATCCATAGTGACCCAAAATGTCGCACTAATCTAATTTTTTAGAGCATGTGATCTAGACCAATGGTCTTCTCGTTCTCGAAAACGGTAGGATAAAATATATTTAAAATCTTTTATGCCTTTTTTTACATAAAATTACAATGACATTGAATGACAGTGACCCAAAATGACCCGTTAATAGCCTACGCTAGTCACACAAAGAAACGCTCACGATAATGTTAAGACTATGGGAAGGTTCTTGGCAGGAAGGTCCTTGGCTCGCATTTTGATATTTTTCAAGGATTTTTTTTTCATAGGATAGATGAGGTCGATCTCTAACGTTGTTAGTTAAAACTTTTTTTGATTTTGGTTACAGATTCTTTATAAGCGAACATTTTCAATTTCGGAACCAGTTTGAACCGGTTCTGAAAGTGAGAAGTACCCTTATATAAAAAAAAAAAAAACTGGAACCAAAATTGAAAAAAGTAAAATCTAACAACGTTATTGATCGAACTATGCAAAATTCTATGCAAATTCTGTTGTATCTATTCTATGCAAAAAAAACACGATTTAAAAATATTAAAATGCGAGAGACGAATCTGCCAAAAACCTTCTCATAGACTTAAGAGCCTACATCAGTCATGAGAAAAACGCTAAAGCTAATGTTAAGTCTATTGGAAGGTTCTTGCGCGATTTCTCGCTCGCATTTTAATAGTTTTAAATGATTTTTTTGCATAGGATAGCTGAGGTCAATTTCTAACGTTTTTTATATAAGGGTTCTTTCACTTTCAAAACCGGTTCCAAAATTGAAAATGTCAACTTCTAAAAATACTGTAACAAAAAAAAAAAAAAAAAAAAAAAAAAAGTAAAAAGTAACAACGTTAGAGATCAACCTCAGCTGTCCTATGCAAAAAAAAAAAAAAAAAAAAAAAAAAACTCATTTAAAAATATTAAAATACGAGCGGGAAATCGCGCAAGAACCTTCCCATAGACTTAACATTAGCTTTAGCGTGACAGGCGTGGGCTCTTAACCTTAGCTTGCGCGTTTCTTCACATGACTGATGTAGGTTCTTAATTGAATTTTATCGATCATGTGACCTAGCCCAAAGGTCTTCTCGTACCCCCAAAAAGGTTAAGATATAAAAATTTTGTCATAATCGTTAAAGGCGTTTTTAGATAAATTAGTTTAATCCCTAGTGACCCAAAATTTACCCACTAATCCAATATTCTCGAGCATGTGACTCAGCCCATTTTATTTCTCGTGCTTGAAAACGTTAGGATACAAAGTTTTGTCATAATCGTTAGAGCCGTTTTTCAGATAAAATTAGCTTCGCCAGCGGTCACCCCAAAATGGCCCACTTATCTTATTTTATTGAACATGTGACCTAGCCAAATGGTCGTCTGGTGCACCAAATTGGTAGGATACAAATTTTGTCAAAATCGTTAGAGCTGTTTTTTAGATAAAATGTGCACACACAGACACCCAAGATTTGCTCGTATTATAATATATGATAAGCCAAATACTTACGTTTATGTTAAAAGCGATAAGGGAATCAGTTCTCATACGCTAATTTTAATGTGAGATTTTCTTTCTATTTAAAAAAATTAATTTTATTTTCATTTTTTTTTTTCAAATAATGTTTAATAAAATAAAATTGCCTTAAAAAGTGCACTACTAATGCAAAGGCTTGCGCAAGTTAACGTTCCTTTCAGATTCTTTTTCATGTTGCCTCTTTCTGTTTCTGACGCTACATTTGGTTTAATATTAGTTTCCGAGTTCCGCCGCGTGACTTAAGTGGAAACAACACTTTGAGGAAGTTCAGAATATCGGAATATCTAATTTTTCAGAATATCTAATTTTTCTATCACTTAAATTTCTCTTTATAGAAACTAAAATCATATTTCATTAGTTAGAATGTATAGATATCAAAAGTAAAAAGACACTAGAGAGAACTCACAATACTAGGAGTATGCTGTAAGAAAAATTATGAGCGCGCGCACACATCTCATAAACAACAAATTGTATTATCTGTAATTTAATCGAATGGTGAAAAATCTCACTGTGTGTGACTCAATTGAATTGAGCAGATTATATTTATGGGCAATAATTATTATTTTGAAATAATTGCAGAGTTTTGTGACTAAGTCCACAAAAACGTATTTTGAAAAAAAAATTCTAGGGGACTCGGCTCGCTACTCACTAACGATCGCCAACCCCCGTGAATTGTTTACCAATTCAAATTAAGACCGCTACGCGGTTCCAATTCGTTTCGCTCACTCGCCCCCTTTTTTTTTGTAACTCTAGCTGGAATAAGTACTACTATAAATAATTTTAATATATGAAATTGACATTTTTTTTGTAAAAAAAGTAGTTGAAAACTTCGTTGAAAACAATTAAAAGTGCATTTAGTTGGTGCTATCAATGGGCATAAATCATTTAAATACTATAAAAAATGATCTTGGAAACATAATTCGTTTAAAATTCCTTGCACCTATAATATTGTACATCACGGCCTAAATTCATTTAAAAAAACTGTACGTGATAGGAAGATAGTTTACATATATATTATCAATCATTGTTTAAATTTCGTTCGACATTTTACTGTTCTAATTTATTATAAATTTTTGCAAAAGAAATTTGTACTTCATCAAGATAGCAACAGATGGCATCAGGTGCAATCTAGATTGTTGATATTTTATTCTCTCCGATTTTCGTTTGAGTGAAATTCGTAAATAAATTCTAAATAGGAGTCGAGAATTCATTTGAAATTAACAATATTACTCATAATTAAAATGAAGAACCATTTAAACGCTTTGGATTACGTACATGTTATTTTATTTCTAACGAGCAGGGAAGACCGAGCTATGCTCGGTCAAAATTAAATTTGAGTTCAAATATCATGACCCATGACCAAAATGACCCACTAATTGAATTTTCTCGAACATGTGACTTAGCCCAACAGTCTTCTCGTGCCGGAAAACCATAGGATGCAAAATTTAGTGTAAATTGAGCCACTTTTTAGATATTGACCCACAATGACCCAGAAATGACCCACTAATCGAATTTCTCGAACATGTGGCTTAGTCTAATGATTTTCGCGTGCCCGAAACTCGTAAAATACAAAATTTAATCAAAATCGTTAGAGCCGTTTTTCAGATAAAATTAATTTGACCCGCTTTGACTCAAAAATGACCCACTAATCGAAAGTTCTCGAACATGTGACCCAGCCCAATAGTCTTCTCGTGCCCGAAAATAGTCGGATACAAAATTTCGTCAAAATCTTTTGAACCGTTTTTTAGATACAATTAGCTTGACCATGACCCAAAATGACCCAAAATGACCCACTAGTTGAATTTTCTCGAACATGTGACCTAGCCCAACAGTCTTCTCGTGCCCGAAAACCATTGGATGCAAAATTTAGTGTAAATTGAGCCGCTTTTTAGATCTTGACCCACAATGACCCAGAAATGACCCACTAATCGAATTTTCTCGGACATGCGACCTAGCCCAATGCTTTTATCGTGCTCGAAACTCGTAGGACACAAAATTTAATCAAAATCGTTAGAGCCGTTTTTTAGATAAAATTAATTTGACCCGCGTTGACCCAAAAATGACCCACTAATCGAAAGTTCTCGAACATGTGACCCAGCCCAATTGACTTCTCATGCCCGAAAATGGTCGGATACAAAATTTCGTCAAAATCGTTTGAACCGTTTTTTAGATACAATTAGCTAGACCATGACCCAAAATGACCCAAAATGACCCACTAATCGAATTTTCTCGAGCATGTGACCTAGCCCAATGGTTTTCTGGTGCCCCAAAACGGTAGAATACGAAATTTCGTCAAAATCGTTAGAGCCGTTTTTAAGATAATTTTTGCATATATATATATATATATATATATATATATATATAACCACCCACAAGATTTGCTCGTATTAGAATATATGATAATTGCTAGTTTCAGTTTGACTGCTCTCACACTGCCCGCCATATTGGAGGCAGTGCTGATCTTGCCCAATCTAGTCTATTAACTGGTCTGAGCACTGGAATGTACGGTTGTTGCCAAACGCTAACGTAAAATTCAGCCTTATTTTCTCGTGACGTAAGAGAATATATATATATATAGATTACATACATGAAAAGCATTGCGCAATAGACAATAACTAGAGCATTTTTAAAGGGATTTAACAACCCTTATTATTGAAAATCATCAAATATAATTTTTTTTTATTTTTTTTTTTTTTTTTTTTGCCAGCACATTATTTATGAATCTGTAAAATGTAAAATTTTAATTTTAATTTCCTTGTTCCTTGTCACCCTAAAAATTATATCGACCGAAAAATTATATATTCAACTGTAAAAGTTGCTTTCAACTGCTTTCTTATATTAAGAAGAATATTTAATTTTTATGAAGTCGCTGAGGAAAAATATATTGCATATCTACCTTAGACTTCAGCTTATTTAGTATACATCCAACTAAAATTAAAGCAAATTTTCTATTTATCTTATTAAACATAAAGCCAAATAAAATTGAAATAAACAAAATGGTAGGTATATATGAACATAATAATGAAATACTTTATTCGCTTCAGAAAAGTTTGTTTCATTTCAGAGATAAAGATGTCAGAATAATTTCCATATATAGTAACATATTTGTTTTTTGTATTTGTTATTTTAAATTGCAAACATACTTTTGATTGAATAAATTACCAAATGAATAACAAATATAGAATTCTGTTAATTTAAGCGTTTGTAAATCATGATATTACAAAATTTCCACTGAAATTACAAAAAGTAAATAAAATCACTAATAACTGAAGAAATTGTCTAAAAATGGGTCTTTTCTAAGACATTTTTATTTTAAAATTTCAAATCCATATTTAAAAGAAAATATGAGACGTCGCTATGGAATTCCAATTTCACTTTCGTATTTCAATTTCGAAAATAAATTTGTCAATAAATCCATATTTGACATTTAAAACGACAGAATACATTTTGAAGAAAAAGCGTGAGATATTGAAAATGTTTTACTGCAAAAGACGAAAAGTACTAAATTCTTCAATATGAAAACTTGTGGATAATATTATATTTTTTAAGACTCATTATAGAATTTGTTGTTTACTAAAATAGTGTATATACCCGAACTTCATCGTATTCCATAGTTATTTAAAATGTTATTATTTAAATTAGAAGGTTTTTTCTTAAAATACGGGAAATAAAATATATCTGAAATAGTTATATTTCAAGAAACCAAAAGTTATATAACTCAAAAACTGCTTAGAATTACACACAAAAATTTGCATGATTTCATTAATTTCTAAATGAATCTTATTTATTAAAACATATATATTGAATCAATAAATAGGTTAAATGAAATAAATGTCCAATAGAATCAGTAAAATGCAATTATATTAATAAAATGTCCTGTAAAATCTGAGATTGTGAAAGTCAGTTGTATACTAAAACATTGACACGGTTCTGGTCAGAAAATTTTAGATAGTCTTTTGGTCAGATACTGTCGTGTTCGATTCACGCATTTATTTGTTATTTTTTAACACTTCCAAACATAGTTGAAATGTTTTCTTTGAATATGTTTCGTATATTTCTCTGTTTGCCTGTTCGTTCTTGGACTCGCGTGAATATATTCGCATCATCATGTAATTCTTTATGTTAATGAAGTTCACTATATAATTTTTGCTATTCAAAATGAAGCGTACAGCATTGTATTTCAATTAAAAGGACAATCAAGATAATTTCTTTACATTATGTTTTAATGTATTTCGTTTAAATTCTTTTCATACATAATTCTCTTCTACATAATTTCCTTTCATTGTATAATAAATAAAGTTTCCAAAGGACATTCTGTAGTGTTGGAAAGTGTTTCATAATCTATGCCTGATGTATAATTTTTTGATCTTGTTTTATCTTTATTTATTTATTTATTTATTTATTTTGCGAGAGAGTGAGTTGTAAACTTTGATGTGACGGACATCGTTTATTTCTCGAAAATTTCACGTTAATACAGCGTTTTTAATTCTGCTTTTAACTGGTACTGAAAATTCTGATATTTATAAATTGTTTTTTGTCTTAAGGCAATATTTTCCTACATATTTGTTTTTGTTTAATTATTGTTTTTATTTATATACCATTAAAATTCGTGCATAATATTACATTTGTAATTGTTTTTACTTCACTCGTACTATCCAACTATTGAATTTTCGATACAGTACGAATAAAATTTCGGACGGAATTAAAATGTTTTTATTCTTAAAAATAAACATTTAAATCTTATTTCGTTGAAAGATATTTGGAATTTAGTTATAAAGAAGGAAAACAAAAATTAATAGCAAAATTAAAAATCATGCGTTAAGCATAGATTATGAAACGCTTTCTAACACATTCAGAATATTGTAACAAAGCTTCATAGATTAATAAGGTGAAATACGATACCTAATTAAACAAGTTGGAAAACGCTTGAAAAAATATCAGATTTTTTTGTGCAGCGCTGTATATAATCAATAGATCTCTATATGTAGCACAAAGTATGTTAAAATTTAGTTCAGAAAAGCGTAACACAGTTCCAAATTTTCATTCGTAAATTTCCGTCAATGAGCGTAAATGTACACAATTTCTTTTGTGCAGCTTTATATATGATCTATAAAATTTATAAACAAGAAAGACAGTTAAATTTAAAATATAATGCAACAACAGAAAACGCACTTCCAGCAATTATTATTCATATTCACTACAGTAATCCAATTTTTAGTGTGTCCCTGTAAATGAACAATGAAGGCTATGTTCTCCATAAGCTGTAGTGAGCATCTTGTAATACACCTCCGTGATATATATAAAATTGATTATGATTGAAATACAGTAACATCATTAAAATAGACCGCAAACGATTTTCCCCATAGTCCGTACTGTAAAATAATTCTTTTGAGTGTCTCTGTAAATGACCTATAAATGCCATGCACATAGTTTTCAATACCAAACATGCCATAATAAACCTCGGAAACGTACATAAAATGCATGCCAATCTGAGTATATTTACGCGAGTTAGAGCACAAACAGACAGTCAGACGGCAGACAGACACACAAACCGAATCCATAAACACTTTTCTACTTTGTTGGAAAGTGTTAATAAAAATGAGTTAATATTGTAAGAAACATATTTGCATTTGCATTTAAGGGAGACACCTAAATTCCGTAAATCATGTCGAAATAATCAATGTCTTGAGTATATTCATAAAATTGTTTACATAACTATAAATACAAATAAAACATACATAAACATTTTTTAACAACATATGCGGATTTTTTATTTTTCCTTATTTGAATTATTTTTTCTTCTGATAATGTATCTGTATTTTAATTAAAAAAATACCAGGTAAATCATAAATGTACGCACCAATACACCAATGAAAATCATATGTTATATATATCACACAAAACCCAAGAGTATTTTATTACTTTCGTTCTAATTCAGCCTTAGAAGATTATGTTTATACTTTTTGGAATATCCTGTAATTTTGTATTTCGTTTATCTTCTCAAAATGGTCCCGTCATTAAAAAAATAATTACTTTTATTTATTTTTCTATTTCTCTAGGAACTTTATTTTTTTTTTCGGGATGTCAAAGACACATGAATGTGCTTTTATTAATTTGGTATCCTTGATTAATGCTTGGTTTATCTAAATTATTGGAAAACGAACCAACCATCTAACCTATATTTAAAAGCAGCGTTGTTTAATTAGAAATAATTTCAAGGTTTCTTCTAGTGCCCATCGTGATTTTTGTACATATATTATGATATATGAAAATGTAATGGCTGTTTATGTTTGGATTAAACTATGTTTGAAGCATGAATTAACCCATTTTAGGTCAAGCATAGAAATTTTATAAAATGTGGTATTATTTGCATTGAAATTTGCTTAAATTACATTCATTAAGATACCAAAAAAGTTTCGTGCATGAAAAATAATATTTTATTGAATTTGACTTTACCATTATTAATTTATTATTAATGAGTTACCCTTAAATTTAAATAAAAAAAATTTAAGTTTTCTTATGGCATTTGTTTTATTTTTATTTTATTTACAGAACTTGCAACTTTACTCTATTATAAAAATATATGATTAATCTGAAGTCGAATAATTATACATTTTCAAAAAGCCGAATTTGTCAATAACCATTTCAAGTAAAAAAACAGTGTATTTTGAAAATTTCTCAACAGAAAGTGATTACTTCAATTGAATTACTAATATTTTATAGATGTCTCCAGAACCCTTAAAAATAGCAGAAAAATAAATTTAGCGAAAGATATACGTCACAGTGTTAATAAAAAAATATTTATTGGAATGGTGCGTTTAAGCACCTTTGGCCGAAAATGGGTTAATAAAACTTTAATATTGTAAATAGAAGTCATTAAAATAAAATTTAGACCACTTCGGTTCTTTATTTATTAAGTTTTAAGCAAATATGTGGAATTCGCAACAAATAACAACACTTCACAATGAAGTTAATAATACATTTTCCGTCATTTCATAAATATGAATATAAATGGGTCGAAAAATTATGTTTAAAATTTTTAGATGAGTACTGATAATGAAAATCGTAAAGAAATAAATTTAATATGTAAATATATGATAACGAATCATATATTTAAAAAAAAATAAACTAATACTGAATTAGATAATCCTTTTATTTTGAATGTATGATATATATATTTCTAAATTATCTTCAAGCGATCTTCCCTTTTATTACACATTTAAGAAACTTATTCATTAATAAGAAAGGTAATAAATC
Organism: Maratus michaelseni; assembly: GCA_963931845.1. Classification (NCBI taxonomy): domain Eukaryota; kingdom Metazoa; phylum Arthropoda; class Arachnida; order Araneae; family Salticidae; genus Maratus; species Maratus michaelseni. Next base: position 195,886,437 of record OZ007593.1, on the reverse strand, counting down.
TTTCCCGAATTATTTTTATGATAGTAAATATTAAGATAGATATAAAATACGCTGTCTATGAAAGCTATTTTTTACAATTTGATGTATGTTAACATATATATTATGATAGCAATAAATATAATTAATGTTTTTTTTTTATTATAATGATTTTCATTTCCGTTTTAAAGACGTAGCAGTGACATTTTTCATGATCCACTGTTAGAAATTTCCGTAAAATTCGGAGATTTGGCCGTTAATTTTTACGGCCATCTCCCTTTTTTGAGAAAAAAGCCCAGTGCCCGTTATTTGTAACAAAGTGCTGTAAAATTCGGAGAGTTGGCCGTATATTTAAACATCAGTGTCATTTTTCTGGAAAAAAGGTCAGAGGCCGTAATTTTTTCCTTCCGAAGAAAATATCTTTACCATGAGCACCTGCCATTGGCTGTTAGATATCATACGTCATCGCTACTACGTCGCGGCGAAGGAGGAAGGGTGGAAGGGAAGAATGCAAATGGCGGCGTTCACGTGCAGAATGTTTTTCAAGTATCGGTAATTTGGGTAAGTGTTTTATTGTATACTTTGTATAGTATTCTGATAATGTATTTTAGTTTAATCATTTGTATCTTGTTTATATGTCAGTATAACAGTGTAAATAACTGCATTCCGGCCCTGATTATTACCAAATAGGCACGACAAGGACATTTGTTGTTGCACATGCTTTCCTTAGAAAATTTGGCTTCAGAAGTTAAGCGGGTCCTGATTGAATTATAGGGTAGATAGATGTACCAGTAATGCAGACGTTTTAATGTGAATGTTTGTTTATAAAAAAAAGATAACCAATTAAAATTTAGCTCTTATTATTTTTTGATAACTTTCACTTGCATGTTTTATAATCTGGATTATTGTTTACATTTTTAATCAAATCAATCAGGAAGCAGAAAATAATGTTTCAAAATTTCACTATCCAGTAATATATCCAGAAGTTTCGGCTAGTTTAACTGTTAAAAATAGTGGGGAAATAAATGAATGTATGAACTAATATTCGAAAACTTTTTTTTTTACCCCGCTAGCCCTCCCTCCCCCCCCCCACTGTTTCAATAATTTGATAACTGTAATTCCCTGTCATTTAGTATTTTAAACCATTTATCTAAAATAATTAAAATATTGAACTTGTGATAATCACAATAATTAATTTAAACAGTGAATTATTATTACAAATATTTTTTTAATTATCAATATCCTAATATTTAAATTTATTTGAAAATAACTTGTTTCATTAGTATGCTTTCATTAAATTCTGGTTCTAAATAATACAGCCCCCCCCCCCCCAACCCCACCTTTTTTTTTTTTTTTTTCGTCATTGTTTCTTTTGACACATTTCTTTTATTAACCTTTTTTAAGTGCATAGCTTCCAACTCCCCCCCCCCCTTTTTTTTTGGTACTTTTCGGTTAGCCGGGTGCCAGTGATATATGTACATGTATAAATATATATGTATACACAGGTATATATATTCATACATGCAGGGGTGGGGAAATACATGTTTTTACTCGCTACTGGCGAGTGGATTTATTGACAAGGCGAATGTTTAGGAAATCTTTGAAAAATAGCAGACTATAGAAGATATGACAAAAACTTTATTTTTTTTTTTAGTTCACTATATTTTGTAACTTTCAAATTTACTGTAATATAAGCATGGTATTTACTATGTTCAATCCTATACTAAACTTTTCTCTGTTGTAGGGTAGATGTGCCAGTAATGGTCCGCCTTCCAGTAATGGGCCACCTTCAACATTTTTGGTTTATAAAAAAATAACCAATACAAATTCAGCTTTTTTTATTTCATTAATATGCTTTCTTTAAATTCTAGTTTTAAATACAATCATAATATCAGTTACTTTTTGTAGGGTGTCCATTACTGGAATTTAGGGTGTTTTGATTTATTTCTGTTATTTACAATTAAATTTTGATTCACATTGGGAAATGTGACTATGAGCATGGTTAAATATTGTTGGTAGATTAATATAATATTAAAAAATGTGGAATATAACAATTATAACTATTAATTTAAAAATAATTTTTAAAGAAATTCCCTAAGGGTGTCCATTACTGGCATATCTACCCTATATATTTCTTAATTTTATCGAAAAAAATATGAAAATGCATTGTAGCAGTGTAATTGACTATTTTTGAAGTCATGTACTACATTGTTATAACAATTTTCCATTATATTCTGGCTGGTAAAATAAGTATTTGGCTGGTAAGATTTTCTGAAAATTCCCCACCCCTGCATACATGTATGTGTAGATCAGTGTTCAAAATTAGCAGTCGTTAGTTGTCAAATGAGACTACATTATAGCATTTGACGACAACAAAATTATTCCTGGGCATCAAATTTGACGCCTAGCTTTTTATAACATTTATTTTTTGCTTAACTTAGTCAATCACCCTCTTTTGAAAATCTGGTCTCTAACCAAACATAAACTATAATGTGAGACAGTTTAGCAGAGATTTTTAGCAAAGTGTACAAATCCAAATGAATATATTAATTTATACAAACTTCTAAACTTTATATTGAACTTGCCATTTAGCACTGCTGAATGTGAAAAGGGATTTATTTAGTCAGTTTAATTTACTAAAAAATAATACACGTAACCATTTATCCACTGATACTGTTAATGATTTATTGGTGGTAAAACTTAGACCCAATTTAGCAGATTTTTATCCAGGTAAAGCTATAAATCCCTGAGAAATAATATAGCTGAAGGACAGTTAGACATCCTGATTTTAGTATCTACCTTTAATTAATTACTTAAAATTAGTGGGTATTGTTTGAGTTTCACCTTTGCAATCTATATGCAGTCAAGCATTGTTAGCATTAAATCGCTTAATATGAATTTTTGCTGAACATGAATTAATAATGCAGTCCCAACAGATAAGATGTACTATATTATTTTTACGGTTAACACACACAAAATGTGGTCCTTTAGATTTCATTTTAACAATATTTCTCTAATTATATGTATAGTTTTTAAGTCTAATTATCAACACTGGGTAACATTTTTTTAGGTTTAATTTTTTTTTTTTTTTTAACATGGTTAAGTGCATTTTTCTATTAATTTCTAAATGTAGTAGTAATTGTAAATGTGTTATCAGTTTTACAGTTGCTTCAATTATTATAATATTGCAGATTCAAAAATTTAAATAAAAACAAAATATTCATGCTTTTCTATAAAGTAGCATATAATGATACAGTTATGTGAATTTTAGAAATTGCAACTAGAAATTTTCATTTGACGCCTAAGATATTTACAGTAGGTGTCATTTGACGTCTACCTTTCATGTCCCAATTTCTGTCACTGGTGTAGATATATGTATGTATGTGGCTGAATTTTGGCCAGTGACAGAGTATAAGTAGTACTGTCAGCTGCACTCTGAATAAAGGAATGTCTAGCTCATTGTTGTTTAGATATGAATAGTGGAAATTTCCAGCACTTATCGTGATTCACAGAAATCAAAGTAACTATCTTAAAAATATAGTTAAAATATCTTCAATATTATTAAAGTAACAAACGTAAATTCAAATTTGACCTGCAGTGAGATGCATTTTATTTTTGATTGAAAATAAGTGTGTTCTGACTCTGGTTTCCTGAACAAAAATTGTCTGTCTTGATGTCTATTATCACCTGAGAAAGTTTTTTTTTTCCATTTTGTTTAGAAACATGATGTTTGTAAAAAAGCAAGAAACATATTATTTACTAGACAGACAATAATCATGAACTTGCATTTATTTGTACATCATTAATTCCTATGAAGGTTATCATTAATGGTTTATTTTCTTAAATGATACTTTTCAAACCGAAATAGGTCGAATACCGAATATTTGGTGCATCCCTAATGAAAATAAATTTTAAAAAATGTGTTCATAATTAAACATGTCTTAGTTACAAAACATTTTTTTACTTTTCCTTATGTGCATAAAACATTTAGACAACCTCAGAACCCCTTTTGGTTGAGAAAAGGGCTTCAAGTATGGAAACTGTATTTTTGAGATTCTTAAAAACACATTTTACTTACTCATCATACGTAGTATAGGGTAAGTCTTGTAATCGTTTTGAAAATCGAAAAAAAAAAATTGACTGATTTACACGTTTCAGACACTAGAGAATCCGAAAAACATATTTTTAGAAAAAAAAAAAATTGCCGTTCGTTTGTCTGTGTGTGTGTCTGTAAACGCTCTATCTCCCGAACAAATTGAGATAGAGACTTGAAATTTGGTATGTACTTAGTATGTGATAATGGGAAGAAGCTTATTGAATTTCAGTAACCTCGATTAACCGGAACTATTTTTTTCGAACTCTCGAAATATTCATTCTGATAAAAGGTATATAAAAAATTTCGAAATTGGTTATTTTAAGGCGTGAATATAAAAGACAATAAAAAAACATAAATTTTGCATAAAGAATGAAGTCGATCGGATAATGAGTTGCCGAGATATTTGTAATCCTATTTCCCACACTCTTCCATTTTTCATGACCCTGTATTTCATTTCAATTCAAAAATATAATTTAATTGGAAATGAGACGCTTAATCCGACGCAGTAAACCGTTCGTTAATATGATTATCATTTTAGGAGTTATAAGGATATTTCTTTTACGCAATTCAGCAATAGAGCATTTAAAGTTTAGGACGTCATCAAGCCACGATTTTATTCAAATTGCAATGCATTTTATAACTAGTTTACACATTTTTATTTTCATATTTTATATTATACATATCCATGATGGGTAAGTAATACTGTGGCCCCCAACGACTAGTTTTATTTTAAAAACATTTTTAAATTTTAAAAGTCATAGCATTCGTTTGATGCGACGATTCAATAACTGTATAATTTTTTAAGCCTTAACATGAGACACGATTTTTTATTAGTTGTAAATATCGATTTTGAATAATATTTTTCTTTTATCTCTTAGTTTTAAGTAGTCTGCTTAGAAAGCTATATAGTAAAATTTTTTTTCAAAGAAAGGCCCATTTACATATTTAATACATAAACAAATAATACCTCAAAGGCACCTTTTTGACTGAGAGGCAATAAGGGTGCTGTTTTTCGCTGTTTCTACTTATTACATTTTAGAATGCAAACATTTTGTTCATACATTCAGTTTTGTCAGTGTTTTAAAAAATATACCATACTTTTTTTTTTAAGTTTTGAATATTATAAAATATTTGAAATTTTGTTAAAACAGGCATAGTATTATTATTTTTTTCTTTTTATGAAGAAATGCACTAATGATAAAAGTTTTTCAATTTTAGCCTGTGTAGTTCTAAAGTAACAGCGCGTGTAAACTCAAAATTTGCTAAATTGAGAAAACTCATTTTAAAGATTTAATATTCATTCGCCTTCAAAAATACTCCTATTTACTTGTTCATAAGTAAAATGCTTTACATGCATATGCAAGAGCTTCTTTTTCATCTTGGGGGGGGGGGGGGGGGGGGCAATTAGACCTTGTAAAACAAACGAGATTTTTTTTTTTCTGACACAATTTGTTGTTTATCGAACATTATGAAGTGCAGCGCACATGTTGCAAATTCTTGGTTCATCAACAAATCAACTAATTTTATGTTTAAAGTTATTGTGTTTGTTCATTCATATTTAAATCTCTTCATTCTTGCAGGAAAACAAGCCTGGTGGATATATATGAAGAGGCACTAGTTACATGAAGAGGCATCATTCATTGCATGTATTGGTAAGTTCTTCTTTACTTATTAATATTATTAATATTTGTAGTTATGTTGCAATGAATAACAATTAACAGTGATTTTTGCATTTTTTATGAATTTGTTTACATGCAACTTTTAGTTTTTTTTTTTTTTTTTTTTTTTTTTGCTTCCCACGGCCATATTTTGACATTCATATAAAAAATTCGGTTTCATTCTTTTAGCCTAATATAGTAAATTTTGTAAAATTTTTATTTTTTTCTTCCGTCGTGCGACAATTTATTGCTGTTTACAATGTTTTAGCCCACTATAATAAATTTTGCTCTCTGCAATTTTAGAATTTCTAGCTTTTTGCTTTGTGGTGATTTTTACACATTAGTAAAAGGAATCCAATTTTAATATATTAATCGATAAAATGTTTATTTTCAGAAAAGTTTATTCAAAATTCGTAGAACTTTTTCGAATTTTTTGATGAGATTGATTTTTAGATATTTTTCATGTTTTGCGGTAATTTTTTTACATTCATAAAAAGAATTGGATTTCAAACTTTTAATGTGAAATAGTAAAATTTCTCCTCTGAATTTTTTTTAAGTTTTTAGCATTTTTTTCTTTTAAGGGAGGCATTTCGCTATAAGTTTCGTAAAAAAAATGCTGATTAAGGAAACGTCCGGATTTTGAAAAATGCTGTATTTGAGACTTTGTACTGTACAAAAATTTTTGTCAAAACGGTTTATTGCATTTTCTAAAAAGATTTGTATGTGATTAATATGTAAATAAATAAAAATTTTCTCAAATCAAAAAAGTCAACTTTGACCAAAAGTTGTAATTCATTTTTGCTTGGAAATACATGAAATTAGCAGGTGTTGTTATTAAAAATTATGTGATTGAAAGACTTTTTCCATTTTTTGGTGAATACAAAAGATCTTTCAGAAAATACTGTCAAAATTGACATTTTGAACTGAATTTTCAGACAAAAAAACGTAAAGCCAGCCAGGCAGGAGAGAACAGGTTAGCACATGACCCCAAAATCACTTATAACTCAATAAATAATTTATCAAAAAATGGAAAACGTTTTTAGATTCTAAATCACTTCCATAGTCAGCCCAGCCAATTTTGTACCATCATGTTTAAAAATGAGTCAGTAAATGTGTCAGAAAGTTTCATGCTTGTTGATGAAAGATTTAAATGTTAATTCTTTAATTTTTACATCCTACCATTTATTAATGATTTAATAATTTTATCCAACGTATAAGATAGGGCTTGAAGAAAATTGGGGAAAACTGTACAGTTTACATATATTAACTGTTAAGTTGTAATGTGATTGTTCTTATGCAAATATAATTGTTTGATTTTTGTTTGTAGTTCACAACTGCAATTATACTTTTATTTCCTTTCTTCTAGGAAATCCTTTTGAGCTGGCTCCTGTATACCCTGTATTTGTTGAGAAGGAGCCGTTTGAAGCCAGTATCCCGTTATAGGCAGTTCTCGTGTGGTTCTCATTTAAAATATCCTAAAGAATGCTGTACTACACAGGAATTTATTCAGAGGTATTATATATATATATATACATACTACTTGGAATTTGTGTATGCATTCATTTATTTCTTCTATTATATATTGTGGAGTTCTGGTAGTTTTCTTTATCACTTGGTTTATTTTTATGTATGTGTCAGGGATGAGATTTAATAAATGTTTATTGGGCAATTTGCCAACAAAAACTAGAAAAAAGGGCTGGATTTAATAAATATACTAAAATAATATAATTTTGTGTACATTATAATTGAGACTTAAATCAGAATATTAATTGGATATTCCATTAATATTAATTTGATTAATTAAAATAATTTTCATTGATAATAGCAATCGAAAAATAAGTACAACATAATCAATTTTGTAAATAAATTTGTGTGATGGAGACAGGAAATATATATATATATATATATATATATATATATATATATATAACTTAATTGAACAGTTTCTACATTTAAGAAACATATAATTAAAAACAACATTAATAGTACATAAACATTTGTCAAATCAATCTTCATTTTAGTTTTATTTGAGCCTCTAGGTATAACTTTTACAAATAATTTATTACTACAAAAATCTTTACAACGAAAACTTTAAAATCCTGATAACTTTTTTAAAGAGTTATTTGAAAAAAAAAAAAAAAGGATCTAGTTAGGTTATGGTTAGGTTATAATTAAGTTACGGTTATGGCACATTTGTGTTATGGTTAGGTTTTTTACCGCAGGATGAACATTATTCATATTTTGATTTTAAAAATATACTTTTATTTTATACAATAGCACCAAAATTTTAATACTGTATGCTAAACTTTCAGCTAATGATCGAGTATCGATTTGATCCACATTTAGTCAGAGTTAGGGATGATATATAATCAGTTTGAAAATTTAAAAAATTCACTTAGGATTTCGATGTGAAATAAAATTTAAATGTATAACAGTGATTTTTAGTTAAATATCAATATTTCACTAGATTATTTTTAACACAATTATTTCAAATTGGTAAAGCAGTAATACAAGTTGTAATTTTCCAACTGGATGAAAAATGTCCGGGCCAGGATTCGAACCTGGGATCTCTTGGCTGAAGCCGCAATGCTCTACCAACTGAGCTATCCCGGTTGAATCTGGAGGGCCTAATTCATCCAGTTAACCTTCCAGTTCGCCATCGTGAAATGTTGATATTTTTTTTTTAAAGATTAAGACCAAAACACATAACAAACATTATTGTTATCTTTTAATAAGATTTCAGAATGATCTGTTTAACACAGCAAACTATTAAATATATTCGAATAGCAATGTTATTCGTAACAGTTTTAACCTGATAATTTTATTTCACATAGACTGTGATTTAAATATATATATATAAACAAATATTTGAAGTGTGTTTTGATTTTTATAGTGCAAAATATTCTCACAAATTCAGATTTTCTTTCATATGTACTTTTGTCTGGCAGAATCAAAATAAGAAATATTGTTTTTCTGGTATTCCCCGCTATCATGATTGCTTAGCTTATACATATTTTGGTACTTTTCGGTTAGCCGGGCGGCAGTGATATATACATATACATATATTTACATGCATATATGTATGTATATGCAGATAGATATGTGTTTATATATTTATGTATGTACATATATCACTGGTGCCCGGCTAACCGAAAAGTACCCATATTTTTTTTCTTGCTGGTTGCTACTAAATAGCTGAATTGCGTAACAAAATTAGTAAATAGAACATTATTTTCGTGGGGAAAAAAATATATATACACACACACACACACTCATATATATAGCAATCTTTCTCTTTTTTTCTTTTTTTTTATTACTATCTTTACCTTCCCAATTTTTTTTTAAACTTCATTCTAAGCACCACTTTATCTTATAAAAGCAAATTTTGTGTTGTGAGAACAGTCTATGCAGGTTTTTTTTTTTTTTTTTTTTGGGGGGGGGGGTAAATCCTTTTGCTGAAGTTTTCCTCTCTGGTGAACTTGTTTGTTTACAAATTACACATTTTAAAACATCACAAAATAACAAATACATAATAATTAGTCAGTTTTTATGGAATAGAATTTTGTGAAGGGTCCCATTTTATCAAATTGATTTTTGTGAACCGGTTCACTGTATCAAATTGATTTTTGTGAAGAGGCCCATTTTATCAAATTGATTTTTGTGAAGAGGCCCATTTTATCAAATTGATTTTTGTGAAGAGGCCCATTTTATCAAATTGATTTTTGTGAAGAGGCCCATTTTATCAAATTGATTTTTGTGAAGGGGCCTTAAATAGGCCCCAAATTTTCGTGGATCGACCCCTGCTTATTCTTGCTTGTTACTGAAAAGATTTTCTTTTCTTTGAGTCATTCTGCATTTGTGACTGTTGCTCATATATGAAGGTACAAACAGGGTTCGTATGGCTCCTGGAATTTTGCAACCAGAAAATTCTTTGATATCAGTATTTTGTTACAGGAAATATCTCCTTAAAAGAAGACAAAGTTTCGCGAGTTTAATCTAGATTTCTTTTTCTATAAAGAAAATACTGGTGAAACTCCTGGAAAATTTCCTCATCCGTACGAACCCTGTACAAAGTGTATGAGTAGTTTTAGTCATACGTGTAGAGTTTTGAAAATTATTGGTAGATTATAGTCTTAAATATATTTTTTTTACACTAATACGCGTGTATCTGTGCATAATAGAAAATGCTTACCAATTTGATGTTGCTTTTTAGATTTTCTTTTAAAGAAATTAAACAGTTTCATCTTATTAATGAACTCACAAGAGTTAATTAAAAAGGTAAGACAATGCAAAAATTTGAATGTATAGCACCATTTATTAAAATGATATACTCTACATTATTTCCAAATCATTTGTAATAAAAATACAACAAAAATTGGCTTAAAATGTCTTTTTTGGAATATGAATTTTTTAAATCTTATTTTTGTATTTTAAATGGCTTTTTCGCTACTAAAGTTAAACTGCTTAGCATTTTAATTTAAATATTGAACCAAAATGGAAAGAATCTCGTACTGTTGTTTATTTCTAACAAAAGAAGAAAAAAAAGATATCTGCTACAAAAAGACACATTAAAAGTTTCATAAAATATTAAAGCAAAAAACTAAACTTTTTTCATATACTTGAGGAAAAGAGTGTTTGTTCACTTATAGCAATTGGTGAGGTTCGAATCTGATGAGTTCATACAACTTGAGGCCTATGCTTATAGTTGTTCACTTTTTTTATACATGTATATATAAGTTTAGAAACACAATTTGCCATAAATAAAAATAATTAAAAATTTAATAAATTAATACATTGTATCTTGCAATATTCACTTTATGATGGAAATTTTAACAATGAGTTAGAGTAATAAATGTATAATATGGCCTTAGAATCTTAGGCCGAATGTACTGCTGGATAATCACAATATCCGGTTACTGCCAAAGCTCATTCTCACATTTCCAGCTTTTCTTAAAATGAATCAGATATATAAAATTTCGGATTTTTTTTTTTTTTTTTTTTTTTTTTTTTATGAGGATTGACAGTATGTTGTAATCTTTTAAGTGTAACATACTGAGTTAAAATTACTTTTTCCATAAACAAATCTGAAAGTCATGTACCTCTTACACTCAAAGCAGTCACTTAATTTAAGAGCTCTGTTTGTGTAATAGTATACATTTAATTTGTTTGTCTTTAATTCTGTTTTAAGATATTCAAGCCTGTTTATTCAGTCTCATTGTATTTTCTTTATAGAGCATTGTTTGGGATAAACCCACATTCCAAAGGCTCCAAGATGGAAAAGATATTTGGAAAAAGAGTTGACATCCACCCTAAAGTCCTTACACGGATTAATAATGTAAAAGATTTTTCATCCAAATGGATTCACTTCAGAAGATTTTATTTATTTATTACTTGTAAATACTTGTTGCAATAAATGTTTTTTGTATGTTTTTAAATTAGTTGTTTTCTTTACTGTTCATATTTATAGAAATGTTACTGCTTTTCTAAAAGTAATTATTTTAAACTAGATAGTACCCATCAAGATTTGACGGTGAACTACTTGTAAGTTTCATTATAAAAATTTTTAGAATTTTATTTTGTTGCTTTTAAATTGGTTAAGTATTGAAAATTTGAAGAATTGTTATATAGTGCAATATAAGGTGATAGATAGCGCTGCCAGTTAAAGATATTCAACTAATGAAGTGAAAGAATTTTAAAACAGGAGATTAAAAAGTAATTGAATGAAGAGGGCATTTATTTTTACTTGCTACAATCTCTCTCTCTTTTTAAATAACAATATTTAGTATTTTGTCTTTTTTTTTAAAATTACACGACCTTTAAATTTTTTTTATTAATTTTATTTTTAACAGGCTGACAAAAGAACTTAAACTTTGCTGTTTGCAGCAAACGATTTATAATATATAATTTTTAAATTACTTGAATTTTATTTTACATTTTCATACATTTCTTATATATTAAACCATGGATATCAAGATGATTTCTATTATAGTTCTTGTATTAAATTTTTTTCCTTTCTTTTTTCTGTTTATATCTTCTTGATATATTTATATACTATATTATAGTACATAATAGTGATACAAAATATAAATAAAAGTTTACATCAATTTATTTAATCTATTACTACATGAAAAATCTTTTAATTTAAATATTTTTAATATAAAATTAGTAATTTAAAAAAAATATTGCCACTGTTAAATTTTACTTAGTTATAAAGTACTCAAATTAAAAAATATATGTACAAATTATATAACTTCTTCTCCTGAAGTTACATATGACATTATTAAAATGAATGAAGTGGGAATCGAACAGACAATTTCGCACTTGAAACCCAGCATATTAGACCACTCAGCCACGGTGACCTTGATCGGAGTTACTCTAAAACTAAATATGTTCTACATTTAATTTCATGCATGCACACAATTTCGCTAAAAGAACTCTCAATTGTTTCTTGCTAATTATCAAGATATATTTTCTGCGTAAATATGTATAAAGTATATGGCTGCAACAAAACACTTTGTTTTAGATTCAAATTTTTAAATCGAAACAATTTTTGTCATATAAAACAAATTATGTAGGAATGCAAAAAAAAAAAAAAGAAATTTTTGTGAGTGGATTAGTAACAATATCTGATTTTTAATGCTATACTTAATCTTTTCTTAGAGGGTTACCTACAATTGAAAATTGTTTCAAACTCAAAAATCCTCAGTACTAACCCATCATATTTAAATTCTACATGAAATTTTACCCCAGGATACCAAATTTCAAGTCATTTTCATCTAGTTATTTATGAATGTTTCAAGTTTGGAACCTCTCATGTTGAATTTGTTATTTATCATGGGAAAATTGTAATATGGATAGAATTTTTAAACCACAAAAATTACTGACATTTTTAATTTGCATAATTGAAACTTCTAGAAATATATTTTTTTTTTATCAAGCATTTTATAAGTTACAGTTCAAATACTTTTTGAAAATATCTGCTTTTGGAAATTTTGAAAGAAGCATGAATTGTCACATATATATTTTACAGAAATGGATTTTTAGAAGCTTTAAATATACAGATTCAAAATTACAGCTTACTTCATCCAGTAGTTTTTTAGTTATGTTTAAAAAACTATGTACTTTGTAATCGGTTTTCCAACAATAAATAACAAATCTAACATTGTTGGTAATCCATTCATACCAGTCATATATTTATACGATGATATGCAGCAAAGAATAACTGCTTGAACAAGTAGGCTGAACAAAGCCCGGATTATATCCCGTCAGGGGCAGCAGAGTCCCCAAACTACCCATTGGGGTCCCTGAACTGCCCAGGTGAAGCCCGGCTATAGGTCCAATGACTTGTTAATTTTACGGGCAGTAATATTAAATTTATAAGGACCATATTAATTTATGGTCAGTGGACATAAAAAATGAAGGCAACTTTTACGAGCATAATGTTAATTTACGGTCACTGGACATTAAAAAATGAAGCTATCTTTTACGAGCATAACATTAATTTACGGTCACTGGCCTTTAAAAAATGAAGCTAATTTTTATGGGCATAAAGTTAATTTACGGTCACTGGACATTAAAAAATGAAGCTATCTTTTACGAGCATAACATTAATTTACGGTCACTGGCCTTTAAAAAATGAAGCTAAGTTTTACGGGCATAAAATTAATTTACGGTCAGTGACTTTAAATTTTACGGGCATAAGTTTACGGGTAAACTTGTATTTTTATGGTCATGATAGCTTTACGGTCATAACATTAATTTTACGGTCAGTGACTGGCACACTTTTTGCCAGTCACTGACCGTAATTTAGCAGTGAGATTTCTTAGAGTGTCTGATGCAATCGATATTTGTGATAAGTTCAAATTTTTCGTAAATAGATATGCATAATAAAAAAAGAGCAATAAATATTTTAATTCATTTATTTAACGTTGTGAGTACAATTTTTTCTTTCATCTTTCCTGTTTCTGATGCAATTCTTTGATAAAAAAAAATTACAATCTTAAATAGAATGATATATCATATCTATTTTATTTATTCTCTCTGAAATATTTATAATTTAACTTAATAAAGATAGAATATTTTCGATAGGTACAGATTTTATAGAACGAAGTAAGCTACTCAATCTTATTTTCTTATTAAAATAACGTATTTTATCAGTATAAAATAACATAACTCTATACAATCGGTTACTATAAGTTTACGCTTATTATTTTTTTATCCGTCCTTAATGTATTTTATGAATATTTCTAAGACATAGTATTCGTAACTATTTCAGAGCAAAAATTCAAAGCAAAAGCACCTGTATATATATATATATATATATATATATATATTATTTTTATTTTTATTTTTTATTTTTTACAAAAAAGAAAGTAAATGTTATTTCATACGAAAATTACTTAGACATTCTACTTAGTTAGAAATTCTATTAAGTTTTTTTTTCTTTTTTTAAATTGTACGTAAAATAAATCCAATTTATCCAACCAAATTTTCTGTAACAATCAATATATTAAATAAGAAAGTTCATAAGAAGAAGTAAAACAAAATTTGAGTAAATTAAAGTGTTTCGAAAAATCTCATGGGGCGTATGACAATTGAATGCTAAAACTTCATTACCTTTTTTCGCCAGTTTGTTTTTATACCGATATTCTTTATTCCCTCGCTTGATTCCCTTCTTGTTTTGTTCTTGTGTGTTTGGGAAAGAATGAATTTGAACGCTTGGTGTGAATAATATATTTTATACCTTAAAAATGCATCATTATATTAATACATTTATAATTATGGTTTTAACTTTTTCTATAATTTTAGCCTATTTACAAGATTCTTTGTTTTTGCTGTAAGTAATTATGTTCTAATATTTATTATATTTTCTCCAGTATTATTTTGTTTATCATTCCACTAAAATTGAGGCATAGATCACAAATCTTTGATTTTTTTGTTTCTTCACAGTGATTAATTGTAGCCGTAGAATGTTTAACAGTGTTAAATATTTCTTAAGTTGATTTTGGACGCAATATATTTTCTATGTTTTAATATATTTCTTTCGAGATTGTTCAGTATAAAACGCTTATGTAGTCATCTCTCCGTTACATGCGTATAGAAACGACACGGGTAACGGAGAGTTCAAAATAACAGCAAAAGTAGAAGTAATTTTTGTAACTACTTTGGAATATTTAGTATTAACCTTTAAAATGTTTAAATACTTTAAAATATTGGTGAGGTATTTAAATGACAATAGTTTGTTTTTACATCCTATACACAAAAAATAAACAAACATAGACATTATGTATTAAAAAACGATTTCCATATAGCTTTCAACAATCTTTTAAACACTTGTAAAAAAATAATAATAATCTCCGTGTGAGGGTATAAAATGTTTTGAACTAAAAATGTAATTTCAAAATAAACGCCTTTATTTAAATGCTGTTTCTTTTCTTTACTTCAGTTACAATGAAATAACTGTGCAGTATATTTTGTAAATAATCAAGTAATTTTGTAATAGAATTTATAGTCGTCAAATTCAAAATATAGAAATCAACATATGACATATTAAAAAAAAATAGCATAAGGTTGCATTAAATTATTTTTAATATCATATTTAAGATTTAAAAAATATTGCAATACATTAAAATGACATTTTTATAAATATTTTATAGACCGGGAGGCGACATCACAGACAACAACCTCATCGAGTTCACAGCTGAAATTCCAGAATTAGGTAAATCTCGATTCACATATTAAAACGCAATCGGTCTGCCAAGTCATATCTTGGTGGGAAACACGTGAAAACCCGATTTTATTGGTTGACTCGTAGGTTTACCATTGTGTTTTCTTGCACCCAAAAGTATGAAAACATGGAGAACTGGGTGTAGGAAAACACAATGGTAAACCTACGAGTCAACCGCTAAAATCGGGTTTTCACGTGTTTTCCACCAAGATATGACTTGGCAGACCAATTGCGTTTTAATATGCGAATAGAGTTTTAACTAATTCTGGAATTTCAGCCGTGAACTCGATGAGGTGATTGTCTGTGCTGCCGCCTCCCGGTCTATTATAAATTAGGTCTAGCCACAGCGGATGCTATGAAAACGAGAAACTCTAAAGGTAGGTCAAAGTTATTAAATTTTGAAGGTAGTATATTCTTATTCATCTCGTTAAATGAAAATAATTTTACAATTTATTATCAAATGATGGACGCAGCTATTATATCAATGTAACATATTCTATTATTTAAACATACTATTTCAGATCTAAAATAAAATGTTGCGGATGTGTTTGGAGATAAAACTAAAACTTCTGTGATGCATTTTAATAAATTTCAAGAATGTAAATGAAAGAAATTATTTTAAACATCGTAATAACAAGATAATGTTGTCCCTATTAAAAAAAATTCATGGAAAATGTTTATCTAAAAAATATATATCCTCAATATTTTTACACAAGAATTATTGAAATAAAATTTTCTGTAAATATATAAAAATCAGATATTTAAGAAATCAATTAACCGTCATTTTTAATTTTTATCCAATTGAAGAACTATCTTCTTTATTCGTGGAATTCCTTCTAAAATATTCACATGCATTGACGAGATTCCAGAAACCTTGCATAAATTATATGCCTTTATTTTGTAAGTATGCCATAAAAAATGAAATGAAAAGAATAGTGGACAAAACCATTATCGAAGTTTTTAATTCTGAAAACATTATAATGTAATGTTGATTGTTTAAATGGCCATCGCTTCGTTTAAAAGTGGGTATCAGGAAATATATCATATGATGATTTTACTACCGACTTACTTGACGACTTTAAATTCGACTATCGTTTTTATTTATGACTCTCTAGGGCACTTTTATCAATATTAGTTATATGTTTCTTCAAATGTTAATTCCATATCTTAAATGAAGTTTTCTCTCTTTATGTCTTTTTGTGTCAAAAGTAACGTTTTGTGATCGCATTTAAATAGGCCTCAATGGAATGTAACTATTTAACATTGTTTCAAAGGGATTGGGTTTGATTGAGAACCTTTTTGCTAAAATAATTCATTTTTACTTTATTATATACATTACATACTGATTTACAAAAGGTGGAAAGATGGGAAAATAGGTTTGTACATTCCTTTATTTTATATTTATATCCTAAAACAACAACAACAGAAAATGTTGAAGAAAAGAATTGCCAACATTTCAAACATGCATTATAGAAGGGGATGACAGACGTATAAATATGTGCTTCTAGAAAGATGTTCCTACATATAATTTTTAATATGTAATTTTCTTCTTTTTTATGAATCTCGATTACTTTTATTGATATATTGTTTGCAATGATTTTGAAATAATAAATTCGTATCGAAATAAGTTGGTCAGTCTGCTTGCTTAAAAACGAATGTTATATAGTGATATTTAAATATTTTCTTGGGATACTTGCCCCAAGGCCTTTTTCTCAGAATTGGGAAAGTTTTTTAAGTTGGAAGTGGCATCACTTATTTTCTTTCAGGTTGCTGACCATATGGTGAAAATAACAACTGAATCATTTTATAAGTTTTTAAACTATCAGACAAAATACATTTTCATGCTCCAAAAGTAATTTTTTTGTGCTGTAAACTCTGATGTCATAATTTTTTTTTTTTGTTTAAAGGTAAGATTTTTTTAATTGGTCATTTGTTTTGTACATGGTTTTAGCTGCAATAACATGTATAATAGTTTTAATTTACTTATTAGCAAATGGCTGCATTTTAGGGTTATGTATTAAATACGCGAATAGGGACACTTGACCCAAGTCATCTAGGGATACTTGACCCAAGGGATTAGTACTATTCAAATGCGTTATATTTATTAATTTTTTTGTTTATTTTTTTTTTGTACAGATGCTCCAAAAATATCATAGAAACTCGACAGAGTTTCTCGCCAAGCATAAGAAACAGCAATACATTACACAGTAAATGAAAGGAATTTCCGCCAATGGATGCCAAACGATTTTACAATTTTTTTTTTTTTAAACTCTGTCTAGTTTATATTTTGCGGACGGGACAAAACGGGTTTTTGACACATCTATACCTCGCGTTCTATTTATGATAGAAACAAAATTCTTGATTCTATGGAATGGGGCGCGCCAAATGACTAAGAAATCAAAAGCAAAGCAAGATCTGTCGAATAAGTTTTCAGGAAATGCGATTTTAAAAGTGCT
This sequence comes from Maratus michaelseni, assembly GCA_963931845.1. Classification (NCBI taxonomy): domain Eukaryota; kingdom Metazoa; phylum Arthropoda; class Arachnida; order Araneae; family Salticidae; genus Maratus; species Maratus michaelseni. Next base: position 195,868,524 of record OZ007593.1, on the reverse strand, counting down.
GTTTTTTGCCCTTTTTAAATCTTGTACAGACCAAAAACTGTTGACAGGGCTACAGCAATGTGTAATTATCGGATTTTTACGTGGTTTAAGTCATTTGAATTGTTTTTATGAGTAGTTCAAACCTTTGTAAGTTTCATGAAAAAATATCAATTAGTTTTTGAGTTATATCAGTTTAAAGTTATTGATTCCTATACTTACCATGTAGCAAAAAACTGTTGACAGGGCTACAGCAATCTGTAATTATCGGATGTTTACGTGGTTTACGTCATTTGAATTATTTTTATGAGTAGTTCAAACCTCTGTAATTTTCATGAAAAAATATCAATTAGTTTTTGAGTTATATCAGTTTAAAGTTATTGATTCCTATACTTAACATGTAGCAAAAAACTGTTTACAGGGCTACAGCAATGTGTAATTATCGGATTTTTACGTGGTTTACGTCATTTGAATTGTTTTTATGAGTAATTCAAACCTTTGTAACTTTCATGAAAAAATATTAATTAGTTTTTGATTTATATCAGTTTAAAGTTATTGATTCCTATAATTAACATAGAGCAAAAAAATAATTAATGACCCAACTCTTTTAGAAATGGTCGTATACACATAATATTAAGATATGTTATTACAGTCGACCCAAGTAAGCTCCCTATTATAAAAAAATAGTAACATTTAAGGTTCGTTTACAGGTTCTCACAAAAGATCATTTGATATAGGGCTAAAGAATTGTGTAATTATCCGATTTTTACGCTGTTTGCAACAATTGCATTGTTTTTATGAATAGTTATTCCTATACTTAAGATGAAGCAAAGACACATTAAATGATCTAACTCTTTTAAAAAAGAACGTATGCGCAGGATGTTAAAATATGTTACTACGAACGACCTAAGTTAGCTTCCTATTGTGAAACAGAACTGTAGAATTTAGTTTTTGTTTATAGGGTAACTCAAAAGATTTTTTAATAAGATTAATAATTGTGTAATTAGCAAATTTTTACGTTGAAGTACTTGATTCCTCAACACACAGGAAAAACAATAGTAAATAGCATAATATTTGTCAAAGTTGCTATATACACAAGATATTCAAATATGTTACTACATCCGATTCATTTAAACTCTCTATTGTTTGTATTGTTGAACCCTATACGTTTCGTTTACAGAGTCTCTTAGAAGATCTTGATTACATTACAACCGATGTATATTTACTGAGTGAGATGTATTTTAATGATTTTATACTGTTTCAATCTCTGTAAGGTTTTATTATCTTGCTTTAAAATTTAATACGGGTTCATTTTGTCTGTCTGAAAGCTCGTCGATCTTAAGCTCTAAATCTATTAAAATATAGTATTTTCATCGATTAAAAAAAACTGTGTTTATTAATAAATGTATCAGGAATTGATTGAAAAAAGCGATTAAAAAATTCCAACTTTACATTCATGCGCTGAGTAATAGAATGTGAAAATGTTGCTAGAAGTTTTGCGTTTAAATATTTGCCGTTCATCGAATCTCCGGCTATGACGAACTTAAACTGCTCTAAAAACAGGCCTAACAGCACAATGAAAAGGAAATAATTTCTTAAATTCCTCATAAAAATTAAAAATGCTATATTTCGTTTACAATAGGTGATCGGTAACGAACTGTTCGGTTTAAGAACAAATCGGTTAACGAACACTTTCGCGTGAGATTTTTATGTTCGGATAACGAACACATGTTCGGTTAACGAACACTTTCAAAATATTTTTATGCTTGGAGAACGAACACCTCACGAAACAAAGTCATGATGAAGCAATGCCGAGTTTCATATTTGACCAGCTATACTTATTGCTTCTATTGTCGACTTTGGGAACATTTTAACAGTTGCATTACATATGTCCTAATTAATTCATGGACTGCCGGGGATTGAGGACCTATATTTTAGGATCCCCGAATTGGAATGGACAGACTAGAAACATTAATTATGTATTTTGTGTCTATGTATTTTGTGCATTTAGTAAATATAATCCTTTTTGGTTTAATCACGCTCCTTTTTAAAATCTAATTTAAAGCTTTATGATTTAACAGATCAAAAATTTTAATAACATTTTACATTTTTTTAAACGGTTTATTATGTAAACGCATTAGTCTTTGTGGTATATTTACAAAATCACACAAAATTTTGGAATACATGTCATCCTACGAACATTTTCTATTTTGAAATCACTTTAATAGTTTTTATACTTTTGCAAACGTTGCGAATCTTATATTTTTCCGATTCTCGAAACGTTGAGTTAAAAAACTTAACAAATAAAAAAACTTTTAAGGTGCTCAGTAATTTTCAAGAATAATATTTAATATATTAGTATAAAAATCCCTGTAAGTAACAATGGTTCGTAGAAAAACAAATTTGATTATTCTCGGTAAAGTAAACTCATTGTTATAATTGACCAAAAAAAAGGTACTTATTTATCCTCATTGTTCTGAAACTGTAGTATTTTAATTACTTTGTAAACTACTGTAAAATTTTCTATTTTTTTGTTTTTGAATGTATATAAACGGAAGAGTGATATTAACAAAAGAAAAAGGAAAATAAACATGTCATAAATAATCTGATGAATACAATCTAAGGAAATGAATATAAAAGTTTCCCCTTTGCTATGGTAGAGACATGTACACTGGAATAAGTCACTCAATAAATTGTATAATTCTGATGTATAATTCTATTTATAGCATCACAATTATTTTTTTATTTTGCCCCTTTCATCTTTCTTTTATCTTTTCTTTTCTGAATAAAAATGGAATCTGTGTAATTGAAATTAAATACCTTACAAAAAGAAGTGATATCTCATCAAAAACAACTCGTTGTAAATGATCCCGCCAAGCCACAAACCTAAAACGTCAGCCATAAAAAGAAGTGATATCACATAAAAAGAAGCGATATAGAAGTGCATACTCCGAGTCCCGTGTAAAAATCTATCACCACTCATAATGTTTTCAAAGGACTCGGAGTGAGGTACAGTATGTGAAAACTGCTTGGCGACCTGCAGGCTTTTAGAATATATGCAGTATATCAATTTTGAAAATCGAAAAAATAAATTTTTAATTTTTGTTATATCACTTTTATAAATATTTTTTCATGCGAAAGAACTGACAGAACGGATTTTTCCCCAGACTTATGCGATTCCGCTTACGCTATAATTATTGCAATATATCTCAATTTAGTTAACGTTTATTATAAAGTGCATTGTTATTAATATGTGTATGATCATTACACACACACACACACACACACACACACACACACATATATATATATATATATATATATATATATATATATATATATATATATATGTTACAAACTCAAAATCTTTACATGTTTACTTAAGAAATCTTCTTCGTAAGAGTGGTGTTTCTAGTTTAAATAATGGTAAATAAAATCAACAAATTAATTTTTCAAGCTCATAAATAAGAAAAGACATGCAAACACAGAAGCTTCAACTTTTTACAATTTTATGGGAGCAAAATAATTAAATAAATAAAAATAAATAAAAAATAAATAACAAATAAATAAAAATAATATAGTCATATGTAATTGCAGGAAACGCGAACATTATAAAAGCCTGCAGGTCGCCAAGCAGTTTTCACATACTGTACCTCACTCCGAGTCCTTTGGAAACATTATGAGTGGTGATAGATTTTTACACGGGACTCGGAGTATGCACTTCTATATCGCTTCTTTTTATGTGATATCACTTCTTTTTATGGCTGACGTTTTAGGTTTGTGGCTTGGCGGGATCATTTACAACGAGTTGTTTTTGATGAGATAAAAGAAAAGAGGTGGCTAAACCCAGAGAGGTTATTCATTCTGGTATTTTGGAAAAATCTGTGGAAAAGGTTCAGGATGGTGTCATATCATACAGCAGCCAAAGAATTTGGTCTCTATAGAAATCCTTTAACCATTTAGGACCAGCATCTTTTACATGAATGTTATTCAGTTGACACCACGTTTTATTAATTAGTTACTTCGTAAATCGCGTAAATATGTCAATTAAACAAGGTAAATTTTGTTTTTATTTTTTACTGGTGGAAAATTAACCACTGTAAGCAATTTTTGAAGGTGCAAATATGCACCCATGGTCCTAAAGGTGTTAAAAAGGTATGTCAGAAAAATCCAGAGATAGCAAACAACAAATTTTGTTCCATCATATAAAGCAAAGCAAGTTTTTAATGAAAAAAAAGAAGACCTGTCCAACTATTTAGAAGTTATGGCTCGCATAAATCATGGTTAGACCACCAAGTTAACTACCGAGATATAATTACAAGTTCTGTGTTTAAATATGACTTTATATTTGGAGTTGATTAAATTGTTATTTTCTTATTCTGGAACTTGTTTAGGCACATGATGAACTTTCAGACTGCTAATATCTTGAAATTTCTACAATAAAAATTTTAATTGGGCATATTAATGCTAGGCCTATGTAATAAAAATTAAAAGTATTAATTTTGTTTGACAAAAATAAAAAAGTATTAACCTTAATGTTAATTTTGTTCTTATGTAAAAGTGTTTTGTTTATAATTTTAAATCATACGCCAAATCTATGACTTGGGTCAAGTATCCCTAATGACTGGGTCAAGTATCCCTATACATTGGGATACTTGACCCAAATTGAAAGTTATTGAATATTCATATTTTACTACCTTTACAATTAATACTTCGGAATTATAATAATAAATATTGTGCAGTACTTCCTTAAGTTTATATAGACTGCATTTACACACCCATAAGTATTGTAAAAAAAAAAAATCCCAAACTAACAACTGGGTCAAGTATCCCTAGTTTCCCCTAATACATGTATTCGACGTAGTTTTGAATGGATTGGGTTCTATTTTGTTATGTATATATATTCATAAATACCTTATTTGTCTTTATTTTCTTTATTTATTAATGAGAAGAGATGATACATCTTTGTATTCATTTTGTATTTATTTAAAATATCTTAAAAGAAATCACATTTTAACAATTATTGTTATTTATATGTTATTGGTTAGAATATATTTATAAATTATGCATTTACGTATTGATCATGATGTTTATATTTTGATTATTATATAATGTGATATTTATATTTAATGAATACTAGCTAATCCGCCCGGCGTTGCCCGGGCCCGAAATATTAATAATCTGCTCTATACGAATATGACTGAAATCTGTAAGGCTATCGAAATCAAGTCGAATGAGGCAAACCCCGTCGTAATCGGGCTCATAAAACCCAAGATCGGAAAGCGCATCCTGGCGGACGAAAGTGTAGCTAAAATATTTAAGGCTATAGTTATCAAGTTGAATGAGCCAAACCCCGTCGTAATCGGGTCCATAGAACCAGATATACTCCTATAGTTCCACTTTCCACCGCCAGGGGGTGCAGTCTGTTCTGGAAGAGGCCTTTTCAGAACACTTGACCCAACCAAATTTCCTAGTAGAATTGAAATTTAACTACGGGTAAACATTGCAAAAAAAGCGGAAATCGCGAAAGTGGGTTACGTAATCGATCGGTTTCTAAAGGGTTAATAGGCTTTTCAGTGAAAATATCAAATGCTGATTTTACATAAAATCCATAGGCCACAAGTTTATATTTAAAGGGCAGTTGCTGTCATAAGAAATAGTGTTATTCTATATACAATGTTTTCTGTTTATTATTTTCTTTATTTTCCCTTCAACTATGTTTTGTTATTCGGTCTGTATCCAGATATGGTAATTCCCCTCATTCATAATCTCTAAAGTGATTTTATTGCTCTTGTGTATTTTATTCCACAGAAAAAATTATATTAAAACACAGAAAATATTTTAGATCGAGTTACACTATCTCTTATCACAACAACTTACCTTTTAAATATAAACTGGCGGTCTACAGATTTGATAAAAAACAAGCCTTTGATATTTGCACTTAAAAGCACCCACTAATTGAAATGGATAAATTAAACAAATTGCAACAGAAAACGGATTCTCTCTTCAACACATAAATAAATTATTTTATGATATAGAAACGAAAATTCTGAAGGAAAAGGGAAACGTGAACGACACTTAGATTCTGAAGCTGATGTACCAAAATTATATGAAAGTCTGAGGTACCGCTTTAACGAAATTTTATATCAAGTTCATAGCTAAAACAGATTTATTTTACAGAAAAATCGTTCCGATACGCAAATTATGAAACTGAAGGAGGTTAATATATCCCATTTAGTACATATAAGCAAAAATATTTAACCTATATAGGCGGATTATTATACTTCAAAAATCAGATAATAATTAGAAAGTTTCAATAAAGGGAATAGCGCATATGTTGATGAACATCTTGCAACACTTGAGGGGCTTTGCCCCCTACGAACTACGCTCATGAACCGCCATTCCTACACAGCAAAATCAATCAACCACGCTTAATTTGATCTATTTTGAATGCTTTAAAACGATTACGTAAGATTGAATTACAATTAATCCACCAGTGGCGATCTCTTGTAATTGGGTACCCATTCATTTCCTTTTGATCAAGGCATTTCAAGGCCGAATCAACTGCTGTCGAGCCAGCTAACAACAGTTTTCGTGATTAATTAAATACGGTCAATTAAACATTTGAAAATCAGCTCGTATAAAATGGCTAGGTAAACAGTATTCCTACCAATACGAAAAAGCTAAAAACAACGTTGAAGCACACAAATTATAAAACTTTAAAACACATACGGCCGTTTCAAGGATACATCGATCCCCTTCATCAGTGTAACGTGGGAAAATTTTTTTAAAAGGGTTCAAAATACCCACGCTTGGCTATAGCCCCGAGTACTAAATGCAATCTGACCAAAATGGTAAAGCAAGTGTAACCAGAAGAGTAGAAGTGACGCAGCTGACAGAAAATCTCCGAAAACAGGCATCACCACGCAGGCTCACACCAAACGGGAGAAAGAAAAGGGGTGCTAGATATTAGGGCGTATCGAAAAAATACAAATTTCTTAGATATTTTTGCGGTAGTGCGTAAAAGTTGTGAACTTCCTTTATTAAAAAGTGTGCGGAATCTTAAAACTGTGGGTTGATATCTTCTGTCGGCTCAGTGGGCCAAAAGTTCCAAAACTTGGACTAAAAATGATTAAAATACAAACATTAATAAATAATCACAGATTTTGCTCATCGGTTTGGGGTAGTGCTTACAAGTTACTATTTTGTAACAGCAACAACCATAGAAAATTGTAGAATTATAAGTTGATATCTTCTGTTGCCTCATCGGCTTTTAATTTTGGAAATTTTGACGCAGTTTGGTAGTTTTCTGCATAACTGTTTACTGCTTGCACAATACACAATCGAGACAGACCGGGTTTGGCGGTCTGCCAAAATAGTGAAGGCAAGGTGGGCACCAAACATGCGTCTTACACAGCGTCTCTTCATCAAGGAGTGTTCAAATGCGTTTAAAAATGGACAACACAGTTTTTGTCTGTGAAAGGTATGGTGTCTCCAACAGAGCTACGGCTGCTATTGCATCGAGTGTTGTGCAAGATTTGGGTTCAATATCACAATCAGATACCAGCCTCGTCACAGACAAAAATTAAATATGGAATAAAAATCGAAAATTTACAAAAAATTGGTCTCAAAATCAAATAACAATCGTTCCACTCTATCTGGCCTTTATTTTGATGGATGACAGAAACACTCGAGGACAAGCAGTTCCAAAGAACAATTGTAGAGGCGCATTGCTGTATTGTATCGAAGCCTGGTTCTACGTACATGGGACATAGTAAACCTGAAAGCGGATCTAGTCTTGCTATATCTAATAGAATTTTCGAATACGTAACAAGTGCTTTATTGGATGATTTTAGCAACCTTATTTTTCTCGGGTGTGACGCCACTGTAGTGAACACAGGAGTGTCTGATGTCGTAATTCGCATGTTTGAATTCAAACTTCAGAGGCCAATCCAATGGATTATCTGATTACTTCATTTCAATGAGTTGTCATTACGACACATGTTTGAGTCCATAGACGGCAAGTCATCTGGCCCCACATCTTACACCGGAGGCACTGGACGAAACCTCAAAGGCTGCGAAAAGCTATCAATTGTTGCTTTTAATAGTATTGAATACAAATTGCCAGACATTGATCCTACCAATCTCACTTCAGATCAGAAATACTTATTAGACATTTATAGCGCCATTAGTTCTGGCGTTTGTTGTTCAGATCTAGCTATCCAGGAACAAGGAACGTTGAGTTTGTCCGGCTGGCTAACAACTTCCAATCGAATACTGAGGTTATATATTTCTACATCAGACCCATCAAATGAGTTGCTAACTTTGGTTGTATTCATTCTAAGAGTCTACGCACCCTCATAGTTTCGAATTAAGATTCGTCATTCCATAAAAGATGGTGCTAGACACTTGTGGCATTTCATCAGCTCATCTCGGTAATTGCCAAAAAAGTATTGTGACGTAATCTACCCAGTTATTTCTCGCAACGCTTACTTTGCGGCTCCAGAAAACATGCTTTTGGTCATGTTAACTGATGATAGGTGCCATATTAGGACCCTTGCAGCTCGGCGGATTATCAAGGCAAGAGAAATTAGCCCAGACGGAAATTGTGCTCGCAAATTCGTTATTCCTGCTGTTAACTTTGGAGCTACAGACTATGTAGATCTCATTGACTGACCGCTTGTTATGTGATAACACCTCCTGTTCTCAGATAGATCAGTTCTCAAGAATTTCTGAAGATGATACAGGTCAGTGTGCCAATGTATTGCTGGGACTTTATAAAATTTGCTTCACACACACAAGCGGTTGAACGGATTGTGAAACTAGTCACTGCAGACTCCGGAAAAAAAGTTGGGCCGCAGAACAGGAATAGATTAATTAGAGCGACACTAGAATCCAGAAAACACATGTCAAAATTTGAGACCAAAAATGATTACAAGCACTAATGCTTTTGTCATTTGTATGTTCGAAAGGTAAGTAAAGTTTGTGTTCGCATTAAAATGAGGTAAGTGCGACGCGTATTTATTTAAATTTGGTGTCGATGAAGCGGCAGAAGATATTAACGTATAATTCTAAAATTTTTTATGGCTGTTGTTGTTTCTCGGCATGAAAAAAAGGTGTTCCACTATTTTGGCAGACCGCCAAACCCAGTCTGTCTCGATTGTGCCTTGTGCAAGCAGTAGACAGTTATGCAGAAAACTACGAAAATGCCTCAACATTTCCGAAATTCGATGCTGATGAGGCGACAGAAGATATTAACCTATAATTCTACAATTGTCTATGGTTATTGTTGTCACAAAATAGTAACTTGTAAGCACTACCCCAAACCGATAAGAAAAATCTGTGATTATTCATTAATTTGTCTATTTTAATCTTTTTATTCCAATTTTTATAATTTTCGGCCCAATGAGGCGACAGAAGATATCAATCTACAGTTTTAAAATTCCGCACACTTTTTAATAAAGGGAGTTCACAACTTTTCCACACTACCGCAAAAAGATATAAGAAATTTGGATTTTTTCGATACGCCCTATTAGACATGTCGTTCACCAATGAATCTGTATATTTATAAATTTAATGTGCTTCGTAAAAATCAAGATCAAATATTGAATTGCAATTTTGAATAATTTTGGCTCCGGAAAAGTTAAATCTATGGTCAAAATTCCAACAATGCTTTGAGATATTCTGAGTAACAGTATGGCATTACTTTAATGATATTACTATTACGTTTTTGTAAATTAGCTATCTTCATTGGGGGCATAAGCATCTAGGGAAAAAACGAAACCTGTCACATATGCTGCCACCAAGTGACATATAAACAAATTATATTTTGGATATTATAATTTACAATTTTAAGCAACAGATTACAGTGTTAGATTTATTTCACCAAAAATGTGGCTTGGCACTTTTTTGCCCAGACCACCTCAATTGTATCAAACCAAAGTCGAAGTTAGAGAAAATAATTTAATAAACATATTCTAATAAATAAATAGTTTTTTTGTATATTTGCATTCCGTAAAAAATGTATCACGTAAAAAGAGTTAAAAAAAGAAATAAGTAATAGCGAAGTTACGTGTAATAAATTCAATACATTACATTAAGCATTATATTTAAAATCCAAAGTATATAATTAGCTCAATTAAATAACAAAACTAAATAAGTAAAATTTTAAAATCAATTTTTGTTATACATAAAGTAGAAATTAAAATTTCAAGTTTCCATAGGAGTATCTCAAAACAGTCTTAGGTATTGCAATAGCATTAAATTTTCAACTAGGACGCAATAAAACTTTGGAGCTACTATTACAAGTATTATATGTATGTGTATCTAAATAATAAAATTTCATATAGAATATTGCTCATATAAATAATATTATTTTTGTATATGGAGTTAGTTCACAAGGAAACTGAGACGCACATTTAATATTTATGTGACTATATCTACTTTTTGAAATTTTTGAGAATATGGCATGGAAAATAGCTTTAGGGAAAGTTTTCTATCCATTAAAGAGTAAAAGGACGTTCAAGCATTCTATATAAGTTCTATTTATAAGTTCAATATTATTATGGTAACTATTATATGAAAGACATGTTGTGAAATAGTTTTGAAATAAAGAAGTACTAAATTTTAGATGATGAACATATAGTATTTATCAGACATTCAATATTTTATGCTACTAGAAAATAATGTTTTATAACTTAAATGGATGAATATAATTCTCAAAACGCAAATATGTACACTGAGAAATGTTTAAAAGTTATATGCATCTGTATTAATCTATAGATTTTATAGTATACATACAAATTTGTTTGAGTATTAGATTTTTGTACCGTGCATTTGTAACATAACGGGCAATTTAAGTCTGTTCAAAATTTTACATATAAAATCTTACTTTCACACTACGTGTTAAGTGACACTTTTACATTTTCTTTGCAGTAAGTGGTTCAGCATTTTTAATATGGAAATGCATTTTTAACACTTCCTAACACAGATTTTTTTTTTTTTTTAAATTCGGTTTGTCTAGCCGTCTGTCTGAGCTCTAACTCGAATAAAATATACTCGGATTCCAATGCAACTGATATAAGTTATTTAACTTTACTATGGAAAGTCCGGTTTTTAAAATAAAGTGAATAGCATTTATAAATCGTTTACAGGGACACTCAAAATAATTCAGTGACAATATGTTTTATTTTGGAAATATTTTGGAATATATTTTAATGATAGTAATCTATTTCCAGCTTATGGAAATCGTTAAACAGCACTGCGGTTCAATACAAGACACTTACTGGTGGATATCGCGTGCATAGAATTTTATGGTTTATTTACAAGGATACACAAAATATCTTGGTTTCAGTAATCTCTTTGAGCGTTAATTCCTGGAAGTGCGTATTCAGTTGTTGTGTGCGTTTTTAAAGCTAGTTAATTTGCTACAGATTACTAGGTGTGTATAAATTCTGTAGATCCTATACAGAGTTGCACAAAATAATTCGGGTACATTTCCGTTTATTGACGGAAATTCAATAAAGATAATTTACAGCTGTGTTATGCATTTCCTATCTGAAATAAATTTTAGCATACTATATATAGTAATCTATAGCTCATATATAATGCTTCACAAAAGTATCTGAATACTTTTCCGACAATAAATCGTAATTTCTGAAATCGGGATTTTATAATGTGTTATGCGTTTTTCAATATGTATTTTCAGATAACATTTTTCAGTGTTTTAAATGAGGAAATTTCGTTAGTTTTCAAAATATGTTGGAAAGTGTTTCATAATATATGCTTGATGTATGATGTTTCTTTCTTATTATAATATTAGTGTTATTAGTTAATTAGAGTGTAAGTATTAACTTGCTTAGCAAAAAATAAACACGAAAATTAATATCCATAGTTTATTATTGCTTGGAATAATGTTTGTAAATGAAAGGTTCGTAGTAAATAGTATAATAGAAAGGGTCATTATGCAGAAGTATACACAATAATGCACTATATATATATATATATATATATATATAGTGCATTATTTTTTCCCGCACCATTTTTCATTCTCTCCATATTTTGTATTGTAAAACATTCATAAAAAATATGAAAAACCATTTTAAAAAAATTATCTTTAAAATTTTTTTTAATTAGGAAGTGTGTCAAAAACTGTAAATTTGAAAATTTTCACAAAATTCAATTTTTTTTTAAATTTTGTAATTTTTTTTAAAGAAAATAGAGATAAACTTAAAATTTAAAAATCAGAAATTTCCACTCATTTTTCATTTAGTCCATACAATTTTTTAGAAAAGTTTTTTTTTTATTATAATTGAGTATTTTAAAATATAGTAAAAAATTAATAAAATATATGTTTTTGAAATATTTATCTCCTGAAAGTAAAGAGATAACAGTATGCAATTTTATGTGTGTTATTAATTTTTACAAATACGCTCAGAAAAAAGCAGGCTATTATCTGTTTTCCTACTGAATTATAGTATAATATAACTTTTGATTTTTTTTATAAATCAGAATATTTGTCAGCTTGTAGTTCTACAGGGGAAAGCGGTACTATTAATAAGGGATTTACGAAGGAACGACGCCACTGCATAATGTCTATAGTTTATAAGTCATTTTCTATTATTAAAACTGGCTTATGAGATGATTGGTCTTGATATTGGAGAAATGACAGCCATTCAAAAATGAAAAGGATTAAAAAGGTTATTGAATAAATTTTCTACATTTCGTTGTAATTTTGTGTTATAAATAACTCAAAAGTTTATTAAAAAGCTTTTAATTTTCGTTCAGCGTTCTTAGATCATCATGATTTGAACCAAATATTTAAGTCTAATAAATGTAAGTATTAGGAGAGTTTAAGAGTCATAAGAATATATTTCCAAGAATAATTTATGTGTTATAATATTTAAAACACATGATTAATATCCTTATACTCATACGATAAAAGAACGTGAAATCAAATATTTTCTTGTGTGTTTTCTTTAGCGATTTTTGCGTGAATAATGTGTTCCAAAAGGAATATTTATTGGAACAATATGGTATGAACATAGGGCTATAACTCTGGTAATTTCCTGTATTCAGTATTCTGATACAGGAATCAAATTTATTGGAAAGACAATCGTATGACTCCCGAATATTTAAATATAACACATATGTACACTGGATTCTAGAAATAGAGTGTTGTCCAAAAATTAAGGGGCATTGACCAGACGCTTTCGATTTTACGTGTTTTATTGAATATCTACGGAAGAATTTGACGAATTGTCCTTGGACTTCATGGATATAAATAATATATTTGACTTCGTATTTTTCAGCGAATATTTAGTCTCGAGGATGATTAGGGGCATTAAGAAATTTAATAATAAAATAATATGTGCGATCACCCAAATAACAGGAAATACTTAAAATGGTCTGTCACTGTTGCAAATGACTATGTGGGTTCTGTTCAACGTTTGTGTGCATTTGTATAAGCATAGAACTCATATTTGTGCAGATGTTAGCGTTTTTTAAAAAAATTCAAAAGGTTTATATATATATATATATATATATATATACAGGGTGTCCCAGGATTATTGGGACAAACTGTAAGGGGAGGTATGGGACATCACGACGATTCAGATTTGCATAACAACCCATGGTCGGAAACGGCTTCGTTCGCCGTTATGTGGTGTTGTTCAGAATAGCATTGGAGCACCTCTAACATCTGCATATTATCGCATCTATTTGTAAGAGGTGCTACCAAGCTTACTTGACACTATGCCACAACATGTCAGACGCCATATGTGGTTTCAACATGATCCGAAACGTCATGGAAAAGTAGTATGACAGGGATATAAGAAACGCACAAGCCTGAGATCATCTGAAATAATTTATTGGTCAAAGATATTACATGTGCTGTAGTATATGATATGTGAAAACGTCACAAAAGATGTTCAAAGTTTTCACCATTGCTAGCGATGCATGTATTACACTGTTGGACCATGGATTGGCTGACTCGCTTAAATACACCTAGATTTTGTTGGATATCCGCAGCAGCACAGACAAATCTTGCAACCAAATCCTTATCGGAATCCACAGTATTCGTCCACATATTTCGTACACAACACTTTTCAGTGCACCCCAAAAGAAAGAAATCTATGCTGCGAAAATGAGGAGAGCGTGGTGGCCAGGGAACCGTTCCACCACGGCCAATTCATTGGTGACCTAACACCTGATTCAAATGTTCACGAACACATCTGCCATAATAGGGAGGTGCCCGATGATGTTGAAACCACATATGGCTTCTGAGATGTTGTGGCATAGTGTCAAGTAAGCTTGGTACCACCTCTTACAAAAGATGCGATAATATGCAGATGTTAGAGGTGCTACAATGCTGTTGTGATGGTGTTGTTCAACGGCGGTTGTCTAACGGCGAACGAAGCCGTTTCCGACTATGAGTTGCTTGAATCCGTGTGATGTCCCCTACCTCCTCTTAAAGTTTGTCCCAATAATCCTGGGATACCCTGTATATATACACACAGTTTTCAACCGAATTTAATACCGCTTTTCGAAATCTTGAAAAAGAACAGTATAAACAGTATACTGCAATTAAAAGATAAATATATTGAATATTTGGTGAGATATGGGCATTTGTATGGAATAAAAATTTACTGTTCATGCGTAAAAGGTAACAATATTTTTATTTCATAATTTTATAGTCAGCTATTTCGGGAAACATGTAAAAAGTCCTTTCAAATATCGCAAAAATTCAGAAAAGGTAGCAGCGATATAGTGAGTTTCTTTCTAAAAGCTGCTGGTTGATAAGGGATTTTTTCTCAATTTGTGAATCAGCTCAATTTATTGCCGATATCTTTCTGAGTTTTCACTTTATTTGACTATCAATTTATGTGAGTTGCTTTATCGAATTGACTAACATATCATGGGAAAAATCTTTCAGGCAGTTCGCGCATACGCAGTTAAAATGTATTTCATACAGATACCCATATCTCATCAAATAATAAATATATTGATCTTTAATTTCAATATACAGTTTCTGTCGTGCTTTGTCAAGTTTTCGGAAAGTGGTTTGAAATACGTTTGAAAAATATGCATGCTATAAGCAAAAAAAAATGAATTTTTCATAGAAACGTTAATATCAAGGGTCTGATTATCCAAAAGGCACGTGAAGCATATGCTTGCTCTCTAAAATTTAAAAAGGGCCCCAAAATGACTGTAAAGAGGACCGTCTATTTTTTTTTTTTTTTTTACATTTTTGTCAAAAAGAGTTAGGTTAATCCAAGAGGAAATCACGCACTACTTTACGAAACTTATTTAATAGGCAAATATGGATGTCATCAATAGGATTTTACTTATACATATAGCATCCTGATGTGCCTGTTAGAAACAACCCCGAAAAATGAGCATACAACTATATGTACTAAATATATCTGAAGTATATACAGGGAACAGATAAAAAGCTGTTTCATGAAATATATGACACATCGGCTAAGCTACTTCCGAGAATATTATTAGTATCATGGGTGAGTCTTCATGAATGAAGAATTAAGAAAATATTTGCCAAATGAAAAGGGGTCGCAAAATGATATCGTGCTTCCCCTAGTTTCAACGATTAATTGGGCCCTGTTAACATCTTCAAGAATATGCCATTATTACACAAATGCAGACAAACATTGTACAATATCCAGATATTCATTTCCTACAGGGACAGACCATGTGTGGCATTTTCTGTTACTTGGGTGATCGCAAATATTGTTTTGGTATTAAATTCATTATTGTCCCCCTAATTATCCTCTCGACTGTATCTTCAGTGAAAAATACTAAGCCAAACATATACTTTATGTTTTCGATGTTCAAGGAGAATTCGTCAAAAATTTCCCGAGATATTCGACAAAACATGTAAAATCGAAAACGTCTGGTCACAGCCCCTTAATTTTTTGACAGCAGTGTATATCAGCAAATAATCCTATAAAATGACCCATTAAAAAGTTTTGGCCAAAAAAATTGTGAAAAAAAAATACGTTCCGCATAAGTAATAAATGCATTGTTTTCAAATTAAATATTCGTACATTCAAAGTTTGGATATACCTTTACCTAATAAACGGAAATTTTATATAGTTAAGACATGGAAACTTAAGAGATAAGACATAGAAAAAAAAGAATCCTTATTTTTGCATATTTTTCAGTATTTTTTGCTGTGGTCACAATGACACAACAATTTTTCCTTTAAACATGTTATTAAACATATCACAAAGTATAATATATAGAAAATTAAAGTGTTGCAACACTGTGGTTTTATGAAAAACGAAACATAAACAAGTCGTAAATTATTCATTTGAAACATCAGTCTGCACGTCACTGTCTGTTTCTCCTGGTTTCAGTGTAGTTGAAGTGTTTTTTTCTAAAATAATGTTTAGTAAATATTTGTATTAAAGTGCTTAGAAAAGTTACAACTAGATATTTAAAGTGACAGTAATATTCACAATAGATACAAAAATAGAACTATTTAAAAAATAAATAGAACATTTTGCGGTCGTTTTTGGCAGTGAGTCGAATCAGTAAATGTGTGTGACAACTTCATACCTTGTTGAGAAAGTGTTTAATAGATGAATTGACATACGACATAAAGATTCAAAAAGTCTTCAAAGGTTTTTCAGTTAAAATATTGACCTTCATCTTCCAGAATATATTATATTATAACAATCATTTTCTTTATTGCTGTTGTTTCATTTTTTGTCTGTGTAAACTAGATACATATGATATGTTGTTAACGTGTAACTTTAGCTTTATGATACTTAAGGCAACATAGATAAATCGATGAAGAAAAACCTCATAATATTATGTTCGACGACTTTATCGTAGATGCTATCACATACAACTGGTTATAATGTGAATAAAACACAAATAAGAGTGTGATAAAGATAGATTTAATGTTGTTTTTACATTTAATTCTAAACATATGCATAAAATTAAATAAATATCGGGAAACTTCCTTTATTTATGTGCATATTTCTCGGTATCGCCCTTTTCCAAATGCATTGTTTTGAACTAATTTATTTGTTTCGTTAATTCTTGTGGCATGTATCCACATATATGCATTTTAAGGAACATTAAATACGTTTGGTTTAAAAACCTGCGTTATGAACACTTATCATTTACTCAGTAATGTTTTGTTGTTTCTAAATGTCCTTTTTATTCGTCCTCATTAGTCCAATTTCAAGACTTTGCATCTCCTAGCCCAGTTTTAATAACACGAAACGACTTAAAAATTACAGATAACGTAAAGAAAGGTCTGTCCTTGCCTAATTGCGTATAATACAACTCCCCCCCCCCTTTGAGATACAGGCTGTCAAATACGCCGACGTTTGAAAATTTGCAAAATTTAAACTGTCAAAATTCAAGAAGGAAATAATGTGACAGACTGCTTTTTTTAGACATGCTTGGAAGCAGTAATAACGCATATTAAATAACATAATTTATTATTTACCTTTCACGAGATATAATCTTTCAAAACCAGAATTTTGACAAAAATTTCAGTATATTTTAAGAGCTTGCATTTTGTGGTATATATTTCTTTGGTATTAGATTACAATTACATAATACAATTACAGCAGCACTAGAGCGAAAAACAAGGATGTTAACCTCAGAAAATATTACATTCGCTGTTGTTTAGAAGTCAAACGAGAATTCAATGGTACGAGGGTCGATCAAGAAGTAAGGTTCTCAAAGAGCTCCAGCCGCAGGGGAAGGTGTGAGGAGAAATGCGGCAACAGAGCTGTGCGCGGCTGTTCCCTCACTCGCGATTCTCCCCGACACGCTTCTCTGTAACGCTTATTCTTGGCTCAGCAGCCGTCCGAAATGGAGGTTCCCATTGTTGATCCCACCAAGTGCAAGTTATTGTGCAACACTAAGAATACTCAGGCGAGCTGTCCAAAACCGCCGGCGAGGACGACTGACAGCCGGTGCAACGCTGTTTCACGACAATGCCCGACCTCTCGTCTACCGTTAAACCCAGGAATTTTTAACACAATTTGGGTGGATTGTCATGCCCAACCCACCTTACAGTCCGGACCTCGTACCTAGTGATTATCACTTGTTCCCTAAGATAAAGGAACATTTGGGTGTCCAACGTTTCCGGAGCGACGATGACGTCATAGAAGAGGTGAAACGCTTCCTCAACGGGTTGGCGGCGAAGGTCTACGACATTGGGATACAGAAATTGGAGCAACGTCTACAAAAATGCGTATAAAAAGATGGCGATTATGTAGAGAAATAGAGCAAACTTTCTTCTTTTCAACGATGTAAATTTCTATGAGAATAAATATTGTTGTATTTTTGTACATTTGATGGGAACGTTATTTCTGGATCGACCCTCGTACATGATATTTTTGCGCTGTAGTGAGATAATTGTATTTGTCGTACATAAATATGTTTGTTGAAAAATGAATGCTGTAGGAAGAAGAGTCGTCTAAAATTCAATGGGCGTAACATTTTACTGCTGTGAATCATGTGTTGATACTTTAGGCATATTAAACACAGTGACATCATTTACATACTTCCAGTAACCTCTGTTTACGTTTTTATTAATCTTGACTTTTTTGATGATGTTATCCACATCTCGGCGTGCGCAAGAGTGTATGTGTATTGTGTGAATCAATAAAATTGCATGCTGATGCTTCGCATGATCTCTTTTGGCATGATGCTATTTTTGAACAGTTTGATGGGCTGTTTGATATTTATTATATGACAATACTCATAGCGCAACAAATTCATCCGTTGGACATTTTTGTAACTAAAAGTTTTTATTGTATAAGTAATTTCATCATAAACTGAAATGTACGTGTTCCAAGTCTAAAGGAGTTACGTCTCTGTATTTTCTCGAGCATTGAAAATCAGTATAATTTAATTTGAATCATTCTGTACATATACTTATATTAATTCATCAGTTAAAATACACACTAAATATAAAAATATAGCAACAATTTTATTTGTAAGCAATAAATCAATCTTGATAGTCTTATTATCAATTTTAATTACAAGTTTCGAAGCAAGCACTGCACAGTGGTACAAAAATCCAAATTATCTAGCGATTTGTTTTATCATAAGATTGTGATTTAAAATTTTAGCATTTTTCATGAAACTTTCATTTTAACATATATTTAAAATACTCTCATGTGTTTTATTTCTTATGTTGTAAACACTATACAAATGTTTACCTGTATTTAAAAAAAAAAAAAAACAGTCCAATTTTGAACATTGAATGTGAATGAAAAAGGATGTTAGAATTCAAAATAATTTGATGCGCAGGAATACTCGAATGATATTATATTTCAAGAATATATTTATCAGAATATGTAGAATGATACATCACTTAAAGATTTTATTTTATTTATTTGTCCCCTTTTATAAATTTGAGAAAACTTTCAAAACTTTCAAATATCAAATGTCTTTATATTCATTTATTAAAACAAAGTGTTTTTTTAAATGAACAATTGCAAAATGGCCTATTAAAAATAAAGTTTTAGTTAATTTTTGTAAAAATATTAAATATTTCCAACTGTAAGAAGACGAATCATATTTTTTTAGTTGCAGAAAAAATACGCAAATATTTGTTTAATGAAAAAAAAAAATAATAATACTTACAGTATTTGTTATATATTGGATTGCACTTAACATAATTCTAATGAATGCTTATGTTTTAGAAATATTGTTTTCTGTAGACGTATATACAATAAATGCAACATCGTCTTATTTGGCTTTACAAAATTGAAATGTATTTTTTCCAACATTAGGAAAATTTTAAATCCCAATGCTGAGATTTTATTCCTGACAATATTTAACAAAGGCTAAAAAGATTTGCCAACTAATAGATAATATTGACCAAATATTTTCTAACTACATATTTTATTTATCACAAGCTTCTTTTCTTCTTATAATTTTTCTTACCTTCGCAACCATAATTAGTAAATAGCAGAATAATTGTTTCGGAATTCAAACAGTTATAACAATATATTTATTTGAAATTGTATTTTTTGAATTGAATTTACAGCATTTGAACTGTAAATATATAACTGTAATTTTGTTTGAAATATTTTACAATATACATTGGTTATAATGTTGAAGATTTTTATTAACCCGTGGACTCTACACTTTGGTGCAGCACCCTCACGCTCCATATTAGTGCGATCTGGAAATCAGGGAAAAGAAAATATTTGAGTTGTTATTTCCTTTAAATTTGTTCTGGTATGTGTTTGTTTATAATTGACTTTATTCTAGTATGTTAAATTACCGTACTACACCCTGTATAATACACGATTCATATACGAAATTTTATGTGAAATCGATCTGTGATATTTATTTGTAAAATAATATTTATTTTGATAATAAAAATTACAAATTAATTAAATCCTATTTTCACAAAACTAAGATATTTAAAATTTTGGTCGGTGTGAATTCGCATTAGTGCGCAGTACTTGGGTTCAAGAAATAAAGTAGTATTTTTACAAATCCAGTAGAAATCGTATACTAATACACAAATAGACATTTAATCATTTATGCAAACAACATCATTAATATTAAAATGTTTACCAACACTCATTTCATTTAATTAAAATTTGCTTTCCAAACGGAATTATATTCAAAACTTTACTTTTTATTTAGAAATATAATGCATTAATAGAAACTTAAATTTAAGTGGTAATAGAGATACTCTGAGTTTATTTGAGTATATAATAATGAATTGTTTCCTCTATCGTGAAAGGGCATTTTAGTCTAAAGAATTTTCGCAATCTCTTGGGAGATAAAGCAAATACCGTAAATAAAATATGCAGCAAAATTTGTTTTAATTTATTCTTTTATTACTGAAAGTCAAATATTCTATTATACAATGTAGATACACTGATTTGAATGGTTACGAATTGTTAAAAGTCCCAGCTGCATTACAAATGTTACAACATATACCTTAAAGCATTATTTCCTCTTTTAAATGCTAATTAACTTACCTGTAAAATTTACCTTATTGGTGTAAAGATGTGTGCTAGCTTGTTTTCGTAAATTTAAAATATTAATGAAAATATGAAGTAGACATGTAGGAATATAGAATACTTTCTGTGTGCCGTAAAATTTAAATAAAATCTAAAACTTCATTCATTTGAAATTGAAATTGTGTAGTACAATATGAATTTAAATTTTAAAATACTTAAAACAAATTTAACGTTATTTGGTCACAAATATTCTAATGTTGTGTTAATTCATTTAATTTTCAAAGAATTATACCATATAATGTTTAATACAATAATTTAAAAGATTAGCGATTAATTACGTATGATATTTAGCCTTTGTTTACTTTATAGTTTATTTTCTTTTGCATTTCTATATATTTTCATGCAAATGTTACTGATTAAAAAAAAAAAAAAATGGGCAATGTAGTTAACCGTATAAATAATATATAATAGTAATCAGGGCTTAACAAATGTGATCGCCATGGCGCCACTGAGCATCGAAATATTTTCATCTGGCAACTAAGTTATTTAATCTGAAAATTTTTAAATAATAAAATCAGTGTTATTTGATTGACTTTGACAGGAAAGTAGACAAAAAATTTGTTTCCTTCTTCACTATTTCATCGATGCCTCTCCCCCCCCCCCGTGTCTATCTGGACATTTGAAGCATTCGTCAATCAGCATTCCCCGAACATGCCGGTTAATTAAGCCTTTAAAGTTATATATATATATATATATATATATACAGTAAACTCCCGATTATCCCGAGTCTAAATTTCTTTTTTTTTTCTTTTCTTATCCTTGAGAAGAAACTTATTTCTGCGATGTAGGATGAGTTTTCAATCTTTTTTACAAAATATGATTTCCATTTGAAAACGTGGAACAATCACGTGCACAAAGCAGGTGCAACTAATCTTGAGGGTGTCGCAAGGCCACACACCTGTTGATAAACAATGTACGGGTACTGAAAGTCACCCCCGCCCCCTGTTATGATTTTGTTTCCCCCGTTTTTCATAAAGCACATCAGTTTGCTTGTTTTAGCTGAGCTGTGAACACGTGTCTTACAGAAGTTCGCGTTTGTATTTAAATTTTATAGTTTTGCATTTCCAATATTTGAAAAATGTCACAAAAAAAGAAAAAGAGTTGTGTTAACGATTCAAGATAAATTAGAACTGATTTAAAAAATTGAAAATGGTGCTACAAGAAAACAAATAAGCTTTTAATATGGAATTGGAGAATGCACAGTTAGGGACATTTTAAAACAGAAAGATAAATTGATGCAGTTCTCAGCCTCATCAGACAACAATTCATTGATGAAAAAAAGAAAAAGTATGAAAAGCAGCACTTTTGAAGAACTGGATGCAGCACTTTTACGTCGGGTAAGACAAGTGAGAAGTGAGGGAACGCCTGTTTCAGGGCCTATTGTTGCTGCAAAAGCAAAACAATTTTTTAAAATGCTGGGATTAGAGGGATCATTTGATGCATCGTCAGGATGGCTGACAAGATTCAAACAACGCCACGGGATAAGAGAAATAGGTCTTTACGGTGAGAAATTAAGTTGCGACGAACAAGCTGCAGAAAATTTCAAAGAAGATTTTGTACAATTTCTTCGATCAGAAGGAATTTCTTTCGAACAAGTATACAGCGCCGATGAGTCAGGACTGTTCTGGAAATGTTTGCCTACACGAACTCTGGCATTTCAAAGCGAAAATCAAACTCCAGGACATAAGTGCAGTAAAGAGCGTCTAACAATATTGCCTTGCAGTAATACTGCAGTATCCCATAAACTAAAGTTAGTAGTGATTGGAAAATAAAAAAAACCGAGATCTTTTAAGGGAACAAGAGCTGAGAACCTCCCAGTACATTATTTCAACACAAAGAAAAATTGGATGTATCAAACAATATTTATAAAATGGTTTGAAGAAATGTTTATTCCCGAAGTTAGGAAACATCTGGCGTCTCAAAATTTACCCCAGAAAGCTGTGTTGCTAATTGACAACGCCCCATCTCACCCTGGAGAACTACAATTGAAATCAGAAGATGGAAATATTTTTGCAAAATTTTTGCCTCCCAATGTTACAGCTCTTATCCAGCCTATGGACCAGGGCGTAATCGCTTCAATTAAGAAAAAATACAGAACGAAATTACTGAAAAAAAGAATTGAAAAGGGAGATGATCTTAAAAGCTTTTTCAAAGATTACACGATTCTCGATAGCATTTATGATGTAAACAGTGCTTGGGAGTCGGTACAGAAATCCACATTAATAAAATCCTGGCGGAAGATTTTGCCAAGTATAGAAAAATCTCTAGTAGAATCAGAAAAGGAAGAGGAAGAAGTTTCCGTTCATAATTTAGCGAATTTAGCAAAATTTGTTGCTGGTGGAGAAAATGTCGATGAAGATAATATCATTGAGTGGATTAATTGTGATGCTGACGATCCAGGCTTCGAACATGCAACTGATGACCAAATTATTGAAGAAGCGTTAGGTATGAATTTGGAAGAGAGTGACGAAGAAGATAAGGTACAAAAGAAAATGAGCCACGACGCAGCTTTAGCTCACGTTGAAGGACTTATCCAATATCTAGAGGAAAAAGATGACGCGTCACTTTGTCATAAAATAGTACTTAAAAAACTTCAATCGCAAATAAAGAAGAAGTGTTTCAGTACAAAAAAACAGACACTTTTGACGAATTTTCTAAAGAAATAAACCTACAAGTTTGTAAGTAATGAATAATTTTATTATTCCTGAAGTAATAAGTATCTTTATGTTACCCATTGTGCGTAGAAACTGTAAAATGTATGCTTGTGTTACTTACTATGTGTATAAATTGTTCAAGTACATATTTGTGTTGATTTGTTCCCTTTTTTCAAAATTTTGTGGATTATCCGCGAAATCAATTATCCGCGATAGTCGCGCCACTCAATTCCGCGGATAATCGAGAGTTTACTGTATATATATATATATATATATATATATATAGTCTTTTCAATATCTTTTATATTGATGTCCTGATCCGTGGAATTAAGGAAACATTTCTTTAACTCTATTTAAATGTGCCTGCCAATCTTCCACATGTTCAGCTCTTATAAACTCCTTTGCTATTGATTCGAATTTGCTATTCATACCATATAAAAATATTATAACCAAAGTTTAGCTGTAGGGCCTCGTCCTTCATATTCATTCCGTTTTTCATTAAAACGATAGCCATGATTTAACATCTTCGTCACTATTTTCAATATCACTATATGAAATAGTATTATTTATTACATCTTCAACCATATTCTTAAGACTTTCATGCCTATTATCATCAATAACAAGTTCTTTAGATATTTTTGTTGATAAAGTGAGGTGGGGTAATGTAGGCTCTGGCGTAAACTTGTCCATTGTATTTGCTTGCGCTATATCACGTTCTCTTTTAGTTGCTGCAATATTACTCTTCGGAGTGTACCCTTTACGGCACTGAACATGAACTGTAACAGATTGTTTATTTTCCAAATACTGAATATTCTCATCATTTCTCTCAATACTACTATCAATAAATGTGTGTTTCTTCATACCACGTTCAACAACGAGTTGATTTACTGCTAGAAGTTTTTTAGAAATGAAGCAAATTTTCGACATTTAAAAAACGTATATAAAAACTAATACTTTTATATTTTTACATAAACGAAATATAATAATCTCCGCACTGCTAAATTGGAAGATAAAAATACACGTCTATTCGAAGGAGAGTTACATTTCAGAAGGGACCATATGACGATGCGCACTACGATGCGGTTGACGTCACAACTTACTTTGAGTGTATTGAATGAGGTACGTGCGTACGCGGAGACACTACAAATCATATCGCATTATTATATTTAATTTTATTATATATACTCATATTTATTCTATTCAACGTCTAATAACATGCGTTGCATTCAGAAAAGTGTAAATATTATGCCAAATATGAAATTTTTTTAAATTTTTCATTTTTACAATTTTTGAAATCGCAATATCTACAGCCAGATCGACTAATATTTTTGGCATTTCATTCGGAATGATGTTTTGAAGATCTATGCAAATTTACAGGTCTTCACCATTTTTGGCTATTTCCCATTTTTTTTCGTCTATTTTGAGTGGACCATGATTTGACTTTCCGAGGTTGTAATATTTATGAAGACCGCATGATCCTGTTCATCCTTATGTAGCTGTTGAATTGATATGTCAATTATGACAATAAAATATTTTTTTTAAATTAAGAATAACATGGTAATGAGGAGCGCAGTCTATGCGGCGATTCCATTGGTACCATAACAGTCTTGGAGACATGTAATATTGTAGTTATGTGTTAATATAAATTGAAATAGAGAAGCAGTTGATGATTTATTCCTTTATAAAATTATTTGTGCCACTAAGAACGCGGAACCGATGAACGATATTCTGAAAGCTTCCTTCTATATGAACAGAAACTGCACAATGATTTATATTTAGTTTTGTTCCTTAGTTTTTTTTCTTATACCCAAACAATTGATACAGATATATTTTTATCTTTTGGCTTTTACCTCGTATTATCTTGAGTCATACTGACCTGCACAAAATTCACAGCGTTGAGAATACTTTTTATTGCAATTTGAGGTAAGGTAACCCAAACTTTAATAATGGTAGCATATTGGTAATGAGATGTATGTGCAAATTGGGAAACCATATAGCCTCATCAGGAAACGTTTACGTTTTTAAAAGTGCTGTGCTGAAGGAATATCTAATTCTATAGTCTCATGATAGTATTTTTTTACTTCTGTCTTCTTTATGAATTTCAGATTGGTGTCGCATTGGATATTCTGTTTTATCTTTTCTCTTAGAGTTTCTTGTGTGATTTGAGTAGGGATTGAGAATATGATAAATCTTTGTGTCTTCTGTATAATTGTTAGAAAACATTTATATTTGAGTGTTGTATTTTTTTTTTTCTAATTTCTTCACATCATGTATATTTTTGAATTTAACCTGAAGATTTCCTCCGTTAGCTCATCTGCAGTCCTGTATACACATATCTTCTAGGCAAATAAATAATTCATTGATTTATTTTTCTATAGTTTGGGGTTGAAGTGAAGGATCTTTTACTTTAATTACAATTGTTCTTATTGGAAATCTAAATTTGCCTGCATAAAAAGGTTTACCTAGATTAGATAATTGTACTTGTTCCTGTGTTACCAATTTCGATTGTATTTTTTGACGCTGCTCCACAAATAACTTTTTTATTTCTGTTTTTATATATAGCTCGTGTGCTATCTTATTATGAAGAGATTCAATGTAATCCTGTTTTCTTCTGATTTCTTCCTTCATAACTCTTTCTGACTCGGCGTATCCTTCCAGTAATTCTAGCAGAGTATTTACATATTTAGGTATTTCATTCTCTTGGTGCGGTTTTCCCTCCCCACCCCCTTTTTCTATTCTTCTTGTTTTGGGACCCCATTGTAATATATGTCTGGAACGCTTATACTTTCCTTATTATTTTGGTATTAGTACCCATTTCCTCCTCCCATCCCTGGGATAGAGCATAAGTATGTTCAGCAGCCTATGAGTAGAATGAGATGCTGATAATTTTGGCACTTTTCGGTACTAATGTATACTAGCTTGTCGATGGTCATTTTTTCCCAAAGAAGCTCGAGTGATTAAAACATCTGTTAGTTCCATCTTCAAAGTCCAGGATTTCATTGTGTTCTAAACAAGCCTCTATCTGAACGAACCTCCGACATGGGTCTCCGCTGCCTATGGAACCGAATAGCAGGCATGTAGTGCATCCGCTGAAAAAAAAAAAGTTCCACCTTAACAGCCAGGGAGCGCCAGATCTATATATCGTTAGCATTAATGCGATATTTAAATTAAGACCAACAACTCCCCCCCCCAAAAAAAAATAACCTATGAACTCCAATTTTAACAAATATCGGTAACTTTTGAGACTGAATCAATAAGGCTCATTTGAAACAAAAACAAAATTGCTCGTTTATTTGGTGTGATTTTACATTTTTTCCCTTTCCTTTTCAGACGTCTAGGTTAGTTTTTTGCAAAAAATTGCAAAAACTACCGGCCAATTTTTACAAAAATTGTATTTTCCGATGCAGGAATTTTTTCTGCATGTCTGTGGTGAGTTTTAAACCAATAGCTCAAATACATATCTGAATATTCTAAATTAGTAAAAACAACCGTCTCGTTACCATAGACAAACTAGAAATGACCCTTTTACCTTATCGTTATATATATATTACACTCATAAGTGTTTGAGATTATAAGAAGTTAAAATTTAAAATGTTGAGAATTTGAATTACACTTGCGTAAGTATAAGATTGTAAAATGTGTGTATAATTTGAACATAGGAACACGAAAAAACATCAAATTATTGAAATTACATTTTTTTTTCTTTTTTATTCTCCTGAGTTTAAAAATAGGAAAATCGGATAAATGAAATAAGAGGAACAATGAACAATGTATATTATCCTTGAATAGAAAAAAATATATGATTTACTTATTATAGAACAATTGTATGTTTTCAAGCAATTCTAATCTATTGCTATATTTTTTTAAAATGAAGTTTTTGTTTCAAATGCAACTAAAAATCACCAGAAATAAAATTTTATTTGAATAAATTGATGGCATTTATATGTTGTTTGCATTACACATTACATTTCAGATGAATGTCACTAATATCTGGTTATACAAAACTCCTCTATAACATGTTTCTTAAATTTATAATATAATTAACCTTTTAATTTTTATAGAAACATTGCTTTTATTTGATAGCATTTTACATCGTTGGTTACAGTTTATTTTGTTTTTCTAATTTTTTGCTTACTAGATAGATTTTATATTAGTTTTTCGCTTTTCATGTGTTTGGCAAGAATTCTGAAATCATTCAACAAGATAAAGGAGTCAATTTCAAGAATCATTCATCTGTATCTCAATCAAACAACGGATTTGTAAAGAAAATGCTCTTTCGTATTGCCCTTTAAATAGAAGGACTTTTTTTTCTGAAAATATAAGATTCTATTTTAGATACTAGTTTCAAGCAAATCACTTTCAGTCGGGTAAATATTTTACTTGTTTTTATTTATGTAATTTTACCGTTATTAACATTTTTCACATAAATAAAATTAAAATAACTAAATATGTTTCCGTTTTTTTTTTTTTGTTTTTTTTAAAAGTTTACACAAGAAAATTTGTAGGAGCAAATACTTTAAATTTATTGTTGTTTATTTTAAATAAATACTTTATATTCTTATTTGCATAATTACGAGTAAATATGATATCAAAAATTAATGATGCAATAAATACGTGTTGCTATTTTGTGTGGCTTTTAGATTTCACAGATAGCAAATGACTTAATTGAATTATAATCACATTTCAGAAATTTCAGATTGATTTCAGTAACCTCAGTATGGAAGTATTTGAAGGTATTTCCATCAGAACATTCATCTTCATTACTTACAACATTTCGTAAAATGGAAAATTTATATTGATTGTTTTTTGGTCTTGAAAGATGGATAACAATTCATAAGTAATTCCATTTCTACTCTACTTCTAGAAATGTGGTGGGACAGTTTCTAAAAATCTGTCTCTTCAAACTTCGCTAATATATATATATATATATATATATATATATATATATATATATATATTAACGGTAAAATTACATAAATAATCAATATATATATATATATATATATATATATATATATATATATATATATATATATATATAAATTCATACATTTGGCGTTTATGTAATTTTAGTACAGTGCACTGAAGCTTACTTCAAAATAGTCTATGAAGCAATTTAATTCACTCAACATTCGGATAAGACAGCGCATCGTTTCCATAAGACAGAATGTGTAATGTTAATTCTAAGGCATTAATTTAGCCAGAATGTCCCACATTACTAAAAAATTTAAATAATTTCTATGTAGAGAATTGTTCCCATGATATCTCTATCGATTAATGCTGCTGATCTATCAAATTATATATATAACGTTTGTGGAGCGCCAAAATGAGGACTGCTACAAAAGATAATAAAATCAGTGCAACCTCTAAAATAATCAATCACTTAAATTTCTCATACAGCTGTTTTTCTTTATACGAATGTTGAAAATTATTCACATTAAATCCGTACTAGAATGTCTTTATTGCTCTGATATTCAGATCTAAATGATAAAAGCCCTATTCAATATCGCATCTTTCTCAAAATATGTTCCCTTTCGTAATACCGGATGCAGTGTGCATATGTGCACTCACAAGACTAACAATGCACTTATATCCCAACAAAAATCTATTATATATGGATGACTACTATGATCGTGCACAGTGCCATAGTGTTTCAGATTAATCTACAGGTATTATTTTATTGCTGAAAGACCTGTATTTTGATTTAAGCTTAAAAAAAATCAAGTGTCTTAAAAAAAATATATATATATATAAAGCCACAAATGCCTGCATATTTTAAAATTTTCCATTATGTCAGATTTCTAATACATTTCGTATTAAATAAGCATTTTTTTTTCATTTTCATTAAATAGTTTGTAATATTTATCTTCCTTGCTCTATGTTTCCAACATAGTTGAAAAGTGCTGCCTGCCGAATAGTGTGAAAAAGTGGCTTTTTCTCCAGTCCTTGACCGCATAAGATGTGCGATAGCCCAAACTTTTGCAACGTATTGTTTTCATTTTTAACACTTTCCAACATAGTTGAAAAGTGTTTATGAATTCGGTTTGTCTGTCTGTCTGTACTTTAACTCGCGTAATTATATTCGGATTGTCATGCAATTTATATATTTTACTGAGATTTACTATGGCATGTTTGGTATGCACTTATAGTTTTTTACAGGGACACTCTAACGAATTCTGTTACATTACGGTATATGGGGAAAATACATAGTGGTTTATTTGAATGATGTTACACAATTTCAAACATATTGAAATTGATATATATCACAGGGCGCCACAAGAGGCTTACAGCATAATATGGTACAGGGGACACCCAAACGAAGGGGGGTCACGTGGAGACACTTAACAGAGACACTCAAAATAATTCCGTTACATTACGGTTTATGGAGAAAATTTGTTTGCGGTTTATTTTATTAATGTTTCACTATTTCAAACATGTTGATGTATATAACTAAGGTGCATTACAAGAGGTTTACTATAGAATATTGTGTGTAGAGCATTAATCGTTCATTTACAGGGACACACAAAAAGAAATCGGTACTGTCTGATAGCAATAATTGCTATGGCAATTATTTGCGGTTTATATTAATGATGTTACATGATTTCAAACATATTTAAATTGATATATATCTCTGATGTGTATTAAAATAAGCTTACTGTGAGATGCGTTTATTGCACTTGTAGTTCCTTTACAGGGACACTCAAAAGAATCCTGTTACATTACGGTATATGACGAAAAAGCCTTTGCCGTTTATTTTAATGATGTTACACATTTTCAAGCATATTGAAATTAATATATATCACTGATGTGCACTACAAGAGGCTTACTATAGAATGTGGTGTGCATAGCACTTATAGTTTCTTTACAGGGACACTCAAAATAATTCCGTTATATTACGGTCTAAGAAGAAAAATCGCTTGCGGTTTACTTTAATAACGTTTCACTATTTTTTGCATATTGAAATTGATATATATCACTAAAATGGATTGCAAGAGGATTACTATAGTGTGTATAGCATTCATCGTTCATTTACAGGGACACACAAAATAATTCGGTTAAAGTAGTAGTACTTGTTAATAATAATTGTTAGAAGTGTGTTTTCAGTTGCTGAATGCATTTTTAAATTTAACTCATATTTTAGGTATTACTTGATGTGTATAAATTCTATAGATCACTCACATGGCAACACATGATCTCTCGAGTACATTTCCGTTTATTGACGGAAATTCCAGAAGGGCACTTTTAAACTGTGCTACGCGTTTCCTAACTGAACTAAAATTTAGATTTCTATGTATTATATATACAGGATCATATACAGGATCTATGTACTATAGATCATATACAGGGCTGCCCTAAAGAGTCTGGATATTTTTCTGAATAACTGTGCTGCGCGTTTCCTAACTGTTGGTAATTCATGAAATTGGGTTTTAAAATATGTTATGCAGTTTACAAATTGTCTACTTAGATATCATCTTTCAACATATTAAACGGTAATGATTTGTAATATTATTTTCTAAGTGTTGGCAAGTGTTATAATCTATGCTTGTGTATGATCTATGCTTGACGCATGATTTTTCTTTCTTGTTATAAAAGGTGTTAGTTTTTTATATGTTGCCAAATAAATTGGTTCGGTTTTAAGGTTTAAAAAACACAAAGATTTCTACAATCTCGTATATTTTAATGTAATATATAGTTACCGTTGTTATTGATGAACTTTACCCCTTTCAGTAATGCCGCATTTTTAGTAAGTCTTTGACTTATCGGTGAAGAAATTCGCCAGGTGAGTTTTTACATCTCTCTCGCCAGAGAATGATCGTCCTCAAAGATGTGTGAGGAGGCAATATACACTGTAAAAAAATTTCTGTAAAATTACGGGCAGAGGCCGGCAGCAGAGATTCCAGTCATACCCCTTAAAAAAAAAAAAATTCCATGCCCATCATTTTGTGCAGCCCGTAATTTTATGGAGAAAAATATTAT
The DNA here is from genome assembly GCA_963931845.1 of Maratus michaelseni. Classification (NCBI taxonomy): domain Eukaryota; kingdom Metazoa; phylum Arthropoda; class Arachnida; order Araneae; family Salticidae; genus Maratus; species Maratus michaelseni. The sequence continues at coordinate 195,836,882 of OZ007593.1, read as the reverse complement.
AGCATTATATTACACAGGATATATTGCACTTTAAAACATAATAACAGTTTGCTTATTGTTCCGTAGCACGTAGCATGTTAGATAATCCTCTCAGAATCGCTGTTTTGGCTGATTAAAATTTTCGAAACCCGAGTAAAATGAAGGGTTACACCCTAGCGGAGCACAATGTATGGGGTTGTACCGTATTTTTGCTAACATATGTGCTAGAACTGTAAGAATATGTGGATTGCTCTTAATTTTCTAAGTATATAAGGGATAAGGCCACTTATTTAGTGGATCAGACCGTTTTTCATCAAATACGGCTGTTGCCCGTGAAAACTGAAGGGCAAACGCTAATAAATTTACAGTTTTTTTCTGAGAATGTAGTCAGGGCTGCCACTGGCGCTTATTTTTATATTATATTTGCACCGCTATTTAAAAAAAAGAATTTTTTTTAGTATATTTCTATTGCAAAGGTTGTCAAAGTGTTTGTGAAAAAATTTTGTATTGAGAAAGTGGTGCGAGATAGAATTTAAAACTAGTTGCCATTGGCAGCCTTGCAGTCAAGACTACACAATTTCTGCCGGGTGGTTAATGCCGTGTGAAGTCACAACACCTGAACGATTAAACGAATTCAGGCCGTTTTTGGCTTAAAGCAATCCAAGTCTATTTCACTGCAAGCAGTATACAATTTAATCAATGGTGCTACCTGATGGAAGCAAATATTAATATATCATACATCTGAATCTCCATCACACGAAGAGCATAATCTTCTTGGGCTGCAGTCTCGCCATTGAAAATGTTTGTAGTGTCTGCTTTTTTTTTTCTCACGATCTTTTCTCACAACACTATCGTAGAAAATCCTATTTCCATCACCTGTCATAACTCGTTTAAAATAAGACACGTTCTTTTGCCTTTTTTAACAGTGAAGTGTAAATGAAAATTTGATTGAGAAGTTCGCGTCGATCAATTTAAGCGGCACAAACACATTTATACGCGAAATGTATCCAATGTAGCGAAAATGGTTCTCCGCACTTGTATGAGAAATTTTTTAATCTGTAGCAATCCCCTGCTGAATTAGAGATGAATACGCATTGGCAATTGCCTTGACATTGCTCGAATAAATCTCGGTCGGTGTAGCGTAGCGTGGCGCGTCATAGACTTTGAAATATCCATTTTTAAATCACTTCGGACACATGTGTTTTCTTACGGCATCATTCCCATATACACTGCATATCTTTATTTGAGCCTCCGCCGCTCGTTTGCTTGTTTTAAAATAGAGCAACAAAATATAACGATAATCCAAACTTTTTGAGTTCATTTTCATAGCCACATCAACCAGATAATAGAAATGTTTACGAAACAAAATTTTCACTGAAAGTTTCCGTGAAATATAACATTTCAATCGCACAGTCGAGTTGCTCGGTTAGCGTGAAAAAAGGGAATGTGGAAACAGAATGGACTATCACCCTACGTAAAACAAAACGCGATTATTTAACACCCAGTTTTTAATAAAAATGTCAAATTTTAGTTATTTGCAAACAAAAAGAATCGTTTTCATTTTAATGATGTTGGTGCAGATGCTTTACGTACATTTCCAATCCATCAATTACCGATGACTGCCAAATTCGCACCCTGAGACCAATTTTTTTCTCATTCCTTTAAGAGCCTACACTAGTCACGCGAAGAAACACTCACGCTAATGTTAAGTATATGGGAAGGTTATCTCGCGATTTTTCGCTCGCATTTTAATATTTTTAAATGCTTTTTTTTTGCATAGGATAGCTGAGGTCAATCTCCAACGTTGTTAGTTTTTACTTTTTCGATTTTGGTTCCAGTTATTTTATATAAGGGTACTTTCATTTTCAGAACCGGTTCCAACCGGTTCCAAAATTTAAAATGCCCGCTTATTAAAAAACAGCAACAAAAATCAAAAAAGTAAAAACTAACAACGTTGGAGATTGACCTCAGCTATCCTATGCAAAAAAAGAAATATTTAAAAATATTAAAATGCGAGCGAGATATCGCGCGATAACCTTCCCATAGACTTAACATTAGCGTGAGCGTTTCTTCGCGTGACCAGTGTAGGATCTTAATGTCTACAGAAGAGGAAAGTATCAATAATTTTTCAGGATATTGCAAAAGTGAATCTTTATTTTAAAAAACGAAAATATTCAAAATAATAAAAATTTGCAGTACTATACATAGGTATCATGTGTACCCAATTCTTTAAAATGAAATTTTTTATGCTCCGAATATTTTTCAAAAGAAGAAATTTGGACTTACTTAAAAAAAAAAATTTAATTTTTGGTTTTTACTGTTTTTTTCCTGATTTTTTTTTTTTTTTAATTTTACTGTTCCGATTCATTTCCTTCCAAAAATGGGACTAGACAGTATGTAAGTGAAAATTGGTTTTACTATATAGGATTTTTAATGCTGTAGGAACTACACTACATAGTTTACAAACCTTGGGAAAATACATCCAATGTTAACGGAAGTCGTGGAAATTTGCCGTTATGCACACTGTGCGCCGTCTGACGACACACTAACATTTATAAATATAATCGGATTTTCATGTTACTGGTATATGTTATTGATTTCTAAAATAGAAAGTTCGTAATTAAGAAGGAAATGTGCGGCATTTACAGTTAAACAATAGCCTATAACGAAAAATCGTTTGGGATGCATTGTACTACACAATATTGACAAAGGTGACCGGACACTTGCGATTTTAGACGTTTTGTTAAATATCTAGAGAATACATGAGGAATTAACCTGAAACTGCAGGTGTGTAAACAGTATAGTATAGGTTATATATTTCCGCGAAGATTTTTTCACGAAACCCCATAGGGGACTGTCAACAAATTGAAAAATAACGAATATCTTTTGGATAAACCTGTAAAGACTAATGTGGCAAAGGCGTGCAAACTCGAGATTATTAATAAGTGGCTTTTGTAATATACTGTGTTCATTTTTATGAGGATAGCATGTATAATCGTAGAGAAATTGAGGTTTTTGTAAAAACATTCCCAAATTTCGCCTAGTTTTTTGCTTATAATTTGCAGAGTTCTTAATATAAAAAAAACGTTCTTTTCAGAAAATATGACAAACAACATTGTACATAACACTCTGCAATCAGAATTAAAAAATAATAAGAATTGGATGAAAAATGAGCAGATTTACAAAAAAATGTTTCACTGCGCATGCGCGAATGCAATCAAAAATAATATGCATAATATACTCGCTAAGTATATAGAGCAACTTTTCTGAAAGTTTCAAAATCATAGCTTGAAAAATTGAGGTATCTATGCTACCTAAAGTCTGCATACAAGGCATCAACTCATTTGGCGTCCCTACCTCCTACTGAGGTTGCAGCTAAACAACATTCTTTAAGGGTATATTTTCAAGTTCAGCAATGGCTTGGGAATGAAAAAAGTCCTGAACAATGGTGTTGGAAATGCACCAAAGATGGTATAGAGCCAATAACCACGCTAGAGCCACCAGCACCTCAAGCCGTTCTAAAACTCATTTCTTGCAAATGCAAGAATACATACCATAAAAACTCTGGATGTAAAAAGCAGGCCTCAACTGTTCTAATGTGTCTGAACTGCGAGAGTAGTTGTAATAACATGCCTAATATTGAAATAGAAGTAAACGAGGATGACCCAGAATACCCTGAAGTACTTGAAGGTAATTATACATATAAATCATTCCATTCCACATTTATTTTTTCATTCATTTTTAATTTGGTGTGGTTAAAATATGTATCCCAATACAGTGTGCATAACTATTTAGTTTTTAAATAATTAAAAATAAGTCATTAATTATTTTCTAAAACGCTGGTACGTAGTATAATAGCTTTTCCGCTCCCTGATTTGGGGTCCAAAATTGACCGATTCCTGAAATGGGCTGTAAAAGAGGGCTGATATTAAAAAGAGGTAAAAATAGTATTATGATAAAATGTTGTAATGAATCTTAACTTAGATATAATTAATTCCACCGTTTTAAGAAATATTGTACGCACCAGTTCTTCTTCAGAGCATAAATTTCGGTCCTCGGGACAAAAACGGCTTTTTGCGCCCGTATTCGTAAATAGCTATTATATAATTAATTTCTTTTTATAGGTGTAGAAGACCTAGAAGGCATACCATCAGAAATCATGAACCATTGTCCAAGAGGACTCGCTTTGACTGACAAGTTCATTTCAATGTCAATAATAATTTAATAATTAATATTGTATAAAATACATACCTACCTATTTTACTATACTATTTAACATATAACAGTTTTCATACTAATCAATCGTGAATCACTATTTATCATTTTTTGTACTTATATAACCTAACATCAACGTTTTACATATCTTCACACATGTATAATGATGCCTTCAATAAGGAGGCGGATGACTACTTCGTGCATTCGTCTTTGTTTTTTTCATAACTATTTAAGGTCCAAAAAAATTACTTGCACATAAATTGTAGAGAATTATATCTACTTTTTTAAAGTATAGTATAATGTATACAGTGAAATGTTTATTTTTAGGTCTTATGAACAGAAAGGATGTAAAAAAAAAGTGTTTTTTGCCATTTTCCGAAAAATGCTGTTTTTCTCCGATTTTACCTAGTTTTACTTCCTCTACCTATTTTAACCCAATTTTTACAAAATTTTATCACCTCTTAGAGTAAGAACTCTTCGGAGGAGGAGCAACTTCGACTCATGAAAGTAGGCGGAGCTGCTCCACTGCTCCCAACTTCCACTGGTGCCGAAACCACACTTTCCCCCTACTTTAAATGCATAATATATTGTCAATCATATAATCTTTAATATCACTGATGGTTAATATTTGCTTTAAATGGTTTGTTTCCATGTTACATCGACATACAATGCCGTAATTCCCGTTTTTTTACAGTTTTTGTTTTTATTACCCATTTTTGCGGCACTTTCACGGCTAAACCATAATTCATAGAAAAAAACTGTCAGTACATAAAATGTAGGAAATTTTATTCCCTTTAATTCCTAAATTGCCAACTTTCACGCAATATGCACAATTTTGGAGTTATTTTGAAAAACAAAACTGAAAAAAGTCCGTTTTTTTACAGGTTTTTTGTAAAAAAAAAACAAAAAAAAAAAACATTTGCCGATAGAAGTTTTGTTGGACAACTTCAGATTCGTATTCAGCACCCCAAAAAACATAAAGTAAGCCACTAAAAACAATTACACCAGAATTTTCCACTTAGAGCACTTTTTGAACACATTTTTACTGGGCTATAGTAGTACGTGCAATATTGTGTACGCTATCTTGGCACTAATCAACAGATATTTGATATATTTTTGCTTCTTTTGGGGAACAACGGATTTCGAGCTTCTTCTATCGACGATAATTTTCAGCATTTTCAAGCTATGATTTTGAGACTTTCACAAAAGTTGCTCTATATACTTAGCAAATACATTATGCATATTATATTTCGATTGCATTCACGTATGCGCAGTGAAACATTTTTTAGTAAACCTGCTCATTTTCATCCAATTTTTATTATTTTTTTTAATTCGGATTGCAGATTGTTATGTACAATGTTGTTTCTCGTATTTTCTGAAAAGAACTTTTTTTTATATTAAGAACTCTGCAAATTATAAGCAAAAAACTAGGCGAAATTTGAGACTATTTTTATAAAAACCTTAATTTCTCTACAAGTATACATGCTATCCTCATAAAAATGAACACAGTATATTGCAAAAAGCCCTTCATTAATAATCTCGAGTTTTCACGCTTTTGCTACATTAGTTTTTACAGGGTTATCCAAAAGATATTCGTTCTTTTTCAATTTGTTGACAGTCCCCTATGGTGTTTCTGGAAAAATTCTTCGCGGAAATATATAACCTATATTATACTGTTTACTCACCTGCAGTTTCACGTTAATTCCTCATGTATTTTTCTAGATAGTTAACAAAACGTCTAAAATCGCAAGTGACCGGTCACCTTTGGCAATATAGTGTATATTTCGAACATGATGACATTGATGTGAATAACTTAAAAAAGTTTCTATGGAGTATAGAGTAGGTAGCATTTATAGTAAGCTTACAGAGACGTACAAAATAATTCTTTTACATTACAATCTATGGAGAAGATCGTTTGCGCTACATTTTAATGATACTATATTATTCGTACTTCAAACGTAATAAGTATAAAAAGGATCACTGAGATTTCAAACAATATGTTTTCTATAGATTATGGAATGCGTAGCATTTATCTTTATCATTTGCATAAATACCGAAAAAAATTCGATTATAGGTCTGGCTATGATCAATAATTGCTGAAAGTGCATTTTCCGCTGTGGTATGATATTTTAAACTTATTTAATGTTTAGTGTATAAATTGTATAGATATTGTACTGTACGAAATAATTTTTAGGTATTATCGGATATGGTAAGCAATTCTAAAAATGAATATTTACTCGTGATTTTTTGAATTGCTTATTTTTGATATATCATTTCATTGTTTGAAAAAATAATTTTTTTAACAATATTCGATTAGTGTTTGAATGCGCGATGCATAATTTTTTGTACTTTTTAAACTTATATGAAATATATTTGGTGTGGAGGAATATACCTTACTTTGTGTTTTTATAAAATATATACAAAAATTGACATTTTCATACTTTACAAATTGTAGATTTTCTTAGAACAAATTACATTCAACCAAATAAAACAATTACTAATTTATTTATGAATATCAATTTACGCAAGTCACTTTGAATCCATTCGTGTAATGCGGATGTTTTGAATGCATGCGTCATGTTTATTTATTTTTCCTCAGGAAACTACCTGAATTAGAAACTATCCACATTATTTTTTTATCAAGCTAGGTTCTCAAATTGTCTTGTGTTGAACTGTCGGGATACTGAAGGACATTTTTTTTTTTTAATATTTGATTTATTTTTATTTTTTATGATTTTGTCGATAGAACACTATTCTAGCTAGGTGGATATGATGTTTTCTATAATGTTTTGATTAAATGTGTACTTTTAATTGCATAACTGCCATGTAATTTTAGTGTCAGAAGTGAAATAAATTTTAATTTCTGAAAAATACATATATTTCTATAACTTACGATGTTTTACTTAATGAATATTTGAATTTTGTTTTCAGAGTTCTAAATGTAACTCAATTATTTATTCTCTTAAAAAATTTAGTTGATACAGTTACTGATTGATTTAAAATGTTAGTGAAATTAGTGATGCAATAATACATTTCTATGAATAATTGTGAGACAGTGAAAAGTATTTGAGTTCAGACATGGCCAATTTCACCAAGCAATTACTGAATATTGTTCTATGCTTTTTTTCTTAAATGTGTGTAATGATTAGAAATAAATAGTAAATCAGGAGGTGTTTCCCAATGATTAATGTTTTTATAAATCAATTTATGCGATAATTTTTAAACAATTGATGAATTGTAAATGTAAATTGCAGCCTTTCATTATATTTGTTTGCAAATTAATAAATAATAAGATTTGTTCAATGTTTTAAAAGAGAGTAATCCAAAATAGGCACAAGACATTTTAAAGGTATTTTTCAGTTATTGTTGTACATATAATACTGAAGAATAGAGTACAACTCATTGTAAATAAATGGTGATTCTTATCAAATTATATAGCTTATTTTAAATATAATACTTATCAAAATTAGAAAATATATAATGTCTACAAAAAGATGCATCTTTTAAGTTTTATGTATTTTTAAACGAAAAACTCACGGGAAAAACAATGTCATTGAAATATTTTTCTATTAATTATATTTCAGGTATTTGTATGTAAAATTTAATCTGTTACAAAATTACACATCATGACAATTTAAAAAAAATAATACGAAGTTGCAATCAATAATAGTATCACCTGTGATACACAATATTTCTAACATTTAATGGAAAATATATTCGTAAGAAATCTGGATTAATTTTTAAAAATGCACTAAAAAATGAATCATATCAATTAAAAAAAATATATATATACATATTCCAGGTCTCACAAATTAAATATTTCCGCATTGCATGCAACAAAAACGAAGATATTTCTGTTCAACACCAATAACGAATGATGGAAATTCGAAAGCGTGCTATTATAAAAACGATTTGTTTAAAAGACAGTCATTTATACAATAATGTTAAAAGATATAAATATAATGATAATGTTTATTACTACGTTTTTGCCTTTATTTATGGCTCTCTAAGGAGTCTTCACTAAATTAATATTTGAAATTGTTTAAAAATGTATTTTCAAATCTCTATTTAATACGTGAATATGTCGTTTGAAATAAAAATTAATGTTCTACGATTATATGTAAATAGTTCACAAGGGAAAGACATAAATTAATTTCGAAGATTTGTTTCTCGAATTTGAAATAATTTCATTTATTTATTATTATTATTATTTTTTTTTCAATATCTTAATTTAATAAACGAGAAAATATAGATGGTTGATTTATGTTTTTATTTCAATTTAAGTTCTTAAAAAACCCTAGTTTTATATTACCTGTATATCTGTAATATTTAGCTTTTGAAATGCTAGTATTTCCTATGAAAAATATTCCTAGAAAGTTTCTACATAATTACTTTCCCATCATACGTAGTATAGGGTAAGTCTTGTAATCGTTTTGAAAATCGAAATTTTTTTTTTTGACGGATTTACACGTTTCAGACACTGGAGATTCCGAAAAACATATTTTTAGAAAAAAAAAATTTGCCGTCCGTCTGTGTGTCTGTGTGTCTGTGTGTGTGTCTGTAAACGCTCTATCTCCCGAACAAATTGAGATAGAGACTTGCCATTTGGTATGTACTTAGTATGTAATAATGGGAAGAAGCCTATTTCATTTCAATAACCTCGATTAACCGGAACATTTTTTTCGAACTCTCGAAATATTCGTTCTGATGAAAGGTATATAAAAATTTTCGAAATTGTTTATTTTAAGGAGTAAATATAAAAAACAATAAAAAAACATAAATTTTGCATAAAACATGAAGTCGATCGGATAATGAGTTGCCGAGATATTTGTAATCCTATTTTCCACACTCTTCAATTTTTCATGACCCTGTATTTCATCCAAATTTCACTCCAAATATATATTTTAATTGGAAATTTGACGCTTAATCAGATGCAATAAACCGCTAGTTAATAGGAGTATTATTTTTGGAGTTATAAGGAAAAACCTCTTTCAAACAATTCAGTAATCGAGACTTTTTATGACGTCATCAAGCCACGATTTTATTTGAATATCAATGCATTTTATAAGTAGTTTACACATTTTTATTTTAATATTTTGCATTATACATATACATGATGGGTAAGTATTACGGTGGCCCCGAACGACTAGTTTACAATAGAAATAATCTTCAAAGCAGCGTTCTACAAACCAAAGAAGGAAAATGTAAAAAAAAAAAAAAAAATGTTAAAGAAATACCGGTTTTTAAATGTATTATTGAACATCATATAGGATAAATCCAGGTTAGAAGCTCATTCGGGTTAGTTGATTTAGTTACTATATTTCAGCTTTGGATGTGTGGTACAGCTAATTACGTTATTTTACTCTCAATTGTTATAAAAAAAGTAATAGACAATGTTACAGATATTTAGTTCTTCAAATAAAAGTTTTATTCATCGAAGGAAGGTACGTTTGCCTTTTGTTTTATGTTTTTGTAACCCCCCCTCCCGCGCCCATTAATTTAAATTTTAATAACCTTCCGTAGAATATATAAATTATTAAGTCATTCATTATGAAACATATAAAACTAACGCATTTAATTTGAGATTTTTAAATGTGCTTCCCAAATTTTTTTCTGGAGTTTGTATATGGAATATAAATAAGGGGTAGAGTAATCTCTCTTAGTTTACAATAAACAAGTTTAGCCTTCGTGAGAATTATCCGATTGGTTTCAAAGTTTGTATTACCCATTTATTCGAAGAATTGGGAATAACAAATATCATTTGATGTGAGAGTGTAATGCAAAATTTGTATACAGAGCTTGTAAGTTCTAATTCCTAAACAAAAAATCATAAATTTGATGTAAATAAGACTAATGCAAATTCAGATTTTAAATTATAAATTTTCATTACCCATGATTCCTATTCCGTTACGCATGGGACATCTATCTCGATCAGGTGGGGTGTATAACCCTGACGTTCGGGATATATGGCCTAACTTATTGTTTAAGCTTTTTTATTTAAAAAAACTATTTTATATGGTACTTATATTAAAGTAATATGATGTTCTACATAAAATTTGGAGTAGATAGATTACAGGTGTATTACAAAAATAATTACTATAAAAAAGAAAAATGAAGGGGATTTAAGTAGGGCAACTATCCCTGACTGACCCTATTTAAGAATTCATCAATTCTGATTTTTTTTTTTTTTTTTTTTTTTTTTTAGGGGAAACATTTAATAGTAATTAAAAAAAAAATGCATCTGTATGTTTCCTAAACATTCATCCGTGTAACTCATTTCTCGAAAAATAAAATTATAAAATTTCGACGAATATCTCTTGTGGTAATTTGCGTATACCGGGGTTGTTTTACTAAAGAGTGAATATTCATTTTATAAACAGCAGTATTATAGTTTTAGAAATATATAATTTATACCAGTTTTCTTAAAGTTTCAGTGGAAAATAGTTATAAGTAACCAAGATTACTGTCTATAAAAAACTGGTATTTCTTTATAAGTCTGTGATCAGCAGCATCAACATCAAAAGCACCATGTTAAAAAACTGTCCTATCTACAGCCTTCTAATTTTTACATTACGTTTGTTGTCAATAATTTGACTTAATAGTTTAAAGTTCTGTGGCAGATCTGAGAACATATATATGGCGTACTTAGGGTATACAGATAATTCTAGAACAAATCCTATAAACAAATATAGTTGTACTTTTCCAAGCATGCCTCGAGTGTATATAGGAAAATGCCCATGAAATATCATGAAATTTATTTTAAAATAGCTGTATAATATTTGAATGAGTGCTCATAAATATACCTTATAAATATTCATCAATGATCATCAATAAACATCTAAAATGCTATATATTAATATACCTAATTAGATATTTACCTTAACATACATAATATTTATTTCTTAACATACCTAAATTTACCTGTAAAAAGGGTAACCTTTTAAAAATAGTTATAATACACATTACATCTTTAATGCATATTATAGAAAAATTCCTTACCTACGGGATAATTTTGGTGTAGTTATTTTTTAATTTAATATGTCGTTGGGGCAAACACTTACATAGTTACATTTAGGAGAATGCATTTCTTACATTAGGATAATACATTTCTTAAATGAAACGGAAACAGATAAGAAATCCTATCATTGTTGTATATGACAGATTTTAAATCTACGAAAATGCTATTTTTATACCGAAATTATCCAGATAATTGAAATAATTTACTTTTAAATTTGATTAATGCTTTAGTATTAATACACGTAGCTCCAGTTTAAGAACTAAAAATTCATTTGCATGCACAGAACGTATTGTTAAACAACGTCTTTTCGTACTAAACCTTTAACAATTAGTCGAATATGCGAACCAATAGTATGATTTTATATTAAATTAAAATTAGATGTCAATGTAGGCTGTAGATGTTTGGCTGTAGACTACGCTATTTTTTATTTTACTACATTTTCAGAAGGGAATTTTTGAGACAGATGACGCAATGTTCGAAAGGCGTACTCAGCTTATCTTACGAGAGTATGCACACGATGAATTCTGTGTATGATGAGAGTATGCGATGTTGATTTTACAAAACTCGTACATAGTAACAAAATTAAAAAAAAGTTCTAAGGAAATAATGATTATCTACTTATTCAAACAAATCTAAATAACTTTTTTTGAAAGTATCATAAACTTTTAAAAACTTATATTCATTCCCATACGGTTGATGTAAACTTTTATCAGGAATATTCCAGAAAATAAAATACAATTTCTCTAGGAAATTGTATGTATAAATTTTTATAGTAAGAAATTTTTAGAGTTTTCATTTATTTTACGCAGATGAATACTTTTTTAATTAACTTTATGGTTTGAGTATATTATAAAGAATAGATATTTAACCAGAAATAAATTATTAGTAAGTAAATAGCTATTGTGTACTAAAAATGCATTTTAGATAAATATTTAGATTTTTAGAGAAAAATGTTTAAAAAAATTGATTAAATTAAATTAAATTAAATTAAAAATAAGCGCCGTTCTTAGCTTTGTACATGTATGAGAAGAGAACGGTGCTAATAAAAATGTTTCATTTTAGTAATAAAGTAAAACGCAAAGCATAAGTGCATATTTTCTTTAATATTTAATGTTGTATTTTTCTGAAACATACATAAATCAATTAATCTTTGCTTCTTTGTTTTTAACCCATCTTACATACCTCAATAAATCTTACGAAATTAAATAATGCGATAATTTTATTTTGAAAACTTGAACAATTTTGCTTTTATCTGACACTTTAAATTATGCATGCGAAATTGTTAAAATCCTTAATATTTTTCTTATAGTAAAAGATCTACAAGAAAATTAGATATAAAAATATTTCTTAAATTTCTTAACACGAAATATTATTAGTTCATATAAATCTTGCATTAAAATTAATTATCATTTATACACTAACTAGCAAAGTAAATAATCTATTATTTCCATTTGCATATAGTAATTATTCTTCAAAAAAAAAGTAACTTATGAAATTACATCGATATTAAATCAGTGCATCATTTAAAGTCATTGTGAAGGTCATATAGCCTTACGATATCAAACAGATGTAACAAACTTTGTGCAAGTAAACCTATAAAATAATGATTTTGAAGTATGTAGATATACAAGTATTTTTTATAAACAAAATTTTAAGTTAAAAATATACACAAGCAAATTACATTTAAGTAGCATAAATAACTAACAAAGCAATACTTGGATTCTTGGCAGTTTTAGATCTAAGGATATTAAATGTTACATATATGAAAATAAAAGTTTAAAAGAAATTGTATATTATCATTAAATTATTTTTATGAAACATAAAGAAGACAAGGTAACGAAAAACATATAGAAAATAAATTTTTTACAATAAATCTGTCAAATAATTCTGCACATCATGATTTTGTTATATTTATTATTTCAGCCTGTCGAATTTCTTAAGACCTTTAAAAAAATACTGCTGGATTTGACAATTTTACTTTCGTTTTGCGCGTATGAAAACACCCTGAGGTTCTTATATATAATGTATAGGAAAAGTAATCATAAAAAAAGGTGAGTTCTCCTCTGATTTCTGAAATTTATGAAAGATAAAATGCTTGAGAGCTTGAAGTGTCAAAACTTGCCATCCTTTTGAAAATTTCATAAACGTTCATCAGACTCCGTTACTAGAAATAAAAAATACAATGTTTTTTTTTAACAGATTGTTACAATTTTATAAGTAAGACAACTATTCATTTTTGTTAAATGAATGAATTTTTGGAATAAAAATAAAATGGAATTTCTTCCCCCTTATGATATTATTGTATTATGTTAGGGTAAATTTAGAAGTTATATAAACAACAAAAATATATTTTGTTATTCGTAGATGATAAAAGATTTTCGAACATAACGGTTATATTGATATTGTTATCATTCAATACTCTTATAGAACATAAGTGTACAAAGAAGCTGTTTTCATTTAGAGAGCGAGATTTTACTGCAGGTTTAAAAAAATAAAAATACGTGATAATTATCACAATTCGTATCAAAACTTGCACAAACAAAATATAAGTACGACAGTAAATAAAAAGAAAGTGTAATCGAAAGTTTGATAGAAATAACTCTAACTTAAAAAATGTGCAAGTTATAGTAGTCTCTTTCATTTCAAAACAGCCCTTTCTCTTCTTTGTGAGTGTGATGATGCTCTTGCATTCTTTTACTTCTGAAATCGGCCTCTAACAGCTGTCTGGCATGTTCGTCGTCCTCCTTTTCATCCAACTGGTTGGTTGGCTAATATTGTATGCATGTTGGCTAGTATTGTCTGAATTTACTCGCAAAGCTTAAAAATATCTTAAAAAATCTATGTGACATTTCTGGCTTAATCCATCACTGAGCCAAGGACCGGGGAACCTCTTAGTTCACTGCCATTTGTCAGGTAGGAGCTTTGTATTCTCCGATAGTGATATTATTTTCTACTATTGTCATGCATTCATTTATCTATTCTTCACCTCCCATCTGTCGAGTTTGCCGGCGGGATTTTTTATATTTTTTTAACCTCAATAAAAGAGCCCAGTTGAGGTGGCATTTATGGATCTATGCTCTACAGACTTGGATCCTAGTCTCAGCAGTCTCAGCACACTCGAACATCCCCTCCCCTCGGCACTTCACTCAAGGTTATTTGCTCTAACTGTTCCTTATTGCAATAACTGGGCTAATAATGTTCCAATCTTCTCGAAACCAGCTCAATTTTGTAGTGCGCCTACTATACAGTAACGTAGGCAGCGGGGACCTCTCTCAGAAGTTCGTTCGGAAAGAGGTTTGTTTAGAACAGAATGCTCCCCTGGCGGTGGTAGGAGGAAATAAAAGATTTTTTAAAGCGTACGAGCCTGCCGGGTATACGGTTCCTAAGCCATCGTAGACCGTGGCCAGAGTTTCGTTTTTTAAGAGATTTAAGTTTATTAAAAGGGCTCGGGCAACGCCGGGCCAGTCAGCTAGTATATATATATATATATTTAGAATTAGATATTATAACATACTAATACCAAAAAATATTTTTTGAGTCATTTTCAGAAAATATAAATAGATACATAAGTAATTCCAGTATGAAACTATTATATCACTTTATGCTAGACTAATTTTCAAAAGGTTATTTATTTTATTCCAAAAAATATTAGATGTTCTTTAAAAAATAAATTTCTGGCTTGATGTATCAATAAATATAGCAGAAACATTAGTGTTAATTGTCCGAAAATTTGCTGAAATAAAAGAATATTTCTTTTAGAAAAAAAGAAAACGAACATAATCTTTGTTATCCAAAAGTCATTCAGATTTCATTAACTTCGGTGTTTTCAACTAATTGCTTCACAGAATGAAGAAAAACACTGAAAGTCGAAAAGTCGATGATATCCAGCACTCTCCATCTGCTGGATTGAAATATCATTTTCTTCTAATTCGATGTTGCGTGAAATTATAGATTAACTGTGATTTTTGATTAAACATTTTATAAATATAATTAAACAAGAGTAATTTTTCGTTAAAATTGCATTTTAAAAAAAATGTAACACTCAAACTTTTGTAAACTTGCTAAAATTGAGTAAATATTTATTGAAATTTAATATTAGCAAAAACTTGCATTTGCATTATCACGTTATGAGTATTTAAGGTTTCGTAAAATATTTATAAATGATAAAACAAATTTGTTTTCAATAAAGAAACCTCATTAAATGAAAAGGAATGTGAATATACTTTGATTTGTATATAAAATACAAATGGGAATATCTTTCCTGCCACTTAGAACTTGAGTTCTTTTGAATGGATTTTGATTTGACATGAACTGTTAGATAACTTTGCAGTGAAGGTTTTAGTATATAAAACATTTCTTTATTCATTGCTTAATTATTGAATAATAGAGGAAAATTATATAATCATGTGAACCCGCTTATAAATGATTAGCCTTTTCAAAAATATATACTGAACGGATTCTGATGAGACTTGCATTTATAGTTAGATAAATTTTAAAGAAAGGTTGCGCTATATAACATATTGTTATATATTGTATTAGGGAGAAAGGGGCACGTTCAAACGACCCGCCCTCTCCCCTAGTTATATGAATACGGGGCAAGTTCTATAATCAGATTGACTCTATTATGAAGATTATCATTTATATAAGATTCTATTGAATAAATTTCGGTGGAACTACCACTCTTAGATAGATAATTTTTCAAGAAACAACTTCCTTACTTAATTATAGCATTATGGAGGTCCTATAATCAGGTGAACCCGCATATGAAATATTATACATTATAAAACAATCTACTGGACGGATACTGATAAGACATCCATTGTTAGTTAGATAATTTCTAAGGAAATATTTTAGTATATAACATATGTTTCAACGTTTTCAGTTACATAATTACGGGCGGAAGTTTTATAATCGGGTAAACACGATTATGGAAGTTTAGTCTTTTTTTAAATTGTTCTATTGGACGGATTTCGGTGGAACTTCCATTTTTAGAAATGGTTTTGTTATATTGCTTATCATTCTACTTTACTTAGTTAAAGAATTATGGGGGGAAGTTCTATAAACGGATCAACCCTATTATGAAAAACTAGCATTTCCAAAAGATTCTTCTGAATGATTTTGGATGGAACTTGTACTATTAGTTAGAAAGTTTTTCACGGAAAGTTTTAGTAGATAATATATTATGCTATGTTGCTTTGTTTTTGATTTATTGAGGAAAGTCCTATAATCGAGTAAACAAGATTATTTAAGAATAGCCTTATTATGAAGTTCTATTTTACGGGTTTTGATTGTACATGTACTGTATATAGATAGTTTTTTAGGGATAGTTTTAGTATATTGTATATCGTTCAATCGTTATTTACCTAATCCTTCTGTATGTGCTCATCTAAAGGATTTGATACTTAATAGCCCAAATTATATTGTTATTACCATTATATTGTTTTCATTTTTTCATGAAATTTGCATTTTCAGTTTTTTTCTTTTATAAACCCACAATTTTTAACAATTTTTGATTTTAAGGATACTTTAAGAAAATCCACTGAACCAAAAAATATACTTTTAAGTGAGATTATAAAGTTGTGATCAAAAAAGTTCTACAGCATTACGAAATAAATTAAAATATTTCAATATATTTATTACATGTCGTTTACTGGTTATTTTAAGTTTTTAACATATTCGTGATGGCTGACTTAAATTCGGATCTTTTAGATAGATGTGTGTAACTCTACTCGTGGGCTACTCTGTGTAACTCTACTCGTACGTATTCATTTTATTTCTTACATTATTTTTTAAAATGCAGAAAATATTCATATTTCTACAATTGATGCACCGTGCACATAAATAGTTTTATAAAAAAAGTATATTTTATATTTATTTATTTGTAATATAAACAAGAACGAAATATTATACATCAAACATAGATTATGTAACACTTTCCAACACGTCCAATGTACTTTAATAAATCATTACTATTTAATAATGTGAAAGATGATGCCTAAGTAAACAAGGTCAAAGTCAACCTGGGCGGTGAAGCCTTACTTGTAAAAAGCATGACATATTTAAACCCAATTTCAAGAATTAACAAAAATATTTGGGAAAATGTCCGAATTTCTTTGTGCAGCCCTGTATATGATCATTCGATTTCTATATATACCACATAGAATGCTAAAATTTAGTTCATTTATGAAATGCATAACATATTTCATTTTCAGTACCGAACACGCCATAGTAAACATCAATAACATGTACCAACTGCGTGACAATCCGAGTATATTTACGCATTTAATAGCATGGGCATACAGACAAAAAAACCGAATTCATAAACATTTTTCATTTATGTTGGAAACTGTTAAAACGAAGACTAGAAATTTTATTGTATAATGATTCAGTGTCTATAGTTGTGGTCTCCTATCAAAAAAAAGAAAACTAGCCATCACGAATGTGGTAATTTGTAAAGTTGGAATATATAAAAATATTACCATATATATTGTTGTATGTGAAATTTATATTTAAGTGAAATTAGTTATTTGAATTTGTAACTCTGTAATACCACTGCAATAAATATTTTCCGAGCTTTTATATCAAAATGATGATTCCACAATTTCAAAGAACAAATCACCAATAATTCGCAGACGCCAAAAGTAAAAAAAATTAACAAATTACAACAACCATTGGGAAAATGCTCCAAAAACTGCATCAAAATATTTAACAAAACGAACAACTATGTAAAAACATTTCGTCTGAACCATCGCCGTAGTTATCATAACCGTTGCTTACTGCTACAAATAAACAGATTTTCCATTACTACAGTTGAAGAGATCCCGACAGTCTCTGCCCTCTCTAAATTATTCGTCGGAACTATCTACACAATACATATTTTCCACTACTATAGTTGAAGAGATCCTAGCATTATCTGCAAAAATATTCGTCTGAACCATCTACACAATAAATCTTTCCAAATTCACCCCTGACAGCTTTGAATGCATTCGTCATTCGATTGTAAGCAATGCGCCTTTCCATCATTGCATGTTGAAGTTGATGTAGCCGATGTTTCAACGAGCAAACGATAAACGTTGCGCGATACATAATAACATTTAACAACATTCTGTCTGGAAGAATTATTTAAACGAATAAGTTGATAGGAGAAGAAACTGAACGCTATTGAGTAACGTTAAGTCTACAAATAAAGGGAAAGTGCTAACCGATATATGTTAACCCACAGGGTAAGGAAATTTAAAAAGAGAATCAACTCTCATACACTGCAATGGTAACTTCTTTAACATGGGATTACGCATAGACAGTGGCGATAGCTGCGGATGATGCAGAAACTACGGCCATAACAGAAGCGAGGTTTCTAATAACGGCTACATATCGCTTTCTTGGCGACAAATGAGTGAAGGGTGAAAAAAACGGCGACTGCTTGTTTTTTAAATGTTATTTTTGATATTTAACATCGTAAAATCCGCAATTATTATTATTTCAATTGCAAGCATATAAAATTCTTCGAATGTTCCAAAAATTAGAATCATTAAATTAAACACGGTGTTATACAATAATAGTGTAAAATTCAGATGAATTGCTTATTCTTTTATTTTTTTTTTTAAATAAACAGGTATTCATCAGCAACGAATAAATTAAAGTGGGAATTAAAAATAAACTCTTTTAAAAATTGTAAAAAAGTATGAAAAGATGTTTTCATTTCCCGAACAGATGCAAAAATATTTTCAAATATTTTAAGCAATTAATTTCTAAATTCTATTAAATTTATCGGAAAATTTTAAAACTATTGGTAATCCATATCGAAAATTTAGCATTCATAATTTTACGCCAAGATCCATTATGAAAATGTTCCATTTTCATTTCAGATAAAAATGAACTTTGAAAAATCGTCTGCATCTCCATAGGAAAGCATTATGACCTAAAAAAATGTTCTATATTTTCCGAACGAATGAACCAAATTTAACCAAAAACTATACAGCTGATTCCGGATACCTCGCCAACATACCTACTAAAAATCAACCTAATCGGACCATTTTTACGGAAAACAGACAGACGGAAACCAAAAACTTTTCGCGTCTCCACAGTGAGCATTAACATGACGTTTCGGCAAAAATCTGACAACATTGAATATATATAAAATATTTCAAACATTACGGAACTTGAAAAACAAGAACAAAAATACCACATGAAAATAAATCATAACTTACATTTTGAAAAAATATAATGACCTATTTGATCTTCAAAGAGTAATTTTAATAATAAATATTAATCAAGATTCAAAAATCAAATAGCGAACGCCGGAAATGTGCATTTGTGAAAATGACAACAGATAAAGGTGCCAAGCAGAATAGGGTTACAATGAAACGGAAATCACGAAGATAAAAATCGCCAAAGCGATGATTTAGTTTTTAAGTCATCTGCTGCAGTCACTCTTTTCAGGCGAATTTGGATCTCTCTTTAAATCTCCTTACTCTGTGTGTTAACCGATTTACCTTATTATTTTGTCGGGTCCTTCCTACAATAACTTTAACTCTTGTTTAGATTGATGTCTGAACTAAAGGTATTTGGAGGAAATTAAAGTTGAAGACCACGTTTTTTGCTTTATAAGACAGTTTCTCATTCGACGTCAATTTTTGAATTCGGCTTTTCTTTTCTATCTGATAGTTTGCATCTATCCTTTTTGGAACTTTAAAATTTTTGTAACGATTTTATGCATTTTTATTGCCTATTCAAAGAAAAATCCTTCTAAAGTTACAGATTTTCGTTAAAAACGCTTAAAAAATTCTTCTAAAGTTACACAATTTCTTTAAAAATGATTAAAAAAATAAAGTGACTACGCCAAGAGGTACATTCTCCACCAAAAACAACAACCATTTTCCCAATGGTTAAAAAAAACTTATTGGAAAGTAATCGTAATTATTTTAGAACATTTTGTATGTTAATTATAAAAAAATTATTCAAATATAAATTTATATGGTAAAATATATTGTCATTATGTGTAATTTAATTTTTTATCATATTTTTAACACTATTTTTTAAGATTTTTACGAAACATTTCGACATTTGTTGTATTGCCATCTGTATGATTGTTTAAAATATCTGTTTGCAAAGATATTCTATTTGTCTCCTTACAGATTCCCCGGAATGATATGGAGTTCTTATGAGGTTGAAAATAAGCATAAACTTCTGAATGTTGGCCCTTTTGTATGTCTGTTTATAAAGTTTAGAAGATCAAATTTCAGTAGCATTTCAAAACAACATTTCAGATTATTTTAATATAAATAATTGTTAATTGCATATATAGCATTTTCAATAATTTTCATTACGTAATGAAGTATAACTTTCTACCATCAGCATAATCTTCCACCAAACATAGCTGTCAAATTCCCAAGAAAAACATATACTATCTAAACTATTCGGATGTGCCAATCGGAAAATGTTCTTCTACTTCATATAAGTTTCACATACATCAAAAACGATTCAGCACCATTTTATGTCAAGTCTTACTGAATCTAAAGTTTTATTAAATTCTGTGCATTAGTTCTTGAGATAGCACATTCGCTAAAATTGTGTAAATCCAAAAAAATGCAGCCTAGCAGCACTTTCTATTGGAAGATTTACAAAACCTAAACCACACCAAAACCTAATTAAAAACAAGATATGTCAACGTGAAATTAATTTGAAGTTGGATGGAATTTTATACATTAGTTCTTGAGATATAGCAATTGTAAAAATCATGAAAAAGTAGCATAGCAGCGCCACCTGTTGGGCTGTTTACACGAAAACGTAACCAGCATCTATATATGTCGAGGTCTAACAGAATCTGACGTTTGCTGAAATTATGTGTATTAGTTCTTTAGATATAGCTATCCTGGAAATTTTGAAAATTGTAGCATAGCAGCGAAACCTGTTATATAATTTACACCAAAAAACTAATCAGCACCTAGTTATATTAGGGACTAACTGAATGTGAAGTTTTATTAAATTCTGTGCTTTAGTTCTTGAAATAGAGCGCCCACAAAATTTTTATCACATACAGACAGACACACAGACAGACAGGCAGACTCACAAGCAGACATTTTCTAAAAATACTCAAATCGTGTTCAGGAGTTTTCAGATTTCATCATCAGTTTTTTTCTTTTTACTTTCTCCTAACTTTACAAGAAGAAAATATTGTATACTTGAAAATTTTCGACTTCCATTTTTCAATGAATTTATACGTTTTAGAATTTCCTGAACACGATTTGAATGTTTTTAATAAATGTCTGTCTGAGTCTGTCTGTCTATTGGTTTGTCTGTGTCTCTCTCTGTATGTGACAAAAAATTTTTTGGCGCTCTGTCTCAATAACTAAAGCACGGAATTTAATATAACTTTATATTCTGTTAGTACCTGATATAAATTGGCGCTGCTATGCTGCATTTTTCAAGATTTTCATGATAGCTGTATTTATAGAACTAATACACATAATTTCATTAAACTGTAGATTCTGTTGGACCAGGACATATATTGATGATGATTAAGTTTTGGTGTAAACAGACGAACAGTTGGCGCGGCCGTACTACATTTTTAGG
The DNA here is from genome assembly GCA_963931845.1 of Maratus michaelseni. NCBI lineage: Eukaryota > Metazoa > Arthropoda > Arachnida > Araneae > Salticidae > Maratus > Maratus michaelseni. The sequence goes on along the minus strand of OZ007593.1, from coordinate 195,815,098 downwards.
ATTTGTGCGAGAGCTATATCTCAAGAACTAATGCATAGAATTGCATCAAACTTCAGATTCTATTAGGCCTTGACATAAATAGATGCTGGTTAAGTTTTGGTGTAACCAGCCCAACAGGTGGCGCTGCTATGCTACTTTATTAATGATTTTCACGATAGCCATATCTCAAGAACTAATGCACCGAATTTCATCAAACTTCAGATTCAGTTAGACCTTGACATACGTTGATGTTAATTAGGTTTAGGTGTAAATCTCCCAACAGATGTCGCTGCTAGGCTGCATTTTTGTGGATTTACACGATTTTAGCGATTGTCCTATATCAAGAACTAATGCACGGAATTTAATAAAACTTTAGATTCAGTTAGACTTCGACCTAAATTAGTGCTGATTCGTATTTGATCCATGTGAAACTTGTATGAGATAAAGAAGGTTTTGGGATTGGCACATCTGTCTAGTTTCCCTCGTTTCGATGTTTTTTCCTTGTTTCTAAAATTTTGAAATTCTGATATTTAAAAAAAAAATCCGGGGTTTTTAATTTGAAGAAAAGAAAAAAAAAGTTCGGTGCTACGGATATGTAAGATGATTACATTTCGACTAATAATTTTATTAAATTATAGTTTCATTATTTCATTTTTAATTCATTATACATTACGTTTATATCCATAGACTAATATAGCAATAAAATTAACGAAATCAATTTATGCAATTTACCCTTATTGAAAACACTAAGTAGGGAAATGCCATTATCCTTTTTTATGTTTTGTTTAAAGAAATAAGCGATATTTCCCTGTAGTGGAGGAAAATATGATTGTTGGTATTTTTTATTTCATTTTCCAAGGTGCTTGCACTCTTTATAACTTTCAAGGAGTATGGTAACCTACCTTTATGATCAGAAACCTTTGAACAATATTTTATTTAGATAAAAAATCTTACTGCAATTAACTGCAGAATTTATTATATTTTTCTATGATTAAATAAATCGAGTAATTCTACATGAGAATTGTGTTTGAAATATACATACTTTGATGTTTCCTCAAGTTTTTATTTTTTACACTATTCATTATAAAGATTGAATAAAAAAGAATGAAAAATATTCTTAAAAAGTTGTTTTGGTTAATAATGTCGATTTTTCTAAGATATGGCGTTGTAAATACATTTGTTGGTATAGACTAATGAAGTCTATAATCTTCTGGAGGGTAAACATACGCCATAAAATGCCAGCTCGTTATTAATTGTCATTATGCTAAAATTACAGTTTTTGATAGCTTTGAATATGTTGCATTTTTTAACGGAAAGAGACGTTTTACAGAGATCTTTTTCATTTGAAGAAAACTGTTCCTGAATGTTATCGATTTTTAGTTGAAGCTTATGGCAAACATGCTCTAACTCAAAAAAAAACTTTTGAAAGATGGTTTAAAAGATTTATAAGTGGTGATTTTGATAGAAAAGATTAGGAGCGTTAAGTACAGCTGAACAAAATTTAAGATGCAGATTTTCGATGAAGGACCTGGTCAAACAAGTATCGACGAACACTACTGGCAACAACTGATAAAATTTAAACGGACATTGTAGTTTAAAACAACCAGAATACAACCAAAGACACGGCAAAGCCTTTTTTCACCATGACAATGCTCGGTCCCACATTACAAAATGTGGAAAAAACTATTTGGGAAATATTAAATGAGCCATTCTACCCCACCATCGGTTTTCACCAGACTTCGCCACTTTGGACTACCACTTATTTAGATCGATGTAGCACGGACTTTCAGAAAAACACTTCAATTAATTAAAATAAGTCAAAAATTGCATTGATTGATGACTTACTTCAAAAGATGTGTTGTTTTATCGATGCGTTTTATCGATGTTTTAATGTCACAGCTAACGATGAACAATACTTTGATTATTTACGTAATTTATCTTGTTAGCAGAATAAACGCACAAATATACTTTATTAACTGAAACTCTTATTATTATAAATTTATTTATCAGAAGCATTTTCGTCAAAACCACACTCTTGTACATACGTCAATTACAATATTTTATATTGGATTATCAAACGTATCAAGCATATTCAGCTTATCCTCTATATGAGATTAGAAATAAAAATAATTTGTTTATTTGTAATTTATCATTTTATTGCTATTTCACCAATTGCACTGGAATACAGATTTACCCTGCACTTTCTCCCAGAGAATGAGTTAGCAAAAATAAAAAATTATAATGAATGAAATGCTGAAGAAAAACAAGGGAAAATATCATTCTCAATCCCTATAAATGTAAAAACATAAATAATTGGAACCTAATAATTTTCTTTATATATGTATTTTGTATGTTAAACTAGAAAAAGAAACTCAGATTCCAATTTAGTTAGTAAAGGGAAAGATCATTTCATTATTATACATTTTTTTTTTTTTTATTTCATGTTGCATTATCTTTTATTATTGATACTCTCCACCACAATTTTCATTATTCTTTTTATATTTCAAGTTGCATCAAACTTTTATTCTTGATACAATCGACTATAATTTTCTTCAAAATAATAAACTTATATTATTATTATAGCGGTATCTCTACGATTTTGAAAATTTATGTTCCGGAAATAAAATTTTATCTCAACTTAGCTTAAATAAATAACGTAAATTACATTTGTAATGTTTCTAAAGCTTCTTATAGACTTAAACGAACTATTTAAAACATGTTACTGAAAGTTTAGGGTTTTAAAGGATAAATGAGAAATATACTATTTTTTCTACGCTGATGCTATTTCACAGGATTTGGCTTCCTAAAACCCTTCAATATGTGGAGATGAAGATGGATTTATTTTCCATGTGATGCCTTCACTAGCCGCACAATTTTCTGGAATCCGTACTATTTACTAAGGGACGATACGGAATTGTATCTTCGAATTCTATGTCGTATGTTAACTCTTGCAATTTCTAATTTGCACTTTTAAAATTTATAGCAAAATACACAATGACTAATTCTTCTATCTTTTCTCTACGGGTATCAATTACTTTTAGAGCTGCCGAAAAAACAGGAATTGAAAAAGGCAAAAACAATTCCAGATGTGTTTCACTATTATAAAATTAAATAAACGTAGTTATTTAATTTCTAAATGACTTTATATTTTTAATATTTATCTTTTAAAACATAAATAGGTCGGCATAATCAAGTCCAGTCCTTGTAAATGTAAGAATGGGTGAGAGGTGGGCGATTTCTGGGCGATCTCGCATTTTTTAGGGATCAATTGATGGTGCAGCATGAAAATACTTTATGGAACACTTCACAACTTTTCTTACTTCATCTCGATCACATAGAAAATAAAGCAGTGTTCGAAGAACAGTTAAAGAAAATGGAAATAAGTTATATGATAATACCCGATAACTAATGCAGCAATATAATGAGATTTAGTCTATAATATTGGCAGCTTATGATCTTCTGAAACATTATCATGTCTCAACTTTCCACCAATAGGCAAAATATCCGTATGATCCAGAAATAGATTTAAATTCAAAACTTTACTTCAAGACAAAATATTTTTGATGGCATAAAGCAACTAATCCAACATAAAAAACGAATGCTGTACTATTTTCACAATCTTCGCTGCGACCCCTGAAACATTTACCTTAAGATTAAGCCATTTTTTCAATTTGATAGTGGCTTTTTTGAATTGTCCAGAAATGCGAAACAACGTGCGTTGATTTGTACTAGCTCATTCGAACTGCACAATCTAAAAATCAAATAATCATCAACATGTTTAATAACATTTACATTATAATTTCCGTTATCTTCTTTTAAAACAATCTTTTGGATATACTTGCCTTAAAATACTCAGTAAATACAATGACATTCAATGGCTCTCTCAACCATTAGGGTCAATGTCCCTTTTTAGAAGTTCTGACGGTAACAAACTTTTTGTCCCACATACAGTTGTATTTTCAAGCTCACGGACACGATTTCACAAAATGTTATATAGAGCTTCTTTGATCTAAGTAACATGATTAGCTGCAAAAGTTGGATATCGCTTGGGATATAAAGAAAAACAGGCTAAATCAACCTTTGATTCAATCTATGCAAATACTTCCGTCTGTTTGAAATTTAAGTGAATCAATTGAATTTTGTCAAATTTCCAAAAAATCGGCTGAGGTTAATTCGAGTGTTAGTTTTGACTGAGTAGTACTAATGGGTGTAATCTTAGTTTTAGATGTCAAAAGAACGATAAATCTTTTCAGATGCACTAAAATGAATGAATGTGTGTTTTAATTTTCTATTGTCGTTATATATCGATAAATTTTTAATCGATAAATTACTGAGTTCTAATGGGGATGATCTTAGGTTTAGATATAAAAAGAACCACGGCGATTGTTTCAACATTAGAAATATAATGCGTATTTATTTATTGCACAATATATCTTTTCAGAAGCACTAAAAAAGTAATAAATTTGTGCTTTAATTTTAGCTATTGCCATGATAGATCGGAGAATTTATAATTGATAAGATGATTTTACTTATTCTGAAACAATGTCCAGTGCTTACTAAATTTTTCACTAATTGTCTTGTCACAAATATGTGAAAATTTCTACAAATCTTTAGACAGTATCTTCATGAAAACAAAACAGGGAGAGGGGTGAGGAGAAAGCCAGATGGATCAAAATCCTTTGTAAGACATCTCTTTTACAATCTCTATTATGTAATTCATGATCTAAACCAGTGAAACAAACGCAGTAATCCTTTCGATCCTATTGGATTCATTAAGTTTTATTTCACTATCATTATTTAAGAACAATGACTCAATATTTTCTCTACAATCTTTAGAAATATTCTATAATATTCCAGGTGCAATAGAAATCTATTTGCAAAGACATATCCACTGTGTCTGATTAGTAAAATCAATTGATTAAATAATTCCATGATTTTTCTTCTCTTTCTGTCCTTCAGAGAAAAATTCATACATATATATATATATATATATATATATATATATATATATAGGCTATCATTTTTATTAGTGGATTTTTTTTATATAGGTTTATCGGTCAACGGTATTCGGAATTGAACATAAGACATTTCTATACTTTAAATAAGTAATAATGACAATAGATGACTATATATGATGTAAAAGATGTTAAATTTCTAGACACCTAATTTGAAATATCAATATTATTTTAATTTTTTTGCAAAAAGTCGAACAATCCTTACTTTTAAACTTTATTTCTAAATTATCAATGTGCATACCATAATAATTTGAATATACTAAATTCCGTTTGAAAGATATTTGTAGAAATTTTCTGTATGGGAAAATTTGTATTATTTGTCATAGTGTACAATTCAAATAAAAAAAAAAATATTTTCAGATTTTGCTGTGATAGATAATTTTGTGACCCACCATTTTCATACAGAAATAATGGATATTAAGTAAACATTATTTTAAAATAATGGATATTTATTCTGTCTTACAATTTGCGCACATTGGAAAATATATATATATATAAGAAATAAATTTGTTTATTTGGAAATGCTGGAAATTGGTATGGTTGAATAAAACATTATACAATGAAAGTTGCATCTAATAAAATGATATTTGAATAGAATAATACTTGCTAAAGTTTTGGAATTACATAAATTATACTTTTGAGAAACGTCATTGATGTAACAAATATTTATTTGTATATCCGTCATGTGTATACATTTATTTTATATCTGATATTATTCATGCTACCTAAAGCTTTCTGAAATTTATGAAATAAAAATTAAATTGTTTTAATTTCTTCATTATCATAAGAGTAAATTTATTAAAAATGATTTTAACATGGAAAATGGACTTAAAAATACATTTGTCTATATTAACGTCCATTGATAATAACGTTGAAAGACATAGTACAGAAAATATAAATTTTTTAAAAATGTAATCATATATATATATATATATATATATATATATATCCTCATGAACTTTCTAAAAACTGAAAAGGTTATAGGTTTCAAAATATTGCCTCATACTTTATCCATTGTTACCGTTTAAAAATATTATATGATGCATTTTGGAAAATTAATCTTTCGTTTGTATTGTTTGTTATTTTTGGAAAACTAAACAAAAAAAGAAGAATATTTTCTTTTCAACATGCAACAAAAATTTAAAAAAAAGCACCCTATGCTACTACCCTCACATTTTTTTTAAGCATATCCAAGTAAATTCCATAAAACCATGTTTCACAAGCCATCTCTTCTTACCGACTCTTTAATCATAATAACACTTTCAAGTAAACGCATCTTCTTTTCTAACTCCGACATCACGCGAAACGTAAAATAAATTTTCACTGGAGAATATTTTGAAACTGCAGGTGTCTCTTAAAAATGCTTTTCCTAAAAATTTAATATTTACTATTATATTTTGTATATATTTTGTACAATCTTATGGAATTTCACAAAATTTTAAATCTACACTCTATATATAAAATCCTAATGAAACGATTTTATAAAAGGAATTTGTGTAACGATTTTATGAAACGTCAAATAAAATAATATGAATATATGAATTAAATATATGAAACGAATTTAGAAAATGCTTAGCTTGCAGATGTGTATTATAATATGACAGATACATACAGAGAGAGACAGACTCATCGAAAGACAGGTAGAGATATGGGTAGAGAAAATGATAGACAGTCGAGTAGAGAGACGGGTAGAGAGATGGACAGGTAGAGATAAGGACAGACAGACAGATGCGTCAAAAGACGGGTAGAGAGACAGACATACATGTATACAGACATACAGAGAGGCAGGCAGACAACAGGTGGGTGGGTAGACAGACAGACGGGTACAGAGACAGATAGATAAACAGATAGATAGAGAGAAGGAAAGATAGAGAGGAGATATACAGTTAGATTAATAGACAGTCATACATAAAACGTCCGGTGGATGGATCACGAAGGACGCTGGGGACAGGGGCCTCTATTTTAATGGTATTATAAAATTGTAATGTTACTAGTGTCGTTAAATAACATTTTGTTTAATGTTCGAATTTATTTTTTAAATGTTATTGTTTTGTTTTTTAAGTGTCTGTTCACTCAAAATTAACGTAGAAGAGACGCTTTCAAATTCGATGGAAAAAAAAATATATATTTTTTTTTTCAAGTAAAAGATATTTTTTTCTTAAAGACTGCTCGCACAGGCTTAATTCGCATGCAAATAATGACAGATTATACCTACCGGCAACTGCAAACTAAACAGGAGCACTCCAAGATAAACGGATTTTTAAAACGCTTAACTTCCAGGTGTGTAGCATAATTATATTTGATAGACAGACAGATAGACATACGCGTAGACAGACTGATTGACAGGCGAGTACCGAAACAGGTAGCAGACGAGCAGACGAGTAGAGACACAGACAGATAGAGATACGGCCAGAAAGATAAACAGAGGCATAGAACGAGTGGTAGAAAAACAGACAGACAGGTACAGAGGTATACAGAGAGGCATATGATCGACAGAAGTGTGGGTAGTAAAACAGACTGGTATAGAGAGACAGATAGACAGACAGAAACATAGAGGGACAGACAGAGAACAGACAGGTAGACAAATAGATAGATAGAAAGACAGATAGACAAACTGATAGATGGAGGCAGATATACAAACAAATAGACAAACAGATAGATAGAGAGTCAGACAGACAGTTAGATTGAGAGACAAAGCGAGAAAAATGGTGTCCGGTGATTGGCGCACGACGGGTACGGACGTCAAAACCCTCTACTTTAATAGTATAAAATTGTAAGGTTATCATTATCGTTATTTAACATTTTGTTTAATGTTCTAAATTATTTTTTAAATGTTTTTTTAATGCCTGTTCATCCAAAATTAGCATAGAAGAGATGCTTCCAAATACGTTAGAAAATATTTATTTATTTATTTTATTTTTTATTTAGAAGCTATTTTTTCTGAAAAGCCTCTGTTCTCACATGCTTATTTCGGATGCAAATCATGACAGGTTAAATCTACCGACAACTGCAAACAACAACGGAACACTGCAAGATGTCGTACGAACTTGGAAGTTCCACTTGCTGATAACTGACAATATTCTTAGATGGTACATACTCTACATTGTGAATGGTGTAAAATTTCTGGCTAATGTAAAACTGAAATTAAAGTATCTTGCTATAAAGGGAAGTTCACGTTTAAAAAATGTGTTTATAAAATATTCTGTTGAACAGTTCTGTGCAACAATATCTATTTTTAGAAATGTGTATAAGCGCAAATCCAGTGCTTTACAATATAACCGAGGCTGAAACATAGGTAAAATATTTTGCAATGAAAGATATATTTTTTAAAACATTAACACTATTAATTAAACTCTCGTAGTTTCTATGGGCGCTGCATCACATTTTTAGAAAATTAAATAGGTATATACGGTGTAAGGAATCCAATTTACAGAATGCAATATCTGTATGCAATATCAAAATGTGAAGATGACAAAAGTTAAATATAATGCTGCATACAAAAAATGTTTTATATCGAAAACTTAAATTTTCATTGAATAGAAGTGTCGTGAATTGCAAAGAACTTCAACTAAAGTATAAAAAAATAAAAAATGTGGGACATATTAACAGTTTTTATGAGATTGGGTTCGGGGAGTTTTGTGCATTATATTCATAAGTATTCAGAATATTTTGATCTGATTGTTGCGTAGATAATACACAGATTTTACAGATTTTACAGATTGAATGCAATGTGAGTTAAGACGCAGATTAGATTTTTTTTTTTTTTTTTTTTTTTTTTTTTTGCAAAAATGACGATGTAGTGAAAGTTTGAAGTGAGTAACATTATTTGAAATAAAGCAGTTAAAATGGTATTTTAATGATAAACACTGTGTGTCCGCAGAGCGCAGGAAAATATTGCCTTCAGTGTCTGCATTACGTAGTCAGTGATTTTTCTAGACCAAGAAATATTACAAATAAATTTACCAAGTTTAACAGTTTACTGTTAAAACAGAAATTGTCAAAAATGTAAATCGTACCGCTTCAAATTCTAAAGAGAAGATGGTGAAATTAACTTTCTTTTGCGGAAAATGTTGCCTTTGAAACATTTTCAATCGCCATAACATTACACTAATTTGTGTATATAATTTTTTGTTTTATTCTATATACCAAAAATGGAACAATAAATGTCAGTACGGAGTCCAACAAAAAATACATGAAAACACAAACACTCAATTCATTTATATATTGAAAGTACAGGGTTTGCATCAAGTGGAACTTACTCATTCATAAATTAGCATATTTTAAAAGGAATATTTTGACGAATGAGCTATGTTAGCTGACAATGCAACAGATTTTCCTCATTTATAAGAAATGTTATGACATCAAATTAATGGTAGTGAGACATCCAATTTGTGTTCATACAAATCTGAGCCTTACGCCGCTCCATATGTCTTAATTTAGTTTAAAATATACGCAAAGCAACTGTCCAAATTGCTGTGTATTTCCAGTACTTTGCGTTCTGTCATTTTAATTAACACAAAGCAAAATGTAATTAAAAAGATTCCTACAATGCTATCTGTGTTATTTAAATTCGCAATGGAAATTGGAATTCAGCACGGAATGAGTCAATCTGAAAAGAAAATTGCGTTCTCGCGTTTCTTTGTCGTCTCTTCTTACAATATATTTTTGGATCTCCCCGTATATGCCCGAAAACACATACACACACATAGATATGTATATATGTATATATATTACATACGTCTGTGTGTGTGTGGCAATGTCTGTATGTATATAATGAAAAAATTCGAAAAGGTTCATTTGGAAATTTATTCGTCAAAACATTCTGCTTAATAGCAGAAATATGGCTAACTCGTCAAATCTGATTTTTCTCATTTAAAGTAGCTTGTATATGGTAATGGGTGTCAAGTGTCAGATAAAATAAAAAATATAAAATCAAAGACTCTTTTTATATGTTCTTTATTTCGTCTTTTAATCCTACAGTTCATTTCACATCATTTATTGCAGTAACATGACAGCAATGTTTTTGACCTGACTCTATATGGTCCTTTATTAGCAACATCGGCATTTATTTTTTCCCTAACATCATGTATTTTCCCCTAATTATTACAACATTGGCAAGAAGAAGTTCCATTTCAAAACCAATATTGTAATATAAAGTATAGACTTCTGAAATATGTATTGCATTGTAATCATTTCCAATTTAAATACACTGAATATTTGTTTTTCATGGTCGTTATTTTTAACGAAATAATTACTGTGCTACAATACTAGATATATAATCGATACCAAATTTTTTACTTAGATGTTTCAATACAAAATTCTACTATTATGAAGACTGACATAAATAACATTTATTAATGCATGAAAATCTATCCATATTTGTATAAATATAACCGTATATTAGGTAGCTTTCAATACAAAAAAGTATAAAGCTACCTATTGCAGCCATTCGGAGGAAAGCAGTTCCGGAAAATTTCGATATATTTTCACCGATCAGACCCACAGACCCCAAAACCACCCTCCGTTCAAATGTTGATTTATATATATATATATATATATATATATATATATATATATATATCCCCATATATATATATATATATATATCTGACCTATGTCATACGATAACGCTCGTATTTATAAATCAATTTCGATGAAACCAATTGTGTGTATTAAGCTCACCAATGTCTTGACCGAGTTCGTTGGCCAGCTTGGTCCGCCATTTTGTTTCAAGATGACGGCCATTTAAAAATTTAAAACTAAAATAAGTATACAAAAAGTTACAAATTCAAATTTACGTTTTTATTTTTTAATTACGGGTTAGGCTTTGATACAAGGATTCCAGAGCATTTTTTGGTTTACCTCTATCATAAAAAATGGCTGAGATAGAGCAGTTTGAAATTCTAGGGTGGCTGACATTTTGAAACAAAACAGCTCATTAACGCGATTACTCGCAAATTATTTTCTTTCATTGTTGTAATAATTTTCCCAATCATACACATAAAACTATATATTCATATCCGGTAGCGCCAAATTCTCGCCAAAACTGGCGACGTTTGGCGAAATATCGCCAAATTTGGCGACCAAAATAAGTCTTCATAAATGAAGCCAATTTGGCTATTGCTCAATAATTTGGCGAATTTCTTATTCAAATTCAGTATTAACGAATCTTTTGTAACCGTTTATTTGCATTTTAACTTGCTGTTTTCGTGTAAAATTAGCTAAAATTTTAAAACGAAGATATAGGAAAGCTACCTTTTCCTCCCGGTACAGGCCGGAAGGACTTTTTTTCTTGCTTCCTTGCACAAATGTGTGAAGCCATGTATACATTTTTATTCAGAGCTTGTTTACGCTATAAATTTAACGCCATATTGTTTCATCGAAAAATATTTTTTGTTAAATTAACTTAGACATTGCATTTCCAAACAAACTGTAAGCTAAAATTATTTGATACAATTAAAATTGGAGATGAATTAGATCTGTCTTGAATTCGCACAGAATTACAGCCAAATACCGGGTGATTATATTGTAAGTATCTCTATTTGGAGTTGTCTGTAGCTTGAAAGAATAACCCAAATGAAACCAAACTCGGTACACTTACTATTCGAGAAAGGGGAAGAAGAAGGGAACAATAAAAAAGTAGTTGCGATAATCACCAACAGATGGCGCTACGGTGTCTTTCGGTGCAAACGCCTTTGTGTACCATGGAAGTGTCGCAAAGTAGCGGATGGGGACAGCTTAATGCAACAATGTTAAAGAAGTGCCAGCAAAATAGAGGAAGGGAGAAGGGAATCTCGTAAGGATTTCTTTAAACTTGGATACTTACACACTTCTTACGGCAAGCTTTTTCACAAAGTAAACTTCGATTTTACTGCGTTTTACGACTATTTACAAAGTTTTAGCAAGTTTTTCTTCACGATTTTTCGATTTTTACAAACTTTAAGCAATATTTCCTACGGATGTTTCGATATTTACAAACATTTAGCAATTTGTTTTTCTATTTTTACAAATTTTTAACTATTTTTCCCCCTAGCTTAAACTTTGTAAATTGTCACAAAACGGAATAAAATCAATGTTTACTTCGTGAAAGAAATTCTCATAGGAACTACGTAAGTCGTGAGTTCACTGCCACAAATCACACAGGTTATGATTGGGGAGAATATCGAGATTTCTGATTATTCGAATGCGCGAAAAACATTCAAGCAGCGCATAGTAAATTATATATATGTACACTTTGCGTACATTAACTGAAAAAAAAAACCCTGGATGCATGAAACTTGCTATGCAGCATTCTCTAGAATGCATGGAATTCATTCATGCAGCGGTTAATAACTTATATATATGTATGCTTCGCGTACATTAACCGAAAAAAAACACACCTCTGGATGCGTGAAATTCGCTGTGCAACAGTCTCTAGAATGCATGAAATCCATTCATGTAGTGGTCAGTAATTTATTTGTTTACTTATTCATATACTTGCTACTACAATCTTGGAAAGAATATGTTTCAAAGATTTCGTTTTTAATATTACTTTCACAGACAAATAGAAATCGTAATAATAATCCTAATCTGTGATTATTTTTAAATAATTTTGATAGGTGGCGCTAGTAAAAATGCAAAAGATCCCCCCCCCCTAGCTTCAAACCATGTTTAAAGAAATCCCTACGAGATTCCCTTCTCCATTCCTCTATTTCGCTGGCACTTGTTTAACATTGCTGCATTAAGCTGTCACCATCCGCTACTGTGTCGCAAACCTCAATCACTTAAAAGATCGCATATCATAACATGTGCCAAACATAATTCCTGATCCGTTACATTCCGCAGTTGAGCACGTCATGCACCGCCTGCATTATGTATTCCAGCATAATGAACATGTGGAATCTGAACTTGTTCGGCACCACCATGCGAAAGCGCAACCACATTCACTGTGACATTTTCCAATAAATTAGGTATGTCAACCGGTTTTACATCTTAATTCTTTGATCACGTATTATCACTCAAAAGCGCCATCTGTAGACGATTATTGCAATTATTTTTATTGTTCCATTCTTCTTCCCACTTACTGAATAGTAAGTGTACCGATTTTGTTTCATTCGGGTTATTCCTTCAAGCTACAGACAGCTCTAAATAGAGATACTTATATTATAACCACCCTGTATATATTTAAGGAATTATAAAGAGAAAATGTGCAACACAAAGTAACAGATTCATACAAATAATCGTTGCAATCCATTTTTATATTTGCATAAATAATCAAAATTGTTTATTTATGCTACTATAACAAAATGCAGGCGAAATAACATTTCCTATTTTGTTTTAATTGAATCCCTTGTGATTTTAGTAATTTGAATAAGTTATGTTCTTAGAAGGATTATTTAACTCCATCACTGGGGCATTATCCATGAGCCAGCTCGTGATTTATTCATATGGTATATTTTACTTACTACCAGACACACTCGTGATTGATAAAAAGGTATATTTTACTTACAACGAGTCACTCTCATGATTTTACTCAAGACGCTCGACGTTTTCAATTTTTTCTACATTTTCTACCAACATTTTAAATAAAAAATCTTCACGATAAGATCTTTAAGATAGACAATAGATATCTACGTTAAAGGTAAATTTTTAAAATAGTGGTAGCAAAGTAAGAAACATTTACGAACGCTGCAAACACGGGTTTAATATACATGTGTCAGACACATGCTTAATTCACATGAGATTAACAGATATAGAATTTGAACATCAAGTGTTCGAAATCGTACATTAAATGTCTTATATAAATATTAAAAACAAATTCTAACTACCGTCAAATAAAAGTCGAATAAAAATTTAAATCTTGGAAATGAAATGAAATACGTCCATATGCATGACATATAAAATATTTTAACATATTCAAACAAAACACCTTAACATATAGAATATATTTTATTTTGCATCAATATGGTGCATTGTTGTATCACTACTCATGTGTGTGTTAATGAGAAACCGTCAATTTTAATGTAATTTCTTTTCACATAATTAACAATAAATATATAAAAAATAAATAGTTGTGTTTTGGAACTTTCTGTTAAAATTTTAGTTATTAATCAGAAAGAAAAGAAAATAAACTAGAAACTTACAGATAAATTTTCGGGCTTTGAAATACCAAAAGTATACAGAAATAAAAATAGAAAATCAATTTTCGAGTATCTTTCTATTTCGAGGAGTTAATTACGAAAAGTCTCTCTATATATATCAATTTCATTTTTCGTTCAGAAACATTACGTTTTCTGAAATAAAGATACTTATCCTTCTACACAGTACTTGATTTTTTTCTGCGATGACATTTGTTTTTTCTTTCTGAACGAATAAGGGCATTCTTATCAAAATCGGGCTTATAACGAATAAGGGCATTCTAGAATATTTCCGTATCTAATTTCACGTATGCGTATTGATACAAATGTATTGATTTAATATAATTTTCCTTTTACTATACGTAAATATTTAATATATAAGTTAAATATTTTGATTATTCTTGATTATCATATTTTAAGAAATTTCATATTTTGAAAGGATGAATTATATTGGAATGAAAAAATAAATGTGTGTGAGATAATTTAATGTGCACCTTTTTTTTTTTTTAAATTCGTGATAATTTTTGAATTTTAACTATCAAAAATATTAATAATTGTCATAGGTGTCAACCTCTCATTAATATTCCGTAATATGCGGGTTAATTTGACCCAGGTTTAACACGTTTCGCACCAGAAATTTTTTTAAGAAATGAAATCTAATGAATTACAAGTACAAACCTGAAATTGATTAAATAAAGATTTTTCCAATAATTTTTCTGGTTTGAAGCGTTGTTAAACTGAGTCAAATTATCCCGCATATTACGGAATATTAATGAGAGGTTGGCACCTATGATAATTGTCTTGTAACCTACAACAATTTTGATTGGGTTGAAAAAGAAACATACAATCGCTTTCTAATACAAAATAAGTATGAAGTGACTCCACATCTTACAGATTACTATGCGTCACGCGTCCCAATACATTTGAAAAAAAAAAAAAAACTTAGATTCTATTTTAACAAAAAATAAAATGTTTCCACTTGTGAAAATAACTTTTTATTCTATAGAAAACGTCGGTTTCATTCATGAAGCTAAAGACGTTTTAAAAAAGTATAAAACGTAATCTTCAATGAATGTTTATTCAACCTATGTTGAAATTAAGACGTGTTAATTACATTAAATGTTGAAATTGAATTTTTATAGTGATGCTAAAGGGGTATTTAATTTGTTTATAATTAGATATTGAGCCATTGTTTTTTAACAAGATATAATGCTTAAATTTCCCTATGTTTTTATTAGAATTATGAAACTCGACCGAATTTTTCTTTGCATTTTATATACGAACGGCATTATCGGGGATTAGAAAGTAAATTCAATACTAAGATAGACGAATACATTCATATGTAAAAAGAGCAAAAACGGAATAAGGGAATCTCAAAATATAAACAAATACAAATATTTACATAATCGGATAATTTTCATGATTAAAATACTTTACTTACTCTATATGTTTAAGGATATTAATAAAGCTGCCGTGATTTTATTTAAAGGGGCTAAGTTTAAATCACTATTTCGGGTAAAATTTCAAAATGCTTTTAATTGTTCAATTTGCTCAGCTATAATTGTGATATTTCATTATTTAAGAAACCGGTAATAAAATCTTAATGACTAAAAACTGTAGTTATAAACACAGAAAAATAAAAAATTGCAGAATATGTGATTTTCCAATATTTATCTTTGTCTCAGTATTAAATTTAAAAAACATTTTAATATTGTTCCATTCTTAAGAGTTTCAGTAATTTCTTAAAATATTTGCCTTGTTTTTTTCAAAACAAAATTTTTAAAATTGTTTTTTGGAAAAAATTTATATACAGTCTTATGAATTTTCCCACATTTTTAAAAATAATATATATTTGTCTACGCAGTCAACTGTGATCGCGCGAAATTTTTTATTTTATAAATATTGTAACAGAATTTTTAAGGAAGTTTTAATATTTTGTAAATGATTTCTATGGAAGAATAAAAATCTATATCAACGGCAGAACTTATACTTTAAAATATGTAATATATATATATATATATATATATGAATGTACAAATCTAAGTATAAGTGACAATGTTACGACAATTATTTTCAACTGTTTGCCTATGCTTGGCGAGAGACTTTTATTTATGTATTTATTTTTTATCTCATTCGCCTAAATAAAAGAAGCTTTTCTTCCTTACAGTGAAAAGTAACAAAATGAATCCCTATTAATATATAAACTATATGGCCATTAATGAGCGGCAACTTTCAATTTTAGACATTTTGTCGAATATTTAAAAATATACTTGTCAGATTCTTCTGGAATTTTAGGATCCAAAAGAAAAGGTTTTACTTCATATTTATCATTGTTGATTTGATAAGGAGGACAAATAGGGGACCAAAAAAATGAAAGAAAAAAATAATAATACTTGGGATCAGTCTGTAAAATAAAATGCACCAAATGATCTATCGCTTCAAAATATACATAAGCAGACATTGTACAATATGTGTATTCATTTGTGTAAGAATAGCATGCATATTAATAGAAATATAGCGATTTTTTTTAAATTAAAAAAAAATCTTGCATGTTTTTTGCTTATAACATACAGGGTTCTTAACCAAATTTAACGCCAATTTCAGAAAAATTGTCAAAATGTAGTAGAAACAATATAGCGCAATTTAAATATAAATATATTAAATATTTAAGGAAATATGGGCAGTTGTATAAAATAATTTTTATCTCCACATGCGCGAGCGATAACAAGGAACGTTTTGCATAATTTAATAGTCAACTCTATGGAGCAACTTATTAAACAAATCAGTCAAATATCGTAAAAATTCAAAGAAATATCGGCGTTAGAGTGAGCTGTTTTTTAGTTTCTGACTAAAACTCACTGATTGATAAGGGATTTTCCACAAATTGTCATTTTTAGGTGCGTTCGTAATTATATAAATACGTAGCACCTATTGTCGTCGCTTGGTCCGTCCGTCTGTCCGTCCGTCCGTCCGTCTGTCTGTCCGTCCGTCCGTCCGTCCGTCCGTCCGTCCGCATATAACAACGCAAAAACTACCCAACCGAATGGTTTGCAATTTAAAATATATTATCTTTGCAGAATTTTGTCGAGACATTTCAAATTTTATTAAAATCGAATCAAAACTTTAGGAGATATTAATAAAAATATTTATTAAGAAATTTGATTTTTTTTTTTTTAAATCGGTGCTTTTTTGTTATAGGAGCTTCCGAAGTTTAATCGTCAAGCGACCGAGATACTTATTTTATTACAGAAATTAATCTGCAGACGATATAATTCATTTCACAGAATTAAAAATCAGAAAAGATCTGAATATTTATGTAACTAGCTATAGTACGAACGCACCTTATTTGTCACGTTTGACGTACAATTTCCAACTTGTTTATTTTATACTATTTTCCAATTTTTAATGATACTTTAGTTCTCTTTGAAAAACTACCCTAACGAGCTTATTCGAACAAAAAAGGAATTATCAAAATCAAAGAATCCATTCCAAAAGTATTATAACCTGGTGCAATAAAGTTTTTCAATTATTATATATATATATATATATATATATATATATATATATAAATATATATAGATTAAAGAATTTTAAACTAATACACAATTGGTGTATTCTACGTGAAAATTTTATTTATTTATTAATTTATTTATTTTTTAAATAGTAGACAATCGGAAATTTATTTGAGTTTACAATTAAAAATGTTCTGCAACCCAAGTAGACGTGATTGTATCCACTATAGTTTTCTTAATTAATTTTTTATCTAATTATGACGAGCTTTAACTATTCGCAAAATTCAATTATAATTATTTCGTTGTGGATATTTATGCTAATTATGTTGTAGTAAAGGAGAAGTTGGATTATTCATTCGTATAACACTAAAATGTAAAATAAAGAAATTGAAGGAATGTTTTTATTACATTTTATTAGCTGAAACTATCACCCCATAAAAATTTAGTATAAAATTATTCAGAAATATTGTCCAAATCGTTATTCATATTTTCCTTATTTTAAGGAGTTTTCTCAAAAAAAAAAAAAAAAAAAAAAAAAAAAAAAAAAAACATTATGTGCAATAAATTATAATTTTATTTATTTAAATTCCTACTATTAGCTCACACTCTTTCTATATATATCTTGTTGGAATTTTCAATCATTAATAAAATATTTTCTATTCATCCTATCAAGTTCAAATAAATTTTTTAGACTTGTCCTGGATGACAATTGATGTTAATACAGTTTTTTAAATATTAATTCATTAATTAAAATAAATTAATTAATTTTAATTTTATATTTCATTTCTGTTCAAAAGTATTGACTCACTCCATATTTATTGTCTCACCTTCACACGTAAAAAGATAATGGGGCTGGCTGTTCACGGACGAAGATCAGGCGGCTCGCGGGCGAAGGAGACTATAAATGTGTAGTGAGTCTATACTTTTGAACAGAAATGAAGTATGAAACTAAAATTAAATAATAAAATTTAATTAATGAATTAATATTTGAAAAAAAACTGTATTATCGTTAACTGTAACATCGCTATGGCACTTTATTGTGAAGTTTGGTAATTTTCGAAATTCAATATTTGAAAAACGGCATAATCATTAGATTTTAAATTTATATCAAGAAAAATACAATTTTTTTAACTTTCGAACGCAGTTTGTTTAACAATTTTGTGAGAAATACTTTTCGAGCTATTAATTTTTGGTATTTTAGCTATTTATTTTTTATTTAATTTTTAATTCATTTCAAAAATTTCTCTTATGTAAGATATTTAGCAGGATATAAATTTAGGAATAAATACCGTCAGTGGCGAAGCGTGTAGATCGCTGGAAAAAAATTTCTATTTGACCTAAGAAGGAATTGACTTAAAAAAAAGTTTTTATACTACTTGTTCTAGTCTATTTACTAATGAACTTCATTGCCGGTAGATACGCTATCAAAGTGTCTAGATGTACGTTATTGAAGAAGATAGTCCATATATTCTCCAGTGAAATCTTTCATTGTTCATTATTCTTATTTTGCGTTATAAAATATTTGCTTGCGCGTGAATTTTTTACTGCTTTTGACTACTTGATATAAGCATTTTTCAAGATTTAAAAATGATATGGAAGCCAATTTTATAGATTTCAGTAATATAGATATAAAAACAAAAAATATTATAAGTGTCTTTTTTTTATGAAAGATACAGAGGAATTCTTCACATTCAGATTCTTTTGGCTTTACTTCTGAATTATTCGTGTACCATTATTACTACGTGTACTATTATTCGTGTACCATTTTTAAAAACTATTCACTAGCTATTATGTAGGGAGAGTTTTGGGTAATAAGGTATGATTCGCTTCATTATAAGAATTAATATTGCGATCCTGTTCAAAAACTTGTAATTCGTGACTTTTAGAAAAATTGTCTAGTGACAGACACAATTTCAGAATTAAGACAAATTTTATTTTGATAAATTACTTTCCCATACTTTCATTTAAATATTTTTTTAATATTCAATATACTTTAACAAGAACCTATTTGGATTTCGGAAATAAAAATATATATTAATTTTATTTTCCTTTTTAACATTGTGCATTTAATTCTTTTATTTCAGAAATACAAACATTGGTAGTATTTTTTTTTAATTTCCTGTAACAATTTTGTTTCTTATTCTCATTTTCTTTCCATGAAATAGTGCAACCAACCAGACCAATAAATGAATTTATCTAAGCATATTTTCCCTCATGTTAACCTTCATTAAAATTCGAAATCTGCTCTACGAAATTATATACAAAATTTTACTCGATACATATATGAATAGTATTTGTTAAAATCTTCTCATATATACTGATTTTGTGTCGTTCTCTCTAATTTATAAGTTTACATAATTTTTATTTCTGTCTTTGAAATCTAATTCTTTTATTCGGTGGCAATGAATTCTGCTGCTATAAACACTTTACTGGAAAAAAGCACGGAAATAATTTTAATAAAACCTCAGTTCCCGAAGTGATTATAAAAATCTGTATAATCATTTGTACTGTCACACATGTGTGTTCGGCAAATGTTTTGGTACATCAATTATACTTTATAATCCGCAGTCAATTTAAATGCAGCCGGTTTATCCAAAGTTTAATTATAATACTATCTAATGTATTTCTTATTGCATGTACTGATCATCAGACATTATTTTGGGGGTAAATATTAGATAAAAGTATTTGAGAATTCAATCGCGATAGAGCAAATAGAAACGATCTTTTACAATCTTCCTAAGACAAAACAATTTTTGGAAGTTCTTTTTTTTACATATCTGCATGAAATATTACGATAGAGTAAACCATGAACAAATCTAATAAGAAACATTTTTTAGATTATTATGTTCATGTATTATTAGCTGTCAAATTTCACTATTATTTAGGAATGTGAAAACTAAAGTTTGTTCACTTTAAGTTTATATAATATTTTATTGGTATACAGAATAAAATGTTTTTGCTATGCATCAATCAACAATTTTGTCACAGCTGCTTTTGAATATAGGTTTAATTTAAGCAAAATAAATAAATAAATAATTGACTTGACATAGAAAACAAGGAAATTAATTATATTAAACTTTAGCAAACATTATAAACATTTTCAAACAATTACGTTTGGCAAATCTTTACACATAAATAAATACATCTCGTGCAAAAATCTTGTCCAAATTCTTCTGAGTTTTCTTTTTAAAAAGAGGTCCGTATTTATTTGCAAAATTTATTAAATACACATTGAACTACTTTTTTCTAGACAATGTGTTATTTTTTAAGTATAAAACAACAAGAAGAAAGATATTTTTTAAAACGTTGTCAAAATTATATATTAATTCTAATATTATTTAATGCCTAAGGGCCACTTGGCTTTCAAGCCATGCCGTTGAACATATAGCCTCCCTTGGATAGCTCCTCGACACGCAGGGATTTGAGGTTACATTCTAGGGCAAATGGCCAGCCCTGCTAGACAGAGTCTTTCGAAGCAAGTAACAGGAACTGAAAACAAAAAGGAAAAAAAAAAGAGGATTAGAGCAAATAATGGAGATAAAAATATACAAAGCAGAGTCTGTCGCTGGGGCCGGCGCTAGAAGTTATGCATTAGGGAATAAAAATTATAAAGTTAAATAGTGCTAGGAGTTATGAAAGAGAGATTATGTTAGATTTGAGAGATGCATCAATAGATTATAAATTTCAACAGTTTATGTGTTAGAATGGGACAAGTAATGATGTTCTGCAACCAGAGAGGTGGTGAAAGTGGGGGAGAGGCCTGAGATGCACAGCAACAGTCAGGGGGCAGGAGAAGTAATAGTGGTTGTGATTACCGCTTGCGCCACATTCGCACATCAGTACGCGATTTTTTATAATAGTGCAAGTAGCTTTTGAAGGGGCCATTGACCCGTCAGAAATGCTGTGGTGTGTGGGATTACGTTACATATTTCTCTGGAAACTTTTGGAATTAAATTATGAGTGTGTATACTTTTGTTGATGTGTCCCAGTAGACTTGCCAGTTGGGAGAATTTTAGATTTTTACTCACTGCGAATAAAAGAGGGGGGGGGGGATCGGTAGGGAGAATTCAATAGTTTAGTTTTTTGTTGCCGCTTTTGCAAGGCTGTCTGCCAGCTCGTTGCCTGCAACACCGATGTATTCTGTGACATGTCCAAGGGTGACTCTTTTAAGAAGGGGTTTACGTTTTATTTTTATGTCGAGAATGAGAGGGTGTTTAGTACTTTGGGCATAGATTGCTTGTAGTCCTGATAGGGTGTCGCTATAAATTTCGTAGGTCTGTTCTGAGGGGGAATAATCTATCCATTCCAATGCCTTCAGAATCGCAAACTCCGCTTAATTAACTGAGTTTTCATCACCAATTCTGGAGGTCCACTCATGGGTCGGCACTCCATCTACCATGGTGAAAAATGCTGCAGTCACGTAGCATTTTTCGGTGCACTGATTGGTGCGCAACCCATCAGTGTAGATGGTCGGAAGCTGCGAGGGTTTGTGACTGTTCTTGGCAGTGTTGACATGGAGATACTCCGCTGCGTGAAATTGCCAACTAGGAACTTTTCTCAGAATAGTTGTTTGTGAAAAGTGTAGCATGGTGGATGGTTCGCTTCTAGATGTAGTATTCTATTTTTCTGGTGCTCGTATTCTAGTGCTATGTTTACAGGAGTGATCCCCGTTATCACTGTGAGTGCATCCGTGGAGATTGTTTTGTAGCGTCTCGCCATTTGGAGTAGAAACACCCTTTGGGTTGAGACCAAATTGTTCTTCACCGCTTTGGTGAGGCATCTTCCCAGATGCCCATACAGTAAAAGAGGATGCGTTCTATTATTGCGTGGTACCAGATCTTTAACATTGACGGCTTTGCTCCGCAAGACTTTGAAGTTAGTTTGCCTGCATTGTGTTGGTATTTTGTGAATTTTGTCTTGAGGGTTGTGACGTGTTCCGTCTAGATCCTGTGTTCATCTATAGTGATTCTTAGCGGTTTTAAGTGTGAGACATGTGAGACGCTGGTCCCATTTATTCTCATCACTGGTTTGCGTTTATGTTTCGTGGTTTAGTGAATGTTAGGGATTGTGTTTGCCTGTGGAGAACTGGAGGTGAAGTTGTTCCAATAGTTGACAAAAGACCAAGATAGCTTGAACTGCCGAGTTTTCCAGGTCTAGATGCCTACAATCCGAGAAGACAAAGCTGAAGTCATCGGCAAAGACGTAAAGTGTAAAACCTTCACGCTCTAATTCCAGAAGTATAACGTTTGCAACTATGAGCCAAAAGATTGACCCAAGGCAGGAACCATGGGGAGAACCCTTCTGTAGTTGGTGAACTGAGAAAGCTGAACCTCAGTTAATTAGGATGCTTCTGTGGCTTAAATAAGATGCGATGACTCCAGCTATGTTGCTCGGGCAGTAAATTGCTATTAGCAGTTGTATGATGTCCCGGCACTCCGTGTTATCAAAAGCACCTTTGATATCGACGGAGACGAGCGAGGTATAGTTAGACCAAATAATGACACGAAACGAGATACCTATAACACAATCTTTAAAATTAAGAGAAACTTTAGGAAATGAATACAAAAGAATAGAAATTAATTTGTCTTGTTTTAAATAAATTGGGATTTTTTTTAATATAAATTTTTCTGTACTTAATGTGCACAACAATTAATTATTACAGAAATAAAAACTTGCAGTTTGGTATGAGTTCAAAGATTTTGTTTTAGTTTGTATATATATATATATATATATATTTAAAATCATGGAATATATATTAATAAAACAAAGTGCTTATTTATAAGTCTGTCTGTCTGTGCGTGTACTGTACACTCTCCCGCTGTGTCACATAACGCCAAAACTACAACATCTGGTACATATATATAGTTCAAAGCAATGGATTGACTTAAATAACTAATATTTATAACAACAAAAACATTAATAATTAAGGAAAAATATTGGTATCTTAAATAAAAATTTGTTTTTTTATTTTTTCGTTTTCTTAAAAAAAAAGTTATATATGCTGTGTGTTTTAGAAAATTTTTATTTTTAATATTTCATTTTTATAGATTATTTAGAATTTTTCCACGCTTATTCTAATATTTGCTGCCCATGGCATGCAAGACTTCTTATTGTAGTAAAAATGCAATCGTTAAACTGTCGAATGTAGCAGTAAAACGGCACTTTCCAGATTAAAACAAGAGCAGCATATTAAAATAGATTTTGATAAAGCTAGAATTATTAAACCCACATACTCTTTTTATCAAGCAATAATCAGTGAATCCATAGAAATTTTAACCAGGAAAGATAAAACATGCAATGATTCAGTTTCTTATAATATCCCTAAATTATGGTATAAACTGTTACAGATAGTTCAAGATTAAATAACATTGGCACATCCCTCCCTATGCTTCCCACCCCTAGTGACCTGTTCATAATGGTTTGACCTTGTCTTCAGCAGACATTGATGTTTTTATGGTGTTTCAGACTATTTGTGTTTTTGTGTGTATCTGTGTGTTAATGTTTTTAACCCTGATGATGAGCCAGGACGGCTCGAAAGCGCTAGGTTTATAATGTGAAATACAGTTTTCTATATTTTAAAACACCTAAAGTAAAAGTTTTTTTTAAATGATGCATATATGTTTTTTGTGACATTTTGTATTGTTTTTAAACAATTAGTAAATACATATTTCAATAAAATCAGAAGTACGTTTCTTTGCAAATCTTGTGACTTAAATGTTGCCCTTCTGTTTTAATAGTTATAATTTTCCCGATTAGGCATGTTAGGAAAAGTTCACCTTATCTTTGGTGACCTTCAGAGCCAAATATGGCACAAAACGTGTATGAGCACGTGGACGCAAGAAAGTGTTTTCCTAGACGCAAGTGTTTATAAATATCCGTAATCGCGTCAAACTTCCATATTTTATTGAGTGTATAGTTTGTAAAGTAATTTCTATATTGCTTTATTACAGTTTTAGTCACATTGTGACCAGAATCATCATCTTTCCAGAATTACTGACGCGGACGTTTTTACGTTTTAATATAAAAATAAGTTTCCAATCGCTAGCGAAACTTATCAATTATTAGTGATTCGTTTTCCTATTTAAAAAGAAAACTCATTGCTTATACTCGACATAAAATTTAGTTTTGTGATAACATCCACACATTCTAATAACATCGGTACAGAATTTGGGCAAAATTTAAACAACTTATTCCATTACATTGTCAGATTTATTGCAATATAAATCTTTATTTTCTTTCAACTTCAAAGACCTTTCCGTCAGCACATGTGAAATCCAAAATATGTGAACATTATGTTATTTTAAACTTACTTTTCACAATTAACCCTCTGACTGCTTATCCCGCGATTTCCACGGGCAAGACATTTGTAGAAAAATTTACGTAATTTACAATTTTCGAAGCAATTTTGTATTAAAAATTCCACAGTCAAAGGTTGAAAATGAAATTGATAAATTTATTAAATTTTTCATACTCAACATGATTTGAAATATGTAATAGTATAGGAGATAAAGGTCGATTATATATTGGTCGAAAGGATTTTGAAAAAAAAAATGAGCAGTCAGAGGGTTAAACACAACAACACTTTCATCACTGAAGCCTGTCGTGTTTTTTAGTCTACAACCATAACCTAATATTTGAAAACATATTAATCTGACGATGGAAATGTACAGGGATACAATGTTAAAATCCGTCACTTTATTGAATGTCAGTTTAATTGATTGTGGGCGTGATATATATAAACTTTCCTTTTTCAGCTGTCAAAAAGTTTTATGACATCAGACTTTCTTCATATAAGGTAAGCTGGGGTAATTGGACCATAGGCTATTTTATAATAAACCACTAGTCTCTCTTTTAACAGCTTGTTTTAACAGCTTGAAACATTAGAGCACCATCTGCATTTCTTAAAATAACGCGTGTGAGCTCGATCGTAACTCTGCCTTTGCTGCGATAGGTTGCCGAAAATGTAAGAGTATTTTTATAAACTTTTTTATATATTTTTTATATAATTGCTTCCTGGATAATTTATCGAAATACGGTAAATACTTTTATTAAACTATCTTTTTTTTTTAAGATTAGGCATAAAATCATTACTAATATTAGGTATCTGTCCATATTTACTTCTTGTTTCAATTTTAAGGCAAGTGTTCCAGTTACCCCATACATTTAAGAATGGTGTAACTGTATCCCACCAGGCCAAGTTATCCCAACAAGTATAAATACTTTTTTGGAGTTGCTTTTACTACGAGAAATTACTTTTTTTCACATTTTTTGTTTGCAATAAAGCAAATTAAATAATACAGTTTTTTTAACTGAACACACGTTTATGTATGTAAATTAAGATTTTAAGTAAAACATATTAAGTAAATATTACTTACTTAGTAGATGTTAGGTGAGATATTATACAATTAATTTAAATTTTTAAAAATTTTATTACAGGAAATGGCGGAACATATATTAGTAAGGCAAACGAAGGATATGGCTCTTCGTACAGTGTTGAGTTAAATAAAAAAGAGAATGAGATACTTAAGTACTTACTTACCAGTTGTTCCACAGATTTCCCTAGCTCATGTCCCCCACTAAACAACCAATTTAACTTTTTTACATATTAATTATACTATATTAAAGTATATAAGTACTTACTGAATTCTAATGCTTTGTAAAAACAAACATAATAACTACACATTTGATGTTTTTTTAAACACATTCACTGAATAGGTATCCCATACAACACTCTTTAATTGATATATAATTTACATGACCTCACTGGTTTAAATGTTTTTGAGATATTTACACTTTTTGCAACAGGCCATGCTATCCCAGTTTAAATAAAACCAACGAGTGTGGAAATACTGACCTACCTTGTCCAGTTGCCCCAGGTGACCTTATATGTATACATAGAACGAGAGAGAAAATGATAGAATTAAGTTCATTAGCTAAAGGTTTAACTCTTTTAAATTTATACCAGTGTAATACACACTTTTTCAAAAAGGAAAAATAGTAATAAATATTCTTGAAATGTAATAAAATTATGTTTTAAATTTTAATATTCTTTCCATAAAATATATTGTGTAAAATTCTGTAATAAGCATAAAAATTCTAATTAAAAATACACAATTTGTATTTCATTTTAAAATATTGCAGAGTAAAAGATTTATTAAAATATTTTATTATGATGCTTGATTATTCAAGGATTCTTTGTAAAATGAATTTTTTTTTAATTATCTGATTTTCATTGAAATACGAGAAAAAGTACTAAATTCGTTGCGATTGAAATAAAGGATTTTGGGACTAATTAGAACACAATATTCTATTAGACACAAATTCCAATTATTTACTAAAGGAAAAAAAAATTCTAAAATCTCATTATTGAATTAGACTTGTTAGAAAGAAAAATATCTTTATTGATAAATTACACTGCATTTTCAAAAATACAAGTAACTCATAAAATTTTAAATTAACATCCTTTTTATCGGGTATTTTATTTTATATAATATTTTCATTTCGATCATTATAGTGGATTAACTGCTATAAAATATGCATTAATAATCTTTAAGGTACGTGTTTTTGTGAGATCCAAATTAGGTAATTAAATAAGTTTTGTTCCAGTTGTATTATATATAAGATTACCTGGGTAAAATGGGCAATGCTATTACATTGTGACTCTGAAGTTTCTGACAATTCAGCTTCCATAAGCCAATGTTTATTAGGTAGCTTTCAATACTAAAAAGTATAAAGCTACCTATTGCAGCCGTTCGGAGGAAAGCAGTTCCAGAAAATTTCGATATATTTTCACCGATCATGACCCCCAGACCCCAAAACCACCCTCCGCTCAAATGTTGATTTATATATATAGATATATCCATATATATATATATATATATATATATATATATCTGACCTATGTCATACGATAACGCTCGTATTTATAAATCGATTTTGATGAAACTAATTGTGTGTATTAAGCTCACCAATGTCTCGACCGAGTTCGTTGGCCAGCTTGGTCCGCCATTTTGTTTCAAGATGGCGGCCATTTAAAAATTTAAAACTAAAATAAATATACAAAAAAATTAAAAATTAAAATTTATTTTTTTAATTACGTGTTAGGCCTTTATACAAGGCTTCCAGAGCATTTTTTGGTTTACCGCTATCTTAAAAAATGGCTGAGATAGAGCAGTTTGAAATTCTAGGGTGGGTGACATTTTGAAATAAAACAGCACATTAACGCCATTACTTGCAAATTATTTTCTTTCATTGTTGTAATAATTTTCCCAATCATACGCATAAAACTATATATTCATATCCGTTAACGCCAAAATTGGCGACATTGACGACAAAATTGGCGACCAAAATAAGTCTTCATAAATGAAGCCAATATGGCTATTGCTCAATAATTTGGCGAATTTCTTATTCAAATTCAGTATTAACGAATCTTTTGTAAACGTTTCTTTGCATTTTAACTTACTGTTTTCGTGTAACATTAGCTAAAATTTTAAAACGAAGATATAGGAAAGCTACCTTTTCCTCCCGGTACAGGCCGGAAGGACTTTTTTGAATTAAAGTCTGAACCTTTGTAAATGTGTTCAATAAGGTTGACTATGTCAAACAGAAATTTTGAAAATTGCACCTAACTGTATAAAAATTATAAAAGTATATATATTTTATATTTACCTCTCCATGAGTACAGTTACCCCATGAAAATGGGGCCTGTGTTCCACACTCGTTCATTTTGTTTAAGTTGGGGTATCACGTCCTGCTCAAAAAGAGTAAATAGCTTAAAAAAATTAAGCCAACCAGATCATGTAAATTATATATCAACTAAAGAGTGTTGTAAGGGAAACCCTTTTTATGAAGTTTTCGAAGAAAGCATAAAATGTGTAGGTATTACGTTTATTTATACAAAAAACATAAGAATTAAGTAAGTACTTATATACTTTAGTAAAAGTAATAAGTAAAATGTTAAATGAGTTTTTACGGGGGGGGGGGGGATGAGATAGGAAAATCTGTGAACAAACCGGTAAGAAAGTACTTAAGTATCTCATTCGCTTTTTTAATTAACTCAAGACTGTAAGCAGAGCCAGCACCTTTGTTTGTCTTCCTAATATATGTTTCGCCATATCCTGTAATAAAAATAAAAATAATAATACAAATAAATTAATTAAATGCCTAATATCTCGCCTGCCAACTACTAAGTAAGTATTATTTATTTAATAAGTTTTACTTAAAATCTTAAGTTACATACCTAAACGTGTGTTCAGTTAAAAAATTGTAGGTATTATATAATTTTCTTTATTGTACACAAAAACAATGGAAAAATTAATTTTCTGTAGTAAGAGCAACTCTAAAAATATTCTTTATAACTGTTGGGGTGACTGACCCTGTGGGATCCAATTACCCCTGATACATGTCCCAGCTACCCCATTCTTGAAAAATTTAGAGGGAAACTGGAATACCAACCTTAAATGTGAAACATTAAGTAAATATATATAGATAAGTAATACTCTATCAATATATTTATGCCTAATCTTTAAAAAAAAGTTTCTTTAATTAAAGTTATTACCGTAATTTGATAAAACACAACAATTCGGCCTGTACCGGGAGCAAAAAGGTAGTTTCCATATTCCAAGTTTTTAAAAAATCAACTTATTTTACTCAAAAACCCGAAGCTAAAATGCTTGGAACCTGATTTGATTACAGAAGATTCAATCCCGGTTTTCGTGAATACTGAATTTGAATGCGAATTTTAGCATGAGAGTTACAGCACAACAAAATTCAGATTGAGTTAAAATGTCAGCCATCCTAGAATTTCAAACTGCCATATCTTATCCATTTTTTAAGATAAAGTCAATACAAAAAAATTTCCGGAAAACTTGTATCACAATCTAATGTTTAATGCAATTTTTTTTTCAATTTATATCTTCTATACAATTTTTTGAATTAAAAAATATAAATAAAAAAATTAACTGGCCGCCATTTTGAAACATGATGGCGCATGAAGCTGCTCAGCGAACTCGATCCAGACCTTGGCATGTTCTTTACACACGATCAGTCACATTCCTATCGGTTCATAAATACGAGAGTTACAGCATAACAAATATTTGATTGTTTCAAAATGGCAGCCACTCCAGAATTCCAAACTGCCATATCTCACCATTTTTTAAGCTAAAGCCAAAACAAAAAATATTCCGGAATCCTTGTTTCACGGTCTAGCGCTTAACAGAAATGATTTTTTTAATTTATAATATTTTTGTACATAATTTAATTTTTAAACAAATTACATTTTTTTAACTGGCCGCCATTTTGAAACAAGATGTGTAGACCTTTGTACGTTCTTTACAAATTATCAGTCACATTCATATCGTTTGATAAATACGAGAGTCAGAGAATAACATATATGAGATTGTTTCAAAATGTTTCCCACCCTAGAATTTCAAACTGCCATATCTCAGTCTTTTCTTAAGATAAAGTCAAAAGAAAAAACTGTTCCGGAATATTTGTATCACGAACTAACTCTTAACAGAAACAATATATATATATATATGTGTGTGTGTGTAGGATTTTAGTTGAAACACTTCACGTAAATGATCATCAAATGAACTGACACTGAACTGACACTCTATTATTATCCATGACTCTGATGCGCGAGTTGTAAATAGTTTGAATCGCGAGATTTGGCTAATTGCCAGTGTTCTAATTTTTATTATGAAGCGAGATATAAAAGGAATATAGCCGGAGAAAGATATTATTAGGCCTCGCCTGATTGCTGTAAGCTAAATTGTTGTTATATAGTTTCTGCTAAAAGTGTATTAGTTGAAATTAAAGTTAGTATTCTGTTGTTCATCGATTATTCGTCATATTGGTTCAGTAAAGTGACTGTTTATATATCATATACTTACATTTTTGGAGGCTCGGATGCCAGAATTATTAAAAGTAAAAGCCACTAGTAGTGAAATGGAAACCAAACGTAAAGTAGTGTAAAACGCCAGTATCAAAAGAAGTTGGGTTACGTATTAGCAAGGTGAAACCGTAATCGTATCACTTCAAGTACAATTTTTGAAAGATGGGAACTCTAAATAAAGCCAAGAGAATTGATCTAATAAACCTCTGCGAGGAATGCGGAATTGAAGCACCAGAAAAAACGACAATACCTGTCCTAATAAAGCTGATCAAGATTTGGGAGAGTTACGAAGAAGATTTTATAAGAGATCGATTGGAAGTAGTGATAGCAAGTAGAAAAAAGAAAGAAGAAAGAGAAGAGAAAGAGAAAGAGAAGAAATTACAAGCAGAACTGGAAGAGAAGAAATTACAAGCAGAAAGAGAAAGAGAAGAGAAGAAATTATAAGCAGAAAGAGAAAGAGAAGAAATTACAAGCAGAGATTGAAGAAAATAAACTGAAAATGGAAATGGAAATGGAAGAGAGAAAATGGAAAGTAGAAATGGAGCAAAAAGACCGCGAAAGCGAAAGAGATTTTAAAATCAAGAAAATGCAGATACAAGAAAATTCAAGAGAACACATTGAGGATAACCCAAGGACAAATCCAGGTAAGCAATTCGAATTGCTTAGATTATTAACTAAATATGATAGCTCGAATGATATCAGTTTATACTTAGCTATGTACGGAAGGCAAATGGCGCAAACGGGCATTTTTAAAAAAGAATGGGTAAATTATTTAATTAATCTAATGCCGTTAGATGTGATCAATATAATAATAAAGGAAAACGAACCTGAAATTCACGATTATGATTATATAAGAAATATTCTACTAAAGCACTCCAAGCTATCACCAGAGGAGTTTAGGCTGAAATTTTTCTCATCTAAAAAGGAGCCATCAGCCAATTGCCGAGATTTCGCTTATGAAATAAAGGTGTATTTTCAACAATGGATTGAAGGTCTTAAAGTAAATAACTTTGAAGATTTATCTGAATTAATTATTGTTAATCAAATCAGGCATAATTTACCTGCGGAAACGAAGACACATTTTGCAGAGGAATTATTATTAATCAAATCAGGCATAATTTACCTGCGGAAACGAAGACACATTTTGCAGAGGAATTATTATTAATAAAGAAAATTGATGACTTAGTTAATAAATTGGATATTTCCGAAACGGCACGAAGGGTTTGCAATAAACAATCAGTTAAGGATACAAGTAGCGATTTTGATGACAGAAGATCGCGAGTGGCTGATTACGCCAATTTGAAAAGACGCCAAATTGACAATAGACAAATTTGAATTATGGAAGCAAAGAGTCGCATATAATCTGTTTTGCGTGTGGCAACCCTGGTCACGTGAGTGCGAAATGTGCCATGGCGAATAATACAGAACAAGAATATTCAAAGTTTTACCCGCAACGTAATCAAAATTGGCGAGAAACAAAATACCAAAATGAGACCCAAAACGCGCAAAGAAAAATAGTTAATATGGGCGTATTAAATGGTAAAAAAGGAAGAATCTTAGATATTAGCGGAATAAAAACAAACGTAATAATTTATACAGGAAGCAATATTTCAATCGCGAGTTCAAGATATCATACTGCAATAAATGCGCCAAAACTAACCAGCGACAATATATACATTTCAGGCATAGGTGGTAGAGAAATTAAGCCAACAGGTTTTTTCTGGCATAAAGTCTACGTGGATGAAACAGAAATCCAGGATAAATTTTACGTGGTACAAGAGACGGACTGCGATTTAATAATAGGTAGAGAAGCAATAGAAGGCATGACGTTAAAAGTAACGGAAGATGGTGTTAGAATAGTAAGCGGCAACAAAGTTCGAGTAGGATACATTAAAACAAACGAAGTACCGACAAAAATTTATAAAGCAAGTATAAACAGCGAAAATCGAGATTGGGAAGATATGGTTAAAATCGACTGCGTAAATGACGGGATGAATTTGACTCATGTTACAAATTTAGCAAACAGAGAGAAAATAAGAAAATTAATAAAACCATATAAGCCAAATAGGACAAAACATACAGGATTATCCGACGAATGGAATGTTGACTATCCATCTCCAGAAGAAAATTATGAAAGTAGTAGTCCTGCACATGGTAGAAAAGACTATGTGAAAGATCGCAATAGTATTTTTGATCATAAGGGAAAGAACAGAAATTTTAATAGACCATTTGATAACAGAAGCAATAATAGAGATAGCCAGAGATATTTTAAACAGCCATCACCATGGAAATTACAATAAATATAGATATGGGAAACAGACTTCGAGAATTATTACCAAAATAAATCTGAGATTCCTGGAAACATTGTAACTGAAAATTCTTTGATACCTCCAGACATAACAGTAAATGCTTCACCTAATTCAAAAACAAGTTATAATCCAAAATTTTCCCCTAGATACATCAACAGAGGCTACTATCATGGTCCAAATAATTATAATTATGGTGGCCGACGATCGTGAAGGCTAGTTATAATGAACAAAGATATTCACAACCATCACATAAGAATAATTCTCATCATGGATTTAAAGGAGCTTATAGTGAACGAGATGCTTATTCAAATTCTTATCATTCTCGAAGAAATAGTTATGTCGTTTCTAAATATAGAGAGCAATATCCAGAAAGCAATCACAGAGATATTAGATATGCTGATCCTAAAGACAGAGAGCAATACTCAGAAAGAAATAAAAATCTCAAAAAAAATAACTGTTAGGCATGAAAAAAACATAACAAATCAAGATGCTGATGTCGAGACGCCATCACGTCAGGATGTCCTATTTGTAGGACTTTAGTTGAAACACTTCACGTAAATGATCCTCAAATGAACTGACACTGAACTGACACTCTATTATTATCCATGACTTTGATGCGCGAGTTGTAAATAGTTTGAATCGCTAGATTTGGCTAAGAGCCAGTGTTCTAATCTTTATTATGAAGCGAGATATAAAAGGAATATAGCCGGAGAAAGGTATTATTAGGCCTCGCCGGATTGCTGTAAGCTAAATTGTTGTTATATAGTTTCTGCTAAAAGTGTATTAGTTGAAATTAATGTTAGTATTCTGTTGTTCATCGATTACTTGTCATATTGGTTCAGTAAAGTGACTGTTTATATATCATATACTTACACACACACACATATATATATATATATATATATATATATATATATATATATATATATATATATATATATATATATATATATATATATATATATATATATAGATAGATAGATAGATAGATAGATTCAATATATATATATATATTATATATCTTCAATTTGTATTCAATTTATATATTGATATGTATATAAATCAACAAGTGAACGGAGGTTGGTTTTGAGGTCTAGGGGGTTATGATCGGAGAAAATATGCCAAAATCTTTTGGAACTGCTTTCCTCCGAACAGCTGCAATAGGTAGCAGTTTGCAGTGAAAGCTATCTAAAAAAACAGAGGACGTTCAACAAAATCAACGTTGTTTATAAAAAAAAAAAAAACGGCAACCTATAGTCGCTGTATAGGGAATGTTACGACTGAGTTCACACATGTTTTTTTTTTTCATGAAATGCAGTTGATGGTGTAATGTTGCCAACCGCTACAGCTGAAAAGACGCCAACGGTTTATTTTAAAATAACCTATGGTCAAGTTACCACTTTGGCCCTGTTACCCCAGCTTACCTTAAAGTATTTTAGATCATGAATTGGATGTTTGGATTAATGAACATTAGATTTCGGACAGTTTTTGCAATTTCTTAAGAAGTACCAGAATAATTGTTCTTACTCTTTGGCCATGGGACGAAAATACATAGAAACGCAATTAATCTCAATTGCGTTCAATTTCCAACAAAGAAAATTTTTTACTTTTGTTTCTAAAAATTAACTGCAATTTTGAAAACTACATCAGCAACTATGAAGCCAATATATTCTATTTTTAATTCTAAATTATCATGATATTTAAATTAATTTTTATATAAATTATTCTATATAGTTCACAATGATGTTAAGAAAAAAGAGCTATTTTTAAATGAACAGTGTGTTTTTCATATTTTAGCTTAAACATTCTACTTTAATGTGCCAAAATCTCTCAAAGAATTATTAAGTCTAGTGACATATAAACAAGTCATAAGAAAAGAATTTGTAAAATAATTTGAAATTAAAAAAAAAAAAAAAAACTTTTTATTTTCGTGAAAATTCTAATCTTAAGAAATCTAATCTTATGAAATCTAATCTAATCTTAAGAAAATGCTTACAAACATAGCACGTGGTAATTTATTTTTATACGAAAAGTTGCAGATCTATTCATGCTTTTCATGATACACCATTATCATAAATATAAGTTTTATTACTAAAATTGTTGTTGGTTTTCTAAACACCCCGAAAATAGATGTGTAAATTCAAGAACCCTCTGTATATGCCCAAATATGTAGAAAAATTCGGCATTTAACTTTGAATAACATAGACTGAAATGTAATTTTTTTTAACATGTCCCAAATAATTTGCACAATCCAGTATGTACAAAGATAAAGGTCGTATGTTCAATAAGTATTTTTTAAATTACCTCTCTCCTTAAAAAACAGCATCCGGATTTAAATTTTCAGTTTCGCAAAAGAATTACCAAATATTGTACAGCTTTATGTCCATTGTTATATTATACTGAATAAACTGATGTGTTTCTTATAAAATTAAAATCTAGTTTTTCTGCCATAAAATTATTTAAAGTTACATAAATTTAAAAAATATTTTTGGTTGGAAACTATTTTCAGTTAAAAGTGCATGGTGCAATTTGTTCCATCCGATCAAGGAATGTTACGCTTAATATTTGCATAGCTTTTGTAATATCTGAAATTTCCAAATATTTTCAAGAGTTTCTTTTATCTGGAATATTTTAATTTGCATTTTATTTTATAAAATTACAGTATTTTTCAAGTTTTTGTCTGTACGAATTAAAAAAAATTAAATATTTAATATATAATCGATAAATTTTTATTTAGTTTTATAAAACATTATTAATCAGAAATAATCAAAAATGGAATACAAATGTAAAATCAAGTAATTTGCTTCAAAAGCTTTATTCCGATTTCCATTATTAACGTTTCAAATAGCATTTCTCTGTTCCGAAATATAAACTGATGGATCGTTTCTGAAAGTGCAGATGAATGTTTTGAAATTTACAAATTTTAATTCAACTTCCATACATTTGTATTAAAAAAAACCGGGAATTATGATAAACGTCTCGTAATTTGTCAATCTCAATATTTCAATTTTCATTGTTGGACATTTTCAACCATCGCAAATGCTAATAGTCCTAAAATTATGATCTGTATGTTTTGTAGGTTAATGAGTAACGGTTATCGGATTTTAGTCTTGTAACTGTTTGAATGTTGTAGTGAAGCTATGTACCATAAGAGTGCTATTAATCTAACATTTATGTTAAATATTGTGTGATTTAAAATTATAGTCGGAAATTTTACTATATGTTCGGCTTTTCTTAAATATTTCTTTCATTTTCTTAAATATCATTTGACATGACAATGAATGTTCCAGATTGCCACCTAATCGTGCGCTAAATCCAGATAAGTAATGTTTTTTGCAATTTACTTAGATTTTTTTTAATTAGGTTGATGGAACTCTGTGCCGTTATATTAAAATAAATGATCAGCGTAAAAATATCACAAATAAAAATATATAAATAGCAAACAGCTGTTTCGTCACATGTGGCTACTGACTCCGCTGTTGTTTTTAAAAACTTGCAGCCATTCTACCTTGGTCTCATTCATAGACGCAAGCATACTTAAAAGGCTTAAACATTTTAATCAGTTTTTAATCTTTTTAAAATTGGCACTGATTGTGGAGCTTTAGGGGCTCCGAAGCTACTGTTTGCCACGTTTTATATTTTTATTTGTGCTATTTTTACGTTGATCATTTATTTTAATAATTTATTTCGAAGTTTGTATTTTTATGAAATCATTCTGTACTAGAACCATGACACAAAATTTGTCACATTGATCTTATTTTTATTGCAAATGTACATATGATTACTTATCTATAGAAATTCCTTGTAATTAATTACATTTCCAAAAGCGTATGTAGAGATTTATGGATATTTATTTGATCATTTATAGTAGAGTTTGCTAGAGAAATGTGCCCGTTATAACCAATAGATGTTAAAATATTCTCTAGTCTTCATTCTACTAAAAAAGAGAGCATTACAATCATTGCAGAGATTGACCATTGAATTTAAATAATGTTCGAGTAATCCATTTTCATATGTTAGTTCTTGAACTCCGAGCCTCTCAGCTTGGTGCTATGTGTGGTTCTGGTAGATTAAATGAAATCTCACTCTACGTTACACTATATTCCGTAATATACGTCATCTTCTGGCAGGTCTACTATAGTTTTTTTTTTTTTTTTTTTTTTTTTTTTTTTTTTTTTTGCGCAGAGTAAATACAGTGAAAAAAGCAATACGTTATTTGCAAACAAAGAACAATGTTTAGCAAAAAAAATGTGAATCCTAAAAAAGGGTGTTTTTAAAAGCTTAATTGTTTGAATAAAATTAAAATAACGTTAATTTCACTGCCTTTTCATTTTATATACCAGTTGCAATCATGTAACCATTAACCTGGAAAAAACCTCGATAACTGATTCTGATAGAAAAATAATCCTCTAGTTTGCATCAAATAAAATTTTCCAAGTCTTCCGTAATCGGCACGACACCCAACTTTGAAGTCAAAGATTAGAATTTTTTACATTAATATGGTTACAAATGTACGTGAGTTAGCTAAGTTTTGTAAACGCGCCAAACGACGTCCTATTAAATAATGTCAAATTGTTGTTGACTGAATTATAGAACTTTCACCAATAAAACTACATGAGAATGAGAAATGAAGTTAGTTATGCAAATTTTTTTAGTAATAATCATTTTGGTGAATACTTGAACCGAAGCTTTTTTTTCAATAATGTAATGAGCATAACATGGAGAAATAAATAGTCTTGCTATTTTTTTTTCAAGATTAGATTATTCTTCAGCCTCTTGTCTAAATAAAACCCATAAATAGCATAACCGTTAATTTGTCACTAAGTTTAGAGGCTAGGGGTGTGCGTTAGCCTAAATTCCTTTGTAATGATCAAACTTTTATCTAATCTGAATTCCAGGTACTTTTTTTCTTATCTAGGCTAAAATGATAAATCTGCAAATATTGTTCCTTTGCCACAACGAAGTTTTTTTCGTACATTGCAAGTACTGCTTGTTTAGTAATAGTAAAATAACTGCAGATGAAAAATATATAACAGTAAATACTCTTTTCTCCGTTTGCTCCACAATGAAAAACCATAAATTTACTAATCGCTGGGCACAAATTGCTTGTAATCTTCTGCAATCGGATTCATCGTCCAAAGTCCCATTCAAATATAAAAGACATTTGTATATAGGACGTACGCCTTGATGGGTATCCCGATTACAGAAGATTAGTCCAATACCTCTTTAAAACATTAAAAAGAAAAAGAAAAATAAGCAAAGAAAACTAAAAAGAAATGAACGTTGAAATTTTTTTTATGTGTGTTAATGATTTTGCGTGGCGGACATGTACACTAAAATTTAAATATTTGACTCCATTTTTATAATATTAAATATTATTTATATAATTTACATTTGAATATAAAAAATTACACCATAAATGCTGTCGTATACTTGAAAGAATACCATTTTTAACATGGCTCAGACTGATGTCACGCATATGCCTTTTTAGCTTAAAATCAAATTGTTTCGCGACAAAAGTAAAATTAAATTGTAGATAAACAAATAATATGTAACTCACAAATACCGCCATTTTTATAATTACATGTAGTAGTTTCTTTCGTAAGTCACATGATGGAAGAGTTAGATAAAAATAAAAATAAAATTTTAG
Source organism: Maratus michaelseni (assembly GCA_963931845.1). Taxonomy (NCBI): domain Eukaryota; kingdom Metazoa; phylum Arthropoda; class Arachnida; order Araneae; family Salticidae; genus Maratus; species Maratus michaelseni. Next base: position 195,776,622 of record OZ007593.1, on the reverse strand, counting down.
AAAGAAGAACAAATTAAAAACAAAATTGTTACTCACATTTACTCTAATCAAATTTTCAGATGCATTTTTCTTAACCTGACGCAAACGATAAGTCGCCAAATATGGTTTGCTGCAATATTTCACTTTGAATATTTTTTTAAGCATTACGAATATTCCCTTTCATGTATAAATAAATATTTTCGTTTTATAACGTTATTTCTCATCAAAGTTTTATTTTTATTTTTTATTAAAGTAGTAAGTTTTTTCTTTTATTTTTTGAGATGCGTATTATTTTCAAATGATATAGCAGTTTCAGTTCTTTCATCAATAATAATAATCGCCAAAAAATTACCAATGGAAACCTCTTGTCCAAAATAAGAAAACTTTCCTCCATAATTCTATAACTAATCTGATTTAGAACGATGTTGTTTATACTAAACCTTCCCGGAAAAATTATCTATCGAAGAGTGCATGTTAGGGCGTATCGAAAAAATCCAAATTTCTTAGATCTTTTTGCGGTAGTGCGGATAAGTTGTGAACACCCTTTATTAAAAAAAGCGCGAAATCTTAAAACTGTTGGTTGATATCTTCTGTCGCCTCAGTGGGCCGAAAATTCCATAAATTGGACTAAAAATGATTAAAAATCAAAAATTAATAAATAATCACAGATTTCGCTCATCAGTTTGGCGTAGTGCTTACAAGTTACTATTTTGTAACAACAACAACCATAGAAAATTGTAGAGTTATAGATTAATATCTTCTGTCACATCATCGTCATCGAATTTTGGAATTTTTGACGCATTTTGGTAGATTTTTGCATAACTGTTTACTGCTTTCACAATAAACAATCGAGACAGACTGGGTTTGTCGATCTGCCAAAATAGTGGATCACCCCTATTTTCATGTCGAGAAACAACAACAACAGCCATAAACATTTTTGAGTTATATGTTAATATCTTTTGCCACTTCATCGACACCAAATTTCCAGAAATGAAGGCAAAATTTTAAATAAATACACGTCACACTTACCTCATTTTAATGGGAACACAAACTTTATTTTACCTTTCGAACATACAAATGACAAAAGCATTACTGGCTTGTAATCATTTTGTTCTCAAATTTTGACATGTGTTTCCTGGATTCTAGTGTCGCTCTAATAAATCTATCCCTGTTCTGCGGCCCAACTGTTTTTCCGGAGGCTGCAGTGACTAGTTTCACAATCCGCTCAACCACTTGTGTGTGTGAAGCAAATTTAATAAAGTCCTAGTTATATTGGCATATTGCCCTGTATCATCTTCAAAAATTCTTGAGAACTTCTCTCTCTAAGAACAGGAGGCGATATCACATAATAAGCTTGCCAGTCAATGAGATCTACATAGTCTGTAGCTCCAAAGTTAACAGCAGGAATAACGAATTTCCGAACACAATTTCCGTCTGGGCTAATTTCTCTTGCCTTGATAATCCGCCGAGCTGCAAGGTTCATAATAGGGCACCTATCATCAGTTAACATGGCCAAAAGCATGTTTTCTTGAGCCGCAAAGTAAGCGTTGCGAGAAATAACTGGGTCGATTATTTCACAATACTTTTTTGGCAATTACCGAGATGAGCTGATGAAATGCCACAGGTGTCTACCACCATCCTTTATGGAATGACGAATCTTAAGTCGGAACCATGAGGGTGCGTAGACTCTTAGAATGAATGCAGCCAATGTTAGCAACTCATTTGATGGGTCTGGTGTAAATATATATAATTCAATTGAAAGTTGTTAGCCAGCGGGACAAATTCAACGTTCCCGGTTCCCGGATTGCTGGATCTGAACAACAAACGCCAGAACTAATGGCGGTACAAATGTCTAATAAGTATTTCTGATCTGAACTGAGGTTGGTAGGATCAATGTCTGGCAACTTGCATTCAATACTATTAAAAGCAACAATTAAAAGCTTTTCGCATCCTTTAAGGTTTCGTCCAATGCCTCCGGTGTTAAATATGAGGCCAGATGACTTGCCGTCTATGGACTCAAACAGGTGCCGTAATGACAACTCATTGAAATGAAGTAAGCAGATAATCCATTGGACTGGCCTCTGAAGTTTCAATTCAAGCTTGCGAATTACGCCATTAGACACTCCTGTGTTCACTCGAGTGCCGTCACACCCGAGAACAATAAGGTTGATAAAATTATCCAGTGAAGCACTTGTTACGTATTCGTAAATGCTATTAGATATATCATGATTACATCCGCTTTCAGGTGTAACATGTTCCATATACGTAGAACCAGGCTCCGATAAAATACAGCAATGCGCTTCTACAATTGTTCTTTGGAACTGTTTGCCCTCGAGTGTTTTTGATGTTAAGGTCTTGTCATGTCGTCCATCAAAATAAAGGCCAGATAGAGTGGAACGATTTTCATTTGATTTTGAGACCAATGTTTGGTAAATTCTCGATTTTTCCGTCCATATTTTATATTTGTCTCTGACGAGGCTGGTATCTGATTCCGATATTAAACTCAAATCTTGCATAACACTCGATGCAATAGCAGCCGTGGCTCTGTTGGAGACACCATACCTTTCACTTACAAGAACTGTGTTGTTCAGTTTTAAACGCATTTGAACACTTCTTGAAGACTCCCACATTGTCTTCAGTATTTTGGCAGACCGCCAAACCCAGTCTGTCTCGATTGTGTATTGTGCAAACAGCAAACAGTTATGCAGAAAACTACCAAGATGTGTCAAAATTTCCAAAATTCGATGACGATGAGGCGACAGAAGATATTAATCTATAACTCTGCAATTTTCTATGGTTGTTGTTGTTACAAAATAGTAACTTGTAAGCACCACCCCAAACCGATGAGCAAAATCTGTGATTATTTATTAATTTTTGATTTTTAATCACTTTTAGTCCAATTTTTGGAACTTTCGGCCCACTGAGGCGACAGAAGATATCAACCCACAGTTTTAAGATTTCGCGGTTTTTTTAATAAAGGGAGTTCACAACTTTTCCGCACTACCGCAAAAAGATCTAAGAAATTTGGATTTTTTCGATACGCCCTAGTGCATGTTCCATCAAAATACATTCAGTAGAACTCAAGTTATAAAAAGTCGGAACGAAATTTCAGTTTGTATTTTATATGTATAGTAGATGTATATATACAGAGTGATTATAAAAACACTATCCCGACATTTGATCCCCTAACTATCATACCATTCACAGAAACTGAATGAAATTTGGGCAAATGTATTTTGAGGTATGCTCTCAAGAATGATATGGAAAACAACAGTGTCACTCAAACATTTACGGTTACAGTGAGAAAATTTCGAAAAAATCAAATGGCAGCACCCAGTTTTTTGTATTGGAATGTGATCTCCAGTGAGAAAATTTCGGAAAAATCAAATGGCAACACCCAGTTTTTTGTAGTGGAATGTGAAAACACCTAAATAGCGTTGGAACGGCAACTGTAGCATAAAAATCACCGGCGGTAGATAGTGAGGCTAAAAGTGAGGACAAACAATAAGGACAGAGAAGCAGCATAAAATAAAGCATTTTATTGCGTTTCACAAATTTTCCACATGACCTCCTTCACCACGATGACACTTTGCATGCGGCTGGTGGTGGATAGCACTGCAGCACGTATCATGGCAATGGAAATGTCTTGAATCGCAGTTCTGATGGCATCTTTCAAATCAGATGCAGTTTGAGGACGAAACTGATACACTTTGGATTTTCGATATCCCCACAGCCAGAAATCCATTGGTGTCAGATTAGGAGACCTTGGTGGCCACGGAAACGGAAAATGACGGGAGATAACACTGTCACCAAACTGTTGAGTTAAGATACGTTTGACTGAAGACCCGACATGTGGAGGAGCGCCATCTTGCATCCACACAACATAAGATAGAGCATTTTGCCGTTGCAATACGGGAATCGCGTAATGAGTTAACATGTCCAGATAGCGAACACTCGTTACTGTACATGTTTGCAGATCACTGGCAGTAACCTCTTCAAAAAAGTAATAGCCGAGAATGAACGTACTCATTATACCACACCACACAGTCACTTTTTCAAAGTGTAATGGAAGTGCATGCACATCATGTGGATTATTCTCTGCCCAGTGCACACAATTTTTTGAATTCACGTTACCAGTTAACGAGAAATGCGCCTCATCTGTCCACAGAATGCGTAAAGGCCAGCTGCTATCTTCATCATACCGGATAAAGAATTTATTTGCAAAATCCAGTCTTAATTCATAGTCTCCTGTTTCCAACATCTGGACACGCTGGAATCGATACGGAAACATGTTTAGAACAGAGCGCAGAATCTTGCGTACAGTTGAATTCGGCAGATCCAGGACACGTGAAACACCGCGTGCAGTTGCGGGACGAACTGTGCTTATCATCTGATGGACGAAGGTCGTCCAGACCGAGGTCGATCGCATGTGCACCCAGTTTCTTCAAATTTATGAATCAAGCCCCGTACAGCGTTGGCAGTGCAAGGGCCTCGCCGTAATCCATGGTTTCTGCGATAAACACGCACGCAATGTCTCTACGGCATTTTGTCCATTCAGGTAATAAATATTTACGCTTTCCCCACGTTCTTTCCCTGAAAGAGGCATCTTGTTCGGAATGGCAGAAAGGAATATACGCGGCTCGCATTTCGCAGTGCCTTTTATTCACCTAGCGTGACGACGTCAGTCATGACTGTGTCTTACGTAGAACCCGAAATTTGCGTTTCTTGGTTTCTTCTTCTTGTTTTGTGGAGAACTAATCAGGCTGTGATATCAGCCAAAGAAACGGTGTGACGTGTGACGTAAATGACACGAAAATTAATGCTCTGGTCCTTTTTACTTTTCCCTTGCCTAGTTCCGGTACTTTTTATGCTACAGCTGCCGTTCCAACGCTATTTAAGGTTTTTCACAATGGAGATCACATTCCAATACAAAAAACTTTGTGTTGCCATTTGATTTTTTCGAAATTTTTTCACTGTAACCATAACTGTTTGAGTGATACTGTTGTTTTCCATATCATTCTTTAGCGCATACCTCAAAAATACCTTCTGCCAAAATTTCATCCAGTTTCTGTGAATGGTATGATAGTTAGGGGGCTCAAATGTCGGGATAGTTTTTTTATAATCACCCTGTATGTATGTATATATATATATATATATATATATATATATATATATATATATATATATATATCGTCTGATGCTGAGTTTATTGCTACTTGTTTTGCGTTTTCAAATTCAAGAATAATTAATCCAAACACTTATTATTGAAATCTGAATTCATACAATTCTCATTCAGCTTAAAGTTTACCAATAAAAAATCTTCATTTAAAAATACATTGCATTGTAAAAATATCTAGAAAATGGTTCTGTAAAAAGGCATTTTATGATAATTATTTCTTCCCAAAGAACGATTTATTTCACTTTCATATATTTTAGTAAATATATTTTCGAATAGAATCTAATATTTTAAACAACACTAAGGCAAAACATTAGCACATATCAGAGAAACTTAGATATTTACATAAATTCCATACAGAGTATAGAAATTTCAAAATGCAAATTTTCCTTCTTCAATAACGTTTGTTCTAAAACAAACTTAAATATTCCCCTGTATCACTCACGCTGTTTTCTTATTATAAGATTTAGAGAATTTTCTTGATTCCTAGAAATCCTCCTTAGGAAAAGCAATTTTGTTTAGTCAATAGCTGGAAATCAGAATTAAAAAGTAAATTATTTATTCAGATTTTCCAGGGTATATTGTGATAATAAGAGAACTTAGTTGAGTAGGTGATTTATAAAATCTGCTTTAAAGTATGAAACTAACTTTACTGATTCTGAAACATTTTTACAAGTATTTATTTGCGAACATCTATTGTTATACATCTTGGTAGAAATTTAAATTTATGAAACTTTTATTTTGAAAAAATAGATTTGCTGTTTAAAAATTGCGATATCTAGATGTTTGCTTGTATATGTTTTAACAATAATAATAATAATAAACCATATTTAATGACGTATTTTGTATCTGGTTTCCTAGAGGCATATCCCTTATTATAAAATGGCCACTAATGTACAAAAATGTATGTTGCAAATATGTTTATAACATTCTGAATGATATTGATAAATCCATCACTCGACATGTACTGTGCGCTCGAGATAAGAACGACTCTGGAACAGGTCTCGGCTCAGTCCTGTTGCCGGGGATAACTGGCGAGTCTACTTTATTTTAGGGAAGTCCGGCATTTTCTTTTTTTCCAGTTATCTCCTGTTCAGTCAGTCATTCCGAGAATTATTGCAGTCTTTGTCAATATTTGTCCTTCCGCTCCTACGGACGAAGTTTCCTCCCTACAAGTTTTGGAACTTTCGAAAACACTTAACCTTCTCAGGTTTTTTTTCTAATAAGAGCCATATAGTACGTAGAGTCTTCATTCTTATGCCATACATTTAACGCTGCCTTAGTTCAATACAATAAATCCCTATGATAGCTTATGCACTAAACCAAATCTCATTACAATCATTAAAGTGCCATAACAACAACAAAAAAAAAGTCAGTTTGTTTATTCACAGACTATTTTCAATAGATCTGTTTTGCATAAAAACCATTTTATAAATATAAACAGTAGTGACATATATTATGTTGTAGAAAACAAAGCTAAACCGTAGCCTCGTCAATTTGTATGTTCCAGAATTTTAATTTATAAGCATTTTTTTTAACAATGAAAAATATTTATTTTCAAGATAAGAAACAAAAATATGGATAGAAAAACATGTATTTTAGATTTATGATGAAAGTGTAAAAATATACTATTGAGTGCCAGCATTTTACAAAGCGCTATTAAAATTGACAAGTAAAGTTTTATTAAATCGTCTATCCGACCCTTTCGCACGTACGGTCAAATCAAATAATTACACACTATTAAGTATTCTAGAACAAAAATGAGTACTTTAATGTAAATTCAAAGCAAAAAATACATATATAAACATTTTATGGGACAATTATTTTAATAACCTCGTAACTGACTGAAATTATTCAAACAAACTCATTGTTATTGCCTTTTTTTTTGTTGGCGGGGTAAAAAATCATAAATGAAGATTTTATTTCGGACATCTACTAAAAGAATAATATTTACAATTTGATCGAACTTAATAATCGTTCTAATATATTATGACTCATCTAAATCACATTTTCAGAGAATATTTAAATAAAAAAATCTGTCAGTAAACGTCATTTAAAATTAAAAACTATAACATCAAGTGCACTTTAAATCAATCACGGGTAATGAAAGCAGTAGAGATTAGATATGACAATAAATTTTTTGAGTAAGAAAAAGGTGAAACTGATCGTACAAAAGGAAAAAAAGATAAAAAGTGACAAAGAGTTATTAAAAATACTCTCGAGTAGTTTGACGCTATGTTATAAAACTGCTGTTTTTTATTGATTTTGTAATTTGGGTTATGATTTGGCTTTGCGTTATTTATATATTTATTTATTATATACCGTCTTTTTTATCATTTATCACATACGTGAAATACATCTTTGAATGTTTTTTATTAAAACATAGCCTAGATTTATAATGTAATGAAAAAGTTCCACTTTTCATTTTTATTTTGTTTCTTAGGTTTTATAATTTTACACAAAGACTAATTTTAAGCTATTGAAATATTTTTTGAAAAATCCACTATTAGTGAAAGTTTCTATTGAAAAGTAAGCTTATGTTTTTATGAAAATTTCGTTATCTTTTTTTTCTAAGCAATAGTAAAAAATGCTGCTCCTACCACCCCTGACGGAATTGAAATTATTGTCTCAATTGTATTGGCATTTAAAAGCAAAGTACAAGTTTTATCCTTTATTTTATATCTAAAGGTTTGACAACAGAATTTTTTTTCTTTTTTTAAAGAGAGATTTCTATAAAGATAAACTATGGCAGGTGGTTGAAAAATGGGGTAAAGAATGGTGTGATATTTGTTTAAGACCATAGTAACTTTATTTATGTTCTAAAACGTACGTGTATCAAGGTTAGTGTAAATCGGTCAAAAACCATTGATTTTTATAAGGAACATGCAAACAAAGAATGACTTATATATAGAGAGATTGTACTATCTAAATTCAGATTTAATTCATAGTTTGAAATAGCCACTTTTTACCTACTGTTGCCAAATTTTAAAAAGTTCAAATAATGATATGAACAAACATTTTTCAATTGAAAATTATATTTAAACCAAGATTTAATTAAAAAAAAAGAAGAAAAAGAAAACTTTTTGAATTAGGCTATTACTAGCGAAAATCATTAAACTGTAAAATTTCGTCATATATAAAACGATATATTTAAAACGTAATATTTAAAACGTAACTTTAAAATGTCATATTTAATATAATTTTCTTATAACGTTTCAAAGGACTGTATTTTTAATTGAAATATATATTCTACCGTGAATATTGAAAAAGAGAAGTTATAAAGTTAAGATCTGATTTGTGCGTAAGTTAAAGTTTCATTTACTCGCCTTATTCAAGCGGGTTTTTTCTTATAGTGTAGTATATTATGTGTTTTCTTGTAGTATAGTAAGTTTATCGAGTGGGATTATTTAGATAACAGTCATCAGTCATAGTTAAAATTCGGTGAGTGAGATTTATCCATAATCCTGTCCTTAAGGTTTTATATAAAACTGGTTTTAAACTTATTTTCTGAATTCTTCTTTACTGAGCTAGCTAGGGTTCACCATGGACCGGCACGCCACACGATTATATAGATTTTATTTAACTGTATTCTGACTAATGCGATATAATAATAATAATAATAATAATAATAATAATAATAAAAGAAAAAACGTTATCTATAAAAATGATAGAATGATTTTTTTAGTAGAATGAATGGGCAGTTTAAGCAGATTATAACTGTGCTAAACATTTAGGCAGAATTAGTATGAAATGAATTAATGAAACCGAAAAAATAAACTAGAAAATTATTTATAGATAATTTTTCTCTGATTTAAAACCAGACACTTGAAAATATAATTTGTTTTAAATGTGGATTATTTAGCATGTCATAAGGTACAATAAAATTTACAAAGAATTAACAGCAAAGCGCAAATTGAGCTAGGTTTATATGCTCATCCAGGCATATCGTTGAAATTAATCAATTGAAACCTTTTTAGTTAAATGGCGTTTTGAAGAAATTGGATAATACTTACTTGAATTAAAACGTAAAGAAAGATTTAGACGTTACCTCCAACATATTACTGGGCGTTAATGAGTCAAGAATTAATTTCTGATAAATCAAAATTGTATCGGAATGAAAATAATCGTATTTTTTTTCTTTAGAAATTGTCTTCCAAAAAATCTTTCGCATAAATGATATGTATACCAATTTGTTTGACATGTATACCAGACTTTAAAATATTCACTCTTATTTTTTGTATTCTTTAAAGCATCAACAACTGAGATACAGTTGCCAAATAAATTATATTTGAAAGAATATTTTGTTTAATGGACGGTGTAAAAAAATTTATTTTGTGATATTTAGAAGTTGAAAATAAATGCATTAAAAGTTAAAAATAAATGCAGACTTTTTTGGTCTGGTGTTTGTGCTTATCACTGTGAAATCAGCGTTATCCACGGTCCTGTTTTTGGTTTATTATCTGAAAATCTGAAAAATAGAATTTGAACAAAAGGGCGAATTTGTTAAATCTGAGACTTGTTTCCTTTGTATCGATTACGTTTTTATTTATTACTCTTTTATTTTCATCATTAACAATTTAATATCAGTTATGAGAAAAAGAAACAAACCTTCACGCTGATATTGGATTTGAAGCCAATAATACGGCTTGCATTTCATTTCTCATTAATCACTCTGTCAAAAAGCTAGAGAATTAAAACAAAAATACACAAAAACATTATTATAAAAAACATTTATTGCCATTTATGGTTAAAATAACTTTTATTTCGTCTCAAAATTTCAGATTGATGGATTTTGTTGGAAATTAATTTAACATAATTAAAATATGCTTAAAGAATCTAACTTTAGGCTATATTGGTATGATTTTTATAACCAGAAAAGCATATTTTTGTGATTTGTGTAAGTAGTATATTCATTTAAAATTATTTTTATCTATTTTATATTAATATGAAATTAGATTTGAAATTTTATTACGTGGGGACCTTGCTTATTAGTGCTGTTTTTCAATCGTACTTTTTATGTCATGAAAAAAAAAATAATGCTTTCAGATACAAACTATTCTCATGACTGTTTTACTTATAAAAGCTTATGTACTTATATCATTGTTTTTTATTTTGTAGCTTTGCATTTGTATATTATTACAAATATTTAAAAAAAGCCTATAATGTAAATAAGAAGTTTATTATTTGTTTAGAAAACTAGCTACAAGATTTTCAAAAAATTACATACATGTATATCTTTAGCATTATAATTTTAAATAATAGAGACAAATTGTAAATGTTATATTATAAAATAATATTATGTTTAATTTCTCAAAAGTATCTTAGTAAATTCATCTCAGAAAAATATGGGAATATTGAAAGAACAGAAAGTTTGTGGTAGAATTATGTCTAAAAATGTGTTGCGATTTCGTTCTAAACAGTAGGTTATTCTCAAAAGAGGATGAATAAACCAAACTGCTATTATACATCTAGTGCTTTCCGATAAGTCTTACTACAGCTGTGTGGCTTCTTTGCATTCTCTGAAATCATAATAAAATGCATTTTATAATTTATGCACCACTATTTAACATTTGTTTTCAAAAATTAAATATCTAATGTATAATTGCTAGAAATTTATATATGATATGTTTTTATGATATGTTTGAGGATTCGCAATTATTAAATGATTCCAATTTTGATCATACAGTAAATCACGGAGGAACGCAGAATTGCATTAATGGAAATAATGACGAATAAAAACTACCTTTTCAAGGCCTTTTCTTTATGTATTTGGCAAATGAAAGAATACAAATGTACTATATTCAATATATACATACTATGTTCTGATGCGTTTTATGTTTCATAGTAAAATTAATTAAAAAATTGGGTTGCTTCGCTATCCTGAATTAATTTCCCTTAATTTCTGGTTTATTTATTTTATGTTGTTGGGAAGTGAATGCATTTTTGCAAATACATTTATACAGTATGTAATAATACTTGATATTCATTCAAGTAGATCAACTATATAAAAGTTTTTTTTTTTTAATAAAACAATCGCACATCCAATTATATCAGAAACATATATCATATATTAAGTTTTTTTTCTAAACGAGAATAAAATAATCTCAAAATAAAATATTGGTAGAAAAGAACTAAATTGATTTTTCTTTTCTTACTCAAATTAAAATTGGAAATATCTGCGTCACTTGTTCTGGATATAATAATAATAAAAAAATATGAAGAAAATTATGGCTAGAATTCAATTAGTGTTATAGATTTTGATGATTTGAAAAAAAAAAAAGGTTTTGTCGTGATACTTTATTGACTAAAAAAGTTCTAGATATAAGTGGAATAAAGATTTGGTACCGAAAGAAATAACGAATCTATCCATAAATGTTAAATATATTCTTAGTTTGTAAATTATACGAAAGCTGCATGAAATAAAGCTATTTCAAATACTTTTTTTTAATATCTTCATAATTATTATTATTTTAGTTTTGCGTACATAGATTTTATTTAGCGTAATTGTATATATTAAATATGATATATAAAATTTATTAGTTTAAATTTACTTTAAATGTTTCAAGTTGATAGAATATTTGAAAAATTGTGAAAATACAGTTGGATGATAAAACTCAAGAAACTAATACATGAAATTTACTTTTTGTATTTGCATAATTATAGTTATTTTACTTTTCAGCACATATATTATATTTAGTATAGTTACATATATGGAAGAATATACAAAATATATATTAATTTGAATGTATTTTAAATGTCTTAATTGGATTTAACAGTTGGATTTTTGAAAATAACAATTGCATAATAAAATTCAAGAAACTATTGCAACTAGTTTATTTTAGTATTTCCAAAATTGTAATTATTTGAGCTTTGTGCACAAAACTTCTATTTAGTATTATTATATACATACGGAAGATGTTATATAAAATATATTAATTATATAATTCTTAAATTTGAAATTTATATTAAAATTTGAAATAAAAATTCTATGACAAAAATTAAATTCAAGAAACTATTAGAACGAATTTATTTTGGTATAACATTTGGGAATTTTGAAATAACAGATCTATGAAAGTAATGTAAACAATCATTAATGTTTACTTATAGCAATAGCATTATCTTTTATATAATCTTTCACAAAATAAACTATAAAAGTGCTATTTAATAGTAGGATGTTTTTATACTAAATAAAATAAAATTCTTTAAAAGTGTATTAAATAGATTAGAAAACAATTTACATTGATTCAAACATCTGAAGTGTTTTATTCTGAATAAACATTTTCAATATTATTATTAGAATACCAAATGAATATTTCAAATCGGAACTTGTTTCTCTAAGAAAGAGACTTAATACTATTTCATTATCAAAACAAAACAAAAAATTAATTGCTTTATAAAACAATAGTACTTTGAAAGAAATAGTTAGATATAAATTTCGTCATTATATTTTTTTCTTTAGGCTATTGCTGAAAGTATAGTAATATATTTTTTTCTAATAAAATAAAAATAAAAATCAGAACAAATAAATTAAAAAAATAATAAAAATCAAGAGATTGTTTTTTAATACATATCACCAAACATTACTTATTGTAAACAAAATCTAAACTATTGTTAGTATTATTCACTGAAAGTGGTTGAGCACAACCACTGTGCTCCACAATATTACGGATCACTAACGCTCTGTACCGTTACATTGAATCCAGCGGTTTCCCATCCGCCCATTAATACAAAATATGATTTCAGAGGGAAATGTGTGACAAAACACCGCACATAGAAGTCTTCTGTGGATTTAGCAGGAAAAGAAATATTTTTTATTGAAAAAATGCTGCATAGCTTACATTACATAATTTGTTCATATTTTTATAGTATTAAAGATGTTTTTTTTTCTGTTTTTTTTTGAAAATATATTTAATGTGCATACAAAATTTGTGAAAAATCTTATACCATGTAACATGTTATTCTTTAGCTTTAATTATCATAAAACTTTAATGATTAATTCCCTGATTAAATTATTAATTCTCCTGATAATTAATGGGCCTCCGCTATAACAAAGTAAGTAAAAATTGGAGTTTTCAGTGACAAGGTTATTAAATATACTTTCAACATTTTAATTTAGAATATAAATTATTTGCATATATTCCAATTTAGAAGAGTTTTGTAGCGTTTTTTTCTTTTCTTATGATAATAAAATTTATATTTCCTTATATGCTGAATACTACATTACATAAATATGAAAATTGAACACTTACCTTATTACTGCATAGTCTATGGTTTTGGGTGAAAGCAAAAGTGCATTTGAAACACATAATGGCTTTTTTTACAACTTTTTTATAGTGAATAAAAGAGTTTACAAAATATGAAATCATCTTAGCGTTTTTGTTTAAAAAATGTCCTAATACTGCTGTCAGGCCCTGTTATCAAAATCGTGAAACTGAGACATGTAAGAGTTGAAAGAGTTTTCACAAGCCATGACGGACGATTCAGATACACAATAGAGTCTAAGGAATAACAAGGTAGGTCAACAAGTGTTTTTTTACATGGATTTTCAGGTATCAAGGAAACTCCACTCGCCTTGTTTATTGCCGAGGGCCCCTCATTGTGATCAAAAACTGTTTTTAATATTTGCATATTTAGAATCTCTAACTTCTGAAATAAATATGAAATTACAATACATTTCATTTTGTGACACAGAACTATTCGAATTTCAGAAAGCTTTATTGTAAGCAGTTATGGAGCAGTTTTTTTTTTCGCCGGATCTCTTTTGACAAGTACGTCGAGCGAATGTCAACTGAACAATGCGTCTCAAAAATTCTATCTCACTGAAGCTGATTTTTAACAACCTAGGAATCGGTATACGAAGTAAATGATTTCTTTATTTGCAGAATAAAGCAACAATATAAAGACATGATCAATTACTATAGAATGGGAAACACAACTACCTGTTTTGTATTTTCAAATTCAAGAATAATTAATCCAACCATATATTACTGAAATCTGAATTCATAGACTTCTCAATCGGCTTAAAGTTTACCTAATCCTAGTTTACCTAGTTTAAAAAATCTTCATTTAAAAATACATTGCACTGTAGAAATATCTAGAAAATCGTTCCGTAAAAAGCCATTTCATGAGAATTATTTCTTCAAAAAAAACGATTTATTTCACTTTCACATATATTATAGTAAATATATTTTCGAATAGAAGCTAATATTTTAAACAACTTTAAGGCAAAACATTAGTACATATCAGAGAAACTTAGATATTTACATAAATTCCATACAGAGCATAGAAATTTCAAAATGCAAATTTTCCTTCTTCAATAACGTTTGTTCAACAACAAACTTAAATATTCCCCCGTATCAGTCACGCTGTTTTCTTATTATAAGATTTAGAGAATTTTCTCGATTCCTAGAAATCCTCCTTAAGAAAAGTAATTTTGTTTAGTCAATAGCTTGAAATCATAATTATAAAGTAACTAATTTATTCAGATTTTCCAGGGTATATATTGTGATAATAAGAGAACTTAGTTGAGCAGGTGATTTATAAAATCTGCTTTAAAGTATGAAGCTAACTTTGCTGATTCTGAAACATATTTACAAGAATTTATGTGCGTACATCTATTGTTATACATCCTGGTAGAAATTTAAAATTATGAAACTTTTATTTTGTAAAATTAGATTTGATGTTAAAAAATTGCGATATCTAGATATTTGCTTGTATATGTTTTAACAATAATAATAATAATAAACCATATTTAATGACGTATTTTGTATCAGGTTTCCTAGAGGCATATGCTTTATTAAAAAATGGCCACTAATGTACAAAAATGTATGTCACAAATGTTTATAACATTCTGAATGACATTGACAAATCAATCACTCGACATGTACTGTGTGCCCGAGATAAGAAAAATTCTGGAACTGGTCTCTGCTCAGTCCTGTTGCCGGGGTAACTGGCGAGTCTACTTTATTTTAGGAAAGTCCGGCATTTTCTTTTTTTGCCAATTTTCTCCCGTTCAGTCAGTCATTCCGAGAATTATCGCAGACTTTTGTCCTTCCGCTCCTACGTTCGAAGTTTCCTTCTTACAAGTTTTGGAACCTTCGAAAACACTTAACCTACTCACGGTTTTTCTAATCATAGCCATTTAGCAAGTAGAGTCTTCATTCTTACACCATACATTTAAGACTGTCTTAATTCAATACTAGAAATCTCTATGAATAGCTAATGCACTAGACCAAATCTCGTTACAATCATTAAAGTGCCATCATAACAAAAAAAAAAAAGTCAGTTTGTTTATTGGCAGACTCCTTTCAATAGATCTGTTTTGAATAAATATCATTTTATAAATATAAACAGTAGTGACATATATTATGTTGTAGAAAACAAAGATAAACCGTAGCCTCGTCAATTTGTATGTTCCACAATTTTCATTTATACGCATTTTTTTAATCAATGAAAAATATTTATTTTCGAGATAAGAAACGAAAATATGGATAAAAAACATGTATTTTAGATTTATGATGAAAAGTGTAAAAATATGTTATTGAGAGCCAGCATTTTACAAAGTGCTATTAAAATTGACAAGTAATGTTTTATTCAAGCGTCTATCCGACCCTTTCGCATGTACGGTCAAATCAAATAACTACATACACTGTAAAAAATATTAGTGTTACTTTACACCAAAAATGGTGGCAACAAAGTTGCCACAAAAACGGTGTAAAGAAACACCCCTTGTAAATTGGTGTAATGAAACACCAAAAATTAATTAGTGTAAAGAAACACCACTTTTGGTGGCAACAAAGTTGCCACCAAAAGTGGTGTAATAAAACACCATCATCAATTTGGTGTGCTTTAACACCAAATTGGGTGTCCTACTAACTAATTCAGGATATGCCACTTCGATGCAGCATCACACCAAATTTGGTGTTCAAAATCTGTCGTCCCAAATTATCCTACGAGGAAAAGTGATTGAAAGGTTATGGATATTTATGTAAAGCTACAGGCATTTTTACTGGATTTTTCCCCTCTTAATTAAAAGATAACATATTTTGAAACAACTTTTATAATTAAAATTAAAAAAAAATATATTGAGGATTTCAATTACAAATTTGCGAATTAATTTTGAAATATCCTTTTCTGAATCAAAGAGAAAAATATGTCTAAGTTTTACATAAATGTATAACAGTTTACAGAAAATTTAGAGATCTTTTTCTCTTTGATTCAGAAAAGGATATTTAAAAGTCAATTCGCAAATCTGTAATTGAAATCCTCAATATAATTTTTTTTAATTTTAATTATAAAAGTTTACTGATGTTTCAAAATATGTTATCTTTTAATCAAAAGAAGAAAAATCCAGTAAAAATGCTGGTAGCTTTACGTAAATATCCATAACCTTTCAATCACCTTTTCTCTTAGGATAATTTGGGACGATATATTTCCGGTCAAAGACTTGAAAAGAGCTATAAAAAATAATTTGGTGCTGCAAGATTTATCGGGTGTTTAATTACAACAATTATGATAGCAACTTTGTTGCCACCATTAATAAAACCTTATTCAATTACAGTTATAATTAAAAAGAATTCCATATAGAAATTTAACAATATAAATGTTGTGATTACATAAATGTTAAAATAAACTTAGTCAGGAAATTCTGTTAGACTTTGTATTTTTTCATGTCAAAATACTTACGTATTTAACAATGAAGCCACATGAAACTATTTGCACTTATTTTTAGTAGTGAAAGGGTTTAATCGATTTTCAATATAGCATTGTAGAAGTTATGGCCATCCCCCACTCTTATTAACACCTAATATTTTATTATCCTAGTAATGAATGTTTTGCGTTTTGAATAAATTTCTTAAGAAATACCCCAAGGAAAATGTTACTCACTTTAAATAAAAATTAATTTTAAAATATCACTCTTAAGAAGCTTAAATTAATTGGATTTAATTACAAGTATTACTTGTTAGTGATATTTAACTATGGCATCCCAACACAACTTACATTTCTGGTTATAACTTAGTTGGTCAATAGAATAATCAGGTAACCATGTATGCAGAATTTATTCAAAATTTTAATAGTAAGAATTAAGAACAAAATAACTTTTATATTTATTTAACTAATACTGAATTGGAAAGTATAATACACATTTGTCAATACTAAAAGTATTATATGAAAATAATCAGAGACTAATAACTAAGTAAGAACGAATGAAATACAGTGAAGAAAGAAAAAAAGTTAAATTCAAAATATCTTAAAGAAATTTGAATGCATTAATAAACAAAATAACCTAACTTAATTTGAACAGGCAAGCAATGCTTATAATAATTCTTAACAGCTTGCAGACCAATGGGTTAGACACATACTTTTCTCATAAAGTTAGCAAAAAAAATTATAGAATTTTCTCTGAAGACATTTACTTACTCATATCTTAGATGGGCAAAGTTCTGACAGTAAGCCTTTGGTCAAATCAGTATATTTGCAATTTCACAGTAAAAAAATGATTTTTATAAGCACATAAAAAAGCATAAGTCAAGGTTAAAAGTAAAGAACGGTTTTAGCTAATCATAAAAAAAAAAATGCATATTGCAGTGTACCAAACCACACAAACAGCATATAATTATTACTTAACATTATCAAAACACATTTCATGGTTAAATATATTGATATTAACCAAAATAGTATACCTACAGTTAAACCCAAAACAGGCTTACACAATTTTTTAATTGTCATTTTGGATTTGTACTGTTCAAATTGCCCACTTAAGATATATTACACACAATATTATACAATTTTTATATGTAACAAAAAAAAATCTTAAGTATTACATTCCATGTATGAAACATCATTTAATGTTACCAAAATATGTTTTAAGACAATGTACCAGTTTCCATTTTTGTAGTAGCTGGAAAATGGATATCTAAATTGCAAGAGACTTGAATCCATAAAAAAAAATCTTGAACAGTCCTTATTAGACATTTTTTTAATTTTATATGCACCAAAATGATCATTGAAAACACACTCATAATCTTCTAAAAGAAAAAAAACTTTATCACTATCTGTTATAATGAGCAAAATTTTTGAAAAAATTGGTTCTTCTTCAACTAATTTCCTAACAATAAATAAACCACTAACATATTTTAAAAAGTTAATAGTAAAGTGTGAAACAGAATATAGTTCCCTAGTAAATCCTTTGTCTTTCACAATAACCTGAGCAGCTTCTGGTTGTATAGAACTTAATTCAAGTGGTTTGGTAATCCCAACCGATTTATTATGCTAAAGGTATCCATTTGAATTACAAGCATAATATGCTTGACGTAATTGATGGCGATTTGCTAATGTGATAGTTATATTTTAAAATTTTTTTCCTATTGCAGCAAGTCTCTTAAAATAATAATGCTTCGCTTCAAATCTCAATGTCCAACAGTGACGGAGAGGCCCAAAATTTAACATGTGAGAAGGGTAATGAATAAGAAAGTGCTGCTTTGGTATCTTCATTTTATCAGGAAAAAGTTCTCTAAAAAAATGTAGGTGGTCATCAATTCTAATTTTTAAATAAGCAATATGGTCTACTGTGAGAACAGGGGCAAAAATAAGTTCAACAATACCCTTTAAATCTATAAACAATTTCCAATATGAATTGTCTTCAGGAATGACAGCAGCACACATTAACGGGAGTAATCTGACAAGTGTCCACATTCGAGCAGCTGTCTGATTTATTTTACATTTTTTATTTATTAAAGATGGTTTATCAATAGAATCTAAAGGTCCATAAGGCCACATTTCAATTTGTTTATTTATATAATCAATAGAAATTACTTTGTGTGTGTGTAAAGCTTCTAAAACTAAACCTGTTTCATATGGGACAACTCCTTCTAGCAAATCATGGGCAATATCAGGAGGGAGACCACGTGTAACATGAAAAAATTCTGAATTAAATGGAGAATTGTTTTTTATTCCATACTGAATTAACTTTGTGTCATCAGCAAGCAACTCTGTTACATGTTGTTTATAGTTTTCAGGAGTTCTCAATGTAATATGATCATCAGTATATGTGTTTTGTATCTCAGCCTTATTACACAAGCATGTTCTGCAATAACAGTTTACTTTATTAGAGAATGATTCCACAAAACCACCAATCATATTGCTTCCTAAATTGTCACCACTAATAAAAGACAGACAGCCAACAAAAGTTTCAGCTCTCACAGAAATTCCATCAGTTGCAAGAATATTCAAATCCTTAACTAAGGGTTCAACAATTTTACCAATACCAAAATATTTCACATCTGTACTTTTACAAATAATAACTAATTGAATTATATCAGTTGAAGATCTATACTGTGGATATACATTTCCTAGAACATAGTAAAATGCCAGTAATTTGTGAGTTTTTCTATGAACACCTAATGGGTTACAAATCTCAAATTCATCACAAAACAGATTTAATTTTAAGGAATGGAAGTTGGTAGAAAACAGGGGATGAGTTTTATAGAATTTACCATCATCAAAACTTGTTATAAGATTTTTGGCTTTGTCACACTTAGGGTTCACAACTTGTGTAAATACATCATCTTGTATCAACAAAAATTTCAAAGTTTTTAATATAGACACATAATGAAAACAACACGACTTGTTGAAACTATTATTTCCTAAAATATACTCAACAGGAAGAACCATTTGCATGATTGTTTCATAGTACTTCATTCTCCTATAATTATTAGATAATGAATCAATGCTCTCAAAAATACAATTTTGTTTCAAAATTTCATTAATCTTTAGAAAACTCTCATTACTTATACTTAAATTAGAAGTTTCATTTTTAATTTTGTTAATTAAATAATCACTCTGCATTTCCAACAAAGAATTAAAATCCTGCAAGATTTTTTGGGTTGTGGACAGAGGTAGCATGTGTTTTTCCTGAGCTTTTAATAATAATAAACTAACATGTCGTTTCATTTTTGAATCAAAATTTTCTTCAGTTGCACCTATATCATCTTCTACATTTATTGATTCAAAATCCATTAACGGATCTTTACTACAATTAATGTGACTTAAAAATTCTTCATCGCAATTATTCAAATTATTTTTACTTTTATCAGTGTGCGTATAATATGTATGTTTTCTACTCAAATGTGATCGATAAGAGGAAAAACTTTTGAATTTGGCTGTACAGCTTATGAAAGGGCAAAATATTGTTTTATTTTGTTTTGTATGTACATTCAAATGTTTTGAAATATCTGGCAGATTTTTAAAGCAGCTTACTTGTGGACAGTTGATACATGTTTTACATATGTAATGGCCAGGAAAAATAGATCTATCTTGAGAAAATGTATTCCTGTGTTTTCTATAAACATGAGATTTATATGCGTGAAAATTAGTGAACGTATTTGGACAGTCATGAACAGCACATTGCAAAAAAAAATTGTTTTCTTGGCTATGAAACAAGTTTAAATGAGTAAGATACTTGGTAAAAACTGTAAATGTTATGTTTGGGCAAAAATTACAAATTAAAACCATGATTATAAAAAAGATAAAGCACTAAACAATATAAATTGACTTAAGTATAAAATGTCTTTCTAATTGTTATCCTTACATACAATTTTTAAGTTTTTGTGCAAAGTTTACAACAATTGATGGTAATTTCTTCTTGTCTGACTGAATGTCAAAGATGAACTTTTCTATAAAAATAAGGGTTTTGATGCAACGTTTTGGATACTCGCAATTAAATATAAAGTATGATGCTATCAGATTGGTGACTGCTTCCGATAATGAATTGCAGTGGAGAATAATTTCATGCTCAGCTAGCACATAGTATTTTTCTTGTTTAGTCTCAAAGCCAATGATTCCTACATGAGGCGATGAATAACCTGCTTTCTTAATCTCATCAATAGAAGTAGTTGCCTATAAGAGAAATTAAAATTAAAATCAGTGCTACTCGATTTCACTGCATGACAAATACAATTTTAATTTTTTTTCTTTAAATATAGCATAAACCTCATCATGCGGTCGATGCAGTTTTTTTTTTTTTTTCTTGGGGCCCATTTTGTGAAAAATAAGTTATTATTGTGAAATTTATCATATTTTTGTGAAAAATAACATTTTGTAACAAAGGATGAAATTTAGCTAACTCAAATTCAAACGAAGCATTTAATAATAATTTCTTCTTTAAGTCCTTCTGTTAAAGTTTTACTTTTCAGTGAACTTGTTTTGTTGGCAAATTACAAATTTTAAAACATAACGTAATAAAAATAATCAATGAAGAGTATGTTTTTATGGAATAGAAATTTGTGAAAGTGTCTATTTTTTTAAAATGAATTTTGTGAAGGAGAATGTTTTGTTAAATTAGATTTTTGTGAACGGGCTCTAAATAGACCCCAAAATTTTCCTGGATCGACCCTTGATCATCCAAGCATGCTATTATAAAACTTGATAACTGATAATGTAGAAGAAATATTAAGACAAGATTTATCGTTTTATAGACAAAACATTTACCACATAGATTTTAGCTATATTTCACTTATACAAAGAGTAACGTGCAGAAAACAAACCAACTTAGAAAGTATGGCATGCAGGAAGAAAAATTATAAAGAAATATTTATTGATACTACAAGTTCAGTAATCCTTTAACAAACAGTTAAAGAGATTTAGCAGATTCTGATATGTAAAATAAAGAATGTATTTTTTCTCTTTCATCTGTTGTAACTGACTATAAATGCTTTATTTTGGCAGTCTATTGTAAATTACATAAATATGGGCAACATCAACAACAACAAAAAAGGTTTGTACAAGCAAATATTTATCATTTTGATGAGATCTCTAGTTTGATTCTTTATCAAGCAATTCAAATCTTTAATGAGATTGTGACATAAGGAAACAGACTACATTATCAGGGTTGTTTAATTTAAATGTAAGATTTGATAGATAAATATTTTTCTAATACTAGGTGAAATCTAAAAGTTATAGCTTCTAATCAATCTTAGAGACAAGTGACTCATTTTTTTAGCATATGAAAGTAATTTATAAACACATGAGCAACAATAGTTAAAGCTGATATTTGCAGTCTCCTTTCATAGAAACCTGTGAAATATTAATTGAGGCGTATAATTTATTTATAAAATGTGAAAACATTGCCGTATTTATTATAGTGCTACATTTTACCTATTATTCAATTGTAATGTTGAAAATCCCCAACATTTTGCACAATCAGCCTTCACCCCCATCTCCCAACCCAAAACCGACCCACAGGGAGGCTCTATTAAATATTATTTAAACTGAAATTTAAATCATGATGAAAATCATTTTTATAAGAATGTCTTTGATTAAATGCAGAGCTAAAACTAGGATTTTTCTAACATATTAGGCAGGAATCTTAGAAATCTTTTCCTGAAAATTTAAGGGCAATGGAAGACATTTTAAACATTTACATGTATGTAATAACAATACTTTTTATGCAAGTCAATAACAGGTGGCACACTGCTAAATAATATTCCTATCATTTTCAACCACATTAAATTCATTTCTAACACATGCAAATAAAATACATAAATTTCACACATTTCATATAAAAGAAAAATAATGTTACAAACCAAGACATTTTAATTTAATATCAAAGAAATGTTTCTAATATAGATGCACAGAAAATAAAAGTGGGCAAGAAAAATATGGTTACTTTTCCATTATACGGATACCATTGTCGCCAAGCATACATTTAATATATACATTATGCATTAACATACATTTTGGCATGGTGTCAGTATAATGGAAAAGTACCAAAACATGTTATTGTCTTGTACGGTCACTAACACTGTAAATAAATTAAATAGCATGTTATAAAAACTTTAAACATTTAATAAGAGCGATAAAAATTGTATAAAAAATGCTGTCATTTTGTAAATGTGAAAGCAACATTGCATATAAAATATTACCTAACTATCTTATGTAAACATTAGGCACAACATCCCTCGAGGAGGGGAAGGGGGAAACTCTTACTCTTATGTTAAACCTTTCTTCTCCAAAGACACCTTATTTTTGCAGATAATCAAATAAATTAATAACAGTATTTGTAATTTATCACTTACCGTGTATGTTAAAAATAGCTGGTCTTCAGAAAAATGCACAGGTAATGAGATCAGCAGAAATTCATCTTTAGCTATTGCTGTGTCAGCTTGCTCTTGGAGACATTTCAGAGTTTCAACCCATGAAGGAAGGCTTTTTCGTGCCAATAATAAATTATAGAGCTGCTTATTATATAAACTGAGAAATTTTGGAATACACTGAAAAATGTTAGATTTCCCTGTTATTCGGAAAAATTCATCAGCAAAGTGCTGTTTATTAAATAAGTTTGGATATTTAATTTTTAAATCAGCAACTTTCATATATTGATTGACAATTTCATCTCTTCTAATGTCAAATGTTTCATTTAACTCAGATGAAGCACTAGCCTGTTCATTAATAACCATGAGTTGTTTTTTGAACTGTGGTATTTATTTTTTTTCATTCGCTTTTTCTCCTTTGTTATGGAACTTATTGGTTATTTTCTTCTGCTTTACTTCCTCACTTTGATCAAATTTACGCATATTTTTCAATTTATCTCGAATAGCCTGTCGCCATCCACCATATCCAGTTCCAATGGACTCTTTTAAATATGGGTATTTAGAAACAATGGCTCTTGCCATGTCGGTCACCATAACTGATGTCGGATATTTTGAATGTTTCACAACAGATGAACATATGGTATGTATTAATTCTGACCGCAAAACCCTAGGTAAGGGTACCTCATCTTGCAAAGCTTGTCTTAGGCGACTTGAAAAGTCTTTAGCGGGTATTGTGAAATTATCTAGGGGAAAAGATGACTGTGGAGTTGCTGCAGCAAATAGATCTGGTTCTGATGATTCACAGGAACCAGAAGCATTTCTCTCATCAGTGAAAAATGGTTCAGTTATATGGGATGATGATTTCGATTCAGCACAGTCAGGAACTGAATTTTCAATATATAATACTTTGGGTGTATCTAACACAATTCTATATTTCTTACCTGGAAGAATGTTTTCATCTTTTTGTACATCAATGTACTCCTGCCAAACTTCATTAAAAAACTGTATAATAATGGATACTGTCCGATCAATACAAAATCTAGCATAAACCTCCTGAAACATCAAATAAGAATGCATAAGTTTCAAGTACATCTTGTATAAATTCAGTAACCATACCAGGAGTTGATCCTGACAAAATTGGAGGCCTATTTCATAAAAACTCATTTAATAAAGCAAGCCCATTCTCAAAATCCATTTTACTAACATAGCCATAGTCTTCTTACAAAATTCATTATTTATTAAATAAAAACTACCCTTACATGATTTAATGGAACAGATGTCGCAGACGCACCGGGATTTGTGCAATTTTTCTTTGCGCCATTTTGGCAAAAAAACCCAATTTTCCCAATCTTTTATTACACACACGCATTTAATTGAATTTATTATTTTTATATTATTTGATTTATTTACACATATATTCATTTTTATTATAAAAAAACAGGTTGCTATACACAGCAAAAATCGCCATTTATGGTGCCAAAAAGAAAACCCTGTGCAGTGACATCTGTACCGATTTAATCAAAATTGTTTGGGTGTACTGAAATTAATGATTAAAAATTGAAAAATTAATTAAATCCATGATTATTGTTTCTTTCTTAGCTTAAAAATCAGAAAATATAATGATTAACGAAATACAATTATTTGATCGATTGGAAATTTTTTTCTTATTTACGGCTATACCAAAAACAACCATTTTACAGGTAACAGAAAAATCGCCAAAAATAACTGCTTCATCAGCAGTTATGACAGTTGAAGTTGAATAAAATCTAATAATCTTAATTTTACAATGTTTATGAGAAACACCATAGAAAACACATGCTATTTTTTTATGTAAGTAGAGGATATTTAAAAGAATAACAGGACAATCTTCAGTAATGTAATGCATGAAAAAGTAAACAAATAAGTGATTCAGCAAATCTTAAAAATGTATTTTTATTAATATAACTATAAAATGCAGAAAAATATTCTGGTACTTCTATATTATCCAGTCAACCAATTTCCGTAAAAAAAAAAAAACTATCGCCAAATTATTTGCCAAACTGTAGCATCCAATAAACAAATGAAAGAATGTTGCCATTTGAATCTCAAAAAAAAAAGTAAGGAAAAGAAACGAAAGAAAAAGAAATTAGGAAAGCACCATTCATTAAAGTATCATTTCTCAGCAAGTTTAAACAATAAAATTTACAATACATTAAAGAAAAAAGAAACCAAAATAATCTTTGATATTTATTTATTTACATTATTTTTTTTAATTATCCCTCTCGACTGTTGGATAAATATTTGTGATGTCAGTTGAAAGTGATCTATTGTACGTAACTACACATTGCAACATTTTTTCAATGCTTTTTCTGTTTAAATATCATGATGTCGAAGACGTAATTTTTATTTTAGTTAATGAAGTAACTAATAAATCAGTAAAACATCATTAAAAAATCATTAACATCCAATTAAAAATCCTTTGATGAAATAACAAGCACATGTAACGCATTTGACGTCAACTGAATGTGACGCCACGATAATTATTTTTAGCTTTAAATCCCATAGTTTGGCAATAGCGAAAATTTCTCCATCTTTGCATAAAAATTGATTAGTTTACAACAATGGATGTGTTTTAGAAGATATGGATTTGAAACGAACAATGATTAAAGAGGACATTTTAAAACATTCTTTTAAATATTAAAAAAAAAAATTAAGAGTATTCA
Source organism: Maratus michaelseni (assembly GCA_963931845.1). Taxonomy (NCBI): domain Eukaryota; kingdom Metazoa; phylum Arthropoda; class Arachnida; order Araneae; family Salticidae; genus Maratus; species Maratus michaelseni. Next base: position 195,750,676 of record OZ007593.1, on the reverse strand, counting down.
AATCCAAACTGCTTATTTTGATACACATTTTTAAATTCAATTTTGCTCTAAAATGCCTCCAATTGGCAGGTTCTCTTATTCAGAAACTTTTATATTGTCTGTATTGTCTCAATGTTTTGATAAAGGCAGAATATATTTCAAAAAATGCTGTCAAAGTGGACATTTTGAACAAAATTTCCCAAAGCGATAGCGCTGAAAACAAAAAAAATTATACTGTGAAAATAAATGTTCGTAATTCAATTTCTAATTAATTGAGCGAAAAATAAAAACATAGGTCCCTTATAAATCTCTTCATAAATCACACCGCCAAGTTTCATGTTTTTACTTTTAAAAATGAGTCTGAAAATGTGTCTCAAAATTTTGAGTTGCTGAGCGTGGAAAAATATTTTTTTAATACCGCCTTAACATAAAATTTCCATGGTGCCTTTGAGCAGATGCAATGCAGAATGCGCATAGGAGCTCACTCGGTTGTATTATCACAGGGTAATGTACTTTATTTATACTACGTTCTTTTATTTACTGAATATGATATGGACAAAGGAATATACTGATCCTTGAAAATTTATTTCTTGCAGTACTGAATATAACTGCAATTTCGAAATGATTTGCATTACACAGTTGTTTACAGATTGTCTGTTTGGAGTTTGCATCGAAAATAGTACTGTGTTTCACTAGGGGAAGAACTTCTAAAATAAAATTTATGAAACACTTTTTCATACTATCCCCCTATTAAATAATAAAGAAGCTTATTTTACTCATATTGTTATAGTAATTTGTTTCTGTCAGGTTTTGACGGGTTCCATCTAGTATACATAAAATAATACATATTTATATAAAGATTGTGTATATTTTTTAACATGTGACACATACAACGTTTATTATTGTCCACCCTGGGTCACCTCCTGAATTCAACACTGTTTGTATCTTTACATTTAAAAATTAGCCCGTCATTGTGTCAGAAAATTTTGAATTTGTTGCACAGTGAACTTAAAAACAGCTTTAATAGAGCTTTAGATTTAACTTTTAAAGTTCAAAGTTGATAAATTTTGGGGAAAATGAAACAATAAAGAAGAAAGTTAAAATTTAATATTTACTTACGTATTAACACCACCGTAGGTACAGATTTGGCGGTTTTTAAGTGCCGCCAATCTTTCATAGCACTAAAAAATGGCGTCAAAAATCAGCAAACAACAAGGAATCCAAAAGATAACTGTGTGCGCGTGCAAACAACAAGATTGTTCTTTATTGGCACATTAGCGCAACTTCTGCTGCGGTGGCGTTAGTACACAAGTACCATTTAATAAAGTAGCATTAAACATCAATATTGTTTAGAAAATAGTAAACATTAATTTCTTTACAAAAAACATTGCAAAATTTAAATATCTTACATTTTCAAATTCATCCAATGATGCTGGTAAATTAAACAATTTACTTCTTGAAATATAGGCTAGCAAAATATCTTTTTCCATGCTAAAAATGATAAAATATAAACTAAATCAAATTTTAGAATAATACCATATACAAGAGCATAAATCAAGAAAAAATAAGTAAAGTTTCTAATATTTAAAAATTAGGGCTGTAGCTAGATGTGAATAATAGGGGGGGGGGGGTCTCAAGAAAATGTAGCGGAGGCTCATATTTTTTTTCTCTCTCTCTCTGACACATGCACGCACAAAAACACACACAAATATATATATATAGATGATCAAAGTATTATGCAGAAAGATAAATTAGTGTATATTCATATTCTAGGCACTATGTTTTTATTAAATTGTTGATAACATCATTGTATACTAAGAAAAGAAAAGGCTGGAGAATAAAAATTTCCAGTGTAAACTAGTGTATAATTATACTGGTGAAATAATAAGTGATGATGTCAACAATAAATAAAAAGCTTGCGGTTCACCCGTTTCATAAAGAGTTGCAACCTTTAATTATTTTATTAAAATTCCCTACCCTTAAGGATTTTAAAGTTGTATTTGTATACGATAAAAAAAATTGACAAAATCAAGGATGTACTTTGCATTTTAAAGTTATTGTTTTTAAAACACTTATTTAAACTAATTTAAAACACTTATTTGCAGTTTTTATACATATTACAATTTAGTATTTGTAAGAATGTTAAAAAATGTAAAAGGATCCCAAAACAAAGTTCGATTTTTGAACAGTTTCATTTGGTGACCTGAGAATCTTTCCTAAGGGGGGGGGGGGTCATTTTTTTTTTTAATCTAGAAGATTTGTAAAAAATACTGTTATTAGGATTATATTAATTATATCACAACTATTGCAGAATTATAAAATAAATAAAAGTAGATTTCCAAAAGCTAAAAATCTTCTACGGAAGCAGCAAATTATATTTTTATAATCACAAAAGTTTGCTTTTGAGCAAATGTTTAACAAATGGTAATACGAATTTCTAGAAAAGCCAAACACAAAGAGAGTGTAGTCCAGGGAATAAGCTTACTTTTAATTATGCTGCATACAAGATTTCAAAACTCCTCACAGTACAGAGGAAAAATTATGAAAATTCAAATCACTATGGACTGCTTAGATATTTAACAATAAATACTGTTTTTTTTCACATAAACAATGATTTCTAAACGTTATTATTCAGATACAACATACACTACTGATTTTTTCCCCTTTAAAATATGATTTAAATGTTCTTTTAATGCAATCCACAAGTATTTTGCTTTAAAAATAAAACAGGAACTAAATATTATGTTCTAAAATATGATAATTTTTTATTAAGGGCTAATGTTAATTCTATAGGGGATTATTTTTCTAATATCTCGTTTGCATTTAAATATTTTTAAATGATTTTATTTTTTTATTTTTTTTTTTATTTTTTTTTTTGCACTGGATAGCAGAGATCAATCTCTATTTCCGCCGTTGATTACTTTTTCGATTTTTTTTCTACGAAGATACTTTCATTTTCGGAACCGGTTTCGAAAGTAAAAGCATCTTCCTAAAAAAAATCCGCAAAGAAAATCGAAAACGTAATCAACGGCGGAAATAGAGATTAATCTCTGCTACCCAATGTAAAAAAAAAAAAAAAAAAAAACATTTAAAACTATTCAAATACAAACGAGATATTAGAAAAATAATGCCTATAGAATATAGAATTAACATTAGCGATCAAGTGTTGTCAAGTGCGTGAAGAGGATTATTAAGCAAAAACAACTAACAAAGTAAAAATTCTCATGCTTTGTTTAGTTAATTTCCCTCATCTAACTATACAAACACTATTTAGTATTATCTATTAAATATATAAGGAATAATTACTAGGCTTACCTTATGTTTTTAACAGCACTTCATAATGAAATCAAAATGGTTCATTTCGTTCTCTGCTCTGTTGTCGTCTGCTGACGCAACAGTCTGACGTCATCGTATATTTCAACACCACAGAGCTGGATTGCGAGATAAAAATGTACACCTATATTGGAGTTTTGGTTTCCGGAATTAATTTCAAATTGTCATTCTTGGTGTGTGATATCACCGATTTTTTTTTAAAGAGTACAGATAAACTATTTTAAGTGTATTATAACACTTAATTTAGTGTTGACACCAAAATTAGTGCATATTTAAACCTTATTTGGCATTTCATCAACCCAAATTAAGCGTAATTATACTCCCCATTTTTTACAGTGTACTATTAAGTATTCTATAACGAAAATGATTACTTTAATATAAATTCAAAGCAAAAAATACATATATAAACATTTTATTGGATAATTATTTTAATAACCTCGTAACTGACTGAAATTATTCAAACAAACTCATTGTTATTGCCTTTATTTTTGCTGGCGGGGTAAAAAATCATAAATGAAGATTTTTTAGGACATCTACTAAAAGAATAATATTTACAATTTGATCGAACTTAATAATCGTTCTAATATATTATGACTCATCTAAATCACATTATCAGAGAATATTTAAATAAAAAAATCTGTCAGTAAACGCCATTTAAAATTAAAAACTATAACATCAAGTGCACTTTAAATCAATCACGAATAATGAAAGCAGTAGAGATTAGATAGGACATTAAATATATAAAAAGTATATTTTTTTGAGTAAGAAAAAGTTGAAACTGATCGTACAAAAGAAAAAAAAAAGATAAAAAGTGACAAATAGTTATTAAAAATACTCTCGAGTAGTTTGACGCTATGTTATAAAACTGCTGTTTTTTATTGATTTTGTAATTTGGGTTATGGTTTAGCCTTTGCGTTATGTATTTATCTATTTATCAATATACCGTCTTTTTATTATCATTTATCACATACGTGAGAGACATCTTTAAAAGTAGTTAATTTAAACTTTACCTAGATTGATAATGTAATACGAAAAATGTTCTACTTTTCATTTTTATTTTGTTTCTTAGGTTTTATAATTTTACACAAAAAAGTAATTGTAAACTATTGCAATATTTTTGGATTCGTTGAAAATTCCCTATTGGTGAAAGTTTCTATTAAAAAAGTAAGCTTATATTTTTAGTAAAATTTCGTTATCTATCTGTTCTAAACCATAGAAACAAATGCTGCTCCTACCACCTCTGACGGAATTGAATTTATTGTCTCAATTATAATGGCATTTAAAACAATGTGCAAGTTTTATCCTTTATTTTTAATTAAAGGTTGGACAACAGAAAATATTTTTTTAAAGAGGGATTTCTATAAAGATAAACTATGGCAGGTGGTTGAAAAATGGGGTAAAGAATGGTGTGATATTTGTTTAAGACCATAGTAACTTTATTTATGTTCTAAAACGTACGTGTATCAAGGTTTGTGTAAATCGGTCAAAAACCATTGATTTTTATAAGGAACATGCAAAAAAAGAATGACTTAAATGTAGAGAGATTGTACTATCCATATACAGATTTAATTCATAGTTTGAAATAGCCACTTTTTACCTACTGTTTCTGAATTTTAAACAGTCTAAATAATGATACGAACAAACACCTTTCAATTGAAAAATATATTTAAACCTAGATTTAATAATAATAAAAAAGAAAACATTTTAAATTACGCTATTTCTGGCGAAAAACATTAAACTGTATAATTACGCCATATATAAAACAATATATTTAAAACGATAACTTTAAAATTTCATATTTAATACAATTTTCTTATAACGTTTCAAAGGACTGTATTTTTAATTGAAATATATATTCCTACGTGGATATGCAGAAGGTGAAGTTAAGATCTGATTTGTGCGTAAGTTAAAGTTTCATTTACTCGTCTTATTCAAGCGGGTTTTTTCTTATAGTGTATTTTGTTTCTTCTTGTAGTACAGTAAGTTTCTCGAATGGGATTATTTAGATAACAGTCATCAGTCATAGTTAAAATTCGGTGAGTGAGATTTATCCATAATCCTGTCCTTAAGGTTTTATATAAAACTGGTTTTAAACTTATTTTCTGAATTCTTCTTTACTGAGCTAGCTAGGGTTCACCATGGACAGGCACGCCACACGGTTATATATATATATATATATATATATATATATATATATATATATAAACGTTATCTATAAAAACGATTGAATGAATTGGCAGTTTATGCAGATTTTAACTGTGCTAAACATTTAGGCAGAATTTATGAAATGAATTAATGAAACCGAAAAAATAAACTAGAAAATTATTTACAGATAATGTTTCTCTGATTTACAACCAGACACTTGAAAGTATAATTTGTTTTAAATGTGGATTATTTAGCATGCTATACGGTAGAATAAAATTTACAAAGAATTAACAGCAAAGCGCAAATTGAGCTAGGTTTATATGCTTATCCAGGCATATCGTTGAAATTAATCAATTGAAACGTTTTTAGTTAACTGGCGTTTTAAAGGAATTAAATAATACTTAAAGCGTAAAGAAAGATTTAGACGTTACCTCCAACATGTTACTGGGCGTTTATGAGTCAAGAATTATTTTGTGATCAATCAAAATCGTATCGGAATGAAGAGAATCATATTCTTTTCTTTAGGAATTGTCTTCCGAAAAATCTTTCGCATAAATGACATGTATACCAATTTGTTTGACATGTATACCAGATTTAAAAATATTCACACTTATTTTTTTTTTATTCCTTAAAGCATCAACAACTGAGATACAGTTGCCAAATAAATCATATTTGAAAGTATATATTGTTTAATGGAGGGTGTAAAAATTTTAATTGTGTGATATTTATAAGTTGAAAATAAATATAGTAAAAGTTAAAAAATAAATGCAGACTATTTTGGTCTGGTGTTTGTCCCCATCAATGTGAAATCAGCGTTACCCACGGTCCTATTTTTGGTATATTATCGACATACATTATCTGAAATTCTGAAAAATGGAATTTGGACAAACGGGAACAAATTGGACCTGTTTTTTTTTGTATTGATTACATTTTTATTTATTACTTTTTTATTTTCATCATTAACGATTTAATATCAGTTATGAGAAAAAGGAACAAATCTTCACGCTGATATTGAATTTGAAGCCAATAATACAGCTAGCCTTTCCTTTCTCATTAATCACTCTGCCGAAAAGCTAGAGAATTAAAACAAAAATATACAAAACGTTACTATAAAAACATTTATTGTCATTTATGTTGAAAATAATTATAATAAAACTTTAATAATTAATTCCCTGATTGAGCTTATATTTTATTCACCAATAAAGACGTATGTTTCCCAAAATCACAATTAAAAAATTAAATTTATGACTTCATAATGTAATTAAGGGGTCCTTCGCTATAACAAAGCAAGTAAAAAATGGAGTTTTCAGCTACAAGGCTTATAAACTTACTTTCAACATTTTAATTTAGAATATAAATTATTTGCACATATTCCAATTAAGAGGAGTTTTGTAGCGTCTTTTCTTTGCTTATGATAATAAAATTTATATTTCCTTATATGCTGAATAATACATTACATATATCTGAAAATTTAACACTTATCTTATTATTGCATTTTCTATGGTTTTGGGTGAAAGAAAGAGTACATTTGGAACACATAAATGACTTTTTTTACAGCTTTTATATAGTGAACAACAGAGTTTACAAAATATGAAATCATCTTAGCGGTTTTTGTTTAAAAAATGTCCTAATACTGCCCTCAGCCCTGTTATCAAAATTGTGAAATTGAGACATGCGAGTGTTGAAAGAGTTTTTACAAGCCCTGACGGAGCATTCAAATACAAAATAGAGCCTAAGGAACAGAAAGGTAGGTCAACAAGCCTTTTTTACATGGTTTTTAAGGAATAAATGAAACTCCACTTGCCTTTTTAATGCAGAGGGCCCCTCATTGTTATCAAAAACTGTTTCTATCATTTGCCTATTTGCATTTTCTAACTTCTGAAATAAATATGAAATTACAATATATTTCATTTTGTGACATAGAACTATTCGAATTTTAGAAAGCTCTATTATAAGTAGTTATGGATAAATTTTCTTTTCGCCGGATTCCTTTTGACAAGTAGAGAGAATTTCTACTGTACAACGAGTCCCGAAAATTCTATCTCAATGAAGCTGATTTTTAACAATTCAGGAATGCAAATGATCAATTTATTTGCAAAATAAAGCAAAAATATAAAGACATGTTGAATTACTATAGAATGGGATCGTCATCATACATTTTTAACACAACCTCTTAACACGACAAATAGAAGCGAAGTGTCGCTACAAAGCCACTACATGCAACAGAATGGAGGGATTTAAATTACTCATCCCAAAACCGGACTACCACATGGTGTAATTAATCTAAAGCCGTGATAAGAGTATCTCCTCGCAGCAAGAAATTTAGCTAGGTGACAGTTTTAAAATATCGAATGTTTTTGCATCTATGAGGTGTTTGGAAATAAACCAACAGCTGCATCCATTTTATTAATTTCTGTGACTGCATCTGCGTAGGAAATAAACTTCTCGTTAGATTTTTGACAGTGCCCTTCTATCGCCGAAGAGAAAGCATTATATTTACTTTGTGCATTATATATACTGACTAAAGTCCAAAATGCATTTCATAGATGAGAAAAACTATTTTAAAAACAGACATTTGGAAGGAGAAAGGAAACTGCACTGCTTTTTACTCAGAAAAAGGCTACGAGGTATTTATTCAGAAAATATATTTTAAAATGGATTTGTAGTATTTAAAAAAATATAAACCGGGGTACTTAAAATTTGGAATACAAACGGTTAGACAATTTAGACGGAATTTAATTTACAAATATATTATTGTTTATCATAGTAGTTTTAGGTAACAAATTAGTTTCTAAAATAAAATGTTTTCGCCTACACTGTAAAAAATATTAGTGTTACTTTACACCAAAAATGGTGGCAACAAAGTTGCCAACAAAAACGGTGTAAAGAAACACCCCTTGTAAATTGGTGTAATGAAACACCAAAAATTAATTAGTGTAAAGAAACACCACTTTTGGTGGCAACAAAGTTGCCACCAAAAGTGGTGTAATAAAACACCATCATCAATTTGGTGTGCTTTAACACCAAATTGGGTGTCCTACTAACTAATTCAGGATATGCCACTTCGATGCAGCATCACACCAAATTTGGTGTTCAAAATCTGTCGTCCCAAATTATCCTACGAGGAAAAGTGATTGAAAGGTTATGGATATTTATGTAAAGCTACAGGCATTTTTACTGGATTTTTCCCCTCTTAATTAAAAGATAACATATTTTGAAACAACTTTTATAATTAAAATTTAAAAAAATATATTGAGGATTTCAATTACAAATTTGCGAATTAATTTTGAAATATCCTTTTCTGAATCAAAGAGAAAAATATGTCTAAGTTTTACATAAATGTATAACAGTTTACAGAAAATTTAGAGATCTTTTTCTCTTTGATTCAGAAAAGGATATTTAAAAGTCAATTCGCAAATCTGTATTTGAAATCCTCAATATAATTTTTTTTAATTTTAATTATAAAAGTTTACTGATGTTTCAAAATATGTTATATTTTAATCAAAAGAAGAAAAATCCAGTAAAAATGCTGGTAGCTTTACGTAAATATCCATAACCTTTCAATCACCTTTTCTCTTAGGATAATTTGGGACGACATATTTCCGGTCAAAGACTTGAAAAGAGCTATAAAAAATAATTTGGTGCTGCAAGATTTATCGGGTGTTTAATTACAACAATTATGATAGCAACTTTGTTGCCACCATTAATAAAACCTTATTCAATTACAGTTATAATTAAAAAGAATTCCATATAGAAATTTAACAATATAAATGTTGTGATTACATAAATGTTAAAATAAACTTAGCCAGGAAATTCTGTTAGACTTTGTATTTTTTCATGTCAAAATACTTACGTATTTAACAATGAAGCCACATGAAACTATTTGCACTTATTTTTAGTAGTGAAAGGGTTTAATCGATTTTCAATATAGCATTGTAGAAGTTATGGCCATCCCCCACTCTTATTAACACCTAATATTTTATTATCCTAGTAATGAATGTTTTGCGTTTTGAATAAATTTCTTAAGAAATACCCCAAGGAAAATGTTACTCACTTTAAATAAAAATTAATTTTAAAATATCACTCTTAAGAAGCTTAAATTAATTGGATTTAATTACAAGTATTACTTGTTATTGATATTTAACTATGGCATCCCAACACAACTTACATTTCTGGTTATAACTTAGTTGGTCAATAGAATAATCAGGTAACCATGTATGCAGAATTTATTCAAAATTTTAATAGTAAGAATTAAGAACAAAATAACTTTTATATTTATTTAACTAATACTGAATTGGAAAGTATAATACACATTTGTCAATACTAAAAGTATTATATGAAAATAATCAGAGATTAATAACTAAGTAAGAACGAATGAAATACAGTGAAGAAAGAAAAAAAGTTAAATTCAAAATATCTTAAAGAAATTTGAATGCATTAATAAACAAAATAACCTAACTTAATTTGAACAGGCAAGCAATGCTTATAATAATTCTTAACAGCTTGCAGACCAATGGGTTAGACACATACTTTTCTCATAAAGTTAGCAAAAAAAATTATAGAATTTTCTCTGAAGACATTTACTTACTCATATCTTAGATGGGCAAAGTTCTGACAGTAAGCCTTTGGTCAAATCAGTATATTTGCAATTTCACAATAAAAAAATGATTTTTATAAGCACATAAAAAAGCATAAGTCAAGGTTAAAAGTAAAGAACGGTTTTAGCTAATCATAAAAAAAAATTTGCATATTGCAGTGTACCAAACCACACAAACAGCATATAATTATTACTTAACATTATCAAAACACATTTCATGGTTAAATATATTGATATTAACCAAAATAGTATACCTACAGTTAAACCCAAAACAGGCTTAAACAATTTTTTAATTGTCATTTTGGATTTGTACTGTTCAAATTGCCCACTTAAGATATATTACACACAATATTATACAATTTTTATATGTAACAAAAAAAAATCTTAAGTATTACATTCCATGTATGAAACATCATTTAATGTTACCAAAATATGTTTTAAGACAATGTACCAGTTTCCATTTTTGTAGTAGCTGGAAAATGGATATCTAAATTGCAAGAGACTTGCATCCATAAAAAAAAATCTTGAACAGTCCTTATTAGACATTTTTTTAATTTTATATGCACCAAAATGATCATTGAAAACACACTCATAATCTTCTAAAAGAAAAAAAAACTTTATCACTATCTGTTATAATGAGCAAAATTTTTGAAAAAATTGGTTCTTCTTCAACTAATTTCCTAACAATAAATAAACCACTAACATATTTTAAAAAGTTAATAGTAAAGTGTGAAACAGAATATAGTTCCCTAGTAAATCCTTTGTCTTTCACAATAACCTGAGCAGCTTCTGGTTGTATAGAACTTAATTCAAGTGGTTTGGTAATCCCAACCGATTTATTATGCTAAAGGTATCCATTTGAATTACAAGCATAATATGCTTGACGTAATTTATGGCGATTTGCTAATGTGAGAGTTATATTTTAAAAAAAAATTTCCTATTGCAGCAAGTCTCTTAAAATAATAATGCTTCGCTTCAAATCTCAATGTCCAACAGTGACGGAGAGGCCCAAAATTTAACATGTGAGAAGGGTAATGAATAAGAAAGTGCTGCTTTGGTATCATCATTTTATCAGGAAAAAGTTCTCTAAAAAAATGTAGGTGGTCATCAATTCTAATTTTTAAATAAGCAATATGGTCTACTGTAAGAACAGGGGCAAAAATAAGTTCAACAATACCCTTTAAATCTATAAACAATTTCCAATATGAATTGTCTTCAGGAATGACAGCAGCACACATTAACGGGAGTAATCTGACAAGTGTCCACATTCGAGCAGCTGTCTGATTTATTTTACATTTTTTATTTATTAAAGATGGTTTATCAATAGAATCTAAAGGTCCATAAGGCCACATTTCAATTTGTTTATTTATATAATCAATAGAAATTACTTTGTGTGTGTGTAAAGCTTCTAAAACTAAACCTGTTTCATATGGGACAACTCCTTCTAGCAAATCATGGGCAATATCAGGAGGGAGACCACGTGTAACATGAAAAAATTCTGAATTAAATGGAGAATTGTTTTTTATTCCATACTGAATTAACTTTGTGTCATCAGCAAGCAACTCTGTTACATGTTGTTTATAGTTTTCAGGAGTCCTCAATGTAATATGATCATCAGTATATGTGTTTTGTATCTCAGCCTTATTACACAAGCATGTTCTGCAATAACAGTTTACTTTATTAGAGAATGATTCCACAAAACCACCAATCATATTGCTTCCTAAATTGTCACCACTAATAAAAGACAGACAGCCAACAAAAGTTTCAGCTCTCACAGAAATTCCATCAGTTGCAAGAATATTCAAATCCTTAACTAAGGGTTCAACAATTTTACCAATACCAAAATATTTCACATCTGTACTTTTACAAATAATAACTAATTGAATTATATCAGTTGAAGATCTATACTGTGGATATACATTTCCTAGAACATAGTAAAATGCCAGTAATTTGTGAGTTTTTCTATGAACACCTAATGGGTTACAAATCTCAAATTCATCACAAAACAGATTTAATTTTAAGGAATGGAAGTTGGTAGAAAACAGGGGATGAGTTTTACAGAATTTACCATCATCAAAACTTGTTATAAGATTTTTGGCTTTGTCACACTTAGGGTTCACAACTTGTGTAAATACATCATCTTGCATCAACAAAAATTTCAAAGTTTTTAATATAGACACATAATGAAAACAACACGACTTGTTGAAACTATTATTTCCTAAAATATACTCAACAGGAAGAACCATTTGCATGTTTGTTTCATAGTACTTCATTCTCCTATAATTATTAGATAATGAATCAATGCTCTCAAAAATACAATTTTGTTTCAAAATTTCATTAATCTTTAGAAAACTCTCATTACTTATACTTAAATTAGAAGTTTCATTTTTAATTTTGTTAATTAAATAATCACTCTGCATTTCCAACAAAGAATTAAAATCCTGCAAGATTTTTTGGGTTGTGGACAGAGGTAGCATGTGTTTTTCCTGAGCTTTTAATAATAATAAACTAACATGTCGTTTCATTTTTGAATCAAAATTTTCTTCAGTTGCACCTATATCATCTTCTACATTTATTGATTCAAAGTCCATTAACGGATCTTTACTACAATTAATGTGACTTAAAAATTCTTCATCGCAATTATTCAAATTATTTTTACTTTTATCAGTGTGCGTATAATATGTATGTTTTCTACTCAAATGTGATCGATAAGAGGAAAAACTTTTGAATTTGGCTGTACAGCTTATGAAAGGGCAAAATATTGTTTTATTTTGTTTTGTATGTACATTCAAATGTTTTGAAATATCTGGCAGATTTTTAAAGCAGCTTACTTGTGGACAGTTGATACATGTTTTACATATGTAATGGCCAGGAAAAATAGATCTATCTTGAGAAAATGTATTCCTGTGTTTTCTATAAACATGAGATTTATATGCGTGAAAATTAGTGAACGTATTTGGACAGTCATGAACAGCACATTGCAAAAAAAAAAATGTTTTCTTGGCTATGAAACAAGTTTAAATGAGTAAGATACTTGGTAAAAACTGTAAATGTTATGTTTGGGCAAAAATTACAAATTAAAACCATGATTATAAAAAAGATAAAGCACTAAACAATATAAATTGACTTAAGTATAAAATGTCTTTCTAATTGTTATCCTTACATACAATTTTTAAGTTTTTGTGCAAAGTTTACAACAATTGATGGTAATTTCTTCTTGTCTGACTGAATGTCAAAGATGAACTTTTCTATAAAAATAAGGGTTTTGATGCAACGTTTTGGATACTCGCAATTAAATATAAAGTATGATGCTATCAGATTGGTGACTGCTTCCGATAATGAATTGCAGTGGAGAATAATTTCATGCTCAGCTAGCACATAGTATTTTTCTTGTTTAGTCTCAAACCCAATGATTCCTACATGAGGCGATGAATAACCTGCTTTCTTAATGTCATCAATAGAAGTAGTTGCCTATAAGAGAAATTAAAATTAAAATCAGTGCTACTCGATTTCACTGCATGACAAATACAATTTTAATTTTTTTCTTTAAATATAGCATAAACCTCATCATGCGGTCGATGCAGTTTTTTTTTTCTTGGGGCCCATTTTGTGAAAAATAAGTTATTATTGTGAAATTTATCATATTTTTGTGAAAAATAACATTTTGTAACAAAGGATGAAATTTAGCTAACTCAAATTCAAACGAAGCATTTAATAATAATTTCTTCTTTAAGTCCTTCTGTTAAAGTTTTACTTTTCAGTGAACTTGTTTTGTTGGCAAATTACAAATTTTAAAACATAACGAAATAAAAATAATCAATGAAGAGTATGTTTTTATGGAATAGAAATTTGTGAAAGTGTCTATTTTTTTAAAATGAATTTTGTGAAGGAGAATGTTTTGTTAAATTAGATTTTTGTGAACGGGCTCTAAATAGACCCCAAAATTTTCCTGGATCGACCCTTGATCATCCAAGCATGCTATTATAAAACTTGATAACTGATAATGTAGAAGAAAGATTAAGACAAGATTTATCGTTTTATAGACAAAACATTTACCACATAGATTTTAGCTATATTTCACTTATACAAAGAGTAACGTGCAGAAAACAAACCAACTTAGAAAGTATGGCATGCAGGAAGAAAAATTATAAAAAAATATTTATTGATACTACAAGTTCAGTAATCCTTTAACAAACAGTTAAAGAGATTTAGCAGATTCTGATATGTAAAATAAAGAATGTATTTTTTCTCTTTCATCTGTTGTAACTGACTATAAATGCTTTATTTTGGCAGTCTATTGTAAATTACATAAATATGGGCAACATCAACAACAACAAAAAAGGTTTGTACAAGCAAATATTTATCATTTTGATGAGATCTTTAGTTTGATTCTTTATCAAGCAATTCAAATCTTTAATGAGATTGTGACATAAGGAAACAGACTACATTATCAGGGTTGTTTAATTTAAATGTAAGATTTGATAGATAAATATTTTTCTAATACTAGGTGAAATCTAAAAGTTATAGCTTCTAATCAATCTTAGAGACAAGTGACTCATTTTTTTAGCATATGAAAGTAATTTATAAACACATGAGCAACAATAGTTAAAGCTGATATTTGCAGTCTCCTTTCATAGAAACCTGTGAAATATTAATTGAGGCGTATAATTTATTTATAAAATGTGAAAACATTGCCGTATTTATTATAGTGCTACATTTTACCTATTATTCAATTGTAATGTTGAAAATCCCCAACATTTTGCACAATCAGCCTTCACCCCCATCTCCCAACCCAAAACCGACCCACAGGGAGGCTCTATTAAATATTATTTAAACTGAAATTTAAATCATGATGAAAATAATTTTTATAAGAATGTCTTTGATTAAATGCAGAGCTAAAACTAGGATTTTTCTAACATATTAGGCAGGAATCTTAGAAATCTTTTCCTGAAAATTTAAGGGCAATGGAAGACATTTTAAACATTTACATGTATGTAATAACAATACTTTTTATGCAAGTCAATAACAGGTGGCACACTGCTAAATAATATTCCTATCATTTTCAACCACATTAAATTCATTTCTAACACATGCAAATAAAATACATACTTTTCACACATTTCATAAAAAAGAAAAATAATGTTACAAACCAAGACATTTTAATTTAATATCAAAGAAATGTTTCTAATATAGATGCACAGAAAATAAAAGTGGGCAAGAAAAATATGGTTACTTTCCATTATACGGATACCATTGTCGCCAAGCATACATTTAATATATACATTATGCATTAACATACATTTTGGCATGGTGTCAGTATAATGGAAAAGTACCAAAACATGTTATTGTCTTGTACGGTCACTAACACTGTAAATAAATTAAATAGCATGTTATAAAAACTTTAAACATTTAATAAGAGCAATAAAAATTGTATAAAAAATGCTGTCATTTTGTAAATGTGAAAGCAACATTGCATATAAATTATTACCTAACTATCTTATGTAAACATTAGGCACAACATCCCTCGAGGAGGGGAAGGGGGAAACTCTTACTCTTATGTTAAACCTTTCTTCTCCAAAGACACCTTATTTTTGCAGATAATCAAATAAATTAATAACAGTATTTGTAATTTATCACTTACCGTGTATGTTAAAAATAGCTGGTCTTCAGAAAAATGCACAGGTAATGAGATCAGCAGAAATTCATCTTTAGCTATTGCTGTGTCAGCTTGCTCTTGGAGACATTTCAGAGTTTCAACCCATGAAGGAAGGCTTTTTCGTGCCAATAATAAATTATAGAGCTGCTTATTATATAAACTGAGAAATTTTGGAATACACTGAAAAATGTTAGATTTCCCTGTTATTCAGAAAAATTCATCAGCAAAGTGCTGTTTATTAAATAAGTTTGGATATTTAATTTTTAAATCAGCAACTTTCATATATTGATTGACAATTTCATCTCTTCTAATGTCAAATGTTTCATTGAACTCAGATGAAGCACTAGCCTGTTCATTAATAACCATGAGTTGTTTTTTGAACTGTGGTATTTCTTTTTTTTCATTCGCTTTTTCTCCTTTGTTATGGAACTTATTGGTTATTTTCTTCTGCTTTACTTCCTCACTTTGATCAAATTTACGCATATTTTTCAATTTATGTCGAATAGCCTGTCGCCATCCACCATATCCAGTTCCAATGGACTCTTTTAAATATGGGTATTTAGAAACAATGGCTCTTGCCATGTCGGTCACCATAACTGATGTCGGATATTTTGAATGTTTCACAACAGATGAACATATGGTATGTATTAATTCTGACCGCAAAACCCTAGGTAAGGGTACCTCATCTTGCAAAGCTTGTCTTAGGCGACTTGAAAAGTCTTTAGCGGGTATTGTGAAATTATCTAGGGGAAAAGATGACTGTGGAGTTGCTGCAGCAAATAGATCTGGTTCTGATGATTCACAGGAACCAGAAGCATTTCTCTCATCAGTGAAAAATGGTTCAGTTATATGGGATGATGATTTCGATTCAGCACAGTCAGGAACTGAATTTTCAATATATAATACTTTGGGTGTATCTAACACAATTCTATATTTCTTACCTGGAAGAATGTTTTCATCTTTTTGTACATCAATGTACTCCTGCCAAACTTCATTAAAAAACTGTATAATAATGGATACTGTCCGATCAATACAAAATCTAGCATAAACCTCCTGAAACATCAAATAAGAATGCATAAGTTTCAAGTACATCTTGTATAAATTCAGTAATCATACCAGGAGTTGATCCTGACAAAATTGGAGGCCTATTTCATAAAAACTCATTTAATAAAGCAAGCCCATTCTCAAAATCCATTTTACTAACATAGCCATAGTCTTCTTACAAAATTCATTATTTATTAAATAAAAACTACCCTTACATGATTTAATGGAACAGATGTCGCAGACGCACCGGGATTTGTGCAATTTTTCTTTGCGCCATTTTGGCAAAAAAACCCAATTTTCCCAATCTTTTATTACACACACGCATTTAATTGAATTTATTATTTTTATATTATTTGATTTATTTACACATATATTCATTTTTATTATAAAAAAACAGGTTGCTATACACAGCAAAAATCGCCATTTATGGTGCCAAAAAGAAAACCCTGTGCAGTGACATCTGTACCGATTTAATCAAAATTGTTTGGGTGTACTGAAATTAATGATTAAAAATTGAAAAATTAATTAAATCCATGATTATTGTTTCTTTCTTAGCTTAAAAATCAGAAAATATAATGATTAACGAAATACAATTATTTGATCGATTGGAAATTTTTTTCTTATTTACGGCTATACCAAAAACAACCATTTTACAGGTAACAGAAAAATCGCCAAAAATAACTGCTTCATCAGCAGTTATGACAGTTGAAGTTGAATAAAATCTAATAATCTTAATTTTACAATGTTTATGAGAAACACCATAGAAAACACATGCTATTTTTTTATGTAAGTAGAGGATATTTAAAAGAATAACAGGACAATCTTCAGTAATGTAATGCATGAAAAAGTAAACAAATAAGTGATTCAGCAAATCTTAAAAATGTATTTTTATTAATATAACTATAAAATGCAGAAAAATATTCTGGTACTTCTATATTATCCAGTCAACCAATTTCCGTAAAAAAAAAAAAAAAAAAAAAAACTATCGCCAAATTATTTTCCAAACTGTAGCATCCAATAAACAAATGAAAGAATGTTGCCATTTGAATCTCAAAAAAAAAAAAGTAAGGAAAAGAAACGAAAGAAAAAGAAATTAGGAAAGCACCATTCATTAAAGTATCATTTCTCAGCAAGTTTAAACAATAAAATTTACAATACATTAAAGAAAAAAGAAACCAAAATAATCTTTGATATTTATTTATTTACATTATTTTTTTTAATTATCCCTCTCGACTGTTGGATAAATATTTGTGATGTCAGTTGAAAGTGATCTATTGTACGTAACTACACATTGCAACATTTTTTCAATGCTTTTTCTGTTTAAATATCATGATGTCGAAGACGTAATTTTTATTTTAGTTAATGAAGTAACTAATAAATCAGTAAAACATCATTAAAAAATCATTAACATCCAATTAAAAATCATTTGATGAAATAACAAGCACATGTAACGCATTTGACGTCAACTGAATGTGACGCCACGATAATTATTTTTAGCTTTAAATCCCATAGTCTGGCAATAGCGAAAATTTCTCCATCTTTGCATAAAAATTGATTAGTTTACAACAATGGATGTGTTTTAGAAGATATGGATTTGAAACGAACAATGATTAAAGAGGACATTTTAAAACATTCTTTTAAATATTAAAAAAAAAAAAATTAAGAGTATTCAAATCCAAACTGCTTATTTTGATACACATTTTTAAATTCAATTTTGCTCTAAAATGCCTCCAATTGGCAGGTTCTCTTATTCAGAAACTTTTATAATGTCTGTATTGTCTCAATGTTTTGATAAAGGCAGAATATATTTCAAAAAATGCTGTCAAAGTGGACATTTTGAACAAAATTTCCCAAAGCGATAGCGCTGAAAACAAAAAAAAATTATACTGTGAAAATAAATGTTCGTAATTCAATTTCTAATTAATTGAGCGAAAAATAAAAACATAGGTCCCTTATAAATCTCTTCATAAATCACACCGCCAAGTTTCATGTTTTTACTTTTAAAAATGAGTCTGAAAATGTGTCTCAAAATTTTGAGTTGCTGAGCGTGGAAAAATATTTTTTTAATACCGCCTTAACATAAAATTTCCATGGTGCCTTTGAGCAGATGCAATGCAGAATGCGCATAGGAGCTCCCTCGGTTGTATTATCACAGGGTAATGTACTTTATTTATACTACGTTCTTTTATTTACTGAATATGATATGGACAAAGGAATATACTATTTGCATGATCATAAGTCCTTGAAAATTTATTTCTTGCAGTACTGAATATAACTGCAATTTCGAAATGATTTGCATTACACAGTTGTTTACAGATTGTCTGTTTGGAGTTTGCATCGAAAATAGTACTGTGTTTCACTAGGGGAAGAACTTCTAAAATAAAATTTATGAAACACTTTTTCATACTATCCCCCTATTAAATAATAAAGAAGCTTATTTTACTCATATTGTTATAGTAATTTGTTTCTGTCAGGTTTTGACGGGTTCCATCTAGTATACATAAAATAATACATATTTATATAAAGATTGTGTATATTTTTTAACATGTGACACATACAACGTTTATTATTGTCCACCCTGGGTCACCTCCTGAATTCAACACTGTTTGTATCTTTACATTTAAAAATTAGCCCGTCATTGTGTCAGAAAATTTTGAATTTGTTGCACAGTGAACTTGAAAACAGCTTTAATAGAGCTTTAGATTTAACTTTTAAAGTTCAAAGTTGATAAATTTTGGGGAAAATGAAACAATAAAGAAGAAAGTTAAAATTTAATATTTACTTACGTATTAACACCACCGTAGGTACAGATTTGGCGGTTTTTAAGTGCCGCCAATCTTTCATAGCACTAAAAAATGGCGTCAAAAATCAGCAAACAACAAGGAATCCAAAAGATAACTGTGTGCGCGTGCAAACAACAAGATTGTTCTTTATTGGCACATTAGCGCAACTTCTGCTGCGGTGGCGTTAGTACACAAGTACCATTTAATAAAGTAGCATTAAACATCAATATTGTTTAGAAAATAGTAAACATTAATTTCTTTACAAAAAACATTGCAAAATTTAAATATCTTACATTTTCAAATTCATCCAATGATGCTGGTAAATTAAACAATTTACTTCTTGAATTATAGGATACCAAAATATCTTTTTCCATGCTAAAAATGATAAAATATAAACTAAATCAAATTTTAGAATAATACCATATACAAGAGCATAAATCAAGAAAAAATAAGTAAAGTTTCTAATATTTAAAAATTAGGGCTGTAGCTAGATGTGAATAATAGGGGGGGGGGGGGTCTCAAGAAAATGTAGCGGAGGCTCATATTTTTTTTCTCTCTCTCTCTGACACATGCACGCACAAAAACACACACACATATATATATATAGATGATCAAAGTATTATGCAGAAAGATAAATTAGTGTATATTCATATTCTAGGCACTATGTTTTTATTAAATTGTTAACATCATTGTATACTAAGAAAAGAAAAGGCTGGAGAATAAAAATTTCCAGTGTAAACTAGTGTATAATTATACTGGTGAAATAATAAGTGATGATGTCAACAATAAATAAAAAGCTTGCGGTTCACCCGTTTCATAAAGAGTTGCAACCTTTAATCAAAGTATTATGCAGAAAGATAAATTAGTGTATATTCATATTCTAGGCACTATGTTTTTTATTAAATTGTTGATAACATCATTGTATACTAAGTAAAGAAAAGGCTGGAGAATAAAAATTTCCAGTGTAAACTAGTGTATAATTATACTGGTGAAATAATAAGTGATGATGTCAACAATAAATAAAAAGCTTGCGGTTCACCCGTTTCATAAAGAGTTGCAACCTTTAATTATTTTATTAAAATTCCCTACCCTTAAGGATTTTAAAGTTGTATTTGTATACGATAAAAAAAATTGACAAAATCAAGGATGTACTTTGCATTTTAAAGTTATTGTTTTTAAAACACTTATTTAAACTAATTTAAAACACTTATTTGCAGTTTTTATACATATTACAATTTAGTATTTGTAAGAATGTTAAAAAATGTAAAAGGATCCCAAAACAAAGTTCGATTTTTGAACAGTTTCATTTGGTGACCTGAGAATCTTTCCTAAGGGGGGGGGGGGGGGGGTCATTTTTTTTTTAATCTAGAAGATTTGTAAAAAATACTGTTATTAGGATTATATTAATTATATCACAACTATTGCAGAATTATAAAATAAATAAAAGTAGATTTCCAAAAGCTAAAAATCTTCTACGGAAGCAGCAAATTATATTTTTATAATCACAAAAGTTTGCTTTTGAGCAAATGTTTAACAAATGGTAATACGAATTTCTAGAAAAGCCAAACACAAAGAGAGTGTAGTCCAGGGAATAAGCTTACTTTTAATTATGCTGCATACAAGATTTCAAAACTCCTCACAGTACAGAGGAAAAATTATGAAAATTCAAATCACTATGGACTGCTTAGATATTTAACAATAAATACTGTTTTTTTTTTCACATAAACAATGATTTCTAAACGTTATTATTCAGATACAACATACACTACTGATTTTTTCCCCTTTAAAATATGATTTAAATGTTCTTTTAATGCAATCCACAAGTATTTTGCTTTAAAAATAAAACAGGAACTAAATATTATGTTCTAAAATATGATAATTTTTTATTAAGGGCTAATGTTAATTCTATAGGGCATTATTTTTCTAATATCTCGTTTGCATTTAAATATTTTTAAATGATTTTTTTTTTTTTTTTTTTATTTTTTTTTTTTTTGCACTGGATAGCAGAGATCAATCTCTATTTCCGCCGTTGATTACTTTTTCGATTTTTTTCTACGAAGATACTTTCATTTTCGGAACCGGTTTCGAAAGTAAAAGCATCTTCCTAAAAAAAATCCGCAAAGAAAATCGAAAACGTAATCAACGGCGGAAATAGAGATTAATCTCTGCTACCCAATGTAAAAAAAAACAAAAAAAAACATTTAAAACTATTCAAATACAAACGAGATATTAGAAAAATAATGCCTATAGAATATAGAATTAACATTAGCGATCGAGTGTTGTCAAGTGCGTGAAGAGGATTATTAAGCAAAAACAACTAACAAAGTAAAAATTCTCATGCTTTGTTTAGTTAATTTCCCTCATCTAACTATACAAACACTATTTAGTATTATCTATTAAATATATAAGGAATAATTACTAGGCTTACCTTATGTTTTTAACAGCACTTCATAATGAAATCAAAATGGTTCATTCCGTTCTCTGCTCTGTTGTCGTCTGCTGACGCAACACTCTGACGTCATCGTATATTTCAACACCACAGAGCTGGATTGCGAGATAAAAATGTACACCTATATTGGAGTTTTGGTTTCCGGAATTAATTTCAAATTGTCATTCTTGGTGTGTGATATCACCGATTTTTTTTTTAAAGAGTACAGATAAACTATTTTAAGTGTATTATAACACTTAATTCAGTGTTGATACCAAAATTAGTGCATATTTAAACCTTATTTGGCATTTCATAAACCCAAATTAAGCGTAATTATACTCCCCATTTTTTACAGTGTAGGAATCAAACATAACAATCATTTAAATTAAACAAAATAAGAACTACAATCATTATCTTGAGAACTACGAAATCCAACGTTATTTAACGGATAATACAAAAATTTCACCGGAATAGTTTTCATCACTATTCGAGTTCAGATGTTTTTGACGATATGCATAACTGATAGTTTCAACGAATAACGAGGGCTATAGTCTCATTTAACACTAGAACGTCCGCTGGTGTCATTTCGACACCAAACCGAATTTAGCCTTATCTCTCTAGCACATTTTTTCACCTATATTCTTCAAATTGTATGACTTTTAATCATTTTACGTAATAAGCACACTATCAAAATTTTTATTATGTGATTCGATTAAAAAAAAATATACAGCCAAATTCACCTAGCACGTCCGTTGGTGTTATTTCGACACTAAGCAGAATTTACAACAAATCATCGTTCTTTTATGATAATATAACAATATAATCTTAATTAAAGTACAATGACGCAATATACTGTTAAATTAGAGCTTATAGCATCCATTTTGCATAAATAAATTAGTGGTGTCAAAATGACACAGGCGGGTAATTAGGATGTCGAAATTTTCAGCCGTTTGGATTTAATATATTTTTCTGTAAAATTAATCATCGTTGTTTCGTGAAAAGATAACAGTATAAGCCTAATTAAAGTACAATGACGGAGTAAAGTGTTAAATTAGAATTTATCCCGTCCATTTTGCATAATCAAATTAGTGGTGTCGAAGTGACACCGACGGCTGTTTTAGGATGTCGAAGTTGTCGGCCGTTCTAGTGTTAACCTGTTGACTATATTCAAACATTAATCCTCATGGTAAATTTCTGTTATAAACTTATAATTAAAATTATGATATGGAAATAGAGATAAGCAAAAGCTTTAAAAAAATATCTCTAGGGTAAATCCTGTATTAACCAGTATAAAAAAAATTGTATTCTAAGCGTTAAAATAAGGTTTATTTCTTCTTCTCAGAAGGACACTAAAAGAAGGGTTAGTCTACGATTTTGGCGAATGTGGTATCGTTGGAAAGATCTCGCCGTAGGGAGTAAAATACTCAATGAAACTACCCGTCGGAAATGAACCGTTTCTGAGATATACGATAATGAGTGTCGCGTCAATTCATCGTGCACAATTCGTCGCGGAACAATTCATCGCGCACAATTCGTCGCGGCGTCAATTCGTCGCGGGGTGAATGATATATTTGACTGTTTTAGTTTCATGGACTACTTGAACTTGAAAAGAAATGTTATGTAATTGTGATTCATCAGCTCTCTTTCACTGTTATTATCATTTATTTAAATAATTTTAGTTAGTTTACTTTAGGTTATATCGGCATTGTAACTTCAAATGTCGTAATTTCTTGATTTGCTTTCAGGTTAGTTATCTTATTATTATTATTATTATTATTATTATTATTATTATTATTATTATTATTATTATTTTAGGTTTAGCTATTTTAAGATTGTTTGATGTAAAGAAATGTATGTTTTGCCTTTTTTTCAGAAAAGGATTGTGTATTTTTGAAATGTTTAAATAATCGCCCGTATATAAGGGCCTGTTTCTGAGGCTAGGTAGTGCTGGATGGTTCATGGGGATTTTCCTGCCGGGGCATGAAAAGCCATAAACCTAACGGTTTGGCGCTCCGGATGGGTGCTTCTAGCCCATAGAACTAGAGATAGGAAAGTGCCCCCTGGTGGTGAAAAAACGAACTAAAATCGGTAAGCTCAATCGATGTCGAGTCGAATGAGCCAAACCCCGTCATAATCGGTCCCATAGAACCCGATTTATGGAAGCTCCCCCTGGTGGTGAAACTTGGAACTAAAATATGTAAGCGCTATTGATATCGAGTCGAATGAGCCAAATCGCGTGTTGATGTGAACCTTAGAATCCGAGTTAGCTGCAAAATCCTTTAGTTACACCTTCCACCGCCAGGCGGCGCAATCTGTTCTTTACGAACATAACCGAAATCTGTAAAGCTATCGAAATCCAGTCGAATGAGCCAAACCCCATCATAATCGGTCCCATAGAACCCGATTTACGGAAGCTTCCCCTGGTGGTAAAACTTGGAACTAAAATATGTAAGCACTACCGACATCGAGTCGAATGAGTCAAACCGCGTTGCGATTGGACTCGTAGAAATCGAGATATTTTGAAATGAAAAAATAAATTCTGATATTGTTATTCGAAAATAGTGGTATAAACTCAGAAACTTTTAAAAATGTTATAGAGGGTCCTTATTATGTTAATTATAATGCTTGGAATCAGTTTGGTGGAAATCCGGAGCACAGTTTCTGAGTTATGGAAACGGACCATAGTTAAGGGAAAAACGCTGAAGGAGGAGGAGGGGGAGGAGTGATGGCACTGGCTTTTCTCAAACAACTGGTTTAGACTACCGGAGTACTTGTTCCTAGACTGGGACTTTTAGAAAAGCTTGGAACAGAAAAATAAAAAAAATCAGAACTTACTGGAAATATTGGATAAAAATGGGGTACGTTATTAAAAATTTAGATGCAAAAACCTTAAAAGGGCACCAGGTGCCCACGGTCTAAAATATGAAAAATCTGAGCCTCAGGTCTTCAGGATCTGCTTTGGACCATCCGCACTCAAATTTTCAGATTTTTACGTGCGGTAGATTTCGCTTGTCATCTCACGCACACACACAGAACTCAGACAGACAAACACCTTTCTTTTATTAGTATAGATGACATAAATGAAAAAACTTTTAAAACCAAAATACTATATAATAAAATTGCATTCATGCAGCGATCAGTTCAATTACTATCACATAAAGTTTTTACATGTTTACATCTCACAAAAAAATCACGTATGAAAAAAATGTCCTCCATAATCGCCTGTAAAATGTTAGTTATATTTCTGTATATCTAAAAAACAAATTATCATTAAATAATTTTACTAAAATATCCTTATTTTTATCATAATAGCCTTCAAAGACATTTTCGCTACGACGAATTGATACCACGACGAATTGACGTCGCGACGAATTGAGCCTGCGACGAATTGAGCCCGCGATGAATTGTTCCGCGATGAATAGTGCGCGACGAATTGACGCAGAACCACTATAATTTATGTCTCACAATTTCTATATTTTTGTGGTATCTATGAGAAACATAGAAAAATAAGCAAGTCAAAAGATGTTGCCATATAGAATAATTGGTAGAATGTCTGTAATGTCAGGAACTAACTCCTCGCCTGGTCCTATGGGATAAAAAGAGTCCATAGTCAACGAACATACCCTCCTGCTTTTCGGATCAGTGGTCATCAGAGAGAACATCGAGAGATATCATAAAAGAGACCTAGATCTCATGAAAGAGAAATTTGGAATGATTGTAGAGCACATTTCTTTTCCTCCCAATACGACAAAGTACCTGCAGCCACTCAATGCGCAAATTTAATTCACGAATATAAGTAACATAATTAAATTATTAGGAAGGCATGTAACAGCAAAAAATTACAAATTTAACGACATAACAAATTTTAGCATAAATACAATGTAAAAATGAATAAACAAATTGTGTGACAAATCCTCGGATATCTCGGAAACAGCTCATTTCCGACATTGCGTTTTTTACTCACCGCGATGAGATCTTTCCAACGATACCAGTCTACCAGTCTCGTGAAAATCGGCGATTAACACTTCTTGCAGTTCCCTAGTCAGTGTTGGTTTCATACAAGATAAGAGTGAATCTGAACTAAGAAGTACTCGATTCAGAATGTCCAAATTACACGATTCTCTTGAAATTGTCTTAAAAAGTTTATACAGTACAGCCTTGAACCCTTCTTCTTAACCTCAACAGATTTTTGTCGCAGTTTTTCAATGCAGTACATTCTGTTTGACTGTCGCACCATGTTTCAGATATTTGCGAATTGACAGATTCGATGGATGCCTTGAATACGATTACACTTATTACTTGGCTATTGTGTACTATATATACATTAATACTAGAAATAAATATATAATAAAATTGTCTGACATATGAAAATATACAATGCAGTGTAAAAGAGAAAACAATATACTTATTTTACGTGGTTTACAATCACGTATAAATATTCACAAAGAATTCGTTAGTAGTTTAAACAATCAGTTTATAAGCTTGAATGTGTTGACGCAAAATCTTTATGCATTCAAAATCAGCTTGTCATGAAAAAAAAATTCAAAAATGTCAAAGTGATAATGATAAAGAGAAGAATAAAATAAATATGTATATATATTTGTAACATTGGGTAAAGGAACATTGCGTTGTAAATCTGAAAACCACATACATAAATATTTATATCTTTTACATATACAGGGGGATTATAAAAAAAACTATCCCGATATATGAGTCCTTAACTGTCACACCGTTCACAGAAACTGTCTGAAATTTTGGTTTTAAGTATTTTGAGGTATGCTCTCAAGAATCGTATGAAAAACAACAGTTAAACTCTAACAGTTACGGTTACAGTGACAAAATTTTGAAAATTTCAAATGGCAACACCTATTTTTTTTATTGGAATGTGATCTTCATAGCGAAAAACCATAAAAAGCGTTGGAACGGTACCTGTAGCACGAAAATTGCCGGCGGTAGACAGACTAAGAAGAAAAGTGAAAACAACGAATAAGGACAGAGAATCAACAGAAAACAAAACATTTTATTGTGTTTCACAAATTTTCCCCGTCACACATGAAGACACGTTGCATGCGGCAGATGGTGGATAGTACTGAATAATAAAATGTTTTACTTTCTGTTGCTTCTTTATCCTTTATTGGTTTTTTTCACTTTTCTTCTAAGTCTCTCTAGCGCCGGCAATTTTCATGTTACAGGTACCGTTTCAACGCTTTTTATGGTTTTTCACTATGAAGAGCACATTCAAAAAAAAAAAAAATAGCTGTTGCCATTTGAAATTTTCAAACTTTTGTCACTGTAACCGTAACTGTTAGAGTTTAACTGTTGGTTTTCATACGATTCTTGAGCGCATACCTAAAAATACTTAAAACCAAAATTTCAGTCATTTTCTATGAACGGTGTGACAGTTAAGGACTCATATATCGGGATAGTTTTTTTATAATCACCCTGTACATTTAAAATAATAAAGAAAAAAATGTCGAATTCAGTTAATTTCTTTAAAGCAGAAATGTAATATAACATAACGGTTGTCACTGAGTATATTTATTTAAACATGGAATGCGTAACATTGAATTTATAACAAAAGAAAATTATCCGTACATGTTTATTTCTTTTTAAAATAAAGATACATCTTTCAATGCTAAATGAAACACTTCGATACAATCACTTTAATGCTTGGCCACTAGTCTCGAAGTGGAATTATTTTCTTTTTATCAAACAATTCTGCAACCAATTACTAAATAAATAAAAAGTTTGATTTAATCTTTATTCTTTAACAAAAGGATATTAGATTTCTTTTATAAAAGACCAAAGAAATCGTTCTGAAATTCGATTAAAAAGTGAAATATCAAAGAATGCATTTAACTTATGATCAAAGCACAACATGTGAATTTGATATGTAAGTAAGGCGATTTTCTCTCTAAAAAACTTGGATAGATATTTTTTT
Organism: Maratus michaelseni; assembly: GCA_963931845.1. Classification (NCBI taxonomy): domain Eukaryota; kingdom Metazoa; phylum Arthropoda; class Arachnida; order Araneae; family Salticidae; genus Maratus; species Maratus michaelseni. Next base: position 195,722,770 of record OZ007593.1, on the reverse strand, counting down.
TTATATTATTTCGGTTCATTTTTATTGTATATTGAATTTAATTTGAATCATGTACAATTAATCAATTTTTAATTTAACTAAAATTTAGCAATAATATCAAGCATTTATAACATGTAAAAACTTCTTAAAAAATATTAGGAAGCTTTATTGTTGACACATTGCGACACATTTTTGTCTGAATATATTCACGGATTTTATATTATATTTTTATTAATCAACTTAAAAAAAGAAGATTCTATTTGGGGTCCTTGAATAGGTATACATATCCTTATTTTTTTTAGAAAAAACTGAATGTATTTATCGGAAATTTTTAGTCTAAAAGTATAGACATAACGAAAAGTTTGAAGGCAAAATAGTCAACATATCACGCATTTGTTTTTTTTTTTTCTTTTAATTTTCTTTACTTAAAAAGTTTAATATATGGATGTGTACTACGCGTTACACATGAATGGGATTCTCAAATATTTGTTTGTCTCTAATAGCCAAGGGTAAATAAAGGTTTGGTGACACTCGAGGTACATATTTTCTAAATAATTTCTTTTAAATAAAACCATGGTGAACGTTAAAGTGTCGCTTAGATAATGTATATTATAATGTTTTCACTTAATGTATCTTGTCTAAGCTAGTATTGTAAGGTTATGGATTGTAGGTTTTCATGGTTTGGAGAAAAAACGTCCCTTCTCAACATGTGTCTGTTCACATGTCGTCAACCTCTCTTTACACACACACACACACACACACATATATATATATATATATATATATATATATGTGTGTGTGTGTGTGTGTGTGTGTGTGTGTGTGTGTGTGTGTGTGTGTGTGTGTGTGTGACTTCTACTGGCAACAGCGCAAAAATGCGTTAACATTAAAGTATTTTCACAAAAAAAACTCTGTTTTGTCAAACAATTCTCGCTAAAATACGCCAATTGTCTTGCTATAAGTAAATATACAAATAGGAAATGTTAAAAATACAACTCTAAACAAGTCAAGGACACAAAAAAACATCCCCTTGAAGTATGTTTAATTTTTGTTTCTTTTTTTTTTCACTTTATAGTTTCATAAACTAAATCTATGTATTTTTTCACAAACATAGGCCGTCCTAAGCATTCAGAAAAATCTACTATTTTATTAGTTGAGAAATAGACAGCTGGTAATTAATACATTTTTTTAGACAGACGACAAAATGATGTTTGATGCTGGAGCTCAGGTTTTATGGGAATATGTGAAAGGAATAATTTATATTAATTTCTTACGTATGAAAATGCAGTTACATTATGTTTTTTATAATAAATACACGCGATGCTGCTGACTATTCACAATCAGGTAACTTATTCACATATATGTAACGGTACTGTTTTATAGGCTTATGCATAGGCGCACTTGCAATAGTTTTGGCGAAGAAACACATTTTAAAGAAAATAAAAATATATAAAACTCATTAAAATACATTTTTTTCTATTGTCACAACCACAAAAATTCTATATGATTATTGCTCCGAAGTTTCTGTTCTTTTATTGTACTCAATTTAAGATATTTTACTACACGTAATAATACCAGAGATTAAAATATGTAACGGTATTTATGTTATGCGTTATTTTTCTAGATAGGTGGGCCTGTTGCGGACTCTTTATTATCATATAACATATTCACAAAAGTGCTAATAGTGATTTTACAGTAACATACGCTGACGTATGGACACATACAGGGATTTTGACGTGTATATACATTTTAATACAAAGCTATAAAAAATAAATACTTTTATAAATGAACAACATTTCACAATTAAAGGAAATGAAATATGTAATTAAAAAAAGAAATATTGTCAAAGTTTAAAATATTACAAATTCTTTTTTGAAATTCTAATATAAAAAAAAGCAAAAAAAGTAATGAAGAAAACATATAATGAATTTATAGCAATTTCTATTATATCAAAATTTGACTCGATATTTTGCAAAAAACTGCATTTAATTATATGAATATGTATATAATAAAGAAACACAAACCACGTTTTTAAATTTAAGTTTCGTAGTTAATAAATTACATTTAACAAAATGTTATGTTATTTTAAATTAATGTGATTTTATAAGAAAATAAAAAAAATCTTAATACCTTATTAATTACAGTTTATGAATTTCACATATATTATTTGCCCGAATATTTGACGTTTTATAACATAGATACATGGAAACAAATAATTCATTTGATAATTCTTACAATTTATAAATATTCTTTTCGATAAAAAAAAATAATTTTCCCTCACAAATTAAAGAATGAAGATATCGGAATATAAATTAAAGTAACTCTAAAAAGAAAAAAACTGTCCATTAATATAGACTTAATGTGAAAGAAAAATGTCCTCAGACATATTTCTTGATTATCAAGGATTTCATTCAGTCTGAGTGAAATTAATAATCGATTACTTCACGGAAACAAAATAAAATAATGATTTTTGCAAATGAAGAAGCATTTCATATTGAATTAAAAACCTTGATATATTCCCATTGACATGCATTCATTTGAATCAATATGCATAAATTTAAGGAAAAACAAAATTTATATATATACATATATATATATTTTTTTCAATTGCAAGAATTATAATTTTAAAAATAATGCATGTTTATATGCATGTTAGAGTGTTTGATGAAAAATAAATCTGATTTTTTTTAAATCATAACGTTAATTTGTTTTTTAAATTTCAACTTCTATCACAAATATGTTTACAGCAGTATTTCATAGGGAAATTATAAAAGATGGTGAAGATGATTTTATTCTTAAACTACAGTTATGAAAAAAGGCATATTTTAAGATAAAACTTTTGAATTTATCTAGTTAACTTTCTTTAATACAGAATTTTGATTTTAAAGATTTTTTTTATTAAATCATTAATATATATTTATTTCCACATGTCTCCTTCTTTATATTTAGTAACATTAAGATTCGGTATTTACTGAAAGTAGAAAAAGTAATTTTATATAATAAATAACTGAATTTTTCAAGTTTCGAGTAAACAAAAGAGAAAACGGCACATATTTGATGAAAGAGAAGTAATAAATATTTGGAAACTCTAAAAATTGCCATGCGCAATCTTGTTAAGGAATTACGATCGTCACATTGGAAAACTGTCTTTACTTTATTTAGTTCTAAATAATAACTTAGAAAAATTTTACAGGTCAATATATAATGAAAGTTTTATTTTATTAGATCTATTTAGTAAGTAAAAAGTCATTTGTATTGTCACTCTTAATAGTATTCGACTACCGCAGTTATGTAGTCAAAACAATTACTTTCTTCTTTTATTACTGTCTTCAATTCATACAAGACGAAAGTATTGGATTCGTGAAAAGTTTTGACTTCCGGTTTTCGTCGGATTTATAATTTTTAAAAGGATTTGAACATGATTTGACTGTTTTAAAAAATGTCTGAACATCAATCTGTCTGTCTGTGTGTGACACAAATTTTGTGAGCGCTTTAACTGACTTACTGCATAGGATAGAAAGAAATCTTTATGTGAACTAGTACTAATTAGTTTTTGAGCGCAATCCTTTAAACAAAATGTCGCAAATCGATGATGGAATAGGTTATACTTACATCTGCAGTTTATGTGTGCGGAATTCAACGAAATATCTAATTTAGAATGCTCTTGATAGAAACAGATTGTTATTCAATTTTGGTTGTGGTCATCTAAGAGGGACCGCCGCATTTCGATGCTTTGTTCAAAATATGCGAAGATATGCGGAATATATATTATATCATGAGTTTAAACTCACAGAAGTGTACGAAACGTCACGCCTAGCATCCGCAATATGAGACTGCATTTCCATTCAGAAAGTTTTCGTGCAGAAATTCAATAATTTGTTAAAAAATGCTCTGCTTACATAATATACATAATTAAACGAACTTTTACGTTTAGAATACTCATCATAAGAATAGATCATCATTTAATATTTGTTACAGACTTTTAATTATTGATTCGCATAATTCCGTAATTTTTCAATAAAAGCAAAGTAAAATAAAACAAGGGCCTGTTAAATTAACAAAACAGATGCATAAATAGTCAATTTTTTTAAATTAAAACTTTATTTCACCTCCTTTAAAAAACGAAACGTTCAAACAGTTTCTTCTTTTAATATTATAAAGTGCCTGATAATTTGTCGAACTGAAAAAAGTGCAATCAATAATGTCATTTTGTTGATGGATGATTTCGTATACAAATTCTGTCGTGACATTAAAATAATGTTCCAGGCAGTAATTTATCAGATTAAAAGATGGATAGACTAAACTGTGATTGCAATATCGGATAAGGCAGTTTCACAAAAGTATTTACTGCTGATCGATCAGTTTCTAAATTAAAGACTTCACGAGATAAACGGAAATTAACTTTATGTGTAGTTAAAAAAGGAAAAAGAGGTTTTAAGAATATTACATGCTGGATGTATATATATATATATAGAGCGAGAGAGACAGCTAGATAGAAATATATAGATAGATAGATAGATAGATAGATATACACATATTAAGCCTCATTATAGCTTTATTACACACTGTACATCTAAGCCTATATGCACAATTATAGATCTTACAAAATTTCCGGACACCTTCTTCTCTTGTCTCCACAATCCTTTTACTTTAATATTTCATATTGGTCTTCTAAGCTTATATTCTTTTATAAAACCATCTGGTTTAAAATTTCCTCACTTTATTCCCGTTTTTCTCGTTGTTCACTGTCTTTTTTACAATATCACTCTTTAAAAGTATTGTTTTAATGTTAGCACTCTGTAAATTTTCAATACCATAATGGCTTCTTATTCTTGAAAAAAGGGAACATAACTTATAATAAATATTTAACTCACTATTTTTATAAATCTCACCGCTTTTTATTATTGTTTTGTGTTTTTTTATTATTCTTATGGATTCTATATGGCCAGTTGTTTTCTTTGGTAAATAAAACAATTGTATATGTTTGGCGAGAAGTGGATTAGCTGAAAAGAAATTGCTAGTCAAATATTGTAGAATTATATTTCTAGGACTGTATTAAAGTTCATATTTTGTTATTCATCATTTATTTGTGCATATAATTCCAGTAAATCTACTATTTACATATCATCTTCTTACATTTATGGGGACTCGGATGCCAGGATAATTAAAAGTAAAACAACTAGTACTGAAATGGAAACCAAAGCCAAAATGTTGTAAAACGCCAGTATCAAAAGTTGGGTTACGAATTGGCAAGGTGAAACCGTAATCGTATTACTCCAAGTACAATTTTAAAAGGTAAAAATGGGAACTTTAAATAAAGCTAAGAGAATTGATCTAATAAATCTCTGCGAAGAATGCGGAATTTAAGCACCAGAAAAACCGACAATACCCGTCCTAATAAAGCTGATCAAAAGTTGGGAGAGTTACGAAGAAGATTTTATAAAAGATCGATTGGAAGTAGATATAGCAGCTAGAAAAGAGAAAACAGAAGAACAAAGAGAAAAAATTACAAGCAGAGCTTGAAGAGAAGAAATTACAAGCAGAACTAGAAGAAAGGAAATTGCAGATTGAAGAGAGGAAATTACAAGTAGAGATTGAAGAAAAGAAATTGGAAATAGAAATGGAAATGGAAGAGAGAAAATGGAAAGTAGAATTGGAGCAAAAAGACCACGAAAGCGAAAGAGATTTCGAAATTAAGAAAATGCAGATACAAGAAAATTGAAGAGAGTACATTGATGAAAACCCAAGGACAAATCCAGGTAAGCAATTTGAATTGCTTAGATTATTAACTAAATACGAAATTTCAAATGATATTAATTTATATTTGGCTATGTACTAAAGGTAAATGGCGCAAACGGGCATTGATAAAAAAGAATGGGTAAATTATTTAATTAATCTAATGCCGTTAGATGTGATCAATATAATAATGAGGGAAAACGAAGCCGAAATTCACGATTATGATTACATAAAAAAATATTCTGCTAAAACGCTACAAACTATCGCCAGAAGAGTTTAGGCTGAAATTTTTCTCATCTAAAAAGGAGCCATCAGCCAATTGGTGAGATTTCGCTTATGAGATAAAGGTGTATTTTCAGCAATGTATTGAAGGTCTTCAAGTAAATAGCTTTGAAGATTTAGCAGAATTAATTGTTGTTAATCAAATCAGGCATAATTTACCTACGGAAACAAAAACACATTTCATAGAGGAATGATTAGTAATAAATAAAATTGATGACTTAGTTAATAAATTGGATATTTAAGAAAAGGCACGAAGGGTTTGCAATAAACAAACAGTTAGGAATACAAGCGGACATTTCAAGGACAGAAGATCGAGAGTGGCTGACTACGCCAAACTGGAAAGACGCCAAGTTGACAATAGGCACAGTATGAATCATGGAAGCAAAGAGTCGTATATAATCTGTTTTACGTGTGGCAACCCTGGTCAAGTGAGTGCGTAATGTGCCATGGCAAGTAATACAGAACGAGAATATTCAAATTTTTACCCGCAACGTAATCAAAATTGGAGAGAAACAAAATACTAAAACACGCAAAGAAAAATAGTTAATATGGGCATGTTAAATGGTAAAAAAGGAAGAATCTTAGATATTCATGGAATAAAAACAAACGTAATAATTGATACAGGGAGTGACATTTCAATCGCCAATTCAAGATATCATACTGCAATAAACGCGCCAAAACTAACCAGTGACAATATATCTGTATCGGGCATAGGTGGAAAAGAAATTAAGCCAACGGGTTTTTTCTGGTATAAAGTCTATGTAGACGATATAGAAATACAGGATAAATTGTACGTGGTACAAAAGACGGATTGCGATTTAACACAGTGGAACCCCGTTATAACGAACTTCAAGGGACCGAAAGTTTTGTTCGCTATATCCGAATGTTCGAGTTACACGTTGTTCCGAATGTTCCGAATGTTCGAGTTAATGTATAACGTAGTTGATACGTGTATATTCAATAGTGATGTATTAAAAAAAGGTAAAATATATTAAATAGGATCATTAAAGAATTAAATTGAATAAAATCGATTACATTAAACTGACACAATACTAATTTAATTAACTAACAATGAAGTCAAACAAAAATAAATAAATTTTACCTTAACTGTTGCTCACTGTTTTGATACAGAAATAATGTGTAATCTGCTGCTGACGTGATGCCGATTTCAAAAACATGTTATGAATTTCTTTGTCTAGTAGTACATCAAATTACTCCAACACTCTTTCTTCCACTGTTTGTGTAGTCAAAATTTATTAATTACACGCATCGCTGCTGTAGCATCTGAGATTGTGGGAATTTTGTCATTTATGTGCTCCTCTTCATCAGCATCAGATGCAGAATTTTCGATTTCAGAAGGATTCATTTTAATTTCCTCCATAAATTTCTTCATCAGTCGGATCTTCACATGTTATGACTTCGTCATCACATGTTTCAAACAATTGCATGTCACAAACTGAAAATGATGAAATTTTGTACTTTTCTATCCACATCGCAATATGTAAATTTTCATCACCCTCTTCCTCAACATTCTTTTCTACTTCAACATTCGTTGTATCTTCAATATGCTTTGCTAGACCTGCATGTCGAAAACATTTTCTAATTGTAGAATCCGTAACAAACCGCCAAGATTTTTCCAAGAAACGTCACATTTCATAGGCTGTACTACATATGTTGCATTCGGGGGAAATAGTACAATTCTAATCGATTGGAACTGTTTATCGATTTTGTGTGCAATACAATTGTCAAGCAGAAGTAGAATATTCCGCTTTTTAGCTGACAGTTCACGATTTCACATTCCAGGCTCTTTATCAAACAGCTCCTTAGTCAACCATGCCTTGCGGTTTGCTTCATAAGCGACAAAAAGCCCTTTGATATTTTTAAAGCATCTGGGGTGTCTAGATTTTCCTATCACTAGAAGCTTACGAAGATCAGTACCACTCATATTGGCACACACAAGAAATGTATTTCTGTCTTTTGACAATTTCCCGCCATTACATTTCTCTCCATTAAATTTTAATGTCTGGTTTGGTGTGATCTTGTAAAATAGTGCAGCTCATCAGCATTATATGCCATTCTCGTCGTATTCACGAGAGATTTCATTCCAAACTTTTTTTTTCCACGTATCGATTTTGGATTTTGAAACACCTCCCGATTCTCCGACAATTTTTCTGGAAGACATGTTGATCCGCTTTTTAAATCTGTCTAACCATCCATTAGAACACGAAAACTTTAATTATAAATTTACTGGCAAATTCATAAGCTTTTGACTGAAGCATTTGCCCAGAAACTGGTACATTTCAACTTCTTTGAACGCTAAACCATTTTAATAAAGCCTTTTCCACTTCTTGATGTTCAGAGTTTCCCATTTTTTTTTATAGTTCAAATTTTCTCGAAAGCAGAAAGTATGCTTTCTCTGTTTTTCCACATTGTTCCAACTGTAGATTTCGATAAATCTTTTTTTCGGCAAATGTCAGCTTGGCTACCTCCATTTTGTATTTCTCTTATGATGATTACTTTTTCTTCAATGCAGAATGCTTTACGCTTGCTCGACATGATGGACCTTATGATCTCTTAAAAGCGAATTTTTAACTTTGAAGTCTGGTACCAGAGATTATGACGCACAGGTTCTCTAGAGAGAAACATTAAAATGAGTGAACGAGATGAAACGACTGGAATACTTGTTCTGGCGCGACTCTGAGACGACATTTTCCCTTGTTCTCGTGATCTTATTTTTACTTCTCCCTCCGCTCTCACCTAGCACAGGTGCGTATTAGGGTGGATCGATGTTATATGGTGAAAAAATAAATATTATTAATCAAAACCTACCTATGCGGAAAAGATGTTCTATAGTATGGAGATTAAGAGAAAAATAATTAAAAAAATTAATTTTAAAATTTAATACTGTCGCAAAGAGTTTGAATTTTCGAAAAAAAAATTGGAAAAATACCTAATTTTGGTTAGATGATTTTTGATTCAAAATTATTGTTTTAATTTTAATCAAAACATACCTATGCGGAAAATATGTTTTATTGTATGGAGATAAAAAAAAAATAAATAAAAAAAAAATAATTTAAAAATTTAATACTGCCGCAAGGGGGTTGGATTTTCAAAAAAAGGGCAATTCCAGCTTTTTCATTCTCCCGCTTTATCCTCCCACCCCTCCATAAGTTGGAAGCGCTACGTCATAGAATATCTTCCCTACGTCATATGATATGCCCCGAGGCTGACGAAAAAGACAGGCTACCGAGGTGCCTTCTACTTACCTTTTTTTACAGACCGCTAGAGTGACGTGACGCTCTTTTCGTGCACCTGCATTGGTGGATTCGAGTATCACGTGACTCCCGCGGACTGTAACAAAAGGTATGCGAAAAGCACCGCGGTAGCCTTTCTTTTTCGTTAGCCTCGGATATGCCCACATGGCTCTGAAATAGGATTCCTATAATAGTTAAAGGAGCCTTACTCTGAATAATAGTGGATAAACGTGTTCCCACCGCTCGCTCATTCAGTTCAAAGCTAGCAGCTTACGAAATAGGGCGCTTTTCTCGCAAAGTGAAATTAATTTCGATTTCATTGCGTAAGTTTTCTTTGTAAGTGTATTGTGTTGCGTAGTGTACTTTGAATATTATTGCACCCTGGCGATGTTAAGAAAAGACATGATTTGCCCGATATATTGGTCTGGTTATGATATGCCAACGAATATGCTTCCTACCTACAGTAACGTAATAGAGTGTGTATGTTGGCATTCAAAAGAATACCGAAGCAAGGAAACATTGTCTACATCTACACTTTCCTCCTCATGTGAAGAAGTTTCTAATAAGTTAGAAGAGACTTCGAAACGAGCTTCAATCCCAATAATTGACCACTATAGCATTTTGAGAAAAGTTCGATTATACCATGACAAATATCGCGGTCTTCTTAAAACTTACAAAGCCAGAAAAGGGGTTGAAAGCTATCGCAAGTAGGTTGACGTTTTCCGAAAAAACGCAAATGCTGTTTTTGATATATGGGCGTGTACTTTTAAATCATTTGAATGTTGCTTCTGTAAGAAAGAACGAAAAGTTCCAATGAACGAGAGAGAATTTCTATTAGACATGCGAACTGTAAGAAAAATGGTAATCGGGTCGCTGGATCGGAAAGCCACTTTACAAATAACTAAGGCCGAGAAACGAAAATTAAAGCAAGGGCAATACGTGGAGAAAAACGAAACACTGCCTGATGTTTCTTCCAGTTCAATATATTTGAATATGAATATGAATAACCGGTGTAAATTGAAGCGGCGTATGTGCGAGCATACTGACTTTTTTTCATCATCAGCTATCATTGAAAGCGGCGCCCAAAACGCTGACGGTGACACTGTCATATCTGTAGTGACGAAATTACATGCCGTAGCAAAGAAATTGGACCGTTTTGGCATTTCCGACCGAGCAGGCTCTGCCATCGTGTCAGCTGCGCTTCAAGATGTGGGCATTATCTCACAAAGCGATGTATCGAACGTCGTTGACAGAAATAAAATTCGACGTGAGAGAACAAAGGCAAGAACCACTCTACCGTCCTAGTCAGTTGTGAAAGATTCTGACCATGAGCAATTTGGTTTATACTTCGATCGACATAAAGACAGGACTATATCACTAGGAGATACCAGAAGAAAAGTCCTAATAGATGAATACGTAAGCTTGGTAAAACAACCTGGTTCCGAGTACATTGGACACGTATCTGTAAATTCTGGGAGAGTGCAAGTGATTGGAAAAGACATCGTAATTTTTTTGTCCTGCGTTGACAACAATATAGATGTAACAAAGTTGGTTGCGACGGAACATCTATTAACACAGGTGTTAAAGAAGGTGTTATTCGAAATTTAGATTTGATTCTGAAGCGTCCACTACAATGGTTTGTGTGATAGTTACACGCCAATGAGCTTCCACTACGTCATTTTTTCGCGTACGTAGATGGAACCACAACTGGTCCCAGAAGCTTCACTGGTGAAATAGGCCCTTATTATTAGGAGAAATGGGTTTTTTGCATCCTGAAAATATCCTGATATCGTTGTTAACTGACGACGGAACTCACATAAGGCAATTGGCCCTTCGAAGAATTCTAATAGCGAGCGAAGTCAAACGATCTACTGCAATCCCAAACATTTCAACGAATAATATCCGTATCTTTAATTTACCAGCTTTTGAACTTTGTGCGACGGATTATATTGATTTGATTAAATGGTAAAATGTGATAGAACCTCCACTAACTGAACGATTTAGTGACGACATAATTTCAGAAGCAATATTAAATCCAGCAATTATTCCGGCCGCAATAATATCTACTATCAAGGGGTTTCCGTGCCACACTCAAGCTGCAAAACGGATAGTCAAAACAGTCACTGAAGCATCTTCTGCTGTTTGTTGATTATATAGAAGAGACGGGTTTATAAGAAATCGCATCGAATCACGAAACCTCATGCCAATTTTCAACACCAAACGTGATTATCGCCCACTGTAATTTCGACGATTTTATAGGTTTTTCTTTATTTAATAATAAAGAAGCTGGTAAATAAGAAGCTGGAGTTTTTTCTTGTAACCAAGTAAGTGTCCTCTTATTGCAATTAATATTTAAAATTACTAAAATGTATATTTCATTTAACAAAAATCTCTTTGACTTTTTAGCGTAAAAAGACTGAAATACATAAATTTCAAACACCTTGCGGCAGTATTAAATTTTGAAATTAATTTTCTTAATTATTTTTCTCTTAATCTCCATACAATAGAACATCTTTTCCGCATAGGTAGGTTTTGATTAATATTAAAACAATAATTTTTATTCAAAAATCATCTAACCAAAATTATGTCTTTTTTTCATTTTTTTAGAAATTTCAACCCCATTGCGGCAGTTTTAAATTTTGAAATAAATTTTTTTATTATTTTTCTCTTAATCTCCATACAATAGAACATCTTTTCCGCATATGTAGGTTTTGAAATTGTGAAAAAAAAATTCGATCCACCCTATAGCGTATGTGCTTACTGTTCATGCATTTACTTGTTCTGTTCCAGCATTCCCCCCTCCCAACAGGTTGGCAGTTTTTTTCCTCATTTTCGCGTCCCCCCCCCCCCTCATTTTCGGCACTGTCTCTATTCTTGCACACAGCTGTGAGCAGAAATAAGGGAAAATGACTGACGGGTGGGCGGGTTCACACGTGCTGAGTGGCTATCGTAAAAGATAAAGAATGCAGTTGTCCCTACCCTTTAATAAAAAGACTTATTGCTGACATGCACCATGTTTCACTAGCCGGCATACATTTTCTTATGAAATTGGAGTCAAAGTCCTGTTTTCACAACTGCGGAAACAAAAATCATGGTCAACTGGAAAAAATGTTCGTTATAGGCGATTCTTAATATTTCGGAGGTTCGCTATAAAAGTATAAATTAACATTAAATGCAATAGGAAAACGATGGGACCAAAAATTTCGTTCGTTGTATCCGTGTGTTCGTTATATACCGGGTTTGCAATAACGGGGTTCGACTGTAATAGGTAGAAAAGCAGTAGAAGGCATGCCGTTAAAAGTAACGGAAGATGGTGTTAGAATAATAAGCGGCAACACAGTAGGAGAGGATACATTAAAATTAACGATGTTCCGACAAAAATTGATGAAGTAGCTACATCAAGTATAAACAACCATAATCGAGATTGGGAAGATATGGTTAATATCGACTGCGTAAATGACGAGGTGGATTTGACTCATATTACAAATTTAGCAAACAGCGAAAAAATAAAAAAATAATAAAATCATATAAGACGAATAAAAGAAAAGATACAGGATTATCTCATGAATGGAATGTTGACTATCCATCTCCAGAAGGAAATGATGAAATTAGTAGTCCTGAACATGGTAGAAAAGACTATGTAAAAGCTCGCAGTAGGAAATTTGATTTTAGGGGAAGGAACAGAAATTTTAATAGACTATTTGATAACAGAAACAATAATAGATATTCCTGATATCTCCTGATAGATTCCTGAAAACTTTGAGACTAAAGATTCTTTGATACCTCAAGACATACCAGAAAATACTTCACCTAATTCAAAAGCAAGGTATAATCCAAAGTTTTCCAATAGATACATGAATAGAGGCTACTATCATGGTCGAAATAATTATAATTATGGTGGCCGACGATCATGCAAGGCTAGTTATAATGAACAAAGATATTCATAACCATCACGTAAGAATAATTCTCATCATGAATTTAAAGGAGCTTATAGTGGAAGAGATGCTTAATCAAATTCGTATCATTCTAGAAGCAATAGGTATATACAGCTTCTAAAGATAGAGAGCAATATTCGGAAAGAAAGTACAGAGATATTAGATATGCAGATTCTGAAGATAGAGAGCAATATCCAGAAAGAAATAAAAATCTCAAAAAATTAACTGTTTAGGCATGAAAAAACGTAATAAATCAAAATGCTGATGTCGAGACGCCATCACGTCAGGATGACCGATTTGTAGGATTTCAGTTTGAACACTTCATCTCCTTTATGACGTAAATGATCATCAAATTAACTGACACTCTTGTGTACTATTATTATCCATGATTTAAATGCACGAGTTATAAATATTTTGGATCGTGAGATCAAGAATCATTATCTTCAAAATTAGAAAAGGGCCAGTCTTCTAATTTTTATTGAGAAGCAAGCTTGGAAATGAGAAATATCCAGTAAAGGCGCTATTTAGCCTAGTTGTTTTCTTTGGTAAACAAAAATATTGTATATGTTTGTCGAGAAGTGGATTAGCTGAAAAGAAATTGCTAGTCAAGTATTGTAGAATTATATTTCTAGGACTGTATTAAAGTTCATATTTTGTTATTCATCGTCTATTTGTGCATATAATTCCAGTAAATCTACTATATACATATCATCTTCTTACACACACACACACACACACACACACACACACATATATATATATATATATATATATATATATTATAAGTATATTGTATATTATCGTGCAACTGAATTTAAAAAATAATAAATTTAATTAAATAAAAATAAGAAGAAAGTAATGATTTTAGCAAAATATATCATATACTTGTTTTCAAGTGTAACAATGTTTAGTTCTGTAATATTTGACTAATAAAATATTTACATGTACTTGCTAATGAATTAAAAGATTAGTGCAATGAATATCCAAGAAAACATCTAATTATAACTTAAATAGTTTAATTCCGAACGATATATGATAAGTGAACTATTTCATAACCTTCTAATATCTCTTTTATATTTATTTTTTCAATTATTTTCAATGTGTAAGTTAAGAAGTCAATCATAAAATACCTCAATAATTGGGAGATTTTCTTCAAAACCCATCTTAACAAAGTTTAATTAAAGATCAGTTTTCAGCTTAGAATATATGTTTTCCTTAAATTGCATACTACGCTCTTTTTTTACAGTTCCATACTGAGTTTTAATTAAAATTTACGTTACACTCCCTTTTCTATTTTAATTACCTTACATTAAAGATTGAATTTTTTTTTTATATTTTAAAATTCCACTTATTTACCACTTAATAATGTGCTTACAAAGTTAAAGTGAAATGAACTCGTATCTTGAAGAGATAATACAGAGCATGAAAAGTTTAATGCAAACTTAGGAAACCAGATAAGTTTACTTTTTTATAAATATAATCGAATCTTTGTTAGCAAAGATTCTATTAATGAGATACAAGATAACAACTTACTAAATTTCTAAAAATTTCTTAATTAAAAAAAGAAATTTTTAAGATTAATTACTGTATGAAACATAACGTTTATGGTATCAATTAACAAATTAGATTAATTTGAAAATTGTTTTACGTTATATAATTTAGCAAAATCAGTTAATGTTTTAAAAGTAGTTTTTATCGTCGGAAGGTTAAAATTTTAAACTTTTTTTTTTCATTTTTATTGCTTTGTGCTTTTTTTCTTATATAAAATTTTGATTACAGAAGTAAGTTTAATTTTTTAAAATAAAATATAGAAAAGTGTTTTTTTTTTTTCATATTCAAAAATTTTTTGATTAATGAAATTTCACAAAGGTTGTGTCCGTTATGCGTATTTACCAAAAATATATTTGTACATCAGTTGACGATCGAAAATGTTGTAAAAAAATTACTAGCAAGATAAAATGCTAAATAATATTCGAGATTAAATAATTAATCTGAGATTATTATCCGAGATATGTGATATGCTTGTGATTATATATATATATATATATATTGCATTAAATTTATTTTTAAATGTCAGTTTTACATTCCATAATTCAATGATAGGGAATTTATGACATTAAAAGCCTTTTTTTATACATACCTTTCAAATAACATGTGAGTAATGTATTTAAAACGTTACGATTTCAATAATAACATGGAACAGTTGCTATATTAATAGACAGAAACCATGGCACTTTTGCAATTTGCACTAAACATACTTCGATTTATATATGAAACAGCACACCGCACACAAAACAATAGCTCTCATAAGTCAAAAATAGATACGAACTTTTTTATATGAAATGTACACTCGAATTGTTTACATTAATGTACCAGTCCTCATTATCGTACCAGTTTGATTAGACATAATATAATTTTTTATTTTCATTATGGCGATATATTCTTTAAAGGTCAATTATATCGATATATTAAATATTACTCAGTTGCATAAGATAACTTTATATGTTTTTTTAAACACTAACTTTCTCTTATCAAATTTAAAGAAAAATCATTTATTTATTTTTATTTATTTATTTATTTATTTATTTTTTTTGGAAATAGCGTAAATTTTGATTTCTTGTTCCATTGTATTCAACATTATGTTACACCAAGTTTAAATTTTTCTGAAAAGAAAAATCACAAATCATTTTTCACACATGCACAGATTACCATACATGCATCATGACTAAAAGTATACAGCAGTAATCTGTGGAAATACAAAATTTCAAAATTATATATATATATATAATCATTAAACATTTATTCAAGTTGGATGAAACATTGGAATAACTGAACTTAAATTCAAATAATAATATTTTTATGTGAAAGTTTTCTTATTTTTCTTTTCTAAGGTTATCTTTAGAACTTCCTAATAATTATATGTTTCAAAATTTAAATAAGAAAAATGATTAAATTATTAATTAGGTGATATTCTCCATCCAACATTGCTGTCGTCCATTTTCATGAAGCACATTTTAAAAATTGACTGTAATGAAAATTTTATAAATCTTGTATCTTTGATAAAATTTGTTCACAGAAATATTTTGTTATATTTCGAAAATTTATTCAATATACATAAATATGTTAACCATTTACAAGACTCTCTAAGATAAGACTTTACATTAAGTATTCAAATCAAATTTCAGATATTTACTATATTTTATCTTCTTATTAGATGTAGTTTCATTTATCAACACTGCATCTTACAACCAGATAGTTATCAACTTATCCAGATATATTATATTCTAAAATTCATAAATAAAAAATATATCCTATACATATTGTTATATTTCGAAAATTTATTCAAGATACTTTATCATGTTAACGATTTACAAGACTCTCTAAGATAAGACTTAACATTAAGTATTCAAATCAAATTTCAGATATTTACTATATTTTGTTTTCTTATTAGATGTAGTTTCTATCAACACTGCATCTTACAACCAAATAGTTATCAACCTATCCAGAAATATTATATCCTAAAATTCATAAATAAAAAATATATTCCATACATATTGTTTCTAAAGAAAAGTTACAGAAGTATTTTCGTAGTTTAAAATATCATGAATTATAAAATAATATTCAACTTTTATATAAAAAGTTTCCGTTGCATTTTATCACGCATATAAAATCAGAAATGCCCTGATGCATTTTGGACTATTTTCTGTCTGAGAATATAATTTTGTTTTTCAATTACTATTATGTAATCCATAAAGAACTATTAGATTATAATAGGGGTTTGTTAATATTATTTTGTTCTTATTGTAGTTAAAGTAGTTTAATTGTAGTTAAAGTGCTCAGATTTCTGCTGATTCTATGCAGAATGTTGTATTGAAATAAAGCTTTTTAAATTCAAAGCCGTATAATGCAATTTCGATATTTCTGTAATACTGTAAACAGTCTCATTCTGATTGTCATTCAATTGACATTCAATATATTCAATATACAATCTATACTTATAAACGTGTAGCTTGATTTTCTTAAAAGCAACACCGAGCCTCAACTGTTTGTCCTAGAAAAATGAAATTTGAAAAACATGTTCTTTACATAATGTAGGCACCCACTAAGAAAGGATTTTTGAAATTCACACCCTAAGGGGGTTAAACGGAGGGTCGAAAGTTTTTATTATTTCGTCCTTTCGGCATATCTCAGCAGGAGTTTTAAGTAGAAGCCTGAAATTTGGGATAACAATTCTACTAAAGAATAGTTAAACATGTATTTCAGTCGATTTTAGAAATTCAAAAAAAATATGTTGCGAAATCTTTATTTAAGTGCTTTTTTATAGTCTTATTAGTTATTGTCGCATACTTTTAATTTAAAGTATTCTATTTATATTTTTCTGGTTGCATGTAAAATGCATTTTCTGGGCAAAAAATGTCAACACGCAGACGACTTATTTCAGACATTAGTTTCATTTAAAGCAGTCACTTACAGGTCTTGATAGCACAGTCCGTTAAGCTCTGAACTCGTAACCACAAGGTCTCAGGATCGAGCTGTGATGCAGTCACATATTTTATTTCCTTTTTCATTTTAAAATGTTTCAAAATTAATTTTTCCCCATTTAAATTGTATTAAAAAAAAGCATTTATTTTTTTTTTCTTATTGAGTGCGTCTTCCTAAATTTCTAATAAATAAAACCAAATAATAAGACATAATTAATATACTACTTTAAAATATCATTTCTTTTCTATTTTTCTTTTTTCCGTTACAGTTTTCTAAAGTGTTAAAAACAATTAAATTTTTACTGCCCCTTTGATATTCATTTTTATTTCGGTTGTCTGTTTTTATTTAAATAAAAACGTTAATTTAAGTAATAGCACAGTTGCATTGACAGACTAAGCGGCTCCTCATAGGGTTGTCGTATTTGGCATGTTTGTTTCGCCAAAGGCGATGTTTGTTTTCACTTTCTGCGCACTCAATTTAAATTTTCCCTTTATTTTCTGTCTAACGTCTTTTACCCGTACGTTTAGTTGGGAATCTACTTTTTTCGCCAGTATTTGTGTTGGCGATATTGTTAGGTAAAAATTGAGTCAGTTATGTAAGTGTGATGGTAGCAAGAAGGCTTGTGCTCCTGTTAACGTGGATTGAAAAAAAATTATGTTTTTTATAATAATTTTTGGGTGCTAATACTATGCATCTTGACTCATCAGTGTCTTTGTTTCTTCAATATTGACTTGTAAATAAACAATTGGTCGTGTACGAAATGGACTTATTTAATCTTTTGAAAGTCAACTTTTCTTCCAGTAAAAAAAAGTTTTCGAACCTGAGATTTTATACTCCACTATGCGAAAATGGCTCATTGTGATGGTAGAACGCCATCACACGAGCCTCGCCTGGGACGGAATAAAATTCCCCCGTACTCGATAATATATTCATCTTATATACGATATTTTGCAGGATATAAATTTAAGAATAAATACCGTCAGTGGCGAAGCGTGTAGATCGCTTGATATGTTTATCTAAGAGGATTTTATGAATGAAAATTTTGATGCTAATCACATAAGCAAGTAGTGTCTTACTTGTTTATTCAAACCAATTGTTGGTTGTAACACAATTCACCTTTTGCGTTTGTTTCTCGAAAATGTCTGTGTTATAAGGCCTTTTAAAATTAACTATTACCTCTTTTGCTTTAGTACACACGTGAAATGCACCGCTGAAACACAAAACTAACCAGAAGTGTAATAGTAGACTAATGGAAATATCGAAATATCTGCAACTAATATCTTAATCGAACGCTTGATAACTATTCCAAAACGACTCTTCTTACCTTTTGTGTAAAGAAAAATTACATTTATATACGCAGTTTTTGTTCGATTATCAATAGATTCTAAATAAATAAATGTTGAGTTTTCTTTGTTTATGTGCAATTGTAATTAAAAATCGAATATTCGTTTACGCACTGAATTTTAATTCTATTACCTAGACGCTACCTTATGTAGATTGCATGTCTGATGCAGTTTTACAATATGAATGTGATTCCATTTTTTAAATTTACTTGTCTATGGTACATCCTAGTGTAAAGGCTGTTCTATATGCGTGGGCGTTCTAAAGGAAACAGGCCTTTCTATCGACGAACACAAGTTTAATATGGTAACATAAAGTTGACATGACCAGGACAGATGACAAGCACAGGAACATAAATCAACATAAAAGATTATTCATATTTTTCAAGATTCATGACCGGTACCATTTACGGCCATTTTCATACTATTCTGTTTTCTACTATGACAAGCGACGTTCTTTTTCGCTGACATTCTGAGTTCTACTGCCGCGCGATTTCGTTTCTCCAGAAGGGGGCGCTACTAGAGCAAGAAGAGGCAATCCTCACACCTCCCATTTTCGAGAATTTGATTTAGTCTTTTAACACAAATCAATATCTGGTAAATATCTAAATAAACAAGTAAAACATATTAATACTAAAATTCAAACATTTAAAGAACATCAAAGAAAATAAACAAATAGAATACACTATAACACTAATACTAATATTTTAAAGTTCTAGGATAAAGTTAAAGTTTTTAAAGTTAAAGTTCAGACTTGTAACGAAGAAAAATAAAGAATGTTCAAAGTTTTTAAGTCCAATGTGAGGCATGTAGCCTACTTAGAGAGTCAGCATTCGCGTGGAGTTTCCCACGTCGGTACGTTATTTGGGCTTGAAAACGCTGCAGTGCAAGAGCCCATCTTTGAAGGCGCGCACTTTGAGGTGCACAGTCCATGAGAAATTTCAAAGGATTATGGTCGCTCACCACAGTTACGTGCGAACCATAAATATAGTGTTCGAACTTTTTCAGGGCGAAGATAACAGCATAAGCTTCCTTTTCGATGGTAGCATAACCCTCTTGACATTTGGAGAGCTTTTTACTTGTAAAAGCAATGGGGTGCTCTTGTTCATTTTCATCTTTTTGAGATAGACAAGCGCCTATCGCATACGAAGAAGCATCTGCATGTATAATAAATGGTTTCTGAAAGTTCGGGGAATAACAGATGGGTGATTTACTGATCGCCTGTTTCAACTCAAAAAAGGCTTTGTCACAATCCTCAGACCAAGTAACTTCATTAGGGGCACGTTTCTTCGTAAGTTCAATCAATGGACGAGCTATGTCGGAGAATGAAGGAACATAGGACCGGTAGTAAGATAAAAGACATAATATGCTTCTGACATCTTTCTTTGACTTGGGAACTTCTAAGTTTTGTATCGCAGATACTTTGTCGGGATCGGGTGCATGTATACCGGATCCTACCACATGACCTAGAAATTTTATTTTTTCTCGTTTTCGCCGTCTTCCTGTACTAAATGCATTGTTCATTTGACAAAATCCATCTCGTGTATACTGTTTCTTCCTTTCCTTTATTTTCACTTTAACATAAATTTTAGAAAGTTCAGTTTCATTTTTATTTTCGTCGATCGTCACTTTCTTAGTCTCAGTAAACTCATCAAGCTTCTCAGATTTCTTCTGGCAGTTTTCTAACATCATGTTGTCAGGATGATTTAACTTAAGGAATACATCGGGTTCTTTGTTTGCAATTTCATGCGATTTCACACAACCATTGACTATAATGTAGTCGGAATTTTCATCGTAAACAAGAGGTTGTTTCTCGCTGAACTCAATCGTGTTGGATTCGGAACTTCCATCAAGTGTTTCTGACATTGTATTATTGAAAACAGAGTAAGATTCTTCTGTTGTCGTGACATCAACTTTTGAATCTTTATTTTCAGAAATTATGCTTCGTCTTATATTTTCTTCCTTCATGTCTGCTGATGCAGTCAAATATTTATCTGAGGCACTTGCACTATTTTTAGCATAATTTGCGGTTTCGTATTCGGTTTCTTCATCAGGCGTGACACCATAGTTTGAGGGTTCGAAAATTGAAATTACATTGTTAATTATGGGAGTATCTTTAATAATATTATGTTCACTCTGTAAATAATTTTAGACTTTTAAATCTTTTGAATTATGTAAAATTTCTTCTGCTTGCCTAATTTGGGGATCTTTTTCCTTATAATGAATTTCCGTTTTGATTTGATTTCCACTCTCTATTACGATTAAATCGGCAACAGTACATGTGTCGTTTTCATTATTATTAATTTCTTTCGTGATCGATTGTGTAATACTAGTACGCGGGTGAGGGTTATTTTTTGTCTCATCAAATAATTTATCCAAGTGATATAAGAAATTCTCATGAACGGAAAAGTTATTAAATTCATTTTTGTTAGCTGTCGAACACTGATTTAGCGAAGGGTCGTTTTTCTGTTGCCATTTAATTTTTTCTGAATCGGTTATAAAAGTATCAGGGTCGTCGCCAGGTGTTTGGTCAATGTTCACGTTTCCATTCGCATTATCAACTGACACAAGATCTAAAACTGAAGCAGACAGATCTACAGTGTTGGTTTCTTTCGTATTGTCACTTATCGCGTCAACATTACAATTTAATGCCTTTTCAGTTTCATTATATTTATTCAAATCATTCAATTCATTATATGTATCAAGAGAAAGTAATAAATCATTAATTAAATTATCAACTACAGCACATGTTATCATAATATTAGGATATATCTTGGGGTTTAATTTATCAACTGCAATACTCAATGGGATATTTATTAAATGAGCATTCAATTGGTGTCCGAATGCAGATTGCAATATTATGGTACCACAAGGATTTTTAAAGTATTCGGGTACACAATTAGCCTTTATTATAGAAATTTGAGTTCCACTATCTACTACGTCATGTAATATTTTATTACCACATTCGATATCTACTGTCGGTAATGTTTCAATTAATTTTGTTTCTTTTTGCGGTGTTTTCAAATCAAATAACTCATCTGACCTTATTCTAGCAGTGAGTGCTTTTTCATTTGCATTCGAATTATCTTCCCTATCAAATTTATTGGCATTGTCAAATAAATAGCTACCTATCGTAACATTATGGTATCTGCCGCAATTGGTGAATTTTTTACCTTTTATGGTACAATCTTTAGCGACGTGTTTACCTCTCTTTAAGCATAAAAAACAGCGCCCTTCAGCTCTTAATTTAGCCATTTTCTGTTCAACGGATAATTTATTGCACTCCTCAGTCGAATGACTATTACAAGAACAAAATATACAAAAGGTTTCAGAGGTGGCTTTAATATGAGATACTTCAGAATTAATTCTATCACTAGCGAACATTTGTCTACGAAATGCAGGCGAATCATTATTATACGACTGTTTTGACCTTGGGTTATCTAAATTACCAGTTAAATAATTTTGTTTTTCTCTCGACTCTATTTCGGTACGAATAAATAATAACAAATAATCAATACTTGATTGCGTGTCACTAGAATTTTTTATACATTGCTTATTATATTCTAACGAAAGATTATTTGGCAGGGATTTAAGAATTATAGGTTTCAACAGGTTATCAAATCCATTTGATTCAATATCCAAAGACTTGAGACTTCTTATTTGGGATTGAATAGTATCAAATAATTTTCGCAGAGCGATTACATCATTTGTTTTCAATACGGGTTTCAAAGATAATAATGTATTTATGTGTGTCGTCACAATGAGATCCTTCCGACCAAATTGTTGTTTCAGAATTTGGATCGCTTCCAAATAATTTTTATCTGATAACGCAAACCCGGAAATAGAATTATATGCAATACCACCTAAATAACTTTGTAAATAGCTCATTTTTTCAATATTTGACAGTGAATCATCATCATGGACTGCTATTTTGAATGAATTCCAAAAGTTTTGAAATTTACTTATTTCGCCGTAAAATTTCTCAATCTTTAATGTAGGGAGTTTAACAGATTGCGCAACTACTTCTGCGTGCTTATTATCGACGTGAGATACGGGGGAAATTTGGCTTTTGCTATTGTTTTTCAATTTCTTATTAATTCTAAATCTCCATAAAGTTATTTTTTCATGATATTCGATGGAGGCCTTTGCGCTTTTTCGATTTCATCCTCATCATTAATTAACGCTAAAATTTGGGTATCTTCCCGTTTAAGGTCAATACCTTTTTGTTCTAGCTGAGCTAAATTTTCTTCAATTTCGTCAAAATTCGGTGATTCTAAAACCCATGCATCTTCGATCTTTTTAACAATAGAGGTAATAGATGCTTTTATTACCCCTCTAGTTTTTTTAAGTTTAGTCAGCCATGCTTAAATAATAAAAAAAAATGTACCTTACCTCTGATTAAGGTTATCCAAAATATTTCACTATAATATTTCACTATAATATTTCACTATAATGTTTCACTATAATGTTTCACTATAATATTTCACTCCGTAACCCAGTAATACACCCTGTTTTTCATCCCACTTCTGACACCAGTGTAAAGGCTGTTCTATATGCGTGGGCGTTCTAAAGGAAACAGGCCTTTCTATCGACGAACACACGTTTAATATGGTAACATAAAGTTGACATGACGAGGACAGATGACAAGCACAGGAACATAAATCAACATAAAAGATTATTCATATTTTTCAAGATTCATGACCGGTAACATTTACGGCCATTTTCATACTATTCTGGTTTCTACTATGACAAGCGACGTTTTTTTTCGCTGACATTCTGAGTTCTACTGCCGCGCGCTTTCGTTTCTCCAGAAGGGGGCGCTACTAGAGCAAGAAGAGGCATGCGCAATCCTAACATTTATATACGCAGTTTTTGTTCGATTATCAATAGATTCTAAATAAATAAATGTTGAGTTTTCTTTGTTATGTGCAATTTTAATTAAAAATCGAATATTCGTTTACGCACTGAATTTCAATTCTATTACCTAGACGCTACCTTATGTAGATTGCATGTCTGAT
The DNA here is from genome assembly GCA_963931845.1 of Maratus michaelseni. Taxonomy (NCBI): domain Eukaryota; kingdom Metazoa; phylum Arthropoda; class Arachnida; order Araneae; family Salticidae; genus Maratus; species Maratus michaelseni. Next base: position 195,698,744 of record OZ007593.1, on the reverse strand, counting down.
GCAGTTTTACAATATGAATGTGATTCCATTTTTTAAATTTACTTGTCTATGGTGCATCGTACCACATCTAGTTGTTTGTAACCATGGTAATGAAGTACCCTGTACATGATCTTCACAATGAGATATAATTTTTACACAACACATTCCTTATGACTCCCGATGTTCTTTATGATAGATTTCTCACTATTATATGAAAATGATTTATTTGTGTTATTAAAATCGTGTTATTATTAATAAATTTATTCTAAATCTTTTTTATTCCTGAAATCCTACAAAAGGTTGCAAATAATGGGGAAATTTTTCATAAGAGGAAAAACTGCAGAATAATCTATATTTCGAAATCGTTTTACAAAAAAAGAAATCTGAACGAAAATAACAATGATTCTGTCTTTAATCGTTTTTTTCAAACAGGCAATAAATAAACATTTCTGTAAATGTCATTACAAAATATCTTTGAACATATTTTCAGTAATTTCTAATGCTAAATATTGAATTTTAAAGAAAATTCTGTAGAACGATCTCCCTTCTCTTAATTAAAATTTCGAATATTATGTACACATTCCGGAGTTTATTGCATTTACTAATACTACATTTCACTCTTTCCCTTAAATTTTAACAACTGACCTATTCGAATTTAATAATGAAGTTTAAACTAGTTTAAAAAACAGATTTGTATTCTTAAAGACGACTATTGAATTTACTTATAAATAACTATTAAAGTTTTCCTTTGATTTTTCTTAGACATCTGTTTAGATATGGAGATTAACTATAATCAGTAATGTTTATTATACTTTTAATGTTTTGATACTGAATTTATTTTCTTTTATTTTTTTTTGTGAAGAAAATTAATATGTTCTGTTATTTTTCTCTTTTGAGAACGATTCAAAACATTTAAAAAAAAAATATTTTGTATTTATTTATTTTACAAATCGGAAACTGGTTCAGAATCCCGATTATCCTTTTAATTAAAATGTGGTTATAGAATATTTACAAAGCAAAACTAGTCGTTGGGGGCCACCGTAATACTTACCCATCATGGATATGCATAATGTAAAATATTAAAATAAAAATGTGTAAACTACGCATAAAATGCATTCCAATTCAAATAAAATCGTGACTTAATGACGTCACAAACTTTAAAGGTTCGATTACTGAATTACTTGAAAGAAACATCCTTATAACTCCAAAAATAATAATCCTATTTACTAGCAGTATATTTCATCTGATTAAGCGTCAAATTTACAATTAAAATAAATCTTTGAAGTGAAATTTGGATGAAATACAGGGTCATGAAAAATCGAAGAGTGTGGAAAATATGATTCCAAATATCTCGGCAACTTATTATCCGATCGACTTCATGCTGTATGCAAAATTTATGTTTTTTTATTGTCTTTTATAATCATTTCTTAAAATAACCAATTTCGAAAATTTTTATATACCTTTTATCAGAACGAATATTTCGAGAGTCCGAAAAAAATAGTTCCGGTTAATCGAGGTTATTGAAATGAAATAGGCTTCTTCTCATTATTACATACTAAGTACATACCAAATTGCAAGTCTCTATCTCTATTTTTTCGAGAGATAGAGCGTTTACAGACACACAGACACACAGGCAGACGGACGGCAAACATTTTTTTTCTAAAAATATGTTTTTCGGAATCCCCAGTGTCTGAAACGTGTAAATCCGTCAAAAAAATGTTTTGATTTTCAAAACGATTACAAGACTTACCCTATACTACGTATGATGGGTAAGTAATAAGGCGTTAAGGATATCGTTGGTTTTTGAAGATATATATGTCACTAGCCGGTCTTCGCCCGTCTAGCCGGTTGCTTCCCAGTGGGGCCAGATACATAGTGCAGCGTGCCGCACTGTCTTTGCTTGGGGCCCAGAAAGTGCATTTTACATGCAACCAGAAAGATATAAATAGAATACTTTAAATTAAAAGTATACGAAAATAAATAATAAGACTATAAAAAAGCACTTAAATAAAGATTTAGATACATATTTTTTTAGCCCCCTGACAACGTTTTACTGGACACTACCCGTCATTATCTAGGGGTAGGGCCCAAGTTGTACTTTGTATCTGGGCCCCACTCGGAAGCGATCAACTAGTCTCGTATATAATAAAAAATCAGCAATATTTCTCTTTTTCGTCTAATCTTCCGCAATCGGGTTCACAGCCGATGTTGCCCACGAACTCGCTGGCTCTAAAATTGTTCTTGAATATGTGATTTAAAGCTCCTAACTAAAAATGCTGCTGAGATATCGCAAACATTCGAAATGGCCTAACATTTTCAACCTCCATTTAGCCCCTTAATGGATGAACTTCTAAAATCGCTGAAATATGTGTGTTTAACTATTTTTATAGCAGATTTGTTATGCTGAATTTCATGATTCTACCTATAATTTGTACTGAGATATGGAAAAATGACCTATTTTTTACCTCCTATTTAACCCTCCTTAGTTACTGAATTTCTAACATTGCTGAAATACATGTTTATCTATATTTTTGTAGATTTGCTACCCCGAATTCCAAGCTCCTAACTAAAAATGTTGCTGAGATATGGCGAACAGGCAAAATGATGATAGGCAAAATGAAGCTCACAACCACTATAAGAGAAACATTTTTATTTCCAACAATAATTGCTATAGCATCAAAAACATAATATGTACATTATCCACACTGAACAATGTGAACACTTTTTTTAGTGTTGTGCGAAAACTAGACATTGAATATTATTTTTTCCGAAGAGAGGATTTAGTGGCAGTCGGGTATTTTTTACGGTTTTCGCTAACGATCTGTAAAACAAATTGTTTCTCAGTTTCATTTTTTGTGAGAATGTTATTGTAATTCTGAATGAGTTTGACACATCTTTCTGCCACATCATTCACAACAGACGTCTTCTCAAGTTTTTCAAATCCACTTTTGTAACTAGGATCGTCCTTCCATGTTGAAGGATCTTTGTTGAGGAATTCGGTGCTGATAGAAAATCTCGTGAACTTATATTTTGTATTAGAAGTTACAAAAGACGAAAACTCGATGTTTGAAAATAAAGAAAATTCATTTTGGTTCATAATATACCTTTTCGGTTTATTTTCTTCTTCCGGTCTTTAACCTTTATCTGCTTCCAGCATAACTTGAGCCATATTTGATTTAATCTCTATCGGAACATTGTCCTCAAATATCGATAGAGCCACAGTTTTGGGAGCTAAGTACCACAGATTGTTGGAGAATTTTTTAGATGCAGCTTGACTGATTTCTGTATCAATATCTGATAGTTTATCAGTTGGCGCATGAATAGGAAATTATGATAAGGTGCTTTTATTGCTTCGGATGACATAAACTAGGCCCAAACATACACTCGAGCAAGAAAAATACATATTCTTCTTATAGAACTCTTCCCCCTATGGGTTAATTGAAATTGATCTTGAAACATTTATATTTTAAACGCATAAATTGCTTTTAACATCCACCTAGCATGACTTACAGCTCCTGGCATACGAAACAATATTCCATTCTTCTGAATGCCACCAAGAAAGATAATTGTTAACTCCAACAATTCTCGGTACTCACCTCGCTGTTGTTTCTGCGTAGAATGGTGGTATTCAAGAAATCTAAGAAGGGTAGAGCGGACATCATCTGGCACTTCACTGCTACCAGTCATGTAAACTTTCTTATTCAGTTTCGTCCAAATTTCTCCAAATCTTTTGAAAAATACCATGTCTGGACCAGAAGTTGCACCCATCAGTGAGTCGAAACAGCTCCAAAAAATTAACTCATACATGTGGTAACGGCAAGAGAAGTACAACAGGTCGCGATTGAACATTTTTTTAAATTTGTGCAGGCACCATTTATTCGACCTGTGTTGCTTGCTGTCGTATCACAGCAAAGTGTTTGAATTTTGTCAGCTATTCCCCATTTCTCTACTGTTTGGTAAACAGCCATGGCTTGCTCTTCTCCTGAAGATGTTGGGATTTCAGGGACTCCCAACAGTTGTTCCTTGCCTTGAAAAGTTGCTATTATTGCCAGTCTGTCTACCTTTTCAATTCCTGTGAGTGCTGGGAGCAGCTTTCCATCCCAGTGCAACACAAATTTTTGAGAGTCATTTAGGATAATTTTTTTCTGTATTTCTGTGTGTTTTGCCTCTCTAAATTGTTTTCTAAGGCGTTGAAAAGAAGTGCGATTTATTACCAGGTTTTCAGTATCACGCCCGAAGGCTTCTGCAGCAGCTATTAATATGTAAACCACATTTCGGTCAATGATTTTGCATCTATCAAAAACATCAGAAAGACGAGGAGTACAGAATTGCAATGTACCTCGAGTGGCTGAAACTGGTGTTGATGCTTCGGTTGTTGCTGTTTCTGATATTTTCTGATCAATGACAGAAGTATTTTTACTGTCATCGTCACCACCACTGCTTTCGCCCTCGATGTTGAGTGCTGGTGTTTCCCTACACCTGCGCTCTGCATCCAACTTTGCAAATTGCTTTCTACTTTATATTTATGGTAACGTAACCTTTTAAATACTATGAATAAGCCTGGACAGTTTTTTTTATTTCAGATAAAATTATATATGAGTTAAAAGTATTTTACCTGAAAAAATGTTTTTTCAGGCAATAATTTCAAAATTTCATGGTCGATGTGTGTCGCCTTACAGTTGTCTAATTGAGCTAAAAATTTGCATACATTGTTTTTCTGTTAATTGGAACAATATTGGGGGGTGGGAGCTAAACTTTTAGAAAGTTGAAAAATAAGGGCCACTCTAGTGTTTACCCTGAAGAAACGTACTAAACAACGTGCAACAAAAATTTGCATAAACAGTTTTAATATTTTTCATAAATGAGGTAGGTTCAAAGTTTTAGGATGCAAATTTTTATTATTTGCATCAGTACACACAGCTTGATAATTAAAGTTGCATCATAAACCTTCAACGTTTTTGAAAAATATGTGCTTTGGCTCTTCATTTCTTGAGCACATATGGAATTGAAATTCGTACTATTTTTGTCTTGCTTTGTATGTGTAATTGACCTAATGCTATTGCCACAGTACTCAGTAAGTCTGTTAATTAAAATTTCATAGAACAAGATATTCACTCCTACTATTTCTTCATATTCAAATTGCACTCAACTTTACTGAAGCTTAATTTTTCTCAAATAAATATCCGTTTGCTTTTATATTTGCCTTATTCACACAAGCTTTTCCAATGGAATTTCATAATATCTAATGTTTCTATTCAATTCCGAAGACAAGAAAATATTTTTCAAGATAATAACTTCCATTGAGATGTTATTAATTATGAGTTTTTAGGAATATGGGTACTCAAAAGACAATATTTAATTTATAAAACGAAGACAGTATTTTCATATGAATTACCTTCCCATATTCTAATCCTATAACACCCAATATTGGAATTGTACCTCTGAATATTCTATGGTAAATCTGTACTAGCACAGACATTTGAATGGCCAGATTTGATCTTTCTTGTTAAGCAACAGATTTCCTGGACATCCGAGCAATATCTTGACTACGTCCGTTTAAGGGTAGCTGTGCAACGTTTTAGTGATTACTTGTATGATTATGCTAATTTTTGTCTATTTTACTTCAAACGTCAATACAGAATATATTCTAAAGAAACACAGACAAATCTTGCTAATACATAACAAAACTCTTTCCTTACCATACAAATACAAACTTAATTTATCATTCCAAGCTATAAAATGTAGAGTAATTTTATGAAGAACTATCTATGGAAATTATAAAAATGTTTTAAAGCATCATATATAATTGCAATATAAATTTTATATAAAAAATAAGTCATATCTGCTTTATGAAAATAAATCTTACACTTTTGTCAGATCGTTATTATAAGTAATAAGTCATCTTTAATATATGACATTCAGAAGTTTCTTAATCTTACACTCTTGTGAATTTTTATAATTCAGGTAGCTATTTTAAAATAATTTTAACTGCCTGATTCAGCACTGGATTTTCCTTATTCACACAAATTTTCCTTATTCACACAAATTTTCCTTATTCACACAAGAAGATGTGTAGAGAATGAAAAATGCAATCTATGAAACTGTCTTTCTTTTGATAAATGATACCACGCAGAAAATCATTCATGACTTTGAAATAATGACACAGTGTGTAACCTATCAGATCAAAAGATGGATAGAATAAATTAAGCTTCAGATAGTATACAAGGGAATTTCACGGATGTGTTCTGAAACAATCGATTCGATTCGCTTCTAAATTAAAGATTTTTGGTTCGGAAAAGAAAAAAGAAGGATTTTTCGTAAAGTGAAAGTGTTTTCAGTACTTGAAAATGAATTGTCGAAATGATTATTTACATCTGAAGACTTCAGGAAATGCTCAGAATGTCAATGTTTTCAACAGGCAGTTACTTAAATTCAAATTAGTGTGCAGTCAATAAAAATAGATATAAATTCACAGATATGTTTTGCTGTATTCTACAATGTAACCATTGTAACAAGTATGACATAGCACACTCAAACAAATCAACAATTTGTCTTTGTACAGTTATATTGAAATAATAATAACTAATATGCATTCGACGTAGAACTTAGCTATATTATATATGGGAATGAATAGGAATACACATATGACTGTAATTAATTATATTCCCAAAACTCATATAACTATAAAATATATTAAGAGCAATTTTTGTTAATATAAAATTCCTTATCTGTTCAGTTTCCAAATTTTTATATATTAATTTATAACAATAAAATACAGAATAAGCGCTTAATCACCGTACGTGTGCAGTTGAATTTTTAGATTGGAATACTAACTATGTTAACAATCATATTGTATTTTAACAGTTTTATCATATACAGAGTATACAAATAATCCTTAGCATATTTAAAATTTCAAAAAATACGAAGTGCGGTTTCGACTAAAGGTTTTCATGATAAATATTTTTGCTTTTGAAGAAAACAAAAATTTAATCAAATCTAAATGATACCCAATTTAATTCGACACGTTGAAATATGAAACCGGTTTGTTTAATATCACAAAGTGTGCGGATAAAAACAGTGTTGTGCAAATGCTTAAATCTTTCATGACCTTCGTAAAAGGCTGCGTTTTGCCTGTATTCTGGAGATTAATCACTAAACTAACCCATTTTACGATTATATAGTTAAAAATTGTATATAATACAAATATTACAATTTCATAAACTGTAATACACACGTTTTATTATTCATTAGTTGAAACCTGGTTTAATCCCCTACTCTCTAGTGCAAAAATTTTCTTTCACTTATGTTATATGAATTGTAATTATACGAAAATTGTTTTTTTTCCTTATAATTTATAAATTGTGCCTTTTAATACAATTTATAATGCTAAAAGTATTAACTTTGCAGTTCATTTAGAATACAAGATTATACAAATGTAAGGTTTAAAAGTTCGTTTCATATACTTATATGAATCTTTTAAACTTTCATTTACGCAGTCATAATAAGAGTCATTTACAAATTAGTTTGCATTCTTAGGTATTCTTGATTGTGTGATGTATTTAACAACCTGGAATTTAAAAAAAAATCAGTTTTAAATTTCGTAAAATAGATCACATACGCTTCAAAAATATAACGAAACTTTTGACGATAGGAAATGAAATTAAAATTTGATTTTTGAAACAAATTTCGAAAAGCAGTTAAGTTAAATGTTATACATGTCAGATAATATTTTTAACGATAGATCTTAATTTAATCAAAAACCATAAAATAGTCTCCTAAAATTCTTAAAACTTCTTAATTTAAAGGTGAAACCTTTCCTAAATATTTTTCTTCGAAGCCGAAATATATCAAGATACTATGAAATAACCCTTGACATAGATTGAATTGAAGTTATTGATTGTAATTTGAACTTTTAAACATATAAATTCTACTTCCATTTCATTTCGAGTAAATGTAAGAAATTTAAAAAAAATGTTTTAAAAATGTAAAATAATCTCCAATCACTTGTCCTATTTACTGTAGAAGAGTAAATTCTTACAGTTTAAAAGCTAAGATGAAAAACTTTAAAATTAAATCATATAAGTAATTACGTTTTAGATATAATAGCAAAGATTTTAATAATTATAATTTCTATTTAAAACAGATTTCTTAACCTTAATTTCTAAAAAGATTTATTGTCTTTAAAAACTCAATTTTAACAATTTCTATCTCTGGAAAGTAACACAAGTCATTGCACTTATTTCCGATTAAGGACATTTAAAACAAAAAACATGAATCAACCTACAATGAAAAAAGATATATATAGATGAAAAAGAGAAACAAAATGTAGAGGGTTTATTTTTTGCATTAAGATGTATAATTATATAAACGTAATCTGCAATCCTACAATTAATAAAATATTTCCATTATTTCAAAACAACAGCCTATCGTTTGCGAAGTCCATTAACAGTCATAATAATCAGTTTCTATCGAAATTGAATACGAACATTCAAATCGGTTATCTAAAATATAAAATAATATTAACCTGTTGGAATATTCATATTCCCCACTTCCCTTCAAAATTGGGAAGACAGTCCAGAAGGACAGTCCCACCTGGAGATTAATTATATAAATCCTCGTAGATTGTTATTCAATATTATTATTTGTAATGAAAAGTAATACTACAGAAAGGATCAGGGTCCATAAGCCGTGTTTTTAGCCCATGAGATAATACTAAAATTCGATTTTGTTATACTGACTTAATTATTTCACTTTTTTATATTAGAAGGTTTATCCTGTACGATTTCAACAAGAGTTTTTGCATTTTTTCGGATTTATATAAGTTACACAAGCTCAAAGTTCGTATTATTCGTAGTTTTTGATGAAAAATACTCAATTTCTCCTCATTTTACCTCAATTATTTGTATGAGCGCAATCGTGCAACACTTTCATCTTTACACATATTATGAAATACATCAAAATGTACAATATATGTAAAAATAAAAGTGTTGCAAAGTTGCGTTTATAGTAAAATATTAAAAATAGATAGTTATGTAATGCATTCCGTCACGTCACTAAGAGACTTTCGGATACAGCAACGCGTTTAAACGTGCTAAAATGAACGTAACTATTGCTAATAACTACATTCCTTTACATTAGCAATAGTGACGTTCATTTTAGAACGTTTAAACACGCTGCTGCATCCTAAAGTATCTTTGTGACGTGACGGAATGCGTTACTTAACTCTCTATTTTTAATATTTTACTATGAACGCAGCTTTGCAACACTTTTATTTTTACATATTGTACATTTTGAAGTATTTCATAATATGTGTAAAGAAGAAAGTGTTGCGCGATTGCCCTCATATAAATAATTGAGGTAAAATTAGGAGAAATTGCGTATTTTTCATCAAAAACAACGAATAATACGAACTTTGAGTTTGTTTAAGTTATAAGAATCCGAACTAAATGCAAAAAATATTGTTAAAATTGTACAGGATAAAATTTCTAATATTAAAAAGTGAAATAATTAAAATAGTATAGCAAAATTGAATTTTAGTTTTATTTCATGGGCCAAAAACACGGCGTATGTACCCTGATCCTTTATACCAAAGTGTCTAAATTCTACATTTTCCATACGAGAGTATGATGTAAAACCGATGCCCCTTCCATCTTAGATATATAACTTAAACCCAACCAACTCGCACCCCTTTTGATTTCATCTGTTTGTTATGACAAGCAGACAATGACGTTTTTAAGTTCAAAACTTCTTATTCTACAGTATACTAAATTTCGAATAAATGCGTAAAACACTGAGAGGGAATTACATTTTAGAATCGAAGGGTTTACCAAAGCATATTTTAACTACTCGTTTCGTTCTTGATTGGATTAAAATTATCACCACATCCTCGTACGTGGTTAGTATAATTCTGGAGACTTCGAATATAAAATGTTTTCATAGTAAAAATTAAATAATTTATGTTTCTTTTCCTATATATTTTACTCAAAAACAAAATCATAGTCAAAAGAACTTGTATATAGAGTTCTAACTTCGAACATAAATGTCTTCGGCAGAATAAGAATTAAATGAAGAATAGACAGTCCACATCTTTTATCAAAACCTAATTCTGAATAATTTATGTTTCTACATTCTGATTTGCTGCATACTATTCTACTATGCTGCATATTATTCTATCCATCACGTCACACAGATACCTGAATCGCCACGTTACTTGTCAGGTGGCGAAGCTTAATCAACAAAATTAAATATTTTCTATAATGATATACTACAAATAGAGCGAAAACTTTTACTTATTTTTAATAAATAACCTATTTATATTATATTAAAAATATTCTTAATTTCATATACTCATACTATGATAAACACAAAGTGAAAAAAAAATGGAACTCTGAATCCTATCAATAAAAATTGTTGCAGTAATTGACCTTTCCTCATATTTATAAGTTTTTGATATTTGCTAATTTCGTCAGAATAATACTGCTGCTATCTAATCACATCTCAATCAAAATCTTTTCTCACTTAGCTGCAAATAAAGGAATTCGAGTCCCTATAAAGTGAACTTTCTTTAAAAATTACTTTGTAGATATTACATTTACATCACATGAAATTAAATAAAAAAAATATTTGCTACATATGTTTAGCGCACCAACTATTCACAAATCTCAGTCTGTCATCGAAATATAAATTTGTTTCTTATTTCATATAGAACATAATCTCTTTTCGAAGTAGAGGTATTACCAAAAACATCTTTTTTCGTACTATTGTGACATGCTCTTAATCTAATAAATCAATGAATGTGCAATTTAAAAAAATCCATAAAAGTAAAAAATTGTATTGACAATTGTTGCATACTTTCCATATTTTAATTTTGAAAATGTTCGTATTTTTTGTATGTATCTATCTATCTATTTATAACGAAATATAAATATGTTTCTTATTTGGAATAGAACATAATCTCTTTTCGAAATAGAGGTATTATCAAACACGTTTTTCTTTTTACTGTTGTGACATGCTTTCTACCTTCTAAAACAATGAATGTACAATTAAAAAAAATCCCTAAAAGTTCAAAAATTTAATTGAGAAATGTTTTGTATGTATATTTTCCATATTTTATTTTTGACAGTTTAAGTATCTATTCTATGTATGTATTTATCTATCTTTCCATCTATCTATCTATTTATAAATGTCTATATATACTATAAAGTATATACAAATATATATAAAAGTAGAAAAATAATTAGATTTTATCTTATATCTTAAATTATAAATAATAAAAGTAGCAAAATAAAATTTTATAAATTTTAAACAAATTTTCTCAATTTAAAGCGGAGATTTTTTTTTTCAAAAAGTAAAGCAAATTTTTTAAAGTGTGTTTATCTATAACAACACAGTTACGAATCCATTTTCCAAACTGAGCAAATTTCATTTCGGTGTTCGACTGTGTGAGATGCTAAAATAAGAATATGTTTAATAGAGACAACTCTATGTAATAATAGGGCTGATGATGAACATCTGAATGTAAGCAAATTGCATATTCGATAATTTAATTAAGGGATAGAACGTACACTTAACATAATTTCCTTTTGAGTCTATATTTTACTTACTGTTTGTGAGAGATACAGAGGATGTTTCGGCGTATATTTTCAACAATTTTCATATCATATATTCTAATACTAGCAAATGTTGTGTGTGTGTGTGTGTGTGTGTGTGTAGGGAGGGGGGTTATATATATATATATATGCCAATATTATATTAAAAACGGGTCTAACGATTTTGACAACATTTTGTATCCTACCATTTTGGGGCACCAGAAAACCATTGAACTACGTCACATGTTTGAGAAAATTCGATTAGTGGGTCATTTTGGGTCACCATGGTTCAGGGTCAAGCTAGTTGTAACTAGAAATCGGTACAAACTATTTTGACTAAATTTTCTATCTTACCATTTTCGGGCACGAGAAGACTATTGGGTTGAGTCACATGTTCGAGAACTTTCGATTAGTGGGTTTTTTGGAACAACGCCAGTCAAGCTAATTTTATCTAAAAAAGGCTCTAACGATTTTGAATAAATTTTGTATCCTACGATTTTCGGGCACGAGAAAATCATTAGGCTAGTTCGCATGTCGAAGAAAATTCGATTAGCGGATCATTTTGGGTCACTGAGAATCAAGCTAATTTTATCTAAAATACGGCTCAGACTATTTAAACTAAATTTTGCATCCTATGGTTTTTGGGCACGAGAAGACTGTTGGGCTCAGTCACATATTCGAGAAATTTTGATTAGTGGGTCATTTTGGTCTTGGGTCAAGCCATTTTTATCTCAAAAACGGCTCAAACGATTGAACCTAAATTTTGTATCCTACGGTTTTTGGGCACGAGAAAATCAGGGCTGAGTCACATGCTCGAGAAAATCCAATTAGTGGGTAATTTTTTGGTCACTGTGGGTCAAACTAATTTTATCTAAAATAGGCTCAGACTATTTTGACTAAATGTTATAACCTACTAGTTTCGGGCACGAGAAGACAATTGGGCTTGGTCACAAAGAGGTTATTTCGATATGATTAGATTAGTCCTTTTGGTCCTTTTGGTCATGGGTCATGATAGTTCAACTCGAAGATAATTTTAACCGAGCATAGCTCGGTCTTCCCTCCTCGTTACCTACAATAATAAATTAAAATTAATAACAATAAATATACATTAATAACAATAATAAATTAAAATTAAAGTTAAAATTAATAAAAGAACTATTTAATGTAACAATAAATAAAATAATAAACGGTATTTTCAAATTTAGGTATTTTAATGTTTCTAGCATTTAAGATTATAAAACCAAATTTATTTCAAATAATTTCTTTCCAAGGAAACATACATATCGCAACATTGCAGAAACAAAATGAAGTTTTCACGAAAAATATGTTTCGAGAAAGTGTACGTCAGAATCTCGATATAAGGGAAAAATTCTTCTATAAGAAAATGGGACATTCTAAAATTAAAGATAAGAAATATTGCATTGTAATGAGAAACATTTTATCTTAAGTGGTACATGGTGACAGTTAAAATATTTAAATTTGTTTAGGCGAGTATCGCCAAGTTAGGTAATGTAGGTTAAATTGTTGGACAAATATTACACATCTGGAAACATGCCACCACTCTCTGATAAAAGCACTCTAAATTTTAATATGAAAATTTAATAGTTGTAGTCTGCTATTCTAATGACATTATTTTTTAAAGATGGAATCTTTTCTATTCGCGAAATAATTATATTTTTATGAACTTTAGAAACAGTCTTCCACATCAACTTTACGTAAAATTCACGTTAAGTCACGTTCGCAGAATTGTTGCAAAAGCCCAGCACAAAGAGTTGACTGCATTCAAGGAATTTGGCAAATAATATGCAAAACATGCCTTTGTTTGTCTCAACCATTAGAATTTATACTGAAAACTAGTTTAGAATAACTCCATGTTTTATCAGAATCCATTCATTTACATTTTCTTCAAATTCAAAAAAATGTTATTTTTCACAGGTAAATAAAATTGCAATCTTTCAATTTGTTTGTAATCATTAATTAAATATAGGTGTAAGAAACTTAAATTTTATTCATATTGCATTATTTAAGAGAAAAAGGTAAAGTAAAACATCCTTTAAATCGACACCTACATATATGGTTAGCAGTTTTGATGAGAAATTTGCCACAGTTACCCTTTATTTTGTTTATTGTATTTCCCCTGTATTTATATTTTTTTACATAATTTATGTAATCTTGTTGCTGTTATTACAGAAATTTTACAAAAAATTACAAAAACAAATCATGGAAATGTATTTAATTTTCAAAATACTGAGACTGATTATGACATCCGTGGATACATGTGAATAACTGAAGTTAATTTCAACATACAGTATGCGATACTCTCGTATAAGTTGAATTAAGATAATAAATTTTAATTTAATACAGATTTTAATTTAATAAATCTATTCTTACCAGCGTCATCTATTACCATACGTTAATGATAGAACATCTAATTATTTACCCGCTTATCGACTTTGAGAACCTTAGCTATAGAACCAAGTAAGGAATATTAGTACTGTAACACTAGGAAAAAAATGACAGGACTATTTCATCGATTTATTCCAAACATCTATATAATCTTTTTTGGAAACATTTGCAATTTGAATAGCCTACATATCACCAACATAAAACATTAATACGCGTTTCAATCATTTAAGGACACTAATAATTATTTAGATAGTATGTGGTGCAATATAATAGAAATGGAGTAAGAGCAACGTTAATAGCACCAGAAATCTCAATTTAATGCATGCTAGTTTCGGTGGCATTTATCATACCGTCCTCAGTGCAAAGAACGGCGGCAATTTGCTCAGATATATAGGAGAAGTGCGGATTCCAGCGAAATGTGTATTGCCTAATAGGAAAACAGACACTCCGGCCTACAGCCAATAGAAAAACAGCCAATGGAATGGAACGGATTCATGCGAAAGGTTTATTGACCAATAAGAAAACAGATGGCAGCTAGAAACAATCAACAGGAAAACAGCAAAGAGTACGGATTCAAGTGAAGGGTTTATTGACCAATAGGAAAACCGGAGATTCCGGGTAAACACCCAATAGGAAAACAGCATAGGGAATAGAAATGAAAAAATGAAAAATGCTAAAAACTACTAAGAAAAAGAGAGGTTTTTATGTAATGTTTACAACAATCAGTTATTGAAGGAATAGCGAATTAACAATATTTCTAAATTTTTTATAAATATTAAATACCTTAAGATTTTTTCAGTTTTTTCAGGACCATTCCTTATGCTGTTTTCCAGTTAGGTGCTTACCTGGAATCTCCTGTTTTCTTATTCGTTAATAAACATTTCGCATGAATCCGTTCCTTTCCCTTTGCTGTATATATATATATATATAGCCGCAAAAAAAGGCCCAGATGAAAAAAATTGTTTTATCCTGCATAATTTAATAATATTCTACTCTACTTATAATAGCAAAAATATATGTCAATAAATAACGCTATAATAAATATAATATATATATTTTTAATACAGTGGTGATAAAAAATAGTTTAAATCGGTAGCTAATGCATTATGTAGGTTCTAGCGGCTTTTTTCCTCGTTGACGCATCTTTCGTGGACTACGTATATAAGTAGGCATGCATGTGTGTATAAAAATATTGTATTTAAATCTACATTGTTTTAAAGACGAAATATGTATTAAAGCTTGTTAATAGTGTACCTTATCTAATCTCATATTTTTACTGCCGTTAAATCCAGTATAATTTAATAATAATCTTCTTCGTGTTTAACAGCAGAAATGTGTAATTAAGTAAGGCGAATATTTTTATTTTTATTTAACTATCACAAAAAATGTAGAAGTTGGTAGCTATGAGTTATATCGGTTAAATTGAGTTTATACTTGCCCATCATACGTAGTATAGGTAGGTCTTGTAATCGTTTTAAAAATCAAAAATAATAATAATAATAAATGACGGATTTACATGTTTCAGACACTAGAGATTCCGAAAAAACGTATTTTTAGAAAAAAAAAATTGCTGTCCGTCTGTGTGTGTGGGTCTGTAAACTCTCTATCTCCCGAATAAATTGAGATATAGACTTGAAATTTGGAATGTACTTAGTATGTAATAATGTAAAGAAGTTTATTGAATTTCAGTAACCTCGATTATACGGAAGGATTTTTTTCGGACTCTCGAAATATTCGTTCTGATAAAAGGTATATAAAAATTTTCGAAATAGTTTGTTTTAAGGAGTGAATATAAAAGACAAAAAAAACAACAAATTTTGCATAAAGAATGATGTCGATCGGCTAATTAGTTCCCGAGATATTTGTAATCCTATTTTCCATACTCTTCAATTTTTCATGACCTTGTATTTCATTCAAATTTCAATTCAAAGATATATTTTAATTGGAAAGGAGACTCTTAATCTGACGCAGTAAACCGCTTCTCGGCCTTTTGGCTAAGATCAAAGTGTAGTAGGCTAAGATCAAAGTGTAGTGCCATTTTTGATCTGGCCGTCGAAGTGTGAAAAATTCAATCTAGCCTTGAGCCAGAATTACGGTGATGTAGCCTACACCTACATCCGTGGCCTCACGCCTCGGACACCGCCTCTGGTTCGCACGGCGGATTCTTTTGCTATGGCTGGCATATAACTTATGAGCCTACCGTGGGAAGACAGGGAGACTCGGGGCATTGCACATTGCCGGCGTAGTACTGTATCCCGGGACAGCTCAAGCGCGTAGGACCAGCATAGCCTGTTTTGCCCTCCCTTCTAAATTGCCATATTTTTCCTTCTTCTCCTTTTGGCTTTTTTCCCCTTTATTCAAAAATTTCCCGTAACTTTTTGGCTTTTAATATGGTTAGGGCCCGTAGGGTTTCTTCCCCCTCTTAATTGCTGCTTTAAATGTTAGGTAAACTAAGATTTTTACTTTGGCGATGCCCTTGCAGCAATTAAATTACTCGTTTAATTTCATAATTTTTTGAAGTATGTCACCGAGGAAAATTTTTATTTCCTCATTCTCGTTCGGCCTGGCGTTCAAAATTGGTTCAATTGTTCGTTTTCAGTAACAGTTGATCGTATTTTTCTGTTCTTGCAGCTAATTTTAGATTATTTGCTAATTTTAGGTTTTTGCAAGGCAGGTTTCGTTTTTTCACTAGCCACGCCAATTACTCCTCCAATCTGGTGTAGGCAAAATTGTTGCCCCTCCCCCCCTACACTGGATATCTGAATTGTGGTTAGTTTCTCTTTTCTATAGGTTTCGCGTTCTTTTAGCCTATTTTAATAGTTTTTCGGTTACTTCTGTCTTTCCCCTTTGCCTTGTGGCTAGTGTTTCTGTCCCCGCTTTCTCTCCTCTTTTTCTTCTGTTCGTCGTTGCCGTGTTTTGTTCCGTTGTGGTTTCTGTCAGTGTGAGGCCGTTCTTCTGTTATATCACCGTCTTTCTGCGGAGGTCGAGTTGCGATAGTTCACTTATTGTGTTTAGTAGTGGTGCGTTCGGATTTTCGCTGTCTGCGCCGTCTTCAGTTTTGGATTTACCTAAATATCGTTGTATATAGTTCTACTGTAAATATATCGTCATTTTAACTTCATTTTCATCATCTACAGTTATTTTATGACATTTTGCATATTTTATTTCCGTTGTATTCGATACTTCGCCAGTGACCAACATTCTCACTTCATTGCTGATCCTGAACTTGGGGCTCGTATATATTGTCCGTTTTTGCAAAGATTCATTATTTTAACTGTGTGTTTCATTATATTCATCAAAATATCAACATTTTGCACTACTCAGTTTTAAAGTTAAGCTATATTCGTCACTGATCTTTTCAGTCGACAGTTGATATTAAAATCCAGAAAAAACTATTTTTTGAAACTATAATTAATATTTTGACATTGAATTCTATTAATTTGACTTTAATTCAATATTTTCATTGCTTGGTCATGCCTGATTTAAGAGCTTTGGGAGTGACAACTTTTTCAAATGTTCGCCATTTTGTGATTTGATCGATTCTAGTTACACTCACAATTATTAAATCATTTCTTCAGATTTATTATTTTCACGTCAGCCTGTGTAGTTTATATATATTTCTTCCTTATTTTATCATAAAATTCGCTTCACGTCATTTTGTGGCGTCTCTCAGATTCTGGAAGCTAATCTCATAAACTGCCGTTTTTCAATTTATTTAAGAAGATATTTATATTTTACAGCCTAATTCATCATTTCCATCGGATTTCTGACGATTTAGGTAATTTGGATCTCAAATTTTATGAAATATTTGCTTGACATACTTTTGATTTGTTTGCCATAATATTCAACATATTTTTGCAATTTTAAAATTTTCGTGAAAAAATTCTGACTTTTTTCATCCAGATTCACTCTTTTCAACCATTTTCCTACATTTTGCATATAAAGACATTCATATTTTACGTTACTCTTGGTTGACCACCTTTTCAAGTTAGTTTCGATTTTGTCAATCAATACTAAACATTTAACGTCCTTGATTCTACTTGTATTATATTCCTGCAAGTTAAATATTTGACAACATGGCTTCTAATATTGAAAACACCTCTGATATCACAGGAATTGATCCTAGTCAGGAATCTGATAAAAATCCTTCTGTTAATAATCCTACTCTCGAGGGCTCTTCACCCAAGACTGATGATGCTTTAAATATAGAAGACATACTAGCGACTCCGCCCAATTTAATAATTGATCAAGATATTCAAGATAGTTCATCATCTACCTCCTCAGAATCTCCTGGGGATGAAAAACAGAAGAATATGAATAAACAAATCTCAAATTTAAGTCAATCTCGCCACATCCTACATATGCCAGTATCATGTCCGCCTAAAGGTCTGTTTCGTCCTCGGAACCTGTTCTCACCGACAAATGACTCACCTACTGACTCACAATCTATTTCGCCGATTAGTAACAATACACGTCTAGGATACATTGCCAAGTACTGGGCCCGCATGCAGGATTCATATTTAACCCGAAACAAAGCAAAAATCTCTCCTCCTAAAAATATTACTGCCATTGAGAGAAAAATCTCTGCAATGCGACTTGCTACTCCTAACAAGATTTCTGAAATTCTGTCACTCTATCTCTCTCCATACAGTCCGAAATACCCAGAAAATATTATGACTCCTCAAGACTATGTTGATCCAAGTAATATTGCAAACTCTGTCTCAATAATGAATCTTAGTCCATCAGAATTGGAAACATTGAATGAAGCTTTGCACATTGATAATGATTCTAATCTGCCTCAAAATAGTCTACCAAACAGAAGTTCAGAGTCTTCTTTGTCAGTAAATGTACCAGACTCTTGCTCGCAGGTGCAATCAGTAACTGTTAATGATGCTAGTCCATCTTTTGCATCTAGAATGATTCAATTGGTCTCTAATACGCTTAAAAATCCTATTCCTGATTCTCTAAATGAAACTAATATTACTGATCCTTCTGAAGATGATGTTCTTGTTATAAATACTCAAGATTCAGATTATGAAATCCTAAGTTCTCCTGAATCTATGGTTCCTCCTACCCCGGTTGCACCAATACAAGATACTCCTCCTTCTCGAATCAAATCAAATAAGAAAAGCTCTAAAAAACGACAGAAAAAGGTGACTTTTATTGACTCAGTTAATAATGAAAAATTAATTACAACTAGTTCTAACTCTCAATTCCCCGTACGTTCTCATATTTCAGGAGACGTGTTGAAGCTCATTGTTCCAATAGTTGATTTCCCATATTGCTTTCAAGAGAACTGTAAGCACCAATTTTTTGAACAAACGTTCGCTAAACGCATCAATTCAATATCCCGGCACCTTCAACATCAACATCAAATTATAGTTAACTCTGTCGAATACTGGTGTGCACTATGTGGAAACTTTATGACCAAATCACCGAAGTTTCATAGTTGTTTTCTTCATGGCGTTTCTTACTACAATGTTAATTTTTCTAAATATTCATTTAACTATTTCTGTGAGAGTTGTGGTTTTGGATGTTCTAACAAAAGAACCATGAGTAAACATCTTTGCCACTTGACTCCAATACATAGAGATTTCCCGCTTTTGGATCCCTCTCTAACACCTCCTCATGTAATTTTCAAGGATCAAGTTCCACAACTCTCTGCATCTATCTCATCTCAGCAGCCATCTCACTCTAATGCTTCCTCTACATCTGATTTCATTGAAAGGCCATCCCCTTCACAATCCGATTCCATCTCTGAGACTCATTTGCCTCAGGACTCAAATCCTGATTTAAATCTTCCGGGAACATGTTGCCGTGATGAGAACTCTAATATACTTCATGTGGTCTTCCCAGTTCACAGATTTCTTCGTTGCACCGAATCAAACTGCAACACTACTATAATTCAATATAAATGGTCTGACGCGCAATATGCTCTTTTACGTCATCTCACGAATGTTCATCTTCTTCCTCGACCATCCGTTTCAAGATGGTGTGCTCAATGTAAAATAACAATTCCACAAAAAATATCTAGTCATATATGTTTCAAGTCTGGTGGCTTCTTTAAAATTAATGAATCATCCTCTGACTTTATTCACCAATGCACCCAGTGTTCTGTTTCATTTCAAACTGGTGGCAGTCTTGCCAGTCATATGCGATGGCATAAGTCTTCTGATAATTATCGAAATGCTAATGCGTCTACCTTAAAAGAATCTTTAAAAGCTCGCCGGGCAATTCCTCAAAATATTTTAGATTCTGTTCAGCGCTCGCCTTCCAATTTAGAATATCAGAGTTCAACTATTGAAAATGAATCTACCTCTTCAACTCCTATTGATCCTACTATTTCTGAAACTCCACTAATTCCTTCTCCATCCACCGATGAAGTTATTCCTCTTTCTCAACCGAATATTGACATAAATCGTGAAATTCCCAATCCTGATGCTCCTTCACCCTCTGCAGAATTTACTACTCGTTTTCAAGAAATGCTGAACTCTGATCCGCTTCCCTCTTGGGAAGAGTTTAATACTCTGCTTGATGATTACATCCTATTCCTTAAAAAATCTGTTCATGTGGACAATCTTTCCTCTAATACTGTACCCAAACAAGACTCACCGGATAATCCAAAATTTATCCAATCTCTATACCGTAGAAACAGACGCCGTGCAGTTAGAAAAGTCATTGGTGAGAATACGGCTCCCTGTCCGCTTAATCCAAAGGATCTCTCTGATCACTTTTTTAAATCTGCTCCTGCTTCATTTGATCTCTCAATTTATGATGATTGGTCTCCGGCTGAGGTACCTGTAGATCTTGAAGCTTTTTCTCCCACGGAAATATGGGCAAGACTTTCTAACGCTGAGAACACTGTTCCTGGATTAGATCGGCTCACCTTTCAACATTGGCGATCCATGGACCCGGAGGCTCATACTCTTGCTGCTATTTTCAATATATGTCTTAAGTTTGAACAAATTCCTGATTCTTGGAAACAGTCTAAAACGGTTTACATTCCTAAGAAAGAAAAAAGTATTAATCCCTCTGATTGGCGTAACATCTCATTATGCTCGACAATATCTAAGCTATTTACGGGTTGTCATACTAAACGCATCACTGATTGGGCATCAGGGAATAAAGTTCTGTGCCCAGCTCAGAAGGGTTTCCTCCCGTTCGATGGTGCTTTCGAAAACAACTTTGTCTTTGATCAATTTCAACAGTCTGTTCGTCGTTCTTCAAACAAAGAACTTTGCCTAGCCTCAATAGACATAGCAAATGCCTTTGGATCTGTGCCCCATGATGCAGTTGTTCGTGCTCTCGAGCGTTCTGGTGCCGGTGCTCGTCTTAAAAATATAATCATATCTCTTCTTAAAGATGCTTCTACCTTCTCTTTTTCATCTGCTGGTGAACATGGCCCGGTGCGGATTAACTGTGGAGTTCGTCAGGGAGATCCCCTCAGTGGGATACTGTTTAACTTTGCCTTTAATCCAGTTATACTTGCTATCTTTAAATTATTAGGAATTAAAATTCTTGTTTACGCTGATGACGTATTGATATTAGCAGAATCTCCAGCCAAGCTACAAGAGGCTCTTGATGTGTTTGCGGTATTGTGTCATCAGCTTGGTTTAACTGTCAATCCCAAAAAGTGCTACACTATACATCTTGGGTGTCAGCCTCGAGAATGTAGAGATACTACTTTTACACTGAATCAAGTCCCTCTCACTTCTATGATGGAGAATGACCCGATTATGTTTTTGGGCAAGCCCATTGGGTTCCAGATTATTAATGACCATGGTCATGTAAAAGAATTTTTCGATAAAGCTGAAGCAATTTTAAAATCTGCCCTCGCTCCATGGCAAAAGTTAGATGCTTTAAAGTCATTCTTCTTCCCTTCTCTCCAATATGCCCAACGTACAAATCAAATCCGTAAGTCTGATTGGTCTGAGCTTGACGACTGTATCCGCAAAATGATAAAGAAAGATATATTATGTGTTCCAGAAAATGCCTCCAATGATTATTTATATGGGAGCACCGCAGACATCTTTTAGGAATTCCCTTGTCTGCGGAAGATTCCGACATAGCACATATTGACGGGGCTTTTAAATTATTAACATCAGATGATGACTTTGTCCGGGATCTTGCATGGAAAGATCTCTACTCTACAGTGCAGTTTAGATTAAATTCTGGTCATAGAAATAAGTCAACTCCTCCACCCAAATGTACTTTGGATCATCTTGCAGCCTTTTTGTCGTCTAAGCCGTTACCAGGAATGAATGCTAACTCATCTATTTTTACAAAAGCACGACAAGCATCTGACCACCTTGGAGTGATGTGGTTTTTGAAAATGATTGCTCTATATCCATTGCCCGTCGTGGTATTTCCATCAATAATAGATTTAAAGTCTTTAAACAGTTAAGGGAAAATCTTAGATCCGCTCGATCCTACTCTCTGAAATGCAAGAGCAACCAGGGTAAAACCCTTCACTGCTTCGCGAAGTCAAAAACATCTGCTCATTACAATCGAACAGGAGATTATATCAGATTTTGTGACTGGCGGTGGACACACAAAGCTCGTTTAAATCTTCTCCCAGTTAATGGAGTCAAAAATAATATTCCTGTTGAACAGATGAAGTGTCGCCACTGCCCGGAGCAGTTTGAGGGTTTGCCGCATGTGATCTGTCATTGCCCACGAAACCTCCAAAAAATTACTCAGAGACACAATTTGATAGTTGACCGCCTCGAAAAAGCTTCTTCCAATCACTGGAAAGTTTTAAAGAAAAACCAAACGCTTGCGGGCTCACTTTTAAAGCCAGATCTTGTTCTCGTTCGAGATGACGCTGCCCTTATTATTGATGTAGCAGTGACCTTTGAAAATGGCCTTCAAGCATTTGACAAAATCAGACAAATAAAAACACAAAAATACCAGGGCATTGCCAATTCGCTGAAACATAAATATAAATCTGTCTCGGTTGAAGCTATAGTTCTTGGGGCTCTTGGCAGTTGGGATCCCAAAAATGAGCGTATTTGTCAACGTTTATGTTCCAAAAAATATACTAAACTAATGAAAAAGCTCATGGTGTCAGACACTCTTCGGATGTCTCGTGATATATATGTGGAGCATGTTTCTGACAGACCTCAGTCCCAACCTCCAAAGTACAAGTCATTCTTTAACCAGATTGCTAGCTCATCATCTTACAATAGTCATAACGTTGCTTCTTTTCCTACTCCTGTTCCAGACGCTGGTTCACTTGCTTCCACTCCTCATATCCCTGAACTTTCTGTTTCCTCCGATGGAGAGCACAGAACTGTTCGTCGTTCTTCTTCTCGTAGATCTCAGCACCTTAAGAACATTCGTTCAAACTCCAAATTTTCATCTCCCACACAGTTACAGTCGAGAGACAATAATCCATCCTTATCTTCATCCAATGATGTAACTTTTGAGATAAACCTGGATATTACTCCTGTAATCACTGTTCCAACTTTGGTTGAAAGACTTGTTATTATTAATCCTGTCCCTGGTTCAGATCAGCCTCAGTTCATTACTGCTGAACGCATAACATCATCTACCGGACTCTCGAGCTATATTGCCGGAGCGGGACATTTTGATGATTCTCCTGAATAATGACTGTTTGTGTTGGACTTGCAGCACCTATCTGCCTTGTAAATAATTGTAAATTGTATTATATTGATTATAATTTTTTCATAGTTTTAGTTATATTGTAAATAATTATTCAATTCTTTCATTAATTTTTTAAAGTTAATTTTGTATTATAGAATTGTTTGTAATTAAGCTTTGGTCACATTTTATTGTAGTTTAGTTTACTTCTTATAAATAATTGTAATTATCTTTTTTTATATTACTATTTTTGGAATATTAATATTAATGTAATGTGACCATTTTTATTAGTTGTTAAGATTTCCTATTGGCCACTTAAGAGTGACCTTCTTGATAGTTCAGCATTTTGCTGAGTTTAGGACGCGTGCCTCTCTTTAGTCTATCTTTCTCATAGTTGCCTAGGTTAGTGTGTTGTAACCAACACATTTTTGATGAATTGACAATTGGGCCCTTTATCACAGTGCCCTATTTTTAATTCATCTGTTTTATTTTTTCAAAATTAAGATATCCATCATATGTACATGTATGATTGCCAGCATATAGTTGGATATCCATTTTTGCATTTTTGCTTTCCTATTCTTGCCGGAAGATCCTTTTGATCTTCCTTCCCTTCACCATCTTTCCTCTCTAGTTTTTTATGTTTTTCAGTAAACACAAGTAGCATTTTGGTAACGTTACTTGTGATTTGCTCTTCCGCTCCTTTTCAGAGGGGTGTATGATGAGTAGGCATATATGCAACTGATCTTCCGCATATAACATGCTCTCTGATCCCCTCTGTTCTTATCAGCTTAATTTTATATTTTATGCTAATTTCTTTTCTTATTTTACAGGTTGCTGACATGATATGATTTGAGTATGATTTGAATAAGAGCAGACTTGATTCATCTGAAGGGAGTTCTTTTGACAGAGCGTCTTTGATGATGGTCATTCATATTATTTTCTGTTTGCTTGATGTTCTCCTCTTCTGAATCAGCCGAGAGTCCGGGAAGTGATCCATTTTATAATTATAAATTTTATCAGACTTCACCATTTTTTCCACCTTCGCCATTTTGAGCTTGGTAGTCGCCTCAGCCGCCATCTTGGTGTTTTTTGCAGTTCATCTTGTTTTTAAGCAATTTTAATGGCTTTTAAAGCTATTTTATCATCATTTACTGCTTTTTATTATCTACAATATGCTTTTAACATTCATCAGTTGTGCGTTTGAGGTTTTTACAGCGGATATCATTGCTTATATCGGCTAGTTAGTAGCTGTGCTTTGCGGCGTTGTTTAAAGATTGGATTGCCTCTTTACATGTGAGTTTTTCTGCTGTTCCAGCGTATTACTGTGGAAATATTTGATAGAACTGACATTTTGTGAAATTCGAATGGTGATTTTGACTGAATATTAATGAGATATTGACTGAATCTGATAAATGTGTTAGTTTCGCTGTTTTAGCGTTTATATATTTATTATTTGTAGTTTTTCTTCTGTTTGAGGCTCTTGATTGTTAGGAACATGACATCCTACAGTGGGTCTAGGGAATTTAATTCGTTATTTGATATTGTAATAAGTATTTAATGCTTGCTCGCTACTATTTTAATGTGTGGTTGTGTGTGTTGTCCCTCTGTGAGAGCTGTTTGTGATTTGTCGTGTTTGTTGTGTTGGGTCATTGATAGACAGAACATTGAGTGCCGAGTTTTAACATAGGGTCACTTACAATGTGAACAATGTTTTTGTATATATATATATACTGCATATGTTGCGGTAGCGTATATTGGATTGTGTTGTTGACTTGGGTTTATCTGTTTGATTGATTCAGATTTCTTATTGTGAATATGATTTATATAATCTTGTGCGATTTAAATGTTCTTGCTTTTGATGCTATCATCTAAATGTTCTATTGTGAGTTTGCTGGATTTTATCAATGAACGTTTTGATGGTTTTAATTATTGGTCAAGTTTTATTATCTAATTGATATTTATATCTGTTATGGCTAAAAGTGGGAGTTTGGCTGGTGCCTCCCGTAATCGGCATGGCACCTCCAGTGCCCTTAGCGACGATGTTGAAGAACAAGAGGATGATGAATCTGGGTATATACATCCTCGGTTCCATGGAAGGAATTTAATTATTACATTCCCATTACTGTGCCCAATCTCCTGTTTAGTTGGGAATTGTAAAGTAAAATTTAAGGGAGAGGACTATAGAACTGTAGTAAATAGCTTTACTCGGCACATGAAGACGATCCACAAAGTGAAGTTTGATCGCATTAATTGGTGTGCAATGTGTGAAATTGACATAGGTAGAATGGTGGCAAGTCATGCTTGTTTTAAACAGAAAAATATCTTTGTTGTATCTAAAAAAGATGATGAGTGTAAGTGTGAGATCTGTGGAAAATCCTACCCCACGTATAGAGGATTAAGTAATCACCTGACTGCACATAAAACTAAAGATTTACAGCAACAGTACAATACTAGGAATAACTTACCTGTTAAGGGCGTTGATGTTATGCAGACTAGTAATTCAGTTGATGGTGGTGTAGTGAATGATGTAAGTGATATTGAGATAACGGATGAAGACATTGATCAAATTTTAACGATAACCACTGGTTCCGGCTTGAATAAAAAGTCTGAAAGTGCCAATTTTAACGAATCATTCCTACCTGTTTTTAATTCATCTAATCATAATGTTTTTATCCCTTCATTGGAGCGTACTGACTCTGTTTTAAATTCATCTAATCATAATGTTTTTAGCTCTTCATTAGAAGGTATTGATCCTATTGGTAGGGGGATCGATGTTGATTCATTTAATGGCACGATGGAGTCACTGGAAAAAGTATTCAAGAGGAACACCTCTAGTGTAGGTGGTGTGATGGAAAATGATGAAAGAGGTCAACTCCCCCAGGTCCGTCAAGACAGCAATAGTATGGCAATCTCTGCCCGGATGAGTCCGGTACATTGCATCACATACCCGGTGGCGGAGGGGAATGATATGATTGACAAGAAGGATGACAGTGATGTCAGTGATATGGATCACAATGAGATGGTGAGTATCGGAAAATATAAGGTTTTAACTGCTACATGTGGTTTTAATCCCCATATACAGGATGAAGATGTGGAGAAGAGTGGTGAGGTGCCCCATTTACAGGCAGAGAATGTATTGAAAAATTATAATGGTTTTAATGAACTTGTAATGTTTAATGTTTCCCATGGATTGGATGTGAATGAATTTGATCCGAAAATTGGTAATCTCTTCTGCTGCCGGGATGTGAATAATGAGGTAAACAGTATCCCCGGAAATGAAGCAGAAACTGATGCTCTGGTTGAGCGGAATATTGAAGTGGTGAATGAAGAAGTTTTGGCCTATGATAGTCAAGTTGGAGTGATTGCAAGTTGTGGAGATGCAAGTATTGAGGGCCACCCTTTGAGTGATAAGAATACCCCCAGCGTCTCTAATGAAGAGAAAGGAGACGATATGAATGGAATGATTTCTGGAGAGGACGATAATGGAAGTGATAATGTGGTAATGGAGACTGATGTCATGGAATTGCCACAACGGCAGGTTGAAGGGGTGGTGCTGTCTGATCAGTTGGGTAGTGATGGAGATGTTTTAAGATCTGCAAATACTTTTAAATTACCCCCTTTACAGGTATCAACATCTACAAATATTTTTAACCCACTCCCTCTACAGGTTAGTGATGAGTTGTTGCAGGAGATTTTGTTAAATAGAGAGAACGGAAGTTTTGAAGTAAGTGAACAGAATAACTCCGTGATGGATGGGAGTGTTGCATCAAGTACGGAGAATGACAGTAATATAATGCGTGTTTCTGGTGATGATGGTCATGACATGGATGATGACGCTGGGGAAGACCCTGATGGTGCAGGCGCTGGCATGGCGATCCCTGTGGCAATCCCGGCTGAGCCTGGGTTTCTTGCCCGTTTTAGTAACAGATTCAATCTCATGTTAAAAGACAAGAACCTTTCATTCACTGAATTCGAAGCATTAATTAGTGATTTTACAGCTACAATTAAAAAAGAGCTTAATTTTAAAGATAGGTCAAATGACGGGGCGGCTCCGACTCCAGTAAAAATATCAAAAGAGTATCCAGTTAAACTGCAGAAACTTTATAGAAAGAATAGGAGAAAGGCATTGAGGATAATCTATGATGAAGAGTCCGAGTTTTGCCATCTGGATCCCGAGGCCGTCGCTAATCATTATGCCACAGTGAAACAGGATTCACCACACAGCACTGAATTTATGTAAGAGGTTGAGAGTGCTAAAGAACAAGTAAATGGTAATTGTTTAACAAGGCGGGAAGTTTCTTTGAGACTCAAGAGTTGTGAAAGCACGGCCCCGGGTCCGGATGGTCTGACATATAAGCATCTTAAGACTGTTGATCCGGACGCAGTTGTATTAACTCCGATGTACAATCTATGTATGAAATTTAAGGCCGTCCCGTCGGAATGGAAGAAGACAACAACAATTTTAATTTATAAGAAAGGCTCCAAACAAGATCCTGGGAACTGGCGGCCGATTGCCCTTGGAAATACATTATATAATCTATATGCCAGCTGCCTTTCTAAACGAATATATAGATGGATTGCAGATAATAATATAATTTCCAAGAATCAAAAGGGTTTTATGCCACACGATGGGGTCTATGAGAATAATTTTATACTGGATCATACAATGCGAAAACATAAGATTGGTAAAAAACAATTGTTTTATGCTTCCTTAGACCTGTCCAACGCTTTTGGTTCACTGTCACACTGGGCTATGTTCGCGGCCCTTGAAGCTGCAGGTGTTGGCAGTGATATTATTGATATTATAAAGGACATATACAAGGATGCAGTGACGCAATACAGGACTACTATTGGCCTCTCGACCCCTCGTGTGGCCACCACTGGGGTTAAACAGGGTGACCCACTAAGCGGGGTGCTGTTTATCCTCACTATAGATTTCATGTTACGTAAGATCCAAAGGGAGGGCGCTAGCAGGTCCCTTGACAGAAGATAAATTTTTCATTATATATTAGCATACGCTGATGACGTGTTGCTTATAGCGAAATCAGCAATGGACCTGCAGGCCCTCCTCAACCTAATTTATGTATTGGCCACGAAAATCCAACTAAAGTTTAATCCTGAAAAGTGCACCACGATGCACTATTCCTGTAAGCCCCCTGCTGGCTGTCGGGAGACAATTTTTAATCTCGGAGGCGTTCAACTTAACACAATTAAAGACGGGAACCCGGCAGTCTTACTGGGAAAACCAGTGGGCGCCTTTATTCCCAGGGATCAGGTAACTGTGGATTGCCTGAAGCAGAGGGCGGTTAAAATTATGTGCTCTAAACTCACGCCGTGGCAGAGAATTGATTGCCTGAAGACCTTTTTCTTTCCTGCTTTACAGTTTCTCATGAGGATTGACCAAATTCCGAAATCTGACTGGACAATGATTGACAACAGTATTAAACCACTTTTAAAGAAAACACTAAATTTTCCATCTGACGCTGCCAACGAGTACCTCTATGGGAGTAAGGAAGATGGCCTATGAGCGGTACCGTTGGCGGCCGATGACTCTGATATCGCACACATAGATGGTGCGTATAAGTTACTTACCTCCAAGGACAACATCATAAAACTATTTGCCTGGGAGGAGTTGACTGAGACGTCTACATACAGATACCAATCGACTAGCATCGGAAACAATGAGGATTTTCTTAACTCTGTACAAGTTGATGATCAAAGAAATTCTAACAAATATAGATCACAGTGGACGCGAGCTAGGGTGGCGTCCGAACACCTGAACGTGAAATGGAGAATCTTCGATGACAAACGAGTGGAGCTTTTGGTGGGAGATGATGTAATCAGCAATAGGGGTGAAGTTTTCAAGCAGATACGAAATTATAGAAGAAAGCTGAACACCTTGTCGCTGAGGTCACACAAACACCAGGGCAAAACCAACGAATGTATTGCTGCAGCCAAGGCCAGCTATCATTTTATTAGAGAGGGAACGTATACGTCCTTCAAAGACTGGCGTTTCATTCACAGGGCCCGTCTTGGACTAACAAACTTAAACGCTCGCCCTGGACATGCTGATAGGAGGTGCCGTAAATGCGGAAAAGATGAGACTCTACCGCACGTCCTCGACCACTGCATGGTACATAGTACGATGTACAAGCGAAGACATGACGCAGTGGTCGAGAGACTAAAGAAAGCTGCTGCAGGTAGATGGGAGCTGATAGCTGAAAACCAAGCTATGGGAGGTACCCTGCTTCACCCAGACCTGGCTATTAAAAAGAACAAGGACATCATACTTATTGATGTAACAATACCATTTGAGAACGGTCTGGAATCCTTGGTGGTGGCTCGAAAAAATAAGCTGGATAAATATGAGCCCCTGAGGAAAATATTTAATCATAAAGGATTTAATACCAAGGTAGAAGCCGTCATTGTCGGTGCATTGGGATCTTGGGACCCGAAGAATGATAGCTTAATTAGAAGAATATGCTCTGAGAAGTATGCTAGGATAATGCGACGAATAATGGTAAGCGAAACAATTAGTTACTCGCAAGACATCGTTTTCGAGCATACCTTTAGGGTCCCTCATAATTCCGGTGGCCGGCAAATGTAGCCATCTCCTACTGTTTGTAATATTGCCATTTTTATGTATTTTAACTTATTATATTTTATATTATACAATGTCTGTGTTTTGTGCTGTCTAATAAAGGTTTTTAAATAAAGTTTTATAATATAATACTCACATTGTTGAGTAAAGACAAGATGCAATATATGTACCATAGATATGTCACTTCACATGGACACACACATTTTAGTAGCTTTAATGTACTTCCTCTAGACACACACGTTAACATTAAACGTAGGAAACCACTTTGTAATCCTATTTTCCATACTCTTCAATTTTTCATGACCTTGTATTTCATTCAAATTTCAATTCAAAGATATATTTTAATTGGAAAGGAGACGCTTAATCTGACGCAGTAAACCGTTAGTTAATACGATTATCAATTTTGGAGTTATAAGGATGATTCTTTTACGCAATTCAGTATTAGACCATTTAAAGTTTATGACATCATCAAGCCACGATTTTATTCGAATTGCAATGCATTTTATAAATAGTTTACACATGTTTTATTTTCATATTTTATGTTATGCAAATCCATGATGGGTAAGTATTACGGTGGCTCCAGATGAATAGTTTAATCAGTGACAGTTTTTCGTGTACCACCTTATATAAGTAGGCATGCGTGTATGTATACAAATAGCTTTATATTTAAATCTACATTGCTTTAAAGACAAAGTATGCGTTAATTCTTGAAAATAGCAAACTGTATTTTCCTCAAAAAAAGCTATCTTCCGTTATATTTAAAACATATTCTCTTCCCTAGAAAGCACGTATTTAAATAGAGAGAGAAATAGCTTAAATTTAAAATTGGTTGATTACTGTTCTTATAAACTAATTGTTTATTCAAAATGACACACTTAGGAATTTCCCTCAAGCGAAAAATTATGTTTAGAAATTGTGATTAAGCTGAGAATGCATTAATTAGTAAGTTCTTCATTAGAAGAATTGTTAATTAAGAGTTTTAAACCATGGCAAATGAATGTACCATAAACGTCTTGGAAAAGTTTATCTCTCTAGTCAGATATAGTGTATAATAACATTGTTTCAGGAATTATTCAAATAAACAGATTCTCAGAAACAGGTGTACCAATTATCATTTCTTTCATTTTTATGTAGAAAATATGGAGAAATATTTTAAGATTTTATGTCTATTTTTTTTAGTAAGTAACTAAAAAAAAAGGTAAAAAATCTAAAGTACAGAAAACGTTAAAGTATTAAAGAGAATGGAGTTTATTAGATTTTAAATTGTATCATTTAAAAAACTCATAAATTATTTATATTTTATGAATATAATATGTATTGTTCGTAATTGTATTAGTAAACCTAAAACAATATTCTCTAAGTGGCCTCGAAATTTTGGTCCGTAATCTGTATTACTTTCTTCTTGTTTCTGCACTCTGTTATATGACTAATTTGGCTTATTGTTAGAATAATTAATTAACAGTTATGTATTACGAGAATATAATAATAGTATAACTAACTGCTTCTGCTTAATTGTTACGATATTCTTTTCAGGAATTTGTTTATTAATTAGGAATCATTATCTTTGTTCGAAAAACAAATGCATTATTTATATTTATAAGATTTTTTTTTTAATTTTTTTTTATGAGAATTAAATTTAAGAGTTTAAAAGGAAAATCGTTTTTTGACAATACCAAAAAGGAAAAATAAATTTCCTGAAAATATAGATGAGTGTAATGTAGTAAGAAGGTTTTGACTAAATTTATTTTACCAGTTTTGAAATTGTATGGCGTTTAGTCACGAAATAAAATTATTCTATATTTCAGTTGCACAAATTTAATTGCCTAGAAAAAATGTATTTGAATACATCGAGAGAAAATTTTCTGAAATTTGTAAAAAGCCCTCATGACTGTTCTTATAACATATTTATGTATTCAAAATGACACCCTTAAGAATTTCCTATACGCTAAAATTTATGCTCCAAAAGTCTGAATCTGCTGAAGATACATTAATTGGTCAAATATACATCCAAATTATAAATAATTAGGATTTTTAAAGTAGTGTGAATACATGGGCTATAAACGACTTGCTTAAGTTTATCTTTCAAGCAGGATATATAATTAAACAGTATTCTTTTTATAATTTATACGAATATTCTTTTCAGAGAAAAAACTGTAAAATTTGTATTTCTTCATTAAAAAAAATAGTAGTCCAAAGTATATTGCGCTATCGTACATGGCACAGAAATCACAATTATTTGTTATTTGTTTAATGGCAACGCACGAATGAAACGCATCTCATTGGTTATTATGTAAAAGTCCTTTGGAAGGATTTAGGCCCGGATTTTTTTACATTTAATTGTTTGGTGCTGTCATATACAGGAATAAAAGCGAAACAAACAATTCATTGATTTTTGTGAGCCTTTAATATTTATAATTTAAAAAATATAATTAACAACACAAAATTTAAAGTGTAAACAAAGCAATGATTTTTAAAAAGGGATTTTTAGTAAAAAGGGAAAAGTAAGTGTAATAACATTCCCTGAACGTTTCATTTTTTAAACGTAACTGTTATACTTTTGAAATTTTAGCTGTTATTTATTTTTTTTTACAAGTTTTGGAAGAAATAAATATTATTCTGTCTTTATTTTATGAAGTCCACTCCACTTTTATATTTTTCAATGAGAGTCTG
This sequence comes from Maratus michaelseni, assembly GCA_963931845.1. Classification (NCBI taxonomy): domain Eukaryota; kingdom Metazoa; phylum Arthropoda; class Arachnida; order Araneae; family Salticidae; genus Maratus; species Maratus michaelseni. Next base: position 195,665,897 of record OZ007593.1, on the reverse strand, counting down.
TCCGGACAATGCCGGGTGGGTCAGCTAGTAATACAGAAATATGTTTATTATTTTAAGTGTAAAATTGTTTTTTACAGCAACAGAAAACAAAATAAAATATTCCGAAAGTAGTACAAAGCTTAAAGAATTTAAGACGATTTTGCAAAAGTAAATTAGTGATATTAATGATGAATTACATCATTTTGAAAAATCAACTACATATATTTTACAAATAAAATATGTAAAACTTTCCCAATTAAAAATAATACTCTAATAAATGAAATTTTGAAACGTTATTTCCAACATAATTTGATTACATAATATTTATATATTAATTGAAAATTAATATTTAATTATAATGTGAATAAACAACTATATGGACACATCTAAAATTTTCGTGGCACATTCTTGCCTTAAATAACCTGCAAATAAAAATATTATTTCTAAAGATTATCCTTATTTTCAGCTCGAATAACTACTCTTCATGAACGCTTGATTAAAAAACCTTAAATATAGAATTCGTTGAACAAATATCTGAACAATTTCATTAAATATAAAACAAAATTAGAACTTTTGTTTCTGTTTTCGGAATTAGATTTTAAAATCAAATGCTGTCATAATTTTATATTTGCGTAGAAAACCTAGTCAAATTCTCTTTCATAATAATATGTATATATACATATATATGTGTACACATATTATTATGAAAGAGAATTATATATATATATATATATATATATATATATATATAAATCATAAAATATTTACTTAAAACAATTATCTATTCAGATAATATTAAAGGCTTTCTACTGCTATAAATAGTAGAGCTTTATGTGAGCCATATTTTTTATTCAGAATGTTTGCTTCCATATTAGATAAAATTACGGAAAACAAAAGATCCAATTAACTGGATTAAAAACTGTTTACTTGAAGATTTTGCTAATTAATTTCGGAAATCACATTTCGAAATTTATGAAGAAGAGTAAACTTTAAAAATGTTTGAATTCAATTCAAAGAACTTATTGTTAAGAACTTATTGTTAAAAAATATATACTACTTTAAAAAAGGAAGAAAATATATATGTACTTTGTACACCTTACACATGTTTTAAGATAAAACTGTATTTCTTTTAAATTAAAATATATATACATTTATGAAAACAAATTTTTGAAAATATTGTGTGATGTAAATTATTTAAATTTCTTTGTTATTTATGATTGCAATCAGAAAAATAATTTTAATAAAATAAATTATTTACATATTTGTATTAAAGTATAGAAAATCTACTTTAATATATGTTACATTATTTATTATTTTTATTCATTTTAAGAATGTTTGATATAATTTTTAATTCTAAACTACTTTTTCTTTTATTAAATACAGAAGGGACAGTAATTAGATGAATAGTTTCATAGCTTAATTATTTACGAGTTATTAATTGTAATTTAAATGTAGAGTGACAGATTGTTAGTATTGTATCGTACGATTGCGGATCTATTTATTAATTCAGTGCTGAAGTTTCATTTGGACTGATTGCTGGTGCAATCTTCCATGATCGCCACGATCGTCAGTCCAATTATTCCAGATATCGGTTTCATGGTTTTATTAAAGATCACGTTTACAATCTGCAGATTTCGAAATTCGTTTCGGAATTCAAATCAGGAGAGTTATCATCCCACTTGGTTTTTATGACGTGTATGCATACAAATAATTGACAGGGACTGATTTACCGAGAGATGGGTCATTTGAGTAATACTGAAAGCAAGATACATTGAATATTTTTTAGAAGAGTAAGCGTTGTGTGTTTCACTATTTTATAATCATGTGTACTGTCAAGAATAGCTGTATAACTAAGCATAATAATGCAATTATAATTTTTTTCCATCTCAGAGAAAACATGTCCAGTCCGGGAAAGAAACAAACTTTGGTTTAAATTGACAATGCTCCTCCAATTGAGCTACCTGGAAGTAAACAGGTCGACACAATTCACTCAGGTAAAATTTTGGCTACAGCATCTGGTCTGCGATGTATGCAGCTCAACATAATAAGCCATAGGTAAAATAACTCCATTAAATGGTGCAAACATAACATTGTTTAATGTTATTAAGTTCCTTTACCTACGGTGTATTCTGGAATTGCCCGATCACAGATGATCCCATGGAAAAACTATTTTCCTTATTTTAAAGACAGAAAAGAGCGAGTTTGTCAGGGCACACAAATATATCAATTGGATTGTTTTGAATACAATCGTACGTCCTGCGACTCGCATCTCTGTTATCTTTATTATCCATTATTTCGCATTTACCCATTTGAGGCCTTCATGGTAAAGTTGATTTTTCGTTTAAATTGTTATGGCCAGGATTGTTAAAGCTGTCTAATTCCTATAGCTTCTAAAAGACAAATATCATACGTAACAGTTTTGGTATGGGGTGATTTTAAATTTTACAGTACATTCATGTCAGCAATAAGTTTCAACTAATTCCGAAAACATTAATTGTTTTATTGTTTTATTATTTGCATTATTAATCTTACTTTCTCCCAACTAAATTGGCTATACTAATGCAACACGGAACACATATTAATTAAATATGAAATAGAATTTCCAGCATTCCATTTAATATCTATTTCTCCGGAAACATATATCCAAAAAACTGTCGATATACGAGGGCTGTAAATTAAGTAATGGCAACATAGGTATAAATAAATTTTTAATGACCTTACAAGTACAATTGCATTAAATTCCTTCTGTGTAATCACCAGCAAAGCTTATAACCTTTTGCCAAATGTGGGGAAGCCGTTGTAGACCAGTGGCAAGGTGCTGATTTTAGATGTGAGCGACCGAGCGCCCTACTGCGTGGAGTACAGATGAAATGTCGTGAAATCGGTGACCTCGGGGGTGTTCCTTCACCTCTGCTCGTGCTACTGTCCTATACGGTAAAGCATTTGTGCCACAGGCTTCCACTAATCCTCGATAGCATTCTGTTGCATTTTTGCCACGGGTAACCTCGATTTTATGACACGACCGCTAATCACCTTTTTTAAAACATGCTTTAGAGCGATGGAAACGAAACTCCTCACTTTAACGCCACACAACAACTACCCTTCTAAGCAGATCGACTGTTTTTTGCACTCTACACCTCGACAACAGCGCCACCGCACCGCTCCCATATCCTATTTGCGCATGCCCGCCCTTCTGCGAGTTTCAAAGTTAAGTTGCCACTATTTAATTTACAACCCTCGTATTATATGATTGCTATAATTAAACAAGTTTAATATACAAATTCGTTTTTTTATATTCAGTAATACGGAAATAATTAATCCCGTTAATCTTCGTTTTAAATGTGACGTAATCACCATAGCAAACTAGAATAATTTCCTATCATGGGATATCATTTAATTAATTACGTATGGTAGGATTTAATAGAATGAAGAAAACTTTTATTAATATCTTTCTAAGCTTTGATTTGATTTAAATAAAATTTGAAATGACTCGACAAAATTTTGCAACGATTATATATGTTAAATTCCAAACCATTCAATTGGGTAGTTTTTCAGCTGTTATGTGCGGATAGAGGAACAGGCGGACGGTATTGCTGGAATATTTTCAATTTAAAATATTTATTATTTTATGCTTCTTTGTATTTTATACATATTGTATCTTTGGTTTATATGATATACAATTCTATTAAAATTTTCTTTATGTAACCTCATATTATCACTATTATATCTCCAATATCGTTGTAATTTCCATAATATTACAAATGATTATTGTTTAATTTTTATCATTATTATAACCATTATTATAATTATTTTATATCAGAGTGTCTATGTCTTTGAAAATTTGTTTGTATCAACTTAATGCCCTTTTCAGCTTCCACCACGTATATAATGACCCTTTCTACTATATATATATATATATATTATAGTGTGTGGTATTCATCTATTTCGGATGAATTATTGGGGCATGGGATAATAAAGTTTTTATATTTATACTATAGTCAGTCAACGAAAATACAAATTTAAAGTTTTAATATGTTTTTAGGTTTATAAAAATACGTTTACGTTTTTGGTTGTAATATTAATACACAATAAAAAATTAACGACATTTTTCCCTGCTGAACCATTAACGTCAATTTATTTTATTTTCTAGACAACTGCCCCACATATAATAAAAATAACTCGATCATCTAAGCAGAAAATGCTTAATACGACGAACTTTTATATCTTGGAAGGTAACTTTTCACAAGTATAATGAAGAATGATGATTCTTTTCTTGAGAGACCAATTTCTATTAAAAATTTAAATAGATGATTTTGCAAATAATATCATTCCTATTTATATTTACAGTGTTTGTATAAAAACTAATGAGACATTATTTTTGTTTCTGACGCGACTATTTGTCGCAGCTCACATAGTCCAACCGTGTCCGATGGAGAATGAAGTCTTAATACGCGCCGAGCGACAGTCGCCGCCGTGCTGTTCGTGTCATGGTTTTAGTGGACCCCTGTCCCTAGGCTAGGTGGAAGTAGGAGGGGGAGAAGGTGTCACTAGAGCTCCTATAGTACAGGCTGAATAATACCGCCATTTAATTCCCCAACGGACCAAATACCAAGCTAAAACTGGTTAGCTTACCGCAGTGGTGGACGGCGAGTGACAGCGACAGGAACGGCAAAGACCTGCTCTAGCAGCAAACTAATGCTGAGCTGAGTTGCAATATGGCGGTTATTTTGGGCAACAAGATGGATATGCGTCAGCTCCTCTTATAGGATTAGGTGTATTAGGTGTCACGGGTGCTTTATACGTGGAAATGCTGAAAAGATTGATGGGAAAGGTCAATCGAGTGAGGTCAGGCAGTTCCGCCAATAGGAAGCTGCATCATGACAATGCACTAAGCCGCACCCCCCTCGTATTAAACGCTGCTTGAAGGACATTACAAAAAGGATCTTCCAAGCGTGGAACACTCATTGTCAGAAGTTTCTCGAAGTCCAATGGTCTTATTTTGAAGAATTTGAATTGTTTGTAGCGATATATTCAGTACATATTTATTCCCGATTTTGGTCTCATTACTTTTTATACAAAACCTGTATATATGAAATTTAATAACTACTGAATTTAAAATTTTGTAAGGCATTTTTAGACATAATTTCAGGCCATTTATCACACTATAGATACGTTTTTAATCATCCTTTCAGATTTTGTCTACATGAATAGAATCCATAATATCATTTAAGATAACGTGCAATTCTCGAATTAATTTTAAATTTAATATTTATTGAAAAATGGAAGACATTGTAAATATAATGAGAATTATTCTAATAAAACAGAGAGCAGTGCACCCTCATGATGTTACTCTTAAGAAAGTGAAGGAGTAGACGAAAATGATTTTTTTTAATGTTTAAAAGAAAAAATAACATAAATACAAGATATATTTTATCTTTTATTTTCTTAAAAGGGTAATCAATGTAATGAAATACCCCTCTCTCCCTCCCCCGAGACACGCACACACACACATAACTGCCTACAACTATTTTTCCAAAAAAAAAAAAAAAACATACGTTTTAATTTTTCAGTATTTTAAATACGAATTATAATTGATTTCCTGAAATATTGGTAACAAAGTTTATTCATAAATATATAAAATATTTCTTTTAGCTTGTAAACATTTTCTATTTATAGAAAAGCATGCTTTTGATTACGCAGAGAGAAGTATCTCTTAACATGTGCATGAACTTAATACCCTTCTTATTATCTAATTATTTATTCAAAATAACATGCTTAGGAATTTCCCTCATGCGAAAAATTGCGTTGAGAAATTTGTGATTATGCAGAGTATTCAATAATTAGTCAACTCTTCATTAGGAGAATAGTTAATTAAGAGATTTAAAGTTCGGTAAATGTATGTGGCATAAACGATTTCCTAAAAATAGTTTCTGCAGTTAGTTATAGATTTTAGTAACTTTCTTTTCAGGATTTATCGAAGACTTGTGTTAGGGGAAATTTGCGCCCATTTTCCACGTTTAAGTTTTCATTTAAAGATATTATATAAATAAAATATTTTTAGTGGTTTGATTGTGAAATGGATTTTTAAGTGTGAAAAAAAATTCCAAAATTGATGAAAATTTTTAAATATTAAATAACTTGCAAAGGTTTTATACTTCCTCCAAGTTGCAAATTTATCAATTAAAAAATACCGATGATTATTTTTATTTTTCCGCTAAGGCATGTATTACTTTTGAAGTAATTAAAATATATATTCATGATTTCTAAAAATAAAATTTCAACACAGTTGAATTTGTAATATTTAAATATAAAAAACAATATTAATAATTTAAATTTTACCATTAAACTGTCATTACACAGAAGTTTAGAATCATTTGTAAACCACCTGTTTTTACTATAAAAACTCAAAAATCTCACAAATTTATGACTAATTTAGTTTATTAATTACATAAATAGTGCTGATTGGTTTTTGGTATAATAGTACTTTTTTTAAACCGAAGTTTCCAACGCCAAAAACCAACTTCATGAACGTTTCGCAACTGAATAGAAGCGTCGACTGATGCAACAACTTTGTTTAAATACATTCTTAATTTTAAAAAAAAATCCTTCCGTCCTGTACCGGGAGGAAAAGGTAACTTTCCTATATCTTCGTTTTAAAATTTTAGCTAATGTTACACGAAAACAGCAAGTTAAAATGCAAAGAAACGTTTACAAAAGATTCGTTAATACTGAATTTGAATAAGAAATTCGCCAAATTATTGAGCAATAGCCAAATTGGCTTCATTTATGAAAACTTATTTTGGTCGCCAATTTTGGAGAGAATTTGGCGCTAACGGATATGAATATAGTTTTATGCGTATGATTGGAAAAATTATTACAAAGAAAAGAAAACAATTTGCGAGTAATCGCGTTAATGTGTTGTTTTGTATCAAAATGTCAGCCACCCTAGAATTTCAAACTGCTCTATATCAGCCATTTTTTAAGATAGAGGTAAACCAAAAAATGCTCTGGAATCCTTGTATCAAGGCCTAACACTTAAATTTGAATTTTTAACTTTTTGTATATTTATTTTAGTTTTAAATTTTTAAATGGCCGCCATCTTGAAACAAAATGGAGGACCAAGCTGGCCAACGAACTCAGTCGGCATTGGTGAGCTTAATACACACAATATATATATATATATATATATATATATATATATATATATATATATATATATATAAATCAACATTATATATTGTTGTACAACAATCTTTACATTCACACAAACCTCCCATTTGATGATTATACCATCTCAACCGCGTGTTGCTGAGTTTGGAAATTTTTATTATTCACAATATACCACTATATATTGTGATACTATATACCACTATATACAACTATTTGACAATAGTTATCTTAATTTTTACATAATGGAAAACATTACGTGGTTAAATAAAGCGACGTTATCTAGTTGGAAATATGGTAAATATTCCGAATAAACAAAGTTCCAAATCCGGCAATAAAGTCTCGTTTCACCAGATCAAGAAACCCAGGAAATTAATAACTATATTTGAATAAAAGCTGATAAAGGGAACATCTGTTAAAGTAAATTAAAAATTCATTAATCGGTAACGTACAACGAAATCCTACGGTTTTATATAGTTTGAAAAATAATATGGTTTTTTTTAAACATGCTCGCTTTTTCTTCTATTTTTCGGAATAACAATTTTTCATCATTAAATACATATATTGATTTATTGAAAATAATAGGTCTGTTATACACATACATTTCAACTCATGCACTTAAAGTTTCAATTTGAAGGATTTGTTTATGCGTCTTCGTTAATTAATTGACTTACAAAAAATACAGCTAGCAAAGATATCAATAATGTGTATCAGTAATTATTCACGTAACATCATTGTCCATTCAGATTATTTTAATCTCTGTTTGTTGCATTAACGAAGGGACTTCATTTAAATCAAAGTTTCAGTGCAGAATGCAAACTCACGAAACAGATGACATTATTAAGAACAAAAGTTCTAATTAAATGCATTATGAGATGTTTACTGAAAGAATTTGGGAATTCATATCAAAAAGTGCATTTTCAAATTTTAGCAAGGAGATTCAGGTTCAACAAATATTTTTTATCGATTTAGACTTTTAAAGTATTTTATGAATTGTCTTAATCAATAAAAAATATTCAACACGAAAATTAATGTATAAAACGCATGTTTTACTCGTTTTCATAAATCATTTTAATATTGATTTAGGGCATGTATAAATACACTCAGAAAAATGTTCCTGAAGATTTCTGATTTTCAGAATAAAATTCAAAAACGAGCTCAATAAAATTAGCATAATTTATGTTAGATTTAATAGTTATTTAACCTTTCGCCGAGCGCGCAAATTTTCATCACATGAGCGGGCGTGCGTTGTAAATTGTACAACAAGGAGAAAATAATCAATTATTGCTGCTTTATTTTAATTTTACAGATAATTTAGCATAAAGATATCATATATGTTATCTCTGATCACAATTTATAAAATTATTTCGCAATACACTTAGATTTATTTTGTTAAAATATATTAAAACAGAAGTGTAAATGTATAAAAAGCTATTTACTACTACAATAAAAAGGATAAAAACTAATAATGAATTACTAAACAATAATTAAGTAATTTCGGACTTACAGAATTAACCATACATTTTATCTACATTATTCGCTTCACATGGTACGCATAAGATTTGCTTTTTTGAATGCTGTTTACAGATAAACCTTACGCATTTGTTGCACTTCATTGTAGAGGAGGGATTTTTTATTCGGCCCCACATGTAACAAAAACCTCTCGTTTGTGGACAGATAAACTTATTTGAAGTTTTCTCTTCCAAATTTTCTATTGAACGATATATATCAAGAAAAGCCGACACATCTCGAAGTAAAGGCGGAATTTGAGATCTGTATATGAGATGCTCTTTCATAAGGGATTTTGAAAGTGTTCTCAAAAAAGTAATTCTTCGGCTTGGCTCTTCCTCAACATTATTCAGTAGAAATAATACACGTGAGTTTATCCCAGCAGTGTTCATCATAGTATAAAATACGACGAGAGGCCATCTTTTTGTTATTCGAGATACAGAATAAGCTGCACACATTTTATCGCAGGTGTCAACACTTCCTTTGGTCATATTGTAATCAAGAATTAGTTCAGGTTTTCCGCTGTTTGTATCAATTTCAGCTTTATCATGAAGGCTTGATACTAATACCACTGCTTTGTTCTTTTTTGGTATATATGAAACCAGTGTTTTATTTTTCTGAAAACCAAAGATAGAAGTACCCACAACTCTATGTCTCCCTGTTAAAAATTCTAAAGGAATTTCTTTTTATATTTTTCTTTACTGTACCAATGAATGTGATTTTCTTCTCTAATAAGTAATCAACTAGTGGAAAGCTTGAGTACCAGTTATCGGTTGCAAGATTTTTATTAGAGTTTTCAATAGACGTTACTAAACGTTTGACAATGTCTAATGGTCTGTTCTCTACAGTAAAATATCCAGGAGGCTGTTTACCGACGTAAATTTTCATATTGCTGCAGTAAAATGTTTTAGCATCACATAATGCGAATATTTTGATGCCATACTTCGCAGGTATGCTTGGGATGTATTGAATCCAAGAGCAACGTCCTCTAAAAGGATGTAACATCTCATCAATTGTTAGAAATTCGCTTGTATTATAAGATTTCAAACAATTTTGAACAAATGAATCCCAAATGGAACAGATAGCAGCTAGTTTATCTGATTTCCTTCTTTCAGCTCTAGTATCTATGTCATCGAAACGAATGCAGCGAAGTAAAAACAAAAACCGTTTATAACTCATAGCTGCTCTGAGTATTTGTATTCCAGTCCCATCAGGAGCCCAGAGTTGCTGAACATTTTCATGTTGACTTTTCATCGTGCCTATAAAATAAAGCAGTCCCATCAAAGCCATAAACTCACTTCTAGAAGTCTGTTTACAATCACGCTTCTGATTATACTTAGCCTCAATTCTTTCTATATATTTATTAGTGCAATCAATTATTTCATCAATCATGTTCAGATCAATCAATTTTAGAAAAGTGTCGATTTCAGAAGCAGTTCCTTTCGCATATGCTGTTTGGCCAGACATGTTCTTTATAATATTTTTGTTCTTGGTTTTGGAGGTTTTTACGATTTCCTCTGTTTTCCATTTTGTAACTTTATCTTCTCCCGTATAAAAATTTTCGTCATTAATATTTTCAGCAATCTCATCATCTAATGCATTTATTTCAGTGTCACTACTGTGATTTTTCTCTTCTAAATTTTCATCACTCAAATCTTCGTAACATTCAAGAAATTGCAGATCTTCTTCAATATCAATATCATCACTATCAGTGTCTTCATACAAAATTTTCGTTAAATAATCCCCCATTTCTTTGTTATCTTTAAAATACCGTTTTTGTTTAGACATTATTCTAACTCAAATCCCACTAAAACAACTTAGAAACAATTTCACTGAGAAAGATTATACTGAGAGAGAATTTCACAAGCAGGCGCGCGTTGCATAAAGTACAACATCGCAGATGTTAACAGATTAAAATGACAGGTGCAGCTAATTCAGCAATCTGAAATGCGAATAACTTTCCGGAAGTGGGGAGGGAGATCCAATAGACGGATACAAATGGTTACTGACGCCCTCTACTGCTTGAATTTTGTTTTAAAGAAAAAATAAAGCTAATGTTGTACTTTTTACAACGGCGCGCCCGGCGGAAGGTTAAGATTTATAATTTAAAAATTGTTTTAAAACAGCACGTAACATGTTATTTAGTGTATATAATTGTTGAAACACATCTCCTATAAAGCTCAATAAATAATAAACAAAGTTATATTATATTGCTTAAAAATCATCTATTAAAATGAAAAGTTGACGCAATAGTATATGTGGAAGAGGAATATATATATATATTTAAATTTTCATTTATTCTTAGAAGTTTGCATTGAAATATTTCTGAGAGAAATTGCCGGTGAAAAATTATAATAAGTTTAGGGAAATATCTACAATTTCCAGATGGGATTCATCCATCTTAAATATTTCGATGGTGCTGAATCATTGTAACCCCATCGGTCATAAGTGGTACACAAGTGTTCGATAAAAAACATTCGAAAACAATATTATTAATATTCTCGGTTTATCCCACTCCTAATCATTGTCATGGGTTTGTGTTAATATACTTTATTTATCAAATATATATATATATAATCTTCGGTTTTTAAGTTAGACCCTAGAAGTAAATACATACTCAAAAAGTTTGTACGTGCAGATTTTTTAATTTGTTTTGAAAAATATATTTGATGAAGTTTATTTAATAAAATATGGAAATTCACGTGTTTGCCACGTAATAAATCGATATAGATTTATAAATTAATATTTTTCAGGTTTTGTTCCTTTACACGTGCTATAAGACTTTTGTTTGTGCCAAATTTCAAGGTTTTGGGTCAACTGGAAATGCCCCATAGGTTTTACTTTCCAAAACTAGACGGTACGTCCGTTTGATCGAGAATGTTGAAATTTGGCACACAGCCTTATAGCACATGTAAAGGAAAACATTCGGGAATCATTAATTTATAGTATTTATTTTTATCTATGACCAGTATTCCTGAATAAGGGAATTTAGTGTGTTTGCCACGTAATAAATCGACATATATTTATAAATTTTCGGATTTTCTTTTCCTTTACATGTACTATAAAAATATTTTTCGTGCCAAATTCCAATGTTCTTAGTCAACTGGGAGTACCCTATAGGTTTTACTCTCAAATCCTATAGAAATCTTCAGGTTGACACAGAACCGTGAAATTTGACATGAAGGAATATGTAACAGCACATGCAAATGAAAATGTCCGAAAAACAGTAATTTATAATTTTATATAGTTTTATTACGTGATTTTCCGCAATCGTTATTTTCAAAGCTATACTATAAGGGTTCTGTTTTTTCCTTATAAGGTACGGAATCCTAAAAATATAAACTTGAGAACATTGTGGAAGAATTCTGCTCTTTGGAGTAAATTACTAAAGTGGGAAACATTTAGCATTTTAGTTAATGTGACTTACAATAGATAGCTTAGATTTAAAAAAAATGCTCGGACGTGTGGCACATAAAAATTAGAGGATATAGTTAATTTCAGAGGTATACGATAAAGCTTTTTGAATAACTGTGCCCACTGAGAGATACTCTCACCAACCCCCGTTCAGACACCGCAGACTCTAGAAACACACCAATTTGGTATAATTTTAATAGATTACGGAAGATTGAGTTATAATTAAACGACCAGTGGCGATCTTCTGTAATCGGATTTTCATTTATTTCCCTTTGACTGATGGATAAAGGCCAAATTAATAGTTGCCGCGACAGCTAACGATTGTTTTTGAAATTGATTACATAAGCAAAAATTTATAAATTCCGTCCGCTGTCTGTTTATCTATCAGCACTCTAAATCTCGTAATTATAGTTTGATATCTAGATTTTTGATAAATGTTATTGAAACTTATTATCGCATGTTCGCTACTGAAGACGAAGTATGTAGCATTTATGTATAATTTACAGAGACACACAAAAGAATTCAGTTAAATTATGTTTTATACGGAGAAAACCATTTACAGTGCCTTTTTATGATGTTATACTATTTAAAAAATAATTAAATTGTTATGTATTTATGAAGTGCACTGAAACGTATGTTGAATGTGCGTTCTGAGGAGTTCAAAGTATTTATCCCCCATTTACAAGATAAAACATAAGGATTAAATTATAAAATGGTTTACTGAACAAAGAGTTTGCATCGTGTTTTAATGATATTACACTATTTGAAACATAATGAGATTTATATACCTTACTGAGATGCATTATGAGATTCATAATGCAGAATATACCGCGTGGCATATCATTTGCTAAATTACATGAACACACAAAATAGTTGGGTTATAGTACAGTTTAGGAGTGATAATTCCTGGAAGTGCATTTAATTTTTTTGTTTTTGTTTTTTCATGTTTAACTAAGTTTTTGTGCTCTACAAAGTATGTATCAATTCTATATAATATTCTGCAGAAAATAATTCTAATGCATTACTGGCTATAGCCATGAATTGTTTAATGGTAGCTTTTGATTGCGTAATATCTTTTCCTGTAAAATTAGATTTAGTACACTAAAATATGTTTGCATATTATAAAAAAAATCATATAAAGGACTACACAAAGAACCAGATACATTGCTGCCTATGAATTTTAATTGCTTTAAATGCTTATTTAGCTGTGTTTTGCGTTTTTATCTGATTTAATATTTTGCTTAATATGTAGTTCGTATAAAAATCTGTAGGTAACACACAGGATTGTGGACAAAAAAATCGATTTAATTTCCATCTATTGGTGGAAAACATACTGTGACAGAATTTTCATCATTGTCATGAATTTTCTAACTGAACAGAATTATGTAGTAAATATACAGATATGTTGCTCATATACAGTCTTTAATAATATTTGAATTATCTTTCCCACTATGGACCGTAATTTCGGAAATAGTGTTTTGAAATACACTGTGCCATTTCTAAATTGTTATATATAGATATAAAGATATATTTCAGGATATATTTTTTCACCTTATAGAAAGGTGAAGTTTTTATAAAGTATACTGGAAATATCGGATAGTGTTTCATATACTATAACTGACACGCTTCATTTTTCTTTCTGGTTTATATAATTTCTAACAAAAATGTAGTTTTTTATTAAAATAAAATATATTTCACTTATTTACAATTTGTTTGCATAAAATATTTTACAATACAATTCTATCTGAAGATTAAATAATATTGAGTATCAGGAAATATTTATATGACAAAATAATTATCCATTTAGATGATTTAATGATTTTAAATGTTATTGTAATAGATAATGAAACTTTATCTTAATCATATTTTCAATAGGAATTCAATGCAGAATTCACTTTTATGAATAAAATGATATCATTAAGAACAAAAGATCTAATTAAATGGATTATAAGCTGTTTACTATAAAATTTTACTAATTAATTTCGAATAATCCATTCTCAGATTTAGAAAAAAAAAACGCTTTACAAAACCTTTAATTCATTTATCCCTTTCCTGGAAAATCATTAAAAATATCCAAAAATGTAAATGAGATGCAGTCCTTTACTTATATTTTTTTATTACATTAATTTAATCCGTTTTCACATTTTTAATCTTAGAAATACGTCAGTTTCAGAATCAAGAAGATTCTTGCGAAAGCTACAATGGACTGTATTGTATTTTAAATACTTGTTATAAAGATATTTTGACCAATTTTATTTCTTATTTTTATCCATTAATACAGTTTGTTCGATTTAAATTTATTATTATATAAGTTTATGCCATACTCAGGCATTACCAGTTACATTCGCGTGACGGTTAAATTTTTAGCACGAAATACAATTTCAGAATACACATCTTCTTCGCTGTTTTTAATTTCAATCAATAAAAATTCCAAAACACACTTCATTTATATTTTGGTTATCTTCTTTTAATGCACATTTGCTTTTTTGTACAAAAATTTAAATTAATACAAATAACTTTTCAAATATTAGCGAAATATAATTTAAAATTTTCTTTATGTTCATCATTAATTTATTTTGTTTCTCCCTCAAATTAAAATTTTATTTTTTACTATGATTCATCCTTTTTTGTGTATTATTATGTAATAAATGAAAAATATTACCAGCTTGGATTCGGATTATACATTTGTATCCAGCCAGATTTTATCAAAACCGGACACTGGAAGGGCTCGGATAAAACCTGAATATCCAACCTGATACAAGTTTCTTATCCTATTCTACCTACAGCCAAAATGAAAAAAGAAACCAGCCAACACAATACTGTCGGATCGGGTTTAGATAAAATCTTTTCATACGGTCGCGATGAAGTTTCGTCACAAATTGATGACGTCAGAGAAGGTTTTAGAAATGGCAGTAATTAAGTCTCATATAAGTGGAGCTGTCGTATATCTATATTGTTGCCCAAACTAACCGCCATATTGTAACCCAGCTCAGCGTTAGTTTACCGCCAGAGTAGGTGTTTGTATTTCCTGTCACTGTCACTCGCCGTCCACCACCGCGGCAAGTTAACCGGTTTTAGCTTGGTGTTTGGTCAGTTGGGTTATTAAATTGCGGTGTGATTCAGCCTGTAGGAGCTCTAGCAGTAATCACTTCACATTCATGTCACTCTGACTTCATTTCGTCGGCAAGACACATCATATGAACGGTCATAATATCACGAATGCTATAAGGGTTATTATATGTTTATTTATGTGGTGTTGCAAACTCCGTTCCCATTTTCATCATTTTCATTTTTAATACTCGCTAGTTTTTTTTTTTTTCTTTAGCCTTTGCTCAATCTCTCAAACGCAGAAAATTCAAAGTTATTATCCAACTTAAATATTAAAGAGTCTATTGTGCTATCAGATAGACTTCCACCTGTTAAAGAAACCCCCTTAAAATGAATTTTCAACATAAACATTGATAATAATTTCAGAAACATTACAATTATTATGTAGTTAATTTATTATGTTAAATTGCACAGAAATGTATCTAACAAATTTATTTTAAAGTTTAATAAACTTCAAAAAATACTCTTAGGTAAAAAGTTGTTTACTACAATTACCACGGTGAAACTCGATTTGTAAATTCAAATTATTTAAACTCAAAATGAATTAAGTAACCTTTATATAGTTATATAGAAACATTCATGCTTTCTTTTTGCTCTTTTTACTCACCGCAGTGCACAAACTGTATTGAATTTGTTTAAAGAAAATATTAGTTAAGATATGTATTGAAAATTTTCTATGGAATTTTTTGTTAGCAAAAATTTCAAAAATGTATTTATTTTCCTTTTACATGTGTTTTTTGCTGAGAGCTAATGTGCCCACCGGTTTTGTATGTACGTACGTATGTATGAATGCATGTACGTAACGCGAATGTATGAACGTCCTCTCTTAATTTAGATAAATGATTTTTTTTATGCAGAATTATACGATTTGTTTCAAATTTTGTGTATAGGTTCATTGTGATAAAGCGCTTCCCTGATTAGTTTTAAGTGTTAATTGGCTAATTATAATGGGTGGAACGGGGGTATAATTCTCTTAATTTATTGTAGATTTCTTTATTTTTCGAGGGGCATTATTCTTTGAAATAAGAGTATAATGTGCAATTATTGTGAATAGCCTGTGAGCTCAACGTCCTCCGTTTAACTGGGCGCTTTTCTTTTTATTTACTTTTTTTTTTCAATTTAATTATAGAATAAATTAAATTGTTTAGCTCATTATTTCATCTGCATCACTTCACATCTGTCTGTAATACATTAAACTCAAAATTTGAAGAAAATTACCCATGTAGTTAATGAAATATCTTCTTTTTTTGCGTCTGTTTCATATGTTCCTCCCATTTATTTGAAGTACAAGACAATTAGATTTAAATTAAAATTAATAAAATTAAAATTTTGAAATTCCTAGCAGTTTTTAGGGTTTTGTTCATCTCAAGAAACCCTAATTCTCCCGCTTCGTTGTCTGTCTGTCACAGAGCCAGTTCTCAGAAACTATATAACTTACATACTTGACATTTTGTGTACTTTTAGTTGAATGGAGCTCTACTATGGAGCTACTATGGAGCTGGAAATCATAAAATAATTTTAAAAAAATCATATTATTTCAATATATAGAGATAAAAAACCAAAAATCTATCAACCTTTTTCCTATTAAATTTAACATTTTTCGTTATAGCAGTTTCCAACAATTAAAAATTCACACTAAAATTATTTCTACAATAATTAATTTTCTATTGCAAAAATTTCCACGTGAAAAATGAAAATGAAATAAAAAACTTCACCAATTGAAAAAAGATTAATATGACGTCATATTGGTAATAAAACAGAAATGTTCAAACATTTCTCAATAATACAAGGAGTATGAGTACGTGTAAGTACAGAAAGCAGATTAATATGATGCCAGTAGAAAATTAAAAAGAAAATTTATCTGACGTCATACTGGAAGTTTAACGGACTGTTTTAAAAGTCGATATGACATCAGCAAGTGCTTATAACGTCATATGGGTTTGAGGAACGTATTGAATCTTGATAAAAAGCCGATTATGGGAATATTGACATGTTTTAACTTTTTGAAGGTCTCTACACTACATGTTTCATTTTGAAATTGATTTTTTTTAATATCGTATTTAGTACACATGACAGATATTATCATGGCAGAGGCTATTGGACCGGCTCTGAATTTCGAAAAACGAGAAAAATAGACCGGTAAATTTTTACTTTATAAAAAACGTAACCTTTTTTTAAAAAAAAAATTACTTGAATTTATTAAAGAAAGGATAAAGTGTTTTGAAAGGAAGAATAAACGACTCCCTTTGTGCGATCTTCGATCACACTTACCCAATTGTTTATAGTTGTTTATAGTTGCTAAATATACTTTTCAAATAAGATTTTAGACACTAAATGATTATACTTTCTATTAACTGTATTCCTAGCAAATAATTTATTTCGTCAAATTTCACCATTAACGTGGATAAATTTAATTTGACACAATGCGTTTGGTGTTATAGTACATCTAGTAATTTTTTATTTTCAATTCTATGAAATAGACACTGTTTTACTTGTTTACCTGATTTCTAAATTATTTTATGTTTATTATTTATCGCCAGAAGGAAAATGTTGTATTCGCAGGAAGGAAAAATTATTATCAACAATGACGGCAATCTCTCATTAAAATCTTTGTACTATGTTTCAGTAATTTTCAAGTTGCAATTTTTCACAGAAAAGTTTGCGTAAACACTTTTGAATCATGCATTTTATTTGTTGCTGTGAAAGTAATGCAAATATTTTAAAATATTTCCTTTTCAAAGCAGCTTACAATTCCCGATACCGCTGAAAATATATATCGTCAATAATATCTTTGGAAGGTTTAGGTTGTTTAGGAAATGTATTATTTTACTTTGCAATTAGAAACACTTTCATCGAGAAATTTTCTGTGTAATCAAATGGCAATATCTGTTTCATTTATGTTACAGTTAAAACATACAAATTGATGTTTATACCACAAAAAAAGTGTATTTATGTATTTAAATATTGTATTTCTGTATTTAAAAAAAAAATAAAAGTTTAAAATGTGCAAATATTTTGTATTAGTTTGGTATATTTAGTAATATATTGACTTATATACTATTAAGAATATAACAATATATTGTAATGCAAAATCCTGCGTTGTTAATGGAAATCAAATATGAAATAACGAAAAAAATATATATATGAACAAATGTGATTATAATACATGTATGCATATTATACATAGAAATAATTGTACACATGATTTAATTGAGTCACAAGTAATATAAACCTTTATTCCGCACAAATTGATTGGCGATAAAATTTTATTTAATATGTTATACTAAATAAGAGAGCAAATCAAAAGTAAAAGCGTCAAAGATTCTCACTCATGCAATACTCGTCTTGTAATTTACATCCCATGTTTCGAAAGATAATTTAATGTATGTTGCACGATAACTTCTCTAACTGAAGAACTGTGGAATGTTGAAGTGAGAAAAGCGAAAACTTGTATGAACAATGTACTGAAGTAGCATAGTGTTGACAATTTAGCGGTTTTTGTTTTCCGAAACCTATCATTATCTCCCAATAATGATATTAGTCTTATTTAATGAGATATTAAAAAAAGGGAATAAGAGTATTTGGAAATTGTAGCAGATTTTTGAATAAAATAATTCACTTTATTGGCAAATTTTCTATCCAATTTATAGATCAACATGTTTTGGTGCACCAAATTGGAAAATGAAAAAACTTTATGCTTAAGATGAACAGGGGTAGCATTCTATTTCCTCACAATATATATTAGTAAAAAAAAATTATTTCCCTGTGTTTTTTACCGTAATTCTACGTTTATACATTATTTATATCCGCGTGAACATATAATTTGATGTATGTTGTAGAACAATCATTTAAATTTCAGAATCAATAGGTTTGTAATGAAATTTGATTGGGCGTTGAAAAGATTAAATGTATATTTAGACAACTCTGAGACATTTTAAGAACGGAGATAATACAGTTGTTTTATCTTATCTTTTTGGCGATTTCAACTTGCAATTTCAGCTGTTTTTAATGCAAAATAATTGTGTTTTTTTCTAATTTTTTAAGACAGAATTGGAACCAAACATAACAAAATATAATTGCTGTTGTCCTTGCTTACCTCAGAAACTTTACAGGAAACAAATTTGTAGCATTTTAGATTATTACATTATATTAACTTCTTTCCTCCTGTTAATGTAATTTACATTGATTATTTTTTTTTATGTTTTAAATTTTTATATGTATTTTACATCTAAAACATAATTTAAAATCCATAAAAAGTTCTGTATTATTGAGATATTTAATTTTTTAACTGTATATTTACATAAAAAGAGCAGACAGTGATAAAGAAAAAAGAAATCCCTCATTTAACCTTTAACGTATTTGAATAAAGTGTATCGAATAAATTATCTTTCTTACGCTGCAATACATTCAATTATTTATTATGAATATGCTGTTAAAAGGGAAATACGAGACTCAGTCAGCCTAACATTGATTATAATCATTATATCCCATTTACAAGTACATATAATTAAAAAATATGTTAGAATTTGTCTGTTAAAACATTCATAAGTACCTGTTGTAGATGTATAGACACATTCTTTATCACTAAACTGTCCATTCTCTTTGAGAAAACGTTTTCACCTCACCTTGAGGCTTCTTCAATTTCGAATGATTCACTTTTCATTTTTCGAAAAAATCGACAATTTTAACCGAAACACCTATTAAATTTAGCCTTAAAAACATTAGCAACCTTCAGACTGCAGTTGGTACCTGTAAAAGAAGTATCTGCATGCAGTAAACAAGAAAAATATCTAAACTAAGGGGATTGGGAATGTCAAAGGAGGATTTTCTGCGAGAAAGGGAAAATGCTTTGTAAACAATTTTGAAAGTGGGGTAGTGATGACAAGCATAACAAAATATTAAAATGCATTATTCAGCGTATTTTAATTGCCTATTATAACGTAGCAATAACACTTGTGAAATAATCAGGAAAACCCTGATAATGGAGTACGTTATTTCCTGAAAATACGGAATAGATTTCAACAATTTTTATAGTTTTGAGAGGAGTTAAAATATAAACTGATCGTTCTCGTAGACATTAAAATAAAATAGAATGGAATAGTTAAAAGATTTCCCAAACAAACAAAATATATTTTTTTAATGAACGATACTAAAAAGCAAATTAATTTGTAGTAAAAACAAACGATAATATAAGCTAATTAAATACCGAAAAAAAAAATTGTTTAAATAGTTTCCTATTAAAAGTATATTAATATCAGCTGTATTCACAGGATTTTGCAACTGTTAATTCCCTTTTAAGATAATTTTAGAGAATATTTAATATTTGCTGGACATTCTATTTAATATTTCTGGATCCTCTTCTTCACATTGTAGAAATACTTATACAAGAAAAATATCAAAATTCTTAAATCAGAGCATCAAAAAGCATTAGCAACAGTCAGAACGGCGCAGTAGAGTAAATAAAAATTAGAATTTATCAGAAGTCTTTAAATAATTTTTACGTATAGAAATATTTTAATATGTATTTGTTTATAGAAATAAATGCTACCAGCAGCTTTGAATAATTTAAACAGCAACGAAAAAAGAACATGTGTCGTGCATTCATTAAATTGCACTCTCAGATTTTTTAGAAACAGTTTATATATATGTAACGTGAAATGAATATTTCCGTAAGTATTTTGACTTCGACAGGTTATTATCAAGAAAATCTTATTTTCTTCATTTTGCTCATAATATGTAGCATTCGCGATTGTTCGATCCCCAATGGCTCATAGAGGCTTCATTTTTGTAATATCTTTAATAAAAGATATATTAGTAATATACCGAAAAATACTTATTAATCATTTATAATTTATGTTGTAATAACTATTATCCAATGAAACGTTCTGTGCAATAGTCATGAATTCATCAAGTATTAAGACACATTTCGTGCACAGCATGTTCACCATAATTTATTATAAGCTATATTTATTTTCGTAAATATCAGTAATTATAATTATAAACACATATAATCATTATTTTCATAATTTTGTATCATAATAAAATTTGGCTTAATTTAAAAACGAATTTTTTCGTGTGGCCATTAAAATGTACAATAAATGTTAGAATAATAATATATATGTGAAACATCATACCATTAAAAGGCAAATGAAAGAAAAATCTCCTTTAAACCATGACGCGTCAAGATTTTTGTGTACACCTTTAAAATAAATGTAAATTAATCCCGTATCCTTATGGCATGATACACGCCACAAATCATTCATCTTTATTAATGAATCCGTGCACCATTTTCAATAATGAACATACTGTTTGTACCTCAATAACGTATATATACAATTTGTGGTTTTCTAAGCAAATGTTCACGCGACAGAATTATCATTAACAGTGAGAAAGACAGACAATGATAATAATTTTAATGATAATTTTATGATAAACGAGCGCATAATTTGACAAAGTACAATTAACCATATGTAGCGTAAAATACCTTGTATTTACTTAAATAAAATTTCTTATTATTTAAACTTATACACTAAAGATATGATTTAGAATTATTCAATAAACGCGTGCGTGTACATTTCACAATTACCTTTCGTAACAGTTTAAAGAATCAAAAATATGTTCTTCAAACATAACGATGTACGTATAATAGTGGATGCATCGAAAACGTGCGTAGCTTTTCTAGTTAAGCGCTGGATTCCATTCAGTAGGTTAGTTGTTCGAAAAGTTTTCGGATATCTTATTCATGGGACTTAAAATGAGAAGTTTCTTCAAAATCTTATATTTTGTTGTTCGAATATCGATAGCTATAGTAAAGTTTTTAACTGATATTTGTTTTAATTTATATCTAAAATTTGCTTTAAAGTCTGACAGCATTTGTTAAAAATCACAGCTGTGATACTTAATAATGCTTAACAGTTTGGACACTCTGCATTTGTTAGACGATTGTAAGACGATAATTCATGTTGAGCAAAATGACTTTAAGTATTAAAAACAATTTTTTTTATATGAGGTAATTTGAGTAATAAATCAGTGACTATATTTGTAGGATTTCAGTTTCAATACTTCAATTGCTTTATGACGTCATGATCGTCAAGTGAACTGACGCTTTAGTACTATTACTATCATCCATGATTAAAATGCACGAGGCATAAATTTTTTGGATCGCGAGATTTGGCAAAGGGCCAGTCATATATTTTTATCATCGAAGAAGCGTTGAAGTACGGAAGAGTCAATTAGGGAACAGCTAGGCCTAATTGGATTATGTAACAATAAGAATATTGTATGTTTTATGTAAGAAGTGTAAGATATTTTGAAGAAATAACTAACGAAGCGTTGTGGAATTGATTTCCTAGAACAGTATTAAAGTTCTTGCTTTTGTTATTTTGAAGTCAAGTTGTTCAATTAATTCAGCAAATTAACTTCTTACGTATCTCCTTTCTACATATATTTTTCTCAGTTACTAACCGTGTCTTTTCGAAAGTGGAAATCACTAAATAATAATTTAAAAACAATCCAGTTTTCAAAATATGATTGATGGCTGTTGTCACATGATTAGGTAATGATTCTTATTTAATTCCTTGTAACATTGATATATCATGTTTTTTCAAATCAAACATATTATTTAATATTGGCCACTGTGAAATGACATTTAAAACTTCAAATGCAGTCACATAAGAATAACTATTCAAGGATTTAAGGAAGTGGAAATTTGATCAGCATTATCATCGCGAAACTAGTAATCGTTTGTAATACCATATGACGTTAAATAGGCTGATTCTGACGATCGATAATAGTATACAATTAGTTTTTTTGCAACGACCTTTTTTTAATTACATATCGTTAAAAAACTTTCTTTACACAGGTCTGCAATGGAAATATTCTCCCACGTAACATTTTTTCAAAACATTGAAGATTTTATTTATTTATCTGTCCCACTCGATCATTGAAATCCAGTTCTTATTTTACTAGAAATATTAAAAAACCAGCTGTTACCCGTGACGTCGTTCACGTATCATTAAAAGAAGAAGAAATGCATTAATTAAGCAATATATTTCATTCCCAATAATTAGAAACGTAAATAATTATCTAACTCTTTATCACATTCCACAGGAGACAATACAGTATTTCTATGTTATAGAGGCCTTGACATAACTAAGTTTTAAAAAAGTGAAATTTTGTGACAAATAAGCACGAAAAGGAAACTGCAACCAATGAGAAAAGGCGGGCCAAATAAAATCGTGGAAATCGGCAAATTGTGTAATAATATATCTCAAGTTTTCCTGGTAAACCATTTTACTTTTAACGCCTTTGTGAAACGTTTTAATAGTCATCCTTCAAAGATAATGGAAATAGTATATTCTTTTTCATTAAATTCAATTCAAGTGAATAGGGAGCAATAATTGTATACCTAAATACAAGGAGCTTAAATTTGCCTCCTTGATTTAATCTATAACTGAAAAATTTTTTTTATTTCTAAATGAAAATATGGTGACAGACGATTTTTGTTCTCCAGAATAAATGGATTCATGAAGTTTGAATATGTGAAAATACGTTATTATTTTTCAAAAATTTTACTGTAATCAAGATTTTTTTCTTTCACCATCTATTCAAATTGAAAATAAATTCTTTTTTTTTCAGTTTTAATGAGAAAAAATATATTAATCCGTTTTATTTCTTCTTTTTTATCCACAAAATTGGAATAATTTAGTTGCCATTTTTAGAGAAACTTCGTAATAATTTACAAATAATAATAATAATAATAATATCTCGGAATTTAAATCATTCTTTTTTTATTCTGAGAGTTTATGACATCCTCGGAACAATGATAACTGGTGTTAAGTAAATCGCGTTGCGTTCGACAATCTGAAAGGAGTAGTTGAGAAATACAAACAGGCGGTCAGATTTTAATATGATAGATTTGTATTTATTTTTCTTTTCCTAATAATCTTGGTGTGGTTTTTGGTAAAAAAACTCTCATCTGTATGTAACTGATATTCATGTTTAATAATCGGTATGGATAAAAAAAAAATTAAATTTTTCGTTTTAAATATGGCGTGAAACTCATCTACTTTATAAACTTACCGATCCTTGTATTATTAATGTAAGGAATTGATTCACGCTCCTTGTATAACACATTTGAAAATTCCCGTTTTATTTCAAATATGACGTCACATTTTCCTCAGAGAAATCTCTTTTTAATGGCATAATTCTTGTTAATGTTCTTTTTCTGGCAATCAGGACGTAAATTTTAGCGGAAAACTCACATTTGTATGTAACTGGTATTCAAGCTAATTTTTAATCAGTATCGATAAAAAATATTTCATTTTTTCATCTTAAATATTGCGTCCATTATCTATCTACTTTCATTATACATTGATATTCATGCTCCTTGTATTATTACGAATATTTGAAAATACACGTTTTATTTATGACGTCATATTTGTCCAAGCCGAGGAGGATCCTTTTCATAGTTCCATGGTCCAAGCGAAATCTATTTTTAATAATATAATTATTGTTCATTTTTCCTTCTAATTACAACGCAGTTAAGATCTTTTTAATGTAACCGATATTCATACTTCATGTATAATAACAAATACTCCATATTTTTGTTTCAAATATCACAGAAATTCATCTTCTTTTGAATTATTTTTAATTTTCAGTTTTCACGTGAAAATCGTTCAATTGAAAATTAATTGTTGAGGAAAAATTATTTTTCCGTGTTTTTATTTATTGGCAACGATCAAAGCCCTAGCAACGATAAAGTAAAATGGTTAAATTGTATGGAAAACTGTCCTTTTATTCTCTATGAAAATAATGAAATTTTTAATTATTAAAAAATATATTTGAATAAAATAAATAAAATCTAGGATATGTTCATTCATGGGTTATAATCAACCTATATGCAAAGATACAGGATCATTAAATTCTCCATTTTGACGCTGGCTTCAGCCAAACATTTGCACACAATCGGATTTATAAGATTATTAGGATTCACATGATTGGAATTAAGCTGACGATGATTATTATTATGAATGTAAGTTTATTGCTAGGTATCCCTTAAAAAATTGCAGAATAATTGCATAATTGAAAACCTAAAATTGCAGGCTTAATAAAAAAGAAGAAATAAGATATTATAAAACCCTTTTTATGGATAATGTATAAATTATTATATATTTTAATGCATTTTGTGTAATACGTTTATATATATATATATATATATATATATAAATGTTCAAATGAAATTGTTATTTTTTATATATTTACTATTATTATATATAGCATGCTGTAGATCAGAATATCACATATATAAAAACACATTGAAAAACATAATAACACTGCAGTTGTTGGAGAAAAAACGTGAAGTTGGTTGTTATTTGAGATGAACATCCTGAAATTTTATAAAACCAGTATAAAGCTTTTAGAAAAGTTCAATTTTGAAGATCGACAATAAATAATTAAACTTAGAACATAAACCATAAACTGTCTTTGAGAAAATGCATTCAATATTATTAAATAAGCATCTTTAAACGATTAATTAAATGCGGTGTAGATGTCGCTCTCGAAATGAATAATCCTACGCAAGTTTTAAGTTACATATTTGCGATAAATGTATTAAGAAACTTTGGGATTTTTCATTTAAGTTTAGAAATTGAAAGATATTTGTGTTATTTATGCAAACTCCACAAATTAATTT
The DNA here is from genome assembly GCA_963931845.1 of Maratus michaelseni. NCBI lineage: Eukaryota > Metazoa > Arthropoda > Arachnida > Araneae > Salticidae > Maratus > Maratus michaelseni. Next base: position 195,640,027 of record OZ007593.1, on the reverse strand, counting down.
CTGGTTTTATCATTAGCATTGAAAAGGTATATTTACAACTTTATAATTTCGAAATTGTTAATTACTTTACGAAGATTTCAGATTGAAACATAGGAAACTCTTTTGGATTAAAAATTGTTTATTATGATCACATATTTCAGTAAGGAAACTGCTATTTATAAAGACGTAAATAATTAATTTATTGTTTCTTTAAGCTTTAAAATAATTAGTTTTACATATTAGGCATTAATATCATATGTGGGACATGAGTGAAACACAGAACAAATTTCATTCTCTTTTCTCTCTCACATTTTTTCTCAATATATACATATATTAATTTTCGAAAATACATGTTCCTCAGATATATATACACTTGTGGTCTAATAATTATTAATTTTATCTGAATTATAAAACAGATATAAGTTAAATGAATAAGTTAAATTTAAATTGTGAAATGCTTTTTCTCCCATTCCTCCAGCACTTGAATGAGGAGTGGGTGAACATCTACTGGACGGAAAGAACACGAGAATATAGTCAAGTGATTTGACAAAGTTCTAATGTATAAAACTACATTGCACTTGAATGATTATATAAGAAAAAGTTAGCCTGCCTACTGTTTCTTTTGACAAATAGGGTTAAAAATTTACGTAAATATGTAAAATTATACCCGCATGTAAAATCATTTGATCGATTTTGTACTTTGCACTCTAGTAGATAAAAGCTGTCTAATAAAGGAAAATGCTAAAGACAGACAACTTGGAAGTTACGTAGGAGCTAGCAGACGTCCTTAACACGGATAAATAGTCAAGTCATTTGATCAAAGTTTTAATGTACATTGCACTTGAATTGTTACATAAGAAAAATTTAGCCTGCCTATTGCTTTGTTTAAGAAACAGGTGTAAAAATTGACGTAAATATGTAAAATTATACATGCATGCAAAGTCATTTGATCGATGTTTGTACTTTGCAACCTAGTAGATGAAAGCTGTCTAATAACTAAAATACTAAAGGCAGACCACTTCGAAGTTGCGTAGGAGGTAACAGCCGTCCTTAAAACTTCAAAATATGTGAAGCCAAGTCAAACTATTTGATAAAATATAATTTAAACATCTTTCATTTCAGGACATCTTAAAAAAGGCAGACCGAATTTCGTTTTCGAGAACACCGGAAAATGTGTTTAAAATGTTAAAAATTGCAATTTTTTGTATCAAATAAGGTTTCATTCTTAATGTTATTGCTTTACACCTGAAACGGTAGTAGTTATCTAATAACGTAAATATTAAGGCAGACCATTTGGACATTAAGAAACGGTTGTGAGGGGACATCAAACGTGAGAAAAATATGACCCTAGCCAAGTCATCAGCATATCTTCTTTTAAATGCGATTTATTTCAGGGCTTTCCTAAATACGTAAGTTTAAAAAAAGCAGAAGGAATTTTCATCGCCATCGCCCTGAAACATGTGTATATATTTTTGAAATTTTAATCAATTTTAATTATTTACTTGCAGAACGTGCGTAAGGAAAATGTAATTTCGAGACATATATTGTAGCTATTGAATCGTGTAAATTAATAGCATCATTAAGCTACTTTTTTCAACAAAATTCGAAGAAATAAAATATTTCTTCATATATTAAAGTTTCGTAAATAGCATATTTTACAAAATAAAGATTATTTTACGGAAAATTATCTTTAACAATCCTTTCACAGTAGATTCTTTTATTTTCAGATTTTACAGTAGAAGTTCAAGCTTCTAGCTTTCTACTGCACTGTTATTACCACTAATTCACTGTCAATAATCCTTTCCTTAATTTTTGAATTATCACATTGCTTTTGCTTCTGCGGTGCTAACCCTTACTTAGGAGTTTTAATGACTGCCGGCAATTTTCTGTGTTGCCGTACAGAGTGCTTCTCCTTAAGGCGTACAGCGATTGCTTCTATTGGCGGCTGGTCGTCAGTATATGGCAAGTTCGTAGGGTGAAAGTATGGTTTCTTTAGCGCTGTCTTATCAGCGTGCTGTATCAGCGTCAGATATGTAGCTTATTATGTCACAAAGTTATTTTGCGTATCAAGTATTGTTTTGACTAGGGACTGGAACACGAATTGAATTTATAGGAACAGCCGTTCTTTTCCTTTTGACAAATAACATATTTTAATACACAGAAAACTGGCGGCCATCCGTAAAAATCCAAAATAAGGGTTAGCGCCGCAGAAGCATAAGCAATGTGATAATTCAAAAATCACGATACAATTTAAATACGAAAATATCAAAAATAATCCTTATATATAAATAATTCTTATTTTGAGGTAAGCGCATGATTTTACTATCCAAACTTTTAAACACGTTTGGCTTAATTACTTTTTATACGTTAATTACTAAATGCATGCATTATTTAGAAATCAAAACTAAGTGTAGCGTCTATATAGAGTACTGTGTGTATAGTTACGCCATTGTTTTTTGCGAGGGCAGGTAACTGGGATGTGCGACGTCTGTAACGTACAAAATGGGACACATGCCGCACTGCGATCCCGTATACATGCCGCAGTTTCTTTTGTACCGGATGCCGCGATTAATAAAATTCAGTTCATCAGACGTTGATTAATTTTTAAACAGTATGAAGTTTTGTACACCTAAGGAGAAAAAGGGAAAAATAAAATGTTAGAAGCCGAAGAAAGATGCAAATCAAGAGGATAATAATGGAAATTTTGATCACACACACTGTTAAAAATTTGCAGCAACTGTCCAGTCATTTGACCGTTTTTACAGAAAATGGTTACATAACCGTAATTTAACTCTATTTTTACCATAATATGGGCGATAATATGGTCAGAATCGAGTGAAATTACGGTTGTGAAACAGTTTTCTATAAATACGGTCAAAAGACTGGACAGTTTGCTGCAAATTTTTAACAGTGCAAGTCCAAGGAACTACTCAAAAACTAAGAGAAAGTATGATTAGCTTTGTTGTACCATGTGCCAAATGTGATTACATGGAGACTGTACTACTCGTAGTTTTGACTTTTTTTGTGGAGATTGCGGCCAAAAAAAAACAGGTCTATTAAGAAATAAAACAATGTAAACACTATTTTCCTTATTGCTTTTCCCTCTCTGATACACTGATGTTACGTTGTTGCTGAAATAATAATTGAAATGAAATTTTTAGAAAATAAGTAGCTAATTTTAGTAGTGAACAAATTAGGTAGACTAATATTGATTTGAACCTACTAGTAGGTTTCATTCTACTCATTTATTTTCTTTTTGTTCTTTCATGGGTAATTATAGTCCAGATATGAATATTTGTCTGAATATTTTTATTTATAATTTCATTCCGTTCTTATGACATAACTCCTGCAAAAGTGCGGTGTCTTATCTTTCATGTACGGCTAACGCGCTGCAATGCAATGCTTTAGAAAAAGAAAACTGAAAAATATTAATCATTATTTTTCATTTTTTTGTTGCAGTACACATGCTGTACATTTAACCTTAAATAGCGCATCATGATATTTTTTTAGTTTATATGCATCATGGAATTTTATAAATAAATTAAAAAATAATTATGCGGCATCTCATTTGGAGTTACTCTATAGTGTTTTAATATGTACCTTTAATCCGGCGTATAACGGACAGTTTTAAAATACGAAAATCGATCAAAATTTACATGTGTACGTAATACACCAGGAATAAGCATTGAAGGATTGAAAGTTTTTAAAATATACTTTTAATCAAAGATATTTTTATATTAATGTACAAGAGGAGGAGACGGGATTTTTGTGGACTCATATTTGTTCCCTTTATTACTTAGTACAAATTGGAGCCGTAACCATTTTCATTTTTAAAAGTATTTGTCTAATGCAAAAGAACGGTTTTCTTTTAAAATCAAATCGTATCCCACTTCCGAATCACAACAATACCCGATATGTATATATTTCTCCCTGACGTATTAGGTATCATCTCTTAGAGAACATCTCGCACGCAACTAAGACAGTGCCAAACAAACCACGCAATACAGCGATACGGTGAACGGGTGACAAGCCATCTACCAAAGCAGTCGCCATAAGTGGGAAGGATGGGCACTCTGTATGGCTTCACAGGGAATTGGTGAAGTAAGGGTTTGCGACGCAAATCAAAAATGTGAAAATTCAGGAAATAATTCTTCACAATTACAATAATGTAATTCATAGAAAAATTCATAGATTTCAAATTAATTGTAATGAGAAGATGGCAGTTAAATCTTTTACACAAACACACTCAATATGGATTATTTTGAGTGTATGTAAATGGACAAAGGACGTCATTGAAAAAAAATAAACAATGCTATAAATAATATCCTTTTTGAAATTTAATATTTATTAAAATCAATATTGTAAAATATTTCTGTTCGTGTAATATATTTTTTTTCACTTTTTATTAACAATATAAGAATATCACACATCTGGTTTCAATGCAGGTGGTTGTTAATTACAAAACCGAAAATAAATTACGCTCTTTAAGCAACGAAGTAAAAGTACTGAAAGTGATACAAAAAAATGTCCATGGCTGAAAGGATAAGCAGATTCAGACAAAAACATTCAAATGTCTAAGAAAATATAGGTTTAGAAAGAATATCTGCAGCCTGAGTGCCTGTGTTTAGTTATTTGTTCAATAAATATGATGACAATGCAGTATATCTTAAATGAAATAATTTGTGATATAACTTATTTTTGGAAAATAATTGCATGTTACAATAATTAGGACACGTCACTAAACGATATAATGAAAAAATCCACGTATAAAAACTAAATAGTAAAAATTATTTATTTTGACTAAAGAAAAATATAACTATCAAAACAAGTAACAACGTATACAAAACGTTTACAATTCATATCCGTAAGCCTTAAAAGTATGGTGGATACAATATCAATCTTAAAATCACAATTCTACGAAAAGATTTGGCGTAGAAAATAATTTACATATAATACTATGCTTGTAATTTTTTTGTACGCTTTGCAATATTTGAAAGTTACATTTTATTTACATAGAGATTGTTTGTTTAACTGCATCCCATAGCTGTGTTTTATATATTTATTTTTACAGAAAATTCAAAAATAATCCTGTGATGCATATTCTTTCTTCTGAAAAATGAAACAAGTGAACATATAATGAAATAAAATGTTTTATTTTTTAAAATATTACATTTCACGATAAGAGATTTATAGATGCTACCAAAGACGTATGGATATATGTTATCATCTGATTGTCATTTGGTAAATAAAGTGAAAATGCATTTTTAAAATATGTTACATTTTATTATATTACGAATTCTAATTTTAAAATTAATAATCGATGTTTCTATAATGCTTAATATCCATTTACTCATGAGTTTGGTTTCATCATAGTTTATCATGAAAAAAATAATTAAACAAAATCTTGAAAAAATTAATATATTAGAAAAACAAGTAGAATTTTTATACGATTTGCTGCAGATATTTAGGTAACGGCAATTATACAATTTAAGTAATAAGTTTCATAGAATTAGAAATGTCATTTAACTGTATAATGTATTTGAATAATATTAATAAATGTATAATGCCAGGAAAAATATAACAGTAAGGAATCGTATAGTAAAAAGTAACATTAATAAAAAATAATTAGTTTCAAGCAGGTTTCATTTTGAATGAAAACAAAAAAAAACATCAATTTCGAACGTTTTTAATTTAAAAAAAAATAAATATTTTAAACGTTAAGTTACCTATTTTATTAAATATTATATAAATACATTTTTCAATTAAATGACATTTTTAATTCTATGAAACATGTTACTTGAATTGTATAATTACCATTAAATAAATATCTGCAGCAAATCATATAAAAATAACAGCCATTTTATAAAACAATCATAACAATTGTTTTGTTCTGTTATTTTCTAAAGACAAATATAAGAATCATTTCATGAAAAATACAGTATAACTCTGGTGAATCATCTTTAAGCGTAGACTGTCATCTCCATGTGTGTTTCAGACACATCCTATAGAAATATGAATATGTATATATATCCTTGTTAATAACTGAAGCCGTACAAAATAGTAGTGAAAAAAATTCACAGCTTTATCTTTTTATTAAACAACTGAGATGATAGATTATATAGTGAGAATCCAAAGTTTTACACTGCTCACTCGCATAGGCATTGATATGTGCAGAATTAGTAATAATAGTATAGTACAAATATGATAAACAATAATTTTATTACAGTATTCTTTTTTAAAATTGCTATTTTTTTAAAGATGTGATGATAACTCTCACCACAAAAATTCTGACAATAGTGGATCGAAACACTTAAAACATTTTAAAACATTCTGGCAAAACTCTTCAATTCCAAACTAATAAAATATTACTTTTTTAACTATTAGTTTACTAGTAAAGTAGTAAACTGTAATCTAGTTTGAGATTATATATATATATATATATATATATATATATATATATTGTTTAGATACACAACATTATGAATAAGACAATTTTATCAATATAGATGTGAATTATTTTTAAAATATAGATTTTTTTTAATAAATTACAAAAAAAAATACTAATGAAACATAAACTACTTTTAAGTTTGTGAATTTCAAGTTGTGGGTATTTTCTCACATTTCCCATTACAGAATCATTTCGGAAAGTTATACCAAAAGAGAAGAACACATTGCAACTTCGCGCACATATTTGCCGGAGGTTTCCAAATACGCATATTTCCCCATTAAAGCTGTTATTAATTACAAAGTGTCTATTTTCTGACAAACTTTAGAATAAATTTTCATGTATTAACACATGAAATTGGCATGCACTGTTATTCAGAAACTATAAAATCGAACTTTTCCATTTTTGATAAATGCAGGGGTGATTTCATAAAATGATCACTAAGTGGGCCCTTTGAAACATATTACTGTATGGGGCAGAGCCGATAAAGGTTTCATGAGAAAATTATCCCTTATAATTCAAAAAGTAGTTCATTTGTCGAAACAAATAATCTATTCGATTCAAAATCATTTGAATAGTCCTGCTTTCAAATTGTCATGTTTTTAAAATTACAAATTAGCCGATAAATGCGTAAGAAATTCTCGACTATTGACCGTTTCTGAGATTTATTTTTTTAAGCCACCATAAATAGTAAATTTAGATTCTAAATTTTATATCATAGAATCATTAGAAAGACATCTTTATTTCTGCTATGTGTTTCAGAAATTGTGCTGCCTTGGATTAAAGCTCAAAAGTGTGACTTATATTTCATTTTACTTTTACTCCGGCCACACCATACTTTATCATTTGAAAATTCTAGTCCCTCAACATTGGGGGAAGGGGGGGGGCTCCATATGATACGAAATATGGACTTCTTGGAGTTATTACAAAGGAAATTACAATACTTTAAATCGTTGAGACCTATCATGAGATCTACTATGACCACATTTAACTTTGTTTTATGATGTTCTACCATATTAAATCTTGGCGCGCTATGACAATTAGAAAGTGAGTTATAAGCGTTTAAATCTTTTTGAGCTTCTCTATGGGTGTCTTTAATGATTACATAAATATTCAAAAATATAATATTATCTCAAGGTGATTTATCATGCACAATGTAGGCGTTCTACGATAACTTGAGCGCGATTTTTAAGCATTTTTATATTTTCGATCTTTATGACAGGGTGCTCTGATTATCATCTGTAATTTTATATCACGTTTTCCACTCACACAAAATTTGAACGTGCTGGCATTCTAATCAAGATTTATGAGTTTAAATTTGTCGATTTTTTTTTATTCGAATCGTTCTGATTTGAATAAATAATTATAAATAAGTTTTAATTAGGTATTTAAATATATCAGGTATTATAAAAAAACGCACTCAAACCCATAATAATAATATTCATAACAGACAAATAATTTCATTGCACACATATTTGCTTATCTACGTAGTGTATTGTGAAGGTTGTCTTAGTTATTAAGAAGTAAATATGAAGAGAGTAAAACATCATAGAAATGAGTTTTGTGATTTTTTTATACTATTTAACATTTTAAGCGTTTTGCAATATTTTTGCTCCATAAAAAAAATATATAATTCTAAAGTATGAATAACGAGATCGGGTTTTGAAAACATCACATATAAATTTATCCTATGCAAACAAAAAGAAAGAAAGTACTAAAATTACACTTCATTTTCTTAATTCTTCACATTCATGGCAGTAACGCACAGACTAAACTTCATATCACTACTAGCTGACCTGTTCGGCGCTGCCCGAGACCGTGTAATAAACTTAAATCACTTAAAAAACGAAACTCTGGCCCGGAACTCCGATGGCTTCGACACCGTTTCCTGGTCATGCTCGTATACTCCGGAAAATATTTCTACCTTCCACCACCAGGGGCGCATTCTGTTCTAAACAAACCTCTTTCCGAAATAACATCTGACACATGTCCCCGCTGCCTACGGCACCGTATTGTAGGCTTGCTACAAAATTGAACTGGTTTGGAGAAGATGGGAACATTATTAGCGGAGTTATTGAAATAAGGCACAGTTAGAGAAAAGAACATTGAGGGATGTTATATTGTTCTACAGAAAATGACTAATTAAGAGAACCTGTATGCATCTTTAAAAAATCGTTCGTTTGGTTAAGCTAGGAATTTAATTACAATTTTGGCTTAAACTATAATTCGAAAAATGTTGGTATCTAGTACTCATAAATTTATTTTAATGGTATATAGGGTGACTCTTAATTTAATTATAATGCTTGGAATCACTTGCGTTGAAATCGGAATGATAGTCGAATTGCCAGGGAATGTCAGTGTGGGGGGGGGGGCGGATATTCAAGTGACCTGGATCAATGCATCTTTAAAAATTCGTTCGTTTAGTTAACCTTTACACGGGGTCACGGACAGCATCTGTCCGAGAATACATGCAAACTTGGACAGATGCTGTCCGAGCCTCCGTGGAAAGGTTAAGCTAGGAACTTAATTAGAAATTTGTGTTAGACTGTTATTCGGAAATAGTGGTATCCGCTAGTCCTAAATTTATTTAATGTTATACGGGTTGGTTATTAAGTTAAATATGATGTTTGAACCAGTTGCGCTGAAATCGGAAAATTAGTTGCTGAGATATGCGAAAAAGCCTTGAGGGACCAGTGGGATCAGAGGGATCGGATGTTCAAGTGCTTTTCAGCAAATGATCAATTCGACTATCATTCCGATTTCAACGCAAGTGATTCCAAGCATTATAATTAAATTAAGAGTCACCCTATATACCATTAACCAGAAGCACTATATATACCAGAAACACTATACATCTTTAAAGATTGATTCGTTTGGTTAAGCTAGGAGCTTAATTTGAAATTTGGCTAAGACTATTATTCGGAGATACTTGTTACTGCTTTCTAGAAATACACCCTGAAGCTATGAAAGCTGAGTTTTAGAATAATTTAGCAAAATGGAACTTGTTTGGAGAATTTCTGAACATTATTATCTGAGTTATGGAAATAAATAACAGTTAGATAAAACACATTGAAGGAGGGGCCACGAGGATTTGCGCGGTCAAATGCTCAACAACAAATCACTATCTTTGAATATTCGTATGCATCAACTGAATATGGGCTATGTACTTTTATTAGGAACAGAAATTTAACTTTTACGAAACCTGTTATTTTAAAATAGCTGCATTATCTATATAAAGGAATTAAACGATACGAGTGAAGCTAAAATGTTAAATTTGTTAAATGTATCTAGTTCTGTTGATATCAGAGCAGTAGATTTCGATTAATAAAATTCAATCAATGGGTCAATTAATGAAAAATCCACCGACAGATGGCGCTCGGTCAAGTAAAATAAATGTGATATTTAATAAAAAGTATTTTACCCCCACCCCTCCCCATCCCCGCAAATATAACAAATAATCCGTTAAAGAAAGTTTCTGCATTTATAATCTCTATCATACTAATGTATGTCATGTAAAAAAATTACCCTGAAAACCAGATAATTATCATTCATTAAGTCGATAAAATCCTTTAAAATTAAGTTTTTAGCGTTTGGCAACGGTTAATAATTAAGTTGGTTGTCTACATGTCATATAATCTCTGATCCATCGATTTTAAACACTCGACTCGCAATTGCAATGTTCCCAAATACGATTTATTTAATGACTTCTGCGGAGACTTTATAGACCAATGCGGAGACCAATGAACCCCCAAAACTATTCAGAGAAGCGCATTATCACAATGAACCTATATACAAAGTTTGAAGAAAATCGGATAATTCTGCATGAAAAATCCATTTATCTAAATTCGGGGGGTTATCCCCCCTTTCCCCCTTTATACTTAACCGATGAACCTCCAAAACTATTGACAGAAGCGCATTATCAAAATGAACCTATATACAAACTTTGAAGAAAATGGGATAATTCTGCATGAAAAACCCTGCACTGAAAAACTGGCTGCATATAGGTTTTACATCCGTAGAGCAATTTCAGTGTGTACTGCTAGTTATATCAATGAGGAACTTGACAGAGTTAAAATTATAGCAAATGAAAATGGTTTTTCAGAGAGGTTAATTAATAAGTTAATTTTTCAATATCAATATCAGGGTAAAAAACAAAAAGAATTAACAGGAAAACCAACTAAATTTTACAAGTTCCAATATATTCCGAAACTTTTTGAAAAATTAAAATATAATTTAAAGAAATATGAAATAAATTTGGTAGCATCCCCTCCAGGTAATTGAATGCGTTACTACATAAGAAGATTGATCCTGTACCGATTGAAGATTTAGCAGGAATTTATAGAATCCCAGTTATTATGGAAATAGTTGAAAATAGGATAAAATCTTATAAAGTTAAAGACTACATTGGTATGACTTTAAGGAAATTTAAAATTCGGTTAAAAGAACATATTGCAGATGTCAAGTATAATAGAAGTAAAACGGCACTTTCCAGATTAAAACAAGAGCAGTCGATTATAATAGATTTTGATAACGCTAAAATTATTAAACTCACATCCTCTTTTTATGAAGCAATAACAAGTGAATCAATAGAAATTTTAACCAGGAAAAATAAAACATGCAATGATTCAGTTTCGTACAATATCCCTAAAGTATGGTATAAGCTTTTACAGATAGTTCAAGAATGAATAAGATTGGCACATCCCTCCCTATGCTTCCCACCCTGTTTATAATGGTTTGACCTTGTCTTCAGCAGACATTGATGTTTTTACAGTGTTTTAGACTAGTTGTGTTTTTTGTGTGTATCTGCGTGGTGATGTTTTAACCATGATGATGAGCCAGGACGGCTCGAAAGCGCTAGGTTTTTAATGTGAAATGCAGTTTTGTATATTTTTAAAACACCTAAAGTAAAAGTTTTTAATAAATGATGCATATATGTTTTTGTGACATTTTGTGTTGTTTTAAATATTTACCATTTATCTAAATTAAGGGGGGATTAGCCCGCCCTTTCCCCCTTTATACTTAACCAATGAACCCCCAAAACTATTCAGAGAAGCGCATTATCACAATGAACCTATATACAAAATTTGAAGAAAATCGGATAATTCTGCATGAAAAACTCATTTATCTAAATTAGGGGGGGTATCCCCTCTTTCCCCCTTTATACTTAACAAATGAAACCCCAAAACTATTGACAGAAGCACATTATCAAAATGAATCTATATACAAAATTTGAAGAAAATCGGATAATTCTGCATGAATGAAAAACTCATTTATCTACATTAGGGGGGGATTATCCCCCCCTTTCCCCCTTTATACTTAACCAATGAACCCCCAAAACTATTGACTGAAGCACATTATCAAAATGAACCTATATATTTGAAGAAAATGGGATAATTCTGCATGAAAAACCCATTTATCTAAATTATGGGGGTTACCCCCCCGTTTCCCCCTTTATGCTTAACCAATGAACCTCCAAAACTAATCAGGGAAGCGCCTTATCACAAGGAACCTATAAACAAAATTTAAAGTAAAACGGTTAGTTCTATCAAGAGTTATCGCGTTACGTACATACATACATACATACGTACGTACGTACATACAGAACCGGCGGGCACATAAGCTCTCAGGCTTTGATAGCCTGTGAGCTAAAAACGTATTTTTGATGGGATCTCTTTGTTGATTTTAACTAATATTTTGTTAAATTATTAAAATAATAAAATTCTGGGTATCAGGTGCATCAGGAGAGGCCTTGGATTATCCACACCTAAATTTTCAGACTTCTATGTGCACTAGATCTTCCTAGCCCATCGCAGACAAACAGACACACACACACGCACACACACACAGAGAGAGAGAGAGAGAGAAACTTTCTTTTATTAGTATAGATATCAGATTTTTCTGCCATTTATTTTACTTTACGCCACCAAGAATATAATATTATAAATTTAAGAGAACAGTTTTCCCTACGCTAATTTATATTACTAGAATTTATATTTTTATAAGGATAATTATAATTCTAACTGTACACTTTCTACAAATATATATTTTTTAGCTCACAGGCTATCAAAGCCTGAGAGCTTATGTGCCAGCCGGTTCTGTATGTACGTACGTACGTATTTTGGGGGTCATTGGTTAAGCATAAAGGGGGGAAATGGGGGGCTAAGCCCCCATAATCTAGATAAATAGGTTTTTCAAGCAGAATTATCCCATTTTCTTCAAATTTTGTATATAGGTTCATTTTGATAATGCTCTTCTGTCAATAGTTTTGGGGGTTCATTGGTTAAGTATAAAGAGGGAAAGGGGTGGATGCCCCCCCTTAATTTAGATAACTGCGATTTTCATGCAGAATTATGCGATTTTCTTAAAATTTTGTATATAGGTTCATTGTGATAAGGTGCTTTCCTGATTAGTTTAGGGGGTTCTTTGGTTAAGTATAAATAGGGTAAAAGGGGGGAGCTTATCCTCCCCCATAATATAGATGAATGTGTTTTTCATGGAGAATTATCCGATTTTCTTCAAATTTTTTATATAGGCTCATTGTGGTAAGGAGCTTCCCTGGTTAGTCTTGGGGTTCATTGGTTAAGTATAAAGGGGGATACGGGGGGGTAATCCCCTTTAATTTAGATAAATGGGTTTTCCATGCAGAATTATCCGATTTGCTTCGAATTTACTATATATGTTCATTGTAATAAAGGGCTTCCCTGATTAGGTTTGGGGGTTCAATTGTTAACTATAAGGGGGTGGGGGAACGGGGGGATGATCCCCTCTTAATATATTGCCGATTTCTTTATTTTTCGTGGGGCTTATTTCAAATTCTTTGAAATAAGTGTATAATATACAATTAGTGTGACTAGCCTGTGAGCTCAATGCCCTCAGTTTAACTGGGCAGTTTTCTTTTTTATTATTTTATTTATACATTAATTTTAATCTTTTAACGATAAACAACGGCACATTTCTATATATATGTATATTAAACTATATCAAATAGGTCAATTTTTGTAGTTGTCCTAAATTTATTGATTTGGAAAATTCAAATAATGTTTATATTTTCATTTATATTTTGGCGAAATAACGTATTAATACGGAAAGAGAAAGAAAAAAAAAGCTCTTCAATGTTCAAGTTATCATATAATGCGACATTTCTATTAAGAAATGTCAATATGATTGAGGGTTGTCATACTATATCTATTCAAGAAAGAATTAAGTTCATTCCAAGAAAAGGTGTCATGTTGTCAACAAGATAAATTGATGTTATCTATCAAACAAACGTTATCGACGACAGTGCATTTTTTTTTCATTTCTTGTTTTTCTCTATCCGCATGTGTGGCAGTTATCGTTCATCCTGTAAAAATATATATATTTATCTATCTTTCAAAACTTAGGTATTAACATGTGTTATCAGAAATAGTTTTTAGCTCACAGGCTAACAAATCCTGTATGTACGTAACGCGATAACTCTTGATAGAAATAAGCATTTTGCTTCAAACTTTGGATGTAGGTTCCTTATTATAAGGGGCTTCCCTGTTTTGTGGCACAAAAAAGTTTTGGGGGTTCGTTGGTTAAATATAAAGGGCAAAAGGGGGCTAATCCCCCCCCTTAGTTTAGATAAATGGGTTTTTCATGCAGAATTATCCGATTTTCTTCAAATTTTGTACATAGGTTAACAGTGATAAGGCGCTTTCCTGATTGGTTTTGGGGATTCATTGTTTAAGAATAAAGGGGGTAACGGAGCGATAATCCCTCCTTAATTTAGATAAATGGGTTTTTCCTGCGGAATTATCCTATATTCTTCAAATTTTGTATATAGGCTCATTGGGGTAAAGAGCTTCCCTGGTTAGTTTGGGGGATTCATTGGTTAAGTATAAAGGGAGATACGGGGGTAATCCCCCTTAATTTAGATAAATAAGTTTTTCATGCAGAATTATCCGATTTGCTTGGAATTTAGTACATATGTTCATTGAAATATGGGGCTTCCCTGATTAGTTTTGGGAGTTCAATGTTTAACTATAAGGGGGTGGATGAACGGGGGGATGACCCCCCTCCCCTTAATATATTGTCGATTTCAACATTTTTCGATGGGTATAATGTACAATTGGTGTGAATAGCCTGTGAGCTCAATGCCCTCAGTTTAACTGGGCATATTTCTTTTTTATTTCAAAAGATAATCCAATTTATCGAATTTCTAAATTATGATTTCTGTAATATTCCAAATTTATAGTTTATTTTAAAAAAAAAAAAAGCTTAATTTCTTCTAAAATACAGAAAAAAACAGATCATTTTATTTATTTTGCCGCATTTTTCTCATTTGTCTTAATTTTCAGAAAAAGTGTCAAACTATTATATACATACCTCCGTGAATGTAGGCAGAAACGTATTATTTGAAATATATTCCTAATTTTTAAAAAAAATAAAAAATATATATTTGCTAAAATTATAATAAGTTGTATTCTAAATGTTAATGATATATACTTCGTAAGAGATAAACAATAAAATGCATTCTCATTAGAAAAATATTTATTTTAATGTGCAAGCAGTAATTAAGTTTACCTGCCAAGGTTTGTATTTTACTGTTTCTCTCTTTATATATTTTATAGACTATTGCTAAGTTTGTAGTTGCTATTTTCTTTAATTCAAACTTTATGCCACAATCTGAATTATTAAGATTAGGAATTCAGCTTCAAACTAGAAAAAACATTTATATTTCATTTTTATATCATCTTACAGAATTTATTGAAACATTCGTCTTTACGTTTTCTCGTCTTCTGAAATTTATACATTATTTAATATTTATTGAGAGAATTTCTTATATATATATATATATATATATATATATATATATATATATACATTAAATATCGAATGTTTTATTCTCTGTTTTCAAAAAAAAAAAATCTAGGTGTCATATTTGAAGATCATCTTATTTATCATCAATTTTTGTTTTATTAAAAAATTTTCTTATAGTACCATTGTCTTCACGATGATGTGGAAGTGCGTTATCGAATTTCTGTGACATTAATATGATTTATGTGGTAATGAGTTTCAAATTACTAAAAAAGTGTACACGGTGCTTTCATAGTCAAGTTACGAAAATACGGTTCAATGATTTTAGTATTTGTTGAAGTGAACAGATAGGAAATTGTGATAGTGATGTCACATTGCTTCACGATGTTAATCTATTCGGAGTCAAAAGATCTGTCAATAAGTCACTGTTATAATTTCATTTTACTTTAATATTAAGTAAAATATTTATTTGAACTAGTAGCGATATTCTAATAACAAATAAAGAAATACATAAAGAAACAAAAAACAGAATAATAAAATTATTTAAAAAATTACAACGTTTGTCCAGGTGCAGATGATATTGAATGTATAATTTAATGTATATATTTAAAAACATCTGAATTTCAGTAAATAACTTATTTATAAACATTTCGGCATTTTTTAAACATAATATAAATTTAACGCAATGTGTTTTCGTAAAAGAATAAGCATACATGATAATACCCGTCTCTCTTTTTTAAATATACTCAGAGGTATTCTAAAGTATTCTTAACATTTTTATATGCACACCATACACTTATGTTTTTCATGTAAAAGTAATGTATAATTCAGCAAAATCATAATATCGTCTGATAACAAAAGTAATAATAGACTTATATTATACGTATAATTTCCATTACTGGAACATCAGAATAGTTCATTTAAGTACACTAAACGTTGCAGCATATTTTCTGCAATCTATTCGCAATCTACATATATAAACTTTTGCACTTGAAAATAGTAGCAATCAATTTTATTGCTTTATTTATTTATTATTTTTTTTATCCATTTTATCCCACATACTAATTTTGCATGTGAATATCACTTTTTTTAATGTTTTATAATGATATTGATGGTAAGTTTTTGTGTTATTATTATTACATTGAAGCTTTTATAGTAAACACTGAGAGTAATATAGATTAGTTCCGCATTATATAATGTCATTATATGAAAACGAAAAAATTATAAAAGATTTCTGCAGGTAATATGGACACCCTAAAGTTAGACATTTTTAAACAGTGGAATCACTGATTTAAAAAAATAAAAATAATTGACTAAGAAAGGTGTCCCTTTTTAGCACTGTAAAATATTTTAAAATTTAAGTTAGTCAACCCGTGGCGGTTTGTTGAAAAAAACGCTAGTTGATGAAGGAAATATGCCAATATGCAGGTAATATGCCCGTAGGCGTCATAAAATGGAAATATCTTTTATTAACGCAGTGAAAACACCAATTAGTCAAAAAAATTATATTTTGAAAGTTTATAAAAAAAATGGAAAAATTTATTTAAAGTAAATTTATACAAAAAATAAATAAATAAATAAAAATTTACGGAAAAAGTATTTTTATTTATTTTTTAACGAGTAGAGCAAATGAAAACTTTTGTATCTTAACTGGTAAGGCCGACACATTTATCATGCACTTAATTTAGACAAACAAAACATAATCTCATGTCTATAGCTTTTTCGCCCATTTAGACATATTTCCAACAAAATCCAATTTTATAAAAGTGTTCGTAATTCTGTCTGCACACTCCGGTATTGTAAATCGGTTATGCAGTTAAAAAGAACATTAAACGAGCTAAGATATTATGTATAACAGTAAATACAAATATATTGTTTAAGTACGAAAAGTAACCAATTTACCAGAGACAAATTTATAATATTCCAACGCAACTAACAACGAACCAATAATGACTGCCCTCCTGTACACATGATTAAGTATTGCAGGCAACCCTGTACTAAACTATGTCCTTCTGACTTCCAGCGACTAGATTCAAGTGCTATATAAAAAGATGCTTCCTTTGGATTCCACTGAAATTAATATTATTGAGGGTTGGGCATATTACCAGCATTGGCTATATTATCATCAGATACCTTATTACATAAAGTTTTCATTCAGTATTTTAAATATAGAAATTAGCTTTGCATGGTCTTCATCTCGTAGTTAACTCAGAATTTTTTTAAGTAAGGGATTTTGCACCAGAAAGCATGTTACATTTGAAATTGAGATAGATGATTAATTTAATTTAAGTAATGGGAGATAGTTATATTACAAATCGTAAGCAGAAAAATGCATATTAAGAATGTATTATATTTGACTTTGGCAGATAAAACATCCGATTTAGCAAAGGAAACGATACCCATCAATATTTCAATTACTTAAATTGAACATTTCTTAAAAACTTGCTGAAAATGCATTCATTCTGTTTTTTGTAACACATTTGCATTATGTCAATATTTATGTAATCCGTCAATACAGATTTCAATTAAATTTTGGTGACATTTATCAATATTATTGAAGATAAATTCCTCTTGAGTTTTTAGTACATATATTGTTATATTGGGTATCTGATAACACGGTCTAGGACTTAATTGCATATTTTTTTTAATTATCCCTTATAATGCATAATACTGTAAATCTTAGATACTGAATAACAATAATCCTATACATACTTTATTTTTTTTATTATTTTTTTCTGTCTGTACTTTCTCATACATTTAAACTATAGCCGCAAATAAAAGTTTATATTATAAAATCGCACGAAAAATACAACATTGATTCCTTATTTTATAGTTAATATTTTTTAAATTGCTTTAATGATTTTTTAATTAACGTTGATACATCCTGATAAAAATGCAAAATTACTGTCTTCATACTAGAATAGATGTGGCAAAGTTTGGGAAATTAGAACTCCCGTTGAAACACCTGCACGAGAGGCATTATCGTCTTCCTTAATAATTCAATATGAGATAATTAACTGTAAATAAAATGCAGAACACTCGGTGACAGGAAATTAAGCGAATTTCATATTAATGCATCATTAACTTTGTTTATTTTTAATAAAAACAAACATAATTATTGTAATTTTAATAATTAACTTAACGTAGTCAACATCATTTGAATTTAATTTCAATTCGAGGATCATTAAATGTAAAATAACAAAAATAAAAATTATTTTATAAAGATTCAAATGTCGCATCTAAATAAACGCAAAAGAAATTGTATGTAATTTAGACTACAGTTTATTTATTGTTGAAATTTTTTTCATTTTTCAAATGTAGCATAGAAATTTTATTTCTTCGGCACAGTCATGCAAAAACACTGCGTTATTTCACTTATCCGCTTATTTGTTTAACTACAGATGCTTCCAACGTTGAACAGAATCATGATCAGTCAAATTTTATATAAAATATATAAAATATTTCATATTGTTTTTTCATCTGTATCATCCAGATGAAAATATCTGAGCTATTTTAAATAATATAGTAATTTTTATTCTTTAAAGTAGGACCTATTTATGATCTCCAAATTTGACTGTTTAGTAGTTGATATTGGATATGAAAACAACGAAAAATTTGCACACAAAGACAAATCAATCAACTATATATTTTTTGGATAATTCCACACTAATAATTTTCAAACATTTCCTCAAAACTGTTGAACAATATGTGACCACAAATTTTAAATTAATATTAAAGTTAAGAGAAAACGACTTGAAATCTCAGCCTGATTGTCTCTGACGTCACTGTTTATAATATGTCAATGTTTACATTTTGTTAGCAAGGGGCGGGACGCTTTGTTTCTGGGTCCCTGTTTTGCAAGCATTTTGAAATTTCCTGTACCTCCAAATTTATTTCTGCATTGATCTTTACTATATTTTTATCAATCTCTCATTCACTTTATATGTACGGAAATTAAATCGCATTCTATCATGCATTAAAACAAAGTCCGAAAAAAAAATTCAGCTACATTAGTTTCTTTTTTCTGAAAATATTATTACTATCTGAAAATTATAACTTATTATTATTATTACTATATTACTATCTGAAAACATTTAACTTCTCATTGTAAAATATTAGTTAGAGCTTTTTTTATGTTACTTTTAAGAATATATATATATACAAGATAAGCAAAACTGTTACCTTAATTCTGCACCAACGTGCAGATTTCAGAAAGACTATATTACAATAAGAAAAAAGAATAAATATATAAGATGTTGTTACTCTGCATAAATTGCTTGAAAGCATTCAATTTTCAGGGTTACCACAAGTGACTTTTATCCTTTTCTATATTTCCTACCATTGTTTTGAAACAACCTTCGTGGTAAATGTGAACTAGAAAACCTAGCAAAATTATTACTGTTTGGAAATAGTAGTAGTCAATAAACAAAAGCCCGTCGTAACCCTGACTTCTAGATATATGTTTGTATATTTTACTGTAGATTTATTACACATTGAATATTGAACTCGTGAATAGATATCAAGTTTTTCTTCTAAATTTAATTTTCATATTTTCCAAACAGTGAAATATTAAAACAAAATTAAATTTAAGTACACTTTTATAGAAAAGAACCTGGCATCAGGATAATATAACTTTAAATCCAAAACCAAAAATGCTGTAAAATAAGTCAGAAATAAACAATATCAGACAAAAAAATGGGGGACAGCAATGAGTTTCGGAATGACACTGAACAGACTGGACAAGGGATGTCAAAAATCAAGTATTTGTGGTTTCCTTCCTCACCCACCTTCCTTATACTTTTATACATTGTAGTACGTTGAAATAATTTCAAACAAGTATCCGTGGGAACTCAGAGAACAAAGTCCAGGGAAGTGTACAGTTTTAGAATAAATATGCCAGAAGTCTCCTGTCAAAGCTATGTTCTTTTTAGGTGCGTTCGTAATTATATAAATACGTAGCACCTATTGTAGTCGTATGGTCCGTCCATCTGTCTGTCCGTCCATCCATCCGTCCGCCCGTCTGTCTGTCCATCCGTCTGTCTGTCCGTCCGTCTGTCAGTCCGTCCGTCTGCATATAACAACGCAAAAACTACCCCACCGAATGGTTTGAAATTTAAGATATATTATATTTGCAGAATTTTGTCGAATCATTTCAAATTTTATTAAAATCGAATCAAAACTTTAGGAGATATTAATAAAAATGTTAAGAAATTTGAATTTTTTAAAGAAAATTGGTTCTTTTTTGTTATGGGAGCTTCCGAGGTTTAATGATCAAGCGACCGAGATACTTATTTTATGACAGAAATTAATCTGCAGACGATATAATTCATTTCACTGAATTAAAAATTATCTGAATATTTATATAACTAGCTTTGGTACGAACGCACCTCATTTGTCAAGTTTGACGTACAATTTTCAAGTTGTTTTAGTTCTGTCTGCATATTGAAGCAGGTTGTTCTCGAAAAACATGGCAGTTGCATGCATGATTACTGAAGTGATTTGTAACTGAACAGATTTTCAGTTTTATTTGAATTAATTAAATCTTGAGATTTAAGTAATTATTGTCTCGTGACAACAAGCAGTTTTTTTTCATCTCCTGCGTTGTCACGTCTTAAAAATTCGTTTCAAAGCAACAACATTGACAGTTTTTTTTTCCTTTACCAAATACAACTTTTCAATTATATTGTTTCTAAACATTTTAACCTGCCAATTTCTGCATTGGTGTTTAAAATTGAAAAGAAAAAGTGTCAGAAAGAACAAATATATTGTCTTTAGTATGGCTTAATTTCTTTAATATAACAATTCATTTTATAATAATTTTATTACAATGTGTTCATTTTCAGTACGATGCTGTTTAGAATTCAAAGGTGAAACGACCTGCAAAGCAAAAATAATAAAATTTAGTATTAAACTTGCATGAGAAAATACAAATTAATTCAAAAACAATATTTCATTATGAAGAGCATTGCTGTTATTAAAAAAAATATTCAATAGTAAACCTTGTGTAAAAACTCCATGAATTTCCTTAACTTTAAAAAACTCTACAGTGTAATTCTATAGAAAAAAATATAACCACTTATATTATCTTAAAATTGTTTAATTGACTTTACATAATTTAGAAAAAAAATGGTGCTTGAAGATTAACGTAATTTAATATTTTCGGGTGAGAAACTCCGGTTTTCAAAGTTGGGGAAGAAATGATTTAAATATTAAATAAATAATTATCTAAGAGTAGAATTAAAATATATTTCTCCATAATTTTAAAAATTGGTAGACTTTTATTTAATTTTAATCGTGAATTTTTAATTAAAATTTCAATTTACAATCATTTGACATGATTTTCCATACATAAAATGTAATACTTTATTATATTGATTAACATTTTTTTTTTAAACAAATTAAATATATTTCTTATTTTAATATCTAAAATAATTTAATATTTTTACATATCCAGGAAATACCTGATATGTAGTTGCTTGGGAATATATTTTATATTTAAACATCTGAAACTTTTTCATTGACGCTTCCTACTATAGAAACTTGTATTTTTGTAGTTGGTATGAAAATAATGTATATCAAACTAAACAAATAAATACTTCCGGATCATTATTGAATCATAAAGTGTTAAATATATTTAAAGCTTTTATCTTAAACAAAATCTAAATTAAAATTATTTTTTTACTGCAATTAGCATAGTTTAAAGATTTACTAACCATGCCGACTGCAGAATTTTATATATAATCTAAAAATAAATACAAAATAATTATCCGTAACAATTAAGTATTTAATTTAATGGCAGAGTTATTTTACATTTTGTTAAATGCATTTAAAATATACTGTAAGAAATCCATCGTCATCTTTTTTTTAATTTCCTTTCCAATTACAAATAGGACGAAGAATCATATGATTAAGCAGAGATTATGAAACACTTCCCAGCTTTTCCAGAAAACTCTAACGAAATTTCACTGTTAAATAAGGTGAAAGAAGATATGAAGAAAACATAACACATTTAAAAATCCAGTTTTAGCAATTACCTTCCATAGTCAAAAGAGTAGTCGAATTATTTTGCGCAGCCCTGTATATAATTTGTTGATTTGAATATATGCTATATAGCATGATAAATTTGAGTCTAGTTAGAAAATTCACATCTAGCAATTTTCGCCAATCGATGAAAATGCATTCGAAATCCTTTGTACAACTCTGTATATTATCTGAAGATTTTTGTACTCACCACATATTAAGCTAAAATTTAATTCAACTAAAACACGCATAAAGCAACTTAAAAGAAAATTACAGCGATTACCAACCATAAACGACAATGTACCTTGTTCTTTGCGCAGCCCTGTACATGAATTTATTTATTTTCCACAAACTTCTACAAGTCTACAAACTATAGTTCAGCCGGAAAATGAGTAACGCAATTAAAAATACCTTTAAGCACTTAACTACCTTATTCAGTAATACTTACAAATTCATTTGTGTAGCTCTGTATATGATCAACAAAATTTATACATTCCGCGTACTATGCAAAAATTTAGTTATTCTTAAAACCACAAACCAAAGTTTAAAAACGCACTTATCACACACCGTAATTTTCGCAATGAGACTGTAATCGAATTATTTTGCGTGTCCCTATAAAAAACGATAAACAAAAAACACACCATACTCTTTAGTGAGCAATTTATAGCGCACCTCAGTAATGCATATAAATTTCATTATGTTTGAAATTGCGAAATATCATTAAATTACGCTGCAAACGACCTTTCTCCATAGAACATTATGTGTCAAAAATATTTTGCGTGATCCTGTAAATGAATAATAAAATCTTTTCACCCCATAATTTACAAAAAGCATGATTCAGTGCGCTTCATAATTGTATATCAATCTCATCATGTTTTAAACGTCGTAACATCATCAAAATTCACTTGAAAATATTTTTTTTCCCATTTGACTGTAATGGAATGGAATACTTTTAACTAGCCTTGTAAATAAACTCTAAGTGATATACACTTTATTTTCAACAGGGATCATGCTATAATAAACGTCAATAACATACAACATTTTCAGGGAAGTCGAAGTATATTTACGAGAATAGAGCACGGAAGGACGGACAGGTGGCAGACGGCAGACAAACCGAATTTATAAACACTTTTCATCTAGATTGGAAAGTGTTATGAAGAACAAATACGTTGTCATTTCAATATTTTAAGCACATGCATTATCAACACAATACTTTATGATTATAAAATGCCAGTATTTTCTAAAATGGAGACCATTTTATGACCACGTTATAATTTTTTTAGCAGGATTCTTTTCAACTATTTCCAAAATTAGTTACAATACCATAATAGTTATACTGTTAATACTCTATAAACATAAATAACATTATTCGATATAATTTTCTGTTTAAATAATATTTCTTAAAAAAAGGGTTATCGAAATCATTCTGCTTTTATTTGTGATATATGAATCATGAAGATTTATTAAGGTTTAGAATTTAAAGTATTTTTATTATTAACTACATTTTTTCCGCATATGAATGCAGCAAAAACTGAGAAACATTGTATAAAATTGTAACAGAATCTCTCTATATTAAAAAAAAAGTAACCACCGTTGTTGGCCGCCGCTGTCAATTAAGATTTTGTGCCTTGAAGTCTTTCTGGACTAATATCTAGAAAACTATTGCAAATAAAAATTTAAAAATTAGTGGTTTTATAAAGAAATGTTCGATAAACACGCTGAAGTAGACAGTTTTTAAATCGAAGAATTATTTTAAGAGATATTTAATATTAAAGTTGGTCAAAATAATTTTCTTATAAAAGTTTTATAGGAACGAAAACTATGCACAGGAATTTAGTCATAATTTGTAAGAATATAGTTGACAAGGTTGGGGTGTGCAGACTGCAATTATTTTTTCAATTTGACTCATTTTTTGAGGTTATATTTCAATTTTTTATTCAAAATTTTCATTATTTTGACGAAGATTTATTTCATATTTCATAAATTCCATTATTTGAACCGTTGCCAATTCGTAAAATAGCACACGTAATAATATTCCCTTTCAATTAAGAAATGTATTTACACGAGACTATTAAAAACAGAAATACAACTTTAAAATAATAATTAAATGATCACGTGTTAAAAGCAATAAATGTAGAAAATGACGGAATAAAAAATATACTTGCGCGTGAATATTAAAAAGATAAATAATTAAATTTTTCCTCGTTTTCAAAGCATTAAATAGAGTAAGATTGATTTATTTCGACAAAATATGTCATCTATTATTGCAAATTTTAAAACAGCGTAATAAATAATATTTCCCTTCAATTAAAAGCTATATTTTTACGTTTATTAATTACGTTTATATCAACGAAATAACTAATAAATTGGTAAAATATAATTAAAAATACAGATAAACGTTGAATTAAAGATCACTCGATGACGTAACTACCACGCGTAACGCATCTAGTATCAATTGAATGCGACGCCACAGATATGTACTTTTGGCTTTAAATCCTATATTTTGGCGACAGTTCTTTTCTTTTATAGAAAGCAGGAGTCGGGATAATGGAGTAATACCCAATTTCCTATTAGCATCGTTATAAAATTTCCCGATGCAATGACATTGCTTACTTAACCATTTTGCACAAGTTGATTTTCAAATGTTTAATTAACCTTATTTTATCAACAGTTGTTAGCTTTCTCGGCAGCAGTTGATTCGGCTTTAAAATCCCTTGGTCAAATGAAAATGAATGGAAACCCGATTATAGCAGATATTACAGCGAGCAGCCGATTACACAAGGCCGATTATAGCAGCCGATTACAGCAGGTCGTTTAATTATAATTCAATCTTCCGCAATCGTTTTAAGGTTGATCAAATCAAAGTGTTTTTACAGTTTGTGGGGTCAGAACGGGGGTTGGCGAGCGTAGCTCGTAGCGGGCAGAGCCCCCTAGTTATTAGAAAAAAAATTCAATTACAAATATTTTCAAGTGGGCACGTGCTTTATCTTTTGAAAGAAATGCCAATATGTGTTTAAAGATGGTAATTTCTCTTTAAATAAATTTAAACACTTGCGATCCTTTTTTTTTTCTTTCTTCGTCTGACATATTTTGGTTTTTATTAAATCTATATTGCGTATTTCCCACATAATGTTATAAATGCATTTTTTAAACGAGTCTAATAATGAAAATTGACACACTGAATTAATTAAGAAATTTCAGGTCGTACACTAAATAATATTTCACGAAAGTATATTTAGGGAATACTTAAGGGACAGGTACCCTTTGAACTCACAACATACAATAAAAGGGACCTCTATAAGAATTATAGTAAATCCGCAGCTACCTAATATTGAATTATAAAATTTAAAACACATATTAATAATGGTCTATTTTATCAATTAAAATTCTCAAAATGTATAAACTCACATAATTTTTTTAATTTATTTTAAAATATAAAACGCTTTTT
The DNA here is from genome assembly GCA_963931845.1 of Maratus michaelseni. Classification (NCBI taxonomy): domain Eukaryota; kingdom Metazoa; phylum Arthropoda; class Arachnida; order Araneae; family Salticidae; genus Maratus; species Maratus michaelseni. The sequence continues at coordinate 195,614,354 of OZ007593.1, read as the reverse complement.
AAGAAAGGATTTTTCTTGCGTACCTTGCGCACAGGATTTTTCACATTTGAATTGCTAATATCAGCCAAAAAATTTTAATGACTACAGTTATAATGCATCCTCAAAATGAATTACAATGAAAAAAATAGAATGCGTAGATCCCGAGAAAAGAAATTTTTTTCATGAAACTCGAAATATGGACTTATTTTTATGCAAAAATAGTTATCAATTCTAATCTTTTTCTTTGAGAAACATAATAATAGGTCATTTTGTGCATCTATACGGTTAATGCATTCAATAAAATTTTCACGAAGTCCTAACCAACCATTTTTCAGAAATCATGTTCGCAATTTCCGAAATCGCCGTTTTGAGAAAACTTCCTTTAAAGATCAAACTAACCCTTAATCATATAAAAAAGAGCTCAGACTGTTTTAGACATAACTCCTCTTATAGGTTGGGTTGGGTTGATTGTTGACGGCCAATTATCTACACTTGGGATATAGGCCCAGGGGGAGTGCCCTTCGTGGGGGTCTTTCTAAGGGAACCTAACCCGTATTTACGCATGGATAAATCCACGGCTCGAAGAAAACCACGAAAACTCCGAACGATTAGGCCGACGGGCGCGAATGGGATCGAACCCAGCACCTCCCGTCTACCAGCTTCGAGAGCCGAACCTCTCAGCCACAACTCCTCTTATAAAGAGAATTTTAGCATGGGATTTATTTGAAAATTTTGTCTAAAGCGTCATATTTAATTATATGGTAATAAAACAAAATATTCGAACTTCTGACACTTGAAAGGGTAAATGACTCCATAAGTCTCTAAATCAAGATCAGCGTATTTTTAATCAAATTAATGTTTAAGTGTTCAGGAGCAAAAAAGAATGCTCTTTGTTTGTAGATTTCAAGAAATACACCATATTAAAAAAAATATTGATTATATTCACATAATATATATATTTACAATTTTAATGCATAACGGTTAAATGTTTAAATACATACTTTTCATTATTCCATAAATAGAATCATAATTTTTTTTAAAAATATTATTCAAGAATCATTTTCACTTCCTCCTGGACGCCAAAATAAACAGCAAGTTTACAGGACTGCGGGAAAATTACTCCTAAATTAAAAATAAAAAAAATATTTCGTTTCTCCTTTTCGTGGTCACTTGATGCAAAGCGCGAAGCCGACGCGACGTGAAGCAAGAGACCCGCGATGGATAATAAGAAAACCACTTAGACAAATATTTCACAAATTAAGAAACAGTTGGTGGGGGCTTTTTGCACAATTTAGTAGCTACGAGATATTGTACACAAATTGAATTACTCATTTCGGAAATTTGTTATTTATATTGAAATTTTGTTATGTAATTATTTACATATTACATATAGAAATCCTTTTGAAAATCCTAGTTTTACAATAAATTGAATCGTATCAATTTAATTCTCGGTTCAATTTCAAATACAGGGTGATTTTTTTTTAAGTTGTGAAAATAGAACTCTATAACAAAAAAAAACTACTGATCCAAATTACCTAAAATATTACCAGTGTGCTCCCAAAGCAATGGGGATTTTTAGGCGTGGTTAAAAAACCTTGAAATAGCACCGACAGATGGCGCTGTATATGCAGTAAAGTCGGGAGACCAGCTTGCACACGGCACACGCACATTGTATGCTTTTCACTTTGCTGTGGAACATGTGGTTTCACGTTTCCAACTCGTAGCTGAAAACGGTGAACAGCACATTTAAAATCTGTTGCACTAGTTAGGAAGTTCCGTACGAATGCTTTACTCTATATTTTTATTTCGTTATGTTTCTGTGAAGTTGTTCGCAATTCCTTTTCCCAGTTACTGCGTTCTGTATGTTTTTGATATGTGTAATAAAGTTTTACTTTTCTCAAAGTACAGTACATTATTTTCCTCCCACTGACGATATTCTTTGTTTCTGTTAACTTACAGCGCCATCTGTAGGTGCGATTTTAAGTTTTTTTAACCACGCACAAAAAATCTCACTGCATTGGGAGCATAGTGGTGAAATATCAGGTCATTTAGATCAGTGGTTCTTTTGTTATAGGGTTTACTTTCACAACTTAAAACAAAATCACCCTGTACATAAACGTAGCACTGCACATTAGTCACAAATGCATCTTAGATTCACAATGGATTCGTACTCCAGGCTTTTATTCAATTTATAAAATACATAACCGGTAATCAAAATTAGATTATAAAGGTTGGGACGTAGAAGTGGATATATTGCTATTTAAATATAATAAACTATGATTATGTGTAAAAATTGCATGTTTTTTTTACTCAAGTGTAGTCATTCCCTCAATATAAACGTTAATACACATTTTCTGAAACAAAGAACATGACCATATATTTTTAAGTATTGGAATTTAAAGCTTTCATTACGTTATATATATATATATATATATACAGCGTGTCCACGTATAACCTGACCGACCTTTATTTTCGCAACCGTTGGTCTTAGATGCATATTTCCAATTACAAAAATGGTTTAAATAAGGTAAAGAATTATTTTTAAAGCGATTTGAGTCAAGAAAAACATTTATTAAAAAATAATGAAATTTATATTTTTATACGGTCCCCCGGTCCTATAAGTGATATTTAGTAAAAATTTACTGTGACACTAACAAGCAAGATAAAAAAAAGTCCCACTCATCTAACATTAAAATTGACCGAATTATGAAACTTTGAAATGCATGACTTATACCACTTTTTTGCATCTCAAATCAGATGATTTTGGCCGTGCTTTCAGGGGTCGTATATAAAGTACTTAAACTTATTTCAAGGTATCTGCGCTTTGAAAAAAATCGTACAACTATTACGATTGACTTAAATTTTATTAGTTAAGTTTTAGATTAGTTAAAATAATTGTGTTTTATCATATGTTTTATTTTGTAAGGGTTTGAGGCTATGATTTATTTTAACAAAAATTATATTATTTTCATAAGGTTTTATTTAACTTGCAACGATCGTTTTTCCAGTTTAAAATTTGTACTAGAACTTTAACTCACTTTCAAATGTCCGCTGGAAGTTAAATTTTACATACTGACTTAAATCCGATGACAATGTAATATTATTATGATTTTCGACGCTTACCATCTTATACATACTCATATTAGAGGATACAAAAAAATTCGGATAGATTACCGTCAACAAGTTTAAGAAAAAGTTTTAGATTAGATAACATAAACCTGCGATGGTTGTGTTTTTTAACTTTTATAATTACGTTTTATGTATTTTTTAACGCTGAATAAAAAAATTATCTTCACTTTTAACCATCATGTCAAGATTTTTCGGAAATCGTAAATTTCAATTTTTAAAAATAGCGAAAAATCTGATACTATAAAATAGATGTAAGACTTTTTTTATTCAGTTTAATTTCATTTAATTCAATAATTTATTCAATTTTTTGGCTTATACTGGGTTTTTTACAACTAAATAGCTCAGGGGTCCGATGAGGTTGGGAGGGGAGGGGAGGGGGGATCAATTTTAACTTTGAAATTTTCGATATGAGAAATATCCTGACGTTATGATTTAAAATGAAGGTCATTTTCGGATTCAGCGCTAAAAAATACATTAGAATCAATTTTCAATAGCTAAAAAACAGGGCACAACCCAAAATTTGAAAGACAGTGTAATCTAACAGCATTTTAAAATCTTAATTGAGGCTGTTGTTTTTCATCCTTTTATTTAACAAAAATTCTGTTATTTTTATCCTCTTATATGTTCAGTACAAATTGTATATTTTGCATTACTATGTCAGAATGATTATAGATTTCCCATTTATATTAGATTACAATGTTAATTATTTTTTTATATATCTGATGATTATTTATATTTCTACTACATTTGTGAATGACCCCTATTTCGCAACAAAAATATACTCCAACTTTAAACAGCTATTACTCGGTCAGTTTTAATCGTAGATGAATGGTACTTTTTTTATCTTACTTGTTAGAGTCACAGTAAATTTTTACTAAATATCACTTATAGGACCAGGAGACCGTATAAAAATTTAAATTTCGTAATTTTTTAATAAATGTTTTTCTTGACCCAAATCGCTTTAAAAATAATTCGTTACCTTATTTAAAACATTTTTGTAATTGGAAGTATGCATCTAAGACCAACGGTTGCGAAAATAAAGGTCGGTCATGTTATACGTGGACACCCTGTATATATATATATATATATATACATATATATATATATATTAATGTTTACAAGTCTTCTTAAAAATTAAAAATATTATTTTTAGTGAAATATTATAATATTTATAAGGATATACCTGTTTTCTACAAAAAGGTCTTAGTAAAAAAAAAAAAAAAATCGATAGTTTTATCAGAAATATATATATATATATATATGTCCAGAGCAGATATTTGAGAAAATCTCCAAAACAAAAACACACAAACAAATATTATAACAATATTTTTAATGTCATTTTCAGAAGATATTTAGTTATGTTTTCGGAAATATAAATCATAACTTTGTAACAATAAATCAACAAAGGAATAAAGAACATAAGACAATCTATGAAAAAGTTCATTAAATTGTTAGAAAGTGACAATGCGTCGTACTGTATTTCATTATCAGTAATTTGTAACATTATGTCTAATGCATTATTTTAATTATTAGATTGTATCAGAATTTTTTTCGTATTTTGAATGCTGTTATACCAAAGCATGTAGCTTGTAATTTCTCGTCCATATTCTTGAATATAAAAATGTTGTTTAAGAGGGTACATGTCCCCTTATATTTTTTAATCATATAGGCTTCTTTGTTTAATTTTTAGTCACATAATGAGTCATACAAATGTTGGTATTTTATGCATCTTAAGGCATGATTTTAAACTAGGTCTTAAAAGTAATAAAGTTATCCTCAAAACTCGAGCAGTTACAGGCCAGGATATTTGTTGTATACAGACCGTTCAAAACAAATCCAAACGTTTAAAGAAAGGGTACCTCAACCTAGAAATCAAATCCAGAAATTGCAGGTGATTTTCGACAAGTTGACGTGAAAAAAGAATAGAATCCATTGTCCACCATAAAATTTTATGTTAAAATTAACAAAAGTACACATTCAAATATATTAATTGGTGATACAGCCTAATAATTTGTGAAGAATTTTTATCTACTTTAAATAGTGTAAAAATAAATTATCTATTAATGTTTCATTGCATCATTTCTTATATTACTTTATACTCTAAAGTTATTTTATAGAATTACTGATCCTTTTCTGTTTTAAAAGAATGGGAAGATGATTTACGTGTCAAATGACAGCTTAGTTGCAACTCTAAATCACCCTCTACCCCCGAATTAAAAATATCACATTCGTTAGTCACATGCTAAGGATTAAGCTGCCAATGTATTTTACCGTATTACTCCATAATGGTAAAAATATGCACTTTTATGTAAATGTAGTTTATGTCACAAGATAACTTTAATCCTTTTGGCAAACAATGTCTTTTATCTCATGGCTCCGTGTTTTTCGGAACTTGTGTTAGGTCTTATACAAATCTTTACAGCTCATTGACAAATTTTGATGGCGACTTACATATATTAAAGAGATTGATGATGCAATATTTTCTGTGAATAGGAAAAGAGTAAACTTGAATCCCTCTACATCTCTACAAAAACATCATGTACTACTGTATAATTAAGTAATTTTGTTTAGTTAAAAAAAAGAAAAAGAAAAAGCTACGCAAACTCCAATTTAAATAATCCTTGCAATAAATTAAATGGTGTATTTTTAATGTAAAATATAAAATATTTACTTTGCTTAAGCTGCCTTCTATATTAAATTAAAAAACATTTGTATATATTCAAAAATGTTTTGAAACACCATTAATTTTCTGTATGTCATAGCAAACGTTATAGAAACATAGTTAATGACATGTCAAAAGCAGATATTTGAAATTATCTTATGTTTCATATAAAATGATAAAGCAAATATATAAGGGGAGAATTTTTAAAAATGGCGCTTTGTTTTTATTATATTTATGTGAACGAAATATTTAGTTAATTTCGTCTACATTCAAGCAATAAAACATTATGGTATTTATTAAAATTTTAACAAGGTTTTGTTAGTCGTATGTTGAAATACAATTGGAAGTTTATAAAAACACAATTTAGCCACGTGATTTAAAAATATATATTTTATAAAAACTGTCAAACTTTCCATGTTTTTGAAATAAAACTTAAAATAATGTCTAATTTACATTGAAATATTATTATGATAAATAAAAGAAACTTTATTAGACGTTAATAGAAAATCTAATTTTAAATTTAATTTATTGTCTCTTAGAAAATTATATAACAAAAATGAATGTTTATAAAAATTAAGGTATTAATATAATAAATTATATGCCTTTGAGGGTTTCATAAAAGTCGATTTCAAGTGTTATTATGTTACATATAAAGAGAAGAGTCTTAAATTACGTCCATTAAAATTAACACTATAAGAATATATCTCAAAAAACTTCCAAATATACACTAAAATAATTTATCTGCTTAAAGATGTCAAAATATCAAAACATTAAAATATTGACATGTTTCGATTGATTAACTCAATCATCATCAGAACACACAAAACACAATGTACACAAACTGGAATCCATCATCAGTCCCTTTATTAAGGAAGGTAAAATGTCCTCTGTACATATGATGGTTCCAAAGGGTACCTATGCACTGGGGAAGTTTTTACTATTAATTGCATATATTATTATTAACTTCAGAAACTGAAAAACGAAATATATTCATAATTGATAATTAACAGCAAGAGAAAATAAAGCGTTGTGATTTAACCTTTTAATTAATGAAGAATAATATTAATATCTTGCGTATGACTTATTTCGACGAAACACTAATTACGGAATTCCAACTAAAACTTGGATTCTTTTTCGATCTATCAAATGTAAACTAGACACGAGCATGATAGCGCACTAGATGAGATTTCTAAGGCTTTAACACTTCAACGGACAGAGAAATTTCTTCAGCACAAAAGACCTCTGTAGAAAATAGTTCAAAATTAATGATGATCATATCTCACATAAATTTACAACGTTCTTCCACACAAACACAACTCAAAAGCAACAAGGGCCAGCTACAGACAGCATCCTAAAAGGAATACTATCCGAGCTACCCCACGTTATATTCAGGAGCAAAAATTCCCTCCTACACTGCCTGTCGTTCGAGTTGCCACTTTGCGGAAGAACTCAGACTGAACTCACTTTTCTCCCTATTTCTTCTTGCCTTGCGCGCCCCGAGAGAAAGAGATGAACTGCTTGCAGAATAGAGTACTATTATAAGTTGGAGTAGTTCGCTGTCGTACATTTAGCTTATTTTTTAATGAATGGTAGTACTCTATATGGGGAATGTTGGTTTTCTTTGTGAAGAAATATGTTTTTAATTAAATATGTAGAGACTTTTTCGCTACACCCTCTATAATTTTAATTTTAACAACACTCATAGCACCATCTGTAGTCCGCTTCTAACTATTATTCAACCATATAACCCAAATATTTGGAATATGAAATCACAACGTTGCTACATTGTTATTGGGACGTTGGTCAATGTTTGACGGGACGGGTCAACGCCGGGTGGATCAACTAGTATGCTAATATAAACAGAAGCTCTTCTTCTATTATAAATAAACGCTAATGAAGCATTTAGAAAGAATAAATTCAAATGGTAATTTATATTACAATTTTTCTACAATAACTACTGCAATTAGCAAAAATATTTCTCTCATTTTTTATTCTAAAAAGTGTTATTCCCAAGAACATTTACATGAGTTCCATATCAATTAAATTTCTATATTACTTTTTATAGATAAATATGACAAAAAAATTTATATTTAGTAAATTAGTTCACTTAATACTTGAATTTTTATCGCTATGTTATCTTTGCATTATCGTTTCTTCTTCTAGTACTTAAAGCTTCTTTATGTTAGTGATTAATGTTAAATCCATTCTGGGGCTATTATTACCTTCGAAACTCAATATCAATTAAGGAAAGTCATTTTTCTTTCCATAACATGTTTTTGCCTCAATAAATTATTTTAAATAAAAACAAATTAAAAAAAAACTTACATAAAACACTTAATCCAATATCTACATACATTTAGATAGTATGTGATAACAATTTCATAAATAATGTGAATTTTAAATATAATTATTAAACTAAGGAATAATTTGTATTCTTTGAATGATATTTATTGCTTAATGATAGATAGGATGTTGTGTCATAAATCGCCAATTTTCATCTCGACGTTATTAATTAATTATACATTTTAATTAATATAATCTCGCACAAAATTGTATAAAATATATAAGTTATTATATAATCTGTAACTTTTGAAATATAATTTATATGGACATACAGGACTAATTATATATTGCACTCATATACTTTGACATATATGTTTTAAAAAATCCTTTTGTGATTATTTAGAAACTAAAGAATAATGGCTGGATTGTTTTTATTAGACCAAAATATTTAGAAGCAAGGATATAAGGATACTGAAACAAGCCTTTTTCTTGCTGCTCAAAATCCTTGTAATGGAAAGCTAAATTAGCTAATAAATTATTTAAGTAATTAAGAGTTAATTTTTAATGCGCTTTTATTCCGTGTACATGATACATTACTTTATTTACTTTTAATAAGGTTGATTTTTTTTTTCTTGACAGAATTTTCAATGGAAAAGAATATTGATGTCTGAATGTACAAATTTATATTTTACAAAAATCAAATTCAAAATCTTGAATTCTGTCAATAAGTGAAATAAATTTAAATTTTCCTAAAATTCTATCAAATTTTGCATGTTAAATTGCGCTTCATATAAAAAAAAAATATCGTTTTATTTTAAATTATCTTTAGAATAAACTTCATAATTTTGTTGATATATTATCGCAACATACAGGGTGTCCCACAAGGTACGCATCGTGTAATATGTACAGATTCGGATAGAGCACGTCAATATGAGTATTTTGAATGGTAACAAGTGGGGTCCCCGAATATAGCGTGATAGTCTAATTGCAGGATGAACATTATCATAGCTGCAAACTTTTAAGCTTTTTCCTACCACTAAAATTTTATAGTAAATTTTACATTATTAAATCTCTGAAATCACGGCATTCAATAAGGCAAAAATTTCTATAAATTTTTAGTGGTATCAAAAAAGCGTAAAAGTTGGCATCTATGACGTTATTGACGAATCCGATAGTGGGTATTCCAAATGACGATGTGTACAACATGAAAGATTCCCCAGATGATCATGCAAATTTGTGGTAACCACTAAAAATTTATAGAAGTTTTTGCCTTATTGAATCCCGTGATTTCGGAGATTTAATAACGTAAAATTTACTATAAAATTTTAGTGGTAGGAAAAAAACTTAAAAGTTCGCAGCTATGATAATGTTCATCCTGTAATTAGACTATCACGCTATATTCAAGGACCCCACTTGTTACCATTCAAAATACTCATATTGACGTGCTCTATCCGAAACTGTACATATAAGACGCTGCGTACCTTGTGGGACACCCTGTATAACAATTTATAAAAATTAACTACTGATTTGCAGATTCTTTTTAAACACTAAAATCTTACTTATTAAAGATAATTAAAAATTTAGTTTAACATTCGTATTCATATATAAAAATGCGTTTTGTCATTCAGTCATTTTTACTACATCCTTAAATTTAATTATCCATTATTTTTGTTTTTGTTTTCAAAATTAGTGTCAAGATGATTTTATTCTGTCTAATTTTTTATTATATATATATATATATATATATATATATATATATATATATATATATAATATTTTACAACTTATTTTCTGATAAATTTGCATGACATGCTTGTTAATGTAAGATGTTAAATATATGTTAATGCATGATCCTAAATATAGTACGTTAAACTATCTACAATACAACACAAGGATATCATTAAAATGCCTAGTTGTCACATTTAAATGTTACTTAAAAATTAAATATCAATATGTATATATACAAAATATGTTTTTCTTTCGACGCAAAATACCAAGTAAAATTTAGTTTAAAGATGTTGTCAGCAAATCAGTTATAATGAAATGTAATACAACCAAATTTACTGTAGCATGTTATAATGTTACATAGCTATTGGTTTTGCATCTCGTAATGTGAACTGATTTTGGAAAGCTTTCCTAAGTCATCCTAATCCTAACTAGCCACTCCTACCTTACAGATACATCAGTTTTCAAATTCTAAGTAAATAATTTAAATATTAACCTTACACTACAAATAATATTTATATATTTTGGTATTATTTAAGCTTTAATGTATGAACTCTTTTGTTACGCTTGGCAGAATTGTTTGCCAAATATATATTTGCTGTATGATTCTTACCAGCAATTTGGAAAAAAGTAATATTTATCTTATTCAATTATAGAAATGTGGGGTTAAAAACGAAAAAAAATGTTATTTTAACACAGTGGTATATACGTCATATATGAATATAACGTCATACAAGTCAGATAACTTGGCGATTTATCTTAGTCTCTTGAAGTTTAAATCTCGGAAGCTGTCAGAATAAGGGAGTGCCGATTTTTAAAAAAATCTAATTGCTTAATAAATATTTTTATTAATATATTTTTAAGTTTTATTCGATTTTCATTAAATTTGATATGACTCGACAAAATCCTGCAACGATTATATATATTAAATTTAAAAACATTCAATTGGGTAGTTTTCGCGCTGTTATATGCGGACAGATGGAAAGACGGGCAGAACAGACGTGAACTATTGGTGCTAAGCCTTTATATAATATTATGAATGCACCTAAAAAGAGAACATAATGCTTCAAATATAACAGTACCAAATAATAATTTTTCTTATTTGTCACACTGACGTTTTTTTTTTTTTTTTTATTCAACTGTTATTTATTGATTACATTTAAATGGACTACTTTGTTCTATTTCAGCTGAAACTTTGCATACTTTGTTCAAAGCTAGTTCAGTTTAACTATCTTTTAAATACATTTTAATATTTTTGACAAATGTTTTCTTTTATAATGCGTGATATTTGAGTTATGAGTTTTGCGAATTTATCAAGCCACTTTTGGAACATATATTAATTTGAATTTCAGTCTGTGGTATGTTGAAACGCTATTAATGAACTTCAGATTATTTTTTTCAATACAGTTTAATCTATTTTGACATATGGATTTATGGATTAATTTTATCTGAGTAAACATAAACACATTATTATTTAAGCAATCTAAATTAAATTGTGATAGAACAGATATAGTAATTTTACAAATTATATTAATAAAAAAAAGTTTCGCTCTGTGTGTGTCTTCCGTGCGTGTGTCTGTCCGCGTGTGTGTTTGTTGGCGATGGCTAGCAAAATCTAGCCCACCTAGAAGTCGGGAAATTTAGGTGTGGATAGTCCAAGGCCTGTCCATGTGCACCTGAGCCTCAGAATTTTAATATTTTGATAATTAGCCTAGATATTAACTAGATTCTCATTAACCATCGCTTCTAAAATGTCATCTTTTAAATCAAAATGGCGAAAGAAACAAACTGCCGCATTGGATTTGCTAGCGGAAATGAACGAATTCAAAATTATTTTACTATTTAGCGAATTTTAAGAAAACTAATTGAGATATCAATTTGAAAATTTATGAGCATATGTAAAAAATATTCTGCATCTGACCATGTGATTTTTGAAAAATTCGGTCGGAAATTTTTTTTAATTTATGCAAAAAACTGCCAAAAATCTGTCGGCGCCATTGAAAACGATCCCAGAAAGTTTCAGACAGGGATCGGCTTTTATTAAAAACTGAACTACAAAGAGAACTGTTTCTCATGCCGATCCCTCTCATTTAGTTTGCGAAAATGGAAGGAAATACTTGCCAAATTTTACTAATGAACAAAAATTTAGGTAACTAATTAAGATATAGATTTGAAATTGAGTTCGGGAAGGGGGTGTCGTCTGCCGGCTATTTTAGCATAGCGTCTTCGTTGTGTTCTAATTATCAGAAAAAATGTAATTCTTTTTTTAATGATCGCGTGAATGTAGGTGACGGTGGTTCTCTTGAACAAATTATTCATTATATTTGCGGGTATGGGGAGGGAAGGGGTTGACGCCTTTCTCTGAGATTGTAATTATCTCGGTCCCGGGCAACGCCGGGCGGGTTAGCTAGTAATATAATAAATTGACTTTTTATAAAGCACAATGTAAACACATTGATAAGTTACGTTACTATCGAGGTGCAATAAATCAAAATACAGCTTCAAAACATTAAAACTGTAAGATGTTAAAATTTTATGAGCTTTCGGCTAAACATTAGCCTTCCTCAGATGAACAACAAGCAGTCGAGGAGACGCCGCTCCGAAATGGCGCGTTTTGGACAGGCTGGGAATGGGCGAAACCAAACCGACATGAAATGAAGGGGTGTCTGAAGTCCGGATGATACCATTACCAGCTGGGGTGGGTCAGGAGAAACCGAAAACCCCAGTGATACCTAGTATATTGTACCATAAACGAGGGATCTGATAAGATCATCATTACATGCATTATCACCTCTTTTCAAAATCTCTAGGGAATCTCTGATTATGCAAGTATTATACTGTGAACCTCGTGAAATTATTTTAGCTTTACTGAAAAATACATCAATATCTTTGGCCTGATTTAATCTGGATAAAGCAGTGAATAATTTACCTTTTTTCATGTCAGCTATATGTTCCTTAATCCTTTCTTTTAATTTGCGAGTTGTCATGCCTATATATGAATATATTTTAGAACTGTCATTAACTTTAAAAGGAATAATATAAATGCCAGATTTATCTCGGTTATCAATAGGGTCGATCATTCTATGTACCAAATATTTAATCTTGGTTGGGGGTTTAGCGATAAGAGTTACATTATATTTCTTTAATGCGTATTTAATCCGCTCAAACAGATGCGGGATATAATCTATACCGTATAATTTTGAAGACTGCATATCTTTTTTAACTATTGTAGCTTGTTTATTTCTGTACTCATAAATTAACTTATTAATAAATTTGTTTGAAAAACCATTTTCATATGCAATCACTTTAATTTTGTTCAACTCCTCATTTAAATAACATTCTGAACTAACCTCAAACGCCCTTTTGATATAAAACCGATATGCTGCTGCTTTGTAATTAAACGGAACATTACTATTGTATGATATTGTGTTATTTGATCTGCAAGGTTTTCTATAAGCGTTCCTATCAATGCTATGTGTTGAAATATTTTTAATAAGTTCTATATCTAAAAATGGTAATGAACGATTTTCTTCAATTTCACAAGTAAATTGTATATTTCTATCTATACTGTTGGCATGCGCCAGAAAATCATTCAATGCAGAGATACCGTGATTCCATATGAGTAGTATGTCATCGACATATCTAACCCATAATGCAGGTTTAAAGGGGGATGTAGAAATTATACGTTTTTCCAGAGGTCGTAATTTTAATTCTGCCAGTAAACCAGAGATAGGTGAACCCATAGGGGCTCCCTCAGATTGTTTATAATAACATCCGTTAAATAAGAAAACGTTGCTGTTAGTAATTAAGTTTATACTGGAAATCAGGGTATGTTTAATACTGTCATTATAAGCTGGGTTATTTATAATGCTATTTTCAATAATAGGTTTAACTTCCTGAACATCAATAGAAGGATACAGAGATTTAATATCAAAACTTGCTAGAATGCTGTTATCTTCCAGTTTAAAGCCTTTAATTATGCTAACTAAATCTGCAGTAGAATTGACTACATGCTCAGTGGGGGGTAGCATTTATTTAAGTAGTGGTACAAATGATTTATCTATTATGTAGGTTGGTGCTGTACATTTTGAAACAATAGGGCGGATGGGGAAATCTTTCTTATGGTCTTTGGTCTTTTAAACGCCCCTGTAATCGGGGGGTGACTGCAGTTTTATTAATAGCCAGTTTAATTTTAATGTCACTTGGCCATGTGCCATGTTTAATCCGTTCATGAGTTTTCCTATTATTTTGGTATTAGGATCCTTGTTCAATTTTTCACAATTCATATCAGTAATGCATCGCTCAATTTTAGTGATATTACCATTATGCAAACAGATAAATCAAATAAGTTAGCAGTTATGTTTACTCAGGATTATATCACTAAAATGGAGCAATGCATTACTGATATGAATTGTGAAAAATTGAACAAGGATCCTAATACCAATATTAATATGAAAACTCATGAACTGATTAAACATGCCACATGGCCAAGTGACATTAAAATTAAACTGGCTATTAATAAAACTGCAGTCACCCCTCGATTACAGGGGCGTTTAAAAGACCATAAGAAAGATTCCCCCCTCCGCCCTATTGTTTCGAAATGTACAGTACCAACCTACACAATAGAGAAATCGTTTGTACCACTACTTAAATCAATGCTACCCTCCACTGAGCATGTAGTCAATTCTACTGCAGATTTAGTTAGCATAATTAAAGGCTTTAAACTGGAAGATAACAGCATTCTAGCAAGTTTTGATATTAAATCTCTGTATCCTTCTATTGATGTTCAGAAAGTTAAACCTATTATTGAAAATAGCATTATAAATAACCCAGCTTATAATGACAGTATTAAACATACCCTGATTTCCAGTATAAACTTAATTACTAACAGCAACATTTTCTTATTTAACGGATGTTATTAAAAACAATCTGAGGGAGCCCCTATGGGTTCACCTATCTCTGGTTTACTGGCAGAATTAAAATTACGACCTCTGGAAAAACGTTTAATTTCTACATCCCCCTTTAAACCTGCATTATGGGTTAGATATGTCGATGACATACTACTCATATGGAATCACGGTATCTCTGCATTGAATGATTTTCTGGCGCATGCCAACAGTATAGATAGAAATATACAATTTACTTGTGAAATTGAAGAAAATCGTTCATTACCATTTTTAGATAGAGAACTTATTAAAAATATTTCAACACATAGCATTGATAGGAAAGTTTATAGAAAACCTTGCAGATCAAATAACACAATATCATACAATAGTAATGTTCCGTTTAATTACAAAGCAGCAGCATATCGGTTTTATATCAGAAGGGCGTTTGAGGTTAGTTCAGAATGTTATTTAAATGAGGAGTTGAACAAAATTAAAGTGATTGCATATGAAAATTATTTTTCAAACAAATTTATTAATAAGTTAATTTATGAGTACAGAAATAAACAAGCTACAATAGTTAAAAAAGATATGCAATCTTCAAAATTATACGGTATATATTATATCCCGCATCTGTTTGAGCGGATTAAATACGCATTAAGGAAATATAATGTAACTCTTATCGCTAAACCCCCAACCAAGCTTAAATAAATAAATATTTGGTACATAGAATGATCGACCCTATTGATAACCGAGATAAATCTGGCATTTATATTATTCCTTTTAAAGTTAATGACAGTTCTAAAATATATTCATATATAGGCATGACAACTCGCAAATTAAAAGAAAGGATTAAAGAACATATAGCTGACATGAAAAAAAGTAAATTATTCACTGCTTTATCCAGATTAAATCAGGCCAAAGATATTGATGTATTTTTCAGTAAAGCTAAAATAATTTCACGAGGTTCACAGTATAATACTTGCATAATCAGAGAGTCCCTAGAGATTTTGAAAAGAGGTGATAATGCATGTAATGATGCATTATCTTATCAGATCCTCGTTTATGGTACAATATACTAGGTATCACTGGGGTTTTCGGTTTCTCCTGACCCACCCCAGCTGGTAATGGTATCATCCGGACTTCAGTCACCCCCTTCATTTCATGTCTGTTTGGTTTCGCCCATTCCCAGCCTGTCCAAAACGCGCCATTTCGGAGCGGCGTCTCCACGACTGCTTGTTGTTCATCTGAGGAAGGCTAATGTTTAGCCGAAAGCTCATGAAATTTTAACATCTTACAGTTTTAATGTTCTGAAGCTGTATTTTGATTTATTGCACCTCGATAGTAACGTAACATACCAATGTGTTTACATTGTGCTTTATAAATATTTTAGTGGGTGAAATTGACGTTCGTATTATATAGATTTTTCTATATATTTTTATTAATAAAATCACTTATCAACTTTAAACTGAAGTTTAATTAATGCTAAAAGTGATAAAAACATAACACAATTTATTTAATTACCTTTTAATATAGATTACATATGTTTCATTCGCTCTACCGGCGACATCTTCAAATCTAAATTATAAATAGAATTCTCGCATAGTTTTGTGAAAATGGTAAACATAAACCACGAGATCGCTTGTCCAAGACAAGCAGGTGCTTAAATTGGTCAAACTGGAAAACGTGAAAACTTTAATTTATAGTAATTTTGTTCAATATTCAGCCAGAAAGATATTTAAATTTCACATAATCTCCCGCATCTTTTTATGTTACAATAATTAATACCACAAAGTTTACTGATAAATATCTTAGAAGACGAATTGGGAATTATTAATCATATAGAGTTATTATTTTTCTAAAAAAGTTCGTCAAAGACCATTATGCAAGAGAAAGTCCCAAGCAATTGTATGAGTTTTAATATTTTACAATATTTCAGGCGGAAATAGTGGAGATATTTCTGGGGACTGATGGCTTATAACATTTATAGTCATATTTTATGTATTTCTCACAATTAATATTGTGTTTGTTTATGTATTTATAACAATTATTATTGTGTTTTTATGTATTTATAAGAATGAATATTGTGTTTGTTTATGTATTTATCACAATTAATATTGTGTTTGTTAACTTTCTTATTATTCCTTCTTTGTTTCTGCTACGATCAAATCATTTATTTAATAAACACACTTTATTTTGTTTTCATTATTGAATTATAATATATTACAATTATGTATAATTGCAAAACAAATATATTTCTGTAAAATAAAATAGGGTATTACAAAACAATCATATAATGGAACATTGTATTAGCATATCGTGACGTTCTCTAAATACGTTCTTCTTTAATTTAATTCATTTTTATATAATATCAATTTTAAAATTTAACAAAAACATAAGTTGTTTTTAACAGTTATGTAATGTTATGTAATGCTATGCATTCTGTTGTAAATTCCTCATATATTTTTATAGCAGTTTTGACTTCTACATTTGTTTGAATAAATTAAACATATAAACAAACTTCAAGATAAAAAGTTACTTTCTCTCTGTAGATGTCGTATCATTTCTCAAACATACATTTTTAATGACATGTCAAGAGCAGATATTTGCGTTGCTTTAATGTATGACATGAAATGATAAATAAACATTGTAAATAATATTTTGATGTTTTTATCTGTGCAGAAATGAAATCACAGGCAAAAAAAGAAATTTTATTTACATTTTTATGTAATGGAAGGTTAAAGTCGTTTATCTTTCAATATTTTATATCAATATAAGTTATATTCAAATAAAAATAGATTTATTATGCATTTTTTTCGACTTTTGGCTTTCAGTCATGTGAAATTAACAGATGGTTTAGTTTCAGAATAACTTGAAATAACCACTGAATTACGTTATTTGCGTTACAATAATTCAAAACTCGGAAACAAATAAAATGTTTTATTACGATAACACCGTGTATGTTATTTTACAACTTCTCAGAGAAGATTTTATTTATATTTTTTAAACTGTTATTCCCGACAGGGACTGAATTTTTACGACATTAATATCATGAAATTAACATTCCTAAGATGCTCGGGTCTTTTTTGACCCATATCAATTTTATTTCTTCTAGATATATTATACTTTTTGAATTTTTCAAAAATATTTTGTGATTTTGTTTCCATAGTCATAGTAAATATTCAGTTATATGTAATTTTTTATTTCAAATGGTGCAGTAAAAAATGTAATACATAAGTCGTTTGGGTTATTTTTGACCCGTGTGAAATTTTCAGTGCATATGATATATGATTACCGTAATTTTCAATGTATTATTCAATTATTATTGCTCTGACAAACACATTCGTGCTCTTGTTCCTTTCAGTATATCATTTTTTCCCTATAGATTACATATATACACAATAGCTACAAGTCCTGTGCGTCTCTCATGATTCACCCGTTTACTGTTACTCGGTGCATAAAGGAACGTTGTTTTTTTCACAGTTGAATTATTTTAACGTGTTTTGTTATAAAATTTCCAAAGTTTATGTACAATATCCCTAAGCCGTGGTCTTCCTAATGAAGAAATCGGTGAATAGATGTAAACATTGTCGAACGAAGAAGTCATTGTTTTAGAAATCGACGTTCACGTTTCTGAAAACGAACTATCATCCTATCAGGAAGAAGATGAGTAATCTCTCCAGTTGGCAAGATTGACTTCGACAGAACTTAGCAAAGACCGTAAAATTGAGTAGAAATCTGAACCACAAGCCTCATATGGTAATCGTAAGTCTGAAAATGTTGTGAAAATGACTCTAGGGCCAATGATATATGCAGCATTTAGAACTGAAGATGAATACTCTGCATTCATGTTGTTTCTTCTTCATGCGAGATAAAAGTTGTACGCCTTGTGTACCTTGTGTCACACGCAACCAATTATACCTCTTATAATACAGCTGTATCTTTGAAAGCAGCCTGGTTCTGCACGGTAATGAAACCAATGTTTCAGGGTTGTCATTGACCTCGATGTAAAATGTGATAATATTTTCACATCGTATGGCCTTGGAGAGATTCTTCTGAAAAACAACTGACAATGACTGGGACAATCAGAAAAAACAAACCATCAATTCCTTCGCAGTTGCTTGCATAATAGCCCCAAAGTACACATCGACAATTGCATTCACAAAGGGTGTGACTATTCTATCATATATCCCAAAGAAAAGGAAGTGCGTAGTCTAGCAGAGCACTCTTCAACATCATAGAAAAATAGCAGTGATAGACACAAAGAAAATCATTCAGGATTAGAACAGCTCTAAAGGAAGAGTGAACACTTTAGATAAACTGGCCTCCCACTATTCCTGTTGGAAAAGGAAAATAGATTGCCTATTGTAGTTTTTTATGATGTCCTAGAAATGTCTGTGAACAACGCATTTGTATTATTCCTAAAGATCAATCCAGCATGGAACATGAACTCATTTCACAAAAAGAGAATTATCATTGAAAAAGTTGGCATAACTTTGGTTTTTCCAACAAAATGAAGGAAAAAACATATGCCAAGAGCAAAGGCTGTACAAGAAATGGTATTGAGTATACGAAACTCAGAACCACCTGAACCATCCAAAAGTGTAGCAAGCACTGGCAAAAGGGGAAGACTGAGAACAAAAGTTTGTAAATTGCTGCAATTGTGGTAAGTTTACTTGTAAAACACATTTCATTCCAGCGTGTAATGATTGATACATAATTGAATGTTTTGTATAAGTTTTAGATTATATCAAACGAACGTAACAATAGAAATATGTAATAAATACACAAAAACACGTCTTACATTGCATTGCTTCACAGTTTACAGTGATTTTCTGGGGTGAATGATTGAATTATAACATTTTTTTATTCCATAAATACAGAGAGGTTAATTAAATTCCTACTCTCTTATGCTTATGAAAAATAACATGTAAGGCAATATTAAATGATAAACAATTGCAAAAAAGGAAAAAAAAACAATAACTCAATCAATAAATTAATGACTAATATCAAGTGAAATGTAAATGTAACTCCATCACATTGAATATCACACCACGGGTCATTTTTGACCCGAACATCTTAGGTGTATGCTACATTGCAACAACCTAGGAAGGTTAATAACTGATATTTTTCTGGATTGTTTCTTAAAAGATAACTCACTACATCTCAACAAATACTTATTTTCTATTATATCTCATTCATTATGTTTTATTAAAAGACAGTCCTGATAAAAAATAACATTGCCATTCCACAAAAGTAAATTATAATTATAAAATGAATTTAATAAAACAATAAGAATTTACAGTAAAGTGATGCAGGAAAAGTTAATGAAAGCCGTGTCACGTGATTGTTCTCATAACGGAGCGGTTACTTATAAAAATCACGCAACATGCTCAATGTGTCTAAAAGGAAGGTTGTACCACTGCTGACCACGACATACGGCGTTGGAACTGTGGTCAGAAAAATAACTTCATCCAAAATGACCGGATACAAGAGTCACGACCTAAAAATCCTTTTCAAACGCAACAAAATGACAACGAATTAAACTCCTTCCCATATAATTTCTGAGCTAACACTGGAAAGGACACTCCATACAATAAAGGCAATAGTCCATTGCTCACACCAACACATTAAGTTGTACGTTTGCAATGGATAAAACCGTCAAACATGAATAATGGTTGATTAAATCATTACAGTCAGGTTTGAAAGAGTAATTTTTTGCTTTTTTCTCTTAAATGACACAAGGCGTCTAATGCGCCGAAGCCTATATGAGTCATTCAACCCGCAATGTGTGTAGGGTATCATTTAGGATGGGGGCTGTTATGTGTCGTTTGAAAGTGTTTTTCGTACTAGGATTTGACTCTATTGATTCAGGTGTCCTTTAACAAAGATTAGGTAATTTATGGCAAGATACAAGGTGTTCAGAACTTACGCTTTATTCAACAATTTCATAATGATATTTCATGCTATTGGTACCTAAATTATCTAAGATGACAACAGTTGTGTCCACTGGATTGTATGCTAATATCACTGGTTTCCTGATCTTTCGGGCACCCTATCAATCTCTAACTTGGGCTCTGAATCATCTTATCTTAATGCGCTAAAAATCTATGGGACTATTTTGAACAGTGCGCAAATCACTAACAAATGCATTCAGACAATTTGGTTACTTTCACTCTTCTACTCATGATCGAATTCCATCGTCTGGATGTGAATTTCTTGGAAAACACTTCCTATCCTTCCCTCCTTTCATACTCTTCCTCTCCAATTCCAGCTAGTTATCAAGAACAGGCTTGTTTTTACATATTATAAGAAAGGTGCTTCTCGTGGTTACTATTTTCCATTCGATGAGATTATGTGCATGTGTATTATATATAAAAAATATCCAATTATATAAAAACAAATTATGTGTAAGAATACATTTATATAACTTATAACAAAAAAACTGCATGGAACTTGTAAAAACTTGAAGGCTAGCAACTTATAACAATAAGTTAATAACCGCTTTAAAATATTTGAATTTTTTTCAGAATACTTTTTAGCAATAATTCAAATAAATACAAAATCACTTCTATTTATTCAGGCGGTTGATTGGCAATTTACAGAGTTGCTATTGCCAATCGCCGTTCTCCAATCAGAGTTACACTTGTCTTTTGTTATCACATGCACTAATGAAATTTCTTTTATCTGACGATTTTCCATTTGCTGGCAGTACTATTGACAAAGTCAAATCAAACCTACGATTGAATGACTAGATATTGGTTAATCTGTAAATATCAATATTTAAAGTAACAAATGGGACAGAATTGTTGATTAATAAAGGTACGCTTAACTTTCCCCCATTCTTTTCAATCCAGAAATTCTTTATGAACAAACAGCAAGTAATTGCGGCATTTTAAGAACAACATGTGCTTTGCTACTGAAGACAACAATGAAAACGACTGCACACTGCCATCTGGTAGAAATGTGAGGAAATTCATACACCGGGATAGTAGTGACCAAAAAAGTGAGGGATACAACTTTAAACCCCCCCCCCCCAAAAAAAAAAAAAAAAAAAAAAAAATTACGCATTTCCCTAAGTATGTTACTATACTCCATGATATTCATATACTATAAAGTAAATGCATTTCTTTTCTTAAAATTAACAATTGTTTGTTAATGGTTTGAATAATCATGTTATAGTTTGAGAACAATTTGACAGTAATTACTTTTGAGACAATTAAATTCTATTTTAAAGATGAAAAAAGCAGATATTCACAGTAGAAGTGACACAATATTGTATAACAATCATAAACAAATATTTAAAAATTAAATGAGAATTTATATTAAAAAAAATGCCGAGAGATATACTGGGGACTGAGAAATCACACTTGTGATATCTTGGCAGATAAATATCACAATATGTATCACCGAAGCTTTGCATATGCATGAGGAAAAACGCACAACACACACACACACACACACACACACACACACATATATATATATATATATATATATATATATGGGTCATTCCACAGTATTCATGTGTTACGTACGGGACATTTCACAGCAAATTTTTGAGATATTGAGATATTTGTACTTTTTTCAGTATCAAAATATAAATGAGAAAGTTTGCAATTATTGTAATGTATTATATATCACTTCAACTAGATTCTTATGAAATTTCTTTTTGTTTGAGCCAATACATATATATTTTTTAATTAATAAAGTTGTGTTACGTACGGGACATCACAAAAATTTTTTGTAAAAGTACCTCTAGCAATTTGGACTTTGTTCTGAATTTATTTAATATTTTCACAAATAAATTTAATGAGTAGAAGCAGAAATATACATTTTATTAATTAACTTTAAAATTATTTTTTTTTAAATTGCATCATTAATTAATGAAAGCTAATTATTTCTGTTACGTACGGGACAAGGCTATTTGTTACGTATGGGACCTATGACCAAATTTTTCTATATGGTTGTAAAAAAATGCTCTAATTTTTAAAATAATATTTTGGATAAATTTTAATAGATGAGATTTAAAGCTTATAATGATGTATTACACTTACCTTTTTATAAAACTTCTTTTTCAAACTTGTGAAGCCAAATGCTGTGGAATGACCTATATAAATATATATATATATATATACTAAAATTATCTTTGTGTATACTACAATGATGGATTATTAAGATTTGCTCATATTATGAATATTTAGAGTGCTATTCCATTAACTGGCACGGCACCAATAAATCATATAGGATTGTCATAATGCGTCATCGATATCATACAAATACACTCATATACACTATAACGGCAAAATCAAAATTGAAATTTGTAGGTGGAAAAGCCAGTAGTACATATAAATGCATTTTTCAAGCACCGATGTATAATAAGGACAAACGTGAACGATACGTCAGTTTCGTGTCAGTTAATGGGAAAGAGCTTTTAGTTCTTTGAATGGAAGTAGGACAGATATGCACAAAAAAAAAGCCTGCATCTGTAAATGTATATCCTATAATTTATAATCACATAACATCAACCAAAAGTTTTTATATAATCAAGTATTGACAGCAATATATAAAATATATTTTTTAAATATTCCTTATTTCATTTTATTAAATTTTTAATTCATTTTTTAAGTAGGGATGTATTTTGTACCGTTTTGCTAGAGTGTCATGTCCTCGGTCAAATGCAGAGTAGTAGCTTGTAAAGATAAAAACACTCGTACGCACAAGCGAGATTGGAGGTATAATCAGAATATAAAAAAACTGTTACAAACGCAACAGCATATACACATAAATGAGGCCAATTTTCTCCACTGCTTAAAATCGAGCATTATTATTTTGAGCATAGATGTTTTTCAAATTTAGTTTAATTCAATATTTAATAAATCATGGACATCATGTAAAAGAATCTTTCTGTATGAGAAACAAAAAGTACAACTAATAAAATAAAGGTAAATTGGATTCTTCATCCCATTATCGCTTTTTCTGGTATCAATTCTGTTTATCGCACATAATTATTAGTTGACATAGCAATTTTGATATTAAAAATGTAAACTTAATTGAATATTTCATATTTTGTAATGTTAACTTACCTTTACTTTATTTTATAAATTGTAGGTAGTTTACAAATGTTATAAAAAGTATGTATTTGCATTACACTTCCTTACCATTTTTCAAGTACAGAACATTTACAATAGTGTAATTTTGAATCTTTTTTTTTTATTATTATTATTCATAAAATTATTTTCTGATTTATAATTTTTTTATGAACTTTACAATAAAAATTCCTTTTTGAAATTAGATAAGATGCCCAAAATGCATGCTTTTATGAAATGTTGCAGAACCGAGATGCATGTTTAAACACAGCTATATAATAAAATTTATCTGCTGAAAATGTATTATTGGCCAAGTATATAATCAAAATTTGTCCAAATACCGGGTTCTCGGCTAATTGGCCAAGTACTGAGTATCCGGTAAACGTCTATTTTAAGCATTACACGCTAATTTTATTTCACAAGTTTCTTAAAGTATAAATTTAAAAATGTAAACATTTATTAAAGAAATTAACTGTTTATCTGCAAAAGTCTAAAATCTGCAAAATGCTTGGAAACAAACTGTGCATATTAGTGTTTTTTTTATTATACGAAAATATATCGTTTGGCTTCCTTGTTTACTATATTCAGAGTTAGGTTATCTTTTGATAGTGTCCGAACCTTTAATTTCTTGAATGAACTCACCCGAGACAACGCTACATGGCTAACCGGCTATGTGGCTAAAAACACTCGACGGTAAATAAATACCAATACAATCTAAATTTTGTCCTTGTGCTTTGTTAATAGTCATACAAGAAACCTTAAGTATGGGATTAATTTAGTATAATTAAGAAATGGAATTATATTTCGATATAAATAATTATTTATGAATTCGGTTTGTCTGTCTGTCTGCCGTATGTCTGTCTGTCTGTCTGTCTGCCGTATGTCTGTCTGCCTGTCTGTCTGCCGTATGTCTGTCTGTCTGTCTGTCTGCCGTATGTCTGTCTGCCGTATGTCTGTCTGTCTGTCTGTCTGTCTGTGCTCTAACTTGCGTAAATATATTCGGGTTGTCATGCAATTGATATATATTATTGAGGTTTACTATGACATGTTCGGACTTGAAATTGAAGTCTGCCGCACTTTTTTTTCTATTTTTCAGGGGCACTCAAAAAATTTCATTACGTTACGGTATATAGAGGAAAATAGTTTGCTGTCTCTTTGATAATGTTTCACCATACTGAAATTGATATACATTACTAAGACACTTTACAATAGGTTTACTATAGAATATAGTGTGTATAGCATTCATCGATCATTTACAGGAACAAACAAAAGGTTTGATTAATGTTTGTTAAAAATAAATGGTGGAAGTACGTTTTCAGTTGATGAACGTTTTTTTCTAAATTTAAATCTTCTTTTTTGTCTATTATACTTGGTGCATATAAATTATATAGATCATATACAGGACAGCACAAAACTTCTCGAGTACATTTCCTTTTATTGGGAGAAATTACAGAAGGGGAATTTTAAACTGTGCTACGCGTTTCCTAACTCAAATAAAATGAAGCATTCTATGCAGTATATATACAAATCTATATATCATATACAGGACTGTGCAAGAAAATTTGGATATTTTTTCAAATATTGTTGGTATTTCTTAAAATTGTGTTTTAAATATGTTATGCGTTTCCACAGTGTTCACTTAGATATAGTATATCACCTTATTAAAAGGTAAATTTTTGTAAAATTATTTGGAAAGTGTCACAAAATCTATGCTTGACGCATGATTTTTCGTTCTTGTTTACTTTTACTGTAAAAGTTTTTTTTTTTAAATCAATGGTACACGTTTTATCACAAGTCGTCTATTATTTTTCCGCTCTATAATTGAAATTGTTTTGAAATATAAACTTTCCCCCCATTTAAAATTTTGTAATATTCAGTCGATTGTGGCATAAACTCGAATAATTTTTTTCCGTATTTAAAAATAAAAACTATGAAAATTCACCGAGAAACTGAAAACATTTAAGTACAATTTTTTTTTGCCTTCCAGGGTTTTGTTTCTAAAGTATTTTTTCAACTTTTGATAATAAGAGTATTAAAAATAAATTCATACAAAGGAGTCAAGATTTATAATATTTTGTTTTCTCTATAAATTTAGGTGCAATTTATGAAAATTGAAAATGAAATGCTAAAATCATTAAACATAAAATAATATATATATATTTTTTATATTAAGCTAAGTGAACCAGTAACGGCTTATGTACCGAAAATGGGCCAGATTCTTTGATAAATAGAAATGACAATTTATATGTTAAAAACGTAAGCAACAAAAGTTAACGGTAATCGGTCAGTAATTATATCAATCGCGTGTTACTCTAGTTTTTGTGTCTGCGTTATATAATAATTATAGTTCATTTGCAAAGCAAATGACCCTTTATAGGTATTTTTTTACTGATTAATTGTACATATACCTTAGAAAGAATATGAACTTACTGAACAAGAACATCTGAAAGTGAAACATATCCCTTCTTTTTTTTTGACAATATATTAAATTATTACTAATTACAACTTATTTTATACAAAGGAGTCAAGATTTATTATATTTTGTTTTTTCTAAAAAAAATTAGGTGAAATTTATGGAAAACGTTAACGAAATACTAAAATCTATAAACGTCTGTGAACTTACTAAACAAGAATATCTCAAATCACTATATTACTATATTTTTTTGACAATATATTAAAAGATTAGTAATTACAACTTATTTTACACAAAGAAGTCAAGATTTATTATATTTTGTTTTCTCTATAAATTTAGGTGCAATTTATGAGAAACGTTAACGAAATGCTGAAATCTATAAACGTAAAATAAAAATATTTTTCTATGTTAAGTTAAGTGAACCAGTAACGGATTATGCACCGAAAATGGGCCACATTCTTTGATAAATAGAAATTAACATTTATATGTTAAACAAATCGAAAACTAAAGTTAACAGTAATTGGTCAGTTTTTGTGTATGTGTGTATTGGTTTTTGTGTATGTGTTACATAATAATTATAGTTCATTTTCAAAACAACCAGCCCGTCATAGGTATTTTCTTACTGATTAATTGTACACATACCTTAGAAAGAATATGAACTTACTGTACACGAATATGTCAAAGTGAAACATATTACCATTTTTTTGACAATATATTAAAAGATTACTAATTACAACTTATTTCACCTACGCAATTTATCTCAGAAGTTTCTTACTATACCATTATTAACTCCAAATGACATTTTAGAATATCATTAAATTTCATTGGAAACGCAGTTAAACTTTGCTAAATTACTTTCTACGGAGTAAATAAAGTTGAAAATGTTTTGAAATTTGTCATTAAAATACCGTGGTAATTATAGTCCTAAATTCACAAGAAACTTTTCCATCATCCGTATAATTATGGTCTTGGGTATAATTTTCACAGTTATTGAGACAGATGTTTATAAGATTAACTTTAGCGTTTAAATTGAATTTTATCCGAATGATTACACATGGAGGTATGTAAAAAGTTGCATTTATGGATAATAGTGATTGGATTTCAAAGTAATATTACACTAATACATTTAATAGAAAGTGGAGTGTTTCCAAAACTTCTCTAATAATGGCAAACGAGTTTATTAAAGTAAATCATATGTATGGATTTGGAAGATTATTGACAGTCTATAACAACTAGTATCAATTAATTAAATATATTACACTATTAATACTAATTCAATATATAATCACTTAAACTGTACATAATTTATAGTGTTAATATTTTATCTTTTACCCATATATTTTTTTAAATCACGTATCCACATATGTAAAATTTATTTTTCAACCCAAAAATGTTTTCTGAAAATTTAAGTTTTTTTAATTAATTCTTAAACAAGAACACGCAACATTTTGTTTTCAGCACTGATGAACATGCATGCTTGCATTGTCTTAAAGATAATTAACATAGAAAATTAATCATTTATATTACAATTAATGAACATTTAAAACGAAGTTTTTTTTAAAATTAGTATTTTAAGAAAAAATAACAATGCATACTTGAAAATTAATTTCAAAGCTCTAAACACCAAAACTTAAAACGAAGCATCTAAAAAGTAAAAAAAAAAAAAAAAAAAAAAAAAAAAAAAAAAAAAAAAAAACGCAGTATCATTAATGGTCATTCTGTGTTTTAAAAGATGTAGTATATAACATATTTAAAATGCAATATATAAATAACATATATAAAATAGCGTATATAAAATGCCGCTTTAGTACGTTTTTTTAGTTTCTGAAATTCTGCATTTATATCTCGTAATCACTATCTGAAATTAAATATAACTTTTTTAAACTTTAAACTGGAACTTAAGAAAAAATCTAATATGAAATACTCATCTAAAACACATTTCAAAACGATCATATTTTGAAGCAATGCTAGTTTAACTTTCATAAAATACGTTGAGTAAACATTTATTTTTCAACGAGTCACTCAGATTTCTGCAACTTTTTAATTAAATCTTTTGAGATTGCGAAATAAATTCCCTGCAATAATTTTTAGTTCTTTTTTTTAACGATATGGCATAATAGTTGACATATTTTAAAGATAATTTTGAAATTGAAACTAATCTTCTATTAACTATATAAAACAGTATGTGTCTTTAGAAGTGTTTGAATTTTGCATCATACACATTATAATTATAACTTTAGTAATATTATATGACAAAAAAAACGTGATAAATAGGAAAGTTTTAAGTTTATTACATAATAAGATTGTTCCAAATAATCTGGAATCGGAATTTTAATAAGAAGTATTTTATAAAATTCTTACATAAATGTTAATATTTCGCTATGTGATATAATTACAACAACATGGACTCATTTATTGAAATAAAAAATAAATAAATAAATAAATAAAAAACCTTTTGCAGCGTTTTTTAAACTGAATAACGAATAACTTATAATAACGAAATCTTTTAAAAAGAAAAGCAAAACAAATAACATTATAAGCATTTTATGAAATCCAAATATCATTATTATTTAATCTTGGTACAGCATTTGCCTGTAAAGACAACATGAATATCTGCTGAAAATGTGTTTTCAGGTTTATAGTAAATAATTTTGGTAAATAATCATAGTAAATAATTTTGTGAAACATGTAGAAAAATATTATGAATACTAATAATCTAAAACCCAAATTACAATGAGGACCTTATTTTCGTTCCAATACATTTTTAGCTTATAAAAATATGTTAAGTATGAAAACTCAACAAATTATTATTATTTTTTTTTAAACACGGCGGAAGAAGTAATGTTGTTTTTAAGCTACGCGGCATAACTATTTACAAATTGCTTTTTCTATAACCTATGATGAAAACTAAGTACAACAAGTTGGAAATTGTACGTCAAACGTGAAAAATGAGGTGCGTTCGTACTATAACTAGTTACATAAATATTCAGATATTTTCTGATTTTTAATTCTGTGAAATGAATTATATCGTCTGCAGATTAATTTCTGTAATAAAATAAGTATCTCGGTCGCTTGACGATTGAACTTCGGAAGCTCCTATAACAAAAAAGCACCGATTTAAAAAAAAAAAAAATCAAATTTCTTAGTAAATATTTTTATTAATATTTCCTAAAGTTTTGATTCGATTTTAATAAAATTTGAAATGTCTCGACAAAATTCTGCAAAGATAATATATTTTAAATTGCAAACCATTCGGTTGGGTAGTTTTTGCGTTGTTATATGCGGACGGACGGACAGACAGACAGATGGACAGACAGACAGACGGACGGACAGACGGACGGACCAAGCGACGACAATAGGTGCTACGTATTTATATAATTACGAACGCACCTAAAAAGGACTCGAATCTTCACATAAGTTTAAGTTCCGTCAAGTTATGTGATGTTTATTACAATTAACATAAGATTTCATTATTTTTTATATGCTGATATTCGTGGAAAAAATAATAAAATTTACTCAAGCATTACTCTTGTATATAATTTTATTAGTAAGTAGTACTTGTTATAAAATTTAAAATTCTTTAATAATGTGTATTTATCATATTTTAATACATCATTAAATTGTAATTATAATATTTAATTAAATGTAATTAAATAATACCGTTATAGATGTTTAACTAAAAGTGTAACAGTGGTATATTTTTGGTAAGTTTTTTTTTATGTAACTTAATGTGTTGTGGTTATCCTAATAATATTATAAATGCGATTGCGTGTGTGAATGTTTGGCTGAAGTAAACGTGAAAACGAAGAATTTAATGGCCCTGTATCTTTGCATGTAGATGAATTATAACCCAGAAATGAATATAGGGTTGGTATTATTTATTATTTTCAAATATTTTTCTTAATAATTCAAAATTTCATTATTTTCATAGAGAATCAATGCATATTTTTCCTGTAAATTTTTATTAACCATTTTTCGTTGCTAACCATTATCGTTGCCAATAAATACAGACCTGGAATAACAATTTTCCCTCAACAATTAATTTTCAAATAAGAAATTTCCACGTAAAAAAAGAATTACAAATAAGATTGGTCAATTGATTGATCAAGTTTTGACCAATTTAAGCACCTGCTTACATTATACATGTGATCCTGTTATTTATGTTTATCATTTTCAAAAACTTTGCGAGAATATGCTATTTATCATTTTGATCTGAAGAAGTTGCCGTTTGAGCACATGAAACATATGTCAGCCATATATAAACGTTTAGCTTACGGGGACTGAATTCCTTACATATGCGTTAACTACGGGAGAATCTCAAAATTTCCACCCTCTTTTCTAATGATCACTCACTGCAGTTGATCAGACTAATGTTGCAATCAGTAGGCACCTTTGCTTTAAGGTAGACACATCTGGTAATCATTAGTGGGTCGTGGGAGCGTTGGGGATTTTATTTTCCCTGACAGGAATTGATTACCTGATGACCCTGTTTACCTGAACGAAGTAATCCTTGTTTGTAAATAAGTTTTAAATGATATACGGCGATGGAAATTATCTTTTTCTATCATGATTCTTGAAATAATATTTTTCTGTGATTACGTTTTGCAGTAATTGAGTGTAAATCAAATAATAATAAATGGATCACTTTTAGTAATTAAATTTGTATGCAAATATGAACCTTATTTTAAAAATACAGCGTTGTGAATTATATTTTTTTCTGTGAAGTAAATGTAATTAAATTCTAGTGATTTGGTTAAATAGTAATTGAGTGTAAATCGAATAATAATAAATCGATATTTTTTAATAACTAAAATTGTATGCTAATATGAAACGTATTTAAAAAATTTTAAATATCTTTAAAATAAATCAGAAAAATTAATTTAATTGAATGTTTTAATAGTATTTTATTTCTTGAAATGTAGAGTATATATAAAAACGTTATGTGATAGCAAAATAAATAAAATTGTATGCGATGATAATCCTTATAT
This sequence comes from Maratus michaelseni, assembly GCA_963931845.1. Classification (NCBI taxonomy): domain Eukaryota; kingdom Metazoa; phylum Arthropoda; class Arachnida; order Araneae; family Salticidae; genus Maratus; species Maratus michaelseni. Next base: position 195,583,203 of record OZ007593.1, on the reverse strand, counting down.
AAAAAAGGCGTTGAACTTTCAGATAATTAAATAAGTAATACAAAAACAAAATTGATTTCGTTAAATAAGCATTTTATTACTATTATTATCATTACGCATCAGATTATATATATATAAAAAAGAAAATGCAAGAAAAGAATGTAGAAATAAACATTTAGAAATCCATAAACAATACAGTAGAGAATAATAAAATGATACCTACTGGAATCAGAGTTCGCAGTTGAGCCTTGGTTTTTAAGTATGTTTACACCCATTATTTGCGAATAGCATTATAATTTAATCTGTAAATTGATCAATTGTATATTACTATTTGGAAATAGTGGCAGGTATCTGAATATAAAAACGTGTCCAAATCTCATGACTGGATGAAATATGTATCATAGAATTTAGTAAATTTTGTTGAAGTAATATTGATTATGTATAGTTGTGTTTATAACTTATTGTTCTCTTAACTTTCTCCTGAAAATTAATACTTTTTAAAATGTTATTTAGTAATCCGAGGTCTATTCTATTTCCTTTACTTAATAAGTTTTAAATCGCAAAGTTTAATTTAGAGTTGTTTTACTACAGAATTTCATACGCTGTCAAATAATCTAAAATAATGTATATTTTATAAGAAAAAAAAGAAATACTACTTGCTTGGTCTGAAGATGGCGGACTGTTTCTATCGAAACTTGCAACTCTAATTTACGATACAAATTTTCTGTTTAAGGATAGATTCGGTTGTATAGACAAATTCCTTTTTCACAGGTTTTAAAATACATTCAAATAAAAGTGATGTCATATCTGCTAAGACGGTGTACTTTCTAATAAATCGTAAGTTATTTCGTTATTTTGTTTTTTTTAATTGCGTCTTTATTTGTTTTAAATGAATAATATATATATATATATATATATATATATATATATATATATATATATATATTTCCGTAGCTAAGAGATCTGTCTTAAACGGCTAAACACCCAGTTCGACAGAAGGCCGAAACTAGCCTTTTTTCACACGTGTCACAGACAGTGTGGCCAGTGGACTTTTTTTCTTTTTTAATTCAATTTTTAGGTGCGTTCGTAATTATATAAATACGTAGCACCTATAGTCGTCGTTTGGTCCGTCCGTCTGTCCGTCCGTCTGTCTGTCTGTCCGTCCGTCTGTCTGTCTGTCCGCATATAACAACGCAAAAACTACCCAACCAAATGGTTTGCAATTTGAAATATATTATCTTTGCATAAATTTGTCGAGACATTTCAAATTTTATCAAAATCGAATCAAAACTTTAGGAGATATTAATAAAAATATTTATTAAGAAATTTGATTTTTTTTTTAAATCGGTGCTTTTTTGTTATATGAGCTTCTGATGGATGTTAAATCGTCAAGCGACCGAGATACTTATTTTATGACAGAAATTAATCTGCAGACGATATTATTCATTTCACAGAATTAAAAATCATCAAGATCTGAATATTTATATAACTAGCTGATACATATATATCTGAATATTTATATAACTAGTTAAGATATTTGTATGAACAGTGTCATAAAATATATACTTAACTAGCTGTTTAACCCGTTCTACGCACGGGATATCATGAATTTAATTCTAAAACGTGCGTACGAACGCACCTCGTTTGTAACGTTTGACGTACAATTTCCAACTTGTCTTGATTGCCACCAGTTTTTTGATAAATTAAAATTCACCTAATTTATGACCCATTAAAAAGGCAAAAATAGGGCGAAATATACCATTTAAAAAAGGTAGCGCTAATCAAGCAATCTGAATTACAAAAAGCAGCCCACAGGCAACACTGCCGGGGCAAACATGGATTTTTATACCCCGTTCCCCTTCATCCGCAAAGTAAATTTACAAAGATTATTTTATTAAGTTTCTAACTGCCGACGTATTTTAAAATTTAAAATCCATAATCATAAAATACATAATATTGAAATACGTAATCATCCTTTAAATATTTATTCATTAAAAACTGTGAAACAGAATCGAGAAGTACCGCCAACAGTCCACTTTATACAATTTTCCGTCTTAGCAGGTAAAATTATTGGTATTCTTTCTGTTGGGACCATGTAATCTTTTCATTTAAGACTAGATTCCATTAAAGAGAGATTTTATTTTCCCAGATTGTACTCTAGTTGTAGTATTGCAAATTTTTACAATTGATGCATTTAAAGTCGTAGTGATATGAGTCACATTGTCTTAAGAACTGAAAAACCAGGAGTTATTGCATGTATCACTATGAATTTCAATACCGTAAAATATCTCTGTGTACTATCTATAGCAGTTTCCTGGAACTATCACTTCTACCGCTCTTCCTATTTATAGATTGTTATGTCTTTAGAGACTTTCCTGAACCTAACGCTAATTTTCAAAATTATGTGTAAATCAAAAAAAAAAAAAAAAAACCTATTAAGACTGTTCTCAAATCCAAAGTAGCTACTTCCTGAAACATCTCTGAATTAAATTTTGCTCGGAAACGCATGAAATTGGCAGATGTTCTTATTCAGAAATTATGTAATTGAATGCGTTTTCTATTTTTTTTTTATTTTTTATTTTTTTTTTTTTTTTGGTGAAGACAGAAATTTCTTTGAGAAAATACTGTCAAAGTTAGCGGTTTAAATAGAATTTCCGGACACGGCAACGCGGGAAAGGGGAAAAATGGTCGTCATGTGACAACAATCGTTTTAACTCGATAAGAATGTTATGTACGATTTCCAATCATCTCCACAGTCAGGCCTGCCAATTTTATTTTGTTTACGTTTAAAAATGAATTAGAAAATGAGTCAGAAAGTTTTACGTTGTTCAGCAAGAAAACTGAGAACTACCTTAAGTTATAACTTTTCAGTTAGTGAATTTTCCCACACCTTAGTTTTTAGTGTTCCGTGCAGTCGTCCGACCACGCAGTTTCTACGGCCGTATCTGGATAAGAAAAAAAAATGGCGTAATTTTTCAGTTTTAGAAATGACAAAATGAGAGGGAAAATTATATTAGAGTGTGGGATGGGAGGGTTAAACAGTGGCGGTTTTACAAGCAATTTCACCCTGAGTGAGATTTTGTTCTGCACCTCAACAAATGACATATTCCTAAATATATATCAAGTATTTTATTTTGTGAATTTTCCACCCCTTTGTTTTTATTGTCCCATGCAGTCACCTGACCTCCCCCCTCTAAGGCCAGACATGGATGCAAAAAACTAATTCTAATAGAAAAAATGAGAGTAGATAACTAAAAAATCCCTGACGGCTCGGCCGACAGGCACATGTAGATTTAGAAGACGCAAACCGTGGGACGCCTGTTTGTTGGGAATTGTGGAAGAAATGACCCTCTTGCCATGATGCGGCAGTTTGAAACACCCATTTCGAACCGTAGCTTGTTTGCAGCTGGAGCCAACAGGGATTTTTTTTTTTTTTTTTTTTTTTTATTTATTTATTTTTTGCTATAAGGGTTGGTCCTATAAAAAACTTGTCAATATAAACGTTTCTCATAATATTAAGAGGATGTATAATAAATTCAAGCGCTTTTGATATCTTTTGAATTGACGAAGTTGTGAATTTTTTCTTCCAAAAACCCCCTTCCCCCCCCTCCCCCCTTGGGACTATTTTTAATGATATCAAAAATCTGTCATAGATAAATTTTCGGCCCTTTTCCTAGCAGTAATAACAACTTTAAACGCATTCGATACGTATCATAATTAAGAAATTATGGGTTTTTTTCTGTTTGCACAAAACCCCCCCCCCTGATTTTATGTATCAGTTTGGAAGAGATTTGTGCAGAATTATGAGAGTTATTGTGTCCATAAAAAAGTAACATAGATAGATAGATATATAGATAAAGTTTTGAATTGGGGGTGGTTTTGGGTTCTGGGAGTCATGATAGGTGTAGATCTGCAAATTTTTTTCAAAAATTACAACTTAGGGGAGAATGTAATAGGTAGTATTTCTTACTCAATCTACCTAAAATCCATTGGTGTGTTAAACTAAATGTTAAAAGACATATGAAAGTGTTTTCAAAAAATATTCAAATGAAAATAGGACTAAAGATGTACATTTTTACGCGTGTGCTGTGCTATTTTTCAATAACTCAATGTATTTTTTCCCTTAAGACGTGGAATGTAATAGCGCTCTGTTGAATTTCAATACTCGAAAATTACTAAAACAATAAAAAAAAATTAAAAATTTTAAAAAAGCATTTTTTGGCATTTTTTAAACTGTAAATTGATCCTTCGCAAAAAATAAAAAATGTAATCGCTACGCAATTTCGCAAACTAAATATTTTGTGTTTTACTTTATTACTTGAGAACTTTATTAAAAATATATGAATTTTCCAGAAAAATTCGTATAATAATAAAATAAAATAAAATATTGAAATCGCTTCAGTTGTTTTCGAGAAAAAACGTACGCCAATAACATAGTTGCTCTTTGTAAGATTTGGAAATAGCTGTTGCCTTCTTAAACTTAACTGGGACGTGCTTAGGGTTTTTATTCGCCCGTTCATTTACATTTATTTTTTAAATAATCATATATTTGAAAAATACATAGGGAATTATTAATGTAACATTTATTATTTTCTGAATAAAAACTAATATTTTATTAGAATCAGACGATTTCGGAATAAATTACTTGCAAATAGCTCTAGAATTCGATTAATTGTTAATGCCATTCTTAAACAGGCAAAATGTATTTGCATATAAAGACGATAAACATAGTTATTTTGTCTTGTTAGAGCATAAAATTAAACATTTCATAATATGTTTGTACTGAGCAAAAACAACTATTTTATTTTATTAATTCTATATTAAGAAAAATTTCAAAATAATTTGCATTTTTATTTAAGTATTAATATGTATATAATCATTTGGTTTTCGCTCAGTTTAATAAATAAAGTTTCCTAAATAATTTTAAGATATCTAGTATATTATTGTCATAAAAAAATAAGTTACTTTACACTTTAAGAACAAAAAAGTGAAAAAAGTATGAGACAAAGCTTGAAGACGTCTGAGTAAACTACTTTCTTTACTGCGGAAAATTTCCCCTCGTTTTCCTGGCATAAATAATGCCTTCCCTACATTATTTCCCTTCTCGGATACGCAGTCAAACCCCTGTTAAGCTGAACGCTTTTGATTATTTCCTGCGCGCCATGCTTGAGGCGTGGAAATTTTCGGGATAACGGCAATCCCGACCCCGTATTTTTCAGCAATATTTTTCTTGGGATTACGGTTATCCCCCCGTAAGCAAAAGGTTAAGGGGAAAATTTTTCTTTTCAACATTTTTTTTTTTTTATTTTAAAAAATATGATTCAAATGGTGAACTCACTGCATTTCAATGTTCAACTAAAAGTACATTTTGAGAAAAAAATATTACTGACTATTTAATTAAAAATTTAAGAAAATTTTAAAAAGTTTTGATTTTTTTTAAACACTACTACATTTTTAAATATTAATAATTTTGCCCATTTTTTTAAAGATTTTCAAATATGTATTACACAAAACTGCGCATGGATTTTTGATACATCTAATATTGCATGTAATATATATTTTTACTGATATACATAGTGTAAAACGATGAAATTTAATACATTTTCATATACTTTTATAAAATAATAATAATAATAATAATAATAATAATCTGAAAGCTAATTCCATGCGTACATTTCTCACATATATAATGAGAAACATGTACAAAAAAGTTTAAATCTCCAGCTCAAATACAAAAAAGCCTTAACATTTTTAAACATGAATGTTTGAGAAAATATGAACATGGAGAAAAGACATTTAAAGTTTTTATTTGTGAAAAAGTACCCCTTAAATATCAACCCTGTACATATTACACATACAGCATTGTAAACTGTGTAAATGTAAGTATATATAAAATCATTCATAAAAAAATTTCATGATGGTAAAAAACAAACATCTATAAATGATCGAGAATGGCGTATTTTAGTTTAAAATGTACTTTTGAAAGCATATTTAAAGAAATTAAATGTGAAACACTTTCTGTCATATCAATCAAAACATAAAATGTTTCATAAATATTATATATATTATTTTAATACAAAAAATGCTACTTTTTATGTGTTGTAAGCAATTTTAAAATATGAAAACCAGAAATAATCATTGCTGTTGTAAGCAAACTGTTTAGTTGTATCTTCCCTCTTTCAAAAGACGTAAAAATGAAAATCCAATGAGGGAAGTCTCACCAGTGGCTGAGAGGTTCTGCTCTCAAAGCTGGTAGACGAGAGGTACTGGGAACAAACAACTGTCGCCCTCGTCAACCTAACTGTTCGGTGTTTTCGATGGTTTTCTTCGAACATTACCGTGAATACGGGTTAGAATCCCTTAGAAAGGACCCCACGGAGGGCCCCTCATGTATGGAAACTGTCAGGTAAATTTTTTCAAAGTAAGCATATTTTTCCAAAAATAAAATATTTTATATTTACTTTTACTTTGATTTTTGGCCTATATCCCTCATGTAGATAATCGGCCGTCATAAATCAACCAACCAACCAACCAATGAGGGAAAATCCAAAGTCAACCAGTCTGACAAAAATCCGTGAGTTTTAACAGATAGCAAAGAAATCAGAAACACAATGAATAACAAACAGATGGAGCACGCGTCAGCTGGGAATTTAAAGGGGATAACAAGGGATTTAAAGGGCTGTTTCTGGGTATTTGCACTGGGTATATTAACAAAATTTACAATATCTCGGGATATAATTGCCGTATGGCTAAAAATGAGGTGTCAAAATATTTACAATTAAACAGGTTTTCATTTAATATTTAAAAAAGAAAATCGCTTTTTTGGATCAATTTTGAGGTAAACTGCCCCCTGACCTGCTGAGGTCCTCTTAAAAGGTATTTTTAAGCCTTTTGTTTTATGTTTTTATCACTGTAAGCAATAATTACTCTTTAATTTAAAGAAGCCTTTAACTGATTATTTATTTAGAAAAAATAGCAAAATTATTCTCAAGCTACCCAAATTAACAATTGTTATGGCAAGAGCATTGTTTTCAAGCACTGTAAAATTATTTTAAAATACTGTGCATAATTTAATAGTTACATTAATTTAATATTTAAAGAAGGTACAGACGATTACAAAAAATACGAAAAAAATGTATTTTTTTATACCGCAAACCAGGCCCCTACCTGCCCAGCATGAATGCCTAGCTTAACGGGTTAGTACCTGGGTGCGGGGCGGAAATCGCCTGATCACAGCATGGCTGTGATCCACCTGACTATAGATTTGTTCACATCGCTGCTGTGCTTAATCTCTTGTGATTTGCTACCGTTATCTTTGTTTGCCGGTTCAAGGTTTCTGTTTAACTTTGTTGAATTGACAGATTTATTAGGTCTCGTAATTTAGAACCTTGATCAGGTGACGAGACCCTCACCTGACTAGGCCCCCCCAGAGGTATTATTCACAGGTAACTTGGAGGGCTTTGCACCCACGACGGATTTTACATGCACCAGGTGCCTTTAGCGTACATAGAATTACATATTTACCATGTATGTTGGCTTGTCACGTTCATGGTGGGTTGTCGCTGTAGTGTTTATCGCCTCTTTTATGGGCTGATTTCACTTCTTGTTGTATTTGTCTCTGTCAAGGCTTTTTAGCGTTTTTATAGACTCACCCCTGTTGTGGGTTGTTTTTTGTATCTTTCTTGATATATTTTTACCTCTAGCTTGTGCTAGAGCTGGTTTTCACATTTTGAATCTTGGTCTTCTTTCGAGAGTTCCACTGGTTATTATGTCACTATCGTGGGTTTTGTCACGTTGTAACTTTTGTTACTGGTGGTTGACACATTGTAACTTTTGTTACTGGTGGTTGTCACATTGTAACTTTTGTTACTGGTGGTTGTCACATTGTAACTTTTGTTACTGGTGGTTGTCACTTTTCTGGATGTTGCACTCTCATTTTTTTTTGTCTTTGTCACTTTATCTAACCCAAGCATCGGGGGTTTTGATTTTTTTTTCCTTCGTGAATACGCTTTTTGCGATCAGTCCATTGAATCCTAATGGCTGTTATCACTGCTATTGAATTTTGTGCAACTTGTTGATTTGTTGTTTGAGAAACTTGTCGCACAAATGGAGTGGGGCTTGTTCCATGGCCGTTAGTCCGTCATGTATCTATGAGGCTGTATTCACTTAATGTGACACTGTTTTTTTCCCTATAACTTTCTTTGGCAGGTGTGCTTTGTGCATTCACCATTTAATTATTTTGTTGCGTTTTGTTCACTTTTGTTGGCTACTTGCCTTCATCAGTTGGTGAAATTCAGTCCGTCACAGATGACTTCCACTTCTCACTAGTGCTGAAAAAAACCGATTTTTTTTGGCGTAGCAAAGATGTTCCTTTGCTACTTTTTTTTTTATTTTATTTTTTATTTTTTTATTTTTTTTAAAGATATTTTAGAAAATATACTTACCAAAGTGATGGCTTTTGAGGGTGGGAAATGCTATTGAGGAATATCGCTGCTGGGAAGGTGTATTTATTGTGATATGAGATCGATGTTTTCTACTAACCATCTCATCACTGCTCTTCCTTTTGTTTGTACTTGTTTGTTGTTCGCTAACTGGTTGTGCCATATTTTTTCGTTGTTCAGTGTGATGTGGATCAGATGTAGTGTTTGGGTTAGTGGGCAGTCTGTTAGATAGTGTTTGGGGGTTCCTAACTCCCCGCATGAGCAGTTTGGTGCGTCTTTACGCTTAAACCTGTGTAGGTAGTCCGGGAATGCTCCGTGACCCGTGTAAATTTGACTTGGTAGTTTGCAGCTGATGATTCTGCGAGAATCTACTTTTGGGAAGTATTCATATGTCTTCCTGCCCGTGTCCCCATAATCCCACTCGAACTGCCATTGTTTGATAGTGAGTTCTTTTAGTTTTCTTTTTAAGTTTGATATCGGTCTTTATAGATGGTATGGAATTTCTTTAGTTTGGTTTTCTGCAGCCTTTTTCGTATTAAACAAAGAGCACTTACTCTCACAGTTGCCGGCGAAATCTTGAAGATCCCACTGATCTAATTTTTTTTTCACAAAGAAATCCATCTCACTCAGCACATAGGCCGGAGCGACTGCGTATGAATGTACGAAGTACTCATAACAACAAAGCAATGTAATCTTATGCATTGTAAAGAAAACACGAGATATACGAGTAGTTCCTTCCGAAGAATAAAAATATAATGTTTTTCCCTGATTTTCAGGGTATATTGCATTGTATTCCAATTAATTAACATATTTGTTGTACCATTATAAATAAAATAAACCATTACACAGTACAAAGTTATCGTTTCGTTTAAATTTGATAACATGTGATGTTTCAAAATGGAGAAATAATACGTTCATTTTCGGACCAAACATACTCAAATCGATTTGTGTACATCGATTTACTCATTTTCAATACTTCCGTTTTTTCAGTGTGTTAATACCTTTATCAGTCGTATTAATGAGCTTGGTAATATGGTAATATTAGAAAAAAATCAAAACCTTTTGTCTCATCTTTGCAAATATTCAAGTGAGAAAACCACTTTTAAAAATTTATATAATGAATGCAAATGTATCTTCAGATGTATATGTTTTTAGACTATCGGTTTTTAGACTAGACAGTGCGAAGAGGTCTTTATTTTCTCAAAATTTAATATACTATAACAGAACATCAGTTTAAAACTTGCACATGTTCAATATTTGATTGATAATGGTTAATTCATTTCCTTATTCTTTTCTTTTTTTCCTCATCTTCCTTCCAACGTATAATGGGAAAGACTATATATATATATATATATATATATATATATATATATATATATTGTGCGCGCGCGTGTGTGTGTGCGGAGGGGGGGTGTATAGATTATCTTCAATCTAAAGATCTCAATTTTTTTTTCAAATATATTTACACACATTCCCTTAATAAGACGATGGTAGTACAGTAAAATAAATTCGAAATAAGATAAAAACTTCAAAAGCTTCAATTACACAATCGTATATTTTATGTCAATTTAACATCATATTGCACGTGTTAAAAATTCTAATAAACATATTTTTTTTAGCATATAACTTTAATATTTGATTCTCCATCAAAACGAAAAGCATATGAAAAGTAAGTACTTCAAAGTAATTTTTTCTCCTTTTAAAATATGTGACGTTTTATAATATCTTTTAAAAAAAGCTTTCTTAAACATGCATTTAAAAAAAAGAGATAAAAGAAAAAATAAAGTTCACATCTAAAAGTCATTTCATGACAAAATTACTTCCTTTGAAATGCATTTTTTTTTTGGTTATTTATTTATTGGAAGCTGTCAGGTAAAATTTTTCAGAGTAAGCATATTTTTCCAAAAAGAAAATATTTTATATTTACTTTTACTTTGATTTTTATATTTTGTGAAAGATGACTGCGTTTTATTAAAGAGTAAGTTTAAAGAAAATTAGAAGAAATTCGTTTTATAGATTATATGTTTTGCATTATACTGAAAACATTTTTGTGTGAATACAAGAATATTCTATGATGTATGTTTTAATTATGTGCAAAATTGTATTTTGTATTATAAATTATGTTTTATTATACGAAAACTTTTATATAATATGAGAGAATGCAAAATAATTTTTATATTATAAATCAAATTTTGTATTTATTTTGAACTGCATTCGATATCAAACAGTGCATTATAAACAAACAATTATTTATTTAATTGTTATGAATTTGCATGTTTATAATTAATTTCTAATTGATCATTTTAATTATTTACTTATATATATATTCCATAGATGGATGAGTAATATTTAAACAAATTTAAAAAAGAAAAGCCATTTATTTTATAAATTGCATGTTTTAAATTACTCAAAACATACTATTCGTGCGAAATTAAAAATACACTGAAATACAAATTTAGTTTTTAAATTATTGTTATATATATATACACAGGATATCGCACTAATAAAAACTATTACTTATTTGTGATTAACCATTTATAATTTCAAGATTGATTAAAATTATAATCTTTTTAATTAATAAAAATATTGTTTAATCACGTATTTATGAACTAGTTAATATATAGTTTAGAAATTATTTAATATTATATAAATGTTTAATATCAGACTTTGATGTAACGTCATAAGAATTTTTTTTATTTTTTTTTTATATAAAATACATTTTTCATTGGACTATTAACACAATATGTTAAAAAGAGTATTAGAGATGTAAATATTATAGACGTCACTAGAAAAGCCCAAACTCTGGTAAATACTAGGTTTTACCGGTAAATACTAGCATTAACCAAAGTGAGGTGGTAACATCTCGAAATATGCTTCTAAATGTTAAATTTTTGGCTTTTACCAAACTAATTTGGTAAATGCTATGATTTACTGACTTCAATTTTTAGAAGTAAACAATAATTGGTGAGGTTGGCATAAGATACGAGAAATGTGTATCTTCCTTGCGCAATATATGGATATTGAGCCAAAAAAAAAATTATTTTTATGTGTTTTACCGTCTTATACACTATGAAAGGTCCTGAAGTGAACAGATAATAGTCTCCAGAAAGAAGTACGCGCTGATGAAAGGGCTCCTATAAAAGATCTCTCATTTCATACTTTTACAAAAAAAAGTTGGTAAATTTCAGCATTTTCCGAAATTGTTTTGTAAAATATCAAAATAGAAGCGTTTAAACGTTTGTTTTTGGCTTTTAGCAATCTGCTTTTGTAAATACTAGTATTTACTGCTTAAACCTAGGATTTATCCCACTTTGTGTTTTTACAGTAACATATATATTTTTTAAGCTTTAAAAAATTTAATACTTTAATAATTACTCGAGGTTTTTATCATAATATAGTTCATACAAATCTAATTTATATACGGATTATAATTATTTGTATAAATTTATAATATTATAATGCACACACAATTTTTTTAATAATTACAGATACTTTTTTAGATATGTTTAAACCGAATGTAGAGTGTTCCTTTTCTATAGGCTTTGGAAACATTAATTAAGACATTTAACAGAAAAATAAAAAATGCAAGATAAAAATTTAACATATTTCTAAAAAATATCATCAAAATACCTAAAAAAAAAATAAAAAAAAATAAAAATACGAAACGCGAAATCACTCTAAAATTCGATGCATGAAACCATTCCTCTGGTAGTTCTTTCGACTTTCGGAAATTAAGTTGAGAGACGGACCCCGAATTGGAAATAAATTGAATACCAACCCCTCAAATGTCAGGATCATTTGATTCAAAGCAGGTAAATTTTCAGTCAAAAATTTTAAAAAGTTACCGTCCGATTATCCCAAAATTTGTATTTTCGGAATCAGAAAAATAAAATACGTACATACAGTGAGTTTCGAATCGATACCTCTAATATTTTCTTAATATTCGACGATGAGTGAACATGAGAATATTTCGTTGTCTAGGATTATAAAATGTGCAACTTTCTTTTGCGGTTTCGATAAAAATAGTCCTTTCCGTCGCACATTCTTTTCCATACAAATATATTTCCGAATAAAACGATGGCACGTGTCCCAGCTGCTTACGGCACCGTATAGCAGGCGTGCTGTGCACGCGTTGAAAATCTTTTAGTTCCACATTCCACAGCCAGTGGGCACGGAGTATATGTCTTAACACTAGAACGGCAGTAGGGGTCATTTTGACACCTGGGCACTTTCGTCCGTTGATTACTTTTGTTTGACTGGAGGAAATAGTTTGATATTTTGTGACTTTTCCTAAATTGATAACATATATTTCTAAAAAAATTTTCAGCATTCTGGATTTGTTAGTATTTGAAATATTTGCATGTATTCCTAGAACGGCGGACGGTTGTCATTTTGACACCTTTAGTAAAATACTCCTTGTACTCGAAGCATTGTGAACCCATGAGAAAAATTCTGTGATAAGCACTTGTCTCCCAGAACGATGAAAACCGGGGTGGTCACAGTTCATTGTTATCTCTAAGTATGTTGTTTTTCCTTTATTTGCTATTTGCCATGCTTTTGAACAAAATATTTTTTTAAAAAGCAGGTTCAAGGTTTATCATACTTAGATTTCTTTTCAGAAATAGACAGATGTATTTTCCCATTTGTTTCTTTTGTTAGTTCAGATTACTCACTGCATGTGGTAACCACAGGGCAGGGATTTTAGAAGTAGAGTACGAATTCCATTCTTCCTCAGGCAGGCAGTTGATCATATAGTCGAACAAAGAGTGTCGATATTTGGCGTTAATCCCTCTCTTGACACCTTTCTGTTTTCCTTCTCGCAATAAAAGAAAGGTAGATAATGCCAGTGAAATGAACAAGTTTTGTTGGGAGTACGAGAATTCCAATAACAGTTTGGCTGGAAAATTCTGCCGCCAAATTCATTATCGCCTTATTTTTACACTGTGAATCATTTGCTAAAACATAGACTCTATCGTTTGCAGATATTCTGACATTTTTTCCGTATTTTTTTTTTAATTTTATGAAATATATCTTATAGCGAAAAAGAGGTCTTACTGATGAAAAAATTAAAAAAAAATGTTGCAGGAGCTCTCTGACGGAGGTGAAAACGAGAATTTTTCTGTAGAAACTGAAGATGAATTTCAGACACAAACCGCTAGTGAATCTGAAGACAGTGATGTAAACGAAGAACAACTCAACAGAAATAAACGGAAAAAAGGATCAGGATATTTTCAAAAATGTTTTTACAGCTCCTGATAACACTATATGGAATGAAAAAAATTCAAAAAATTCAGCCTGCGGCCGTGTTCTTGCTTATAATGTTCTAAAAGAAGCGGCAGGACCAACATATTTTGCAAAGACTCGTGTTTCTGATGACAAAGTGTCTAGTGCTTTCAAGCTTTTCATTGACGATGCTGTCTTTTCGCATATAAAGAAATGTACAGAATCAGAAGCCCATTGGCAACTCTGAAATAAAGACTCAGCTTTGAACGCCTGCATAATATATAAAAGTGTAACAGGCAAGCTCATCAGTAGAATAGATTTTCTATTCAAATTAGGAGAAGATTTAAGAATGGTTCTTAATATATAAATACGAAAATAAATACGAAAATAAATTAGATATGAAGAAACAAAGTGTCAAGTACAGAGATGCAATGGAAACAAATCTCAAGAATTTTGCGCATCGTGTTCCAAAATTGTGTGTGGAAAATGTACTGGAAAAATTTATAAAAATTATTTTTGTATCAACTGCATTAATTCCTAATACGTGTGTGTAATTTGGAGTATTTTAAACATTAAATAAAATTCAAACAAAATGTTTGCATTCAGCTACACTTATAATGAAATAACGGAAACAAAAGATCACGTTTCTCATTTATGGATTTAGAGAGTGAATCATTCGGCGAGTAAGTAAATGAAAAAAAAAACATTATTATTTTATAAATTGTGTTTTATTTTAGTTAACATTAGTTTAAATTTGTGAAAACTTTTATGTTAAATCAATTTTTATATGAAATTAATGAGTTTTTTTGAGTAGTTGTAGTATGATCCAATTGATCGCCCTGTAGGCGTTACATATACAATACAATAAATTATCAAGTAATTTTAAATATAAATTATGAATTACACGGAAATTCCATATTTTTGCGAATGTATGGCATTTAAAACTGTTTTAGAGTTGTTATTTCAGTCGTTTCACCGAGAGGTCAAAATGACCCCTTCCCGCCGTTCTAGTAGTAAGATTTTTTCCGCCGTTCTAGTGTTAATTAGCTAATTCGTTAGTTTCTGTTTGGACAATAGAAAACTGTAAAATAATAAAATTCCTCCATAGTTCCATATTTTCTTAAATCAAAAGTATTCTCGAAATGGATTACAATACGGAAATGAGTAATTCAACACACACCCAGTAACTGTTACATATATTGCATTTAAAATGTCTTCAAATAAATAATTTTCTCTTTATCACTAATTGCGAAAAGAACAAGAAACTTCAAGATTTTTTTGGATACTCCAGTGATTGATGAGAAATCCTTCTGCGACTTTCCCAATCGCGCCCGTCGGCCTAATCGTTCGGAGTTTTCGTGGTTTTCTTCGAGTCGTGGATTTATCCATGCGTATGTACGGGTTAGGTTCCCTTAGAAAGACCCCCACGAAGGGCACCTTCCCCGGGCCTATATCCCAAGTGTAGATAATTGGCCGTCAATAATCAACACAACCCAACCCTTCTGCGACTTATTAACGGATAAATAATTTATACGAATCGAGAAAGGATTGCGTCTTTATGGTTTGATCGTTATTTTCACTATTTCATCATTTTCAACACCGTTTAATAGAAAACGAAAGAAATAATTGGATTTAAATTTTCGTAGCATTTATCTTTAAGGAAATGAATTAATGCTTGTTTCGAAGGATATGAAAATAATGTATCTAAAAATCAATATATATACTTTCTTTAATTATGTTTTTCACTACAAAAATGACTAAAACATTATGTTTTTCGTGCTCATATTTCTTTCAATTTTTATTTATTATGACTCAAATCATAAATGTCAGTAACATTTTCTTCAGTGCAAAAGAAAAATTGAAATTACAATAAGCTGACCAGCTAATCAGTTTTGCCTAATTACAAACTGAGTGCGATAATTTCAGTTTATCAAAACGTAGAAAGCATTCATGTCCGCATATAACATTGACCTCTAACAAATTTAGTCACGCTTACTGATACATTTTCTATACTATATTCTTTATAAAAAATATAAAAATAAATAAAAAGTATGATGTATTACTTTGTAACTAAATATAAATATACCTCTGCATGATTAAATCCATGAGGTATTATTAGATCTGTGAAGAGAACATTTGTATGATCAGCTTCACTGAAGGAAATGTTTGAACCTCTAAAGGATTAGATTTCTCAACAAATAAAAAAAAAATATTTACTAGCTGATTTGCTTGGCGCGGCGTTGCCTGTCCCGTCAAAACATAAATAAAAATACGAAAAGCGAAATCGATCTAAAAATCGATGTACGAAACCATTCCTCTGGTAACCCTTTCGTCTTTCGGAAATTAAATACAGAGACGCACCCCGAATCGGAAGTAAATTCAATACCACCCCCTCAAATGTCTGGATCATTTGATTGAAATCGGGTCTATTTTTAGTCAAAAATCTTAAAAGTTACCTCCCGATTTTCACAAAATTTTTATTTTAGGAGTCAGAAAAATAAACTACGTACATACTGCGAGTTTTGAATCGATACTTCCAATTTTTTTTTCTTAATACTTGAGGAGGAGTGAAAATGAGAAAATTTTGTTGTCTTGGGTAATAAAATCGATAACTTTCTTTTGCGGTTTCAATAAAAGTAGCCATTTTCTTCGCGCATTCTGTTCTAAACAAACATCTTTCCGAACAAAACACCCACAGGTGTCCCAGCTGCTTACGGCTCCGTATAGCAGACGTGCTGTGGTAGCGCAGAGAAGCATTTAGTTCCACATTACATAGCCAGGAGGCAACGAATATATGTCTTCATTAGTGACCTATATCGTAATCCGGTTGAAATCGGGTCCATAGCACACACACACACATATACATATATATGCAGTATCGCTTCAATTAATTGGAAGAGTCAATGGAAAGCAGCAAATTTATATTAATATACAATTTATTATAAATAGTACAGACTTAGTTTTTTTTAAATATTTGATATGTCCTCCCTTGCGCTTTATTACGTCAGGACAAAGTTTAGCCATTGATTAAACTATTTTTTAAGTGTTTTTTTTTGTGTGTATATGTGTGTCCATCGTCATAAATACGTATTTTGAATAGTGGAAAACTGATAGACGTTTTTGTTGTAAGTCTTCTTTGATAAATTTTTGCTTACCAGAGATTTTGACCAGAGATTTTTGATCTGGATTAAGTTTGGCGAGTTACCAGGCCATTGAAACCATTTATACCTCATTGAGTGAAGGAGATCTTACATTTTTTATATCTATGTCAAGATGCAAGATCTTGCTGGAAAATCCCATCGATATAGATAAAATAAATTTGAACAGGAAAAATTGAAGCAAATGGCAGGGGATATAATAGAAGTAAATTAATAACTAGCGATAATAAATAAATTTTATAAGAAACTGGAAGATATAATATGCTTACTGGTAGCGTGAAACAGCCCAAGTTCTAATTTCTACAAAATTAGACTCACTAAATAACAATTTATTTTTTAATATCAATTGTATATATTTATTAATTAATAATGTATATAAAGTGTGCTATGTATATAGTATATATATGTAATAAAAGTTTTTTCTAAGAGTGATTTGTGTATACATTGTTGGGAAAATAGACCATCCAGATACTAAGTTTTATGTCTGGTTTTAATGCTGTGGTTAGACAACCAGTCCTAGTTTTATGGTTCTATGCACAATGAAGATTATTTATAAGATAAAGCTGGGTGAGTCTGCGCGAAATTCAGTAGAATAATAATAAAAAATCTAAATATGAATTTTTGCTAAACTATCCATGAATAATTTTGATTTCATTTGTTTTTTATACATTTCCATTGCTATTTTGTTGTAATGCTGTAATTTAATAGAACAGCTGTAATAAAACCAAGAAAAATATTTTGCCCAATCTGTCCTTACAGGGTCGGTGTAATTCTGCACATGGGTAGGAAAGATTGTTATTAATAATAACTACAATTAAATTGTTAACAATAATAATTACACTTCTATGACATTGTTGTAAGGTTTTTGTGAACAAATATTGTTATATTAGGAGTCAATATTTGAACCTGTTGATTAAAGAATCAGAAAAAGCAAAGAATTTTAAGAACAATTAAAGAATTTTAATTAAAGAAAAAAATTAAAGAATCAGAAAAATCAACACTAGAAAAGATTATAAAATAACATTAAAGAATCAGAAAAATCAACCCTAGGAAAGATTATAAAATAATATTAAAGAATCAGAAAAATCAACCCTGGGAAAGATTATAAAATAACATTAAAGAATCAGAAAAATCAACCCTAGGAAAGATTATAAAATAACATTAAAGAATTAGAAAAATCAACCCTAGGAAAGATTATAAAATAACATTAAAGAATCAGAAAATCAACCCTAGAAAAGATTGCAAAATAACATTAAATAATCAGAAAAATCAACCCTAGAAAAGATTACAAAATAACATTAAGTTGCATGATAACACGTTTAACTTAAAATTTGTCCATTTTCATTTCCACAGCTTCCATGTTCTTTTGTTTGCTGACCGAAAGTGTCGTCGTCCACAATCGATGGTAATTCTGCAGCTTTAGAGCAACCACCTGCCACAACTAATACAATGAATCCAGTCACTGATCAAAGTTGTATCCTGGTATAGTTCTCAACATTCAGTGCACACATCCTCATTGCTGTTTTCTTTCCTTTAGTTTTGTTATCGCACTTTTTCTGGAAGCACCTTATCTTCAACTGTTTGATTTTTTTGAAGCTGCTTCCTTCTTAAGTCTTTTTTCATGTACATTTTGTGGATCGGTAACATTCATTGCACTGTGCTTCCTTTTGGATTTCGATGACATTAAACTACTTGGAATGGGTGAAAGCTTTAACCAAAACTTTTGCAGGTGTGTTTCTGAGAGTAACGTTAGACTCTCCAGAAGTTAATGGTAAACAAATGCATGTAGCTGCGGCAATGGGATGCGAGAACAGCCCTAGAATATGTGAAGTTTTGGTTTCAGCGGTTGTAACGAGTACTGTTGTTGAAATGGATTTGTGTGGATTCTGGTGGTATTCACTTCAATACACTTAAATTCACTTCAATATTTAAAGTTTAAATTCCATGCTTCGATAATTATGTTTTTTCGAAATTTATTTCAAAAATGTTTCATTCATATGTTTTACATGTAATTTACAAATTTATGCAAACTTAACAATAAGCTGCGTAATATGCCCTAGCATGGAAACTAATGGAAACTATGCGCCAGCTCTCCTGAAGTGCAAATGCTCTCTAGGAACAGTTTTCAAAAAAGTCTAAAATTAAAAGGTTGAAATGAGCGGAAAGCGTTTTAGAAGCATTCTGAATTGAATTTTCTGTGGAGTCTCTGGAACTACCAAACCGATTTCGGAAGTGATGTTGGCAAATTGGTAGTGACAACACCTACACTGATGTGGGTTGTATTTGGTATCGGTATCAGAACCCCAGAAAGGTTGCACCAGCGAGGAAAGGTTTAAAGTTGCGATTTTTGTAGTGCAGAGGGGGTTGAAAGCTTTAATTTTAGCAGGGTGTTTGCTTGTGGGATGTAGTTTTTTTCTAAGAACTGTACCCAGAAACCCATAATTAATAACAATTTAGAACCGGCCAACACAGTAACAAATGTGACTCTCACCACAAAGCGTCGCAGCCAATGACACTCAGGGAGCTAGTCAGGTAGATCTCCACTATGAGGAGATTAGGCGAATTTCGCCCCACTGCCTACTCCAACTCGTTAAGCTAGGCATAATACCCGGAAGGTAGGGGCCTGATATGTGGTTTAATAATAACAATAATGGTGATAACTGTCTTTCTGCATGTCTTTTCTGTAGAGCTTAGCACATTCGATACTGCTCCAGAAGAATTTTTTTTTAAATATTTTCTAGTAAATTTTCTATTTTATACGACTATGTACATTATGTTTTCTGCTCAGATCGTCAAAGGTCTATATTGAAGATCCTGGATTTTTCTATTTGATGAACATAAAATGACCGGGATAGTACAATGATAGAGAATTTCCAAAATGTTTGCCGTTATACAAAAGTTCCTAGTTCGAGTCCAGCCCTGTTAGTCCTTTCATCTTCTTGAATGTCAATTCCTAACGAAATATGAAATGAACTTGTAGGGTATGAGGGGCAGTGGCCTACGTGATAACGTGTATTTTTCAGGGTGCGTTCGGCACTAACATCCAGATGTTATATAATTACTTTATTATGGTAAAAATCTGCTGGACGATTTGTCCGTGATAAGAAACATACACACACACACACACACACACACACACACACATATATATATATATGTGTGTGTGTGTGTAATTAGCCTTCATGTTACGAGCTACTTTCTGCGCTGGCGTCAGACGTAAGACTGTATTTCGCAATTTATATGAATGTTGTAAAGTGTGTAACTAATATATAATACATATGCTTGCTATTTCTCACATGTGAAAATGCATCTTTCTTTTTGTAAAGAGTAAAATATCAACTCATATCATTTAAAATATATATAATTTTAACGAATTTTCAAATTTTATCTATTTCGAAAGTATATCGAAAAGATCTAGATCACATGAATGATAATGCAAAAATATCTAAAATAGCATTCTCTTTCCAAAATTTTTTTTTAATATAAAAAATTAAATTCTGTTAAATCTTACTAAAACTACGCAATAATTCTTTTGTAAACAGTATAAGATTCCATTTAATTTTATAAATGGTTTTGCCGTAAACAAACCTTATTTATTTAAGATAATCTAAATAAACAATGTCAATTTCATGTTCCAATGAACAATGTAGAATGCAATTAGTTTATTTAAATGCAAGTGTTTCTTCTAAGTCGTTGTAATAAGAAAAAATTATTATTTAAAATTCCTACAGAATAAGACAATCTTTGCTGATGAATAGATGAAAAAATCATTTATAATAGGAATTTGTTAATATGCATATTTAAAGTATTATAATGTATCGTGTTAGTCGTAATTATTTTATAATTTTAAAATTTATCGTAAATATTGCATCTGTAAATAGTTTTATTCAAATATATGTTGCAACGATGGTTAAATAAAACTGATAAAAATAACGAAAGATCAAGAGAAATTATTATGAATAGAGATACAGTAATACTTTTACATAAGAAATTTATTAGACCTTTATGAAATACGGAAAGGTACTAATGTTTTTATTTATTTATTTATTTATTTTTTGGACATATATATTATAATGGAAACAAAATGTGGTATAAAATCTATTATTAAAAAAATTAATACTTTTTTGAAGTAGGAAATTCAAAAATTAATTACTAATTAAATTTTAATTTGACGCTTTAATTAAATCTATGAATGCTATAAAATAAGTTTATATATTTACAACAATCATCTTCAACTATATTTAAATGGATATTTTTTCTATAAACCTTCCCCAGTAACATCACTAATCAATTCTTCCAAAATACAGTTGAAATAAAAACCATCATTGGAATCTGACAAAATTCTGTTATTAATTAAAATATGTTATTGTCTATATTTAGAATCAGTTGATTTTTTTATGTGTATTGCCACGTTTTCAAAAGGAATAATCAAATTTCTATACAATTTACTAAAATATTTTTTATTCCGAAAAATTGACTGCTGACTTAAAATAATAATTCATCTCTTTTGTTCTTGTTTCTTAACAATTTAAAAAAGAAGACAATGTTTCTGAAGTAGGTTGTCACATAGTATTGTAAAGTATGTGCTGCTTTTATTATGTGTTAAAGTGAGAAGCCATTATTCCTAATAGTAAAAAATGCGTACGAAATTTCATGTAAAACTATTTTTAGAAATGGATTTATTTATAAAAATGGAATAAAAACTACGTAATCCTTTTGTTTAGAATTTGTTTCGAAACGAGACATTTACATCTAAGATGAACTATTTTTGAATTAGTAGTTACAGAAGAGTTAAAGTGGACATACATAATGATATATAACTAAGAAATACATAGAAGTATTGAAATATACTTTTCAAAACTGAATCATTAAAACACATCCCAGCTATAAAAACAACTAAAATTAACAAAGTTCTTTAAATAAATCGGCAGAAATGAAATTATAACAAGATTAAGGATTCCCTCAATATTAAGACACAAATGTATGAAATGAGAATTAATAAAAAGAAATCGAAAAACTCAGTTACACATAAATTAAAGAATACAAGTCAGTACACAAGTGAATACGATTCAAAAATTCAAGAATTCAAGTTGATTTAGCATCAAATAGCTGGCACTACGCTAAAATCATGTTCCCATTCGTTTTATTTATTTATTTTTTACTAAATGTATAATAAAAATTGCTAAGGATTAACTAAGAAAGATTTTTTTAAGAGAGTGAAAACCTAAACTCTTATTAAACGAAACATTAAAAAAAAAGTGAATTAGGCCGTCTAAGTGTATTTAAAGTTTGTTTACAACTTAGATCTACCGTTTCCTTTTTGCATTCCCCATGGTTTTTTGACTAATGATTTATATTCCTCAGCATTAGTCTGGAATATTCAATTAATGTTGGATGTCACTACGGATAAAGCAGTTCGATCAGGATAAAATTTTTCAAAAAATTTTTTTCGGTACATAAGTTATTAGATAATTGGAATTTTATGGTTCAATTCTGTACTTCACATAACAGTAGAAAAGGAACAAACACCCTAAGATTATATCTCATGATAAATAAATAAAAAAATTAAAATTATGTATCGAGTGTTTTTCACTTTATATGTCAGATATTTTGGCGATAAAATTATTTGATAAAATACATTTTGTTATTTTTATTATGATTCACTTTACAGACTTTTAAATTTAATATGGATTTAAATTTACAGAATTGTAGATCATGTGTCATCATTAGTAGTCATCATGTGTAGATCATTGGCATCATTAATGTAGATCATATTCTTATTTCAATAAAAAAGAGAATTATGATAGTTATATAATATACGTTTGTCTGTGTGTATGTGTGTGCGCATGTCTGTGTGCATTTATTTTCAATTTATTTGCACATTTTGACAAACTGTTGCAATTTTCGCTTTTCACATGTTCTTCTAATTGCCAGACAGAATAACATTATAGTAAGTTTTTTAACACAAATTTGACAATCTAAGCATTATAATGATATGCTTTATCTACATAAAAGCAGCTGAAAGTTTATAAGAAAAATATCATAATCCACATTTTGGAATACTTGTTATGACAGTGAGATCTATTAGCAAGAGAAAAATATAATCCCTTGGTCACCCTGGAACGAGGCAAAATGCAGCGATATGCTTTTAAAAATACAGTTTAAAAAGGCATAAGCGAGAAAAAAAAATTAAAAGTTCTTTATAAAACCACACTTAAATAACGGTATAAAAGAGAAAGAAGAATGCAATGTGACGCTCTTAAAAATATGAATTACTCTTATCTCATAACCTGTGACTATCATCAATTACCCCTAAACATTCAATTGGTAATTTGATGCATATTTCAAAATGGAAGTACATATAGATGTATATGTAGCTATATATCTATAGTACATATTTCATAGATATATACCTGAAACTAAGTGTTAATTATGTTATTAAATATCATGCTTAACTCTTTTAAATGAAGTGGTATATGCACGTTTATCAGAAATTAATCTCCGAATGAATATTGCAATATAATAAATATTTTTAACAATGAAAAAAAAATAATCTTAACACCTACGAATTTTATAGTTCTACAATATTTTTTTATGTAATATTAGGATTCAAATAATTTTAATTACAGTGGACATTATGCATTTTATCGTCTAGTAAATATTTTGGCAACCTCTTTTGAAATAAATGATAAAATAAGTCGACAATAAATAGTCATTATAATATTTCAATTGAACACATATTTAGAAAAAAGTTCCCTTTTAAAAATTATAACATTTTTATTATTTTATATCCATTTCCTCTGCCGCAAATATAACGAAATATGTACTATTATAACCATAGCTCTTTTAAAACACTACACTCTTTTCATTCATAAAGAAATTTGTCAATAAATACATCTTAGTTAGAAATATTGTCAAATGATGTTTCAAGCTAGATTTTCGTTTTTAATATGGTATACATATAAATTATTCAGGATTTGAACTTTTTATTTGATTATTAATAATAAGAAGATGAAACATGGAAGAACACTTCTAAGTTTTAATATTAATATAATGTTTTGGAAAGATTGGTTCCATTGTAAATTATTTTTTTACACAACAAATTATCAAAATTTAGGTTTTAAGAAGAGTTTTCGTATTCCGATTCAGTATCGATTAATAATATTTGACACAGTTCTCATTATATTTGAGATACTGCTGTCTGCTTTAATGATATTGACAAATCCCTTTAATGAGAGAATGTTCACAATGTTAAAAAAATTAATATAATATATTCGTGAACTGCGTTTAAAATTTAATTTTTATTTTCAAATCTTCGAAACATTATTCTAGATATTTATTTATTTTTTAAAAATATAGGTATGCTCAAATATCATGCAAAGTGACCATAGATATTTGAAACTTGACGATGGCGTCTTTAGAACAATGGTCCTCCGATTCGTTACCCAGAATACTGCTGATTGCGCATGTGTGACATTTCTACCATCGTGTCCTCTTCTCTATCTTGAGGAGATTGGCGCCAGCTATTTACATCATCCTTTATCTGAATTTTTTGGCAGAGCTTCAATAACCAGTGAACTCCAATCTACTATACTTCTACGTTGCCCTCTTCCAGTCATTCATCGATAATCATTCTTCAGGTGATACTTATACACCTCGCCGCACCCAAGATTCAAAACGTCGCCTTCTGATTTTTGTACCAATGTGCTAACGACTGCACCGGTGCAACATTATCGTCACTATCATTATCTTCTCTATCCATTATCTCCTCTATATTGTTGAACTGAATGTCAGCTGAATACAATATATTCAATATTCGATAGATTTATTGATAAGATATGTCATTTACAAATCATTTATAAAATAGTTTGATAATTTTATATATAATTAGAAAGAAGAATTTTGATTGATCGTTTCTCTTTAATAAGATGAAATGTTGAAATATTTTACGGATACATAACTGTTAAAATAAAGTTTCCAAATTGGATACGAGAATATATTTTAATGGAAGCAGAGATAATTAGAAATTTTACCTCTAAGCATATTTTGGCAGATTAAAATTTTATTCTTAGGATAGCTTTACACCTCGCCGCACCCGAGATTCAAAACGTCGCCTTCTGATTTTTGTACCAATGTGCTACCAACTGCACCGGTGAAACCTTATCGTCACTATCATTATCTTCTCTATCCATTATTTCCTCTATATTGTTGAACTGAATGTCAACTGAATACAATATATTCAATATTCAATAGATTTATTGATAAAATATGTCATTTACAAACCCATTATAAAATAGTTTGATAATTTTATATATAATTAGAAAGAATAATTTTGATTGATCGTTTCTCTTTAATAAGATGAAATGTTGAAATATTTTACGGATACATAACTGTTAAAATAAAGTTTCCAAATTGGATACGAGAATATATTTTAATGGAAGCAGAGATAATTAAAAATTTTACCTCTAAGCAAATTTGGCAGATTAAAATTTTATTCTTAGGATAGCTTTTGTTCAAAGATTTTCTAATTTGTAACGTTTCAAAATTTTCCATAACTTTTGCGATATAAAAAAAATGTAATCGGGATTTTTACTCTAACAAAAAAAGGAGGTTAATCAATTTGTATCTATATATTGAACGAATACCTTGATTTTTAAATAATTTTCGTGTTTGAAATGATCGATTTAATCGTCGTATTGTATAAGTTAAATTGGGATCCAAAAATTTTATGTGCTTCTTTTCTTTATCTTTCTAGGTTCTAGCTTTCGTAAAACTTCACAAATCAGCATCCAATTTAAATTTGCTGTTAATCACACAGTACTAATTAAAATTTAAAATGGAATAATCTTATTTTAGATAGTTATTTTAAGCGACCCACGGGAATCTTGAGGTATGATCATCTAATTCAAACCAGACATTATCGATTTAATTTGCTTTAAAAATGAATATGGTTAAATAAAGAACGTTGCCTCAGAACAATTTATTGTTCCAATTCAGTCTCTCAAATGCAAGCTAAATAGCTGACTTAGACTACGTTTTATTTTTATTATTTTTAAAAACGTCTTCTTAATTCACATAGTAGCAATTTTTCTAATTAATTGTATATTTATTTTATAAAAGTAAATGAATAATAAAAATTATATATTAAAAAAAATCAAAAATATTAAGATATATTTGTGAATATATATTTATTAATATAATAACAAAAATAATTCTTATATATATATATATATCTTTAAAAAAAGAAAGAAAGCATCGTATATGTTTTTTTTAAGAAGGGGCTACTTTACCCCGAATTGTTACAGTTAAATGAGACATTCATAAAAGTTTTCCAACCTGCACTGCTACACTTTCACAGATCTTCAGTAGCACCTCTTAAAGAAACATAAATTAAAATTACAGTTCATTTTTATATTAAATCACAAGTCACTTTTGTTTCTTTTGGAAAAATTGTACTGTATCACAGTTGTTTGCACAATGTATTCAAATATTTTTGTTCATGTTGTTAGTTAACTGTAAATCGAAATCATAAATCTACAATATGTAAAACACCATTTAGTATCCCAGTCATGCAAAAAACAAAATTTATGCAGTGTTTTATGACAACTATTAGTAACATTTGTATAATTTGAAGTCGATAAACACATCCGAGAAACAATAAAAGAATATTTTATCAAAAAAAAAATATTTAAACATATTTAAGTTTAAAGGCTAAATTAATTGACTATGTATCTCACCAACTATTCTTTCAATTTCGTGTTTTGTTTTCAATTATTTTTTTTTCAACTGATTCTGATTCTGATGTTATGCCTTTTTATCCCAACAATTGTAACATTCTTTTAATCTACAGACTACAAATACATTAATCCACAGCTACGTTTATACGAAAATGAGAATTTGATAATATTTAAAGAAAATATATATATATGTTGTAACAAGTTAATTAAAAATGTCAAAATCAGACTATTGTAATAAAATGCATAAGATAACTAATAGAAACCTGTAAAATGTGCAATACTTATGATTAAAGTTTGTGTAAGCTTATTTTAAATTGTAAACATTTCACGAACCACTAAACTAGAAAATTGAATTTGTTGTTTTCTACATTTAAATGTTGCAATACTGAGAGCGGAAAATATATAATGCTAAAACCTCGTTTTAAGTATTGATTAAAAGATTGTTTTCCTAAGAAAATGAAAAGCATTAAATGGAATTAAATCGATAGGATTTAATAATAGATTATGTTATTAAAATATAAACTATTTTCTTATTCTTAATATGTATTGTTAGATACGTTAAATTTTTAGTATTTAATAAAATTTGTTTTCACTCAACATAATCATAAAAAATATATGTGCACTGTTATCAAACGTATGAATAAAATTTCAGCATAATTTCCATGCGCAATAATATTCTAAATAAACATAAATGCATACTAGGGTGAATCGAAAATTATAGCAAAAAACTTTTTTTTTCGAAATTCCTTTTACCGCGGGGAGCAACAAGTCTCAAGTTGTCTTTTATGTATATTAGTTTAAATTTTTTTTTATTGAAATCCATTCATATCTTCCGGTGCCCAAAGCTTCCCAAAAATAGTTAAACATTAAAATTTTTACGAAAATTTATATTTTTTTTATTATTAGTTTTATTTATTTTAAATTACTTTTGCGGGGTGCTAAAGTTGTGTTTTATGTATATTAGTTTACATGTTTTATTTTATTGAGGTCCATTCATATCTTCCGGTGCTCCAAGCGCACGAAAAATAGTTAAAAATTGAAACTTTTACATAAATTTATATATTTTTTTATTCCATTTGGCGCCAGGTAAGAAAGTTGTGTATTGGGTGTACTACACAATTGTGCAGATTATATAATTTCATATCGAAATCCATTCATATCTTCAGTTGCCCCAAGTATAGGTAAAAATTGAAATTTTTAATAAAATGTATTCATTTTTTTTAATTTACTAAAATTGTTTGCAAATTTGGTAAAGTGTTTAGTTAATAAAGTATAAACCTATAAATAAAAATAATTATAAAATAATACATGAAGTATAAATTTAAAAAACAAGGTATTAAATCATACTAATTATAGAAATTGAACTTACGTAGAGAATTTTTTACTTCTTTTAATTTAAATTAATTCACATTCCTAAAGTTTGTTATCCTTTTTGGTATTAAAATGCTTGATATGGTTTCTTGATTTTATTCTATTCAATATGAAACCGTGTATCTTTTCTTGTCCAGATACACTTTCTGATGCCTCAGAACACCAGGCGAATGCATCTTTCAACAGCTTGGGTATGGCATGGATATGATGAACATGCAACGGTTTTTCCTACGTTTACCATGTCCTCAATTTCTTCACTAGACACATTCAACAAAATAAGTCGTTCAAGAAGTCCAACTTGTTGCCAGCCAATAAGTTCATAATAATTTTTTGCTTTAAAGTGTATTCTCGGTACTTGAAAAATTCTTAATTCTGGTGATCCTCTACTTTCATACCTAGCATAAATTAGCTTTCGTATTGCTCAAGACCTGATATCTGAGAGCATTGACAATAAAACATTTTCAGGATGACAAAAGAGGCTATTTCGTTGGACAACACCCGCATAGCATGCGCAGTCACAGTGACGTCATTGTGACGTCAATGTGAGTCACGTACGTCACGTCACATCTGTGACCAAAATGCCACCACTTTGTAACGTCACACTGTGACCAAAATGTGAACGTCTTGAAGATCTAAAGAAAACTTAAAATAAACTTTAGAACATCTTATAACATAAAGAAAATTACTTTTTGATAGCTTTAGAAATTTTTGTGACGTTGCAATGACGTCACTGCAAGTCACATAAGTCACGTAAAACCTATGACCAAAATGCCAACACTCTGTGACTTCACGGTGTGATCGGAGAGCGAATTTGGAAAAAAAAATTCATAAAATATAGATTTGAATTATGTCATGTACCTAAATCATTAATAAAAATATTGTCACACACTATTTAAATATATTGAGTATTTCCAAAATAAAATAATAAATAAATATCTGACTACATATATGAGGCAGATAATTTTTTACAATTTTCATTACCATTTTCATGAAATTTAACAAAATGTACTATATAATACACAGGTAAAAATCCTTAAATAGAAATTTAGTTATTTATCGAGTTATAAGCAATTCGTGTCACGTGACAACCAGTTTTTCTCCTGTCTTTCACTGTCACGTCGGATATTCAAATCAAAACGCCGACTTTGACATTATTTTCTGAAAGATCTTCTGCTTTTAACAAAAAATGGAAAAGGTTTTTCAATAACATAATTTCTGAACAAAACACGAGCCAATTTCGTGTATTTCCGAGCAAAAATGAATTAAAAACATGTTATAAAGTATATGTCATTCCTATAGCAATTTATCCAAAACTGGCCAGTGCTTAGTAAGATGTCACCTCTATTAAAAATATTGCTCTTTTTGATAGAGTGTAAAAAATAAAAAAATTGTACTTAGGAAATCTGATTGCAATTTAAATTTATATCGAAATTACTTTATAAAGCCTATTAAATCAATTATTATTTAAAATTTATCTTTACTTTTGACGTCTAAAGCAAATGCAATGGATTAAAAAATATATAAAAATGTAAATTTTCACAGCTTATTTCTAAGAATACAAAACTCTCTCATATAAAAAAAGAATATTATAGCATCATTAGAAGTTCATTTTTCAGCCATATAAATTATAAAGGTTTTGAAATGTCTTTATTTAAATTATTTTCTTCCTATATTATTTGCGGTAAAGTTGGAAACATCTGCTAGCTGTTATTTTGTTGTGTTTAAACAATACTGCGCGCGCATATTGAAGGCAGACGATTTTTTCTCATTCGAAGTTAGGATAGGATTAGCGTGTGTCGCGTTCTTTTAAGTTTGTAGATTTATACTGTGTAAGTAAATTAACGTTTTAAAGTGAACAATCTCCATTTTAAAGTAAACCATCCATTTTAACATATCCCTGTGTCTAGCCGGGTGCGTTCATAAGGCCTGGGTGATATTTGATTTCTCAGATCTATGAACCCACCTCTCTGCTGGAATAATTTGAAAATTATTGTAGTGGATGTACAGTCTAATTTTTCAATGAAAAGGAAGCAGATAAGGAGCATTCAATAGTAACACCTTTACCTATAGATCAGCAGGTAACTTTTAATGTCTTCGCAGTTTTGTTAATAGTGCATGTTTAGTACTAGTACATTTAATATTGCATTATTTAAAAGTTAAGATGTTTAAATTTTCTTTTAAAAAATCACTTGCATTAAATTTTATCTTTAATGTTTTAATTTTTTTTAAATAGACTATTTGGAAAAAAGCTTAAAGTATTTACTAACAATAGGTATTCTAAATGTAAAGTGTTATGTAAAAGGAGGAATTTATTTAATGTTTTGCGTTTCTTAGTTCAATTTTCATAGTTATTCATTATAATTAAAAACATTGCAATTTTTAAAACTATTAATATTTGATTTGCAATTTATTAATTTCGTTGCTAGTGTAGGTCTCCATAAATAATTTTCCGGTATATTTGAAAAAAAAATGTGACATTTTAATGCATTGAATAATTTATTTTTCGAGATATGTCAATGTTAGATGCACAAAAATAATAAATATTGATGAAACAATAAAATAGCTGTTTAGTTAAGGTAATTTTTCCAGCTGTGTTATCCAATGTTTTTACTGTAAAAATTTATATTTAAGTTCTGAATTTAGTATTCTATCAAAAACTATAAATAAAATAATTTGTAAAGAAAAAAATATATATAATATTTTTTTGGCATTTATGATCTTAAGTTCTATATTTCATTTACAACGAAAATGTTTTACTGCTTGATACAATGTTTATTATTTAATAATATCGCACAATAGGTATATCTATTATTTAAATTGATTCCTAATATCAATTTTTCAGAATGCTTATTTGAAAATGTATACTTATATTTTCTTTAAAGTTGTTCTCAAATCCAAAATAGCTAATTTCTGGCATATTTCTGAATTCATTTTTATTCGGAAATACATGAAATTGGCAGGTGTTCTTATTCAGAAAAGGGTAGATGTGCCAGTAATGGACCGCCTTCCAGTAATGGGACACCTTCAATGTTTTTGGTTTATAAAAAAATAACCAATAAAAATTCAGCTTTATTTATTTCATTAATATGCTATCTTTAAATTCTAGTTTTAAATGCAATCATAATATCAATTATCTATTATTTTTTGTGAGGTGTCCATTACTGGAGTTTAGGGTGTTTTGAATTATTTCTGTTATTTACAATTAAATTTAGATTCACATTGGGAAATGTGACTATGAGCATGGTTAAATATTATTGGTAGAGTAATATAATATTAAAAAATGTTGAATATAACAATTATAACTATTAATTAAAAAATAATTGTTAAATAAATTCCTTAATGGTGTCCATTACTGGCACATCTACCCTATATATAATCGAATGGCGTTATCCATTTTTTGGTAACGGCAGATGATGTTTCAGAAAACACTATCAAAGTCGGTGTTTTGAACCAAATTTCCGACGCGCAGCGTCAAAAACGGGTAAAACGTGACCGACATTGATCTTAAGTATTACATTTATCTAAAAATGGAAAACGCTATTCATTCCAAATAGCTTTAATAATCAGGCATGCAAGTGCCATGCGTTTAAAAGTTTGTTCCTAAATGTGTCAGAAAGTTTCGTGTTAACCGGTTTCTCAATCAGATGCAAAGTTTTAATTTGAATACGAGTTGCATCAATAAAAATGATTGCCGATCCAATCCTTATCGTCGATCTTACCCATATTTGGTGAAATCTTGTTATCCGAATCTATGCGAAATCATTTATCAGGTTCGGCCTGGTTGTGGGCTTACAGATTTTTGTTGTTGTTGTTGCTGGGTTAGAGTAAGAATACGGTATGAATCAAAATATAGTTTCAGTCAACCATCATTCATGTTCAAGTTGACATTCAATCCTGTTCAAGTTGACATTCAATCATGTTCAAGAAGTATATAACCGGATTCGTGTATGACTCTAGATCCGAGCCGACATCAAAAATTGTATCGTAACACAATTTCTGATAAAATCTGGTTACTCGGTCGTATGCAAGATTCTATTCCAAACAAGACTTACAGTAAAAACATTATACCCGACTCGGGTCAGATCGGGTTCACGAAAATCAGGTCACACGACAACTAATCGAAATCTATTCTGTATCCAAACAAATCCAAAAAGATCGATCCGAAGTTTCTGGATTGGATTCGGGTAAAATCTGGTAACCCAACCCGGTGCAGTGTCGTCACAAACGTCACAAACTTGAACCATAAAAAAATGTTGAACCGAACAATCCGTATAGGATTCGGGTAAAATCTGGTCACCCTATCCGATGCAGATTCGTCACATTTTTCACATTTATGTCGCACGGTGACTTCACAAAGTAGTCAAATTGTGAGGTCACAGAAAGCCTTGAAAACGGCCATAACGACCTCGCATTTACGTCACAATGACTTCACATCGACGTCACTTGACGTCACGACGACGGTCACAAAGTCACAGTGTGACTTCGCAGTGACGTCGCCGTGACGTCACCATGCCTTGCGGGCAGCGTCTACTATATTTCTTAGATTGTATTCCATATATCTAGAAAATGTGATAAGTTTCTAAATGTTTCTATCCGCTCTTTTTCTGTTATGGAGGGATTTGTTTTGATATGGAACCACACAGGTACCTTCATAATATATGTTGTAAAAATAATAAGATTCTCAGATGGATTTTCTGTGGCCACATACAACCTTAAACCTATTGCAGTTGTTAGACATCTAGAGTGAGCATCTGTACAAGGTTTTTATAATGCGAAGTCAGAACCATATTCAACACGTGATATTGCTATACAAAAATTATATAAATATTGCTGATCATTTCTGAAAACCATTCTATCTATGTGCCAATGTATCGTCGCTTCCAATTACTGTATGCCCATTTTAATGTATGTTATTTAATAGAAAATTTATTATTGCTTCTTTTTGGGTTTAGTTTTTCCTGTTGCAACTGTAACATGGATAATAGTGAGAGTCAAGTGAGAGTCAGGTTGTTTTACAAGAGTTTAATGTTCCTCCGTTGTGGTTTTTGTATAGTACATTGTGCCCTTCGTCACTTGCACTTTTGCGAGTGTCTTTTCTCATATCTAAATATAATCAGGTTAAAATAGACAGAGACACTGCTAAATCGCTTGCCTCTGCAACTAAATTTCGAAACTTTACGCTGTCGACGAATTTTTATGCGATCTACTACATTCGAAGTCTCTCTTTTGTGTAGACAGGGGCGTAGCGAGCGGGGGGGGCAGGGGGGGGCAGCTGCCCCCCCAATGTTTGGTAAAAGGATTCAGTCGGCTTATCAGCAGATTTAATTAGTGTCTCTGTAGTATGTCAGTAGGCCGATTAAAAAAAACAATTCGGAAAAATTCTGGTTGGTAGGACTTTAAGTCTTCAGAATGCATTTCACTGCAACCTTACAATCATATGGCAAAAGGTAGTCGGTCTATCAATAGATATGTTATGAATAAAAAAAGTAATGGTTTCAATAGATCTATCTGTTCAGCCGGTATGAAAGTCACGTTTTCACATTTTTGAATCACATAAATAGCTAGTCGGCCTACCCACTGAAAAAAATTATCATGTATAAATCTTGTCTGCAGAGCCGGAAATGTTGGACATATACTATACCTTACCCGCACATGGAAAAGCTAAGTCGGCCGTAGATACAGAGGCCAATAGGGGAAAAAATGAATATGATCTATTGATTTGAAAATATCATAAATTTGTCCTACAGCAACACTCGCAACTTATATAGCTAGAAACTATCAATATATAAACTAGGTCGACCGAATGCGAAAGTCGCTTAAGAAAATTCAAGAAATTTTATACTTGATACATAGTAGGTTCTAGCAACGATATGATGTTTACGCCCTTTGGAACTGTTTTAGGAACGTTTGGAAAATAAAAACGAAGAATTTTTAAAACTATTTAAAAAAAGAAAATGAATAAATTATAAATTTAAAAAATATTCGTGCATTTAACATTTAATACCTAAAAAACTTCTTACTTTTTTTAAAAAATACTAGGGGGCTCTGCCCCCTACGAGCTGCGCTCGCCAACCCCCGTTCTGACACCGCATGATTTAAAAACACTCTGATTTGATCATCTCTAAAACGATTACGGAAGATTGTATTATAATTAAACAACCAGTGGCGATCTGCTGTAACAGGGTTTCCATTCATTTTCCTTTGACTGAGGGATTTTAAGGTCGAATCAACTGCTGTTGAAACAGATTACAACTGTAACTGTCACCAAAATATATGATTTAGCGCCAAACGTGCATAATCGTGGCGTCGCGTCACTTTCAGTTGACATCAGATGCGTTACACGAGTTAGTTTTTTCATCGGGGAATTTTTAATTCAACGCTTATCTGTCTTTTGATACTTCTCCATTACCCCGTCAATCAATTTTCATTAAAAAAAAAAAAAAAAAAAAAAAAAAAAAAAAAAAAAAAAAAAAAACTATCGTTAAACTGTAACACCAAATAAACAAATAGAAGAATTTTGACATTGGAAAGGAAATATTATTATTTACGCTGTTTTAAAATTTGCAATAATGGGTAAAAGATATGTCGAAATAAATTGATCTCTCATGAAAATATAATAATTAATTGAAATTGTTTGGAAATATTGTTTTTTTTTTATCATTTTAAATGTGACGTGAATTTCCCTAGTTACTCGTATTTCTCTTTGTAATATTCACGCGCAAGTATATTTTTATTACGTCATTTTCTACATTTATTGCTTTTAACACGTGATCATTTAAATATTATTTTAAAGTTTTATTTCTGTTTTTAATAGTCTCGTGTAAATACATTTCTTAATTGAAAGGGAATCTTATTACGTGCGCTATTTTACAAATTGGCAACGGTTCAAATAATGGAATTTATGAAATATGAAATAAATCTTCGTCAAAATAATGAAAATTTTGAATAAAAAATTGGCAACGGTTCAAATAATGGAATTTATGAAATATGAAATAAATCTTCGTTAAAATAATGAAAATTTTGAATAAAAAATTGAAATATAACCTGAAAAAATTACTCAAATTAAAAAAGTGATTGCAGTCTGCACTCCGCAAACTTGTCAACTATATCCTTACAAATTATGGTTAAATTCCTGCGGATAGTTTTCGTTCCTATAAAACTTTTTTCAAAAAACTGTTTTGACGAACTTTGATTTTAAATATCTCTTAAAATAATTCTTCGATTTAAAAACTGTTTGCTTCAGCGTGTTTATCGAACATTTCTTTATAAAACTACCAATTTTTAAAATTTTACATGCAATAGTTTTCTAGATATTAGTCCAGAAAGACTTCAAGGCACAAAATCTTAATTGACAGCGGCGGCAGCGGTGGTTACTTTTTTTTAATATAGAGAGATTTAATCAGCACAGAAAATATCTTCTTTATAAGACAAATCTTCACACGTATTTTCTTTGATATGTAAAGCAAAATTCTTTCCAGGCCCAGACCACTAGGGATAGATACAGAAAAGGTGTCAGGTCTGGTGTAGATAAAAGTCTTTTGTTATGATCTCCAGATAATCCTGCAAATCCAGTTTTGCACTAATTTTCTGAACTATACATTGTCGGAATTCTACAACTTCCGACTTTCACAATAATATATTTCTGAAACTTATAGAATAGTCCAGTAGAATAGCATTTTACCTTGCAAAAATTCGGGTAACTCTGATTTTTGGGTATGCTGTAAAGGTTGACCCTCTAATAAAAAAACCAAATTTTCGTCCTTCTAGACCTTGTGCGTTTTTCACAATATCAGAAAACCAAAAATTTTCGGCACTTTTTTCGATTTTTCTGAAATAATTCGGTTTCAGTGCATTTTACAGAAAAGGCACGTACACCATTTTGTAGAGGATAAAATTATCTACAACATGCATTATTCATGTTTGTAAATTGTCCAAATAGAAGGAGAGATACGGAATGCGGAGCCGGAAAATAGGGTTAAATTTGGAAAAAAATGCAAAAATCCGCAAATGAGTTAGTTTTTGCTCAATAAACCCACTTATAGTGCATTTTAGAAACAAAACTGTCATAATAAACTTTTTAGAGCATGAGATAGTCTACAGTTTCATTTATTAGATAATTAAATATTGGTAATAGACCTTAAAAATCACAGCAAAAAGATTTTGGGTGAAAACAGAATAATACCGCCTGACAAGTTATTAATTTAAAAAACGAGCTTTTATTTTTGATATTGAAAACACGATGTGGTTAATTAATTATAGAATGCACAATAAATTAATCAACAAATACATAGTAAATATTATATAGTCGCTTTGTCATATATGTTTCCTTTTTCTGCTGCTTGGCCCTGGTAATGATGCCATTGTCTCAGATACTTCATCATCCGTCTCTGTACTCGACTCGATTGGTTGTTCTAGGTCATCAAAGTCCTCAAGGTCCAGTATAATATCAGGACCGTTACCACATAGTTGGTTGTGGCATTTCACACAGATAACTGAGCACTTCAAGTCGGATTTTCTACAACTTCACTTCGTACTGCAATCTTTTTTGCATTGGCAAGATATGAAATCGAGTAGAGTTTGAGGGGCGGGTTCGTTCATCATAGTTACTAAAATGAGCCCATGACCACCCCTCTTCCTGCCCCATTCAAGAGGATCCTTTTCGTTTCCCAGCCGTGTCTGAACTTGTAGGTATGTTCGGAATGCATGATATTCAGTAGCATTTCGAGTAGGTGGTAGTCTCGCTAAATTTAATTTAAAATTGTTAGCTGCTCTAGCGAAGCTGACATACCGCAATACATTCAAGTTTTGGCTGGGATCACCTCCATACAGGGCAAGACGTACAGCTTCTGTGGCTTCAACAAGTTTGTGCCTCACTCCATTTGAATCTTTAAAGATTTGAACTTTTTGGTTCAGGGATGGGTTCTGAAGAATTCTGCAATATTTCATTTTCCCATGGTTGTAGAGCGCAGAAGTGGTCTCGCAACCACTTACTGCATGAATTAAAAGAATATTTTGTGCAGCTTCCTTAAACTTGAAACACTTGTTGGAGTAGATAACATCAGGCAGTTTCCCTCTCCCGGTCCTTCGGAAATAAACATTGTCTGGAACTAGAGAAGCAACAAGAACAAGAAGGTCAATGTCTACACCATTGACAATGACAGCATCGTAATCACGGGCTAAGGATATAGCTGTGTTCTCTGTTAGCACATCTGCATCTTCAGTGGCCTGCTTAGTGATCATTT
Source organism: Maratus michaelseni (assembly GCA_963931845.1). Lineage (NCBI taxonomy): Eukaryota > Metazoa > Arthropoda > Arachnida > Araneae > Salticidae > Maratus > Maratus michaelseni. The sequence continues at coordinate 195,546,052 of OZ007593.1, read as the reverse complement.
GTGCTTTTTCAAATTCATTTCGAAGCATAGAAATGAAAAGTTTTTTGTTTTTTTCATTCCCCAACAATTTTTCTTGTGGCATCTGTGGAAACATGGTCTCATTGAACTTAACACCTCAGCAGAAGTATGAATCTTCAAGCGACGAGCTCTTTCTGCACATTTATACTTTTTTGATTATGTTCAGGATAAGTTTCTGATATTTTCTTTATTTTAAAATTTAAAATTGAATTCAAAACACCAGAAAACAATTCCTCTGTCTTTATACAGGTTTCTGTCTTATCAAGTATAATTTTTGGTATTCTTTCTATTTGGACTAACATTTGCAACCTGAGATACATTTACCATTGACGAACTAACAAAAATATGTGGGTCAAATTAATATAAACACAACAAACCAAATCTTCATTGTGTGCCCTCTTCTCTTTCAATTCTAGCACCCGGGCCACTTGCTCCTTTTGCTCCCACCTCCCTTAGTTTTTGCCTTAGATACTCCTTTTCCCTTTTAAAATTTCTAAATTATGTCTTATTTATCTTTCAAGTATTCTTTTACATTATTCCCAGCTATTAATTTTACTTTCGACTTTGAATTCTTGGCTCAATCTCTTTGCCGCGCTTATATCTACCGACTAGGTTTTTTGGTTAACTTCGCTCCCCCCCCCCACCCCCTCAACTATTCAACAGTTACCTTTTATTGTACATGCTATAATTAATTAATTGCATCGTTTAATCAATATCAAAAATAAAAGCTCGTTTTTTAAATTAGTGACTTGTCAGGCGGTATTTTCCTGTTTTAACCATAAATCGTGTGTTCTGATTTTTAGAGTATTATAGATATTTAATGATCTAATAAATGAAACTTATAGACTACTTCATGCTTTACAAACTTTATTATGACACTTTTGTCTCTAAAACGCATTAAAAGTTGGTTATTAAGCAAAAACTAACGTCATTTGTGGATTTTTGCACTTTTTGCAAATTTTACCCTATTTTCCTGGCTCCGTATTTCACCCCCTATTTGGACAATTTACAAACATGAATAGTGAATGTTGTAGAGAATTTTATCTTCTACAAAATGGTGAAAGTGCTTTTTCTGTACAACACACTGAAATCGAGTTATTTAATAAAAATCGAAAAAAGTGCCGAAAAATATTGCTTTTTTCGATATTGTAAAAAACGCACAAGGTCTAGAAGGTCGAAAACTTTTTTTTTTTTTTTTTATTAGAGGGTCAACCAATGCAACAAATCCAAAAATCAGAGTTACCCAAATTTTTGCAAGGCAATACCCTTTTTTGCGCTATTTCTACTGGACTAAGAAAGGGAGGAGACGGATTTGTCCTGTCGGCGCCGAAACGTCTGTGCCTCTACTGAAATTTTTTTAAACTCGGCTCTTTTGGTTAGATGTTTACCGATACAAACTAAAAAAGACTAAGAGTGTGTTACTATCCTCGCGACAGCATAACATACAGGTTCACTTCTCTCTATCATTCTAAACACATGTGTTTTTCACAAATATAACTGTACGATTTTCTCTTATCAATACATATTTTCTTCCTTTTTCTCCAGTAAAGTTCTTGGTAAATCTTTTAAATAATTACTGAGTTATATCTATAAGAAACATTTTAGGAATACAAAATCATATATTTTATTTTTAATTATCAATTATAATTAATCAGTTAAAATTAATTGCAAAAACTATTAATTAAGAAATAATGCGACAGATTGACTATTTTACATTACTCGGATTTGAAACATTTTTGAGTCGGCCAATCTTGCCTTTTGCCCCCCCAAAAATTTTCTTTCGCTACGGCACTGTGTAGAATTTCAATATCTTGTAAAACAGCACCGGCAATTGAAGCAACATCACTATCCAAAATTTTGTAAATAACAATATAGTATAAAAAGTAATTTTATGCATTTAATAATAAACGATAAACGATTTTTCATTTTTTCATCGTCTGGCTCTACCTTTTATGCTATACAAATGGTTATTTAACTCTTTATTTTTAGTTTAAAATTTGTATTAAAAATCGATTTTCTGCAAATATTTAAGGGGGTAGGATACCTTTGCGCACGTCGAAAAAGCAAAAAAATATCACTATGTTCAAAGCTTCAAAACTTATGTAATAAGCTAAAAATAAAAATCAAACATCATTTAAATATAAAGCTCATATTTAAATTTAAATTTAAATATATATATATACATGTAAATTTATAAATAAATATTGAAATGATAAGTTTTAAAATATATATGATAATAAGAGAAAAAAAACATAACACAAATTGTGCGCATGATAAAATCTGAAAATATGCATATAAAGAGACCATTTTGGTGAAAATAAATACATAATAGTGTTACCTTTAAACTAAAACCAGAATATTTGTAAAAATATTGACTAAATTAAAAAATAAACTTAATAATTAAAAAAAATTAAAAATTTCAACTTTTCAAAAATATTTTCAAAGTACAAAAACAAAAAAAATAATAAAATTTTACCTTTTTCTGGTTTTAAGTTGTAGGTAATACAGAAATGAATATGTGGTGAAAATTTCCTTTCATTGCCATGCATAGTTTTTTAGTAACACTGCGCGCAGTATCAAAATTCATCGTTTTGAATAAACGCGACGCAAAGTTTAATTATCACATTTCGCTTAATATTATTGATACCTTGGTGTTCAAAAGGCTCCAAGAGCATAACCAACTCCTTCTTGCCCTTTCTACTCTCTATTTGTTTCTTTTTTTTTCTTGTTTTTTAGCTCTACGAGCTTCTAAAGTATTACACAATACTCGTTTTTCTGCAATCGCATTTGGAAACGTCGAGAAAGCGTAAAACATTACTACGTTCCAAGTTTCAAAACTTGTGTAATAAGTAAAAAATAAAAATCTAATCTCTTTCAAATATAGAGCACATATTTAAATTTATATTTATATGTATATATATACTTGTAAATTCATAAATAAATATTGAAATGATACTTTAAAAATATGTGAAATAGTTAAAAAAAAAAAAAAAAAAAAAAAAAAAAAAACGTCTTGCACGCATGATAAAATCTGAAAATTTGCATATAAAGAGAATATTTTGGTGAAAATAAATACATAATAGTGTTACCCTTAAACTAAAACCAGAATATTTGTAAAAAATATTGACTAAATTAAAAAATAAACTTAATAATTTAAAAAGTTTCAATTTTTTAAAAATATTTTCAAAGTACAAAAACAAAAAATAATAAAATCTTACCTTTTTCTGGTTTTAAGTTGTAGATAAAAACAGAAATGAATATGTGGTGAAAATTTTCTTTCATTGATATGCATAGTTTTTTAGTAACACTGCACGCAGTATCAAAATTCATCGTTTTGAATAAACGCGGCACAAAGTTTAATTACCACATTTCGCTTAATATTATTGATACCTTGGTGTTCAAAAGGCACCAACTCCTTCTTGCCCTTTATACTCTCTATTTGTTTCTTTTTTTCTTGTTTTTTAGCTCTATGAGCTTCTAAAGTATTACACAGTACTCGTTTCGCATTTGGAAACGTCGAGAAAGCGAAAAACATTACTACGTTCCAAGTTTCAAAACTTGTGTAATAAGTAAAAAATAAAAATCTAATCTCTTTCAAATATAGAGCACATATTTAAATGTATATGTATTTATATACTTAGAAATTCATAAATAAATATTAAAATGATACTTAAAAATATGTGAAATAGTAAGGAAAAAAAAAACGTCTTGGACGCATGATAAAATCTGAAAATTTGCATATAAAGAGAAAATTTTGGTGAAAATAAATACATAATTGTGTTACCTTTATTATAAAACCAAAATATTTATAAAAATATTGACTAAATAAAAATTAACTTAATTTAAAAATATTTAATTTAAAAAAAATTCTGGTTGTAAACAATGCAGAAATGAATGTGTAATGAAAATTTTATGATTGTCCTGCCATGCATACTATTTTAGTAACACTGTGGGCAGTATCAAAATTCGCTTTGAATGAATGTGACGGAAAGTTTTAATTATCACAATATTATCAATGTTTTTATATACTTTGCTATTCAAAATGCTCCAGGAGCATAAACAACGCCTTCTCGTCTTTTTTTAATCTCTAAGTTTTTCTTTTTTGTTGTCTTTTGGCTCTACGAGCCTCTAAAGTATTACACAGTACTCGTTTTCTGCAATCACTATTCTCTCTTTATCAGTATTTTCTGCAAATAAAATACTTTGCATCCCAGGTGTAAGATCGAGTTGCCTCATAATGTTCAGATAAGATTCTTTTTTCCATCATTAAAGTTTGAAACTGCTAAATTAGCACTAGTTTCTACAATATGTCTGCCTGAGTTTGTTTCTTTCGAACAAAATGTCCATATTAAAGAATTCAGCGATTCATTTGTGTTTTGTGTTTTTCCGCCAATGCATCGTTTCAGTAGAGTTGGAAGTGACAAATCTTTAAATATCGGTTTTATGGCATCCATTACTGCAACAGGTAAAGAATTCGCATGTTTAAATTTATCAAGTGTACCATTAGCTTTTGCTATATTATATTTACACCATGATTCTGTTCCTTTAGGGCAAAAATCATGAATCGCTTCATTGTCATTAGACCGCTTATGATACCAAATGGCCCATATAGCTTTCTGCATTTCTTTATAGTTATTTGAATTTTGTCTAATTCATTCTCATAATATGATGTAAGTTGATCGATAACTAGATCAGTTAGTCGACCTTTACCACCAATACACTTTTTATCACTTAGCTTTTTTCCACAAAAATCATTTTTCAATTTACGTAATCTGGAGCCCATTCTTTTTTGTACATGTCCAACACATTCAATTTTTGATATTGGCACGCCATAAGGATTTGACTTTGAGATAGACAAAAATGTCTTGCAGTCACCATCTCCAATGTAATGTAAATATTTAACACCATGTTTTTCTTCAGAACTAGTGAACATGGTTATAGTTCCGATGACTTCCATCTGTCCTGATGAACCCGAATGATTCTTAGTGCACACATTTTCGTGTTTGCTCTTCCACTTTTTAAAATCTTCCCCAGTCAAATATTTTGCAGCCTCACAACCCTTACAATACGAGCAGGAAACAAAACGATCAACGACTTTCCCTGTTTCACTGCCAATAAGTGTTGATACACCATAAAGTGACGAATGCCCTCTCGTTTTCCAGGATCCATCTCCACTGACAGTTAAACTTGTATTTTCTGTCATTTTGACTTCCTCTTTAACAGCGGTTTTCATACTATTTTCAGCAACTATGTGTGTGGCTGATTTAATATGCCTCACAATTTTGTCACAGGCTTTTCGAGTCACTGGTGGTGACAAATCCATACTGCCGCAGAAGGATTTCATGTCTGAATAGCCTTTTCCTATGCATCTCATGGCAAAAACAAATCTTCGATTTACATCAGATGCATTTTTCTTTTCACCAATCATTTTTGAATTTTTTAAGGCTGTAATTGAACCACATTCCTTGCAAATGATGTTTAAGTTTACTAAGAGTCCATATACAACATCTGATGAAACCGATACTTGGCTATGGCAATGTTTGCAACATAAAAACTGTTCTAATGCAGTAAATAATATATTCTTGTCTATTATTGCATATCCATCAAAATTGCCATCTATATTTTCTTATTCATTTTTAACATCTGACGAAGCCAGCTTTTTTGATGAAGCAGATGTATTTAACATTTCTGTATCATGTTGATTTTTTGTATGTTGATTGCCTTGAAAATTACTTCGTTTCCTCTTTTTTGGCCTTGAACCCGATGCTCTTTTCTGATTGATGTCACTCATATTACGATCTTAGATATTATATGTAAATAAAAAACAACCCAAAAATATCAAGTGATTAAAAATCTTGCGTTGAAAATTGAAGAAACTAGCTGAATAACACGATAATCACAGGATCGAACACGAGATAGCAAAAACAACTGTAAACAAACATTTATAAGCGTCGAACAGAAGTTTAGTTGTTTAGAAGCTTCTCCCTTAAGTGGAGAGCAAAATAAAACTGCTAAATCCAAGGAGAATATAATTTAAAAGGGGAAAATAGTCGGTGTCGGTAAGCAATCTAAATGTAAACAACGTCAGCAGCAGATGCAACGTCCCCTAGAGGGCATTGGCTGATGCGACTGTCCCTTTTAATAGCTGTTGTAAAATATGTAGTCTGAATAAAACTTCCATAATTAGTAAACCAATGGGAATTTTTTAATGCGGTTTTTTGCATATTGTTCAGAAATGATTACGGAATCAAAATATGTATAAAAAAAATTTCGAAAATTTTCAAGTTTAAAGGTATATGGTAAAGAAATGAGGCCCCTTAAGTGACTTGGGGCACCGGATAAAATTTATCGAAGGTGAATTTTTTTTTCATATATGCTAGTATGCTTAAAATACAATTTTCGACCCCGAACCAAAAGTAATAATAAAAAAAAATTACATGTTTTCATAAAACATAATTTTTTTTAACTATTTTGAGCGCTTTTGGGGCACCGGAAGATATGAATGGATTAAAAAAAAAAAAAAAAAAAAAAAAAAAAAAAAAAAAAACTAACATGCATAAATGCAACTTTTGGGAAATTAATTTAAAAAATATATATATATGTATAAATGTTCATAAAAAAATCATTTTTTAACTATTTTTGGGGCTCTTGGGAGACCGGAAGATATGAGTGGATTTCAATAAAAAAACAGATGCAAACAAATATACATAAAATACAACTTTTGCACACCGCGCTAATTAGATTATCCATACTTCGATTTTTCGATCTACCCTAATACATACTGATGGTCTAAAGTGAAATACGGATTTTTTTATTTATTTTTTTTTATTATGTGATCTCAAATTAAGTATATCAAAACAATATTTTAATTCCAAAATAATATTTTGGACTAAGTTTTATTATTACATATATATATACTAATATTATAAAGAAGTAACATTTATTTTTTGTTTGTTTATTTGTAAGAGGTTTTTTCTGTAGCGTCCAAACCGATTTGAAAAGTGATAGTGGCAAATTGAAGATGACAATCACTGCTCCATCATAGGCTATATTTTATGTTGGTGGCTCTTCCCGCAGCGGAATGCAGGAGCAAAAAATCTTTTAAAATTGCGATTTGTGTGATACTGAAGAAGCTAGAACTTTGAAATTTGACATGATTGTTGATCATAGGATGTAAATACTCTCTAAGAACAGTTTTTTTTAATTCGAAAGTTAAAAAGATGAAATGAGGAAAAGCGTTCTAAAAACATTGTAAATGATTATTTGTATGGAATTGTTAGGGATGGAATCTTAGAATAGGACATGGCGGCTACTTTTAAGACGCAAATTCTTGCCCAGAACAGTTTTATAAAAATTCGAAATGTAAAAGTGTACAGATGCAAAAAACATTCTAATAGGGCAATTTATGTGACACAGAATTGGTATATAAGCCTGGAAACTATCGATCCAATTTAAAAAGTCATAGGGAAAGTTGATGGTAACATTCCCTACTCTAATTTAGGCTATATTTTAGGTCCGTGACACTAACCCCAGGAAGGTGCAGGAGCGTAAAACGTTCTAAAATTGGGATTTTTGTGATACTGAAGGAGTTAGAAGCTTGAAATTGCGCGAGTTAGTTACTTATAGGGTGTAAATGCTCTCTAAGAACAGTCTCGAAAATATTCTAAATTTAAAATGGTAATATGAGGGAAAAGTGTTCTAAAAACGTTTTAAATTACGATTTGTATGGAATTGTTAAATATAGTAACTTGAAATTTGACATGGCTGTTACTTTTTAAGACGCAAATGAATACACAGAACAGTTTATATAAAAAATCGGAATTTAAAAGCGTGAAAGAGAAATAAAAATTCTTAATTAAGATTTTTGTGAAACTGAAAGGACTAGAAACTTGAAATTAGGCACTTTTAAGATACAAATGCTCGCTAACAATGGTTAGTAAAAAACAATCGAAATTTAAAAGGGTGAAATGAGCTTAATGCATTCTAAAAATGTACTAAATTACGATTATACGGTCATTGTTAGGGATAGAAACTTGAAGTTTGACATGGCTTTTGCTTTGAAGACGTAAAAGGTGGCAGAAAAAAGTTTTTTTCTTTATTAATTTTAAAAGTGTGAAAAAGCGAGAAGTGTTCTATAAACCTTCTAAAACGATTTATTTGAAACTGTTCAGAATATAAACTTTAAATTTAGCATGACTTTTACTCTAGAGATGTAAATGTTCGCTCTGATCAGTTTTCTAAAATGCAAAATTTAAAAGGGTGCAGGAGAAAAAAAAATCTAAATTTGAGATTTATGTGGTACAATTGGTATAGAAACTTGGTATTTGGAAAGGCGGTTACTTTTGAAATGCAAATGCTGTCTAAGAACGGTTTCTAAAAAAATCGAAATTTACTAGGGTGAAATGAGCGATAAATGTTCTAAATTATTATTTAATTGGATTTATTTTGAATAAAAACTTTAGCTTTTTCATAGCGGTAACTTTTAAGATGCAGACGCGCGGTATAAAAAAGTTTATTAAAAATTCGAAATATAAAGGTGTAAAAAGAAGTGGAAAACTTCCGAATTATAGTTTCTTCAGAATTGTTAGGGATAGCATCTTAAAATTTGACATTCCTGTTATTTTTTAGACGTAAACTCTCACACAGTACAGATTTTACAAATTTGAAATTAAAAAAGTTACAATAGCAAAAAATCCTTCCAAAATTCCGATCTTAGTGATGCAGCTGCTCCAGAAACTTGAAGTTTGGCATATGGTGGCTATTTTTGAGATTTCAGTGCACGCTAAGAACGGTTTTCTAAACAAATTTGAAATTTAAAAAGGTGAAATGAGTGGGAAATGTTGTAAAAACATTTTAAACTATGGTTTACCTGAAATTGGTAGGGTTAGAAAATAGAAATTTTACATAAGTGGTAAGTTAGAGACATAAATTCATCCACAGAAAAGTTTTTAAAAAATTAGAAAATTTTTGTTCTAAAATTGCGATTTATGTTATATAGTTGTTACAGCAGTTTTCTTAACTAGACGCTTGGAATTTGGAATGGTGCTTACTTTTAAGATATAAATACTTGCTTAAAACCTTTTCTAAAAATTTCTAAATTTCAAATGAAAAATGAAATGAGCGGAAAACCTTCAAAATGCATTCTAAATTATCATTTATTTGGAATTACTTTTAGCTCTTCTCATTCATGTTCGCCTAATGCAGTATAAGAATGAAGTCTGCTCAAAATGTGACTTAATTAGTAAATTTAGACTTATCCGTAGCAGTATAATTCCCTCTAACAAAAACGGTCTCACGAATGCCACTTGGCATATTTCAACAATTGCACGAGCAAATCCGCGCAATTGAATTTAATAAAATATTAACTATAATTTGGGATTAATTTAATAAATCTGCGATTTAATCAGAAAAATAACATTTCATTCACCTTTGTCTGAAAAAAGCTAAAGCAATACAATATGCTTTTCTAATTTACTTAAAATAAACAAATTGATGCTACGAAATTAAACAGAATCTAATATTCGGGGAGTACCTCAATTGAAAATTTTAATAAAAGGAATTCAGTTAAAGTAAATTGGATATGATTGTAGTAATGAAACTTGTTTCGAATGCATACGTAACATTTATTATTTTTAAAAACTTCTTTAAAGACACTTAAACGCTACATATTTTCACATGTTTCATTTTCATATTATTAATCAAACATAAATTTAATATGACGGTATGTAATCAACCATGGCTATAAATGACCTAAAAAAATATCAAATGTTTGGGATAGTTTTTCGTACTTCTGTAAGGTACAGCAATATGAATAAAAAAATATATAAAAAAATTCAAGATAAGAAAAATAATTTATTTTCCTGAAATTTTGTTGTTATCAATCATGTTAATGTAAATTTCATGTTTCTTATGAGAAATATTTATATTTTGAGTAAATGATGTAATAAAACACAAATTGCACAAATTGTGCTTATTAGTTGCTAAAATCAGTGTAAAAATTGTTTTAAACTCATAAAAGAGCTAAAATCCTACATGTTTCGGCTTCAAACTTAAAGCCATCATCGGGGAAGAGGAACAACACAAACGACTACTGATCTTTTAATTTTCGACACGAGAAGAATGAAATCAACAGTATGGAAAAATTTAAATAAAATAAGCGGGCACTCTTTGTTGCCAAAGAGCGAAAAACAAAACAATGAATTAACAAGGGGTTATAAATTTTTCCATACTGTTGATTTCATTCTTCTCGTGTCGAAAATTAAAAGATCAGTAGTCGTTTGTGTTGTTCCTCTTCCCCGATGATGGCTTTAAGTTTGAAGCCGAAACATGTAGGATTTTAGCTCTTTTATGAGTTTAAAACAATTTTTACACTGATTTTAGCAACTAATAAGCACAATTTGTGCAATTTGTGTTTTTAAAATACTAGTTAACACAACAGTGTAGTGTCCAAATGGATTCAATTGTGATGTAATAAATCTTTAAAAAAAGTCACAACATCAATCATTAAATGTTTCATGATAAGACCAGAAAATAGTTGAATGTAGGACGGAAGTCATATTCCTATTACTAGTTGGTACCCGTCAGGATTTGACGATAAACTACTTGAAAATTTCATTAGTAACATGTTTTTTTATTATTATTTGTTGCATTTAACTTAATTAAATATCGAAAACTTGATAAATTGTTATACTGTGCAAGCGATTCTTATATATATAAAGCAATAGATAGCGCTGTGATCATATGCCATTCGCTAAAAGTGGCCGAATGGCATATGAAAGGCGAAGCTTTCAGCCTCGTATCTCTGTTTGACAGTCAAGTGATTTGCACTTTTATATTGTAGGTATCTGACAAAAATATAAATTTAGATTATTTTCATTATTGTTTAAATTTAAACTTTATTTCATTTATTTATGAAGTTCATGTTTAAAAAGAAATACTATTTCCAAACTTTAAAAAATGCTTCTGTTATAAATTTCAAAAGCCAATTATAAATTTTTTAAACACACTAATGCAATTACCCGCTTGAAAACAACGCTATTCTACGAAATATGCCTTACGAAACTTTACACCAATTTGTTTTGAATTACAATCTTTTCATGATTCACTGAAAAAGAAAATTGCTTTATTATTTTTCATACTTAACATATGAAATTTACATTACATGTATACAACAGTGTTTTAAAAATATAAATGTTAATATTTGGTTAAAAAAAAGACGTTAAATTTTTCTATCTTACAAATTTACAAAGTAAACTATTATAATTGTCTATATATTTTTTATTTTATCCTTAAAATCAAATACAATCTTCTGTTTCTATTTATGTTTATGCTTGAGTGTAATTTATATTATCATTGTCTCAGGCATTTTTAATTTGAAACAATTTTATTTTAGAAGTAAATTAGGATTAGGTGTATAGAGAAACAAAAGATCATAAAGAACACAATGAAACTAAGGTAAAACTACTTCAGTTGCGATATATTTAAGCTCTTTCTTCTGGTATTAATTTTTAGCGTTCTTAGCACACAAAAAATAATTTATAAAAAAAAAAATCATGTGGCATATTCCACAAAGAAAAAAAATATGATTTAGCACCACATACTTACAAATATATTTGTGATCGATTACATGCATAATCTACATTTAAAAACTGATACATGAGTTTGTATGTGTGACTTAATATCTAAAAATTTTATACCGGTTATATTTTTTAGATATTTGCTACCGTTATCTTTTATATACAATAATATATATTTTCTTTCTCAATTTCGAAAGAAGAATATATTAAATGAACTTCTTGCTATTAAATGTCATTTGTATAGTTATATTCAATTTGTATCTTGAGATTTTTCTAATATTTCAAAACTATTAGTTATGAATTTTTTACTTTATTACAAATTAACATTTTGTTATTTACGAAATTTCATTACGACATGAAAATGAAAAACATTATTATATCGAAATTAATGTATTTTGATAAGAAATAATCTTCAAGGTATGACATTCAGCCCATTGTCATTTTTAATGTGTCTCGATTGAAAAGTTTTGATTACGTACTAGGATATATATATTTACAGCAAATATAAAGCACTCAAGAATTTGAATAGAAGCGCAATTATAATGTATAAAAATTTAATTCTTAATTGTATAATAGTCGAAATATGTTATAATATCTTGGATTCTCTTATTTTAATTGTAAAAATGTGTAAAACTCTGCGTAATTGAGTAAGTGAACTAACTCAGCACAAAACGCACGATATAGTTTCTTTTTTTCAAATTGCAATTGGAAATTAGTTTCTTAAATTTCAACCAATCCAAAATTTAACTCTGCGTTCAAACTTTGCGTCACAACGTCATTGCACCAACCATATGAAACTTCCCCATTTCAAACTGCATATTTCACAAATAAGAAAAACTAAATGATTTGTTGAGAATAAATGATTGTTCATCGTATAAGTTAAAAACATAGCAACGAAATTAAAATCGTCTTCATATGAGTATTCGATGTGTATTTTTTAACATTTCCTCTTAAAGTTTTTAGAAGTTATTTACTAAGATATTGAAAACGACAGAACATTTTAAACTTCAAATTACTTTCTGGCAGCTTTTTATGCAATCGGTTGCAGATCATCATTTAATGGGATTATGTATCATTGGAATTGTGATTGCTCGGAACTTTTGAACTATTTATAATTTGAGTTTAATTTTAGATTTAGATTTTCGTGAAAAAATAAAGGTGTGAAGAATAATGTTTTTTTCCTCTAATACTTAAAAATGAATAACGTATAATTCGATAAATTTACTTTGAATATACGTTTTTTAAATTTTTTTATGTAATAGACATATTTTTGTTTTTACAAAATTTTTGGTAATTGAATTTGTTTTAATATGTACTCGTTTCTTAATTTTATTTTTATTTAAACGTGAAGAACAAACCCATGCTTCTCCGGTAAAACTTAGGCAAAACTTTTTTTTTTGTAAACTGTTCATTCTTTACATTTAATGTATCTTTTGAGATAGCCCACTTATAAATATCATGAAAAAGCCATTTTTTATGAAAAATATCAACAACTTATTCAAATTAAATTTTGAAATTTAAGTAAAAGCGATACTTTCGTATAATGCGCATGACAAGAGTTAATAGCTGAAGAAACCGCAAACATCGCTACTTATACCAGCCTTTTAAATTCTGATAAATTCATTGGCTTAATCGCGTAGTTCAATTACATGTCTGTTAAATATTTGTCTTATTTATATTATTTTATTATTTTATTGATGTATTGAAGAAGTTTTAATTTCCTTATGGTATATCAACCTGAAACAGATGCTGAACTATTTGTATTGGTTTAAGTGCAAACGGATTAATTTTTATTAATTGGTTTGCATGCGATAGAGATGAAATCATGCTGAAAATTAGTTTAAAAACCATAAAAAAAACAGTAAATTCAGATACAGTTTTCAAACATATTACCTTTCAAAGATTTTTTTTCCTATTCGACAGTGTAAAAATTTTAATTGCACAGCATTTAGAAGTTAGAAAATATATTAGTAAAAGCGAACTGTATTGGTGAGTTGTTTGAACTTTCAACATGACGTTAACGTTATTAATCTACATGTTTTCTACATGTACGCTACTTAAAAACTTCATATTCCTTCATTTACTATATTTTTCTACTTTAATTATGGAATAATTTAAAATTATAATTTGGAATCATATTTAATTATTTAATCAAAAGATAATTATCTGTGTCGTAGTTTTATTTAATTTATACAAGATATGTGTTATCCTGTGAAGCATGAGCACACATTCTTCTGTAACTATGGATCGACACCGCAATAAAAATTACAAATGGAAACGTGAATCTTATTTCTTATAAATTTAATATGAAATGTAATCCAATAAAATGAGATCCTAAAATATTCTGTAAAACAGATTTTTTTCAAGTAAACTATCGGCATTAATTGACAGTTAATGCAACATTCATTAAAAAGTTCGTTATAGGAATGCTGTTTTTACAAACATTATTGGTACTTTTTTCTTATGTTTGTTCTTGTATTTAAAAATTAGATAATATTCGAAGTATTTTTTAAACTTATAAAATATGTGAAAGTATTAATAATTTTACTTCTAATAAAATACGATTAATATTTTCTTTAAATATGCGTGTTACGAAATATTTTATTTAAAACAATTATGTTGCTTGAATTGCTGAATATATTTCTAATTAAATAAAATAAGATTTCTTTTCGCAAAGAATTGCATTTAAATTAATTAAGAAAAAATGAAAGAATTTTTACAACAAATAAAAATATTTCTACATTTTTTTTTTTTTTTTTTTTTTTTGACAAATGAAGAAATTAAAAATATCTGCTAATTATTTTTTTTTCAAGTACCAATAATTTAGCTAGTTTAAATGGATTGATCTTAATGACAGTGCTAAGATGTCTTTTATTATTATTACTAGTTAACACACCTCATTTGTCACGTTTTACGTATAATTTCCAATTTGTTTTAATGTTAAATTAAAGGAGCCGGCGCAAACAAAAAAAAACGAGAAGAAAACCTTTTGTTTTTCTTTTACAACAATATTTTTTTACGAACTTTTTACACGTGCTATAAAACCGTTATATTTATAAGTGATAAAAATTTCAAAGAGTTCTGGTTACAAGAAATTAAAAAACATTAAACAACTCTTCGTGAAAAAACAACAAAATGTCTTCTTACAAGCGTTTTTATCTCTAAATATGAATATTTTTTGGCGAATTTTTCTTTTAAATATATAATTGTATACAAAATCGGGCTAAATATGTAAAATAATACAAACAAGAGGTTAATTTAAATTTATTATTACGGGACCCTTGTAACCCCGGGCGGGTAAACTAGTTTGAAATAAATGGAATATCTTAAAACGATCAAGAAATATCTGTTTTTAGCTAATTGCGCAATTAGTATGCTATACATAATCATTATTGATATGTTTCATCATAATATGAACAAGCCAATACTATTTCAGTTTTGTAATTTAAAACTAGTTATCTTTAATCATAATTTAAAATTTTAGAGATTAAAAAAATGTAGTAAATAGTTATTAATTTTACAATATTTTATTGTTATTATTATTATTTATTTATTCATCCGGATAACTTTTAGCACAAACTGATTGCATATTCATAGATATTTTCACAATTGAAATAAATGTCAACAGCTTTGATTTTTTAAAATAAATACAATACTGGGGAAGGGGGGGGGGATGCATACTCAGCTGTGTGTTTATTTAATTTTGCTATATTATATATTAAAGAAATTTGCCCTTAAAAACACACAAATTTTAACATGAATTGTTATAGGCCATTTTTTTAAATTGAAATAAATTACAATATCTCACAGTATTTGAAATACACGCAATATTGGGAGAATGTATATTGTGCTGTCCTGATAAAACCCCCATTTTTTGAAATTTTCTGTATACAAAGTCTAATAAAGAATTTATAAAAATTGAACATGGCTAATTAATTACAGCTTGTTTTGAATAATATTTTGATGTTGAACATTTTTCATTTTATCACTTTACTAGCAAAACCCGTGGCTTTGCTCGCTTAATTCTTGAAAAATACCAAAGCGTACATGTTGGCTAATTTTCATTAGAGGAGATTTTACTGCCACAGATAATTCAGAAATTACTAACTAAGCCATACTAATTAAGCAAATTTCTGTAATGAATATATCACAGAAAATGCAATTTTAAATTTTTCTGTTCCTGCTCACATTAAAAATTTAATTTTTTTTAAACTGTTCTATGGACGCATTTGTGTCTCTAACGTAACAGCCATGTAAAATTTCAAGTTTCTATCCCTAACAATTTCAGATAAATCATTGTTTAGAAAGTTTTTGGAACTTTTTCAGCTTTTTTCACTGTTTAAAATCATTTTTAGCGAGCACTGAAATCTTAAAAATAGCCACCAACAATTTCAATTGCCAAATTTCAACTTCCTATACCAGCAGCATCAATGAAATCATAATTTTGTAATGTCTTTTGCTTCACTGTAAAAAATGACCAATTTTTCTTATTTTATGAAAATATGCTATAACCACGAACGAAAATATAATATAATCTTCTGAGCTATCCAAAATTTCAAATAGCATGTTACATTGTCTTTTGAATCCCCAGAAACGAATACATTTTCAAAATTTAAAGAATAATTTATAAAAACAAATTATTTTTAGTTGCCCGAATTTTTCAGAAACGTTTCCGAAGGGATTTTATAGTGTATTTATTAGTGTCCTCAGCCAGAAATACCTATTTTTTGAATGCTATCAATTCTGAAATAAACATTTTCATGCTAAAAAAAATGTTTAACAGACAAACATGCAAAATTAACAGCGTTAACAATAACATTAAAATTAAGATTATTTCTTTACTCTTTCATGTATAAATTAACTTATGCGGCTGAAAACGTGTACTTGAGAATGAATAACATTCGAAAAACAGGTATTCCAGCCTAAGGACACTAATTAATACACTATAAAAACCCTTCGGAAACGTTTCTGAAAAATTCGGGCAGCTAAAAATAATTTGTTTTTATAAATTATTCTTTAAATTTTTAAAATGTATTCGTTTCTGGGGATTCAAAAGACAATGTAACATGCTATTTGAAATTTCGGATAACTCAGAAGATTATATTATATTTTCGTTCGTGGTTATAACATATTTTCATAAAATAAGAAACATTGGTCATTTTTTACAGTGTTCTGCACCTTTTTTAAATTTTTAATTTTGTAAAAACTGCTCTTTGGAAGCATTTATGTATAACAAATAACAGGTATGTTAAATTCTAAGTTTCTATCGCTAACAATTTAGAAAAAAAAAAAAAAAAAAAAAAAAAAAGAAAAAAAAAAAAAGAAAAAACATAATTTATAACGTTTTTCGCTCAGTTTACAACTTTAAACTTTGAATTTTTAATAGACTGTTTATACCGAGCGTCTGCATCTTAAAAGTTACAACTATACTAAATTTCCAGTTTCTAACCCGAATAAATGCAATTAAATCATAAAGTAGAACGTTTTTAGATCGTTTACCGCTGATTTCAGACTGTTAAATTTTGATTTGTTTGGAAACCAGTCTTAGTGACCATTTGCATTTTAAGAGTAATCACCATGCCAAATACGAAGCTTCTATACCAGCAGTATCACATAAGTTGCGATTTTAGTTTTTTTTTTGCTCCTGTCCTTTTACATTTCGCACTTTTAGTACACTTTTCTGGGTGGTTATTTACATGAGTAACAGCCAGGCGAAATTTTAAGTTTCTAGCCTTAATAATTCCAAATAATTCGTAATTTAGAACGTTTCTAGAACGCTTCCCCGCATTTCACTCTTTTAAATTTTGATTTTTTTCAAATTGTTGCGACCAAATCAGCAGCCATGTAAAATTTTAAGTTTCTGCCCCTGACAATTCCATAGTAATTGCAATTTAGAACGCTTTTAAATGATTTCAGCTCATTTCACCCTTTGAACTTGTTAGCGAGCATTTGTATCTTAAAAGTAACCGCCATGCGAAATTTAAAGTTTCTAATCCTGTTAGTTAAAAAAAAAAAAATCGTAATTTATGTCTTTTTCCTCTTTCACCCATTTAAATTTCGATTTATTTAAAAAAACTTTTCTGCGTGTGCACTTGTGTTTTAAATAGTATCAGCTATAATAAATTTCAAGTTTCTGTCCTTAACAATTCCATGGAAATCGTAATTTAGAATGTTTTTAGAACAGTTTTCCCTTATATCACTCTTAAACTTCAAATTTTTTAGAAACTGTCCTTAGAGAGCGGATATCTTATAAGTTACTATCTTGCCCAATTTCAAGTTTGTAATATCTTCAATATAGTCAAATTTGCAATTTAAGAACGTTCTTCGCTTTTTCAACCCTCTCAGGGTTGTGGCACTGACATAAAATATAGCCGGTGTTAAAGCACAGACTGGCATCATAAATTTGAAAGCATTACGTTTAAAATCGGTTCGGTAGTTTCAAAGATTCCATAGAAATTATAATTTATAATGTTTCTAGAACGCTTTTTGCTCATCGCATCCTTTTATTTTTCGAATTTTCTTAGAATTTGTTCTTAGAGAGCATTTCATCTTATAAATAATTACCATGCCAAATTTCAAGTTTCTAGTTCCTTCAGTATAAAAAAATCGAAATTTTAGAACGTTTTCCGCTCTTGCACCCCTCTGTGGTAGTGGAATCGACATAAAATATAGCCTATGTTGGAGCAGGGGTTGTCACCATCAATTTGCCACCATCATTTTTGAAATCGGTTCGGTAGTTCCAGACATTCCATAGAAATTGTAATTTAGAATGTTTTTAGAATGCTTTTCGCTCATCTCACCCTTTTAAATTTCGATTTTTTTTAGAATTTGTTCTTAGAGAGTATTTACATTTTATAAGTAACTACCATGCCAAATTTCATGTTTCTAACACCTTTAGTAGAAAAAAAAATCGAAATTTTTGAACGTTTTTTACTCCTGCACCCCTCTGGACGTTGTGGCACCGACATAAGATATAGCCTATGTTCGAGCAGGGATTGTCACCATCAATTTTCTACCATCATTTTTTAAATCGCTGGTGTAGTTCCAGATATTACCCCCTACAAACAAACAAACAAACAAACAAACAAACAAAAAAACAATCGTTACTTCTTTATAATATTATTATAGATTATTATTATTATTAATTCCTGCCAAAAACAATATTAATGAAAATATTGAAAAGCGTATAGATAGCCATTTTCATTTGAGATATAGTACTAAGTTACTGAGAAGCTGTCATGTTTCAATTTAAAACAGACCATGCTTCAAAACAGTGGTACTAGAAATTCCACCTTACCAACAGTTAGACGTTCGTTAAAGCACACATTACGATCAACCAAACTACACGAATATTGAAGGGACTTCCGAAAGAAACTGAAGAGTTTGGTAGAACATTTATATGACTGTACTAAAAAAATTTCTACTATCATTGAACTTTCCAGCCTGAATAGTCCAGTCATTCGACCGTTTTTATAGAAAACGGTTACATAATCATAATTTAACTGTAGTCAGACCATAATATGGGTATTAATATGGTCAGAATAGAGTTAAATTACGTTTATGTAACCGTTTTCTGTAAAAACTGTCAAATGACTGGACAGTTTGCTGCAAATTTTTAACAGTGTATATATTTCTATAATTTCACACTTTTTTTTTCCTTTTTAATGTTCAAGATGGCCAAAATCTATAATTGAAATAGTGTTTTTTGTCATATTTGTCATACTTTTTATTTTATTTATTTTATTTTTAAAACGATTTATTGAATTTACGTCCTGTATATATATATATATATATATATATATATATATAGCGTGAATAATTAAATAAATATTTAAATAAATATGGTATGGATAATTTTCAATGGATGGTTTTACTGTATCGTATTTATCAACGTTGCGTATTTATAGAGATATTTGGAATGTTTCTAGAATAAGTTGAACTTGATTGGAAAATATTATATATATTTTTTAAAGTTATACTGATAGAATTTTGATAGAACCTCTACTGTTAGTTTGATTATTTTTTAGAAATTTTGTGGGTGTATAACACCTAGTTTCATGTTGCTTATTTATAGAACTAAGGTTTAAAATTCTAAAGTTACGTGAAATATAGTAGTGTCAAATTGTTTAAAAGAACACGGCATTTATGAGTAGAAAGTATTTGTGAAAATAGTTTTCAAGAGGTGCGACCGACTTTCTATTAAAATGATCATGTATTTTTAAAAAATGGAGAATACAGGTATGAATTAGTTACATTTGTTTCGACCTTATACTGATTATCAAAAATCACATAAAGTGCAACAATTCATATTTATTTTTAATGTTTACTGTATTGGTTTTCTAAAAACTGAGACAAAAAAATAATCTCTGAGTTTTACTTCCGGAAAAC
The DNA here is from genome assembly GCA_963931845.1 of Maratus michaelseni. Taxonomy (NCBI): domain Eukaryota; kingdom Metazoa; phylum Arthropoda; class Arachnida; order Araneae; family Salticidae; genus Maratus; species Maratus michaelseni. The sequence continues at coordinate 195,526,070 of OZ007593.1, read as the reverse complement.
GTGCTGAATTAGTCAGAAAAGACTTCAGAAAGGTATTTTAGCGTAATAGAATAACTGCAAAATAAAACATTTTTACTAATCAAACTTATTTAAAATTGGAAGACATTTCAAACAGTTGTAAAGTCTACTAAACGGTAGTGTAGTTACAATGCTTGTGTAATCATCCCAGCAAAAAATATAGATATAATCTCATGTTCATAACAGAGTGTTGCAATTGTCATAAGAGCATTCGAAGTTTCACATAAACCTTATCAGAACTCTATTTTTATAATATCGTGATAAAATATTACTAGAGTATTCTGTACTTCGTAGTTTAAAAAGCTGCTACATACGCCGAATTGATACGCTTTTTTTGGACTATAAAATATAATAACAGGCTACGAATTTCATCATAAATGAATTCCAATTTCTTTTCACTCTGGCGCAATACGTAGCATGTTTATTATAACAGAATTAATGTTAAAGTAAGTAGCTAGACATTTATGTAATAATGACACGGGATGTCGCACAAATTATATTTACAGATCATATGTATCATATCATATTTCCTAGAAAATAAATTGATTTGATATTCCATACATTGTCACAAGTCCTTTAAATTTATCTAGCATTTATTCTAGTTATAGTTGGGAAATCGTGTACATATGTAGAAAATGCTAATTTTATGCAATTAATGTTTTTAAGGGGAGCTTTAAAATGATGGATTCTTCAAAGAAATTGACATGCATAGACTTTGGAAGTAAAAAAGATGAATTATGTTTTGATGCTTTTAGACGATACGATTTTAAGTGAAAATCCACCATCAATTCACATTAAAAATTAATTTTCATGTTAAAACAATAAATCTGATAGCACCTGCAATAACATTTTGTGCTTTGTCTCATGTGCAAAGCATGAATTTCTTGTATGGATTATTGTGATGGGCATGCATCACAAAACACATGAATTATTGAATAAATTTGAATTTTTTTGTACTTCAGTCCTTATTTCAGCTTAAACGTTTTTTATTATCTCCTGTCTTTTTATTAAAAAAAGAATTTACTTTTCGCTGTTTTGCATGAATTGTGTTTTTTGTCACTTTAAAGTTAACAGTACATTTTTAACATCAAAATGTCATCGGTGAAAATATATAAAATTAGGTGTATATATACACATAAGAAATTTTAAATATATTATTTAAATCTGCTGCAGATAAAAAAAAAAAAAAATAAGCAATATATGCAGCATTTTTTTAGATCCCTCTCCCCCACAATTTCACTATTATTTAAAGCACAACAATGTGTGAAGAGAACAAATTCCTAAAAATATATTACTCATTAAAAAATACTTATGCAGTAAATATCAAATTTCTATTTTGATGCATTTTATTTTTCTTTTACAATTTATTTACTTGTTAACAAGCTGAGACAGCATTTCGAGACTTTTTTGAATAGAAGATTTTTAACTTAAAATATATAATGCATATTTTGAAATAAACATTTTTGCTTACCCATCGTTATTTAGAAAGATAAAAGTATGGGAAAATAGATTTAAGAAAAAAAAAATTCTTGATTATCTTTTGATTGAAAAGTAATTTTATTTAGATTGAACAAAAACGCATTTGCGGAAATTTCAAAAGTAATGGATTTCCTATCGAGTATGTAGTACAAAAAAAAATCGTTTACTTCTTGTAATGATTAGGTATTTGAATCATTTGTATTTATTTACAGTAGAAATTTTTACTTATTGAAATTTAAAAAAAGAAAGAAAGACAGAAAAGAAAAAAATATATCATAGCTTATTAATGCAGCGATTCATAGATAATTTGATTTTAAATTATTCAAATATGATAAAAGAATAATTTATCAAAACAATGTTAGTGAATTGTAAAAACAAATAAAACAACTATTTATTTTGTGGAATGTTCTTCATTCTTTGCATAATTTAGTTAGATTAATTGTGTAACTAATGAGACACAAAAAATTGTAAATTTTTCCAGAGTGTAAGGTTTTAAAATATGAGTTTTTGATATTTTTTTCTTTTCTACTTTGACAAACTATTATATATTATGTATATAAAAAAAATAATGTTATTATATTAAGAGAATTTTTTCTTGTTATTTTAAATATGTATTATTCCTTTAGGTAATTTTGTTTATATGCGCCATGCTTGCCATGCTAAACTTTGAAAGTTTTCGGTAAATTTTCATTGAAAAAGAATTTATATATTTTTTTCCATTTCGGTATATCAATAACCTACTGTTTTTCTAATATATAGATTATTTTCTGTTAAACACCAGACGATGATTTTGATTGCACAATGTATTTCGAATTTAAACCAATGTTCTAGAATCCTATATATATATATATATATATATATATTTTTGAACTTAAAGTATAAAAATGTGTTATACTCTTTGTCTGATTATTTAATCTGAGTCATATTGACAAATACGATATTGATAAATGTCAACACCTTTTGAATATTCTTTCTTTGTTTTTGCATTTATATTTCAAATTTCATTAAAATATTTTGTTTAGTGATGCACATTAATTGGTAAACTCCAGTGGCCGGTAAAAAAGCTTTTATTTATTTATTTTTTATGTTTTTATTTTTTTACATTTAAAGTTCTTTTTATGCACTCAAAATTTTTATTTTATTAGTTCGATAACGATAACAATAGTCAAAGGGTAGTTTTGGAGCTATCGAAGTACAGAGCACCAAAGCGAGTATTCATAAAATCTTAAAGAGGATTTTTTCTAGAACATTGTTTCTAAAACACTCGGATACTCTAGTTTCACCATCTGTTATTCGAACACATTGATTTTTTTTTTTTTAATTAATCGTCCCAAATATCTCTAGTAAAATTTGTAAGATTTTATTTAAATATCCATGCCAGGCTTTTTTGTAAAAATTTAAGTGACGAAATTTTAGGATAAGAAGTTAGATTTTATATTCAATTGATTCCGTTTCACCGGTCATGCATATTTTATAAAACGGTTACGTATTCCACTACATTTTGAGAATTAAAAATAGTCTTTTGTCTTATTGTTTCATGATACGTGTACAATGAGTTATCGTTTCCGCTGTTTAACCCTATTTTTCGAAGTGATCCCGGCCGTAAGATGAGAAGCTGCTCTTTTGAAATTTGTCAACTAAAACAAAGTACAGTTTTGTACTATAAGATATGCATAATAATTTAATATAAATTGAGTGTTTTACTCACTGTGCATTTATTTTATAAATATTGTCAAAAAAGCCTTAATTTTCAGGATATGAATGTAGTTTTACCCCTTAATTTCAACTGTATAAAAACATTAAATAATAATCGCCCTTCTTAAAATTATTAAAATTATTTATTATTTCTTCTTTAACCGCTCTCAAAACTTCACACGATTATTTAAAAGAAATTATAAGCATATAATATTATACGAAATAATATACACAAAAATATAAATCGAAATAAATTTTTAAAAGAGTATGTTGCCTTGCTCTTAAAGTTCGTCAACAATCCTTCAATTTATCTTAAATATTTATTACACATAATTAAAAAATGCCCATCGTCTAAGGATTATTTAAATATTTCCAATAAAAGTTATTGAAATCTGATTTTTTTTATTTTAATGTGAAATGACGTTTTTCTCTCTACAGTTCGTGTTAAAAATATCATATTTTGTTATTATTGTATTACTAAAAGACAGAATATATTATAAAGTATGATGATGTAGAATTTAAACTCGTATAAAGACATTTTAATACATCTAAGACGAACTTGTACCATATATCCGCTAAGGAAAAATTAAACTGAATATTATTGCACTATGCATATCATGTTACGCCATCTCACAATTTTTAAGTGAGAAAGGCAATAACAATGAACGATCTTTTGGTAAGGAAGGTTTACTCGGCGTACTTGTATATATATATATATAAACATTGCAACAAAATAAGATTGTTTTGAAATGAGTATGAGTATTTGATATTAATAAAAACTTACGGAAGTTATTTTCTAAGCTCATTACCCAAATAAACGCTAAATTTGAAAAACAAAATTACTAGCTTTAGATAAGCAGTCTTTTAAGTCTTTTAAGCAGATTTAAGTCTTTGCAGCTATGTTTTATACCCATGTAAGGCACCTGTAAGGCTTTATTTTCATGTCATTCTTCGGATTTTCTAGTGTTAGTATCTAGTCGGAATTTTTACCTAACGCCTATTTGCTTCTGAAAATATGAGTTCACGCTATGTTTAATTACTATCTTATGCCGTAATGTGTACAATTTTCTCTTTTAACATAATCCTAAAAGCTGGAGATATGAAGAAAATATTCAGATTTATCTGTATTGAAAATGATTACATATTATAGTGCATAAGTGCTGCAAACATATCATTTAATTTAGAAAATTCAATACTTTTATCGAAATAAAAGTAGTTATACAAGTATCAGTAACTGATTCTTTCTAACATAACACAGTTTCATTGATATTCTCCCTATTATGAATGATTTTAAACGGTTTTACACAAAATATATTAAAAAAAATGTTTAATCTGAAGCTATTCAATTTGGATATTAGTAAGTTACTTTATTATAAGACTAGCGGCCCGCCCTCGCTTTGCTTCGGGTATTTATAGGCGTGATCCGCCGCCCCGTCCGTCCGGTACCACCGCAAACGCTACGTCCCGCAATTTTTAAATCTGTAATATCTTCGAAAATATTCATTTAAATCACATGCTGTAAAGGGCCATATAGATCTATATTAAATCAACAATGTATTTAAGGTATTTAATTGGATAAGGGTTAATGCGGTATTGGTTAAAATCGCTTCGAAAATTAGCCATTAATTGTCGTAAAATGTAAATGACAAAAAAATGTTATTGTGGGATCTCCATAAGAGATAAACATATACCATCGCGGGGTTTTCTGTAGACCTTTTTAATGTGTACAATAATTAGTACATTATTTTGATAAATCTTGTAGGGTTCAGCCTGCGTTTGCAATGTATAAGCGGAAAAAATTAAATTATTTACGACATCACATTAAAAACCTCAAAAATAACAGTATTTCTCCACTATTTAATGGATGTTATTATACATATAAACCTTCCTCTTGAATCACTCTATCTATTAAAAAAAAAAACCGCATCAAAATCCGTTGCGTAGTTTTAAAGATTTAAGCGTACATAGGGATATAGGGACAGAAAAATCGACTTTGTTTTATACTATGTAGTGAAGAAGCGATGCAAATATGCAGAAAATACGTGAAATACGAAACTTTCTTCATTGACTATCATTTAGAATGCTTAAAATTTTCAATCATATAAATTAATGCAGATTTATAAAAAAAATAAAAACAAAAATAGAAGTTTAAGTATAAATATATTATTGTAACTTTATATATCATGAACCCACCAGAGGATTGTAAATATTGTTATTTTAAGAATATTTATTATTCTGATATTACAATTTGATGTTTATTTTCTTACCAATGTATAAAAAATAAATGAAGTTTACAAAGAATTTGATGATACAGGCTGGCCATAATTAAGTTGCACGTGTTTGAAGGGCTGTAGAAGATAAACTATTTGGAATAGTTTAAAAAGATTTTGTTTTTATACTACTTAGAGTATGTGGAATCGATTTATGTAATGAAAATTATTAGTTACCAATAGATGATGCTTACATGCTTGGCATGTTTTATTAGCAAATATTAAAAAAAAAAAAATAACTCATTTTAAACAAACATATTTTGATACGACAATTTTTTTTCATTGCAGTGCTATAATTACTATCATTTTGATAAAAAAAAAGACACTTTATGAACAGAGCACGGCTGTTTGTGGCTAAAATTTTACTGCTCATAAGGATATTGAAAGATAAAACCCTAAGCTAGAATCATGTGAAATTTGTGATTAAAAAATGTTTTAAAAGTTAGCTAGTAAGAAATTCTCTATTTTTAGCTCACAGGCTATCAAAGCCTGAGAGCTAATGCACGTGCCCGTTCTGTATGTATGTATGGATGTACGTATGTATGTATGTACGTAACACGATAACTCTTGATAGAAATAAATTTTTACTTCATATTTTGTTTATAGGCTCATTGTGATAAGGCGCTTCCATGATAAGTTTTGGGGATTCATTGGTTAAGTATAAAGGGGGAAACGGGGGAGTAATCCTCTCCCCCCCCTTCATTTAGAGAAATGGGTTTATAATGCAGAATTATCCGATTTTCTTAAAATTTTGTATATCGGCTCATTGTGATAAGATGCTTCCCTAATTAGTTTTGTGGATTCATTGGTTAAGTATAAAGGGGGGGGGGTAAACGGGGGGCTGACCCCCACTTAATTTAGATCAATGGGTTTTTCATTCAGAATTATCCGAGTTTCTTCAAATTTTGTAATTAGTTAGTTGTGATAAGGCGCTTCCCTGATTAGTTTTGGGGGTTCATTGGTTAAGTATAAAAGGGGGAAACGGGGGTCTAACCCCCCCCCCCCTTAATTTAGATAAATGGGTTTTTCATGCAGAATTATCCAATTTTCTTCAAATTTTGTATATAAGCTCATTGTGATAAGGCGCTTTCTTGATTAGTTTTGTGGTTTCATTGGTTAAGTATAAAGGGGGAAAGGGGGGCTAATACCTCCTTAATTTAGATAAATAGGTTTTTCATGCAAAACTATCCGATTTTCTTCAAATTTTGTACATAGGTTTATTGTTGTAAGGCGCTTTCCTGATTGGTGTTGGAGGTTTATTGGTTAAGTATAAAGGGGGAAAAGGGGGGGGGGCTAATTCCTTTCTAATTTAGATAGATTGGTTTTTCATGCAGAATTATTCGATTTGCTTCAAATTTTGTATATATGTTCATTGTAATAAGGCGCTTCCCTGATTCGTTTTTGAGGTTTATTGGTTAATTATGTTAATTATAAGGTTCGGGGGATGAGGGGATAATCCCACCTTAGTATATTGTCGATTTCTTTATTTTTCGAGGGGCTTATTTCAAATTCTTTGAAATAAGAGTATATACAATTAGTGTGAATAGCCTGTAAGCTCAATGCCATCAGTTTAACTGGGCAGTTTTCTTTTTATTTTTACTTTTATTTTACAGATATACACACAGCGCCACCCATTGGAAAATTTTTAAATCAATTATTTTTGTATTGCAGATTTTATTTCCGCATGCTCTAAACAGTACCAATACCATATCTTAAAACAATATATTCCTAATAGTTTAGCTTGTAGAGACCTTCAAACACGTGCACTTTACTTATAGCCACACTGTATATTACTTTTATCTTGAGATACATGCATAATTACGTAGGATTTAATAAACATTTATGAAACCATTCTTTATAAAAAAAATACTCTATATCGTAATTGCTTGACGTAAAATGTTTCTTTAGGCACTTGAATTTCTGGAGCAATGGCGCGATAGACATTCCAAAGATTTTATTATCGCAGAGTTTGCAAATTTATAACGTTATTAACTTTTTAAGAAAATGTAAGCTTCAATGCGACGTCACGTATTTGATAATTTATATGCTGTGCAGTTTTGTAAACAAAGATTATAAAATAAAATTAATATTTCTTTAAGCTGAGTAAACTTCGGTAACATTTATTTTCTAACTTTTGCGTGTAAAAGTTCCTAGGGTATTTAATTTTTGAAATCGAACGTTCTTAATTCTCTAAAAAAAGTTGAAAGCGGAAAACTATGAGACTAACAGAATGAATTCATATTCATATTTCACGTAATAAAATAAAGCTTCACAAATATTGAAGTCTTATAAATTTATTACAGTAGATCAATCAGCATATATATACAGCGTCTAATGCTTTCGATATGCTTAAAACGACACTGTAAGCAAAACGCAAATCTATAATTGTTTTAAAATAGAGAGCTTAAAATTGTCTACTAAAGAAACATATATTATTTCCGTTTCTTTAAATCCATTCTGTCAAGAGTTAGATGATTTAGTGTTTTTCCCTCTGTGTTAAGTATAGGATTTAAATAATATAAACTGTTATAATAGAAATACTTTTAACAACTTTATATGATCTACTAAAGAGGCGAAGTACTCATGCAAACAGTTAATTTGGAGGGATACTGTAAATAATCATCTACTTACTTAACCCTCTGATTGTCCAGCAAAAAGACAAAAATTATAATGTAGTTTTCTCTATATTTTATTTTAAATGCTAAAAAAATGTGATTTTTCAAAATTTAAATAAAAATCTGAATTACATTTATGAAAGTGATCGTTGAGAGTATAAATCATTACTCAATGTAATAAAACTGCTTTATAGCAGTAGAATTATATTCATTTAAATAATTCTTGTATTGCAGTGAAACGTGGAGCTAAGTGAACATATTAACACTGGCTTGTCAGTGAGAGGGTTAACTTGTCAAAATAGTTCCACTGAACATGAAGCAGAATCAATAGATGTGAAAAAGCTCTTATAAAATAACATTTACAGATAATATTTTCTTCAGATTCTGACTAGTATTTGTTTACATCTTCAATTGCTACGCACCATTCCGTGAAGAAAATGGTTTTATTTCTGAGACAAATAAAACATCAGCTATAGATCTGTCAAAACATTTTTGTTCTGTTTGTTTAATATGAACAAAGGATAGTTCTATTTAATCTTAGAAAACCATTGAAAACAATTTGGGGGAGTTCATTTTTTATGTTAGCAGTTGCATTGACGCATTAATTCTCTTGACGAGAATTTCTGTAGAGATTCTGTGTTGTGCGATTTTATTAAATTACAGAATGAAAACAAATATAACAATAGCATGCAGCAGTATATTTTATTGATGATTTTATAAAAATACACAGAGGGGGAAAAACACAGTATTTTCAAGGATTTCTTTTTTTTTTTTACAATGAATATTTTAAAATTTAAATTTTACATTTTGTGCTCCGACGGTCTATCGAAGTACCATTAAAGAAAATCTAATATAAATTTCATTTTATTTGTCTCTTAATGAAAGTAGATTTTACTTTTCTTACAAAAGTCTTTACTCAATCACTTTTAGAAAGTTCAGCAAAACAGCGAAAATCAGTAAATTAATTAATTTTTACTATCTCTACTATTTACATAGATGTAGCTTTTCTCTTATTAAAAAAATATTACATGAAAATTTTAAAACTAAACAAAAATAATTTACGGATAAATCACAATATATATATTTACATATTTTTTATAAGAATTGCGACATTTCTATAACAGTATATTTTGATGATAATTAATGCAATTATTCTTGCAAATGTTTTAAAGAACTATAACGTCCGATTTATCCAAACAGTGTTAACGGAAAACTTATCTAAGTTTCATACTTCATTAAATGAATTTCTAAATATATCTTCAATCTTAAAGGAAAAAATTTATTGAGGCCATCAGTGGCTAGTTATTTCCGCTTTTCCTTCATAATTTGAAACAAAAAGAATAATTCAAGCATAATATTTAACAATAAATTTAGATAAAATAATCTTTTTTTTTCTTTTTTTTTCGCAAATGCATACATAAGTGTGAACGTAAAAATGTGTACATAATTCAAATTTTTTTCTATGATAATAAAAAAATATATATTTACACATCAGTTTAAAAAAAAATAGTTATTATCAATAAGTAAATTATCAATAAGTAAATATTTAGCAGTAAATATTATTACTTACTTAATACATTTCAAACTGTTGCACAGGGTCATTCTCCATTTGTTATACATGTAACAGGTTTTGAAATTTTCTTACTATCACATTTTTAGTAATTGTTAAATTATACATACAATCAAAATAATAATCTAGGTTGATGGAGAATTTAAACGCCTTCCACTCTCTTTCCGAAATTTGTAATAGGAAATAAGTTGTTTTACATTTAACACATTGAAAAAAGTAATAAAAAATGCATTCAAATTATAATTTTCTTGCGCTAAAATTTTAAACTTAGCATTATTGCTTCAAACATATCACATTTCGACATCTGAAAACTTTAAATTGCAAAATTAGAAAAAATGCGTGAGTTGTTTATAAAAAATGTTTATTCAAAGTATTTTTATAACTTAAATCGAAAATAAGACCGTCTTGAAATGAGTTTGAGACAAGTATTCAGATAAGTATTTTGAGATTAGTGTTATATATCATCTTTTCTTTCAAAAATGTTTATTAAGTTCTTTACAAAAAAATGCAAAAAAAAAAACTTTTTGGGTAGTTATTAAAGAGAAATTTCTAATCAATATAAATATTTAATGGTATTTTGATACTTTAGCATTTTAAAAACAATTAGTTTTTAGTTTCGATTTTAAGTTTTATTTTTATTATTTAAGATAATGGATATTTTATTTAAAGAAGGAAAAAGCACAAGTACTTTTAATTTAAAAAATGTAGTAATGCTTAAACATTAATATAATTTTACTCAAAATGTTTCAATTTCATTAATCACGTTTGGGAAGTTTGAAATTTTCTTTTACATGTGTAATTGACGCAGGCTTTAATTGTATGATAAAGCAACATACTAACCTACAAGTTATTTATTTTTATAAAATATGTTTTGTTTTAAAATATCAGAAGCCTATTATTTACATACGTATGTTTCAACCATAAGATGATGCAATGTTTGCGCCTGCGCAAGTAAGTAATACTCAGTGTGTTTCTATTCCATGATTCTGTAATTGAAACATACAGAATTTTGCTTTAAATTTTGTTTTACAGTCTATTTTTTGTACTTTGCTATCTACAATATATTACTTTACATAAACATATTCATATTCGGTGCATTAAGCCGGGGATGATTCTAGACTTCTGTGGAAAATTTACTTTAATGACTTGTGCATTCTCATATTTGAACTTTTTATATACGTTTTTGTGATTTATCTTCCATCTACATAACAAATAATTTACTTTTATGGGGGAAAATATTGTTCAATATTAATCCGGTATTTGATAGTTTAAATTACTTTGAAATGGATTTTTCATCATGTTTACTAAATGATTAGCTACGCGTAAACGTGTTTTATATAGTCAAATTACTAAATATATTTAAAGATGTTATTTAACGCAATGAATATATTCACCTGTCAATGAAAAAGAAGTATGATAAAGAAATTTAGAACTGACAAATATATTTAATTAAATTTTCCAAGTGTTCGAAGATAAAGATATCGAAGAAAATTAAAATTAACTGGATACAGTTTAGAGTACATTTTATGAGTTGTGTATAATCGCTCTGAGAGGTTAACCTTTTCTGACATTCTAATGCCTAGTACATAACAACAATAACATATTAAATGCACAAAATCTCTAATCCCTCAAATCATCTGTAAAATAAGATGTTTTAGAACTATCTACTCAATAAGTAATTCTGATGCTAATTACAAAATATCATTGAATCATTCGAATATCATTCGAAGTGGAGAAAAATGTGCTGATTGTGCAACTCTAAGAATTACTGCCATCAGGGCAGACTTCTTCTCTTGCTGATAAAGTTTGTGTAAATCGGGAAGCAATAACAGAAAACCATAATAAGTACAAACTAAAGCTAATATGTACAAACCACCAATTATAAAGAGCTTGACTGAAATACCTGTTATTTTTTTGTGTAAAGTATTAACATGATGCTTCTGAATTTTTTTCTATCTTTAATTGGACAACAACAGTTGATAATAACAGCAATATCTTTACATTTTGTATTTTTCTGACTTAAAGATATCTATTTTTTTTTAAAAAGGTAATCTTTTATAATAGGGATCACGTAACTTTAGAATTTTAAACCTTAGTTATATAAATAAGCAACATGAAACTAGGTGTTATACACCCACAAAATTTCTAAAAAATAATCAAACTAACAGTAGAGGTTCTATCAAAATTCTATCAGTATAACTTTAAAAAATATATATAATATTTTCCAATCAGGTTCACCTTATTCGAGAAACATTCCAAATATCTCTATAAATACGCAACGTTGATAAATACGATACAGTAAAAGCATCCATTGAAAATTATTCATACCATATTTATTTAATTATTTATTTAATTATTCACACTATATATATATATATATATATATACAGGACGTAAATGCAATAAATCGTTTTATAAATAAAATAAATTAAATAAAAAATATGACAAATATGACAAAAAACACTATTTCAATTACAGATTTTGGCCATCTTGAACGTTAAAAAAGGAAAAAAAAAGTGTGAAATTATAGAAATATATATAAAAAAAATAATAATCTCGAAGTCATTTCATCTTCAAATTACTTTTTATGCAACGCAATATTTCATTTCTTACTCATTCGTATATGCGAATAAAAATATCAAAATGTAAACATTCTTAAAACTTTTTCTCTTTATTTATTTTTTTATCAGATGGAAGAATATAATTTTTTCAAGCATTAATAGTCACTCACATATTTAAAGATTCAAAAATATGTTTAAAGGCCTGTTTTTATTGGTGATAAGAGACTTTCTTTTAAAATTTAATATATGGTAGTTATGAAAAAAAATTAATAAGATTTCGAAATTTTACAATATTTGTCTAATGAATTTGTGTAATTGTATAATGACAAAGTTAAGAATTCTTTATACAGAGAAACACCAAATATTTTAATTGTCACAATTTTATTTTTAATTAACGATATGTGTAAGTTACCTCAGAATAGTTTTACTCGTTTTTTTCTTTAATATTATTATTTTTTATATATTAATAATCACTAAAGCCCTTTATTTTTTGGGAAATTCATTTTAAATATATGCTTTCCAGTTTCTGTGCAATTTCATATTAAATTAAAAAATGTTTTCCTAATTTGCTTTTATTATTTTAACGCAATCATACTTATTAGTAAAGATACATATAATTTAAAATTTTCGCAGATTAAGTGAAATTAAATGTCCAGCCGGGGAATCGATCACGAAATGTTTGTCTGTCGAAAGAGCTGTATTTCCCAAAGATCGTTTTTCATTTATTTTATTTATTTATTTATTTAATATAAATTCGCTTTCGCTTTTCAGTTCGTCCAAAAGTCGAATGCAACCATTATAAAACTTTTGACAAGTCAATCTTTCTGAAATAACTTTCAAATATTCAAGATAAAGCAAATAAATTGTAAAATGTAAATGTAATAAATAATTCATAAACCAAAACCAATTACAACGTTGTAACGCAGAAATAAGTAAAAATAGCATAAAAAACCGCATACGGCCGTTTCAAGGCTGCATCGATCCTCTTCCTCAGTGCGAAAAAAAAGGATAAAATTGGGTTTAAAGAACCCCTCGGTTATAGCCCCGAGTACAAGGAGTTGTTTTTTAATGAGGTGTCACATAATTTTTGCAAGATTAGAAAGTAATTTATATTCCCTTGGAAAAAAAAAGGAGTAATTTGTTTTCTGTAAATTTGTTAGAAATTCATAAAAAATAATTACGTAAGTAGAGAAAAATACTTAATTTAATTGAAAAAATATAAATACTATTCCGAAAATTTATCTAGAGCATGGAATTTGAATTTTAAAAACGTGCACTCGGGGATATAACCGAGGGGTTCTTTGAACCCAATTTTATCCTTTATATATATATATATATATATATACAGGGTGATTATAAAGAAACTTTGCCAACATCTGCACTTCTAGCGCCCGTTCTATTTAACCGATCAAGATGAAATTTTAAATATAGTTGTTTGAAGGTATGCGCTCGAGATTCTGTGAATGGCAATACAGTGGTGCTCACGGTTACGGTTATAGTTACAGAAACTCGAAAATTTCGAATGGCAACGCCTACTTTTTCCTGTCTCAAAATGTTCAGCGCATGCGAAAACCCTAAATAGCGTTGAAACGGTACCGATATGTCCAAAAACCGACGTGTTATAGACATACAAACCGTTCTTTAAGGCGCACCGAGCAATAATGCATTCGACAGAGACAAGAAACTGCTGAATGATGAGAACACATATCAGACAAAAGAAAACCTTTATTGGCATCAAACATTTTCCACATGGGTGCCATCACAAGCAATTACGCATTGCATGCGGGAGACGACGGACAATACCGCTGAACGCAACATGACGCGAGGAATGTTTCTAATCTCACGCCGTATAGAATCCTGCAAGCCCGACAATGTTTGCGGATTGCACAGGTAAACTCTGGATTTGAGATATCCCCAAAACCAGAAATCCATAGGCGTCAGATCTGGGGATCGCGCAGGCCACGGAATAGGATAATGGCGTGAGATGATGCGATCACCAAAATGCTGATCTAGGAGCCTTTTAACTGACCTCGCTATATGTGGAGGTGCACCATCTTGCATCCAAACAACGTCATTGAGTGCATTCCGCCGACGCAACTCCGGTAGTACAGAATTTTTCAGCATGGCTGCATACCGAGAGCCTGTTACAGAACATGTTGCAGGACCCGCTGGGGTCGTTTCCTCAAAGAAGAACGGGCCGAGAACAAATGTAGCTGTAATGCCGCACCACACAGTCACTTTGGCGTCAAATAATGGTACTGGTGCCACAGCGTGAGGATTCGTCTCTCCCCAGTGCACACAATTCTTTGTGTTAATGTTGCCATGTAAGGTGAAATGCGCCTCGTCCGTCCATAGTATGCGAAGTGGCCAGTCGTTATCAGCATCATATCGTAATAAAAATTCATTTGCGAAGTCCAGACGTTGTTGTGGGTCACCCGGCTGCAACATCTGGACGCGCTGAAATCGATAGGGAAACATGTGAAGTACTGAGCGCAAGAGCTTGCGGACCGTTGTGTTCGGAATATCCAACAAGCGCGATAATCCTCTTGCAGTTTCTGTGTGCCCTGTAGTCACTGTATGATGCACTTCCATGACAACGTCCTCAGAAACTGTTGGCCGTCCGGAGCGCGGTTTGTCACAGGTGCAGCCTGTATCTTCGAATTTGCGCACTAAATCACGCACAGCTTGCAGAGTACATGGCCCACGTCGTTGTCGATGATTGCGGCGATACACACGCAAGGCTTCCGCAGCGTTCATCCCATTTAGATAATAGAGTTTGATCAATTCACCGCGAACTTTCCCAGGAAGAGTCATATCGTCGGCATGTGCGAGTTCATGAATGACGACTTCGCATACCCGCTTGGTATTTTATAGGCTTCCTCCGCTGAATATCTGGCGAACGGCGTTCTGTGATTGGTATCTTGCCTGTGTCATATGCAAAGTTACTGCGTGCGCACAGATCGTGTTTTGTTGGCCGGTTTTCAGAACTCTTCTTTGTGTATGCATAACATGTTTGTTTTTGGACATATCGGTACCGTTTCAACGCTATTTAGGGTTTTCGCATGCGCTGAACATTTTGAGACAGGAAAAAGTAGGCGTTGCCATTCGAAATTTTCGAGTTTCTGTAACTATAACCGTAACCGTGAGCACCACTGTATTGCCATTCACAGAATCTCGAGCGCATACCTTCAAACAACTATATTTAAAATTTCATCTTGATCGGTTAAATAGAACGGCCGCTAGAAGTGCAGATGTTGGCAAAGTTTCTTTATAATCACCCTGTATATATATATATATATCACTGACGAAAAAGGATAGAAGCATCCTTGAAACGGCCATATGCGGTTTTTTTATGCCAATTTTACTTATTTGTGCGTTACAACGTTGTAATTGGTTTTGGTTTATGAATTAAAATTCGCACAAAGTATTCGATTTATGCTTGTAATAAATAATTATTTATACGACGCCATGAAATGCAATGCACGTTTTTACAATTCAAATTTCATGCTCTTGATAAATTTTCGGAATAGTATTTATATTTTTTCAATTAAATTAAGCATTTTTCACTTCTTACGTAATTATTTTTTATGAATTTCTAACAAATTTACAGAAAACAAATTATTCTTTTTTTTTCAATGGAATATAAATTACTTGCTAATTGATCTTGCAAAAAGTATGTGATACCTCATTAAAAAACAAATCCTTGTAAATAATCTCGCCAAGTCATAAAAAGAAGTAATATATTATGTGCGTGCCTTGTGAAAATCCATCATTATTCATAATAGTTTAAAATGCCTCGGAGTGTGGTACAGTATATGAAAACTGCTTGGCAATCTTGAGACATGTGTTATATGTGACAATTTTTGATAATGAATTAAAAATATTGGGAAGATCATGTGTTTTAAAGTACATGACTTTTTCTAACGTTTTAACTTCTGGCGTCCTTACATTGGGCAGTTATTTTGTTTTAACGTAATCATAGTTATTGTTCAAGATATCATACAATTTCAAAATTTCACAAATAAATTGAAAAAAAAAATGTCAAAAAATTTTGTTAACAACTAGTTTTTTAACAAATAGTTTTCAGCAAAATCGTCTGTCTGTACATTTTAACAACATATTTTATTACAAAATTTGTGAAACAACTAGTATACATTTGTTATCATGCCTTTATTTATGTTTCAGAGTTTAGCAATAAAACAACAAAAAACATTTTTTTTTGTCTTTTGCAAGGTTTGTAATTATTTTGTTTCAAACACATGTTTCACTCTTTAAATGTAAAATAAGGCCTACTTTTCAGAAACGAATAATCTATCTATATATCTATCTATAGAGAGAGAGAGAGAGAGAGGGAGAGAGACGTAGGTGCGTGTTTCTATATTTCACTTTGCAGCCACAGCTTGCCAGCGCAAACCACTGGGGTTTGTAAATAGTAGTAGCCTTGAATCTCCCATCGTGCACTATGGTGGTTTCATGTGGGTACCTGTAGGGGTGTGGAAGATATATAGTGGTTGAAAGTGGTCGACCTAGCGCATTTTCATATAGACTGTCCCTATATTTCAATTTGCAGTCACAACTACCCAGCGCAGACCACTGGTGTTTAAGTGTGATAGTATGCTCGAGTCTCCTTCGTGCACTACGGTCGTTGCATGTCAGTAGCTGTGGTGGTGTGACAGATATAGTGGTTGAAAGTGGTCGACCTAGGGCATTTTCGTATTTCGACCAAAGTGTTCTAAAAATGTTTGGAATCTTCTTTAATGGGAATTGGTTCATTCAACTTAACATGGAATTATTAAAATACAGATAACTAAGTTAAATGATTTCGCGCCGCCTACCGGTAGAAATTGAAACTAATGGATATTGCAGCTCGTGCGTAGCACGCATGCTATACAATGCCGTAGGCAGCCTGGACGAGTACCAGAGTTTAGTTCAGAAGGAGGTTTATTTAGAACAGAATGCTCACCGAAAATGACAAATTTTATCGAAACTGCAAAAAAAAAAATAAATTTCATTTAAGGGCAATGCCGGGCGGATCAACTAGTTTATGATAAAAATATAAATACTACGAAGTTGTAATATTTGTTTAATCCTGTTGTAATACGATATTTTCAAACAGCTCCACAAAGTGTTCCTTAGACTGTTCTAATAATATTATAAATGCGATTGCGATCGTGAATGTTTGGCTGAAGTAAACGTCAAAACGGAGGATTTAATGGCCCTGTATCTTTGCATATAGATGTAGTATAACCCAGAAATGAGCATAGGGTAGGTGTTATTTACTTTTTTTCAAATATATATCTTAACAATTCAAATTTTCATTATATTCATAGAGATTAAATTGACATTTTTTCCGAATATTTAATTAACCATTTTACGTTGCTAAGAATTATCGCTGCCAATAAATACAAAACCTGGAATAAGAATTTTTCTTCAACAATTATTTTTCAATTGAATGATTTCCACTTAAAAAATGAAAATTCACAAGAATTCAAAAGGAGAACAATTGCCATGGTATTTGAAACGAAAATATGGAGTGTTTGTTTTTATACATGAAGTATGAATACCAGTTACGTTGAGAAGAGATTTCCTGTCAAAGACAGTGTTATAATTAGAAAGAAAAATTGACAATAATTATATTATTAAGAAAATATTTCACTTTGACCATGGAACTATGAAAAGGATCCTCCTAGGTTTGAACAAATATGACGTCATAAACGAAACATGTATTTTCAAATATTCTTAATAATACAAGAAGCATGAATATCAGTTTATAATGAAAGTAGATAGATAATGAACGTCATATTTAAGAGGAAAAACTTATATTTTTTATCGATACTGATTAATAATAAGCTTGACTATCAGTTACATACAGATGTGCGTTTTCTGCTAAATTTTACGTCATGATTGCCAGAAAAAGAAAATTAAAAAGAATTATATCATTAAAAATAGATTTCTCTGGAGAAAAAGTGACGTCATATTTGAAATGAAATGGAAGTTTTCAAATATGATTTACAAGGAGCGGGAATCAATTCCATATATTAATAATACAAAGATCAGTAAGTATAACGGAGTAAAGAGGATAAGTAAGTATAGAAAGTAGATGAGTTTCATGCCATATTTAAACCAACAAATTATTTTTTTTTATCTATACTGATTTTCCCCCTGGCCGCCGGGCCAAGGGACAAATTTGTAAAGTTGTTTTCTCTGTATTTTTTTAAATGTTAAAAAAATATAAATATTTTGACTTGATATAAAAAAATAATTGCGCATATGAGTGTTAATTCCCTTGGGAGTATTAATCATTTCTCAACGTCTTAAAACTGCATTATATTTGTAGAATTATATTAATTTAAACAATGCTTCTATTCCAGTGAAACCTACACCGTAGTGGCTGGATATATCAGTTCACGGCGGTGAGAAGTTAAGCATAAGTATCAGTTACATACAGATGCGAATTTTCTGCTAAAAATCACTTCCTAATTTTCAGAAAAAAATTAACACGAATCTATTATATTAAAATCTGGCCATCTGTTTGCATTTCGCAACTACTCCTCCTGTACTATCAAACGCAATGAGATTCACTTAACGCCAGTTATTATTGAACTCTCGAAATTGAAAAACTGAATTAGATGCCGAGATATTATTATTTATTTTTGTAAATTTTAAGTTTCTCTAAAAACGGAAAGTAAATTTCTCCATAATTGTGGATAAAAAATTTGAAATAAAACAGATCAATATATTTTTTATGTCATCATTAAATTTGAAAACATAATTTATTTTCAATTTGAATAGATGGTGAAAACAAAATCTTTGATTTCAGTAAATTATACGAGAAATAAAAGCATATTTTCACATATTCAAACGCCATGAATCAATTTATTCTGCAGAGCAAAAATCGTTTGTCAGCATATTGTCATTTAGAAAACAAGATTGGATTCAGATATACATTAAACGAAGGAGGCAGAACTGAATTTAAAGAAAAAACATATTTTTTTCAATTATTTATTTTTGAAGGGCGGCTGTTAAAATGTTTCACAAAAGTGTTAAAAGTCAAATGTTTTATCAAGTAAAATTGACATTTGTGTTTGTTAGAAATGTGTAATCGCACATTACATCTTTTAGTTCATTATTTTATTAAATCTTGATTGGTTCTCTTATCAGCAATTTCTATTGGCTTTCTTATTAAGCAACCTTATTGGTTATTTTCTAATCCTGTCTAAATGTTATAAATAGGAGTGATTTTCTCTTTATACTCACTGTGTTTCTTATTTTCATGTATGATAGTCCTGCTATACATAAAAGCTTTAAAATGCAATGCTTCAACCTTTTCAATTAACGCAAATATATTTACTAGGATATTTAACAGTGTTTACCCAATTCGTCTACTTCTACGATTTTATTTGGCCCTCCTTTTTGCATTGGTTGCAATTTCATTTTTGCGATTATTTGGCACAAAATTTTACTTTTTAAAGAGTGAGTTATGCCAATGCCCCTATAACAAAGAAATACCGTATTGTATCCTATGAACTGTGATAAAAAGATAGTTAACTAGTTACGATTTTAATTATCGAGAGTGAAATATGTCGCTTAATTAATGCATTTATTCTTCTTTTAATGTTGCGTGAACGAAGTCCCGGGTAACAGCTAGTTGTTATATAAATAGTACACAAAAAAATTATTCTATTTCAGCAAATGACATATTTGTTAAGTTTCAGTAAATCTTAAATTATGTGATTTTGACAGCTTTTTTTTAATTATTATTATTATTTTTTTTTTTGAATGTCAAAATTATCCGTGATTGAAACAGAAAGTGTTAAAATTATATTCACCAGGAAAAATTAGTAAATTAAGCATTAATCACTGTAAACGTATATACGAATCGTATGTAACCATGTTATGTACTCATTGTGTAACTTGTATTCCTAAATATTTCTATACATAATCTTTAATAATAAGTATATTTTTTTCGTCAATAGTTCATTCGTTACAGCATTATACACTGTATGGTGCATCGGCATTATTCTACATGGCATTTTAAATTATTCTGTTTTCATTTTTAAAAGTACAATAGGCATGCCAAAAGTATTCTTCCGTGTAGATTGAAGCATACCATTCAAATAATTACCATAATAAAATAAACTCATTAATTGTTCAAGCACATAATTAAGAAGCGGTATTCGTCAATTTTAGGAGTGCTCATGGAGAAGTTTAAAATGCAGTTAAATAAAGCAGGCATACAAAGGGATACCCGAGAAAACAATCAGACTTGTATAATCATGTACCCTACATATGCCTGTAGGTCAGCAAGCGATTTTCACATACTGTGCCATACTCAAAGGCATTTGCAACAATATTGTATAGTTATAGGTTTTCACACGGCACTCACATGAGTTATCACTACTTGTATGACTATCGTTTTAAGCTTATAGCTTGGCGAGATAATTAACCGAGACTTATTTTTATATTAAATATAAAATATCCCGAATTTATTTTGCCCGTTACTTTGTGGAATATATCAGCTTTTTAAACGTTAAAAAATAATAAATTATTTACACATATGCGTCACAATAATTTTTTTCGAGATTCCAGAATAAAAATTTTCAACATTTTTATATAGCTTTCTTTATTGTAATTGGTGTGAATTTTTTTTATACAGTTGTAATCATAAACTCGTTCACGTGTCTTTTGACAATCAGTTCATATACTTTAAATTATTAGTTGTGTGAAATATTTTTATATAGTTTTAATTATAAACTCGCACACTTTTGTTATTTTCTGGCAGTTCATACAATTTATCTTAGTATACTATCTTAATCGAAATTTTTACATCTTGGTATGTTTTCAGTTTGATAATATTTGAATAAAATGGATGACGCGCCGTGGTCTAAATTAATCAATCGTTTTGTAAAAATATGCTATCTTTCTGGACAAAATGATATAGCTATAAAAATTGGAATGTTTGGATTTTTTTTTTTTTTTTGCATTGATAATTCTTATTAAGTATAACTAACACATATGGTGTATTGGTAAATAATAAAAACCTAAATGCAATAATAAAAATCGAGAACTGATAATTATGAAATGATATTACTAATCTTAATTTTAAAATCTAGCATTGTTTAGAAATTAACCAATCGTTTTGTAAAAATATGCTATATTTCTGGACAAAATGATATAGCTATAAAAATTGGAATGTTTGGATTTTTTTTTTTCATTGATAATTCTTATTAAGTATAACTAACACATATGGTGTATTGGTAAATAATAAAAACCTAAATGCAATAATAAAAATCGGGAACTGATAATTATGAAATGATATTACTAATCGTAATTTTTATATCTAGCATTGTTTAGAAATTGTTTTTAAATAAAAATAGATATTTTATAAATTTCCAGTGAAAAAAAAAATCAATTTGGATTTTCCCGAGATGATTGCTAAGAAAGGTTTGTAAATCCTTATTTCATTTATTTAGAACAAACAGTTTTGATTAGATCTCATATTATGGTGAGCAACGTGCATGAGAGTAATAATTTAAATACTTTCTAAGAGTGTAAGTATGTTATCTGTATTTATCTAAAAATAATAGCTTTAAAAAACACCAATTAAAATATATTAAGACAGACATAAGCTCACTTTAAAAAATAAAATTTTATAAAAAATATACTTAAAAACACTTAAAAATACAATAAGTAGACGTTTCGCCATGCGACACGCAAGGCATCATCAGTACAAAAAACAATCCAATGCATAACAGACCATCGAACAATTCAAGAACAGTTAAAGTTGCTTTAACAACAGACAATATTCACTCGGTACGGCACGAGCTTCATTCAGTGTCTCCGATCGCAATTCAGTGAGCCAACCCTCAAGGAATAATCTACCATGGTAGTTGTTACAGCCCGATTTCAAAATGCCGGCGTTCGCAATTAGCGGGATGTGATTCGTTTTAAGTGAATGCTGGACAATTTTTGAATTCAAATTACTATTTTTAAAGCAGTAGTATGTTCTTTTAAGAGAATTTCCAATGATCTACCTGTTTCACCAATGTAGACACGATTGCAATCTTTACAGGAATAATATAAACAACACCGGGTAATTTAGACTTATCATATTGAAATTTATGCTTAGTGAAAAAGGAACTCATTTTATTAATTGGTTTAAAAGACACCCCAATATTGTATGATTTTAGAATACCAGAAATTTTATCAGAAATGTTTTTATAATAAGGGATACAGATAAAAGTATTTGGTTTACTACGTTGGAAAGGGGGGGGGAGTAGAATTCACAAAATTTAAACTATTTTTAAAGATTTTTTTAACAAGACCAATAGGATAGCTATTATTAACCAAATCGCGATAAATTTTACATTTCTCAATTTCGAAATCATTACTAGAACTGCAATATCTAATGGCCCTGAAGGCTAAAGTTTTAATAATGGCTATTTTATGGCTGAAAGGGCATATTGAATTGAAATTAGTATATTGACCAGTAGATGTAGGTTTTCTGTAAACAGTAGTGGTGATAGATTGAGAGATAGCAGCAGTGTGTCTGCGGATTAGAATGTCGAGAAATGGTAATTCAGCATTATTTTCAATTTCAACAGTAAACTTAATAGGGTTACAAATATAGTTAGAAATCGTGAGAATATTATTTAAATCTGCTTCTTTCACTATAAAAACAATGTCGTTGACATAACTTCTCCAAAAAAGAATACGTGGACCAAGTTCAGAATTAATCTTATTTTCAATATTCTGCATTACAAGTTCAGCAATTACAACAGAGAGGGGGGACCCCATAGCGGTACCAGAAATTTGACTATAAAAGAAATTATTAAATATAAAACAGTTAGAGGTCAAACAAAACTTAACTAATTCAACAATTTCTTCGACGTTAAAATCAGTAGGGTGTGTAGGAGTAGGCCAGATATCTTCAATTACTTTACAGACCAGATCAAAAGGGATTGAGGTAAACAGCGAAACAACATCGAGAGAAGCCATGATATAACCGTTAGGGGAAACAAAAAAAACAAAAATCTGTAAATCATCTAGAAATTTGTAAGGTGAATTAAGACTGTAACTGGACTTAAGCGTAAGAGGTTTAAGAAGGGTGGATAAGTAACTAGAAAGATTATATAAAGGGGATTTAGAAAAATCAATAATGGGATGGAGTGGGATAGAAGGTTTATGAATCTTTGGTAACCCATAAAATCGAGGGACAAGACCGGTATAACATATAATTTTTTTGATAGTGAAAGAAGCAGATTTAAATAATAATCTCACGATTTCTAAATCTATCGGTAACCATATTAAGTTTACAGTTGAAATTGAAAATAATGCTGAATTACCATTTCTCGACATTCTAATCCGCAGACACACTGTTGCTATCTCTCAATCTATCACCACTACTGTTTACAGAAAACCTACATCTACTGGTCAATATACTAATTTCAATTCAATATGACCTTTCAGCCATAAAATAGCCGTTATTAAAATTTAGCCTTCAGGGCCATTAGATATTGCAGTTCTAGTAATGATTTTGAAATTGAGAAATGTAAAATTTATCGCGATTTTGTTAAAAATAGCTATCCTATTGGTCTTGTTAAAAAAATCTTTAAAAATACTTTAAATTTTGTGAATTCTACTCCCCCCCCCCTTTCCAACGTAGTAAACGTAGTAACCAACATTTATCTGTATCCCTTACTAGGACTTCCCTCAAAGGGATTAGTCTGAGTGATATTGCTGAGAACATAAAGTTAACAATTACGATATAAAGAAGATATCAACAAGAAGCTAAGTGAATATACAGCATATGATAGACAAGAGATAGATAAAGATACAACATATGAAAAATAGCAAATTAAATGATATAATTACAAAATACCATATATAAATTCATATATTGTTATGTTTTCATATGCATTTTTTTATAACATTTGGCAAATAACCTCATTTTCTTAAGCGGGAATTGCTCAAAACTTAAAAAAAAAAACGCCGGATCTTTTAAAACGATATTTTTAAAGTCACATAATCAGATTTGCAGCCAATAGCGTATTTTAGCAAGCGTAGTTTAACGCAAATTTAATTTAATTTTTGCAACATTTTCTTTGTGACAAATATCTAAATAAAATATTAAAAAATAAAATATTAAATATTGAAATATTAAATCAAATATTTAAAATTTGAATTAAAAAAAATTTCCTTTGTTTATATGTATAACTATTTATAGAAACTCGTATACTTCAAACCACATTGATAACATGCTTTGCTACAAACGTGTCTACCAGTCTAACTACTCGTATGTCTTAGCTGTGTCTCTCTCCGAACTCATCTGTCTACTGTCTCTCTACTCTTCTGTATACCCGTCTCAGTATCCGTCTGTCTTAAAACCCGACTCTTTAATCGTGTCTCTACCTGTCTCGCTTCCCGTTACACTACTCGTCTATCAACACGTCTGTCTGTCTATATACCCCTCTCTCTACCCTTCTGTCAAGTCGTCTCTGTACTCGTCTCTCTATCCACCACGCTACCCGTCTCCCTACCCATCTCACTACCCCTCTGTCAACCCTTTTTTGCACCTGCCTCGCTACCCGTCTGTCTATTCGTTTCGCTACCCGTTAGCTTATCTCTGTCGCTATCCGTCTCTCTACCCGTCTGTCCACCCGTTTGTTTACACGTCTATCTATCTCTCGCCAACTCTTCCCAATATTTAAACAATTTAGTAAACGGAAGCCGTTTATCTGTTATTAAATGCAAACAGGAGTAATTTATCTAAAGAGTGTAATCAGATGCAATTTTTTTAAATACATACATAAACCAGCATAATAATTCACCAGTTTTATTTTCATAGTAGTTTATGTCATTTGACAGTAAATCTCATCTTCTTCAACCCCAACTGCGTCAAGCTTATTAAAAAAGCCCCAAAGTCCGTATAACTGGGAAGGGGAATTGTCCTCAGGGCTATTAGATACATGTTATTAAGTTAAGTGAAAGTTTCGTAATCGGGTTCGCAGCCAATTTCTTATGTCAGAAAGGGTGGCTTCACGCCATTTTAAATTCATTTCTGTAACTTTCTTTTTCTTTTTTTGGTGGGTGGTTGGGGGGGGGAGGGTTCCAAATATATACACTTAAATTCAAACTTTTGCCCCCATGTTAATATTAGTGTTGTTTGTATTATCAATTAATACTTTGTTGATGGAGCTTCATTCGAAACAAATGTAAAAGACTTCTACAGTTTTTTTTTTCTAGGAGAAAGTTCCGTAATCGGGCCCTAAGCTAATCGGGGAATTTAATATCATTATTGTTTCTAACTCTTATAGAGTTAAAACAATATTGTTGCTAGCATTACTCTTGTTTGTGACCAACCTCTTCTGTGTATCTGAATAGGGAAAAGTTCCGTATCATGTACTGGTTGGTGCCAAAGGCAGTTGTAGAGTCTTACAAATTTTTCTAGAGAGCGGAAAAACATGTTTTTTTAAAATATTTACAAATATACGTTTATTAAACCATGTTTTTGAGCCATTTTAAAAAATTAAGTACGGTGCTAAAATAAAATTTTATTGCCATTTTCGATATTTTAATAAGAAATGAAAATACATAACAAACAAATTTAACAAAACTAAGCCATTTTTGGGTACTTCTCTATTATCCCGTCGACCACTTTTCATAACAAAAAACTATCGCCAAACTAAGATTAAACGCCAAAAATACAGTCCCATTTACTTGATGCCAGAAGCATTATACGTATTTGTTATGCCATCAAGTGGTTTTTAATTCGACATTTGCGTGTATTTTTCATTATGTTTTACTGATTTATTAGTTATTTCATTCATTAAAGTAACAATTGTGTCCTTAAATTCTTATATTTCATTTATTTTGATATTTCAATGGCAACGTTCTCCCGTTTATTTAGCGTTACAGTTTGGCGATAGTTTTTTGTTATGAAAAGTGGTCGACGGGATAATAGAGAAGTACCCATTTTTTGTGATAAATAATTGTTATTGCCAGGGGGGCAAATTGTAAACAATTAATAAGCGAACTAAAAAAATTACCGGAAAAAACTTGTGGGAATCTCAAGAAAGAAATATCTGATATAAATAGCATTTCAAATCTTAAAATGGAGAAGTGGTCCGTATAAAAATGCAAAACATTATACACCTGATATAAGAATTTTTTAATTTTTTTATATTTCCGAAAGCACAGATAAAAGGGTAAAAATCCCGGCACAGATGCCATATACTCACCACGTTGGCGCGATTTTCCCCCCGCCCCTTTGGCGAAAACTGTTTGTTGTGTTTGTTTACTTTTATTTTTTATTTTAATTCTATAGATTATTTTTATATGTATATCAATATTAATTTAGGCACAGATGTCATATACGCACCAGATTGGTGCGATTTTCCCCCGCCAATTTGGCGAAAACTTTGTTTTTGAATATTAGTTACAAATACCATACAATAATAGCATGTAATTTTTTATTTCAATATAAAAATAAAATAACGTAATAAATGAAATAGCTCCTATTATTCAAAAATGGGAAATAAAAATAAATAAATGATAGTTTGATATAAATAAATATTGATATATATAATAAAAACAATTTATAGAAGTAAAATAAAAAATAAAAGTTGATAAACAACAATTGAAACAAAATAACCGGGTTACCATGTGAGGCATAAAATTGCCATTTTGTTGCAATCGCGCCAATGTGGTGCGTATATGACATCCGCGCCTTTATTTATATCAAACTATTATTTATTTATTTTTATTTCCTTTTTTAAAATAATAGAAGCTGTTTCATTTATTACGTTATTTTATTTTTATATTGAAATAAAAAATCACGTGTACTATTTGTCACACTATTTGTAACTAATATTCAAAAACAAAGTTTTCCCCAAGCTGGTGGAGGGAAAAATCGCGCCAACGCGGTGCGTATATGACATCTGTGCCTTGTTTCATTTCACATAGAGGTACTGCTCTATTATCCCGTCGACCACTTTTCATAACAAAAAACTATCGCCAAACTGTTAGATTAAACGCCAAAAATGCAGTCCCATTTACTTGATATCAGAAGCATTATACGTGTTTGTTACGTCATTAAGTGGTTTTTAACGCGACATTTGCGTGTATTTTTCATTATGTTTTACTGATTTATTAGTTATTTCATTCATTAAAATAACAATTGTGTCCTTAAATTCTTATATTTTATTTATTTATGTATTTTAAGATTTCAATGACAACGTTCTCCCGTTTATTTGGCGATAGTTTTTTGTTATGAAAAGTGGTCGACGGGATAATAGAGA
Source organism: Maratus michaelseni (assembly GCA_963931845.1). Lineage (NCBI taxonomy): Eukaryota > Metazoa > Arthropoda > Arachnida > Araneae > Salticidae > Maratus > Maratus michaelseni. Next base: position 195,498,563 of record OZ007593.1, on the reverse strand, counting down.
AGTACCCACATATGTATTGGTACTTTTATGTTAACTTGGCGCAGTTGATAAATCGCCAAATATTTTTCTCATATCATCTTCATATTGCATTCATTTCATTTAAATATAAATCTTTCACTGATTTCATTTGAAATACATACATTAAAAATACACGTCTTTCACTCATTTAATTTAAAATACACGCCTTTCACTAATTCCATTTAAAATAATAAAAAGGAAAAGAAAATAAGAAATAATGCCACAAATCGAAACCTTTTATTTAAACATCAAAGAATTGTTCCTAACATACACAAGCGAAATAAAAAAGCTGCTAATGGTGTGATTTACGCCAAATCTCTAATACTAATACTACTCTTACTAATCTCTAATACTTTTCAAACAGAAAAAATTCCAGATTAACTTTCCATTTCTATTAAATTGAAATATATTTTATTGTGCTGAATATTAGTGCTTGCATATTTTTTTGCTCCATGTATTCCATGAACTTTTCAATTCCGATTGTCTACGAAAATCTCCCGCCGGTGAAAATGACGTACGCACAAAATTTAGTGAAGTATGTACTTTAATTGTGCTTTTTTATCTATTTTTTTAATATAACTTCCAAACGGTTTGACACTTATTCTTGGTAATAAATAGACGACGTTGTCACCTTTATAGGTACCTGCTGTAAAAATTTGAACGAAATCCGTTAAATATTTTTTGAGTTATGCTTGACGAAAGGTTTTAATATCCATCGTAGCTATATATGGGGCAAAGTAATACTGCGCTGTGTATGAGTCTTCGTTGCACTCAGACAATTATAAAAAAATTTCTGATAAAATTTCTGGCATTCTAAAATCATACAATATTGGGGTTTCTTTTAAACCAATTAATAAAATGAATTCCTTTTTCACTAAGCATAAATTTCAATATAAGTCTAAATTACCCGGTGTTGTTTATATTATTCCCTGTAAAGATTGCAATAGTGTCTACATTGGTGAAACAGGTAGATCATTGGAAATTCGCTTAAAAGAACATACTACTGCTTTAAAAAATAGTATTTTGAATTCAAAAATTGTCCAGCATTCACTTAAAACGAATCACATCCCGCTAATTGCGAACGCTGGCATTTTGAAATCGGGCTGTAACATTTACGATGGTAGATTATTCCTTGAGGGTTGGCTCACTGAATTGCGATCGGAGACACTGAATGAAGCTCGTGCCGTACCCAGTCAATAGTGTCTGTTGTTAAAATAACTTTAACTGTTCTTGAATTGTTCAATGGTCTGTTATGCATTGGATTGTTTTTTGTACTGATGATGCCTTGCGTGTCGCATGGCGAAACGTCTACTTATTGTATTTTTAAATGTTTTTAAGTATATTTTTTATAAAATTTTATTTTTTAAAGTGAGCTTATGTCTGTCTTAATATATTTTAATTGGTGTTTTTTAATAGTTTTTACATTCAGACGTTAAATGTATACATATTGCAAAATAATAGCTTTATTTACATTTCTGAATAGAAAATTACATTTTAATTGATCGTTTCATGAATAAATATTTTATGTAAATGGATATTATTTTTTTTCACTGCTTGTGATAGACTTTTAAAAACTTTTTGCTGAGTTGAAACAAATTTTGGTGCTGCAGTAGATTCAACCATAAGTTTGTGAAATCTGGTTCCGACATTTAAAACTTTGTTTCAACCGGAGCTCCAGATCTTGGAACGAGATTTCATCATCTTATGGAGGCAGATACTGCATCAATAAAAGTTCGCTTAACACTGCACATAAATTTTAACAGTGAATTTTAAACATCTTCTATTGAAAATAGAAATGCCACTCTTCAATTACGAAAAATAGTTTATGTTATTTTATTTGACACATTCTACAGAAAATTTTCAAATTAGCTCTCATTGAAATATTTGTATTATATTTGCAAGCTTACCTTTTATTTTTTTGTAATTTAAAATTAATACAAATTATGAGATTTAAAAACATCATACTTTCATGTTTTTTTTTTTTTTTTTTTTTTTTTTTTTTAATCCTGTAATGACAATATTACATGTAATCATAATACTCGATGCTTATGGAATAGACGAGAAAGTTTAATTCGAACATTGGAATTCATAAAACAACAATGTTTCTATTTTAAAATTTTGATTTTGACCCATTAATATAATACGTATTTTCGTATTTCAGTATAAAAATTTGTAAGTGTCCAAGTAATAAATTAAATTCTATTTTTTACATGTTGAAAACTACCGTTTTCCGTGACTACCTTTTTCAAGCGCACGATACACATGCATTGTTTTTTTTTTCATTTTTCAAAAACTAAATGAAGACAAGCCTTTAAGTTTTTTTCTAAAACGTTAACTGGTTTGTGTATTTACCTTGTGGTGCATCTTGTTCCTAAAGTGCGCAAAAAAATAATAAATTTAGCACAAACCACATTTTTACAAATTCCTTAATGTAGTTACCGTTTTTTTTTTCTTTTTCCTGATTATATTCCGTTTAAGTAAGGAAAAGAGTGTTTGATAATTTATGATTTTCTAAATTGACACATATGAACTATGTATCATTAAAAAAAAAAACAATTTCTGGAGTAATACATTTTGTAATATATATATATATATATATATATATATATATAATAAAAAATAATAAAAAATAAAATTGAGAAAGAACGTAGGTGTCTACGCATATATGAAAATATACAGACAGGCAAAACAAATATACGCACTAAAGAATGAAGAAGAAATTTGCTTCTTGTTACAGGAACATATACATACACACGCGCACATCCTCTAATAAGTGCCGTATACAACATGTTTTGCTTCTAAAATTTTAATTAATTGTTATAAATAATTGTTTGTTCATTTAAACCATTTTTATCTAATTCCTAAAAAGATAAAAACGAAACCAAAAAAATTTTTTTTTGTCGCAACAACACATTTTCTTATTTTAATCCAAGGAAAATTAATTTTCTTTTCAAAAAATTTTATCCGAAATGAATTTTATATTCTTTCTTGTTTTCTCTCAGACTATCAATAATGTGACGTATTTCTTCAACATGTTTTCTTCCGCTTTAAATGTCAAACAATGGTTTTCATAACGTTATATGTATTTTTATATTAAATTGAATTTTTAGACTTTTCTATTAGATTCTTACTAGAATGATTCTCAGTAAAATATATATTAAAAAGAAATATATTTTTGTTTGTATCATTTTTTCATTGTCTCTCTGTATAAAAATATATTGTTTATTACATGATATATGAATAAAAACTGTTTTGAAATTGAAAATTATGTATTTGGACTAACCATACAGGGTATTAAAAGTGAAGTTTAAATAATATATTTTATTTGTTTATTTTGAAACCTTATCATATTTTCAAATTTTGTATTTTATGTAAATTTAAATAGACAAAAAAATAGAAAATTTATTTAATACAATGTATGTTGTTTCTATCTAGTACTTATAGGATTTCATTTATTAAAAATACTTCAGAATAAAAATAAGTTAATTCGATTTGAAAAAACTCAAGAAGGATAGCAGTTATGACATATATATATATTTTAATTATATTTAAATTTATTCAAATATTATTATTTTTTTCTAATTACTAGATGCATCAATAAAAATCCTGCAACACCAAAAATGCTTAAATTCAATTTCTGAAAAACAAAATCGCCAGATATAAAAATATTAATACTTATTTGCCTTAATTTTAGAACAATATATTACATAACTTTTTCTTTTCATCAACACTTCTTACATATTTTTTTTAAAAAGTTAATCGTAAGCTAAAACGGAACCTATCTGATATTAAGTCTAAATATTTGTATCAAAAGATTATGATATAGACGGTCGTATTATATTTACTATAACTTTTGATGAAATTTGAATAATATCATTATTTTGATACCTATTGCTTAAATATTTAATTTTGTATTATCTGTCTCTAAAATGTTACAATAACTGTCATTTTAGCTAAGTATCCCAGATCTTCTAAAATAAAAATGATTTGTTTAAAAATCGTCTGTAACCTCATGAACATGATTCAGTCGCCATAAAAACTTAAATAATTGAAGGGGTCGGGGCAAGAGAGTGCCAAGCCACATTTTTGAACTTCTGAGATATTTCAATTTGAAAATTTTATCAAATACTCAAATCAAGATATATAATCTAAAGTTTTTTCGCCAAGGTCTTAGTAACATCTGAGATATTCTGAGTAATAATATGGTATTACTTTAATGATATTTCTATTATATTTTTTGTTAATTAGCTATCTTCTTTGGGGGCATAAATATTTGAGGCAAAAACGGAACCTGTCACATATGCTGCCACAAAGTGACTTTAGAAACAAATTATATGTTGGATATTATAATTTAAAATATTAAACAACAGATTACAGTGTTCGATTTATTTCACCAAAAATGTGGCTTGCACTTTCTTGCTCCGACCCCCTCAATTTCAGTACAGTACCCCTTATTTCCGCAAATCAATTCTTTTAAGAGATTCATTATTTATTTCAATTAAACTAAAAATTATTTTTTATTAAGTCAAACTATATTTTTTATTGCCAAGAAAGATGCTTAAGAAAGTTTAGTACTTCCTTGTCATAGCAGAAATTGGGGATGATTCGCCATGTGAAAGCGATATAACACCAATTTAGGCACTAAAATCTTGTCGAATAGTTTGCTGACCTCAAGAAACAGAATTTGTTTATGTTTTCATCATGTTCATTTTTAGATGATGCTCCAGAACACATTTAATAAAAAAAAATGTATATTGTATTTTCTTCTTAAATCTTCTGTACTTATTTTTATAAATATGATATCAATATTTGATTAACCTTGTAGAGAGATGGATAAAATATCATTTTTTAGTGCAAAGGAAACTTAACAAAGAACTATGCAAAAAGGGGCAGGATATGAAACTGTATCTTACTAATGATGAAACTATATGAAGATGCAATGTGAAATGTTTAGAGAAAAAGAGGATTTTGTGTTGGAATATGGTTTTGCGCGTTGATAATGCCCCATGTATAATTGCTTTAAAGTTTATGTACTATTGAGCCAAGGAGTAACATACATAAAATGACGTCAGAAACAAACTAGTCAGATGTGCCAATCACAAACTTTCTTCGATCTCACACAGGATTCGCATACACTAAAAACGAATCAGCACCAATCTATATCAAGGCATAACTCAATTAAAAGTTTTATTTAATTCCGTGCATTATGTCTTGAGATATGACTATTGCTAAAATCGTGTCAATCTTGAAATTTGCATCACAGCAGCGCCATATGTTGGGTGATTTACACCAGAAACTAATCAACAACAACTTACGTCAACGTCTAACTAAAGGTGAAGTTTCATGAACATCCGCGCATTAGTTCTTGAGATATATGAATATAATGAAAAAGTAGCATAGCAGAACAACCTTTTTGGGATATTTACATAAAAACATAACCAGCATCTATTTATGTCAGTGTCTGAGAGAATCTGAAGTTTGATGAAATTCTGTGCATTAGTTCTTGAGATATAGTTATCGTGAAAATCATGAAAAACGTAGCATAGCAGCGTTAATTGTTGGAATATCTACACCTAAACGTAATCAACGTCTATTTATGTCAAGGTCCAACAGAATATGAAGTTTGATGAAAATCAGTGGATTAGTTTTGGAGATAGAGCTATTGCGGTAATCTCGAAAAATGCAGCACATCAGCTACGCCGGCAGCGTGATTTACATCAAAAACTAATCAGCGTCAATATATATCAGGGACAAATTAAATATATAGTTTTATTAAATTTCATGCATTAGTTATTGAGATATAGCGCCCAAAATTTTTTTGTCATAGACAGACAGGCAGAAAAAGTCACAGACACACAGATAGATATTTTTTTAAACAGTCAAATCGTGTTCAGGACCTTCTAAAACGTACAAATTCGTCGAAAACCGAAAGTCAAAAATTTTTATGAATTCAATCTTCTAGTAAAAGCCGAAGAAAGTAATAAATGTGGGTGTAAATGTGACAATTCAGTTTAATTCTGACATGAGAAAAGTGTATTCCCTATACCTAAAACAAAGGTATAATGAGCGTATTGGCGATGCTATAATATTGTAGATACTGACGAAAGTTTTTTCATACGTCGAAAAAACAACAGTGGCATGAAACTTCTACATCAGTGTATTTCTTAACATATGCCGTGTTAATGGTGACTGTTTTCTCGTACAAATCTGGAATGCAGACGCTAGTTCACTCATGGAAAAAATTGTGAGCATGTAGACGAGGGGTCTACAATCTACACTGACTGTTGGAAAGTATTCAATTTAGATGAACTTCAAAAATAATGTTACAGTAACTTTACAATGTACCTTAAGTACAATTTTGTTGTCATACTAAAATATGAACACATGATGTTTTATTCTGGAGTGTGTACATGCTTTCAGAAGTGAGTATATACATGTTTCAAACTTGAGTAATTTTAATTCGGAGCCATTTTGAGTATGCGACATACTCAGATTTGAGTATTTTTCGCTCAGATTTGAAAATGTCGTTTTTAGAGTGAGACAATTGAGTTTAATTGTTACATGAGAAAAGTGTTTTCCCTATACCTAATACAAAAGGTATAATAGTCGTATTGGTGGTGCTATAAAATTGTCTATACTGACGAAACTTTGTTCGTATGTCGAAAAAACAACAGTAGCAGGGTACTTCTACATCAGTCTATTTTTGAAAACATATGCCGGATGAATGGTGAACTCTTCCTCATACAAATCACAAATAGAAATGCCGGTTCACTCATGGAAAAAATTGTGAACATATAGACGAATGATCTACAACATACACTGACTGCTGGAAAGGATTCAATTTAGATGAGCTTTATAAAGCATGTTTTAGGAACTTTACTATGAACCTTAAGTACAATTTTGTTGTTCCAACTAGTTGTGTAACACGCAAAATGTTAAATAAATTCTGTGCATTATAACTGATTTCTATTTAGTATTTTTATAAATACTATGGGGGCTCCGCACCTCCTGCTCGCTACGCCCTCCATTTCCGCGAAATCGCTTCGCGATTCCGTTCAGTGCCGCACAGCAATCCCTATTTCCTTTAAGAAAAGAAAAGAAAAGAAAAAAGCCGGGAAGATCTACGCAGATTTTCCTTGGCCCATATCCAAATCGTTAGCACATTTCGAAAACTATACTTTTTTTCAATATAGAGAGATTATTTTGAACAAAGAATGATAAAGAAATATTTATTAAATGTAATTTGAAAGTAAATTTAATTAATATGGCTTATTTCATTGTTTACTTTTATTGTTCAATTTTGTTCAATTTGTCATCATCTGTCATTTTCAAACAAAAGTATCTCAGATATAAGCATTTTTGTAATCCTAAAAATCTTTTGCAGATCATATTGACCGCAATAACTTAATATAAAAAAAACTTGTCATTTTCATACATTAAATCTTACTTGGAGTACATATTTTGTGTGATACAGGATATGAGCTCTAAAAGAATCTGCTCGATCTGTTCCGTACTTGAATAATAATCAAACTTAATAATAATAATAATAATAATAATAATATAATTATAATAATAATAATAATTATTATAATAATAATAATAATTATAATAATAATAATTATTATTATTATTATTATTATTATTATTATTATTATTATTATTATTATTATTATTATTATTACTATAATAATAAAATTGTTAAAGAAATATTTCTCTTCAAAGCAAAGTAAAATTATCGATTTTACGTGAAAAAAAGTGAAAAAAGTTCTTAACAACTGACTTTATATCAGTGAAAAGAAATGTTTGTAAAGGCATTTCCTTTATTAATACAAATTTAACTTTCAATGTTTGCGTTCTTTTTAAACGGCTGATATTACTATAATTTCAGTTCTTTTTAACTATCATAATTTATAAAACTGTAATTTCATTAGTATGAGCATTTTGTATTACACGAGATTTTATCCTATCGATAAAATGATACTTACTTATTTTTAAACCACGAAACTCCTACGTTTGTTAAAGACATTGGATTAAATCTCATGAAAGAAAAAAAAAACATGTACAAATGTAAAATCCTCTTACGAGATTTATTATATCTAACTTAGACATCCAACGTTTTTACAATTTTCGTTTGGATAAAACGTTTTTCTGATGATTCTATAGTATTTAAAAGATAGCACTTAAGTATAAAAATTCTTATCTTTTTTAAAATAAAGCATACTAGAATCCCTAAAAATAAGCATTACAAAATATCGTGCGAAAATAGTGCGATTTTCTTCAATTTTACATCTTTTTTGCTTTTTGATATGCAGAGTGATATGCAGAGTATAGAGTTTAGAAATGAGTTCTTAAAATGAACTCAGACGTATAAATTGAATTATATATAAAATACCGGGAAAATGTTAAACCAATTATGCATTCAATAAAATGCGTTCACTTTGAAAATAATCTTAAAAGTTTGGAAGGATATTTCATTTTTACTTTCTCTTATTACTTATATAATATCACAGAAACAAAAAGAAACTCTATTTTGTTCTTCTTTTGAGATTTCATACCATTAAACAAAACGCTCACTTACTCCTGGAAATACAATTCAGTAAACTACCAGATGATTTCGCAGATGATTAACTGCAAACAAATTCTGAAAACGTGCATTTGTGCTACGTTGACTTAATGCATTCTTCTGAATTATGTAAGCAGAATGTGTTTCGTTATTACTATGCTATTTTATCATAATTCTAAAAGCCGTGGATATGAAAAAATAGATTAAATGTTAAAAATTTGTTAATTATTACAAAAATGTTTGTTTAAAAGTTACAACATTGTCACAGTAGGCAGAAAATGTCCCCTTCTGAATAAGAAAACTGCTATACGATATTAAATAAGAATTATTAATTATTTGTATTATTTAAGTATCAGTATCACCTGTGTCAATTACTGTCTTTTACTATTAGTAATAATAAACAATTTTTAGCATTTATTATTAATTAATTAAAAAGCAATATCATTTTTAATACAATACATATTTCACGAAAATTCTAGTAAAAACATTTTGAAAAGTTTATTCATAGAGCCTTATTAAATACTTTGCTAGAAAACAGTAACTAATTTCATTTTTATATTCTCCTATTGTTTTATTAAAGAAAATATATATAGTTCTAAAATTAGTGAAGATTAAAATGATTATTTTTATTTATTTCAGTTATAATATCTCCAAAGGTATAACATATGTAATTGGTTTCCAAATTCAAATTTCATAGGAATTCATTTTGTAATTAAATCTTATTAAAACGCGAAAAAATTCAGAGATATAATGCTCATATAGACAATAAATTAATATGTTTATTTTTTTTTTCTAAATTACAGCTTCAAACTTTTGATACAGTAGCATATACGGAGTTTCTCAAACCGATTGAAACTAGCTTTAATTTTTTTCACATGTTCGAAATATGCAAGTAATGTAAATTATAGAATCATTGAAAAAAATGTAAGAATTAAGATTATGTTCATGAAATAGTTCTGATACAAATTTTCAAAAAAGTAACAATTTTTAAATTTTTATATGACTTCTGGATACTATTTTTGTTTGTCTGTGTGCGTGATTATCTTTCTCCGGTATCTGACAAAAACAACAAAAAAGTTTCCGTTCTTCTAAGACCGAGTAATAATACATCGAAATCTAAAAAAATGGAGTTTTCCAGCACTAAAATCAGATAGACGATTTTTGAGTACGAATTTTATGATTTATTCATATAATATTTTAATGAAGGCTTCTGTAAAGTTGCTAATTATACATATATAATAATAATATTAAAAAAATTGAATTAAACGCTTAAATTTTGATTTAAATGTAAAGTTATAATAATTACTAAAATAAAAAAATAATCATTTTATTAAATTTTATGATTCTGAGGGTGTTTTCTGATTTCATTTTTGTAAATTTCATTTTTTCATTACAAACCTTCTATATGAAATACAGCTTGTTTGAAATTCTTTCCTAATACGATAACTATATTTTATTTATATAGTGTGTTAGAAACTGGGAAATGTTACAGCATATAAAGTATTAAATATAACAAATGTCTCATTGTATGGATTAATATATTTATTTTGGGAATTACCTTAAACGTAAGACGGCTATATTTTTATGGTAGTTTATATATAGATATTTTTTTGTAAGTGTTTTTTAGTTTAATTGTAAAATTCATATGTTAAATGTTTGAATATTTAGGCCTGTATAGCGATTAGAGCTTGTAGAGTGGCATTGTCTTATGGTATTTGCATATAATTTATATAGATCAACGTCAGTACATTAAGAAATAATTTTAAATTTTATGATCATTAGTTGTTAGAATCAAATACAATAAATATTCGATTTATTATTCTTAATATGAAACAACTAGTTCTAGTATATAAACCATAAGTAAGATATTAGGTGAATTGCCAAATAAACATTATTACATTGTAATGTCTGACTACATCTGAATCATTCTATTTTATATCAGTCAGGGAACATACTTTCGGTATATCCCTCTTGATAATCAATATATATATTAGTGTTATTCTTGAAAAAAAAAAAAAAACGTAGTTCTGGAACATTACAATTTCTGCATCAGAAGTGTAGCTCTAGTCAACTTGCGATTTATAGCATCCTTCATAACTAAACATTGAGTCATACAAACACAGTTGCTAAGGCAAAAAAGTGATACATGTAATCGTGAGATAAAGATTTTTTTTACGATAGACAACCCCCGCTAGTTGTGAAATTATTTATGACATTCCCTCTTTTATTTCACGGAAAGTGCAACCAACAGTAATCTATACAAAATTAAGGGAAGCATGCTGTGATTTAGTTATGAGTGATAGAATGGTTACATAATGGGTTTCAATATTCAATTCAGGGTGTAAACAATTGAACAATTAGGTACAAAACTGACCACCGTTTTTGGTTAATAATAAAATGATAAGCATAGTGACTTTCAACTTTTCATGTACTTGGGGAGATTTATAGTTGGCCAGCGTTTTGATGGCAACAAAGAGTATAAAGTTGTATTATCAGTGCTACACTCGCAGGTGGCCCCTTTCTTTGATGCTATCTTAAAATAAAATGTATTCCGTTACGATAAACACTTGAATGTTCTGGGTGATAATGTAAAACATAATGTAATGTGTTTCAAAAGTTAGAAACTATTTATGTTGAGCTACATCTGAATCACATTATTTTAACTCAGTCATGCAATATACTTTCGGCTTATTCCTTTTAATTAAAAATGTAAAAGCCGGGAGTCTATCACAAGACTTTGACTTAAATATCCGACTCCTTGCCTTTTGAGCTACCTTTGCTCACAACGAATGGACCTGCCATGTACACAGCTCAACTCTCTTAACCCGAGAGTAGTCGCGTCTTTTTTTTAAACACTAGTAGTCGCGCTCGGTCCATTTGCCGCCGTTACCTGTAGCCCGAAAACAGAGGGGAAATCTGCCGGCGTTACCATATGATCGAAAACGGAGAACATAGGGGGAAAATAAAAAGATACATTTTACAGAAACTATTATTTAAGAATATATTCAGATATCTTTAAGAATATATTTAAGAACTATAATTTAAGAATTTTATTTAAGAATATATTCAGTTCAAATTTAAATAAATATTTTAATATATATATATATATAGGTGGTTATCAAGATAATGGAAACACCCTAGATTTTGAAGGAATTCTTTATTAATATGGCGTAGGACCGCCTTTGGCATGTAATACAGCTTGGATTCGCCTGGGAATCGAATCATACAAATTCTGAATAGTGTTTAGAGGAATATTGTACCATTCTTCATGGAGATATTGTGAAAGTTCCGTGAGAGATGCCGGTGGAGGATATCGATTCCGGATTGAAAGCTCTAAAATAGACCACAACGGTTCGATTATGTTGAGGTCTGGGGACTGTGCGGGCCAAGGTAGATGTTCCACCGCATCCTCATGTTCATCAAACCATGATTGGACAACTCTGGCTGCATGAATAATGGCATTATCATCCTGGAAAATTCCATCTCCTGCAGGAAACAAAATTTGCATCATGGGATGGACCTGGTCAGCTAAAACTTCTCTATACTTCTCCCCAGTGATCCTTCCTTTCAGGGTTACGATTGGACCACCAGAAAACCATGACACGGCTGCCCATACCATGACCGATCCACCTCCATGCTTGACAGTTGGACGGAGGCAATCAGGATCATACGCTTGTGCAGGTGTTCTCCAGACATGTACCCGTCCTGTTGTGGGGAAAAGTGTGAAAGATGATTCGTCTGACCATATAACAGTCTTCCACTTATCAATCGACCAGGTTTTGTGGTTGTGGCACCACTCTACACGACGTTTGGCATTAGCATCTGTGACAAGTGGCTTGGGAATTGCTGTTCTGCCGTAAATGTTCTCTTTATGAAGGTATCTCCGAACTGTAATTGTTGACACTGGAGAATCCAGATGCTGATTGAGCTCTGCGGTCACTTTGGCTGCAGTTGTTTTCTTTTTAGACATTACAATCCGCTTTAATACCCGTCGGTCTCTTTCACTCAGCTTCTCCTTCCGTCCACTATTTTGCTTTGCTGAGCTTGTCTTTCCGCGCTGTGTGTATGCTGTCATGACTTTAGACACCGTACCTCTGGAAGCTGGGATGTTTCGGTCACCGTTGCTCCAGCTAGTCGGGCTCCTACAATTTGGCCTCTTTGAAAATCTGTGAGGTCTGACATTTTACGCTTCTGACAAAAAAAATCAAAACGTAGACAACTCTTCTAGAGCTCTCTCATACTACCTAATACATGTACTTTTTATATTAAAAAAATCTGGTAGCTAAGATTATATTTTAATGCTTACGAAGGGAATTCTTAAATGTCCCTTTCATTCACAAGTGTTTCCATTATTTTGATAACCACCTGTATATATATATATATATATATATATATATATATATATATATATATATATATATATATATATATATATATATATATATTACAAAATATACAGGAGTCGACGTAGGTTTTTTTCCTTGGGACCCATTTTGTGAAAAATAAAAGTTATTTTGTGAAATGTATCATATTTCTGCGAAATTTATTATATATTTTGTGAAAAAAAAACATTTTGTTATGAAAGAAAAAATACACCTACTCAAATTCAAACCAAGCATTTAATAATTTCGTTCCTTCTGCTGAAGTTCTCGTTTCTGGTGAACGTGTTTTATTGTTAATGACACATTTTAAAACCTAACAAAATAAAAATAATTAATGGAGAGTATGTTTTTATGGAGTGGAATTTTGTGAAGGTTCTTATTTTATCAAGAGGAATTTTGTTACGGGCTATATTTTATCAAGAAGAACTTTCTGAAGGACCTATTTTATAAAGAGGCATTTTGTGAAGGACAGTATGTTATCAAGAGGAATTTTGTGAAGGCCGGGATTCTATAAAAAAGAATTTTGTGAAGGAGCCTGTTTTATCAAATGGATTTTTGTGAAGGCCACCCTAAATAGGCCCCAAATTTTTCCTGTATCGACCCCTGATATATTAAAAGAATAAAAAGTATTAAATAATTTGATTGATGTTATAAAGATACAATCAATTACTAATTAGAATAAATTTTCAATTATGAATTTGAAATCGTGTTAGGGATAAATTATTTTTAAAGTCAGAACCACGTAAGCTGGTTTTTGTCAGTGTACTGGAACTAGGAGCCAATTGAACTTGAAAAGAGACAGATTACATTATTCATTTATGCAATTTAAATAATCATTCAATCGTGTATTTCAGGACATGCTACTTATAACCAGGGGTAGAACCAGGCAAAATTTGGGACCTATTTATTTTTTATTCACAAAAATCCATGTAATAAAACAAAACCTTCACGAAATTCCTCTTAATAAAACAGGATCCTTCACAAAAATCATCTTAATAAAACAGGTCTTTCATAAAATTCCATGTAAAAAGACAGATATTCTTTACAAAATTCGTCTTAATAAAACAGGCATCTTCACAAAATTTATTCAATTAACACATGACTCTTCATAAAATTAAAAAATCCCTTCACAAAATTCCTCTTAAAAGAAGTCTCTTAATAAACCTGACACCTTCACAAAATTCCTCTTAATAAAGCAGGCCTTTTATAAAGTTCCATCTAATAAGACAGATTCCCTCACAAAATACTTCACAAAATTGCTCTTAATAAAACAGGCCTCTTTACAAAATTTGTTTAATTAACAAAGGATCCTTCATAAAATTAATAAAACAAACCCTTCACAAAATTCCTGTTAAAAAAGTCCCTTCGCAAAATTCTTCTTACAAAAGCAAGGCCCTTCACAAAATTCCTGTCAAAAAGGTCCCATTGCAAAATTGCTGTTACTAAAGCAGCCCTTCACAAAATTCCATGTAATATGACAAACTCCTTCACAAAATTCCTCTTAATAAAACATCGCTCCTTCACAAAAACTCTGTTATTAACACAAAACCCTTCATAAAATTAAGAAAACAGGCTCCTTCGCAAAATTCCTCTTAATAAAATAGGTCCCTTTGCAGAAATCCTCTTAATAAAAGAGCCCCTGACCTTAACAAAATTTCTTTTATTAACACAAGCACCTTCATAAAATTCTATTCTATAAAAACATACTCTTCATTAATTTATTTTATTTTGTTACATTTGTAAATATGTAATTTGCAAACTAAACAAGATCACCAGAAAGGAAAACTATAGCAGAAGGACTTAAATAACTTATTAATAAATTATTGGTTAAAATTTCAGTAACTGGATTTCATCTTTTGTTACAAAATGTTATTTGTCACAAAAATATAATAAATTTCACAAAATTAAATTTTATTTTTCACAAAATGGACCCCAAGAACAAAACATCTGCATCGACTAACTGATATCAATATCCTATTTTATTATTTTTTCTTACAATATATCTATATAAAAATAATAAAAAAGAAGATAAAACTCCTTACTCTGACATTATTAATATAAAGGCAGCAATTTTTTTTGTGTGTGTGTGTGCTGCTACCTGTGTGTGTATGTGGTGCGGGGGGGGGTGGCATTATTAGCGATTTTATGCTTAAACGCCCTTTTTGAAATGAAAATTTATGAAGATCCATTTATTACTTATTTCAGGATAGAGGCAGGCCTCTTGAGTCACACCGCTTGTTAGAAGCTTCTTATGTATGAAGTAAATAATAATCGTATATATGAAGTAAATAATAATAAATAACAGTATATTCAAAGAAAGATGAAAAGAAGAATGAAAGAGCAAACTAGAATCGAACCCTTCCCAGAAACTTTTCTGCGGAGAAATTCGCGGAAACGGGAATGAAGAACTGGGAGGGGAAAAAATTACTTGAACCACAGTGCTTTTAGACCGATTTCAACTTTAGAATGCAATAAATTTCTGAGAAAACGTTGGAATACCTTGCAACTTTAGTACACAAAAGAACCAACGGTCAAGGTCAGCTACACTGCATTTCATTATTGTAGCTTTAAGGGGAAATGAGATAAAGGAAGACAGCGAATTTTGGGGGGAAATGACCAACGTGCGACTACTGCCAGGTTAAACTAGCTGCATGGTAGACCAGATGCTCATTAAGGATTGAGATTGCCAATAAGGTTATCTTAATGAAATGTGCCCCAAAGTTGTCGGCCCAGGTAGCTCAATAGGTGGACCGTTGGCAATTTAAGTAAATTTGCAATCTCGGCATGGACAACTTTTATCTCATTAAAAAAAAAATGCAGTTCGTATGACACATAAAAGTGCCTTAAAAATTTAAAAAAACCGAAAAAGTTTAATGTTTCTAAATATATTATTTCGCTAGACAGCTCAGTCATTATAAACATTGAAAATATATATACACTAGCTGTTAGCCGTGACTTTGTTCACGTAACATTAAAAAAAGAATAAATGCATTAATTTAGCAAAGCATTTATTCGATTATTAAAAACATATATAGTTAACCAAATCTTTATCACATTTTATAGGAAACAATACGGTATTTCTTTGCTGTAGGGGCCTTAACATAACCCAGTCTTAAAAAAGTAAAAATTTCATGCCAAATAATATATACAATTTCGAAAATGAAACTGCAACTAATGAAAAAAGAAGGGCCCAGTAAAATCGTGAAAATCGACGAATCCCTCTTCGTAAAACGAACAATAACACTGAGAGAATTCTTCTATACAACAGTGCATTTTTGGTGAAATTTGGTGTGAAATTTGTATATGTATTCATTTCTAAATGGCATCATTATATTGTTTATTTGTATAGACATGTGTTATATATTTCTTACTACATTATTATTTTGTATCTTGTTTATGTATATATTAAATAAAGTGCTTCTCACTAACTGGTGTAAATATTGAACAAACTGCTTGTGGATTTTATACATTGATAGATATTTCATAAATATATAACAATCTGATGCGATTCTACAATGTAAATAAAGGTTGCTAGAAAGCACTTTAAATTCTGCCCAATTTAGCATCGATATTTTTTCTATCGCGTCAAGGACACTCTAAACAAATAACTACCGAAAACACCAATCTGATGATCTAAATTTAAATATTTTTTTTTTTAGTATTATATAGTCCTATAGGATTATTTTAATTTATTTCGTGCGCTTGAAATTTTTTACGCTTTTTTTAGGGTTAAGCGTAGAATAAATGTACGTTCTTGTTATTTTATTTTGCCATTTCTATTTATTCTAATTCCCATTCATTCCATTTATGGATATTGATTTAATTTACATATTCGTTTCAAAGAATATTGTTTAAAGTTATTATTAGGATCAGGATAGGATACGATTAGGGTTAGGATTAAGATTATAAACTGGACGACAATGGTATGATTAATTCAGGTTTAAATCATGAACCAGGATGTATATTTACATCCTGAAGTAGTAAGACAATTAGAGAATTATCGTCTGATATTTTTTAATATGTTTTACAGTCATAGTTGGCATCAAAGGTGAGCAAGGAAATGATCATCTAAATTACAATTAAGTGTTTACCACGCAAAAACAAATCTGGTTACAACAATGTATTTAATTTTGTGCCAAATTTCACTTGATAAAAAAAGAAAATTGGCTACGGACCGGATTACAGTTCCCTAACCTTCCTGTTCTCGGAAAATGTCTACCTATATGTGAAAACCTTTCTACTATATACAACGCGCTTTCACGTTTATAATATTATGAATTGGCACGATCGGCTTGTTCAGGTTTACATAATTCGGCTGGAAGAAAAGTTTCATTACTTTTTGATTTCTTCTTTGCTTTTGCATTACGCGAATTTGTCGGTAAAATAGATTTTTGTTTCGATAACATTTTTGCTTTTTAGGTTTTTTAAAAAATTGTAATTTTATTTGAACATTGCTTTAAAATCTATGTCATTTTTCTCAACCTACAAGATTTTACAAAAATCTATTATGAAACAGAACTTAAAAAAAAAAGCTATATTTAAAAATGACAACAAAATTTTTACTATTTTAAAGCTAAAAGAAATGTAAAAATAAATTCCGGTTCGAAACGACCATTTACAAATGTGTTTTGATTGTGGGAAAATGATAGAGGAAAAATGCTATTACTTCGACGCAATCATAATTAAATCCTCAGCTTTTATGAAAAAATGCAACTTTCTTTTAAAAAATAAAGTTATTTTTATTAAGATTTTCTGATTTTCTATACAGATAATTTTGCGGTGCATATTATTTACATTTGCCGTCCAATATATTTACAAAGTTTTTTTTTTATTATTATTTAAATTAAAAATATGGTACCTTTATGTTAGCCATGTGCAGGCGATAAACCGCCAAGTATTATTCCTATCACCATCATTCGTATTGAATTCCTATTAAAATATAAATCTTTCACTCATTTCATTTAAAACACAGAACTTTAATTTACAACACATACTTTTAAAATAATCCATTTCATGTGAAATAGAAAAAGAACAAAAATAGAGAAATAATTTGATAACCCAAGATCATTTTATTTCACCGTCAAAACAAGTCTGTTTTATTTTTGATATATGACAACATATTCTCTTGTTTTTCATACGTATTTATGCACCTTGTATTATTATCAAATATTTGAAAATTCAAGTTTTATTTCTAATATGACGTCATTTCATATTCTGTTTCTTAAATATTTAATTTCATTTTCATTTTTCAAGTGGAAATTTTTCATTTGAAAACAAATTGTTGAGTAAAAATTATTATTCCAGATTTTGATTTAGTTTTGAAAACCATGAAGTATTAGCAACGGTAAAGTAAATTTAACCATTTTAAAATATTATACGAAAAATGGCCATTTATTCTCTATGAAAATAATGAAATTTTGAATTATTAAGAAAAATATTTGAATAAAATAAACAAAAACAAGCCTATGTTCATTTACGGGTTATAATCAACCTATATGCAAAGATACATGATCATTAACTTCTCCATTTTGACACTGGCTTCAGCCTAACATTTGCACAAAATCGGATTTATAATATTATTAGGATATATATATATATATGTAATAATAAAAAATTTTCGCCATTTTTCTTTAGTTAAATTATTCCAAATTCTTCAATTTTTTTCCCTCTCTTTTTAAAATATCTCTTAAATCTATTTTGTATTTTATTCCATAACTTAATCAAAATATTCTTTTATTTATCATTCTAAAAATCTTAATCTGTTAAAAGCTACACGTATTTATTCAAACCTTATTCTCTTAAATTGCAACACTGCCTCTAAACGCACCTGCCTAATTTCTTCTTTTGAGACATTTAATTTTTATTCTTTGGAACTTTTGTAATACCATTTTTATTTCTATTTAATTCATTCGGCATCCCATGATTCCAAGCGGTTTTCGCGCCCAAAGGCCTTTTTACCTTTTTAATTTGCCGCTTCTGTTAAAGAGTTTTAATCATACGTCAGAGACACGTCTTCGTGGCCTCATTTTTTCATCCATTAGCGAGAAAGCCCCGCCTTCTTTATCCCCCTAGCGCCCTCCGAACATGGATGCGAGTGGACCAGCTTGTTCTCGCGTTTTGTACCTTTGGGCCAAATTTTGAAGTATTTATACGGTTACACTGGCTTCGGAGACGGAATTTACACGAATTAGTGGTTGTCATCTAATTGCCGTCACTGGGGAGTCTACACTAATGCATCGGTAGTATGTTCTTCAAGCTCTGCTAATTCTTCAAGATCTTCAAATGTGTTCAGTTTTAATGAAGCGAAAGTTGGTGGAGTTGCTTTCATCTCTGTGATCACAATAAAGCCACTGCTCATCTATTAAGTTATAAAGTCTTCTTTTTAATGTTTTTGGGAAATTTCTTCTGGATTTCACTGCCTCTGCTCAATTTTTACGACTGCAAATACACTACGATTGCCGATGTGATATACTTCGAGATTTGTCTTCATGGTGAGCGACTCGAAGTGATGCCCTGTCCGGGTGTCATGACTACATTTCAACGATCTCGACTGCGGCTACCTCGATATGATTATCAGGTAATTTTAGTGGTTTCGGACTGAGATGTTCCGATTGTCTGGTGGAAAGAACGTTCAAGTCGACAGCAATAGCGATCGTCTATAATGTGCCAATTTTCGACAGGAATGTATCAAAAAAGCCGGTCAGGATAACTGATGACCTGTGTAATAAAAACATTTTGGAGACTTCCCAGTGATATTGGAGAACAACTACCGATTAGTTGTCAAATTATCACTCATAAGTGTTTATAAATTTATCCCAGAAGTGACGTCTGTAAGTTAAATTATTCTTTTATTTTTATTGATTTCTTATTTTATTGATTTGTTATTATTGGCTTATATAGAACAAAAATTGTTCTTAGAATACTTTAGAAGAATTTTGTTCCTTTTATCCTGAACATTTAGAACTTACGAAATTTAATATTTATTCGTATGTATTGTTGAAAAATTAATTTTATTTGGTTAAGCTCACAAATATTACTGAAAGTTTTGAACTGCTCTGATATTTATTCCTATATTACTTCATTTTACAAGAGTAACTTCATTTTATGTTCTTATTTTATCATTTAATTATAGTCCCTTTTCATTCGGTGATATTTATTCATAGGAAATAATTTCTATTTATTGAAAAAATATATGAGTAATCTCTTTTCAAGTAACATGTATTGGAACATATTCTATGCCATTCTAAAAATGCATAAAAAATTATTAGATTATCTGAAATTACAGCTTCACTGATTGCATAATAATCGCAAAAATAGCTTTTGAAGTTTCTTAATGTGAAAAAAAAAATGTGTTATCTCAAAAGAAAGTTGAGTAACATTGAAAGGGTAAAATTATTGTGCAGTTAATTTATTTGTTTATTTTATTACTTTTGTTTTTAGATGCTATATTCTGAGAGTACAATTCAAGAGCCAAAAAAATTGTTCTTACGAAATAATGATACTTATTTTAAAAAGGTGTTTTATTTATTTCATTCTAAATTGTGATATTCATATATAGTGGATCTATTTATAGAAAGATTATAGTAGTAGTTTACATTTACTATTTAAGTGAAATGAATTTTAATATGAATTGGACTTTTTTACTGTTGAATATTATTTAGTTTGTTATTTAAATTATTAAGAGTTAGATATTTACAGTTGTTGTTAAGTTAAAGAATTCTTTATACATTGTTATTTTTTTTTTTTTTTTTACATGTTATTAAAGTCAGGGTTCGTTAAAGTTATTGTTGAAAGTAAGGGTACTCAAACCAAAATGGCTGAAAAAGAGCTTAATGTTATTATTTTTGACCCAGAAAGTGGGATGAATGTTGTGTCTTGGCTTAGACACTTTGAAGGATCAGCCCCTCCAGATAAAAAAGAGTGGAAAATCAACAATATTTCCAAATATTTGAAGGGCGAAGCATTAAAAGTGTATGTTAATGAATGTCTAGATTGTAAAGAATATGAAAAAATTGCTGAGATCTTAACTGAAAAATTTCTGAAAGTAACAGTCCCCCGTTTTTCTGATTTCGCCTCGCTGAAATTGCATGACCTAAACAACTTAGAAAATTATTTCCGTCAGAAAATAGAGATAGGTCGACAACTTAAACTATGTGAAACTATTATTTTACAAGTATTGACAGATGGCTTAAAACCTGAATACCAGAACTATTTAATAGTAAATCCTCCTGAATCTACTACCGATTGGTATAGATTAGTTAAACAACTTGTTGTCATTCCATCTCATTCTAGCAGTAACAATAATAGTAATGATAGAAATATGTCTCAAAATTCCAGACCTTTTTCTCAACCAATTAATTCACATAAACATTGGATTCGCCCTCAACCTAATTACAGGAATCCAAATTTCCAAGCAGCAACTAATTTTAACCCTTCAACGTCCAGGTTCGTTAGTCCCAGATTGCCTGTCAATCATTATCAAAGAAGGATTCCTAATCGACCATGTCGAATGTGTTTAAATAGAGGTATCCAAAATGCTTATCACTGGGAGAGGGATTGTGTATTCAATGTTAGGCCTCTGCAATCTTCTGCACCCCCTCTTAGTCAACCACAACCATCTACTGATAATATATGACAGTTAATTGTATCAGGATATGTAAATAACAGGGAACTACCTTGTGTGATTGACTCTGGCTCAACCATAAGTATTTTGCCTTTTAAATTTGTTAAATTCTTAAATGCTAAAGTTATAAATATTCCACCTGTTATTATTGGCCAAGCCAAAGGAACTGTTGTAATAGATAAAGCTTGTAATTTATTGTTTAAATTAGGTAATGTGCAACAAAATATTAGATTTTTAATATGTAATACAAATTTAGATTATGCTATACTAGGTTTAAAAGAATGCTGGAAGTTTAATTTAATTATTGACTGTGCTACATGTCGAGTATTACAAGGAGACCTTGTTTTAAATGAATCTAAGAACATATCCAGTGATAAATTAAGGTTACTTCATTTTAATGTTAACTATGATTATCAGAGAGTGCAACCCGATTATGGAAAGATCATATCTCCTCAATCCTTTGTTCCATCTAATGTTGATAATTCTAAATTAATTGGGGAAATAAATTCTATAGAAAATGAAACTTTAAGGGAAAGTATAAGGGATTATTTAGATATATTTTCTAAAAATAAATTTGATGTCGGGAGAATTAATATCGAACCGCAACGTATTCTTTTTAATTCTGACCTACCAATATCTCTGAGGCCATACAGAACTTCCCCTTTAGAAGAAAAAGAGATTTCGGATCAAATTCATTCACTATTAGATGCTGGTTTAATTAAAGAGAGCAATAGTCCCTATTCTGCCCCTGTTACATTAGTAATGAAAAGAGAAGAAGGTAAAAAAACTAGATTATGTGTTGACTATAGAAAATTAAATGCAATAATGAAAAATGACGCAGAACCCCTACCTCGTATCGATGGAATTTTAGATAAACTGAGTAGTGTGCAGTATTTTTCAACTTTAGATTTAGCCTCTGGCTACTGGCACATACCCATACATCCATCCGATACTGAAAAATTGGCTTTTGCTACCAACTTTGGGCTCTTTGAATGGTTAGTTCTGCCCTTCGGGATTAAATTAGGCCCCCCGATATTTAATAGAACCCTTAGAAGAATACTTACTAAATACAAAATAGACTTTGCTTGCCATTATTTTGATGATATCATTATTTTTTCTTCCTCATTAGAAGAACATATGCAACATTTAAACCAAATATTTGAATTATGTAGACGCGAAAACATTAATTTTAAACTCTCTAAATGCAATTTTGTCCAAAATAAAATTAACTTCTTAGGATATACCATCCAGAATGGCACATTAACTCCTGCTAATGCTAATATTGAAGTAATAAAAAAACTAAAACACCCTTCAAATGTAAAGGAACTTCAGAGATTCTTAGGATCTATCAATGTTTATCACAAGTTTATAGATAAATATGCCGAAATTCGAGTCCCTCTTAACAGATTACTCAGAAAAAATACACTATGGGAATGGAATACAGATTGTCAAAATTCTTTTCAAAAATTAAAAGATGCCTTAATGGCCAAACCTATCTTAAAAATTTATGACCCTAAGTTACCCCTCCATATGTTTGTTGATGCCTCACAGGTGGCAGTAGGTGCAGTCTTAAAACAACCTGATAGTAATAATTTTTTACATCCAATTGCTTATTACTCTAGAGGATTGAGAAGTTATGAGAAGAATTATTTTATTACCGAGTTAGAGTGTCTTGCCATCATTGACACCTTAGACAAATTCTATCATTATTTTCATGGTGTAAAATTTACCATTCATACTGATCATGCATCTCTTGTATGGTTAAAAAATACTAAACATTTGAGAGGCAGGTTATTTAGATGGTCTTTGAAGTTGAGCATGTTTGAATATAATATAGTTTACGAAAAGGGATCCACAAATGTCGAAGCCGACATCTTGTCGAGAAACCCAATTTCACATTTTATTCAACCACTTACTTTTCTTCTGGACGTTAAAGAAATTATAGAGAGGTAGGAAAAAGATAATGTGTGTGGTAAAAATTATCTAAAGGAAAATAGACTTATGATACTAAAAAAGAAAGGTTTTAGAAAATTAGTAGTCCCCATGTCTTTAAGGAGAAAAATACTAAATGTTGCTCATGAAAAATTTGGTCATCCTGGTATCCAAAAAATGTTAAATTTAATCTCCCCTAATTATTATTGGCCTGACATGACGCAAGATATAACCAATTTTGTAAAACATTGTGATATTTGTCAAAAGAATAAAAAACCCAGACAGAAAAAATTTGGCTTATTACAAGCTATGCACACCACAGATCAACCTTTTGAATGTCTTTCTATTGATACTGTGGGAGGATTCAATTATTATAACTCCACCAAAAAATATCTACACATCATCATCGACCATGCTACTAGATATGTTTGGGCTTTCCCCTCAAAAAGTGTTACCACAGAAACTTATACTAATTGTCTAAACCAAGTTTTTAATATTCAAACACCACAACAATTATTCTGTTTTAATAAAATTCTTAATGTCCAGACCCATCAAAAAGTGTTAAGTGATAGAAATGCAGCCTTTACTTCATCTAGATTTAAAAAATTTCTGCGAAACCACAATATTAAGCAACGTTTAACCACATCACATCATCCTCAAACGAATGGCAAATGTGAGAGAGCAAACCAGACAATAGTTACTAGATTGAAGTGTAAAGTCAATTCTACCAACTCCAAAATTCCTTGGACAAAAATTTTGACAGAAGTAGTTAATGAGTATAACAATACCCCTCATTCTATCACTAAATTCCCTCCTGCTTACTTACTTTTTTGGCCAATTACCCTATGATTCTCCTCTTCAACAAAATTATTACCCTCCTGTTCAAGAAGCCCTTAAACTTGCTAAAAAACGCACTGATGAATTCTATTGGAGAAGTAAAAAATATTATGATCGAAATTATCTAGAACCAAAATTTGAGATTGGAGATCTTGTAATTTATGAAGAGTTTCAATATCCTAATACCAGAAAACTTTCACAAGTCTTTAGTGGTCCTTATCAAATCCTTAATAAGTTATCTGATGTCAATTTTGAAATTGATAGACAAATTCAAAATAAACCTACTGAAATAGTACATGTATCAAAATTACGCCCTTATTATCCTCCTGATCAATTAAAATTATCCCATGAGAACCAACAACAAACTAATGTTAAATTTATAGTTTCGTCTTGATTTTAATATAATCCAAAAATAAACGAAATAAAATAAATTAATAATTAACTAATCAATTCTCTTCTGTATAACCG
Organism: Maratus michaelseni; assembly: GCA_963931845.1. NCBI lineage: Eukaryota > Metazoa > Arthropoda > Arachnida > Araneae > Salticidae > Maratus > Maratus michaelseni. The sequence continues at coordinate 195,473,740 of OZ007593.1, read as the reverse complement.
TGGTGTTCTTGATTGTGCACACGAGAGTGTCACTGTTGAAGTTTCCACTTGAGTCAACTTTTTATGCTGGCGTAATTTAGTTGATTTAAGTTAGGAGTTTCTGATACTGAATTGGATTAGATTAGAATCATAAATTAAACAGTATTAACTAAACTAATAAAATAAACTGGATTAAATTATATCTTAAACTAATCAAATATGATATCTTAATACTAAGTGAGAATTGTCCAACCTTTCTTAATATGCTACAAGGTCCCATTTTTTCATTTCACAACTTATGTTTTCTTGTTTGACTGAAAGCAAGATAGTTACATAACCATCATCTACACAATAATGATTGTTTTCACGAATTTTTCTTATTTATTCATTTTTTTGTATTATGTATTTTATGGAGTATATTTCATACCTCATTCACTACTATATGGATGAGATATTAATTATATACTTAAGAAAGTAATTAAAGAAAGAGTGTGATATTTTTGAATTATAATGCTTGTTATTGCTGAACTTATTGTTGAATATTATTATTATTAGTTATACTATTTATAATTTGATATTGAGATTAAATATTACTTGAATTTGAATACTACTTGAATTTGAATATGTTGAGAGATATAAATTTTTACTTCTAGAAGTAAACCAGTAATAAAGTAGTAAAGGTAATGTAAGTTATAAAGGTAATAATGGTAATAGTAATTTTGATGTTGAGTAAAAAACTCTTATACTGCTTACATTACCTATTTGCCTTTTTAGAGTAATTACCATTTGTCAGACAAACTATACCATAACAAAATACTCATTTCTCTTAAGTTTTTCTTAGCATTCCATTCAGGACTGAGTTTTTCAGACAAACATAAGTTTAATATTTGAAAATTAACTTATGATTATTGTTATTGTTAAGTATTATTATTTTAAAATTTTTATTGTTGATATTCTTCTTCTTCTTATTATTATTATTATTGTATTATTTGTGTTTTATTGTTGTTAATATTAATCTTAGTACTATTTTCGAGTTGTTGCTAGTAAATATAAAGCATTCAGATGAACTTTAATTCTGAAATAGACTTTCATAAGGAAGATCAGTAAGATCTAAAATTTGAAGGATTTTTCTCTTTCAATTTGTAAACTGTTCAGTTTGTGAGGTATGCAAATAACTTTTTTGGATGGACTATCACTCAGACGAGAACTGAACGACAAATTAAGCAACAGTTCTACAAGCAATTTGCAACAAATTTTGTAAGATGATACTCTGGAAGTATGTTATCTATTATTTTAAATTGTTACAATTCTTTTCTTATTTTGTTTAATATTTTCTAAAGCTTTTTATGTCATTGTTAACAAGATTAATATCTTGTAATTGTATTTTATATAACTCCACCAATTCGCGTTATAGTTATTAAATTTAATGTTATTGGGCATTAATGAATAAATTTTGGAAATGTACTTATTTTGACTTCCTCCAGTTGACAAATTGTAATCCAAGTCCGTGTAACATTTCCCTTCAATGAACTTGCAGGTCATATGACCTACCGGTTCATTCGTCTTTTTGGGTGGGGGGATATGTAATAATAAAAAATTTTCGCAATTTTTCTTTAGTTAAATTATTCCAAATTCTTCAATTCTTTTTTCCCTCTCTTTTTAAAATATCTCTTAAATCTATTTTGTATTTTATTCCATAACTTAATCAAAATATTCTTTTATTTATCATTCTAAAAATCTTAATCTGTTAAAAGCTACACGTATTTATTAAAACCTTATTCTCTTAAATTGCAACACTGCCTCTAAACGCACCTGCTTAATTTCTTCTTTTGAGACATTTAATTTTTATTCTTTGGAACTTTTGTAATACCATTTTTATTTCTATTTAATTCATTCGGCATCCCATGATTCCAAGCGGTTTTCGCGCCCAAAGGCCTTTTTACCTTTTTAATTTGCCGCTTCTGTTAAAGAGTTTTAATCATACGTCAGAGACACGTCTTCGTGGCCTCATTTTTTCATCCATTAGCGAGAAAGCCCCGCCTTCTTTATCCCCCTAGCGCCCTCCGAACATGGATGCGAGTGGACCAGCTTGTTCGCGCGTTTTGTACCTTTGGGCCAAATTTTGAAGTATTTATACGGTTACACTGGCTTCGGAGACGGAATTTACACGAATTAGTGTTTGTCATCTAATTGCCGTCACTGGGGAGTCTACACTAATGCATCGGTAGTATGTTCTTCAAGCTCTGCTAATTCTTCAAGATCTTCAAATGTGTTCAGTTTTAATGAAGCGAAAGTTGGTGGAGTTGCTTTCATCTCTGTGATCACAATAAAGCCACTGCTCATCTATTAAGTTATTAAGTCTTCTTTTTAATGTTTTTGGGGAATTTCCTCTGGATTTCACTGCCTCTGCTCAATTTTTACGACTGCAAATACACTACGATTGCCGATGTGATATACTTCGAGATTTGTCTTCATGGTGAGCGACTCGAAGTGATGCCCTGTCCGGGTGTCATGACTACATTTCAACGATCTCGACTGCGGCTACCTCGATATGATTATCAGGTAATTTTAGTGGTTTCGGACTGAGATGTTCCGATTGTCTGGTGGAAAGAACGTTCAAGTCGACAGCAATAGCGATCGTCTATAATGTGCCAATTTTCGACAGGAATGTATCATATATATATATATATGAATCTAATCAAAATGATCAACATTTAAAAAGTTCCTAGCCACAGATGAATAAGAAAAAATAAGAAAAATATCTGAATAAATCCAGCGATCCTAACAAACGCTTTAACTTCACTCAAAATCCTTCGTTATAATATCAACAATTTGCTCCCTGAGACATGACTTTGAGGAACTTATCTTTATCCACTTAAAAAACACTGAAAAAGCTTGCTTTAAACTTACTTGTTAAAAAATAAAAAATCGTGGAAAAAATTCTTTTTCATATATATCTCTGACTTTTTGTTGTTTTAAAATTATTTCGGAAGACTTCCTCCATGCAAGTTGTTAATACACACACACACATATATATATATATATATATGTAATAATAAAAAAAAATCGCCATTTTTCCTTAGTTAAATTATTCCAAATTCTTACAATTCTAAATTTTTTCCCTGTTATATTCCAATTTACTACTCTATATTCATTAAATCCTTATTCTTAATTTAGCTCTATCGTTAACTCTATTAAATTCCCTTTTATTTAATTCTAAATAGTCCAAATTTACTTAAATATAAAGCTTTTAGTTATTCTTAATTTCTATCATGATCCCCGATCATTTCTGGGTATTAGAATGTTTTTTGAGAGCCATTTTCATTTTTATTCCGAATATTAATTTCCCGCTCTAAAGTCACTTTACTATAAAATTAATCCACTCCTCTCTCTCCGAATATTTTTACTAATTATCTTTCATTGGTCGTGACGTAGCATGACGCGTCTTCTTTAATTCTTCATTGGTTCAGTGCGCGTTCTACGTCATAATTTGTGTTATTGCGCGGGGTAACAAAAAGCAGCTACCTGCGGCGCTCCCTGAGAATTAAGTCGTATTTTCACTTGTAAACAACTCCCTGGCTGTTCGTTTTGAGAATTATTGAGATGTTCTGATACTTACCCTCTATTCCTTGATAATGTAATGATGCAAGACTATTATGGTTATGGTGGAAACTGCCCAAGAGAAACATTTAATAAAGGATTGAAATGGAAAGCCTTGTTCGTTCTGAATTTATGGGGAAACGCCTCTGAGTTTTAAAATTCTACTGCCGCTATGGCCGCGACGAGACTGCAACTAAAATGTTACGACTGCTTCTAAATACTATATCATCCATAACAACCAACGTTCTTAACTTCGTTGTGCAACCATGTGTGCTCCTTCTATAATCCACGTTACTGCAACTACAGCATATGACGGTAAATCATCGTAATATAATATAAGCCGGACAGGATCTCAAAGGACTTATGCACAACTATCCTTCCAAACGATGTCGAAAGAATATTTGAGAATCAAGTTGCTGCTTATTTACTGAGGTGTCGTAACAAAAAAGAACGGAAGCAAGGCATCTACGAAATACATTTCATTATAAAGTCAACACCCCTATCGATGTCAGCCAGAAGAAGTATTGGAACATCGCGTCAATGAAAACAACATAAAATTGGTGTATATTTTTTTCATAACAATATTTGATTGCGTAAGTTAGATTTTATATTAAGTAATATGTATTATTTATTTGTTACTAAATGTTATAACAACCTTTTTTATTTTGTTAAAATATCTATTCTTACGTAACAAGAAACCAAGTGACAGAGTTTTTTAACAGTCTGAGATGTTTATTTATGTTCTTGTATTATTAATTATTCTGAAAGATACTATGAAATTTATTTACTGTTTATGTTATTTCTGTTAAAATTAATATATTAAGGAAGAATTAAAATTATGTTATTATGCTTTAAATATTAAACTAAGTTGATATTTTGGATTGATGCAATGAGATGCACTTATGAGAATTGCTACTACAATATGAATTGAATAATTTATGTTATCAGTTATTACTTGGCACATGACTTGGAGTATGATTATGAAATACGATATTTTACGATAAGTAGAAAAGAAATCTTAAAGGAAGTTGCGCTGAAAACTTGCGTAACATTGGTAAAGTAAAAATTGTGTGCAGTTTATTTTTTTTTTCATTACTTCTATGTTCCGAAGTTCAAAGCCAGAGACAAAAAATTTGTTCTTAGAATATTTTAGAAGAATTTTGTTCCTTTTATCATGAACATTTAGAATGTACGAAATTTAATATTTATTCTTATGTATTGTTAAAAAAATTAATATTATTGGTTAAGCTCACAATATTACCAAAAGTTTTTGAACTGTTCTGATATTTATTCTTATATTATTTCATTTTACAAGAGTAATTTAATTTTATGTTCTTATTTTATCATTTAATTTAGTCCCTTTTCATTCGGTGATATTTATTCATAGGAAATAATTTCTAATTATTGAAAAAATATATGAGTAATCTCTTTTCAATAATTACTAAATAAAGTGTATCGGAACATATTCTATGCCATTTTATAAATGCATAAAAAATTATTAGTCTCTGAAACTACAGCTTACATCATTGATTTGCATAATATCGCAAAAATAGCTTTTGGAGTTTCTTACTTGAAGAGTAAAAAAAAAAAAAAAAAAGATGATCTCAAAAGAAAGTTGCGCTGAAGTTGCGTAACATTGAAAAAGTAAAATTATTGTGTGCAGTAAATTATTGTTTTATTTCATTACTTTTGTTTTTGATGCTATGTTCTGAGAGTACAAATCAAGATACTTATTTTAAAAAGTGTTTATTTATTTATTCATTCTATTTTCTTTTGTGATATTTTTTTTTCATATACAACAAATTTATTTATAGAAAGATAGAGTAACAGTACATTTACTATTTAAGTGGAATTAATTTCAATATGAATTGGACATTTTTACAGTTAAATATTATTTCTTTTTGTTAGTTAAATTACTAAGAGTTAGATATTTTTACAGCAGTTGTTAAGTTAAAGAATTCTTTATATATTGTTATTTTATTTACATGTTATTCAAGTCAGGGTTTGTTAAGTTTATTGCTGAAAGTAAGAGTACTCAAACAAAAATGGCTGAAAAAGAGCTTAATGTTATTATTTTTGAAATTTTACAATTAATAAGTCATGTAATTTATTAGTTAAAATAGGTAATATTACACACTATATTAAATTTTTGTTATGTGACAGTGATTTGGAATATGCTATATTAGGATTACCTGATTGTTCTCAATTTAACTTAATCATAGACTGTGCAAATTGTCGAGTTACTCAAGGAGATCTTGTTTTAAATCAAAATGTTGACATATCCAGTAATAAATTACGATTATTGCATTTTAATGTTCAAGATCAGTCTCAATATGTGCAACCCGATTATGGAAGAATCATGACTCCTCAATCCTTCGCGCAACTTAATGTTAATGATTATGATTTAATAGGGGAAATAAACAGAGTAGAAAACAAAACTTTAAGGGGTATAATGGGAAATTATTTGGATATTTTTTCAAAAAATAAATATGATGTGGGGAAGATTAATATTGAGCCACAGCGTATCTTTCTCAAATCTGACCTACCCATATCTATGAGGCCTTATCGTACTTCAACAGTGGAAGAAAAAGAAATCTCTGAACAAATTCAATCATTATTATCTGTTGGATTAATCAAAGAAAGCAATAGCACATATTTTTCACCAGTCACTTTAATAGAAAAACGCGATGAAGGTAAAAAAACTGGATTGTGTGTAGATTATAGAAAACTTAATTCCATAATGAAAAATGACGCAGAACCCTTACACCGTATTGATGACATTTTAGACAAATTAAGTAGTGCCCAGTATTTTTCCACCGTGGATTTAGCCTCAGGCTACTGGCACATACCCATACACCCAGCAGACACAGAAAAATTAGCTTTTACTACCAATTATGGACTTTGGGAATGGAATGTTCTCCCTTTTGGGGTAAAGGTAGGACCATCAATATTCAATAGAACTATTAGAAGAATTCTTACTAAACATAAAGTTAACTTTGCTTGCTACTATTTTGATGACATAATTATTTGTCCTTCAACTTTGGAAGAACATTTACAACATCTCAACAGAATATTTGAATTATGCAGAATGGAAAGTCTTAAACTTAAATTATCTAAGTGTAGCTTTGTCCAAAATACAATTAATTTCTTAGGTTATGAGATAAGAAATGGCACTTTAACTCCTGCTAACAATAATATAGAAGCTATCAAGAAATTAAAATCCCCTTCAAATGTTATAGAACTCCAAAGATTTTTAGGATCTATTAATGTCTATCATAAATTCATTAATAAATATGCAGAAATCAGACAGCCTCTCAATCAATTGCTCAAAAAAGATACCATTTGGGAATGGAATTTAGATTGTCAAAATTCTTTTCAAAAACTAAAAGATGCCCTAATTGCTAAACCTGTTTTGAAAATTTATGACCCTAAATTACCCCTCCATATGTTTGTTGATGCCTCACAGGAGGCAGTAGGTGCAGTCCTTAAGTAACCTGATAATAATAATTTCTTACATCCAATTTCATACTATTCTAGAGGATTGAGAAGTTATGAAAATAATTATTTTATTACAGAACTGGAGTGTCTTGCCATCATTGACACCTTAGACAAATTTTATCACTACTTCCACGTTGTTAAATTTACTATTCACACAGATCATGCATCTCTTGTCTGGCTAAGAAATGTCAAACATTTAAGAGGAAGATTATTCAGATGGTCCTTAAAGCTAAGTATGTTCGAGTATGATATTGTATATTTAAAAGGTTCCACAAATGTCGAAGCCGACATGTTGTCCAGAAATCCTACTATATATCTTATTCAACCACTTACCTTTCTTTTGGATGTTAGGGAAGTTATAGAGATGCAACAAAAAGATAACGTGTGTGGAAAAAACTATGTCAAGGAAAATGGACTTATGATAGTAAAAAAGAAAGGTTTTAGAAAAATAGTAGTACCCATGTCTTTAAGAAGGAGATTGCTTAATGTTATTCATGAAAAATTTGGTCATCCTGGTATTCAAAAAATGTTAAACTTAATATCTCCTAATTATTATTGGCCTGATATGACCCAAGATATAACTAATTTTGTAAAACACTGTGATGGCTGTCAAAAGAATAAAAAACCGAGACAGAAAAAATTTGGCTTATTACAAGCTATGACCACCACAGATCAACCTTTCGAATGCATTTCTGTTGATACTGTGGGAGGCTTTAATTACTACAATTCCACAAAAAATTATTTACATTTTATAATCGACCATGCTACTAGATATGTTTGCGCTTTCCCCTCAAAAAGTGTTACCACAGAAACTTATATTAATTGCCTAAAACAAGTTTTTAATATTCAAACACCCGAGCAATTATTCTGTTTTAATAACATTCTTAATGTCCAGACTCATCAAAAAGTGTTAAGTGATAGAAATGCAGCCTTTACTTCATCTAGATTTAAAAAATTTCTGCGAAACCACAATATTAAGCAACGTTTAACCACATCACATCATCTGCAAACGAATGGCAAATGTGAGAGAGTGAACCAGATGATAGGTACTAGATTGAAGTGTAAAGTCAATTCTACTAACTCCAAAATTCCTTGGACAAAAATTTTGACAGAAGTAGTTAATGAGTATAACAATACCCCTCATTCTATCACTAAATTTCCTCCTGCGTACTTACTTTTTGGCCAATTACCTTATGATTCCCCTCTTCAACAAAATTATTACCCTCCTGTTCAAGAAGCCCTTAAACTTGCTAAAAAACGCACTGATGAAAATTATTGGAGAAGTAAAAAATATTATGATCAAAATTATCTAGAACCAAAATTTGAGATTGGAGATCTTGTAATTTATGAAGAGTTCCAATATCCTAATACTAGAAAACTTTCACAAGTCTTTAGTGGTCCTTATCAAATCCTTAATAAGTTATCTGATGTCAATTTTGAAATTAATAGACAGATTCAAAATAAATCTACTGAAATAGTACATGTATCAAAATTACGCCCTTATTATCCTCCTGATCAATTAAAATTATCCCATGAGAAACCACAACAAACTTATGTTAAATCTATAGTTTCAGCTTAAATTTATATTATTCATAAAATAAACTAACTTAATAAAATAAATTTACTAAATAAAAAATTAACTATCAATTCTCTTCTGTATATCAGTTTGTTCTTGAATTGAGCTCACGGGAGCATCACTGTTGAGTTTTCACTTGAGTTAACTGTTTGTGCGGGCATAAACTGGTTGATTTAAGTTAGTAAATTCTGATACTGAATTGAATTAGATTAGAATAATAATTTAAACAGTATTAACGAAATTAATAAAATAAACTGGATTAAATTATATATTAAACTAATCAAATATGATATCTTAATACTAATTGAGAATTGTCCAACCTTTCCTAATATGCTACAAGGTCTTATTTTTTCATTTCACAACTTATGTTTTCTTGTTTGACTGAAAGCAAGATAGTTACATAACCATCATCTACACAATGATTGTTTTCACGAATATTTCTTATTTATTCCTTATTTTGTATTATGTATTTTATTTGAGTATATTCTCATGCCTCATTCACTACTATATGGATGAGATATTAATGATATACTTAAGAAAGAATTAAAGAAAGTGTGTGATATTTTGAATTATACTGCTTGTTATTGCTGAACTTATTGTTGAGAATTATTATTATTAGTAACACTATTTATAAGTTGATTTTGAAAGAGAATATGAAGATTATAATGGATAAAAAGTATTTAAAGAGTGGAATTGAAAGTTTAGGTAAGCTGCATTCAAACAAGTTCTGATGTTATGTAAATAAAATTTTGATGTTATTGTTGTTGTTTATTCTTTCTATTGATGATACTATTATTATTGTTATTGTTAAGTATTATTATTTTAAATTTTTATTGTTGATATTGTTCTTGCTATTATTATTATTGTATTATTTTATTTATTGCAACTTCATACTGCCATTGCAACACTAAGGACTCTTATAATATTCAATAATTGGACTCTACAATTCAGTAGGACTTAAAAATCACTTAAGGACTATAAATAAGTGCATAATGCTGATTATTGTTAAATTATTGATAAAAAGAGATATGATTTATATATTGTTATTATGTTATTACTTAAATTTAATTATTGAAATTTCATACTGCCATTGCAACAGTAAGGACTCTTATAATATTCAATAATTGGACTCTACAATTCAGTAGGACCTAAAAAATCACTTAAGGACTATAAATAAGTGAATAATGCTGATTATTGTTAAATTATTGATAAAAAGAGATATGATTTTTATATTGTTATTATGTTATTACTTAAATTTATATATTGCAACTTCATACTGCCATTGCAACATTAAGGACTCTTATAATATTCAATAATTAGACTCTACAATTCATTAGGACTTAAAAAATCACTTAAGGACTATAAATAAGTGAATAATGCTGATTATTGTTAAATTATTGGTACAAAGAGAGATGATTTATATGTTGTTGTTACATTTTCTTGATACAAACTATACTATACTGTTATACTAATTATTATTGAAAAATGTAATTATTTACAGCAGTTTCCACTTAACCGTGTTTCTTTAAATTTAATTATTAAACATTTTAGTTAACAGAATTCAGAAATTTGAGCATCGCGATGCAGCTACCAGGTAACTGTATTGCAACGAGGGAACTGTTTTGTAACCCAAGTATCTGCTTTCTCCCAATGAACATGTAAGTCAATTGGACTTACCGGTTCATACATTTTTTGGGAGGAGGGATATGTAATAATAAAAAAAATTCGCCATTTTTCCTTAGTTAAATTATTCCAAATTCTTACAATTCTAAATTTTTTCCCTGTTATATTCCAATTTACTACTCTATATTCATTAAATCCTTATTCTTAATTTAACTCTATCGTTAACTCTATTAAATTCCCTTTTATTTAATTCTAAATTGTCCAAATTTACTTAAATATAAAGCTTTTATTTATTCTTAATTTCTATCATGATCCCCGATCATTTCTGGATTTTAGAATGTTCTTTGAGAGCCATTTTCATTTTTATTCCGAATATTAATTTCCCGCTCTAAAGTCACTTTACTATAAAATTAATCCACTCCTCTCTGTCCGAACTTTTTTACTAATTATCTTTCATTGGTCGTGACGTAGCATGACGCGTCTTCTTTAATTCTTCATTGGTTCAGTGCGCGTTCTACGTCATAATTTGTGTTATTGCGCGGGGTAACAAAAAGCAGCTACCTGCGGCGCTCCCTGAGAATTAAGTCGTATTTTCACTTGTAAACAACTCCCTGGCTGCTCGTTTTGAGAATTATTAAGATGTTCTGATACTTACCCTCTATTCCTTGATGATGTAATGATGCAAGACTATTATGGTTATGGTGGAAACTGCCCAAGAGAAACATTTAATAAAGGATTGTAATAGAAAGCCTTGTTCGTTCTGAATTTATGGGGAAACGCCTCTGGGTTTTAAAATTCTACTGCCGCTATGGCCGCGACGAGACTGCAACTAAAATGTAACGACTGCTTCTAAATACTATATCATCCATAAAAACCAACGTTCTTAACTTCGTTGTGCAACCATGTGTGCTCCTTCTATAATCCACGTTACTGCAACTACAACATATGGCGGTAAATCATCGTAATATAATATATATATATATATATATATATATATATATATATATATATATATATTTGGGTTAGAAATATAATATACCGAAATCATTTGATAAAGTAAAAAGTGCTTAAAAATTTATTTTAGTGAAGAAAAATAAATATATAGTTAAAAAATCGCTGTTCGAACACCGAATAAAATGTATTGAAAAACAGGGCAGAATTTATTATTTTCGGCTAAAATATTGAAATCAGATTCATTATATGAATGTCAAATAATTAGGATAGAAAGCGAAAAAGCTCTAAAAATCTTATAAAAAATAAAAATAAATTTGATAATAATAATAATACAAATACCCAAAATATGAACCCCCCCCTCCCCCCCAGTAGAATCGAACCTGCCATCAGTTTTTTTTAAAACTTTATTTGCAGTCATATGTGTGAGACAGCTAGGTATCAACAACATGCAAACCAACTGATTTACAAACATATATATATATATATATATATATATTTATTTATTTATTTATTTAAAATTAATGTTGATTTAAATTAAACTACCAAACAGGACGTTTGAACAAAAGCAGCATATATATATATATATATATATATATATATTAAATAGTAAGATAGTAAAATATTTTAATATAATCTGAGAAATACATCTATAAACGTATATCAACGTATATTCAAACAAAATTTCAATACAAAATAGAATGTAATAATCACAATATGTTTTAACTTGAACATACATTCTAGATAACGGTAAGTAAACTGTAGCATGGCCATTATTATAATAAGCTCTTGCATTCACAATATCTTGCTAATTTAAATAATACACAGAAATTCACAGTTTAGCTGACATAATTAAATTACAGAAATTTATATTACATGTAAAATGCATGCTGTTAGCTCAGTCTCACAAGAGAAAATGTAACTGTTCTAGTTTGGAAACAAGTTACTGAAAGTAAGGGAAAGACTTTGCTAATCTACTGTAAAATCTTGTCGCGTTGCATTTCGCATTATAAATTTCAAATTTAAATCTGTGTTATTCGATTACAGAAGGAGTTAAATTATAGTTAAGAAGAAAAGAGCTTAATTAAGTAACAAAGTATAAGGGAAAAAAATCAATATTTCGCAAAAAATATCGAACATGCTGAATGTGTCATTCTTTAGAGATTAATTATTTCTGCAAATATTTATACTTAATGTTTAATCTACTTCCAATATGCAATTTTTTCCACATTACTTTTGTGCTCCACCCCCCAAAAATACATTGTTTCTTAAGCAATATCTCATATAAATGCATTTCACATTTAAGTACTCCTGAGTTAGGAAACACAATATTATAACATGTTTGTAAAATTTTGTATTTTTTAACGATAAGTAACTATTTATTTAATTTAATATGAGAGTTAGGTAGACGAATGTCAAAATTCACTTTTTTATGTTCAAGTGTACGAAACCTGCGCGGTGTGTTATGTGTGACAGTGCAAAATTTTCATTGATTTTCTTGCACAAGAACCTTAATTCGGTTCACTTTCCCCTCAAAAATTCAAGAGAAGACTTTCTTCCTATAGCAATATGTACAAAATTGCCCGATGCTTAACAAATCTAGCGCCTTTATATCCCACAGTTTTTGTTTTGATTATTATCTTGCTATATAACAAATATGAATTCTTAAATACAACGATTGAGTTACTTGTTTTAAGCTTAAGAAAAGGAAAATTTCTTTACGAAATTACATTTGTATCCATATAACATTTATTTATTTTGATGATTTTTATTTATTTGCTATATATAATTAATAACCATTAATAAATAGGCATTAATAAATCTCATAATATATAACGGATATAATTATGTCGCTGCTTTTAAATGTATTAATGTGCTTCTTAATCTGTTGTTGCTGTTAAATAATACATAAAAAGTGACAGATAAATAAGCATTAATGAAAATAAAAAGTGAATAGTATCATTAGCAATCATTTGAATAGTTTCATCTGAAATAGTCTCCTTTTTACAAGAAAATATTTTCAATAACTATGCTTTTCATCAAAATGTATTATTTTGCTATAAATAATTGTCATAGCACGATTTAATGATATAATATTATTGATACTGAAATACAAATTTTTGATAATTACATATAATTTCTGATTTACTATAAAAAATAAAAAATAAAATCAATAAAAAATTGTACCACAAAACTTACGTTTAAATTCACTTTTATTTTTCATATTAAATAAGAAGGATCTTTTAATAAGTTTACAAATAATAATACATTTTAATGTTTCTGTTTCATTGCTATTAGATATACAACATATTGGGTCATTATGCGAGTGTGTAACGCAGTCGTTTTATTTACTAAATTATATAAGGTGTTATATGTTGAATGAATGTTTAAAATATATACATAAATACATATACATGCTTTGATAAAAGAAAATATTCGAAATAACTATAATGCGTATTTTAAGATATAAGTATCAAGTTGCGATTATTAGCACTTCTACGTTCTTTTTATATTTTTTTTTCATTTAAGAAAAATTTCAAGATACTATACAGGGTGGTCATAAAGTCTTTCCCTAATTACAAAAAAAAAACGACATAATCATTAAATGCAATACTGTAAAATTTTTATTATGGAAAGGTGTAGGTTTTTAACTTTTTTTTTTATTTGATGACAAATTTCCTGGGAGAATTTTAAGTATCGATTTTTTTTAGAAATCGTTCTTAGAGATCTATGAAATTCTAAACATAACTATCATACCAAATTGCAAATTTTTAGCCAAGCAGCATCACAAAAACCACAATTTTAGAATGTTTTTTTCTTCTGCAACCTTGTAAATTTTGAATTTTGTAAAAACTGTTCCGTGCAAGCATTTACGTCTTAAAAAAATACATGTGAAATTTTAAGTTTCTATCACTAACAATTCTAAATAACCCATAATTTAAAATGTTTTCCGCTCATTTCAAACCTTTAAATTTCGAATTTTTAATCAATTGCTTATACCGTACATCTGCATCTTAAAAAAGTAACCATTTTTTCTAAATTTAAAATGGCTAACCCGAATAAATCAAACTAAATCGAATTTACAGCGATTTTAGAATGTTTTTCGCTCTTGTTACCCTTTTAAATTTCGAATTTTCTGGAAACCGTTTCTAGAAAGCATTTATATTTTTGAAGTAACCTCCATGCAAAATTTCTATCTTTTATACCAAATGTATAGCATAAATCACGATTTTAAAACTATTTTTGCTCCTGAACTCTTTTAAAGTTCAAATTTTTACAAAAAACTATTCTGGGCGAGCATGTACGTCTTTAGCATAACAGTCATGCCAAATTTCAAATTTCTAGTTTTAACATTTTTGAATTAATCGCAATTTAGAACATATTATGCTCATTTCACACTGTTAAATTTTGAATTTTTAAACCGTTCTTAGAGAGCATTTACATCTTAAAAATAACCGCCATGCCAATGTCCAGGCTTCTATGACAACTGTATCACATAATTGCCAATTTTAGAATGTTTTTTTTTTTTTTTTTTGTAAATGCACCCTTCTATATTTGGAACTTTTATAAAACTGTTCTGGGAGAGAATGTGCGTCTTAAAAGTAGCAGCCATGTCGAAATTCAAGTTTCTCTCTCTAACAAATTCATAGAAATCGTAATTTAGAAAAGTTTTAGAACGCTTTTCTCTCATTTCACCCTTTTAATTTTCGAATGTTCTTAAACAGCATTTACAACCAAATTTCAAGTTTCTCACTAACATCGTAAATTAGAACTTTTTCTTAGAACTTTCATGCATGCTTTGAAATTTCGATTAAAAAAAACTGTTCTGAGAGTGTATTTGAGTGTTAAAAGTAGCAGCCATATAACATTTCAAGATCTTTTCCTTAAGAATTCCATAGTAATCGTAATTTAGAACGTTATTTTCCCTCATTTCACCATTTTAAGTTTTTTTAGAAAATGTTTTTATTGAGTATTTACATCTTATAAGAGTAAGTATCATGCCAATTTTAAAATTGCTAGACATTTCAGTATCACAGAAATCGCAATTTTAGGATGGGTTTTCGCTTATGCACCCCCATTGGAGTATTGGCAGTAGCATATAAAATATAGAGTATGTTGCAGCTGGGACTGTCAAGATCAATCTTCCCCCATAACCATTGTAATCAGTTTCGCAGTGCCAGATATTACCCCATACGAACAAAAACAGACAAACGTTACTTATTTATCATATTAGTATATATATATAACAATGAAATACTTAATATTGTGAATTAAATTATGTAAATAAATAAAACGGAAATTTTGGCAGATATTATTTTCTTTTCTTATTGATATAATAATAAATTTTCAACATTAAATACTATTTTATTTGCTGATTTAAAATGTAATGAATTTCTATGGTTTACAACCATGAAATATAAAAAAATAGAAAATAAATAAATAAATAAATAAATAAATTTATAAAAATATTATAATGCATTTATGCACTTTTTATTTCGTTTGTTGGACGAAATATGAAATTTGCTGATTAAGACTAAAAGCCATTGTAAATTGCTTATAATCGATTTTCTTATGTTATTCAAATTACAATAAAAATCATTAAAATACATCAGGGAACATTGTTTCTCATTTCCCTAATACATCTTTTATCGCTTCGCTTTTCACATCTCTCTCCTTAATGCCATACATTAAATAACAAACGTATATTTCATATTCCATTTAAAAACATATGCTATTAAACCAAATAATCACGTCCGTATAAGAAGAAATTTTAGGAAAATATGAAATGATTTTACAGATGATTAACTGAAAACAATTTCTTAAAACGTTCCTTCCCGTGCTATGCTGAACTAATGTCTTCTTCAAAAATGTATATGCACAATTTGACTCCTCATTGTTATTATTTTATCATTTTTTGAATAGCTGTACATAAAATGGAAATATGTCAGATGTATAAAGAAAAAAAAAAATCTTTAACTTTTTTACGTTTTAACTTGCACACGTTATTAAAGAAAGTAACGTTCTCTTTATTTTAAAAGAGCAATCTCAATAACAATATTAATTTTGTGCTTCACAAATAATTCTAGGAAATTATAAAGATTTTCTAAATACGAATTCTAGACATTATAAAATGTTATCTGAATTATTGTAATGTAACAATATTAAATTTGCAGCTTCTCCATGTATTACCTAAATATTAAAATGAATAATAATTTAATTAGACATTTAACTTTATTGTATTTTCATTTTTAGAAGTAGTATTAATTTACAGTGCGTAAATTGTCTTTAGTACTGAATATTACAAAAGGAAAATCATGCATACAATACTCTTGTAATTGTTAAAAGTAATTTTATATTTTTCTTTTCAAAAAGGATCTAATGCATACAATAAAAAATAAAAAAATATTTTTATATTTTTCATTCATTAAGTTTATGAAATACGTTGTTGTAAAGATTTCTCCACACACTATCGCTGGGACAGTGGTAGTTCAGATGTCACGTTGTATTCTGCCTCCTTTCGACTTTCTGAAATATCGAGACCCTGTTTTTGATATTAGCATCGTTTCCAGAATCACTTGTGCTCTGGTTAACGCCAAACAACGCCAAAAAAATTGTCAGTGTAAAATGACATAGATATGCATTTTTATTTATAAAACTGAAAAAGAAAATTGCTATAATCGCATCACAATGACAAATTCACGCTGACTTTTCATTTCGACAGTAGAGATTTAAGGCCTGCTTGCCTTAAATTTAATATCAGAGGAATGGGAATTCGCTGAAAATCGTTTAACCACAAACTATACTGAAATGTAACAGTTTATAAAACAAAATGTAATTTGCCTTTTAAACATGGCGTCATTTTTTCTTATCGAAACATATTGTTTTCTGCGCTTTAGATCATTTGTAGTTTGAAGAGGTGGAACCATATGGGTCTAATGTTAGTACAAGAGGAATGAAATGCCAATGTAAATTCCATCAATTGGACAAAGTCGTTGTAAAACACTGTCATTTTCTGAGTGAAAATATACATTATCAGTCGAACAACCTTCTGATTTTTTTTTTATTTCCACAAATGAAAGCATTTCCTTCAATTGACATTTTGGCATCTAATTTCAGAGCTAGCGGTGTAAAAAATCTGTGACATTTTTAAGGAAACGATTATAACAATTATAGGAAACGATAGGAAAATGATGCAGTTTCCCATTTTAATTTAATGTTTTCTTAGATAAATGATGTCAGTTCACTTTTGAGGTGATTGAAATCTTTATGGCCTTAAACGCAATATTTTATTTTAAGATTAGAATTTCATCAAAAAGGCTATACTGTAAGGGTATAATATTTACTTCTATTTAGTAGAATATAAATAATCCGATTGCCACCATTTTAAAGAAATTTATTATTATTTTTAGTTAAAAATAAAATAAAAATTGATTTTTTTTATTATTTAAAGGGCTGGCTCATCTATAAATGAACAGTTTTTTCAATTTTAAATCGTTTTAGTAGAAATCTCAGGATAGAACACTAAACAACGACTGGTATTTTAAAATCAGTAAAACTTGCGAATAACGGAAACATGAGGAGCACCACATTTGTCCGTTATTAAGTGGTTTTCGCTAATCAGAGGTAAAGATTTACAAATAATATTTGCATTAGAGATTGAAAGGTGTTAGCTAAATAGAGGTGACTGCTATTCGGGAGTGTCCGTTTTAAAAGTTTTACTGCATATATATAATAATATAATGCATGCAACTATATAGTCCTCCAATATTTTCTTATAACATTTTCCTTTCGACGCTATTTCACAAAATGGTCGACAGAATCTGGGATAATTAAAAATAAATGATATTAGCGAGTCAGTTTAAAATAAAATTAGCTAATTCGGTTGCTGGCCGTTTTGTGGCTTTAGCAGTAACGCATACATCTTCAAAGATCCCAAACAAATGTTCAAAATTTCGGAATATATGACAATCTAGAATGTATTTAAAGTCTCTTAATTTAAAATTTGTTTCACTAAGTTAGAATTCGGGTTAATTATTTTACTAATTCCAATTGCTAATATACAAATAGTAATACAAATGTAGGGAAAAGTAGGGTAAAACCGTATACTCGGTTATAAACGGATACATTTATACTAATACATACTTACTTTTACACTAGAAGGAGAAGCAGCCATTATGATCCTTATATATTATTTCTCCTGTCAACATCCCTTTTACTCAGAAAATATGAAACGCAGAACAACGAATGAGATACCATATGAAAGGTTTTAGAACAGGCTTCTGACATAGCCCACTTAACAATTCGTTAAAACATGTTTTTGATTAAAATTTGCTGAAATTAAAAAATTAAATCGGCATTGTTTTCATGAAAGAAATGAAAGGTTTTCCTGAAATAATTGTTGCCAAAAAAATAAAATACCACATTATAGGATGCTCATAGCAATTATTATAAAAAACACCTCACGGGTTTATTTTATACTTATGATTAAAAAGCGAAATTGAAATTGAAATGTTTATATTTATATTTCTAAGTCCTATGGTTTTCCCGAAGCGGATGACGTCATCCTCTAATGCAGTCAAAATACGATTGTTAATTTTTTTCTCGCGCGTGCCTTTAGCAATCTTGGATCAGTTTTTAGTCTAACTTTGATGGAATAAATTAGATGATATTCTGGCTTGACTAACAACTAAATGTTGTTAGCAGATATTTTTATCCTTGCTTTTTCCTTAGAAGTTTAAACCTGCATCTAATAAATATTATATATTGATAAAAAATGATACTTCTCTATTATCCCGTCGACCACTTTTCATAACAAAAAACTATCGCCAAATAAACGGGAGAACGTTGCCATTGGAATATCAAAAAATAAATAAAATATAAGAATTTAAGGACACAATTGTTATTTTAATTAATAAAATAACTTTAATTCTGTAGAACATAATGAAAAATACACGCAAATGTCGAATGTAAAACCACTAGATGACGTAACAAGCACGCGTGATTCTGACATCAAGTAAATGGGACTGCATTTTTGGCGTTTAATCTTACAGTTTGGCGGTAGTTTTTTGTTATGAAAAGTGGTGGACGGGATAATAGAGAAAGAAGTACCTAAAAAATATTAGATTTCAGTGCGAAATCTTCGCACGGGCCCTCTGGTATATCTTTACTTTCATTTATGTAGTTTCTGTATTTAAAAGTTTATTTCTATTTAGTTATTTTTAGTTATATTTTATAATTTAAAAATTCTAAAATATGAACACAGTTGGGATGAAAGTATTCTTATTATCATGTGTAGCATATTTAAATATGTGTAGCATATGTATATATGTATAATATATATATATATATATATATATATATCCTAACTGATATAAAAAAAATTATATTTGAAAATAATAATTGAAAAGTTTGTAAACAATGTTTAAACAAAAGGTAGTCAAATTTACATGAACAAGATTGACTATGAAATTTATAATGCTGTAAAGAACTGAATTTTTTTTCTGTGGATTTTCATATTGTACGTAAATTATAATTTTGTCTTTAAATATTAAATCATAAGGTTTTTAATTAATGTTATTAATTTTATTTATTACTTAATGTTGTAAAAAAAATAATCTTCCTTTTTAAAATAAATTCTAAACTTTGTCTTTTCCTATAATACTGACTTATCCATCCGATTTCACCACATTGGTGATGTAATATCGTTTGATTTCATTTATTTCATAAGTAGTAATTTATTAATAAAAATGCGTTAAACTAATCACATATGTAAAATGATATTATGGTACAAAATAAAGTTCCGAGTATGTATTAAAAATTGCATTACATTGTGTTCGAATTTCAGGCTTCAAGGAGCAGCTAATGCTATCCACCCAATTCGAAATAATGTATGCTTATGCTTCGGATTAGGTTTTGTTTTAACCAGATTTTAAAAAGGTTGTCAGACTCATGTTGCAGAAGAAAAAACTATATATTTAATTATGATATATATATATATATATATATATATATATATATATATATATATATATATATATATATATATATATATATAGAGAGAGAGAGAGAGAGAGAGAGAGAGATGTATATACAGGGTGATTATAAAAAAAAATATCCCGATATATTGGCCCCTAACTATCGCACCGTTCACAGAAACCGAATGAAATTTTGGTTTAAAGTATTTTGAGGAATGCGCTTAAGAATCATATGAAAAACAACAGTTACATTCAAACATTTACGGTTAAACTGACAAAATTTTCAAATTGCAATACCTACTTTTTTTATTGGAATGTGATCTTCATAGTGAAAAGCCATAAAAAACATTGAAACGGTACCTGTAGCATGAAAATCACCGGCGCTAGACAGACTAAGAAGAAAAGTGAAAACAACCAATAAAGGGCAGAGAAACAACAGAAAGTAAAACATTTTACTGTTCCGTGCTATACACCACCTGCCACATGCAAAGTGTTATTGCGTCTGAAGTGGAAAATTTGTGAAACACAATAAAATGTTTTGTTTTCTGTTTCTTCTCTGCCCTTATTTGCTGGTTTCACTTTTCTTCAAGATCTGGCCGATTTGTGGCTTTGGCAGTAACGTATACATATTCCAGTATCTCAAAAAAATGTGCAATATCTCGGCATCTAGGACAATCTATAATATATTTAAAGTGTCATAATTTATTTTTTGCTGCACTAAGTTAGAATTCAGGTTAATTACTGCACTAATTTGAATTGTTAATATGCAAATAGCAACAAAAATGTAGGGTTAGACAGAGAAGCAACAGAAAGTGAAACATTTTATTGTTCATTGCTATCCACCATCTGCCGCATGCAAAGTGTCATCGTGTGTGAAGTGGAAGATTTCTGAAACGCAATAAAATGTTTTGTTTCCTGTTGCTTTTATGTCCTGATTGGTTGTTTTCACTTTTATTCTTAGTCTATCTAGCGCCAGCGATTTTCGTGCAACAGGTACCATTCCAACATTTTTATGGTTTTTCATTATGAAGAAGATAGCATTCCAATAAAAAAGTAGGTGTTGCCATTTGAAAATTTTCAATTTTTGTCACTGTAACCGTAAATGTTAAAATTTAACTGTTGTTTTTCATAAGATGCATGAGCGCATACCTCAAAATACCTTAAACCGAAAACCTAATACCTTAAACGGTATGATAGTTAGGGGCTCATATATAGGTATAGTTTTGTTATAATCACCCTATATATATATATTTGTGTGTGTGTGCGTCTTTGTATATATATATATACATACATTATATATCACTATAAAGTCGAAATACTTTGTGAAAACATGAAAGTAAATTATTATTTTTTAATTGTTGTGTGAAATACGAGTACATTTATTTAGATATAAGGTAGAATTTTCATTTCGGTTTCGATTTTGAATGCGTCAGTTTTGTGTTGAAATATACATCGATTACAATAATTTAACTAGATTGGGATGAGTTTCTGTTCAGTTTCAATTTATTTTGTCGATTTCGTGTTAGCTGCAAAAGAAAATAAGGGACTTTGCCTAAAGAAAAAACACATTCGTCCAAATTTTCAAAATCCACTGGCGAGTTTCAACTATTTCCATCAAAACATCGGAAATAAAAAAGTTAAATTATTTAGACCTGTTTCATATGTTCCTCGCAGTGAGAAAAGTGTCAAGTGTTCCAATAACCGAAGTCATTCGAGTTAAATAAGCACGATAAAGAAAGGTATTTGGGATTGTAGTCAAATAGAATACGCCAGCTAATTACGGAAGATGTTTATCCGGCCGATTGTGGGTGATATATTTTTATTTATTTATTTAAATTTTTAGAGCGTCTGCAGTATTATTAAGAAGGAATGGGCAGTATTATTAAATGAGCATGTGGAGTATTATTAAGGAAGCATGTGCAGTATTATTAAAAAACCGTCTGCAGGAGATGTAGCTTGAATTAAATCTTTTTTGGATTTTCTTCGCCAATAATTGTCATATTTTTTTGAAATATCTGTCAAATTAATAAAAAGGCTGGACTAGCATATCCTCAAATTATTTTACAGTGAAACATTAAAAAAAATGCTTCGTCTGATTTGTGTATACAATGGATAAATTTTCCGATTACCATAAATAATTTTAAAAAAAGATATTAAATGGTGACATCCAACAAGGTATTGTTTTTAATACTTGAAAGTAGTGCACCCGATGCGATAGATATTTCAGTTATACGTTTAACTGATATACGTATATACGTACGAGTATAATACGTATAATACGTAATAACTCGTATAATACGTATTTATGAAATACGTATACCTTAAACTATACGTTTAAACGTATCCATATACGTGTAAGCGTATATCGGTTAAACGTATAATTCAAGTATACGTTTAATTCAAGTATACGTATATTTCAAGAATCGTATTTACTTTTAATACAATGGATCTCATCAGTGTTACGACACGGAACGGAGAACAAGTTGGAAATCGGTGGCGTTATTTTAGCAATCTGTATAATATGTTTCATACATACAATCTTGTTATTTTTCCCTATAAACGATTATTGTAAATAAATAACGAAAGTAGAAAGACTAGTTGAACAAATAAGAAGTATGTACACGTTTCCGATTTATTGTTAATACTTATTAAATATATTCTTTCTTTTTTTATTTAAAAAAAAATATATATATATTTATTTTTGTGTGCGTATACTCAAATTACTCCCGGGGGGGGGGGGGTGCAAATGTTGTTATTTCCACCATGCTAATGTTTTCTACTATGTGTTAATGTATAACGCAATTTCATTTTTTTAACTATGACACTCGTGGAATTTTTTATACAAAGTGTATGTGCATTACAAGATATTACGTTTTAATAATTACTGTTAGTCTTGACAAATTTCATTTTTTGTATTAGTACCTATAAATTTCCATTATTTATAGCCTGACAATTAATCGCCACTGCTGGTTTCAGAATGCAATCACACAAGCTTAAAATGACTTGCCTTCTCTTTCTTTTTTTGCTGTAAAACGTATTTTCAAAATATTTTTAATTTAGAAAAAAGTATTCTTAAATAAAATAAAAGTATGTTTAGTTAGTTATTTGTTACGGGCGATTATCTGCACTAGGTATATAGGCTGGTGGGGGGAGCGCATTCCTTGGGAGTCTTTAAATAAAAATATGATTATGAAACTTCCCAGGAGTTGGATTGATCAATGTCAGTATAAAATATGAAGTCAATGTAAGTTTGTGTTCTGCAATACTAATGATTCGGGCGAAATGTCCACAACATAAATCAAAATAAGCTATGTGCATGTGTTACAGATATGCGAAAAGTAAATTATTTCATAATTAATAGTTTAGATTTGAGGGGAAACAAAACAAAATCTAAACTGAAAAAAACATATTTCGATTTTTTTTTTTTTTTTTTTTTTTGCAAGTACCGAGTGCACAGTGTACAGGACACAGCGGCTGTTTCTCAAAGTTTCTGATCCGCAAACCATCAGGAAAAAGGCATATTTTTTTAAGCAATGAACGAAAAACGTTTAAACGCTTATACGTTTAACCGCTGGTGTAAGATCCGTATATACGATGTACCGTATATGCTGTTTCGTATAATACGTATAACCGCTGTGGTCGTATCATACGTATCCAAAATGTGCACCCCGCATAATACGTATTATACGTATACTCATATAAACGTTTAATAGGGAGCACTACTTGAAAGTAGCTCGCGTATTAAAGCAAACAAAATGTCAAGAACATATTATTTTTTAAGTAAAATATTTATATCATATTTCATTTTCCTACAAACCGTGTTTTTAAAAATGCGTTCTTTTCCAATATCTAAGTCCTAAACCTTTAGGTATATTGGCGATTACAAAAATGTATCAAATGTTGTTCTTCATCATATTAAACGATCAATTGTAATCAAATTAGTTACTTTGGAATAGGTACGAAATAAAAAAAAAACTACTCGATAACTACAAGTTTTATTTAGGAAAAAGTTTCTCCATTTTCTAATAAATAAATCAGTAAAAATGCATTCTTCAATGTCCAAAACGTACCAATTTAGTTACCGAGAAAACTGACCAAAAATTAAAATTATATGAATTTTCGGAGGTTTATGTCACTAAAAATTGATGCCATAAAACGTTGAAAATTCCTAAAAATCAAAGCATCGTAACTAGGGTCATTTGTTTCACACAAAAATTAAATTTTTAACATGTAAACAGATTTTAAGAATGTGAACTCATCTTTACAGATAACAACGGCTAGACAAATTTTTCACAAATATTTCAAACATTCTGTTTATTTTTTTTTTAATTAAAACGTCCAATGCCAACATACATAGCAATTTGTTATATGTTACAAAAATACAATTTATTGAAACCTGTTATAAATGCTAGTGTGGAGTGATATAACCTGCTAACAAAAAAAGTAACTTCACTTCCCTAATTCAAAGAAACTAATATTCGAACAAACTTTGTTAATATTTAATTATCCGAGTTCTAGATTTATTAGAACTGTCCTCACAATTATTAATTGCAATGAGAGTGGTTACCAATTCCGCATGGCAGATTAAGAATGTCAAAAAAACACGAAAAAACAGGTAGTTCTTTCATATATAAAGGACGCTTGCAAATACAGGGTGATTACAAATGAATATCCCAAATTTACAGGGCTATTAAAAGGAAGCAAAAAAAAACACCGTTGTTGTTGATCGGAAATCAAATATAACAGTTGAAAGTTTAAATTCAAAACAGTTCAATTATAAGTATTAAATGTGTGACACTCCAGGAACACGAATAGTATCGAGGTGGTACGATAACTCATCCCACATTTTTTTCAGCATGTCTGGTGTGACTCTTTGAATGGCTGTAGATATCCGTGTCGAATGAATTCGTCAACGTCGGTTGGTAGCGGTGGAACAAACACCTGATCTTTGTTAAGGCCCCACCAAAAAAAAATCACATGGAGTGATGTCAATGATGCGTTATCGTACCGCCACGATATCGTTCGTGTTTACTTTCAACTGTTAGTTTTTATTTCTGATTAACAACAAGGTTGTAGTTTTTTTTGTTTTCTTTAAATAGCCCTTCAAAGTTGGGATATTCCTTTGTAATCACCCTGTCTAACAAGAAACTTAGCTTTTATCCACTGATAATGAAATGTGTGTTACTTTTGAAATAACAAAATAAATAAAATTTGTGTTTAATCTATACGCGTTATTTATGATATAAGACAATTTTTATCAAAAACACAAATATTTAATAAAATCACGAGATATTTTAACATAATATTTTTCACAAAAGAAAAAAATGCAAAAGTAACAATCAGAATTAAATCATTTACGGTAAATCTGTCTCTCAGAGTATTTAGTCGATAAAACAATTTATATTTTTCCTGTCACAATTTATAGAATATCTGTAAATGCTTTATTTATGAAAACAAAATTTAAAAAGACAAGTTTGCTTTCGTCTGATCTGTATTTAATTTTTTCCCCAATTTTCCTTTTTCACGTAATGGAAAAACAATATAATGCTGAAATTGTTTTATTTCTTTTCTAAGGTTTTTATTGAGATAAAAAGATTTGGATTTCGATATTTGTAACTTGCAAAAATACTTCGTTTATCGAGAAAAATAGCATTTTTTTTTTATTTTATGAAATTTATAAAGGAAAAAAAAATATTTCAAAACAATTACACTTTTAGGACTAATATATAATTTATAAAATTTCCTTTTAAATTTTTCAATTAATAAAATGCAAATTTCTTTCTTAATATTAAAGAAATTTTGGAACGATAATTTTGAAATTGAAAATTATATAATATATTTTTCAAAGACATTACCAAATCTCATGTTCTCCTATTCAAGTAATTTATATTACGTATATACACATACAGTATTTAAAGCGATTCATGCACAAAGACCATGCGAATTAAACATGCAAAGCCAAGATTGAAATGATATATTTCATGTACGCATGTATGCACTTGAAAAAAACAAATATCATGTTACAATTGGAAGAAATAAAAAAATTAAAAAACAATAATGACATAAAAATTAAAACAGAATTTTGTAGCTCAAAAATAAATGAATACATAAATAATATAAAAATGTATCGTGATAACTCATTTAAAATTAAATGCACTAGATTATAGATTTAATAACAAAATAATATATCATACAATTTAAATAACAGCCTCTGTTAAACTGTTTTATTAGGTTAAAGACGCTGAACATATAATAGTGTTGATATTGTAAAAGAGACATGTTTCTGGGTTCAATTTGCTGTAATTTTTTAAAAATAATGTTAAATTTTTGTACATAAATTTCTATTAATGTACTTAGAATTAGTATGTAGTGTACTATGTATGTATGTATATGTATATATTTCATTACATATTTTTTTTTTAATTAATTCTTTAAATCAGTGCATTTACATATTTAAAACTTCATCAATGATGTAAGTTCCAAAACATGCATTTTGAAGAATTTTGAAAACGTAAAACACAATCAGAGAAAAAAATAATGATGACACGGAAAAATAATTAAAAAGATTTCCCTTTTAGTTATTTAATAAGAATCGTATAATATTTCTTAACAAAAAAAAAACCCTTTATTTCTTAATTTGAAATTACTAATGTTCAGTAAAAGCACATTTTTGAAAACTGCTTCTTTTAAGTGCATTAGAACTCCAGTTACTGAAATCTCTTTTTCCTCCCATTACATATAACTAATCTAACAATATTATTTCGATTTTACATGATTTAGTCTTTCTAAACTTTGCAGACTTGAAACTTTCATTTGAATTTGGAATCTATAATTTTCAGCGACAAAGTGCTTTTTTCCCCTACGGATTATTATGTTATGAATCTGTAGTGCACTTCTTGATGCGTGCCAAAAACCTGTTTTTTTTTTATTATTATTCCTTATTCCTCAATTATATATATAGCATAGTTTCCATTTTTACATCGTCTAATAGGAAAAAAATTAATGGAATTTGTTCAAAAGTTATAGTTCAATTTTATGACTATTTATTATTTCTATAAACAATTTCAAGCACGGTTCTTAAAAATTTATCTCAGAGGTGAACGCTGTATTACAATAGTGTTGAGTAACTAGGTAGAGCAGAATTACCACTCTTGAAAAAAAAAAAGAATAAACATAAGATCAGTTGATCAGTTTAACCATGAGAAACAGCACATTGGCATTAAACTGAAATCTCTGCTCGAAAAGACGTATTTCTTTTGTATATTGAACCTAATATTAGTATCAAGTAATTCTACAGTTTTTCCTTTTCTTTTATTTTCTTTATTTGCTACTTGAATCAGTCATTTCAAACTTAAATAAGTGGAAAATATAAAATGTCTTTAGTTCTTCATTCTGTATTAGTATATTTATTGGATTTTACTTCCTGCAACACAATTGGAATTTCATTGCCCAGAACCAATCAAAAATAATAAACAGCAGAATAAACAGCAGAATAAACGTAAGATAAGATTAACCATAAGAAACAGAAAATTGGCGTTAAACTATAATCTCTCAACGAAAAGATTTTCATTTCATAATGCACCTAAAATCTGTATCCGGTTCGTATCACATTATTCATTTTTTTCTTTGCATTATTTGCTACAATTGAATCAGTCATTTAAAGGTTTAAATAAGTACAATATTATTTTTTTCTCTACTTCTTTTTTTTCTATTAGTATTTTAATTGGTTTTTACTTACTCTAATTTCATCCTGTATTATTTTATTTCTATCAAAATTAACATAACTTAATGTCATAACTTGAAAACCTAACATAATTACTTTAAATGCTATTTAAAACAAATCTGAAGTCATTAATTGATAATAAAAAATGTGACACCTACAAAAAATTGCACTTTTTTTGCTTACTGCATCCTGACACTGTTCAATATTTTCTTAATAATAAATTAAGTTTGAACCTCATGCACATGCTATAAAATTTATTTACTTTCTTAGAGGTGTGTGACTCAGAGCTGTCCCTTTATGGGAGGTAACATTATATATAGGCCATTTTTTTTTAATTCTCTATACCGCAGAAAACTTGCCTCTTAGTAGCTTAGTAAAATGCAAAAACAATTTTTTTTTTCGTGTGGCGATAGCGTATTGGCCATAAAATTTGAGAAAATATACGATTTTTATCATTTTTCTAATGAATGGAAATAAATCAAATAACTTCTTTAACAAGTAGTTATAGACATATTGTAGAAAACAAAGTGTAGAAATGATAAAAAAAAGTGTAGGAATGATAAAAAAATTAAATAAAATAATAAATTTTAAAATTGTTAGTAACGTATTACGTTTAAATTTTTAAAAAAAATGCGAATTATCTTTGAAACAAAAAATATTTTTCTAATTGTATAAAATTTCAGTTTGTAATGGAAATATAGTCCTTTACTTGTCTTTACTTTCTTTTGGCAGAAGTCCAAACAATAGGGGATTTTACCCGGCAAAATTAATGGTAGTTCTGAAACTCGAATGACTTTATGTTTTTTGGTTCGCTGAAGCCGAATTTGTAACTTCTCACCAAAATTTTCCCCGCAACCCCCCTCCCAATTTTTGATAACCCCCCAAAAAAATCTAAGATTTTATGAAAAAAATTGCTTATTGTAATAGTTTTGGTGTAAAAAAAAACCACCTAGAAATTCAAAAAGGTAGACAAAATTTGCAATAAAAAAGCTATATGGCATTTTGTCAAAGGATAAACAGGAAGGGGTGCGCTAGCCTCAGAACATGGCTCGAGGGGATCGCCATCATACAGCAACTCCGCAGCGCACCGCTTATCTCTGATTTCATGTCATAAAAGTACTCGAGTTATCATGCTGTTGAATCCTTTCTTGCCGAACCCATGCCTCACAGCTATATACTTCAGTGTTCTAAGTATTGTTAAACTGATGGCAACTATTTGATATCATTCGCAGTTTTTACGTGTTTCATCCTCAGTTTACAGTGGTTTCTCATTTTCATTGCGTTAAAAAGGTGTATATTTGCATGAGACTGTCTTTTGCAATTTGTTTTCTCCTGTATTAAACATGGCTGATATGTCTTTAATTTGTTTCATTTGTGAGCTACCGTTATCGGATGACGCAACAGTCAACGTGGCGGAAAAAGGTTTAAAATATTTTCGAGCATCGAGTTTACAGTAAGTATGATCTTTTAACAGAGTGTACCACGATTATTGTGCATGAAGTGTCAGAAGTCATATGCTATCGAGAAACTAATTGCATTGTATTGCATAAAGTGAATTGCATAAAAAAGAAACCAGTGCCAGAATATCCCGTGATTCCACGAAGTTGCTCCGGGACTCAGAGGTTTTTTTAAACATTGTTTTTTGCGTACTGATGACGCGGGTTCGAGTCCCTGCTTGGGAATTTTTTCACTACGTTGGCTATACGCCTTTTAAGCAATTAAAATTTGAAATATTATGAATGCAAGTATCAAATATAGATTTATTCAATTATTACCGATGCTAGATTTTCTTTGGTTTCGTGTTTACTCCAGGGTTGGTGGCTCACGGAAAATATTCCATATTGTGCTGCGTTTGTAGCCTTACCAACATAGTGATAAAGTGCCAGGATGAGTACTGTTCCCAAGTGGTTCAGTTGGTAGAACGTCAGTGCGCTACACTGATGACCCGATTTCTTGTCCCGGCTTGGATACTTTTTTACTTAATATGTTGGCTAAACGCCTTTCAAGCAATTAAAAATTGAAATATTATGAATGCAAGGCGTGAGCAATTTTCTATGGAGAAATTTCCAAGTATTAAATATAGATTTATGCCATTATTATTTTTTAAATGTTACACTTCTTAAATTTTCCCCTGCATCCTATAAGTTATATTTTGAAAATATTTAATCTTGCACTGACCAGTAAAACAATAAATATTCCATTCTTCTACGACTCACCAAGATATCAGACATTGAATCTCATGAAAGTTTGTAGATTTCTGCCAGTAAATGGTTTTTGCCACCGAAAAACAACGAAATTTTATAATTACAAATTATATTTTATCCTTGTCAGAGCATTGTTCAATTTATTTGAATATAATTTTTAAGACACAGGGAACGTATTGAATTTTAAGAAGGGTAACTGTTTAAAATATAATGGATTCCAAAATGTTGAAATGTGAAGTGATACCAGATTATAAGAACAAATTAAATAGAAAAGGAAAATGATTTCTTTTTTTTTTCTTCAGATGAATTTCAGATGAAAATTCAGATGCTATTGTTACATTTGGGGATTAAAATTAAGTGGTATAAATAATGTACCACAACCGTGGAATGGGTTAAATAAGTATTTAAATCAGTTTAGCAGATCCCGATAAAACAAACGTCCGTATCAACTATTTTACAAGTGTTTTTAAATTCGTGTCGCATCCTGAAAAAAGTCATTTTTTTCCATATAATAAAAAAAAACCTTAAATCAGAACATGTTTCACACAATTTCTATTTCAGTAAGTCATGTATGAATATATAACTTTTAAGTGTATAAAAATGCATTTAAAAAAATCTATAATATAAAATGTAAATACAAAATCTAAAATCAGTGGTACATAATAGGCAAATATAATGAAATACACATTTCATTAGTTTATTGTCTACGCATATATAAATAATGAGAATATGAGAAAAAATATATATGACCATTTAGCAGGTTCTTAAAAAGTATATATAAATTAATGTTTTAAAAATATTAAATTTTTTGCGCAAACATTTATTATGTATACCTTAGCTTTTCACTTTTGACATTTTCAGATAAAATTTATTTGTTTAGCATCAGAAAAATCATTTCGTAACTGTGCAATTCATAGATTTAAGAGTAAAAAGTCTTGAAAAGGTATCTTTTAAAATAACAATTTTTAAATTTCTTATCTGATATTGAAACTATTCCCATGAAGTTCTATGAAATTTCTCTTTAAATAAGTTCCTTTGTCATTCTATACCATATCTATCCCATTCTATCCCATTCTATACCATTCTATCACCATACAAGCGTCGCACATGAAAAATATTTGAGAATATTAGACTTCAAAGAACAGAAATTATATATAATTATATATGACCATTTAGTATGATGATTTAGTATAAATGAATGTTTTTGACAATGAATGATGACCATTTAGTATAAATGAATGTTTTAGATATATAAAATTTTTAGATCAAACACTTGTTCTATATATCTTAACTTTTCACTTTATTACATTTTAAGGCAAAATTTATGTGTTCAGCATCAGGAAAATCCTTTCGTAATTGTGCAATTCATGCACTTAAGAAAAAAAAAATCGTGAAAATAGTATCTTTTAAAATAACAATTCTAAAATTTCTTATCTGATATTGAAAATATTCTCATGAATCAGAAAAGGTTCCATGAAATTTCTCTTTAAATAAGTTCCTTTGTCACTCTTATCAAGCATCACACATGAAAAATATCTGAAAATATCAGACTTCAAAGAATAGAAATTGCATTCTAAAATAGATTTTTATATTATATTACAAATGAAGAGATAACAAAATCCTGGAATTTGAGATTCTCCGCGTATTTGAAAGAAAATGAATTTTGTAAAATGTTTTATTACCTATATGAAATGTAGAATTAGAGATGTGAGATAAACTTTAATTATACGATAGGTTTCGTTTGTAATTTATTAAAAGTGTTACGTACCGTAGTCATGCGGTAAAAAGAGATTTGTTTTTTGTATCTTTTTTTAATTGGGCAATATTTTTTTCTTTGACTTTATTTTTATTTTGTAATACGACACCTAAAGACGATTTTGATATATATATTTAAAATTGTATATCAATATATTTGAAATTTTTTACTGCCCTTAAATGGGTGTTTTTTGGTTCCTTGTACATATTATATATATTGTATATATTGACTTGGCATTGTGATTTATATTACTTACCCATCATACGTAGTATATGGTAAGTCTTGTAATCGTTTTGAAAATCGAAAAAAAAATTTGACGAATTTACACGTTTCAGACACTGGAGATTCAGAAAAATATATTTATATATATAAAAAAAAATTGCCGTCCGTCTGTGTGTGTGTGTGTCTGTAAACGCGTGTGGTATGTACTTAGTATGTAATAATGGGAAGAAGCCTATTTAATTTCAATAACCTCGATTAACCGGAACTATTTTTTTCGGACTCTCAAAATATTCGTTCTGATAAAAGTTATATAATTTTTTTCGAAATTGTTGTCTTTAAGAAATAAATATAAACGACAATAAAAAAACATAAATTTTGCATAAAGCATGAAGTCGATCGGATAATTAGTTGCCGAGATATTTGGAATCATATTTACCACACTCTTCGATTTTTCATGGCCCTGTATTTTATCCAAATTTTACTTCAAAGATATATTTTAATTGGAAATTTGATGCTTAATCAGATGCAATAAACCGCTAGTTAATAGGATTATTATTTTTGGAGTTATAAGGATGTTTATTTTACGCAATTCAGTAATAGAGCATTTAAAGTTTATGACGTCATCAAGCCACGATTTTATTCGAATTGCAAGCATTTTATAAATAGTTTACACATGCTTTATTTTCATATTTTATATTATGCATATCCATGATGGTTAAGTATTAAGGTGGCCCCCAACGACTAGTTTGACTTGTCTTAAATTTAAATATTTAGTGATTTTTAATTAAATAATATATTATCCAATATTTGGCCGAACGAACTTATGAAAAACAGATTTTGTTTTGAAAAGGGCTGTTGTCCGAAGAGAAAATCAAATGTGCGTTTTTAAAAATGACAGTTTTTTTATAATAAAGAACAGAAAAAAATCCTTATTTCATGCACATAATTATACAAAGAAATCAGAAAAAATTAAAAGCGAATTGTTTCAGTAAATTTAGTGTAATCTTTATAACGGATTTAAAAACACACCTTTGATAAAAACGAGTTTTCTCTTCTGAGTTATAATTGTAGTACGGTACATACTAGCTTTTTAACACTTTACAACATAGTTCAAATTTGTTTACGTATTCGGTTTATCTGTCTGTCTATTCGTATGTCCATGCTCTAACTCTCGTAAGTATACTCGGATTGTCATGAAATTTTTATACATTATTGAATTTTACTATAGAATGTTTGGTATTGAAAATGAAGTATGTAGCGATAATAGTCTATTTACAAGGACACACAAAAGAATTCCGCTACATTACGGTCTACAGGGAAAAATCGTTTGCAGCGCATTTTATTGATGTTACGTTATTTCAAACATAATGAAATTAATACACATTACAGAGGCAGACTACAGCATGATTTTAAAGGATTATACAATTAGTAGCATTTATAGTTCAATTACAGGGATGTACAAAATTATTCCTTTACATTATTATCTATGGAGAAGTCGATTGCGGTGCATTTTGAGCATGTTATGATACTTGAAACATAGTGGAATTTAAAAGGATCACTAAGGTTCAATATAACTTATTTCCTATTGAATATGGAGTTCGAAGGATTAATCGTTCATGTACAGGGGTGCACAAGAGAATTCCGTTAAAGGTCTGACTACGATCGGTAATTGCTAGAAGTGCTCTTTCCGCTGTAATATCCGATTTCATGTAATTTTTTGTGTATTAAGTGTGGTTTGCAAATTCTGCAGATTATATACAGAGCTGCACGAGAGACTTCTAATATGGGCAGCAATTGCTGAAAATGGATTTTTACTGAGTTTTGTATTTTTTAATTGCTTATTTAGATATTACTTTTCATGTTATGAAATATTAAATTTCGTAATAATATTAAGTTATTGTTGGAAAGTGTTTCAAAATCAATGCCGAATGCATGATTTTTCGTTCTTGATTTACTTACATTGAATAATCCATTCCAGCACCATATAGTATAACTTCTAAAGCTCGTGAAACAAAAAGAAGTGATTTTTTTTAAGGCTAATCCTTAAACTGTTTTAAATATATTCTATGTAAAACTGTATATTTAAAGCGATATTGTAATTTGCAATTTTTTTAATTCAAATTTGTCTCAAATATACAGGGTGGTCATAAAAAACTTTGCCGATATATCGAACTCTAGCGGCCGGTACATTCAAGCGATCCAGATGAGATTTCAGATATAGTTATTCACAGGTATGAGCTCGGTATTCTGTGATCGGCAACAAATTGGTGGCTCACGGTTACGGTTATAGCTACAGAAACTTGAAATTTTCAATTCCATTTTTTTCCATCGCAAAAGGCTTAGCTCATGCGAAAATCCTAAAGAGAGTTGGAACGGTACCTGTATCGCAATAAACGGACGCGTTATGCACGCACAAAAACAGCTCTGCGAACAGCCAAAAAAAAACACAATTAGGCCGCATGAAGGAAATTTGCATATGACAGAGGCAAAACACCAATCACGGAACGACGTTCGCCAGATAATCAGCGTAGAAAACTGATAAAAAGTGGGGTGGGAATGTTAGTTCTTCAGTCGGTAGCACGCACATGCCGACGAAATGACTCTTCCAGCGACAATTCGTGGTGAATTGGCAAAACTCTATTATCAAAATGAGATGAATGCTGCGAAAACCTTACGGGTTTAGCGTCGAAACCATCGCCAAATACCTGGCCCATGTAGCCCGCAAGTTCTTCGTGATTTAGTAAAGAAATTCGAAGAAACTGGCTGCACCTGTGATAGACAAGGATCCGGACGACCAACTGTTCCTGAGGATACTGTTATGGAAGTGCAATACGCAGTGACTACAGGACACATGCAACCTGCAAGAGGTGCATCTCGTGTATTGGATATACCGAAATCAACGGTCCTAAAGCTACTGCGCTCTGCAATCCGCATGCTTCCTTACCGATACCACCGCGTCCAGATGTTGGAAGTGGGGTACCATCAACAACGTATAACCTTTGCTAATGAATTTCTTATCTGATATGATGGAGATAACGACTGGCCTCTTCGCATATTATGGACGGACGAGGCACATTTCACCTTAATTGGCAACGTCAACACCAAAAATTGTGTGCACTGGGCAGACATGAATCCGCACGCTGTGGCACCAGTACCTTTATACGACGTCAAAGTTACTGTGTGGTGTGGCATTGCAGACACAATTATTCTCGGGCCGTAGTTCTTTGAGGAAGCGAT
The DNA here is from genome assembly GCA_963931845.1 of Maratus michaelseni. Taxonomy (NCBI): domain Eukaryota; kingdom Metazoa; phylum Arthropoda; class Arachnida; order Araneae; family Salticidae; genus Maratus; species Maratus michaelseni. Next base: position 195,438,396 of record OZ007593.1, on the reverse strand, counting down.
ACCAACGGGATTTGTAACTTGCTCTGTAACAGGCTCCCGCTATACGGCAATGCTGCAAAATTACGTCATACCAGAATTGCTGCAGCGAAATGCACTGAATGACTTCGTTTGGATGCAAGATGGTGCACCTCCACATATAACGAAGTCTGTTCGCAGAGTCCTGGAACATTATTTTGGCGAGCGTGTCATCTCAAGCCATTTTTCCTTTCCGTGGCCTCCGCGATCCCCCTACCTCACTCCTATGGATTTCTGGTTCTGGGGATCTCTAAAATCTAGAGTGTACATGTGCAATCCGCAAACTTTGCCGGATTTGAAAGATTCTCTCAAACGTGAGATTGCAAAGATCCCTCATGCGATGTTACGTTCGGCTGTATTGTCCACAGTTGCCCGCATGCAATGTGTACTTGCCTGTGATGGCACCCATGTGGAAAATGTGTAATCAAAGTAAAAGTTTTCTTTTCTCCGATCTGTGTTGTAATCAGTGATTGGTGTACTGACTTTGTGTCACATGCAAATTTCCTCCGTGCGCCCAAATAGTGTTTTTTTTTTTTTTTTTTTTTTTTTTGGCTGTTCGCAGAGCTGTTTTAGTGCGTGCATAACGCGTCCGTTTATTGCGATACACGTACCGTTCCAACGCTCTTTAGGGTTTTAGGGTTTTCGCATGCGCTGAGCATTTTGCGACGAAAAAAAATGGGCGTTGCCATTGGAAAATTTCGAGTTTCTGTACCTATATCCGTAAACGTGACCACCACGATAAAATATTATACGAACTTTTGGTAGAATAATAATTAATTTAATTCTATTCAATCACTAACTATTCAGAATTGTTTCTATCGAGTTTTTTTCAAACCATTATCCGTATTTATGATTCTTATATATAAGAAAAAATTCATTAATTTTGTTACCAAATTATTTTAGGATATGCATAAATTTCAAACAACTTCTTTTTAGATTTTGAAAAAAAAATCTTATTTATTGTTGGAAAAATATTTATTGAAGGATTTAGGATAAAATTAAACATTGTTAATCATCCCCATTAATATTGTTACAGTTGTTAATGTTGTTACAAAATCAACTTCTCGTTACAAAACAATACTGCACTGAAATTTCTTCTCTTTATTACATCTTTGACATTACTGTCAAAGTCACGCCAACGTTGAGGTGCGCATATTTTTTCTATATTGGTCCAATATTGGCAAGTAATACTTTTAATATCTGTACTGCAAATATTTCCAATGTAATGATAATGTTGACAGACCAAAATTTATATTTCATTGGAAAATGGTTAATTATTTCAATACTGGAGACAAATGTAGCTAATATTATTTTGAAAAAAGAAACATATGAGAATCATAGATGACTTCATTGTAACAAAACTTTGTGACTTGCCAAAAAACGACAGTCACATTAAATTCTCAGTGGAGTCAAAAAAGGATGATCACTGGAAGTAGTAATTAGATGAATGAAATTTGTCACATTTTGGTTCTTCGTGGTGACATCTTTACTTGTGACAATTTGTGACATCTAGAAGTCATCGTGTCGACAAGCTGTGATGGACAGATAATAACAAATTTCTACACCTCACGTTTATAGCACTTTCTTTTGAGTACTAAAACATAACTTTATTAATGTAAAATTAGCCTTTTGTGTTTTTTACTTAAATTTTGAACATTAGTTTAATTTTCGTATAATCATTATTTTTGAACAATGCTATTTTCGAATACAAATCCTCACCCTATTTAATCACAGCATTTGAATGATTTCAGAGAAATATTTGTGATTAATTATGGAGAAAATTTCTATTGGGAAGTAGCGGTGCTCAAAATTAAGGACCATTTGCACCCTGTGTTAACCGATAAAAAAAAAAAAAAAATGTACACATTTATTTTGATCGTTCGCATACAAGATGTCTCAAATTTATTACTAAAAATTTATATGCGTGAAATAACTGAAAAAAATAGTGCAAATCCCTATTTACTCTCACATAGAATATATATTAATAAATGATAGCTAAAATTTCGGTTATAAGAAAATGAATGTATACAAGGTGTCTCAAAAGTATTATTTAAAATTTTTTAAGCGCGAAACAACACGCCAAGCAAAGCGTAAATAACTATTCACTATCAAATAAAATGTATATTAAAATAATATTGATAATATTTATATTATTAAAAATACATATTTTGTAAAACCGGCTTCTTTTGATTCACTACTTCCGATGTGAAGGTTTATTGTAGGCGCGGTAAAGGTGGTGATCAGGATTTATTTATACACTATTTCTTTAGACATAAGTTAGTTCATATATGGGAAGATGCAATAATCTAAGAAAAAGCCAGGAGAGATGGCACGGTCGGAGAGATTGCGCACATAGGGGTTCGGGGGGAAGGAATACAGTGAGCGCGCAGTGACTCCAGGGAGTTGTGCAACAGCAGTAGTGGACTGTCTATTTGAAAGTGCACGTTGATTGTTTTGAGCGTCTAAGATAAAGAATTGCTATTTTGTTTTGTTTTCGCAAAGTAAGAGATTGAATTTTCATATTTATTCATCAGAATTTCTATACAATGCCAGACAATACAATTTCTCATAAGCTACTAATGTAGACTAACAATGTGATCATCAGCGGTTCGTTTTAGTAGCGACCATGTTTATATAAAAGGCCGCGGAATCTCACCTACCGAAATTGGAGAGTTTGCGCATCTGCTACTTAGGAGAGATGGCGCATTGTTTCCATTAGTTACCATGCTAGGAGAGATTACGCAGCTTATTGGTAAATTTGCATAAAAAATGAAAAATTAAAATGGACTAATTTTAAGTTAAACGCGTTATCATGTACCTTAATATTATTTTTTAATATTATCTGGACTTGCTTTTTTTGATTCTTTAATTTTTTCCCCTTTAATTAAAAATTTTTAATTGTTTTTAAAGTTATTTTCTTTTTCTGATTTTTTAATCATTAGGTTGAAATATTCACACCTAATACAATAATACATCTTTAGAAGAACCTTAAAACAATGTCATTTAATTGTAATTATTATTGTTAACAATTTCATTGTAGTTATTATTAGTAACAATCTCTCCTACCCATGTGCGCAATCACACCAACCCTGTAAGGACAGATGGCGCAAAATAACTTTCTTGGTTTCATTACAACTGCTCTATTAAATTACAACATAACAACGAAATAGCAATGGAAATGCATGAAAAGCAAATGAAGTAAAAATTATTCATGGATAGTTTTGCAAAAAGTTAATATTTAGATTTTTTATTATTATTCTTTGAATTGTGCGCAGGCTGTCCTAGCTTTGCCTTAATTGATTTTCCTGTTACTTCTTTCCATGTTAGAATTATAAAAACTATGTACATAGGTGTGCTTCCAATGATAATACAGCAGCATTTTCTTATATTTAGAACTCAATTATAAACTAATAAATTATTTTTGTGTTAGTCGCGGGTGCTGATAAATAGCCTAATATTTCTACTTTTTAAAATTGTATACGAGTTACAATAACAATGCAATTAACTGTGCGTAAAACCACGTTCCCTAAAGTATACCACACTGTAAAACATTTGGTGTAACGTTACTCCATAAAACTGGAGGCAGCATTGCTGCCTTCAATATTATGGTGGTATTTAACTGATATAACTGGTGTAACATTACACAGCTCTTGTGTAAGTTTACACCATAATATTGTGAAACATATCACAATTTCTGTGTAAGGTTACACCACAATTGCGTGTAAGCTTTCACAGTAATTGTGTGTAAGGTTACACCCCAGCTGCGTGTAAGCTTTCACAGTAATTGTATGTAAGGTTACACCACATCTGCGTGTAAGCTTTCACAGTAATTGTGTGTAAGGTTACACCACAATTGCGTGTAAGCTTACACGCAATTGTGGTGTAACCTTACACAGAAATTGTGATGTTTCACAATATTATGGTGTAAACTTACACAAGAGCTGTGTAATGTTACACCAGTTATATCAGTTAAATACCACCGTAATATTGGAGGCAGCAATGCTGCCTCCAGTTTTATGGAGTAACGTTACACCAAATGTTTTACAGTGCAGAATCTCTTGGCTGAAGCTTCCAATGTTCTGCCAGTTGAATTTGGATGTCCTAATTCACCCAGCTAACCTTATTGATCATAACATCTGGCCAGCTCAACAGAATAAATCGCAGGTAAGGCTGGATACATAATTACACTAGATTAAGTTTAGCGCAATTATTCTAATTTGTAAATAAATCATATTAATTGTAATTTTCCATCTGGGCTAAAAATGTCTGAGCCCAGTTGGAAAATTACAATTTATACTACTCTGTACTTAAGGGGAATCTTCACTCACTTGAAAACACTCGCTCGCTAATGTTAAAATTATAAATAATTTTAAAATATTCAAATTTGAATGAGAAATTCTAAAATAACCTGCCCATAGGTTTAACATTAGTGAGCGGTTGTTTTCAAGTGAGTCAAGACTCACCTTAAGTACTTATGCTATCTACGGTTCAGTAAACAATAGTAACTTTTAAGTTTTTAATAATTGGTTCAAGTACTTTGCTTCATTGTTTTTAATACCTGTTAGTTGGTGTTGAAAATAAGGAAATTCTTCTTTGTTTTGTATTTACTCTGGGATATGACTATTATCCCATTCAATGAATTCTCGCTTCAGTGAGTGTTTACGAAGAAAAACAAGCAAAGGATTATGTTGAAAATAAAAGAACATTTTTACAGTGTATAACATACATCTTTATTTTTTGTTTGATGTAAATAACATGTACTTTTCAAGATTATTTTGATTTAGAGTATAGTTAACCATTACTAATGAAAAAAGTAAGTGCGATTTTAATCTTTTCTTTCTTTCTTTTTTTTTTTTTTAATTAAGGGATTAAAATCAGCATACTTTGTGTTGGAGGAAAAAACACTTAATTCTTATGGCAATTACTGGAAAATGATTAAGCTTACAAGAAATTGCAGTTGCTTTTGCCAACAAATATTCCTTCTTGAAAGTTATATAATTTTTTTCATATGCTAAACAAATAAAAAGGTGTTTTGTATATTTGTAAGACATGTATTCCTGTACTTCTGTGTTTCAAATAGAGAAAATAATCTGGTATATTTCTTTTATTATTTATTTAAATTATATTAGATTAATAGGATGCCTAAGAAACTGTAGTTTCCTCTAAATGTCTTTTAAAAAAGACAAATTCAAAATTTTCTACATACTTTGGGTTGTTTTTTCCTGTTAATTAACAGGCTCTCAGTCCACAGCCGACATATGGGCTGGCCGCCTAGTTAATAACAGATCATATTAAACTGGACTCAGGGTAAATAAAAAATGTTCATTTATAGTCTAGATGGTGGACTGTGAAACTGTTAAAAAAAACATTGTACTAGGGCAGGTGTGTCAAACACGTGGCCTGCCAACAATTATCTGTGGCCCGCGAAGCCTTTGGAATTTTACCTGTTTTTAATTTAGTTGTTAGAACATGCATGCTGAAAACACACTTGCACTAATCGTGGCAAACATCAGAAAGATATGTATATCAGTGTTACCAGCTTGGCGGACTTTTTTTAAATTCAGAATGCTACCACTATTTATGAATAGTAATATTTTTCTTACTTATTCTGCCATTAAATAACACTGTAAAAAAAAAAAAAAAAAATTCTAAAATAGAACAAAAAATGACCCAAATCGGGTTGTAAGATTGCTGGGTGCAGCAATGTTCCAAATTGTTAATGTTTCTTAGTGGTCCAAAATGGATAAAAAAATGTGTCCACTTTGGGTCTATTGCAGAACCCAAATTAGAATTCAGAGTTCACACAAAATGGGTAAAATTTCAACCCATTTTGGGTACATACACAACTCCAATTTGGGTACTGCAATAAACCTAAATTGGAATTCACAGTATACCCAAAATATTACGCATTTTGAGTCACAAAGAGACATTTCTCAATTTGGAACATTGTTGCACCCAGCAATCTTACAATACAATTTGGGTCACTTTTTGTTCTATTTTGTTCTGCCATAAATTCAAATTGGGCCCTTTCTTGTACCTGTTTTGAGTCAGAAAGAAAAAGACCTTTTCTGATTTGGAACATTGCTGCATTTAGATATCTTACAAACCAATTTGGTCGTTTTTTGCTATATTTAAAAAAAATAGAAATCCATAAAACATTAAAAATTCTGAAAATTTTAAACATAAAGATTTAAAGCTTTTATTTTTTAATCTCTTATGGGGAAAATATTTTTCCACCTGTCTAAATAGAAAAAACCCATATATATATTTTAATGTAAATGTCCAAAATTTTATGAAATCCCTGAAATTTATAAAAAAATATACAATTAAATTAACAAAAGTTTGTGATTTTTCAGAAAAATAAAAAAGTTTGATTTTTTTTTTAAATTCAAAATATAATTTTAAAATTACATAGTTTAAAGTAAAATAATTTTATTAAATCATTATAATTAACAATTAGAAAAACTCATTTAAATTTGAAAAAAAAATCCCATTCAGTTGGTTAAATATTAATTATATAAACAATTAAATATATACAATTAAAAAAAATCCCATTCAGTTGGTTAAATATTTTAATTATATAAATAATTAAATATATACAGTAAAAAAAAAAAAGCAGCAATAGAAATTTGAGCAAGATTTAATTCGAAAATGTGAATTTGCTTTTGCTTTTGAAAACATGAAACAACTTGTCTTGTGTTATATGAGCACTTACACTAATTGCAATTTAACAAATATCATATTCTATACAATATATAATACCAACTTAAGGCTCTCAAATCCAAAAGGAGCTCATTATTGTTCAGAAACGCAAGAAATTGATATGTGTTCTTATTTAGAAACTATGTAAACGAAACACATTTTCCATTTTTTGGTAAAGGCAGAAGACTTTTCAGAAAATACTGTCAAAGGTGATGTTTTGGACTAAATTCATGCTGTGGTGATGCGAGCAAGGAAAAAAATGTGTTATATGACTTGAATCACTTATAAATCGATAAGTAATTTATTTATCAAAAAAAATTAAAACTCATTTTAATTCAAAATTGCTTCAATAGTCAACCTGCCAATTTTAAACCTTTGCATTTTTAAATATGTCAGAAAGTTTCGTGTTGTTGAGCAGGTCATTTGATAAAATAAAAATCATATGCATCTTTCACTACTAAAAGCTAAAAATTTGCTTTAACCAAATTTCTTTATTAAAAATCTTAAAATAATTTCAAAGTAACTGAAAAACTTATTTGTTATTAAAATGTTTGAAAAGAAACACCAATTCTCTAGCTTTATAAGTTTCTAAAGCGATTAGAGTTCAGAGTTAAGCAAAGTTGGATTTATTAGATTTAAATAATTTTTAAATCAGGTCTTTTTATATTTTTCAAAAACTTTAGTTGTTAATTAGCTTACTTTTATAAGTAATTAAGATTGAAATTATATTAAAAAATATATATAAAACATTTCAAACCATTACTAACCATGAAACCATTTTTATTTTCCCTTAAAAAATACATTGGAATACTGAACCATTTATTATTTACATGTACACAAGGAAGTAATGAGATCTGTACATAAATATCAATACAAATACTTTTGAATGACCTATATTTATTTAGTCTAATGTTTTCCATATCCTCACAGAAAGTCTGTTTTTGTATAAAAGTTTTTGTACACAAGATTTAGATATTTTTTAATAGGTAATAGGCATTAACAGGGATGCAAAAATCTAGGCACCAATGGGCTGATTCCCACCGTTAAATTTTATTAGTATTCTTCATCAAATTTTATTAGTATACTTTGCATAAATTTTATCATTATATTCTTATTAGGCGAAGAATACCGAAAATTTAGTGGTGGGAATAGCTCCATTGGCGCCTAGATTTTTGCACCCCTGTCTTTTAACATTTTTCAGCTGAGAGCCTTTATCCTTAAATTATGATTTTTATTTTAAAGTGTGATATTTGATTTAAATAAAATTCAAAAAGCATAGATTTTGAGTTTTGTATCCCCCACTCTTTAAATGTATGTTTTTTTGTCAAAAAATAATATTTATTACAAAATATTTTGACATAAATTTGAAATAATTTTTTTAAAAGTTTATTTATCAGTAAAAAAAAAGTTAGTTGATTGAACAAATGAACCATACCCCTTAATGAATAGCTTGATAAATTATTTTTACACGCCACAAATTAAAAATATAATGACTTTGAACTTGGATAAAAGAAAGCTAAACTGCGAATTCAGCAACAAAAAGCAGTTTTTTAAAATACATTTTATATTATTGGAAACTAACTGAAAATTTAAGCGTAGTCAAATAAAAATCCAATTTGCTCAAATACATTAAACTGCAGACATTAACAATATTTGATATTTGCTATAATAACTACTATATTTGAAATTCAAAAATTTTTAAACAGTACTAATATAATAATGAATATAACAGTATTAATTATTCAATTTTTTCTCTCGGGCTAACTGGACAGAGAAAATAAAAAACACTTATACTAAAAGTTACATTTATTTTCAACAAAACTAGTAATTTTTTTAAAATATTTTTTTTAACAGACCAATTACAGCATTACATATTGAAATTAGTGGATTAGTTAGAACCATTTCATCTTTTAGAACCACACTACTGATTAATAAGGCAGGCCTTGATACAGCCACAAATGTTTTCACATCCGCAATTTCAAGTAGTCAAAGAGAATCAATCTCTCCTCGCCAGAACATCATTCACAGCATTGTTATCCTGTAATAATAATATAATATTAATTTCTTTATTGTACTAATTTTGGTAGACATAAAAAATATTCTAATAGGAAATAAAAAGGACAAAGATATAACAGTTGAACAATGTTTTAAGAGTTTGAATGTTTACTTTTAGTACATACAAAAAATTATGAAATTTTGGTATAACAAAGACAGCAATGAGTGATTAAGGAGGGTCTTTCAGCGATTAAGTATTTTTAACACTAGATCTCTGTATAGTAGCAATTTTTATGAAGGATAGTAAAGAAAGGTGCCTAGTGTAGCTTTTCCAAGTTATTTATTACTTGTTTTTGTTGTTCTTTCGGTATTTTTTATGTCCATGTATTCATATTCACTTTTTTTTAGGCTAAAAGTATAGAAATAGTGATACAAAAAGGGCTGTAAATAAATAAGTAAAATACAGGATTAATTATAATTTTGATTAATTTCCCATTGAAAATTCATGATTTAGATAGAAATATTATTTTTATTACTGGGCAGTTGTTCCCACTACACAAGACATGCATCTGTGTAAGGAAGTGATAAACTTTGTTTCAAAGAATATGCATATAGCTATCTTTTCAGCATTCACCATTTTAAATTCTCACATCTGCGCTTTTTACAATGTGATGCTGCTGGGGTTGCCACATAAATTGGTGGAGAATATTTAACTTTGTGTTATTACCAAAAACCTTTTGAATTGACTTGACAAATGTAATATTTTTCTTCATGTTCTGAAATCAAAGTTATGAGATAAGGACACCCCAGACAATAATTTATGAACACCATGTAACTACTTAGAATATAAACCTTTCATTGTAAAAAATTACATGTCATTTAAAAAATATTCCTTAAAAGCTTTGATAATTTTACATTGAGTGATTTTGTGAAAACAAAAACATTTTTCAACAATTCTCCCTAAAACACATATTTATCAAGAAGCTTAAACAGAGAACAATGGAAAAACATAATACGCAATTTAAAACTTATATTTAATAAACTTTTTTACTTTTACAATATATTGAACCAAATAGTTTAATTTACAAAGTTTTAATTATTTTTCGTAGTAAAAAAAAATGTGTCTGAAAATTAATAAGCGTGGAATGAGAACAAAAAACAAACTAAAACATTGATGTTCATAATTATATTGCACAAATAAGAAATTGGTACAGGACATTTGTCAACTAGTAGAATTTCCTAACAAATGCTTCAGAATGCACCTTATTCAAATTTCCCTGACAAATATCAATATCTTATATTAATAGTTGATACAGAATTTATGCTGCATTTATTTTTTTAATTTGCAAAAGATTATCAAAAATGACAAAAACTTAAAGAAACATCCAAAATAGGAGAAAAGAAACTAGAAAATTGAATTTTTGACTTTTACACAAATGTTAGTGAAACAATAATATAACATTAATTTGCGGCTTTAAATGTAAGGTCTGAATATACATAAAACTTATTATACCACCAACCCCCCCCCTCCAAATAAATAAATAAATAAATTTAAAAAAAGATAAAATGCTAAATTAAATTGCCAGGTTAAATTGTCAGTAGACATTCATTAATTAGAAAAGGTCTTAAAATAGTAAATCCATGTATTGATTATAACATCCCCCTCCCTCCCATTAAATATATAAGTAAATTTGAATTGCATTCTTAATTTACTTGGTTGATATAAGTAACAGATAGAATTTTGCTTGCCAGAAGTCAATGCAGACAAAACTTTGGGGCCTATTTCGGGTAGGGGCGTTCACAAAATTCCATTCCACAAAAACAAACTCTTTATTAATTATTTTCATTTTGCTAAGTTTTAAAATGTGGAATTACAAACAAAAATAGTTAACCAGAAAGAAAAACTGTAGCCTTGTAATAATTATATAAAATTATATTAAATACTATTGATTTTTATATTTATTAAAATTATTAACTGGTTCAATATTAAATGGTTAGTACTGCTTAACCTTAATAATTAGTGCATAATTAACTCTCTTATTAGGAAAATAAAATACATTTTTATGCTTTAATTACTAATTAATAATTTAGTATTCAGTCTGCAAAGATAAAAGGGCACGGTGCTAGTTCCCAAAAAGGGCACTTGTTCAGTAGAAAAGTCATTATTTAATGAGGAAATATATTAGTGATGTGTTTAGTAACAATATAAGGGGTGGGGTGAGTATCTATTTTTTAATATGATAAATAAAGTTACATTTACTTTTAATGATTTTTATGATTAAAAACTGAAATATAGAATTGAACCACAACATGATTTAATAACTTCCTGTTTTTTGTAAATACCTAAAGTTCAATATTTTTGCTAGGACATGGACACACAGACTTAGAAATACATGGATAGGAGAAATGTTTTACAAGAAATCTGTGGGTACAACTAAAGATTAATTTCACAATAATAATAAAAAAAAAGCAGAATGCATTTTGCCAATTTAATAAAACGTAGGGTACTGCACCCTAAAAAAAACAGCATTTTTCAAATTATACGTTCACTCGATATGGTCGATAAGGTTCACTCGATATAAGGAATTACAATATAAATAATCACATAAACATGTTCAAATGAACACTCAGTAAAAAATTGAATATAGTTTAGAAAGAAAACGATTATTAAAAAAATCACACTTGTAAAACTCTATAAAAAGATTTCAAAAAAGTTTATTTAGTAAATTAAAATAAATTTTTAAAGTGTCCATCAAAACATTTACACGATTATTATTATTATATTTCATATATTAATATCTGCTGTAATTGGAGACATGCACTAGAAGCTACTGAAAACAAACATTATAATAAAAAATGATATTTTATAAAAAATCTTTAAAACTTTCAGATATAGAAAACTTAACACTTTTGTCACCCATTCTCAAAGGCATCGCCAATGATAAGTTTTTCCAATAAATCACGAAAGATAGAGTTACATTTATAAAATATGAAAATCGAAACAAGTCAATCTATCATAAATAATATCCACAAAATTGGAATTGAATTTTTGGAAGACTATCTTAGAGCTCAGTAACTAAAATAATTCCCAATTTCTCAATTGTTTTCATCCAGCGTTCGAAATCCTTGGTAGTACGTTGGTCCGAGACTACCAAAAATTCAATCTGACCACTAATTTGAAAAATTTAGTGGTCCGCAGGGCCAGTAACTTTTTTTCCATCTCTGACAGGTAACAACTGAGAAAACCACACCCAAACACAAATCACACAATTCTATTTTATTTAAAGAAAAATGAATTAAACCTTAGTTGAAATAAATAATCGGAAATAAAATTAATAATTTTATAGTTTTTCTTTATGCACTTTTATTTAATTTTTAGCAAATTATAATTTTACAGCATTTTAAAATTTTATTATTTATAAAATTTTGAATAACTGCAAAGGAAGTTTGGTTTATATTCTAGGAGAAGGAGGGGAGAGGTCACAAAAGTTTAAAGGGACTTAATAGAATTTTACGAAGCGGACCAGTGATGATGACTGCGGACCAGTAAATTCTCATGCTTACTAGTCCTTGGAACCTGTGACTTTTTTTAATCAATTCTACCGCTGATTGCTGTTAAAAAAAAAGTGGTGATGGGCTTGGGAAATCAGACAATAACTGAGATATTGGGATAATTGTTGACTTTGAATTGTAAAATTTGTGAGTAATGTTTCATAAATTTCCTGGTATTTACATATGTAAAATGCAAGTAAATATGAATCCTATAAAATGTAAACTATTCAAATTTTTGTATCAAAAACAGCAGTGTAAATAATAAGGAGAGAGAGAGAATAAAAGAATTAAATATATCTGCTTATGATTGAATTTATAATTATTGAGAAGTATGTATAATGAGTATGGTAATACGGTGTATGGTTTTACAGGAGTTTGGCGATTAATTTGGAGAAATGATAACTATAATCTTGGTGTAAATGCCAGGAGAGGTGTGGGGGGGGGGGGGGGGTTCCATTATAACATGGAAGAACAAAAAATACTTTTATGGTAGCTAGACGCCAGTGATCGCCAAAATGTTTTGAATCTTGCGAATCTTTTAACATTTGCTATAACCAGGGGTCTGTTCAGACTTTTTTCACAGGGTCCTGTTTTTGTGAAATTGTGAACAGCTTTTTATATTTGTGAAAAATCTAATCATAATTTTGTGAATTTGAAATAGTTGTTATATTCAGGTTCTTATTTATGCATTTTTAAGAAGATATATGGATATAAAAACTATATATTTTTTTATATATGTTAAAAGTGACAGGACAGATTTTACTTTTAAATTATTAATTTGTGAAATGTTTGGTTTAAAGATGGAAAAATTTTGTGAAAAACCTATTTCTAAGACAAAGAATTTTGTGAAGGGTGCTGTTTTAGAGAAAGTAATTTTGTGAAGGGTCCTTTTTTTAAAAGAAAAATTTTGTGAAGAGTCCTTTAAAGGACCCAATTTTTGCCTAAACAGATCCCTGATAACAAATAGCCAATATTTTAACATTGCAGAACAGCTTTGGAATTTTTCCGCAGTCCGCCATCTCGTTTTATAAATCAAACTTTTTTTTTTCTCATTTCCAAAATAATTTGTATCCATATTTACTTATTATAAACACGTTACTTAATTTTATTGACTAATTTATTTATATTTAATAATAAAAGTTAAAATGTTTTGATTTAAAAAACACTGAAAGTGAAATCGTCAAATTTTTTTTCAACCTTTGTCATTAACATGTCACCTATTTCGTTTAAAATACTTGACATTAAATTACTCAAATTCAAACAGCACTTTTTAAAGTCCTGCTAAAGTTTTCCTTTTTGCCAATTACACATTTTAAAACATAACAAAATAAATAATGCTGAGTGGTTTTTTTTTTTTTTTTTTTTTTTTTTTAAATAGACTTTTTGTAAAGAACACACTTCCATACATACCTTTCACTCATTTCATTAATCACTGTCCAAAAAACTGTCTGAGTCGGACTGATTTTTAGCGACTCATTCTTTTGCTCAAAAATGGGCATGACTGCACAGTCCACAGCCCTGATAAAAACAGAAAAAAAAATCTTAAAATTTTATATTCATACAAATAAAAATAAATCACTTTTAAATCTGTAGAGGACAACAATGATTTTGAAAAAAAGAAATAGCTTGTAAAACAGAAAATACAATAAAAAAAAATTACAATACAATTTTTATATTGCAAATTATGATGCAAAAACACTAATTATTCTACATTTTTTTGGAGATAGGGCTTTTATGAATGTAAAATTGTCTTGCCTTAGAAAAAAATGTGTTTACTGCAAGCAGAGCTAAAATAACCTTTGTATATGTTGTACAAAAAGTATAAAAAAAAAGAAAAAGAAAAAAAAGAGAAGATTTTTTAAAAAAATTAAATGGATTTTTAGGATTTTTTCCCCTGCGTTAAAATACAGAGTAGCTACCAAGAATTTTAGCTTTCCAAAACTAATCTGTTATCTATTAACAAAATCCTCATATTAGTAACTTTTTCTTTTTATTCTTTAATTACAAAATTTATAATTATTAGTTAGTAATTACAGAAATGATAAAAACTACAAATTAGTAATTTCATTAGTTAGTAGCATATAATGTTATGTACATCAATACCTTTTAATAATTATATAAAATACTATTGATTTTTATATTTATTAAAATTATTAACTGCTTCATTATTAAATTGTTAGTACTGCTTAACCTTAATAACTAGTGCATAATTAACTCTCTTATTAGGAAAATAAAATACATTTTTATGCTTTAATTACTAATTAATAATTTAGTATTCACTCTGCAAAGAAAAAAGGGCACGCTGCTAGTTCCCAAAAAGGGCACAAGTTCAGTAGAAAAGTCATTATTTCATGAGGAAATATATTAGTAATGTGTTTAGTAGCAATATAGGGGGTGGGGAGGGGAGTATCTATTTTTTTAATATGATAAATAAAGTTACATTTACTTTTAATGATTTTTATGATTAAAAATTTAAATATAGAATTGAACTACAACATTATTTAATAACTTCCTGTTTTTTGTAAATACCTAAAGTTCAATATTTTTGCTAGGACATGGACACACAGACTTAGAAATACTGTTGGCATGGAACGGAGAAATGTTTTACATGAAATATGTGGGTACAACTAAAGATTAATTCAGGGGTCGATGCAGGTTTTTTTTTTCTTGGGGCCCATTTTGTAGCGAAAGTTGAAATCCAGTTAATCAAATTCGAACCAAGCATTTATAAACAAAAACTTTTTTAAATCCTTTTGCTGAAGTTTTCCTCTCTGGTGAACTTGTTTCTTTACAAATTACACATTTTAAAACATCACAAAATAATAAAAAAAATAATAAATAGTAAGATTTATGGAATATAATTTTGTGAAGGACCCAATTTTATAAATTGAATTTTGTGAAGGGGCCCATTTTATTAAATAGATTTTTGTGAGCCCTAAATAGGCCCCAAATTTTTCCTGGATCGACCCCTGTAATTTCACAATAATAATAAAGCAGAATGCATTTTGCCAATTTAATAAAAAGTAGGGTTCAGCACCCTAAAAAAACAGCATTTTTCAAATTATATGTTCACAAGATATGGTATAAGGAATTACAACATAAATAATCACATAAACATGTTCAAATGAAGACTCAGTGAAAAATTGAATATAGTTTAGAAAGAAAACGATTAAAAAAAAAATCACACTTATAAAGCTCTATAAAAAGGTTTATATAAAAAAAATTGTTTATGTATTAAATCAAAATAAATTTTTAAAGTGTCCATCAAAAAATTTACACTATTATTATTATTATATTTCATATATTAATATCTGCTATAATTGGAGACATTCACTAGAAGCTACTGAAAACAAACATTATAATAAAAAATGATATTTTCTCAAAATCTTTAAAACTTTCAGGTATAGAAAACTTAACACTTTTGTCACCCATTCTCAAAGGCATCGCCATTGATAAGTTTTTCCAATAAATCAGGAAAGATAGAGTTACATTTATAAAATATGAAAATCGAAACAAGTCAATCTATCATAAATAATATCCACAAAATTGGAATTGAATTTTTGGAAGACTACCTTAGAACTCAGTAACTAAAATAATTCCCAATTTCTCAATTGTTTTGATTGCTGTAAAAAAAAAAAAAAAAAAAAAAAAAAAAAAAAAAAAAAGTGGCAATGGGCATTAGAAATCAGACAATAACTGAGATATTGGGATAATTGTTGACTTTGAATTGTAAAATTTGTGAGTGTTTCATAAATTTCCTGGGATTTACATATGTAAAATGCAAGTAAATATGAATCCTGTAAAATGTAAACTATTAAAATTTTTGTATAAGAAAACAGCAGTGTAAATAATAAGGAGAAAGAGAGAATAAAAGAATTAAATATATCTGCTTATGATTGAATTTATAATTATGGAGAAGTATGTATAATGAGTATGGTAATATGGTGTATGGTTTTACAGGAGTTTGGCGATTAATTTGGAGAAATGATAACTATAATCTTGATGTAAATGCCAGGGGAGAGGGGGCGGGGGGTTCCATTATAACATGGAAGAACAAAAAATACTTTTATGGTAGCCAGACGCCAGTGATCGCCAAAATATTTTGAATCTTTTAACATTTGCTAGTAACAAACAGCCAATATTTTAACATTGCAGAACAGCTCTGGAATTCTCCCACGGTCCGCCATCTCGTTTTATAAATCAAAACATTTTTGTTTCTCATTTTCAAAATAATTTTCATCCATATTTACTTATTATAAACACGTCATTTAATTTTATTGACTAATTTATTTATATTTAATAATAAAAGTTAAAATGTTTTGATTTATAAAACACTGAAAGTGATAAATCGTCAAATATTTTTTCAACCTTTGTCATTAACATGTCACCGATTTCGTTTAAAATACTTGACATTAAATTACTCAAATTCAAACAGCACTTTTTAATAATAGTTTCTTTAGGTCCTGCTAAAGTTTTCCTTTTTGCAAATTACACATTTTAAAACATAACAAAATAAATAATGCTGAGTGTTTTTTTTTTTTTTTTTTTTTAAATAGACTTTTTGTAAAGAACACACTTCCATGCATATACCTTTCACTCATTTCATTAAAAAAAATCAATAAGAAACAATATGAATCAACAGCATTTTATTTCAACATCAAAAGCTTTTTTTTTAATTTACACATGCAAAAATAAAATATGCAAGATTTGGATCTGCTAGCAAAAAAAGATTCATGGATATACATTTTATCAGATACAAATTATAAATTTTATTGTTTTTTTTTTTTAAACTTTTAATTCACAATCTTAAAAAAAGATGCAAAATGAGTTAACCTTGAAGTCAATTTTTAATTTAGAATATTTTAAATGTTAGAATATGAAAAAATAAAAATGTATTACAGGGGCTGATCGACGCAAACTTTAGAACCTATTTCGGGCTCTCCACAAAATTCCATTTAATAAAACTTGTTGTTTCACAAAATCCCTTAACAGACCCTTTCACAAAAATAATTTTATTACTAAAAATAATCTTGACGAAATAACTCTTTCACAAACAAAAGTTTATTTCAGAAATGCATACTCTTCATTATTTATTTTGTTATGTTCTAAAATGTGTAATTTGCAAAAAGGAAAACTTTAGCAGGACTTGAAGAAATTATTATTGATAAGTGCTGTTTGAATTTGTGTAACTGGATTTAATATTTCGAAACAAAACGCTATTTTTTACAAAAATATAATAAATTTCACAAAAATAAGTTATATTTTCCTAAAATGTTCCAAGAAAAAAAAAAAAAAAAAAAAAAAAAAAAAAAAACATGCATCGATTCCTGATAAACTCAATACTACTGACGGAAAATAATCATCAAGATATTAAATTCCTATAAATACTATAAATAAATTAAATTTATTGAATACAATGTAAAATAGGTTACAATAAGAAAAAACGTTGCTTTTTTCTAATTACTTTTTTTTAAATCAAGATATCTATGGAGAACAACATCCTATATCGCGAATGTTAGGGTTAGTATATGTATCGTAAAAATAGATATAAAATGAAAAATATCATGAATAATAATATATTTAAAAGCTAATGAGTATAAAAAACATGAATACAATATATTAAACAGCATAAATTCTTACCTTTTCATGTATTTCTTCTGTTACAAGATGTGTTTTATAATCTTCCAGAATCACAACATGACTTTACTCGTTGAAACTTCGTATTTTGATGGCGAAAGGCCCCGCGTGTAGGGTTAGCGGATATAGTGTTTATTTTTTCCCTCTGCTTCATCATTCTCGCGTCCTGGGCCTGGACCTGTGACCATTTTTATCATTGCGCATGCGCTTGGTTTTCCTACGTTCTGGTCATGCGTCAGGTGTGATATTCCTCATGTGCTTGAGAAAGAGAACTCCACGGAATTGAGTTTTAAAAATATTAGAATAGTTTACTCCAGAATTTGTGTAACGTTACACACAAAAACCATGGTAAACTTACACAAATGTTTTACAGTGCAACTGTCTGTGAAAATGCAACAATAAATTACTTTAAACACTAAAAAGTGGAAAATAATAAATAAAGTATGCGATATATTTTTTTAAATACAGTTTTATCATGCAATATTTTAAGAATAATTATTTTTTTTTATATGTTGAGAAAACTATTCAGCAATCCTGAGTACATATTTTAATTATTGGTTTCTTTCATTCCTGTTAACATATCTTTAAAATTTGTGGGGTAAAATTATAAAAACAATAGTTCGCGTTTTATACCAAGTGTAAATAATAGAAGTAAATTTCCTATAAGCAAAGACCATAAGAAATTAACCTATTGAGAGATAATTTTATATTTGTAACAACACAAATTTCAGTCATAATTACCTTCGTTTTAAAGATAAACTATGAATAGTTAAAAATGTGTATTTTCGATTAAACAATTTTTTCTTTTATAATTATTCTTTCCTAAAAAGGTTTTATAATAAATTTTATATACAATGTAAATAAAAGTTATTCTTATGATTATATATATGCAAATTTAATTTATTGTATACTAGCTGACCCGCCCGACGTTGCCCGGGCCCGTGTTGATAAAGTTAAAACAACCAAAAGTTTGTATGATTTTACATCTTTAACTCGATAAAAATGCATAATTTTCCAATAATAAAAAATAAAGATTTTTAATAATTTGATACAGCTTCTAATAGTACCATTCCAAATTTTTATTTACTTGTTTTGTATCTTTCTTTATTCAAGAGATAACGGACATCTTGCCTGCTGTGCTTGCTCGTAGACAAAAAAAATGCAGCGGCTCAAATTTTTATCAAAAAACATGTTGATCATTGCAAGATTAAATTGCTCGAAAAATTAAACATTTCATATTAATATTTCTGAAAGTTCTGGATGGAATTTTTTGAAATTTGATTTTTTGAATTTGCGATTTTTTGTTTATATAGATCTGCAAATTTTCGTGTCGAAAGACCTAATAATTTCTGTTTCTTCGACATGTGTCGAAAAGGCGTAATTAAAAGTCATTGTGATAACCCAACCTTTTTCCAGTAAACCTAAAATCTTTCTTCCCTCTCCCAACACACACCTCATTTTGCGGTTTCACATTTCTTTTGCACCATTTTCAGAAAAATATGGCAATGGTTAATGAGGAACTAATTAATATTTTGTGTAATTATTAAAATATAAAAATTCTGAGAAGGTGCACATGGCCATACCTTGGACTATCCTCACCTAAATATTCAGACTTCTAGGTGTGCTAGATTTTGCTAGCCATCTTAGACAGACAAACAAACAAACAAACACTCCTGTGTAACACACAGAGCAAAACTTTATTTTATTAATATAGATTTATAAGTATTGTTGTTACCTTTTATTAAATTACGAGAAAGTGACAGCAATGAATAACAATTAGATTGATTGTCCATTTCAGTCAGAAAAATTGTGTAATTAATCAATAATATTAAATTTATCAAAAATATATTACAGTGAAAAAAATACAGCTTAAATTTTTTTAACAAAAAGACAATGCAATATTGTTAACGAAGTTTCTTTTTAATATATTTTTTATATTTTCTTTAAAATTTTTATACTATCGAGATTAATTACAAAACTGACATTTTTAGTATTAACAAAGATATACTTTTCATAAAAATATTTTTAGTAAACAACGAAAGATTGAAAAAAAAAATCTTTCACTATGTATATAAATCATCGTGAATGACAGAAGACATTTAGAAAAAAAAATCGTACTCTTGTATTAAAAAATTGTATAACTGTTGTATTTGAATCGTAGTCATTTCATCGTGGACATTTTGATGAATATATTTTCAAGATCTGAATCAGATGCAGAAATGAATTTAAAAAGATTTTTTAAAGGCAATGAATCTATCTTGTATAATAAAATGCAATTCTACTGAAAATTCAATTTTTTATTAATAATTATTAATACATATATTATAATATATATAGCGATATTTAAAATATATACATCCTGAAGTAGCCTATATTCTGTTTATATTTTTGGTAATATTAATACTAGAAAACGTTTGAAGAATATCTATAAAGCTATGAAACTTTTTCAGGCGTTGGGATAATTAATTAAAAAATAGTAAATAAATAAAATAAAATATTTTTATTTTGCAGTGAATGAAATCATTGAGATTGTTACTCGTATGTTAAATGAAATGCGCATTGAAAACATTGAAAAGAACGGGATTTTAGTTAATGACATTTAAGAATCCATTTTTAAAAGTGATATTTGAAATAAAAATGTTGAAACTGAATTTCGAATTTTGGAATTTGTCAATACGAATTTGCAAACAAGTAATTTTAAGAAATAATCTTTCCATATATATCTTGCATAGTTTCATAATTTCTTCCTATTATCTTCTTCCCAATGTTTCAAATTAGTTTGCTTGTCCATACAGAATACACTTATCTAATTATTTATTCGAATTTATTATTATTGTTGGTTAATGTTATTTTTTCGAATAACCCAGTTCGGAAAAGATTGTCTGAAAAAGAAAGAGTAATGTTTTCAATCATTATTTCTTGAAATAAAACAATGTAGCCATCCCTGGATAAAAACTGTTTAAAATAACATACGCAAGCGAATAAAGGATATTCATTTTATTATTATTTTATATTTTAAACCAATTTAGAAATTGATACTGTTTATTTGTCCACTATGTTGGCTGTTTCAGAGAATAGTTTTAAATGTGTTAATAAATTTTGGAAGTTTCCTGTGCTAAATATACATATTTTATGATTTTCAGAGCATATATGAAAATTGCCTTTACGGATAAAGTATTTAATAAAAATGTATTCTTGAAAATGTATTTATAATTCGTTTCTGAAATTAAGAAATTACCTCAATACTAGTAAAAGAGAGACTGATAAATAAATATAATTATTTTTTTAATGAATTCCCATTTGGTCATTTTGTTTCCATGTGTTCATTTTCAAATAATTTAGTAAAAAATGATGTTTATTTTAAAGATATGCATTCCACAAAGTCTTGACTAATAAATTAGAAATTATTCGTATTCTTTATTTACTTTATTACATATCTGAGAATATAATGCAATGGAGAGAAATAAAACATTATCATATTCAGTAGGGGTAAAATACATTAACACTTTTCTTAAAATAAATAAATTAAATAATAAAACGTACTCAAGTCATTGTACTTGCTAATAACATTTGCTAATAAAATTTAGAGTAAAAATTCCTTTAATGAAATAAGATATAGCAAAAAGTATTAACATGCTATTTATTAATAATAATTAAAAATTCATTGAATTAATGTCATGCAAATTAATTGCATGCACATTAATTGCATAAAATGTATTAAAATATTTTTATTACTATGCAATAGTCATATATTGAATATTTTATATTCATTGATAAAAATACATCTTTTGATTTGCGGAGGACATCATTTTCTTCATCGGAAACATTGCGTTTTACATATTACTTACTATGATAGATTATTTACTATTATTTTATTGGCACATTATTTAATATTATTTCTCAATAAATAATTTGTGCTCTGCTCTTTCACGATTAGTGCATAGTTAAACGCAATCATTTTAATATGTTTACATTTTATGAAAACCACTGAATATTTTCTTTTAAATATGCTGAATGTTACAGTGCTGAAATCGTGCTTCTGATTGGTGGAATGTAATAAGGCAAATTATTTTTATGTTACTACGGTTGTTGCCAAACGCAAGCTACAAATTCAGCCTTATTTTTACGCCACGTAAGAAAATATATGTATAGATTGTGTTTTCTTTTACATAAAGTTTATTCGTAATTCGTTTAGTGATTTTTATAGCGCTGTCGCCTTTCCTGCTATTTTTGGACGGGACCAGGCAGGAGGCAACGCCGGGTAAATCAGATAGTTAAATTATAAATAATGATTATGTTTAGAACCACTAAAATACTCTAAAATTCACATAAGTTAAAAAAATCAAATCATTCCGGACGATGCTAGGTCTTTTTTCTCTTTAATTAAAACCAGAGCACGAAAATCAGCTTAAAGGAAAATATTAAAGGATTTGATTAACACAAAAATTTCAATTTCGATTACAAATAGTGATATTTTTTATACATTTGTTTAGTTAGTTCCAATTTGTATCGTCCATTATTTATTCATAGAAGGAATCAAAAGTTGTTTTTAAAGAATTATCCTGTTCAGAACCTCTAATGTTCTCTAAAAATGCCCAAAAGATAACAGCAATTCACTTGAGATGAGACATTACATGCCCCTTTCTTTTTCTTGACACTGGTCAAACAAATCAGCATAAAATAAATGATTGTCTCAAAGGTACTCTTTAAAAAAAGAATCTCAATTACGATTTTTATTACAGATATATTTTATCAATTTTTTTAATTTGTTCCGATTTCCCTCGCTCAATATTTAATGTTAGAAAGAATCAAAAGTTGTTTTAAAAGAATGATTCTGTTTATAACCAATTCAATTACACTAAAATGAACAAAAAATAACGACAAAGCACTCGACACGAGACCTCACACATTTTTTTTTTCATGATTTTGTACTACGGAAATCAGAATAAATGAAAATGTTTTAAATACTTCTTAATACTACTACTTAATACTACTTAAAACCTTGTTTTAAATACTTCTTTTAAAACAAGAATCGCAATGCTAATTCCTATTAAATACATTTTCATCAACTTCTTTAGTTTGCTTACATTGACCTCGTCCAGAATTTAATTATACAAAAATCAAAAGTTGTTTTTAAAGAATGATTCTATTCAGAAGCACTAAAGTACTCCGAAAGTAGTTTTTCCTGCTATTTCCACTCTAAAATGCACAAACAATAATGACAACTCGCTTGGAACAATACTTTAACCGCCCTTTTTTCTATTTATTTCCAGTGAACCACGAAAAGCAACATAATGGAAAAGATTGTTTCAAAGAAATTGTTTAAACAATAATCTGAATTCTATTTTCTATTAAAGATAGCTTCACCAACTTTTTAAAGTTGCACCGAATTTCCTCATTTTGCATTTATTCATAGAAGGAATGATTATTTTTTTTGTAAATAATAAGCGTGTTTAGAATCAACAAAGTACTATAAAATGCACAAACGATAACAATTCATTCGAAACGAGACTTTATACGCATTTTTTTTCTTGATACTAAACAACATAATGCAAATGATTGTTTCAAGGAAATTGTTTAAACAATAATCTGAATTCTATTTTCTATTGAAGATAGCTTCACCAACTTTTTTTAAGTTGTACCGACTTTCCTCGTTTTGCATTTATTCATAGAAGGAATGATTTTTTTAAAAAATAATAAGCGTGATCAGAACCAACAAAGTACTATAAAATGCACAAACGATAACAATTCATTCGAAACGAGACTTTACATATATTTTTTTCTTTCTTGTTACTGGACAACAACAAATATGGACATAAAGGAAAAAAATAATCTCAAAAGAAATTTTGAATCTAAATGTCGATTTCTATAAAGGATTTTTTTTTTTTTTTTTTTTTTTTTACAAAATTCGTTAATTTTGCATATTTTAAAAAGATTTTAAAGAAATGTTTTCAATTCAAAGCACATTACATTACATGTAGCAGTCAGTGTTATGGTGCATTATGAATAATTATGTATTTTTTATATTATATTTATGAAATAATTTGAATTATTTTATAATATTAACAGAATAATGGTACGGCATACTGGACAGAATTATCAGTGGTGGAAAAGATGCGTAGCAGTGGGCAGATTGTAACCACTAAATTTTAGTAGTATTCTTCGTCTTTTTAAGTCTCAGCTACTCTGGCCATTAAATAAGGCGCAAAATATTATTATAAATTTTTGTGGTGCGAATTTGCACACGGCTGCGCATATTTTCCACCACTTTATTATGCATACATTTTTGCTTGTAATCTTTTATATTAATTTTAATTTATTTTGGAAATATTTCTTTTAAAAAGATTGATTATTCTAAAATTTAAAAGTTTAATAGGAAGAATTTTTAAAATGAAACATAAATTAATTTTTTAAGTCATACTTTAAATAATTTTCAAAAATTTCAGGAATTTATTGATTCAAAAATTTTTAAGAATAGTTAACACACACGCCTATCTTCGTCGTATAGCATTTATAGATAGAAATGCGAGAATAAGTATGATTTGTAGAAAAAACCGCTATTCTTCACAATTTCTGAAGTATTCTAATGAAGCGCAAAATACTATGACAGTATATTAATTTTTATTTTCCTTTTTGACATTTGATAAAAAAAAAAAAAAAAAAACAGTCTAAAGTTAAAGATTTGTAAAAGGAATTGTAAAAAAAAAAAAAAAAAAAAAAAAAAAAAAAAGATTGATTATCATTTTTAATAAGGATATTTTTAACCCTCTCTTCATTCTCATCACTTTAAACCAATTGTTTTTATAAATATATATTTGACTTGAATATGTAAAGATTTTTTTTTTTTTATTATAATCATTCATATTTCACTCTTCCTTTCATTGTGCAGTTACTACATTAGCATATACATTACAATTTGTATTATGTACAATATTAAAATGTTTTCTTTAATAATTTAGAGAAAAATTACTGTCATGTTAAATTTTCTACTAATATTAAGTAATTTTTAAAAATAGCACGTTTAACACTTTTCAACATTTTCGAATTCGTTTGTCTGGCCGTACTCTAAATCGCGTAAATGCTCTCTGATTTAAATGTAATTTATATATGTCACTGAGGTTTACCATGATATGTTCGGTATTGAAAATGAAGTGTGTAGCACTAATAGTTCATTTTTAAGGACAGCCAAAAGTATTATGTTACATTATGCTCTATCTATAGGTAAAAATCGTTTCAGGTGAATTTTAATGATGTTACACCATTTCGAACATAATGATATTAATTGCAGATATGAAGGTCACTAAATCTTACACTATGCAGAGAATGGGGTGCAAAGCATTTATTATTCATTTACAGGGCCACACAAAAAAGTTCAATTTCCCAATGGTCTACAGGGAAAACTGTTTGCAGTGTATTCAAATTATGTTACACTATTTCAAACATATTGAAATTGAGATACATCACTGGGGTGGGCTAAAAGATTATTGCTATAGAAAATGGATTGAATGACATTCATCTTTCATTTACAGGGAAACACAAACGAATTTGGTTACATCACTGGCTATGAGCAGTAATTGCTGCAAGTGCGTTTGGAAATTGTAGTACACCTTTTTTAATTTAGCTATTTTTTGCATATTACTTCATGTATATAAATTCTATAGATCATATATAGGGCTACACAGCAGATTTCGCGTACACTTTCGCCTATTGACGGAAACTGCTGAAGAGAAAATTTGAATTGTGTTATACTTTTACTAAATTAATTAAATTTCTGCATACTACGTAGCATATATACAAATATATTTCAAATTTATTACGCGTTTTCCAAATTATTTAGTTAAATAATCTTTCTAAACGGAAAAAAAAAGTTTGGTTACAGTGTACTGAATGTGTTTAAAAGTTTTTCATAATCTGTGCTTGGCTCATATTTTTTTCTTGTTTATTTATTTTTTTTAATTACTATATATATATTTAGTTTTTTTAAAGAAAATAATTCTAAAAATTACAATTTTACAATCAAATAAAATTTAAAACATAAATTAAAACAGCATAATTCTAACTTCATACTTTGTTTAAATTTCGACTATAAAATGGATTAACCAATCGTAATTTTTTAAACAATAGTTCACTAATGCTGCAAATATTCTTTCTTTCAGCATTCTGCTATAGAAATATAAGGAAAAAAATCTAAGTGAAGAAATATTCTGCTCTTCAGAATTTCTCAAGTACTCTAGAAATCATAAAAGAAAACCGACAATGCATTCGGGAGAAGACTTTTAACATCTCTATCTCCCTCTTGACATTGGAGATAAAAACATAGACTGAAGGCAAAAAAAGGATATCTTCAAAGTAATTGTTAAAACAAGAAAGTCGTTTCCGATTTCTGATAAAGATGTTTTTGCTCAACTTGATTATTTGTAATATTTGATAAATATGCCCTTTAAAAGTAGATTTTTTAATAAGAAATAAAGTT
The DNA here is from genome assembly GCA_963931845.1 of Maratus michaelseni. Taxonomy (NCBI): domain Eukaryota; kingdom Metazoa; phylum Arthropoda; class Arachnida; order Araneae; family Salticidae; genus Maratus; species Maratus michaelseni. Next base: position 195,412,022 of record OZ007593.1, on the reverse strand, counting down.
TAAATAAATTTGCTAGAACACATTTTGTATGATGTTATAGTAACACATATTTCACTTAAATGTGGAAATTAGAATTAACAGCAACATTTGTATGAACTCAATGTAGTAGTATTTTACGAATTCAATAAGTACAAGCATGAATATGAGTTCACGATATATAGGGTGGTCATAAAGTATTTCCCAGATTACAAAAAAAAAAAAAAAAAAAAAAAAAAAAAAAAAAAAAAAACCTATTACGAAATAACCATTGAATGTAAGGCTGTAAAATGTTTACTATGGAAAAGTCATGTTGTTAAGTTTTTTATTTTATCTGGATGGATGATCCCTCAGACATTACTGGTTACTTCTCTATTATCCCATCGACCAATTTTTATAACAAAAAACTATCGCTAAACTGTAAGATTAAACGCCAAAAATGCTGTCCAATTTACTTGACGTCAGAAGCGTTATACGTGTTTGTTATGTCATCAAGTGGTTTTTAATTCAACATTTGCGTGTATTTTTCATTATGTTTTACTGATTTATTAGTTATTTCATTAATTAAAATAACAATTGTGTCCTTAAATACTTATATTTTATTTATTTATTTATTCTGATATTCCAATGGCAACGTTCTCCCGTTTATTTGGCGTTACAGTTTGGTGATAGTTTTTTTGTTATGAAAAGTGGTCGAGGGATAATAGAGAAGTAACCATTACTGTTTGGTCAATCCAAGGCCCCTTTGAAAAGCAAACTAAACATAGTTTACACAAAAATCCTCCACCTGACGCACTGTAATAAATCCAATTATTAAGTTTTTCATATTTTGAATACTCAGAGGATATCTACTCAAGGTGGGGATCACAGGTGCTATGTCTAGTGTGACAGCGCAAATGTTAGGAAATACGTGACGAGAATTTAAAACACCGCCTTGAGATTCTTCGAGCTTCCAAGATCACTTCGAAATTTACTGACGTAAGTATTTGTATTAAAAACTACATAAATAATTCTAGAATATCTTGCGAAAAGCATATGCGTAATTATATTAGTATTTCTGTAATAAATTATTGTAATCAGGGAAATATTTTGTGATCACCCTTTGCAAGAATGGAAACGCAAGAGCACAAATGAGGATTTCTATAGATTTTAGCCGAATGAGTAGGTTGGTTTTCAACGCAAAACTAGAAAAAGCTTGCAAAGTATGTGTTTATTGAATGAGCAGAAAGCCGTTATTTTTCTCCAATAATAATTTATTTATACATTGAATAAGTATTTGTATATTCCGTTGTCCTATGAAACATTGTTGTTTATATTTGCATTTGAAGAATATGTGTTGTGTTTTAACTACTTATTACTCATCGCAATCCCACATAAATAACTTTATAATGCAGTTATTAAAGTAATATATGTTTATAATTTTATTATAATATAATTCTAAGAAATTTTCTAAAATATTCTATAGGTACGTTGATGGAATGTTATACTGGACAATATTTTCCATTTTTTTCCATGTATAGTTTATTATTACATTTTTTTAATTACATACCTGTAGTATTTTTTTAAATGTATTGATAATTATGAAACTGTGAATTTAAATAAAAACATATTTAATAAAGAACAATAAGACAAAATAAATTAAACCAATGTCACTTAGATTTCAGATTTATAACAGAAGATAAAAATAATATATTTTTAGAAAAGCCAGAATTTTTATTTTTATTGTGCAGCATTTATCGATAGAGCACCCACACAAACAATATCGAGGAAACATTCTCCTTTTGAGAGTTCCTGAATTTTCTTGGAATTGAGAAATAAAAACATACAATTCATTCGGAAAAAAAGATTTTTGACGTCTATATTTTCTATTTGACAATAAATATTAAAAATCAGCGTAAAAAAAGAGATTGCTTTTAAGGAACTATAATAACAATATACTTGATTTTATTTTTTACTAAGAATGTCTTTCATCAAAGATTGTATTATAATTTTTAACTAGTTATTTGTTTTTTTTAACATATATTTACAATTAAAAATTGAGACTACTTTACATAACAAACAATGTAATGTTATAAATCAGCACTTCCCTACCTTTTTTCCGTCTCGTACCCATTGCTTAGGCCATTCACTTCAGCGTACCCCATCTTTACCAAAACACACGCCCCAAACCCCCTCCCCTCACTCATGTAAGGCAAACATGCTTTTTAAAAATTAGTAATATACTCATTAAAAAGAAGGAAGCTTTAATATTAATAAATATAAGTTAGTGATATAACCCCGCCTACTCAAAAACGAAAATAAGGGCCTGCTGTTCAACGCGTTTCAAAACAAAGCATTAACAATAGAAACCCTGGCGTAATTAAGGCATTCTGCAATTATTATTAAAAACGGAACAATAAGATAAATGTGGTGGAAAAGTAATGTTGTATAATAATCGATGGCAGTTTTCGTGAAGATTGGGTAAATACTCATGCAATATGATTATCGGTGGCCGGAGCTAGTGACATTGAATTATCAATGAATTATTATGTCCAGTGGGTCTTTTCCCTCATTTTGAGTGTAACATATTGGGATTACACATGAGACTAACTTTATAATCCAAAAAGTGTCAACTTTCTTTAAATGTTTTCAGTAAAACCATTTTTGTGATTACCGCCATTACCGATTTTATTTTTACGTACCCCCAGCAGACCCGCCACGTACCCCCAGGGGTACGCGTACCCCAAGTTGGGAACCGCTGTTATAAATGAATAATATAATAAATATAAATGAATAATATAAATGAATTTAATATAATGATATAGAAGTAAGGCATACAATAAACCAACTATAAAACGCATATTAAACGTATATTCTGTTAGTTATATGTTAACTAAATGGGAAATAATTATTGTTTAAAAATGAGCACATGATTTAAATATTGAAAGCTTTAATAAAAGATTTTTTTAATGTATCTCAATGACAATTTTGTAAATTGATCTTACTTCGCTTAATCGTAGAAAGCAATAAACTTTTATTAAGTTTTCTAATAAGATTTAACAAATATATTGGTTATCAAAGGTACAGCAACGATAAAATGCAATGCAAAATTTTCCTGTAGACAAAAATTTGACTTAAGAAGTACTCTAGAGTATACTATCGAAAGCTAACCAACGACTTGGTACGGGACTGTTTAAATATAGTCTAGACAAAGAATTCGAAAATATGCTACTCGTATAAATAAATTAGAGTATAATTAGTAGTTTTAAAAATATATTTAAAGAAAAAGAATTATTGGTTGAATCCTCAAACAAGGGCGATGCTTGGCTGCGTCGAATTTGGCAAAGCGATAAATGAGTTTTTCTTGCTACCGGTTTGTTCCTTGCATTTCTTCCCCGCCTACTACGGTTTGATACAGAAATTTGATTGGTTTATGAGTGAATTACGTTCGTTTGGTTGGGTTGGTTGGTTTATTGTGTGCCGTATTGTTGGATTCAGAGAGTGATGAGTTAGATAGAGGTGCACTATACCGTAAAAATGTCTTTGAGAATGAAACCGATCATTTCGGAATTTACTAGGCCCAAAAAAGGAAGCATAACACTGTTAAAAATATCGTGAAAAATTACTTCTGTTTTTAAAGGCTCTCTATTTTCTGACCAATGAGAACGCCAAGGGCGTTCATGTAGCATTCTCATTGGTCAGAAAATAGAGAGCCTTTATAAACAGAGGTAATTTTTCACGATATTTTTAACAGTGTATGGAAGAAGAGCTGAATTTATTGGACAGTGAGAGGTTTTCAAGTCAAGTCCCAAGTTGTTTGGGCCGACTTTAGTGTTGCATCACAGCACATCGCATGTTTATTTTTGTTTGAACTCTGGGATTTGCGAAGTGAAGTGAATTTAATCTTTTGACGTGTTGTTTTTTTTTATGAAGAATTCGGCAAAGCGGCAAGTATGAATTTGAAATAGTGTGTGTAGTGTGTTGTTAATGAGAATGTAGGAAATTTTAGGTGTTTTTGATAGATTATTTAGATGTAAATTTGAATTTTGTCCTCTTGAGTGAGCAGTTTAAGGGTTTGTTTGTTTGTTTATTGAGAAGATACATCTGACTTGTGTGCTTGACATCAAGTGCCTGCTTATATCGTCAATATACATCAGTTTAAGGGTTATTTTTGTATAAATACTGCTGCCTCATCAGAAGTGATCGGCGATAGCGAATATGACAAACCGAAGCCTTAAAAAAAAAGGGTAAATTTGAAAAATAAAAGTAAGTGAATTTTTATTGATTTTATTTGATAAGTGTGTGTCTTGCATTTTAGATATTACTGTAGAGGTAGTTTCGTGCATCGAGTGTTGTTTTTTTGTTTTTGATAATGTGTACAGGATACATACATAAGTTATTGATTGCTGTGTGAACGAATTTCGTACATTCTAGAGATTGCTGTACAGCGAGTTTCATGCATCCAGTGATGTTTTTTTTCGGTTAATGTACGCGAAGCGTACATACATAAGTTATTGATCGCTGCGTGAATGAGTTTCATGCATTCTAGAGATTGCTGTACAGCGAGTTTCATGCATCCAGTGATGTTTTTTTTTCGGTTAATGTACGCGAAGCGTACATACATAAGTTATTGATCGCTGCGTGAATGAGTTTCATGCATTCTAGAGATTGCTGTACAGCGACTTTCATGCATCCAGTGATGTTTTTTTTTCGGTTAATGTACGCGAAGCGTACATACATAAGTTATTGATCGCTGCGTGAATGAGTTTCATGCATTCTAGAGATTGCTGTACAGCGAGTTTCATGCATCCAGTGATGTTTTTTTTTCGGTTAATGTACGGGAAGCGTACATACATAAGTTATTGATCGCTGCGTGAATGAGTTTCATGCATTCTAGAGATTGCTGTACAGCGAGTTTCATGCATTCAGTGATGTTTTTTTTTTCGGTTAATGTACGCGAAGCGTACATACATAAGTTACTGACCGCTGCGTGAATGAGTTTCATGCATTCTTGAGATTGCTGTACAGCGAGTTTCATGCATCCAGTGATGTTTTTTTTGGTTAATGTACGCGAAGCGTACATACATAAGTTGCTGAATGCATTTTATGTATTTAAAAAATTAGGAATTTAGAGATTTTCTCCAATTATAATATCTGTACTTTGTGGCAAAGAAGTGATTATTTACACAATTTCTATGAGAGTTTCTTTCACGACGTAAACGTTGCTTTTATTTCGTTTTGTTGCAATTTACAAAGTTTAAGGGGTATTTTCTTAGAGTTTTTTATTTGTTAGGAAAAAATTGATTGTTAAATTTGCGAATTCTTTGTAAAAATCGGGAGGAAAGAATAGTTAAAAATTTGTAAAAATGGAAAAATCTGGAGGAAAAAATAGCTAAATATTTGTAAAAATGGAAAAATGTGGAGGAAAAAATAGCTAAAAATTTGTAAAAATGGAAAAATCTGGAGGAAAAAATAGCTAAAAATTTGTAAAAATGGAAAAATCTGGAGGAAAAAATAGCTAAAAATTTGTAAAAAGGGAAAAATCTGGGGGAAAAAATAGCTAAAAATTTGTAAAAATGGAAAAATGTGGAGGAAAAAATAGCTAAATATTTGTAAAAATGGAAAAATGTGGAGGAAAAAATAGCTAAAAATTTGTAAAAATGGAAAAATCTGGAGGAAAAAATAGCTAAAAATTTGTAAAAATGGAAAAATCTGGAGGAAAAAATAGCTAAAAATTTGTAAAAATGGAAAAATCTGGAGGAAAAAATAGCTAAAAATTTGAAAAAATGGAAAAATCTGGGGGAAAAAATAGCTAAAAATTTGTAAAAATGGAAAAATCTGGGGGAAAAAATAGCTAAAAATTTGTAAAAATGGAAAAATCTGGAGGAAAAAATAGCTAAAAATTTGTAAAAAAAGAAAAATCTGGAGGAAAAAATAGCTAAAAATTTGTAAAAATGGAAAAATCTGGAGGAAAAAATAGCTAAAAATTTGTAAAAATGGAATAATCTGAAGGAAAAAATAGCTAAAAATTTGTAAAAATGGAAAAATCCGGAGGAAAAATAGCTAAAAATTTGTAAAAATAGAAAAATCCGGAGGAAAAATAGCTAAAAATTTGTAAAAAATGAGAAAATCCGGAAGAAAAAGTAGCTAAAAGTTGTAAAAATTAAAAAATCTGAATGAAAATATTGCTAAAAGTATGTAAAAATGGAGAAATCTCGTAAAAAAACTTTTAAAAACTTTGTAAATAGCAGTAAAACGAAATAAAATCAGTATTTACTTTGTGAAAGAAATTGGCCTAGGAACTGTGTAAGTAGTGACTTGTCTGCCGAAAAGTACGTGTTCTGATTGGGTGGAATTTGGAGGTTGCCGTTTTTTAGGTTGGCGCGCGTCAAACAAATCGCCAAATCGGGGGTCGCCCTTGTTTGAGAATTTTGCCGAATTATTATTATGTTGACTTAGCACTGAAGAAAAATATTATTAAATGTTTATTTAGATACTCTGTAATGAATACTCATGAAATTTTCTCTTTCTTGTGATAACAGATAATAAACTGCTACGTAATAAAAGATTATGCTTAAATTTTAATAATTTAACAATTTTTATATGTGTAATTATTACAGATAAATCAACAGAATGGTCATAAAGAGCAGTTTGCTGGTAAAGGAGACCCTAGCTACCCTAACAATCAGATGATCATGGTATCATTTGGGAGGTCTTTAGGGGCAGAAGAATAATGTACAGAACATAGTAGTTACAGTTATAAAAGTGGATACAAAAGTAGTTTGACCGAATGTCTCAAACATCTTTAAGTTTGTAAAATACTGTGTCAGGATACTGCTTAAGGAACACATTTCAGATATAAAATTTGACTATCCCAGTACTGAAGTTTCAAAATTAAATCAAAAATGTAATGTTAATATACAGTTTAATAAGGCTAAGTTTATTCAGAAAATTGATGGTTACTATAGTGTATCCGTTAGAGAATTTTTAGAGATTATATCTAGAGATAATAATGTTTGTAACGATGTCTTGTCATATAATATCCCAACGATTTGGATTAATTTAATAAATGAACAGTCTGCACCGACCAACTCACCACCTACTCTGCGGTTCAATGTGTAACCGTCCAGCGAGCTTTGATTTGGAAAGAGAAACAGTTCCTCACATTTTTAATTGTCTGTTTTTTAATCCTGAAGACGAGCACGATTGTGCTTGAAAGTGCTAGGTTTTCAGATATTTTATTTTATATTTCATTTTATTTTAATGTACGTATTAAACAACTTTTTAGTAAAGAATCGCCAATGAATTAATTCTAAGTTATTGAACTAACTATAGGTTCTATAAATATAAATTGGTAGATCATATACAGAAATTCACACAAAAATTGAATTATTTTCCGACTGCAGATGAAAATTGCCAAAATTAAGTTTCCAAATTGTTTATTTAAATATCACCATTCATCCTATTAAGCAGTGATGTTTTATTCTAAATTTGTTCTAAAGTGTTTCATAATCTATGCTTGACGCATGATTTTTCTATCTTGTTTAATTATATATTAAGCATGCAGAGATAAAAAAAATATTCACACTATGCTTAAATAAAAAGCTTTAAATACTACATAATTATCGAACTTAGAGTAAATATTTTAAATTATGCTTTCAGAAATGACTTTTTCAAACTTTTGCACTACGAATACAATTTCGAGAATAGTTCTGATAAAGAATAAACTTTACATTTTACTTTCAACTAATCTTCAAACTTCTGCATCACTATCACTTTCACTTCTAGAAATAAAATATGAATGCGCTTTGGTTATGAAGAAACTAGTTTGAGATTGAAATAAAATGTAAAACTGTAATAGGAAAAACAAATCTTTACGCAGAAGTTTTACATTTCTTTTTTCAAATATTTTCAATTTAAACTTTGCTTTTAGATATATTGTATATTATTTATCTAAGTATATTTTTTATGATATTTTTTTCTAAAATAGTGTTATTTGCAGAGCTACGTGTATTTCTGTTTTACATTATAAATAATTATTCGTATATAGGTGTATATATAAATACCATATAACCTTTATAATGCACACTTTTGAAACCAGAATATTTGTTATATTTTACAGTTGAGCGTTATAAGCTGTGTTTAATAATGGAAACTTCAAAATTAAGCATAAGAAATGAGATTTCTGTATTCATGAACAAGAAAAGCGGCGAGATTATTTTAAAGAGCAATATAATGGAAGAAACAAAAATATTTATCGATATAAGAAAATTTATCATTGGAGCCATTTTGAATCATTTAGGGCTTTTGGGTGTATTAAAAAATAATGAATCTGATAATGTCATTTTGACTCACTGGGAATGAAAAGATTAAACGGAAATTGATGCGGTACAAAGTCTTTTTCATATCTCTATAAACATCAGATGCTTACGTAATTTCTCCACAATAATAATAATGATTAAACACATTTAATCACAGAATTTCACGATTAATGGTTTCGTCTTTTTTCAACATAAGAAGGATGACAAGTCCACTTAATAAAATGTACTTTAGATGCAAAAATCTAAGACAATAATGTAGTTGAAAATTTTCAAGACCTCTTTGTTGTTCCGCGCACTTATCAAATTATGACATTGTCTGGATGAAACTTTTTACGCATTTATTAGTAGCCGAAGCATAAATAAAAAAATAAATGGGATTTGGGAGCATAATCTGTTGTGGTTACTTTCTGACGCTTGTTCTGTGGGCTATAGTCTCAATTTAGAAATTTGTTTGTTGAATAGCTGCCTACTGAGGGTCATCATACCAAAGTTGCATGTAATTTTGCATTATGTAGTTATAATCAGTCTAAAATTTCTGGTTATAAAATTCTGTGTGTGTTTTTGGTCTGTGGAAATTTTGAAAATTAACGCGATGTATACCAGTTATTGCTCGGATATCGTGATGTATTTCTGTAATTATTCATGTTGAAAATTGGTCCATTGAAGCGTGTACTTATGGGTGTGATTATTCTGTTTGTTGGACTTTTTGTGTAATGATTTTGCCTTTGACAAATATGACACGATAGTTTATTTTTGTTTATCTGATTTTGTTGTGGAGTTACTTTTATCCGGAGTGAGTTTACTTGCTTTTTAATTTTCTCCATTTATTCATTACGCTGTTTGGAGAGTTGTAACATGGCGTTGTATATTGAGGTATCGTTTTTTGTATCCATATTATTTATTTCAAGGGTTTTTTTTGTTTAAAGTGATTTTAATTTTTTTCGCCAGTGTTACTGCGTTTTAAATATTGTCTGGATGGAATTTTTGAAGTAAAAAAAATTCTTACCTCAGCCCTCAATGCATTTGAACAATTTTATGGTGTTTAGAAAATCTATTGCACATTCATTGATGCGTGAACTGAAATTAAGCGGTCGCAATTGCAATCCTTCTTGTAAAATCCTCGGCGGTTGACTTGTGCCAGTAATTGTTCTTTTCTGTATAAGTTTATCTTGTGAATGTGCGAATAATTTTTCCGCTTTAAAATGTTGGCATTTCTTTTCAATAAACACGTTATAAGTATTTTCCTCGCGCATGCTAGGTTGAGGAGTATTTTTGTGGTTGGAAAAGTAATGGGAGGTTGTGTCTATTGTGCTGGTAGTGACTGTTAAGCTGGCTGATTTCCCAATTGTAGCTATTTTGGTTACGGAACATAAGCTGTCGCGCGTTACCTTCTCATTCTGAATATTTAACCCGTGAGCACACGCGCTGGGATAAAATCTACCCCAGCTCACAGCTATTACTTAAAAATGTGCGAAAACCGTTCGTGATCATTCTGAGCTTTATAGTACCTTTCAAGCTGAAAGATATCAAGATGTGACCAAAAAGAATTTACCTCCGGTTGTGACATTTCCCATTCTTTTGTTATAAAAATGTCACGTGGGAGGAAATTTACCCCACGTGTGTTATAACGTAACCCATAATGATAGGGAAATGTTAATGCAAATATTTATGTAAAAAATATAGTGTGCAAATAATAATATAATTTTTCTTTTAAACGTTAACAACTCTTGCACATACAGTTTCTATATATCAGTTTTATATTTTTTTTTGTATGTTTTTTTTTGGCTGAATTCGGGTTGTAAAACTTTGTATGTAATGATATGCAGAAAAAATCTTAGTGCTAGTATTTATGTTTTTCTTTTCTTTCAATATAAAATAATCTCTTATTTTAAGTTAAATTGTGGTCTTTCAAAATATAAATTTTTGTTTATAATCAAACCGGGGGGAAATCGATACAAGAAAACCCATTGGGGTAAAATTTATCCCGCGCGTGTAGTAACGTAATGGAAAGGGGCTCGTGTGCTGACGGGTTAAATTGTGTCTATGGGTTGTATTCCCAATTTTGGAAACTTCTACTTATTAACCAGTATATCTCTGGCAACTCCTGATAGTTTAGATTTAAAAAAAAAATGATTGGGGATTTTTGCTGCATTAGCGACTTTATTAAATTTTGTGACAAAATAATTCATATCCTTGCCTTCGAAATGTTATATGCTAATTAAAAAGGTGTCAACGCTGATAGTAATTTTATTGTTCGCTATAATTGCGTCTACTGAAGTAAATAGATAATTACATGCTCCTGTTGATGAGTTTTACGTTCTCTCATTAGTAATTAAATAACGAGCAATATCATATTTGAGATAAATATAGCATAGAAAATAATGAGTTCCGTAAGATACGTTTTTGTTCTGCATAATTTTTTCTTACCATCATAGTGTTACCTAAAACACCTTACAACGAATTTTCATCCTACTTAATGTGCAGGGATCTTTTTAGACTCAAATACTACTTTAAAGGAGATTCATTTATTCTTCTTTGACTTTACAATGTAAAAGCGCTTTTGATTTACAAATGCATTAAGAGAATTAGAAATTGATTTATTTGTTTAGTGATACATGAATTATTACAAAAAGGGGGAAATTTACATTGAAATTACAAAAAATAAATATGATAAATGATACATTGAAGATTTTGTTCAAAACATTCACTTTTACAATATATTTTATTTAAAATTCTCAACATATTAGATAAAGTGAAGTTTATTTATTATTCTTTCATTTTAAAGTCCAAAGTATTTTTGATTCACAAATGTGTCAAGTTAATTAGAAATTTTGTTTTTTTTGTTTTTATTGGTACACGTTTAATTTAACATGATGCGAAAATTATTAAATTGAAATTAAAAAATAAATAAATATGGTCGCTTATAATTTGGAGAATTTGTCCGAAACATGTCCTATCATATAATATTGCATTTACCATTCTGAAATCTCTCTTTAAGGGAAACTTAAGACGTAAGAAATTCCAATTTCACATATCAAAGGTAAGGGAAGATCTGCATTATTTTTTTATGTTTTAAACTGCACGAGTAAATTTGAAAGAAGAAGCGTGTGTTATTGACATCACTCCATAGCAAAATATAAAAGTACTAAATCCTTCTATATGAAAACATTCGGAATATTTTATATATATATTTAAGTTCAGCCATATTACCTTATTCGATGTATCAATGCTACATAGTATACAAATTTCTTTATTATATTTTAAATTATTATTTTATTATTATTATTATTTTAAAGAAATTTTACTTGAAATAAAGAAATATAATATATATGTATTCCATATGTTGAAATATATATATTACGTGTCAAATATATATACAGGGTGAATCTAAACTCTTGGGCAAAACTTTAAGAGGTGATAGTACACATCAAGACAAACAATATTAAATAGGAAACTAAGGGTCCCAAACGTCTTCCGTAGGAGATAGGCGCGATTAAAGTTTAGGGTCCAAAATTTCAAATAATTATAAAAAAACGGAAAAATTGGTCGATTCGTTTGCGGTTTTCGCAAAAACTATTCTTTATGTCAGTATTTTCTTAAGAATAAATTTTAAAGAAAAAGATTTAAAAAATGTCAATAGAGGGCGCTTTAGACTTTGCAGTAACGAACAACTATTTTTTACCGTTATTTTTTGCATCTGATTAAATGCGGTCAAAAGCTTAGACTTAAACTTAAATTTTGAACTCAGTATCTGAATCGTTGGGAGTGGTTAAGTAGCGCAAACTGAACAGTGTTCAGGAGTTGAAATTTGAACCCCCTGAACACAGTTCAGTTATTCCCGATCTTGGTGTCGTAGACCAGGCAGAAACTACTACCCCCTACACGTAAAATAAACGATAGAGGGATGACAAAATTAAATAACAAAATTATTTAAAAAATAAATTTTAAAGATAAAGTTCAAAAATGCCGGTAGAGGGCGCATTAGACTTTGGAGTAATGAAGAACTATTTTTTACCGTCGACTCCGACGAGGATCCGGTTGCGAGGATTGCCGTCGTAGCAGGCGATATCCGGGAGATGCCCAGGGTATTCACTAATGTTCGCAACTCCCTCCGCCGGCGGCGTGAGGTCTGCATTGTTGCTGGTGGGCACTTTTTCGAGTAGTTTTTGAGATTCCTCACGAACATCATGCATGTACCATTTTCTACATGTCAACTTCATTCATATTGCGCACTACATGCATACTTCAAGTTGTTTATTTTTATTTTGCGCGGAGAAATTGCTCATGTCTGTTATGAATAAATTTTCTATTTAATTTTGTAATTACTCTATCGTTTATTTTACGTGTAGGGGGTAGTAGTTTCTGCCTGGATTAACTTTAATACAATTATTCAAATTGGTAAAGAAATCATATGAGTTGTAATTTTCTAACTGCACGAAAAATGTCCGGGCCAGGATTCGAACCTGCTATACCAACTGAGCTATCCCATTTGAATCTGGAGGGCATGAAATGGATGAATTATTCCCTCCAGATTCAACCGGGATAGCTCAATTGGTAGAGCATGGCAGCTTCAACAGATCTCTGGTTCGAATCCTGGCCCGGACATTTTGCGTCCAGTTGGAAAATTACAAGTTTTAGTGTTTCTGCCTGGTCTACGACACCAAGATGGGAATAACTGAACTGCGTTCAGGAGTGGGAGGAGGGCAGGGAGGTGTTTCAAATTTCAACTCCTGAACGCAGTTCAGTTTGCTCTACTTAATCACTCCCAACGATTCAGATTTTGAGCTCAAAATTTAAGTTTATGTCTAAGCTTTTGAAAGCATTTAATGAGATACAAAAAATAACGGTAAAAGGTAGTTTTTCGTTACTCCAAAGTCTAAAGCGCCCTCTATCGACATTTTTTTAACTTTATCTTTAAAATTTATTTTTAAGAAAATATTGATATAAAGAATAGTTTTAGCGAAAACCGCAAACGAATCGACCAATTTTTCCGTTTTTTATAATTGTTTGAAATTTTGGACCCTAAACTTTAATGGCGCCTATCTCATTCGGAAGACATTTGGGACCCTTAGTTTCCTATTTAATATTGTTTGTCTTGATGTGTACTATCACCGACATATGATAGATATATATATCTATCATATACATATATATCTATCATATATATATATATATATATATATATCATATATATATATATATATATATATATATATCATATATATATATATATATATATATATATATATATTTGACACGGAAACGAGTTAGAAATGCACTTAAGGTTGAAAGTCATTTAATTTTTTTTTCGTAAAAAAAATCTAATTAATTCAAATAAATCTTCGGTAAAAATCAATATATTAAATAAGAAAATACCATTAGAAGCAGTGAAACACAATTAGAGTAAATTAAAATGACCCGTAAAATCCAATGGGGCGAAAGACAATTGAATACTATAACGTTACTCTTTTTTAGTCAGATCGTTTTAGTGCCAATATTTTCTTTTCAAATGTATTTATTTATTTATTTAATGCAGGAAAGTGAAAATGGGATTGAGCGTGTGACGTGAAAATTATAATTTATCTCTCTAAATGTCTTATTCTTTAAAACAGTTTATGTTTTTAACTTTAGTTAGAAATTCAGCTTGTTACTAAAAGATTTAATGTCAGGATTTATGTTTTATCACATTAATTATTTCGCTGAATAATTGAGACTATTTATCATTCCCCCAAAATAGTCACAATTACATTTCCTTTTTTATATATATTATTTTACCTTTACTGTGTAGATTTTGAATGTTTATTGCATAACTTATAGAACTCTTGAATAATTATAAAGGAAAGGCAAAAAAACATACAGATTTTGTATAGTTAACCATTTGACCATTATAATATTTGAAATTTTGTTAAATGACGCAGGAACAACTGAATTTAAAATATAAAATTGCCAACAGAGACTTGTACTGCAAAATATGCAATTTTTACAACAAAAAAAAAAAAAAAAAAAAAAAAAAAAAAAAAAAAAAAAAAAAAAAAAAGTGTACATGTAAGCGAATGTTTACGTATTTTTCACAAAATACGCTATAAATTGTGTTTTTTGCATTTAATGAATTTCGAATTAATTTCTCATATTAGGTCTGTATTGAAGTTTAGAAACTCCCTTTGTATAAGCATAAAGATAACATTGCAAATCAGATTGAAGTACATCTGAACGAAAGTGGGTTACAAATATCATTCTAATTCCAACTAAATCAAGGGAATTATAGCTTTAACTCTTAGAGCAACTTTTTTAAATTTATATGAGGATTACTTTCTTATAATGTATAATTCTCTCTTTAAAATAACTGTGACTTATTAAAAAAAAAATAGAAACACTGGACTTTTATGTTCATGATGTCAAAATCTCTGAAATGCTAACTTGAATTAATTTAGAATACTTTCTTAATTACATGTCATCTACTGGCAAAAGAACAAATCAGTATCAAATGGAAACATTGGTTAATGAGAAATAAATTCGTGTAAAATTCAATACATTACATTTATTATGGTACTTATAATCATGTATGAAATTGTGCATTTTAGATTAAACTGTTTTGAATGCATTTAATAATTAGGTAATACATAAATTATTAAAACATTTTCTAAATAGGAATCAGAAAAACAAACTGTATTATTATTAGGATTTCTTGTTATTGAGTTTGAAGTAAATATGTGAAATTTTTTTGTTAAAATGCTGTTCATGGTGTGTATGTTCCGTATAGAGTATTTGACCTCCAGTATTTGACCGATTTTCATGGAACTTGATATATATATATATATATATATATATATACGTTTTAGAACACGAGTAAAATTACTGTCACTCTTAAATTTTTCCCAGACTAATGTTTATCACTTTTTGCAAACACGTTCCACAGTTTACTATTATAAAATATATATATTTTTATTTTTCTAATGCAATTTCTTTCTTGTTTCCATAAAAAGAAACTGCGTATGAATAAAATTTTTATAAGCCAATAAAAATTCATCTTTACACTCTATAAATATGAAATCCGAAATTGATGTCATTCTGAGAAAATGTTATTTTTTCTTACATATAATTTAAAAGATTACTATAAGTGCATTTAAATGACGCAGTACATTAATTTAAAGCATTTTGAGTTAAAGAATATACTGCAATACAGACATCTCAAATTCAAGAAAAATATTCTTGCAAAATAAATAAATAAAATATTTTATAAATGTGACGTCGTTATCTATCATTATGACGTCACACTAACTGTAATAAAACGGTTTCTATGTTTTATTTCCTATTTGGTTTCAATTTACAGAATAACGTTCTTTCATGTAAATAATAATAGAAAAATAAGTAACTTAGTTTTCCAAAGGCAATGTTGCAAAATGATAAAGAAAGGACTACCAGATGGCGCTAAGCACATAGAACATTGTCTGACTGATTGTTGTTTTGTGTTTACGTTTGTATATAGTTTGTTTTCATTCTGTGATCGTCATTTATCTAAGTGTATCATGTCTCGAATAAATAATCTTCATTAAAGATGTTTCTACATGATATGAAGCTACATAGACAAGAGCCAGAAAATTAGGTGAAATCAAACCTTTTGTAAACTTTTTATTGCTGTTTCTGATTTACGAAATTAGGATTCTATTTGAGGTATAAATTGTTCTCACTGATGAAAATGACCTCATGTTCTCAAGAAAACGTGCATTTTCATTCATAAAACTGCAACTATGGCGTCATTTTCGATTACTTTTAATTACGTTTACGCTAGCCAATGAATTAAAATAAACATTAAATTGAAATATAGTCATGCTAATGGGAGTTTTAAGTTGTTTTCAATGTAGATATTCCCCCATTTTACGCATTACATAAATTCCCACAGCCGTTCATCAGATAAGTAAAATTTTATGGGTTTATTATTTTTTTTTTGTGTGTGTGTGTTTAAGGGTAAATTAGTTTACTAAATTAAGTCATGTTCAGGCAAAACATAATTGTTGGATCGACATCAGGTAAACACGAGCAATAAAGTAATTTTATTGACTGTGATATAAGAGAAAATGTTTATTAGTTTTCATCACAGAATCGTTAAAATCTGTTGAAACGTGGTTTATATACCAAACCCGCTTTCTAGTTTTTTCGATAATCTATACATATTTTGCGACAGTTGCCTGTTAGATATTCACATAACGGGATCTCAATCGAAAGCAGAGTTTGGGCAATATGGTGTTCACTATTGTGATCGCCGTATTTTTAGAAAATTACATTTTTATGTATGTACCCCGAATGTCTCAAAGGTACAACTGGCGAATTCGCGTGGACACTCTAGTCAACAATAAAGGGCATATGTGAAGATGAAGATCATAAAATAATTTCAATAATTCAAAACAATATTTGATATTTGAATTATTGAAACTGTATGAAATATCAACTATTATAAAATATTTGAATCGAAATACAAGCAAAACTGAATTTCCAAGCAAAACTGTCGAACATTGTCCCTACCTTTTACATAGTAACTTTCAGAAAAATGTAATTTTCACGAACAACGTTTACAAAAGCACTTAAGTTTACGAAGTACATTTTCCTATTCTAAATAGTAAACCGATTTTATTCAAATAAACCTTCTGTATCAATCAATAGACTAAATATAAAAAAACCCATTAAATTCACAAGAGCACAATTAAAATAAATTAAAATCTACTATAAAATCTCATGGGGCGAATGCTAATTGGATAATACAACTTCTCTTTTTGATCAGATGGTTTTAGAAAAGATATCGCCATGTTTGAATTACTTATTTATTTATTGATATATATTTTTTGTAAGAGAATTAGTTTGAGCATTTTATTGAAATAAGCCATTTATTCTCATAATATAACATTTTTATAATGTATTTTCATTTATATGTTTTAACTCTTTGTTAAAATTTATCACGTGTAACAAAATTATTCTCGATTTTTTATATATTTATTTTTATTTTAGTATTGTAATTATTAATTATTAAACATGAAAGCACACATTTTTGTATTGATTGTTTCTCAACCCATAACATCTAACTTATTAATGTTCACTAAAATTATAAAAATGTCGAATGTTTCTGAAGCAAATGTGGAATATAATCGAAAGAATATTTTGTACATAAATTTGAATGTTACTGGGTTAAAATTTATTTGAAATTTAATTTAAAATATTACAATTTCACGTAAAACAATTGGATCTTTTTAAGAAGCATGCATATGTATATAATATATTATGAAATTGATATTTAAATATATATATATATATATATATATATATATATATATGTATATGTATTGCAATTGCAACCTATAACAATTTTAACAGAAATCAATTTCTAAGAACTTTGAATATGAGAATTGAAAATTACAACACATTCTTCCTAGTCGTTTTTGATATGTGCTGTAGCGTGTACTGTAGCGTGCAAGAAGAGTTTATTTGTTCCATTATTCAAACCTTTTGGATACGACAAATTATGAATTGTAATCTTTACTCTATTCAACCCACTCCCTGCTACTGGTGCGTTTCTGCAACATTCAAATAAAAAGTGTATGAAATCCTGCCAAGCAACCACTATTTTAATATGTTAAAATATACTTTATTTAATGACAAACACTTTTTTATTAAAGATACCGAATAGTATCTTTCAGAATTTTTGGTGGTAAACGATTTTCAGTAAAAACATTGAAGACTCCACCCATATAGTTTTGGCAGTTAATAGGTTAATGATAGAAAATTTTCGAATAAATAAGGCAAATATTTAAGTTTATAAAAAGTTTTTCCCACATTTTTTTTTTATTGTGACTAAACAAACTGTTAATCCGTTGCAAAATACCTGCATTGCAGTTTGTTTTTTTACTATAAAAATAAATTTAGCATTAGGAGATCCAAACTTTGCATCTCCATATTTTCTAAACTACTTCCCTGAGTGGCACAGTGTTTGGTAACCTACCCGTTTTGCTGTCGTTGTAGTTCTCTGAAAACATGTGTGCTTTCCATGTTTGGAACCAGTTTCAGTTGTTTACGATTGGAGGTGTTGACGTACGAGTTGGATCTGGATGGGGTGGTGTTTTAATTCCAGCGGATGTTCTGTGCTTGTTCTGTTGCAGTGAGCCAATGAAGCTATCGTTTTCTCAACAATGATAAGGCCGTTACTTTTGCGACATGAGGTGCTTTTACCCGGGGTTACTAGCAAATTGAATTTAATTGCTTTGCAAAGAATATACAGGAAATGTTTAAATGATTTCCTATATAGTGCTCATGATCAAATCCACTGGTATATCAATACCTTAATTTGGGCACAGGTGTGGCTCTTGGATCACACCTGCGCAAAATTTAATGTACTGATATAACATTGGATTTTATCCTGGGCACTATATAGTAAATAATTTGATTCCAAGGGGCTGTTGACACTGACATTGCTTTTTTCTGTGTTTCTGCAACTTTAGTGCTCCATACTTTAGCTGGTGAGGGACGCCGTGTTGAAAACTTGGAAATACGGGATCGCTATACAAATGAAATGAATACTGTAATAAATCTTTATCTAAATTCTCAAATCAGAAAATTACCATTCTAATAACCATTTGAAAATAGTCGTTTAAAATGTAGGTCTTAAAAAGATGATTCATAGTGCTAGTATATAATATGCTATTTTCGCCTTTATATATGACTAACTCTACTTTATACAATATAAAGTTTGGAATGGTTATTGCATATTAGTTTCACACTTAAAATTAAGAATTTTGTGTGTTTTTGAGTAAAAATATTTTTTTTATTTATTTTTTTAATGGAAAAGTTCAGAATTGAATGTAAGGTCGTCACATAATTTCGCATTGGCTCGCTTACGTTGTGCATATTTATTTCTACTGTGTACCTTACTTAAATATTAAACTAGCTCTATAATCCAACATCTTTATTTTAAGTATTCTGTGAGGAATTGTAATCAGTTCAATGTAAAAATTCTTGTAGAGATAGAAATCGTATTATTAATTAATGTTGAATGGTAAATAGAAATAATTAATGTTAAACTTTACTTTTAATTAGTTATTTAAATATTTTATATTTAATTGCTTTCCAATTTAATAAAAAATATTATTTATTTTACATAAAATACTTTAAAATTAATCGAATGTATTGATGCATTTATGATTTATTTTATGAAACCTTAAAAATCTCAGAATGTTTTATATGGCTTTTTTATATGTATGCTAGAAAAGAAGGAAAAAAGGCCAAGGAACATCATTATCCAGTTTCTAAATTCTGAAAAAATGTATTCTGATATTGTTTGTATGAAATGTTAGTAGTTTCAGAATTGGTTTCACGAAATATGATAATACTGATAATTTTTAACACATTAAACGCCGATACAAATATTAACATATTTTTATGAAACCGTTGTTTTTCTTAATTAGTAGTAAGTTTTTTTAAATATTTCTCCAAAAAATTAAAAAAATAAATGAAATGTTTTGAAGAAAAGAAAATGTTCTCAATATAGGAGCAATGGCGCCGAATGAGGATAACTTTAAAAAATTACATAGGCCTCCGTTTATTTCTGATAGTTATGTTTCAGTTAATTATCTATAAATGGATAATATCATTCAAAAACTGATATTTTACAAAGAATGCAGGTATATTTGTACAACATATACATTTATAATGAAAAGTAAAGATCAATTTATACGTTCCATGAGGATTTTCATTATCCACTTGTTTATTTTTCATCATTACATCATTTTATTCTAAAAATTTTACATTGAATATGCTTCAATAAATTTCATACAACATTATATTTCATTTTTTATCTGAAATCTTTTTCATGACAAATTTCTTTCCGCAAATTTTCGTCATCAATAAATGTTCGAAATATTTCATAAGAAGATTTATGTGCCATTTCTGAGTTGTTTTCTTCTAATGTGGAAATGGGTTCTTTTTATATAGACAATAAAGACAAACATTTTGTACTTTCCAACATTTCTTGTTTATGTCTCTTACATTTAGCTAGATTTTGATTTTCTGATTTGTTTTCAAGTATTTTGTTTTGTTTTTATACTATGTTTAGTTTTTCCATTACTCCGATTTGAGGATTCGTATAAGCTTCCATCTATAATATCCTGTCAGAATTTAAATCTTTTTTTTAAACACTGACTCACGTATATCTTGATTGTATGTTGATTTGGAATTTACAGAAAGTTATTTTCCACTATATATATATATATATATATATATATATAAAAACTTATTGCAAAAATTAACCATTATATATTTAGTGTTAAATCGCCGCATAAATTATTACTGTTACATCTTCTGATCTGTTTTAATTCTGAGATCGTATGACAAACAAACGATTCCCGGATCATCCGAATAAGCATCTGGATATTATTGTTTCAAAAGATCCAAATTTTGAGCTACAGTTAAATATTTCTCAGGCATATATTCCCTAAAATCTAAATATATGCAATAGAGAAATTGAAAAATATAAAACAGATATGTCTTGTGGGAAAATAAAAATATGTGACAAATTAAGAATAAGATTTTATGTGTAATACTTTCGAGAAAACGGTTCTAGGAATAAAAAAGTAACATTTCCAAGAACGTCTATAAAGAAAATTGCAGTACGCCTAACTTAATTGGAGTTCCTATTTTGGGGCGTTTCGAATCACTTTGAAAATTACCGAAATCGCCAATGCTTCAATTTTAGGGCAATATTGTTTTTTAAGGATTTGTTATCAATATATTATACTTATTAACTCCAGATTGATATATTTTGTACAATAGACTAATATATAATATTATTAATATATTATATACCATATGTAGGCCCGTGCGAAGATTTCGCACTGAAATCTAATATTTTCTAGGTACTTCTCTATTATCCCGTCGACCACTTTTCATAACAAAAATCTACCGCCAAACTGTAAGATTAAACGCCAAAAATGCAGTCCCATTTACTTGATGTCAGAATCATTATGCGTGTTTGTTACTTCATCTAGTGGTTTTACATTCGACATTTGCGTGTATTTTTCATTATATTTTACTGATTTAGTAGTTATTTTATTAATTAAAATAACAATTGTGTCCTTAAATTCTTATATTTTATTTATTTATTTATTTTTTGATATTCCAATGGCAACGTTCTCCCGTTTATTTGGTGATAGTTTTTTGTTACCAAAAGTGGTCGACGGGATAATAGAGAAGTATCATTTTTTTATCAATATGTAATATTTATTAGATGCAGGTTTAAACTTCTAAAGAAAAAGCAAAGATAAAAATATCTGAAAACAACATTTAGTTGTTATTCAAGCCAGAATATCATCTAATTTATTCCATCAAAGTTAGACTAAAAACTGATCCAAGATTGCTAAAGGCACGCGCGAGAAAAAAATTAACAATCGTATTTTGAGGATGACGTCATCCGCTTCGGGAAAAACATGGGACTTAATATAAATCTAAACATTTTAATTTCAATTTCGCTTTTTAATCATAAGTATAAAATAAACCCGTACTGTGTTTTTTTATAATAATTGCTGAGCATCATATAATGTGGTATTTTTTTTTTTTGGCAACAATAATTTCAGGAAAACCTTTCATTTCTTTTATGAAAACAATGCCGATTTATTTTTTTATTTTGAGCAAATTTTAATCAAAAACATGTTTTAACGAATTGTTAAGTCGACTATGTCAGAAGCCGGTTCTAAAACCTTTCATATGGTATCTCATTCGTTGTTCTGCGTTTCATATTTTCTTAGAAAAAGGGATGTTGACAGGAGAAATAATATATATGATTAGTATATTATATATTGCTATATATTTTATATTATATTTCTATAACTAATATATAATATTAGTTTTTATTTTATAAAATTTATCTAACTAACATACCAATTAAAATAAGCATATATTAACTACAAAACAAAAGTTTTATTACAAAGTAATTTTTTTTTTTTAATTTCTTTCGAAAGGGGATAAAAGCTAAGTTTCGTCTATTTTAAAACGCTTTAAAAATTGAAAACTCATGGAAATATTAAAAGAAAATTCAGAATTTATCGCTTCTATTCAAAATGATAATAACGTAATACCTTTAACAATATATAAAAAAAAAAATTCTTTTAGGGGGGAAATCATAAAATAATATTCCCAAAATGGGAAGAATGGCGTCTAATTGGTTAATATATTCGATTTTATGTAGGATTATGTACGGTACTTTGATTATCAATAAATTATTTAAAATGGTTTACAAATATTAATTTCCTACTTTAAATAAATATTTTTTGTACCTCTTTTTGCGTAAAATTATTCTTTCATTGTATTTATAATGTTCTCCTTGTAATGCAAGTATTAAAAATAATTTCGAAGAGATGGGTTTTTTATATATTTTTTTCTAAAAGACCTTAACATACCTTATTTTTTTTTAAATATTCATTTAAGAGTTGAGGTTTCATACCTTTTCGCATGCAGATATATTTTATCAGACATATTAAAATGAGGCGCATTTTAGAGTTCGTATGTTTCTTCCAACTAAATACTATTATAGGAAATTTTATTTACAAAATGAAGGAATTTTATTCGCAAAGTATATTTTCCCACTATATTGTGCTTGTAAAAGTTTTAGCCAATGTGAACAAAAAAACACTTTTTAAAATAAATAGTTCAAACCTCAGTTAACTGTCTACCAATTAAATACGAAATGCTATTCATTTATTGAATCTATTCTAAAACCATTTGCATGCTATTTTACGTTTAAAAGAACGGAGAATAAATTGCGTACCTTTAATTGTATGGCATAGAAATGGAAAAAAATTTCGACATTAGCTTTACCCAAGCCTTTAAATTCAAATACACTGTATAATTGGATGAAATAGTAGTTACTTAAGACTGGATTTCTAAAACGATAATCATACTGACAAATTTTATATTTTATTTCCGTCCTTATTTATTGGTCATAAGGGTGCATTTAACGATATATTGTGTTGCAATAGTTCATAATGTTAGTTTCGTATTTCAAATGAAGGTTGTGTCTTTTAGCGCAAAAAGAGAGTTTTATGATCATATTTGAATAGTTCCCATTAGAACATGCAAGTACTTCTTATTATGTAGAAGTTGTTTGCTCGGTGCATAGATTTTTAATGATTTACATTTTTTAGAATTTTCTAAATTATTGAATAGAGGAGGTTAGATATATTTTCGGTTTCCTAATTTATTTTATCAATCACCTTAAAAGAATGTAATTTTTAGTTTTTGTTAAGTTTACGAAGATAATCTTGCACGCCCTAGATGACTCTCTTGGGCACATTTATAAATGTATAGTTTGCATTGGATTTCAAATATTATTTTCAACTTAATTGACAATTTTGATATGTCTTGTGAGTAAAATAAAATATTTTGTGATCCAATTTGAATAGTTCTCAATGGTATCTAAGTAGGTAAAATAATTCTGCTTGGATGGTTCTAGAGTGCATAATATTATCTAAAATAATATTTTTTTCTTTATTTTCTAAATTATTGATTAAAGAACAATTGACATATTTTTAGTTACTTTATTTTTAGTTTAACACAAATTCTTAAAAGAACTAACTTACTTATTTTTTGGTAATTTATCAGATATTAAAGGTTGTTGGTTATATATTTTTTTCTTTCTGAAACACAGTGTAGTGTTAAACTTGACTTTAAGGAAATGTATATCATATACATATATATATATATCATAGTTTTTTTCACAACTGCGAGAAAAAATGCAATAAATAATATGACTTCTCAATGGAGAGGTTTTTTTAAATTATTGATTCATATTTAAATTAAATAAATATATTAAGAGAAAAAATAAAAGACCAGATGTTTAGCAATATATATATATATATATATAATCATCATCAAAACTTTTCAATCCACTGCTGGATGTAGGTCTCCCCCAGATTTTTTCATTATTTTCTGTCTAGTGCTATCGTCATCCAATTAACACCGGCCACTTTTCTGATTTCGTCACTCCATCTTACTAGAGGTCGTCTTATTGGCCGTTTTACATATATGGGATACCATTTTAGGGTGTTTGTAATCCATCTATTGTCTTGTCTTCTTGCAATGTGCCCAACCTATTTCCATTTAATCCGCTTAATTCTCCCAATGATGTCAAAAACTTTCGTCTGACTTCTTATCCAAGTTATTCTCCTTCTGTCTCTTCAGGTTATACCTAGCATAAATCTTTCCATGCTTCGCTGTGTTCTTTGTAATCTTTGTACCATCCTTTTTGTTAGCGTCCATGTTTCTGTTCCATAAGTTAGTACAGGCAAAACACAATTGTTAAGCACTTTTCTTTTCAAACAAAGAGGCATGTTAATCTTCAGAATAATATTGTTCATTCCAAAAGCACTCCTTCTATTTATTATTCTTCTATTGATTTTATTTAGGATACTGTTGCCCGGTGATATTTCCTGTCCAAAGTACACATAACTTTGCACTTCTTTAATCTCAGTGTTGTTGTAGACGATTTTATTTTTTGATTCAAATGAATTGAACATCACCTTAGTCTTTTCCAAATTTATTTTTAATCCCACATTAATGCTAGCTTCTGCCAAATCTTTAGCATATTTTCCAATTCTTCTTGGCTGTTACTGAAAATTAAAATGTCATCAGCAAACCGGAGATGGCTCAAATATCCCCCATTAAAATATATATATATACTATATATATATATATATATATATATATATATATATATATATATATATATATATGTGTGGGAATTGAACTGTTTTCCTGCTTGAACTAAAACGACAGAGTCAAAGCCAATCAGCGACTTCATCTTGATATTGCGTCATATAATCTATGTTGAAGCATGCAAGCTCCAAACCACACTTCAAAAGGAAGTCAAAAGAGGTGTTTTGGATCGAAGGGAAGCTTTGGCAGAGTCAATGAAGTTGGTGAGTTAAGACTGTCGTTTTTTGAACTATACTGAAGATGTCGACACTGAGATGTTTTAGATTAAATAAGATGTAATGCAGATAATCCAGATGGTTCATTAATATTCATATTGTTACATGTATTTTTTTACTTTCTTTGTAGTTAGTTTTATTAATATAGAGTTCGATTTTAACTTGATGTTTTCTAGTTTATTTGAAGTAAATTGAGTGAATTATTTATTGAGTTGGTGTCAGAGAAAACTAAACCCCATATATATATATATATATATATATATATATATATATATATATATATATATATATATATATATATCATAATATGCAAGTATTTGGCAAACCCGAATTCCACGCCATATTTAAACGTTAATGTTAGCAAGTCAAAAACAGAAAAACATCAAAGAAAACATTTTCACAAATCAAACCAGAACATTATAACTAAACTAAAAAGGCTGTGTCTTCATCGACAATCTGTATAACAGAAAAATAACAGGCAGGTTTCACAACGAAAATTATTCCGGATAAAGCAGTGCAAAATTGGCAGTGGATTTCGGCCATAGTGTCGCAATGCATAAATCAAATGCAAAAACATTCGATAGCATATTGCAATCACTTCTTCACTGGACCCTACGCCACATTAACTAGTATATCATAGTCCCAAGAAACAACTGAATTAAACAGATAAATCTAAAATACAGTAGAAAATAAGGATCTTTGGTACCCAAACCTGAGCCCAAACCTGAGCCACAATACACACGAAAATCCAATGTTCAACAATCCATCCAAGTTCGTTCTGTGTCCGTTATTATTATTTTTTTTGTAATTAAATAGCATGTTTAATAAATTAGAAATGTTAGTTTTTTTGATAATTTTTTAAAAATAAGTTTTTACTGTACGTCTTTATAACTGCCCCATAACGCACGCTTGCCATTTTCGATCAATTTTCTTGTATCAAAACTCCGCGTTCTACTCCGAATATGCGGTACGTCTCTTTTAAGTTATCTAATGTCTATATGATTATTGTCTCCTATTAAAAATATACATATATAATACATTTTCAAAGTACATTTACTACCACAATTTGCATACAAAATTTCCGATAACGAAGGGGGAAATTCTTTATTAAATCACATTCATATTACTCATTTACTTGTTTTTAAATTTGTAGAAAAGAATTTTTATAACATCCATTTTTACATGTATGTCATAAAAATGGAAAAATTGGTTCAGAACACCATTATCCAAGTTCTCAAATCTAAAAACATAGCATTAAAATATTGATTGGATGAAATAGCAGTTGTTTAAAAAGTGGCTTCTAGAAAAATGATTGCACAGATCGTTTTAATATGCTATTTTCACCTTTATTTATGACTCTCATGGGTACTTTTATCTATATAATGTTTGAAATGGAATCCAAATATTAATTTCATATCGTAAATGAATTTTTTGTATGTCTTTTGGCGTAGAAATAAATGTTTTATGGTATTCCTATTTAAATCGTTCCCAAAGGAATGTATGTACTGAACGTAATTACGAAAGGATTGGATGGGAGATGGAATATTTTTTGTAAAATGTTTTACATTCCCTAATATTCAAAACTATTTGTTTAATAGAGTAATATTATTGTAGACTAGCATTCTGTTTCTATTTTATCATATAAATTACATTTTGAGAATTTGTTAAAATGAAGGGCTACAAGCAATTTATAAATATTAAACAATTATTGGTTTTTTAACAAACACAGAACTATTTTAGTAGTATTTATAATAAAATATGATATGTATTTTTTTTTTTTCAAAATTACATATCTTGTAATCAGTTGCATCACATATCCTTTTCCACAGTTAATTATCAGTTATTTAAATATGAAGCTCTTTTCATTGTAAATCAAGAAAGTGTGTTCTTTAAATAATATTTTGATCCCTACTGGTAAGAAATTATATATTACAACAAAAAAAATGTATAATATGTTTGTAAAACATATCTAATGAATAAAATAATAAATATTTTGCGTAATGATTTTTAAAAATGGTTTCTTAAATAACATAAACACTAATGTTCTTTTAAGATTTTTATGGCTGATCGAATTATATTTTTTAGAGCAAGAAACTCCGAATTTTAAAGATTGGCTAATGACTAATAGAACACGAAATCCATTTTACTATTTAGAAAAATTTGATCAATTATTGTGTTTAGGAAAAAATACACTACTAAGATATAAGTTAAAATGGGCAATGACATTACACAATAATTTGTACAATTCAGTAATATTATTACATTTTTAAAATGGCCATAACTATATTCAATGAAAATCCTTTTAAAATGTAAATATAACACTGCAGAATGAAAATAGATTTATTTCACAATAAAAAAAGTAAATTGTAATACATTAAAATTAAATAATCAACGTAAAATAGCACAAATAAAAATAAATAAAATAACAAACAGCTGTTTCGGAGCCCCTAAAGCTCCATCATCAGTGCCAAATTTAAAAGATTAAAAACCGATTAAAAAGTTTAAACCATGTAAATGTGCTTGCGTATCTACCCACGCCCAAAATTGAATGGCTATGAGTTTTTCAAAAACAACAGCAGAGTCAGGAAACATATGTGACGTAGGAGACCAACAGAAGCGCCCGGCCAGACTGGACGAGTTTAAGTACGGAGGAGACAAAAGGGGGGGACGAAGAGAATTAATTAAAAGAAAGGTAGCCAGACATTTGAAAAATTTGGTGTACTGGACATATCATTAACAAAGTTGCCTGGATTCTTCCATATATGATAGGCTTCCCAAAAATCAAGGTCGTAAATCGATGAGCATTTCTGAAATATTGAACCTTCTGAAAAATTAAAACTGTGATTGTCAGATCAGCAATGATTAGCAATCCCAGATCGTTTAGTGTCACAATTTTTAACATAGTTTTATGTTCTCCCAAGCGGACCTTATGGGGTCGCTTAGTTTGACCTATGTACATTCTATCACATTCACAAGATATCTCCCCAATGTGAAAATCTGTCAAAGTTCAATCCACCTATTTTAAATAAAAACATTTCAAACATTTTAGACGGGGTATTCTTATATAGTTTTATATGAAATATATTTTGATATATATGATTTAAAAGCCAAAAAGTTACGAAAAATAATATAACAGAATATATTTCAAATCCTTAAAATTATTTCTAATATTTCGTTTTAAAACTTAACGCTATTATACATTTTAGTAAATGAAAAGTAACTTGAATATTTTTTAATAAAGCTAATAAAACATGGATCAAAGTTGTTGATAAAGTTATTCAATTGCTTTTTTAAAAATAAATGTCTATGTAAATGTCATGAATAGTTGTATTGTTTTCCATTTTCAAAGTAGAAGGAAGTTGAAGAAAACAATGAAGGTAATAATTACAGGTATGATTTCAAATCTCTGCACTAAGATATAAAAGTATTGTTTTCTATTTTTTATGATGTCTACAAATAATAGTAAAAGTAAATTATGCTTTATTGACAGATATTTTTTTTTCTAATATTTATTAAATTCTTTAAGAAGTTGTGTGTCATAAATTATTAAAAATCATAAAATGAGTCTCCACGAATGTAGCCCACTTGGCTTTAGCTGACTAATTTGTCAAGTTTCTTATTCATATTCAGTACTAATGAATATTCTTATTCAAAATCATATAACATCGTAAAACTTAATCTTCAACTTTTCACAGATAAAGAGAAACTTTCTCAATAAAAGAATGAAAAGTACCAAGTACAAACTAAAGCGAATGGTTTGAAAGGAAAATAGTCGTATGCATGTGCAAAACTAATTTAAAATAATAAAATAGAAATTATTAAAAGTTTGGATCCCGTAAGAGACATTCGTATCATTTCTTCTAGTAATGAGGTCATTTAACGGAAAACTAATAATACACAACAAGCATTTTGCTATAGATATAAATTTAATTTTTCACAATAAATTCACAGGCATTAATCTCATAAATTTTTATATTTTCTCAGTAGAACTGATCCCTATATTGTGTGCTCTTACTTTTAGCGTGATGTTTCATTCTGGATATTCCTAAAAAAATTGTTTGCTCCCACTAAAGTATTTCAATTTGAAAATCAAACATCGTCAAAAATAATATAAAATATAATTTTCAATTATTATTATAAATTAAAGAAGTAATATTCATATACTAACTAAAGCGAATGGTTTGAAAGGAAAATAGTCGTATGCATGTGCAAAACTAATTTAAAATAATAAAATAGAAATTATTAAAAGTTTGGATCCCGTAAGAGACATTCGTATCATTTCTTCTAGTAATGAGGTCATTTAACGGAAAACTAATAATACACAACAAGCATTTTGCTATAGATATAAATTTAATTTTTCACAATAAATTCACAGGCATTAATCTCATAAATTTTTATATTTTCTCAGTAGAACTGATCCCTATATTGTGTGCTCTTACTTTTAGCGTGATGTTTCATTCTGGATATTCCTAAAAAATTTGTTTGCTCCCACTAAAGTATTTCAATTTGAAAATCAAACATCGTCAAAAATAATATAAAATATAATTTTCAATTATTATTATAAATTAAAGAAGTAATATTCATATACTAACTAAAGCGAATGGTTTGAAAGGAAAATAGTCGTATGCATGTGCAAAACTAATTTAAAATAATAAAATAGAAATTATTAAAAGTTTGGATCCCGTAAGAGACATTCGTATCATTTCTTCTAGTAATGAGGTCATTTAACGGAAAACTAATAATACACAACAAGCATTTTGCTATAGATATAAATTTAATTTTTCACAATAAATTCACAGGCATTAATCTCATAAATTTTTATATTTTCTCAGTAGAACTGATCCCTATATTGTGTGCTCTTACTTTTAGCGTGATGTTTCATTCTGGATATTCCTAAAAAATTTGTTTGCTCCCACTAAAGTATTTCAATTTGAAAATCAAACATCGTCAAAAATAATATAAAATATAATTTTCAATTATTATTATAAATTAAAGAAGTAATATTCATATACTAACTAAAGCGAATGGTTTGAAAGGAAAATAGTCGTATGCATGTGCAAAACTAATTTAAAATAATAAAATAGAAATTATTAAAAGTTTGGATCCCGTAAGAGACATTCGTATCATTTCTTCTAGTAATGAGGTCATTTAACGGAAAACTAATAATACACAACAAGCATTTTGCTATAGATATAAATTTAATTTTTCACAATAAATTCACAGGCATTAATCTCATAAATTTTTATATTTTCTCAGTAGAACTGATCCCTATATTGTGTGCTCTTACTTTTAGCGTGATGTTTCATTCTGGATATTCCTAAAAAATTTGTTTGCTCCCACTAAAGTATTTCAATTTGAAAATCAAACATCGTCAAAAATAATATAAAATATAATTTTCAATTATTATTATAAATTAAAGAAGTAATATTCATATACTAATAATGTCATATGTTATAATAATCGAAATTCCACTCATCAATAAGAACTCGAATAAATTTCCCTGATGAACGTAAAACACGCTAAAACATATTTTACATGTAGCCATACTAAAAGAAATAATCTACTCCAAACATTGATTTTTCTATTACATTGATTTTCTATGTTTGAATTTTGTTGAGTTCTTTTGTTATTAATGGAAGAGTAGATGGCACAATCTTCAAACAAAAGAGGACAACCCATACTATTATTCATCAAAATTAAATTAAAACGCAAAAGAGAGATCAAGATAAAAAGTCCTTCCGTTCTGTACCGGGAAGAAAATGTAACATCATGGTTTTACAATTTTAGCTGATGTTACTCGATTGCAGCAAGCTATAACGCAAAGAACTCGATAACAGAAGATTCGTTAATACTGATTTTGAATAAGAAATTCGCCAAATAAGTCAAAAGGCAGCAAGCTATAACGACAAAGAACCCGACTACAGAATATTCATTAGTACTGAATTTGATTAAGAAAATTGCCAAATTAGTCAGTTATAACCTAGCGGGCTACATTCCTGGAGATTTATTTTTGGTCGTCAAATTTGGCGATATTTCGACAAGAGTCGCCATGCTTGGCGAAAAATTGACGCTAACGTATATGAATGTAGTTTTATGCGTATGATTACAAAAATTACTAAAACAATGAAAGATAATAATTTGCGAGAAATCACGTTCACAAAAACTCACACATTAATCCCTGATTTGTTTAATCTGGTGTCCTTTTTCAAAATGTCAGCAACTGTAGAATTTCAAACAGCTATTACTTTCTCATATTAATGACTAATTAAAAAAATTCTTGTATATTAGTTAAACATATGAAACTAGAGAAATTGCAGATCCTGAAAATTTGGATGCAATTTGCATTTCATTTTCCTTCTTACCAAGATACCAAGTTATTTGCATATTATTTTTCTTCATTACGCATTTAGAAAAATACGCAATTTTGCGTTATTTTTTTTTATTTATTTATTTAAACATATTACTTAAACAACTGTGGTCAAAAACTTATTTGCGTACTATTTCCCTCGTCTTGTTTTAAACCGATTATTTGTATGTTTTTTTAATATAATTTCCATGTAATACAGGGAAAATTGATTAAAATATATACATTTCAACACAAATTTAAACTCAAACTCAATAATCGATTCTTTAAATAAAAACGATAAAATAAAACATTTAATGAGTAACCTTTTTCTTTGATGATGCTATTGATTAAAAACGTATTTAAAAAATCGTACCAATTCATATGTTTTCTTTGCATTTTTTTTAATTATTAAAAAAGGAATGTTTTTGTTTGAAATTAAAGTGAAAAAAATATTCTTATAATAAGAGTGAGAATGCAATTAAATTATTGCTAAAAATATAAACGATACAATATAAAACATTTCAGAACATTTAATTCTATAAAAGAATACATTATTAAATTTAAAATGTCATTGAAGCAATTTTAGTTAGGAAAGACAGTTGCACATTAATCTAGAAGAAGTATTATTTGTAAGCACAGTTGCACAGTTGATACTAATATATGAATAAATACTTATTTATTATTGTGAATAAAATTTCAGCCTATATCTTTTTACTTACCCATCATACGTAGTATAGGGTAAGTCTTGTTTTGAAATCGAAAATTTTTTTTGACGGATTTACACGTCTCAGACACTGGAGATTCCGAAAAACATATTTTTAGAAAAAAAAATTGCCGCCCGTCTGAGTGTCTGTATATCTGTGTGTATGTGTGTCTGTGTCTGTAAACGATCTATCTCCCGAACAAATTGAGATAGAGACTTGAAATTTGGTATGTACTTAGTATGTAGAAATGGGAAGCAGCGTATTGAATTTCAGTAACCTCGATTATCCGGAACTATTTTTTTCGGACTCTCGAAATATTCGTTCTGATAAAAGGTATATAAAAATTTTCGAAATTGTTTATTCTAAGGAGTGAATATAAAAGACAATAAAAAAACATAAATTTTGCATAAAGCATGAAGTCGATCGGATAATTAGTTACCGAGATGATTGTAATCCTATTTCCACACTCTTCGATTTTTCATGACCCTGTATTTCATCCAAATTTCAATTCAAAGATATATTTTAATTGAAAATGAGACGCTTAATCAGATGCAATAAACCGCTAGTTAATAGGATTAGTGTTTTTGTAGTTATAAGGATGTTTCTTTTAAGCAATTCAGTAATCGAACTTTCAAAGTTTATGATGTCATCAAGCCACGCTTTTATAAGAATTGCAATGCAGTTTATAAGTAGTTTACACATTTTTTATTTTAATATTTTACATTATGCATTTCCATGATGGGTAAGTATTACGGTGGCCCCCAACGACTAGTTTTACTTAACATAAAAAAGTTCCACAATTGTCAGAGAAAATATAATTTTAACATATTAAAATTGCAACAATAAAATATATGAACATTTACCTTTTTATTTTTAAAATAAAACAAATCGGAAATTTGTTTAACTTTAATACTCCATTGCGCCACGAAATAAGAAAAAAAAACATTTTTGTTGCAAGAGAAATATCATACTAGAAATAAATAAAATAATTAAACATAGATTTACTTATATGTTATAATAAAACTGTGCAATATTTTTTTTTCAGTATAGTGGCGCTGTTCTGTTTTCTATAGCTGTCTATTGGAATTCGATAAAATTTTTTCATTTTTATTAAAATGAATCTGGAATTCAGAAGTTTACTTTTGTTTTAATCTGTATAGAATACATATTTTTTATTATTCTCTTTTTATTATGAAATGGTAAAGAAAAGAAAAATAAGTTGATTTTACTGTTCAACGTTTCAATTACATTTAAAACTTAATTTATTTTAATCGATTAATAAAATTTTAATCTCTGTTGCAATGTATATGAAAACGCTTCATTAATTAATTTATAATGTGCAATTTATAATGTGCAGTTATTGCTATTCAGTCCTCATTATGAGCAAATAAATGTTTTTTTTTCAGACAACATTGACCTGAATGTTATCTTGTGAAAAATAAAAAGATTCTTCTTTTGTGATATTTCGGATTCTTTTGCACGTACTTATATATCAAAGCTTTTAAATATTTCGATACAGTACCACTTTTTCTGAGGAATAATAATAATAAAAGACAAAACACTTTGTTTATTGAGAAAGATGGTGATTTAGTATAAGAAAGAATATTATTCGAAAAGACTGGTTCAGGAAACTCAAAAAAATCGGTATATGAATAAAATATTGGAAAATACCTGCCACAAGCAAGAATCCTGTCATGCTCTAAAATATGAAAGAAATAAAAGAAAATTGCGTTTTCTAAATCTATATGTAATAGGATATATTGAAGTTACTTTATTAAACTTGCTAAATTCATGATACCAAGGAAATAGGGAATTAATATTTTTTGGCTGGTAACTAAACAGAAAATACTTAAAATAATGATGGTTCAAAATGTAATCTGAAATTCGTGAGCTCGTGAAATTTAACGATATTTTAAATGTCAGATTTTAAACAAAAAATAACATAATTAAGCATTTAATCAGAAGACATGCAAGGATCTAACTTTACACGTTTCAACATTTAAACATTCATGTCATGTTTCTTCAGATTTCATTTAATCTAAAAAATAAAGATAAAAATTAAGACAACAATGAAGTTTTTAACTTGTAAAATTGACAAAATTACCTGTTCAAATAAGGATGGATTAAAAAATATCTCTTTTCAGAAATTACGATAAAAGTATGATCTAGTTTTCGATTTAAAATCTAGAAATTACTAATATTATACTGTAGCAATAGAAACAAAATCTCACGAAAGAAAAATTATATATTAAAGAAAATATGGCAAGAATTTAAATTACAATATTTAATCTGTATGACTAAATAAGAAATTTAAAATTAAGTCAGAATTATTCTTGAAGTATTAATTGATAATCGAAAGCTAAAAACATACAAGAGAAGAAAAGATAAATAAATTACCATAATTTAACAAATATCTACTTATTTTTTATGCATTTTGAATGTAAAATGCACCTGCGGCAGTATATGTATATACAGGGTGATTTTTTTTTTAAGTTGTGAAAGTAAAACCCTATAACAAAAGAACCACTGATCCAAATAAACGTAAAATTTCACCAGTATGCTCCCAAAGCAATGGGTATTTTTTAGGCGTGGTTAAAAAAAAATTAAAATTGCACCGCCAGATGGCGCTGTACATGCAGTAAAGTCGAGAGACGAACTTGCGCCCGGCACACGCACATTGGCGATAAAAACGTGAAGTACGCACACCTCGTGTTCATTATTCTACAGAAATCCTCGCAATGACTGCGCCATTGACGGATCGTGCGTTGTTAGTGAAACTGTGTTATCAGAATAATGACAGTGCAGCAACTGCTTTTAGGAGATTTAGGACACCTAAGAATTTAAGAAAAGGTCCAATGACGACAGAGGGCTTACTGAAGATGGTTTCTCAAAGTACCGTCCATTGTTTTCCTCCCACAGACGATATTCTTTGTTTCTGCTACCTTACAGCGTCATCTGTCGGTGCGATTTTAAGTTGTTTTTAACCATGCCTAAAAAAAATGCCCATTGCTTTGGGAGCATACTGCTGAAATTTCAGGTCATTTGGATCAGTGGTTCTTTCGTTATAGTGTTTTACTTTCACAACTTAAAAAAAATCACCCCGTATATAATTCTATCTGAAAATATCCTATCAATTGAAACAAACAAGTGTTTTGAAATATATTTCATTACAACCCCCTAAACTTTTTCGAAGATAATAATTTATTTTAAATATCCACACTGGAAAATAAATGAAGCATAATTTCAATTTCAACATTCGCTAAAATGAACAATAAAAATTATCTGTGAAATTGAAGTGTACTGTGAAGTTTAGTTTTGCTCTTTATTTGGAGAATTTTCCAAAATTTTGATTAGCTATTTTATAATATTATCGATTGCTTTTCCAAATAAAACATAACCTATGATTCAATAAATTAATTCCTTCAGTTTATTAGTTATATTAAATTCTCAGTCATATTTATTTGACATTTTCTAACATTCCGTCACTAAAATTAGAAAAACGCGTTTTTCGTGACACAAATCTCTGAAATTTTATAAAATTTACAGTAGTATGATTTAATGTATTTTGGTCGTACATGCGTTTTTGTCAAACATAATTTTTATTTTTGCACTCTTCAAAACAGGGAGAAATGTTTTCAAAATATAACTTATAAGACCAAGAGAACGTATAAAATTTTAAACTGAGTAACTGTCGTTTGAATATTGACTGTGGTGTTATTATATTAATGTAATCTTAATTACAAACTTATTTAGAATGACTTTTGCAATTTACATGGCATATCTTCCGTACACTTATCTCCAAAAAATTAAAGCAGCTCGTTTCAATATTTTTGGTACACTCTTTATCTTTTATCTTGGAAATCAAGAACGAAACTCTTTCTTAACACATTTTATATTTTCTT
Organism: Maratus michaelseni; assembly: GCA_963931845.1. NCBI lineage: Eukaryota > Metazoa > Arthropoda > Arachnida > Araneae > Salticidae > Maratus > Maratus michaelseni. Next base: position 195,375,833 of record OZ007593.1, on the reverse strand, counting down.
TTCAATCATAATTTTAACAATATCTTATTATATGTTCACTGACAAGCTAAAGGGAAAAAAGTTATAGTAAAAAAAATGTATCTTGTCACTTCCAATATATATATTTTACAGATAAAGCATTTATAGATATTCTATAGAATATAAAGAAGAACTAAGTAATCTTTTTAAGTAAAAAGCATTTGACAACTTTTTCTTCAATATTTTCATGCTATAGTTTAATATTAAACTTATTTATTTACTAGTTGACCCGCCTGGCATTGCCCAGGACCGTGATAATAACCTTAAATAAAACTCAAAATCGTATGATATTATATACATGTTACTTTGTGGTAAACATTACTGCGCAGATCATGATCGCAGATGTTGAGGGCAGACGATTATTTTCATCGGCGGATTAGAGTGTGTGGTGTTCTTTTAAGTTTGTGGAAGTATATTGTGGAATTTATACCGTGAAAGTAAATTACCGTTTTAAAGTTAATCATCCATTTTAACCTATCCTTATGTCTAGCTGGGTGCGTTATTAAGGTCTGCGTGATATTTGATATCTCAGATCTATGACCACACCTATGCTGGACCACAGCATAATTAAAGCAGTGAAATTAAAGCAGTGGATTTGAGTCTCATTTTTCAATGAAAAGGAAGCAGTCAACGACCATTAAAACTTAATCCCTAGAACTGGTGGTTTTACTTATAGATTAGCAGGTAACTTTTAATGTCTTCGCAGTTTTGTTAATAGTGCATATTTAGTAATGGTACATTAATAGTGCATTATTTAAATGTTAAGATGTTTAAATCTTTTTTTTTAATCACTTGTATAAAATTTTATCTTTAATGTTTTAAATAGAGAGTTTGGAAAAAAACTTAAATTATTTACTAACAATATATATTCTAAATGTAAAGTGTTATTTATAACGAGTAATATATTTATATTTTGCGTTTCTCAGTTCAATTTTCATAGTTATTCATTGTAATTAAACACATTGCAATTTTTAAAACTATTAATATTTTATTTACAATTTGAAAATTTCTTAGCTAGTGGAGGTTTTGAGAAATAATTTTCTGGTATATTTGAAATAATTGCGACAATTTAACTCATTACAAATTTAGTTGTCAAGATATGACAATATTAGGAGCACAAAAATAATGAATATTGATGAAACAATAAAACAGCTATTCAGTTAAGGTAATTTGCCAGTTATGTTATCGAATTTTTTCTATAGTAAAAATTGATATTTAAGCTCTGCATTTAGTATTCTATCAAAAACTATAAATAAAATAATTTGTAAAGAAAAAAAAAATATTTTTTTTTTCTTTGCGTTTATGATCCAAAGTTTTAAATTTCATTTGCTTCGAAAAATATTTTATTGCTTGATACAATGTTTATTATTTAATAATATCGCACAATAGGTAGATCTATTATTTAAATGGATTCCTAATATAAATTTTTCACAATGCTTATTTAAAAATCTATACTTTTACTTTCATTAAATTTGTAATCAAATCCAAAATAACTAATTTCTGAATTTATTTTTATTCGGAAACACATGAAATTGGCAGGTGTTCTTATTCAGAATATATGTAATAGAATGGCATTTTCCATTTTTGACAAAAGATGTTTCAGAAAACACTATCAAAGTCGGTGTTTTGAACCGAATTTCCGACGCGCAGCGTCAGAAACGGAAAAACCGTGACCAAAATTGCTCTTAAGCATTTCATTTATCTGAAAATGGAAAACGCTATTCATTCCAAATCGCTTTAATAATCAGGCATGCAAGTGCCAAGCGTTTAAAAATTTGTTCATAAATGTGTCAGAAAGTTTCGTGATACTGAACGAGGGGAAATATGGCAAAGTATACACATTTAAAAACTTCAATATTTAAAAGCAAAATAGCATAGTTTTAATTATTGTCAATATTTTTGGTGGTTACATAAAACAAAAAGAAATCGAAGTTATTTTTAAAAGTGGTTATTTGCACAATAGAATTTCATATTATTAAAATATTTAATTTTATTATAATTTTTAATGGATTCATCTATTATTTTTATATTAGTATGCGTTTTTTACATTTATAATTTTCTTGTTTAACGGCTACATTAGCCGGTTTCCCAATCAGATGCAAAGTTTAAATTTGAATACGAGTTGCATAAAAAAAATGATTGCCGATCCAATCTTTATCGTCGATCTTATCCGTATTTGGTGAAATCTTGTTATCCGAATCTATGCGAAATCATTTATCAGGTTCGGTCGGGTTGTGGGCCTACAGAATTTTTGTTGTTGTTGTTGTTGGGTTAGGGTAAGATTACGGGTTGAATGTAAATATAGTTTCAATCAACCATCATTCATGTTCAAGTAGACATTCAATCATGTTCAAGAAGTATATAACCGGATTCGTGCATGACTCTAGATCCGAGCCGACATCAGAAATTGTATCGTAACACAATTTCTGATAAAATCTGGTTACTTGGTCGTATGCAAGATTCTATTCTGAACAAGACTTACAGTAAAAACATTATACCCGACTCGGGTCAGATCGGGTTCACGAAAATCAGGTCACACGACAACTAATCCAAACCTATTATGTAGCCAAACAAATCCAAAAAGATCGATCCGAAGTTTCTGGATTGTATTTGGGTAAAATCTGGTCACCCGACCCGGTGCAGTGTCGTCACAAACGTCACAAACTTGAACCATAAAAAAATTTTGATCCGAACAATCCGTATAGGATTCGGGTAAAATCAGGTCACCCTATCCGATGCAGATTCGTCACATTTTTCACATTGAATTCGCACGGTGACTTCACAAAGTAGTCACAGAAAGTCACAGTTGTGAGGTCACAGAAAGCCTTGAAAACGGCCATAACGACCTCGCATTTACGTCACAGTGACTTCACATCGACGTCACTTGACGTCACTACGACTGTCACAAAGTCACAGTGTGACTTCACAGTGACGTCGCCGTGATGTCACCATGCCTTACGGGCTGTTAGGTAAATTACTCCGAAATGTAATTTGGACCAAATGAAGTCATTGTTTAACGTAATATAATATTTGATGAAATTCCATGCAACAATGTTACAGTGCAACAAGTTATAGAGTAAAAAATATTTATGTCAGATAATACATACAGACATTTTTCAAAACTAGTCAAAACTTTTCCGGACATCCAAAAACATGTAAATTCAACAAATAGTAACAGGCGAAAATTTATATTTTATCGGGACATTTAAAGTATTGGTTATTTAATATTTAAAATCCATTGTATATGAACAAAAAGGTCTAAATTTTCTCTCAGTATTATTTTTTTGTCTAGTAGACGAAATTTCTAATTTTACAATAGTTTGAAATAGCATTAGGTATTTTTTTTCATTTGCACAAAATTCAGAAATTATTCTTTGCTGTATTTAAGCGAACATAATTGGAGTAATTCAATATCCAGGAAGTCTAAAATATTTCTTAGGATAAATAACGCTTTCAGAAAAGCTTACAGAAATATAATATTTTTGACTGGTCTACAAAAAACAGATAAAAGGAATTTATATATCATAAAAACCATGCATATGTAAAAAAGTTACTCGAGTAAATTTTGAAACATTTATGTTAACTAAAGAAAAATATTTATGTGTTTAATAATACTGTTTCCATTTAATTAAATTTGATTTCCAAACATAACTTGTTTTTAAAATTTCACTTCCTATTTCTAAATATAATGAGGTATTAGCTATTTTAATCTAAGTCACACTAAATATACTGTGAGTTTACCTTACTCTAGAATAACAAAATATCTTTTCTGAACCTAGGCAATATATTTGTCTAAAGAAATTCCATAATCTCTCGGGAAATATGCCTAATACCGTAAGTAAAATATAATAATAATTTATCTGTAATAATTTAATCTCCCATTACTTAAAGTCAAATATTCCTATTTGAACTTCAAATTAGTCAAAAAGAATAACGAACATAAAATACCTTGAATGGTTATGAATATTTAAACCCATCAGTTGTTTCCAAAAGAATGAAAGTTACATGTTTAGTCTTTCTTTCCTCTTTGTAACACTAATTAGCCTATTTGTACAATTCTGTGATATTTGTGTAGATAAATATTCCAGCTTGTTTTCCTAAGTTTACATATGAATAAAAGTAGAAATCATGGGATATTCATTACTTTCTGTATGTCTTAACGATACGTTTAAATATTAAAAGTTACATAATTTGAATTAACACTCTGTATAGCAACATCAACATTAAAAAGTAATTGACAGAAATTTTAAGTTCATTTAATATAAATATTGTAATATTTTTTTACTTCAATTAAAATTTCAATAAGTGTTTCGTGGAATAGTTTCTGTAATGCTTCAAAATTACAAATCCTGTTTAAATGCGATATTTAGACTCTGAATACTATTGAGATTATTTTCGTATTTATTTCTGTATGAAATATTTTTTATGAAATGGTAAAAATTTATTAAAGTACAGTTTTAGGACATTAGGATAAACATAACTAACGACAAAAGCAGCAGTATCGAGTAATATGAAAGCATTTCGTATTTCATTTTGTTTCTTTCAATTTATTTTCCTGTATGATATTTTTGCTATGTAGTTCTGAACAGATAATTAATCCTGGTATAGTTTTTTTCTTCTAATAAATAGGGGGCTCTTCTTCCAATGAGCTGCAATCTCTAACCTGCGTTCAGACACAGCAGACTCCAAAAACACGCTAATTTGTTATGTTTTAAAAATATTATGGAATATTGAATTATAATTAAACGACTAGAAGCGATTTTCTGTAATCGTGTTGTAATTCATTTTCCTTTCATTCATTTATATTTTTCCTCTGTCCTTAAGGAAGAATCAACTGCAGTCGCTAGAGCTAAAGTCAGTTTTCGTTATTGATTAAGTAATATAAATTAAATATTTGAAAATGAGCTTGTACAAAATGGCTAAGCAACACAGGCCAATGAAGATTTGAGAGGCAAGTGAATACTGTACTGTACAATAGTCGGAACACCCATTACTGGGCGCTGGAAAATCCTAGATGCTTTACCGACGTTCGACATCAAATGCGGTTTGATATTAACGTCTGGTGTGCAATTTACAATAACAAGCTAATCGGACCAGTATTTTACGTCACTGTTATTACGATGGTACGTTAACGGGCACACGATATTTTTAACTGCTAAAGAATGTAATAAACGATTTTGTAGAGAACCTGCCGCTGTTTAATCTTCGGAATCTATGGATTCAAAAATGGTGGCACGCAAGCTCTGGAACTAGCTCTTGAACAAGACGCAAGCTAGTGAACAGTAACTTGTCAAGGAAATCGGGAACTAAATAATTGTTACGCAGAAAAGCGCTCACGTTCGACTGATCTGACTGTACTTGACATTTTCCTGTGGGATACCTGAAACAGTAGATGTATGCGACCCATCCACAAACATTACAGGACCTTAAACGATGCATAACGAAAGCTTGTGCCAACGTGTCACCCTCAATGTTCCAACGTGTGCAACATGAAATTCAAACAAGGATCCAAATGTGCATTGCAGATGACGGTGAGAAATTTTAACATCTCAGATACAGGTATATTGTTATAACTAGTTGTTTTTTTCTTTGTAATATCGTTTGGTCATGTCACATTGTACGAAATCACGAAAAAACAAATGCGTGTTTTAACCTTTCTATTCTTCGCATTAATGTCCACAAGGTGTCTTTTCGTAATAAATCGATGATGCTCTACAACTTTGCAAATCACTTTATTTTCCCAACAGGGGGAGACGTAAGTAGTTTCATTCAGTAGCTCATGGCTACTTTACTATACCTAGACAACACTTTTATGAATATAGCAGCAGCCGTTCCGAAGTTAAGAGGGTGGCAAGGAACTTTAGTGGGAAAACTGTATATATCTGTATATAACTGTATATATATATATATATATATATATATATATATATATATATATATATTAGGGCGTATCGAAAAAATCCAAATTTCTTAGATCTTTCGGCGGTAGTGCGGGAAAGTTGTGAATTCCCTTTATTAAAATGTGTGCGGAAACTTAAAACTGTGGGTTGATATCTTCTGTCGCCTCAGTGGGCCGAAAGTTCCAAAAATTTGACTAAAAATGAATAAAATACAAAAATTAATAAATAATCACAGATTTCGCTCATAGGTTTGGGGTAGTGCTTACAAGTTACTATTTTGTAACAACAAAAATCATAGAAAATTGTAGAATTATAGGTTAATATCTTCTGTCGCCGCATCGGCATCGAATTTTGGAAATTTAGATGCATTTTGTTAGTTTTCTGCATAACTGCTTACTGCTTGCACAATGCACAATCCAGACAGACTGAGTTTGGCGGTCTGCAAAAATAGTGGAACACGTCGAGAAACAACAACAACAGCCATAATTATTTTTAGAATTATAGGTTAATATCTTCTGCTGCTTCATCGACACCAAATTTTGGAAAATGAAGGCAAAATTTTAAATAAATACATGTCACATTTACCTTGTTTTAATGCGACCATAAACTTTATTTTACCTTTCGAACATACAGATGACAAAAGCATTACTGCTTGTAATCATTTTTGGTCTAAAATTTTGACGTGTTTTCTGGATTCTAGTCTCGCTCTAATAAATATATCCCTGTTCTGCGGCCCAACTGTTTTTCCGGAGTCTGCAGTGACTATTTTCACAATCCGCTAAACCGCTTGTGTGTGTGAAGGAAATACATTGCAATGTTCCAGCAATACATTGGCATCCTGCCCTGTATCATCTTCAGAAATTCTTGAGAACTGATCTCTCTGAGAACAGGAGGCGATATCACATAACAAGCTTGCCAGTCAATAAGATCTACAGAGTCTGTAGCTCCAAAGTTTACAGCAGGAATAACGAATTTGCGATCACAATTTTCGTTTGGGCTAATTTTCCTTGCCTTGATATACCACCGAGCTGCAAGGGTCCTAATATGGCACCTCTCATCAATTAACATGGCCAAAAGCATGTTTTCTGGAGCAGCAAAGTAAGCGTTGCGAGAAATAACTGGGTCGATTACGTCACGATATTTCTTTGGCAAGTACCGAGATGAGCTGATGAAATGCCACAGATGTCTAACACCATCCTTTATGGAATGATGAATCTTAATTTGGAACCATGACGGTGCGTAGACTCTTAGAATGAATGCAACCAAAGTTAGCAACTCATTTGATGGGTCTGATGTAGATATATATAACTTCAGTATTCGATTGGAAGTTGTTAGCCAGCAGGACAAATTCAACGTTCCAGGTTCCCGGATAGCTAGATCTGAACGGCAAACGCCAGAACTAATGGCAGTACAAAACTGGTGAAAAAGAGTGATCACGTGATTTACTGGTGGTTCCTTTTTGTTTTTAGGCGTGAAAATAGGGGTGTTCCACTATTTTGGCAGACCGCCAAACACAGTCTGTCTCGATTGTGTATTGTGCAAGCAGTAAACAGTTACAGTGGAACCTCCATTTAACGAAGTCTCATCGTTACACTTAAAAACTTCGTTATGAAGAAAATTCGTTAAATAGAAATCAACTTAAATTCATTAATTTTTTCTTCAAAAATGACAAACGGGTATTGGATTCAGAAGCATTTGATTCAGTTTTAATTATGAGGCTGTCGTTTACAAAACAGTTGTGTACGGTCGATGAAATCACGTCATATTCCCAAGCTTTCATCAGCTCTGATACACATCAGCTCTGACATCAGCTCTGATTCTCAAACAAATGTTTTCACTACATCGTCTTTTTCGATAATGTATTTCAAGATTTTTTATTATTCCTTAGATTAATGGCTGAAGTTTAGAAGCTGTATTGACAGGAACAAAAATAACTTCGATGTTCTTCGATTTGTACTTTAAAGCACGTTCTTGTGGATGTACAAAGCAATTGTCTATCAGGAATGGAAGATTCCGAATGGTAACTGTCTGACTCTAATTGATATTTTTTGCTTCAATTCATCTGACGCCATTGCGTCATTGCATCTTCTATATCATCGAATGTGAAAAGGGGACTTTGACTTCCCCCCTACTGTTAGCGCTGGAGTCTCGGTGTGGGGGAATAATGGTAACAAGTGTTTTTCTTACTAGTGGGGAAAAATTGTTTTATTTTTTACCAAGCAGAATGGAAATTATTTAAATGTGTTCATTTTCATACGATCGAATCAGCTGAAATAAACTCGCATAACCATCGCAACAGCAATCACTTAGTTTGAATTCTGTAGACGTACAAAAGTGGAATAAACTTCATTATATAGAATATATTTTTCGTAATATGGAGATTAATTTACATGATAATGGCGTTCAAAGTCAAAGTTCTGCAAAAATTTCGTTAAGTAGAAAACTTCGTTAAATAGGGACTTCGTAAAAGGGAAGTTCCACTGTATGTAGAAAACTACCAAAATGCGTCAAAATTTCCAAAATTCGATGCCGATGAGGCAACAGGAGATATTAACCTATAATTCTACAATTTTCTATTGTTGTTGTTGCTACAAAATACTAACTTGTAAGCACTACCCCAAAGCGATGAGCGATATCTGTGATTATTTATAAATTTTTGTATTTCAATCATTTTTAGTCCAATTTTTGAAACTTTCGGCCCACAAGATTTCGCACACTTTTTAATAAAGAGAGTTCACAACTTTTCCGCACTACCGCAAAAAGATCTAAGAAATTCGGATATTTTCGATACGCCCTAATATATATATATATATATATATATATATATATATATATATATATATATATATATATAATGTAGGACCTAATAGAGATTAGTTCTGATTAATATTTGGTGTATATCGAGAAGAAGGTCGTGATTCTTCTGTGTGATTTATTTTGATTGACATGATATGTATGCACATACTAATATTGGGTAGAATTTTAAAGATTTCAATATGTAGGATGCTTTTCTGTACTGCTAACATTGTGGCATTGATAAACTCAACACGTTGCTAGCCTATGCTAGCCTAGAAAGTTTCATACGCGTTTCACAACCAAGTGATGCAACGTAGCTAGTAGGATTTTGCCATATATTCAATGATGTCATACTTAATGTATCAGCTACAATAATTACAAGATATTGTTGCGGAAATATGTCATTTTTGTAGCAAACTTTATGCTCCAGATAAGCTTTAGTCCCGAGAGAATGTAATAAAGTATCTCCCAATCAAAAATTAAATTAATAAAAATTTACTAAATTTTTAGTTCTCTAAGCGAAACAAACAATTACTTGATAAATGTGGGGAAATGTTTCTTCTAAAATTTCACAATCATTTTGTAATAATGTGTTTTTATCGAAAAAATATGAACTTTTTTTTTAACCATTTATATTACTTACATAGAAAAATCAGTAAGTATAAAAATTCCGCCCGTGGTATCCTTGACAATATATCGCAGGTCATTTTCTTGATGAAAACATAAGTAGATTTATTGTGTTTAATATACGTAGCTAATATATATAGTATATTTGGTTTCTGTAATTAACAGATCTATTTCAAGTGGGAAATCAAAAGTGCAGGCGCATATTTCAAACAAAAATAATTATTTTCAAAGTTTGGTTCAAATTTTAACTACACCGAAAGTAACCGGATGGATACTTTTGAATTATATAAATGTCAGTAATTTTAATTTTTCATAACATATAGAAATAACCTATCTCACAAAGAGAGTGCCAAGCTTGGTAATCACAGATTTAGATTATTTTTATATATGTTGTAGGGTAGAAACCCCTTAGTCTCAGGTTCAATGGATTTTATACAACGATCGTTAGTACTCGAGAAATGGGGGGTCTAATGTTATAACATAAATTAAATACTTACTTTGTAACAAGGTCACTTTTTTGCTCATAGCTCAGTTGGTATAGCGTCTGCTCATTGTTCCGAGGGCCCGGGTTCGATGCCGGAACGCGCTACGTTTGTTTTTCTATTTTTTTTTAAATAAATATACTTGTAATTATAATTTAATAATCTCAGTAAAAAAAAATTGTTAACATAATTAAATTTTAATTTAGCATTTTTGATTTTTAAACCATTATTAAACATTTCTGATCATTTAAAGAGCATTATAAAAATTGGATCGATTATTGACTATTAAAAATTCAAAAATCGTTCCAAAATCAGCATATTTATTAAAAAATTCTTTTCCCATCGCAATAGAAAACTAAGATAATTCAGATGCTTGATTATTTGGTAAAAATCCATTGTTTTGCAATAAAATTTTACAGTGCTTCAAAGCATTTGTGACATCACTTTTCTGATTTTCATCGAATCCCGACACTTCAGATTGATCTTCTTGTGAACTACAGCTTGCTTCTTCCATTTTTTATACAATTATAAGATGTTATAGAATGATACGCACTTGTGCGATAAAGATTGAAAACAAAAACCATTTAATTGCACCAAACTAAAAAAAAGGAAATAACCAAAGTCTGTTGTGGCGCCCTCTAGTTACAATAAAATAAAACATAAATATGTTGTAATTTAATTATTTTTCTAAATTTTAATATAATTATGCTTCTTACTTTAAAAACATAGTAGTATTATCATCGCATTGACTTTAAGGCGTTTCGTTAAGGCAATTTATAAATGATGTTTCTTTATAATCACGAATTAACACAATTGTCCAATATCGTTGCAATTATAAAGCATATATGGAATACATTTTAAATGTGATTTTTAAAAAAATCAAAAATGCTAAATTAAAATTTAATCTTGTCAACAAAAATTTTTATTGAGATTATTAAATTATAATTACAAGTATATTTATAAAATAATTAATATATTAAACAAATATATTAAAAAACTAATATTTATAACAAATTAGCACGTTCCGGCATCGAACCCGTGCCCTCGGAACAACGAACAGACGCCATACCAACTGAGCTACGACCAACACAGTTATTTTGTTACAAAGTAAGTATTTATGTTGTGTTATTATATTAGACCCCCCATTTCTCGAGAACTAAGGAGCGTTGTATAAAATCCATTGAACCTGAGACTAACGGGCTTCTACCCTACAACATATATAAAATAATCAAAATCTGCGGTTACCAAGCTTGGCACTCTGCTTGTCAGTTTGAAAATCCATCTGAATTAGACATCTGGAGTGGTGCAGAACATTGTTATGAATTTGTAGAAAAAATAGATGTAAAATTTTGCAATTAATATTTCAGATAACTGTTTTCAGTTATATTCTTTGCGGTACATTAAAAGTTAAATGTAATCAGAACTGCTGTTGTCTTATCCAGCAAACAGGTATGTTAATAGAAAGCTATCAAAAATGTCTGCTAATTGAAAGTGCTGAGGATGGAATAGCCTATCAATAGTGCTAAAAAAACGCTATACGAGAATCATATTTTAGAAACATCGAACGTTTTGCTGAAAATATGTCGATAAAGAAGAACCGGTTGTCCTCAGAAATTCCAACAATATATTCGAAAAAAGTATACACCAATTAACGAACCGTTTTCCTAAAACTTCCCGAATAAAGAAATCTAGTGCAATTTTATGAAAGCATACGGAAATATTGGTCACATAACTGAAGTGCTATTGAAATCTAGACTAAAGTATCTAGGTTCAAAGTGAAAATTCACCTGTAGCAAAAATTAACTAATATGATTGTTCTTTTTGATGTAGACCTATTGTTTGATCCAATCGATTTAATAGGATATGTTACGCAAAAAAAAAGCTTCTTGCAAGAACTTTGGATACTCAAATTTGATTAGAAAAACTCTCTTACTGATTCTATAGCGCAGTATTGAGTTCACTTTACCTAATCCTTTCGACCTATAAAAAATCTTGATTTAAAGCTTGAAATTAGTCGTTTAATTTTGCAGCATATTAAACTGCAGGAATTTTCAGACGCTTCATCCATTTCCTTTAGAGCATATGTATACCTTCAGTTGTCAAGTAACTCTCGACTTTTGAGCAATTTAATTATTAGCAACTATGATAATTACTGTATCGAAACTAAAAATTTCAGCTTGTTTCCTGTTAGCAAAGTTAGTCATGAGAATTGTGATGGCCTCAAAACTAGTAATTCACGATGTTTACTTATATACCTATTCATAAACTGCTTTGACATGTACACAAATTCCACAATGGAAGTTAAAATCATTTACTGGTAGTCGTGTTGCCACAATCAAGAGCTATACAAACAACCTTCACAGCGCACCATATCATTTAGCAACGACCCATCTGATTAAATGCCTCGCTATTTATATGCATTTTTCTTACCTGACAATCCATTTTGGTGGCATGGAAAGTACTTTCTCATCCAAAATTTTCATGTTTGGCAGCGATCCTAATCTATACTCGGCGGACCAGTAACATAGTTTCAAGATGATTGCTTCATTCCAGTGGTACTTAAAAATAAACGCTTTTAAAAATTACAAAAAATATGAAAATAAGATGTTTTTCCGGAACAGATGCAAGAACATTTTGTAATATTTTAAGCAATTAATTTCTAAATTCTATTACATTTATTTGCAAAATTTTAAAACTATTGGAAATTCATTTCGAAAATTTAGCATTCATGATTTTTCGTCTAAATCCATCATGCAAATATCTCATTTTCATTCCAGATAAAAATGAAATTTGAATAATCGTCTGCATCCCCATAAGAAAGCATTACAACCTAAAAAGAAATGTTTTATATTTTCTGAACGAATGAACCGAATGTAACTAAAAACTATACATCTAATTCCGGGTACCTCACCAACATACCCACCAAACATAAGCCTAATGGAACGTTTTTTACGGCAGTTATTGTGGAACAGATAGACAGACAGAAACCAACAAATTTTCGCGTCTCCACTATGCACCTTCACTGACGTTTCGGCAATAAGCCTATAGCGCGTTACTACATATGTGCTGAACTTACAATTAAGGATACTTAAATGCAGGATTTCTGTGAATTAAATAGATCAAGGAATGAAGTAATTGACTATTTCCACTTCAGAATTATCACGCATATTGCTGTTAACCCATCTGATGTCTACTTTAGTTGATGTTTTACTTGCGCAATTGAATCATTATTATCTATAGTTTTACACGATTTCTATAGTATGCATCAAAACCCCATCTGCTAAATTTCCTTTTAACGCTTACAGAGTAAAACAACTCAACTCTTCTGTTCAGAATAAAATCTTAAGCATTTTCCATCACATATCTTAACTAGAAGAGCATTGATTATAGACTCGATATGTTTTTATACTATCAACTAAATTAACTTTATGTGATTATTTGATTTAAAATATAAAATTTTAATTAACTTCTTAAATACTAGATATAATTTTATTACATTTTCTAGTATTTTCAGTCTTCTTGTAGTTTGGAAAATACTTGCAATGTTCAATCGCACGGGAAATGGGTATACTATAACATAGATGAAAAATGAGTAAAAAATAGAAAAATAGTTCAGAAATGATTATTATAGTTTTTTAAAATTAGTTTTTAAGAAGAATCGTCTACTCTAAAATTAAATATACGTAATTCTATATGGTAAAAACAAATGCAGAATTTATTTTAACATTGATATAATATTTCTTCATATCCTTGTTTTGCTAAATGTTCTCTAATTATTTCCTTAAATAAAAAAAATGCATTAAAATAACTGCACTTATTAGCTCAAGATTTTTACATTGAATCTAAATCCCCATCCTTATATTTTCTGAATATTGGTTTGAATTATCCTAGAATTATCTTACATTAAATTGTATTAACCTAGTTAGTGTTTATTACATATATTTACATTTAGTGAGTATTTATTTATATTTGCTTGTTACAATATTCAAAAATAAATGTTCTCAGTATATTGAAAGACTGAATTTGTCCATATTAACATTTACTTATTGCTTATGTTTATGACAATTGTGTATGAATAGTGTTTGGATATTTTTTTTATGTTTAGTGTTTCGAAAAGTAATGTATATATATTTTAAAAAGCAATTGTTATTGTTTGTAATTTGTTTATTAACATTTAGTATTCTATTGTTTAAAATTGGTAGAACAATGTTGTGAACGGAAGATGATGTGTTACGGCTTGCCTTGACAATGGATTAAGCCCGCCTCGTTGGTGCATTCTTGTATACTTTCTGTTTTGCTTCTTGGCAACAGTTAGTGTCGTTAATTTTGTTGTTGTAATTACAATTTCGCCTGGAATAGTCCACATTCCTTCGCTATTTAGTTGTCTAATATAATAATATATGTCATTTATTTTTGTTAATAATAGTTACATTTCTTTCTACGGTGAAGTATAATATAGATTAGGTTTAATGATTAATTAATATAATTATTAATATTGATTTTGTTGGTGTGGTCCACACAATAATTCGGCTGAATTTGCAGATGACTATGGTGTCTGTAAGTCTTTGTTCAACATTATGTCAATGTAAATATATGTAGAATGAATTTTGTTACTTATTGACATGTCTTAACAATTTGAATAATGTTTGCATTATTTTTTAGTTTCATACGGTCCACATACCATACGCAATTTATATATCTAGATACTTTCTGCAGATTCAAAACGTGTTTAGTGATAGACAAATAATATTAAATTGGCTTTCACTATTGAAATTAAATCTGCATTTTCAGTTTTAAATGTCTGAAAATGATAAGCATTGTTTGGTACACAATATTTATACAACAAATGAATAAGCTAATTTTTGTATTGCTATAAAATACAATTTTAGACTTTTCCATATTTTTTAAACAAGATTTCTGATATTAAAAATAATTCAAAATTATCATATTTATCAAATCATATCTATCATATCTATCATATCATATCATATCTAATCCTATCTATCAAATCATATTTATCACATTTATCTCAAAATTATCATCAGATTTATTTACTACTAAGAGTAATAATAAAACGAAAAATATACACGCTGTATTATTATAATCGTATAAGAGTAATTAATGCGATTCTTGCTCAATATCAGTGTATGAGTTCAGAATATTTATGGAAGCTTCATTTTTTTAGTACCAAATATAATCAGTAGTAAAAATTTTATTACCAATTACACTACAGCATCGTAGCACCCCATGCAATATATGCTAGTTATAAAAATGGGATAGGTATCACCCCATGCAATATATGCTAGTTAACAAAATAGGATAGGTAGCACAGCTCACGAGATAAACCAGTTATGATACGTGATCAACATAGGCAGCCTATGTTGCAGCCTAAATGGTGAACGTTCCGAGGCATGTCTCTTTAATTCGCTGCGATATAGAGTTGACGGTAGGCAAGTGCCCTGACAGACTTGTCAGTGGACAAGTGTTTACTGATTTCAGTATAGCAAAATCGTGTAGTGCTTGGAGAGAAATATTCAATGCAATGGACTACCGTTGCTTAGACGCACGTATGTAATCGGATAATCTTATATTACAGTCGTTATATGTGCACTTAATTATCATTATACAAAGGCATTTGCAAATCAGATAGCGTTAATTCACAGATATATTACAGGTTCCATGTTTTTCTACAGAAATTTAATTGCAAAAATATTACGTTTTAATATTGCACAAAGTTATATCCATCTTAATTCCTTTCTGTTCAAAAGGAACGACCAGTTTTTTGTAAAAAAAAAAATAAGGACTCTCAGACTCGTGAGTATATTTATTTTCTTTGAGAGTATTTGATGACAGGTTCACTGCATTGTACTAGTAATACACAATTGTAAAGTGATTGTATAAGTGATTGTGTGTAAAGCGAATGTATTGGCTATCATATTCCCTGGATCACAATCGGTGGAATTTTGCCTTTTATAGCAGTTTGAATAAAACTATTTTTCAAAAAAGTATATCAGCGCACATCTAGAAATACAAACGGAAAAACTATGTTAAATTGAAATGTGTCTAATTTTTTTAATGTTTACTTGACAGTAAAACATTTAATATAAACTTTGTTCTTATACTAAATACTGTTAAACTAGACGTTAAATGTTCTGATATAAATCCTTCAAAACAACTAGTACTACATAATAAAATGGAATTAAAATGCCATTAGAAATAAACTACTTCTTTTCTATTAAAATTAGAAAAAAAAAATGCAAAAGAGCAACACATGCTTACATCAAAATAAATTTTAGGTATCATATCCGTTATTTATTTTATACTATCTGGAGAATATTATGTAAAGAACTTCGTTAAACTAAACTTGATATATATATATATATGTCTCTTTTACAGTTTTCTTTAAATAAATAATAATAAAAAAATAGAAACATTTTTCTTTATCCTTTGCACATTTTTAATTACTGTAAAATTATATAAATAATAAAAACAAGTAAGGGATTTTAGCCAAAAGAAACGCATTTGCTCGAAACTACTATCTCAAATATAATCTTATATGTGCAGAGAAAGAAAATGTCTTCTATTTAAGGGACAATTCAATAGAGCTTTTTCTTTACAAATCCGTGACTTTGATTGAGATAAGGATGAATGATTCTTGAAATTGAGTCCTTTATCTTGCAGAATGATTTTGGAAGTCTTTTCAAATGTCTGCATAGCGGAAAACTAATAATGAAAGCTTTGTAATAAGAGTTTAATACACGAAATCAAAAAGAAAATATAGTCAATATCGTATATAGTTTTTATATAAAAGGAATGTTTCTGTAAAAAAACGGAAAAGGTTAATTTCATTACAATAGTAAGTGAATGTTTAAAATGCTTTTGGGAAAAAATGTTTTGTAAGGTTCATTTAAATGTCCTTGTAACCCAGTTCCTTTATACCTATAATATATTTATTAAAAAAATATTTTTGTGAAAATTATATTTTTTAGTTAAAATACATTAAAACTCCTTGTAGTTTGTAGAGAGACCTTTGATGTTAACTTTCGTGTTATAGTTCTACCACGGAGTGTAATATTTTCATCTGTATTTTTATTGAAACTATTTTTATTCTTTAACTGAACTTCTTTTCAGCCTTTTCATTCTGCTACAAATTATTTTCTGTTTCGCACAGTCGCATAAAACTTTTATCTCAGAGCAATATTTATTACTTTACCGATCTAGAATATCTTGTGATAAAATAAATTAATATGAGAAACATTAATTTAAACATTTCTTCCGAATCTTTGGATTTTATAAATTTTATTGCCAGAAAATACACTAGGATATCTAATTTCTTAAGAGTACCCAGCTGTTTTAAGCCGTCTAAAGATGTGCAACTGATTGTTCTCAGAAGACAAATCTGAAGTGTTTGCATTATGATGCAAACAAATTCACTCGTGCACCGCTATGTCCTATTAAAGTAGGAATAACATTGAAAATCCTTCTTAATCGAGAAGTGTTGAATTTAAAGTATATGTTTTGCTATTCCAATGGATTTTTTAAAGTAACCCAAGAGTACAATGAGAGAGGTTACCATTCAGGGGCTTATGCATCCATGCATATATCAGTGCGAAATGAGGATGGACCCAACATGGCAGGAGGATATATATATATATATAAATGTTATATAAAAATTTTACTTCGTGATATTCCTTTAAATTATTCTAAATTCCGACATATTCATTATTTCCCTATTTCTTAATAATATTTATTTATATTTAATTTCCTTTTAAATTCATAACGCGTATATTAATAATTATCTTATTCAAAAATTTAATCTAAAATTTTAAGTAAATTCATAAACTTTTATCAACTTTCCAAACTGTAATATTCTGAGAGAACTTTAACATTTAGTTTTAGGTTAATAATTTGTTAATATGCTGTGGTTAGATGTGTTCTTATCCATTTTTTTCTCTTGAACCGTTCCCCACCATTAAGGTGCTACTAAATGGAATAAATAACTTGAAAATAAACTATCAGCGTTTTGGGATTCTGGAAAAGCCCACATTGGGAAAACATCGTTGCATCTGAAACTTCAATCAATATTTTTTTTTTATTAGTGCTATGGTGACAACTTCTAATCCTCAATACTAGTTACAATTTATTAAAATCGTATCCTTTAATACTCCAACTGTTATATGATATCATTCAAAAGTAATTGCCTGAGATCTTCAACTGCTATAGATCTGCTACTTTTGTGTACATCGTCGCATATAGAATAAAGCATGATCCTGTGTTATAACGCAGAATGTTACATATATGTATAGATTTATAACGTTCTTGCTTAACCTTCCAAATTTTGAGTACCATATTTCTAGAATAATAATCATTGTGTTATTTAATTGAAAACCTCCATCATTAAATAAATAAAATATTTCTATTCGGAATTTGTGTAAATAAAAAAATAAAAGTTTCCAACGCTATTCTCTATGGTTCCATTGAAGATCGAACAAGATTGACACAAATGATAATACTTTTAGTATTTTACACATTAAAAGTTATGCCAATATTCCTTTCAGTTAAACTTTATATATATCTATATATTTTTATATGTATATATACACACATATATATATATTTAATTTATGAAATAAAAAAAACTATGTGTTTACTATAATAGATTATAAAATTGAACATTATAAGAAATACATGAAATGCAGTTCTTTTAAACACAAAGTCTCATGAGTCAATAAAACTTTTCCATACATATAGTAATAACAGCGTCAACCTATGTTTAGAAGCTTAATCGCTAAGTCTATTTCAACCTGTTAAAAAATATATATTCAAATATATTTCTATTTTATAGAAAAACCTGAAAGTTAAAAAAATATATATTTAATAGAGATCAAACGAAAGTGTAGTTGTCATTTCCACTTGTACTTTAATAAGAAAAATATCTTGTAGAAATCCAATAGACTGCAACAGAAAATGTATCAGCATCGAGATATTTTTAAATAATTCATTGTTATTGTAACTTTTTTAAAATTCTTTTTTAGTTTTATCGTTTTTGTATTTTTGTATTTTGAAACATTAAACCGAAAATAATTGTATTTTTATCCTATTTTGTTCCACAACTAAACAAAAAAACTACATAAATTAGAAAAAGAATTCTAATATTAACTGTTTTGAAACAAAAGTAAAATATGACAAAATTCAAACTGTTTTATTACTGTCAATTCTTTATTCATCATAAGTCATTATTGTCAGTTTTAACATATCGAAATTATTATTTTTTCTGAATTTATATAAACTTTTCAATAATAACTGAAAAAAAATTCTATGTATTCATATTTTTTCATAAATAAATTGAATATTATTTAACGTTTGGTATTAACTCTGCCAAGAAGTATTATTTTTCTAGATCTTTGTAGATGTTTTATTCATAACTACAATTTGCTATGAGTTCAAATTATAGATTTAATAAGGGTGTAATAATCAATTTAATAATCATTTTTTTTTTTGTTTCGTATAAGCAGTTTTGATAAAATTTTAAATTTTAAATTTCTTTTTGTTTAAAACATAATAAGAATTTAAATCTGTTTCCTCTTTTACTACGCATATATATTTTTTATTTAAAGTTTAATTTCAAACTACAGAAACTAATTATTAATCATTTAATTATATTACTACCGTTAGTAATAGTATAAAAATATGTAAAATTTAAAGAACACATTTTTAATCAAAATTGCTATTTCTGAATAATTTTGCCCATCAAGTGTTAGAAATATACAAATAATATACACAATATTGATGTTAGTTAATTTTTTTAACCCTAGAGTATTGACGTCTTTTTTTTTAGATCATTAGTAATGGCATTCGGTTCATTAGCCTCCGTTACAAAATGGCCGAAAAGAGAGGATATTTACTCGTCAATATGATAAAAAATGGAGAACATAGAAGAAAATATCGATTGAATTTTAAAATATATATTTTACAGAATTTAATATTTATTTAATTTAAGTACATATTCATATGATTTTTAAATAAATGTTTTTACCATTCGTTTTCGCAGAAGATAATAAAACAATAAATATTATTAAATAATTGGGCTGAATTTATTAAGATACAGTAAATTACTAATTACACTAAATTTCCAATTATAAAATTGAAATCATGATAGTGAAAATTTATTTTGATGGTCAAAAACACTGTAATGTTTGTTTTGGCTGTGCTCTGGCATTAGGAGCCAACTTAAGTCGAAAAGATACATTACATCATTCATTTATTTAATTTAAATAAAGATCCATTTGTATACATGGTGGTTATAATATAAGTATCTCTATTTGGAACTGTTTGTAGCTTGAAGGAATAACCCAAATGAGACCAACATTGGTACACTTACTATTCGAGAAGGGGGAAGAAAAATGGAGCAATAATAAAAAATAATTGCAATAATCACCAACAGAGGGCGCTATTGAGTGTGAAATGTAATGTGTAATACAAGAACAAATAATTAAGCCATAAAATCGGATGGCATACCTAATGTATTGGAAAATGTCACAGAGAATGTGATTACGCTTTCACATGGCGGTGTCGATCATGTTCTGGTTCCACATGGCCATTCTGGAGGACAAAATCTAGGCGGTGCACGACGTGCTCAACTGTGGAATGTAGGCGAAACATCAGGAGTGATGTTTCGCACATGTTGTGATATGCGGTAACGTTATTCAGGTTTGCGACACCTCCATGGTACGCAATATTACACATTACATGTCACACTCAAAAGCGCTATCTGTCGGCGATAATTGCAATTATTTTTTATTGTTCCATTCTTCTTCCCCCTTCTTGAACAGTAAGTGTACCTATTTTGGTTTCATTACGGTTATTCTTTCAAGCTACAAACAGCTCCAAATAGAGATACTTATATTATAACCACCCTGTATTTCAGGGTATGTTATTAATAACACGTTTTAATATTCTATTCTAATATTTTTCTTACAATAAACATTTATAAATAATATAGAAAATAAAATAAATTATCCTTACTCTGACATTATTAATATAAAGGCTTTAGCTAATTTTTGTGGGAGGTTCAGGGGTCCAACTTTACAGATTTTAGGTTTCAATGACTTTTCATTAAATGAAAATGTATGAATGACCATTTTCAATTTATTTCTCTCTTCGAACTTCATAAATAGGGAATAAATATTAAATAATTAAAACTTTATTCAAGTTAAAAGTTTAATTTTAATAAATTTCGGATTGTAGCTGTTAAATTCTGACACGGATATATTAGTTTGAAGAAATGATTAAATGTTTCATTCTGATGATCAGTCAGATGTCATTTAAATACTACTTATAGATCTTTTTAAAGATTGTTCTCTAGCATCCTACAATTGGAATGTTTTACTGGATCAAAATGTCATCATATTTAATATGAATCATCCTCTTTAATAAAAAGGTATGTGTTGCTGACGACTGGGATTTTTGCTAATCGTTGCCGCAGATTAATCTCGGAAAATAAAACATTTGAAGTTACTGAAAATATTAATAGCTCGAAAAGTATTTGTCAGAA
The DNA here is from genome assembly GCA_963931845.1 of Maratus michaelseni. Taxonomy (NCBI): domain Eukaryota; kingdom Metazoa; phylum Arthropoda; class Arachnida; order Araneae; family Salticidae; genus Maratus; species Maratus michaelseni. Next base: position 195,354,456 of record OZ007593.1, on the reverse strand, counting down.
AATTGTTAGACAAACTGCGTTAGAAAGGTAAAAAATTGTATTTCTCTTGATATAAATTTCAAATCTAATGATTATGCCGTTTTTCATATATTGAATTTAAACAATTACCAAATTTTACAATGGAGTACCATAGCAAAATCTTCACGCATAAAAAGATAATGATAACGGCATTGTATCCTGACGTATATATACTGACTATAGCACGAGTCACAAATTATAGTAGCCTAATTATTCTGTTAAAATATAAAAGTGAATTATGATGTCGCGAGTGCATGATTTTTATTTTATTCTCGACGAGTGCCATATTTTTGTCCACCTCAGTGAGGCATATCAATTTCATTATATTTGAAGTATTGTAAATTGTAACTTCTTTCAAATCCAATTTTAATCCAACGGAAATGATTTTTCCCCATAGACACCATAATGTAAATCCCATAGACACAATAATTTAACACAATTATTCATTTTTTTTAATGCTGACCTATTCCATAGTTAAGTCTACAGAGAATTGGCCTAATTTGTCTATAACAGCCCAAAATTTATATTAAAACTGTAATAACGCAATAGCGTTCGTATCGTTTTCAGAAATGCAAAAGGACATTCCAAGTAAAGATCCACAGTGTTTTAAAATACAAGGTCAAATTCAAAGTAAATATTTCACTTGATTAAATGTGCATTAAGAGAAATTGACCAGCGTAGCGGGCGTAGCTTGCTAGTGTATCATAAGTCTAAACATTGAAAAATATACTTGAAAAAGTTAAAATTATGTCATTTTAATACATGCTACAAAATATTTCAAAGGACGAATTGTTTTGACAAATTTTGTCTGTTGTGCTATTATAAGAGAAGATATATTGGTAAATGAACAAAGTTTTTACTCAAAATCCTTTCGCCCAATCATTTTTTATTTGTTTATTGTTTACCCATATGGTGCCATTAATTTTATAAAGGCATTTTACTACAATTACATAAAAATAACGTAAAATGCAAAATTTAATTTTTGTAATTTTGGGTTAAATTACAGTTTAAACATAATTTCTTACTTATAATATGAAATTTAATAAACTTATATTATAAATAGATTTTAATGCGGAAGAAAATTATTTTTTTTTCTTTTCTCAAAAATAATCGAAATATATTATTTAATGTAACTGAAATATATTGGGTTGCTCTGCAGCTAGTGGAAAATAAAATGTTAACGTTCAAATGAATCGTTTCGTGTTTCTTTGAAAGTCATAACAATCAATGTAAAATTTCCAAATTTTTATGCACCTGAATAGCGATAACGATTTTTACTGGAATAAATGAAAATAATAGGAGGTCCATTTAAGGGTGTACAAACTCAATTGAGATTTAAATATTTAAATAAAATCAAACTTTTCATAGAATACTGATTACACTGCATTCTATGCACTGCACCGAAGCCCAACAATAGAAATCCGATCCAAAGTACACATGCACATTTCAAGCAAAATCTTGAAAATACGTCAATTTTCGTTTAATTATGCTAAATATATGAGAATGAAATGTAGGTAAGGAATACTTTTAAAGTGTTAATTGTGTGTTCACTGATATAAATGTTAAATGAAAAGAGAAAAATAAATGACAAAGAGTGAACTATAAAAAAAGGTGATAATTCTACAAATTTCTGCCTATTTTTGTAAAATATAAATACTCATTTGCAAAATGAACAATGTCTCATTTTACATATATAAAAACATTGATCTAAAATTAAATTTTAATTACCAACATGAAGTTTTGAGAAATACATGTCAGAGGCTTTTTTTCAAACATTTGATACAAATATATTTTATTTCCTGTAAAACAAATGAAGTTTAATTTAATTTCTACCTCAAGAAAGAGATGTAATTAAGTAAAACCTCCTGCCTGAGATGAAATAATTGGAATGTTAATTAGTTTCTTTCAGCACTTCTGAAAATTTGGATAAGTATGTTTTATAATGCATACGCTTCCTTTTCCAAATATAAATATTACATAATATTAATGTGTATATATTTTCCATTTTACGGTTATTTATGGTTCTCAATCAGCTACAATGATGAACTAAATGATTAATTAGAATACTTGTGTATATAATACTACTGCAAAGAAAATTTCTATCACCTTTTAACGTTTTAAAATACTTCATTTTCGGTAGAATTTTAGTTTTATTTTAATAATGAATTTGAAATGAACAGGGTACTCATATACGAAATATAAAAGTAGGATTTTTTATCTTTGTAGGTATATTTAGCTTCATATTCTAATTAAAAATACTTTTAAATATGTGGTTTGATGTGTATCACTGAAATGTGGCGTCAGATACTGTAGTAATAATATATTTTATAATAGTTTAAAATACATGTAGTATCTTGTACTGTCACATTATTTTTGGTGCAAAAAAAAAAAAATACAGTTAAAGAAATACAAAAATTGGTGAATATGAAATTTTGATAAACAAAATTACCTGATTTTTTATATTATTTTGTTTCTTTTTGTTAACCTCTTAAGACCCGAAGTTAAAATAATAGTACAAATGCTCATTCCTTGCTTTTAAACAAACAACATGACATCATTGATGACAAAAAAATATATATATTTTTTAAATCTATTGTTTTAGGGGGTTTGTAATTTAGGTTCACAAATATGAACATAAAATTACTACCCCCCCAGCCCCCCCCCGAAAAAAAAATCAATTTAATTATCAATAACCTAAAATTACACAATCAAAAAATAACAGCTTTAAATAAGTGAATAATTTGCAAATTCTTAAGTGTTTTTATTATAAAGTTTTTAAGTTTAAGAATTGTGAAAATTACCTACATTCTTGGATGCACTGTTTCGAAAGCATTTTGCAAACTCAGGTTAAAATAACATTTATTTTATAAGGAAATCGGTGCTGTCATTTATTGGTTTCATTTTAAAGCAAAATCACTCAACTTTATAGAAGTGAAGCTAAAATGTAAAAATATCAACCATTTTAGTTTTTATGAGCAAAATAATCTAGGTACACATTTGGGTACCCAGGACTCAAGAGGTTAAAGATACTGACATATCAAGTGTTTGAGACAACGATCTAAAATTTCTTAACAGATATTGTATTTTCCTCCTTCACAATAAATTCAGCCTATACTGTTATTTTTTCATTGAGAGTCTGACCGTAAAAAGAATAAAATAAACTCGGTTAAATAAATATTTTCACTTCCAATACCTTATATATAAGATATTTATGGATATTCGATAGATGATAAAGAAAAACGAATAAAAACTGCTGTAAGTTATTGCATTTGACGGCTTTATCTAAAATGTTTTCATCCAACTATTTACTTTAAAATTTATTTATTTAAATTCACGTTTATATATATTCCGATAAGAGAAAAGTAAATAATGAGAAATTTTAAGGAATTAATATTATGATTTCTTATTGAATAATATATTTAAGTAACATGTTTAATTTAAATAGTTATTATATTTTGAAAATTTTTAAACATTTTAAAACGAAAAAAATAATAATAAGAGATTTCACAAAGGCTTGGGATTGGTTAAATATTTTAAATTACAGCTATTGTTAAATCTGCTAGTAACCGTCTGCCCATTAAAGAAACAATTTTAGGCAATAATATATTTTTTTTTCAAACCGTATGTGTATAAATATGGATAATTTATCCACTTTTTTATGATAGATTTGTTTATTAGACATCTTAAACTACAAATTATTTATTTTGTTTGTAGAATAAAGTGTAATAATATTATAAATGCTATTATTTAAATTCAATTTCTAACAGTTAAATTTGACTATTTTAAAATGAATGGAAAAATAAATATTGCATTTGGGTAAATTAAACTTAATTAACATAAACTAATAAACGTTATAATTAGAATAGTTTTTATTACATATTATGTGTTATGGAGAAGATGATAACAAATTTATAATCGAAAAATTATTATCATATAGAAAGCATTGCAGAAATGAATATCGTTAACCAAAATTATTATAAATGTAATATAACTTCATAAAGGTATATATGTAAAAAAATATATACCAATATAGTTTTTCAAAACATACTTTATATATATCAGCTGATTAAATATTTTCGAAGATATTGCAATATTTTGTGGAATGCAAAATGATGGTACAATATTTTACTTTTAAGTTATCGACCCTGTAAATTTAACAAAACACGCATATAAATTATATTAAAGGTATAAAGTAAATTCATTCATTTCTTCTTCTTCTTTATTAGGAATTTCCGCAAAGAACCTGGTTTTCTCAACAAGGAAAAATATTGATATATTTCCATTCTAATACCATCACTTAATTTGGAGTACTTCAATGATTCTCCAATTGTATTCTTACCATTGATACTTGTTCATGGCTCGAAACTATAAAAACATTTGGTAGTCGATTATAATTACTTCTTTGAACATGTCTATGTAATTTACGTTTATTAAGTTCATTTGTCAGAAAGACAATCTATTTAACTTCCGAGATTTCACGTATTCTTGAAATTTTATCATTTATTAGCTTTGAAGATATTGCTGGCATTCACCAGAAGCCTAATTCATAAGAAAGTAGTTTTTTGCTTGAGATATCTAAAGTCCATATCTCTGAACCCTACAGAATAATGCTTTATACGATTGCTCTGTAAATAAGTCTTTTTGGTCTGGGAAGACGATTACCACTCCATAGAACTAAATTGAACATTGAAATTGCTTTTCTGGTTTCACCTAAATTATCATCTCTACATCGTTTTAGCATTATTCATACTGATGAATTATAAATCTAGGCTATTTTAATTACTCATCGGTTTTTACATTTTCATCATCTAAAAAAGTATCTATGTTCAAACGTGTTGTTAAGTACTATATTTTGCTCATCTTCATCTTTAACCCCCATTCAATATAAGTACCTTTTAAATTACGAAACAAGTATGTGTAGTCTCCTACATTTTCTGCTATGATGATCTGGTAGTTTATGAAATATAGGTGCGGGATATTTTTATTATCATTCATTTTCAAGCCCATTTTATGGCATTCACTCTTGCATTGCATCAATGTATACTAATACGTTTAAAAATGTAGGAGGGGGGAGGTACAGTACAGAACGTGTTTTCTTCCCCAACTTCATGAGCACCAAATAATTTAGAAAATAACAAAGTCAATTAAATAATTTTCTTGTATTTATACGAAATCGGAAAGAAGGTTATCGAGGTATTTTTCTTTTCTTTTAGGTAGCTTTCAATACAAAAAAGTCCTTCCGGCCTGTACCGGGAGGAAAAGGTAGCTTTCCTATATCTTCGTTTAAAAATTTTAGCTAATGTTACACGAAAACAGTAAGTTAAAATGCAAAGAAAACGTTTACAAAAGATTCGTTAATACTGAATTTGAATCAGAAATTCGCCAAATTATTGAGCAATAGCCCAATTGGCTTCATTTATGAAGACTTATTTTGGTCGCCAAATTTTGCAATATTTCGCAAAATGTCGCCAAGTTTGGCAAGAATTTAGCGCTAATGGATATGAATATATAGTTTTATGCGTATGTTTGGAAATATTATTACAACAATGAAAATTTTTGTAATGTGCTGTCTTGTTTCAAAATGTCAGCCACCCTAGAATTTCAAACTGCTATATCTCAGCCATTTTTTAAGATAGAGGTAAACCAAAAAATGCTCTGAAATCCTCGTATCAAGCCCTAACACTTAATTTAAAAAGAAATTTGAATTTTTAACTTTTTTGTATATTTATTTTAGTTTTAAATTTTTAAATGGCCGCTATCTTGAAACAAAATGGCGGACCAAGCTGGCCAACGAACTCGGTCGAGACATTTGTGAGCTTAATACACACAATTAGTTTCATCAAAATTGATGTATAAATACGAGCGTTATCGTATGACATATGTCAGATATATATATATATATATATATATATGGAGATATATATATATATATATGTATATAAATCAACATTTGAACGGAGGGTGGTTTTGGGGTCTGGGGGTCATGATCGGTGAAAATGTATCGAAATTTTCCGGAACTGCTTTCCTCCGAACGGCTGCAATAGGTAGCTTTATACTTTTTTGTATTGAAAGCTACCTAAAAGTATAAAGCTACCTAAAAGTATAAAGCTACCTATTGCAGCCGTTCGGAGGAAAGCAGTTCCGGAAAATTTCGATATATTTTCCCCGATCAAAACCCCCAGACCCCAAAACCACCCTCCGTCCAAATGTTGATTTATATATATATATATATATATATATCTGACCTATGTCATACGATAACGCTCGTATTTATAAATCAATTTTGATTAAACTAATTGTGTATATTAAGCTAACCAATATCTCGACCGAGTTCGTTGGCCAGCTTGGTCCGCCATTTTGTTTCAAGATGGCGGCTATTTAAAAATTTAAAACTAAAATAAATATACAAAAAAGATAAAAATTCAAATTTATTTTTTAATTACGTGTTAGGCCAAGATACAAGGATTCCAGAGCATTTTTTAGTTTACCTCTATCTCAAAAAATGGCTGACATAGAGCAGTTTGAAATTCTAGGGTGGCTGACATTTTGAAACAAAACAGCACATTAACGCGATTACTCGCAAATTATTTTCTTTCATTGTTGTAATCATTTTCCCAATCATACGCATAAAACTATATATTCATATCCGTTAGCGCCAAAATTGGCGACATTTGGCGAAATATCGCCAAATTTGGCGACCAAAATAAGTCTTCATAAATGAAGCCAATTTGGCTATTGCTCAATAATTTGGCGAATTTCTCATTCAAATTCAGTATTAACGAATCTTTTGTAAACGTTTCTTTGCATTTTAACTTGCTGTTTTCGTGTAACATTAGCTAAAATTTTAAAACGAAGATATAGGAAAGCTACCTTTTCCTCCCGGTACAGGCCGGAAGGACTTTTTCAATTCTTATTGTTTAATTTATTACCGGCATACTCATCTCAGTGGCCGCTTTCTATGAAATATGGAGTTAGATGGCGAAGTTTGCTGCTTTGATTATGTAAAAAAGGGATTATGCATTATTTTTTGGATTTAACAAGCAGGCTAGCGAAGTTATGGACTAAATGATTTTACAAAGTCCTGCCTGAAGGTATTACCTTTTGAAACACAGCCGAAATATATATTTTTCGTATTTGGCTAATTAATACAACATCAAAAATCTAGTCCTTTTTTTCCTTACTCTATTGCATTTGAACACTTTACTCTCGAAGTACTGTAACGAAATATATATTGAGCATTTTAGCATTAAACAAGAGGTATCCACGAGTTTACTGCAGCTGGAGAAGCATTTTATATAATATGCATGTAAAAAATGCATATTTATCCAAACGAATTGCTATCCTTATCAGAGTATTTAAGTCAGTTAAGATTATTTAAGTCAGCTCGGATTCCCAAACCAGAGATTGTTCTATAAATGATTTAAGTTAGCGGATAAAACACATTTCAACTGTACCATTTTGAAAATTCAAATATGCTGGCGTAACTATCGTAGTCTCAGCGGAGTAATAGTTTTTATTGATATATTTAACATGAGACATTGGCACTTTTCACATATTACCACCACACATCAACAACAACAGTCCTACCATTTATCAGTTTTTTGACAGTTAAAAAATTTCGCTAATATGACTATTGCTACATGGATGTTCAGATATAAAGGTAAAACGATGCCATATTCCAGATTGCTGAATATACCGAAGAAACGCATAATATATTAGCATTGTTTCAGTGTATTTTATATATGTTACACAGTATGACGGATGATAATATTGCTTTAAAGTTATTTTCTTCCCGGTTTGCATTCATCTATATTAGTAAATTCGATATAATAGATCATCCCAAAAGGCAAATTTGCAGTAGCTGAAAAAAATATTTGAGACGATACGTTTTTCTGTCCTACCTTTTTCTGTAAGCAAAATTTCTTAATGTTGTAAATTAGTAATTTGTACCCCTTTAAAGACTAAACAAAATGCAACATTAGAACATTTGAGACATATGCATGAATTTAAAATAAATCAGAAATTCGCAAATTTCCCTAAGCAAAAGTTTTGAGACGATTCAGTTTTTCTAAACTTTTATTGAAATTAAGCGTCATAATGTAATTAAAAGCAACAATATTTAATATTTAATTGCATATCCTTTTGCTTTTAGAACTGTGGTACATCGTCTTAGCATGGAATTAACAAGGCTTTCTAAGGTGGACCCAGGTATTTTCGCCCATTCTAATTGAAGATCCTGAAAGCGGTCTGCCTTTTAAGAATGCTTCCGTGTAACGACGTTTCTTCAGATGTGTTCCTAAAGATGTTAAATTGGATTGAAGTCAGATGACTGACTCGGTCAGCCCAAAACATTAATTTTGTAAATCAATTTGTCAACATTTTGGAGGTGTGATCATTATCCTGCTACAACATTCATCCACGAGGTATATTTTTACGAAAATAAGGCAGCATGTGATCTTCTAAAATGTTTTTTATTTAACATTTTGATCCATAATCCCATCTATGTGTACGAGGAGAACGACGGCATTATGGGAAGAAAGCTCCCCAGACCATTACTGATTCGTTTTCGTACTTCACTGTTGTACGTTGCTACCGGGGATCCATTCTGGTGTATTTTGGACGACAAATATAATGTCGGCCATCACTTCCAAACAAATCCAATTTGGATTCATCACTCCAAAGGACCATTTTTGAATCTTTGGTTGTCCACATTTCGTGCTCCTAAGCGAATTTCAATCGTATTTTCCTATTCATTACTTTTATGAGAAGTTTTTTGCAGGGACCCGTGCACACAATCAATGGGCATTCGGACGACGTCTTTTGGTGTCCTTACTCCCTGTGAGTCCATTTTAATTTTAATTTTAATGCCTGAGGAAGACCGCTCGGCTGAGGGCGAACCCAGCCGTTGAGCGTTTAATGTCTTCCCCGGCTAGCTCCCCGGCACGCAGGCATTAAACGTGGCAGTACAGACTTCGCCATGGCGGGTCCTGCCGGGCAAAGCTCCACGCGACAGGTGGCAGGAACTAAAGACACAAAAAAAAAAATTGGGAATAAATTACAGGGTCTGTCGCTGGAACCAGCGTTCCTACGTGACAAGGAGCGACAGACACGATGGACGAGGTCCACAGGTACGCCTGCACCATTTGTACAGTCCGCTTATTTAGTAGAAGGGTGCAGTTCTTAGGTAAGACTGTACCATTTGTACAGTTCGTAAATGACGGCACTTGAGATGTGGAGGTGCCAGTGTACTGTGAGTCCATACCCGATGGCCATCTACTTACATATTTCCACCTCCAAAATCGTGACAAATTGATTTACAGCTAAGTAAAATAAAGTTTTGGGCTGGCCGAGTCAATCAGCTAACCTCATTCCAATTAAACATCTTTGAGAACAAATAAAAAGAAATGTCGGGACACGGAAGCATTCTTCAATGCCAAAACTCCTTCATGATCTTCAATCGGAATGGGCGAAAATCCCTAGGTCCACCTTAGAAAGCCTTGTTAATTCCATGCACAGACGATGTGCCGCAGTCCTCAAAGCAAAAGGAAATGCAACTAAATATTAAATATTGCTGTATTTTGTTACATTAAGACGTTTAATTTCAATGAAAGTTCAGAAAAACTTAATCGTCTCAAAACTTTTGTTTAGGTAATATTCCGAATTTCTGAATTATTTTTAATTCATACATTCGTCTCAATTGTTCTAATGTTGCAATATGTTGAGCCTTCAAAGGGGTACAAATTAGTAATTTACATCATTAAGAAATTTTGCTTACAGAAAAAGTTAGGACAGAAAAACTTATCGTCTCAAAAGTTTTGCCAGCTACTGTATATATGCGATGATTAAAATTTTAACCATCGATTACATCAAGTTATTAATTAAGGTTTTTTACAGCCTTTCTCAAAGTTAAGGCAAATGAACATTATGTAACTTACCACAATATTATGAACAAGGAGTTTATAAAATATCACTAATATCACTATTGGATAAAAAATTTAATTTACAATAACTTGCATGGTTTTATAAAATAAAAATCTACTATTTTTTGTTTTGCTTTCCCTTATAACCTTAATATAATTATTAAAAATTAGCAACTTTTTTAAGGTAATGCTAATGCCCTGGTGCTAAACATTCCTACCTCTGTATAAAGAATTAATCTGTCTGTAATTATGAAGGTTTTAAAATATAACACTATTACGATCAATGTTGTTTATCAAACTAAAATTAATATTAAACTTAATTTCACAGACAACACTAATAATTTTATGAAAGAATATATCGTTACAACATCTGAAATTTCTTCATAAAACCATTTCAATAAATTAAAACAATAAAGGAAAACCATGTGGTATTTAAAATGTTCAAAATGGTATAAGAATTTAGCTAAGCTTAAAAAATGCATAACAAAAAGGAAAAAGCGTTATAACGAATTATAGCTCATAGACTAGAATGCGTATGAATTATTTTCTGCACCCTGTAAAAAAACTGAATGAAATGTTACCTGCACCATTCATTATATAGGGGACATTATCGCGCACCTCAATAACGTATAGCAATGTCATTAGGTAGTCAATTAAATGTAGTATAGCATCGTTAAAGGGACACATACTTTTAGAAACCTTTCCACCACCAGTAAAAAAAAGATGTGGTTTCTAGTTCTCATAAATGTGTAATTACTCACTATATTTAAGCAATATTTTCGGTTTTATAAAATATAAATTAATCTCTTATAATATAATATAATAAAAAATAAAATTTATTTAATGTTTCAAAATTTTTTGAAATTTTTGCAGCGATCCGTAGGATTTACAAAAAAACTTTTCTAGGAAGAAGCCTAAAAATTGTGGCTATATCAATATATTATCTATCGAATGAGTTAATATTACAGAGATATTTAAACAATTTCTAGACTTTGTAATGACTAATTAAATATTTTTAGAAATTGTTTTTCTATTATTCAAATTTAATTGAAAATTTTAAATACTTTTTGTCAAAGAATTTATATATCATTAATTCATTCTATTAAATATATTTTAGAGGTCATTTTAACATACGTATGTTTTTTTTAATATTAAGTTATTTTACGGATCCTGACATACGATGTGAAAACATATATGAAAATTTTGCAATATTAATTAAACTTTATATTTTGTTAGTTTATATTATAAGTGTTTAAATTTTCCATTTTATACAGCCTGAAATATGGCTTAAATATATTTCAGAAGTTTGTGTGATTTCAATAAGTATTTAAAAAATTATGAAAACTTGAAGCCATGTCATATTTCACCCGCCGGTAAAAAGGTTTCAGAAGGCACAAGCTGCCTTAAAATAAGTACTCCAAATAATTACTACCTCTAGACAAAAATATATTAGACTTTTGTTTTGTATGATACAGTAAATGAATGATAAATGCTACGTTTACAATGTTCTATAATATTCCAGATATAATGCATATAAAATCCGTTACGCTTGAAGTAGAGCAATATTCCGCATATTTCATTCAACTGTTTTTCATTGTCATTAGGAATTTATTCCCCAAATTTTTCAACAACATTAACTAATATTTCCTATTTTTGCATTCACGTCTCCCAGCATGAAAATGTGTTATCTTTTCAGTGTAATTTCGATGAAAATACGTTATGCACTCAAATATGTATTATTTCTTGCTCATTGTCATCATTTGTTGGCGTGTAAGTTTATATAATACTGATTTATTTTCCAAAAATTGTATACTCAGAAGATCAAATCAATGTAACGAATCAAATTTATTTTTTTACTACGGAGCTTATTTACAATGATTACTAAACTTTTGCTCCAGCATGTTGGTTTTTTCTTATTTCACTTGAAAACGTCAGATATTTACACGTTTCTTCTTCTCTATTTCCTTTCTCTTCGTCTGAGAGAACACCACTACATAAAATTTGGCAGCCATTAGGGCTTCTATGGTCAGTTAATTTTATTAGTTATTTCCTTAGCATTCCATTCCAGCATCAACAATAATAATCCTTGTTTGTTTTGCAGCTTGTTTCGTTAGATTGTGCACAAAATATTTTTCATAGGTCTTTTACATATGCATACGATTTTACATTAAACGAGAAGACTATATTAACAACACCCATCCTGGAGGACCAGAATGTCTCTTTTCTTATGAACATTCAGTATGAACCTCTCAGGTTTGGTATGCCTTAGGTTGAGAAAATGCTCCCGCCTGCATACCCTCAAAGATCCTTGTGTCACGCAAGCCCACACCGTCGAAGCAAGATAGAGACATCATCGTGAGGATCGTTTAATTAAAATTTAAAACAATTACTGTAAATATTTAACTATACAATTGAAAAAGCATATGGTTTTGCAAAAGTTTATGCATGTATATTAATAGTGGTACTTTTTAAAAATGAATTCCAATAATATTTGCAGTTTACTTCCATTTCATTATTAAACTGAACAGCAGTATCACGTCCATTAGTACCGTAACTTCTAGTTACTTGGACCAAGGAGAGGGGTACTTAAAAAAAGCGTTAAATCAGGCACGTATGTTCTCTTGAGCTATTTAATATTGTTACAAATAACGTTATGGCAAATGAAATAAATACTACCATCACTTGAGATCCAGAACTGATTTAAAACTGTTTTTGTTGTTCTGGGGCTAACTACCTTTCAAGTTTACAAACAACTCCAATTTACAGTACTTCCTTCTAACATCTCCATTGGCTAAATAAATAAATATATTTTTGAAGCAATTTATGGCAAGAATTAATAATACATACAATAGATAATTTAGCACTGCACAGTGTGTCCAAACAGTTTTAAACGCGCTTTTTTTACGTTCTTAGATATTAGTTGCAAAAGTGTTTAATAGGAATTAAGATTATGTTCATTAAATAGTTTATCCATTCATTTTTTTTTTAAATTGTAGCGTCCCTCGGACAAAAATGTTATTTTTAGAAACAATCTCCTCATGCTCTGTGCATCCATTCTTTTAATATTTATCATACTTTGAATTTAAGGTGCCTGACTACGTACGGAGCAATTTTTTCCAAAAAAGGTATTTAATTATTCTTTGAACATATTTTTATTAAGATTATGACTAGAAAATGTAAAAAAAAAGCAAAAATATTTCATTAATTCAGAAAATTTTGATAAATGAGGGATTTTGTGGTAAAATGTAGAGAAATTGGGCCCAATACGCAAAACGCTCTAGAGAAAATTCTATTGTATGTATCTTAATTTTCTTTTTACACGTCATACTTATGAGATTGATGAAGGCAATGAACTAAAATATTAGAGATATTTTAAATATATCAAAATTTATACTGTATCGCACCTCTTTACATGCTGATTTTCATAAAAATCATCGATGTCATTCCACAAAAACATCCATAAAACAAAAAATATTTATTCTAAAATTAAATCTTTAGTTCATTGTCTTCACAATAGTGTAAATAACATGCACTTTAAATTTCATAGTGATATTCTTGTAACTTTTTAAGAAATCGTGTTTTGCGTATAGAATTTTCACCAAAAATTACATATTCCAAAAGATGCATTTAAAGTTTAGATTTATGTTTTACTACAAGAATGTACGCAGTAATATGCATCTAAAAATCACTGTTTTTATGAGAGCTATACCCTTTTTTTCACGTACTGAGCATTTGCTTATTTCTAGAAGGCCATATTTTTTCTTCCCCCTTGCCAGTTAGTATCTTTAAATAGTACTTCCGATCCTTTAAACAGTACTTCCGGTTTTAGTGACAGCTGTTGAGTAGTTTAAAAACTGCTACACCTGCAGTTATATTTATCGTACAATAAAAATTAAAACAGTTTTGGAAATGTAAAAAGGTGGGTTTTAATAAAATGTAATAAAATCGTTTTGACAATTTTGGTCGAAAACTACTTTTTAAATTTAGTCAGATACCTTAAAAAGAAAAATATCAGAACTTCATGGCACTAAAAACAGAAAAACACATTTTTATTGCCGGAGATCTTCGAAATTTTACAAAATTCAAATTATTATATGTTGGAGAATTTTGTTCATGGAAGAAATAACGTTTTACTGTTGTACTTGTCAGTGTATGAAGAACATATTTCTAAACAAAACATATATGACACTCAAAAAGGATATTAGAAAAGTTTAACTTTTGGAAAATCAGAGACAAGATAGTTTCATTAAGATATCCTAATTTCTTTAAAAATTTTCGAAACACTGTACTTGTCATCCTATTCCGCTGATATTTGCTTTATTTTTTCATTCTCCATTTTTATCTAATGTGTTTATTACAAAGTGTTAATTTTATTTAATTTCTAATGTCATCATCTATATAGTGATATCATACGGCTACATTGAATTTTTTTGATATACTATTAATATTACAAAAGTAATAAATTTATTGCACCATGTTACGTTTCCATATTATGTTTTATAATATTGGAAAAATTAGAAAGAACCTTCGAGGTACTGATGTTAATTTAAAAAAAATGTCCTTGCGTTTGTTTGTCTGTGTGCGGCCGATGACAAGGGAAATGTCTTTCATATACATGTCTAAAAAAGTCTTTCCGAATTGACTAAGAAAGTTCCTAATGCAATTGAGACTCAATTTATAATTCTTTTTTTTTTAAATTAGAAAGAACCTTCGAGGTAATGACGTTATCTTTTATTAAACGAAATTATGAATAATTACTTTTGAAGAAGAACAATTTTACGGGAACTATAAGTTAAATTTAGAAAAAGAAAGTATGCGTTGAAAAGTACAACAATGTACATTTTTCTACTATTAATACTCACAGATTTATGATACTTTAAAATGCATGAAATTTCGGAGCAGACGGATGATTCATTAACGCCGAAAATACAATATATCATGTTTCGAGAACATTTAGTCCTAAAGAACGGAATTTTTACTTTTAGAATTCTTAGAACATAGAGAATGTTTTTCTAAGTGTAACGTATAAGACCTAAGGATCGTATAAAAAATTAAAAAGTACAACTCTGGAAAATGGAGGACTACTGCAACACCATTATCTTAATTACTACCACGAGCAGGGAAGACCGAGCTATGCTCGGTCAAAATTAAATTTGAGTTCCAATATCATGACCCATGACCAAAATGACTCACTAATTGAATTTTCTCGAACATGTGACTTAGCCCAACTGTCTTCTCGTGCCTGAAAACCATTGGATCCAGAATTTAGTGTAAATTGAGCCGCTTTTTAGATCTTGACCCACAATGACTCAGAAATGACCCACTAATCGAATTTTCTCGAACATGTGACTTATCCCAATGATTTTCGCGTGCCCGAAACTCGTAGGATACAAAATTTAATCAAATTCGTTAGAGCCGTTTTTTAGATAAAAATAATTTGACCCGCTTTGACCCAAAAATGACCCACTAATCGAAAGTTCTCGAACATGTGACCCAGCCCAATAGTCTTCTCGTGCCCGAAAATAGTCAGATACAAAATTTCGTCAAAACCGTTTGAACCGTTTTTTAGATACAATTAGCTTGACCATGACCCAAAATGACCCACTAATTGAATTTTATCGAACATGTGACCTAGCCCAACTGTCTTCTCGTGCCCGAAAACCATTGGATGCAAAATTTAGTGTAAATTGCGCCACTTTTTAGATCTTGACCCACAGTGACCCAGAAATGACCCACTAATCCAATTTTCTCGGACATGTGACCTAGCCCAATGATTTTATCGTGCTCGAAACTCGTAGGACACAAAATTTAATCAAAATCGTTAGAGCCGTTTTTTAGATAAAATTAATTTGTCCCGCGTTGACCCAAAAATGACCCACTAATCGAAAGTTCTCGAACATGTGACCCAGCCCAATAGTCTTCTCGTGCCCGAAATTGGTCGGATACAAAATTTCGTCAAAATCGTTTGAACCGTTTTTTAGATACAATTAGCTAGACCTTGACCTAAATGACCCAAAATGACCCACTAATCGAATTTTCTCGAAAATGTGACCTAGCCTAATGGTTTTCTGGTGCCCCAAAATGGTAGGATACGGAATTCGTCAAAATCGTTAGAGCCGTTTTTAAGATAAAATTTGCATATATATATATAACCACACACAAGATTTGCTCGTATTAGAATATATGATATTTTAAACTCTTTTGAAATTTACGTTCCCTACATATAGAGATATATAAAACATTAAAGCGCGTTTCAATCTTTCTCGGACACTCTCTATAGCAAATAAAAATGGAAAAATGGAGATTAAAATATTACTTAATAAATAGAAGAAAATGTAAATATGTCGAAAATCGAACCTGGCATATAGCATATGCAAGTTGAACTGCAAATGAGTGGGATTGCTTCTGCTAATGAGTTGGATAATTGAAAATGAGTGGGATCTGCTAAAATTGGCACTGAAATTTTTGAAGTAATGAGCCATGAGTGTATATTATATGAAAATAGAACTTAAAATTTAAATTTTTGAGAATTTTAGTTACATTTTAATAATATATAAGAATGTTAAGTGTGTGTTTAACTCCCACACAAAGATCACAATAAGAATGCAAATACCTTAAATATAACTATTTCTATTTATAATTCGGAAAGATTATCGGATAAAGTAACTATAGATACGAATAATTTAATTGATACATATCCTATGTGAATAGGAAATAATTATGATTTTCTTATTATATGATAAAGTATATTTTCAATTAATTTTAAACTATCTCAGTGCTTTCCTGTGAAACAAGATTTATTTTATTTTAAATTTAACTAAATAAAATGGAAAAGTAACAAAATCTTTATATAAATAAATTTATTATATTTATTAAGGCTGTGAATTATGAAAGAGTTTTCAGATGCATATTGTCATTATTATTATTATTATTATTATTATTATTATTTTACACCAAACCGCTCTTTAACCTATTTTCTTAATTTCTGTAATGAAATTAATCATTTTATTTTTACAGAAAAAATTAGTTTATTGATGAAAGGTTTACATCAATGATTACAATTCGTTTCGGATTTCCGTTTTTAACGCTTAGTACTTAGATTTCAGTATCCATTTTCGCTATGCATTTTAGGAAAATGCATCTAAATCTATTCATCAAGATAAAGAATTCAATTTGAAGAATCATCCAAACTTATTTCTATGAAATTCACGAATTTGTAAAAAAGAAAGCTTTTTTGACTTATCCCTTAAATAGAACAACTTTTGTTTCTCTAAACGTATCAGATTGTATTTGAGAGAGTAATTCAAAGCATGTGCGTTTCCACCGGGTAAGAATTTTTATTAGTTTCCATTTATATAATTTTATCGTTTTTAAGAAAGTGCAAAGAAAAAAAAGTATAATTAAAAAGCTATTTTTTTTTTTTAGATTTATACGAAGAAGGTGATAAAAAAAAATACAATTATCCTAATATTATCATGAAATAATTACAAAAAATAACATATTTTGTTAAATACTATATATTCTCCTTCTAATGCTATAATAAATTATTGTCGAAATGATACCATTTTCTTTTTGCGTTTAAGAAATGTTGTTATTTTTTCTATTTTCACATATAAAATTAATATAAATTTATAACTATCATATCAGATTTCAATATCTAGTACAGACTGTACTAAAGGAATTTATATGAAAAGAAAATATTGTCTATGTAGTTTGCATTAAGATAAGTTCATATTCATTATTTCCTGTCTAGTAAAGATGGACAAAAAATTAGACCCATTTAATTTTAGTATGATTTTACCTCTCTATTTCTAGAATTGCGGAGGGATTATTTAAGAAAATCGATTTCTTCAAGCGGCCGTAAATTAAAAACGAAATGCAGATTTTGATCTGGCGTATCTGGTGAAATTTCTATACAATTGCGGTTGTGTAAGGAAAATACAGGTCACTGATACATTCATAAAAATATTCCAACTGTAACATTCCAGTGAACATTCTCATGCCTAATTGAATCTTTTGCATAAAATATGTTCTTTCATTTCAATTGCCGGTCTTTAAATAAATCAGAATTGGAAATCTATACGAAGCATACTAGTCATTGAAGTGTTATAGATATAATTCATGGAATATGAGTGCATTTTCAGTTTTGTCAATACACTGAATCAGGGTGTAACGAATTAAAAAATCTATATTATAGCGAACATTAAAAAGTAATTAATTATATGATTTTTTTCTCTATAGAGAAATGCACCCCATAATATCTCTGCCGATTAATGCTACTAATGCATCACCTTATTTACTTAATAATTTTGTATCACACACATGAGGATTATTGCTCAATATTATGAGGTCAGCGCAATCTTAATACTTTTAATTCATATAAATAATTAAATGCTGTATTATTGAATGCGGACACGGATTATTATTCATATAAAAAGTCTTGTTGGATGTATTTC
The DNA here is from genome assembly GCA_963931845.1 of Maratus michaelseni. Classification (NCBI taxonomy): domain Eukaryota; kingdom Metazoa; phylum Arthropoda; class Arachnida; order Araneae; family Salticidae; genus Maratus; species Maratus michaelseni. The sequence goes on along the minus strand of OZ007593.1, from coordinate 195,336,062 downwards.
TCGTTGTGGTATTCGCATCAAAACGAAGCTAATATATTTTTTTTAAAAGAAAGTTTTAAATTCGTTACACCTGATTCGTTGTACTGAAAAAACTGAAAATGCACTTACATTCCATGAATTATATCTATAATACCTCAGTGGCTAGCATGCTTCGTATAGATTTCCCAGTTTTCTGCATCACAATTTACATTTTGTACTGATATAAAGAAGAATGCTAAAAACATTCTGATCCCACACTCAGAAACAGGAATTGATTAAAACTACAAAACATGTTATGTTGAGTACATTTTGGTTGTTTTAGCAAAATTCAAGTAAAATTGAACCATTTTACTTGAATTAACAAAACATTTTTTGCTGACGATACAAAAAAAAAAAATGTTGATTCAAACAAAATTTCCATTGACCTATATTTAAACAAAAAGTTTTGTTTAAATATAGGTCAATGGAAATTTTGTTTGACTCAACATTTTTTTTTTTTTTTTTTTTTTTTTTTTTTTTTTTTTTTTTTTGCATGCAATTTCCAAAAAAAAAAAAATGTATCGACAGCAAAAAATGTTTTGCTAATTGGAGTAAAATGGTTCAATTTTACTTGAATTTTGCTAAAACAACCAAAATATACTCAACAAAACATGTTTTGTAGTTTTAATCAATTCCTTTTTCTGGGTGCACATACATATATCCTTCAGAGAAAACTGTAATAAGAATCAAATTAATAAAATAATAGACTGCGGAAACTTTTCGATTTATTATTACTCCTAATAAAAAGAAAACGGATGATGAACTAAAATAATTTTTAATAAATCTTAAGAATAGTCGTACCGGAAAAGTAAAAAAAAAAAATTGAAGAAGGTTTGTTTTTAATTTTTTTTTAAGTGATAGAAAAATTATCTTTGAGTTAGAAAAATGATCTTTCAGTAGTTTCCAAATGCTCAAATACTGTGTGCTATGTTACATAGAAAACAATACGCAACATTTTCAGAAATTCACAAGAAAATAACTACATGCAATATCTAGATTGAAAATATTTAAACAATTTTGCACGCCTCTCCATATAAGTATTGAATTATTTATTCTAGGAATTTTCGATGATTTGAATATTTCTGCAATCTACCCATATTTAATTAAACTAACACTAGCTTTGAAAACATAAATATGTATTTTTAAAATTACTTCTAACTTTCTAATAAGAGCTATGAAAGACGCATTACGTTTAGACTTCAATAACAAAATGTAACAATTGTACCCATTCTAGAGTAATTCCACAATCATTTTCAATTTGAAACTAATTGGATGAATTAAATATGCAGCATACAATCAGTAACCTAATAGTTTATTAATGAAAGGCAAATATTTCGTTTTAAGTTTGAAATTAGCCAAGGGCATTAAAAGAAGAAAATATCTACAATAGTCTAACGGATATAAATGTTTAAATTTTGCAATTATATCTAAATTGTAACAATTCACATGCTAAATATGTATTTTCACTCTTACATTTATACATTTGTATTATTTAGCATTAGTACTTTGCAAAAATATGTTCGATGCGTTTTAAAACCGGTTTAAATTATTAGATATGATATAAAATACAATATTGTCTTATGTATACAACATTTCACATTTTCATATTTTCCATAAACATTGTTGATATTTATAGAAACTGAAATAAAAGTTAATCAATTTAAAAAATATATTTACCAAAAATGTAATTTTTTTTATATTCAGTTTTTATGGTAAAGTTCTGATAGCATTGCCATTTTGTTTGAATAAGTCGTGTGTTTTTTTGTTCAGTCAGAATTACTTGCATATGAAGTAAAGATCTTTATGCCAGAGATTCTATATAGTTAATATGTCGAAGTAACACTTTCGCTTCGGGCGACACATAGACGTTAAATATCGGGTTCTCAGAATCCTTGATTATTCCTATAAGAAATTAAAACAATTTTCTTGGCTTACTTGATACAAAAAAATTCTGAGATTATATTATAAAAAAATTTCTATTCCTAATTACCTGTGGAAAAATGTTAAAAAAATCATGTGATGGACGTACGTCGTGAAGGTCTGAATATGCAATTGATAGAATTTTTCCGAAGAAGTTTGTTACATATATAAATGTACATTTCATTTGTCTCCGGCTGATAAGTACTTAATCTAAATATGTACTGTGTTTTACTGATCTTTTCGGTGACACTCTACTGCGATTTAGGAATCTGTATTTCTATTTGAGATGTTGTTGGTAGGATTTATAGTTTCGCATATAAATGTATATATTTCAGGAGCTCAAGAAGTTTCACGTACAGAATTTTTTTCCAATGGTAATATAATCTGATGTTTCAAAATTTATTGTTTCATGAAAAATAGTTGAATTAGTAATTGAATACATCCAGAAAGTTGTAAGGATTACGTATTCAAATATATATCTCTAAGATAGTTGAAAGATAGCTATATGTATTTCCGTGTCGATGTGTTCACGTTCTCTGTCTTATTTAAGATTGACTAAAAGTTTATGATTTTATATTATTTTATTTTTTCCTTTGAGAAAAATCGTGAGCAGCTTGACGCTGTATGACATTTATGCAAATCGTCCAATGGGATGTTTTTAATCAATTGAGTAGTTGTAAATGAAAATCACAACATTCCTCCATATCTTAATTTAGATAATTAAAAAATGTCTCATATCAAATTCAACGCAGAGTATCCCCTTAAAATGTAAAATAAAAATTTACAATGATTTTTATATTATTTTAGATAATATGGTACTACAAAAAATATTGCAATATATTACGAGGGGCAGTCGGAAAATAAGTTTCCCCTGACGACTGTGGACAGAGGTGTGTATTAAAGACAAAAAATGTAATGAGACATTAAAGATAAATCATAACTTTATTTTTCCACATAAGTACTAAGTACATTGAGACATTTGTCATACCGCTTCATAAGCTTCAAAAAGACCTCCAGGAAAAAATCAGGGCTTTGAATACGGGCGAAGCGTTGGACGGCTGTGGGCGAAAGACGACCCAGCAGATGAATGCAAACGCCATCTGCACAGGCACTGCAACAGCGCCATCTGCTTGATCGCGGTCGATCTCTACACATTGATGTATCGGTGTCTTGCACGTTCGCGTTCACATTCTGTGTAGTCTTTCGCCCATAGCAGTTCAACGCTTCGTCCGAATGCAAAGCTCTGATTTTTTCCTGGAGGGCTTTTTGAAGCTTATGAAGCGGTATGACAAATGTCTCAATATACTTGGTACTTATGTGGAAAAATAAAGTTATGTTTTATCTTTAATGTCTCATAGCATTTTTTGTCTTTCATACACACATCTGTCCACAGTCGCCAGGGGAAACTTAATTTATGACTGCCCCTCGTAATAATGAAAGTGAGGAAGAATATAAGGCGTTTTCTAACACTTTCTCTCATATTATATAAATAAATATATATATATAAAATTAAAATTTATCGCGATACGCTAAATTATTTTTATCCCATCCTATTCTTAATTACTCTATAATATTTATTTCCTCCGTTTATTAATGTGGTTTATCCCTATTTATTCCAAAAACCTCATATATAAATTCAATATTTTAATTGCAGCTAGTTAGTTCAATAAATGGCGTCTTTATCTTTAAATTATAAAAGCTTCCTAATATTCATCCCTTAAAAAAAAACCCGCATTATTTCCTTTTTATATTTCTAAATTCCTAAAAAGTCTGTATTTATTTTAATAATTTCAGATATTAAAAGTGAATCTCAAAATCATAAAATCTTTTACTTATATTAAAATGTAAAACATTTTATTTTATTTCCATTCTGGCTTTGATCCAAGTTCGATAAACAATTTTTCTTATTTCTTTTTTTTTCTTTACATGAACGTAAAAATCATTCCATATTCTCAAACCAGTAACTAACGATAAACAGTTAGCTTAAAACTCTCTAGTTCACAGCTAATTGATCGAACATAATAGAATTTACTCGACGCTTCTTTGTGCCCTTTTCTTACAGGAAACCACTTTACTTCAAAATTCTGGCGCGTTTAGAAAAGAATCTCGATTCTCCATTGGCGGACAAGCCGTCATGTGACCCCTGTATTCATCCTTTTTCTGAAAGAATATATTGTTGCTCCTTATTTCGGAGAATTATTCGAAGGAGGAACGCTGGCTGGGTCGGTGTTTGGTATTTTAACCTTATAATCAAATATAATTCCTGCCTGGTGTTGGCGATGCGAGACACCTATTCTTTTCTTCTTTGACTTCGGTATACATCTTTTTAAGCTAACCATCATGCTTATCTGTTATTGGGAAGCGTGTCATCGAAACTAAAAAGATGAATCCTGTGAAACCGGATCTCCATCTGAGATTTTTTAAACTTAGAGATAAAAACTTGTTTGTGCTTTGAATGATATTTTCTCTTTTGCATACGTACTCTACTGTGGATAGTACGATTGGTAATCAATCCTAACGTGGAAACTTCCGCTGTTAACTTCTGAAAAGAACACCTCATATTGAAAAAAACATTTATTAAAAAATGAAAATTTCTGTAGCGCTCATGATCTCGGCCCTTAAAACCATGACATATATATATATATATATATATATATATATATTTCAAAATCTATAAATATTCTTGTTCAGTTACAAATCAACAAATCATTACATTTTTTTCTGAAAATAATACACATATACAGTCAATAATATTTTCGCCTTTCATAAACGTATTTCTATCATTTTTTTATTTAAAGACTCGGGCTGTTTGTAATAACATAAAAACATGGGCTTTATTCTCTATGCGCCATCCGTTAATCCTAAATAACAACTTTTAATGCTATCCTTGTTTAACGCAATGTCCAATATTATGAAATTAATAAGCAAAAAATTTTTAAAAAAATAATGTTAATTTAAGTAGAATTTATACAGGGTGATTTATAATTCACTCCGGGGTTTCACAAGGCTATAGGAACAAAACCAGGACGAATACAACAGAAAAGGACCTCTTATTAAATACATACAAAATTCAAGTTTTATTGCAGACCTTACAGGATTTCAGTGTATGAATCCTTAACCACACGGCAAATATAAAATCGATAATCTAGTTCTTGCCATACTCTCCCCAACATGGCACAATCTACGATTCTTTGAACGTGTTGTACTATACATGAATTGCATTGTCAGTGGGTGCCTCTGTTCCATATTTCGTACGAAATTTCATCTGCAACAACACCAATGATTGCAATTTTGCTAATTTTAACATGCAGAATGCTTTTTGTTCGCATGTGAACACCATTTTCATTTACAAGCCATTGCGGTTATGAAAAACATGAATTATTTATGTATTTTGTGCAAAGTTTTTTTTTTCTGTTGTATTCGTCGTAGTTTTGTTTCTACAGAATTGTGAAACCCCGGAGGCACCCTTATAACACCCTTATAACATGGACGGCATGCAGGACATAAAGACACAGTGGCGTACTCAAATTTCTAAAGTTTTTTAAGCCTAAATATCAACTCTTAATGCTAAAAATTAGTAATTTGCCTACCAATAGTATGCAAATAATATACATCACATTTTTTTTTAATTGTTTAATTAATGTTTAATTTAAAAATGAGTCAGAAAAGTTGTTTGAAAGTTTCGTGTTGTTGAGAAGAAATTTTGGAACCACCTCAAGTAAGAAAAGAGAATGTAATACACAGGTAGCATACTCCGTACACCAATAGTAACTCACCAATAAAAATAATTAAGCAGAACAGAAAAAAAAAATTTAACTGCAACTTTAAACATTGGTTGAGTATTAAAGGGACTTTGGCAAGAGGGTAAATGAAGCATAGTTGTTAATTACGTAATTATTTTAGAGTTCAGAAATGTTTTTCACAGAATGGAGCACAATACTCAGCCCATGCCTTTAAGAACCAAGAAAGCACCATTTATTAGTAACGGAATTTTCTATTTTTTTATTTTCTTATATTTTTATTTTATTTGCAAGTAAGTTGATTACTTTGCCAAGGCTTCTGTTTGATTTTCATGGGAGATTTTATTGGGTTATCGTAATTGTAATTTAAGGGTCTTAGAACACAACGCAATCTAAAAGTATTGGTGGTTGTTGTTGTTTTTAAATTCACACTTAATCTTTTAACTCATTTAAAGAAGTTGTGTTTTGTTTAGTTTGGGAAATCTTTATTTTGCTATATTTCACTAAAACTAAGTACTGTGTCTTTTCAGAATTATTAAAAAACATAATAAATATCTGGAAAATTTTAATCCTATTAATTTTAGATTTTTAAAAAGCTAAAATAAATTGCATATTTCAACTCTATATGCCAAAATAAGAAAGAAGTTGCCGTTATTTACCGCCATCGAGGGACTGAAATTTTGAAGATTAATTCAACATTGAATTAATTGTAATTGATCAAGGATTCTGTTTCTTACCATAAAATTTATATCACATAACTATCAAATGTTCGTGGAAGAGAGATTTACAATTTCATTTTAATTACATTTATAGATTAAGATATATTTATAAAGTATTCCTTTAGATATTTTATCTTTCAGATGTATTTAAGGTTTTTAAAATGATTTCATATACATTTAAATGTTAAGAATAATGTACATTTAGATTGAAAAATATTATTAATAGCAGTCCATGGCAAACATAATAAGGAAATTCTTCCGGGGAAATAGTCAAAAAATGTACTCGAACATTTTTAATCATGTTTAATTATAGATTTTCATAAAGCAGGAATAAATTTCATTTTCTCATTCTAAGTGCTATAAAACGGAAAAAGGGCTATTTAACACATTATGTGAATCACTTAAACTTCAAAGCATGTTATTATGATATTGATTTTTTTAAATAATGGTCATTTAAAAAATGGTTTTTAGGGATATGAACATAATGATAAATTTTATTATTCTATTTTTACCTTTCTTTATGATTCTATAGAATATTTTGACTATTTATAAAAATATATATACTTTATGGTTTTAAAATGTATTTTTGTATCCTGATTCAGTGTTTTGTAATGTGTTTTTATGTAAAAATAAATATGCTATTTTTATAATTAAATAGTTCCCAACGGAATGGAAAGTACGTGCTATCAAAGAGCTGTTAACAAAATTTCTTAAGAATAGATATTTTTTATAGTATTATATTTTAGTAATTTAATAAAAGGATATTTGTAAAAGTAGGATAAAGCAATATAGTTGGATAAAATTGGATATATATATTTTTTGAGTGAATTGCAGCAGCTATATACCGGGTAATATTTGAAATACGTGACTTCTGATTCGATTCTGAAACGGCCATTGGGCTATTTCCATATTGTCCATCTACATGCATATAGTATCTGTGTTCGAAAATTTATTTTATAATTTTTTGTTTATTTTTTTCTAGTTTCAAAATTGATAAATATGAACACATTTGAAAGTACTGAAAATTTTTGCATTATTATGTATAGCATATATAATAAGAATTTATTTATCACAATGTAACTGTTGCTAACATTTATAGGCACTTTTACACTTTGTTTTCTGATCCACATTCCCTTTGGTAAAACCGGATATCTTAGATTTAAAAAAAATTAATTGAAAAATTTTAAAAATGAAGAGCCCGTAAACTATGTTGAAACAAATTTAAGTCAAATTAACATGGACAGGAGATATTATGATTTTCTGTTTTTGATTTGAAATTCTTTTCTGCAATTTATCAACTTGTAAGGAAGATCTTTCAAGGAAGATTCTTTTGTCTTTAAATATTAAATCATTAGACTGATAATAATATCGGTAGATCAGTTATCTAGTTAAAATTGTAAAAATTGAATTTTATTTTTTAAAAGAAGTTCCTGTAAGATTAATATATATATTCTGGTTTAGTGCACAGATTATGTAAGGTCGGATGATTTCAATTGTATAAGTAATTTTTTTTTAGTAAAAATCTGTTGAACTAATAACATATTTAAAATGATATTCTGGTATAACGGTATGCTCAGAGTATATTGTGCTAAGTTAGCTGATATTCTGTTGGAAATTCTGTCTTCAAGAAGCAACTATTAATAAAGTGTTTTGTTTTAACCTAAATTCATGTATTTAATTTTTTATTTTTATAAGTAAAAAAAAATCTTATTTATAAATTATTAATGAAAAAGTGCATGTCTTGTAATATGAAGTAAATATTTAAGATTTATGGAATTCTGAATATTTATTTTTCATACAGATCTTCTTTCGCATTATTAGTAAACATATAACCAAAATATTGAATATATGTATTTTTATGCAAAAATAACTTAGTACACGTAGATTACAATTATTCATTTATGATTAAAAATATGAATAATTTATTAAATTAACTCACTCAGTGAATGAATGTAGGTCATTCAAATAATTAAACATTTTATGTCTGAATCACAACATATTAAAAATTTATAAACATTTATAAAACACACAAAGTTAGATCACACAATAAAAACTGTTTTTCAACCAACATGCAAAATCAACGTTGTTGAATATATACGCGCTTTTAAATATATAAACTTACAATTGAAACTTGTTCAATGTTCCTTAGATATCACACCCCAAATTCCGCAAATATCAAGAAAATTAAATCCAATAGAAAAATATCAAAAGTAGATTTTTTTCTTGAAGGCTGGTTTACACGATTACAGAGGTTACACGATTACTGTCATTAATGAAGTTTGTACGGTTGCACCTGAATATTCGATTCTACTCACACACACATATATGTGTATCTGATATGTATGTATTAAAATCGCCTTAATAAATTGATTATCTTCAAAATTAATGTTCAATTTCAATTTTAAATTTTCTGATTATTCTTTCCATTATTCACTTTGAAAAGTCACTAATTTTGATAAATATTTTTTTCTTACTGTTCAAAGAAACCTTATTATTTATAGATCAGTTAAATGTTTTAATATTATTTAATAACTAGTCGAAAAAATATGTATTTCGGGTACATTCCAACATTACATTCCAAGAAAATCGTTTGCAAAATAGTAACAAGTTGGAAATTGTACGTTAAACGTGACTTATGAAGTACGTTCGTTTTATAACTAGTTTCATAATATGAAAAAAAAGTCATCCACATTATTTAAATGAAATGAATTATGTCGTTAGCTAGGAGCGAAGTGAGCATTCCTTACGTATGCCACGTTTACAAATGCTTTACGAATGATTACATCCATGGTTTAACATTTTTATGAATCATAATGAATGAATCTCCTGTGTTTATTTAATCTAATGGATTGAGATATTCGGTTAACCCAATTTTCACTGAAGTTATTTCAGAATATATACATTGTGGAATGTAACTCATTTCGCAAGCAAATAATTTTTTTTGAACGATCTTTCTAAAAATGCAACTTTTATGCAATTTTATTCGAAAAATTAATTTTGAATAAATTTGGCCGCTTGTCATATAAAAGAAAAGATTGTTCCCCGTATTTGTTTTCCTGAGTCACACGACTTGCGCATTTATTAAATAGATTACGTATGATAGAATTTAACAGAATAAAGAAAACTTTCATTAATAGCTTTTTAAGTTTTGATTTGATTTGAATAAAAATTGAAATGACTCGACAAAATTCTGCAACGATTATATATATCAAATTTCAAATCATTCGTTTGGGTAATTTTTGCGCTGTTATATGCGGATAGACAGACGGACGGACGGACCAGACGACGACTGTAGGTGCTACATATTTATATAATTACGGACGCACCTAAAAAACATTTTATAAAATTATAGTTAATATCACAAACCTAAAATTTAAATTAAAAAAGTAATGAAAGAATTTATCTTCTAAAAATAAGAAATACTGTTTTATAAAGTTATAGTTATTATCGTAAACCTAAAAATATTTATTCATAAACTATTAAATGGAGTTACCATAAATAATTATAAGCAATAAAATTTAAAATTAAATTAAGGCGATGACAAATTTACTTTTAAAGTAAAATTGCTTAATTTGTTACTTAAGATTTTTTTTTATTTGATTAATAATATTTTACAATCATTTACTAACTATAAAATAATATAAAGCTTTATTTCGTATAACCTTTTATCAATTTTTTTATATATTAATACATGGGCTATGATATATATATATATATATAATAGTTAGATGTTATTTTTTATTAAATCCATTTTGAAAACCCCTTTGCTCTAAAGAAACAATGTAAGGATACCTTCTGCTTTTATTTTGTCATAGTCTTGGGTGAGTGAATTTGAATGTCTAAAAATCAAATAAAACAAACAGGATAGATTCTCCTTTTAAGTTGTTCAGTTGTCATTTAGCTAGATTGAAGCACTCGAACACTTCTCTAAAATAAGAGTTATTTTCGAACGTTTTCAGGGAAATGAATTCAGAAATTTGGGAAAAGACTCACATAGAGTTATTTATATTAAATATTCACAGTTGAATTCCTTTTATTTTAATATACTAGACCTTAAAATAATATTTAAAATATATAGATTTAAAAACCGAGAAGGAAGAAAAGTTTGAAAATAGTAAAATAAATAACAAAAAATAATTGTCAAGTAGTGCAGAAAGACAGAAAGACATAGCATTTCGAAATAAAGCTCACTAATATGATTGCTAATTTATCTTTTTTTTTTTTTTTTTTTTTTTTTTTTTCCAGTTAAACGACAACTTGAACTGTTCCGTATTACCTAATTTTTTCTTTGCGATGAGAAAAACGTGTTTAAAACGTTTTAAATACGTACAATTTATAGCGTTAGTATGCTTCAAAAGAATAAATATTTTACTCATTTATTAATGAGGTAAATCGAAATCTATTTTAAATTATGTGTAAGAAAATGGCGGGGAAAGATTATAAGTGGTAATGTTTATTACATGGTAAGATATTTCGTAATTTAATGAATTATTTGTAATAGATTGAAAAAAATAGATTAAAAAATAATCAAACGAAAGATATTTTTTTATGATTTTCTACGGACGCAATATACATACATACATATATATATATATATATATATATATAATTATATTTATATGATTATTTGGAAATGAAATTAAAAAAGTTTAACATGATTATCTCGAACAAAGAATGAAATGCATTATACAAATTTATGCTATATAAAAATCTTGACATCAAATTTGATTATTTATAAATTATCCTGCATGCTAGTTACAGTGCAGTGGCATTTTCATGTTTGAGGCAACAACAACAGATTTTTTAACTTTAATGAGGACAATAGTTGAGTATTCTTTCAAGAAATTATTTTGTTCCGACGAAGAATCAGGTGGTACTTTTTACTCATTTTAAGTACTTATTTTTTTAAAAGAGACAAAGCATAAAATATTTTTTATCACGTTAAAATATATGAGAAATGAGCGCCAGGTCCAATATTACATCTGTAAATGTGTTATGAATTTTGTTTATTTATTTAAACATTTAATAATATATAATCCTAAATATACGTAAAAAATACGGATCATGTTAAATGCTATGGATTTTTATTATTTAACATTATCGTTTAGATAAAATTGTAAAAGAAATATCTTAAAGATAAATTTTGTTTTAAAGATATATATTTGGTATCATTTCCTCGATTATTTCGGTTACCTTATTATTGCTCTCAATATATATATATATATATATATATATATGTAAGCTTTTACGAAGATGATTTAATATTCCACGAGAAAATAGCAGTTTGTTACAGATGTAGAATTATTGCAGACGTTATCAAGAATCATGGCGAGGAGGTTAGGCAATGATGAAACAGCATAAGAATTTCTCCAATAATGTGCAGACAATTTCAAGATAAATTGTTTATTATCGACCAGGAACGATGCCACTAACGGTTCCCACAGTATCAAGGTGTAATCATATAGCCCTCAGGCTTGACGTTAACTCACTACATTATTTAATGATCTTAAAATCCTGATAGAAATTCTGCGTCACCGAACACCAGATAACGCTTTGGTTAGCAGTTCCAAACACGACAAAAATCTGTTCTCCAAACGCTTGCAATCAAGTTTTTTTAACTGCGCGTAGTGTTACTGAAACGACGTAACGTATGCAAGAATCAATGAGTGAAATACTAAATTAAGCTAAGCGAATGAGGTGCGATAGAGAAGATTTAACAAGAAATAATCTCTATCCCAACTGCGATTGATTTTGACGTGAAAAGTACCCAGCGCGCGAAGCGAAGCATGGAATAAAAGAAAATGACTTTTATAAACATTCGAAATGACAACAAGCGTCTCTCAGAATTTTATATTTTGGAGAGTTGATAAAAGTTACCAATGAACTTAAAGTTTTAGATTAAGATTTGAAATAAGATAATTAATATACGTATTATTACTTTTAAAAGGACATTAAATAGGAATAAATATTATTAAGAATTAAGGAAATAATGACTATGTCAGAATTTAGATTAATTTAAAGGAATAATGCGAAATAAAAAAATTATATAATATATATATATATATATGTGTGTGTGTGTATATATATATATATACGTATACAGGATGATTATAAAAAAATTATCCCGATATATGAGCCCCTAACTATCATACCGTTCACAGAAACTGAATGAAACTTTGGTTTAAAGTATTTTGAGGTATGCGCTCAAGAATCATATGAAACACAACAGTTAAATTCTTACAGTTACGATTACAGTGACAAAATTTCGAAAATTTCAAATGGCAACACCTACTTTTTTATTGGAATGTGATCTTCATAGTGAAAAACCATAAAAAGCGTTGGAACGGTACCTGTAGCATGAAAATCGCCGGCGCTAGACAGACTAAGAAGAATAGTGAAAACAACGAATAAGGACAGAGAAGCAACAGAAAACAAAACATTTTATTGTGTTTCATACATTTTCCATTTTACACACGACGACACTTTATATGCGGCAGATGGTGGATAGCACTAAACAATAAAATGTTTTACTTTCTGTTGCTTCTCTGTCCTCTATTGGTTGTTTTCACTTTTCGTCTTAGTCTGTCTAGCGCCGGCTATTTTCGTGCTACAGGTACCGTTCCAACGCTTTTTATGGTTTTTCACTACGAAGATCACATTCCAATAAAATAAAGTAGGTGTTGCCATTTGAAATTTTCGAAATTTTTTCACTGTAAACGTAACTGTTAGAATTTAATTGTTGTGTTTCACGTGATTCTTGAGCGCATACCTCAAAATAATTTAGGGCAGAATTCCATTCAGTTTCTGTGAACGGTATGACAGTTATGGGTTCATATATCGGGATAGTTTTATTATAATCACCCTGTATATAAACAGAAAATAATTTTTAACAAGTATCATTAAGAAAAGTGCTTTGATTTCTTTATTTTTATATTTTTATAATCTTATTACTAACATACATAATATTATATATATATTATTTATTTTTTATTTTCATTATTCAATTTTAAAATTTAAAAATAAAGAATAACATATGTTTCTAAAACAATGAACTCCTATTTGACGATGTAAAGTAAGTTTAAAAGTCCTTCCGGCCTGTACCGGGAGGAAAAGGTAGCTTTCCTATATCTTCGTTTTAAAATTTTAGCTAATGTTACACGAAAACAGCAACTTAAAATGCAAATAAAACGTTTACAAAAGATTCGTTAATACTGAATTTGAATAAGAAATTCGCCAAATTATTGAGCAATAGCCAAATTGGCTTCATTTATGAAGACGTATTTTGGTCGCGAAATTTGGCGATATTTCGCCAAATGTCGCCAAGTTTGGCGAGAATTTGGCGCTAACGGATATGAATATATAGTTTTATGCGTTTGATTGGGAAAATTATTATAACAATGAAAATTTTTGTAATGTGCTGTCTTGTTTCAAAATGTCAGCCACCCTAGAATTTCAAACTGCTCTATCTCAGCCGTTTTTTAAGATAGAGGTAAAACAAAAAATGCTCTGGAATCCTTGTTTCAAGGCCTAACACTGTATTAAAAAATAAATTTGAATTTTTAACTTTTTTGTATATTTATTTTAGTTTTAAATTTTTAAATGGCCGCCATCTTGAAACAAAATGGCGGACCAAGCTGGCCAACGAACTCGGTCGAGACATTGGTGAGCTTAATACACACAATTATTTTCATCAAAATTGATTTATAAATACGAGCGTTATCGTATGACATAGGTCAGATATATATATATATATATATGGAGATATATATATATATATATATATGTATATAAATCAACATTTGAACGGAGGGTGGTTTTGGGGTCTGGGGGTCATGATCGGTGAAAATGTATCGAAATTTTTCGGAACTGCCTTCCTCCGAACGGCTGCAATAGGTAGCTTTATACTTTTTTGTATTGAAAGCTACCTAAAAAACAAACAAATCATCTTGAAATACACAGTAGGGTGGAGCGAAATTTTTTTTTTCTTCAAATCAAAATTGGACGGGGTGGGAAAGTTGCTCTATCAGATCCTCATTTTGAATATAAAATATCTTTGAAAAATATTAATATTAAATACTGCCCCAAGGTCATTGAAAATTGAGAAAAATTGTAAAAGTTGTGCATTTTCCCATTTTTTGTCAAATATATAAAATGCCCAAATATTATTAATATTAAATTAATTTTAAAGTATTCTTCTTAAATTATTATTACTATACGCTTATAGTGAAACTATGTAATATTTATATCAAATCCAGGTGTCTGATACTGCCCCAATGACTTCAAAAATGTATAAAAATTGGGTAATTGTAAAGCATAATCAAAACAACAAAATTGTGTTATATTTTATACTTCATAAGAATATATTTTTAAAAATTATACTGGAAGATGAAGACTAACAAGAAAAAATTATTTATTATTACAATTTACAAGCAATATAAGATTAATAAAGGAACCAGGTTCTGAGTATTTGGGGCAACTTTCGTTACAATCTGGAAAGGTATAAAGTGAAGAAATGAATGTAAAGTATTAAGAGAAGAAATAAAAAAAAAATAACTGCAAAAAAAATATTGATACCAGTAAACTTGTTGCAATTGGCTGTGACTGAACTACAGTTAACACGGGTTACAAAGAAGGTATCATGCGATTTCTAGAAGAAAAAGAAGGAAAACCACTTCAGTGGCTTATTTGCCAAATACATGCCAATGAACTTATCTTGAGCCATTTGCTCTAGCATCTTGACGGTACAACAAATGGGCCTCAAAGTTTTACAGGATCTATTGGCAAACCTCTAAAAGATTGTGAACTTCTTCTTTTTGTACATTGTAAGAGAATAAGCTGTGATTTGATATAAATTACTAATAAAAAGGATTTAAGCACGGATCAACTCTATTTGCTTGAGATATGTGAAGCAATTTCTTCGGGATTGTGTCCTTCAAAAAATTGTATAAAAGAAATCCTGGTAAAATTGTGCATTCTAGGGGGCTTATATTGGCAAATAAATTTCTTAGGCTATACGTTTCTTCAAGTGAACCGTCTGAAAATTTGTTAATTCTGACAAACTTTATACTAAGAGTTTATTCAAATATATGGTTTCAAATTACAACTAAGCCCTCATGCATTTACGGAGCTAAGCATTTGCATCAAACAGTTATGTTATCATGATATTTACCAAAGGAATTACAAACAATAATAGATCCCGTAATTCAACGAAATGGTTATTCTCGTCATCCGGAAAATATTTTGATTGCCATGTTGGCTGACGATAGGGACTATGTAAGAGTGTTGGCACTACGTAGAATAATAAAATCTCGAAAGTCAAAAAATTCTTTACGTACGTTCAAGTTACCTGAGATCAATTTTGAAGCAAAAGACTAAATCGATTTTAAAAATTGGGCTGAAGTGACCGTGACAGAACCACCATTAACTAAGTAATTAGATCATAATATTCTTACAAAGTGTATCCTAAATCCAAAGGCAATAGATGAAGACACCTTACCTAAGATTAAACTATTCCCTTGTCACAATGAAGCCACTGAAAGATGTGTGAAACTTGTTACGTAGGCTTCTTCAACTGTTTGTAGTCTTTTGAGACACGATGGGTTCATTAAAACTTGTCTGGAGTCTCGAAAAAAAAGCCAGATTTTGAAATCAAAAAACAGTATGCACTACTATAAAATGGTAACTTCATTGCTTGTAAATTGTAATAGTAAATTATTTTTACCTTATTACAATAGTTCTTTAAAAATAATTAGAAATTAAATTTCTTATATAGGTTAAATAAAAAATATAAAACAATTACAATTACCCAAATTTCATATATTAAAAAAAAGTATAATCGTTGAGGTAGTTTAATAAAAGCGAATTTGATATAAATATTATATAATTTTACTATAAATATATAATAATAATAATAATAATTCGATGATCATCCTTTAAAAAAATATTATTAATAGTTTGTATATTTGAGGAAAAAAAGGGAAAAATACACAACTTTTACGTTTTTTCTCAATATTCAATGACCTTGGGGCAGTATTTAGTATTAATATTTTTCCACTATATTTTATATTTAGAATGGGGATATGATAGACCAACTTTCCCACACCACCCCATTTTGATTTGCTGAAAATAATTTTTTTTTTCATAGGCGAGCGCTTTTACGTTTTTTCTCAATATTCAATGAACTTGGGGCAGTATTTAATTTTAATATTTTTCAAAGATATTTTATATTCAGAATGCGGATATGATAGAGCAACTTTCCCACACCGTCCCATTTTGATTTGGGAAAAAAAAATATTTTTCCATAGGCGAGCGCTCCACCCTAATACACAGTAATAGTAAATAAAATTTAATTAGAACGAGTGGATAAGAGTGTTATTTAATCACAATTTAAAAAGTTATCTCTTGTTATTATCTTACATGGAAGAAATTTTTTATATCTTATTATACTTGAGAGTTTTGTGCTGAAAAAAAATTATTTACAACATTTTTATATTAAAAACAGATCTGTATTTTGGTTACATAACATTTTCAAAAATTTATCAATATATCACTAAGATTTTTTTCATCGAAATATGATTTTACGTTTACTTTATAGAGCCTACCATACACCGTATATTCCAAAAATTGCATTAAAATAAAATATGTCGTGAATTGATATACCGGTTCTTTACAGTGTAGGTTTTAGTGCAATAGAAGCATTATTTAAATTAATATAATTCTACAGATATAATCCAGTTAAAACAAAAATCAGTAGTGATTAATACACTCCATTATTATATTCATATTACGTTTTTTATATCAATATTAAGAAATCATCTTTTTTTCGCATTTTTAAAAAGATTAGAGAGTCGCCTTAACAGATAAATAACGTATTTGTATGATTTGATTAGGAATATATAACTGTCTAACACCTTTTTACGTCTCTAAAATGTTTTGAAAAGTTTTTGATATATTTAAACTCCTCATTCAAAAATGTGGACCTGTTTCTTACAAATTCTACTTTTTGAGATATAGAAGGTAAAATATCTTATAAAAATGGCTCTTCTGCTTTTTCTTCATAGAGAGTTGGGGTATTTTTAAATAATGTTTAAATGATTATTTTCTAATCACAAAGGAAACTTAATAAAATTTAAAGTGGAAGAGCACTACATGAAGATCATTTTATTTCTAATAAAACCACATCTTTAATATTCCATCAGCTCAAATGCCTGTCCAATCTATTAAAGTAGAGTTGATATAGTCAATCTAATGAAAATGTTTAGAACAAATGTATTTTTCTTATAGTACTGTACATCTCCCGGCAATATGATTTTCTGTGCCGACAGATTTAAAGTTAAAAAATCTGTTGTTGTAGCCGCAAACATGAAAATGTCACTGCACTTTCCATGGACGAGAGTTGAGGGAGCCCCAGGAGTGACAATCAAAAGTGAAACTGTAATTCAGATCATTTGCCAGACAACGGTACACTCCTCACGTTGGGTACATTAGCGACGTGCAATTCACGGCCAAAATCTTTTGACCGACAACGGATTTAATATGCGCCAGATACATTTACTGAACCCGGCGACATATGGCTGGCGTCAAGCCTCGAACTATCAATCCTCAGATCGCAAATCTGAACCTCGAATTGAAAATCCTCCTAAGGCACGTCAGTCGATCAACAACCAGGCTATTGTAATAATACAACATGCACGGTTTGTAGTAGCATAAATATAGTTACTCCCTTCTCCAGTGTCACATAAAGCTTAAATATGAACTTTAGATTGTAAAGAAGACTAGTGTCTAATGTCTGGTAATAGTATAAATGTAATAGGCATCACATTTATGTAAAAAAAAATCTTAATTAAGAACGAAAATAGAGTACATTACACAAATACACAGGCAGCGTATTCCGTACATCTGTGGTGACATGTCAATAAAAATTATGACAGTGAAAATAAACAGTTTTCGACTTCAACATTAAACATTTTTTTTTTTTTTAACATTGAATGATCTTTGCGAAAATGGTAAACAAAGCGCGCATGTTAATCACGTAATATGTTAGATTTTCCAACTGTTCTTTACTGAGTTGCGCCCTCAGTACGCCGTCCGTGTCTTTAAATTTTAATAATAAACCAAACTTTTATAGTTTCCGAATACCGATTAACTATTGTATGCTACTGCTACATTGCAGTCATATTATCAGTTCGTTCTTTTGTACAAAATAACATATTTCGCGCATTTGTTTCGTTGTTAAACAAATTTAGGCCACCGAATGATGATTTGTGTGCAAGCCATATATGTCTGTGTATAACCCAGTTTGTATTACTAGCAATTATGGATTCAATTTATACAAATGATATTAATATTTTATATGAAAATATTTCTCTTAATATCAATATCAACTTTTCCTTAAAATACAATGTAATGTACCATTATAATATTTACATTAACAAGACTTTCATATTTAAAAGTTAAGTGTATAGTTAAAAAATAAAAAAATAGAAGTCACATTCTGCCTTTTGTTTAATTAAAATTGTCAATTAAGGCGAAGAAATTATTACCAAGTCTCTAATAATTTAAAATTCAAAATCTTGTAAAAGTTTTATTTCGCTAAGAAGGTTCGGACGTTTGCGGTAACTAAGAATTTGGAAATTCAGGCTTTTCTTTTAAATTATTATTTAAAACAACACAAACGTCACAAACACATATGCATCAGTTAATAAAACTTTACTTAAGGGATTTTTCAAACATACATAACTAATAAACACAATGATAAAATTTGATTTCACAATGATAAAAACCTAGCGCTTTTGAGCAACCTTTGCTCGTCATCAGGGTTATAAAACTAAAACGCAGACATACACAAAACAAATAGTCTAAAACTAGTAAAACATCGTTTTCTGTTGAAGAATGTCAAACCATTATAAAAAGGTCACTCGGGGTGGAAGGCATTGGGGGGGATGTGCTAATCTTATTCATTCGTGAACAATCTGCAAATTTTATACCACAATTTAGGGATATTGCAAGATAACGAATCATTGCATGTCTTATCTTTTCTGGTTAAAATTTCTATGGATTCATTTATTATTGCTTGATGAAAGGAGGATGTAGGTTTAATTATTTTAACTTTATCAAAATCTATTGTAATCGACTGCTCTTGTTTTAATCTGGAAAGTGCCGTTTTACTTTTATTGTATTTTAAATCTGCAATATGCTCTTTTAAACGAATTTTAAACTTTCTTAAAGTCATACTAATGAATTCTTTAACTTTATAACATTTCACCCTATTTTTTATTATTTCTATAGTAACTGGGATTCTATAGATTCCTGCTAAATCTTCTATCCGTATGGGATAAATCTTCTTATGTAGTAACGCTTTCAATTTACCTGCAGGGGATGCTACTAAAGTTATTTTATATTTCTTTAAATTATATTTTTTTGAGAAATTAAAATCAGGAATTGGGAACGAGGAGGTTAAATTTAGTCCAAAGCTTCTGCTATACCTTTTGAAGACACCAAATGTTTTCAACATAAAACAACTTTATGTTGAAAATTTCAATTCAAAAATGGGGAAAAAAGTTTCAATAGGAACCTTGTCATTTAACAATAACAAAATCACTCACTACGGCATATTACGACAGCGATGTATTTTAATACTATATTTAGGCAGCTAAATTCAACCAAGATAATTTTTTACCGGAAACCCTATGAAACAAAGTTAAATAATAAGAAATTCATTTTTTATTTTTAATCTACACTTTTCATAAGTTTCGGTAAATATAATTCTTGAAATCTGTTGTTTAGGTAAAATAAGAAATTTTGAACAAAGCGTTAAATTTTGTTCAAAGCTTCTGTTATACAGTTTAAAGACACCAAGTGTTTTATACATAAGGCAACATTATGTTGAAAATTTCAGTTCAAAAATGAAAAAAAAGTCTTCGATGCAAAAACTTTCCATTTAATAATAATAAAATAATTCATTACTGCGTAATGCGACTCCGATTTTTTTTATATTACATTTGAACAGTTTACGACAATTTGTTTTTGAAACAAATGGTCACAATTGTCACAATCACTACAATAAACAGAAATGTGATATTTTTCATTCGTCTCATTTTTACTCTCATTTGGTCACTCCACTGAACAGTCACCATGACTGCTGCTTTTTGACGAGTCACCAGGTGATTTTACAATGAAGTCATCTTGTGACTCTCATGTGACTGTCATTTTGACACTCCAACGTAAAGTCATCATGATAGCTGTTCTGTGACGAGTTCCCAAGTGACAGAAAATTAAATCATCTGGTGACTTTTCACAAAGGAGTGCAATGATGACTTCCCAATAGAGTGTCGATCACCGGAAAATTACCATGCTTCTTCATTGTGACATTATTTGGCGTCTCATCACAATGCAATGCTCGCAATCACTTCAAAGGCCAGTCTTCACCTGACTGTGACTTGAGAATCACAAGGTGACTTCATTGTAATGTCATCTGGTGACCCATCACAAAACGACAGTCACAGTGACTTTGCAGTGTTAACAATCATTTGAGAGTAATAATGAGGCAGTACCTTGATAATTTTTTCTTGAACCCTATGAAAAACCGGCAAATTATAAGTAATTATTATTTTTATTTTTAATATGCACTTTTCATAAGTTTTGGTAAATATAATTCTTGAAGAAGAATATATTGTCTCTTTCAAAGAAGATTTTATTCGCACAAATATGAAAATAATGAGCACGAAGAGAACTAAATAAAATACGAATATTTAATGAATATCTTATAAAATTTTAAATGATATTTCTTCTAAAAAATTCAGAAAGAATCTGTATTACTTGCTTAAAGCACTGGTATAACTTTTACATACATTGTTCCAAATTAATTAAATGCATTTTTTTATTTACTATATCAATTACACAATATTCAAGTAAATTGATTAATTTCGGGCGTTAACAAAAATTCATTTCTCTGATTCTTATGCTTAAAAATGAAAGACTTCAGAACGATATGATCTTTTAACATCATAAATCTGAATGCACGCTCTCATAATATCGATTTCTTCAAATGATAGCCATTTCATGAATGATTCCGAAAACGATGAACATAACGATAATTTTTATTATGCTACTTTCACCATTATTTATGGCTCTCATGGGTATTTTAACGATACACTATTTCCAATGTTTTAAAAATATTATTTTTTTTTATCTCAACAGTTTTGAGATATATTGTAATGAAAAAATAAATATTCTATGATTATATTCAAATAGTTCCTATAAGTAAAACGTGTACTTAATAACACTTTTAAATGGATTATACATATTTTCAGATACATTTTCATTTTTTTTTGTTAGTTTTTGATTTAATAATAATAAAATATATTGCATCTTTCAGTGCTTTCTCTTTACGAGTTATCTTATAATAAGATAGTTTTTGATAGTGTGATTTTTTAAGATTTAAAAGTACACTCGAGAAATTGGTCCGTTTTTATTTATGATTAAAAACAATCAAGATAATAAATAGTAGACATTTTATAAGATTTTAAAAGTCCATCCGTGAAGTCATTTTGTTTTCTCTTTAAAAAATGTAAGATAATAAATACTAGAAATTTAAGTATATTCTGCTATTGAATTTATGTCCATTTTTTTATACTTTTACACTAGTGTGCAAAACTTAAGCAACAAACACAAAATGTTAATTTCTGAACACGTGAATACTCAAAAGTAAATTCTATCAACATAAAGTGTAGAAAATAGGTACTACACTAACAGCACAGACAGTCGATGTGAAGTCTTCTTGACATCACAAATGGTCACAATTGTCACAGTTACTACAATAAAAAGAAATGTGATATTTTTCATTCGTCTCATTTTAACTCTCATTTGGTCACTTCACTGAACAGTCACCATGACTGCTGCTTTTTGACGAGTCACCAGGTGACTTTACAATGAAGTCATCTTGTGACTCTCATGTGACTGTCATTTTGACAATCCATTGTAAAGTCATCATGATAGCTGTTCTGTGACGAGTTCCCAAGTGACAGAAAATGAAATCATCTGGTGACTTTTCACAAAGGAGTGCAATGATGACTTCCCAATAGAGTATCGATCACTGGAAAGTCCCCATGCGACTTCATTGTGATATTATTTGGCGACTCATCACAATGCAATGCACACAATGACTTCAAAGTTCAGTCTTCAACTAACAGTGACTTGAGAATCACAAGGTGACTTCATTGAAATGTCACCTGGTGACCCATCACAAAGAGACAGTCAGAGCGACTTTTCAGTGTTAACAATCATTTGAGAGTAATAATGAGACTGTGAAATATCCCATATTTTGATTCACCGTAACGATTGTGATACTTCTAACCATGTGTGGCGTCAAGGGGACTTCACATCGACTGCCCGTGCTGCTGAATAGTACATCTTTTCTACACTTGCTCTTTACAGAATTTCCTTTTGAGTACTCATTTGTTCAGAAATTACCCTTTTGTGTTTGTTGCATAAGTTTTGCACACCAGTGTATATTTTAATGGAAATTTTAATGAGTTACAAAGTTAAAGTTGCACGGATGGGCAAATATCAATAATAAAATAAATGTTGTCTGCCTAAAATGTTCCAAATGTGGTCTGTCAGTCGCATAAGTTGGTATAAAATCAGTTTCAGAGAATGTATTGCTGTTAAAAAGGAAAATGGCAGTTTTCCTAAAACCACATGTTATGTTTATGTTGCTAGTACAAAAATCTGACAAAAATTCCTCCTTGACAAAAGCTGAGAGGTTATAAACTGTAATATGTTCTCCAAGATTATTTGTCAGCTAATCATCATGGACTGATCTCAGCTTCGCCTTTTAAGGCCCATAAACAGAAACATCCAATGGCTGTAGACGAACTACAACGTTCCTACAACGAGTAGGAAATTTTAAAAGAATAATTAACATAAATTATTAATTTATCAACTTATTTCATATTATTTAGTTAATAAAATAAAATTTCAGTATCATCTAGGGATGAATGAAGCAGTCCCTTTCATCCACCAGTGTAATATGGAGAAACTGAAATATAATATTAAACTCGAAGAATGCTAACTTTATTTGTTGTTCATGTACTTATGAATTTCTATGTTTTGGATTATGTCTAGTTCATAAATATGCAATTATCATACACAGTCCGATGAAACACAGATACAGAATAAGATCTTACTTGAAATTAAAATAAATAAATCAATTGATGATATAATATTATCGTATTAAGTTAAAATAAAAATCTTTATTTTACAAAACTTTAAACAAACAATTCATAGAATGAAGAAAGAAAACTCATGATAAATAATTTTCGCAACTGTGCCACTAAAATATATATGTCGTTTTTAACATTCACTAAATATTCATTAAATTGTGATATTACATAACTTTTTTGCGATTTTTGTTTAATGTTTGTAGAAAAAGTATGAGTATACAATCCACAGAACATAGGCCTATCCTTACAATGCTTAAAGTACATATGTACATTTGAATAAAAATCATTTTGAAAATATGTTGAATTATATGTCTGAAACAAAATTTTCAAAGTATTAGTTAATAATGCAAGCAATCAATTTAGTTCGGTGAAATAGTTGAATTATTTTTTATATATTTTTTAAAATATGAACTAAATTGTTTATAAAAATTATTTATTAACACTGCAGTCGGAAAAATCAAACAGAAAATACAAAAAAAAAAGAATAAAAATTATAAAAAAGCATAAAAGTGTGTTCATAATTAATTTTACAATTACGTGTGTTTCTATTTACTAAATATTGTCTTTAAAGTAACATTTGGAATTATATAAATTGAACGACACAGACTGTTTTCATTGTATGTATGACAAATTTTTTCCGCTTTAGTCTTAATTTCCGCATGTATAGTTTATTGTTATACACGCTGACGCGCCCGGGATGTTCGGGCCCGTCATAATAAATTAAAACAAACCTCAAGTTCGTATGAATTTATATCTATAATACGATTTTCTATAAAATTATTTATTTAAAAGTTCTGCGCACGCGACTGAAAATATTTTATCTCCACCTTCCGCCGCCAGAGGGCACATTCTGACCTAAACGAAGCTCCAACAGGTGGTCCCGCTGATTTCAGCACCATTTATTAGATGTGCTGCGCACGCGCTGCAAAATCTTGAAGTGTCACCTTCTGCCGACAGGGAGGGTACTCTGTTATAAACAAATCACCTTCCGAACGAAACTCCGACACGTGTAATCGCTGCCTCTAGTACCGTATAAAAGACGTGCTGCGCACGAGCTGCAAAATCCGTTAGTTCTACCTGCCATCAGAAGGAGACGCAATTTGTTCTATACGAACGTCCGACCTGTTGTATCCAGGAAGATGAATGAACCAATACCCGTCGAAATCGGACCCATAGTACTCGAGACAATAACGCACAGTTAGAGCCATTTTAATAAAAATTTTAATAATAAATATTTTTTAGCCATTTTAATAAAAAATATAGAATTTTCTATGCGATTTTTATTGAGTTTTAGTTTTGGTGCTTGGTAATGTGCTCAACAACAATTCATTTACTTTGATTGTTAGTATGCATCAAGTAAATACGCGTTGTGTACTTTTATTAAGAACATAAATTTATTTTTTTTTTCGAAAATTGTTATTTGAAATTTCCGGTATTCTCTCTCTATAGCATTTATAAAAAACTACGGATGAAGCTAAAAATGTTAAATTTCTCAAATGAAATTAGTTTATTCTAAATCAGATTTTTGATAGAGAAATTTGCTGATAATTACAACATAACGAAGACTAAAGCTGAAATAGCCGCGAGATGACTCCCCAGTGCATTCTCAAATTCAGATCTATATCTTAATTATTTATCTTGATTTTTGTTCATTAGTAAAAATTAACAATTGTTTTCTTTCATTTTCACAAAGTCAATGGAGGAATAGGGTAGAGAAACAGATATCTTTGTAGTTCAGTTTTTAAAGAAAGAATACCTCTGTCTGGCATTTTCTCGTATTTTTTCGACTGGCGCCGTTTTGCATTTTTTGTAAAAACTAAAAAAAATTACCGGGCTAATTTTACAAAAAAAATTTAATGTCGGATGCAGAAAAATATTCTACATATGCTCTCAAAGTTTCAAAGCGATATCTTAATTAGTTTTCTTAAAATTGGCTAATTAGTGAAAAATTTTCAAATTATTCCGTTTCCACTAGCAAATCGAGAACAGGTGTTCTATTTTTTAGCCATTTTAATAAAAAATATAGAATTTTCTATGCGATTTTTATTGAGTTTTAATTAATATATTGGGTTAATTGTCAAAATATTAAAATTCTGAGTCTCAGGTGCATCAGGACCTGCCTCCGACTACCTAAATATAAATTGTAAGCCTTCTAGCTGCGCTAGATTTCGCTAGCCATCGCATACAAACAGACAGATAGAGAGGAACTTTATTTTATTAGTAGGATGAAACCTCCAGTAACTGGCACTTAAAGGATTCTCTCTTGTTCAAATCACTATTACAAAATCACTTTTAAATCACTTTTATACTTATCATTGCTTCTGAAAGGATAGTAAAGATAAATTAAAATATTATTGTTGACAACATTTTGAAAAGTAATCCTTTTTATTATTAAAATTACTTTTTTAATATAAATATCGTCAAAAACTCTAGTAACTGTCAACATTACTATTTTCAAACAACAGTAACTATCACAAAGTAAACCAGTGACTGACACTTCATTTGCACAGATAACAAAAAAAAATTCAAGGGATTGATGCTTTAAAAAGGCTTTAATCGTTATCGCAAATTACATACATAGCGATTTTCGAAACATTAAAACTACCCGTTTTAATACTTTCGTCATTTTTAAAACAAAAGAAAATAATACTTTAATACGTGAAAAACAGTCCTCTTTAAAAACATAACGAATATCTTTATTCTCTCACTTCCGTGCCGACAAAACATTCTACAAAACCATTTTTGACAACAACATATTTTTTCACACAGCTTGGAAAAATACATCTAAAAAAAACAAAACATCTTTCTCACACAGCTTAGAAAGATACATCTACAAAAACAAAACCATCTTTCTCACACAGCTTAGAAAGATACATTTATGAAAACATCTCCTGTTAGTAGGAATTCAATTGGATTCGCGACAATCTCCCACATTGAGTTTTCAACAGGGAAACTCAACAATAGGCACAACAAAATTCAAAATAACACAAAATATGTGTAACATTATACTTACATAACATGGCCAAAGCATAGATATTCTTAACACTAATTTTCAAAGACAAATTATACAATTTCCTGCAAAAATTCAAACAAAAATTAAACATATTACTACAAATTAACACTAGGAAATGAGATATTCTAAAAATAAGGAAAAAAAAAGTTTATAATGTTCAATGTTCAAAAAATAGTCTTATGACTGATAACGTTTTGGAACAGTCACTGTTCTGCCACTTCTCGTTCGTAATACTGGCTCTAAAGATTGTTCTTTTGGAATCTCTAGATTGTACAGTTTTTGTATTTGTCTTAAAAGTTCACCATTTTCAGTTTTTACCCGAGCAACTCTCGGGTGACCATCTTTTTCAGAAATTAGTTCTTGCACACGAGCTAAAGTCCAAATTTAAGTTTCTGATCAGACTCTACGAGAACGACATCACCAACGATCAGTTGCTTGACATTCTTTTGCAGGGAATTTTGTTGGCGTAACTGCCCTAAATACTCAATACCGAATCGTCTTCTAAGATGTTCTCGAACTTGTTGTCTATACCTTGCTTTTCTGTTTAATTATTGTGCGTCAATTGCATCAAAATCTATCACATCTGAAGATCTTATTTCTTGAAGAAACATTGATGGTGTTAAAGGTGCTAGATCATCCACATCATCTGAGACACACGTGAGTTGTCTAGCATTTACAACTTGTTCGCAGTCACAAAGAATTGTGATAAGCTCTTCATAGGATAATGAGGCTCTACCTAAAACTTTCCTCAAGATGCGTTTCACCATTTGTATCAACCGCTCCCACCAACCACCCCACCAGGCATCAGTAGGCGGATTGAATTTCCAACGAATCTTTTGTACAGCTGCTGCAGCTGAGATCTGTTCCCAATCGATGTCTGAAAAAGCTCTATCTGCACCGACAAAATTTTTACCATTATCAGAATAAACGGTCGTCGGTCTTCCTCTTCTCGCAATAAAGCGCCTAAAAGATTGGATGAAGGTATCTGTTGCTAATGACGTCACTAATTCTAAATGTATGACCCTGTACACTGCAAAAGTGTGCAACACAATCCATACCTTTTTCCCATTTTTCAAATATAAGGGCCCAGCTAAATCTACTCCAGTTATTTGGAATACTGCGGCATCTTGAACGCTTTCTGCTGGCAATGCAATAGGTTCTGACTCTGTCTTCTGTGCACTAAATATTTTGCATCGCACACATTTTTGAAGTACTGCTCGAATGGTTTTCCTGGCTTTCAGGATCCAGTAGTCTTCTCGTATAGATGTCATCGAAAGAGCCACTCCTGCATGTAATAGCTCTTGGTGTTTCCAGGAGATCAATCGATGGACTACAGGATGGTCAGACGGCAAAAGAATTGGGTACTTAAAATTGACAGTATCTTCTCGATAGATGACTTGTGTTTTTACTCTGATGATACCATCTTCATCTAGAATTGGTCTTAGGCTACGAATTTTCTCATTATTCTTTTCATCAAAGCTGTCTTTCTGGATCAAAATCATTATTTTCTTTCAGCTTGTTCTAGTTCAAAACATGTAAGTTCAGATACTTCTTTTGAATTCGGTTTTCCTGAATTACTTATGAATCCTAGAATCCATGAAATCAATCTTATTATTTTCTTGTATGATGAAAATCGTCGATAATACCAATCATTAGGTTTCGTGTTCTTGTTTAATGCTGAAATGACACTTTTCTGTTTCTCAGTATTAATAAGTTATTCATCTGGTTATTCGATATTTTGAGGGCCAAGTAAATTCTGGCTCAGCCAGCCAGGCTGGTCCCTCTCACCATTTTAGCTGCAAGAACTGTTCAATGGAACAATCTCTGGAAGGAAGATCAGCCGGATTAAATTTTCCTGAAATATGTCGCTACTGAACTTTCTGTGACTAAGACCTGATTTCTTCTACACGATTCCAGACAAATGTTCCTCATCTATCATCTCGCTTTATCCAGCTTAAAGCTGTGGTTGAATCACACCAATAACAGATCTTCAAATTTGGAATTCTTAAATCAGCAATGACACGACTACCCAACCTGGCTCCAATGCAGCATGATAAAAGCTCTAACCGCGGTATAGTTAGGTTCTTAAGAGAAGCTACTCTTGCGCGTGCTTGTATAAAACTCACCAAAATTTCATTTTTCTTCTTTACTCTCAGAAAAATACAAGTAGCATATGCGTGTTTACTCCCGTCACAAAATATGTGAAGACTTACATAATTTTCAAAATCATCTAGATTCATCCAGCGCTCAAGTTTGATGTCAGAAATTAATTTTATTCCCTGCACCCACTTCAAAAATTGTTTAGCTAAATTCTCTGGAATTAATCCATCCGAATTTAATTTCAACTTCCAGCATTCTTGTAGAATAACTTTAGGGAGCAAAGTCACGGGTGAGGCAAATCCCAAAGGATCAAAAACCTTATGAGCCAATGAAAGTAGAGCTTGTTTTATAGGAATAATTTACTCTTCCTCAATAGGGCCGATTTTGCAAGATAGGGTATCGTTTTCTAGCTCCCAGTTTAAGCCTAGTACTGGTGTTAAGTTAACTGTTGAAGTTTCAGACATAATTTGAATTGGATAATTTGACAGCCATCCCCTTAAATTGAATTTAGTGGAGGACAGTAACATTCTCGATTCAATTATGAACTTGTTGAATTCTTCAGTTGTGTTGAAACTACAAACACAATTATCTACATACAAAGATTCATTCAAAGTTTCTGCTGTAGAAACAAAATTGTCAGGTGTACTTTCCAGATGGTGTTTCAGAGTAGCCGCTAGTAACAAAGGGCTGCAATTGATTCCGAAAACCACACGTTTATGTCTGTAAATTATATTATTCTTCCATAAAAACCGTAGATACTCTCGATCACTTTCTGTAATACCTATCTGTAGGAATACCTTTTCTATATCAGATACTGCAGGAACAGGAAATTTCCGAAAACGATGCAATATTGAAGGAATCATTTCAATCACATTTAATCCTTTATCCAGACAATCATTTAATGAAGGAAAACCTTTCACATGAGCCGAAGCATCAAAAACCGGCCTTACTTTAGTGGTTTCACTCGATTCTTTAAATACAGGCCTGTGTGGCAAATAATGTATTTTGGATTTTTTATTATCGACCACCCTTTCAATTATTCCTGCATTTAACCATGTATCAAATACTTCATTATAAACTTCAGTTTTATTCAAATTTGATAACCTTTTCTTCGTTGCAGCAAGCCGTTTTTCGGCCAATTCTCTATTACTAGGTAAGCGGGCATTATCTAGTACCCAAGGCAATGCTACTTCATACCTCCCATCTGAATCTATTCTTATGTTTCTTTTAAAATGTTGCATAGTTTCTTCATGAATTTCATTTTTAGTTTTAGATTCAACCGGATCAGTTATACCAAGAATATCTAGCTTCCATAAATTAGCAACGGAACTTTCGTTCCAAAGAGAAGAAATAACCATAAGAGAATCAAAAGTGCAAAGTTCAATGCAAAGTTTGTAATAACACAGTTGGGTCGGAACCTTGAGTAGTCAAGTATCACTACTCCCTGCCTTATGTTCATGTTTACGACTTTCTAACGCCGTATTACTTTCTCCATTACAAACATTTTGACACATTACAGCAAAATGCCTTTTACCACAATTTAAACATTTAATCTTCGCTTTACAGTGACGTGAAATATGATTTTTCTTAAGACAGACAAAACAAGCCCTCTTTTTCAAAATTATACTTCGTTTATCTTCAAAAGAAATCGAATTAGCTTTAAAACATTTTTCTGATAAGTGACACTTGTCACAAAATATACATGCTTCATCATATTTCTTAATTAAATGTTTATCTTTAGATTTATCACCTACAAATAAATCAGTAGCAGTTGGCATAGAATTATATTCAACATTTTTAAATCTAGTAAAATTCTTAGGTTTATCAAAACCAAAACTAGTACGCGCCAATAAAATGAGTTCTTCAGACAGCACTTCATTTTTTAAGATATTAAGTATAGAATTTAATTCACTCTTACCTTGAGCAGACTTTTCACGATCCCGTTCCCAAATTCGGAGCACATCATGAGGTAAACACGATTCCACCAATGGGAATAAAATGCTCGCGTATTTATCTTCTGTAACCCCAAGAGATTCCAACGATCTAAGTTTGGTTTCTAGGTTATCATATAACGATGACAAGTTGTACTCTCTCCTGGATGTATTATTATTGCATAATACCAGCTGCAGCAGATCGCGAACATAAATTTGTATCAAAGTGTTTTCTCTTCCGAATCTTTCTTTTAGATGTTGAATTACTTTAGGATAATTTTCAGCCGATATAGGATAACTGCTCACTATTTGGGACGCTTTCGATTTCGGACTAATTGCTTGCATCAGATATACGAACTTCGAGTGATCGTCTAACACAGTGTCTTCGTGAATTTTCTTGAATGTATTCCAAAACGTTAGCCACGATCTTGAGTCCCCATCAAACGGCTGCAAACTAATTTCAGGCAATCTGAGTGTGCGGTATCCCATTCTTTCGATTTCTATCGAATTAGGTAAAAGAGGTTGATTTTCGACGGCAGGCTTAACGAAAAAATTTCTTACATTTTGCTTCACTGTTGTTAATTTTTCATGGTATTCTTCGCATGCTTCAAATTCTTTCACATAATCCTTTTCTGCAGACCCATTCGACAACATAAAAATTAATATTTTGTCATCTGTGGAACGTAATCTAGATGCTTTGTCTACTAGTTGATCTAATAGCTCTTCTATTAGATTAACATCTGGGCTTGACTGGTTAAGAGCTTCGTTTAAAGCGTTTAAAGTCTTCGTAAATGCGCTTCTAAGTGGCGTTCTTTTAATTTTTAACGCAATACTTGAACAGTTTTCCACTTAAAAAATATTACTTCCTATGTCCTTCTGTTCGGCCGCCAATTTATCGCAAATTACATACATAGCGATTTTCGAAACATTAAAACTACACGTTTTAATACTTTCGTCATTTTTAAAACAAAAGAAAATAATACTTTAATACGTGAAAAATAGTCCTCTTAAAAAAACATAACGAATATATTTATTCTCTCACTTCCGTGCCGACAAAACATTCTACAAAAACCATTTTTAAGACAACAACATTTTTTTCACACAGCTTGGAAAAATACATCTAAAAAAACAAAACATCTTTCTCACACAGCTTAGAAAGATACATCTACAAAAACAAAACCATCTTTCTCACACAGCTTAGAAAGATACATTTATGAAAACATCTCCTGTTAGTAGGAATTCAATTGGATTCACGACAATCGTTATTAAAAAAACAAAATACTTTAATCTTTACTACAAAAAGTGGGCTTTAAATTTTGAAATACACAAACATTTGTAATTTTTAAGTGTTTTCCTTTAAATTTAAAGAAAAAATAAAATAAAATTTGACATCATTTAATATAGCTCTTATTTTAACAACTGCAGCCTTAAAAAATTAATTTCTTTATTTTAAGTAATCAATGTATATATTGAAATGTTATTTTAAGAAACGATATAAATCATTGTTTTTTTTTTTTTTTTTTTAATTTGACGATGGGTTGTCTTTATCTTCCTAATTATAGCCATATCAACAGAAAAAGATCATAAAAAATTAGCAGTTTTTTACCACAGCATTGTCTGTTTACGATTACCATAGCGACCAGTAGGAATTTTCCATTATTTCTTGTAGAAAGTTTATTGTACAATATTCTTTTTTATCTTCGAGAATAAATCCAATGTTAAATTTCTCATCGTAATACACAGAAAAACTTATCATCTTAAAACACATCATAGCAGTATTATTTCTTTAGCTGAATGTTGTATTTTATTTTAGTCCAAGATTTTTCTGTGTCTTCATCCAGATCAAGATTTTAACCCAGGTTCGAAGAGTCTTCATATACAGTATATTTTTTCCAGATGTTTTTTATGTTTCTCAATGGATTCTGATAGATTTACATTTTTCCTTTTCTCTTGGAAATAAACCACATTTTTTATTCTTAGCAAGAATCGGAAAAACAACTTTTTTCAATGTAGTGAACTACAACAACTTTATCGAAAATGTAGTTAACTACACCTTAATTACTTGTTTTGAAAGTAGCGTCTACAAACTACTTTTCAGAAGTAATCACGTCTTCGCTAGTTTCAGATTTTGACAAAGGGTCCAATTTATACTAGAAATTGAAGACATGGATTAAATAACAAAGCGACCCTTTGTTATATCGCACCTGCCAGGATAAAATTAAATAAATGCGACAGAAATTAGTGAATTAAAAAATTTAAGAATGATGACATACAAGAAAATGTTTTATGTTTGTCTCCAAAATTGTTCATTTTTACACACATTGCAAATTTCATAGCAAAATTAAGTGATATATTATTATGATTATTTTAATATCATTTCGCATCTGCTTAAGAAAATGTATAACAAAAACAAAGTCTATTATGAATAACATATTCGAAAAATGTCGAAGTTTTTTTAATATCTTTAAATATTTTTATTTGAATCTAATTAAATGATTTCAAAAGCAGAACGAGTTAATTAACTGTTCATTCTAAAAAATATGTTACTTTCAACTATATAATTTTCTTATATGTTATTAGGTATCTTTCTCGATTCTGTAATTAAATATATTTAAATTAAATTAATTTTATTTTCCATTTTTCCTGTTTTTCTTTTAAATTGGCGACGTGCGCTTTACAGAAACGGACAATGACAAAGATATTCTCTAAAATAGCAGATAATATTCTAAACAATTATAAAAAGAAATTTAGAATTCCGTCATGAATAGATAGCTGCAGATTAAAATTTCTAACCATACCTGTTAAATTTAAAATAAGAATTTATAAATGTACATACTGATTACTCTAAATTGTACTGATTACTCTCACTGATTACTCATACTGATTACTCTTACTAAAAATAGTGTGATCGTTAATTAAAATTTTTCACTTTTAAAATGTTTAACAATGTCTTACTGTGTAACTGTTAACAAAAAAAAAAATAAAAAACGAAATTATGAGATGCACGGATTCTTATGAGTTAAATTTTATAAACCGATAAAACAACGGAAATAATTTGTGCCAGAAAGCTTTTAAATGTTAATTCAGCTTTTGAATTAATAGCTTCGAGTTAATTAGCTTTTGAGTGTTGGGTTTGAGTGTTAATTCAGATGCACAGTGCAATGTATGACGTACTTTACTTACATCAGTCTTTAAAGTGTTTGACAAAAAAAAATTACAATTCCATAGATATCAAATTTTTCTTTACAAGACTATTGCAAAATCATACAAAACATGCTAATTTTGAAGAATTCAAATTTTTACAGTAAAGAGTTTCCAGATTTAAATTTTTAAGTAATACTTTTTTCATGGTGTCAGGAAAGGACCAAACAGAATAATAAAAGCTGCAATAACATTCAGTGATAATAAAAAAAAATGTACATTATCGCAAATAAATTATTCATTATTTAATAAGTATTCTATTTCAGACAGTCATAATTTAATCAAAATATTATACACACATTAAAGTGTTTTGGGAATAAATAATTATTTTGTAAAGCTATTTTAAATCAAATATTTAGAATAAGGTAGAAAAAAGCAATAAATATAACAAAAAAATATTTTTCTTCTTTAAATCATTTCAAAATAGTGGATTTTCTTGGCACTATTTATATGAACAAAACTGCCTATGACAACTTAACTTTTATTTGAACTGGTTTATAAATTTTCAATTTTTCATAAAAAATAACATTGTTCAAAAAGATCTATTTTCACACTTTATTCTCTAGATAGATTTATAGAATTAAGCTGTCAATACCTGGTGACCTACATAAAAGGTAAACACAGATATCAGAAAATTTAAGGATTAAAAAAAATGCATTTTGAGAACAAAAAATTATATTTTTATAAATATATTCATGGCATTTTTCGCGTTAACATTCTTAATCATGCATCCTTAAGAAACATTTTTATAACCTACGCAAAACCACTCTTTCAGTTTTTAATAAATGCACAATCACACCATATTTATCTATAATAGTAAAGACAGATGTTTGTGTGCTTATATATCCGTCTGTTTGCAGTTTTCTACAGAGACTGCTACGCTTATACCTAAACGATTTCATTATTCAAAATAAAGTCAGTTTTTAGATTTTATTTATCATATATTTTTATTAGGCAAATAGTTGTTCTCTGCGAATATTTTGTTGGCTGTGACGTCGTCCAGATAGCTTAAATGATTTGCAATGTGTTTGCCACACAAACACACAGATGTTTGTATGTTGTCAATTTGTTTTCAGTTTTCTGCAGAGACTCCTACGCTTATAGCTAAACGATTTCGTAGGAAATTATCTATATGTCTGAAATTATTCACAATAAAATCAGTTTTTAGTTTTTATTTAACATATATTTTTATTAGACAAATGGTTGTTCTCTGCTTGGATGTGATGTCGTCCAGACAGCTCAAATGGAATAACATCGGCAATTGCAGCCAAAGGTTCTGGGTTCAAGTCCCAGCTTGGATACATATCCGCTCAGATGCGTAATTTACTACCGGTATGTATTATTTACTAATCAGTTGATTGTGTTAAAAATAATTATGGTGTGATTACTCATCCATCGTTTTTTCGAGTTCCTTTACCTACGTTTTCTTCTGTTGTGCTGTTTCAAATAACGTTCCAGATGCCAGGACCAAATGATTGTTCTGAGCAAATATTGGCGAATAGGATATCGTCGAGATAGCTCAATTGGAAGATCATTGACAGTTGAAGAGAAAGGTTCTGGGTTCAAGTTCCAGACTGGAAGCGTTTTTTTCTCAGACGGCAAAAATATAGCTCGTATGAATTATTTACCAATCAGTGGATTGTATATAATAGTACCTGGTATTATTGTTTTTTTTAATTAAATATAGTTTAAAAAAAATTAAATATGAAGTGTTATTACTGTAAAAAAAATAGATGAAAAAATGTTTTTAATACTTTTTGAAGATAATATATTATTGTTATTACAATAATACTCAAGAATTGACATAAATGAAAATGAAATAACAAATCAAATCACTCAAAATATTATTCATTAAAATTTTAAATAGTTTGCAACCTTCAAGCTGTCACATTAATACCTAAATATATTAAATTAATGCCGTCTGATCAAGCGTATTCAAGATATCTGATTACTTAGAATTTGTATTCCTGATGTGCCTGTTAAACATGTGACATCTGTCTTGATATCGAGAAAACGTATGAAAAGATTCCTTGCAATACTCAATATTTAATACTTTCGTGTCATGGAGATACGAAAATAAGCTCTCGAAGACATCTTTTTTATATGGAATGGAGAAGATGAAGCGCATCATAAAAAAATAAAAGATCCAATTTATTTGATATATGAAATTTTATACTTTCTCAGAAATCAAAATAACAAAATCCGTACGTGAGTCATGTGTTATTTACTTAGATGCTGTGTTTTTATCTGTCAATATAAGAGGATATACAACTTTATTTTGAAATATTTTCATTTTATCCGTTTTATTTTTATTTGACAGCGTTACTGGTGAAATATCATTGATAGAAAAAATGTGATGGATTAGAATACAAATTAAACGAAAAATAAAACATTATTTTTTGTAAAATTACTATTAAAATCCGATACTCACAGAAACACACACACACACATATAATATATAATATATATGTGTGTGTGTGTGTATAAGTATATATATATATATATATATATATATATATTTGTAGAATAAAAATTATGTTTCAGAAGTTAACAGAATTTACTTCTTGAATTTCAAACACTTTTAACTCACAAATTTCATTCATGCTTGAATAGAATCTATATTTATAAAATGGAGAAGATGCAGCGCATCATAAAAACGATCTCTGATATATTTGATATGTAATATCTGGTACTTTTCTGGAAATCACCTTTTCAAAATATTCACGTGGTTCTGGTGATATTGGTTTAGGAAATGTGTTTCTGTCTGTCAATATAAGAGAAGATATTACATTTTCAGCAAAAATATTTTTAATGCTGTAGAAAGAAGAAAATTTTATATTAAATTGAATACACATTTAAAAAAAGAAAGATATTATATATTGTTTATTATAAATTTCCTATAAATATACTAAATATTTTCATTTTGTAGATGAAATTTATGATTCATATACACACGGAATTTATTTCGGAATTTTCAAACATTTTGACGGGCAAAATAGCGTATTTTCGAAACGCAGACAATGAAGCGTATCAGAAAAGAAGCGGGCAAGTGTGATCGAAGATCGCACAAAGGGTTTTAATATTCCTATCAAAACACTTTATCATTTCTTTAATAAATCCAAAAAAAAGTAATTTTTTTTATAAAATAAAAATTTACTGGTCTATATTTCTCGTTTTTTCCGAAAATCAAAAGCGGTCCAATAGCCCGCTACTCTGTCTTAATAATATCTTTTTTATGTAGACTAAATGCGATATTAAAAAAATCAATTTCATAACTAAACATGTTGTATAGAGAACTTCAAAATGTTAAAATATGCCAATATATCCATAATCGGGTTTTTATCATGATTCAATACGTTCCTCAAACTCATATATTTACTATTCTTTATTCCTCATATTGATACTCTATTTGTATTTTTCTCAAACATTTGAAAAATCCGTTAATCTTCCACTATTAAGTCAGATTAATTTTCTTTTTAATTCTCTAATGACGTCATATTGAGTTGCTTTCTGTATTTGCACATACTCATACTTCTTGTATTATTGGGAAATGTTTGAAAATTTCCGTTTTATTACCAATATGACGTCATATTAATCTTTTTGCAATTGATGAAACTTTTTATTTCATTTTCATTTTTCACGTGGAAATCTTTCAACAGAAAATGAATTACTGTAGGAAGAATTTTATTCTGGATTTTTAATTGTTGGCAACTACTATAACGAAAATTTTTTTTAATTTAATAGGGAAAGGCTGTTAGATGTTTTGTTTTTTATCTCTATATATTAAAATAATACGATTTTTTCAAATTTTATGATTTTGAGCTTCATAGTAGATATTCAGCTATAAGTACACAAAATTTCATGCTTGTAAGTTATATAGTTTCTGAGACAGACGTCCAACGAAGCGGAAGTAAAAGGGTTTCGTGACATGAACGAAACCCTAATAAACAAAAACTAAACTTCTTGATTTAGTGTATATATAATACTTGGTTTTTTATATTAAAATATTATTCAAATATTAAACTCCTTTACTTTTTGAATATTAGAAATTTTTAAAGACAGTCAGTTCATAAATAGTACAATATTTTCGTTTTCTATAAAAATGTCACAATATATATGTATATATATATATATATATATATACTTTTATTATTTTTGTATGTTTAATATCTGTAGTGATGTAACTATATCTTATTAAAATGCAGCGTGCCAAAGGTGAGTGAAGCTTACCATGTATTATCTCCAAACTATGAAATGTACACGAGGTCTTGACAATCACTCGATCAATTACTACTTTATTTTTCTGACCCAAAGCCATTTTACTTTTCACCCCGCCCCCTGTAGGGCTTGCTGGCTTGTTCAGTTTCAGCTGAATGTGCATTTTTAACACTTTCCAACCTAGTTGAAAAGTGTTTATGACCTCGGTTTGTCTGCCGTCTGGGTGTATGGCCGTCTGCCGTCTGGCCGTGCTCTAACTCCCGTAAATATGCTCGGATTGCCGTGCAATTTTTATATGTTATTGTCGTTATCTATAGCATGTTCCTATTTCAACTGAAGTGTGTAACACTAATAGTTTTTTTTACAAGGACAGTCAAAAGAATTCCGTTACATTACGGCCTATGGGGAAAAATCATTTGCGGTTTATTTTAATGATGTTACACAATTCCAAACACATTGTAATTGATATATATCACTAAGGTGCATTACAAGAAGCTTAATATGGAATAGGGTGTGCATAGTACTTATAGTTACTTTACAGGGACAGTCAAAAGAATTCCGTTACTCCGTTCTCCGTCTATGGAGAAAAATTGTCTGCGATTTAATTAAACAATGTTTCACAATTTTAAACGGATTGAAATTTATATATATCATTAAGGTGGATTACAAGAGGCTTACTACAGAATATTGTGTGTATAGCAGTCATCGTTCATTTACAGGGACACACAAAAGAATTCTCTACTGTCTGTTAACAATAATTCCTCGAAGTGCGTTTTAAGTTGCTGAACTAAATGTAACTCACTTTTTGTCTATTACTTGGTGTGTATAAATTCTGTAGATCATATACAGGGCAGCACAAAAATTCGCAAACACATTTCCGTTTATTGACAGAAACTCCAGAAGGAGAATTTTAAACTCTCCTACGTGTAGATCATGTACAGGGCTGAATAAAAGTATTCGGATATTTTTCCTTATATTGTATATGTTGGAAATATATGTTGGAAATTCCTGAAATTACGTTTTTAAATATGTTATGTGTTTTCCAAATTGTTTACTTAGATGTTATCTTTCAGCTTATTAAACGGTAATGATTTGTAAAATTATTTTGGAAGCGTTGGAAAGTGTTACATAATCTGTGCTTGACGCATGATTTTTCGTTCTTGTTTTTAAACTCTAATAAAGTGTACCACAAATATATTTCTCAGTAAGACTGAGATAGATAAGTGTCTGATTTTTGAAAATCGATATCTGTCCTGAGAAATTACAGGTCAAAGTTCTAATGCAAGCCCGATTGGCTATCACGCGTTTGTGTCATATTATGTAAGTATCAATCTACCACATTCACTTACATTTTATAAAGCAGTGTTGAACATTGGTAAAACCGAAATCTCATATGGACCGAAATCTCATTTGTTGGATGCTCACTTCTAAGAAAATTGATTGAGCTGGTTCTTTGGAATGTTCCTTCAAATGTGATTTTTAAAAAATAAAAATCAATTCGATATTAATAACATAATGTTTACAGTTATAACTTCATTTATATTTAAAATAACCTCTGTATGACTTCACAAAAAATAAAAATTCACGAATTTCAATGACGCACATAATTTATCGAAAAGTTCAATGGCATTTTATTTTGCAACTTTTTATACAGTATTTTCTTCTAAAATGAATATTTTCTTTTTAACATAAAGTTTCAGCTCTGGTACGATAAGTTGTTTGAATTGTAACACAAATATTAAACTACTGCCTTTCATTTACGAATGCTTGATCTAAATGCAGCCTACATTTATTTTTAAACCCCATAAAATTTTCTAATTGATAAATAATGTAATAATAAACATGTTTTTTAATAACTAAAGTTGGATAATTTACATTTAAGAAAAGTATTTTCATACTACCACATTTATTTCATTTTCAAAGATTGCAAAATTAAATATCCATTTTTTTCAGTATCCACAAACACCGAAATTGTAATAGTCATTTTTTTATAAATTTTAATGGTAGATTGAATGCGGGAATTCATACGGATAATCTATACATCTCAGCTTGAGGAGTAGTTAAGCCACAATAATATATAGTTCGTGTATTTTCGATTAGTTTGATTAACATTATTTGCAATGCTAGAATGATGTGTATTGATATTTAATTGTATTGTGTCATCATAAGCTTTGCCATTCCAGTAACAATATTTCATTGAAGTAAACAAGAAAACGTGTTAAAGTATCGTATCACAGAAAAGTAAACTCAAGAATAGCAAAAACATCTTAAAAGGTAAATTATATTTAATTGCTATTTTGTTGATTTTACCTGAATACTAAATTCCTAAATCTATATTTGTTTAAGTTACTTATTTATGCTATTGTACAACTAAAATAATTAAAAATAAACACAAAATCTGGAATCATTTTTCAAGAAAATCACTATAGAATATTAGCAATTTATAAATATATATAGGTAATTATGTACGTATATATATTTATATATTTACTTATTCTAAGAACTAAAACACATCCATCTGCACAAATATTCCAGAAATGCAAAACTATTAATATAATAAAATGTGTAACAATTAATTCCCTTAAAATTCAAAATTTCAGAAATAAAATATGGTATAATGCTTAAGCATTAGATTTTAAACGCATAATTTTAAAGTTGACTTATAATCGTATCTAAGTTACATTGTATAGCATGTATTGTATCCAAGTTACATGTTTTATTGCAATTGATATTCTTGGCTTGTCTGTCATATATGAGGAATATATTTTGATATGTTAGAAAACATACGAAATATTTTCTTAAAATATTCTATATTTACATTTTTGTGAATAACCGAAAAAAATGCTTTCACGAACATCTTTAATTATCCAGTAGAATTTATTTTTATAAAACTTTCAAGATGAAGAGCATCATGAGAAAAACACGATTTACATCATATGTAATATTTGATACTTCGTCGTAAATCAACGCCGCACGTGGTTCGTGAGATTTATGAAATGTGTTTCCACCAATCAATAAGAACAAAAATATCACTTTTATTCGTAAAATATCTTTTCTTTTCAATTTTATTGGGTGTCTTTCATCTGGTCTAGAAACTGCCCGTGAAGTGAATATAAATTAAAGGAAAACAATTAATCATTTATTGTAAAATTTATCTGAAATTTCAGATAAGTTTCTTTGTAAATTAAAAGTTTTAGATTATAACCTAATGGAATTTATGTCGTGACTTGTAAATGCAGTTACTGTAATCTGTATATTTATCTTCGTATTTAGATAAAAAAAAACATTTTATATTTATAAATTTTGTAAAAAAATTTTAATGATTGTCACTAATTATAAAACTATATTTTTAATTAATTGCATGAATTACTTTTATGATTGCTTGATAAATCACAGAATCACAAAAAAAATAATAATCAAGTCTAATAAATGTTGTTTGATAAAGCGTTATTCTTACTATATGGTTAACACAAACGAAAAAGACACTCTTACTGTATAGGCCATATTCTTCGTAGACTTCGTAACCTCCCTCACATTTGAGCAATCATATACATAGAATTGTTTCAGTTTTCTTCTCTTTTACTAGCTGCTAATAATTTTACCAATTCAAAACAAAAATTGTAAAGTACCATTTTTAACCAATGTAAAAAATACACGAGAAAACATGAAAATACATTGTATTTTATTCTTAGTTTGATGGGTTTATGCAAACGAATCCTGATTATTATGATGTGAGAGTATTGCATTCTAAAAAAGCCTGTGGATTTTATAGGAACATCCGGTCAGCAATGCCACAAGATTTTTCTCGTAATTTGTACAGTAGAATCCTTTTTAAATATATTTGCATTTATTTTGTATTAAAGAGAATTCTTCCATGTTTATGACAGGGTAATCTTTTTAAAGTGAAACAGAGTTTCTCTGTATGAAATAAAATTTTTTCCATCATAGAAAATCCTATTACACAAAAACAGTGATCTTCTGTATCAAATAGAACTGTTCAACTTCAAAGAACAAAATTGCTGTTTTATTAGAACATAGGATTTTAATATGAGATCATTTACGGAATTCTCTTTATGAAATTTCTTATATTACCGCAGAAATTAAAACAAATATATTTTTTCGAGTTAATTTTATTTTTCAATTGCAATTGCGAATTTGTTTGTTTAATAAATTGAAAAACCTTTTTGCGTTAAAAGTTTCCGCTAGAAGGCAAAAACGAAACTTTTGCTGGATAACAAACAAAATCTGTACTTTTACAAAAAAAAATTGAATTATTCCGTTAAATATAATGTAAGATATTTAAAAATAATAGTTATTTTTAACAGTGTGGCTGAAGATGAATGAGGAAGACATTCGTAAAGTGCTATGTGTATGTTACCCTAATGTACAAACGTAGCCATGCAACTATAGCACAAATCATTTTTACGCGCAAAGTGAAAATTTAGTCCGTATATATTGAACGTACAGATCTTTATCAAGTATTTTTATTCTCAAATTTTTTCACGTGAACAGTTCACAGATTTAATAAAACACATGATTCGTAACAATTAAACAATAAACGAATAATATACTTTGATTACACTAGTTTACATGACTTTTGTTCATGAAATGAAATATATACGGTTACGTTACTTTGGGTATCTACATCTAGGAAAAAATGTTTTTTTTTAATCCAGCACGTCAGTTTTTTGAACTATTTATTAAGAAGATTTTTACAAGAAACTACATCTAAATAAACAATAGACAGTTAAAAATGGATATTTTTTGCTCTTTTTTTATAAATATTTTCATCTGTATCTCTCACAACAGACCCACAATGGTCACGTAGCATATTTTGGTCCCAACAGCCTTGATAATTTTGCTCAAATGATTTTAAATCTTGGTGAAATCACTCACCATGTTCATTACTCATACCACCAAGATTTTCTGGGAAAAAATCTAAATGAGGATACAAAAAAAGAATTTTTAGTGAGATATTTACACCCATACGCTCGTAATTTTGCAATAAATTTTCAACAATCTCTTTATAAGTACTAACTTTTGTACTAGGAGCAAGCAATTTCCACTGTTGCAGCCTGGAGCCAAGTAATTCCGCTTTGACTTAGACAACTCTAAGATCGTTGAGTTCAGACTGAGTTATTAAATGTGGACTGTCCTCATCATCGACAAAATTATCTGAGTTTGATTGTTCACTGTCACTATGCTCGTGCATTGTAATACTACTTGATGTATCTATGTGAGTTTGGTCACTTCTGCCAGGTGATGTGGGAACTGGTAAATCCTCTGAAAGAAGAACAAGGTTAGTCACTGATGAAACGTCTGCATATTTTATGCTATCTTTATTTTTTGAGTTAAAACCAAAAGTTTTTGTTAAACAAAAGAACAATCGGTTATGTGGTTAGTTGGCTCTCTCCATATCATTGGTGTACCAAATTTAAGTGGTCTATTTTTACCTGAATACCAGGAGCTTAGGACCAATCTACAATTAGTGCAAATCACATGAGGAACCCAATTTTTATCTTGATTTGACACCGGAAATCCAAAATGATGTAAATAGGTTTCTTTCAATGGTTTTGTTATATGAAAAGCACGATTTAACTGAACAATTTTGCCACAAACATAACAAAATTGGATTGGATGTAGTTTACACACTCCAGATGACATTTTTATACAGGGTGATTTTTTTTTAAAGTTGTGAAAGTAAAACCCTATAACGAAAGAACCACTAATCCAAATGACCGGAAATTTCACCAGTATGCTCCCAAAGCAATGGGTATTTCTTAGGTATGGTTAAAAAAACTTAAAATCTCACCGACAGATGGCGCTGTATATGCAGTAAAGTCGGGAGAGGAGCTTGTGCAAGACACACTTACAATGGATACTCTTCATTCTGTTGTGGAACATGCGGTTTCACGTTTCCAACTCGTAGCTGAAAACATTGGACTGAAAATCGTATGCGTTAGTTGCGCAGTTCTGTACGAAT
The DNA here is from genome assembly GCA_963931845.1 of Maratus michaelseni. NCBI lineage: Eukaryota > Metazoa > Arthropoda > Arachnida > Araneae > Salticidae > Maratus > Maratus michaelseni. The sequence goes on along the minus strand of OZ007593.1, from coordinate 195,291,997 downwards.
GTTTTACTCCATATTTTTATTTCGTTCTGTTTATGCAGGTGTTTGCAGTTCCTTTTCCCAATTACTGCATTCTGTATATCAAAAACATACAGAATGCAGTGATTGGGAAAAGGAACTGCAAGCACCTGCATAAACAGAACGAAATAAAAATATGGAGTAAAACATTCGTACAGAACTGCACAACTAACGCATACGATTTTCAGTCCAATGTTTTCAGCTACGAGTTGGAAACGTGAAACCGCATGTTCCACAACAGAGTGAAGAGTATCCACTGTAAGTGTGTCTTGCACAAGCTCCTCTCCCGACTTTACTGCATATACAGCACCATCTGTCGGTGAGATTTTAAGGTTTTTTTAGCAATGCCTAAAAAATACCCATTGCTTTGGGAGCGTACTGGTGAAATTTCCGGTCATTTGGATCAGTGGTTCTTTCGTTATAGGGTTTTACTTTCACAACTTTAAAAAAAACCACCCTGTATAAAAATAAGACTTTTGAATCACAAAGTTGTTTACAAAATAAAGCGATAAACGTATTTAAACAATTGCCTGTAGATAAAAAAACAAATACCTTCCTATCTCAAAATTATGACGTGCTACAAAAAATTAAAAAATATTTTTTAAATTACCGTCCATAGCCTACATAAATAATATATGTTTCATTTCATGAACAACAAAAAAAAATTGTAAACTAGTGTTATTTGACAGAAAAATTGAAGAAACAATATAACACTTTACAAAAGTTTTAAGTACAAAATATTAGGGTGGTTGTAAACATGTTTCTAAAATAACAAAAAGCATTGTATACCAAACTCCTAAAATAGTATGTCACATAAATCGAAAAAAGAAACCCATTCTTAATCAAAATATAAAATGCTTAAACTTTCTGTCATTAATACATGCCAGTTTTTCTAAAACATTTAGTAGGATCATTATATTTACTTGTTATACTCATGTATCTTATTAATAATCGCAATAAGTTTGTATTTCTTTCACTGATTTGAAGACAAATTTTCTGTTTCAATGTATGTTCTGTTTAGAATGTCTCATTTTGCTTTCCAATTTTTAATGATAAATTTAAAAAAATTATGTCCTATTACATTTTTATTCCTTAATATTATTTACACTGGTGTGGATATGTGTTTCACGAATTCTTCTATATACATTTATTTTTCTCTGCAATTGAGTTTTTTTAAGTAATCAAGTATTTTGTTTGTCAAATTACCTATTTTACAAATTTTCGTTTGATTACACAGGTATATTCTGAATTTAATAAATCGAATAATTACCATCATAAACTTAAATATCTGTAACATCGAAACCGATGGAATCGAATTAATTTTCATTTTATAAGAAACTTATTAAATTGTTATCGGGTCAAAAATGTCGACAACACCCTGACTTCCTAGGTACTTCGACAGGAATGGTATTCCTGGTAGGTTGTTCGCTAGGAAGTACTCAGAAGTTGAATCCTGAGGAAACCTTTAATGTATTTTTTTCAGGAACACCTCATGTCATTTTAGTATCAGCAGGAATTTGGGATGACTTGGATGTCCGGAGGAGGTTTTCAGGAGCTTTGGTGCTATATGGGCTGTTCAACAACTCTACCTACACATACGTTTATATATATATGTATATATATATGTATTAGAAATGAGCATAGAAAAATACCCCCCCCCCTCTGGTATTTAGATTAATGAAAATATATACCCTATAGTAAACGCTAGTGTACATTTATCGTTTGTGTACAGGAATACACAAAATAATTTTGATGTATTTTTATGGACTGACAGTTATACACTATTTGAAATGTAATGGAATTGATGCATATTATCCATATAACAATTTTTCTACAGTACATATTGAGTAGAATTTATAAATTGTTCATTATAAAGGAATTTAAATGCATTACAAGTTTATAGTATGTCATTTAAAAAAAATCCACTGGCATGATTTCGTAATGTATATATACAAGGTGGCCATAATTAAACTGACGGTACTCAAAGTATTCTGTAGCGTGCTCTAATTGCGAGAATAGCGCCAAATTTTGTAGGAAGACTAAACAAGACGGGGGACGAAGGATTCCACGAAAAAAAAAGTTCCAAAAGTCACCGCCAGAGGAATATGTGGCGCTGTGTATTTGAAAAAGAGGAATCAATACTGAAATAAAATTACCGTTTATTTAGCTCATCCAACTCACGTTCGATGTGGCCGCCGTTTTTGTGGACCACATATTGCATTCTGTGCACAGCATTTACAACAGCAGAGAATAACATGTCTGCAGGAACCTCCCGTACAGTTCGTGATATGTTATTCTTCAACGAATCCAGGTTCTGGACTCCTCCGTGATATACCTTGGACTTTAGGTAACCCCATAGCCAAAAGTCGCAGGGTGTAAGATCAGGGGACCGAGGTGGCCATGCGGTTGTAAAACAGCGGATACTGACTCTTTCTGATGTGAATTTCTGTCGTAGCAGCTACTGTACTCGCAAAGCAATATGTGGAGGGGCTCCATCTTGCACAAAAGCCGGAATAACAAAGTTGTTTAGCATTTGGCGATATTTGTCTCCGGTAACAGAACAAGTTACAGGTCCTGTCGGAGTAATGTTCTCATAGAAGAATGGAACTATGATCATATCTGCTGTGAAACCACACCAAACAGTTATCTTTGGTGAAAGCAAAAGAATTTCCTTGGATGCACTTGGTGACTTGTTGTCCCAAATTCGGCAGTTCTGGGTATTTACAGTTCCATTTAGGTAAAAGTGGCCTCGTCTCCCTATAAGATTTTCCAGGGCCAAGCATCATCCAACTCCATTTTGGCAAGAAAAGTGAGAGCAAAAATCAATCTCTTATCATGGTCTGTGTGTCGTAATTCTTGCACACGGCTGATCTTGTACGGATATAAGTGGATAATCTTTCGTAGGATTTTCCATACCGTACAATAAGGCATATCCAGATTCCGAGCTATCCCACGACCGCTTGAAGCGGTAGCAATATTGTCTGGTGCTCTGTCTACAATCGCCGTTGCCACTTCTTCGATTTTATCCTGTGATACGGGTTTTCGTCCTCTGCCTGACTGAATATTTAGAGAACCTCAACCATTGCTTTTAAACCATTAACTGACAAAGAACCGTTACCTTTACGCAGTTTTTTGTGATTTCTAAAAGCACGAAGAGCGGCTGGCGCATTGCACTGGTTGAGGTAAAATAATTTTACTAGTAGAGCTCGCTCGACTGAAGAAGGAGACATTATGAAAGATAACTTTCAATGAAATTGCTTCTAACAGTAGCACATTACTTTTTAATGCCGAACAAGCTGGCACTGGACCAAAAGATGAAACGTGAAATTTGAATAAAGAACTTCTTCTGCTGCTGTTGCTTACTTTGGGGCTCTGTAAGTGAAATTACAGATAAAGAAACTTTAGCAGTGTTTATGTAAATTTTTAGCTTTTTATAAACTTTTACCATTTTGAGCTTGGATTAAATTGCTAAATTCGTTAAAAAAACAGTAATTTTATTTCAGTATTGATTCTTCTTTTTTTTAAACTCTCTTTTTCGAATACACAGCGCCATATATTCCTATGGCGGTGACTTTTGGAACTAATTTTTTTTCGCGGAATCCTTCGTCCCCCGTCTTTTTTAATCATCCTACAAAATTTGGCGCCATTCTCGCAATTAGATCGTGCTACAGAACACTCTGAGTACCGTCAGTTTAATTATGGCCACCTTGTATATTAAATTAGTCATAAAAGTTTTGAATAATATGATAACGCTTAATCTATATCAATTCATATTTTCATATTTTAAGTTAAATTTTTCATTCTTGAAAATTCCTTAAAAAATCATGCTCAAATACTCAAATATTTATTTAATCCTTTACACAATATAGAACGGATATATGTAAATATATATTATGAAGACTGTTTTCCTTTAATTAAAAATTGATTTCCAAAAGCATCTTGTATTTCAAAGTTTATTTTCTGGTAGCTAAAATGAAATAGCTGTAATTTTGCCCATGTATAAGTTAAGTAAATCTTTTGACCTTAGGGAATGACACCAGTCTAAATTAGTTCCATACTCTCTTGAGAGAGAATGTTAATACCATGAGTTAAATATGCAGTATACGCTGCATTAATTTAATCTTTATTTTCGAAAAGTCAAATATTCCATTTTACGCTTCGAATTAGTCAAGAAATAAGAATAAAACTACAGTGACGTGAGTGGTTCTTAACATTATACTTTTCAAAAAATTCCAAAATACGGGAAATTATATTTTAGGTATTTCGATACTGTTTAGACGTTGATTAACTAAGGTGTGAAATTTATCTTTATTAATTTAGACAGGTGTGCCCATTTGTTTGCTTAAATTTTATGACAAAAAGAAGATAAGGAATTAATATTATTTTCTGTAAAGGATTAAATTTAATCACAACCACAGAATTTTCACATTTAAAATTAACATTTTACATAATAATTCAAACCATAAAATCAGAACTGAAATTTTAAACAATCCATTCGCTTTTTGAACACACTTTACAAACATGCAATCCGTAATTTATTTACATACTTAATGGTTATTATATATTTCTACATTCTATATATGTATTACTAGCTTTATTTATCTATAGAAAGTTTATATCTCATTGAATTTTGCTTAAATTTTATCAAAGATTATTAAAAACAATTTTGGGGTAGTTAATGTTAGTTAAGCATTCCATACATCAGACTACAGTATAACAGCTGCAAAAAAGTCACGGAACGTAAAGACAATTTTTACTTTATATATATATACATATATATATATATATGTGTGTGTGTGTGCGTGTGTGTGTGTATACATATATATATATATATTCAAATTCTTTTTGTAAGGTTAATTATGTTGCTTTTTGTTATTGATTTCTTATTCATCCCACCCTCTTAAAAATATTATAAAAATACTTTGTTGAATCTTTTTTTATAGAATATAATTTCAGTTACTTTTAATCATTTTTATGTTATTTATTAGAACAACGCATTGAATTTTTTAAAAGTAAAATTACGTTACAATCAATAAGATAAACAATCATATGCTCGTAATTAGGAAATGTTTAATAGTTAAATGAAAAACGTATTCTGCGATATCTATTAACATTTTTACTCAGAAATTTCCAATCGTATAATTTTTGTATCTTTTTATATAAAAATAATTATATTTTGCCTCTGTAACACATTCTAGTAAGAAACCAAAAAAAATATCTATAATATATTGATCTAAGGTATCAAACACGAAAGCATTCTAATATTTTATTTGTTAAATATTATTGGCATTTTATTCATTTATTTTAATAAACAAATAGTATTATATAATGATAATTACTATTATATTAATTTTATCTGTTTTTCTACCTCTTGTAAGGTAATAACGCGTATTGTACGAAAGATTTTGAATAAAAAACCAATTTTTGTCTCGAAAATTAAATTTTTTGTTATTGGAAAATATTCTAACATCTGAAAGCCATGTATGTTTCGGGTATCTAGTTAGTGTCGTTAAAATATGTGACATAAAGAAGTTAATATAATACAAATATGCACGTACAGTTAATATAATACAACCACGTGATCCATTTAACGGGGGTATCTAAGCAAAGTAATTTAAAGCTTTCAGTAGAGTATAGAGCGACTTCTCTATCAGTTGTGAAATATTCGATTTTTAGATAAATATTTTCGAGAGAACTTTTAAGTATGCAAATAAAAGGTATTTGATTTAACAGAATATTATTTGTAATGTAATGAAATAGTTTATATCAGTGCTAAACTCCTTGAGAATAAAAGTGTTTTTAGGAAATATTCCTCATTTATTAAAAAAAAAAAAAAATCTCAAATATTTTCTGTTTCGCAGAATTAATAATGCTATCTATTCGTAATAGAATCATTAAAAAAAATGTTTCTGAAATTGTTCTGACAATTGTGTTTGAAGCATAGGTTGAAACGGAATAATTCAACATTGTTTCTATCAATAAACAGTATAAAATTTCCTAAAATATAATAAAAAATAAACCTTGAAGTGGGTGAATCACTGAGTCTGACATGCAACTGGGCATTTGTTAAAACGAAAGTTTAAATAACTCGTTCCTTGATTAATACGCATTATCAAGTTGTACAACAATAGCCGAACGCAACAAAAAATTCCTTGTATTTTACACTAATAATTAGTACAATTACTTGATTAAATTTAAAATTTCAGCATCGTATTTCGCCTCACTACAGCAAACAATTTTGCATACATCTTATTCCGATTTCGTCACATTAGCATAAAAATCACACTGAGATTCTTTATTTACTTCATGTTATTAAAGAAATAATTCTTGAACAATACTTCAGAGAAAGACGAAAGACGCCGATAAAAGAAAAACGGCGGCTCTAGTGAAAGAAAGCCTTATTTAATCTATAAATTCTGTCCCAGCTTTTAAATAATAATAAAAAAACTGTTTATAAAATCATCGAAATTGGCCAATCAGGTCTCCAGTAGTCAAATTTGATACAATTTTTACACGTAATTTAACAACTTTATTTTTCACATTTGGGAGTCTTTTTATGTGTTTAAAAAATGAAAATATCATTCAAAGAGGTCAATTAGTTTTCAAAATACTTAATTTTGCAAAATACTAATTTCAGCTCAGTCTTGCGTACAATCCATTTATGTAATAAATAACATTTCGTATGCAGGTCACGTAAAGAAACAGGTACATTGGAGAAAATATCCTTATTTCATATTAAATTACCTTGAATCATGTGTCCAAGCATTGCGGAAAGAAATTTCTACATACGTTACTGATCAAAGCGTGCTGTTTGCGACAGAAATAAATTGAAAATGTAAAACCACATTCAGATTTTTCTTTTTTGAAAAATAAAATATTAATATAATTAAAGTGAAAGGCACCACCAGTACGACGAATTTACTTGCTATTCGCAAGTTTCTTTAATTTTTGTATATATATTTTTTAATGTTTATGAAACATGGAAGATGAAAATTTTAGGCATTAGGATAAAAAAAAAAAAAAAAAAAAAAAAAAAAAAAAAAAAGGAACATTTTCGTTACTTCTTTATGAAGTTTCGCGTTTTCATACCGGCTTGAGTGAAAGCAAATTTTGCTCCGGCACGCTGAAGGCAATCAATGCTTATTAATTAAATTTCTATAAGGGCTTTTATTTAACATCTCCTCTAATCATAAAAAAATAAAATTATATCCGATGCATTGGGAACTGTCTTCGTCTACCGGGAAACATATTCTCAGTTAATTTACTGTGCCAGATTTTCCGTTTAATCCAGGAATAAGATACGCTTTTTCTCATTTGTACTTATCTATATTATTAATCTCTAAAATACTTTAAAACATCGTGATATTTATAAGTTTTCTACCTCACCTCAGTCACTTAGAAATCTATAAACGTTTTATTTGACAAAAAAGAGAACTAAAAATTGACAAGTGTAATTCCGATTGACCTGCAAACTTCACTGACTGTTGTGTCAATAAATTGGAAAAGAATGTATCGAAGAACATTCCGAATTTTCCCTTTAAGCTTTTAAGTGGATAAAATAAAAAATTCAGTAAAGATAAATTGATAGGAGGATATTTATCTCCTTTCTATTACAGTAGATCTATTTGTATGGATTAAGAAATAATTTTGTTTTGGGAACAAATTCATAATTTAAGATAAAATACTCAGTTTTTTAGTGCGATTTATATGAAAAATAATTGTTAACAGGGGAAATAAAATCTTAAATTGTTTTCATTTTGCATAAGAGAAAACGTGATATATCTAACATAGGAAAACGTTTGTATCCAGCATAAATACTGACACCTTTTCCATAAAATAAATACTAGAACGTACTTTACAGGGGAAGAGTATGAAAATTTTACATCTTAAACAGAGCTAAAAATAGTTGTAATGACTTAATCAAAAGAGAAATTAAAAATAATTATTTGCACTATGCCGCAATGAACTGTGAAAACAATTTGAAATTTTTATTATAGTAATTCTGGATATACTTTTACAATAAAATAATAGAATAAATACAAATGAAAATGAAGTTAAATATTAAATAATAAGATTTCTTTATTGTTATACCGGTATACAATAACAAAACTTTTTCTAAATTTCCAATTCAATTTTCAGCAGGACTGAAAATACGCGTAAAATTTTAACACTGACATAGGACGTGAATTAATTTTCACTTGCTAAAAAGCGTGCAACAAACAGAGTGAAAAATGTGTCCAGACCGGGGATCGAATCCAGATATCCCGGTATAGCTCACCAAGTGCTTTAAATTTAAGTCATCTGGATGACATCCCGTCTGACATTTTTCATTTATATACGTGTGCAAGTCTCCAACTTCGCAGCGCAAGATGGAATGTCATACACGAGCACATTACACATTGACGTACTTGAGACGAATAAATTCCCAGCATTGGATACCTTTTTCTTCAAAAAAGGTATTTTGAAACTATTTTCTTTTATTCGATAACAGACGAATAAATTTGAGTATATCAATGCAACACTATACATATATATTTTGCTTCAAACATATGGTACTACTTAAACCACACAACATAAAAACGACATAAAAACAAGAGAGCCTGTGATGCCTCTCCCGAAAAAGCAAATCACTGATTGGCCAAAAAAATCATGTAACACTGCGTAGCTTCAGAGATGCCACCTTTCTGAACAGTATGAGTTCCGATATGTGATACTAAAGTGTAAGAATGTACAATGACATTTTGTTCTGAAAATATATTTTCTTATTCTCATATATGTCCGAAATATAATTGAGTTGTTTTTCCTTAGTTAAATACACATTATGTTCGGCAATATAAATATCAAAACCCTTTAAACTATCGCTCAAACCGACCATTGCATTCTTCGTTTACTATTTTGATAGATTTTTCAAAGATCTCGTTACCAGTCAACCATTGATTTCATGCATTCATGTATATATATATATGATAAATATTTTATATATCGGTTTTCAAAGAACTGAAATGTTGTCATTTTAAATAGTCTAAAATTGTGAACCTGTCATGGAGATATCCTTGAGATATGTGAAGCAGGAAAGGTGGCATTTATTTAAAATGATTAAATATTTAACTATTAAAGATTTTACATTTATGCAAAAGCAATAAAGAAATATTTATGCAAAACTTATTTAAAAAATTTTATTAGATACTCTTGTTGTAACAGAATTTGTTTATTTATTATATAATTTAAAGTTTTCTTTTATATACTCCTGTTATTAAAATTCTTTGAAAGTTAAATATAGAAAGAAAAAAAATAATAAATTTAATACTATAAAGTATCTTAATCAAGTGTAAAAATCTATATAATGCATCACAGTAAGAAAAATGTGCGCAAGAAAAATATATGATTTTGATATACATGCAAATGACAATGAATAATATATTTTTTAAATATCTTGCAGAAAATGGTATTATAAAACTTGCATAATTTTAAAATCACGGAACATGCTCTAAAACGGAAAATGAGATTTTTCACACAAGTTTTTCATAAAACCTTATTTCCTTATATTGCTACCTAAAAGCTTCAAGGAGAAGACTATTTTGTGATTCCCTTTGACTTTTAAAACCATGTTTCATCAGATTTATTTCAATGCAATAATATCATCAGTTTGATCCCTGAACAAGCTTTAGATTGAACAGATTACCACTAAATATTATTTGGCTATTTGGAAAGACAATAATAATTAATCATTGTCACATTGATGATCTTCCAGCTCCATTAAAGCCTCACATTCGTGATATATTTTTATTATACTATATTGTACTATGTATTTAAATTCTAAGTATTATTTAAATATTCAAATGCAATTATACAACATTATTGGAATTTCATAATATATGTATTATAATATATTAAGATATTTTACCATATCCTTTAACCGTAATTAAACAATATATATAATTTAAAATAATTCATTAAATATATTTTCGCTTTCCTAATTTCCTATACAGCACACATACTGCAGATTACGATGTAAACATACATAGCCTAATATTTGTTATTTTAGTTATTTTATTTTATTTTATTTTTAATTTAATTTTGTTTATTTATTTATTTATTTATTTTTAAAGAAACAACTTGAATCGGTATATTTCCTAATATTACTTCATTTTACTATCACATCTACTGTATTGCTGTTATAAAAGATTAAAATTGAAAGAGGAAAAAAAAAAATATGTTATTGAAATATCAAATTATGATATTTGAATGACATAATTTCAATGGCATATGTATGTTTTTCAGATGATAATATAAATTTAAATGAATACTTAAAATATCGTTGTGTCTTTCAATAAAATAAATAAATGTATATATTAATTTTATAATAAAATATTCGAATTAATATTATTAAATTTCATAATGTGTTCGAATTATAATAATATTTTATACACTTGTCATCATTAATATTAAACAGAACTTTAAAATATATTTGAATGATTATGAAGGTGGGGTGCTGTTTTATGGGTTAATTTATATACTTACATTTATTTATTTATAAAAAAGGGGAGGGGGGCAATGCTCTAAAATGAAAGATAAATTGGTGTTAGGAAAGTACATTCTGTTGAATGATTATGGAGGTGGGGTGGTGTTGTTTGGTAGACTTAAGGTAAGTTTAGCCAAATACAGTGTGGTATTGTATTGTTAATTTGGTGGTGTTGTATTGGTTAATTTTTATACTTACTTATATATACTTAATTATTAATAAAAAATAAGGAATATTAAGTTGCTTGTTATTAGTTTCTAGTGGATAATATTTGGTGTATTTTATGGTAACGATGGTTGTGGTGTAGTATAGAAATATACTTTAGTTCTTAGTTCTTACATTTAAAATCTTATATATTTCAATATATTTTAATCTATAAATTATCCAAACTTTTACTAGATAATTAAAGTTATTTACAATATTTTTGTCACATTATTATATTATGTTTAATTATAAGGCATGTGTTATTATAGGGATATGATTATACAAAATATTATATAGCAGTGCACATTTTTAATTTACTTTAGTTTGCATAAAACATAATCATTTTATTTAGGTTGCATTCTCAAATTACGATTAATAACTTAATTTCTATATTCAGACGTTGTTACATTACTTGTAAATTGTTTTAAATATTTTTTCAATAGGTAAAAATAACCTCAATTTTATAAAAGGTCAATTATTATTATTATTATTATTATTATTATTATTATTATTTTAATTACTATACTTTAAATCTTAAATTTTATGTTTAATTATATTTAATAATATTTAACTTTAATATTCCATCGTTCATTTAATTTTTTTAAAGATACTCTCTTGATAAAGATTATCTTTTGAATGATACAAACAGCGTTATTTTTAACATTATAATTAAATTAAATTATGTAAATGTTACATATGTTTCAATTTAGATGGCAGCACCAAATTACGAGTATAAAATACTCAATTTGCATCTAATGTTTTGGTATTTAATTACTTTGTAGTTTGTTCTAATATTGATTGAAATTTATAATTTCTCAAAAAAAAAAATTAAACAAATGTAATTATTTCATATTTTTATATATTTTTATATACTTTTGTTTCATTTAATATATTTTTTAATATATACTTTTTACAAATTAATAAATTGTTAAGCTATCTTCATTTTTCTTTCTCATGGATGGCGCTTCTCTATAAATGCATTAATATATCGCAGTCAATATTCGATTATCATTCAATATAAGTATCATTTCCTCCTCTTTTTTTTTTTTTTTTTTTTTTTTTGTTATATATATTTTAATTTCAAAATTCCTTTCATTTATATAATTATTACTAAGATTAGATATTGTTGTGAAATATGATAAAAATTATTTATAGGTGTATATGAATTATATCCTTATAGATCCTTATAGATCCTTATAGATTATATATCAATGCAACTGTTATATAAATCGTGCATTTCTAACGGATAACGTCGTTTTTGAAAGCTAACATGTTTTATTTTCGCCTGATGATTTATTTGTTTTATTAAATTTCTCTTTTTGTCTAATGGTTCCTCATTAATTAATTATTTGTATTTAATATTGCTCCCTATTCATTTATTTTTGGACATATTATGTTCAGTTACTCAATATTTGTCCATTTTTATTAAATTTTCTTTAAATTTGACTCGGTAATTGATCGAGAATTTGAGTTAAAAAATTATGCTCATGGCTATTAACTCAAACAGAAATCAATTACATTTTACTTATATTAGTGGAACATTGCCTTTGAAAAGTTGTTCCATTATATAAGTGTCCAATTGCTTTTTGTAATAATTTTCGTTTTCTGCATATTGGATTTTTTCTCTACATATCTTTGAGTATTTTTCCCACTTATTTTAATTTTGAGAATCGTAAATGTTTGGATGTATTTATGTATTGTATTGTAATTATCGGCTTATCTACTGTCGATTATGTATGTTGCTTACTACTTATCATTTACAAAAGGTTTATTTTATATATATATATATATATATATATATATATATAATATTTACTAAAACTGATCATTTGATTTATATAGATGAATTCTATTCAACTGACAACATTATACGTCATTTTATTACTTTTCCCTCATGATTTCCGATACTGAACTTTCACTACTTAGCTTTCAATAGTCGTTTTTCCCATGCAGCACTTTTAAAAGACTTCGAAAATCGTTCTTCAAGATAAAGGATTCAATTTCAAGAATTATTCAACCTTATCTCAATCAAAGTCACGGATTTGTAAAGGAAAAAGCTCAATGGAAATGTCCCTAAATATGAGATCCCTATTTTTGGATATGTAAGATTGTATTTCAGATATCAGTTTTAAGTAAATGAGTTTATCTTGGTTTAAAAAAAATACAGAATTGTTTATATTTACATAATTTTACATTATTAAAGATTTTTAATAAAATTTCTTACGAAACATTAAAGTACTGTAACGTAAATAATGTGTACGAAAATATTCAGAAAATGTATATGTGCTCAGAAAAATTGTACTGGAAGAATTTTCGCTTAATGTAATTAATAATAAAAATAAGTAAGTACACCAATGATTAATACACGAAGGAAAACAATTAAATATTTTTATATATGTATTAATATCAATATATGTATGATTTAGAGGATATACATATCTACTTTTTTCTTCATAAGGTAATTAAAAATGAAAATGTATGAAAATAAATAAGGTGATTAGAAAAAATCCAGTTTCCTCTTTTATTTTATTTTTACAAGAAATAGCATAAATAATTTTTTAAAAGTATTGACTTCTTCTGTGAATGCTTAGTATTATATATAAAAAAAAGAATTCCCTTTTAAATGCCATATGCACTCATATTTATCAGATTATTCCTCTTCAACTAAGGGTTGCTATTTGAATCTGTTATGTAATTCCCTTCTAAAATGTAATTATTTGGCCAAATTACAAGCACAATTTATTATGTACTGCGGACAGATTTGCAAACACTTCTTCCAGAATAATTAAGTCTTAACTTACATGCCTAATTTTACTCCTATATGACTGAGTTTCCGTTCCAATAAAAATGTTCCAAATTTTATGTACTTTGCAGTTTAGAACTTTTGCATTGTATAGTGTTATTTTTTTTTAAATGATAATATAGTACAATGAAGCTATCATCAAAATATTTCTCCAAGAAAGTTTATACAATTATGAGTCTGATGAGTTATGATATATTTTGCATTAAATAAGTCAAACGTATTTAAAAACGATATATATATATATATATATATATATATATATTAGGGTGGAACGAAAATAATGGTTAATTATTTCTTTTTTCAATTAGAAATTTGCTATAGTCGGCAAAAGTTGCCTTTTGGGATTAGAATGAAGAATATAAAATTTTGCTGCTGTACTAAAATAGGGTACAGCAGGTGCCGCAAAAAGCTTCAAAAATGACTTTTCTATGAAAACACGATAAAAATTGCCTTTTTAAAAAAAAGTTTTTTCTTGATTATTAACATAATATACATATATTTGTAAACAAAATATTCAAAATATGATACTTTTGCAGAAAACTTGCACATTCTATGTATTACGAATTTTTAGAAGTCATTACAGAAAGAATTATTTTGTAGAATTTAGCGATTTTCACCATATTAATTTTTATTAATTTTACAGTAGCATATTCTTATACTACTACATTGAAATGAAATAAATGCCATCTTTAATTGTCGTATCTTAGTAAAACAAATCACACTTATTTAGAAAAACTTTAAAAGAGTGAAACCTCTGATTAACGGACACCTATGTGACAAAAAAAATAGTCTGAAAAAATGAGGTGACTGCAGGAGAATGGTTGTTAGTTATAACGTGAGGTTAATGTTCGCTGAGAAATTTTAATTTGGCCGTAAGAGAGGAGTGACCATATATAATGGTGTCCGTTAAAAGAGGTTTAACTTTATATTGTTTTTAAAGGCAAAATATTGTTTTTAAAGGCAAAATATTATTTTTAAGAAACATTAATTTTTCTCTAATGAACATAGTAATCACACATGGTGCATAATAATCACATTGAAACATTGGATTGTTTTTTTTTGTTTTTTGTTTTTAATCTTGGCATGATCTTTTGAAAATTTATTTTGTCTTTTATCAATGCATCTCTTGCAGAAGTGCTGCAAACTGAAAAGGATGACTGGGTAACTAATTTTACAATCATTTTAACTACTTGTGTGTGATATAGGGAAAAACTGAAGTTGACTCTCATGATCATGTTCTTCTGCTTGCTTTATTTACTGCTTTAGTTTGTCGTCAGCAATATACATCGCCATGGGAGGTTATGTTACTTTAACATCATGCCATTGAATCATATCAATATAATCCGTGACATCAAAGTTTATGCATACAGGAATTAAAAAAATTCTGATGCCAATTTCATTTCCAGTCCCTGCTTTTAAACAATTCGGCGCAATGCAAACTTCTTAATGACTTCTGTCACCTGATAGCATACAATGGAGTACATTTTCATGTGCAGCAAAGTATGCATTGCTTTGGCTGATTGGATCAATTACATTTATAGGATAATTGTACCTGACACGTTTTCACAAGTGCTTCGTCCTTAGATATATGGTTTCAACTTTATATTAAACCAAACAGTTGCATACACTTTCAAAATATACTCAGTCAGTATTTGGAGATTTTGTGATGGATATTCTGTTCCCACGTACAATCGAATTATTCTGTTTGCTAAGGTAAGCCATGGTGAATGACAGATTTTTTCTGGTTTCTTCATAGACAAATCTGAAGAGAAACTTCTAACGGAGATTGTGTTACACATTTCTAAGAAATATATTTGGTCCATAATTAAATTATCCTTGAATTTTAGCAATGGAATGTTATTTTCAATAGCTGAAAACTCAGTTACTGGAAGTTCATAACACTTTTCCAGTTGTTTCCTTATTTTCACTCCAAATTCATTTGGAATTTTTAGTTTTTCCATCTAGGAAAGAAAACAGATGACGTACGAGTAGCTCTCTTGCATGAAACAGACAAATCAAGTACTGCAGTGGCTTTCATAATTCTTTTTCCAATAAAGCAATCGCACCATTATTCAATCCAGTGTTCTGGGCTGTTCCATAATATCCAATTGCAGTAATGTTTAATTATTGGTTGTTGCGATTTAAAAATGCCATTATGTTGTCTTTTATACCTTTTCCAGTGCCAGAAATCGGTTTTACGTGTCTTGAAAATTTTGATCCAACTTCTGGAACAAGTGATATATGTTCTTCGATAACAGTTATTTTGTAATACTTAGTTCATTTCTTCTCTTGCACAATAGTCTTGTCTTTTCTTACATAAATAAAAAACAATTACTTTCTGTAACTAGTTTTACAGTTTCTTCAACATATCTTTTTCGGTTCTTTATTTGTACTCATGCAATTTTCATTCTGTCAATACATTTCTGTCATACTTCTTTCTTCATCACTAATCAGACCAATATCCTACAGAGCGGCGCTTAGAATTGCTGCAGCAATTTTGTCTAATAATCAAGTTTTATCGCAAGTAGAAGCCACAAATAGCAGTTTCATGCGCATTTGACTATGATATGGATTACTTCAGGTTTCAGAGACACTGAACGTAGAGACAATAAAAAAATTAGGATAGTATAGTGTTCTCTTCTGAACTTTGTTCTGTTTATACCTCATTGTATACTATTTATGTTTCATTATTCTTGTAATTAAAATGTGTTACGCAGTAAGTTTACCATGTTTTCTGATTAAAAAGATTTAAAACTGGTTAAAATTGATTTAAAAATTAACTTATGAAAACTATAGCCTATTGAAAAAAAAATTAAACATAATTGCGAAATTTGTCAAAATTTTAATAAAAACTTAAAGTTTGCCCTTCTTGCGGCACCTCTAAACATAATCCAATTACGCTGATATTTAATTTCCGCCTTTATTTTGATCAAAAGCAACTTTTGAAAACTATAGCATATTGAAATTATCATTATTATTATTTTTTACATAACTGCGAAAATTGTCAAAATTTTAATAAAAACCTAAAGTTTACCCTTCTTGCGGCACATGAAAACATAATCCAATTACGCTAATATTTAATTTTCTTCTTTATTTTGATCAAAGGCAACTTTTGAAAACTATACCATTTTGAAATTTATAAAAAAGTTGTTTTTTTCCACCCTAATACATATATATATATATATATATATGTCATAATGCTTAAAAATAGTGTTCAGATTGTAGCAAACTACTATATGCTTTCACTTTTACTTTTTTCTTTTTAATATTTGTAATATTTACTAATGTATAATGGCTGTAGTTTATAAATAAATTATTTACAATGAGTTACATATGAAGGAAATACACTGTTTGGTGTTAGTTACGTACCATATACGGAGCATGACATTTTCTTAATTTACTTTCATATTGTGAATATTCTTTAAAGAAGATAAAGTTAATAAGATAAAACGAGCATGACTTTTATTTTCCAAAAATACGTAATTCATTTGTTAAGGTAAGCGTACAATTCAGACATTTTACAAATAATTAATTAAATAAATAAATAAATAATAAAAATAAATAAATAAATAAATAAATAAATAAATAAATAATAAAAATAAATAATAAAAATAAATAAATAAATAATAAATATAATTATAAATAAAAAAATAAAAAATATATTAGATTTCAATTACGATTTAAGTTACATACAAGAATGAGTACTGCCTTCTATTATTTAAAGTAGGTTCTTCTAACACTTTAATAATGTTATGTACTGTAATTACATCAGCATTCTAAGTGTCAGGAAATATATATTCTTAGCCTAATCTTCTGACAAATTTAACTTTGTATATGTCATCTACTTAATCTATAAAATGTCCAATTAGCTGATATTTAAATTTTCTTCTAATATATTCCTCATTTTGCTATCTTTTTATTTTCTAACTTTCTGCATGGACATTTTCCATTTTTGTCCGGTCAGATATAATTTGGTTTTAAGTAAAAAGTAATTTTATGGGTAGAATGTTTAAATTTTTTTCTGTTACTTATTTTAACCATTCCTGCGGTAAAGTGGCATTTCAAAACTCTATTAATCAATTAACGATTATAACTGAATAATTAATATTAAAGTTTTATCAAATGTATCAAAAAGCTCTGAATGAATTATGAGTTCAAAGTTAGATGGATATGTATTACACAATTCATTAATAAATTTGTGATAAGTTTAATAAAATTTTAATATTAATTTGTATTTTATTATTCTCGTTATTCGATTAATAGCATTTTGATCTGCAACTTTGTCCATATGTAACTTTGTTTGTGTTATAAAAAAAACTTTTTGAGTTGTAATTTACGAATATGTAATAATATTATTTGTTACATTCTTAAATCAATTGTTATAAGGTAAGGTAACCGGAACAATTATTTATGGACACCCTATATATAAAAGTGGACAGGTGGGTACGTAATGAACAAATAATAGATGTTATTTAGAAGTATAAGGGATTTATTCGTACTCGTCAGAAACATGCAATTCCTAAATTAAAAATTTATTCAACTCATTTTTTAATTTATTGTATATGTTTTATTCTTTAAAATAGTCTCCAAAGCAGTCTTAGTGTAATTCCTCATATTCCAGTTCCTAAACAAGAACTATATATAAGGTAAAGCTAGGAGAGTCTGCGCACAATTCAAAAGAATAACAATAAAAAATCTAAATATTAATTTTTTGCTACACTATCCATGAATAATTCTTACTTCATTTGTTTTTTATGCATTTCCATAGCTATTTTGTTGTTATGTTGTAATTTAATAGAACAGTTGCAATAAAACCAAGAAAGTTATTTTGCGCAATCTCTCCTTACAGGGTTGGTGTGATTGCGCACATGGGTAGAAGAAATTGTTACTAATAATAACTACAGTTAAATTGTTAACAATAAAAGTTACACTTAAATTACATTGTTGTAAGGTTTTTGTGAACAAATATTATTGTATTACGAATGAATATTTCAACCTAATGATTAAAGAATCAGAAAAAGGAAATAATTTTAAAAACGATTAAAAAATTTTAATGAAAGAGAAAAAAAATTAAAGTATCAGAAAAAGCAAGTCGAGATACGATTTCAAAATAACATTAAGTTTCAAAATTGATTCATTCATATGTTTTTCATGTAATTTGCAATTTATGCAAATTTACAAATAAGCTGCGTAATCTCTCCTAGCATGGAAACTAATGGGAACAATGCGCCATCTCTCCGAAACAGCAGATGCGCAAACTCTCCAATTTCTGTAAGAGATATTGAACGGTCTTTTGTTTAAACACGGCCGCTACTGAAACGAACTGTTGGTGTTCACACTGTTAGTCTAGATTAGTAGCTTATGAAAAATTGTTTAAGTTAAAAATATTTTGTACTGCTGACATTGTATAGAAATTCTGACGAATAGGTATGAAAATTCAAGCACTTAGTTTGAGAAAACAAAGCAAAATAGCAATGCTTTATCTTAGATGCTCAAAGCAATCAACGTGCACTTTCAAGTACACACTGTACTACTGCTGTTGTACAACAACCTGGAGTCACTGTGCGCGCACTCTACTCCTTCCCCCCGAACCTCTATGTGCACAATCTCTCCGACCGTGCCAACTCTCCTGGCTTTACCTTATATATATTTTTTCATACGTGTACAAATAATACTATTCGTATACTTTTATTAAGTCTAACATTATAACATCATACGCCACACTACAAATAATTCAATGTAATTGTTAAATAAACATTTGAGGAATTCCTTAGCTTGATATGGGAAATTATTACTATATATATATGCCTTGTCTAAATGACAATTATGAAAATTCTTTCATTATTTAAACAAGAACGAAAAATCATGCGTCAAGCATAGATTATGTAACACTTTCCAACGCTTCCAAAATAATTTTACAAATCATACCGTTTAATAAGCTAAAAAATAACATCTAAGTAAACAATTTGGAAAACGCATAACATATTTTAAAACATAATTTCATGAATTTCCAACACATAAAAGATTCGGAAAAATATTCGAATACTTTTATTCAGCTCTGTATATAGAGTTGTATATATACTACATATAATGCTAAATTTTAGTTCAGTTAGGAAACGCGTAGCACAGTTTAAAATTCTCCGTCTGGAATTTCTGTCAATAAACGGAAATGTGTTCGCGAACTTTTCTGCTTCCCTGTATAGGATCTACAGAATTTATACACACCACGTAATAGACAAAAAGTGAGTTAAAATTCAGTAACTTAAAACGCATTTCCAGGAATTATTGTTAACAGACAGTAGAGAATTCTTTTGTGTGTCTCTGTAAATAAACGATGACTGCTATACACACAATATTCTGTAGTAAGCCTCTTGTAATGCACCTTAGGATATATAAATTTCTGAGATATATAAAACCCTGAGATATATAAATTTCAATGCGTTTAAAATAGTGAAACATTATTTAAATAAAACGCAGACGATTTTTCTCCATAGACGTAATGTAACGGAATTCGTTCGACTGTTCCTGTAAAGTAACTATAAGTGCTATGCACACCCTATTCCATATTAAGCTTCTTCTAATGCACCTTAGTGATATATATAAATTTCAAAGCGTTTAAAATAGTGAAACATTATTTAAATAAACCGCAAATGATTTTTCTTCATAGACCGCAATGTAACGGAATTCTTTTGAGTATCCCTGTAAAAAAACTGTAAGTGCTACACACTTCCGTTGAAATAGGGAACATTCTATAGATAACGACAATAACATATAAAAATTGCAGAGCAATTCGAGCATATTTACGGGAGTTAGAGCACGGACAGACGGCCAGACAAACCGAAGTCATAAACACATTTCAACTAGGTTGGAAAGTGTTAAAAACCAGTTTGAAGTCAGAAAGTTTTAAAACTAGAAGAAAAAACACGCTATTTTAGAACGAAATAGTATAAAATGATTTAAAATTTAATACTGTTGAGACCCATTTGATAATTCCTTAAATAGTTTCTAAAAACAAAATATAATTCCCATTAAATAAATAACAATCATTGTTATAATTTAATGCTTAGGAATATTTTTATCATGCACTGACTTCATCACCTCATTGCCTACTTTACACATATAAAACTTTTGTAAAATGTATCTTTTTGCTGTGTCAGGGTATAATAGTTTTATTATTTTTTATTAAATTTAACATTGAGTTATGTATGAAGAAAATATATTATTTTGTATTGTTACAAAACTTCACAAATTAATATTTTTAATAGATATTGTTGATATTATAGAAATAACCAATTAAATCACGTAAAATATAAACAAGCTAGGATCACATTTAAAAAACAAATTTAGTTTTTCGAAATGAAAGTTATGTTTTGTGTAATGCGTGAGTTTTGCATGAGCCATGTGATTTTCTAAACCTACATAAATATGCGTACCAATCGGCATATCCAATAGACTCTCTAATTTTTTGATAACTGCTTCATAAAAATTCATGATTTTAGTCAAATAATCAGTCAAAATAGTAAAGTTATATAACAATTACAAGTTTATTAAATTCATTCAAATGCCTCTATCGTGAAGCTCACAAAGTTGAACGATAAAATTTCAAAACATCATTAAAATCCAACTTACTGGAATAACTAACTGTTACTTTAAATAGATTTATTAACACTTTTAAGTCACAATGGGTAGCAAAAATCCACTTTCTACAGATCCAAAAAACATCAATTTCCAACTTCCAAATCTCAAAAATTATCCTTTTCCAGTACAATTAATAAAGCAATAAATGATTTAATGTTATACTAAATTAGTTTAATTATTGATTCAACTGTATATATATATATATATATATATATATATATATATATATATATTGGATGTGTTGACATATCGATGGGATTATTTATTGTCTACGTCGTCACCTATGATTGATACTGAATTTTTCAATGAATATTATACTATGATATTATTTTAAATGTGTGTATTGATTTTAGATATTAATCAAGATTCGTGAGGAGTATTCCAGTGATTCTGGTCGCTGCAGTTTATTTCATGCATGTATACACGAATTATTTACAAATTGGAAATTAAAATTCCTTCTTTTCTAAGTGATGTTCAGCACAGACAAAAAAAGTGTCGTAAGAAATTCTGTGAAAAGTGTGACAATACATGTGCTAAAATATTTTTGCTATGAATTTATGGTTATTACGAAAAAGCAAAACGTATTGCAAGAATATAATACAAGCAACAAATAGAAATAAAAAGAAGGCTTTAGGTATATCATTACGCTTTATATATTTCTGTTATTTAGGAAATTTGAATCAAATAAATCGTTAAAAATTTAAATACTTCAATATAATTCATTTAAATAAAGAAGTTATTGTAAATACACCTTTTTCCGAATTGTTTTTATTTTCATTATGTTTTGCGGTTCCTTTTCTGTACATTTTATAATCTATAAAATAACCCTCAATACAGTTATCAAAATTAGTAGCTCTCTTTATAAAAATTCTCAAGTGAAACAAAGATTTTGTAACATTTAATGAAAAAACTGCTTCTCAGCAATTAATCAAATTAATTTATAAATTTTCATAAATCGGAAATAAATTTCATTTTCTCAATCTATATACTATAAAAAACGAAAGAAATTGTTGCTCACATCATTATCGAAGGTCTAAAATTTTGAAAGCATGTTATTATAACATTCATTTTTTTTTTAATGACAGACATTAATGAAATGGCTTTCTGGGATATGAAAATAATCAGGAATTTTTAATAGACTTTCGCCTTTCTTTATAGCTCTCTAATGTTGCCTTACTAAAATAATACTTGAAATGCTTTTCAAACATATTGTCATTTCTCGTTCAATGTTTTATAATTTGTTTTCACATTGAACAATAAATATTACATAATTACATTTAAATAGTTCCCAACAGAAAGAAAATACTTAATTCGAAAGATTTGTTACGTGGATTTTATAGGAGAACATTATTATTATTATTATTATTATTATTATTATTTTATTAATTTATCATTTTAAATAATGGAATTTGTTGGATATTTAAATTAAGTTCATCACTAAAAGAAATATAATCTTAAGCATACATTTGAGGATTATTTATATATGATGGTTTTTATTTTCATTGAAAAAATTCAATATTACTATTAAGAATAATTTTATATACATATTCTATACAGACACTTTTTGAAGAAATTGATTTATATCATACATTTAAAAATACAATAGATAACATACATTTGGAATAATTGATTAAGATATGACGAGTTAATTAACATATGGAATAAAATTCGATATGAACACACACACGTTAAGAAATAAATTGTTATAGATATTAAAAAGAGTCATTGTTATAATATATTAACACAGTGGACTAACATTTGCATTTTACAAATTGTAGAAATATAATTTTAATTCAACAGTAATAAATAACTGCAAATACCTGTCATTCTATGAAGTAGATAAAAAAATAAGATTTTTTCCTATATTTATTAAAAGTCTTTTTCTGCAAAATGTGTCCTAACTATTAGTTAAAAATTACTCAGTTAGCATTTGAGTCTTTTACATTTGTTTCATTTTTCACTTTTCAAGTTTCTTTATGCAAAACATGTATAGTATGTAAGAAATGATTTTGAAATATTAAAGTAACAATTGCGTGTCATAAAAAATATGTAGCGTGATACATAAAAGAAGTCAATAAAGCTTAAAATTATAAAAATCTGAAACAAAAGCAAAATTAAATTTAGAGTATTTTTGTGAGTTTGTTTGTAATGAAACTAAAATTTCTTAGACTTTCCTATAACCCTTAAACGGATTCCCAACCAGAAGTATTATAGTAGGCTGCAAATACGAATGTCTGGGATGAATTATGTTACAAATAAATTCGCTTAATACAATTACTGCGGTAAAATAATTCATGATTTTTGCTATTATATTGTTATATCTTGTTTAATTAGGATTTGAAACAACACGAATGCCACTAGATTTCTTAGTGTAAACATAAATGATTTAACAAGAATGATCCTGGTAAAACAAAGCTCCAAAAGTCCCAGAGTACATAAACTATTATACCAACTTATATGCACGTACGTGCATGTGTCAGTGTGCATGTAGATTTTCCTTTCAAATGCTATTTATTAATGTTTGCAGTATCAAATTATGAAAATGGAATTTAATTTAATTAGCTGACGCATGAGTGTATGCGAAAACAAAATCACACTATATAAAATGAAAACAATTAATACCCCCATGTGGCCTGATGCTTCGATTACGTATTCACATTTGAAATAAGAAATGCTAAATATTTTTATATTTTATCTTCTCGTTTTGAATTAAATATGCCAAAGTTGCCAAAAATTTGTTTTTAGTTATGATAAATATGTATTAAAAGAGCATTAAAAGTGCATCATTAATGTATTAAAAGACCATTAAAAGTGCATCATTAATGTATTAAAAGAGCATCAAGCATTTTAAAACACAATGTTGGACTTTTATATGTATTAAAATTAGTTATCTTCGGTTTTCAAAAAGGTAAATAAAAACACATTAAAATGCAGATTTTTAATTAAATATATCAGGTATTGATTCCAGTTATAACGTTAGTATACTATTTTTTATCGTTGTCAGTCGAATTTCTGTAAGAGTTTTTATTAATATAAAATCAGCAGTAAATACGTTTTATCTGTTTCAAATTCTTCTCGTTTCTCATATAAAACGGAAAAGGCATAAGTAGTAAATATAAGGAAGTATTTTTTCTAAACCATCAGAAACACATTAAACACTGTTAAAAATAAACTGAATTTCACGGGTATTTTTGCCTGAATTTCACAGAAAAAGTCCCTTTTCTCAACAAAAGGGCATTTTTCGTTAAAAAACAGAAAATTTCCCCATATTTGCTGAAAACAACAGAACGGATGGAGACGAAAGTGGCCAACGAAGATATTCCGTTATCTGTTGCATAGTTATTTTCGTTGTTTAAAAAACTGACAGGTTGCTGCACAGAAAGACTGAAAATTCAATAAATTAAAATTTCGAGTTTATTTAAAACAACAACAACAACAAAATAGTGCTTTCAATGTTTTTCGCATTTCTTTATTTCATGCTACAGACATTCATATTTTACACACATGTTGCAATACAGAAATCTACATTAGAATGCAATTTGCATGTTTTAAGAACATTTACATCACTCAAAGTTGTGTTCAGCATGATAAGAGAAAAAATTGTAATACAAGGTCCCGTACTTAAAAAAAAATATTTATGGATGGGATTCTTCTTAAAATTAAAAAGAAAGCAATATTAAATTTTGTAGTTAATGTTCAATCCATATATATTAATTGGCTAATCCAAATATCAAGTTACTTGTTTTAAATCCTCTATTTGTATATATATATATAAATAAAACGATTTTACAAATTATTTTTTCAACAAAATAAAGCTCACTTTGACAAAAACTATTTGTGAAATTATTTAATATTTTCATTTAATATGCTAAAGGAAAATTTATTTCCTCTACCTAAATATCTATCTTATTCAAATGAAGAAATTTTTCTTCCATCTTTAAATTTTTTTTTTCATTCGTTGTATGCGTTTGAAGTTTTTTATCTTTTTAACATAAAATAATATATAATTAAAGAATATACTTTTAAAAATGCAAAATTAAGAAAAACTTATAAAGCTGCATCGAAAAAATATATATATAAACTTTCTATAAAAAAATACATTACAATTGGATGTATATATATTTTTCAGAGAATAAGTAACTAAAAACATTTTAAAAATATGAATACTTCTTCAAGTGATATTATGTGAAAAGTAAATAATTTAATCCGAAATGTTAAGATTGGAATATGTTTGTACAAATCTTTTTGTATTATCCATAGTATGATTGTCAGTTTTACAAATCATTAACTTAACATATATTGATTTAGCATTAAAGTATTTAGTATTAATTAACATTATTCTTTTTATTCTTTGTATAAATTTTACATTTTTATTCATGTAAATTTATTACTACTTATATACGGAACAGACATTTGATTCCTCTGGTTCATACAATTTTAAAATGATTAACAAAAAAGCACAATATTGTAATTACGAAGTACATCTGAATAGACGTTTTATATATTGATTCTTTTCAAATGACAGTCATTTCATAAATGATTCTGAAACCGATGAAGATAATGGAAATTTTTATTATGTTACTTTCACTGTTATTTATGGCACTCGTGGGACATTTAACGACACACTATTTCCAATGTTTTAAAAATATTAATTTCTTATCTGAAATGGAAAATTCGGGAAATATTTTAACGTAAAAGTAAATATTCTATGATAATATTTAAATAGTTCCCAAACGTAAAGCGTGTTCTTAATGTCATTTATAAAATGAATATACGTTTTATTCAGAGAAAAAAAAAATTCTGCGATTTTTTTGTTAAATACGTAAGAATTATGGCCATTTCTATTTTTCAATATCACAAAATACGACAGGTTTTTGATAATATGGTGTTGAAGGTTTTAAACATTAATCTTCATAAAACATGTTATTTTTAAAATGATTGATTTTAGAAGAAAGGTGTGATACTATTTAGTAAAATTGTTCTGTATATTATTTCAATGAGAGAATGTTATTCTCTCAAATACATGGAGGGAAATGCAGTAATTGAAATAAACGGTAAATGTACGATTAATAAGTTTGATTAATTTTTAATTTGGTAAGTAAGAT
The DNA here is from genome assembly GCA_963931845.1 of Maratus michaelseni. Lineage (NCBI taxonomy): Eukaryota > Metazoa > Arthropoda > Arachnida > Araneae > Salticidae > Maratus > Maratus michaelseni. Next base: position 195,265,710 of record OZ007593.1, on the reverse strand, counting down.
TTGGTGTGATTGTTTTGTTCTTTACCGATATGTTACAATTATAATTATCATACATTATGCGAATGTGACACAAATAATACAAAATATATAATGAGTTTTTTTTTTGTTATCCTGTATATTTCATTTTTATGGATAATAAACAGAATTTTATGTCAGTCGAGATTTGTTGATATGATATTTGTAAATTGAGATACATAATAAGAATAATATTTTGGTTTAACAAAAAATCTTGTGCTAATAAAAAAAAATGGAGGGGGGGGGGTAGAAGAAGGGTGGCTGTTAAATAATTAACATGTAATATTTCAGAACGTACTAAATAAACGTGAAAAAATTTTAAAGTACCACGATACAAATAAAATTAAAACTATGTAAATATAGTTAAAGTATTTTAATACTGACAGAAAATGATTCATATACTTCTTTTGGATAAAATTAATTCACATACATTTATTTCATTAAATGATAAAATGGTATATTATTGCTTCGTTCAGTAGTTAAATGCAATAATCTTACCAAGGTTTAAAATCAGTGGGATTTTCATTTAATTTTCCTGTGATACAAATTCATTCCTTTCTATAGACAATCTTAATTAAAAAAAGTTATTTTTAGCTTCTGAAGTTTGGATCATTAATCGAACTTTTTACTCACAAAATTCATTCCGTGATACGATAATTAAATGAAATTTAAAGATAAACTTTTCGATAGAAGTAATAAATAATTCAGTAACAAAACTGAAAAATAATCATAGAAATATACATGTACAAATAATCATGCTCAACAAACGTTTCAATTGTTGTTTTATAATTTATGTAATAGGAATCATATTGCACTTTTTAAACGATTAATTAAACGCATAAACATATTAGGCAATTCATCTATTTAATACGGAAATGTAAATAAATGCTGTATCGTTATTTTTATTATAAAAAAAAATTATCTTTAATTCAGCCCAGTAAAATGTTAAAGTTTTTTAGCAACTTGTGAAAGTATTATTATTTTCTTAAAGCGTGGAAATTTACATAATATTAATAATATTACATAATATTAATATTAATAATATTAATTAATAATCACCGTAAAAATTAAAATTAAAATTAAAATTAAAATTAAAATAAATAATAAAAAGATAACGAAGTATTTAACAATTAACACGTATATTTAATTACAAAAAATATAAGTATGAAATAAATTTACTTATTTTCTTAATAACACGTTTTAGAGAAAAACTATTTAAACTCTATTTTTTAAATATTTTAAAGAAAACCGATTTCTTTATTCTTGTTAATTTTTTGTTTCAGTTTTCAGTTTTCAACAAACACCAGTGAAATATTCAATTTAAGCTGTTATTCAACAAATTATTAATTCAAAATATGCCCTTATATATAAAAATTAAGAAACTAACATAAAATGCTAATTTTTGAAATCAAAAGTTAATTTCGAATACTTCAAAAAGTGATGTAAACAGCAGATTTAGGAAACATGAGCTATCATAGCAGCACACCCAATCGGTACCTCTCTTTGCCTTTAAAAACAGTCACATATGTCACGATCACTGTTCTGAACCAAAATTTTATATTATTCATTCGTCTCAATTTTAGTCTTAAATGATTCTTATGGTATGATGCTACTAAGAAATCACCATTCTTTTTGTTAACATAAAAGTAATATTAGAATAAAGTGAACTTTCATTCTGAAGTGATCGTCCTTTAAAGAATCCATTGTCAAACCTGCATGGCCGTTGCAGTGATGATTCACAAAATGATGTTACACAAGTGACACCCAAGTGACTAATATTTAAAGATACAACTATGAAATAACTATAAAGCTATATAACAAAAGTCACCAGAATTCTTCATTTTGATTTCACTTAAGTCCTCATCTGAAAGCAATTATCACGGCGGATCTTTACAATGGAGACCCCATCAACAAGTGAAGGTCATTTGAGAATCACAAGGGGATTTCAATGCAATCAAATAAAGTAATTATTTCCAAAGCAACGACATGGTGAATTCGCAGTGGAATCACCAAATGACGATTATTTAATAATACTAATGAAAAATCATTACATTTTTGTTGACTGAGGTGACTTTTACAATTGTGACTATTTGTGAAATCAAGAGAATGTCACATCGACTAGTTGTGCTGTTATATTACTACCTTTTTGCTGAACTTGACATTTATATATTTTTCATTACTACTGACATTTGAGGGGTTCGGGGCAAGAAAGTGCCAAGCCGCATTTTTGGTGAAATATATCTAACACTGTAATCTGTTGCTTAATATTCTAAATTATAATATCCTACATATAATTTGTTTATAATGTCACATGGTGGCAGCATATGTCCCAGGTTTCGTATTTGCCCCAGGCGTTTTTGCCCCAACTGAAGATAGCTAATTTACAAAGAAAGTAATAGTGATATCATTAAGGTAATGTCATATTGTTACTCAGAATATCTCAAATGTTAGTAAAGACATTGGCGAAAATACATTATGTTATATATCTTCATTTGAGTATTTCATCAAATTTCAAATTGAAATATCTTAGAAGTTCAAAAATGGTGCTTAATACTCTCTTGCTCCGACCCCCTGATTTGTGTTCGAACATTAGTATTTGTTATATGTCTTTCCCTTCTAATGCAAGTGTAGTTTCCACGCTATATGAATCCTGAAAATGTAAGAGTTTCATAAATTTTGGGAATGAAACTTCTATAATTTATTGATTTTTTTATAATTTAAAAAAAAAAAAAAAAAAAAAAAAAAAAGACAGGACATTATTTTTTTCGCATGAATTTTAGTTGGGATACGCATATAGAAAGAGCGTCTAAAAAGACGCTGAAATGAGATCAAATGTACGCAAACAAGTAATTTATATATATATATATATATATATATATATATATATATATATATATATATATATATATATATATATATATATATATATATATATATATATATGTGTGTGTGTGTGTGTGTGTGTGTGTGTGTGTGTGTGTGTGTGTGTGTGTGTGTGTGTGTGTGTGTCTACAGAGTGCCCCTTATATCGTTGAATATTCAATTCTTAAATCGTTAGATTTAGAGGCGTAGTTCTAATTGCAAAAGCGTTACAAATATTTTTCTTGGGTATAATAAATTATATTTAAACACAATTTCTCCGTTCTCTCACTGGCGCAGCGAAGAGGCGTGGGAGGAGGGGTTAAAATCCATATCAGAGACAAACACAAGTACAATAAATGCCGTTTATATGAATCACTAGTTAATTAAATAAACAACCTTTTAGTATCAAAAACTAAAATAGTATTAATATGTTTAGATTTATAGGAATACCCGGCTTTATCAACCTGCTAACCGGGGAATATTTTTTTTCAACTGATATGCAATGATTAATATATAGATGGATAACTTATATCGATATCGTTTTTAAAAAAACCATACATTAATTTTGATTAATTAAATTTCCATGAATAGATAACACAATATTTATTCGTAGCAATTTAAGTAACATTTTCTTTTGAAAATACAATATAAAAGTTTATTGTTTTAAAATGTAAAGGAGCTATTGATTGGAGTTATTGATATGACGGAAAATACTTTAAAAAAAGTTTTTTATTTCCAATAACAACAGACAAAATAATTCCCTAAATTTCTAAATGTTATTTATTGCACGTCTTTTAATATTTGATATAAAATTTCTCCTTTTATTTGGAAATATATTTTTTCTATAAATAATTCCGTCTAAATTGACTGAATATATATCAGCATATAATTTTTATTATAACATACCATGTTGCTTTAAATATCTATTAAATAACATTTTTTGAGTGTGTATCCTGTGTCACAAAGCATCCTTTGAAACATCTCACATTTCGTATTGATAGAAAAGTACCAGGACATAACTTTGTGTTTCTGAAAATACATGCTGTATATAATTAGTAGAATTATTTTAAGTTCACTTGCTTTGTAAGAACATAGGTATTGCAGTTTAAATGAAATGGAGTTATTTGATCTCATAAATGTAACAGCAATTTTTTTTAATAATTGCATTTGTTTAAAGACAAGGTATATACGTATATAAGTACATACACAAAGTAATATTTTCTTTTCGAGAAGTAATTGGCTGACTATACATGGTGTAACAGAACCATTTTACAACAAAGAAAAGCATGTAAATAGTTAATTAAAGTAATGATCAATTATATAAAAATAGTAATAGAACATGCGGCATGTATAATTTTTTACTTAATGGCATTTGTCTCTTTTAAAAATAACATATTAATAAATTATAAATAATAAAAAAATATAAAAATAGCAAAATAAATGTTTGTGCAATAATATTTAAAGACATAAAACCAGCGTTAAAAATACACAAATATTACACAAAAAAGCAGCAAAAAGCTGCTTCGAATCCACAAGCGAGGTTCTTCTTCTGTGCGACAAAGAGTAGTATAAAAGCAAGACTGCGCAAATCAACAAAGAGTCGATAACTTATATACCCGATGCGGATAGAGAACACGCCAAAAAGCAACAAATGAGAAGAAAGCAGCATGAATCAACTGAGTGGACATCTACCGAAGAACGAAAGAAACAACAAAGATAAAGGAAATTAATTTAATGCTTCAAAATGCTTGGACAATTAGAAGTAATACATAAGTCACTGACTAAGGAGTGAGATTTTTTAATGATGTGCTAAGCTTCCCAGAAATCAAGATCAAGGTTAGAAGAAATTTTTTGGATAATGGTGGCTGAGGAAAAGTTCATCAACGCAGAGATTTCTACATAAGTTTAAGTTTTCCTCAGCCACCATTATCCAAAACAATTTAACGTTGGTTTTCTGCATTTTAATAAATAATGGTAATAAGATTTCTTTAAAATAAAAAGAATGTTCAGTGGTTGGAGTATCATAGTTGAGATTTATTCCAACAGAGAGAAAAATGTCAGGACCAAGACTCGAACATGGTTACTTTGGCTTGCCGTGCTAACGCTCTTTCTACTGAGCTATCCCAACGATATCCTGACTGGCATAATTCACTCCTATTTGTTGGGCATGGCTGGGGAATGCAACGCTAATTTTTATTCATCCGAGCTATAACTATAGCATTTTATATGATGAATGTGATACAACACGAAAACGCCTGTATACCATGTAATTAGATCAGAATGAACTGAGGAAAGTTTTTTTCAACTATGTAAATCATATTCAATGGTTGGAGTATCATAGTTGATATTTATTCCAAAAGAGCAAACAATGTCGGGAGCAGGACTCGAACATGGGTACTTTGGCTTGCTGTACCAACGCTATTCGTACTGAGCTATCCCAACGATATACTAGCTGGCTTAATTCACTCTTATTTGTTGGACATGGTTCCGAACTGCAGCACTGAATATGATTCACCTAGTTTAAAGATCATTCCTCTGTTCATTATGATCTGTGTTTATGAATGACAAATTTCATTGTGCAACTTTGGTTTCCTGTAGAAAATTATTTCCTCTTCAAATGTACTTTAGTACGTTGAAAAAACTTGAGATAATATAAAAAAAAAATTCTCACAGAATCCAGATTGACCTTATAATACAAATAATAAAATATTTACTGAAGGTGTTTAAAAGATTATATTTTGTATACAAAACTGTATTTTCATATAAAGCCGAGCGCTTTTGAGCTAACACTTGCTCATCATTATGGTTACAAACGAACACAAATTCACAGTGACAAAATCCAGTGAAATACAACTTTTAACTGCTGAAGAATAAAACAAATCATTCAAAGAAAACAAGGGGGTGAGAGGGATGATTACATAATATTTTTATAGATTAATCAATTATTGATTTATAAAAAAAAAAAATATTTTTTTTTATTATTTCAGCTTGATCAAAATGTATTTTGATTGATTCTTCTTCTTTTAGACTTGAAAGTGCTGTTTTAGTTCTCTTGAACTTAAAAATGAAATATGTTCTCTCATAACTCTGAAATATGTTCTTTCAAACGATTTTGATTTTCCTTTAGTTCATATCTATATAGCCTTTTACTTTATAACATTTCTTAAAATTTTTATTTAATGACTGGAATTCTATATTTTTCCGAGGATTCTTCCATCGGTACAGGATAATTTTTATTATGTAATAAAGTTTGAAATTTTACAGGAGCGCATGCTATCAAATTTACATCATATTTCTTTAAAGTATATTTCAATTTTTTAAAAAGTTAAGGGATATATATCAATTTGTAGAAATTATTAGGTTTTCTGCATATTACAAATTTAAATATATCAATGAACTTTTTGAAAATTTTAAATATAATCAAACCTCCCCCACTGTTGGTTTGTTCCATTCTCCAGCAGTTAAACGTTGTATTTTACTGGATTTTGTCATTGTGTATTTGTGTTCATTTGTAATTCTGATGATGAGCAAGCGTTTGCTCGAAAGCGCTAGGTTTTATATGAAAAGACACTTTTGTATATAAAATATGATATTTTAAATTTTTTTAGTAGAGTTTCATAAAATTAATATAAATGTTTTTAGAACATTTATGTAGTTTTAGTTATTTATTTGTACTTGAGTACTCTTCTTATTTTGTTTAAACAGCTTACGGACACTCTGCATATATATTTTTCTATAATTCCGTCCTCAATAAAAGTTTTCACCTAAATTAATATTTGGATATATGCCTGTAATAGACAAAATAAAATAATAAATTTTATCTAGAAATACTTTTTTACGAAAAGTTAGTCTTGCGGTTTAATGAATCTATAATTCACGAATATTACAGAAATATTTAACGTTAATCGTCTGAAAATTACTTCAAATAGAAGGATATATCTTGCAGAAAAAAATAATGAAAATAATCTTTGTTATCCAAAAGTCATCCGGGTTTCATTAACTTCAACATAATTGCTTCTCAGAATGAAAAAAAAAAAAAAGATGAAAATCGATGAAATCCAGGACTTTCCATATGTTTGGTTTAAGAGACATTTTTATTCTTCTTTGCTGTGTTAATTGCTACATATATCCGATTTTTTTAATTAAAATCTTTATGGTAATACTTAAACTGGAATTACTGTTTCGTTAAATCTGCAATCTACTAAATGCGAAATTTCTATAGATATATATTACAGATTGCGAAATTGAGGGAAATATTTTGTGTAACTTAATATTTTTAAAATCGTTTTTTTTTTCTTTTTTTCTTTTTTATAAGTCCATTTCCTATCATGGCTGTATTATATGTTGCTAAACTTCAATACAACAGAATGAAAGCATGTTCCTTAAATTAACCTGAAAAACAACATAAAATAAATATTTTTTTTCTTTTTACTTGTAAAATTACAGTGTTAGGAAAATCGCTAAAACATGACTTGACATAATTTTATTTAAAAATATGTAAACTTTTTAAAGAATTCATCAAAAATAGGTAATGACCCCAAAAATGTTTTATGAATATCACAATCTACACTACTATTATAAAGGAGTAAAGATTGTTTGTTTGTTTGTTTGTTTGTAGGGGGTAATCTCTGGAACTACCGAACCGATTTTAAAAGTAATGGTGGCAAATTGATGGTGACAACCTCTGCTCAAACATAGGCTATATTTTATGTCGGTGCCACTACCCCAGGGGGGTGCAGGAGCGAAAAACGTTTCAAAATTGGGATCTTTTCTATACTGAAGCAGCTAGAAATTTGAAATTTGGCGTTGTAGTTACTTATAAGATGTAAATGCAGGAATATGACAACATCACTCAACATAACACACATTCTCTGCCCATAAGAAATGTATCATGGTTCGCACCTTCAAGAGAGACCAGTTTTCTAAACGTCTCGCCATTTCAATCGCTCTGACGTGTCTACGAACTTACACTACCTACCCGCAAAACCGCTGGAAGGCAACTCCACTCTGGGGGAAAATATTCCTCCCACAATAATTACTTTTCAAATGCTGCTGCTTGTAACCTTTTTTGGATCAACCCTCGTATATGTATGTATATGCGTGTACATATTTCTTTTCCATTTCAAAATTATATAAATAAATTAAGTTTCAGGAATGAAAGACAGTGAAAAAATACTATTGGAAATTTGGAAAACTAGATACAAAATTCATTCAATCACTGGAGATAGAATTTATATAACACATTAGTTTCATACTAATTAATAATTAATAATCTTAACTTTTAATTAGTATTTCAATATTGGATAAAAGATAAATTTACTTAAAAATAGTTTTTAAACCTAATAAAGCTAAATCAGTTAAATATATTTAGAAAGAGTTACTTAAATAGAGAAATAGATTTGCCTGTTTTTTCAGAAAAATATGTGTATTTGATAAAGTAAAATGTGTGTTAGGAAATACACCTTCATTTTTAATACATTAAGTTCTATTCAACTTGTTATTTTGAAGCTTGAAAAAGCCAGATTTATTAAACAACGTGAAAAATATACAAACCTGTGCACCTTAAAGCAATTAACAGATACACTGTAAAGCTGTAATGAGAAAATCTGAAAAATTTACATGCAATTTAGCTATCACAATTTTCGTCTGAAAATTAATAGTAATATTGACTCTAAAATTCGTTTTTATTTGTTTGTAAGTAAAATGACGTAAATCAGGGAAATCTTTAACGACAAAAATTCAGCCTACTAAATCGGCAGCAAGTCACTTTGTAATTTTCTTTAACAGTGTTCTCAGATAGTGTGAATATAAAAGATTATGTGTACATTTATAAATTATGCAGGATGTAATTATTGAATTTAGTGTTTATTTTCTGAAATTTATGAATGCGTTTCTTACTAAGTTTTATTAATTATTGGCGTCATTGAGTTAGTAAGATAGTAGGGTGTCATGCGAATAATTGTGTTTTGAAATTTCTGGTTAAATGAGATGTTTTTCGTTGAAGGTTGACAATATGAAGAATAAAATAGCATAGAAGTTTATGCATCGTGTGTTTACAACAAAAAACACGTGCAAAATATTTTGTGAATTTTCCAGAGTTTCTAATGAATTTATTGAAAGTAACGCTTAGTATAATACATATTATATAAATTTTAAATATTTTATAACGCCTAGAACTTAACATTCATTTTTTAAACATGAAAATTGACATATGCTTAATCGTATTCAAATTACAAGATATATTGAAATCGATATTCTTGATTAATTTGTAAAATGATTTGGAATACATCATGATCAGAAAAAAATACATGGGAATACTCCTTGTAGTAATACATATTTGAAATTTATCTTGACATGAAGTTAGGAAAAATAACTTTCCAAAACGCCTTTCACTGTTGAATAGATTTCTATTTATAAAACAGTCAAGAGAAACCTTAATAAAAAACGTAATCTCCGATTTATTTGATACATAAAATTCGATACATTTCAGTAAATCAAAATATCAAAATCGTCATTTTCGTGGTGGATATAAGTTTATGAAATTCGATCCAGTCTAACATTATAAGATGATGTAACACTTTTGTTCGTCAAATACTATATGCTCCATTTTTTTTTTTTTTTTTTTGGCAATGTTCCTAGAATAGAAAAAATATACATATTTCTGTGAAAAAAAAAAGTTAAAGCAATAAATGATTTATTGTTAATTACTCTTTAAATTCCAAATAACTTGTCTTGCAGAATTAATACTGTAGTTTACAGTTCTATTCAATTTATTTCATACATTTTTAGTACTTTTAAAAATTTTATCATTTTAAAAATGTATGTAGTAATCGACATCATGCATTTAATGTAAATAATGAAGAAAAAGCAAGCAATTAAGGATCTAATATCATAGTCTTTTTAATTATGAAATGAAAAATCAGCGAATGGACTTAATTATAATCTTACTTCTATAATTATTAATGTTCGAAAACGACGCCTCTCTGTCTGCCTATTGTTTCTGTCTGTACCTCTAAAAACTTTTCTCACAGACGGAGTAGGGAGGCGCTGAAGGTATCAAAATACGCAGGAAAATTCGAGAATTCTGTTCTTTTAGGTTTCGAAAAAATCCGCCGGTAATTAGAAAATATATTAAAATAAAACATTAAAAACTCATAAAAAAATTGGGCGAAAAGAACAATTTTTATCCTACATGCGTTCGATAAAAATTATTTCCAACTAAGAAAGAGACAAAGTGTCTGCCGATAAAAATACCGAAGTAGGGCTTTAAAATGGGCTTGCAAATCATAAGTTCTAATTTACCTACAGTTTTGAAAATAACACCGCGTGAATCATCTCTCTCTCACATTAAAAGATTATAAAAATTAAGGAAATCCATCCTTTAGAACCAAAGATATAAATTATTATTTCATTAAATTGATTGCACAAAAATTATTCCTTTTAACGCGCTGTTTCAGAGCAAGACATTGGGATGTCTAGATGTCTAGAAGGATGAAAGAAATGAAACCAGTTTAAGTGGGGTTATTATACGCTATATAAAATTACTAAAAATATTGAATTTAATGATTTGAAAATTATGTATCCTTACGTAATATAAAATGCCGAGTCCAAAAAAGTAATTTTCGTAAATATCGGATAATAATTCCCGAAGATATCAATTAAAAATCATTATTTTTCAAAAAGAAAAGGAATTTTTTAGAAGTCAACACCACAGCTGTCTTTCAAGGCACATGTTTTGATGATTTCAGTGGAAGAATAGTAGACATCGTGACGCTTTCTGAAAAAAAAAGAGATAAAATTGATAAAATGATGCATTTGCAATTTTAATACGCTGTATAAAATTTTCTAATTATCGGATTTTCGAATCTGAAATATATGCGTCCTTGCTCAGAGTGGGCTCACATTTCAAGGATTCAAAAAATTTTCGATTTCGGACAATAATTTTTGATTTTAGCAAAATTCCGATTTTTGTATAGGAAAAAAAAAGCTAAGGAATTATCTATTTCTTTTCAAAATATCTCCTGTCGTATGGCTCCCATCGCGACGCGGTTTGGCTCATTCGATTCGACATCGATAGAGCTTACTGATTTTAGTTCGTTTTTTCAATGTTATTTTAATAAGGACCCTCTATAACCCGCATAGCATGCACAGTCACAGTGACGTCATTGTGACGTCACTGTGAGTCACGTACGTCACCTCACACCTGTGACCAAAATTCCACCACTTTGTAACGTCACGCTGTGACCAAAATGTGAACGTCTTGGAGATTTTAAGAAAACTTAAAATAAACTTTAGAACAACTTATGGCATCAAGAAAATTACTATTTGAGAGCTTAAAAAATTTTTGTGACGTTGCAGTGACGTCACTTCAAGTCACATAAGTCCCGTCACACCTATGACCAAAATTCCAACACTGTGACTTCACAATGTGATCGGAGAGGGAATTTGAAACAGAAACTCATAAAATATAGATTTGAATTATGTCATTTGCCTAAATCGTTAATAAAAGCATTGTCACACACTATTTAAATAAATTGAGTATTTCCAGAATAAAATAATAAATAAATATCTGTCTACATATATGAGGCAGATAACTTTTTTACAATTTTCATTACCATTTTCAAGAAATTTAACAAAATATACTATATAATACACAGGTAAAAAATCCTAAATAGAAATTTAGTAACGTATGAAAGTTTTAGCGGAAAGTAATTCAGAAATAGATCTCCCAGTCTAATAAAATTGTTAGCAATTTACAGGTTTGTTAACATTTTAAATGCAAACGTTATTTTTTTTTCTACTACCGCATGGAACTCATTTGCTAATTTTGTAATGCTAAAAATATTTCTTTAAAAATCTCCAATCTTTAATTATTTTGAGAGGCCACTCAACCCAAACATCAGTCTTCTTTTCAAAAAATGAGGGCACAATTTTTGCGACGATCCAACACTTTCAGGATTTTCCTTGTACGGTATAATTAAGGTGGTTCTTAATTGACCTGCTCAACAACGCGAAGCTTTCTGACATAATTTCAGACTCACTTTTAAACGCAAAGGCATAAATTGGGCAGGACGGTCTATGGAAGCAATTTGGATTCGAAATGATTTTTCATTTTTTTTTAAATAAATAAACTACTTATCGAGTTATAAGCAATTCGTGTCACGTGACGACCGGTTTTTCCCCTTTCTTTTACTGTCACGTCGGCTATTCGGTTCAAAACTCCGACTTTGACATTTTTTTCTGAAATATCTTCTGCTTTTAACAAAAAATGGAAAACGTCTTTCAATTACATAGTTTCTGAATAAAAACACCAGCCAATTTAATGCATTTCCGAACAAAAAAGAATTAAAAATATGTCATAAAGTAAATGTCATAAACTATGTCATTCCTATAGCAATTTATTCCAAACTGGCCAGTGCTTAGTAAGATATCACCTCTATCCATATAAATTATAAAGCATTTGAAATATCTTTATTTAAATTATTTGTTTTATCTATCATTTGCGGTAAGCTGTAAACATCTGCGAGGTGTTACTTTCGGGTTAAACAATGCTGCGCAGAACTTAATTGCGGATATTGGAAGCAGACGACGTTTGTCATTCGAAGTTCGAATTAGAATATTTTCAATTTTATTCTTCTTCCAAAATGGCGGATGTGAACGAATTATGTGTCGAAGGATACGTTTTTGCACGTTCAAGGAGAGATATTTTTATTCAGAAAATGGAAATCATTGTGAAAAATTATTCTTCAAATTTGGACGTAATTAACATCCTTATCATACGTAGTAATATTTAAGGAACTGCTATAAAATATGAAGAAAAGCATCTGCGTCGTTTGGCCTTGTTTTTGTTGAGTGCTAATGCAGACTGCAGACCACTAAACAGTAAAACACGATATTTAATTGTTGGAACGGAACAGACAATGAATATTATCTAGAAAAAAAATTTTTTTATAAGGATTTATGTTCTGGATTTAAGAATTCCAATTAAAATATAAGTCCGAAAATAATTACAATAGCGTTGGCGTGTTATGATATGTATTCGTCAATGCATTTGTAATGTTTTTGTACCTAATTTACTTGAAAAACACTTGTATTACTCGGATTACTTCGTTGATGCCATAAAAAATTACATCTGCTAAAGAAAGGTATGTAAAAATTTTATTTTTTCAATCTACATGATTAAAATATTTAACATAGAAAGAACACCAACAGCAAAGCTTGAAATTTTTTTGTTGTTGTGTATACTAGTAAGAATTTAAATATTACCCTGCTAAAATATTTTAATTATCAAAATAATAATGATGATACATAATCTTTAAGTAATGAATAGCTGTAATATAATAATTTTATTTTTGATTTTCTGCTTTGAATTACACTACTCACTATTTTGATTTCTAAATGATTTTGATAAATTTCAAAGTATTCATTTAACATCTATACTTTAGTATATAAATTTAAAAGTATGTAGGATTATTGTGATCAGTATGATTAAAATAAACTTGTTACTTACAATTACCGTATAATTCAGTAAATAAAATAATAATGATAAACCGATGTCTTATTACGCTTGGTGGTTAGACTGCATTTCTACACTTGATAAACATTAAAAGATGAATAACTATTTGATATTAATATTAGATTTATTATTTTTTAATTGTATCATATAAATATGATTATCTGTATTGTTAAAACAATGCAAAATATCATCCTTAATGCAAAATATCAGTAACGTTCACTAAACTGCATTCTAAAACTTATATAATAGATCTCAAATCCGTTTGTATTCCGGATATACTATGTATTATGGTATCAGAAACACAGCAAATGTTACTGTGGTTCTTGCCCTGGAATCAGACATCAAGCCAGATAGATATCATGTCATCGGCGTCAACATGTATTACTATTGATGAATCGTAAATCAATAGAAAATTGTACATTTTCTTCACATCATATGCTAACTAGAGTGGCTGCGGTGCAGTGGGTTATCAACAAAAAATGATCGGTGTTTCTAAAAAATAATATATTGCAAAACTTATTATTTAAAAAAACATTACAATTTCATAAATATATACATAATTTATAAATCAATTAATAATGGTAAAAAAAATAAGCAAAATATTGTTTTTATTTTTTTATAGTTATCATTTATATATAAAGTAATACCAGTCAAATACTGGAGTAAACGTAATTAAAACACATATAGTATTTAAAATAGAGGTCCCATGCATGATTTGTAGCATATCTTATTTTGAAGGTTAAATTTTTGCTTTTCTCTTATTAAATATATAAGATACTGTTTAAAACCTATTGGAATATTTGATAAAAGGTATATTTATAAATTTAAATGGTTAAAGGAGAGAAAGAACCCCCCCCCCCCCCCCAAAAAAAAAAAAGGGCAAAGTATCAGTTTTTAAAAATTATGAACTCAAATTATATAATATATAATTTTTTAACGTGGTTAAAATGTAAAATCTACCACTTTAATATTACTATATGTTTAATATGTACAGAATCGTAGATCAAGCAAGCCTCCTACTCTGTCCATTTTTGAATACCGCCTTTTTTTTAAATAATCATCGTTTTAGATTTTTCTTATAAATTTTGCAGACACCAACGCGGTACGTAATTTTTTCTGCAAATGTTGTAAAAACCTAGCACAAATACTAATATTGAAAAAAAAAAAAAAAAAAAGAAAGAAAAAAGAAAAAAAAAACGAACCAGTGGGAGTCCTGTTCAAGGGGTACTTTTTCACAAAAGAAATCTGTAAATGGCTTTTTATCAATACTATTTTTTTTTTCCTTCTGTTTCATACTTTAAAAATGATAAAGTATTTTTTTCTTTGTATTTAAGGTTGAGCTTTACAATTTTCTGCACATATTTTTTTTTTTTATTATGTATTCGATAAAACTGTACATGACATTTACTTTGACATTTTTAATTTTTTTTAACAAATAATATCATATGAAGAAGCGTTAGATTACCCCCACTTTTCACTAGATATGACAGTTAAAAATTATTTTTAATCTAATATAATTTGTACCTAAAATTCATGCACTGCCTTGTATAGCATATAAGAAATGTAAAAATAATAATAATAATTAATTAAAAATATCAATATATAAAAAAGTAGTAGGAATAAAAAATATTTTTTTTAAAAATATGATCTGTTAAAAGTTTTATTTTAAATGTGCTTTTAAATCGAAAATTAAAATGCAGTGCAGTAACAATTTTTAGAATAATTCTTAAAATTATATATTTATGTTGTTGTGGTCAGGGTCAAACTGATTCTATTATTAGGGTTTCGCTCATCTCACGAAACCCAATTTGTCTCGATTCTCTGTAAGTCCGTCACAGAGTGGGATCTCAGAAACTGTATAAGTTAGATACTTGATATTTTGTGTACTTACAGCTGAAAACCTACTGTCATGCTGAAAATCATAAAATTTTGAAAATGTCTTCATTAACGCAAGATATTAATTAAAACCTTTAAAACCCACTCATTAATGGATAAAAATATTCAACTAATGCGTAGAATCTATTTAAATTGTTGTCAATTTGCAAAAGTCGCGCATAATAACATTCCCTTTCAATTAAAAAATGTATTTACATGTAACTATCAAAAATAGAAATAAAACTTTAAAAATATAATTAAATGAACACGTGTTAAAAGCAGTATTTGTAAAAAAAAAAAAAAAAAAAAAAAAAAAAAAAACATAATAAAAATATACTTGCGCGTGAATATTAAAAAGAACAATAATTAAATTATTACGTGTTCAAAGCATTAAATAGGGAAACTTACGTCATATTTAAAATGCTCAAATAACAATATTTCCGAACAGATTCAATATAAAAATATATTTACAGGATATATTAATTTATTTCGACAAAATATTTGACCTATTATCGCAAATTTTAAAACAGCATAAATATTAATATTTCCTTTCAATATATATTTTTAAGTTTAATAATAGAAAGAAAACTTTGAAAATTACGCCATATTGGAATCGATACATTTCAAACTTCTTACGGAAAAAAAAAATCGGTACTTCTCCATTATACGGTTGACAACTTCCAAATGACAAAAAAAAAAAAAAAAAAAACTACTGCCAAATTCTAATGTCCAAAAAACCAATGGAAGATTGCTGCCATTATAGAATCTAAAGCCCCACTCACTAAAGTGTCAATTATCAGTAACTTTAAATAATAAAATTTATAATACATTAAAGAAAAGACAAAAAAAAGTAATCTTAAATCTTTATTTATTTACAATACTTTTCTTAACTATCCCCCTCGGCTGACGGATAAGTGTTTATGATGGCAGTTGACACGGGTATGTTGTGCATAACTATGCATAGCAACTTTTTTTCAACGCAAGGTCGTTATTATTTTTTTAATTAATGAAATAATTAATAAATGGGTAAAATATCATTAAAAATACAGATAAATGTCTAATAAAAATCTCTTGATGACATAGGAAACACGTGTAACGCATCTGATGTCAATAGAATGTGACACCACGGTAACACACTTTTTTCCCCTATATTTTGGCGACTTTTTTTTTTATAGTGGTCGACGGGATAACGGATAAATACCCAATTTTTTATAACATCATTATCATATATTCCCCGATGTAACGACATTGTTTACTTAGCTATTTAACATAAGTTGATTTTTAAATGTTTAATTGATGTTATTTAATCTATCACGAAAACAGTTGTTAGCTCTTTCGACAGCAGTTGATTTGGCCTTAAAATATCTCAGTGAAAGGAAAATGAATGGAAACCCGATTAAAGCGGATCGCCACTGGTCGCTTAATTCTAATTGAATCTTCTGTAATCATTTTAGAGTTAATCAAATTAGCGTGCTTTTAAAGTTTGCGGTGTCATAACGGGGGTTGGCGAGCGTAGCTCCTAGGGGCAGAACTCCCTAGTAAAAAAAAGAAATAGACAATGATGTACTTATTATGTGAATAGGGATTGTTAATAAAGAAGGGGAGAGGGGGGGGGACTACTTTTTTTTAATATCGCGTTTAGTTCACATGACAGATATTATTATGACAGAGTATAATAGCGGGCTTTGCCCGCTATAAGGACGGTTCAGATATTTGAAAAAACGAAAAACTAGACCGGCAATTTTTTATTTTATATAAAACATGAGTTTTTTTTAATTTGGATTTATTAAAGACACTTAGTCACTTGTTTCGGATTCGTTTCGATTTTAGATTAAAATTTTATTCTTTCAGTTTGGGGTACGGGTTAATCTAATTTTTCAAAAGAATTACTATAATATTGTTTCAGATGAAAAACTATAGTTTAGTATGAATGAGTTTTTATACATGCTTATTTTTCTGTATAAGCCATAAAATAGATATGATAAATATTTTTATAGACTTCTTTTCTATAATTGTATTAAATTGTAGATATATTTTTTTATTTAGGATTTTGGGTCCGGAGGAATGTCGATCAAAACATTTATCAGGTTCGGACGGGTTATGGGTCAACGGAATTTGTTTCATTGGGTTACGGTCGGATTTTGAGTGGACTTGAAATAAAATTTAAAAATTCAAGTCGGGTTTGAATAAATTGAAATCATCCAGCACAGGACAGGACCCAAATGGCTTCACAATATTGTCACTGTCGTCACAGGTTCATCACAATGTTATGTCAAAATCGTCACAAATGACACATATTTCACAAATTGGTCATAATGTGACTTCAAAATGTTGTCGCTTTCGTCACAGATTCGACACAAAGTTAATGGCAAAATCGTCACAAATGACACACTCTTCACAAATTTGTCACACCGTGACTTCACAAAGTGGTCACAATGTGTCGTCACAAAAGAGCACTAAAACGGCCATAACGACTTCACATTCAGGTCACCGTGACTTCACATCGACGTCACGTGACGTCACATCGACGGTCACAAAGTCACAGTGTGAATTCACACTGACGTCGCCGTGACGTCACCGTAAGGCATGGTAACATTTTTTAAAGTTTTGAGTTTATACCACTCTTTTCGAATAATTTCAGATTTATATTTTCATTTCATAATATCTCGAGTTCTGCGAGTCAATTCGCAACGCGGTTTGACTCATTCGACTCGATACCGAAAGCGCTTACATATTTTAGTTCCAAGTTTCACCACCAGGGGGCGCTTCCAGAAATCGGGTTCTATGGGCCTGATTACGACGGGGTTTGGCTCTTTCGACTGGATTTCGATAGCTTTACAGATTTCGGTCATGTTCGTGTAGAGCAGATTGCGCCCCCTGGTGGTGGAAGGTGTAATTAAAGGATTTTTCAGCCAACTCGGCCTCTATGTGTCACATCACGACGTGGTTTGGCTCAATCGACTCGACATCGATAGAGGATACTATATCTTAGCGATTTTAGTTCGTTATTTCACCACCAGGGGCGTTGTCTTATCTCTGTTTCTATGGGCCGCATCACGGCGGAGTATGGTTCATTCGACTCAACATCGATAGAGGATACTAGAGCTTATCGATTTTTGCTCCGAGTTTCACCACAAGGGGCGCTTTTCTATCTCTGTTTCTATGGGGAGGATCACGACGGGGTATGGCTCATGCGATTCGACATCGAAAGCCTTAACGATTTCAGTTATGATTGTATAAACAGATTTCGCCCCATGGTGGTGTAAGGTGGAACTAACGTATACTGCAGCGCGTGCACAGCACGACTACTATACGGTGCCGCAGGCAGCGGGGAACCGAGCAGGAGGTTCGTTCAGTTACAGGTTTATACTATTCGATGTGCAATTTAAGGGATTATCCAGTGCGTGCGTAGCACGACCGGTATACGGTGCCGAAGTCAGCGGGGACCAGGGTCGGATGTGTTCGTTCGGCTAGAGGTTTATACTATTCAATGTGCAAATTAAGGGATTCTCCGGTGCCGAAGGCAGCGGGGACCCAGTTCGGAGGTTCGTTCGGTTCGAGGTGGATGCGAGCCAGAGGGTCGTTCGTTTTATAAAAAAAGGAGAATTAAAAAAATTCGAGGCACCGATGTAAATTAGGTGCCCGTTAGCGGGCGAAGCCAGCTAGTATTTTATTAATTTTGACATTGGAAAATATATTGGAAGCTAATAAAAAACACCATTTTCTTTTAACAGCCCAAACGTTCCATACATACTTTCATTTTCGTTTTTTTTTTTTTTTTTTTTTTGTATCCACGTACATTTTAATGCGTATTTTTTTCATTTTAATAGATATATTTCCGCAATATTGTAAATACATATTAAAGTAAAAGTAGTTTTTTTTTACACACTTTTATCTATACTAATATTATAAAGGAGTAAAGATTGTTTTTTTGTTTGTTTGTTCGTTTGTTTGTAGGGGGTAATCTCTGGAACTACAGAACCGATTTCAAAAGTGATGGTGGCAAATTGATGGTGACAACCCCTGCTCCAACATAGGCTGTATTTTATGTCGGTGCCACTACCGCAGGGGGGTGCAGGAGCGGAAAGCATTCTAAAATTGCGATCTTTTCTATACTGAAGCAGCTAGAAATTTCAAATTTGGCGTTGTAGTTACTTATAAGATGTAAATGCTCTCTAAGAACAAAATTAAAAAAAATCGAAATTTAAAAGGGTGAAATGAGCGAAAAGCGTTCTAAAAACATTCTAAATTACAATTTCTATGGAATCTCTAGAACTACCGAACCGATTTGAAATTTGGCATTGTAGTTACTTATAAGATGTAAATGCTCTCTAAGAACAAAAAAAAAAAAAAAAAAAAAAAAAAAATCGAAATTTAAAAGGGTGAAATGAGCGAAAAGCGTCCTAAAAACATTCTAAATTACAATTTATATAGAATCTCTAGAACTACCGAAACGATTTGAAGTTTGGCGTTGTAGTTACTTATAAGGTGTAAATGCTCTCTAAGAACAACGAAAAATAAATCGAAATTTAAAAGGGTAAATGAGCGAAAAGCGTTCTAAAAACATTCTAAATTACAATTTCTATGGAATGTCTAGAACTACCAAACCGATTTCAAAAATGATGGTGGCAAATTGATGGTGACAAACCCTGCTCCAACATAGGCTATATTTTATGTCGGTGTCACTAACCCCAGAGGGGTGCAGGAGCGAAAAACGTTCTAAAATTGAGATCTTTTTTATACTGAAGGAGCTAGAAATTTGAAATTTGGGGTTGTAGTTACTTATAACATGTAAATGCTCTCTAAGAACAAAAAAAAAATCAAAATTTTAAAGGGTGAAATGAGCGAAAAGCGTTCTAAAAACATTCTAAATTACAATTTCTATGGAATCTCTGGAACTACCGAACCGATTTCAAAAGTGATGGTGGCAAATGGATGGTGCCAACCCCTGCTCCAACATAGGATATATTTTTTGTGGGTGCCTCTATCTCCAGAGGGGTGCAGGAGCGAAAAAAAACGTTCTAAATTTACGATTTTGTTTATACTGAAGGAGCTAGAAATTTGAAATTTTCATTGTAGTGACTTATAACATGTAAATGCTCTCTAAAAACAAAATTAAAAAAATCGAAATTTTAAAGGGTGAAATGAGCGAAAAGCATTCTAAAAGCATTCTAAATTACAATTTCTATGGAATCTCTGGAACTACCGAACCGATTTCAAAAGTTATGGTGGCAAATTGATGGTGCCCTGCTCCAACATAGGCTATATTTTATGTCGGTGTCACTAACTCCAGGGGGGTGCATGAGCGAAAAACGTTCTAAAATTGATGGTGACAATCCCTGCTCCAACAGCCTCTTTAATAAAAAACTATGGCTTTCTGACGACTGTGTTTTTCGCTAATTGTTGCCACAAGTTAATCTCGGAAAATGAAACATTTGAAGTTACTGAAATAAATAGTAGCTCGAAATGTATTTGTCAGAAAATGTTAGGCAAACTGCGTTTGAAAGGTAAAAAGTTGTATTTTTCTTGATATAAATTTCAAATCTAATGATTACGCCATTTTTCAAATATTGAATTTGAAAAATTACCGAATTTCACAATGGAGTACCATAGCGAAACTTTCATGCGTAAAAAGATAATATTAAGGGCGACGTCCTGGCGTGTATATTGGCTATAGCAGTAGTCACAAATTATAGTAGCCTTATTATTCTGTTAAAATATAAAAGTGAATTATGAAATGTCAATATTTTGTTGGATTAAAAGTTCGTTATAAGAAATTGACGACCGTAGCTTGCTAGTAAGCAATAAATGTTTATTTTCAAAATAACGCAGAATTGCAGGACTGCAATTCATGTTGTTTAAAAGCATTTCGTCAATTTGGCATGAGCCAGGATTTTAGAAAATTTACCGATTAAACTACGCTTGGCAGAAAGCTCGAACTGGTGCATGTATTTGAAAAATATATCGTTTTTGTTATTTTTCATTTTTATTTTGTAACAAAAAGTAAATAAATAATTATTTAAAGTATTTTTTAAAGATATCCGATTTGTTTTCTTAACGTATAATTATCATTCGATTAATATTAGATTATCTACCCTATTACAATACGTGCGCTATCTATCTATGTAACCTCAAAAACTCGGAACCCGCAGGGCGCAGGGCTACGACATTTAGCACACGGGTTGCTAGTAGAGGGCACATAAACGTTTGGGGCAAAAAATTCGAAAAATTTTAAATAGATTTTTTTTATTTAATGTTTTTGACGAATTTTTGCATTTTCTTATGTTAGATCCGTAATCGCGCGAGTTCTAACCGGTTCTAAATATTTAATGTAATGTGAGATAATATACGTATTACGTACGCCACGCTGCAATACTACGAAGCTGTAGCTGGTATTACGATAATTATTTTACCTTGCATACAAATAATTAGAGATTATTTTATAGCGCTCAGTTATTACGTTTTTTAAAAAATAAAGAAAAAAATTTTATCAGAAACATTAAAAAAAACTTTTTATTCGATTTATTCCCATATTCCAAAGATATCGTTTTATCGTCTGCTGTCATAACAACGTGATAAATTAAATTTCACTAAAAAATGCACAGTAGTAGAAAAATATTTTTCTTAATCGTATACTTTTTGAACAACTCAACACTTTAACAGGGGGATTCTTATTTCTTTTTTAGGTATTTTAAAATTTTTTGTTGTCATTGCATTTTTATGCTAATTTTCACTTCATATTCGATTATTAATATGTCTATTTGATGTGAATGTTTTACGTACTTCTACTTTTGTGTAGAACTTCCCGTGCATAGAACGGGCTAAACAGCTTGTTAAATTATAAAGAAGAATTCTGAACATGTATTACACTCGTTATTTTATTTATATTTTGTACTTTATAATGTTTAAAATTTTATGTTGTTGCAGTTTCACAGTCAGTTGCCATATCATGGCAAGTGTTCTTTTTCGCATAATTAACTGCGTTATTTTTAAACTTGTAAACAGTTGCAACTGTAAATAATATTTTTTGATTTATCACCTGCGTCCGGCTAACGGGAAAATGTGTTAAAATTAGAGTGTTAAATTATAGTTATGGTCTAAAAAAAATAAAAAATGTTGAATTGTAATTGGAAGAGAACTTGTGTATATCATTTTTAATAATTCTATCGGTTATAAAATTCCTTCATACAAAACACGTTTAGTTAAAAAAGGAATGTGAATATAGATAATGTTAGCTTATCTGCAATTACACAGCTTTTAATCACGAAATGAAAACAATTATAAAAATTGGTTCAATAGAAAGTCCAAGGCTAATAATAATAATAATAATAAACAGGCTTATATTTTAAGCATATAGATTATAATTAATCAAAATGACATAGTTTTCAGAAGCGCTTTATTTGTGCATATCACACCAAGATCTTTATATATACAGCAGGGACTTAAGTCCCTTCAAGTGGAGAAATAAAGGTAACTAAATATGACGTCATGTTACTATAATCGTGCTAAAATATTTTTTTGTGATAAGATTATATTTTTTTAGTACAGACATTTCTGTCGTCTCCAAAAATTGACTTTTTGATGGCTGGCAAACACAATTGGTAATTTAAAGAATAAGTCATCAAATAGGAAAATACATATTGGACTTTCGAGTGAAATGCTCTTAAAATATTAACTCCATTTATTGCCATTTTATGACTTTTTAAATAATTTTCAAGCATATATATATATATTTAATCTATGTCAGCTATGAACAAAGTAATCACATTTGGAAAGTAAATACCCGGGACAATAAAAAAATAAAGCAGTTTAATCATAAGATAATATTAAACATGAGGTGTCGCACTTTCGCGCTTATCTAACTGAAATGTGCTAACGTAAACACAAAATTTCT
Organism: Maratus michaelseni; assembly: GCA_963931845.1. Classification (NCBI taxonomy): domain Eukaryota; kingdom Metazoa; phylum Arthropoda; class Arachnida; order Araneae; family Salticidae; genus Maratus; species Maratus michaelseni. Next base: position 195,242,548 of record OZ007593.1, on the reverse strand, counting down.
TTTTAAATTGAAAATAAAATAATTATCAATTTAAGTTAAATTGTTTAAAGCAGTATATATATAAAGCAGGAAATATATATATATATATATATATTATCTCCATATAGACTCTAAAATTGATCAATCATTGATAATTCCAAAAAAAAAAAAAAAATGTGTTTTAAAAACACAAATTGCACAAATTGTGCTTATTAGTTGCTAAAATCAGTGTAAAAATTGTTTTAAACTCATAAAAGAGCTAAAATCCTACATGTTTCGGCTTTAAACTTAAAGCCATCATCGGGGAAGAGGAACAACACAAACGACTACTGATCTTTTAATTTTCGACACGAGAAAATTGAAATCAACAGTATGGAAAAATTTAAATAAAATAAGCGGGCGCTCTCTGTTGCCAAAGAGCGAAAAACAAAACAATGAATTAACAAGGGGTTAAAAATGTATCCCACAAACTAGGTATGTTGAAAGAAAAATTATCATTACAAATACAATCTTTTCTAATTTTAATTTCCAATGATTCCCTAATGGCGGCTTTAAATGGGTTATTGAATCTATGGATAATTCTTGCTTTATCGAAATTAATTACAGTATCACTATTTTTAGCGTAAAACCGGGAGAGTGCAGTGGATAACTTTCCAAATTTTATGTCATTTTTATGCTCTTTTAACCTTTCCAAAAACTTTCTTTTAGTCATACCAATGTAAAAAAAATATACTATTATTATTTAAGCTAATGGGAATTTCATAAACACCTGCGAATTGATCAGGGGGGATAGGATCTAATTTACATGAAACTAAGTCAACCAATTTTCTGGGAGGGACAGCAATAAGATGGATATTGTATTTACGGAGGGCCCTTTTAATCCTTTCAAATATAATAGGTATATATTGGAATTTACGATAGTTTGGTTTATTATTGCTAGGGACAGGATGCTGAATTAAATGGCCATTGAATTTTTCTATAATTTTCTGTACGTGATGAGCGGGGAAACCATGGTCAATGGCGATATCTCTGATAAAATTAAGTTCATCTTGGATGAATTCACTTGAACAAACCAGAAAAGCACGCTTGATGAATGAATTGAAGGCAGCAATCTTATAAGTGAAAGTTGTAGAGGCATTAAATGGGATTATTGTGTTACTTCTCATCGGTTTACGATAGACTTTACGTTTTAGGTTGTTGTCATCTTTAATTAATTGAATATCCAGGAACGGCAGTGATGAATTTTCTTCTATTTCCAACGTAAACTTAATATTTTCATCTATTTCGTTTATTTTTGAGAGAAAAGATAGGAGTTCTTGCTTTCCATGATTCCATGTGATAAAGATATCGTCCACGTATCTTAGCCAAACATCTGGTGTTAAATTCAAACTTTTAAAAATAAATTCCTCCATCGGTCTAAGTTTAAATTCAGCCAACAGACCGGAAATAGGAGATCCCATAGGTGCTCCTTTATTTTTTCTGTAAAATTTCTTATTAAACATGAAAACGTTGTTATGAATGATAAGGTTAAGTCCTGACTTTAGAGATGTTTTTACGCTATCACTTAAATTATTTTGTTTATCAATTTCCAAATTAATATTTTGTACAACTTCATTTGTATCAATAGATGGGTAAAGAGACACAATATCTAAACTAGCTAGAATAGTTCCTTTAGAAATCTGAATATTTTCTATTTTATGGATAAAATCTTCTGTTGTGGATTCAATTGTGAAAAAAATGTGGTTATGCATTTCATGGCTGCTATAGTTTTCCTTTATACAACCCCTTCACTCAATGGAAAATTGGAAAAAGAACTACCAAGAAACAGTCTGTTTGTTTGGAACCATTCTACCGTATGATTTCACACGTTTGCAGTTAATATAAAAATGAGTATTTTCTGAAGAAGATAATACCATTTTCATCATCCCCCATTCCGAGATTAGGGCTTCATTTAAAAAAATGTTTTAAGGCATCCGTGTTCCGTTAAATATTTATTTTAGATATTGGAAAAAATGTAATTTCAAGAAACATTTATTCTGTGCATAACAAGGATCTTTAAATAAATAGTAGTTGTTCACACTATTTCGGCGCAGAAATAAATGCCAGTGAATATGTCGTCATATTGACACAGTCCGAGGCTAACGCAAAAGAAAGGGTACCGCGGTTCTTTCGAGTATCTTTTTTTACAGACCGCCGGAGTCACGTGATACTGGAATGCACCAATGAAGGTGTATGAAAAGAGCATCACGTGACTCTAGCGGTCTGTAAAAAAAGATAAGTTGAATGCACCGCGGTAGCCTGTCTTTTTCGTTAGCCTCGGACACAGTCGTAGTAAAATATTTTATGTTCATGGATGAAAATGTATCTTTTGCATTCCCAATGCCGTCATTTTCCCGAATGGAACAATTTTGCTAAACATGTTACATATTATGATAGATTACTTTCTATTATTTTATTTATACAGCTTACTTAATATTATTTTCCTGATAAGTAATGTGTTTTCTGCACTTTCCGAGATTTGTGAAAAAATAAGCGCAATCATTTTAATTTGTTTAAAGTTTATGAAAGGCATTGCAATTATTTTCCGGTGTAACCATGCTTCACAGGTGTAATCACGCTTCCTATGGGTGTAACGCGACAAATCAAATTAATTTTATATTAAATGTCTTATCCGGGTTGCCACCCTTTTTGAAAAAAAATAATAGAAACATTTAAATTGTAAATAAAATATGAATATAGATATATTTTTTAAATGGCTTGTGCGGATAGAAATGCAAATGAATAGTTTGTTTAATAAAGAAATATCGAAAATGATTTAGTAGAAAGCTTAGGGCAGATAAAAAAATCAGCTTTGTGTTTTATATGTATAGATAATAAAGTTTTATTTACTATATATATATATATATTTTAAACTAACTTAAACCTAAACAAAACCACCAGCCAATTTTAGAAATGTTAAAAAGTATTAAATAATATTTAAGCACCTTCATATTTTAAACATTGGAAACAGAAATCTTTTATAACGCCCCGGAATTTATATTGATTTTCAAATACGTGAGTTCAAATATGACATATATTCAATCGTTTTCATGTTACAGGACTTATTGGAATTTATATTTTTGTTGCGTGCCTTTCAAACAAAAGGAATAAGACTTCATCTGATGAAAACAAATAAAAAATTTATTTTGAATTCTTAAACATTCTTGACATGAATTTACGATAAAAAGAACTCAAAACCATCATTTTCGGTAGAATAGGACTTGTATTTATAATACGGCGAAGAAGAAAGTTATCTTAAAATATAAAAATCTTAATTTATATCACATGTAAAATTTGATGCTTTCAAGGATATATATTTTTTTCAAATTTTTCACACAGGTCATGTGATGTTGTTTTATGAAATTTATAAGAGGGAGACCGAATAAAAATACAATGTTATCGCTATACCGCTTGTGTAATTGATAAGTTGAGAAATTGGAATACAAAAGAAAAAGTATATATATTAATATTCCTCTCAATCGCTCACATGCCTTAACGTTCATGAAAGGGGGGGGGGGTGAAATACATTATTTTACATTAAATTTTATTATCATTATACTTTATAAGTTCTGAAAATTATATATCTAAATGCTATGTGCTGAAATATTGAGAAAATAGGAAAATTGTCTTGAAAATCAAACAACGATTTTTTGTCAGCAGTGAATTTATGCAATATACTGAGGAAGAAGTTCGCGTGCGCGTATGCTATTTCATTCCGTCTCCGAGCCGTCGCGTCGCTTCAATCTGTTGGCAGTCGTCAGATCATTTACTGCCGTGTTGCGATATTTTGGAACTATATTATGGCATCATCGAAAAACAGAATCACAAAACACATACTTGAATGGCCTGAATTTTATCTTCTTAAAGACATTAAATATTTTAAACTTACCACACGTGAAAACGTGATGCAAAGGCATAATTCGTCTCTAGAAGAGATCAGAAAAAAAAACATTTATATGTATTTTTGCGAATCTCACTACACGTGATTTATAAAAAAAAAAACACAGACGTTTCTGCTTATCTAAAAAAACTGATATAACGTTTCTTGAAACAGCACGAATCATATCTTAATGCTTATTAAGCTTATTTAATAATAATAATATAAAAATTCGATTAACAAATACAATCAAATACCTGTTTTGTGTTGTTTTTCAACGATGCGATCATCGAAGAAATTCAGAACATCGTAGGAAAATAATCTGTTAGATGCTAACTGTATGAAGTAACGAAAAGGGGAAAGCAACGAAAGAAAGCAAAAAGCATACGGGCAGGAGAACTTCATTCCAGAGTATTTTGTATAAATTCGACGTTGATGCACAATCAAAAAGCTTTGTCTGATTTTGGTGATTTTATTTCCATTTTTATCAATGATTTCAGGACTTTGCAATAAGTGCTTAGTTTTCAGATCTTTTAAAGTTTAATAATGCTAAGAGTTACTGTAAAATAGCGGATTTTGTACTATTTTATGAAAGCTAAGAAAAATCCACGATCGTAAGTTATTGATAAATTTCTTACATTTTTCTATTTGGTGTTTGTCTTCTTCAAATTGTAGCTGTTACGAAGTATAGTGATGAAATCAAATTATTGTGAGTTTTTTGACGCACTCTAATGTGTATCAATCTAACCGTATAAAATAATATATCACTTTTAATTAAATATTACTTAAAATTATACGCGTTTAATTTTATTTTGCATATGCTAGTAATATGTTTTTATGATATGTATTTATCATTATAAGACAACATGTCATATTTTTCTTATTTCATTTGGAATGAAAAAAAAAATTATTGATGTGAAAATAAAAAGGAGAAGAAAACAATAAATCACTTATAATCGCAAGTTTTGTAATAATCATATTTTATTTACTCACAGATCATCCTGTAACTATTGTGTTGTTCCATAGCATATTCTACAACAAATTGTCATACGATAGCGAGCGTTGCTTGTGGGAAAAATAATTAAAATATTGAAACCATTTTTGTGCATATCGTACACATGACACTAATTATTTCCAAGAATAGTCATGTTTGACGCCAACTATGACTGTGTATCCGATTACGAAATGTTAAGTAGAATAAATTGCATATATTACGTTACGTATTTTTTCAGTTACTTTTTGATATCCTGGTTTCTGTATAAGAAGTTTTCAATTAAGTGTTCGGAAAGTAGAGCGATTTCACTCCAGATTTATTTTTACTTAAAAAGATATATATATATATTCACCTTTTTTTTAAACATTTATACTCATTAATTACTTTATATTGGTAATAAAACTATATTTAATATCGTTCTTTTGTTAAATCAACTAGAGTAATACTCTTTATGAAAACTAAAAAAAGAAAAATTATCTACTTATTAATTTATATTTTTATATATTAAAAAAAAGGACGCACAAAAAATTGTCATTTTTCAAAACGTGTAATAAAATTTAAACAAATATATAAAACAATAGTACTTTATATTCTAAACATTATCAAATAAAATGTTTTATATCGCCTAAAAATGTATATGGATGTTTTTAACATGTGACTTACAAAATGACGTGTGATCAATCGTATTCAAATTTCATGAAATACAGAAATTTGTTTAACTGACATAAATGTCAAAACTGTGGAATACTCGTACATTTTTATTAGAAGAAAATACATTTAAAAAAACCATTTTAGAACACAATATTTCCAACATTCTTGATATAAAGATAAGGAAAATATACCTTCAAAAACTATATTTCATCGTTGAATAGAATTTCTATTTATGAATTGGAGAGCAAGAAGCGTATATAAAAAATAAAATTTTCGGTTTTCTTGATGTGCAACATTTGATATTTTCCAAGCAATCAAAATGTCAAATCTTCATGTGAGTCGTCGATATAGCTATATGGAATCAGTTTCTGTCCGTTATTATAAAAGGGTTATTTATTTTTTCTTCCAAAAACATTACTCATTTTCATTTTGTTTGGCAGCGTTACCGGAATCGTGAAAACTTTAATAACTCCAATATATATATATATATATATATATATATATATATATATATATATATATATATATATATATATATATATATATATATATATATATATATATCAACTATTCTGAAATTGCTCTGCAAGCTTTAACACGTTATCTGCCGTTGACGCATACGTGGCGTCGCTTGGTCACTCATATTGCCAAACAATTTTAATCCAAAATCACGAATTCATACGGGGAATTTCGAAAGAAGAATTTTTATTTTATATAATCACGTAACACATGCCTGTAATTAAATACAGCAAATATTGTTCTTAGTATTTTCTGGTGTGAATTAGGAACTTCTGAATTAAAATAAGATTTCGTTAATTTTAACCCGGTAGCGAACGTGTTAAAAATTTTTATTTTATTTTATTTTATTTTGTTTTTTCGAAATGAATATTATAACGTACACCTTCACTCAGTGGCTTTTTTATTATAAATTTCAGCGGCTTTTAAAGTACAATTTAGTTAATAATGTTTATGTTTTTCTTCGTAGTTTGATAAATATAGATTTACCATTTAAAAAGAGTATTAGTAAAATTTCTTATTATTATTTATCTTTAATGATATAACTGCAACTACCAACTACGAAACAATAATACTCTATAAAGCGGAATGCTAAACAAACCGCTTGTTAATTTAAAAAAAGTTCTAATAAATAAATAAATGCATAAAATATTGCTTTCTCTACTATTTAAACAGTGTCCACTAAAATATTTTTATATAAAGGCGAAAAACTATATATTGATTTTAAATTTGAGAAAAGAAAAATGACATATGATCATTCGTGTTTAAGTTACATGATTTATTGGACAGAATTTTTTCATATGGTTGTTAAAAATGCGGAATACATCTTATTCTGATGAAAATACTCCCAAAAGCTCTCAATATTTCTAAATTTCTTGACAGAAATTTACGAAAAGAAATCCCTAACTTCCACAAACATCTTTTACAGTTGAACAAAATTTCTATTTTTAAAACAATGAGAATAATTCGCATCGAAATGTAAAATCCTCGATTTATTTGAAATGCCGATTAATTTGATTCTTCTAAATAATCAAAATGTCAAAATCGTCACATGGAGTATTGCGGTTTAGGAAATGCATTTTTGGGTATCGTTATAAGATAGATATATTTTCTATCCTGATGAACAATATATATTTATATATATATTTTTTTTCTATTCTGGAGAACAATATATATTTATATATATTTTTTTTTTCCATCCTGGTGAACAATATGTCATATATTCTAATACGAGCAAATCTTGTGTGTGGTTATATATATATATATATATATATATATATATATATATGCAAATTTTATCTTAAAAACGGCTCTAACGATTTTGATTAAATTTTGTATCCTACGAGTTTCGGGCACGTGAAAATCATTGGGCTAGGTCACATGTTCGATAAAATTCTATTAGTGGGTCATTTCTGGGTCATTGTGGGTCAAGATCTAAAAAGCGGCTCAATTTACACTAAATTTTGCATCCAATAGTTTTCGGGCACGAGAAGACTGTTGGGCTAGGTCACATGTTCGAGAAAATTCAATTAGTGGGTCATTTTGGGTCATTTTCGGTCATGGTCAAGCTAATTGTATCTAAAAAACGGTTCAAACGATTTTGACGAAAATTTGTATCCGACTATTTTCGGGCACGAGAAGACGATTGGGCTGTGTCACGTGTTCGAGAAATTTCGATTAGTGGGTCATTTTGGTCATGGGTCATTATGGGTCAAGCTATTTTATCTTAAAAACGGCTGAGACTATTTACACTAAATTTTGCATCCTATGGTTTTCGGGCACGAGAAGACTGTTGGGCTAAGTCACATGTTCGAGAAAATTCAATTAGTGGGTCATTTTGGTCATGGGTCATGATATTTGAACTCAAATTTAATTTTGACCGAGCTTAGCTCGGTCTTCCCTGCTCGTATATATATTATATGGCCGCGTTTCTGAAATCGAGAAAATTTTAGTAATATATTATACATATATATAAATTTAAATAAAATAATAATAAATAAAAATCCTGGGATCATACATAATAAAATAATAGATTAAATGATAAATTGCGAAATTTCCTTACTTGCACATTTTATTTACATGCCAATGCGATTAAAATTAATAAATACAATTTCCTTTCTTTTATAACGTAATTTTAAATATTCTACAAAATCTTTCTTTTCCAGATACCGAAATTACTCAAGGAAACTGTCAAATACCCAAAATTTTCATAATTTGTCGTGAGTAGATCAATTATAATTTATTTTCTGTATTAAAAACTGAAATGGCTGGCAAATTTGAAGAATTAAAAAAAATGTAAAATTAAAATTGAAATAACTATGAAGATAATGAGAAGTGGCAAAAGAGAAAAAATTATTAATAAAAGACTGAAAATTACATTGTGTAAGACATAAATTAGTTTATTTGAGAGTGTTCCTTGCTTCGAGAAAATAATAAGAACAAGAAAAAAAGTTAGAGGTAAAACAATAAACCATTTATTGTGAAATTGCTCTTTAAATTACAAATCATTTTTCACGGAGAATGGGATTTCGATCTAATAACTAAAGGAATTTATTTTGTGAAGTTCAAATAATTTAAATGTACAATTTATTTGAAGACATTTATCATTTTATTTGTGTGCTTATAATGGTGATTTTGCAATAAAAAAATAGTCTATTGCTCAGAATTTAGTCATTATTACTATTCATTATTTATTCTTTTTAGGTGCGTTCGTAATTATATAAATATGTAGCACCTATTGTCGTCGCTTGGTCCGTCCGTCTGTCCGCATATAACAACGCAAAAACTACCCAACCGAATGGTTTGAAATTTAAGATATATTATCTTTGCAGAATTTGTCGAGACATTTCAAATTTTATTAAAATCGAATCAAAACTTTAGGAGATATTAATAAAAATATTTATTAAGAAATTTGAATTTTTTTTATTTTAAATCGGTGCTTTCTTGTTATAGGAGCTACTGAAGTTTAATCGTCAAGCGACCGAGATACTTATTCTATTACAGAAATTAATCTGCAGACGATATCATTCATTTCACAGAATTAAAAATCATCAAGATCTAAATATTTATATAGCTAGCTACAGTACGAACGCACCTTATTTGTCACGTTTGACGTACAATTTCCAGCTTGTTTTTAATTAGCATTACTCTTAAAACACATTTAATATTTATCTTTCATCGTATATATTTTTTAATGTTTTTTTGCGAAATTATTCAATTAACAGTAATGTTGATAAAAAGTAACTCTGAAAAATACTATTTTATGAAGAACGTGATTGTGCTACAAAGATTTCTCTAAACATTTTCCTATTTCACAGCAAGTTATTAAATACCTCCAGTTAAACAATGCACAAATAAACGTATTCTAAGACAAAGTTGGTTAACGTGTCAGAACAAATAAAAGATGGATCATAATTCATTCTTCAAAGATATGTGTTAATTTTGGATTGATGTATTTATATTTACAAAAATTACAAAATAAAATTAAAAGTATGCAATTTACATCAAATATAATATTGAGCACAATAATACGCTTTTATTTTATCGAGTGTTTGAAATGTAATGTATTTCAATTTGGGAATTTACACCCAGAAAAAGGAATTGATTAAAACTACAAAACATGTTTTGTTGAGTACATTTTGGTTGTTTTAGCGAAATTCAAGTAAAATTGAACCATTTTACTTGAATTAACAAAACATTTTTTGCTGACGATACAAAAAAAAATTGTTGATTCAAACAAAATTTCCATTGACCTATATTTAAACAAAAATGTTTGTTGGGTCAACCAAATTTTAAAACCAAATTTTAACCAAATATTTTTTGTTGATTCAACAAAACTTTTTTCTGGGTATACCATTCGACTTACTTTAAAAAAAGATTAATAACGAGAATGTAAAAAAACACCTGCGATATTATGAAGCTCAAAGAGTTAAAATTTTAGCATTGAGCCTGTTTTTTTACGTCCTGTATTTGATGCATTAAATGCCTAAAAAGTTTTTTGAAATTTATATTGCGTTTGACTATTGCGTAAATTGAATTAATATGGTTTATTTCTGGCTAATTTTAATTGAATTGTCGTTGTTTTGCATTGAAAATTATCGATCCACTACAAAAACTGAAAGGTTTTGTCACTTGTATTCGCCATTTATTTAATTCATTTTCCATTTTAATCTATACTAACAAGTATTTTCTAAATTTTGGTACTATAAATATGTCAAAAATTTAAATTTTGATTACATATGACTTTTGATAAATAATGTATAAAATTTGAAAATTTATAAAAAGTGAAATTGTGTCGTGAAATTTTAGATATTTTAAATATCAAATGTATATTTATTTATTTTAATGTTTTTACGCCAATTCTTCAAGACCTGTAATTTTTTTCCGCATATAAAAAACTTTAATTAAATTAAAGACAGAGAAATTTATTAAATGAAAAATGAATAATCGTTCTCTTTTGCTTTTTAAAATTAAATACTTATTCATAATTTTATTATTAAAAATGTATTAAATTTTTTTAAATACTTTTAATAGATTAACGCTTTAACCCTTTCAGCGTTTGGTGTTTTCTATATTTTCATAAGTATTCTTGTAAGTCCCAGGATATATATATATATTTTAACCATAGTTTGATGCTTTAATATCTCTCATATCCCCTCATTCTATATACGGTTCAAAAAATTATTTTGTTAAAAATATTTTTGTCTACAACCATTTTAACATGACTTCTAGTAACGGAAAAACAGTTCAAAGGAATTTAAACATCAATAGTCGCACACCTAATAATAATATTGTGAATTTCTCTACATTACAAGAAAAAGATGATAGAATTCACAATTATTAGAGTGACTCGCAGTGACGTCACAGTGACGTCACTGTGACTATGCATGCTATGCGGGTCTCTATCTCAGAGAAGAACCACGCTTTAAATAACAGTTGAACAACCACGTGTTAAACCTACATTTGGTATATAACGTACTCTTATTAAAAACTCGCATACAGCTGAGATTTATCGCAAATTTTTAAAACAGAGATTTTGATAACATAGTACTTCTAATTCAAGAACACAGAGTTAGTTGAGAATACGTTTATTTTAAATAAGTAAGTTTGCAGATAGTCTTTATAATTTGGAGTACGAACGGCTTCATCGATATTTCTGTCACTCACAATTTTATGAATTAACCCATTACATTCTCGTGTTGCATTCTATTCGGACGAATCAACAGTCAAAATAAATGCGTATGCTTAAATTAACTAAATATCTACCAATATTTTAAAATTAGAAAATGCAATATTTAATGATAGAAACTTTTAGATTTTATAAATCGAATGGTACCTTTCGGAATTTGTTGTGGAAAGTGTTCTATCTTATAGATTTGGTAGTAATGTGTTAAAGAAAAAAAATTGCCTCATGTTTTCTACTACATGAAATTAATTCCATGTATCCATTTTTTTGTATGTGTGTCTAGAATATCGGAATGAAAATAATGAAATCAGGGAATTTTCAAGTTGTTAAATTTAGAACTAGACAGTCAACAAAGATGTTTTGTTGTTCTTAAAACTATGCTAGTTTAAATAAGTGATATTATTGCCATGATATCATGATTTTTATTTATGAAATTAAAACGATGTTTAAATGTGCTGCTTGACAGCGTATAATAGTTTTACGAATCTTTAAAACCACAAGTGAGAAACAAACTTTCAGATATAATTAATGATTTGGAACCAGGTTTAAGGAATAATTAGTAGCCTAATACCTAATTTTATGCATTTCTAAGATTCCTATGCGAAGAAGTTCCTGCATCAAGTGGTGTTTTCCGAGGTTTTCATGGACAAAAAGTGCGCATGTATGCGTTTTAGTCATCATGGGATTACCGAATTTCACATTCACTTAATTTTGTGATATCTATGAAACGAGGTTGCAGCATTCCGTGATTTTTTTGTAGTTTTTGTGCGCACGAAGCGGACAGACATATGTTTTAGTGATAGCGCATTACTAAATTTCCTGCATTTCTGTGATTACTATGAATTAAATTTGCTGCATCGTGTGATTTTTTTTTTCGTTTTTCAGGAGGCAATGCGCAGGTAAGTACGTTTTAGTGATAGCGCCATTACATAAGTTGACTTATATTTTGTTTCCTACGCAACGAAGTTCACGCATCCATTGATTATTTTTTTCTTCAATTTTCTTTGGCGTGAAGGGAACATACATGCATGTTAGTGATTGAGACATTACTGAAATTAACTAACATTTATGATTCATACGCAAGGAATTTGTTGCATCAAGTGATTTTTTTAGTTTGCATGGCGCGAAACGCTCATACGTGCACTTTAGTGACGGCAGCATTACCGAATTTCAGCTTTCACGAATATCATTTGAGTGGGGAAGAAGACCGGGAGTCCGGCACTGTGATATGTTCTTCGACACGACGGGGGCAGGTAAATGGACGAATTGCAACCTCCACGCAGTGTATGGGGGATAATGAGGTGACCTATTAGTCGGAGGCGTCGGAAATGGTGGCTTCTATCCACGGGTGTATGGGCCTTCCCCCTATTGTGTCGCTTCTCGATTGCAGAGATCGCTAGGGTTCTGACGCTTGTCGGCTGTCGGCTTGCTAGGCGGCGAACATTCACATTTTAGGCTAATCCCGATTGTCCGATTCTTTTGGACAGGGTGGTGACTTCTGGGCGAAAGCTAACTAATGTGATAGAAACGTTTCCACACTTATCTAAGGCGATGACGGACACTATACAGCAAAGAACGCTTGTGATGCCGCAGTGGCGTCCGGTAACTGTGTGATGCGGCATGCAGCATGCCTAAGTAATGACAGGCGGTGGAACGTAGACAGGGGTGTAGTGGGAGTGGTGGTTTGGACGTCCTTCCCGTATGACGTCACATTCCCTGAAGCTTCCTCTACAGCTGGAGTAGTTGTGCGCCGCTCTATACTTTTGGTTAGAAAAGAAAGTGCCCCGTTTGTCCAAGAGTGGTTCGAGTCCGCGGAGGACCATCCGGTCTGAGTTCTGCGGCTCGTATCACCTTCTCTAAAAGGTGGTTGGTCTCTTTCCCAGAATAACCAATTACGAGGACTCGAGCCGGAGGCTTGTCAGTCAAGTGACGGTGTCCAGACCAATGTCGGAACCTAAGTCTAGACCTGGGTCGAAAACCAATCCATCGTGTCTTTGTGCAATCGGAGCTTGCTGCGATCGACGGTTGGATTATCAGGAGTCTAATACATAACATTCACGCTACTAATGCTCGACCGGGACCGCTTCTTTAGCGCTTTTGAAGACAAGTTCCACGACCTTCAGAGTCTGATAGTAGTGTCTAAATCAAACTTACTTTTATTAACCCTACTTAGTGTGTTTTTATGTGTATTTCTGTGTAGTCTTCTACGGAGTCGACCGCCGCTGGTGTTCTGCCATTGATATAAGCTCAGATGCAAAGCCGTTGGGGATCACACAGGAACAAACCCTAGATAGGATGCGTCGTTGCGTTCAGAGAGGCTATTCCTCGAACTCCCAAACTAGCGAGAGGCGCCTACTTCTTCGCCGGTGACGACGAACTAGTTGTAACCTTTGTAGGACCTCGACGATATAAAGCGGAAGTAAAGAAAGAGTTGTCAGGGAAACTTGGCTTAAGGCCCAGGACCCAGTTTCTTTTTCGGGCTTCCGGCTCCGAAGCAGTCCATGGACTCAGACATACTCCCCAAGTGTGATGTGATGATGTCCTTAGACAGGCCGCACACTGACAAGAGAGAGCGACATGAAGCTTAAGTCATGAGACATTTTCACCCTTTTAACAAAGAGAAACCGGTCTGAATATCAGAATTTGTCTCGTGTCTTGCGCTACATGTCGCCCTGTCTTGTCAGTGTGCGGCCTGCCTTAGAGTTTAGGTTCCTCCGCATATCGCAGCGACATTTGTCGTCAAATGTTTGTGTGCAGGGGAGTTATGTGTTCCAGATGCTCCCCTTGGAGCCCAACTATGGAGGTGACTTGGAGAAACCGGGCCCTCCCTGGTGGATCGCTCGTTTGGGTTCACGAGAACCTTGAATTGGCGGTGAAGTACGTTCACCTTCGGCGGTGCACCTTAGTTTTACCGAATTTCATGCATTTTTGTGATTCCTACGAGACGAGGTTGCTTAAGATGATGCAGTCACATCTTTGTGTATCAAACTCAAAAGTGTAGTAGGTACTTAATAAAAATGAAAAATAAATAAAATATTACTAACTTTAACTATAAAAAACATTCCAATAATTTTAGCTAAAACTTTTTCTTGAACAAGTAAATGACTTTTATAAAAATAGCACAATTTATTCAAAACAATTCTCACAGCTATTCATAATTTTTTATTAATTTAATGCATAACACAATTTAATACATAACACATTACATTTAATGTAAATAAAACCAAAAAAAGCACCAGTCATATATAATCATTCAGACAAAGAATCAACTGAGAGCGTGTACATAAAAAAAAGCAATATAGCCTTACATTTAGATTTAATATAAAATAACAAGAAAATTGCCAGATTCCATTTCACTTGTGACAATATACTTGATACCAAAAAACATTAATACCTTCCTTTTATTAGAAAACAAGGCTTTGATTGGATAGTTGATTTACATCAACCGAAATACATCAGTTTTGTTTATTTTATCGCATTTGTAGTGTTTTTATAGAATGTTCTTAAAACACAATTACCTTAACAAGTTGCTATGTGCTTTTTACTAGTACCTATAAAAGCATTACCTACATAATTTAAAGAATTTAATTACAAAAATTGCAATTTTCTGATACTAAATTCTGAGTATGTGACTTATCTTTCAGTTATTCAATTAATGTGACAAGAAATATTTATTTTGAGCATATAATGCAACATTTTTCCAGAAATTATAAAAGTTTAATAGTTTTGTTCTATACAAAAATTTTAAGTGTTCAGATAACCTTTAAAGTGTCGAAAATTCGAAATTTTTTTATTAGCTTATAATAATATATGATTCTTTAGGAACATTTTAAAATAAACTTTATGCAAAAATTCACTGTAGAAGAGGACTTATGTCAAAAACAGTCTGAGGTTTTTTTATATGATCAAGGGTTAGTTTGATCTTTGAAGTTAATTTTCTCAAAACGGCGATTTTGACCATTGCAAGCACGATTTCGGAAAATTGGTTGGTTAGAATTTCATGAAATTTTGATTGAATGTCTTAACCATACAGATGCGCAAAATGACATATTATTATGTTTCTCAAGAACAAGTTTAGAATTCATGACTACTTTTGCATTTAAAAAAACGCGATATTTTGAATTTCTCTTTTTTTTTTTCTCAGGATCTACACATTTTATATTTTTTTATCGTACGTCATTTTAAGAACACATTATATATGTACTCATTAAAAAATTTTTGGTTGGTTTTAGCCATTCAAATGTGAAAAACCATTCGCGCAATACATGCAAGAATAATTTTTTCGTAAACATTTTATTACATTTTTAAATATATTTCTAAGCTTTATATGAGTGTATAGATTGTTGGAGAATTTTAATTTTTAAAATAAAGCTTTATGAATATGTATTTTCAATTTTATAATTCAAAGTCAAATAGTTACGGGGTTACTGTTATTCTTATAGAGGTCTATTTTTCATGTATTTTGTGAGTTGAAAGGTTACCTGTGTGACCCCTTAATTCCTTAAATTATTTCTAAAATATTAAAAAGTATAAGTGTAATTTTTACAAAGTAAATTGACAATGAAGCAAATAAAAAATGACATATAAATAGTTTAGACTACATTATTTAATTAATATTCTCCTTTCATAATAATACAATAATTACAAATAATAAGAAAAATATCATTAAAATGTTTTAATCGATAGTTTATTAAATTGTATAATTCGTTTAATTTTAAACAACATAGAGAATGTAGCAAAAATCTGTACACTTATAAAATTCACTTTTGTATTTATTTACTTAATTTTATCCTTCAACTACTAATTACTATTTATTTATTTTTTAATTTGGCAGCTAAATGATAGGAAGGTATAGACGTAATATTGTACTAACAAATGCTGTAAACTCTAATTAGGAATTTTCCATATTGACATTTCAAAATGCACCACTTATGTGATTATTTAATTAATCTAGATAAAGTCTGGCTAATTTTTAAATTTCTGTATTTTGATACTTTAAACTTTTTACAGCTTCCTTATTTATTATAAATTCTACTTGTTTCATTAAAGGGAGTTTCAGTAATAAAAATCGCAGTTAAAGTAAGTGATGAAAAGAAAATCGGAATTACAATCTTATTTTAAACAAATTCTTACTAGTTACCAAAAGATTTTCTTTCAGAATTTCCGATTTATTAAATCTGTTAGAAATATCCCTTTTATCTGAAATTTTAATTAAATATTTTGATGGATAAATATATTCATTTTGGCTAGTTCATTTATTTAATGTTTCGTTATAAGCATGATTTAAAACTTAGTTTTTTTCCCCTCTCTGTAATAACACAATACTACATTTTTTTTTAAATATTTACGATTATTTAAATGTATTTAGTACTGATGAAAAATTAACTTTTTATGATTTATTCAATGATACAGATTTCTAATGATTAAATTGCAAAAGATGGAACACAATTTTTTCAAGTATAAATCTGAGTTATTGCAGTTGAATAATTCCTTTTCCTACTTA
Source organism: Maratus michaelseni (assembly GCA_963931845.1). Taxonomy (NCBI): domain Eukaryota; kingdom Metazoa; phylum Arthropoda; class Arachnida; order Araneae; family Salticidae; genus Maratus; species Maratus michaelseni. The sequence continues at coordinate 195,225,804 of OZ007593.1, read as the reverse complement.
GAAAATATAAGACTATGGATTTTTTATTAATTTTTGTCGAGCTTTAAATATGTTTTTTTTTTCGCTTAAGTTTTAAAACAAATTCCTGTTAATATGAGAGAAGTATTTATGATACAATCAATCACAACTTTTCGGAGAATAATTTTTGCTGTTTTCTGTAGAGGAGATTGAAATATTATAAGCTGATTCTATTCATAATCTTAATGAATATTATATATAAATAGTATTCCGCGATGAAGGCTATTATAATGATTAAATAATTCAAAAATACACATTTCATAAGTCATTTTTTATTATTTTTTCAATTAATTTTCAGCAGTGAAATTCGCCCGAAATCATTGAATGACAAACACGCAAATGCTTACCTTGCTAATTCAAGGATCCGGGTTCGATAGCCGGCTTGGACATTTTCACTCTGTCGGTTTACGCTTACTTAGCAAGGTAAAAATTCACATAATTATTATTCTGTGATACACATTACATATGAAATATTTTAATTCCAAAACTCAAAAAAGAAAAGGACTTTGAATTAAGTGCATTATATTTTGTGACCTTCTCATAACTAAGAAAAAAACATTTACAGTAATTCAATGTAAATAAAACTACGGTGTAACCCAGAAATTGCACATTACATCTCCCGTGTATTTCAAAAAAGAATTTTGCTGAAAGTGAATTGAGGAATGTGTCAGCAAGTACCCAATATATATCATAGAATTTCCTTAACAGAAAATAATGCTCAAGATCAGGTTAAAAATTAATTTTAACTAAACAAATAAACTTTTTAAGAATACGGAAGTCATTTTTGCAAATCATTTGTTACAACAAATTACGCACTTTTGTAGATTTTTGTTTTAGAATGTGATTTTTGATGAATCCACTGTATCATTGACTATTCTTGAACGATAACAGTGCAAAATGCCTTGTTAAGTTGTCATTATAAGTGAAATTAAAAATTCTTCAAATTACGGAAATATTATAAGCAACCTTATTCGCATTACAATATCCGCATTTATATATGCACACAAACATATATGTTCTTTACAACATTATTTTTGACAGGAAAATCAAAGAATATGAATGAAAAATGCTTTTTAACTGATAATTTCCATTGAAATGGCTAAATCCTTATGAATTCTCGTTTAAAGGAAAAGTTATTTACTGTATTGAACTTGTCAGTAAGGCTTCACAAGAAATTGTTACAAGCGGTAATGTTTTGAAACAATGCACTATTAGAAATTTGCAGCAAATTGTCCAGTCATTTGACTGTTTTTATAGAAAACGGTTGCATAACATTATTTTAACTCTATTATTACCATATTATTGTGCATATTATGGTCAGAATAAAGTTAAATTACAGTTATCTAACCATTTTCCATAAAAACGGTCAAATGACTGTACAGTTTACAGCAAATTTTTAACAGTGTAGCAAAATATTACTATGCAGGCATTAATTTAAAAAAAAGTATTTTTATTAGTTGTTATAATTATATGGAATTTTCTTACCTTACGTTATATTTTCTCATACGATGCACTAAAATCAGAATTATAATTTTTTTTTTCATTTATGAGATTCTAGAGAATTTATTAATTCAGTTTAAACCTTTATTATCCGACGGTTAAATGTGATATTAACTTTAATTTAATACATTTAGGAACAAAAGTAGGTTTTATATTTCATGCAAAATTGTTTGTTTTGCAGTGTATAGAAATCCATCTAACTTTACGAAGTCACATATACATTTAAAAAAAAAATTCTCAGTCATTTACTAGCGGATACAATTTATGGTACTTTTCGGTTAGCCGGGCGCCAGTAAAATGTATATATCTATATATACATATATATGTATACATACACACATATATGTATGTGTATATATATGTATATATATATACATGCATATATAAATGTGTGTATGTATATATATATGTATATATATGTATACATAGATATATAAATTTCACTGGCGCCCGGCTAACCGAAAAGTACCCAATTTATATTCCCAATGTAAATTTCGTACACCAATACTCATTGACTCAGAAGCTCACAAGATTTATATTTTCAATATTTTATAAGAACTGAGAGATTTAGAATAATGGTATTATTTGGTATACTTAATTATAAACTAACGGTATACTTAATTATAAAGTATAAAAAAAAATCTTTTTTACTTTAAAAACATAAATAAATAAATTATAATCTATCTTTAGATTTTAATTGTAAGAAAACAGAAATTAAATATTTATAAATTCATAATTTGGAGCACAAAGGTTTAACAAATGACTTATATAAACACAAACATGCTTCAAAAACGGTACTACTTAATTTATTACTTTTATAAGTATGTTTCAACCTATTCATAATACAAAAAAAAAAAAAAAAAAAAAAAAAATTGAAGACGTATTTACGTAATAATACAATGTATTTTCGATATGGCGGATGGTATTGGAATGAACAATTTTTTATTTATTGTAAATTTCAGAATAATTAGAAAAAGATTTCGATATAATAAATCATGTAATTTTCCGAAAAAATTTTGTAATCTGTATAATTTTTAAAAGAGTATTTTGAGACATTATAGGGAAAAAAGTTTAGAGAAATATATATATATATATTATTTATTTTTGATATTTGAATGAAATGCTTTAAAGTAAATGTTTTCATTCATGGTTTAATAATTTTGGTTTTATTAACTGCGAATAAATACAATATTTCAAATTAACCAGTTAGCACCTGAATATAAGCAAATGTCAAAGGACTGTAACCAAAATGTAAATATCACATATCTATTTGCCGTCGTATGATGTAGATATTATGTCACCTATACGTCATCAAGAAGTCGATATAGCTAATTATTTTACGAAATGAAAATCGATAAGGGTGAAATTACGGTTTAATCACAAAGTCACGATCACCCGGGAGTCATAATGTGACAAATAAAATTTATCACACATTTTTCATCGATTGGATTGGGATAATTGTGTCCATTTGTTACGCCACGGTGATGCCATATGGACTAGCTGTTCTATTTTGATAAGTTTTTTTTTTTTTTTTTTTTTTTTTTTTTTTTTTTTAATTAGACATGTTTGTTAATTAAATCTTTGTTCTTGTGTTAACAAACACTCTCAAAATAAATTAAAATGTTTATAGATTTTGAGGATATTGTGCTTTATTAACACATTTTTTAGTTTTTTTTTATATATAATGTCCTTATAGAATTTTCATTGCTATTCTATTATTTCAGGGAGATTTCCCGAATTTAAAGAAAATTTTCAATATAATATATATGAGCATATAATTCATTTTATACATGTAATTTGGAGTATTTATTCCTATGAATATTCTATAAAATTCTTGAGATTGTTTGTCTACGGAAACTTAATTATTTCCAATAGATTAAAAAGAAAGGGATAAATCATGTTTGTTAGACATATTTTAATTTAATAACAAATTTGTGTGTTTTAAATTTATTCGTACAGACATTGATTGATATTAAATATATATTACTAATTGCAGTTACTGTTTAATCAAAGATTATCTACGCACAATGAGACAGACAGCAATAAAATATTTTTTATTGGATAGCTTGCATAGTTCCTGTTAAAAAATACCAGTATTACACAAAAATGCAGTGTTGTTAAATTTTAGTACTGTGGTACATGATAAAGGAATTAATAATGTAGCATACTTTATTTAAAAACATTTTTCTACAGAAATAAAATGACGGAAAATTTTATATAAAACTCTAATATATTTTTCATGTAAGAATACTTTTTATACCAATATGCTTAAATTCAATAAATGCTTTAGTTGGGAAAACAGGACGCAAATACTCAAGACAAAGAAATATTGATTAAAAAAATAAAACATTTTATTTTCTTCATACTAAAAAACAAAATTGCTTGGAAAAACTTATATTTTTCTGTCTGCGGTGAAGTGGATTTAAAGCTTGCATTTTTGAGGATTTAAGCTGACAATACCTTACCAACTTGGTAAACAGCTTCTATGGATTTATGGAGCCTTTGGGATTTATAAACAATTCAGATTTCAGGGAAGAATTCACCATATATATATATATATATATATATATATATATATATATATATATATATATATATATATATATATATATAACTGCTGTTCTTTTGGAATTGAAAATTTTAATTTTCATTTAAAAAAAATAATATTAACACATTTTCTATATCGTAACCATAATGGTATATTTTTTATATTACTGTTTCCCTTTATATCATCATATTATGTTTTAAATTGGTAATTTGGAAAAAAGTTCTTTTATGTAAAGAAATAAGTATTTAATGTAAAAATTAAAATAGGATTTTGACACGTGGTCAGTCGTAATCTACGCATGGATAAATTTTACGAATATATTTTACATTTGGTAGAAAAATGAAAGTTAAAATAAACTACAAGTTGTTTCCAAAACAAGTAATATATTGTTTACCTGTTGGATATAAGTTAACAATATAAATTCCGAAAGTGCTCAAAATAAGGTAGAAAATATGATTAATGAAAATATGATTGAATGAAAATGCATCCAATTAATTTTCAAAAAGTTAATGTTTTTACTTTTTATACGAACTCACTAAACAAAATTTTACAAATATATATATAGATTTTTTTTCTAGAACAAAAGCATATAAAATGACGGAAATTTTTATATAGAGCTGTTATATATTTTACATGTAAGAATGTTTTTTTATCTCAATATGTGTACATTCACTAAATGCTTTAGTTGTGAAAACAGAACGCAAATACTCAAGCAAAATTTTGATTAATAAAATAAAATATTTTATTTTTTTTTCCATTCTGAAACAAAATTATTTGGAAAAACTTATGTTTTTCTGTCTACTGTGAAGTACATTTAAATCTTGCATTTTTGAGGATTTAAGCTGACAATACTTTGTCATCTTATATGGATTTTATGGAGCCTTTGGTATTTATAAAAAAAAATATTTAGAGAAGAATACAGAATGTTCATATTGAAAAAGAAAAAATGCTTTTGTTCTTTTTAGCTAGAAAATTTTTATTTCCATTAAAGGAATAAGATTAACACATTTACTATATCCTTAACTATAATGTTATATATTTTTTATATAACTGTTTCCCTTTATAATATCATATTAAATTTAAAATTTGTAATTTCAAAAAAAGTAACAGAATGTAAAGAAATGATTATTTAATGTAAAAATAAAAATAGGATATTAACACATGGTCAGTCGTAATCTAAGCATGGATAAATTCGACGTATACATTTCAAAGTTAGTAGAGAAATGAACGTTAAAATAAAATACATTGTGTCTCTAAAACAAGTTATATTTTGTTTACCTGTTGGAGATAAGTTGATAATGTAAATTCAAAAAATGTTCAAAATAAGGTAGAAAATATGATTATGTGAATGAAAAATACATAGATTTAAATTTCAAAAGGTTATATTTTTAAATTTTTATACGAAAACTCTAGACAAAATTATACAAATATATATAATTGATTTTCTGCAGCAAAAACATATAAAAAAACTCAATTAATGTGTATTTAAATTGAATGACCTGTTTTATTTCAAAATTACCCTTTATGATGGGAAATATATATTATATTAGAAGTGTTGTTCTAAGAGTTAGTGAAAAAAAGTGGAAAAACAGACGATAATATATAAGTTGACCTTAAATAATACAAAATCAATGTTTTTTTTTTTTTTTTTTTTTTTTTTTTTTAATTCAGGGGAAACTGTCCTCATATTCACAGAAGCAATGTTAGACGAGGTCATTTATTTATTAGAATTCAGGGAAAACATTTTGAGAATGCTTTTTGAATTAGAATATCGTTTTATATTTCAGGAATTTCCAACTAAACTTGTCTTTTTAAATGGATTTTGCTTGCGGACTACTTTTGTCGTATGTATTTTGTATGCAGCTGACAACATATTATTGATGTATGGAACAGCGGCGCCATCTACACATTGTATATATTCCCTATTTTTTAAATATATATATGTATTAAGTGATCTTTTTTCACTTATTAGAATATAGTTTAATTTAGAGAAAGAGTCAATTAGTTTTTATAATAATAATGTTGGAGAAGCAAATAGGAAAAAAAGATCATTTTTTTAGAGGGGTCATATAAAAATTTCAAATATGTAACTTTTTTAATATAAAATTTCTGAGGATTTGATTAGCGTTACGTAAGCCTGAACATTTTTAGGACAACTTATTTTAAAGTGATTTTTGAAGAATTGTATCAATAAAATGGAATATTTCTTGAAATATTTAAAAATTCTAAAGCTTTTAACTGTTTTCCGAGAATAATCTGTATTTTGATTAATATAACCATTTATATTACATATTTTTTTTCTCCATTCTGAAAAAAAAATTGTTTGGAAAACTTACATTTTCGCAGTCCACTGTGAAGTAGATTTAAAGATTGAATTTTTAAAGATTTAAGCTGCCGAAAGTTTACCATTTTAGTAAAAAGTTTATATGGATTTAAGGCGCCTTTGGTATTTACGAAAGAACAGCTTTTAGAGAACAATGCAATATATTTTTATTTTAAAAACTATTGTTTTTTGGTCAGAAATTTTTTCATTTTCCTTAAATAAATAAGATTAACAGTTTTCTAAATCCTTAACACGTAATAGTATTCTTTTTATTTATTTTTTACCTTTATGTCATGATATTAATTATACAAAATTGTATTGTAGAAAACAAGGTTTTTTTTAAAGAAATGTGTATGAAACGTTGAAAATAAAAATAATATATTAACACATACTCAGTCATAATCTACGGATGTATATATGGTATGTATATATTTTGATTTTAGTAGAGAAATGGAAGTCGTAATGCAGGTTGTACCCAAAATACGCTGCAATTTGATTATTCATTGGAGATAAGTTGATAATGTAAATTCAGAACGCGTTCAAAATAATGTAGAAAATATAATTATGTTAGTGAAATAGACATCCAATTAGTTTTCTATTTTTTTTAATATGACCCCTTGAAACATAATTTTTCAAATACATTTTTTTTTTCTTTTACAACGAGCAAAACAGGGCGAAATAAATTTAATTTAATGACGTATGTTTAGTTAGAAGTTTCTATTTCTGAATGGGAAACATATAGTAGGGTGAATCTCCCAGTTATAGACACCTAACCAGGTACTTACACATGAGCAAAAATCTGACTCAAATATGCATTTTGTTGTACAATTCTGCATAATAATGTCATCTAGTGGTAAATAAGACACTTTTTTTTTGAGTCCATTTATTTACCACTGGACGACCAAGAACATATTGAATGTGGAATAAACTTTTGAGAATACAAAAAGTGCCATTTTGAAGCAACCATCTTATTTCTAAAATTAAGGAAGTGTTTAATCTATTTGTAATGCGACCATCCTAAATATTTTTCTTAAAGGTTATACTAGTAGAAATTAGTTTAAAGATGCATATGATATATCAGGGCCATGATTTAGGGTTTATAGTTCTTTAATTTAGCTTAATGGGCGGTGCCAGTTATTGGTACCAAGAATTTCATTTCACCAGGCTCTGACAGAGGTGTTAGTTATTGGTTATATTAAAGAAAATTGAAATATTTTATCTGAACTGTTTAGAAATGCATAATAAGTAAATAAATTTATCTTGTAGTAAACACCATTAAAATTTAAGTTGTTTTACCAGTGTCTTACACCAGATGTCAGTTACTGGTTCATAAATGTCCGTTATTGGATATCTGCATTACTAATAATGCAGTACTAAATATTACTGCTATATACTGCATTATCAGTAATACAGTCTATATAGTAATATAGACTGTATTACTGATAATGCAGCACAACTTACTAAATCCCACGTTTATAATACTACCTAATAATGCCTAATACCTAATAATGAATATTAATGTATTTTGTTATTATAATAAAGAATAGAGAATAAAGTTTTTTTTTTTTTTTTTTTTTTTTTTTTTTTTGAAATTAGTGTCAGTCACTGGTTCACTTTGTTTAAGTTATTAGTGTTTCAAAATAGAGATGGTGTCAGTTACTGATGTTTTAGACCACATTTAAGAATAAAATAAATTTTTAATAATAAAATGTATAATTTTTCAATATTTTGCCAATAATAATTTTGTATTTTTACCGAATAATATTTTTACTTGTATTTTTACTTTGCCTGCGAATTTAATTGGCCACATGTATTTGTTATGTAAGTTTTCACATTTGTCAATACATTTTTCATCTACATTATGTTGTCTTCAATTTCTATATCATTCCTATTTTCAATGTAATGCCCAAAATTAATTGGTTCAAAAAAATTGTATAAGTCAGCTTTTTTCACTGATTATAATATAGCTTAATTTTGAGATACAGTCATGGTACCTTTTTGTGATGATCATGTTGAAACAAAAAGTTAAACATTCTAATACACCAGTTTTATTGAAATATGTAACTTTTTAAAAATACATTTTAGGAAAATTTCATTAACGTACAGAATAAATCTTGTCCCAACCGTTTATAGACAATTTTTAGAGTTACTTTTGAAGGAATCTATCAAACAAATAGGAGTAGTTTTTGAAATATTTTGAAAATTTTATGGCTTTTAACAACTTTTCGAGAACAATTTTTAAAAAAAGTTTAAAAAAATTACTTTTACCTCATAAATTAGTACTTATATGAAAAGTTTGTCTGTAAAATTTATATTCATATTAGAGTTTGATATTGTTTTATCAGATTTAAAAATAACATCGTAATAGGAAACTTACCTAAATTGATAAGCATACCATGGAGAAGAAAATAATAATAATAAATAAGGAAAATCGTGTTGTGTTGTTGTTGGAATAAAAAAAAGCAAAATAAATATTTTTAATTATATAAATGTTCTTTATAAATGTAATTTTATATAGAAACGAATTATATATATTCATATTAATGTAGTATTTACAATCATTATCCATTTGAATTTATTTTTATTCATTATTTTTTTTTGTAAGTTTAATTGCAAAACTCTTATTTTATTACACGTAACATTCAAAATGCTGAAAAACATTGGGAAATGTTTTGTTTCATAAACATCAATGACAGGAAATAGATATTACATTTTAATCTAATTTGAGGACACTTACCTTTTTCCATATGAAAAACGTATTATTTAAGACAGATATATGGAAAAAATAAAATTTAGATATATTTTTACGAATTACAAATAATTATGTGTAATAAGTTTAATATTGCAGGACACGCTGACAATAGAGACACTTTTTTAACTGTTTTTTTGTTGGACTCATGTTATAATGAACTGCTATGGCGCACTACATTTTTTCTAGCTTTTCAAAAAAGTCCAACTGTATCATAATGTGATTTCAAAATCTTCTAGAAAAAAGCAATTGGTACTATCCTTATTTTAGGTAATGCTGAATCAGATATACTGTCTTGTAACCGTATATTAAAAAAGGTCTGTTTAATAAGGTTTATGTATATTACAAGCTTTAAATATAAGTTTTAGCATTTTATATTAACAAAGTAAAGTTTAAATGAGAAACACATTATAATTATTAACTCGCAAAACCTTTTTTTTTTTCATTAAATATTAAGTTATATTCATTTATTTTCTAATGCTTAAAAATAATAAAATAAATGCTTCCATTTTTATATACTTACAAAGTTTATGTAAATTATGAAAATATATCTTTGCTTAGTTTTCAGATAACTAAAATAATACAAATTTTATTTATAAACATAATTCAATTACGAGATTTTTTAGCGTTCTAGAAAATTTTATTTAAAAATTATGGTGTAAATATTACATTTCGTGAATGATTGCAATATGTGTTACTGGCCTATCTTTTAAATATGTCTGAATGTATTTTAACATGATGATGTCACGTTCAAAATTGCATGCTTGAAGTACTTGATAGTTTTCAATATTTGAAATGAAAATACAGATGTCAGATGTTTAAAATGTTTGATGAATGAGTAGTCTGGAGATTTATCAAACGAATTTATAATATATATATACCATTAAGAAAATAAATAAAATGATTTATATTATTTAAAACTATTTTATACTTTTCCAGTGTATCAAATTGAACTTTTGATCAAATAAATGGTTATGTAATATTTTAGAATGTAGTTCACTGCAGATAATGAATACAGAATACAATAATCAATGCAGTGCAGATGATTCCTCTATTAAAAAACAGGTATTATTATATATTTTATGCATGGTTTTGATGCCGCAATTATCTGTGCATATTGTTATTGTGGGAAACTCACATTATGATTATTAAGACAGTTCATCTTCAGTGCTATCTATTAGAATCTATTAGAACCTATTAGAATCTATTAGAACAATGCTCTATAAGAAAATAAGTAGAATATTGTAATTTATTACAAAATTGTAAAGAATGATTTTTAAAGAATGTAACGCGATCAAATTACATTTCTGTCTGAAATTTGTTTTTTGAATTTAGAGGTTTTCATGAATCGGGGGAGTCTGCTACTCATTAACATTTTTATAAAACTCTTCTTGCGATTATTTTAATACAGTGGAAGCAACAAAAATATAAATTACACACCTTCTGAAAATATGTTTCTAAAACTTGATATTATACACTTCCAACAGATAATAAAAAACGCAATGGAGAATTTTTAATTACATTTATGTGTTAAATTTAATAAAATAATTGTAAGTTGTATGTTCTCTATCTTTATGTTAAAAAAATACAATCAATGGATGTTCAACATCATTATTGAAGGATGGAAATTTAAAAAGGTGTTATTTATATTCATTTGTTTAAATAACGACCATTTCCGCAATGGATTTAAGAAAGATAAACATAATGATAATTTTTATTATCCTACATTCGTTTTTATTTATGGCGTTTTATGGTAGTTTCATTAAAGTAATATTTGAAATTGTTGAGAAAAGTATTTTTATCTCGCTACTCAATATTTCGTAATGTTCTTTAACATGGAAAAAAAATATAGTATTATTATATTTAAATGGTTCCCAATGGAATAAAAAATACTTAATTTGGAAGTATTTTCTATGCGAATATTTGTGGAATACATTTTAGGATTTTTTTATTTTACAATTTAAGAAGTCAGAGATGATTTTTCTTACAAATTTAATTCATTAAAATTTTAATAGAAGATACGCACACTGAATACTGATTCTTATAATTAAGTTTTTATTAACGCAAACATATTAAATCGGCAATGTTTTAAACTTAAACAGGAATTTGAGGATAAATTAGTTGAGATTATATAATATTTCTTCTCAAAAATGCAATATTACATTTAATAATAATTTTATAGACATTATGCGCCAATGTATACATTTAAAATACAATAATGAAAATGCATTGCAAAATGATTAAGATATTAAGAAAATAATTTCATACATGTATTAATACGAAATTTGAACTCACATGCATATTTTTTTTTTTTTACAATTTCCACATATTTGTACTGATATGCGAAATAAAACATTGCGTTTAATTTGTGTTTGGTAATTATTTTTCATTGGCTGCGTAATTAATTTTCTTCTATGATATCATATAAAAAAGTATTTGTATTTAGATAAAAATTTGATTTTTTTTTAAGAAATAAAAATACTATTTTTAACCCGTCAAGAAAATGGAAAATATAAAACTTTATCAGTAATTTATCTTCTGTTGTTAGTTTACATTTATTTCAAACGTCCATTAGATTTTGGATTGAGTCGCTACTTCTGTTAAAAATAATTATAATCATTACAGTCTGGAATGAATTAATGCATCATTGATTACCTTTCCCATCCCACCTTATTTCCAAACCCATGAAGTAAAATAGTTTATTCCGGGTAAGCAAGACAACGCAAAGAGATAACAACTCAACTCAACAATTTAGTTTTTCCTCTGATGATGACCGGGTTTCGGTTGAAAACGTTTTGGAATTTTTAAAAGGACTTTAATGTGCTTTTAAATGTTTTTATGTATGTTTTTACGCACCTTCAAGCAATATATTTACATTTAGTTGTATCTTAATGAATTTTAATTGTTATTCATTATTGTTCATTTAGTACTTACTTCTATTCAATATTATTATCTACTTCAGCATCATACAGTGTTATTATATGGTAGTATTATTGCTGTATCACATAGTATTATAGTAGTATTTAGTACTGCTCAGTATAATTGGTAAATTGTATTTTTGGAATTTTGGAATTTCAGAATTCGTATTTCAGTATTACATAGTATAATTATTGATTAGTATCACAAAGCATTATTTAGTATCGCTCAGTATAATTAGTAAATTAACAAAATTTACTCATCCTAAAAATCTCAGTTATTATATCATCAAAATTTGAATTTTTGGAATTTGTGTTTCAGTACTACTTCTCTAATCTCTCGGTGGTATTTGGTTTGTGTTTATTCTGTGATTATATCATTTGTCTTTATCGTATTTATTAATTGTTTATTATTCAATAAGTGAGCTATTAGTATTGTTTTGTATTTATTGTATTCTCCCAACTTTAATAATTATTTTGTAAGGCTTTGCCGCATAGTAAACAAACCTTCTGGGCGGGGATAGTTGAGCTTAAGATGAGAGGTAGGCCTCCCCGCCCGGTTTGACTTTGACTTTGACTGAATCTGATTTTCACTTCATGAACTGGACGTAATTGTATGTAATATCATCGTTACTAATGCAGGGTGGAAAACCGCTGTCATTCGCTCAATTGAAAAACAAATTAAAAACCACTACAGTGGGGGTGTGAGTATCTTACATTTCAATAAATTGCCATTCCAGCATTTGTTTCAAACTTTAGATGGTGAAACCACTGGGCCAAAATCATTGTGTGGTCCCATTAGCACACAGCTCAGTAAATGTGAGAAACTCCCAGCGGTAAATTCTGACTGCGTAAAGTGTGATATTCCATAAATTGACAAGGAAATTATAAGCAAAGATCAGCTGTATCTGCTGAACATAAGTTTTGATATAAAATCAGGCAGCTGTACTCAAAATTTTTTTAGTTCGTGAGCATGTCACACTTTTCCACTCAAGGTGGATAACTGAGGCGTCACAAAAATTCGCCTGTCCCAATTCCAAAGGTGGTTTTATAAGATCTACACTTATCTCAAGTTCGTCAATGCCTAGTTTTTCAAGAAAATCTTATTTCAAACTTCGAAAAGAAAGTAAAGACAAGTAAAGAACTACAATGTGTTAGTTAAAAAAATAAATAAATAAACATAATAAGCTTCTAATAAATTCTAAAATGTATTTTTTTTCATTTATTTATCTTTCCGATACTCTTTTAAACTAAAATATGTCTATATCTACTTGTTATAGAAGTTATTTTATTTATTTCCATTTATTAGAAAACTGATAAAAATCATATATTTTCTCAAATTTTAGGGCCGATGTGCTACCTTCAGACGCATAAATTTATTTGTTTTGTTTTTAAATTTTACTAAGCTACCCTAGAGGTAAGTGTTTCGTGGTATAGCCAATCAAAAAAACAACTAAATATTTTTTACCACCCGCAAGAAAAATTCTTAAAAACCGTTATATTTCCTCAAATTTTAGGGTGAATGTGCTAACGCGAGACGTATTTTTTTTTTTTTTTTTTTTTACTCTGTTGTTGCATTTTACTAAGTTACACTAGAGACAAGTTTTGCGCGGCATAGCGATAAAAAAAAAAAAAAAAAAAAAAAAAAAAAACTGCCCACCCTAATATATATATATTAACCTGACATCCTTTTAATAGATATAAAAGTCAAAATAATAATAATAATAAAATTAAATTGAAACTAGTAAAAAAAAAAATCAACAGTCAATGTTTTACTCCTCAAACACTTCATTTTTAGGGTTTCGTTCATCTCACGAAACCCTATTACTCCCGCTGCGTTGTCTGTCTGTCACAGAGCCATTCTCGAAAACTATGTAACTTATAGAGTTGAAACTTTGTGTATATAAATGAATACTAGCTATAAAGAGCTCAAAATATTAAAATTTAAAAAAAATTCGTATTATTTTAATAAATAGAGATAAAAAACAAAATTCTAACAGCCTTTTAATATTAAATTTAAACATTTTTCGTTATAGCAGATGCCAAAAATTAAAAATCCACGATGAAATTATTTATACAATAATTATTTTTCTATCAGACGATTTCCACGTGAAAAATGAAAGTGAAATAAAAAGTTTCACCAATTGAAAGAAAGATTAATATGAAATAAAATTGATTGACGTCATTGTGGTAATAAAACGGAAAGATTTCTCAATAATACAAGGAGTAATGAGTATATGTATGTACACAAAGCAGATTAATATCACGTCATTAGAGAATTAAAAAGAAAATCTGACGTCATATCGGAAGTTTAACGGATTTTTCGAATGTTTCAGAATAATACAAAGCGAGTATCAATATGAGTAATAGAGAATAGTAAATATATGAGTTTGAGGAACGTATTGAATCATGATAAAAACCCGATTATGGAAATATTCGCATATTTTATTATTTTGAAGGTGTACAACATGTTTAATTTTGATTTTTTTTTTTTAAATATCGCATTTAGTCCGCCTGACAAAAATTATTATGACAGAATATAATAGCGGGCTTCGCTTCAGATTTTCAAAAAAAAACGAGAAAAATAGACAGGTAAATTTTTACTTTATAAAAAACATGACATTTTTTTTGTTGCTGAATGAAATTAATTTGGATTTATTAAAGAAAGGATAAAGTGTTTTGAAAGGAATATTAATCGAAACCCTTTGAGCGATCTTCGATCACACTTACCCACTTGTTATTCCTTTTCAGAGATGCTCGTCGTCGTACTGAAACATCAATAATGAGTGTTTTCAACTGAGCTATAAATCCAGCTGTAAATACATTTCAACTTGGTCAAAGAGTCGAAATGGACGTCTTATATCTTAATTAAATGCACATGTACCTTTATAAACAGAATTTGCGTTCATAATTAAGATAACACTACTAGTAACTGATAGCTCATGCTAAAAGATCAAACAGTCAACGAAGAATTTTTTTACAAACGTAACAAGCTAAAATATTATTATAAGATACACGCACAATAAAATAGATCTATACAATATTTACTATATAGGTACATTGAAAACAAGTAGTAACATGTTACACATGAGCTCGATTTATCGGCAAGAATTGGACGGTACCCTTCAGGGGAAATGCAAACAAAACGAGAAGAATAATCCCGCCAAAAAAGAACAAGTTGGTAAGTGTGATCGAAGCTCGCTCAAAGGGTTTCGTTTAGTATTCCATTCAAAACACTTTACCCTCTCTTAAATAAATCCAAATAAATTTCATTTAGCAACAACAACAAAAAAAAAAAAAGAAAAAAGTCATGTTTTGTAAAATTAAAATATTTACCGGTCCATTTTTTCGTTTTTTCGAATATCTAAACAAGCCCGATAGCGGACGAAGCCCGCTATTATATTCTCTCATAATAATATCTGTCATGCGGACTAAATGCAATATTTAAAAAAATAATTTCAAAATTAAACATGTTGTACACCTTCAAAATTTTAAAATATGCGAATATTTCCATTATCGGATTTTTATCATAATTCAATATGTTTCTCAAATTCATATATTTACTATTCTCTATTACTCCCATTGATACTCGCTTTGTATTATTCTCAAACATTTGAAAAATTCGTTAAACTTCCAATATGACGTCATAGATTCTTTTTAATTCTCTAATGACGTGATATTAATCTGCTTTGTGTGCATACACATACTCATACTCCTTGTATTATTGAGAAATCTTTGAAAATTTCCGTTTTATTACCACTATCACGTCAATCATTTTAATTTCAGATTAGTATTTTTTTCAATTGGTGAAACCTTTTATTTCATTTTCATTTTTCACGTGGAAATCGTTAAATAGAAAATTAATTATTGTAGAAAGAATTTCATTGTGGATTTTTAATTTTTGGCAACTGCTTTAAAGAAAAATGTTTAAATTTAATAAGAAAAGGCTGTTAGAATTTTGTTTTTTTATATCTATTTATTAAAATAATACGATTTTTTTTTTTTTCAAATTTTAATATTTTGAGCTTCATAGCTGGTTTTCAGCTAGATGTACACAAAGTTTCAACTCTGTAAGTTACATAGTTTCTGAGAATGGCTCTGTGACGAACAGACAACATAGCGGGAAAAACAGGGTTTCGTGAGATGAACGAAACCCTAAAAAATGACCGATACGACACCCTTATTCAGGTATATGTATATAAATATATATGTACACACACACACATATATATATATATATATACGTATATGTGCGCGCACACTTACATACATGTGTAATACACGTATGTGTGTAATACGCGTGTGAGTGTGTTTCTGCATGTAGAAATGTATTTGTTATGGTACTCATTATTGTTTATTGTAGCAAATGACTAACAAGAAATTTTAATAATTTAACGGATGCACTTTTGGATATAAAAAAATCGAACTACAATAATGATAAACAATAAATTATCCTATTTTGCCCATAGAACTAAATTTACTACATATAGAATCATAATTGCTAGAATTCTTTTTAGAGTTTTCAACTTCATTTTAGAATAGAATGAACGATTTCCTTCTCAAAGAAGGTTACCTTTCAAAAGGAAAAAAAAAATATCTAAATGACAATTTACGATAAAACTGTCAAAAAGTGTAACTCCTGATGACGTTATCATTCTTGCTATCTTAGTTTCTCGAATTTCTAAAACAGTTTTATTTAGAGAAATATAGATGATATTGTGAATTTCACATTCAATTGACCAGTATTAAAAGTGTTCTGATTTCTAATTTAGAATTGAAAGATTTGAAAGATTAAATAAAATAATAATATTGTAGATTTTTTTTTTGTAAAAGTTTCAGAATTACTTTAAAGATAAAAACTTCAGAAGTTCAGCTTTCAGTGCATCATACCCAAATATTTATAAGAATGCATAAAGATTTCTATTAAAAAAAAATAATACATAGAATAAAAGTTTAAAAAAAAAAACGCACTTCATGCATTTTAACGTAATGCTAGTTTTGTTGCTCAAAAGCTAAAACAAGTATTTAAAGCTTACTGTTAGATCTTTAACCCTCTAATGCCCATGGTAGCATATGTATACTACCATTAGTTTTGCCAATTTAGTGGATGTATTTTCATTCAGACATTCCGAATTCATACCAGAAAATCGGAATAGAAATATTTGCTTTATTTAATGACAGACATTTCGGGATAAAAAAGAAACGAAGATTAATAGTTGTTATTTCAGGTATGAATTCCGATTTTCCTAAGTTTGCAATTTCCAGAATACATTCTACCGTGGGCATTACAGGGTTTAGGTCTAATTTTAACATTTAAATCTGAAAATATTTTTTCCTACTGTAATATACTATTGTTTTAGATTCATGTAAACAGACATAGAAACAAAAAAAGAAGGAAAATATTTCACGCATAATTTATGAAATTATTTCCATAATTACAATATTATTGCTATGATATCTTCACTTGTAATTCCACTGAAAGAATACATTCAAAATAAGAAATGGTTTTCCACTGAAATTATGTGTTTTATGCACCGAATATTAGGCTAAAACAGTCCACTTATCACAATCCATATCACAAAATGCAAAGAAACACGGAAACGAATAAATCCTGAACATATGTCAGGATTAGTTTCAAAGCTTGGTAAAGATACAGATTCTAAATGCTATTACTGATTCTATATTTATTTTAACTTAACATGAAATAGGTTAAAAGTAATATAAATTCCCTTTTATTTAGTGAACCTACTTTACATCTTTTAATTCGTATAAACAGATTAATTTTTATAAACGTGTCATACATTTAACATGTCTGCTTCTTACACTATAAAATGAATAAAAATAACCAGCAGAAAATATTCACCCAATAACACAGACCTTGATCCAAGTTTTTATTTTATTTATATCTGCAAATGATAGTCATTTAGTGATTCTGAAAGCGCTGAAAAAAGTGATAATTTTTATTATTCTACTTTTATCATTATTTATGGCTCTCGTGGGTCTTTTAACGATAAAGCATTTTCATCGTTTTAAAAATATTAATAATTTATCTGAAATGAAAATTTCAGGATATGTGTTAATAAAAAAATAAATATTCTATGATTATATTTAAATACTTACCAAAAGAAAAGCGTGTGCTTAAAATAATTTTTTAAAGAGATATTTTTGTTTTCTGCGACTTATTACATAAAATAGCAAATAATATTTTATTTCCAAATGCCTTTTTTTATTGTTTTCGCAAATTGCAATATGTTTTTCATAATATAATTTTGAAAGATCTGATAACAAACTCTTCTTAAAAACGCTAAATTAAAAAATGTCTTTCTCAATGTTAGATTTATGACGTGTGAGATAATATTTAAAAGAATATTTTGCACGAGTGTTGCTCAGTAATTTTTTGCATGTCAATAAGTTTTCCCTTCATTTTGAATGTTTGTACTTCATACTCACTCCATATGAGTGACAAAACGTATTTAGCGACCCCCTTCCCATATGTTTTTCTCTCTTATTGCACGAGTATATTGAGTGAGTATGTAAGAACAGACTTCATAGGATAATAGAAAATGCCGGAATAAAATTACCGTTGTACCGGATAAACATACCGTAAATACCGGAAACAATTTAATATTTTTTTTTTTAATAAAGCATTAGGAAGGGGGGGGGGTAACCCAAAAGTAACAAGAAGCACAATATTCCCGCCTAAAACTTAAGATTGCCCCCCAAAAAACAATAAAATGAGGTCTTTAATTCCATTTTATACATTGCATTTTTAATTATATTTAGAAGTGTGTGTGCGCGTGTTGGGGGGGGGGCGGGGGTCCCTTAATGTAATGCTTCCCAAACTCTTTTCTTTCACTTACCACTTGCTTATAGGCTTTTCATTTCGGATTACCCCCCCCCCCCCCTCCCATTTATCATAAACACCCATTCACTCACCCCTCTCCTCCCTCAAATATTATTAAAATCTTCATTTCCCGTGAATTATCATTCATTATTATATTTTCTATGCAAAAAGGGAGCACTGATGTTTTCAGTTATATTTGAAGAAGAGTTTAGGATTTCAAACAGTTATGCATTTTAAACATAAAACACAAATCATTCAAATAATAAATAAGCACTTCAAATTTAATACTCATTAAAAGGAAATAAGCTTTTCAATTTGTATAATTTAGTGATATAACTCGAAAGAGAAAATAAGGGCCTGCTTTTCAATACGTTTTAAAAAATATATTAAAATCAGAAGTTCGGGCGTAATTTAGGGATTTTGCAATTATTATTAAAAACGGAACAATAAGAAACAAGATCGAAAAAACATGCGTCAAGCATAGATTATGTAACACTTTCCAACGTTTCCAAAATAACTTTACAAATCATTACTGTTTAATAAGCTGAAATATAACATCTAAGAAACAATTTGGAAAACGCATAACATATTTAAAAACGTAATTTCATGAATTTCCAACATATATATCCAACATATACAATATTCGGAAAAATATCCAAATACTTTTATTCAACCTTGTATATGATCTATAGATTTGTATATCTACTACATAGGATGCTAAATTTTAGTTTAGTTAGGAAACGCGTAGCGCAGTATAAAATTATCCTTCTGGAGTTTCTGTCAATAAACGGAAATGTGTTCGCGAACTTTTGTGCTGCCCTGTACATGAAATACAGAATTTATACACACCAAGTAGTAGACAAAAAGTGAGTTAAATTTAAAATCGCGTCCAGCAACTTAAAACGCACTTCCAGGAAATACTGTTAACAGACAGTAGATAATTCTTTTGTGTGTCCCTGTAAATGAACGATGACTGCTATACACACAATATTCTGTAGTAAGCCTCTTGTAATGCAGCTTAGTGATATATTTATATAAATTTCAATGCGTTTAAAATAGTTAAACATTATTTAATTAAACCGCAAACGATTTTTCTCCATAGACGTAATGTAACGGATGTCTTTTGGCTGTCCCTGTAATGTAACTATAAGTTCTATGCACACCCTATTCCATATTAAGCTTCTTGTAATGCACCTTAGTGATATATATCAATTACAATGTGTTTGAAATTGTGTAACATCATTAAAATAAACCGCAAATGATGTTTCCCCATAGACCGTAATGTAATGGAATTCTCTTGAGTGTTCCTGTAAAAAAACTATAAGTGCTACACACTTCAGTTGAAATAGGGAACATGCTATAGATAACGACAATAACATATAAAATTGCAGGGCAATCTGAGCATATTTACGGGAGTTAGAGTTTGGACAGACGGCAGACGGCAGACGGCCAGACGGCCAGACAAACCAAAGTCATAAACACTTTTCAACTAGGTTGGAAAGTGTTAAAAAGAGGTGGGAAAAGAACATTGTATAATGATTGATGACAGTTTTCTCGAAGATTGGGGAAAATGTATAACTACTCATGCAGTATGATTCATAGCGTGTGGAACTAGTGACATTGAATTATTATCAATGAACTATTACGTCTGGTAGGCCTTTACTCTCATTTTGAGTGTAACATATTGACGTTAACCTTGAAACTAACTTTGTAATCCAAGACTATCAACTTTCTTTATTTGTTTTCAGTTGAACCTCTTTTGTGATTCCCGCCATTACCGATATTATTTTCACGAACCCCTAGCAGGACCGCCATGTACCCCAAGTTGGGAACAGCTGGTCTAATGCAAGAAAAAACTCACACTACTTCAAGAAACTTATCTAACTGAAAAATCTAAATGTGATCATTGGACTTTTAACCAATCATATGGATTTCTGATGTCCCAGTTATAAACCATCTGGGTACCTGAGAATACAACAACTATATTACTGCACACGTCTATCTCCATATTTTTTTTTATTATTTGTATATATGAAGAATAATAGTGAACTTTGTTAAATCAATTGTTTGTGGTTAAGTAACAAACTTTTAATATATGTGGTGGTTCCTGTTTCTGTTTTGTTTAATCCTTAACTGCTTAGACAGAAATTATTGCATAGCTACTGTGAACAGTCTCTGAAACCGCTTGATGGAAAAAAGAAAACTCTATTAAATCATGGGATATTGTTGCTGTACTAACGTTTCTGTACTAAAGCTCCAAATGAAACAAAATTTCTCTAGTATGTATAAACTGTGAAATTTGAAAAAATGTAGCGGTCTGTGAGACCACTAACAGCAATTAAGAGTAAAGTTTAATAGTTAATTTTTAAATGTTAGATTTTATTTAAATAATACACAGTTATTTAATATATTCTATCTAAAGAGGAACTATTCTACCTACAAGGAACTAAAAAAAGGTGTTTAATGGAATTTCTACACTGTTAAAAATTTGCAGCAAACTGTCCAGTCATTTGACCGTTTTTGTGGAAAATGGTTACGTAACCGTAATTTAACACTATTCTGACCATATTATGGGGAATAATATGGTCAGAATAGTACTAAACTACGGTTATGTATACGTTTTCTATAAAAACTGTCAAATGACTGGACAGTTTTCTGCAAAGTTTTAACAGTGTAGAAACATGCAAAAGTAGCTTTTGAGTATAATATTTGTAGTATTAATGAGTTACCATAAATGTAATGTCTAAAAACCCTTTTTCGGGAATAACGCAGCACTGAGATCAAGAAAGATGTTTCTTCAAATACTTGAAAAAAATTAAATTTGAAATAAACAGTAAATGCAATGGAATAACAGTTTTTATTGTGCTAAATATTTTTCGCTATAATTGTGCTTGTGTATATCAAAATATTAAAATTCCAATTATCGAAGAGTTTTAAAATTGGAAACAAACAATACTGGATAATATTGCTTCTTGATCGTTTGTCTTTTATTACGCATAATTATGTTTTACAGACAAGAATCAAAGTTTTATGTTTGTCGTTGTATGCTAATGTGATATTTTTCAAATAATATTTTATTTCTTGAGTTAAGAAATATTATTTTGCTGAAAAAAAAAATCGAAAAACTGGAGAGGCATAAAAATACAACATAAGCAGAAAAATATTAATAAATAATACACACATATGAATAAAATTAAAATGTGCAATTTAAAAAGAATTTTTATCATTTGCTTCATAGTGTTTCGTTCGCATATGGAAACTTATCTGTTTAATATTGCTGAACATATATTACATTTCAAGTAAAGAAACATTAATGATTTGAAACATTTCAATATAAAAATAAAACATAATAATTATCAATAAAAATTCTTAGCAAAAACATTATAATTATAAACTGATTCAGAAGAATATAGATTTTCTTATTTACCTATATAAATTTTTATTGTTTGGAATATATCATTTCATTTAAATTACTTTATGAAGATCTGAATATGTAAAACCGTAAATAAATAAATAAAAAAAATCAAAGAACACATTTGCCGAAAATCATTAAAATGAAAAAAAAAAAAATTCTTATCCATTAACTATTTCGACAACTTTAATAAAAAAAAAACGTTTATTTTTAAAGTACAACTAATTTCCATGCATTCTTTCATTTCTGCTGTATTATTATTATTTTTCAAACACTGGAGAACTTTCTTTTGAAGTTTAATGCTTCCTCTTGGAAAGTTTTATTAATTAGAGAAAAAGGACTTAAATCCAGTTAGGATTATATATATTTTTTTAATTTTAGCGATTCATTAATATTTTAAACTTTTAATTTTAATATAATTAATATATTTCAACAGTTGCTATGCATAATAATTATTTCTTCGCAAAAAATATCTTAATGCATTTAATTTTAATGCATAATAATTAAGGTATACAATTACTTGGAGCTGCAATAAAATTTATTCAATTTTCTCAAACTTCAAAGTTTTTTTCTTTTTTACAAATATTACATTTGCAAACACATTTTGAATTGAAAAAGTCATTTTTAGTGGTTAAGAATGGGTCATTATTTCAAATATTTCCTCTAAAACGTTTTTTTTTTTTTTAAACGTTACATTTTTTAGATTAAATTTTGGCACAAATAAAAATATTTAAATAACTAAATTGATAATTAAAAATAAAAATCTGCTTAGATATTTCCAATTAGAAATTTTAAGATATTAGTACATCATACTTTAACATATCATGTATATTATGTAGACAAAGAAGGGTACAATTTTAATGCTCAACATTTTTGTTTTAAAAGCAATATATCCTTTATGTTTATAAATACGAAAATGGGTTATATATTTTTAGTTTTCTAATTTAATCAGTTAAACAATGATACATATTATATAAGGAAATTTCATGTCTAAAAGAAATGTCATAAAATTAATTACCAAATAAACTTGCATGTGAATAACCTTTGCAGTTGGATATTCTAAAAATATATTTTTCAATATATATTTTTTAAAGTTTGGAATTAAACATAGAAACAGTTAAAATTATAAGATAGATCCGTTTATCTGAACGTGAATGTTAAAAGTATAAACTAAAATTTTTCGATCATGGTAAACACATAATATTTTCTTAATTTTTTTTCTATCAAATATAAAGGGTGATCCCGAATTCATGGTACAAACTTTAAGGTTTGGTACAGGACATTATAACAAACAATTTTGTATAGAAAACCAGGATCGGAAATCCATTTATATACTCAAAAATACAACGGGTCTCACTCCAATCCGAAGTCACGTTTTCGTTCATAACTTTAACAATAGTGAAGATATTTTAACAAAAATCGCGACAGACTCACTTTTGATTTACTTGTAAGTTTACTGTAAGGATTTCGTTAAAATATCTTCATTATTGTTAAAGTTATGAACGAAAATGCGAATTCGGATTGGAGTGAGACGCCCTGTATTTTTGACCATATAAATGGATTTTCCGACTCCGGTGTCCTATACAAAAACTATTTCTTACAGTGTTCTGTACCAACACTTAACGTTTGTACCATAGATTCGGGATCACCCTGTATATGTAATTTGATTGTGCACGAATTATAAACATATCGAAAAGTTTTTGTGGCTATTATTTTTTTATACATTGTCTATTTAAACACAATAATAGTTATATATTTTATATATTTAGCTCCTTAATATAAGAGGTGACTCAAAATAGATGCAATGGCGATTATATCTTAATCCGCAGATTATAGAATGATACCTCCGATTCTAAAAATACACACAAATCAAGTACAGCTTTTAGGTATAGATTTTATTTTATTTTATTTTATTTTACGAAATTAAATTTGTTTACAAAATTTCTTTTTTATTACAAAAAAATAACTTCTTTTTTTGTGTGTGTGGGGAGGGGGGGAGGGAGGGGGATTCACTTGAAACTGAGACTAGATTTTCTTTCATATTTCATAGATTTTATTTTATTTTATATTATCTTTCGAAAATAATTTTTTAATTAACAGTGGTCCTTATGGAAACATTATAAAGGAAAATTTAAAAATACGGGTGACTCAAAATAGATGCAAATGGTGATTATCTCTTAACACCCAGATTGTAGAAACATACCTCCAATTGCAAAAATTCAGACAAATCAAATACAGCCTTTAGGTATAGATTTTATTTTATTTTATATTATCTCTGGAAAATTAATTTGTTTGCAAAATTATTTTTTAATTAACAGTGGTACTTATGGACCAGTTTTTTGGGGGAGTTTTACTGGAAACTGAGCCTAGATTTTCGTTCATAATTTGTAAATTTTGTACACAATTTAACGAAATTTCAACTTTTAAAATTTGGGAATTAAACATGGAAACAATTAAAAATTGAAGATAGCTCCTTATTATCTGAACTCGAACGTTAACATTATAAAGAAAAATTTAAAAATACTGGTGACTCAAAATAGATGCCAATGGTGATTATATCTTAACACACAGATTGTAAAAACATACCTCCAATTGCAAAAATGCAGACAAATCAATACAGCTTTTACGTGTAGATTTTATTTTATTTTATTTTATTTTATCTTACAAAAATAAATTTGTTTAAAAATTTAATTTTTAACTTTTGTTAACTAAGAAAAAAAGGTCCACTCTTTGGGGGAGTTTTACTGGAAACTGAGCCTAGATTTTCGTTCATAATTCTTAAATTTTGTACACAATTTAACGAACTTTCTACTTTTAAAAGTTGGGAATTAAACATAGAAATAATTAAAAATTGAAGATAGCTCTTATCTCGACTCGAATGTTTGAAGTATAAAGTAAAAATTTTTGATAGGCAAACACAGATTATTTTATTTATTTTTTTCTATCATATATGTAGGTAATTTGATAATGCATGAATTGTAAAAATAAAATGGGTTGTAAGTTTCTTTCTTTATAACGTCATTAAATAAATGCACATTGTTCCATTGCACTGTAATTTGGCCAGCGACAAGTTATGCGCTGTATCTCCCATTCGAATTTTGGAGAGACTGTTCAATGTTTACTAGGCATAGATCATAACAATTTCATAGCTTATGATTTTTTAAGTAAAAACATATATTTTCATTTAGAAAAATCATTTAATATAATACGTCAGGTTTCCATATGGTAAATACTTGAAACGAAAATATTTTTATCACGCCTGAAGAAAAGAAAAGGAAGACTTGTATTGAACTGCATTTTTTGTAACAAAAAAAAGGATATTGTAAACCTAATTACCTGCGTAAAAACTATTTGCCTTCATATGTTTAATCATTCCTTACATATCTGAGCACCAGTTCAAATGTACACTGTATATTTGCTTTCATTTAAAAGAATGAAATTTACTTGGTAAAATAATGTATTCCTCTATGTCTTTAATAAATCTTAAAAAAGTTAATTATTTTCCTCGAAAGATATTAGTTTTCCTTTACGAGTTAATTTTTTGGTGTAAAGTATCTATAATTCAAAGATATTACAGAATCTTCAGTGTTAATTGTCTGGAAATTAGCTAAAATTGAAGACCCTTCTTCAGAAAAAATATAATGAAAATAATCTTTGTTATTCGAAAGTCATTCAGATTTCATTAACTTCAGTGCTTTCACAAAATTGCTTCTCAGAATTAAAAAAAAAAAAAAAAGTCTCCATCTGTTAGGTTTCGACTCATTTTCTTTCTTTCAGTGTTGTGTTAATTGCTACAAAAATCAGTTTTTTTTCAAATCTTTGTAGTTATATTTAAATATGAGTTAATGTTTTGTTAAAATTACATTCTTCTAAAGGAATTCATTTTAATTATGTACATATTTCTGAAAGCTTCTAAAATGAAAAAAAAAAGTTCTATAATTCGAAATTTTAAAATCTCAATATTGGCATAAACATTTCATAGTCTATCATTTATATATTTTGTGTTTCCAAAATTTTATATACATATATAAGGAAATTAAATCTCCTGAAAGTAATAGATTATATGCAAAGCACAATTTTTAAGTACGTTAATGTATTTTCCTAAAAACAAATTCTTTATGGTGAGCTACTCTTAAGGGTTAAAATAACTTGTCAATTTTTTTTTTTTTAAAGCTTTGACAAATTTAAGTTAGGACATTGCTTATATAATAAAAGTAAACTCTTCCCGGGAATAAGTTTCAATGAATCTTTAATTACGTAATAAATTGCGATGCTTTTTTTTTTTTTTAATAAAAAGTCATATTTTTTCAGTTGATATAAAAGTTGTCTCATTATCCGAAATCTTCCAAATAAAATTTCACTACGTAATTAGAAATATTTTTATCATTAAAAAAAAAAAAAAACTGTAAAAGATATTTTAAAATATAGAAGATAACCAAATGTAGAAGATAGTTAAAGTGTACATATATTAAAATGAATTATTAATGTTGAACATGATATTATATTATATTATGTTATGACCGTATAGTGGAAGAGTTTAATGAAACACAATAATGCAAATAACAGAAATTTGAATAATCAATCAAGAAAGAAAAGTTTACTTTTAAATAAACAATTTTTTTATGACTTTTACCGCTAAATAGATTATAAACATAGACACATCACCTCAATTAATTAAGATATTAAATAGCCACAAAAATACTTAAGAAGATACTTAAATCTGATACTGCTGGACTAAATGTATGTTTATTAAATTTAAAACACAAAAAAGAAAAAAATGCAATCTAAATCTAATAAAACGCAGTGTGTTGATTCAGGTGCGAACACATCTGAGGCTAACGAAAAAGAAAGGCTGCCGCGGTGCTTTACGCATATCTTTTTTTTTTCAGACCGCCGGAGTCACGTAATGCTCGAATGCACCAATGCACCAATGCAGGTGTACGAAAACAGCATCACGTCACTCTAGCGGTCTGTAAAAAAAGATAAGTGGAATGCACCGCGGTAGCCTGTCTTTCCCTTTAGCCTCGAGACATCCATATTACGTCAATGAATTACTTCTATTACTGTAGAGAAAGAATTAACAACGAAAAATTTTCAGGTTTCTGCACGTGTATTATTTTTTATAAGTGAATAAAAATTCATATTTACAGTGACGTCCCGACAATATTTTCTATTGTCTTTAAACTAACTAAATGCCAATTATTTGCGCAACTGACAACACCATTTCAGAAATCGTGTTTAATTTTGGTTATGTAAACAATGAGCTGTGTACTGAGTCATTCATGTTTGACATTCATTGTTAAAAAAAATAATAAATAATAATAATAATAATAATAATAATTCGCGCATTGAATATTTTAGCTCCTGTAGTAAAGATTTTATGAATTTAAATAATTCATACCCAAATCATCATGTTTAATTTTGTTAATGCAAGCAAATGTAAACAAATAATGAGCTGTGTGGTGAATGATTCCTGTTTAACATTTCCATATTGAATATTTAAATTACTGTAGTATTAATATTTAATTTTTGTGAATTTCAATATTTCATATCAAAATATTGTATTTAAACATGCTGTGAACAAATAATATGCTGTGTGGTATGTCATTCATTTTTAAGAATCATTGAAAGATTGTTTGAAGTGATCTGACAACGGCAACAATGACAGATTAGTTTGTTTTGAAATGCTTTTTTTTATGTTACTAGGGGGCTCTGCCCCCTGCTCGCTACGCTCACCAACCCCCGTTCTGATTTCACAGCCTCTTAAAACCTGGTAATGTATCCTGTTTTAAAAAGATGATGGTGATATCACGAACGGCGACTTTCTTCTGTAATCAGGTTATAATGCTCTTTCATTTAACTGGTTATAATGCTTTTTCATTTAATTCAACTTTTTTATTTTTAATATTCATGTATAAACCCGATTTTTATGACGTAATTTTTTTTTCCTGCTCACTCACCAAATTATACAAATTGACATAATTTTTATTTTAAATAACGAAAAATAAATAAATTAGTATAACATTAATAAAAATATAAATAAAACGTCGAAATAAAAATAACTTGATGACGTAAACACGTGTTGTCAAGTGAATGTAACATTTTCGATCAACCATTATTGGCATTTAATCTTACAAGTACCTAGTAGACCAATCCTCGCTCGGTAATTTTTTCAACAGGTATTTATTTTACTTTATTTTATTTTATTTTTTTGCTAGCTTATTTTAATTACTTTTTTTTTATTCATGGAATTTTCCAATAGATTGTTAACATAATTCCTGATAGGCAACAATTATATAAATTATGTTGAAAAGTGTTTTGCCGATGACAATACAACATTTTAATATTTTTACAACTTAATTATAAATTAACCAGAGAGAGCCCGTGCGAGGATTTCGCACTGAAATCTAATATTTTTTAGGTACTTCTCTATTATGCTGTCGACCACTTTTCATAACAAAAAACTATCGCCAAATTGTAAGATTAAACGCCAAAAATGCAGTCCCATTTACTTGATGTTAGAAGCATTATAGTTGTTTGTTAAATCATCAAGTGGTTTTTAATTCGACATTTGCGTGTATTTTTCATTATGTTTTACTGGTATATTAGTTATTTCATTAATTAAAATAACAATTGTGTCCTTAAATTCTTATATTTTATTTATTTATTTTGATATTCCGATGGCAACGTTCTCCCGTTTATTTGGCGGTAGTTTTTTGTTATGAAAAGTGGTCGACGGGATAAAAGAGAAGTACCATTTTTTATCAATATATAATAGTTATTAGATGCAGGTTTAAACTTCTAAAGGAAAAGCAAGGATAAAAATATATGTAAACAACATATAGTTGTTAGTCAATCCAGAATATCATCTAATTTATTCCATCAAAGTTAGAGTAAAAACTGATCCAAGATTGCTAAAGGCACGCGCGAGAAAAAAAAATAACAATCGTATTTTAACTGCGTTAGAGGATGACGTCATCCGCTTCGGGAAAAACATGGGACATAGAAATATAAATCTAAACATTTCAATTTAAATTTTGCTTTTTAATCATAAATATATAATAAACCCGTGCGGTGTTTTTTATAATAATTGCTGAGCATCATATAATGTGGTATTTTATTTTTTTGGCAACAATGTTTTGAGGAAAACATTTCATTTCATTTAGGAAAACAATGCCGATTTAATTTTTAATTATCAGCAATTTTTAATCGAAAACATGTTTTAACGAAATGTTAAGTGTGCTATGTCAGAAGCGTTTTCAAAATCCTTTCATATGCTATCTCATTCGTCGTTCTGCGTTTCGTATTTTCAGAAAAAAAAGGGATGTTGACAGGAGAAATAATATATATGATAAATTCAATATGATACATTTTCAATTAGGCGGTCACAGGTGATAAATCACCAAATATCTCTGTAACTCGTGCAATTGTATGGGAGTTTAAAAACAACGAATTTAATTATGTGACAGTAAAATGCTCACAAAAATAGGCCAAAGCGCTGTGAAATGGTAAAAGTCAATATTTTAAAGAGTTAAAAGTAAAAAATAAATTGTTAAAAAATTGTAACATACAGAATACGCTTTCATCAATTAATAATTATATATCAATAAATTTACGATTACACTATGACAAATAAATTTAAAAGAGTAAAAAGATAATTTAAATAATGTTTCATTTTTCTTTATGATTCTCTTTTGTTGATAAATAAACAGAGCAAAAAGTATATATTTCAAATAAATTCATTATTTTGAGCTTCCTGGCAAACGTATAAAAAAGAAGTGAATTTTTCATAATAGAGGTCTTTGCCCAGGCCAAATTAATGCATTGTAATAGATATTTTACGTAAAAAAATATGAATTGCGGTTAAAAAAATTCCGCGGTATTTTCAAGATGACTATTGGTTGCTTATAAAAGAGTGTTTTTAAAAAGCTATTTTTGGTATTTCCGCATTATCCCGTCAACCATTTTCCATAAAATAAACTATCGCCAAAGTAATCGCCAGACCTAGACTCTAACGCCAAATAAACAAATGGGTGAATGTTGGCATTGGAATAAAAAAAAATAAATAAATAAATAAATAAATAAATAAATAAAATCGGAAAAGCTGCATTCACTTAAGTGTCAACTATCAATATTTTTTTTAAATAAATTTTAAAATGTATTGAGGAAAACAGAAAAAAAATAATATTGGATATTTATGTATTTACAATATTTTTCATAATTATCCCTCTCGACAGGTGAATGTTTGTGACGTCAGTAGAAACTGATATAATCTATGTAACTATGCATCACTAAATTTTTTCAATTCTTTTACCGCTTTTAAAATTTTGTCGAGGCCGTTTAAAAACACAATTGTTAGTTAAAGAGGATACTACACTCACAAAAAAATACTCGCTGGCTTACTTTAGTCCTGTGGGATATATTTGTTTTAATATCTCGTTTGCATTTTAATATTTATGAATGTTTTTTTCCTTTATTTCTTTTTTTGGTACATTTTGGTTTGAAAAGCACCCACTTTTTTTGGCACTGGATAGCTAAAGTCGATCTGGACAAAGAACTTTCTGTACTTTTTCGATTTTGTTTCAAGACTTGTTTTTTATACCACGTCGAGTTTTAAACACAGAAAACGAGTCTTCTCGAATTAGTGACCTAGCTAGATCGATTTCTTGTGCTCGAATTAGTGTAGTCATTAATTTTTGTGAAAATCGTTAGTGCCGTTTTCGATATATAGCAGCATTCTTAGTGCTGAGTTCCTTTTAATAGATCAAAATGACCTTTCCCGAATTCGAAACCTAGCTAGATTGATTTCACGTGCTCGAATTAGTATAGGCAACACGTTCCGTGTAAATCGCTTGAGTATTTTTCCATTTATAACAAAAAACATTTTCAGGGCTGAGTTTGTTTTACCCTGTAAAAACGAATTTTCTTGTATTCGGAACCTAGCTAGATCTTTTTGTCATGCTCGAGTTAGTACAGGGGACAATTTTCGTTAAAATCTTCCACGTCGTTTACGATATCATTCATAATCAGGAAAATCTCTTGCTCGTTTATTATATATGAATAATCGGGAAAATCTCTTGCTCGTTTAATATATATGAATTTGGCGACAGTAATTTGGTCGACAGGATAACTAACAGGAACCAATTGTATATATAGTGTTACGAATATTGTAAATAGCTAGTGTTTGTGCTTAAAAATAATGTAAATAGTTCAATTAAGCTCTATTCCAGTGGTTCCCAACCTTTTTTTAGCCGTGCCCCGCCAAAACATCTCTAAAATGATGATGCCCCCCGTCCCCCTATAACATATAATTCTTATAAAATTTTAAAAGAATTTACTCCTGATAAAGTCAAAAGCATTTAATCCTTTCCAGCGCGGAGTAAATCTGTTTGTAAAATGATGAAATAAAGATTTGACAACATAATTTAAAAACGAATTCATTAGACAATAAAAACATCCGTAATTTACAAAAGGAAAATTTTAATTAAATATTCTTGGTGCCGTTTGTCAGTTTTGGAATTAAAATTAAGTGTTCTTTTTTTGTGACCACCGCCCGCTAAAAGGTTAACATTGATCCTGAAACGTGCCTCTAAAAGTATCTAAATATCTTTAAATGTTTTCTCTATAATTATTCTGGTAGATATGTATTTGAAACTTTTGAATGGATACTTTTTAAAAATTGAATAAAAAACCTTTGTTTTAAATTATTTTTTTGAAATTTGAATGTGTAACTTTTATTTTCAGTCTACAACATTACTATTAGAAAAGCAATTCAGAAGGTATGAGTTCACAGAAATTTCGAATTATCCCCTTGAAAAGTTAAATTGCCCCCCTGAAAAGTCAAATTGCCCCCCTGAAAAGTCAAATTGCCCCCCTGTGGGGCGTAGGAACCACGTTGGGAACCACTGCTCTATTCATAAGCTAATATTAATTTTTGTTGCATTGCAATATCTTAATTTGGTGATTTTTTGTAAGCGAGTAAACGCTATTGGATTTCAATAAGAGTCTATGGAAATTTGGCGAAATATTGGAAATAGCGTCAAGTTGGCGCCACTTTTGGCAGCTAATTTTGGCCGCCAAATTTGGCGATATATCGCCAAGTTGGCGCTAAAATTGGCGACAGACTCGGGTCTCTTCCTCTTGGTAACCCCTCTAATAGCGTCCATCCTATCTAAATACTCTACTTTCATGTTAATTCCCCCTAAGAAAAGTCAGAAAGCTCTGACCAATCAGATACGTTTCGAGGTATTAGAAGGATTCATGTGTAAACACAATTTTTATGACGTAATTTTCTTTATTTCCTGCTTTCAACACGTGATCATTTAATTATTATTTTAAACTTTCATTATTGTTTTTAATAGTCTCGCGCAAATACATTTTTTATTTGAGATAAAATATAATCATTTGCTCTTTTTTGGCAACAATATAAAAAATGACTTTTTCAATAAAATAATTTTTACTCGATTTTTAAGGATTTTTTGAGTTTTTATTGTCCGACCGTGATAATTTTTTGAATTTCTGAAAGCTTGTTATATTTCACGTCTGGTGGTATGATTTTCGAATCCGTAGGATGGCTAGAAAAAAGTAATCGCTCCTCAAAAAAGTCCCTAATAAAAAATCGATGAGACTAACCCGGAATATCTACGCAGATCTTCATTTGTCCAATTTTAAGCCAAAACTTTTTTTTATATATAGAAGGATAAATGCTTTAGCTGAATTTTGTTGTTCATAGTGTACAGAGAAATTTTATTTTTTGCATATTTGTTTATTTATACATAGCAGATGTTGAGACACACCTTGAAAGGAGAAGGCAAAATTCAAATAGAAACAGCAGGGGACGTCACAGACGTAAACTCAGAGATGAAAGACTGAATACCCTTGGCGGTTGATTCGTATTTGATTCCACCATTTGGCAAAATTTCGTCAAATCTTCAATAATCAGAGAGATGTAGCTCTTTTATTGTTGGTATAGCTAGACTTTTTGTAGTAGAACGTTTGTTACGTCATCAAGTGATTCTTTATTTTACGTTTACCTGTATTTTATCATGACTTATTAGATGTTTCGTTAATTAAATTAACAATTACGGCAGTAAACGGCGATGTCATGATATTAAAAGCGAAAAAGCATTGAAAATATGTTCGCGGCAGGCACGAAATTCGTGTATTTTTGGGGATTCCACTACAACGAGGTTGCTGCATCCAGTGATGCTATTTTTCGGTTATTGCGACAGGAACGAGTTTCGTGTATATTTTAGGATTCGAATACAGTGAAGTTGCTGCATCCAGTGATGTATTTGTGTTGAGTTCATGTTTGCAAAGCGATCATACGTGCGATACAGTAATTGTGTCAGTAATGAATTTCGTGTATATTTTGAGATACCAATACAACTAGAATACTGCATCCAGTGATATTTCTTTTTGCTTTCATGATCGCGAAGCGATCATACATGCATTACAGTGATCGCGGCAGTTACGAAATTAGTTGGTTTTCGTTTTTTCTACTTCACATTGTTCGTTAACTTTTTATGTAATTTTAGTGAGATGTGTATAAAAATGCTGCTTCTTACTGCTCATATTATTGTTTTATATCTATCTTATTAAATTTGTCATGTAAAATATTTATATTTTATTCATAAATGCAATATCTAAAAAAATCATCTGTTTAATTTAATAATTGTGCTTTTGAATAATCATTATTTTGTCCAAAGTTTTTTGAACGAATCAAATTTCACATTCGATAAAGTGCTACTCTCATATAAGTGCAATCTATTTTTCAGTGATTTTTTTTTATCTCTAAATCCATTACTTTTTATATGTGTAACTATTTAAAAACTAACAATGGCAACATTTTACTATTTGCTTATTGGGTATATACATGAGTTTATCTACATGATAAGTGTAAATAAACTATTTAGAATTCGCCAATGTGGCATATATTATTAAAATTACCAAATGGTGAAAGGAAATAGAATTATGCTCCACTAGCCAAGATGTAGATGCTGCAAATGAGAATAACGTTGCACATAATATTGAGCATCATTTCTCTGGTCCTATTTATAAAAAATGTTAGTTTTGTAAAGCATTTCATTTTGAATTTTAAAAACCAGCAGATGATATTTTTAACTTTTTTTGTCATAAAGAATGTGTGAAATGAATACCTAGATATCGATTCTCTACGTCTTTACGAAACAAAACGAGTAATCCACACAATCCAAATTGCAAAAAATTTAAAAAAAAACATCCGCTCATATTACAGATCAATTTTTATTATAAAAAATATACCAAAATTTATCAGTCAATCGCGGGAAAATATAGCGAAATTCGAATTTGTCAATCGGTCGTTAAAAAAAAATAAATTTAAATAATTTAAAAAAAAAGATCTTTAGTTGGTTG
Organism: Maratus michaelseni; assembly: GCA_963931845.1. Classification (NCBI taxonomy): domain Eukaryota; kingdom Metazoa; phylum Arthropoda; class Arachnida; order Araneae; family Salticidae; genus Maratus; species Maratus michaelseni. The sequence continues at coordinate 195,191,102 of OZ007593.1, read as the reverse complement.
TGTGAAAATAATCGCGAAATTTGTACAGCGATTGTATGAAAAAAAGAGGAAAAAAAAAACCTGCATTCAAAATATATTTTCTGAACAGCACACCAGGTGCCCTTTTTTAAATTAAATTCCCAAACGGCAGCCTTTTTGTTCTAGAGTCAAAACTAAATCAATATGTGTTTCCTTTTACTTATATCTTTAATTTATCCTCTGGTTTGTCATTTTATTTACATCAAGTTTACATCAACTCATTTATTACAAGTTTGTTGTTAAAACCCCAGAGGCCCAGGCATTAATCCGGCCCTGAACTTAACGTTTCAGTTCAGTTTTTGTTATTGTTGATGAATAATATATGAATACTTTTATCAATTGTTTCATATTTTAAGTGAAACCTACAATTCTACCCACAGATTTAGAACGCGCATTTCTACTAGTTGGATAGAAAAAACATTAACTATGTATATTATTATATAAACAATGGATTTAGTGAGAAATCCTAGAATCAGCATTTTAAAATTGTGATAACAAGTTAGGCCTTGAATTTTCAATATGTGCATATCTCTTTTTTGAGATTTCTCTTTCTTTTGCGCCAACTACGTCACTGAATAACTTTTATTGCTATTATATTCATATCGCTCGGATTTTTACACTTTCACTTTTTGTTGAATAACTTATATTCATCAACATTTCAAAAGAAGATTTTTATCATCAGAAAAACCCATTCATATTTTACTAATTTTTGAGAAATATCATTTTTATCACTTTCTATACATATAATCGGAGCACATAATGAAAATAATTTGATGAATCACCACAAGACCTTGTGTTCTTGCTCAAATGTCTCTAGATGTAAATTAATAAAACAACATTTTGTATTTTCATGAAATATAGCACATCAAAAGGACACTATAAGATTAATTGATTTGCAGCAAACACTAGATGACACCAAGGCACTGGAATTGGCAAACCAGAAGTCAAAATAGACAAAATAACGTCACATTAATTAAAAAAAACACATCTTAAACGTAGATCACTTCATTAAAATCTCGAATATATACTTCAAATACAAAATCTTGCAACCAACCCAACAGAAAAGGTTTCTAAACATCTTTTTACGCGGCCAAACACACTTCCTCAAGATCCCCAACAGGCGATTAACAGTAGGGACAGTTGCTAATCTTTGCACGGAGAAAAACTGGTTTTCTATTTGCCTTTCGCTGATACAACACTGTTAAAAATTTGCAGCAAACTGTCCAGTCATTTGACCGTTTTTGAAGAAAACGGTTACATAACTGTAATTTAACCATATTCTGACCGTATTACTGCTCATTTTACGGTCAGAATATAAATAAATTACGGTCATGTAACCGTTTTCTACAAAAACGGTCAAATGACTGGACAGTTTGCTGCAAATTTTTAACAGTGAAGAGTTGCAGAAGAGGATGTAAGGCAAATTCAGTCGAAACGGAGGGTTTCGTACTTAAGAGTCTTTGTATTAATGTATTGCGTTCACAGAAGTTTTGTTGATGTTTTTAATCGGTGATTATCGTCGCTTCTTCGATATATGTAGAGAGTTATTCTCTACAAATACTATACTACAAACGCAGTATATTAAAAAATATATATTATTTATTCAAACGATTTTTATAAGAAAATATTGAACGATTATAAAACCACAAAATAAGACAGGAATTAAAAAAAAGAAAAATCTACATTGAATAAGATAACACATGCATGGCAATTATCTTCTTTTGAATATATATATATGTGGCGTTTTGACTAAGATGAGACACCACGAGATGTAATTTTCCATGAGAAAAGGGTAGTCCGTTAAAGAACTAACATATTGCAGTCGATATTCACGATCATGGCGAAGTGGTGAGGCAATGTAAAGACACCAGAACAGTTTCTCCAGTAAAGTCCAGCCAATTTCCAGATAAATAGTTTATTTAGAATAAGAGCAATGCAGCACAATTGCCATAGGTATGAACTTTTAGCCCTCGGGCTTCACGATGGTTAACTACATGATATAATATATGTTAAATAACTGTATGAATATTCTACGACACTAAAACCCCAGATACATATTTGTTTACACTTCCAAATACGTCAAAAATCTACACTCCGAAGGATGCGAGCCAGATTTGTTCACTCAGCGCAGACATACAGAAAACAACGTCACGTGCGCACAAACCAATGAGTGAGAGGCGACCTCTAGACCAGCGAATGAGGCTAGAAGGAGAAGTTAAAACAGGAAAGAGTCCCTTACCTGGTCGCGTATCAATTTTGAAGTGAAAAACCCAACGCGCGAAACCGAGAGAATAAATAATAATAATAAAAATAAAATGGCTTTTTAAAAAACATTCGAAATGAGAACGCGTCACGGAATTTTATAGATTGCGGAGCTGATAAAAGCTACGAATGAACTTAAAATTTTACATTAAGATTTGGAATAAGATAATTATTAATATACGGATATTTACTTTTAAAAGGACATTAAATAGGAATAAATATTATTAAGAATTAAGGAAATGCTTACTATGTAAGAAGTTAGATTAATTTAAAGGATTAATGCGAATAAAATGAAAGGATACGAAGGAAATAATTTTTTTTATATAATATTTATATTTAATAGAGTGTAAACGAAGACTTTTAAAAATGGCATTATAGCATAAAGGGATTCCAGTAAACTAAAAATATCTAAAAATATTCTAATAAAAATGTATGGCATCATAGAATTTCTAAATTATGACAATATAAATTTAAACAAACCAATAGGGAATGGAGTACACTTCGATATAAAAATTTGGGATAGAAATAAAAAAAAAATATTTAAAAAATTAAAGCCTTTTTACACATTATATACCATGATTTTATATACGCTAAATATTTTTTTTTCGAAAATAGTAAGAACAATAATCATTGTTCCAAAATTAGCGTTATTATTATTATTATTGTTTTAAATATTAGTATGTGCCTATTACTGTTAATATTATATAAATTATATATAATATAATAGTTAATATTATAGTATATATTATAGTATATAATATAATAGTTAATATTATAGTATATAATATAGTATATAATATAATAGTTAATATTATAAAAATTTATTGTCTGAGTGCAACGAAGACTCATACACAGCGCAGTATTACTTTGCCCCATATATAGCTACGATGGATATTAAAACCTTTCGTCAAGCATAACTCAAAAAATATTTAACGGATTTCGTTCAAATTTTTACAGCAGGTACCTATAAAGGTGACAACGACGTCTATTTATTACCAAGAATAAATGCTAAACCGTTTGGAAATTATATTAAAAAAATAGATAAAAAAGCACAATTAAAGTACATACGTCACGAAATTTTGTGGTACGTCATTTTCACCTGCGGGAGATTTTCGTAGACAATCGGAATTGAAAAGTTCATGGAGTACAAGGAGCAAAAAAAATATGCACGCACTAATATTCAGCACAATAAAATATATTTCAATTGAGTAGAAATCGAAAATTAATCTGGATTTTTTTTTTCTTTGAAAGAAAAACCCCGCAATAACTTAGTAGACTTGGTATTAGAGATTTGGCGCAAATCTCAGCAATAGCAGCTTTTTTTATTTCTCATGTGTAAATAAAAAAAAAAAAAATTCTTTGGTGTTTAAATAAAAGGTTTCGATTTATGGCATTATTTCTTTTTTTTCTCTCTCTTTAGCATTTTAAATGGGATTAATGAAAGGCATGTATTTTTAATTAAATGAGTGAAAGGTTTATATTTAAATGAAATGAATTCAATATGAAAATGTTATAGGAACAATATTTGGCGATTTATCAACTGCGCCAGGATAACATAAAAGTACCAATATATCAAACGGTATGTAGTATGTGAAATGAAACACTTATAATCACCCATCGTACAAGAAAAAAACTAATATTCTGCATTCAGAGGGAAAAATCCATCTCCTATGCCGTAAGATTTGGCGAGTTCTTTTTTGGTGATAAGTTTTTCGATGTGATTGTTGGGATCTGAAGGATTTGGCTTACTTTTTCTAAATCTTATTTTTTTGCAGATGTAGTATTATGTAAATATATTTTTTTGCAGATATTTTTCTATTTTGTATATTTCTATTTGGCATTTGGAAAAGAGATTTTTACCTTTTTATCTGTACATTCGGAAATATTAAAAAATAAAAAAAGATTTACATATATCAAGCGCTTAATTTTTATACGGACCACTTCTCTATTTTTAGATTTGGTAGTTTTCGGTTAGCCGGGCGCCAGTGAAATTTATATATCTATGTATACATATATATACATATATCTATACATACACTCATTTATATATGCATGTATGTATATATACATACATATATACACATACATATATGTGTGTATGTATACATATATATGTATATATAGATATATACATTTCACTGGCGCTCGGCTAACCGAAAAGTACCTTAGATTTTAAATGCTATTTATTATTTACTAGCCGTTTATTAATTGTTTACAATTTAACCCCCTGACAATAACAATTATTTATCACAAAAATGCCTCTTAGGTTTGTTATATAAGTTTGTTTATGTGTTTTCATTACTTATTAAAATATCGAATATGACGATAAAATTTCATTTTAGCATCGTACTTAAATTTTTAAGATGACGCAAAAACATGCTTTAATAAACGTATGTTTGTAAATATTTGAAAAACATGTTTTACCGCTCTCTTGAAAAATTTTGTAAGTTGCTAAAACTACCTTTTGGCACCATTTAAAATTTTTTTCGCCAACCGACATAGGATACGAAACTTTTTCCCATTCAGATACACATGCAAGGTTGGTCTCAAACAAGAGTAAAGCTAGCAACAATATTGTTTTAACTCCATAAGAGTTACAGTAATGATATTAAATACTCCGATTGGCTTTAGGCCCAATTACGAAAGTTTCTCCTACAAAAAAACTGTAGAAGAAGTCTTTTACATTTGTTTCAAATGAAGCTCGGTCTACAAGGTATTAGTTAATAATACAAACAACACTAATGGCATGGAGGCAAAAGTTTTAATTTAAATGTATATATTTGAAACCCTTCCCCCCAATCCCCCCCCCCCCAAAAAAAAAAAAAGAAAAGAAAAGAAAAGAAAAGAAAGCTACAGTAATGAATTTAAAATGGCGTTAAGCCACGCTTTCTGACATAAGCAATTGGCTGCAAACGCGATAACGAAACTTTCACCTAACTTAATAACATGTAGCTAATATAGCCCTCAGGGTACTTTGCAGTTATACATACCTTGTGGTTTTTTTAAAAAGCTTGAGACAGTTCAGGTTTAAGAAGTTGAGATTTACTGTCAAATGATATAAACAACTATGAACACAAAACTGATGAATTATTATTCAGGTTTATGTATGTATTTTTAAAAAATGCATCTGATTACACTTATTAGGTAAATTACTTCTGTTTGCATTTAATAACTGATAAACGGCTTCTGTATATTAAATGAACTGTTTAAATATTGGGAAGAGGTGGCGAGAGGTAGAAAGACGATTAAACAAACGGGTAGACAGACGGGTAGTGAGATGGGTAGAGAGACGAGTAGCGACATAGGTAGACTGACGGGTAGAGAAATGAATAGACAGACGGCTAGAGAGAAAGGTAAAAAGAGGGTTGACAGAGGGGTAGCGAGATGGGTCTCGAGACGGGTAGCGACACCGGTAAAGTGGAATGTAGCGAGAAAGGTTGTGAGACGCGTAGCGTGGTAGATAAAGAGACGAGTAGAGAGATGAGTACAGAGACGAGTTGACTGACGGGTAATGAGATTGATAGCGAGACGGGTGAAGAGTCGGGTACAAAAACAGACGGATAGTGAGACGGGTATACAGACGAGTAGAGAGACAGTAGATGGGTACGGAGATGGGTAAGAAGATGAGTAGAGAGGCGTATAGCCAGACCGGTAGAGAGACAGATAGACAAATGGGTAGCGAAGTGGATAGAGACACGGCTAGACATACAAGTAGTTAGACGGATAGACAGACGGTTAGAGAAATAGATTGGCGGGTAGAGAGACTGGTAGAGGAATATAGAGACGGGTAGCGAGACCGGTAGAGAAATATAGAGACAGGTAGCGAGACGTGTAGAGAGATAGACAATCAGTTAGAGAGACGGGCAGAAAAACGGATAGGGAAACAGACAGATTGTGGAGAGACAGACAGACAGGCAAAAGAAAAGTCTGCGGATTGGCGCTGTAAAAGCGCATTAAAGGCGCAGGGGGCAGAGTCTCCTATAGAATAATCAAGAAGTATCTGTTAAGCTTAACTTTGTAATATATATAATTTTCAATTTTGCCGAAAAGTTATTTTACAGAAGTCATCGAAAGATTTTTTGTATACTTTAATAGTAATTTAGACTATAGTTTTGCAATCTGGTTTGTAGCAAAACATGCTATCAATGTGGTTTGAAGTGTAAGAGTTTCTATAAACAGTTATACAAATAATAGATATATAATCAAGGAAGAAAAATTTTAAATTCACACACAAAAAAGTGCAACAATGAAATTAAATTTGCGTTAAGCCGCGCTTGATAGAATAATCTATTGGCTGCAAATCCAATTACGTAACTTTAAAAAGCTTGGCGTTTTAAAAGATCCGGCGTTTTTTTTTTTTTTTTTTTTTTTTTTTTTTCAAGTTTTGCGCAATACACGCTTAAGAAAATGAGATCCTTTGCCACATGTTAAAAAAAATTATGACAACACATCTGATGAACGGTACTTCTTTTCTATTTTTTTAACAGTGTATATGAATTTATATATGATATTTTGTAATTCTATCATTTAATTTGCTCTCTTTCTTTATATTGTAATTGTTAACCCTATGTTCTCAGCAATATCACTCAGACTAATCCCTTTGAGGGAAGTCCTAGTAATAATATCATCTGCCTATTACTGTTATCGTTTCGCGGATAAACATAGACATAATAGAAACTATATGATAATCACATAGACTTTTACTTAAATTTCATTACAAAAAAACTTATTACTGAGAAATAGATTATTTTTGTTGTTGTTGTTGTTGTTGTGGCTTATCCGGTTGTTGTGTCTGACGAAGTCGTACAAATTAATGAAATGATATAAAGGATTAGCGATGCTCTAATAATGTAGGTTTTATAGCAATATTATATATTTATTTTATGTTCTCGCAAAGATTTCTTTTGAAATTCAGATTCTTTTCCAGCCAATTTATTATAAAATTTAATTAAATTCTCATACTTATTTAAATGCTTTCGTTTAAAAGTAAATTTTAAAACAATCATCTTAATTTAAAGAGATATTTACAGAAGAATTATTAAATTCAATATAGTACGGATAATTTGATATATTTATCGTTATAAGTCCAAAGTATTGGATTTATACTAGTGTACATATAAACAAATGATTCAATGACATGTTTGAAGAGTTTTATTAATTTCAAAATTTAATTTCAATTAAAATTTGAAATATTATGAATGAAAGGCGTGAGGAAATTAATCTCGAAAAATTTCCAATTATTAAAACAGTTTTATTATTTCCGAAATTTTTGTTTGCCAGGTGCAGAAAAAATAACATTGTACAAAATGTAGAAATTTTATCCTATTTTTCGCAGTATATTTATGGAATTATGCTGTCAATTTCTGGCAGTCTTGACAGGGAGAAGATATAGATTTACTTTGCCAAAGCGATGTATACTAAAATTGTTGTGTGAAGTAAAATTTGACACCTTTAAAATTTTTCCTTTATATGATAAAACCTTAACCCTCGTAGTACCAGGTTTTAAATTTTAATATGCATTCATAGTACTGTAGGATTTGAACAACACATTTAATTCTATTAAATGTAATTCCTTTCTACGAAATGTCTACATGAATTTATTAATTAAGTTTCACTTGTTTAAATTATTATTTATTTTTCTGGTTCGAAGTATAAAACAAAAATTTAAAAATATAAAATAATGAGGTCAAATAAGACGCAATAGTAGTAGGTAAATTATATATATATATATATATATATATATATATATATTTAATATAAACTAAATAGATCACTATTTTTAATTTTTAAAGGTTTTCACTAATTTATAATATTGATCTCCATTCACACCTCAAAATAAAATGTGTAATTTTGAAAAAGGGGAGAAATGGTGACACATAAACATATATGGAATTTAGATAATTAGGATAATTTTTAATACTAATAACAATATGCAATGCCTGCATAAAGGGGATCCGTGTTAAATATAGCTGATCCTGATTATTTGGGGCAATCGTTTAATTAGGACAAAATATTAGGAATACAAAAAAATATTTAAATATCAATCAATACATTAAGTGCTTAATTCTGAGAATTGGGGTAGCCACATTATGGGGACAAATTCTTCACAAAAGTTGAGCCCCAATCAACAAGATGTAATGTGTAATTATAAATTTTGACGCTAATAAACTAAAACTTTTGCACAAATTTAAAACAGAGAAATTAAAATGAGAGATGCATTTGGAAGACAAATTTGTTGACGGTTGATTCCCATCATTTTATGAGACAGAATTTACTTGTGTTCGTTCATTTTAGCTGCAAACGTATAAAAAAACAAAAGTTCCTGCATCAAGCAAACATTACAAAACACATGCAAGACAAATAAAATATTGTATATAAATTTATTTTTCACCTAAAATTATATGAAATATTTAAAGAAACAATAAAAAAACATAACACAGCAAAAGTACATTTACATCAATTGCTGTTTATCTCCGGTATTGTGTGAGAGTTTTTTCATTAAACTATGTTTAATATTTATAAAATGATTAAGTACCGCGTAATACGCTAAAGCTGAATTAATTTTAAAATATTATACACAAACTGAAAAGGCACTTCGAAAAATTTTCGTTCATAGTCAACTCTGTGACGAAACTGTTTTGTGTTTCTCTGTAGATGACAGAAAAAGTGCTACGAACTCCATAATCTGTAGAAAACATGTAGTAGTGAACATCAGTGATGCATATTAATTTCATTGAGTGAAACAATAAATGTAGATTGCGATATGTAGTGTAAAATCATTTAAATTACCTTAAACCTCAAATTTTGTAAAAAGGAAAACACATTTTTTACACAATTTCTGGGTTAAATTATATTCTACTGGGTATATATATATTCATTTTCAATATTTTGGAAATATTGTGACATTATTAACACGCTCCACAAACGATTTTCCCCAATAGTCCACAATTTATCGGAATTCAATTGTGTATCTCCTGTAAAGGATCTATAACTACTACACCATCTTCAACAGCAAACGTATTATTGTGAAACTCGATAATACATATAAATTACATGCCAACCCTATCATATTTTAAAAAGTTGGGCATGGAGAGTCGGACATACTTTCGAACAGACGTAATAAACACTCTTCAACCATGTCAGAAAGAGTTACATTTCCATATTAGATGTTTCTTTAAATTTTTCCGCAAAAAGTGGTGTATGCTATTTTACTTTCCATTCTGCAGGGAATATCACACTACGGTCTTATAGCGCATTGCTTTATCTAATTCTATTAGTATCATATAACTTGTTTAAACATTTGTTTGTTTATACAGGGTGTCTCAAAAGGTCGTTTACAAACCTTATATGCTGGTCTGTCATATCATGATAAACAAGATTTACATAGGAACTTGTGTTCGAAAATGCAAACTGCGATCGCTAGAGGGCGATGAGCGCTGGCTTACGTGAGAGTGGCAACCGTAATCATTTCAGGCGAGGACGTGGCAGGAAAAGGATGAATCAGTGTAGTAACGCAAAATTGGCCGATATGCATTATGTGTATGACGCCGGGGATGGAAATGCAGGAGCCGTGGTACGGATGTACCTTGAGCTTCCCAAGCAGACGTCAGCCATGTCATGTTTTGTTTGGACAATTGTACCGCAGATTGCGTGCAGCAGGGGCTTTCCACGTACGTAGCCACATCGGTCGAGACCGCACTACACGCACGTCTGTCGTAGATGAAACCGTGCTACTGGAATTTGACAGAAACCCACAAACAAGTCTACGAGCAAGCGAACAGCTTGGGTGTACATCGTTCCAGCACTATACGCGTACTGCATGAGGAGACGCAACATCCCTACCATTTTCAAAGAGCACAGGCATTGTGCGTTGACGATTATCCCCAACGCGTTGCATTCGCACGCTGGTATTTGCAACAGCGGGTCGCACAGCCGGATTTTCCATCGTGGATTTTGTTTTTGGATGAATCCTGTTTTACACAGGACGGTGTCCTGAACCTGCACAACATGCACATATGGGTGCATGAAAACCCAAGGTGTACACGTGCCCATGCACGTCAACAAAGTTTCGCCGTAAACGTTTGGGCTGGTATTATCGGTGCCATGAGAATCGCCCTCTAGCGGTCGCAGTTTGTATTTTCGAACACAAATTCCTATGTAAATCTTGTTTATCATGATATGACAGACCAGAATGTTAAGTTTGTAAACGACCTTTGAGACACCATGTATACATTAATTCATTCAAAACTGACAATAAAATCTGTTTAAATAACAATGCTTTTTAGAACTCATTTTATTGATCTCTAAATATCACTATCCATTACTTATTTCAATTTATGTAGTACAAATCTCTTTTCTACTGTAATAAAAACTTACAATAGACTCCAATAGTGAGGAAAATGAAGTTTATTTATATCCAGAAAATATATTGCATTGATATTTATAAAGTTGACTGGTACATTTTTTTAATTACTAGGTGTGGATAATTTTAAAAGAAATTGTTTCCCTTTCATGTTTGGGTCAGTTTTTAGGGTAATTTTATCATGGTTGAATGTTAGGCATTTGCTGAAGAAGAGCATAAAATAATAATTTAGGCATTGTGTATGTCTTAAAAATATTATCTGGAAATATTTCTAATATGCAGATAAATATATATTTTTTAATGCATAAGTGAATGATACCCTTAAATGAAAAACATTTGCAGATAAAAGATTTTGCATCAACAAGAAACGTATATGAAATTTTAAACATGCTAGTAGAGAAAAAAAACGTACAATCAATCATGTTTAACTTACATGGTTAATTAAAATTTGTATTTTTGACATGAATGTAAAAACTTTAGACTATGTATTGCTGTAATGAAAATGCATGGAAAACCCCTTCGAATGATAAATATTTCATACATTCTTGTTATAGTCATAAGATATTAATGTGATCTTGAAAAATCATACTACATATATTTATCGATTTACTTGATATATAACGTGTAATATTTATTGGAAAATCAAAATATCAAAAATCTTACATGGGTCATGGTTATAGGTCTATGAAAAGTATTTTCGTATCATTACCAGAAGAGATTACATTTTTATTCCGAAAAACATTAATATTTTGTTTTATTATTTGCAGCATTCCCGGAATCGAGGAAATGTGTGTGACGAAAATAAATGAAAAATAATAAAATATTCATTTTGAAATTGCACATCAAATATCAAGTATATATAGTTTTTTTTTTTTTTATCTTATGTAATAAAATTTTAAATTTATAAGCCGGTGGAATTTATTTTGTACAGTTCACTGATTTTTGAACAGCTATTCATTTAATAGTGTATATAATCGTTTTCTTCTTTATAGAAAAATATCTAATATTATATAAAATCATATACATTATTTAAATATATATATTATTATTAAAGATGTATTTTTTCGTAATATTGTTTTTTTCTAGTATTAACAATTTTCAAAAACTAAAACACACAAATACAGGTTTGTGAATATTTCAAAGGCAAAAATGGATTAAAACTAAGAAAAGCATGCAATAAAATTAAATTTATATTTTAACGCAAATTTAAAAAATGGTTAAACAATACTACTTTATAATTTAAACATTATTAGATAATTCGTTTAAAACGCGAAGGAATTTATACTGATTTTTTAAGCTTCTGAGTTGAAAAATGACGCATGCTAAATTGTGTTGACGTTATAGCATTTATTGAAAGTTTATTCTTTACTTGCTTGATAAAAATGGGCGATGCAAGTTAATCTGCAGGAAACACAAATAAAAAAGCCATAGTGTACTCAATATTTTTAACTTTCATAACGTGAAAATATGAAAAACTGCCTTCGCAAAAATATTTCTTGATAAAACAGAACTTTTATTTTAAAAACGGAGAAGAAGAAAATAATAAAATAATTAATAAAAATCTTCGATTTACATAATATTTAATATTTTATACTTTTAGAAAATCAATATATTATTTTTTTCTCTCGGTTCATGGTTAAGGTTTATGATATGTTTATGTTTTTATGAAATTGATATAGGTTCATGAAGTCCTTAGGGAATGGTTATGTTATTATTATATAATATATCCTTTTTTATTCTTGAAAAGTTAACTCGTTTTATTTTGAATATATATTTTTCTTTTTATAATTTAATTTTTTTATTTCTAAATTTTTACGTTTTTTATTGATAATCATTATTGATGAAAATTTATTTGGTATTCGTAAAACTTTATTTGATATTCTAAGTCATAATTGTTCTGGAATTTGTTTATTTATTTTCAAGAGCTTTTAAGCGCATTTTTATTTAATAATGTATGCGCACTTTTATTTAATAAATAACTACATGGCCAACTCGGGGTAGCTGTGTCCGGGTTAATAACCTTAAATATTACTAAAATCACTTTCGAATTAAGATATTTTCTCCACGGGAAGCATCTATGTAGCAGTGGGTGTGTCTATATATGAGTGTGTGTGGGGGGGGGGGACCCTGAATATCCGAAGGTTGATTGCCCTTCTAAACAATTAATAAGAATAATATCCCAAATATTTAGAAGCGACAGTGATGCCCGAGTATTCGTCTGAATTCAGAACTGCCTAAAATACCACTCCAAAAAATTGCTGAAAGTGTATATATATATATATATATATTGTACTTATCGGCATCACATGGTTTTGTCTTATTAAAAAGAAAAAAAAAACATGGAAAATATTAAAACAATCTTAAGAAAATATTTTTTTTAAACAGTAAATATTGATATTACTTTAAAATTTCACCAAAAACGTGCATATTATTATTATTATTATTATTTTGTAAAACCTTGGGGCAACGGCGATCATGATATAAAAATACGCACAATAATAGAACATTTAATACTTCTGCGCTTGAAGAAATCCTCACTCCTCGGACAATTGTGTAGCAACGATCATAACGCCAGTGAATTTCAGAAAATTAAAGCTCGTTTATTAGCTTTAGATGAAGTTTTTTAATAAACATCAAGGAAAATCATCATAAAAATGTAAAAACGGAGTCTGATGTGAATTTGGACCTGTCTTCATCTTTTTGGAAACAAATTTCTATACCTATACGTTCTATAGATTTTAAGAGCGATCTTCTACGAAAAAACAAACAAATAACCACACAGACACACATACAAAATCTGTGTTTTAATAATATTGAAATATTGTTTCTGCAATACTAAAGTAACCAAAAACCACTTATGAATATTCTTAAGATGGAAATAGATACAGCCATTAGTGCCATTTTTTTTGCTTTAAATTTTGTGTAGCGGTTCGAAGTAAAGTAAAAGTAATAGGAAAAATAGTTGTAAAAGTAATAGGAAAAATAGTAACAAAAAATACAAGTAACAAAAAAAAATTGATTTATAAAACAAAATATAAACGTCGATAATAACATTTCTTTTCCAAATTGATACAAAATGTGATATTAATTTTTTAAAACACGATTCAAACATTAAATTTGCTAGAAAAAATGTAAAATAAAAAAAAAACTGATATTATATTTAGAAAATTTCATTTGCTGTAAAATCTTTGGAAATATTTTTCATGTAATTCAACTATAAATTTGCTATATTTTCATGTTATTGTTTTTACACGCAGTTAGTACATCTTAACTTCATTAAAAACTATATAATGATGTAGACCGTTGTACCTGATTTTTTCGACTACCTTGCATTTGTCAGTTTCCCAAGGGGTTTACCTGCTACAATTCAATAAGTTATGAAACATTAAGGAATTCTTACAACTAATGCTCTGAAAAAAATATTTTAATTTCACTGGCGCAGCGAAGTGCATTTTAATTCCATTGGTGCATGGGGGCAATACATGATTAGAAAACACTTCAAGAGCACTACAAAGAACTGATAAGATAAATACATAAATAAAAAAAGCAACGTAAAGAAAAGCACAAACATTTAGTAATCTGGAATCACCTACCCAAAGTACCTATCTTTAATCATAATAAGTTTAGTGCACATGTTTATGAAGTCTTCTTAAGAGAAACGCCTTTTTCAATAAAGATATCAATAAAAAGCAGAACATAGATAAGAAACATACAAGTTGTTCTTGATTTTTTCTCTCAAATTTCATTCAGAACATTTGTTTATCACTAAATTACTTTTCATTTTACACTGAAAACCGACTTTTTGTGTTTTTTTTTACGTTGTTTTTGTACACATTAAGTTTTCATTAACAATTTATTCTTAAAAATATTTTCGAATTTTTGTACTTTAACTGAGTAATAATAATTTAAGACTAATCCCTGACAATGATTCTAGCTGCACGCACCCTTTTTCATTATAAGGAAAAAACAAACCCAAATTCACAAAAATAGGCGTATATTTATCTTGCACATGTTTTTAAAAAGTTTTTATAGCTAAATAAATGGTTCATATTTGAAAAAAAAATGACTTAAAATTGTAAATATTTAAGTTCGCGGAAGAATGAGAGAAACCATTGGGCTATTCGTGCCTAGCGTCCTTTTTTGGGGACTTAAATTAAAAAAAAATCGAATTTCCGAGGATACATGTTTTAAACTCACCATTTTTGCCTTGCTATTTCAATTCGTTAAAATCAGTAACAATTGTGGAATTAACTTATCAAAAGAGAAAAAAAAATCTTTAAAATAGGTTGCCAACTATGTTTGTTTTTGAATAGTAGAATATTGAGATTAATTCTAAGCAAGTTTGATGTCATTAAGTTTATTGTTTTAGAAAATATGAATTGTTTTACTGAAGACCAAAATTAGGACGCTAGGCTTAAATGGTTTAAATAAAAGAACTTCACAAGAAAATCCCACTTTTTTTATTTTAAACATAGTCAGCTAAAATATTTTAGAGCACCCTGGTATTTATATATATATATATATATATATTTAAATATATTTTAGATGTAAAGTACTATCAACCGTATTCAAGTTACATGATTTATTGGAAATTGATCTGTCAAAAATGCGGCATACATATTCGTCGAAAAATATGGAAAAATTCCTACAAGTACTCAATATTTCCAACTTTCTTGACATGAATATACAGAATAACTTTCAGAGTTGAAAATATTTTTTTTCATTTATATGAAGAAACACGCCATAAAACAATAAAATACTCAATTTATTTCAAATATAAAAGTTCATACTTTACACAAAATCTTTATGTAGATCGTCGATACAGATAGATGAAATGCGTTACTGTCTATCTTTATAAGAAGATATATCATTTTTATTCTAGAATATATTACTCAGTTTATTTTATTTGTCGGCATACATAAATTTGAGAACTTATTATGGATGTTAATAAAAATTAAAAGTTAAACAATTACTCATTTATTGTAAAATTTTTCAATAAATTTTGAATGATGTTTCTTGCAAATTGAAAACTGTCGTTCATATTTTTTTTTTGTTTTGTTTTTAATTTCCCCATTTTCAAAGATTTGTGAGCACATTTTATTTTAATAATCAATATAGTTTTTTTTCTTATTTCTATAAAAAAATTTCATCATTTAAAAAAAAAAAAATGTTCCATTACTAATATATTTTGATGATTACAATTTATTTAAAATATAATTTTTATTCTTCTTCTTTAATTTTGTCAATGATTAAAGAGAAAAACGCTTTATAAAACATAGCATTAAATAAAAGTAAGAATTAATTCATTATATATTTTTGAAAAAATAAAGCACACACAAAAACATTTGTGGATATACTTATAATAGTACTCCATTTGTTATTTAAACGTCATCTACAATAATTTATAACGACCTGAAATGTATAATAATTTTTAAATATGTAATATGGAAAATGAGTATGATCAATTAACTTAAAATTAAATCATATTTTGGATTTTTATTTTTGACATTGTAAAAAATGTGAAATACATATTGTCCTTATTAAAAGGTATATATATATATATTTATTTAAAATGAGTTCTCAATATTTCCAAAATTTTTAACATGACGATAAGTAAAAATGATTTTACAAATATCTTTTACTGTTGAAAAGAACTTCCATAACTAAAGGGAGAAGTTCATCATAAAAATATCAAATCCTAATTCACTCAATATGTTTTATTTGATTATTTCTATATGTGTAGGCGTGTTTCTACCGGCGCATCACCTGCAGAAGAATATGTGCCGAGCAGAAAAATTGTGTCCGTGGAGATATTTCAAAAATAATCTAAATTGTATTTATTCAAACTAATCAAGTTTTGTAGAAAACTGGCGAGCGCGACATTTCGAACATAGCACCTCCCAATTTCCAGCTTTAAGAGCAGAACCTCTAAACCGTTGCTATGGGGATACATTCTATGTAATCAAAATACCAAAATCATCATGTGTACTGTAGAAAACTGTTTATGAAATGTGGTGCTGTTTATCGTTGCATGATAATATATATTTTTAATTATCGTAATAAGTACTTGATTAATTGGGTTTTTTTAACATTCGTAGACCTAGACTCCCGAAAATGTCTGTTTAGTATATATTGAAAAACTAATAAATTGATTGTTTTTGTAACAGATTTTAGTTACCCACAATTCCAGATTTTCAGTGCAGATTTCATTCATGTGATTAAACCGATCTCATGATTAATTTTCCTTAAGAAGGTTTAATGAGCAAATGGGATTAGGCATACAATTTTTTTTTTCAAAATCTTTAATCGTATGTACATCTATTTTAACGATATTGTACCTATGGTTGTAACACTTGCTATTAGACACAATTACAAAAGGTTAATATGAAAAGATACGAGATAACATGGTTGTCAATTTGCTCTCGGTAATCAACTTGAAATTGCGTTATCATATG
Source organism: Maratus michaelseni (assembly GCA_963931845.1). Taxonomy (NCBI): domain Eukaryota; kingdom Metazoa; phylum Arthropoda; class Arachnida; order Araneae; family Salticidae; genus Maratus; species Maratus michaelseni. The sequence continues at coordinate 195,174,005 of OZ007593.1, read as the reverse complement.
TCACTAGCTACATTTTACTATTGTAGCAAACAGGTGTTAATTTTTCCGATAGATTAAAAAAATCGGGCTTGATAAATATTTAAAAAGCCATAATATCTCACTAAATTGAGACACAGTTTTGGAACAAATTTCAGTCAAAAGTACATGTTTGAATCTTTCTGATGATGTATTTTTTTTTCAATGCTTAGAAGTTCTGTAAGACCAGTTAAGGCAAAACCCATAGCGTCACAATGAATACTACACTTTGAATATAAACACAAACTAACATTTACTAATACTTAAAATACATAGAAATAATTATAAAATACTCGTATAGTTATCTAACTGACTTTTGTATTTAATATCAGTAATAGAATGGAGAAGCACGTATGCTTTCTCGCATTAATTATGTCTTTGCTACTTAAGCCTTGATTAGAAAAAAAAAAACACTTCCTTCGGCCAAAATCTTAAGAACTCAATTCTCATTCATCCTCCTGTGCGAACTGATACAATGTGAATCTATGATAACTCGGGGAAAATTTTGCTCCATTGAATTGTTGTGTAACAGTTAGCTCATACACGTACATAAACTTGCTCATACGTACTCTTTTTTCCACATACATACTTTGTTTTACCGCCATCGTCTTCAAATAGCTACTGATTTTTAGCAGTCTTTTTAAACAATCTATATTATTTTCTTTCGATAATAACTATATTACATAAGGTATCTATCACCTATCCTCTAAATTTTACCGTTTATGTTCAGGGGATAAATTATAAATTATTTATTGTAGAACTATGTAACATCTAACAAAAAAAAAATTAAACGTTTTTTCCAATTATGTGAAAACTACTCCAAATAAGAAGAGATAGAGTAAGTGGTTTTATTTAGCAAAACAGTGAAAATTTGAATGATTCAGGGACACATTTAATTGCATTAAATAAATAAAAAATATATTTATTTAAACATTTGGCGCAGCGTTTCTGGAATTGAGAACATGTTAGTGATGTAGAAACAATTGCGGAATTAACACTAAATCATTTATTGCAAATTTCGATCATGGAATGTTAAATAATTGTTCTTTCTGAATGAAATATTTAACGCACAATTAATATAAACGATTTTTTATTTAATTTCAAGGAATTTGCCAGTACCGTTCCTTTGATATTATTTATATTTTATCTTTTTCTTTCCTTAACAATGACGTAACCTTGATCCTTATACCTATGATGACTTAACCTATGATCCTTAACAATGATTTCGATCATGGAATGTTAAATAATTGTTCTTTCTGAATGAAATATTTAACGCACAATTAATATAAACGATTTTTTTATTTAATTTCAAGGAATTTGCCAGTACCGTTCCTTTGATATTATTTATATTTTATCTTTTTCTTTCCTTAACAATGACGTAACCTTGATCCTTATACCTATGATGACTTAACCTATGATCCTTAACAATGATTTCGATCATGGAATGTTAAATAATTGTTCTTTCTGAATGAAATATTTAACGCACAATTAATATAAACGATTTTTTTATTTAATTTCAAGGAATTTGCCAGTACCGTTCCTTTGATATTATTTATATTTTATCTTTTTCTTTCCTTAACAATGACGTAACCTTGATCCTTATACCTATGATGACTTAACCTATGATCCTTAACAATGATTTCGATCATGGAATGTTAAATAATTGTTCTTTCTGAATGAAATATTTAACGCACAATTAATATAAACGATTTTTTATTTAATTTCAAGGAATTTGCCAGTACCGTTCCTTTGATATTATTGATATTTTATCTTTTTCTTCCCTTAACAATGACGTAAGATTGAAACAATTTGAACAAATCTTTACAGATTACTGATTATAATTCACGAAAAATCTATATTTATTAATACGTTTTGGTCATACCAATGTTTAAATATTGTACAATAAGTAACAATATTAGAAAACGGTTAATGTTACATATTATTTTATAAAACGTTTTTGATATTCCTTATGTTCAATCTATTTATTTTTCTTATTCACTGCACATCATTAAATAGCTCCAGTTCAATAATACACAGAAAAATGCATTTTAATGTGGTTTTATCGCAAACTAGAACATATTTTCACTATTGAAAAACGATTTGTCTTGATAACTTTTAAACCTGTGCTTTCATATTTAAAAATTTATAATAGAATAAAATTGAAAATATGCATATTATGTACAAATATAATACATATTGGGTTAAAGTAGTAAAATTTTATTTTAGTAACACTCTGTTTAAAAATACATTTCAGTTTAATTTCTGAATTTCGGTGCATTTTCCGTTAAAAATATTAATGGCGAGAATTTAAAAAAAATGTCTGCATTATTTTAAAACTTTTAATTATGATACAAATATATCCACTGACAGCCACTTGTTTTGATTACTTTTTCCTTGTAGAGCTACTGATATATTTGAAATAAGAACAAAATAAGGAAAAATATTACTATTACGATTAACTATCGTATACCGAGTTTTATTGATCTTGTGCAGCTAACTACATACCGATATTTGTGTAAAGACTGTTAGAGGGTTCACGATAACAGACATAGACGTATTAAAGTTCTTTATAGCTAATATTTTTCTACAGTGGAATTTAAGCAGTTACTCATATCAAAATTGCGGAAAGGACAGATTTTTTTTTATTTATTTATGATATAAATTTCATGTATAGTTTCTGTCATAAGTTTTTTTTTTTTTTTTTTTTTTTTTTTTTTGCTTTGTCGTTTCTGAAAGAGATTCAATATTCCCAAATGTCAAATCTTCTATTTTCATTAAAAAACTAATGAAAATGTTTTAAACACACATTTATAAAACAAACACACATTATTCTCAGATAAAGTTCAGACAATATAACAGCAAGGCAGAACGTGAAGATGTACGTCTCAGTCACGGTTAAGGATAAAACATCAAAATTACAGAAAAAGTATTTAAACTATCTCATATAAAAATTGGAATTTCTTTCAACACGCATTAAAATTAAATGTTGACTATTCTATTTGTTTTAAACCATTGCATTTATTCTTTTCATTTTGAATTTTATTTAGATGTAAATTCAATAAATATTGTTTTTTAAAACTATTAAAAAATATATCTGAAATTATTATGGCTCACTCAGACGAGAAAAAAAGCATTGATATTTTTAATCTACAGAATTAAGAAAACATGTGTATCATTGTACAATATTTATTTTATGTGGAGATCAAAGTTAATTAAATTTTCTCCAAAAAAGTGAGTGAAAAGAATCTATGTCAGAAAAAAATGCGACCTTGGCCAGTGCTCTAACCACAGAGCTACCCAGACGATATCCACCCTTACACAATTCACTCACATGTTGGTACCATGAGATCGACAACATCGGCTGCTTTTAGTCGATGAAAATATGTACACATTGAACGTTGAAGAAAATTGGTTGAGAAAATTCACCTTAACTTTGACCTACACTTAGAACGAACATAATATTTCAGGTTGAAACTTTATAGATAATCTTTATAAATAGATTGTAACGTATTTTTTATGTTAAATCCACCAAATTCTATACAGGATAGGAGCAAAATTGGCAAAAACTATTAAAGACAAAAATTAAATATTAGGTTAAATTTATCAAATCCTTGCATATTCTCTTGATAACAACATTGAATGATAAATATTATAAAAAAAGTCTCTGCAAATTAAATTTTTGCAAAACAAAAAGTGCATGTCAGAAGTTTTTACTCTTAGTTATATCGAGCAAAGGAAATATAAAATTATTTATGAAACAATTGTGAGACCTTTATTCCTACACTTTACACATATTCTTTCTAGTACATTTCTTCGAAAGTAAAACCATGTAATACATATAATAAATTCCATTCTACAAGCACATTGGGACTTATGTCGGAATATGTGTATTTGATTAGGACACTGCAATTTACATTTACATATTTATAACGATCGATATTTTATTCGTAGTACAATCATATATAATTGTATAAAATTGACATAATTGTCACAGACTAATCATATCTCACACATCAAAATTAAAACCAAAGGTCTGCTAATATTTCGTTTTCTCTACTCTTTAAACATGGGACGCTTATCATGTTATAACGTAATGTTTCGGTCGGTTCAAAAGACATCATCATTGAGTGAAAAACAAAGCACAATTTCATTCACGTTTCAGTACAATTGTTTCAAAGTGACATACATTTCAATTATACAATATTTTTGGAGTTACTAAATTTGAGGCTCTAATCTAAGAAGATTGAGATACTTAGCCCATGAAAACGGTTTGGAGAGAATGGAATGGTCAGCTCACTCTCCAGACTTGCGTATGATAGAACATCTTTGGGACTATCTTGGAAGACAGATTGCGGCTTTAAGTCCTAATCCAAGGTCATTAAATGAGCTAGAACAAGGCTTACTCCAAGTCTGGTCAGCGTTACCTATTTCGGTGTCCGACAATTTAATTGAGAGCATGGAAAGTCGATGCCGCCAATGCATTCAAATCCGGGGTGGACATATTCCGTATTAGAACCAGTTTTTTTTATGTTTCTGTCACATTTTACTGCATAATACTGCGATATACTGATTTCTCCAAGAATGGAATTTTCCACCATGTGTGATTTTTTGTTGTAATTTCATTTATACGTTTAACTTAAGTAAATTTCTATGTCGCATTTAATAAATAACAGTTTAGCGCACATTTCTTCCAAATTTGTTGTTTCTATATTCATTCATTTGCAAATTAGACGCAAAAAAACGGTTGTACCTTAACTTTTGGAGGCCAGTATATATATATATATATATATATATATATATATATATATATATATATACTTGTATTTGAATTGTTGTTACAACACATTGATGTCACTTCGGTTACAATACAATTCTGTGCAATCATTTCCAAAGTAAAGTAGCATGCGTCACGCAATGAAAACACTCCCACTAAGAAGGCCCGCTATTTTAATTTCTATAGTTAACAATGAATGTGCACATTTAAATTTGTCATTAGTTTTGAAGTATTCTGACTGAACTAGTATCACCCGTTCTTTATTTAAAATATAATTATAATTTACTTAGAAAAAATAAGTTTTTAACTAATATACAGGGTGTTTTATTTTAAACTGACACTGTTCAGAACCGTCTGTAGTTCTTTCTATTAACTGGATTGACACAAAATTTTGGGAATGGACTAAGAAAACCATGGGAAAAAAGATTCCAACAAAAAAAAAATTAGTTCCAATCACCACCGATAGGGGGACATGTGGCGCTGTGGTCATTTATGCAACTGGGAATTAGCATAAAATACGGGCAAAAAATGCAAATGCAAATTTTTACTTACGCAAGCGACAGTAGCGCCAATAGTTTAAGTTATAAATGCATGCGAAAAACACCGAGAAACAATTTTAGCTCAGGTTGAAAATGAATCTCACGTTACCGCAGCGCGCGTTACTTGTGAAGTTCTTATATTGTAACCAGTACAATGCACCAGCCGCTCTTCGTTTACTTAGAACACGCCATAAACTGCGCAAAGCACCTTTATCCGTTAATGTATTGAAAGCAATGATTCTGAAATTCGAAGAAACAGGCTCGCTAGCAGTTCGGTCAGGCAGAGGACGTAAACCGGTGGCAGAAAAAGTGATAATGGATGTTTCAACTGCGATCAACGAAAGGGAAAGTGTAAATGATGAATAAAACGTGGCATTTTATCCAAATTATTAATTTTGTCTGTTTCTGATGGGTTTTTTTCAATGTACAGCGCCACATTTCCTCCTATCGGCGGTGATTGGAACTAATTTTTTTTTTTTTGGAATCTTTTTCCCATGGTTTTCTTAGTCCATTCACAAAATTTTGTGTCAATCCAGTTATTAGAACGAGCTACAGACGGCTCTGAATACTGTCAGTTTAAAAAAAAAACACCCTGTACATAAACTCTTTTTTAAATAGTTACCTCAAGTTTTAACAAGTAATTTTACTTTTAAAAAATATGACATTATGAAATAAATTATTGCATGTTTCTAATCTCCGTTAAAATATCATCTAGGAAATTACTACAATAAATGTTAAAAGTCATTAATCACCAAATAATTAAATACCATAAAGTCAAATAATATATTAATCTTAAATAAGGTAAAAGTTAAACTAAAAACATTAAATACGTTCTTTTTAACTACTTATTTAATTTGTATGCTCAGAAATAACGTTTCCAGTAGAATGATCCATTTACTCAATGTTTAATTCCATTTAAAATATATATAAAAAAATTCATATATTTCGATGTTATAAATACGTACAAATTTTTTTATTTGATTTCTTGTGTCTTTAAGATAGAAATTGTTACATTTTAAAAAATGTATGTTTAAAATATGCTCTATATGTATAATATCGTTTATATATTTATTTTATATTTATTACATCTCTAGTTCCAAACCTCCAAATTATTTCAGCCAATATTACACTTTACTATAAATAAAATAATATGTAGACGTTTTAGTAAAAGTACTGAAAACTCGTTTACTATTATTATTATTTTATGTTATTGCATAAATAATCTCTGATAATTATTTTTAATTAAATTATAATATATATTATTTTTATTATTGTAATTTCTAAACTTAAGTAATCTTACACTAGAAAAGATTATTGAGAATTTTTATATATTATAACGAAAAATCGGGAGGAATTCATAAATTTGGAACTAAAGTCGTATATTGCATTTTCGCGAATATCCTTTTTTATCTAACAGAATGCGGTTAAAGTAATTTTCCTTTGAATAAGAGGAGTTGTCATTTTATCAGGTGCAGGAGATGAATGGTATCAGAGAACATCCAAGAAGTTGTCTTGTAAGTTACTTTCTGAAATAGATTCTTGCCTTCAATCTTCAATGTATAAAAAAGCATATCAAATTAAATTCAAGAAATTGATACATTTTATGAAGAACTAGATTTTACAGCCTGAGAAATGTTTTCAGTATAAGTTGAAAATATTAAAATCTTTGAACTGCTTGAATACTTTAATTTTGTGGCATTTTTAACTACTATACATTTCCGTATATAAATCGAGAATTTTTGCACATTTTCTTGGATCCAAAGTGAAGAGGGTTAACTTATACACAAAGCAATGAAAATTTCCAAAAATGATATTTAAAAATAAAAAATGATTTACAAATATATATATATATATATATATATATATATATATATATATATATATATATATATATATATATATATATATATAATTTTTTAAGTTGAAAAAGTCAACAATAAACATTCACTATAAAATTCATTATACGGATTTTCAAATAAACCTTTAAAATCGCTTCCACTCGCCAGCGTCTACTTCATCATCATAGTTTCTAAATTCTTCAAAAATTGCATCATGCTCAATTCCATCCATCGCATTATTATGCAATTATTTTATGATCATTTCTTGTGGTATTTCAAGTTAAGCTTCTTTTACCCAACACGATAAGGTGGCGAAGACGATGTTATTATTGTTATTTTATTTTTAATTACCGCGCATTTATGACTCCTGCATCTTCAGATGTTCAAAAATTTCATCATGCTCAGTTTCATCCATCGCATTATTATGCATTTTTTTAAATATTTTATGATCATTTCTTGTGGTATTTCGAGTTAAGCTTCTTTCACCCAACAGGATAGGGTGGCGAAGACGATGTTAATTTTTTTTTTAATTACCGCGCATTTGTCACTCCTGCATCTACAGATGATTAAGTGAACAAATGTAAATGACATCTGAAATATTTTTATCAGAGATTTCTCATATTTTGATGCAAGTAACAAACTTTTTTTTTTTTGATTTCATGCTTTTTGAAAAAAATAAAGAAGAATTTTTAGAAAAATAAGAATATATATTTTTTTAAAGTTTTTAATAAGGCTTATTAACGCAATTTTAAAAACACTTAAAAAATAAAATATTGAGATAAACATAATTTTTTTGCGTTTTTGAGAAACGTTTTGGAGATAATTGTCTGTTCAAAATTTAGATTTTGTCATGGAGTTGCTTTTATTTTTCTAATTATAAAATAACGTTTCATAGTTTCTAAGGATGGTGTTTGTTTTCTTTGAATGTGGACGTATTGTGTTAAATGATATGTGTGTGTAAATGCGCATTAGTATCCTATAAAAATCCTTCGAGTCACTAAAGATTCAATTGATTCTTGACATATAGCGACTTTACCCATTAGGTGCCATTGCTCCCATTTTGGGAACATTACTTGAAGATTTTTTCTAAAGGGAGAATTTTATATATTGTTAAAATGTTCATGTTATTTACATTTTGTATATATGAGATGACTTCTGTACTTTTTTAAAAATTTTATTTGAATTTTCTATTTTTTAAAACATGATAAAAAAGGCGAAACATAATTTTTTGACCGCATTCGAAAAAAAATTCTTAAAAAAATAACTTTATAATGCAAAATATATAAAACAACATCAATCCGGAATTAATATTTATAATAAATAAATCACAATTAGCGAAATCATAAGTTGTTCCTAAATTGAGAGCAATGGCGTCTAATGGGGGTATTTCTTTTTTTCTTTTTTTTTTTTTTTTTTTTTTTTATATAATTTTACATACGCCTCGCCGCATTTTTGGTAGTTATTTTTCAGTTTATTAGTTTAAAAAGTGACAATGTCATTCTGAAACTGATATTTTAAAAATAATTCACGTAAAATAGTCAAACTTCTACATTTATAATAAAAAAAAATAATAATAATAAAAATAAATAAATAACTGTTCCATAAGCACTTTCATTATCAATCTCTTTATTTTTCTCATTACATCATATTTCTCGGTCTATTTTATATGGAAGATGATTGAACGATTTTTATTTTAGATTTGTATGATTTTTCGGATGTTCTGGAAAACGTTTTTTGCCATCTGATCGCAATATTGAAACAGATGAGGAATATATAAGAGATAATAATTTATGTGACTATTTACCCCATGATATATCTGATCGAGTTGAAATTTCCGTAAATTCTGAATAAACAAACAATCAAGAAATATCTGATTTAGTGTTTCAAAAAAGACAAAGAATTAAACACAGACTTGATAATTTAGATGAATGCTCTCACGAGTCTTCAAATCAGAATATAGTAAAAAAATAAACAAAATGAAAAAAAAAAATATATATATATAACCAAATTCAGAAAACGAAGAAAATGCAATATAATGCTGCATATATACGTTCAATCATTTCCATTTAAAAAAGTAGGACAAAAGTGATGTAATAGTGGAAAATAAAGAGGTGGCTAATGAAAATGTTTATGGATTCGATAATTTATTTATTTATTTTTTATTTTTCTATAGATGTATATGTTGGACTAACTAATAAAAATTCTTTGAAAAATATCAGTTTCAGAACTATTTTATCCTATTTATAGCTAAAGAACTGTGAAAAAAACTACCATAAATGCACGGATACAAAGTAAAAATGTTGAAAAAATTAACCCCCATCAGGCGGCATTGCTCCCTTTTCGGGAACATGCTGTTACTCGTAAATATGCATTTTTTTTTCAGAAGGACTTTAAATACTTCCTATACATAAAGTAAACAAGCTGGAAATTGTACGTCAAACGTGACAAATGAGGTGCGTTCGTACTGTAGCTAGCTATATAAATATTTAAATCTTGATGATTTTTAATTCTGTGAAATGAATGATATCGTCTGCAGATTAATTTCTGTAATAGAATAAGTATCTCGGTCGCTTGACGATTAAACTTCGGAAGCTCCTATAACAAGAAAGCACCGATTTAAAAAAAAAAAATTCAAATTTCTTAATAAATATTTTTATTAATATCTCCTAAAGTTTCGATTCGATTTTAATAAAATTTGAAATTTCTCGACAAAATTCTGCAAAGATAATATATCTTAAATGTCAAACCATTCGGTTGGGTAGTTTTTGCGTTGTTATATGCGGGCGGACGGACGGACAGACAGACGGACAGACAGACGGACTGACGGACAGACAGACGGACGGACCAAGCGACGACAATAGGTGCTACGTATTTATATATTTACGAACGCACCTAAAAAGAACTTTTCTAATATAATACATTATAATACCTTGTAATAATATATTCCTTTTAAATGCTAAAGGTGTAAATTAACAACATAATATAAATTAAAATAACTTTTATTCGTTGTTTTACATCTTTCGACTCTTTCCGAGTCATTTTCAAAAACAAAATGAGAATATTCCAAAGTTGCACGGACTTTGAAGTTATTATTTTCTAAAAATTACGCACGTTATCTATTATTTTTTACTTGGTTGTTTATTTTCATATCTGTGATCATGGAGTAACTCGAGCAACAGTTTCGGTAAATTAAAAGATGCCGCATCGTTACATATTGTATTTTTGCGTGTTAGTATCTCTATGGTTTTTCTTATTATGGATGGATAGTATAGACTGGAAGGAAATATTATTTTACTTTCATTGAAATTTATTTGAATGGTTTCTTCTTGATATAATCTTGCCATATAATAAATAAATATAATAGAATAGAATAGAAATATTATAGAAAAACTAAAGCCCTGGCAAGATTATATCAAGAAGAAACCATTCAAATAAATTTCAATGAAAGTAAAATAATATTTCCCTCCAGTCTATACTATCCATCCATAATAAGAGAAACCATATAAATACTAACACGCAAAAATACAATATGTAACGATGCGGCATCCTTTAATTTACCGAAACTGTGGCTCGAGTTACTCCATGGTCACAGATATGAAAATAAACAATCAAGTAAAAAAAAAATAATAATAGATAACGTGCGAAATTTTTAGAAAATAATAACTTCAAAGACCGTGCAACTTTGGAATATTCTCATTTTGTTTTTGAAAATGACTCGGAAAATGAACATGTAAAAAAACTAATAAAAGTTATTTTAATTTATATTATGTTGTTATTTTACACCTTTAACATTTAAAAGGAATATAAGACTTCTTCCATAAAAGTAGGTTAATGTGTATAGCTGCGTCTAATGAGTTAACATAAAAGTACATTTTATGCAAATTTGGATTCAGCACGTGATTCTTTGGATTATAATGAACCTTTAAAGACATGTGCAGTACTCAATGCAAAACTCAAAAGAAAAAAAAAACAGGTGCGAATTCTAAAATAAATAATTACGAAATTACATCTGTGCTTCATTTGCACTCTTCCGAAATTCCCTTTAATGTTTAACTAATGTTTAAAGATGAATTTCGCAATTTGTCTCTTCTGTTTCATTATTTTTATTGGCAAGTCACCACTCGTGTATGGAATATGCCCCTACATAATTGTGCAATATATATAGATTTATTTATTTACTTAATTAAACTTTATTTTAAAAATGCGTTGTTTATTACTTTTATGCTATTACTAGACATTAGAAATTATTCACGAAAAGTTTATATTTAGGCATTAAATGGCGTTGGTGTATGGAGTACGCTTGCCGTGTCTTTATATTACTACAAATCGTCCATGTTATATTAATTCTAATGAAATTATTAAAAAAAAAACATTTCATGTTTATTAGTTTTATATTACTAGACATTGCATTAAACAAAGACTTTAAATGTTTTTATGTAAGTGTAAAAACCGATGGCTCATTGAATCTGCCACACGTGTCTTTATGTTGCTGCAAACAAGAGCGCGTCTTTAAAGGTTAAGGAGGTACCTTCTTTTAGTTATTTGGTATTTGCAGGATTTTCTGACTGTTATGATTTCTGTGTGTTGTGTGGATGATTTTCACTATTTAAGATGCAAAAGATAGAAGTCTCCAGTAAATTGTTTTTATAATCACGGAGCGTGGTAGTTTTTAAATTTGAGTATTGTCTATCTGTGTGACGTAATATTTTTAGGAAGTAATCTTAAGTTTGCTAGTAATTCAGTGTTGAAATATATTTCTCAAAGTAAAACCTAATTAAGGATAGAATTAAAGGCATAGCAGTGTCTAGATGCTTAAATTTCGAAGACGTTGATCCAGTGAGTTCACCAAGGATTGATATATTTTTATTTTATTAAACTTTTTGTTATTGTTAAACATATGTCATTGAATATTAATTTTCCTCGGAAACATTTATTGTGATAAAGAGTTCAATACAATTAGAACCCAAAGAGTTCCAAAGAATTTCTATCCCGGACCTGTTTCTGGTGAATTTTAAATTATGACGAATTTGTTGATAGATTAGGTGGCAACATTGCCTATAATAATATATTCGTGAAGAACAAATATTTAGATTTGAAATGGTGTATTGAATCAGACGCTAAACGTTTGTTTGAAAAAATGAATGAGCTCAAGTTTTGACTATAAATAAACGAAACGAAGCATTTACTCTTCAAAGTGAAAAAATATAATGCAGGAATTGTATTGCAAATATACAAGGTGTCCACGTATAAACTGACCGACCTTTATTTTCGCAACCGTTAGTCCTAAATGCATACTTCCAATTACAAAAATGGTTTAAATAAGGTAAAGAATTACTTTTAAAGCAATTTGGGTCAAGAAAATCATTTATTAAAAAATTACGAAATTGAAATTTTTATACGGTCCCCCGGTCCTATAAGTGATATTTAGTAAAAATTTACTGTGACACTATCAAGTAAGACAAAAAAAGTCCCATTCATCTAACATTAAAATTGACCGAGCTTTGAAATGCATGACTTATACCACTTTTATGCTTCTCACAACAGATGATTTCTGCCATGCTTTCAGGGGTCGTATATAAAGTACTCAAACTTATTTCAAGATATCTGCGCTTTGAAAGACATCGTACAACTAATACGATTGAGTTAAATTTTATTATTTAAGTTTCAGATTAGTTACAATAATTGTATTTTAACATATGTTTTATTTGGTAAGGATTTGAGGCTAAGATTTCTTTTTAACAAAAATTATGTTATTTTCATAAGGTTTTATATAACTTGCAACGATCGTCTTTCCAGTTTAAAATTTGTACTTGAACTTTAAATAACTTTCAAATGTTCGATAGAAGTTAAATTTTACATACTGACTTAAATCCGATGACAATGTAATATTATGATTTTCGATGCTTACCATCTTATACATACTTATATGGAGGATAACGCAAAAAAGTTCGCAAAGATTACCGTCAACAAGTTTAAGAAACTGTTTTAGATTAGATAGCATAAACCTGCGATGGTTATGTTTTTTAACTTTTATAATTACGTTTTATGTATTTTTAACGCTGAATAAAAAAATTACCTTCACTTTTAACCATCATGTCAGGATTTTTCGCAAATGGTAAATTTCAAAGTTAAAAAATAGCGAAAAAACTTATACTATAAAATAGATGTAAGACTTTTATATTCAGTTTAATTTTATTTAATTCAATAATTTATTAAATTTTTTGGCTTAGTCTGGGTTCCTTACAGCTAAACAGCTCAGGGGTCCGATGAGGTTGGGAGGGGAGGGGAGGGCGGGGCAATTTTAACTATGAGCTTTTTAACTTTCAAATTTGCGATTTCAGAAAATGATGTGATTGTTTAAAATGAAGGTGATTTTCGGATTCAGCGATAAAAAATACATAAGAATCAATTTTCAAAAGCTAAAAAACATGGCACAACCCAAAATTTGAAAGACAGTGTAATCTAACAGCATTTAAAAGTATGTATCACTTTGTAAAGAATTGGGGCTGTTGTTTTTCATCCTTTTATGTAACAAAAATTCTGTTATTTTTATCCTCTTATATGTTCAGTAGAAATTGTATATTTTGCATTAATATGTCATAATGATTATAGCTTTCACATTTATATTAGATTGTAATGTTTATTTTGGTCTCAACTATTTTTTTTTTTATATATCGGACGATTATTTATATTTCTGCTACATTTGTGAATGACCCCTATTTCGCATCAAAAAATATACTCCAACTTTAAATATCTATTACTCGGTCTGTTTTAATGTTAGATGAATGGGACTTTTTTTGTCTTACATAGACTTATTGTATATTGTATATTTTGCATTAATATGTCAGAATGATTATAGCTTTCACATTTATATTAGATTGTAATGTTTATTTTGGTCTCAACTATTTTTTTTATATATATCGGACGTAATTTATCCACTTACAGGACCGGATGACCGTATAAAAATTTGAATTTCGTATTTTTTTAATAAATATTTTTCTTGACCCAAATCGCTTTAAAAGTAATTCTTTACCTTATTTAAACCATTTTTGTAATTGGAAGTATGTATTTAGGACCAACGGTTGAGAAAATAAAGGTCGGTCAGGTTATACGTGGACACCCTGTATATATATATATATATATGTATATGTGTGTGTGTGTGTGTGTGTGTGTGTGTGTGTGTGTGTGTATTCGGAAAGGTTTCTGTTTTTATTATTATTTTTCTTTTTCTACTAGGAACTCAAAGCTTAAACATCTACATTATATATATAAATTATTTGATAAAATTCTGGAATTTGTCATGCAGTCTTTTAATGTTCAGTCAAACATTATGTAAAAATTTGTCTACTTAAAAGTATTTATGATCTTGCTCTTTATATATGAGAATATATATGAGAAGTGGTACAATGGTTAATACCAAAGAAAAGCATCATGATGGAGGTACTAGTAATAGAAATAGGCGTTTCCTCACTCCCACGTGAAATGTTATTAACTTTAATGTGGAATAGTTCTGGCCATGATTGAGATGAATGTGTAAACTACACCTCCGCTCTCCTGGTTCAAGGCAAAAGGATAATTTTGAAGGAGTTAGATATAAATTGCGGAAACAGGATGATTACAGTATATCTTCTACAAAGTTAAACGGTTGGATAACGGTATAGCATGGGATGAACAGTCACTGATTAAAGTATAGAAGCACTCTGTTGGTGTTAAGAGCCTACATCAGTCATGCGAAAAAACGCGCAAGCTAATGTTAAGTCTATGGGAAGATTCTTGGCCGATTTCTCGCTCGCATTTTAATATTTTTAAATGTTTTTTTTTTTTTTCATAGGATAACTGAGGTCAATCTCTAGCGTTGTTAGTTTTTACTTTTTCGATTTTGTTCAAGTTTTTGTATATAAGGGTATTTTCACTTTCAGAACCGGTTCTAACGGACTCCAAAATTGGAAATGCCCGCTTATAAATAAAACTGTAACCAAAAACCAAAAAGTAAAAAAAAATAACAAAGTTAGAGATCAACCTCAGCTATCCTATGCAAAAAATATCATTTTAAAATATTAAAATGCGAGCGAGAAATCTGCCAAGAACCTTCCTACAGACTTAACATTAGCTAGCGCGTTTTTTCGCATGACTGATGTAGGCTCTTAATGTCGCAACAGTTAATAGAATCATCGTTTGTCCCATATTGGGTGTGTGTGAGAAGTTACACACAGCGATTTCTCACATATTATGTTTCGTATAAAATGTATTAAATACAAAAAGATGCAACATTTGATAATGATAGCTTAGTCGGCTCATGTGGCCGGTTTTGTAAATTGTATTAAGTATTGTAGTGAATTTAGACGTAGAAATAAGATAAATCACAGTCACGTGGTTATTTCATGACACTGAGAGTTTTTATTCTTCTTGTATTATTAGTATAGATTTTATGAAGTATGGGGTCGTGAGTTTACATTCGCTTTTAAATACATTAAGGGTTTAAAAATACAATGATACTTTTGTGATTTAGACTTAATCCATTTTGGCCAATTTAGAATGTTGTGATGTAAGAGAAAATAGGCGAATGACTGCATAAATAAATGCAATAAAAATAAATGAAATGTTCATTAACTGATGAATGAAGCTACCAATGACGAGTTATGCAATCAAAAAAGTTATTTTATTATTTTTAAAAGTAATTTTGGACATTTTTAAGAAGAAAAAAACTTGCATCGAATATGGAGATCAATTTGTAGATAAATAAAACCAACATATTTCTTATCTAACAAAATTATATCAAACACTTGTCAATGTTATCATTTAATTCTCTCACGCAATAGGTATAAGATTTAGCTTTATATTTACGCATTTATTTGCATTGATATTTATTCTCTGATTCCAATTTAAATATATTTTCACAAAAAAATATACAAACTAGTACATTTTAAATATAAAAGTAAAGCTACTTCCAGTTAATATTTCTGAATTCACGATTTCATGTCATTTATCCAATAACACTCGTGTAAAAAAAAAAAAAAAAAAAAAAAAAAACTTGGCTATTCTCGAGAGCAGTTTAATTAGAGGAATGAGACATTATCTTGGTGATAATTCCAACACTCCCAAAGAACTTTTAGTTTTAAACTGAACATGAAAAGTGCTTTTCCTATATCAGCAGTAGTCAAACATCAGTAGTGTTTCCTATCTACCAGTGACGTTAAGTTAAATGTTTTAATACGAAAATGACAGGCAATATTTACAAGATTCCCTCGTCCAATCAAAGATCTTCAATGTGATCAGCTATGGCTATAAAATAAATTCATATTTAGAAAAAGAACAACGCAAACATTCACCGTTTAATTCAGAAAAAAAATATTGTGCTCACCTTTTTGTAGTACAAAATTCTTTCAAACAATAAAATTTTAGCTGGTATAGTCATTTTATACTTATACAGAGCATGAAAACACTTTTGTCTGCATCAGCAGTTATCAAACACCAATCGTTGGCGCAGCTTGTCCCCAATGGGACCTTGTGCCATTAAATCTTATACAACCAACTAAACACCAATCCTTTTTACAAACTGCACATGACTTGATTGGACTAATAGTCTCAGCACATTAATGAAAAAAAATGACAAGGTCCTTTGGACTAAACAATGATTTCAATACGATGAAAACGAAATAAAATGATTCATGTTGAGAAATAATAAGAAAGATCTCATGCATCCTCTAATTATAAATTCCTTCACTTTATTAGTGATAAGCCCAAAACTCTCTTATTTATAAAGGTACTCTAATTACTGGCATCACACAAGATTAATTTCGTAGCCGACATACAGACATTAAAATATTTCACTCGTCCCTATAAAAAAAAAACTGTAAACGATATTATGGCTGCTTTTGGCGTAAAATCTTCTCTAGTTTACTAGAATTGTTATGGAAAAGCTACTTTCAATTCCGTTGAGTATTTGCTGTTGTGGATATACATATATACATGTATAATCACCCCAAAACAGCGTATCGATATATGATAGATAATATATGTAGGTACATAGAAACATAGGTAATACATTTATGTGTATATATAAAACCGAATCATATCACATATTGGTGTGTGAAATGTTTTATCAACAGAAGGAATCTTTTATATAAAATTAATTATATATATATATATTATTAAAATAAATGAATTGAACATAAAATGTAAAATATTTATTTAATACTAATTGAGACAAATTCGTACAATTAAAAAATTTTTTAGAAATAACTTTTGTGTTCGTGACATTAAATTTCAAGATTTGAAAAAATATTGTCGAGGAAATTTTCTAAACTAAATTTTAATAAGATAGTCCATCATGCTATTACACATAAAAAAGGGAAAGAAAACGTCTTTGTCACCCAAAAGTCATTGATATTTCATTAACTTATCTTCTTTCGTCTGAAAGCACACAAGAGAAAAAAAAATCGTAAAATCAATAGTTCCTGTTGTTTATATCTTAATGTATTATTTTCATTTGTGGAATAATATATTAAAGAATACCTTATTCTGACATTTATTAATCTTTTCCCAAACTGAGAAAAACATGAATTGAAGATTAATATGCTACAATTTTCATTTCTTTATTTGTAATTTCTCTTATTTGCAAGGATTTTGTTATTTATTTTTATATAAATAATAACTAAACATCATTTAATGAAAATCATAAATGGTACTTTAACACTTCTTTGAAGCACGAAAGTTATTTCTTTTTCCGTCGTCAGAAACAATCCTTGTACGAATTTTCTAAGTTCACATACTTTTCGAAACTAATAATCACAAATATGAAAAAAAGGTTTTACACAAGATTACAATAAACATTATAAAGAGATTGGATTTTTTTCCGGTAGATTCAGAGAAAAAAAATGTCCTTTGGTTGTTTTATTTTTATATTAGTTATTAATCTTATATTAAGTTTTTAATCTTTCGTTGGGTCTCTTTATAAAAAACAAGAATATATATTCCTAGAAAACATAAAATATCTTTATATGTTTCATGATTTCATTTTAATACAAAACTTATTTGTACCGAATTAATATATTTTTTTATGAACTGCAGTCTTATATTTCATTACAGGGAATTCTAATTCTAATTACTATGCATATTTTGCAAAAAAATTGTTTTTTAAATAAACATCATTTAAGATATCAGAAAGTAAATAGTCTATAATTTTTCAATAAAAAGAGCAGCATCGTTGACAACATATGTTATATAATTTTAATTAATGAATATAAATTATAACTGTAAAAAGAAGTAAAATTAATGACTAAAAAGTTAATAAGTACTCTCAATATAAAAAAAGGATATTAATTAAGAATAATTAAATCGGCTTTAGACTCTGAAAAAATATTTGTTTAATCCTTTTGGAATTTTTGATAATTTTATAGTATAAAAATTACTATTACAATGATTGCACTATTAAAATAGATTAAAGAAGACATTTTAGACAGTTAACGTTAACATTTGACTGTAAGTAATGAATTATTTCTCATTTTTCATCTTGAAGGAGTAATTATTCCTACATTTATAGTTATTCTACTATAATAAATGTTACTTTATATGAAGTTTAACTAAAATTTTTTCATAAAAAATTTATGCTTAGCTCATACAAGAAAATAGTAAAAAAAATTGCTTATTTGTTTAATATATTTTGATTTTTTAAGAAATGTAATCATAAAAGCAATTGTATCTGTAAGTGGCATGCGCTGTTAAACATTTGCTGCAAACTGTCAGCCATTCAACCATTTTTATTGAAAAAGGTTACATAACCGTAATTTATCTGTATTCTGGCCATAAAATGGGCGATAATATGGTCAGAATAGTGTTAAATTACGGTTATGTAACCGTGTTCTATGAAAACTGTCGAATGACTGGACTGTTTGCTGCAAAATTTTAACAGTGTTTGAAAAAGTTAAAATTGACGTATTTTATTTTGATCCATTTAAACTTGGAGAATGATAGAGTGTTAATAATCTAGTTTAGAACGAAATTTCAGTAATTTTCTTAAGAACATGAGAAATAATTCTTATTCAATTAGATTGAAATAAATAAAGCGCTACATATTTTTAAATCAATTTTAAATTTATTTCTTATTTTTATTAAGCATTCACTAATGTTCAAATAGCCGCAATGCATTTGTAAAAAAATCCTCTTAATTACAAAAATTCGGTTGACAATACAGTTTCGTTAGATTTTAGAAAAGTAATCGTTAAAACGATTATGTGAGTGTGTCAGAATGTTTCAAATAGGGATCTTTGAAATTTCTTGGGAAATATTAGTGCTAAAATTCACATTCAACCACCATTTAACATCTTTTGGATTGGCAGTATTGATAATTTAGAGCGTGTTTAATGTAATATAGCTACCAGGATGTATTTAATGAGAGGCATTCCGTGATTAACAAATGAAAGCTTACAACTCAAAAATCCAATTATATATTTTAAATAAAAAACGCAGTTAATTAACAAAGAATATAAGGTAAAGCTAAGAGAGTCTGCGCACAATTCAAAAGAATAACAATAAAAAATCTAAATATAAATTTTTTGCTAAACTATCCTAGAATAATTTTTACCTCATTTGTTTTTTTTTGTTTTTTTTTTCTTTGCTATTTTGTTGTTATGTTGTAATTTAATAGAATAGTTGTAATTAAACCAAGAAAGTTATTTTGCGCAATCTGTCCTTACAGTGTTGGTGTGATTGCGCACATGGGTAGGAGAGATTGTTACTAATAATAACTACAATTAAATTGTTAACAATAATAATTGCACTTAAATGATATTGTTGTAAGGTTGTTGTGAACAAGTATTATTGTATTAGGAGTGAATATTTCAATCTAATGATTAAAGAATCAGAAAAAGGAAATAATTTTAAAAACGATTTAAAAAACTTTAATTAAAGGGGAAAAAATTAAAGAATCAGAAACGCAAGTCCAGAAACTAATGGGAACAACGCGCCATCTCTCCTAAGTAACAGACGCGCAAACTCTCCAATTTCGGTAGGAGAGATTGCGCGGGACTTTATTTAAACATGGCCGCTACTAAAACGAACCGTTGATGTTCACATTGTTAGTCTAGAGTGCTTATGAGAAATCGTTTATGTTTAAAATATTTTGTACTACTGACATTGTATAGAAATTCTGATGAATAGTTATGAAAATTCCAGCACTCACTTTGGGAAAACAAAACAAAATAGCAATGCTTTATCTTAGACGCTCAAAACAATCAACGTGCACTTTCAAGTAGACACTCCACTACTGCTGTCGTATAACTACCTGAATTCGCTGCGCGCTCAATCCACTCCTTCCCCCCGAACCTCTATGTGCGCAATCTCTACGACCGCGCCATCTCTCCTGGCTTTACCTTACACTTATCATTTCAACAAATGTTATGTAAACAAGACATTTCTTTGAAAATAGTGAAATTCATTTCTTATTTTTATTATAAATTCACTAATGTTTCATTTGCTACATTATTTTCAAAATATAATATAAAATAAATCACGTATATTAATAAAAATTATCAAAATATAATTACTTATTTCCCACACATTAACATTTGATAATTCAAATGAAAATTCTTTTCCAAATTAAATAAATCTGGCTATTTTTTTTAATTCCGTGTTTTGTTCTTTTTAAACATCTTTCAGCATTTTGATATGTTATAATTTCGTAAAACCTCATTAAAGAGCAATTAAATAAGAAATTTTGTGATAATAAAGAAATCCTGATTACAACCATTTTTTTATTTTTTTTTAAATAAATTATTTCCACCCGGAAAAAATATTTTGTTTCACTACTCTCATTCTATCATATATGTTAGAAATATGTTTTAAACGAAAGTTAATCATTCACTTTTGCCAAAAAATATTTTCAACTGGAGTCGAAAAAATAATGCATTAGTTAATGTTAATGTATTTAAGGAATACACTGATGAAATTGTAGCACAAAAGTTTCCAAGTGTTAAATCTGAAATTTCAACATTTGTCGCATTGTTACCTGGTAAGAAAATCTCAATTCATGAAATTTTATTGAACTTTTAAAGGTAATTTGTCATATAATTTCTAAAGCAAAAGCGATCGACTATTTTCTTTTCCTTTATAATTAATCTCATTTTTTCGAAGTAAAGATGTTGTTTTGTTCTGTAAGGCAGTTCATGTATATTTTTTTAAATGTACAAATGATTTTATTGGACAAATAAATTTATTCTTTATCTGAATATGATTACGCCGCTTCTTTTAACATTCTTAATGTTAAGAAGCATCGGACGCGTTCAGCATTTAAGTGGGGCATTTAAGCATTTAATTTCATTTGAACACTCACTGTTTTTGGCTTTTTTTCAATACCAAACACCTCAATTTAAAATCATTGCTATGGAGAGTCTTCTCGCTAAGATATCTGTTGGTGCTAAAGAGCTAAGGATCACTTTTGGTTGGCAGCCGCATCTCAGTAACGATTAATGCTAAAATATGAAAATTACAGAAAATATATTTATACTATCTCATATAAAAATCGGAATTTTATTCAACACGCATTAAAATTAAATGTTGATTTAACATTGCATTTATTCTTTTAATTTTGAATTTTATTTAGATGTCAGTTTTATAAGCATGAAGGCTTGTTTTTAAAAACTATTAAAAATACACATGAAGTTATTATGAATCATACAGACGAAAAAATGCTATTTCATTTATTGATGTTTTTATTCTGCAGAATTAATGGAACATGTGAATCATTATACTTTATTCAGTTTATGTGGAGGTCAAAGTTAATTAAATTTTATCCAAAAGAGTGAAAAGTATCTATGCCAGGAATAAAATTTGGGACCTTGGAAAATTCTCTAACCACAGAGCTACCCAGACGATATCCAACCTTACATAATTTACTCACATGTTGGTACCATCAGATCGAAAACTTCAGCATCTTTATGCTGATAAAGATATGTACACATTAAAAGTTGAAGAAAATTTGTAGAGATAATTTTTTCAACTTTGTCCTTCACTTACGATATAATATTTCAGGTTGAAACTTTATAGATAGACTTTGTAAATATATAAATATGTATTTCTTTTATATCAAATCCATCAAATTCTATACAAGATAGAAACAAAATTCGCTAAAACTATCAAAGGCAAAAATTAAATATTAGGTCAATTTTATTAAATCCTTGCATATTCTCATGATAACAACACTGAATGACAAATAATAATAAAAAAAATGTTTTCAAATAAAATAACTGAATTAAGTAATATGAAATCATCTCCTAGATTTAGAACAAAGAAGTTACATTTTTATTATAAATAAGAAAAACAAATATATATATTGGAATCCCATATGTTATTTCAATATCAGAAATAAGCACAACAGTAATCTCACAGCAGCAAAATGTGCATGACAGAAGTTTTTACTCTTAGTTATATCTACCAAAGAAATTATAAAATTATTTATGAAACAATTGTGGGGCCTTTATGCCGACTCTATATGCATTTTCTTCATGCTATATTTCTTCGAAAATAAAACCATGCGATATACATAATAAATTTTGTTCTACAAGCGCATTGGGAATTATATCGAGAGATGTGTATTTGATTCGGACACTGCAACTTACATTTACATATTCGTAGTACAATCATGTACAATTGTATAAAAATGACATAAGTATCCCCGACTAATCATATTTCTAACATCAAAATTAAGTCAAAAAGTCTGTTAATATTTCATTTTCTCTTTTTCAGATATGGAACCCTTATCATACTACGATATAATGTTTCAGTCGGTTCAAAGGACATCATCAATAAGAAAAAAACAAAACACAATTTCATTCACATTTTAGTATAATTGTTTCAAAGTGGCGCACTTTTCAATTGCATAATATTTCGGAGTTACTGAATTCGAGACTCTAATCTAAGTAGAAAGCAATGCATCCGCCCATGAAAATGTTGTTACATTTAATAAAAAGATTTACTTTTATAAAACCGGAGCAAAAATAGAAAAAAAGGATTATTTTGCGGTTTATTCATGCTTTTTATTGTAAAAAGAATTAATTGGATATGAAAATTATTGCTTTAATACAAACATAAATTATTTAAACAATTTATTATGATTAGATGCATGTTTGAAACAATAATATAGTCATATTTGTTTATGTGGTGCATGTTCTGGTGCGGTTAGAGCATGTATTACCTTGCCTGTTGAAAATTAATAGTACTTATTTTCCTATAAGATCGTATTTTTTGGAAATCCGGTATTACTCTTGACGTTGATACACCATATGGCCAATGATGACTGGTCATTTGCGATTTTAAACGATTTGTTAAATATCTAGAAAAATACATAAGGAATTATCCTGAAACTTCAGGCGTGTAAACAGCATAGTTGACGTCATATATATCGGTGAAGATTTTTTACCGAAATCCTATAGGGGGCCGTCAATAAATTGAAGAAAAACGAATATCTTTTGGATAACCCTGTAAAAACTAATGTCTCAAAAGCGTTGAAACGGCAGCACATGTTTAGAAGGCTTCTTTTAATAAACTATGTTCATTTTAATAAGGATAGCGCGTATACTCCAGAAGAAATTAAGGTTTTTATAAAAAAAATCCTTAATTTCACCAAGTGTTTTGCTTATAATTTTCAGAGTTCTTAATAAAAAAGAATGTTCTTTTTAGAAACGATGACAAACAACATTATATATAATACCCTGCAAGCTGAAATAAAAAATAATAAATATTGGAGGAAAAATGAGCAGGTTCATTAAATATTGTTTCACTGCGCACGCGCGAATGCAATCAAAATATACTGTGCATAATATATTAGATAAATATATAGAACAACTTCTGAGAAAGTTTCAAACACATAGCTTGAAAATTCTGATAGTGATAGTCGATAGAATAAGCTGTACCCAATTCGCTGTACCCAAAACGAAGCAAAAAGATGAGGGGCGGTATCCAAATATACATTGAGAGTCATTTCCTTCTTATTATGTCAACTTTTATAAGCTAGTATATTTGGATACACCCCTCATCTTTTTGCTTCCTTTTAAGACGCGGAAAATTATACGCAAAACACTTGGTGAAATTTGGGATTGTTTTTATAAAAACCTTAATTTCTCCACGAGTATACGTTCTATCCTCATAAAAATGAACATAGTTTATTGAAAGAAGCCTCCTAAGCATGTGCACCTTTTCAATGCTTTTACGATGTTAGTTTTTACAGGGTTATCCAAAAGATATTCGTTTATCTTCAATTTGTTAACTGCCCCTTATTGGGATTCGTGAAAAAAGCTTCGCGGAAATATATGACGTCTATCATGTTGTTTACACTCCTGAAGTTTCAGGATAATTCCTCACGTATCTTTCCAGATATTTAACAAAACGTCTAAAATCGCAAGTGACCAGTCATCATTGGCCATATAGTGTATATGTTCCAAATTAGTTCAACCCGTAGTTCAGTTTAGTTACTAATGAAGAAAAAATCATTCATGCCCATATAAATCATGTTAGAGGAAAACGAAAATTAACGTGTAGGATGACGTGGTTCATTCAAAGCAGTGTTTTTCTTCTTCCTAATGTTATGGGGATGATGTTCTGCATTTGTTATTCGTCAAGAATTCTTAAAAGTGACTTTTACGAGCGACGGTATGACACCAGGAAAGTTGCACTGAAGCGTCTTTCCAATGGATCATTCATTTGGGCCTTTTTACAGAAATAATTACTTTTTTAAGTAGTTGCTAGTTAATTTTTACGCAATATATTTTTCAAAAAAATTTTAGAGATTTTACACATTAAAAATATATATTTGGGGAAGGATGATAATTTGTATTTTTTTTATGTTCGTGAGTACATTTGTATTCCTCCGTTACATCTTCGATTACTTTATGAATGTGGAAAATATAGTATCCATTTAATACTGTAATTGATTTCTCTGATTGTTGCTTTATATGAAAATTATTTATTTTTGTTCTGTAAAAAAATTATATATATATATATATATATATATATATATATATATATATATATATATATATAAGAACCCCCCAATCAGAAAAACTGCCATCTTAATTTCCTTCCAGTTTATCATTAGTTTTGAAGTATTCTGACTGAACTAGAAAAGATCCAATATATTATGTATCCTTCGTTCTTTATTTAAAATCTAACTATGATTTGCTTAGAAAAATTAAGTTAATACCTAATATACATAAACAGTTTTTTAGTTATTTACCTTAAGTTTCACATCTTACTTTTAAACAAGAACGAAAAATCATGCGTCAAGCATAGATTATGTAGCACTTTCCAACGCTTCCAAAATAATTTTACAAATCATACCGTTTAATAAGCTAAAAGATAACTTCTAAGTAAACAATTTGGAAAACGCATAACATATTTAAAAACATAATTTCATGAATTTCCAACATATACAATATTCTGAAAAATATCCGAATACTTTTATTCAGCCCTGTATGGGATCTATAGAATTGTATATATACTACATAGGATGCTAAATTTTAGTTCAGTTACGAAACGCGTAGCACAGTTTAAAATTCTCCGTCTGGAGTTTGTCAATAAACAGAAATGTGTTCGCGAATTTTTGTGCTGCCCTGTATAGGATCTACAGAATTTATACACATCACGTAATAGACAAATAGCAAGTTAACATTAAAATCGCGTTCAGTAACTTAAAACGCACTTCCAGGAATTATTGTTAACAGACAGTAGATAATTCTTTTGCGTGTCCCTGTAAATGAACGATGACTGCTATACACACAATATTCCGTAGTAAGTCTCTTGTAATGCACCTTAGTGATCTATATAAATTTCAATGCGTTTAAAATAGTGAAACATTATTTAAATAAACCGCAGACGATTTTTCTCCATAGACGTAATGTAACGGAATTATTTTTACTGTCCCTGTAAAGTAACTATAAGTGCTATGCACACCCTGTTCCACATTAAGCTTCTTCTAATGCACCTTAGTGATATATATAAATTTCAATGCGTTTAAAATAGTGAAACATTATTTAAATAAACCGCAAATGATTTTTCCCCATAGACCGCAAATTAACGGAATTATTTTGAGTGTCCCTGTAAAAAAACTATAAGTGCTACACGCTTCCGTTGAAATAGGGAGCATGCTATAGATAACGACAATAACATATAAAAATTGCAGAGCAATCCGAGCATATTTACGGGAGTTAGAGCACGGACAGACGGCAGACGGCCAGACAAACCGAAGTCATAAGCACTTTTCAACTAGGTTGGAAAGTGCTAAAAATGGGACATTATGCACTAAATTATTGCATGTTTCTGTTCTCCATTAGAATACCATTAAGGAAATTTACCCCAAAAATTTATAAAAGGAATTAATCAAAAAATAATTAAATACTATAAAGTCAAATAATATATTAATCTTAAATAAAGTGAAGAGTTAAACTATAAACATTAAATACTTTTTTTAACTGCTTATTTAATTTTTATGCTCACAAAAAACGTTTCCTGTATAATTATCCATTTACTTAATGTCTAATTCAATTTAAAATGTATTTAAAAATTCTTCATATATTTCGATGCTATAAATATGTATAAAATTTTAAATTTGAATTATTGTGTCTTTAAGATAGATACTGTTGCATTTTTTAAAAAATTATATTTAAAATACACATTGCTATAAAGAAAATAATACGTAGAATTTATAGTAAAAATACTGAAAACTCGTCTACTAATATTATTATTATTTTATTGTATTGCTTACATAATTTCAGATAATTATTTTCAATTCAATTATTATGTATACTAATTTTATTGTTGGAATTTCTAAAATTAATTAATCTTACACTAGAAACGATTACTGCGGACTTTTAATGTAAAGCCAGGATAGATGGGGCGGTCGGAGAGATTGCGCACATAGAGGTTCGGGGGGAAGAAGTAGAGTGAGCGCGCAGCGACTCCAGGTATTTGTACATCAGCAGTAGTGGAGTGTCTACTTGAAAGTCCATGGCGATTGCTTTGAGCGTCTAAGATACAGCATTACTTTTTTGTTTTGTTTCCCAAAGTAAGTGCTTGAATTTTCATAGCTATTCATCAGAATTTATATACAGTGTCAGTAGTACAAAATATTTTAAACTTAAACGATTTCTCATAACCTACTAATCTAGACTAACAATGTGAACATCAAAGGTTCGTTTCAGTAGCGGCCATGTTTATATAAAAGGCCGCGCAATCTTTCCTACCGAAATTGGAGAGTTTGCGCATCTGCTACTTAGGAAAGATGGCGTATTGTTTTCATTAGTTTCCACGCTAGGAGAGATTACGCAGCTTATTGATAAATTTGCATAAAAAAGTGAAAAATTACAATGGACTAATTTTAAGTTAAACGTGCTGTCAAGTAACTTAATGTTATTTTGTAATCTTATCTGGACTTGCTTTTTCTGATTCATATTTTTTTTTCCTTTAATAAATTTTTTTTAATCGTTTTTAAAATTATTTCCTTTTTCTGATTCTGTAATCATTAGGTTGAAATGTTCCCTCCTAATACAATAATATTTGTTCACAAAAACCTTACAACAATGTCATTTAAGTGTAATTATTATTTTTAACAATTTAATTTTAATTATTATTAGTAACAATCTCTCCTACCAATGTACGTAATCACACCAACCCTGTAAGGACAGATTGCGCAAAATAACTTTCTTGGTTTTATTACAATTGTTCTATTAAATTACAACATAACAACAAAATATCAATGGAAATGCATAAAAACAAATGAAGTAAAAATTATTCATGGATAGTTTGGCAAAAAATTAATATTCAGATTTTTTATTGTTATTCTTTTGAATTGTGCGCAGACTCTCCTAGCTTTACCTTATATATTATAACTAAAAATCAGGAAGAATTCTTAAATTTGGAACAAAAAAGTCACATAATGAATTTTCGCGGCATTCTAACAGAATGCGGTTAAAGTGATTTTCCTTTGAATAAGAGGATTTGTCATTTTATCAGGAGCAGGAGATGAATTATATCAGAGAACATCCAAGGAGTTGTCTTATAAATTACTTTCTGAAATAGATTCTTACCTTCAATCTTCAACGTATAAAAAAGTATATCAAATTGAAAAATTCGAGATGATGAACTAGATTTTACAGCTTTTATTTTCTATAAAGAAATGTTTCAGTATAAGTTGAAAATATTAAAATCTGCGAACTGCTTGAATACTTTAATTTTGTGGCATTTTTAGATACCATACATTTCCGTATATAAATCGAGAATTTTTGGACTTTTTTTTGACTCCAAAGTGAAGGGGGTTGACTTATACACAAAAAAACGAAAATTTCCAAAAGTGATATTAAGTGATAAAGTGAAAGTAAAAAATATTAAAAGTAATTCAGCTGTGACTTTAAAATAAATCCATATTTAGAAGAAGAACAACGCCAACATACTCCGTTTAATTCCGAAAAATTAATGATTTCGCCATTTTGCAGTACTAAATTCTTTCAAAGAATCAAATTTTAGCTGGCATAGTCTTTTCAGATGTATACATAGCATGGCAACACTTATGTCTGTATCAGCGGTAGTCAACAACAATCGTTTTTACAAACTGCAAATGACGTGATTAGACCAATAATCTAAGCGCATTAAAGGAAAACATTTTGGCATGATACTTAGAACCAAACAAGGTTTTAAATGCTTTGAAAATGACATAAAATGCTTCATGTTGAGAAATAAAAAGCACGATATCATGCACGCTCTAATTTTGAATTGGTCATATGCTGAAACTGTCATTTTTATAAATGTACTATATTTCCTACAATCACAAAATATTCATACACAACAGACAATCACATATTAAAACATTTCACCCATCCTTGTAAAAAGACTGTGAATCATATTATGACTGCTTTTAGCGTACAATCTTCTCTAGTCTACTAGCATTGTAGTGGACAAGTTACATTGAAATCCGTTGAGTAGTTGATGTTGTGGGTATACAAGCATACATGCATAATCATCCAACAAAACAGCGTATAGATATATAATAGGTGTAATATATATATATATACACAGTTGTTATAATTAAAGTTCGCTTATTCAGAAGGCTCTAGAGCCGGTTCTATGGCTCCAAACGAAAAAAAAATTCACTAGTACGTAGTTGAAGAGATGCACTCAGCGAAAATCGAAAAAAAATAGTTAAAATTTTTGTCAATAGGAGGCGCTGCGCTAATATTTAAGCCGATATTTGCAGATTCCTTTATTTTGTAAAATACAAAATACAGGAAATTTTATTTCACAGTTGGTAAAAGTAAACTTTTTCAGATTCGTTATATCAATTTCGGCCAATCCAGATGAAACACACAAAATCACAAAATTTCATCCAACGCTTGAAAAAGATCACATTTTATTCAAATTTTCGACGATCGACGTCAAAGGGACGTCGCAACTTCGAAAACTTGAAAAACCCTTCTAACCACTTGACGATTTAAAACTTACTGATAAAGTGTGTCTGTGATTTCTTTAACACTGGAACAGTTGATTGTTTCTGAAAACAATTTGAATCTACGCTTTGTGAAGAATACTAACTTTGAAAGAAAAGGCACTTCTTGTAAAGTTATTTTATCAAAATAACAGCAACGCTGTTGCAGCTCTTCGAGAATTCCAGAAACTAAAAGATGTTAGACGTGGACCAATGTCGGATCGTGGAGTTCACAAAATGATTAAAAAGTTCGAGGAAACAGGGAAACTCGACATTCTTCCGGGCAGAGGACGAAAAAAGGTAGACATTTCTAGCATTGGAGATATTGCTACTGCTTCCGTGGATTTAGCAAGCCAGTCATCATTTGTTAATGCAAGTGTGTCAGCTATTACGAATGAAGTCGATATGCCGATTTCCACAGTGAGAAAAGTGATGCGTCAAATTTTGCGCTACTATCCATACAAGATTCAGAGGGTGCAACAACTAATACAGGGTGATACCGAAAGTCGGCTATCATTTTCATTACAGTTTCTTGCACGAATGAATGTGGACAATTCTTGGCCCTGGAATATTCTATGGAGTGATGAAGCGCATTTTTATTTAAATGGACAAGTGAAAACACACAACTGTCGAATTTGGGCGAAAGAGAATCCTAATGTTGTCCAAGAAGTTCCATTGCATGCAGCTAAAGAGACGGTGTGGTGCGGTTTCACAGCTACGTTTATGATAGGGCCATATTTTTTTGAGGAACTAACATCCACATGACCCATTCCATGTTCTATAAATTGGAGAAAGTTTCTCAATATGTTGTCAGATTTTCTAATTCCCGAGCTGCAACAGCCAGGCTGCCTACAAAATATCGTGTTTATGCAAGACGGTGCACCACCGCACATTACTAGAGCAGTTCGGACTTTTTTAACAAGAAATTTTACAGAAGACCGCATCATAAGTCATTATTTTCAAACAGTCTGGCCACCACGATCGTCTGATCTAACACCATGCGATTTTTGGTTGTGGGTATTTTTGAAAGATTCTGTATCTAAAGACAGATGTCAGACAATCTCTGATCTGAAAGACAGTATTAGACTTCATATTTGCTCAATCTCACAGGACAGTTAACGCAATGCTGAAGAAAGCACAATTCTGAGAGTGGAATGTGTTATTGAAAATGGTGGAGGAATCATTGAGCATGCGTAATGTTATTCTTCGTTATTTCCTCGCTGCCGAAGGACATGTTTTATTTTTGTTGATGCCGATTATATCACATGAAATTATATTCATTTTTCTGTATTGTTTGGAGTCATAGGTCAGGCTCTAGAGCTGTCTGATTAGGTGAACTTTAATTATGACAATTCGCAGTTCGTCGAAGTTTGTTGAAACTTTTAAATTTGTGTGCTTCGTCTGGATTGACTGAAATTGATATAATGAATCTGCAAACATCGCCTTAAATATTGGCGCAGCGCCACATACTGACGAAAAATGTAACTATTTTTTTTTCGATTTTCGCAGAGCGCATCTCTTCAACTACGTACTAGTGAAATTTTGTTTCGTTTGGAGCCATAGAACCGGCTCTAGAGCCTTCTGAATAGGCGAACCTTAATTATAACAACCCTGTATATATACAGGATGGTTATAATTAAAGTTACCCTGTTTAGACCTACGTAGTGTCTACTCTGCTTGACAGATATCGGTGAAACTTGAAATATAAGTTATATGGACTTTGGGGAAATAAAATATGCAATAAAAATATTCTTCAAATTTCCACCACAAGGTGAGAAGGAGGTTCATGAAGATCAAAAATCCCAAACTGGAAACACAAAACTTTTTTTATTTACAGCATATGTTTCAATGTGCATTCCATTTGCGTCAATCACATGTTCAAAGCGTATTCTAGCGTGTTCAACAGTAGTGCGAAGGGTTTCTCGATCTATTGCAGCAACATGACGCTTTCTTTCAAATCAGTCTGAGTCCGTATTCTTCCTCCATATACACGATCTTTAAGGAATCCCCACAACCAAAATTTACAAGGATTCAAGTCTGGAGAACGAGGAGGCCAGGTTGTCGGAAAACTTCTCGAAATTACCTGATCATCTCCAAAGTATTTACGAAGCAGGGCCGTCACTGCTCGGGCTATGTGAGGTGGTGCACCATTTTGCATGAATACGGTAGTATCCAAACTCTCTCGCTCTTGTAAGCATGGAATGACCTGCAGCTGAAGGAGGTCGCAGTAACGGGTACTCTTAATGGAAAACTTTTAGGACCCTGAGAAGTGTTCTCCTCAAAAATAAAGGGACCAAGAATGAAATCAGCCGTAAAGCCACATCATACAGTAATGTAATCAGGATGCAAAAACTGTTCATGCACAATATTAGGACTTGCAGTACCCCATACGCGATTGTTCTGAGTATTCACTGCTCCATCTAGGGTAAAATGCGTCTCGTCCGACCACAAAATGTTCCGAAGCAATGCATTGTCAACGGCTATTCTGGCCAGAAACACCCTCGCAAATTTAGTTCGTGTGTCCGGTTTTGCAGGGTTCAGGGCTTGCACAACGTTAATCTTGTATGGGTACCACTTTATAATGGATCGAAGAACCTTTCGTGCTGTAAACCAAGGGAGAGACAAATCATGTGACACCGCTCGAGCATTTGTCGAAGAATATTGGGATCTGGACACTCTTTCGACAACGGCAAAAACGACTTCTTCGGCAGTTCCATTTGAAATCCGTTTCCGTCCTCTTCCTTGAAGCACACTCAGCTGCCCAGTCTCTTCGAATTTAGATATCATCTTTTTCAAAGCCTACCTCGATATTCGACCTTTTCGTAAACCTTTCAAGTGTCAATATTCTCGCAGTGCAATTGGCAAATTACTGCCGTTCTGATAAACCAACTTCACCAATATCGCTCGTTCCTTCTTCTCTAAAGACGTGGTGCAGAATGACTTTATGGAATCGACTACTGGTTTTTTAAACCACTCCAAATTAGATGAAAACCGCCATCTATTGTTCGAAATTTGAACATTTTTTATACTGCAATTTCATTTCTTCTTGGTCAATATAACTTATATTCCAAGTTTCATCGATATCTGTCAACCAGAGACGATTCTACGTAAATCTAAACAGGGTAATTTTAATTATAACCACCAGGTATATATACTACCGATTCATATCACATATGGGTCTGTGAAATGTTTTATTAACAGATGGAATGTTTTATATAAAAATAATTTTACATATTTTAATTATAATAAATGAATTGAACATAAAATGTTCAATATTTATTTAATATTAATTGAGATAAATTCGTAAAATTTAAAACTTTTGAGGAATAACTTTTTTGTTCGTTACATGAATTTTTCAAAATTTGAAAAATGTTGTCACGAATGTTTTCTAAAATAAATTTTAATATGATGATCCATCATGCTATTGCAAAAAAAAAAAGACAAAAAAGAAAAACGTCTTTGGCATCCAAAGTCATTGATATTTCATTAACTTGTCTGAAAGCACACAAGATTAAAAAAAAATTGTAAAATCAATAGTTCCTGTAGTCTATATCTTAATGTATTATTTTCATTTGTGGAATAATATATTAAAGAATACCTCTAACTGACATTTATTAATATTTTACCAAACTGAAAAAAACTGAGTTGAAGATTAATTTGGTACAATTGTCTATTCCTTATCTGTAATTTATCTTATTTGCATGGATTTCGTTATTTATTTTTATATAAATAATAACCAAAAATCTCTTAATGAAAATTATAAATGGTATTTTATCACTTCTTTAAAGAATGAAAGTTATTTATTTTTCCGTCGTCAGAAACATTTCTTGTACGAAGTTTTTAAGTTCACATACTTTTCGAAATTAATAATAACAAATATAAAAATATAAAAAAAGGTTTTACACATGATTACAATAAACATTATAAAGACATTGGATATTTTTACGTAGATTCAGAGAAAAAAAATGTTCTTTGGTATTTTTATTTTTATATTCAAGTTATTAATCTTTCGTTGGGTCTCTTTATAAAAAACTTGAATACATATTAATAGAAAACATAAAATATCTTTATATGTCTTATGATTTCATTTCAATACAGAACATGTGTGTACCGCATTAATATATTTTTTATGAACTGCACTCTTTGATTTCGTTACAGGGGGGGGGGATTCTAATTCTAATTACTATGCATATTTTGCAATAAAATATTTTTTTGAAATAAACGTCATTTAAGATATCAGAAAGCAAATCGTCCATAATTTTTCGATAAAATTGAGCAGCATCTTTTACGACATATATTATATAACTTAATAAATATATAAGTATATAGTATATAATATTAAGTATATAGCATATAAGTATATAGTATTAATAAATATATAGTACATAATTAATGAATATGTATTACAACTGTAAAAAGAAATAAAATTAATGACCAAAAAGTTCTTACGCATTCTTAATATAAAAAAGGACAAAATTAAGAAGCATTAAATCGGCTTAATACATAGAAAATATATTTGTTTAATACATTTGGAATTTTGGATAATTTTACATTATAAATTTATTATTTCAATAATATCACTAATAAATTGATTATAGAAGACATTTTGGACAGTTAATGTTAACATTTGACTGTAAATAATATAATGCAATAATTTAGATTTTATAAAATTTCGAAGTTCTTTCTCATTTTCATCTTGAAAGCGTAATTACTTCTCATTTATAGTTATATTATTCCTCCATTTATAGTTTATAATAGCACAAAATATGTTAATATAATAAATGTTACTTTATGTGAAGTTTAACAAAAATTTGTTCATATAAATTTTATGCATAGCTCAAAAAAGAAAATAGTAAAGACAATTCGCATATTTGTTTAATATATTTTGATATATTTTTTTTTATTTAATCATATAAGAAATTGTATCTGTAAGTGTCATCTGTAAGTCCAGTTATTCCATCCTTTTTATTGAAAATAGTTACATAACCGTAATTTAATTGTTTAACTGGCCATAAAATGGGCAATAAAATGCTCAGAATAGTGTTAAATTATGGTTAAGTAATCGTTTTCTATAAAAACGGTCGAATGTCTGGACAGTTTGCTGCAAAATTTTAACAGGTTAAAATTGACGTATTTAATTTTGATCCATTTAAACCTGGAAAATGTTTAAGGTAAGAGGGTTACTTAGATTAAAATTTCAGTAATTTTCTTATGAACACGAGAAATATTTCTTATTCAATTAGATATAAATAAATCAAGCGCTACACATTTTTAATCAATTTTAAATTTATTTCTTATTTTTATTAAGCATACACTAATTTTCAATTTGCCACAATGCATGTGTAAAAAATACTTTTAATTACAGAAATCGGATTGACAATAAAATTTCGTTAGATTTTAGAAAAATAATCGTTAAAAGCGAGTTTGTGAGTGTGTCAGAATGTTCCGAAACTGGATCTTGAAAAATTCTTGGGAAATATTAGTGCTAAAATTCGCATGAAACCATCATTTAACATATATTGGATTGACATTATTGCCAATATAGTGCGTGGTTAATTTAATATAGCTACCAGTATGTATTTAATGAGAGGCATTCCTTGATTAAATAAATGAAAGATTACAGCATAGAAATCCAATTATATATTTTGAATAAAAAACGCAGTCAATTAGCAACGAATATACATTTCTAATATCAACAAAGTGTTACGTAAACCAGAAATTTGTTTGAAAATAATGAAATGTATTTCTTATTTTTATTATACATTCACTAATGTTCCATTTGCTATCTTATTTTCAAAATATAATATAAAAAAAATTCACGTATATTAATCAAAATTATCAAAATATAATTACTTATTTTCCACACATTAACATTTGATAATTCAAATGAAAATGTTCTTCCTAATTTAATAAATTTGGCAATTTTTTTAATTCTGTGTTTTGTTCTTTTTAAACATCTTTCAGCATTTTGATATGTTATAATTTTGTAAAACTTCATTAAAGAGAAATTAAATAAGAAATTTTGTGATAATAAGGAAATCATGATTAGAACTATGGTTTTAAAAATAAATTATTTCCACCCAGCAAAATATATTTTTTTTTCACTACCCTCTTTCTATCATATATGATAGAAATATTTTTTATGAGAAAGTTAATTATGCACTTTTGTGAATAAATATTTTCAACTGGACTCGTAAGAATAAAGCATTGGTTTATGTTACTGATTTTAGGAATACACTGATGGAATTGTTGCATAAAATTTTCCAAGTGTTGAATCTGAAATATGAACATGTGTCTCATTGTTACCTGGTAAAAAAAAGCTGAATTCATTAAATTTCATTGATCTTTTAAAGGTAATTTGTCACATAAATTTGTCACATGTTTCTAAAGCTAAAGCAATAATTGTGAATGGTTTTCAATCCGCTGTCGGATATGTCATAAATAAGTTTTAACATTGTGTCCTGTCTTGCGCTTGGGTTCAGGCACATTTCGGATTACGAAATTTGCCCATCATCTTACCTAAGGTTTGGTTTCTGTGCATTTTGACATCTTTGGTATAATACTATACGGTATTTGTATTCCAACTTCTGTCTTTGTATTGTTATCTTTGAATGTGCCTAGCGCATTTCCATTTTAAAGGTCTAATTCTCTGGGAGATTCCTAAAACGTTTGTCTTACTTTTGATTCATATCAGTCTTATACAGTAATTTCTTGTTACGTCCCGTGCATGTCTGTATTCTTTGTAATCTTTTCACCAAACGTTTTGTTAGTTTTCATGTCTTTGACCCGTAGGTATATATAGGCAAAACACTTTGATTAAAAACATTTATTTTCAAGATAACAGTATTTTCACAATTACGAATATTACAGTTCTTTCGAAAACAACTGCATCCATTTCATTTTTTGTGGTGGTGTTTCCGATTTTAAGTCTTGTTCTAGTTACACACATTACTCAATCTGATGTCTGTTCGTGAGGATATTCTTCTTTCGAGCAAGTAAATTGAACAAATCCGTCTCCTTTCGCAAATTTATCTGTATTTCTACTTTAATGCTGGCTTCTATAATTTCTAATACCTCTTCCAGTTCTTGAGACCACATCTTGAAACTTGCCACAAAATCGTATCAAACAACTTTTTAAGCTAAATTGGCAAAGGTTACGAATGAAATTACGAATATAATACGTAAATTTCATTTACAAACTTATCATAATTACTAATTCAACTTATTTTAAGAAATTGCAATTAGAAGAGAATATTATACAGAAGGTAATTGTGTTCGTTCTTTGTTAAATAAAATGAGTAATATATTAACAAAATCTAAAAAATACAAGCTTTGTCAAAACAGTAAATTGATGCAATGTAATGTGGTATTTTAGTAAAAAGAACCAAAATACTAAACATTAATCTAAATTGTGTTATATAAAGTAATAATAACAGAAAATAAATTGTTTATTTATTTATTTTTAAAAAAACAAAATAAATAAACAAAATAAACTTTAGAGATAGCATTTCAAGTATTTTCATTTTATAAAATTTTTATCAATATTTTTCAATATGAATATTGCCGTAAACAGAAAAAAGAAACTTAAATAACGAAAAAATTATGAAACTTAACGAAATTTTTAAATCCTAATTGTATTTATTCGCCACAGTTAAACAAACGAACAATCATTGCTCCGAGACAACTATCCATCCGTCTAAACCATTAGAATTTTCAAATTACGTGTCTTTTTCACTGATTTTATATAGATTTTTTGCTGGATTGCTCGCAGATATTTTCACAGTCAGTCTTATATACTGTATTAGAAGTACCGCACTTGCGAAAAGACACCTGTTCTTCTACACCATAAGAAATTTTAAATTACAAATATTTATCGGTAACATCTAATGTATCTCTTTTACGGATTGCTCGAAGATAGTCCCATCTTCAGACAAGGTAATCGTATTAGAAATGCCGCACTTGAAAAATATCCTTTTTATCAGAATCATTAGGAATGAACTTCTATGCATCTAAAATTTAATATGCTACTGCAGACATCGTTTTTTTTTTTTATACATCTCGAATTTGCATCTGTTTTGTGTATGAAAGCTGTGTAAAATAAGCCAAGAATATTGCTGCTTTAAATGTTGATTTAAGTTTCAGTCACATGTATTATATTACGATCTGAAATATATGCTATTGTTTTTCGCGTCTCTCAAGTGGCTTATTCGCGCTGAAAATAGGGTTATTTTGAAAACTGAAAGGAATGAGTTTTAAACTTTTTTGAGAGTAAATATCACGTAGAAAACTTCTCGGGTAATCTCTTCAAAATGTTTTATATAGTAGCTTAAAGTCAAAGAACTGAGAACAACTACTTTTAGAACGCTCTTATTTGTGGAATTTCAGCTGATATCTATCGTACGAGATATAAAAAGTTTGCAATTAACATCCTTAAGAAAGGTAAACTATCTCACGGTGTGTTTTCGGCCGTTTTTCTCATTAAAAAAAGTTTATGAGGAAATATCTGATATTGTTCTTTATTGTGAAGCATTGTGTAATATCTATAAACATACAGAGAACGCGTTTGTTCTGATGCACAATAATTATAGATTTTTCTATAGTTTTGCGAGTTATCTCCTCATTTGATTGCAAGTATTTTGGAGTAAAAAAAAATCTTACATTTTAATGAATATGTAACTAACATAGCATATGGTAACTGGGGCATTCCATAATTAACACGGCTTTTCTTGAACAATGAAATTCAATTTTATCATTAGATTTAGGAAAACTGGTGAAACATGAGTTTTTACAGATACTAAAATTTAATAATTAATTTCTATTATATATATATTTTTTCTACACTCATAGTAAAAACAAAATTTATTTTTCATAAATTTATAAACTATGTCTACGTACGTCAGAATACTGGAAAACCCTGATGATACTTCATATTTTTTAATTTACAGATTTACATATGTTTTTGTAAGTATCTAAAAAAACTTAATTAGGGTAACTCTAGGATAAAATGGCCATACAGGAGAAATGACCAGTCTAAATATTTCTAAAACTTGATCAAAGATCGCAGCATAAATTTTATTCGTAGGAAGTTGTTCAACGAGTTCATTCATTGCGGTGTGCCGCTGTGTTTTTCGATTATAAAAATTAAGTGAAACTTTAATGTTTATTTAATTTAGTGGTTGAATATTTTTGTTGAGTTAGGTATCTGAATGCTTTGCAGTACGTACGTTGCATTTTGTTTTACTATACGGATTTACTATAGGCACTTTACAAATTGCCATATGTTTTTCATGATTAACTGTAAGAAATCTGTTATATTTTGCTATGTTAACTTCACTTTTCCTTTCTTGTATTGGATGGCCATCTCTCCTCGGCTTGAAGGAGAGATGGCCATCTGCCATTTTAATTTCAGTTTTGTTTCCCACTTTCTGTTCTCAATATTTAATTATTTTTTGCACAAAATATGATAAGTATATGCATAAGAAATTTAAATATGCATACATATTTCTTGTATTTGCATTCTAAGAATTTTTATTTCAGTCTTTAAAAACTATGGCCATCTATCCAAGAGTTACACTATATTAAGTAGGAAGGTAAAATGTTTGATCACAAACTGGTTATGGTATATTTTTTAAAATAATAATTATATTTCAATATTTTATAATTAACATAGTGCATAAATGTACTGGTACATACAAAAATATTTACCATATAAAAGTTTCAAGTTTGTTTGAATTTCATGACTGTGCAATCCGATGATAATGGTACTAGTAAGTTAGGATATTTTTCATTTATATCAAAACTGAACATTCCGAGGAAATTATTTATAAAATTATTTAAATCAGTAAAATGTATTACAAGGTAAGAATTATTTGCATTGCTATTTATCTTTTTTTATGAATGTTTATTTATAAAAAGAGGCCTCAAATAACCATGTAATTTTGATTAATATTATGAAATATTAAATACTATTTATTTCTTCATTCTCAACAAAAATAAATAATTTTCAGAAAAAAAAATCATTCTTCAGTATAGAAGTTATAAAGATTGAATTTTTGAAGATTTAAGCTGTCATTACCTTGCAATTTTGGTGAAAAGATAATATATATTTATGAAGCCTTTAAAATTTAGAAAAAAATTCCTTTAGAGAAAAATACAGCATATTTTGTTTATACCTTTGTTGTTGTTTTGGGCTAAAAAGCTTTCATTTTCCTCAAAAGAATAAGATTAATGTTTTTTTTAATATCGTGTATATAATAATATCGTTAAATTAGTGTCTTATTTTATAAATATCAAAATGATTTTAAAGCTTGTATATGAAAAAAAGTTTTTCCATAAAGATAATGCATATTATATACGTGAAATAAATTAAATTATTAAAGTAGGGTTAGACACAATCTACGCATAAATATATGATACGTATATATTTTTATTTTTAGTCCAGATACTTGAATTAAAATTTTTCCAGGAGATATCCTTTTTTCCGTGCATTTGGCAAATAATAATCTTCTTCCAACTTTAAAAAAAAATAAATAACTCTACGTATTTTGTTGATGCGGCCAAAGGGCCTGTATCACACAGGGCAAGGATTTACTTTTTGTCGTTGGACTCGAAACGGGCCAATCCTGGAGTTTTTTTTTTCCAGTATATGTTTTATTCATATCCGATCCCGACAAGGTCTTTTATTTTACTTTCATTATTTATTTATTTAATTTATTATTCTTATTAGAATGAGTACGTCTCCAAGTCTTGGGCTACTTTTCTCGAAAAATTGGATGTGCCTTGGCTCATTCATTACACTGAGAACACCGACATACCGGGCAGAATCTATTCGGTCTATTCCCGTAAAATATTGGGTAGTGGTCAAATATTATTTTGTAAAATCTTAATCAGTTTGCAGTATCTTTATGCTTTATTTCAACTAGTCACTAAATTGTTTATAAGTGTTTATTTAATTTAAGATTGAACTGTACATATTATATAATATTTGAGGTATAGCTAGACGAATACCTCCTGACTGGTCGACATGATTACCTACTTTAATTAAATTATCACATTTAATCAGACATAAACATTACATAAATACACTAAAAATATTAAATTACTGCATGCAAACGTTTCGGGCTATAACTTAGCCCCTCCTCAGTGCAATTACATACGTTGACCGGAGAGTTTTCATACATGTGTACAGTTACTAAAATAAACCAGTTAAAACTTAAAAATTTTTGAACAACCTCCATTAAAGCAAAATCGTGTATTCAGGTGGAACAGCACAAGATTCATTGATTGGCGAAGTCTGTTTACGAGTGAACCAACCCTCAAGAAATACTCTTCTCTTAACATTATTGCAGCTGGATCTGATTACTGCGATACTAGCAAAATCCGGAATATGATCTGTATCCAAAGAATGCTGCACTAATTTTGATTGAAGGCTACCAGATTTATAGGCACGTTTATGTTCGGCAAGACGAATGGCGCAAGTACGACCCGTTTCACCAATATAATTGCACTGAGTAGGGGCTAAGTTATAGTCCGAAACGTTTGCATGCAGTAATTTAATGTTTTTAGTGTATTTATGTAATGTTTATGTCTGATTAAATGTGATAATTTAATTAAAATTTATTCATCAGACGTTAAAAATGTTTAGCTATTCTATTATCACCTACTTTATTTGTAATTGAATGCAATTTTATGTTTTTATCCTAAATGTATGCATTGGATTTAGAGGTTTATGAGGAATCGTAAAAAGTCTGCTACTTATTTTTTTCCTGTGATCGTTTTAATATAATGGTTGCAAAGGAAATGTAAATGACATACTCTCTAAAATTTTGTTTCTTACATTTGATGAAGATGCTTTTTCACAGAACGCAACACTTACATAAAAAATGCACTCGAAACCTTTATTATCAAATTTATATATGAAATTTAATAAAGCGAGAGTAATTTGTATGTCCGAAATATATATATACCCATTAAAACGCATTTGCTCTTCAACGCGATTATTGAGTGAAAAAATTTGTAAAGCTTGTTACAAATATTCATTTGTTTAAATAACGGTCATTTCTAAAATTGTGTTTAAAAAAGAGAAAAATAATGATAATTTTTATTATTCTACTTTATCCTTTATTTATGGCTCAATACGGTAGTTTCCTTAAAGTAATATGTGAAATGGTGATAAAAAAATCTTCATAATCTCGATTCAGTATTATGTAATGTCTTTTCAAGTGAATATAAACATAGTATTATTATATTTAAAAAAAATCTCAATGGATTAAATAAACTAAATTTCGATTAGTATTCTATGTTAAAATTTTGGGAACAGATTTTACTTTTCTTTTAACAATTTAACAATTTATAACTAGATTTAACAATCGAAACATATTAAAGCAGCAATCTTTTATATACAGGGTGATTATAAAAAAACTATTCCGATATATGAGTCCTTAACTATCACACCGTTAACGGAAACTGACTGAAATTTTGGTTTTAAGTATTTTGAGGTATGCGCTCAAGAATCGTATGAAAAACAACTGTTAAACTCTAACAGTTACTGTTTCAGTGACAAAATTTTGAAAATTTCAAATGGCAACACCTTTTTTTTATTGGAATGTGATCTTCATAGTGAAAAACCATAAAAAGCGTTGGAACGGTACCTATAGCACAAAAATTGCCGGCGCTAGACAGACTAAGAAGAAAAGTGAAAATAACGAATAAGGACAGAGAATCAACAGAAAACAAAACATTTTATTTTGTTTCACAAATTTTCCACGTCACACTCGAAAACACGTTGCATGCGGCAAATGTTGGATAGCACTGAATAATAAAATGTTTTACTTTCTATTGCTTCTCTGTCCTTTATTGGTTGTTTTCACTTTTCTTCTTAGTCTCTCTAGCGCCGGCAATTTTCGTGTTACATGTACCGTCTCAACGCTTTTTATGGTTTTTCACTATGAAGACCACATTCCAATAAAAAATAGGTGTTGCCATTTGAAAATTTCAAAATTTTGTCTCTGTAACCGTAACTGTTAGAGTTTAACTGTTGTTTTCCATACAATTCTTGAGCGCATACCTCAAAATACTTAAAACCAAAATTTCAGTCAGCTTCTGTGAACGGTGTGATAGTTAAGGACTCATATATCGGGATAGTTTTTTTATAATCACCCTGTATATCTGAAACATGTGTTTGAGGAGTATTTTTTCTGATACTATCATTTCTCTTAGAAAAAATCAAATATTGCAGTTAATAATAATATAGAGACATTATTCACTAATTCATTTGTACCATATATTTAAAATATAATAATTAAAATAAATGCGAAATATTTATTAAAATATTAATAAATTAATTCCTCGCATGCTTTAAAATGAAGTTTGTACACACGCACATACTGTTCTTAAACTTTTCGTATATGTGTACTAGGTGGAGAAATATGTCATTGTGTTTTAAAATTTTTGCTAATTTACGTTAAATATTTCTTTTCCAATGTCAGGATAACTGATTTTCTTCTATGATATCTTGGGAGATTTAAATATCGAAGATGAACATTTCTTTTTTTATAAAAAGAAAATACAAATAATATTTTACTTGTCAAAAAATCAAAAATCAGTTTGATAATCATGTGTACTCTGTTGTTATTTGCCATTTATTTCAAACGTGCAAAAAGCATTTTAGTTGAGTCGATACTTCTGTTGAATATCGATGTCAATAAATAAATAAATGATAAATTTTAGCATTTTGCGGTATTTCCTTTCCGATTGAAAGCAAATATCAGCAGATCTTCTAATACTTATTTCTTTTCTAACACGTCATCACTTTTTGTAGAAATCAAAATACAATAACTATGCAATATAAATGAAACTATCAAAAATAATAAACTGGAATGGCCTAATCTTCAAACCTATATTTTTTGCCCTTTACAGTACATTTGGTAGACATACAAAATTGCCAATATCGAGTGCTTATCAAAATAGTGGTAATAGACTAAATATATCTCTAAAAAATTTCAACTTATTCTCCGAATCGAAATGGACATGTTTTCACAAAAATAAATACTAACATACATTTCTATATGTACTGGGTG
Source organism: Maratus michaelseni (assembly GCA_963931845.1). Taxonomy (NCBI): domain Eukaryota; kingdom Metazoa; phylum Arthropoda; class Arachnida; order Araneae; family Salticidae; genus Maratus; species Maratus michaelseni. Next base: position 195,130,296 of record OZ007593.1, on the reverse strand, counting down.
TTCGTAATTAAACTGACACCACTTGTTATCACTGATAGTCTCAATCTAAAAGATCACAGATGAACTAAGTCGTATTTTAATCCCAATGGTTTAAGTATGACGTTTATGGAGGTATTAAGTTTGAAGTATGATTTTTCCTTGGGAATATAATTTGTAACAGCTGAAACGTTTTGTGTTTTCCGGGATCGCTCAATATGGCGCTTCTGTGCTATCATTTACCTTTTTCATTCAAAGTCTTTTTATAGAGACTCAATGAATTAACTTTTTAAAATCTTCTCATCTCTCTGAGTTTTAAGTTATGCAGTTTCCTACATTCTTCAACAAAAGTCTCTAGTTTTATTTTTTATTTTATTCTTATTTTTATTTTTATTTATTACATTAAAAAAATTAAATAATCAACTTTTCCTGTATTTGTACGATTGTAACCAGGACTCATATATATGCGTGTATACACACATATATATGCGTATGTATAGGCACACCCACATATATGCATGTAATACACATACATACATAGGTGTGTGTGTGTGTGTGTGTGTGTGTGTGTGTGTGTGTGTGTGTGTTTGTGTTTCTGCATGTAGAACTGTATTTCTTGTGACACTAATTATTGTTCATAGTAGCACATGTCAAAGGAAACTGTAATTATTTAGCTGACGAACCTGTAGAGTATAAAAAAAATAAATTGCAAAAATTGTAAAAAAAAATAAAAAACTCTTCTATTTAACCCAACGCTCGGATGTCGAATTTATTATATTTAATATCAGAATTGCTGAGAAGTTTTATATTTTACAAATTTATTTTGGTAAAGAACGAATGATTTTTTTTCTAAGACGGTTAAACTTGAAAAGGAAGAAACATATCTAAATGACAATTTACGGTAAAACTGTCAAAAACTGTAATCCATGATGACGTTAACGTACTTGCTATATAAGACTGTTGAATTTCTAAAATATTTTTTTCTTATAGAAAGATAGATAGAATTGTCAATTTTACATTCACTTGAAATGTATTAAAAGTCATCTAGTCTCTAATTTACAATTGAATAATAATATGGTAGATTTATCTGCAAAAGCTCAGAATTAATTTAAAGATAAAACTTCTGGATTTCAGATGTCAGTGTCTTTCTTTGTATTGTTGAGAAATATTGATAAGAATTCCTGAAGATTTTGATCTAAAATAAAACACCGCGTCATGCATTTTAACACAATGCTATGCTTTTTTGCACACAAAAAGACTAGTACGAGGGTAGTACTTAAGTTTTTAGAAAATAATGGAAGAAATAATTTCTTACCAAAAATATATGTTTCTTGTTTCTTCATATACTCTCCTTCCGCATCGCTACGTTTTTGCTTTTGACTAAACCAATTATCAAAACATTTACGCTAATCTAAGAGTTGCATAAAAAAGCATAGCATTTATAAGCTTTAACGGCTACTTCCGATTTGTTAAATCGTTGAATACGCAATTTATTTCTTATGAACAAAATAACAAGTAATGATTAGGTGGTAATTCCGATTAATACGGTCAATGAGACATCAATTCCATTTTTTCATGCTTAAAATAATCCATAACTGGCAAAGCAGTGTATGGCCTGGTGTTGTCATGGTGCAGAATGATGCGACGTTTTGAATTTGTTTTCTTAGTTCTGCAACTACTTTCGGAAAACAAATTGTGGTATACCAAGGATCATTGACTGTTTTACGACCGTCCAAAGGAACAGTTGCAATATAGCCAGATTTACCGAAAAACACAAAAATAATTATTTTAAAGCACTCCTTACACGAACACATTTGTCGGTCTAGGGTCATCTGGAAACTATGTTTCAGGTTCATAGGAATAAATCCAGGTTTTGTCACACTTTATGATGTCGTACACATGTTTTGAAGCACCTAAGTTGATTTTTTTTAGATTTCCCTGACACTATTTCATACGAGCGTCCTTTTCAGCTTGAGATAAATTGTGGGGGATTCATCGGAAACACACCTTTTTCACTTTTAAATGATAAAGTAAAATTTAATGCACGCGGGTCCTTGAAATGTTCAAAGATGCTTCTATTTCATTATAAGTCTCATGACGATCTGAAGTCAATCGTTTATTCACAGCACTTCTTCACACACAGCCTTTCAAGATCGACCCTACCGAACATCGTCACTGAGATTCTTACGACCGCAGGAGAATTCTTTAAACAAGTTGTAAATCGTTGCCTATTAGTGGTGCTTTGTTACGAAACGTCGATTGCATTCTATCGGTACACTGTTTCTATGTCAAACCTTGTCGAATGTCATAAAAATTCATAGTTCTGAAGTCCCTTCGACATAAATCCATAATTATTTAGCACTTCTGATCTTGAAAAAATCACAGTAAATAGAATTTCTCAGATTTTGATACTCTGTAAACGCAGACATTCACGTAACTTTTCGAATTTTGATAAAAATCGTCCGCGCTGAAATCTGTTGTTTTTTTGTTTCCATATTCTAAAAACTTAAGTATTGGCTCTTGCATTTATTGCTTAGTGTAAAATATGTAAAGTCCTTTTTTAACATTTACATCAATCTGAATTTTTTTAATTCTTTCAGACTATAATCTAGGTTAAAACAGTTAGGTTAAAACATCCCACTTATCACAATTATATCACAAAATGCTAAATAACAAGGGGACAGATTAACCCCCACAATAAATCCTGCACGTACATCAGGATCAGTTTCAAAAATTATTATAGGTACAGATTATAAATATTTATTACGGAATTTATTTATTTTTTAATTTAACATTAAATATTTTAATAGTAACGTAAATCCTCTGGGTTTTAGTTAACTTACTTTATATTTTTTTATACAGGTAAACTGATTAATTCTTATAAATATGTCATAAATTTGACATGTCTACTTCATGCACTACAAAATGAATAAAAATATCCAGCAGGACATATTCATCAAACAACACAGATGTTCATGCACTTTTCTATAATATTGATTTTTTCAAATGATAGTCATTTTATTTAGTGATTCTGAAAGCGATGAAATTAGTGATGATTTTTATTATTCCCGTGGGTCTTTTAACGATAAAACATTCCCAACGTTTTAAAAATATTAATATTTTATCTGGAATGAAAATTTTCAGATATGTTTTAACGAAAAAATAAATGTCCTATAATTATATTTAAATAGTTCCCAAAAGTAAAGCGTATATTTAAGTAATATTTTACAGAATGTAGATATTTCAAATACGTATTTTCTTTTTCTGCAATTTATTAATTAAAAAACGAGTAATATTTTATTTTGTAACAATGTTGACTTTTATAGTTTTCTGAACTTAAGATATGATTTTTATAATAAGGATTTGAAACATCTGAAACCAAAATCGACTTGATAAATTTAATTTAAAAATGATTTTTTTAATGTTAGATTTATGAAATATGTGTGATATATTGTTTTTGTACGTGTGTCGCTCAGTAAGTTGTTGCCGGTCAATACGTTTTCATTTTGACGTCTCCTACTTTATACACACTCTATATTAGTGTCTAAACGTAGTCATCGATACCCGTTCAATGCGTTTTTGCCCTATTAGTGCATGAGTATATTGAGTGAGGATTGAGGAGGGGCCTTCATAGACTGAAAAAGAATTCTGCCATTGGAATCTAGAAACTAAATTGTAGCTCTAGAAAAAAATAGTTCCATGTCATCCTTATAAATTCTAGTTCCCTTTGCTGGAGAGTTCTAGTCTCCCCTATTAAAATTCAAGAACGTTTTCCTATATTATCGTGGTCAAACGTATTTAAAAATCTCTGCGAATAAATGTTAACACAAGATGTTAGTTTTAGTAACTATAATTCTAGTTTATGAATTTATTCTAGAAACTAGCGGCAGGTCCCGGTTTTGCACGGGTAGACAATGTTATTTTATTACTACATTTGTTTTCATTAATTTCGCGCTCCTACCTAAATCTGCTGCTGAGATACGGCGAAATGACTTAAAACATTCGACCACCCTTAACCCCCTCCGGGAAGGCAATTTCTACAATTGCTGAAGTACATGTTTAATCATTTTTTAGTAGATTTGTTTTCCTGATTTTTGCGCTCCTACCTATAACTTCTGCTGAGATATGGCGAAATGACCTAAAACATTCGACCACCCCCATTTAAACCCTTCGGGTGGGGATTTCTAAAATCGTTGAAATATATGTTTAATCATTTTTTAGTAGATTTGTTTTCCTGATTTTCGCGCTCCTACCTATAACTGCTGCTGAGATGTGGCGAAATGACCTAAAACATTCGAATCCCCCCCTTTTAACCCCCTTCTGGAGAGAATTTCTAAAATCACTGAAATAGGTGTTTAATCATTTTTAGTAGATTTGTTTTCCTGATTTTCACACTCCTACCTATAACTGCTGCTGAGATATGGCGAAAGGATCTAAAACATTCGAACCCCCTCCTTTAAACCCCTTCTGGGTTGAATTTCTAAAATCGCTGAAATAGTTGTTTAATCATTATTTAGTAGAATTTTTTTCCTGATTTTCGCGCTCCTACCTATAACTGCTGCTGAGATATGGCGATATGACCTAAAACATTCGACACCACCTTTAACCCCCTTCTGGGGCGAATTTCTAAAATCTCTGAAATAGGTGTTTAATCATTTTTTTTGTGGATTTGTTTTCTGGAATTTCAAGCTCTTACCTGTAACTGTTACTGAGATATGGCAAAATGACCTAAAAAAATCGAACCCCCACTTTACCCCCCTTCGGAGGGGGAAAGTTTCAAAAATCCCTTCTTATTGCTTGCCTAGGCCATAACTGAAATCTACAGTCCAAATTGCGTGACCTTGACATTAATAGTTTCGGCTGGGCGTTGATGAGTCAGTCAGTCAGTCACCGTTTCCTCTTTATATAAAAGTATAGATTAGGTGAGAATTTCTCGCAATTCAAACGATTCATTATATAATGTATTGTTTCATCACCTACCTCAATCATTTCGTGTATTCCGTTAATTCGTGTACCTTATTCGCATAACTCGGAAATCTATATTTCTAGTTTAGGGATTTAGAAAATGACAACTTATTCGTTCTAGATAAACGCAGTTTAAGTTTTCTTTCAGTGTAGGATAAGTAAAAACATACTAGCCGGAAACAACTTACTGACCTAGACTCTTATATCATTTCAAGCAGGACCTCATCAGCGAAAATATACGTAAAGAACGAATTTTCCCTCTAAAATTTAAGAGTGTCTTCAAAATGATTGATTCATTTGATTGAATCAATTGATTGATCTTCATTTTTATTAATTTTTGGAAAAAGGAAGTTTGTCTAATGCAAGAAAACATTCACAATACTTCAGAAAATGTTTCTAATCAGGAAATCTGAATGTGTTCATTTGACTTTTAACCAATCATATTACATTCTGATGCTCTGGTTAGAAACCAAATGTGTGATAATGGGTAATAAGCAGGAAATAACTACATACACGACACAGAAGCCATGTGCCTTTCTCCAATTTTCATTTTTAATTATTTTTTATTAGATGATTTCTAGTTCATTTTTTTTTTGTTGAGCCAGTAGTTTCTGTATAAGTCATTGTCAATCTATACATGGGATTGTTAATGTTTTAGTATTGTTTAAGTTTAATAGTTCATTGTGGTTTAAAGTTTAAATGTTACTTTTTATTTAAATAATACACAGTTATTGATTACATTCTCTCTAAACCCAGCAAACACAGATCTATCGGTAAACAATCGGCCGATTGCCGCTTTGCCGTTACCGACGGTATCGGCGCGATACCAGCTGCCGTACCGGTTTCGTAACTTTTTTGACACGCCGCACGACTGACGCTCGACAGATAGGCGCACAGTCGGTCCGGTATCGGCAACGCCGGTAGAAGCGACGGCACTCTGCTGTGCCGATTGTATACCGACAGTTATCCACACACCTACCGAATGTGGTCCGGTACCGGCAACAATAACAACGGCGATATGCTGTGCCGACCGTATACTGATAACAAATCCGTAGTATTGTCGAATGTGGTCCGATATCTGCAAGCATTAAACTGCCGAAAGTACCCCTTTTATTGGGAACTAGCAGCAGAATAGGGGGGGGGGGTTACTCCACTTAATGGTGCTTCAAGCTTTACTTTTTTACATTATATTAGCATAGATACTTTAACAATATCTGAATCCTGTGTTTCTAAACGCAATAATTATAAAGTAAATATATTTTTTTCACTCTTACAAAACGTGGTAAGTACTATAAACACATTTGATTTTTGTTCTATAAAGCTACATAAAACAAATTTAATATACAATAAGTAAAATTTAGATACATTTTTCTTTCGTCATATAAAACTTGATTTTAAAAAAATTAAATATTTTTTAGGAAACTATAAAACAATACATCTAATTTTTTTTCAGATTTTTTTTTTTATTATTTTTTAAGTCAAATAAACTAAATTTCGTTCCAGTAATTTACTATTTATAAATAAAATAAAAAAATCGAACTTTAATATTACATAGTAAATAAAAAATGAATTTAAATAACTTAGTTAAAATTTTTAATCTACCCTGTTTGTTATTATTTTATTTTATGAACGCTTTAAATAAATGTTTGTGTGATTTTCTAAATTCTTTTTTATGTCTCTTAAAATGATAAGTCTGCTATAAATTATGCTCAATTGTTTTACCCTTATTAAATCCATCAGCAACTCAACTAAGTTAAATATTTTTGCATAATTTAATTTAGTAAACATTATTTTCTTTTTTTTAAATATAAAAACCAAAATTTAGAGTTTATATAATTTCTGGGCAAGATTAGAAAAATACATTTTTGTAACTTTATTTAAAAAACAAATATGTTGCATATTTACTTTTTTTTTAGTTTTTCTAAATTCTTTATATATTTTTTCATTTATACAGAAGGACAAATGTTTTCTAAATCATTTATATCTTGTATTACGCCTAATTTGATGCTCCATAATTACATTTTTTTAAAAATAAAGTAACATTATTTCAATATTGTTTTTCCCTTTTCTCTTAATTTTTTTCTAAATCTTTCCTTTTCAAATATAAATATACACGTTCAAAATCGCTCATGCATATTATATACATTGTAAATGTCAAATATTTATATACATTAGTTTAATTAAAATTCATTTCTTTGAAATTTGATAGAAATAAAATGTATTAAACAAGTTTAATAATAATAATTTAAACTTCAAACATCTTGCGTAACTAAAATTTAATAAATTTAAAGCACAAATGAAATCATCTGCTCTTGAATAGTATTAGAAAGGCATTTTTATACAGCAGCGTAAAAGTTTCAGGATACGTGAAAAAGAAATCGCTTTAAGTAATTTAAAATATGAATGAATTAGTAACTTTGAATAAATTAAAGTTCAAATACAATAAAATGCAAATTATCATTACTAAGCAATCGAAAATTTTGACTATTTTTTTAAATACATGAACTACACGAGTATTGTAAAATATTGGAGCATCAAATGGATAACACATAACCAAATGTCATTCTGCATTTATTATAATAAAGGAACGTTTAAGGAATTCGTTAATTATTATCAAGTTTCGTTAATTATTATTAATTATTAATAATTAAAAATATGCTACATGTCATAAAAACTTAAATAATAAAAAGATAAAAACTCCATAAACATATTTTTCTAATTTAACCCTTTTATCATTTTCTACAACAATAATTCCTACGTAAAGTTAATCGTTAAAAGAGAATAAATCTTTAAACAATTAAATGTATGCAAAAATAATTAACTTAATTCAGATTAATTTAGATTTAACTAAAGCAAAATTAAGCAGACTTAACAATATTATTATTTCTTCAGCATGTGTCACGCTTCACGCATCTCAAATCAGGCAGTACATGAAAACGCGAGCGTCTATTCATGGTTGCAATTTACCCTCTTCAAAACCCAGTTTGGTAAGCATGCGCGCACAGTGATCTTTTCGCTTTCCGTTTACTAGGCTCCCACCATACAATAGAGTAGGGATAACATTCCAGATTTGGCGTGTTAGTTCCGTACTTGGCGCTTTCTCATAATAAATTTTTGGATGTGAGGCGCGTCTCATATCATTGACCATCATCAAATTATCCCAAAGTCCGAAACTTTCGTGGTAAATGCTTACAAGAAATGCATTATTATTTCATGTTTAATAAAAATATTATATGGATACTTACATAATTTTTTTTTTTTTAATGACCTTTGGGTTGGGAAAAAAAAACAGGTTTAATGATACAGTACTTAAAAATTTGTTAATAAAAAATCTAGAATTTAAATTTTTTAGATTGTTGTAAGAATTAATGTATGATCAATCATCTAAACATCGCCCCCACCCCGTGCTCGTTAGTCGGAGGGGAGGAGGGGGGGGGTGACAAAGCAAGCAATCTCCTTCCATATATGTATTTGTCATCACGTCTAATATGTTTATTTAAAATTTGTGTAAAATATTGAATACATTTTACATTTCATTTTCAAAAATATAAATTATTATATTTCCACAATTTATATTTAAAAAAAAAAAAGAAAAAAAAATTTTTTTTTCGATATTGTTACACTAATTCCTCAAAAGAAGAGTAAAAATATATAATATACATTATTTAAAAAAAAAAAAACATGCATTTAGTAACAAAACTCAGATTTAATCACAATTGAACAGGAAGTCCCTGACGGCTCGGCCTGCAGGCACAGGTAGATTTCGAAGACGCAGACCGTAGGGCTCCTGTTTGTTGGGAATTGCGGAAGAAATGATCTTTTTGCCATGATGCGGCAGTAGGAACCACCCACTTTGAAATCTAACGTGTTTGCAGGCGGAGCCGGCAATTATATATATATATATATATATATATATATATATATATATATATATATATATATAAGGGTTGATCCTATAAAAAACTTATCAATATAAAAGTTTTAGATAATATTAAGAGGATTTATAATAAATTCAAACAGATTTGATATCTTCTGAATTTGCGAAGCTATGATTTTTTTTCTTCTAAAACCCCCTTTTTACCCCCTTTGGGGACATTTTAATGATATCAAAAATCTGCAATACATAAATTTTCGTCCCTTTTCCTAGAAGAAGTAATAACTTTAAATGTATTCGATACGTATCATAATTAAGAAATTATGGGGTTATTTCTGTTTTCACAAAATGCCCCCCATTCCCCCCCCCCTTGGTTTGATTTTGCTCATTAACGAACTTGACCGAGATTTTATGCCCTTTCATTTTATGTATCAGTTTGGAAGAGATTTGTGCAGAATTATTGCTGTTATCGTGTCTATAAAAAGTGACATAGATAGATAGATAGATAGATAAAATTTTGAACTGGGGGTGGTTTTGGGTTCTGGGAGTCATGATCGGCGTAGATCTGCAAAAATATTTCAAAAATTCCAACTTAGGGGAGAATGTAATAGGTAGCATTTCTTACGAAATCTACCTAAAAAATGCCGGTTAATCACAATTGAAAAAAAATGACGGCTAAGACTAAACATTCCAAATTCGGACCGATACTGGTAAATGTAATCGGACCATTAACGGATACCAGATATCGGTCCAGTATCATTTGCCGATTTAAGTCGCTTGCCGATATCGAACCATAAGCGGAGCGATAACAGTAACTGGCATTTGAAAAAGCAGGGTTCTTTAGTATCAGTAGCCGACACTTGACCGGTACTTGACCGGTACCACTGTGCCGATGCCGACACAAAACCGACACTGCCGGCTGCGGTCCGATCGTGTGCCGAAAGGTATGTGTTTGATGGGAAGTATATGCATGGGACTAATCAAAAGCTGCTTACTGAAATATTTGTAAATTCCGCTAAGTAGATCAGGAAATAACCTTTGTAGCATTAATGAGTTCCCGTGCATGTAAAAATTTAGAAATATTTTCTCGTGTATAAGGTCAATAATAGTGTCCCTTTAAATGCTTAAAAATGTTTAAATTAGAAATAAACACTTAATGCATGATCAGTGGAGTAATTGTTTTCTAACGACTTAAATATGTTTCACTGTAACTGTCTGTGTATATCAAAATATTAAAATTGAAATTATGGTACAACTTTAAAATGTGAAACATATAACACTTGATATTGCTTCTTGATCGCTTGTCTTTTATTACGCATAATTATGTTTTATGACATTATTTTATTAACATTATTTTCTGTCTGTCGTTTCATGCCAGTGCGATAGTTTTGAAATAATAATTTATATGTTAAATTAACACATATTATTGCGCTGAAACAAAATCAAAATGGAGAGGCATAAATATAAAATATAACATGCTAAGGCCAACTAAAGCAGATAAAACCTCCTAAATAGTACACAATTATGAGTAAAATTAAAATGTGCATCATAAAAAGAAAATTTATCATTTGCTCTATTGTTATTTGTACTTATTGGAAAAATTTTCTGTTTAGTAAAAAGTGAAATTCCCAGTGAAGAAACACTATTGAAGTAAAACAATTAAATATTAATAAAATTCGTATCAAAGACATTAGAATTGTACGCCGATTCAGAATAATGTAGATTTTCTTATTTATATACCAGAATTTTTATTAATTTAAATATATCATTTCATTTTAAATTGCATTGTCAAGCACCGATAACGAATGCACGTAAAAAAACATAATTAACGCACTTATCGAAATTCATCAAAATGAAACTATTAAATTCTCATACCAACTAACACTTATTACAACTTAATTAAAAACGAGTTTATTTTTAATATACAACTAATTTCGATGCATTCTTTTATTTCTGATATATTAATTTACCTTTTTAAACGAGGGGAAACTATATTTTATAATGTAATTATTCCTCTGGCGAAATTTTTTTAATTGAAGAAAATAGACTTAAATCCATTTAGGATTAAAAAAATCTTATAATTTTATTGGTTCATTACAATTTTCAATGGCTTTCTTTCAAATATATTTAATATATTTCAGCAGTGGCAAGGCATAATAATTATTTCTTCGTACAAAAAAATGCATTTAATTTATAGAGTTTATAATTAACGTATATTATGCTGAAATTAATTTTTTGTAAAAATTTAATTAATTTGATTTGATCTAACTTCTTTTTTTTTATATTACGTTTGTAAAATATTCTTAATTTAAAAAAAAAAGTAATTTTTAGCGTCTAAAATTGGATCTTTATGTGATCTGCTTCCTCTAAACAGGTTTTCTAACCAAAAATTAAATATGTTTTAGGTACAACTTATAAATATTTAAGTAACTAAAGTGTTAATAATAAAAGTTATTTACAAATATACTTAAATATTTTGAATTAGAAATATTATGAATGTAATTACTGCATTATACTGACATACAATGTATATTAAATAGACAATGAACGGTACAATATTAACTTTCAAACATATTTTTGCTTTAAAAGCAATATAGCGTTTACATCCATAAATACGGAAATTTGTGATATAATTTTAGTTTGTGTTTTAGTCAGTTAAACTTTGATACATGTTCTATAATGAAATTTCTTGTATGAAAGAAATGTTATAAAATTAATTTCGAAATAAACTCCTATGTGAATAACATATGCAACTTGGATATCTCAAAAATATTTTTGTAAATTTATATGTATATATATGTATTTATTTATTTAAATAGGGAATTTAGCACAGAAACAATTGGAAATTGAAGATGACACCGAATGAACTTGAACGTTAAAGCATAAAGGAAAAATTTTCGTCACTGTATGCACAGATTGCTTTCTTTATTATTTTCTGTCAAATATATCTGCAATTTCGTTAAGCACGAGTTATAAAAATATCGTATGATTATTTTTGGTTATTACTTTTTTAACATGGTATAGTAAGACAATAATAGTTATATATTTTAAAGATACAACTCCTTGAATATACAGGATGACTCAAAATATATACAATAGCAATTATCTCATAAACCGCAGGAAATAGAAACATACCTCTAATTGCATATGCAAAATGCAGATAAATCGAGTACAGCCTTTAAATATTTTTTTGTTTTTGTTTTTCTTACGAAAATATATTTTTACAAAATTAAATTTGTAATTTTTGTTAATTACGAAAATAAAATGACAGCTTTTTTGATAGCGTTTAACTGGAAACTAGGTTAATTTTTTCGTTCATAAATGTTAAATGTTGAACATAATAAATTTTCTTTCTTTGAAACGTCATTACATAAAATTCAACTGCTTGAATTGCATTGTAATTCGGTTGCATTGGAATTCGGTCAGTGATATATCATGCACTGTATCTACTGTCCGAATTTTGAAGCGACAATTTCAATATTTATTGGACATAGATCAAATTGTTTTCAAGTAAAATATGCATATTTTTAACCAAAAAAATCATTTTATATAATACGCCAAGTATGTATTTTATTCCATGTAAACAAAAATAGTTTTATCACACTGAAGAAAACAAAGGGGAAACTAGCAGTTGTATGCCCTGTATTTTTAACACTTTCCAACCTAGTTGCAAAGTGTTTATGACTTCGGTTTGTCTGGCCGTATGGCCGTCTGTCCGTGCTCTAACTCCCGTAAATATGCTCGGATTACCCTGCAATTTTTATATGTTATTGTCGGTATTTATGGCATGTTCCCTATTTCAACTAAAGTGCGTAGCACTTATTGTTTTTTACAGGGACACTCAAAAGTATTCCGTTACATTACGTCTATGGAGAAAAATTGTTTGCGGTTTAATTAAATAATTTTTCACTATTTTAAACGCAATGAAATTTATATATATCACTAAGGTACAAGAGGCTTACTACAGAATATTGTGTGTATTGCAGTCATCGTTCATTTACAGGGACAAACAAAATAATTATCTACTGTCTGTTAACAGTAATTCCTGGAAGTGCGTTTAAGTTGCTGAACGCGATTTTAAACTTAAATCACTTTTTTTCTATTACTTGGTGTGTATAAATTCTATACATCATATACAGGGCAGCACAAAAGTTCGTTATTGACAGAAACTTCAGAAGGAGAATTTTAAATTGTGCTGCGAGTTCCCTAACTAAACTAAAATTTAGCATCCTATGTATATACATAGGATATGTATATACTATTATATATACAAATCTATAGATCATATCAGGGCTGAATAAAAGTATACGGAAATGTTTCCGAATATTGTTGGTAATTCCTGAAATTGAATTTTTAAATATGTTATGCGTTTTTCAAAATTGTTTAGTTAGATATCATCTTACACCTTACGGTAAAGATTTTAAAAAATTATTTTCGAAGTGTTGGAAAGAGTTACATAATCTATACTTGATGCATGATTTTTCGTTCTCGTTTTTTTAAAATGTAGATTTTGAAACTGATTATCTACGTTACCTTCAGATGAGTAATCGCTTCTTACAATTATGACCTTCAGTTCAGCTGGGCCCTGTATATTTGCTTAAATTTAAAGATTTAAAATTACTTGATAAATTAATGTATCCATGTATGTCTTTAACAGATGAAAAAAGTAAACTACTTTGACCGAAATATATTATTTTTCCTTAGAGCTCATTTTCTGGTATAATGTATCTATAATTCAAGGATATTTCAGAAACTTTACTTTTAATTGCCTGAAAATTAGCTGGAATCGAAGAACACTTCTTCGAAAAAAAAATAATGAAAAAAAAAATATTTGTTATCCAAAAGTCATTCAGATTTCATTAACTTCCATGCTTTCACAAAATTGCTTCTCAGAATGAAAAAATAAATAAATAAAAGAAAATAAAAAGAAACTGAAAATCAATGAATTCCACGACTCTCCTACAACTGTTAGGTTTAGACTAATTTTATTTCTTTCGATGTTGTGTTAATTGCTACATAGATCTGATTTTTTTTTTAATCTTTGTAGTTATATTTAAACATGCGTCAATGTTTATTAAAATCACATTCTACTGAAGGATTTTTTTTTAATAATATAAATATTTCAGAAATCTTTTTTAAAATTAAAAATGTAAGTTTTATAATTTGAAATTTTAAAATCTCATATTTTGTATAAACATTCTATAGTCTATCATTGATGTATTATGTTTTCCAACGTTTTTATACTTAAAAAATTTAAATCACCTGAAAGTAATAGACGATATGAAAGTGCGTTACTATTTTTTTTCTGAAAATATATTCTTTATTGTGTTCTACTCTTTAGGGCTAAAATAACTTGTCAAAAATTTATTTAAAATCTTTACAACATTTAATTCTTTGATAATTAAATACAATGCTTCTATAATAAAAAGCAAACTGTTCCCGGGCAGAAGTTTCAATGAATCTTTAATTACGTAATAAATTATATTGTCTTTTTTTTTCTTTAAATAAAAGATCAACTTTTTTTTAGAGGATGAAAAAATTGTTTGATTATCCGAAATCTTCCAAATAAAGCTTCATTACGTAATTGGAAATAATTTTATCTTTAAAAAAAAACTTTAATACTATTCCACAAGCCAAGGAAATTTTAAATATACATATATATATTTTTTCTTAGAAAACATTGAACGATTATAGATCCACAAAATTAGAGATGCATTAAACATATTTTTCTACATTGAATAAGATAAGACATGTATGTCAATTACCTTCTTTCGAATAAAACGAAAGAAAAAAATGTTTAAATGGATTATAAATACAACCTGTAAAATTGGCCTTATAGCGTAAATTGATTCCTGTCTACTAAGTAATATTTAGGAATGCTTTTGAAAATATTTACGGCAGTGTAGCCTCCATGGTCATAAGAAACTCAATATTTTTATTGAATTTTAATTTAACTAGTTGTTATGGCAAATGAAAAAAATGTTCCACGGAATTGTAGAAAATAAACATGGCGTTTGGTGAATTTTAAAAGAATGTTTCCTTTTCGTATTTTTATTAAGTTGTTATATATTTTAGTTAAAAAGTTTATTAGTATGTTGTGATGTAGTAGTAAATGAAATAATTTTAACAGATTATTAGTGTAAAAAAGATCAATAATTGAAACGTAAAAGCTACAAATTGGTGACCCTTGTTCGCGCATAATGACGGACGATGTAGAACAATCGACATCTAAGGATGAAGTAGCAAAAGTAAGTGTTAAAATATCTCCTTTTTGGGCTGAAAAACCAGAAATTTGGTTTTATCAAGTTGAGGCACAATTTTCTATTCGTGGAATAACTGCCCAAGAAACGAAGTTTAATTATTTAGTTTCGCAATTAGAACCAAAATTTACGGAAAGCTTGTGGGAAGTAATAAGTGATGTTAGTGCTACTAAATATACTGCTGCCAAAGAGCGGCTTCTTATCACTTTCAAGGAAAGTGAAAATAAGCGTCTACAAAGATTGCTAACGGGCATTGATTTAGGAGATATGAAACCCAGCCACCTACTGCAAAAAATGCGAACTCTCGCTACCGATGGAGTTTCCGATAAAGTCCTAAAAACTCTATTTCTACAAAAAATGCCTTATTTTGTACGCAATATTCTATTGGTTATGGGTGAAGACATTGATAAACTGGCACTAATAGCCGATCGTATTGTAGAAATGCAACCAAATCAAGAACTGTATTGCGCAAGCAATTTTTCTTCATCAAGAGCAGACGCCATCACTGAATTAAAGTCAACAAATTGCAGCTTTGAATACAAAGTTGGAAGAACTATAATTGTCACTTGAAATTTGCGACCTCGATCCAGAAGTAAGGGTCGATTTTCTTATGAACGTAGTAAATCTCGCAAACGTTTTAACCCCGCGGGTAAGTACTGCTATTTCCATTTTATGTTTCGTGAAAATTGTTCCCCTGATAAATGTAAAGGACCATGTGCTTGGAAAAATAAGCCATCGGAAAACACCACTCAGCAGTAGATTTAGCGGCAAGCTCTGCTGCTGCAAATAATAAAGATTGCCGTAATTACCGTTTATTTGTAAAATATAAAACAACAGGTCTACGCTTTCTTGTGGACAGTGGAGCTGATAACAGTGGAGCTATCAATAATTCCTGCTTCATCCAGCCATAAAACATGTAATTATTTTAAACTATATGCTGCAAATGGTACAGTTATTCCTACATTTGGTTTCAAAATTTTATCGCTAAATTTAGGACTACGTAGGCAATTTCAACTTCTTTTTATAATAGTCAAAGTAGATAAAGCTATTTTAGACGCAGATTGTCTTAATAAGTTTAAATTGCTTATTGATATACACAATAGAAAATTAATGGATGGTGTTACAAACATTTCCTTTCAAAGTGATGTTATGTGTCTTTCAAATAATGATAGCATAAGTACAACTGACAAAAATTCTCAATATGCCCATTTGTTATTAGAATATCCCAGTTTAACGACACCCAATGTTTTAATTAGAAACTCCAAACACACAACGTAAATCATTATATTGCTACTAAAGGCCCACCTGTTTCTTCGAAACCTCGCCAATTAGACGCGAAAAACTTAAATTTAACTAAGCAAGAATTCACTTTTATGCTAGATAATGATATAATTAGACATTATTTTTATTTTATTCCATATTATATTTGTATCGTAACTATAAGTTAGTGGGGAGGGAGTAATGTAGACTCCGTGGTCATGAGAAAACTCGTTATTTTTTATTGAATTTTAATTTAACTAGTTGTTATGGCAACAGAAAAAGTGTTCCATGGAATTGCAGAAAATAAACATGTCGTTTGGTGAATTTTAAAAGAATGTTTTCTTTTCGTATTTTTATTATTTAAGTTATTATATATTTTATTTAAAAAGTTTATTAATATGTTGTGATGTAGTAGTAAAGGAATTAATTTGAACATATTATTAGTGTAAAAAAAGCCAATAAGTGAAACGTAAAGAAACCTACAGCAGCATAGATTTTCTGAATTCTGAGACTATAAAATTAAGCAAACAAATAGAAAATAAAATAAGTAAATTTTGATAGAAATTCTTAATGATATAAATCTTACGAACTTTTATTAAAAAATATTAAAGACTTGTTACACATTATATATCATGAATTTATATAGCGTATAATTTTTTTAATAAGTAATAACACAAAACAGTGTTCCAAAATTCACTTTATTATTAATATTATTATTATTATATATTATTATTATTACTATTACTATTATTATTATATTATTATTATTATTATTATTATTATTATTATTATTATTATTATTATCTTTAAGGGAGAAAAAGAGACATAATAGAAATTATACGAAAATCGCATAGATTTTTTCTTGACTTTTCAATAAATAATGTTTTATTATTTAGATTCAGAATATTTTTTCGGACGATACATGATATTTATAAAAACAAAATTAATGAATATCCTCAGAACATCCCACTAAAAAAATTAAATCTGCTTTTTAATCATTAACGCAATTTTATAAAAGGGAAAATATTGTGTTCAAAGATATAATTAACAAAAACAAAATGTTTAATAATTATCTAATTCTCTCAGATGTTTACGGTAAATTTACAAGACAGGGCATAAGAACTGATGCTAATCGAGTAGAGAAATTTAATTTACAACGGAATGGCAATTGGTTGGTTGATTGAATAGTGTTTTATGGCACAACGTCCCTTTAGGAACATGCTGCGCCAGAAATGACATTTGGAAGTTGGAACTTAAAATTTCAGCACATAAACGAAAATTTTAAAAGGATTATTGTACATTTATTACACATTTTTTAGTTAAAAGGTTTTTGAGAATGAGGAACAAATGGAATTTAAAACTGCTCTATGCATTAGTTACAAATATCAGCAAAAATGTAACTCGTATCTTACTAAAAAGGAACCCAAAGTGCAATGCTTTTTGAGTGTCTAATTATATTGCTCATTACTTTTTAGGGCCAAAACAACTGACAGCATTTGGAAAACATAAAGGTCGTTAGATTTCGATTGCTTTCTGGATGACTTATCAAACAAGTAATATATATAAAAAAAAATTGTTTAAGTCAATTTCTACTTAGGTCAAAAAGAATTTTTTTCCAGCGATCTACATGCTTCACCACTGACTGTATTTATTCCTAAATATATATCCTGCTAAATATCTTACATAAGAGAAATTTTTGAAATGTATTAAAAATTAAATAAAAAATAAATAGCTAAAATACCAAAAATTAATAGATCAAAAAGTATTTCTCACAAAATTGTTAGACAGACTGCGTTAGAAAGGTAAAAAATTGGATTTTTCTTGATAAAAATTTCAAATCTAATGATTATGCAGTTTTTCAAATATTGAATTTCAAAATTTACCAAACCTCACAATGAAGTAACATAGCGATGTTACAGTTAGCGATAATACAGTTTTTTTCAAATATTAATTAATTAATTAAATTTTATTAATTAATTTTAGTTTTATATTTTATTTCTGTTCAAAAGTATAGACTCACTCCATATCTATAGTCTCCTCCGCCCGCGAGCCGCCTGATCTTCGTCCGTAAACAGCCCCATTATATTTTTACGCGTAAAGGTGAGACTATAAATATGGAGTGAGTCTATATTTTTGAATAGAAATAAAATATAAAATTAAAATTAATTAATTTAAATTAATTAATGAATTAATATTTGAAAAAACTGTATTAACATCAATTGTCATCCATTACAAGTTTTAAAAAATGTATTTGAACTTGATTGGATGAATAAATGTAGTTTATTAACGATCTGAAAATTTGAACAAGATATATAAATATATAGAGAGTGTGAGCTAATAGTAGGAATTGAATATCCATGTTTATTGGGACCATATTTCAGATTATAGCACAGAAAATAATAATATTCTGTTGGCGTCAATCTTTTCGGTAGTTTTGCAAAAGTTACACTTCATGAAATTTTAAATTAAAACAAATATGAAGGAAGAAAACATGACCATATATAAGTTTCCTCTTTTATTGATTCAGGAAATGATATAAGAAATAGAGATATAATTTTCATAATGTATGACAGATATAAAAAAAAATATATATGTTTTGGTTTATGGTTTTCTCTAAAATTTAGTTTCTTTTCCAGCAAATTCTTTTTAGAATTTTATTAAATTATCATACTTTTCTTGAAATATTTTTATTTTTAAATAAAATTTCAAAATGTTCTCTCAATTGAATGCGATATTTACAGAACAAAAATAATAAATTCAATATAATACGGGGAGATCGATGTATTTATAGTTTCATCATTCCAAAGTTTTTGACTACTACTAGTGCTTTATTCTTAACAAAAGTTTCATTGACAGGTGAACTTATGTTTGGACAATTTTATTATTTTCAGAATTTTCGTTCGACAAGTGCAGAAAAAATAACAGTGTACAAAATGTTGAACTTTTATCCTATTTTTCGCAGTAGATTTATGGAATTAGGCTGTCAATACCTGACAGTCGTGACAGATAGAAGATATAGATTTATTTTGCCAAATAGATTTATAAGGAAATTCTAGTGTGAAAAAAAAAACTTGACATTTTTAGATTTATTTATTTGATTTAACTTTAAGGGGTTTTTCATAGACTAAATGGATCCCTATTTTTTTTTAAAGTGTTTGCACTGATTTATAATATTTATTTACATTCACATCTCAAAACGTAATGTAAAAATTTGAAGAATGGGAGAAACAGTGATACAAAAATATATGAAATTTAAATACTTAAAGTAATTTTTAACACTAATAATAAAATGCAGTGCCTGTAAATAGGACAACAATGATAAATACAGTAAATTCAGATTATTTGGGATATCTTTAATTGTTTCAACCATTTGATTCGCACAAAATGTTAAGAAAAAAATTACAATATCTATAATTGTGTGATGGGTCCAGATGTTAAATTTATGAAGTGGTAGCGATGACCTTCAAATGAACCGCTCTCATAATTTATTAAATTCAGTACGTCAAATAATAATAAAAAACATTTTTCTGGATTAATGAGTTAATGAGATTGAACAAAAATTATGTAATACGAGGGTTCTTCTAGCGTATAATCATGAAATCAATTGCAGAACAGTCCAGTAATTCTCAAAGTCCGTTGTTTACAACGCAAAACAGATACAAAGTCGACTTTAAAATGGGGGCGGGATAAGTGAATTCTCGCTAAAAACCCCCTTCGTAAAAAGAGTCTAAGATCGATAATCTTTTGGAAAGGGGACAGGAATAAGAATCTTCCCCGTATTAACGAAACTGGAAACTGTCGATATTTTGTACACAAGGCTTTCTTGTAACAACCTAAAAAATATAAGTCATAGAAGCGCCTTCTCTAATTCTCGAGATTCTAAAAATCACCCGGAAATATGATTCCATCCCTTTAGGTTCAGCTTGCCTGCAACCTATCTCGATCACTAACTAACTCACTACTCCCTTTTCTTTCTAATATATATTGCTTATCGTCTAGGAGACAGGAGTTATTCTAGCCAATAAAATCCTTGGAAATCGAGATCAATAACACAGTCCGTTATTATTGGAGAAAGAAGGTTTCTCACGGGATTACACTGATATCACTTTCGCTTTGGGTCCTCTCTTTCCTTGTGGGAACGATCGGTGAGATAAAACGCGTTTACTTGAGTGCTTTTAAAATTTCTGCTGTCATACAACCTTCAAGATGGAAGATTGGGGATGATGAAACGAACGTTTTGATATTGGCGGGCATATTAGTGGATTTTATTGAAAATCTGGGGAATATCTATATTACTTGGGATTCGCCTATGCTTACATTTGGGCCACTAAGGAGGGGCTTCGAGTGAGATATAGTGATTTTCTCACAATTACCTAAATGGTAAAATCAGAGAATCGGGATAGCCACTTTATTGAGAAAAATTGTTCACAAAATTTGAGCCCTAATTAACATGATGTACTGTGTAATCATAGTTTTTGAAGCTAATAAACTAAATTTTACATTAAAAAAAAAGAAAAAAAAGAAAAGAAAAATGAACTTGAAAGTTGAATGTGGAAGTAATTCCTGCTAAAACTTGATATCCATAATTTCATGAGAAGGAATTTACCCGAGTGGGGTCATTTTAGCTTCAAACTTATAAAGAAACTAGAACAAAAATTTCTACATCAGGCATACATTATGAAGCATTTTCCAACACAATCACAATGTTGTATAATTTTTTTATTGTTTTCCAAAAAAGGATAGGATATATTTTAATTAACAACTAAAAAAAAATAACACAGTGAAAATTCATTTTCCGCAATTACTTTCCATAGCCGATGATTTGTGATGGATCTTTCGTGCTGCCCTGTAAAATATATAGATAATTTTAACATACTACGTAATATGCAAACATTAATTAAGTTTAAAAATTTATAAAATAGCTGAGAACGCACTTCCAGCAATTGCAGTTCACATTCAGCTCTTTGACAGAAATCTATTGTGTGTATCAGTAAATGGTAAAGAAAATACTACGCACTCCATAATCTGTAGATAATATATCGTAGTGAACCTCAGAAATGCGCATTAATTTCAATGTGTCTAATAATGAAAGTAGTATGTACAATGTAGTGTAACATCATTGAAAATCTCTGCAGACAAATTTTCATCATGTATTTGCAGACAGAATCTATATGAATTATTCTGTGTGTCCGTGTAAACTATAAATTAGTGATGAGGATAATGGAAGATATCAATATTCGAATGAATCATTCACACATGCGCAAAATCATAACTTTTCAGTAAATTAAAACCAGAAAACTTGCAAAAAAGGAGACTTTTTTTTTACAAATGTCCTGGTTTTATTTGATTATTAAAACAATATGAATGGCGGGAGCTATGCTTTGATTATTCATGATTCATACGAATACCGAAATCATTCATTATATTCGTCACTACTACAAATGGTACTTGTTCTATATACTACAGAAAAAATGTTGTAGTCAACCTTAGACATATTCCATCATTTACAATATGTTTGAAATATCTCGACTTTACTAAAGTGCACCACAAATGAATTCCCCCATATTCCATAATGTAATGGAATTTACTCGTGTGCCGCTATAAATGAACTTTAAATGCTACACATTTCATTTTCAATTACAAACATATTATACTAAACTTCGATAATACATATAAATTACATGATAATCCTATCATATATAAAAAAGTTAGAGCTTCGATAGATGCACAGATGACAGACCGACAGACGAACCTACGTTGTAAACAATTTTCAACTAGATGGGAGAGAGTCAAAATAATTCCATGGTTAATTGTTTTTTTAATTGTACCGAAAAATTGTGATATTCTACTTTAGTTTAGATTCTGCTGTGGTTTTCTCCTTAGGGCCTTACGTCCTTACAGTACATTACTTTATATAATTTTATTAGAAACATAGAACTTTTTCGCTACATTAAACGCTTGCTACCTTGAATGAATTATTTCATTCACAACTGACTGAGAAGTCAACTTGAATAACAGCGCTTATTAGAACTCATTTTATAAATCTTTAGATAATATTTAGCACAATTTTCACTTTAAGAAGTGCAAATCTATTTTCTATTGTAATAAAATCTTATTACAATAGACTCCAATAGTGAGAAAAAAATAAGTTTACTTACTGTCAGAAAATGTATTGCATTGTTTTTATAAAGTTAACTGAGTTTTTTTTTTTTAATTATTGGTTTGGTTAAATTTTATAAGATATTACAGCATCTTATGTACATTTTTTTTGTGTGTGCAGGTGAGTCTTTAGGGTGACTGTATCTTGGTTAAATGGTCGACATTCGGCAAAGCAGAAAAAAAGACGAATAAAATAAGAATTTATGCATTATGCATTTAAAAAAAAAAAATCATATGGAATTTTCAAAAATGCAGATAAATATTTTTTAAAGGTGCATAACTACAAATTAGCTTTAAATTTAAAATATTTCAGGTTAAAATATTTTACAACAGCCAGAAATTTATATGGAAATTTATACACGTGAATTGAGAAGTAACGTACAATCCATCATGTTCAATTTACACGCTTTATAAAAATTTGTGTTTTCGACGATATATATATATATATATATATATATATATATATATATATATATATATATATATATATTGTTCTAATGAAAACGCATGAAATACGCTTTTGACAGAACCTTTATCTTCAGGTATGTTAAGAGCATTACTGATGCCTATAATGAACACTGAATCCAATACACATGGATTTAGCCTGATGGATCTCTCCACACACAACAGGAAACGTCAATTTCTCAGAAGTCACTATGACGGTCGTGTCATCTCAAGGAAATTTCCAAATGACTTTGGCTATGGACTTCCCGCCTCTATAGTACTTACTTATCGCCACTAGACTTCTTTTTATGGGGCTATGTTACAGATTGAAGTCTAAAGAGATTGACGAAAAACTACAGAAGAATTGAAAACTGCGATGGAAAGTATGAAATGATTGATTCCAACTGACCAACTAAAGCAGGTTACCGCAATCGTTGAAAAGAGACTTCGTTCCTTTGTCTACTCAGGTAGCCAACATTTCGAGAACCTCATCTTTTAATTTTCCTTATTGTCATGTGTAAATCCTGAAATTTTAAAATAAATATATTTTTACATTCAAAAGTTATTAATTTTTCTGTACCTTGTAAATCACCCTGTAGATTAAATAAAAGAAATTCAAAAGAAAATACTACTTTTATACTTTAAACATCGTCAGCTAAAATTTTTCAGAACACGCTGGAAGTTATAATACTTAAAATAATTTTTATTTGAAAAATGACGTACGATCAATTGTATTCCAGTTACATGATTTATTAGAAATTATATTCTTGACACATCTGTCAAAAATGTGGATTACAGCTTCGTTTGACGGAAACACATGAGAATATTCGTACAAGTATTCAATATTTCCAACTTTCTTGACATGAACAGGCAGAATATCTTTCACAGTTGAAAAGGATTTCTATTTATAAATATTGATGAAGAAGGACATCATAAAAAAAATAAAGTCCTCGATTTATTTTAAGTGTAAAATATTATGCTTTAAACAAAACCAAGATATTAATATGTTTACTTGGATCATGGATAGTGATATATGAAATGTGTTACTGCCTTTCTCTATAAGAGGAGATATCATTTTTATTCTAAAATATAATATTTTGTTAATTTTAGTTGTGGACATACCTAAAATAGAAAATTTTATTGGTGTTATTTAAAGTAAAATGATAAGCAAATACTCATTTATTGTAAACTTTTTTTAATAAATTTTAAATATTTTTTCTAGCAAAATGAAAATTGTTGTTCACAATTGTTTGGTTTTAATTAAAATTAAAAAGAAAAATTCTTTATAGAACCTAACATCAAATTAAAATAAGAATTAATTCATTACATATTTTCTCAATATATAAAGAACGTTTCGGAATTTACAGAATATGCAATTTAATATAAGATGTAATTACATAGTTCTACCTTTAATTTTTAATTAAAGTTATATTTGAATTAAAGTTATATTATTAATTAAATTTTATTTTTTTTATTTTTTACACTCCTTTCAAAAATTGGAAATATGCATAATTTTTTAACATGAAGGTAAGAAAAATGCTTTCACAAATAATGAAAGAATAAATAAAGTAAAAGAAGAGCATCACAAAAAGGAAAATTAGTTCATTTGCAATATTTGATACTTTCTAGATGTTTTAGTTTATTTGTTACGTCAGACTGCTAAGCATGATAATATATTGCTTACGTCTTATCAAGAAAAAAATAACGAAAACGTACTGCTCCTGAGTACTTAATACTCAACATTGGAAATCTCATCTAATAAAAAAAAATAATAATAAAAAAAAAAAAAAAAAACCCTGAAGTTATGAAATTTAAAATTCGACCAAATATAGAGTTGATGTTTTGTACCAGATAGCCAGAGAATACACAGTGAAATCCTCATCCAGCACATTGACCAATCTAAAGTTTTTTTTTTCTACTTAGCGGCGATAAATGCATGGATAATTTATAAAGAGACAACTGGACATTAAAAAAAAATATTGCTGCCTTGATTTTACTTTAAATACGTCTGAGAAGCGCAGACAAATATACATTTCAT
This sequence comes from Maratus michaelseni, assembly GCA_963931845.1. Lineage (NCBI taxonomy): Eukaryota > Metazoa > Arthropoda > Arachnida > Araneae > Salticidae > Maratus > Maratus michaelseni. Next base: position 195,105,320 of record OZ007593.1, on the reverse strand, counting down.
CAAAAAAAAAAAAAAAAAAAAAAAAAAAAAAAAAAAAAAAAAAAAAAACACGTTTTCTGCTTCAAATGAGAATTGATGCTTGCCATACAATTTCCCGTAAACTTAAACAATGCCAAATAAATGCATGCAAAAGCAACAAAACATATGTTTGTGGAACCTGTACACGTAAAATTAAGCTATTAATAATATGTGTACACTGCCAAACCGAATAATGTAAGTAATAAATTTAATTAATTAAAAAAATATTTCGTAGTTAAAACGATTGTGACGCGATTTATTGAATATTAACAAGTTTAAAAACATGTAGAATGATTTTTGAATGTTTTAGCTGTTTATTTAGTTGCATTAGCCTTTGTTTACATATATGTCTACTTTATTTACTTGTTAAACAAGCAAAGTGTATAGTTTAATTTTAGACAAACATGCTGTATACTTGTAAGCTTTAACTTACATACTATTAACAAAAAAAAAAAAAAAGAAAAACGGGGCTTTTTCATTTATTTGGGACAAGCAGTGAAAATGACCGCTGATCGTAGTTAAAGGTATAATGGAAATGATAGTGTCAATGACGAGAATAAGTATGTATATATATCTGCATTATTTTAATTTTTTTAAATATTAAAGAACACTATCAACTCACAGCCATTAGTTCTGTTTCTTTTACCTTGTAGAACTAAAGACAAATTTGAAAATTGAACGAAATAATCTAAAATATTATGTTCATCATGATTAACTATCGAATATTGAGCTTAATTTAGAATAATGTAATTTGTGCGGTTAATTACAACCCAAAATTTGTGAAGAAAATTCCTGGAAGAAAAAAAGATGCGAGACACATATGCATAAAGGCTTTTATAGCCAAAGATTAGTGCATTGTAATGTAAACAGCTACATACATCAAAATTGCGAGAAGGACATAAAGTGTTTAACTTTATGATAACAATGTTCTTTAGTTTCATTGTATTTCGCTTTGTTTTATTCAAAAGACGTTCAAGATTATCGAATAACAAATCAACATTTATGATATACAAAGACCACAACGATTTTTAAACCCTCATTAATAAAACAAATACACTTTATTCCAAGATAAAATTCAGAAACTAAAACAGGAAATTAGAATGTGAGAAACTAGCGTCTGCCACAATTAAGGATGCAATATCGAAATTTCAGAAAAAAATATTCATAATATCACATATAAATCTTCAAAATCTTCACTGATGCAGTTTCCTACAGAAACATAACCGCGAAATTAAATAAACAGTGTTATGAGAATAATTTAATTCAAATACAGTTGGAAAAAATCATTTATAACAATAAATTAATGATCAATTAGTTCAGTAATATTTGGAAAATATTTGAAATTCAATATTTGAAAAATGGCATAATCATTAGATTTTAAATTTATATCAAGAAAAATACAATTTTTTTACCTTTCTAACGCAGTTTGTCTAACAATTTTGTGAGAAATACTTTTCGAGCTATTAATTTTTGGTATTTTAGCTATTTATTTTTTATTTAATTTTTAATAAATTTCAAAAATTTCTCTTATGTAAGATATTTAGCAGGATATAAATTTAGGAATAAATACCGTCAGTGGCGAAGCGTGTAGATCGCTGGAAAAAAAATTCTATTTGACCTAAGTAAGAATTGACTTTAAAAAAAAGTTTTCATATTACTTGTTTAAGTGAGAAAGATGGGAACACTAGAGGCAGGAGGCTTCCCATTTAAATTTAGTTGTTATCCATGTTTTGAAGTATTCTTCCTGAACTAAAAAATTTAAAAAGAAAAAAACAAGTGGGTATGTGTGATGGAAGATCGCACAAAGCTTTTCGTTTAACATTCCTTTCAAAACACTTTATCCTTGTTTAAATAAATCCAAATAAATTTTATTTTCCAATATATATATATATATATATATATATATATATATATATATATATATATATATATACTATTTTATACTATTTTATACCGCTATTATACTCTATAACAATAATATTTGTCATGTGGGCTGAATGCTATATTACAAAAAAATCAAAATTAAACTTGTTTTATAGAGACCTGCAAAATGTTAAAATATGCCAATATTTGCATAATCGGTTTTTATCATGATTCAATACGTTCCTCAAACTCATATGACGTTATAATCACTTGCTGACCTCATATCAACTTGCTTTCTCTATTACTCATATTGCTACTCCCTTTATATTGTTCTCAAACATTTGAAAAAGTCCGTTAAACTTCCAATATGACGTCAGATTAATTTTCTTTTTAATTCTCTAATGACGTCATATTAAGCTGCTTTCTGAATTTACACGTACTCATACTCCTTGTATAATTGAGAAATATTTGAAAAATTCCATTTTATTTCCAATATGACGTCATATTAATTTTTTTTTCAATTGGTGAAACTTTTTATTTCATATTCATTTTTCACGAGGAAATATTTCAGTAGATAATTAATTATTGTAGAAATAATTTTATTGTGGATTTTTAATTGTTGGCAAATGATATAACGGAAAAATTATATATAAATTTAATAGGAAAAGGCTATTAGAATTTTGGATTTTTATCTCTCTATATTAAAATAATACGATTTTTTTTAAATTTTAATATCTTGAGCTTCATAGTAGGTATTGAGCTATAATTACAAAAAATTGCATGTCTGTAAGTTATATAGTTTCTGAGAACTGGCTGTGTGACGTTTAGACAACGTAGCGGGACGAATAGGGTTTCGTGAGATGAACGAAACCCTAAAAAAGAAATTATATTTCCTCCATTTTTCATTGAAAATCTAAGTATAATATATTTAGTAAAATTAAATTTTTAATTCATACATATAAAGCTTTTTTAAATATTTAATTTAAGTTTCATATCATATCCTAAACAAACATGGCATTATGAAACAAATTATGTCGTATTTATATCCCCCCGTTAGAATATTATTAAAGAAATTAGTATATAATCCCCGTCAAAAATTACAGAATGATGATCTGCGTTTCAATTTCATAAGACTTCATACAAACAAACAGCATGAAGATTTTACTATTGAAAGGTTTGTATTGTAAAAAATGACAAATGATTTCTACTCATACAAATAATGAGAATTTTTTTTTTTTAATTCGATATTCAATTTCGGAGATAATTCAACGATTGGATAAAACATTCAAATTTAATATTAAAAAAAAACAATCCATGCAAAAGTGTTTTTAAAAAAGTGTTAGCAATGAGTTTCTAAACAGATTGGCTCACCACATATCTCATAATGTGTTAACGATTGCACAAAACATTCCAACTTTGTTACTTTTAAATTATCTAAGTTAATAGTACAATAGAGTTTTAAACCATTACTGCATTAAACCAGTTAATACTAAATTATTGCTTTGTTTCTTTACATTTTAATTTTTATATTGCTAGTTGTATTTTTTTAATTATTATAAATATTAAATGCTAATACAAATCAGTATTAATATCTGATAATTAATATCTATAAAATAATATCTATAAAATAAATTCTAATAAATTCTAATCCTAATTAATATCTATAAAAATATATCTATTTAATTGATAATTTTGACAAATTATAATTACAATTTATTATAAGTATTTACAGTATATCCTAGGAATCACTGTGTTTATAGATGGCAGCACCAAACAGCGAAATATATGACGCTATCGTAAGATCGTGTATTTTCATGAACAATTCTGTCGTCCGGTGAATTTGGGTTGCTCATAATATGTCATCAATACTTTAAAGATTCTAATATAAAAGAATTCTGTAAAGATTAAGAACCATAAACTCTCAAAACAATGTTTAGATCAAAAGAGATTGTTTAAACACCCGTTGCCAATCAGCACAAATAATTTCGATGGATGAGTCTTAAAACTGATTGCACAGCAGTATTTATTGCAATAATAATTAGCGAAGTGAAACACAATCTCTGAAGATTTTACAAAACATTAAAATTAAATATTCAATGCGTATTATTTTTTGTATTTTATTTTATTTTATTTATTTATTTATTTTTTTTTTTGTGAAAATGAATGAATCTAAAAAATGAATGGCTCACGAAACCGCTTTCCGCTTGTTTACATTATTTCAAAAAAATGTGTTTATAGATTTTTTTTCCACAGAAATATTCATATACATATTTTATATTAGAACTATGCTGACCAGACATGATTTGCGGTAGAAGAAATTATCATTTAGTTGTCATATTTTAGAATATGTTTTTTATTAAACATAGCATGGTGTTTAGCTACGGTCGACTCGCAGACCAGAGAGTTCGCAACCGGTGTGATTACCAAAACTTTCCTACCATTGTGTTTTAGTATATGTGGATTGCCGTCTAAAATTTATAAAGGAAATTAATTAAATGACTGTAGGATCATCTATTTTAATTAAAAAAAGGTGAAAGATAAAGTATAGATACCAATAATAAATATTTTCTTCCAAAGTGCTTATTGAATTTTACGCTCAGAAATTAATATTTTGTATATAATGATCAGAAATTAATATTTTCTATATAATTTTCTAGACAATTACTTAATTTAGAATTCAATTTAAAATTTTCCTAAAAATCATCATATATTTCTATGCTATAAATATGTATAAAATTTTTAATTTGATTGCTTTTATCTTTTAGATATATATTGTTCAATTTTTTAAAAATTAAATTAAAATTGTAGCTATATATGTATAATATGATTTTATTTACTTATTTCACATTTCTTACATCACTTGTTGAAAACCTCCAAATGATTTCAGCCAATATTGATTTAAATAAAATCATATGTAGAGTTTATAATCAAAATACCGAAAAATCTTTTATTAATAATTTTCTTTTGCTTATACGATCTTTAATAATTATTTTCAATAAACTTATAAGCTGTATTATATTATTTATCGTTCGAATTTCTAAACATAAACAGTGTTAAACTAGAAGACATTATTGAAAATGTCTGTATATTATAACGAAAAATCGGAATAAATTTATAAATTTTTAACTAATGTTCCAGAATGCATCTTCGGGAACATCCTTTTTTTATTTAACAGAATGCGGTTAAAATAACTTTCCGTTGAATAAGAGGAGTTGTCATTTGATCAAGTGCAGGAGATGAATGATATCAGAGAACATCCAAGACGTTGTCTTGTAAATTACTTTTTGAAAGATAGTCTTGTCTTCAATCTTCAATACGTGAAAAAGTATATGAAATTGAAATATTCGAGACATTGATAAATTTTATGAACTCCATTATATAGCTTTAACTTTGTATAAAGAAATTTTTATAATTTATGCCAAAATTATTAAAATATATAAACTGCTTAAAATGTTTAATTTTTGATATTTTCAAATAATTATTTTCCCTAATGTGTAAATAATTAACTTGTCGCATAACTTTTTCTGCAGTTTGGCGTATATTAAACAATGTAGTTTGACGCCAACTTTCTGCAACCATGTGTTTTTTTTTTCTGTCGATATGTTTAATGACATCCTATGTGATCACCTTTTCACTAGTATTTAACGCCAAACTTGACTGTGGATTGTTTTAATGCCAAACTTGATACGGGAACAATCTTTTGAAATCTTTCGTTTTCTAGACTTATTCGAAACATTAATAAATAAATGATATTATTTATTCTTTTATAAGGATAAGTCATTTATCTTGTTTATACACTTTCATTAAAGGAACAAATGTAAATGACATTTGATATATTTTTATGGGCGAGTTCTCATATTTTAATGCAAGCTTATAGAGTTTCAAAATTATCTTGAAAATATATATAATATAAGAATTTTTTTTTTTAAATGTTTAAAAGTAATTCCTCATTAACGCAATTTTTAAAACATATACAAAATAAAGTAGGGCGATATACATATTTTTTTGCGTTTTTGAGAAACTTTTTGGAGATATATGTACGTTCAAGGATAATAAATATTATGTTTTGCCCTGAAGTTGCGTTTATTTCTCTAATAAAATATTTAATAATTTGTAAGGATATATATTTTTGTTTTCCTTTAATGTGGACTTATTGTGTTAAAAATATGTGTGTGTAAATGTAGATTGATCTCCTATACATATTCTGCAAATATCTTAAGTTTTGATTGATACTTGGCAAAATGCGACATTAAATAAAGTACATTTTATGCAAGTTTGGATTCAGCACATGACTATTCGTACTGTAATTAAAATTTAAATACAGGGACGGCGAACTGATTGCGCCATTCACTGAAAAAAGAGTTGCGGATTCTAAAAGAATTACGTGATTAACATCTGCGTTTCATTTACCCTCTTCTCACTGTCTCTTTAATGTTCAAAAAATGTTTAAAGTTGAAGTTCTCAAAATTTTCTGCTCTGTTTCATTTCTTTTTTATTTTTTGATAAATCATCACTGGTATACGGAATATGTCGTCGTATATTTGAGCAATGTATTCCATTTTCTTTCTTAAATAAATATTTTTTTAAATGTTACATCTATTACATTTATACCATTACTAGACATTAGAAATTAATTATGAAAATGTATATTTTGGCTTTAAAAGGCGTTGGCGTATGGTGTACGCCAGCCGTGTCTATATGTAACTACAAACTGTCTGTGTTATATTAATTCTAATTGAATTATTTGTTTAACAATTTCATGTTTATTATTTTTGTACTCCTACTGGACATTGCATTAAACAAGGATATCATTAAAAGACGTTATTTAGGATTTAAAAATCAATGGTGCCACCCGTGTCTTCTGTCACTAGAAACCGCCTGCTTCTTTAAAAGTTAAGGAAGTACCTCCTCTTAGTTAATTGATATTTCCAGTGTCGTTTGACTCTAAACGAATTCTACGTGTTGTGTAGATGATTTCCCCTGTTTAAGATTACATGCCTCCTATAAACTATTATTATAATCACTGAACATGCTATTTTTTAAATTTGAGTATTGACAAATTATTTGGTTTATCCTTTTAAGCAAGTAATCGTAATTTTGGTAGCGAATCAGAGTTACACAATATTTCGCAATTTGAAAACAAATGACGGACAATATTTGGGGCATAATAGTGTCTAGAAGTTTAAAGTTCAGAAAACTTGTTCCCGTCAGACTCAGCAAGGATTGATATATTTTGATTTTATGAAACTTCTTGTTATTGTTAAATTTATGTATTTAAATATTTATTTAGCTTGAAAACAATGATTGTAAAGAAGAGTTCATTACAATGGTGACCGAAATGTTGCCGTTAGAGGTAATATCCCGAATCTATTTCAGGTGAATTGGAAATTATTTCGAATTTTTTTGTTCATAGATAAAATGACAACATTGAATATAATAACATATTCGAGAAGAACAAATACATATAGTTGAAGTGGTCTATTAAATCTGATGCTAAACTTTGGTTAGAGAATTTAGGAAAATGTTTAGTATCTGAACAAGTGAGAGAACATAAGAGCTATTTAGAAGTAGAAATTAACGAAGAATTTACTGTTGAAAGTCACATAATTTAAGGCAAGAATTTAATTGCAAAACATATAAAAGGGTTTCAGTTTTTTTTTCTTTTGAGAAAATTAAATCTTGAACCCGTACATGATATTTAAATTGAATATGATGAAATTCGGGAAGTTGTCATACCGTCTTATAAACTGCAGCCCAGGATAATGTAAATATTTGTCAAACTAAAAGTACTTCTAATTGATCTATTGATATATGAGAAGTGCACCAATGGATAAAAAAAAAAAAAAAAAAAAAAAAAAAAAAGGAAGCAGGATTGAGTTCCTAAAGCGGGAAATATGTGTTTTCACCCTCCCTTATGACATTTTATTAACTTCACATTTTGTAACATGTCTCGTCATGATGTTGATGAATGTGTAAACTGCTCACCCGTTCACCTGGTTCAAGGCAAAGGGGTATTTTGAAGGTGTTAGATATAAATTGTAGAAGCAAGATAGTTATGCCCCGTTAAACAGTTATTTAATTGTATAACAAGTGTCTGGCAGTTACAGAATAAAACACAAAACAGCTATTTTCTTGTTAAAGTTGCAACAGTTATTCCGGTAGAGTTACTAGAATCCACCGGGACTCAGAGATTTCTCATTTATTATGGTATGTATAAAATGTATTAAATACAAAAAAACAAAACATTGGATAATGATGATTAATCCAGCTAATATGGTAACTATAGATCCACCAAAACAGATTTTTAAGACCGAAACCGAAACAGAATTTCGGTGATCTTCCCACTTCCGGCACAAACAGAAACCTGAAAAAAAAGTTTAAAAACTGATTAATACATACATAATTCATATTATTAATTAATTAATTAATTTATTGATAAGAAATAATTAATAATTACCTAATAATAATTAATTACGTTATTAATTAATTTTTTAATTATACGTGTATTGAACCACATTTCTAACAAACAAACGTACGTATATATGTGTGTGTATTGCATTAATCAATATTATTAATACCTTTTATGCACCCATACGTGCGATTTCTTACAAACAGGAGTGTAATTTAGGAAGGTTAAGGAGAGCAGTTTCTCTCTCAAGAAAAGTGATAAGAATGTATGAGTCATTATAGGTTAGTTTAAGTAAAGGGCACAAAACCTAAAATAATTTGTTCAATTTGACTGAAAAAGGAAAATTAGCATTAAGACAACATTTTAAGCCTAGGAATAACTTTATTTACCATTTCAATATTCCCAGAGGGAAACATGTTTAACATTATTTTGTACTTTAGCTAATTTTAAATATATATATATAAGGATAAAAAAATAACAGTTGTCAATTTTCTTTTAGGATGTGCACAATAAGATAAAAATAAAACTTTGTTCACTTACCGTCCCCCCCCCCCCAGAAAAAAAAGCTTTGCCACTCCCTGCCTCCCTAAGAAAATATTGAAATGGCACACCCCAGTTTGAAAATTTTATCTCAGGTGCCAAGCTGACTATGTGCCTCTATTCAAAACTATTTATTTTCATATAAAATAAAACGTAATTAATTTATCAATAAGATAGAAATAATTTCAAATTATACGAATTTCATCTAAAAACAAATATTTTAAGTATGCATACATCGATATATCTTTTGTAATAAATATCTTCATATGATTTAACAACACCATTCTCATGAAGCATTCGAAACAATCTGGAGTTTCAAAGTAAAAATTTTCTATTACTGTTAAGTTTGGAGCTTTTAAAGATCACGTTATAAGCGTCTTTTAAGTTTAGTCATACATGCATTGCTTGCTTTTATAAGTTACACTCGCGTCATGAATCAGTCATGACGGATAATGATAGGCATTGGAGTTCACAGCAATAAACAATGTCTCATTTAAACCCATACAACTCATATCAATGAGTAAAGTTGAAAATTTTCGAAAGAAGGGACAATATTGTGAAATACAGATAGTTTTGGTCGAGTTTCGGTTAGGTCAAAATTTTGGCAGTAGTTTCGCCGAAAACAAATATTTGGCGAAACTCCGATTTTGTGCCGAAACCTAAACCTAAACCTAATTTCGGTCGATCTCTAATGGTAACGTAAATCGTCGGTATCGTAAATGCTAATAAGTATTGTAGTGAATTTAGATGCCGATATAAAATTAAGCAGAGCCTCATGTCCATTTCGTTTTATTGAGATGTTTTACTCTTCTTGTATTATTAGTTTTTAGTTTATGAAATAGAGGGGGTGTGAGTTTAGATTACTTTTCGATTACATTAAAGGTTAATTAAGACAATGATACTTTTGTGATTGAGACTTAATCCATTTTAACTAATTTAGAAGGTAGTGATATTAAGTGAAAATAGACGGGTGACTGCTTACATAAATGCGATAAAATAAAGTGAAGTATTCATTAAAAGATAAATGAAAGGATTCATGAAGAGTTACTCAGTAAAACAAATTAATATTATTTTAAAAAGTACACCCAGAAAAAGGAATTGATTAAAAATACAAAACATATTTTGTTGAGTACATTTTGGTTGTTTTAGCAAAATTCAAGTAAAATTGAACCATTTTACTTGAATTAACAAAACATTTTTTGCTGACGATACAATTTTATTTTGGAACTGCAAAAAGAAAAAAAAATTGTTGATTCAAACAAAATTTCCATTGAACTATATTTAAACAAAATGTTTTGTTGGGTCAACCAAATTTTTTTTGATTCAACAAAACTTTTTTGTGGGTGTAATTTCAGACATTTCAAGGATTCTTCTTGCAGATTTAAATTCTCTTACACAACAGATGTAAAGAGTTTGCGTTTTTCTTTTCTACACATTTATTCAAATTTATATTTATTCAATGATCCCCACAAATATGTTTCTACAATAAAAACATAAACTAGTACATTTTACTTAAAAAGGAAAGCAACTTCTTTTAACTTCTTCTTAATTTGCGATTTACTTTACATTATCCAATAACACTCATTTAATAGAATTTTCGATATTTAGTTTACATATCGCGCGCCAAATGGTGTATTGTAGCGTAAGTGATTTAGAAAAAGGAAGTGCTTATTGTAACTGCCCTTTATTGTTATCACCATTCAGATTAATTTACGTTGTTGCCAGTAGTGTGCGTTTATTAATAAGAGAGCTACGACAAGTTCACAGGGAGTATACTCTTCTTAGAAAAGTTTCTCAAAAATGAGAGCTTTTCAATACCCTAAAGGACATCTATTAGAGGAGTGAGACGCCAATAAACATTATCTTTGCGATAATGACAGATCGTCCATAGAACATTTAGTGTTAAACTGACCATGGAAACAGCTTTGCCTATAGCAGCAGTAGTCAAAAATCAGTATTGTTTCCTATCTACACGTGACATTTAGATAAATGTTCTAACACGATAATGAGAGGCAAGATCGACAAGATCCTTCAGTGCAAATAAAAAATCTTAAATGCAAACAGCTATGCTTGGAAAAAAATTCATATTGAGGACAAGAACAACGCAAGCATGCACCATTTAATTCTGAAGAAACAATGGGCTTACCATTATTCGTACAAAAGTCTGTTGAAGAATCAAATTTTAACAGTTATAGTCCTTTTAGATTTATACTGAGCAGGACACACTTTCGTCTGTATCATCAATAATCAAACATCAATTGTATTTCCTAACTACTCATGACTTGATTTCACCATTAGTGTAAGAACATTAATGTAAAGAGGATTTGAAAAGATATTCTCGGCAAAACGAAGGAAAATAATACTTCATATTTAGAATAAAAAGCACAGGCATTAGACATATGTCACCACTCCCTTATTTATAATTATTCTATAATTTATAAAATCGCAATCATTTCATACACAGTAGGTTTTTAACTGTCTTGTTTCATATATATATGTTATTAGGGGCTTCATATTGTTGATTTTAGGCATAGTGCTGACAATATTTGATTAAATAACATATATTTACAATAAATAAATTTATAAAGCCCTTCTGAAGATTCTATAAGTTATTCATTTTTTTTTTCAAATTTTTGCTTTTTCATCCTATTAAGTATAATTCATGGAGTGCTTTCCATGAATGCTTTCCAAAGCTATTCCATTGCTTTGCATAATGTCTTATCCTTTGTTTTTCAAATGTGTTTTCATTTATATATATATATATATATATATATATATTACTTAAACATAGCACGTATAAGTAAATTACGAAAATTCATTACTAATGTAAGATTTTATGTAACTTTGTTTGTGAATTTTATTATATCTACTTATACACTGATGAGGTACTTTAGTCCTTTACTTATATAAAATACAGTGTAACGTCTTTCTTAATCAAATATATCATATAGAATTCTGTGAAAAATTTTATCAGCAAAAGTAATATTTTATATAAATAAATAAAATAATTAGAATTTTTAATAATAATAATTAATAATTGAAAATAAAATGTAAAATATTTATTTAATACTAACTGAGAGGAAATTGTACGAAATTAAACGTTTTTTATATATTTTTTTTCATTACATGAATGTTTCAAGATTTAAAAACCTTTTGTCACTGAAAATTTCTAAAATAAATTTCGATAAGATGATCTATCACGCTTTCACAGAAAAAAAAATCTTTCAAATCTAAAAGCCATTGATATTTTATTAAATTCTGCTCTTTCGTCTAAAAGCCCACAAGACCTAGAAAAATATTTCGTAAAATAATACTTCCTGTAGTTTATGGCAAATGTATTATTTCCGTTTGCGGAATAATATATTAAAGACTATCTTATTCTGATATTTATTAATCATTTCCAAACTGAAAATAAAAATTAACATGGGTTGAAGATTAATAAGATACAATTTGCAATTTGTACTTTTTGCAAGGATTTTGATATTTATTTTTATATAACTGAGAACTAAAAATTACTTACTGAAAATTACATACGGTATTTTAACTCTGTTTTGAAGCATCAGAGTTATTTTTTTTTTTTGCATTGTAAGAATCAATTAACTACAATGTTTTTTTAAGTTCAGATATTTTTCGAAACTAATAATCTCAATTATAAAAAGAGGGATTTTTTACAATTTTTATTTTTTGCATTATAAATAGATTAGCTTTCATTCGGTAAATTTAGAAAATAATAATTTATTCTCTGGTATTCTGGTTTTATTCAACTTATTAATCATTAATTGATTCCCTTTATAAAAAAAAATACATTTGTGGAAAACGTATATATCCTTACATGTTTCATGTTGTAATTTTACTACAATAGTCGGTTATACCCAATTAATATTTGTTGAACAATTAATATTTGTTTTTTACCTTGTATAAAATACACCCTTTAGACTCACTATATAGAATTCTAATTCTAATTCCTATGCATAATTTGCAATAATATATGTAAGATTTCAGAAAGAAAAGATTTCGTAATATTTCGATAAAATTACGCAGCATATTTTACAATATATACTATGCAATTTAATTGACGAATAAAAAATATAACAGTAATTGAAGAAAAAATAAAGACAAAAAATGCATTAAGCCTTTTTCAATATAAAAAAAAAATCCCTGACGGCTCGGCCTACAGGCACAGGTAGATTTCGAAGACGCAGACCATGGGGCGCTTGTTTATCGGCAATTGCGGAAGAAATGACCTTTTTTACGATGATGCGGCAGTTTGACTATAACTACTTCGCCTACTTCGAAACCTAACTTGTTTGCAGGCGGATTCGGCAGGGATTTTTTTGTTTTTAATTTTTTTTGGTATAACGGTTGGTCCTATAAAAAACTTGTCAACATAAAAGTTTTAGATAATATTAAGAGGATTTATAATAAATTTAAGCGGATTTGAAATCTTGGGAATTGACGAAGTTATGCATTTTTTTCTTCTACCCCCCCCCCTTCCCCCCTCTTAAGGCAATTTTTAATTATATCAAAAATCTGTCATACATAAATTTTTGGCCCTTCTCCTAGAAGTAATAATAACTTCAAACGGATTCCATACGTATCATAATTAAGAAATTATGGGGTTTTTTCTGTTTTCACAAAAAGCCCCCCCATCCCCCCCCCAGGTCCGATTTTGCCCATTAACGAACTTGACCGAGATTTTATGCCTCTTGATTTTATGTATCAGTTTCGAACAGATGCGGGAGTTGGAACCGCTTACTTCGAAAAATAACTTGTTTGCAGGCGGAGCCGGCAGGGGTTTTTTGTTTTTAATTTTTTTTTTTGCTATAACGGTTGGTCCTATAAAAAACTTGTCAATATAAATGTTTTAGATAATATTAAGAGGATTTATAATAAATTTAAGCGGATTTGAAATCTTGGGAATTGATGAAGTTATGATTTTTTTTTCTTCTAAACCCCCCCTTCCCCCGCTTAAGGCAATTTTTAATTATATCAAAAATCTGTCATACATAAATTTTCGGCCCTTCTCCTAGAAGTAATAATAACGTCAAACGGATTCGATACGTATCATAATTAAGAAATTATGTTTTTTTTCTGTTTTCACAAAAAGCCCCCCCCCCATCCCCCCCCTGGTTCGATTTTGCCCATTAACGAACTTGACCGAGATTTTATGCCCCTTGATTTTATGTATCAGTTTCGAAAAGATGCGGGAGTTGGAACCGCCTACTTCGAAAAATAACTTGTTTGCAGGCGGAGCCGGCAGGGATTTTTTTTTTTTTTTTAATTTTTTTTGCTATAACGGTTGGTCCTATAAAAAACTTGTCAATATAAAAGTTTTAGATAATATTAAGCGGATTAATAATAAATTTACGCGGATTTGATATCTCGTGAATTGACGAAGCTATGATTTTATTTCTTCTAAAACCCCCCTTTTTCCCCCCCTTGGAGCCATTTTTAATTATATCAAAAATCTGTCATACATAAATTTTCGGCCCTTCTCCTGGAAGTAATAATAACTTCAAACGGATTCCATACGTATCATAATTAAGAAATTATGGGTTTTTTTCTGTTTTCACAAAAAGCCCCCCCACCCTCCCCCCCTTGGTTCGATTTTGCCCATTAACGAACTTGACCGAGATTTTATGCCCCTTGATTTTATGTATCAGTTTGTAAAAGATTAACGCAGAATTTTTCCAGTTATCGGTGTCAGAAAAAAGTGACATAGATAGATAGATAGATAGATAGATAAAGTTTTGAACTGGGGGTGGTTTTGGGTTCTGGGAGTCATGATCGGCGTAGATCTGCAAAAATTTTTCAAAATTTCCAACTTAGGTGAGAATGTAATAGGTAGTATTTCTTACGAAATCTACCTAAAAATGACATCAATTAAGAAGTATTAGATCGGATTAAGACGCGGACCAAAGATATTTTGTAATCCTTTTTGATTTTTTTTAATTATTGACTGTTGAGATACATTTTATTATATAATATATATATATATATATATATGATTCAAATAACTGCACTATTAAACTAGGATATAGAAGCCCTTTTGTGCTGTTAACATTAATATTTGATGATAAATGATTTTATGTAATATTTTAGATTTTGTACAACATGGAATCTATTTCTCATTTGTGCCTTGGAATCTTAATTATTCCAACCCTTTATAATTGTGCTAATTTAAAAAAAATGTTGAAGTTTTCCTAAAATATGTTCATTTATATATAGCTTAAAAAATAAAATAGTAAAAAAAATACTTTATTTAATTATCAGTCTTTAAAACTGGAGAGTGAAAGAGAGTTAATAATCTAGTTAGAACGAAACTTAAGTAATTTTCTTGAGAAAATGAGAAATCAATTTTATTTGATATGATAAAAAAAATTAGACAGCGACTCATTTTCAATCACTTTTAAATTTATTACTTTCTTCTTCTATATTTACAAGAAGAAAGTATTGGATTCATAAAAGTTGTCGACTTCCCGTTTTCGACGAACTATACGTTTTAGAAGGTCCTGAACACGGTTTGACTGAATATAGAAAATGTCTGTCTGTGAGTCTGTCTGTAAGTAGTCTGAGCGCTCTATCTCCAAAAACTAATCCACGGAGTTTAATAAAACTTTAGATTCAGTTAGACCTGATGTAGATTGATGCAGATTAGCTTTTGGTGTAAATCGCCCAACAGGTGGCATACATCAAGAACTAATGCACAGAATTTAATAAAACTTTAGATTTAGTTTGAACTTGTATATTGTTACTTTTTGGTGTATGTAAAAGCTTTATGAGATAGAAGAAAGTTTTGAGATTGGCACATCCCACTAGTTTCTTACGTTTATTATACATTCATTCATGTGTCCTTTGCTCTTACTTACGAGCTGTAATCAGAAAAAAATCAATATAGTAATAAAAAGCATCAAAATATAATTGCTTATTTCCCACATACTGACATTTGATAATTCAAGTGAAAATGTAATTGCTAATTAAATAAATCTGACGAGTAGTTTAGGTTTTGCATTTAGTTATTTAAATTTTTTGTGGTAAATTTTTTGATTTGTTATAATTTCGTAAAGCTTCATTAAAGAGTAATTAAATAATAAAACTTGTGGTTATAAGGAAATCCTTATTACAATCGTTCTTTTAAAAATATTTTTTTTTTTCCAACCAGCAACATATTTTATTTCACCAGTCTCTCCCTATCAAATCTGTTAAAAATATTTATTTTATAAGAAAGATAATCACTCACTTGTGTGAATAAATACTTTCATTTTTGCTAATAAAAGAAATGTATTAAATAATGTCAAAGCATTTAATGAATATATTAATTAAAATGTTGCGTATTTTTATACAGTGTTAAATCTGAACGCATTATTATTTGTCTAATTGTTACCTGGTAAGTAAAGAAGATTTTCGTAAATCTGGTTGAGCATTTAAGTAGGTATTTTGTCACATAATTTCGCAAGCAAAAGCCATAAAGTATTTTCTATATGTTTATAATTAATCACAAATTTTGAAGTAAAAATTTGTTTTGTTCTGTAAAGCAGTTCATATTTTTTTAACGTAGGGGAACTGGGGGATGAATGGGACAAGGGATGGATGGGACCAGAGGTCGGCAGTAGCGCGCTACAAGTAGTGAAACTACTGTAGTCGCTACTTTTTACAGTAGTTTGTAGTGTAGCGCGCTACATTTTAAACAATGTAGTGTAGCGTGTAGCGCGATATAAAAAATCAGTAGTTTGTATCGAGAACAAACGCTACTTTTAACGCTACTGCAGGGGGGAAAATACCATTCTGCAAATCACGTGGTCGAAATTGCATCTTTTGTGCAGAATCTGTTCTGTTCAGCAATTTCCGAATTGCTGTGGCAAATCTCAGCTACAGTGTACAGCAACACATGATATGAAGTCGGAGATTTTTTTCCATTGACACTTGCTGCTGAAATCAAGTATTAACCCACCAAAATAATTAATTTTCTTGTTGGCAACACGTGTCTATTTATTTGTTACTAAGCCTTCATGTTTTAACGCCGTGTTTCTTACTATTCGGAATTACTCTATTTGCAGATTTATGAGCAGATTATGTTGCAGATAATGTTAAGTGTGTAAACAAACGTTTTCGAGACAAACACAAAACATTTTCTTATATGTTATCTTCATTCATTTTTTTTTTAATGCCCTCGGTTATGTCGTATTTATTTAATTGTATCCTGGCAGACGCGATATAACGAGAGGTCACTTTATAATTTAATCCGTGTCTTTAATTACTTGTGTAAATTGAACACTTTGACAAAATTTTAAAGTAGCGAAGTAGTGACTACTTTTGAAAAGTAGTTTGTAGTCGCTACTTTTTAAAACAAGTAATTGTAGTTGTAGTTAACTACATTTTCGACAACGTAGTTGTAGTTGTAGTTCGCTACAATAAAAAAGTAGTTTTTCCGACCCCTGGATGGGACATTCGCAATATTTCAGGCAATAAACATTTTGTTAAGTTTCTTTCTATCCTCATAGTGCGCTTCAGAACCAAAAGCAAGACCACATGGCTGCTTTCAATTTACTTCAAAGTTGCATTTCCTGAAAACTTTGATTAAAAGAATTTTTTTTTTTAATATTTGGATTTGTTAACATATTTTATACATTATACACAATTAAGATATGTTATAGCTATTTATTTAATAGGTCAATATTGGTAATTAAAATGAATGAATATTAACCATTGTGACAAAATAATTTCTGAGACATCATGGGGATGATTGGAACATTTCAAATGGGGATGAATGGGACTGCTTCATTCATCCCTAGAGGATAGTGAACTTTTTTAATTCACTAAATACTACTATATAAGTTGATAAATTAGTAATTTATGTTAATTATTCTTTTAACATTTCCTCCTCATTGTAGCCACCGTCGTCTTCAGCCATTGGATGTTTCTTTTTTACGGGCATTTAAAGGCAAAGCTGAGATCAGTCCAAGATGATTGGCCGACAAATAATCTTGGAGAGCATATTAAAAATTATAACCTCTCAGCTTTTGCCAAGGAGGCATTTTTGTCAGCTTATAGTACTAGAAATATAAACATAATACGTGGTTTTAAGAAAACTGCGATTTTCCTTTTTAACAGCAATACATTCACTGAAACTGGTTTTATACCAGCTTGTGTGACTGACACACATTTAGAACGTTTTAGACATACCACATTTATTGTGTTACGGATATTTGCACATCCGTGCAACTTTAACTTTGTAATTCATTAAAATTACAGTTAAAATATATAACATAAATTACAGTTTTTTAATGCATAATTAACTGTGTTTTCACTTCTTAGATTACTAACACTGATATATAACAGCCTTATAAGATCATATATTACAAATAAAATTAGATATAAGTTTATAATTATGAATTTTAATTTGGTACCATTGAATACAGAGAGGAAAATAATTGTGTCCCATCCATTCTTGCTGTGGGGATCATTGGGACAGAGAGGAACATTTTTTTAAATTTCATAATATATTTCTGTATAATAATAATCTAGAATAAAGATGGTGCATAAGATGTAGACAAACACCTAATGTATGAAATGCGATATATAATAATAACTTATTATATACTAACTTATATATATTAATAATAACTTAAATAAAATATTTAAAATATATATTTGTATGAAATTGTCCCATTCCTCCACTATCTCCCCTACAACATATTTTAAAGGGACAACTTAAGGTATGTTTCACCTGAATCTAATTACGCCGAATGTTTTTAGATTCGTAAAGTTTAGAATCATAGGAGGTGTTCAATGTTAATAGGGGGCGGGACACTGCACTGCTTTTAGCTTTTTTCCATGCCACAGACTTTCATGTAAAATTTTTGACATGGTGATTCCTCTCACTAAGAGGTCGGTTAGTGAGACAGAGCTACCGATCCCGCAGGTAGTAACTCTCTCCATTTTGTAAAAATCAAACCTGTGAGGAAACTTTGAGCCATGATAAGAATTACACTCTTTATGGCATCGTAAAATAGACGCAGCTATTCTACCTTCAAGAACTTTAGGAACCTGGCGTCAGGTTGCAGTTAGACAAGTACAAATCTAATTATTCGACTAATGATATTGAATTGACGAAAATGTTCTAGCTATACTTATCGTACACATGATATAATACATAAAATATATAGCATAAAGAAAGAATGATTATAAGTAAATTTGTTATTACTTTTTGTGACCTGCCGACAAGTTACGATAATTGATTAACTACAATGCATTTGTGAGAAAAAATAATAATAAATAAAAAAATCGTTTACATACAGAAATCGTACTGACAGCACTTGACAATACAATTTCTTTAGTTTTTAGAAAAATAATACGTTATAAGCGATTTCGTGGATGTGTCAGAATGTAACGAATATGGGATGTTTGAAAAATCTTGGGAAAGTGCAAAAAATCGCAATAAACTGATATTTTATCACATTTTTTATAGTCAGTGTAGCTAATTTAATGCGTTTTTAATGAAATATAGCTACTTGCATGTATTTAATGAAAGGCATTCCGTGATTAAATAATGCAATGCTTACAGCTAGGAATTTCTGCCATATGTTTCTAATAAAAAACGCACTCAATTAGAAACGTATATACTTTTCTCATATAAAACATGTGTTAAGTAATCAAGCAATTTATTTGCATTGGCAACATGACTGTCTATAAAATTTCTTCATTTTGATGTATTTATTAATTAGAATATAGTATTTAAAAAGTAAAATATGAATACCAGAAATAATGCTGTATAATTGATAAAATGCATTCACATTTATGACAAATGAATACATCCTTGCGTAAAAGATTTTTACCTGATTGAACTTTGCAATGCTATTTGCAAAGAGTGAAAACCATCTTGCAAGCAAGAATCTTGCAAACCACAAGGAGTAGTTTTTAGAAATTTAATATACATGAAACTAGTTGGATGACCCAGTTCTAAAACTTTCTTCTATCTCACATATCTAAAACTTTCTTCTATCTCATCTTTTAGAAAAATAAAAGAAATGTTAATACATCAAAAAGCATAATTTTTTATTACACCTCATTTTTTGTCAATAAAGATTTCAAAGCCAACAAAATTTGCTAAGACAGCGCCGATTTTAACCAAAATGTTACACAAACCTCGGCCTATTTCAATACATCTAATTATAAATTTCTTACATATATATGAAGTTTAATTTATTTCAATTCAAAACTCCATGCACACTCCGATGACAAAAAAAGAAAATCTCCCCTATATTCGCTATTACAGCACCACCTTCAGGGCAATAGTATACAAATTTTTATACCAATTTTGGAGAATGACATTACCTCAAAATATAAAGTTTAGTAGAAAATAATTTATAAAGTCTTCACTTAAGCAAAAAAAAAAAAATTGAAAAGATCGTACATAGAGCTGTATCACCCCAAGGGATTTACCCCATTTTGTTTTCGAACTTGACGTCCATTGCCAAAAACATATAAATGTAGTGTGGTTCAATATTCTTCACAGCTTCATGCACTTTCCGGTTATTCAAAATGAAAATCGCTATTACAACCCTCCTTTCCGGGGGAAATATCATCACTTTCAACTGGAATCTAACGGCCATAAACAGAAATATATATATAAAGAAGTTTTATGCAAAAATTTTATGCAAAACTTCACATACTTTCCGATGATACAATCAACCACAATAAGGGGAATTGGCATAAAAACCGCTGTCACAGTCTCTTTTCGGTGGAATTTCCCTGACTTCAACTGACACCTTCTGGCTATACCCAAAAAATATATATGAAGTTTGGTTCATTTTTATGTATAACTTCATGCACGTTTCAATGATACAAAGAGAAAAAGCGAACAGACAGACTTTTCGCAAAAACGTATTTTTCGAGACCTATGCAAAGAATATAGAATAGATAAGAACTACAGCTTAGAAAAAGCGTAACTGTCGCCATCTATTGCTAGCTTTATCATAAAATTACGGCTTGGGATATGAGGAGAAAACAACCATACAGGATGACGCTGCCTGAACGCGGCAAGGCGGAAACGGGAACTTTGCTAAACCTCTGACGACCTTGACATGCGCGCGCATTCTAGACGAAAACAATAAGAAAAGTGCGCAATAAGAAAACGCTTGTTTTTCCACCTATTCTTATCTGTTTTGAAACTTCGAGCCAACAGCCAGCTTCAACGTATTTAAAAGCCAAGCCAAAAATATTTAATAATTTTTTTAATTATTTTAACTGAATATGCTTTTTATACAGTATTCCTAAGAATAAACAATTACTTTATAATGCATTGTGCAAAAAATACTTTATTGAAAAGATCTTTAGAATATTTTAATTATTTGATATAAAATAATCTTACGCTCTATTTAAAATGATATATTAAACAGTTTAACAATTTAATAAAACTGAACTGAAATCTTTATTGAACTGCTCAAACATACTTAATATAAATATTATATAATATTAATAGCACTAGAATACAAAACTATAAAGAAAATTAAAAGGAAGATTGAGTTAGTGCAAAAAGGAAAATACTTGTTTTTAAAATAGGAAAATGAAAGTTTATTTTACTTGTAATATTGTACTCGAGAAAAATTGATGTTTAATGTAATGTTACATTTCATTTTTTAATTTGCTGTATAAGAAAAACCATTTATTATTAACATAAAATATTTAAATTAAAGGTGAAAAGTTTTCAAAAAGCCTTTTGCTACTTCGGTATTGATATGCTGACTTCACATAAGTAAATTTACTATTTCATGAGATTCTAAGATGTTAATGAAAATACTTAATTACTATTTTCTATAATTTTGTTTATGGCATTAACTGTATGTGAACAAAGAATAAAAAACTACATTAACAGTGGGTATGTGCATCTGTTATAAAGAGAGCACAAGAAATGTAAATAGCACTGAAAAATATAGCAATAGTAAACAAATTATATAAATATCCATTACAAAAGCACATTAAAGCTTGATAATTTTAAAAATCATAAATTTGCTCTATAATGAAACAAAAATGTACAGTTGATAACATTTGTGTTTTATTCCATTTTAAGCTTTACTAATCAATTTTATAGCAATACTCTCATCTTCTATTTCCAAGGTTTACGAGAAGATAATTTTTCAAACAACCCATTACATTTTTTACAATTTATAAATAAAAAGAAAATATTCTAAAATTATACTTTGTTTTCTTATTCATTTATTGAAAAAATAAAAGAAATTTCTTTTTTAATTATGATACTTTTATTGACTTTCAAAAATTGCAATGAAAAACAATTTGATTAAACAATAACATTGGCTCTTGTGGTATAAATTTTCATTAATATTTGAAACTGGAGAAAAAAAAATCTCAAAATATATTATTCTGGGTGAATGAGCAGCTAATCCGTTCAAATGCAGAGTATTTTAAGTGAATCTAAGAAAATACGATAAAATATAAATTTTTATCTAATTTTTTCGATTCACACAGAGATACAGTTGTCAGTTGAAAATTCAGTCTCAATTGTCCATTAAAGAGAAAACACATGAATATCTTGTTTTTGTTTTATAGCAGAATAAAACAAAAATAATTTATTTTATACGATCTGAAAAAGAGTTAAAACTGTATATGTCTTAAAAGAAAAAAAAAATTCAGTTTATTTGCTTAACATTTACAAGAAGATAATCTTTCAAACAATCCATTCCATTTTATACAACTTGTTAAAAAAAAAAAAAAAAAAAAAAAAAAAAAAAAAAATTATACTTTGCTTTCTCATTCATTTATTGAAAAAAAAAAAAAAAAAAAAAAAAAAGGATTTTTTTTTTTTAATTATGGTATATTTGTTGACTTTCAAAAATTGCATTGATTAGCAGTTTGATGAAACAATAACACTGGCTCTTGTGGTATAAATTTTATTTAATATTTAAAACAGAAAAAAAATCTCTAAAATTATTATTCTGAGTGAATGAGCAACTAATCCATTGAAAGGCAGAGTATTTTATTTGAATCTAAAAAAAAAATAAGATAAAACATCAATTTTTAACTATTTTTTTTTTCTTAAAAGTAATGATTCACAGAGATACAGCTGTCAATTAATTGAAAATGCAGTTTCGATTGCCCATTAAAAAGAAAACACATGAAGTTGAAATATCTTGTTTTTTGTTTCTGTTTTTAGCAGAATAAAACAAAAAGAATTTATTTCATACCATATGCAAAAGAGACAAAAAAAAATTCTTAAAAGAAAAAATATATATTTGTTCAATTTATTGCTTAACAATTTTGTTTATTGTTTTTCTTTTAAGATATAATGCAAGCGAAACTTTTTCATATAGATATTTATTTTTAATGGAAATAGAAATAAAATAATATTGATATTTAAAAAGAAAAAATGGCTTTCATTATATATAAAATCAAAGTAGGAGGCGGGCGAGAGCATTATCTCCTTGAGTCGGGTGTTTACAACAGAAAACAGCTGAAGCTTATAGCGGATATGTCACAGTATGAATGATGGAAAAAAGCGCAGACATTTTTTTCTGGTTTCGAGTCAAGTGCGCGCGCATGCATCGCTGCGGTTCATCCCTGTAAAGTTTGTTTTGCAGCAACACTTTACCCGTCATAAACGTACAGGTCCCAGTTTTACATTAGCCCTACAGAAGCTGTCATTCTTCATGTTCTATTTCTTTGACCTATGACCCCTAAAACATGTATATCTGTCGAAAACCGGATGTCTAAAAAATGTCAGTTACAACAGAAATAGCAAAACTCACTGGAATATTTTACCGTATCATCTGATTATGTGCCCCAGAATTTTATTTTAAATTTATTTTATTAACAACAATAAAGAGATGAACCTTTTTTTAAAGTTAAACAAACATCTAATACAAAGAGCGATATGTTTCAACCCAGTTTCTGCATATTCCATTAATCTCTTAAATATATATTTTATCCGACCCACTATACAGAGTTATAGAAAATGACGTTATATTTATCCAACACAATATCTTTTCATTCCAAAGAACAAAGGAGCAGATGGTATTGAAATCATTTAAATATTATTCATTGTGAGATTCTGACTAATTATAAAAGTTGCATGTCATAATGAATCACGTAAACGAGTTTTCTGAAAAATACCTGAAATCTGTAAAATTTTAATAATGGATACATGATTTGTCATTTTCCTAAATATAAATAAACGTTTGTGAAATATTTTGTGAAATTCTTGCTTTTATTTAAATGAAGTGGTTAGTAATCATTAAATTAAATCATGGTTTAATAAATTAAACTCAGCAGAAAGTAAAAATTAAATTGTAATTAATAAGGATTTTACTGAAAAATGTGTATCGTTGATGGAAATGCTTTACATTTTACAAGTATTTATAAATTATGATTATTATTTGAACCCACATTGTCATTCGTTTTCAGTCCAATGTTGGATATAGGTCACTCATAATTTTCCCAATGTTTCCTGTCTATTACTTGGGTCCAGGGTGGTGCAAAATTTTAATTTGATTAACGATTGAAAACGAACGGTTAAATGTTTAATCATGACTACATATTGACGATTGAACTTTGTTTCAATCCTACTCGTAGACTAAAGATTAATAATTAATTTATTTTCAATCCCTCTCTCCGATTAACAATTAAATTAATTCTCAATCTAATTGATTTATTTAATTAATGATTAATGATTAAAACCGTCATGTTTTGCTCCGGCTTTTCCTTTTTATATTCTTTTTTTTTTCTAATGCTTCTTCTGATTTTATCCCCCTGGGCTCGCAGCTATTATCCTGTATCTGGTCGTCTACAATTTTACCTGACACAACTTGTGGAGTGGCTTGGGAATGGTTGACTTTATTTTGTAGTTGGTTGTTACTATTTGAGGTCGATCTTAGTTTGACCGATTTTTCAAAAGAAAGTCCTGAATATTTTTCAATTGAAACAAACTATATATTTTAATATAATGAGTGTATATAGGCTCGTTTTTATGCAAAAATGATATATTAGAGGTTTATATTAGAGGTTCATATTAGAGGTTTAATTGCAGACTATTTTTCAATAATATATTTTAAATATAGATTAATGTTATTTCACGTCGAGTTTGGGTTATGTTCGTGTGTAATACTTCGTGTTCAGGTCGCGTTTAGGTTGGCTTTAAGCAGAAATTTCGGGTATGATACAGTGTCGCCATTTACCTACTTCTTTTAGAAATGCGATTGTTTGATTGGCACCACTTTAAAAT
The DNA here is from genome assembly GCA_963931845.1 of Maratus michaelseni. Classification (NCBI taxonomy): domain Eukaryota; kingdom Metazoa; phylum Arthropoda; class Arachnida; order Araneae; family Salticidae; genus Maratus; species Maratus michaelseni. The sequence goes on along the minus strand of OZ007593.1, from coordinate 195,080,256 downwards.
TGTATAATTCGCCTTGTGTTCCGCTTATTAAATCTGTCATTAAATAAGGCGAATTTGATTTTCTCAAAAAACTGGTGGTAATAAAGAAAACTAAATACGCTATGGGCACGATGGAGCAAGTGTGTGAGTAATGAATGGGATCGAAACCCTTTAGCTTATGGAAAATTTAATTATTTGATAACATTGTTCGCATTTGCCTATAATAATTACAAAAGAAAATTATACCAGTTTTTTAAAAAGGGACTCAACTGTCCCTGCTAATCTAAATGATTTACACATTTTGACCTGCGGGTATCTGGATAATTTTATGTGACCATGTATAATTTTTAATAAGGAAAATCATATAGTGACCCTTAATAATATTCTCATAGCAATGAAAGCGAAAGTTAAATGGCGGCCATACTTAATTTTCGTCTGAGTAATTAGATTAATGATTAAAGTAATCGTGATTGAATTAGTTCAGATTGAATTAATCATAAAAAAATGTAAACATAATTACTTTTTTTCTATTTCAATCATGATTACATTCATCATGAATAAATTTCAAATGATTGAACGTTTAGTCGACTAATCAATCAATTAAAAAAGTAATCGATTAATTCCAACCCTGCTCGTGTCGTTCCCCAGCCGCATTTCCTACTTCGGCACTCCACCATACCTAATTCTTGCCTTCTGTGTTTTTTTATATCTTCGCGATAGCCACTGTAACATGTTTGTATATCAAAATTTCTATTTTCATTTTTCAATGCACACCGCGCATTTCTATTTTAATGGCTTAATTATCTTGAAAATATCAGAAACATTTTCTTACTTATCAAGATCCTTCTTTTATTTATGCATAGAATACATCTTTTCACACTTTTCTGTGCTGGCTCTTATCTATCTACCAGGCCAGTTTCCATGTTTTCGATCAAGTGCAAGAAAACACTTTTTTTTTAAACAAATCGCTTGTCGCTATTAAAATGTTACTGTCAATAGTCCAAAAGCGCTGCATCCATTTCTTCTTTTTCTGTTAATCTTATTCATTATGGTCTATTTTAAGACGCATATTTCTCAATCTCAGATATTCGAGATGGTCTTCTTTTTGAGCAAGTGAATTGAACAAATCATTAGAATTTGACAAAATTATCTTTGTTATTTTAATCTGTCTGCCACTTTTTCTAATGCCTCTTACAGTTCTTTAAGACTGTTTATGAAAATGAAAATGCCAACACCAAATCAAAAAAGACAATTTTTTCTTTCGTAAAATATGTAAAGGTTACGAATTAAATTCACAATATGCTATAAATAAATTTCATTTACAAACTTATGTTTTTCACTTATTCAAACTACGCTCATTCCCATAAAAATTTGCGCACCAAGAAAAAGACTTCCAAATGAAACGAAATTTTACACGCGTAAGTACTACTGTGATATAAGTAAGTGAGTAGAAAACCAAAGAAAAAGGATCTTTTATTGCAGAAAAAAGTACAAATGAACGGAAATTTTAGTACTCTGTTGGACCCCCTCTAGCGCGATTGCACGATGCTATACGAGCGGGAATTGAGGCATACAATTTCCTTATGATGTCCTGAGACACCTCGTTCCATAGTTGCTGTAAACGCGCCTGGATTTCAACCTAACTCGTAGGGTGTCAAACTTGCCGTCCCAAATGATCCCAGATATGCTCGATTGGTGACAAATCTAGGGATCGAGCAGGCCAGGGAAGGGTGGTAAAGTGGCGGAGGCAGGCTTTTGACATCCTTCCTGTGTGTGGCCGAGCATTGTCTTGCAGAAAAATGGCTCCTGGGAGCCCCGCCACAAGTGGCAACACATGTCGCTGAAGGATGTCCTGGACGTACCACTGGGCTGTCATTGTGCCAGGGATCAATATTAGGGGTTACCGTATATCGTAAGCAATGGCACCCCATACCATCACACCAGCTGTGGGAACGGTGTATCGCTGTAAATCTAAGGCAGGATTGAGGCGTTCACCACGGGGCCTCCACACACGAACACAATTGTCATCGCTGCTCAAATTGAATCTAGACTCGTCGCTGAAGACGACATAATTCCATTGCGTTGCAGTCCAATCCCGTCGGGCTCGACACCACTCCAAACTGAGGCGTCGGTGGGTGGGTGTCATTGGCAGCACACGTAATGGGCGCCGCTATACCAGATGTCTTTCAGCCATGCGCCTTGCGATGGTTCGGGAAGACACAGTGGTCCGTAGTGAAGGTGCTGCCTGTGTCTAGATAGCGGCCAATGAGGCAGTTGGCTCTACGAGTGCGCTTCGTATGATGTGACGGTCTTCTCGACGACTGGTCTGTCGAGGGCGTCCCAAGCCTGGTCGCCGTGTAAATGACGTCTCTTCAGTCCACTGGTCCCAACACCTCCTCACAGTAAAATTAGAACGGCCTACTTGACGAGCTACACGCCGAGCTGACCACCCAGCTTCCATCATGCCGATTATTCTTCCCCTCTCGAACTCTGACAACTGCTCATATTGTCATCGATGGCTGCGTAACGCATGTCTACCTCAGCGTTTTCTTTGCAAGAGAAAAGGTACACTCAGACAAGTTCTGTTTACCAGTTTTATACCTGCCCCGAGGTCCCTCTCGGTGGTTCTGACCAGACTCCTTTGGTGGGGGAGGTGACCGGAAGCCGAGCATTGCGTGGAAGCTTCGTCGGGTTTCTCCGAATCGGCCCGTTAAGTCGGGAAGATGACCGGGTGCCCGACGCATGAGCCGAAGTCGATACGAGGGGAGCAGCAGCCGACGATTCCGATATCCTTGTCGTGGTGGGGCGGCTGAAAAGTGGTGTCTGTCTAGCCGGGGAAATTCTCCCTCCTCCGAATTGGTGCGGTTTTCGTGTTCCATGAGGAAGGCCGATGCCGTCCCTAGAGGGTCCTCAATGCAGAGCTCCCCGTGTCGTAGTCGCCGAAGGGCATCAGGTTCACGGGATATTTGCTCCGCGGGACCTTCGGGATGACAAAGTTGGTTAAAAGACACTGCGTAGTCCGATCCCTCGTGCCAGGAGCTCTGAGCTTCCGGGTGGTGACGCGAGGGCAAAAGTTAACTAAATCGGAACGGGCGACTGCAAAACTTGACTAAGGAATTGACGGAAGCACGATCGATCTCTGTAGAGCACGATCTCGTGGTGACTTTGTAGTACGCCGATCGTCGGGAGATACGGCGTGTAGCAACTATCTGCGACGAGACGGCGGCAGAGGGGAAATAGTCGTCTTGGACGAACCCACAACATCCTCTGAAGCTGGAGAGTTGTGAGCCGACCTCAATGGTCACCGCAGGGAGTGTCCAAATCAAAGAGAAGGTCATTATCCAAAGGCAGAGGACACTGCCAGGGACGAGACCTTTCTTGGAGAGGTGGAGGATTATCGCGCTCTGCATGTTATTACGAGGAACCGGACCGGAGGCTGCCGACTAACGCGGCATCGATCAGCCAAAACTCGAGACCTTGGTCCAAAACCCAGTCCGGCACGTCTCTCGTGCAGCCAGGAAGTTTCCACACCTGGCGGGCGGACTAGTGGCGCGTGGAGTAACAAGAGCCGTCGAAGTAACTCGACATATGACCTAGGGACCGTCTCCCTTTATGGGGTTTCGCGAACGAAGTCGTCGAGGGTTCTTTGGCGGTTCATAAGGTATTCGTTCCACGCGGAAGTTTCCCATGAGCAGGTTCACTGGCGCAGCGAACTATGAGGTCGATATCTGGTAAAATGGCTTGGGGGTCCGCATTGGGGAGCGGCCCTAGGCCGATCGCAGCACCGAGGCGAGACAAAGCTTCTGGTGCGATATATATCGTTTAGAGACATGGGCGCGATGGTCGTTTTCGTGACGCCAGGCTACCCCCGTGGGCCCCTGGCGGCGCAAGTTAGTTTTACCAGTTTTATACTGCAAGAAGGATGAAGTTCAACGCCCTCTAGTGGCATTACAAAATGCGCAATCACGCTGCATTTCTAATCATTTGCATAACTGCCTGATATGTACCTTCATGCCAAGTTTCGTTACGATACCACAATTATTTCTTGGTACGCAGATTTTTAAGGCAATGAGTGTATTTTAAGAAATAAAAATTAGGCACATAAATTAGACAAAAGTAAAATTAATAAAAAAAAAGTAATTGAAAAGTAAAATTAATAACATATTATATTCGAAATATAACTCTCGATTCGCAGTGGCTAAAAAATACGGACAATGTCAAAACCTTAACCCATAAAATCCTGAATTATTTTTCTGTTTAAAATGCAAAAATTCCATTTCATACCAATTTTTCAAAGTAGCATCTTTAGTCTCCTTTTATTCCGGAGTTTTTGTCATCAGATAAAGGGAATATTTCTCTTAAAATATACTGGTATTCAAACAGAAAAATGGATGACAGCTATTCCGGTACCATATGGTACAACTAGGCTTTAAAGGGTTAAACTGGAATAATGCAATGTAGTCTCTCTATTTTAAGAAAAAGTAACCAACCTTGTTGTCGCTCCCATCGTAAATGCCTTTTTTGTGACCGGAAGTCTCTCATGGCTAATATTAAGAAAACTATTGCATATACAAGTATGAATATCGGTCATTTTTTAGAGAAATGTTCAATAAACACGTGGCAGCAAAAAAAAAATTTAAATCAAAGAATTATTTTAAGAGCTATTTAATGTTGAATATACTCAAAATAGTACTATGTATTAAGAAAGTTTTATAAGAATACAAAATTTGCATAGCAATTTAACCATCTTTTGCAGGGGCATACTTGACAAGCTTGCTGTGAGAGTGTGCAATTATTGTTTTAATTTAACTAGTATTTTTTTTTGGTGGGGGGGTGGGGGGGGGGTAAATCAAAATTTTGATTACTTCAATAAATATTTATTTCTTGTTTAGATTTTTTTTACATTGTCACCAAATTGTAAAACAGCCCAAATAATAATATTTCTTTTCAATTAAAAAAATTATTTATACGTGACTATTAAATACAGAAAGCAAACTTACTAATTAAATGACCACGTGTTAAAAGCTGGAAATGGGAAAATTATGTCAGAATAATGTATTTACACGTGAATATTATAAAAAGGAAGAAAACTTTATATTAATAAGTAAATTATTACGAGTTAAAAGCAGTAATTTCGAAAATTACTTCATATTTAAAATGCCTGAATAATAATATTGCATTTCAAAAATATATTTACACGAGAGAGCTATTTCATATTTTGAAAAGTATTTTTACACATGGGGGATAATTTTTAAATAGCGCAAATAATAATATTTCCTTTCAATTAAAAAATGTATTTTCACATCTCTATAAAACAGAGGAAGAAAACATTGGTGAAAATTACGTCATATTTAAACCGATACATTTAAAACGCAATTTTAATATAATTTTCTTATATCGTCGTTATAAAATTCCTGGTTTCAGCGACATTGTTTTATTGGTCATTTAATACAAGGTGATTTTTAAGTGTTTAATTGATTTTATTTAATCAATAGCAAAGGCACCCGTTAGTTATTGTGACAGTAGTTGAGTCTGTATTGTAATCCATCAGTCAAAGTGTTATGAATAAAAACCCGATTACAAAAGATTGCCATTGATTGTTTAATTATAATTCACTTTCCGGTCGCTTTCAAAAAGAAAATAAATTAACATGTTTTAAGATAATGCGGTGTCGAAAAGGGGGGTGGCGAAAGTAGCTCACAGGTAGCAGAGCCCCATCGTATTTTTTTAAATAGGAAACAATATAGAAAATAACAACCTTTTTTTTTTTCTTTATTAAGTGTTGATAAGTGGCATATTCAAAATGAATTTTTTTAAACGTTAAACTTCGTTTAACTTCTCACGTTTTTATAAAAAAATTTCAGTGTGAATACAACTGTACACACACAAGAAAGTTTTAAAGAAATAAAAAAAATATGATGTACATTTTGTGGATGTACATTCGGATGTACATTTTGTGCTGGACTGCTTGAAGATTGTCGCATTCTCTATCCCATCCATCGTATTAGAAATGACGGATTTGAGAAAAAAAGAAATAAAAAAAATATGATGTACATTTTGTGGATGTACATTCGGATGTACATTTTGTGCTGGACTGCTTGAAGATTGTCGCATTCTCTATCCCATCCATCGTATTAGAAATGACGGATTTGAGAAAAAAAGAAATAAAAAAAATATGATGTACATTTTGTGGATGTACATTCGGATGTACATTTTGTGCTGGACTGCTTGAAGATTGTCGCATTCTCTATCCCATCCATCGTATTAGAAATGACGGATTTGAGAAAAAAAGAAATAAAAAAAATATGATGTACATTTTGTGGATGTACATTCGGATGTACATTTTGTGCTGGACTGCTTGAAGATTGTCGCATTCTCTATCCCATCCATCGTATTAGAAATGACGGATTTGAGAAAAAAAGAAATAAAAAAAATGTGATGTACATTTTGTGGATGTACATTCGGATGTACATTTTGTGCTGGACTGCTTGAAGATTGTCGCATTCTCTATCCCATCCATCGTATTAGAAATGACGGATTTGAGAAAAACACCTTAGTTAAATAATTAGGAATGAACTGCTAAAACTCAGTGTTATGCTACAAAGAGGACGTTTTATCACTTTCCAACATAGTATGAGAGAAGAGTTTATGACTTTGGCTATGTATTAAAAGAACTCTCAAAATTATACTGCTACATTATTACCTATAGTGAAAAATCATTTGCTGTGTATTTTAAGGATGTTGCTTTATTAGAAACATATTGAAAGTCATATGAATCTCTATGGTGCACTAAAAAAGTCTGTAGAATATGATTTGAAAACCATTTATTATTTATTTATTTATTTACAGGGTCACACAAAATAATTCCATTATATAAGGGTTACGGTGAAAAAATATTTGCATCGTATTTTATTAATGTTACACTATTTCATACGTACTGAAATTTATATACATTATTGAGGTGCAGAAGAAAATACTTACTGTAGAATATGGCATGCAAAGCAATTATTCTTCATTTACAGGGACAGACAAAAAATTAAATTTACAATAACTCAATCAACGATAAGTGCGTTTTGATATGTGTTTTTAACTTTGGCTAATTTTGGCGGATTGCATGGTGTGAATAAATTCTATAAATCATATACAGAGCTACACAAAAATATTTGTAATTTGTTGCAATATTTTATCGTGGATGGCTTAATGATGTTTTTAATTGAGTAATGCTTTTTTTATAGTTTATCTATATTTAGTATAGATCTTATTAACTGTTAGGTACTTCATGTTGAAATTATTATTTAAATTTATCACCTTCTTTGATTTTACATCACATTCAAAATAATGTGCAGTATTTATTAAATACTGAGGAAAATATTGAAAAATTAAATAAAAAATCAACATTTATTAATCACATAAAAAATTAAAACTTACAAAAATGTAATAAATAAATGGATTTTTAATGAGTGGTATTAAAACAACACTTTAATTTTCTTTTTTGTGAGAAAATCTTCGAATATGTTATCCAGATTCTTTATCTGGCGTTGTCAAAATTTCGAGAACGTAGAGTTTACAATTGAGCTACACTGTTAAAAATATCAGCAAACTGTCCAGTCATTTGACCGTTTTTATAAAAACCGGTTACATAACCATCATTTAACTCTATTCTGACCATAATATGGGCAATAATATAGTCAGAATACAGTTAAATTACGGTTATGTACCCATTTCCTACGAAAACGGTCAAATGACTGGACAGTTTGCTGCAAATTTTTAACAGTGTACTTTAGTTTTGTTATTAATTTGATGAATAAACATGCCATTAGTACTAAATCTTGTGTAATATTTACTAATGAAATGTTGCATACATTTTATTTAAGATTTAGTAATATTTTATAATTTGTATTCATCAAATTCATTGTAGATGTTACAACCGCTTACAAAAGAAGTTGTTTGTATTATAACATTCAATTACAAGCAAGCCAAAATCATTCACTAAAAAGTGTAATTTATGTATGTATGTATTATTGAAACATTAACAATTGTGTCCAGAGAGTAAAATATATTGCATAATTGCTAGTCCATTCGTTAGAAAGATTGATGATAAAGCCGGCAATTTAATGGAATAAACCGAAAACTTTAATTCCAATATTTGATGCTAATTACATTGTAACTTGTGAATATACAGATGCACGAAATTTCACTCGGCTGGAAGTTTTTATTCAGAGATATGATGTGAACTTAAACTAACTGGAACTTCTGGAAATAATGCCTGCGCTAAGTACAACCAAACATTTATGAAAGTTTTGACAAAAATTACCGCGTCGTTATAATTAGTTTGATTGTAAATATTAGTGATTCTCCCATGATTCGTGTTATTAAAGGAAAAGTTCAAAATTTAAAAGATAAATTTAGAAACAGGATAAAAGGGATTAAAGGACAAGGTGATGCATTTGTGTATAAGTTGCATTCTCTGTTCCTTGTCTTCAACAAACGGTGTTTTCTAAATTTTTAAATGACAGATATCTTCTTTAAAATCTAATAAATTCACTTTATATTTGATTAAAAATTGTCAGTCTAGTAAATATCTTCGACATTTGGGTAGTGAAGATACAAAGAGCTACTTTATTACAGAGAAATACAATGACTCTCTATTGAAAGATTTAATGTTACCGTTTCACTATTGTTGTTGTAATTTAATTTAATTCTTTTTTTTTAGTTCAAAGAATAAAGGGTGAGCTGCATTATAATTCATAATTTTCTAGTATACCTAGGTATTTGTTCTTTATTTTTTTTAAAGAACATATATACCTTTAATTATTTGAGCACACAGAACATATTTTCTATTTTTGTTTCCTCAGAGGATTCTATGCTCAAAAATAACTTAGATGATTAATATATATATTTTTAATTTTTGTCCACTAATATATATACAAATAACAACAAATTATAACAAAAAGAAGGAGCCTCAATTAACTATAGGAACAGTTTATTTTTCTTTTGACGAAAATAGATATATTTATCCTCAAAAATTTGTTCACTGAATAACAAGTAAAATGTTAAGTAAAATATATATTATATATATAATACACCAATTGCTTTATTCGTGTAACAGAAAACAGATTTAACTCGTAAAAAAAAAAATATATATCAATTCTATGTAAAAACCAAAATGAGAACAAAAAAATTATACTTATCAATAATCTTGCTTCTATTTGATTATTACAAATTGTGAGAATTTTAACATGATATGCCAATATTAGTTTGGCTATATCCACTTCAACTGGACCAATATATGTTAATTTATCAATAATTTCATCTCGTAACTGACCAGTGGAAAGCTGATGAATTTAAACATTTTTCTCCTTGAAAATTCGACGAACAAGACAAAATTAACGAGGTTGAGGTCCACATCATACTTATTATCGTACACAAGTTGACATAACATAATCTAATATATATAATGCATCTATGACATAAAAAAAAATACGTATTTTATAATACACACCATCTCCAACCAGAAAACCGAAGAACAACTCCGAAAATCAAAGAAAAATGTGAACCTATCATTGGCGCAAGGACAGGGTTGCCGTAACATGGCAAAACTCGCCAAACAGATGAGAACTGCCATTACACGCACCGAAACTTCATTGACAAGATGAAAAAAATAAAAAATAACGGAATGCCAACATAGGGCTAAATATATGCCAAAGGGAGGGTATAATAAATTTAAAGTAAACGGACAAAAATTTGAATCTGATTTGTCAAAAATGAAATGAAATCAACCTGACGTCACAACGACAAAATTGAAATAAAAACCTAAATAAACGTTCTGAAGCCGATGGGCTAAAAATGATAACTTAATCAAATAATAATTTTAGACAAAAATGACAACTATGATTAAAGTCTGCCAGGCAAATAAAAAAAATAAATAAAAGGAGAGAGAAGGGAAAACAAAAAATAAATTGCGCTATACGGAACTTGAATGTGGTAAAATTACCACAATTGTAATGTTACGTTACACGATATTACCATATACATACAATCAACAAGTTATGAATCTGGATTACTCGCCACCAATAACTGCTCAAATAAAGACCAAAAATAGACAATGTTTTGAGTTAATAGTTAGTATTACGAATATCTTTAGTAAATTTAAAGAGCGTAGAATTTCCTAACGTTACCATAAAGATTTTATCTTTTGAAATTTACATAAATATTTCTATAATATTCCTCTATTATGTATGTATATATAGTATTATTTTCTGTGTGATGGTAATACAATAAATCTGCCTTTTCTTCGGAAGGAGGTAATTTCCCGTCGCCTCACGTTTACTGCTTAATGTGGCCTTCGCTAGCAAAGGAGTTTGACAGGCTTGTTGTAAATTTAACGAAATCGGGTGTAAAATTCCATCAAATATGTGAACACTTAACAGTGATCATATTTAAAATGATTTCATAAAAATAAATCTTTAGAAATTAATTAATTTTTAAGTAAATCGTAAATCATTAAAATAACAAGAGTTTCTGTTAAAAATTGAAAAGTTAATTTAGATTTAAAAGGAATATTTTGTAATGAGTCTATTATTATGCACTATCCAGAAATATGTAAAAGAGACAATTTTTACATTTTACTTTTGACGTCCACTTGTTTTACTGAAAGCTAAGAAGAATGTCAGATGTTTTGGAACGATGTATAGACTTTTCCTCAGTAATGTTGTTTCTCTTAAAGTTGCAGTTGAATCTTCGTGTGAATTCAATTTTATTTTGAAAAAATAATTATCACTGCCACTAATTTAGTTTACGCATCATCCAGAAGCTTGTAATGGAACCTTTTATTAGAATAAAATCCATTTAATAGAAGTAGACAGCTGTTTAAGCTTTAAGTACAAATATTTTTCTTTTAAATATTTTTAAATATTTCATTTCGTGATCTATTCTCATATGTGCTACTTAACAATCCGTCAAATATGTCTATAAGCGTTTTGATATTATGGTGTCCCGTTAAAAATCTTCTGCTTCAAGCATTTAATTGTTTTTTCTTGTGCGAAATAAAACTTCGGAAGCACGTTTTTAAAGAATGGTTGATGGATGTATAGCAAATAAAATTTATGAAATAAAAATGATAATGCAATAGAGAAAACAAAGACAAATGTCATTTATAATTTGTTTAGCATTTTGTATAGTTAAAGAAAAATTTTAAGGACAATTTCATCATATTTTTAATATTTTTAATTCTGGATTTTGTAAAAATAATAAGATTTGTTTAACCATTTTTCCAATACCCAAAATAAAATACTCTCATTCCTTTATATTAAAATATTTTTTGCTGCTTATAAAACATTTGAAACATTTTAAAAGAGCATTTTCAGTTTATTTGAAAAATTAAAACTAACGACGAACTTTATCTGGAAAAAATGTAAAACAATACTAAATTTATTCCATAATATTGTGAATTAAACCACTTTTATTAGCACTGCAAAAAAATATTTTTTAAATAATTATTGTGTAAATATTACATCTCGTTATTTATTGCCATATGTGCTATTGACTTATCTGTCAAATATGTCAAAAGTATTTTGATATGATGGTGTCAAGTTCAAAATATTCTACTTCGATCGCTTATTTTTTTTTCCTTGTTTGAAATAAAACTTCAGAAGCAAGTTGTTAAAGAATGATTGATGGATGTGTAGCAACAGAATAAAATCAAATAAAGGAGATATAAGATGCCATAGGGAAAACAAAGACATATTTCATTTATAACTCTTGTTTTTTTCGGTTTATCAACATATAAGAAACATCAAATCTTCAAAATAATTTTATATGGTAAACTTAAAAAAAAACTTGTATGTGTTATTTTAGAATATAATTTGCAGGAGAAAACGAAATTTAATTAGTTAATTTTGAAGGACCTAGAATTAAATAAAAAAAACAAAACAATTGGAAACATTTCAGAAAAAGTAGAAAAAGATCAGTTTTGAATATTTTTTTGTTTGATTTTAAACAATTTTCCTTCTAAAATAATAAATATTATCTTCCTAGTTGCACATTTCAAAATTTATTTTAATCTATTTTATTAAACTCAACTTTTTTTTGTTTTATATTAAGATGGAATTTTTAAAAAATATTTTTTAATATTTCATTTCGTGATTTATTGCCATATGTGCTACTTACCTATCTGTCAAATATGCCAAAAAGCGTTTTGATATTATGGTATAAAGTTAAAAAATATTCTGCTTCAAGCACTTCATTTTTTTTTCTTCTTTGAAATAAAACTTCGGAAGCAAGTTGTTAAAGAATGATTGATGGATGTATAGCAACAAAATTTATCTAATAAAGGAGATATACCATACAATAGAGAAAACAAAGACATATTTAATTTATAATTCTGTTTTTCACTTTATCAACGCATAAGAAACCTCAAAAGAATTTTATATAGGCCACTCTTTAAATATATATATATATATATATATATATATATATATATGTATATATATAATATTATTTTAGAATATTGCAGGCGAAAATTAAATTTCCAATTTAACTAGTTAATTTTGGAGGACCCAGAAAATTATTTCGAAAAACAATTGTAAAAATTGCAGAAAAAGTAGAAAAGATCAGTTACGAATATTTTTTTGTTTTGAAGAAATTTTCCATATCAAATAATAAATATTACGCTCCTAACTCCATATTTCAAAATTTGTTTATATTTTATTTTATTTAACTCAAGTTGGTTTTCGTACGTAAATATATAATTTTTTATAATGATTGTGTAAATATTCCAATTAAAAATATACTGCCACTTTTATTACTGACAAATATGTCAAAAATTATTTTCATATGACGGTGTCACGCTAAAGACATTCTGCTTCAAATGCTATGTAAATGAGCAATTTCATTTAGTTTATTAGAATAACTAGGGCATCCAACCTGAGCTTCCCGGGATAAAGAATACAGGCGAAAACCATTTAATAATTATTTTAGATTTCCCCTTTAAAACAACAAAGATCATTTTTATATTGAATATGTCAATTATATATTTAAAAAAATTGAAATTTATTAAAATCGGTAATTTCGTATTGGACTCGTGCCAGAAGTTAATAGCCGAAGAGATGGCTAAAAATTTCGTTATATAAAGTAAAGCTAGGAGAGTCTGCGCACAATTCAAAAGAACAACAATAAAAAATCTAAATATTAATCTTTTGTTAAACTATACATGAATAATTTTGTCTTCATATGTTTTATACGCATTTCCATTGCTATTTTGTTGTTAGGTTGTAATTTAATAGAACGGTTGTAATAAAACCAAGAAAGTTATTTTGCGCAATCTGTCCTTACAGGGTTGGTGTGATTGCGCACATGGGTAGGAGGTATTGTTACTAATAATAACTACATTTAAATTGTTAACAATAATAATTTCACTTAAATGACATTGTTGTAAGGTTTTTGTGAACAAATATTATTGTATTAGGAGTGAATATTTCAACCTAATGATTAAAGAATCAGAAAAAATAATAATTTTAAAAACGATTAAAAAATTTTAATTAAAGGGGAAAACATTAAAGAATCAGAAAAAGCAGGTTCAGATAAGATTACAAAATAACATTAAGTTACTTGATAACACGTTTAACTTAAAATTAGTCCATTTTAATTTTTCATTTTTTAGGCAAATTTACCAATAAGCTGCTTAATCTCTCCTAGCATGGAAACTAATGGAAACAATGCGCCATCTCTCCTAAGTAGCAGATGCGCAAACTCTCCAATTTTGGTAGGAGAGATTGCGCGGCCTTTTATATAAACATGGCCGTTACTAAAACGAACCGTTGATGTTCACATTGTTATTCTAGATTAGTAGCTTATGAGCAATCGTTTAAGTTAAAAATATTTTGTACTACTGATATTGTATAGAAATTCTGATGAATAGCTATGAAAATTCAAACACTTACTTTGGGAAAACAAAACAAAATAGCAATGCTTTATCTTAGACACTCAAAACAATCAACGTGCACATTCAAGTAGACACTCCAATACTGCTGTTGTTCAACTACCTGGAGTCGATGCGCGCTCCCTTTACTCTTTCCCCCCGAACCTCTATGTGCGCAATCTCTCCGACCGCGCCATCTCTCCTGGCTTTACCTTACAACAGTTTTTCTTATTCTTATAATTTCAGTGGTTTTAAGCGCTTATTTCGATTAGATGTCTGTTAAATTTGTGTTTTATTTATACTATTTTATTAACTCCTTAATGAAGTTTTAATTTCGTTATGTATTAGCTGGAAACAAATACTGAACTTTTTATGTTGTTTAAAGAGCAAACGGATTAATATTTTGTAATCGATCGTCTGCAAGTGATAGAGATAGATTTCTTAAAAATTATTGCTTGAAATTTAATTTAAATGCGATAATAAATGAGTAAATTGCGATACAGTTTTTAAACAAATTGCATTTGAAAGTATTTTTTCCCTATCTAATGGTGCGAAAATTAAAAATGTGCGATGTTTAGAAATTTTTAAAAATGCAGTGGCAAAAATCGCAAAACCGAAATTTCATCGTCAACTGTTGCCATTCGCAAAATGACATCATCGTAACTCACGGACACGTCTGTCCTTTTTTATATAGATAACCAAGAAAATTTTGTTTTGGCTACAGCATACTAGTTACGTTATATACATATATATATGTATATATTTAATGCGTTATAGGCTGCTTCTGTTTTTAAATATGTCCTCACACCTAAGACTAATTCAAACAAAAATTGCATCAATGAATTATTTCTTTGTGATATTCTAATAATTTTTATTTTTTTCCTTATGAGTTTAATCTAATCAAAATTTCTTAATTTTTTTTACATTGCAACATAGGATAATTAATACTATATATAAAAAATATCATTCACTTTATTTAAGTATGTTCATTAATTATTTATTTACAAGAAAACTGCCATCTGATATACAATTACCAGTAATGTAAAAATTATTTTTTGAAAATGTTCACGATAAGACGTTCTGAGATAGTCCAAATATTTATGTGAAACATTTAAAATTTTTTACATGATTGCTTTTAAATTATATTTTAAACATATAACAGAAGAGAAACAAATAATCTTAAAATATTGCTCTCGAAAGTTCTATTATTTAAAATGTTATTTAAAAAAGTAAATGAAGTTTGAAATAAATATTTATTGCCATGAATCATAAATTTAATTTCCATTAATGTATTTTGTTCCATAATAGCACGTGATGAATGAAACTTTACAAAAAAAATCTCAATTTAATTTTAAATTCCGTTGAATATTTTATAAAGTTAGATGCTGACGGAAATTACTTTTACGTTTCATGTTCATCGTTTCGTGTTCATCTTTTTAATTTTAACTAGTAATACATTTGTAAATTTTCATTTTCTCAGTGTAGCATATCTAATTAGTGATATTTTCAGCAAAAGATCATTATTTCTAATTAGGAAAATCCATTATGACTAGAAACACTTAACTAATTAACGGAAAGAGTAATTAATCGAAAAAAAAGGAAAACAGCATTTGAAAATTTCCATAATGTGTTACAATTATCTAATGAATTTATTATTTTTAACTTTTTTATTTTCTATTTTATACATTTTTGTGGAATAATTCATAGGGATATATGTTTAATTAAAAGTTCGTTCCCTTCTGGTACGAGAATTAGATTAAATAATTTTCTTATTCTCAATCGTTAAATAAATACATTACACCTTTATTAAAAGTTCGTGGGATATTCAATAAAAATAATTATAATTTTGGCATTTTTTTTAGGAATCATAAAATTGACTTTATTTACCTAGTATCGTTTAAAACTTTATTATTTAAGGTAGCTAGATAACGGCTTGAAGTAATTAAAATTATTTCAAAGCATGATGTTTATTTTATAAGGAGCATCTTTCGGATACAATAATAATCGATTTTAAAGAAATTCATTTTTTTTTTCAATTCAGATAATGTATATATATTATTAATATATTATAAATATATTACGTATATTGTATGTTGTGCCAATGCCATACAAACTGTACAGAGTGAGGATTCTTGTTTCAAGAGCATAAAAATTAATTAAACGCAATTAAACATTTACGATCAATAGTTTTCGAAAAAATTAGAATGCAAAAATTTGATCTCATATTCAGTGCACATGAAATGAGATTTAGTTGATATATTGATAAGTATAATTGCATATTATAGAACAATAGTTGGTAAAGAAACCTACCTAAAGATAAATAATAAAACCTTTATAAAATTATATTCCTTATTTATCTGATAAAAGTGTAAAAAGACTGGCTAGTATCCAACGATTTAAAATAGCAATTAGAAACTTCGAACACAGAACTTTAAAGGGAAATTAATGGTCTCCAGATTAGTTGAGATAGGCAATAACGTCTCCATAACATCAATAATCGGGGTATTATTTATCTCACCATGAAGCGGGATGTGCGTTGTTACTTTTAAACCACTAGAAATCTGCCAAGTCATCAATGTCTACTTTAAATAAGCAAGACAAATAGTTTTATAAATATTTTATCCTTTATAAAAAGGGAAAATGTTCCATGCAAGGCTGCATACATAGTAAGTGTACAAACTTAATACTAGAATTTGAGCGCAAAATTTACACAACTGCGCCATCTCGTGGACGAGGATTGATAATTCTAATAAGCTGGCTTTTAAAATGACGTCATTAGGTATGACAAAATCTACCATCTGCGCATTTTCCTGAGCATATATTGTGAATCTTTATTGACTCATTGCAAATGTATCTTGTTTATGAGATTTATTGCCAAATATTTTGTACAGTTTGTTTCTAAAAATTATGTACATTGAAAAACATTCAAAATATCATTTTAGTGTTGGTAGTAAAGGTATTTTACTATCTAGTAAGTTTCAACAACTATTGCATAAAATAATTTAATTGCAGACGATATAAAAATATCCCAACATTACTTTCAACAAACGGAGGGAAAATTATTTTATAAAGTGAGGTATGTTTGGCGGTTTGAAACCCACGTAGTTTGATAGATGGATACTGAAAGTTTATTACACATATTTATTTCAACATTTACCACAGACTGTCACTACATTGTATCTAATATTTCAATATTTACAAAGGGCGTTAAGTAAAAACTGAGAGTAAAATCATAAAAGATCAAGAATATATTTACAGAAAAAAATACATCATTCTTTTTCAAAATACTTTCCCTCAGATGATATGCAACGGTCACATCGTTCAACCCACTTTTCAAAACAAGTAGAGAAACATTTTTCTGGAAGCTGCGTTAAAGAAACCATCACTGCTGAAATAACTTCAGAATCTGCATTAAACTTTCTGCCATGGAGCTTCTCCTACAACATCGGAACAGTCAGAAATCGCATGGTGCAAGGTCTGGACAGTAAATGGGATGTGCCATTATTTTAATATTGCATTTGCTTAAATATTTCTGAACAGAATTAGCGCATGCGGGAGAGCATTACCGTGATGTAATATTCAAATCCCTACCAGTTCATGACGTTTTCTCGATATGTGTTGTCGCAAAATTTTCAAAACTGAAACATAATATTCACCATTCACAGTAGTTTTTGGAGGCACAGATAGGATGGCATTGATTTTTTGGAGGCATGATTATAGATTACACATTTATGATCAAAGAAAATATTCATATTGGCCTTTACATCAGATTTTGTTTGTCAGATTTTTGTCGGAGGCGGAGAATCAGTGTGTTTCCATATATTTGTTGCGGACTTGGTAAGGTAAATGATGCACCCAAGTTTTATCCCCTGTTATTACAGTCTTTAGGAAATTCGGATCATTTTGAAGCATCGGTTTCCCCTCACAACATTGTTGAATTCGTGTTTGCATTTGTTCTTTAGTTAGGTGATGAGGGAACCATCTGGAACAAACATGGTGAAGCTGTAAATTGTTGCGTACAATGCGAAATATTGACGTTTTCGAAGTATTAGTTGATGCCGCTATCTCCTCACATGACATTCGCCGATTTTCATGTAAGATCTCCCGCGCAGCGTTAACATTTCTATCATTCACAACACTCTCTAATCGGCCAGGCTTAAGAGCCAGTTATGCAGACAAACATTTTTTTAAACCATCATGCCATCTAAAAATCGTAGATCTTTGTAAGCTTTTTTTCATTAACGTAACTGTTTTTGGAACTGTTTTGCGCAAACGATAGCAACATTTTATTTAACCCATTTTATTAACCCATTCCGCAACGTGGCGTACGACTTTCATTGACGTTACCTCTATTTTGATGTGGTTGACACCCTTGCCATATAATATTGGATGGTTACTATGTATGCAGCCATGGTGCCATGAGTAGGCATGTCACTAACTGGCAAATTTTCATTGATGCTGATTGGCACAAACCTAATTTCATCGTTGTAACTGTTTGTTTTTCATACGATTATTCACGAAATATTTGTTTAGGCTTACTTTTGAGACGCGAAAATGTTTTGGTCTGTTTGTTTGGTAAGTATGTTGGTGAGTTAACCGGATTTAGCTGTAATTATTTCGGTTAAATTTAGTTCATTTATTTGAAAGTTATAGAGTATTTCTTTTGATGTCATATTAGTTTCCTATAGGAATTCAGACGATTTCAAATTTCATTGTTAAGTGAAATAAGAATGGCTAATTTGAATTATGGATTTAAACGTAAACTTATGGATATTTCATTTGCGATATGGGGGTCTTAAATATATCCAGCAGCTTTGAAAATTTACGATACATTTATTAGAATTTAGAAATTAATTGTTCCCATTATTGGAACACTTTTTGCACCTGTTCGAGAAAAATAAAACATTTTAGTTTCATATTTTTTACAAATTTTAAAATGCATTTATTTTTACTTTCTTCTTTAATTTATTATTTGTTTAGGAACTGTATTTCAAATAGTATCAAAATAATAAAATTCAAATAAATTACACTATTTTGTAGTAGTATTTTTTTAGCAAAATAGCTTATTGACGGGAAATTTTTAGTATTTTATTGAATTAGATGATGATTGATTTAATTAAAACTTCTCTTTTAACTACTTTAGAAAGATCCCCAAAACATAATTTCCATACGAAAATTATGAAAACGTAGGACGTGTAATTTGGATTTAAGTCTGGTAATAGTAGTTTAAATTTGTATAAGTATATTTTTTCCATGAGATTTTACTCAATCTCCGTCACAGATGTGGATGTTTCGTGTTTGAAAAGTTGGTGTTCTTTTAAAAATAGGATAAAATGTCTTGTACAAGAGATAGTTAATCTAAAGAAATTAGTGGAATAAAAGGTATCCATACATATAATATAATCCTAAAATAGTACAATTACTGTGAAATTCAGAACATAAAATTAAAATGACAACGGCAGGAGAGGGTTCAGGAGGGCTCAGCCCTCCTAAAAAAATGCACTTTTCATTCTTACGAAATTACAAGAATAATCCCTATATGAGAAAATCATTGCATAAAACATTTTCTACTTTTAAGTATTTAAAATGATTATTTGCTGCGGTTTCATAGCTACTTTGGCATATTTTGGCGCATAATTAATCCCTTTGGTGTAGCAACTCGAATACATTTCTAACCCTAAAGCACATTGCCCAATTTATCACCTGTGGCGGGCTAACGGTAAAATGCTTTAAAATTAAGTTATTACTTTAAAATTAAGTTATAAAAATAATAAAATGTTTTATTGTTATCGAAAACACACCTGTGTAAATAATTTATATGATTCTGGACTATCAGGAAATGAGTAAAAATAAATTACAAAATTCCTTCTTTACATGTAAAAACCAAATTGAATTAAATAAAAGAGTGAAAAAAAGAGATGTTTCATAGTCTATGAAAATATACATTAATCTCAATTGATGAAAATCTATCTGATAATACATAAAAACAGACATTTATATATATATATAAAACTCCTACTTAAAAACTTACGTAAACGTTTCACGCTGCTATTGAGCATATCTTCAGTGCAGAAACATACAATAGACAGACTACCTCCAAACATTTTTACAGTCCAATTTTTACCAGTTAAATTCAAGAAAACTTTAGAGAGTTCACACTGATGTAAAACTGTATATTCAGGTGGAATCATACAAGACTCATTAATTGGCGAATTCTGGAACCGAGGGAAACAACCTCCTAGAAAAATTATACTCTTAACTTCATTACACCTGGATGTAATTACTACGATAATTGCGGAATCCGGACTGCGATCAGTATCCAATTCTGTACCAGTTTCGATTGAAAACTTTTTGTTTTATTGGCACGCTCAATCTTCGGCAAGGAGAAAGTACGACCTATTTCATATACAGAAACCGATTAACATTTCTTACAGGGGATACCATAGACGGCAACAGTTTATGTAAGGGGGTAACTGTAGGTTGAGATTTACAAAGCATATATTTTAAAACATTTTGTGGTTTGAATGCTGTACTGATATTATTAGACTTGAGAAGACTAGAAAAATTTTCAGAAAGATCTTTGTAATAAGGATTAGATACATAACTATTAGGACTTCTAAACGAATTATAGAGGATGATGCGTGATGTTCAGATAAAATCCTTTTCAGCTACCGTAAAGCGTAATCATTTTGCCTTAAGGTCCAGCGTAATAACGTTAAGGGTAGAGTTTTTCTTCAGAGTTGGTTCAATCGGTTTCAGAATTATTCAATTAATAAATATTGTATGATCCCTCCTGAATACAGTCCTCGGCAAAAGTTTAGACACTGATGATATTTAATAGGGTGGAGTGAAAATGACCATGAAAAAATGTTTTTGGAATTTTTTCTTCGGATAGGTCTTAAAATTTGCCTTTTGGCACACTGAATATTAGGTTAAATTTTCATTTCATTTGGAATTTATCTTTAGGGCTCTACCAGCTCTTAAAAATTATGCCATTTTTATGTAAAAATCCGAGATATGCACTATGTAGTGTAAAGTATTCAAATTATTTTTTTTTACAGAATTTCACTGATTTTAGTAAAGTAACCCATAAAACATGACTAATTAAAGTATTAATTCTGGTCAATCCAAGTGTCGTCATGTTTTGACACCTTGAAGGTAAAGGTCACACTAAAATGTGAATTGTTCGCAAAGATAAAGAAAAAGTAAAATAATTAGATATACAGTTCACTTTTATGTTTTCAATATGCATGAAACATAGTTCTCTGAATGTATAGGAAAGACAATTTTCTGAATATATAAGAATACAATAAAAGGCATCTATAATGTAATGAAAAACGATCTGATATTTCAATCTAATTTATGTTGGCCTTTGGTATCAAAACTAGGTATTATGCTTCGTGATTTGATTTTTGCTCGTATATATCCGTCCCTTGCTTGTACTCCTACAACTGTCAATGATGCTTCTGTAACTAATATTACGTATCTTTCAAAATCAAACTTTCAATCTTTTGGCAATCATTTGTTTCAAAAAATCTAATATCACCATTCTTTCTCACAGTGCTTACAGCTGTTCCGTCTCAACCTACAGCCATAAGTTTGTCAAGGTTTAAGTTGTTTTCAGTGCAGTATTTTAAAATGCTTTCTGCATCCAGAAGAGGGTGTAATGTGTCCCTAATGCAGTGAATTTGGATCTTCAACCAGAGATACACGTTTTTCACTTACAGTTATTCGATGTAATCTATCTCCAATTTTCTCTTGATGTAGTGTTTTATGTTTTCTTCCATCAAAATGCATACATTCAATTCCTGCTTCTAAAGCTTTCAGATCATCTTTTTTAGCACATTCTCTAGTTTTCCTTCGTTCTCTGCTTACTTTGTGTCTGTCAATTATATGCGATGAATAGTTTTCTGTTATAATGCCAATATCTTGTAGAGTTGCAGAAGCTATTGCTGCCAATTATCTATCAGAAACCTCATACCGATCTGAGACCCTTGAAACCGTAGGAGATGTGTTCTCATTTGTCTCTGTGACTCTCCTTTAGAAGTAGATGCTTGTGATACGGATATTAATTCTTCACACCCCGATAAAGAGCTACTACTTCTTTCTTCATCACCACTGTCAAAATTGTACTTCCCTGATTAACAGTAGACTTGGATTTTCAGCCCTCAGCGAGTCCCTTGTTTTCTTGTATTCTCTTTGTCTAAATTTAATTGTCTTGGCTTTATAGAGCGTGCCGAACAGCCCTCTTTCTTTTGACATTTGATCAAGAAGAAATTCCTGTTCTTTTGGAGGCACCTTCTTTGATTTTACACAAGTACATTTAGGAATTGGCATGTATTTGCGCTCTTTAAATGTCTAAAAGTTTACTTACAGATTCAGATTTGAAAAACTGAACCTTCTTCATCTAATTATAATTTCTTTTCGATTTGGCGAATCGAATAAGATTCAGGTATTCAGAAAAATCGTTGTCTATCATTTGATCAATACGCCTCTGGAAAACTATAAGAATTGGTGTTTTCTTCCAAATTTCTTCGATATTTTCTCTTAGGATTTGAATTACCTATAACTTCGATGGATGTTTACCATTCCTACTCTGTTTTAATTCTTGTCTTATATATAAGTAACATTTTATAACAAATGCTCACAAAACAAATGTTCGCGAAACAACATCATTTAGTTTTGAAGGCGCACCAGAGATGAGAGATTCAACTGCACTTCTAATAATGGTAAACTTCGGTTTGCCTCCACTCGCACTCATTTTTGCGTTCAAAATGAAATATATAATTTGTAAAGCTCAATAAAACATTTAAAATAATGATTTAAGGTTTAGAAATGATAAAGGAAGTTACACTAAACATTTTAAATATAAAAATGTCAAACAAGATTACCAACGAACACTGTAAATGTATAATTTATGGTAAAAACCTATTGCATGAAACAATGAAAATATAAAGGTCGTGGTAGAGCCCTGAAGGAGTTTTTCAAATTTCAAGAAATTTTGCACGTATATTATAGGTACTAAAGGGCAACTTTTCGCTGCTATACGAAATCAAAATTCCAACTTTCATTTTTTTCACTCCACCCTAATATTTAATTTTTAAATAAAAAATAAGAACTCTTGGATTACACAAATCGGTATACTTATTTGAAAATATATTTTAAACATTTTAGGACGGAAATAATGATTTTAATGTAGGATAATATTTAATTTAATTGAAAAAAGTGAAATTTGAATATTGCAAAAGTTTAGACACTTTTTTACTTTTTGGCAACTGTTCATGGAAAAATGCAAATGTTAAACCTATGACGTCACATGCATGAAGTATTTAAGTGCACCTTACATTAGCATCGGTTACTGAAGATGCCCAGAGCTAGAGAGATTCAGCGAGGCTAACGAAAAAGAAAGGCTACCGCGGTGCTATACGCGTATCTTTTTTTACAGACCGCCGGAGTCACGTGATGCTCGAATGCACCAATGCAGGTGTACGAAAAGAGCATCACGTCACACAGGTCTGTAGCACACGGTCTGTAAAAAAAAGATAAGTGGAATGCACCGCGGTAGCCTGTCTTTTTCGTTAGCCTCGGATTCAGCCAGATGAAGTAATTGAGATATGGAAGTTGAAATCGAAAGGGAAGACTGTTGCAGAAATTTCAGCTACTTTGAATCGTTCAAAGAAGTTTGTTTATCGAGTATTATCTAAGGATGACTCCTACAAAGCAAAACGTAGATCTGGAAGGCCTGGTGTGACCAGAAAACGAGATGATAGAAGGATCCAGAAACTGGCATCTACAGAAATGATGAGTGCTAGTCAGATTAAAAGTGAGTCAGGACTTTCTGTATCAACAGATACGATTCGTAGGTGAATTAAGGAAAGAGGTAAATTAGTTTATAGGAAAATGAAAAAACAGCCAGCTTTGAAATCTCACCACAAATTGACGAGAATGCAGTGGGCTCGTAAACATATGTCATAAGGACCCCAGAGGCGTACTATGATATTCAGTGACGAAAAAAAGTGGAATTTGGATGGCCCAGATGGGTGGGCCTATTATTGGCACGACATGCGTAAAGAGCCTAGGACGTTCTTTAGTCGGCAACAAGGTGGTGGCTCTTTAATGATTTGGACCTGATTTTGCTTTAATGGTCAAGTAGCTCTAGAGTTCCTCAGTGGTCGCCAAACAGCGCAAGACTACAGACATACATTGGAGAACAATTTACAGCCATTTGGGGAACTTTTAGCTGGTCCAAAGTATGTATTTTAGCAAGAAAATGCATCCATTCATGTTGCATACAAAACAAAAACTTGGTTTAACTCTCAAAATATTACTGTTCTCGATTGGCCCGCGTGTAGCCCTGACTTGAACCCAATCGAAAACCTTTAGGGCATCATGTCTCGTAAGGTTTATGCAAATTTTCGACAATACTCTTCTCTTAATGAACTTCGAACTGCTGTTAAACCTGCTTGGTACGAAATAGATCCCAAAGTGATGCAGGATTTAATTTCTTTTATGGAAAGTCACATTTTTGAACTAATTGCAAAGAATGGCGGTGCAATTTGATTTTAATTTATGGTTATTTTAATGTAAATATATAGATTGTCTATATTTTTGAAATTTTGTCATTATATATTATGTAAAATGTATAATTTAAAATTTATTGTTTGTGAATAAAGGATAAGTCACAAGCAATATATGGCAGTTTACTTGCAACAATTCGTTACATACTTCTCAGTACAGAAGAGTAATCGACCATTGTCTAAACTTTTGCTGCGCGCTGTAACAGCCTTACTTTAGCTCTGAAAAGATTTTTTCACTTTAACTGGTAAATCTTTTGACTGTAAACATGTTTACAGAGAGACTGGTTATCGTATGTTATTGCACGGAAGAGGGGCTCAAGTTTTTTAATTGTTTTTTATATAAATGTTTGTCTTTAATATAGTATTGTCTGATTAAATTTAATTTAAAAAAAATGAATTTTATATGTCAGACGTAAAAAAAAAATTGTCCAGTTGTTTGAAAAATAGATCAACCTCTTACTAATGATGCCGAGTAGTTTTTTTAGCTTTAGAAAACTCATAAAATTTATTAATGTATCTTTGAGATACATTAATAAAAATACCAAGTTGCCACTGATTTCAGGAGACATTTCCGAGTACTTTTAATAGTGTATTAATGAGAAAATATAGTGTTTTTGTAGTGTATTAATCCAAGTTTTCTCAACCTGAAATATATGTTTTGCAGATGCTATCAATTCTGAAATAAATATTTTCATTTTCAACAAATATATTTTACAGACAAACATGATAAATTAACAACTTTTACATTAACATTAGAATTAATATAATATTGTTACACTTGTATATATAAATTCAATTACGCAACTGAAAATTTTTAGTTCACAATAAATAACATCCTAAAAACCGATATTCCGATATGAGAAAACTAATTAATTGTTGAACGTTTATTCAGAATGAAGACATGCGTACGCATTTCCTCAATAGTTGTTCATGAAATAATAAAAATAAGTTAAAAGTTTTACATTTAGTTAAGTGTGTTTGTGATGGCGTTCGACCATCACGTGTGCCATTTTCGTATAGTGGAGTATATAATCTCAGGTTCGAAAACCTTTTTCACTGGCAGAAAAGGTTGATTTTTTTAAAATGAACTAATTCTATTCCGTGCTCGACAAAATCTTTATTTTTCAGGCAATGTTGGAGAAATAAAATACAGATGAGCTACGAGTCAAAAGATTAGCAGCAAAAAAATATTCAAAAAGATATAATTGCTTTTCATTCAATCGATACTAACCGGAGCGCATGACCTCTTGTCACCGTAACAGTTACATAACTAACTAAATTTTTATCTAAACAATATCGCCAACACAAATACTGGCGAAAAAAATATATTCCCAACTAAACGCACGGGTAACAGACGTTAGATAGAAAATAAATGGAAAATTTTAAATTGAGTGCGCAGAAAGTGAAAACAAACATCGCCCTTGGCGAAACGAACATGCCAAGTACGACAACCCTATAAGGAGCCACCTAGTCTAGCGACACCACTGTGCTATTACTTAAAATACCGATTTTATTTAAATAAAAACAGATAACCGAAATAAAAATGAATATCAAAGGGGAAGAAGTATAAAATTTAATTGTTAAACTATAACGGAAAAAAATAGAAAATAAATGATATTTTTAAAGTAGTATATTAATTATGTCTTAGTAGTAGGTTTTATTTATTAGAAATTTAGGAAGACGCACTCAATAAAGAAATAAAAAATAAATGCTTTTTTCCTTTTATTTTTTTAAATACAGTTTAAATGGGGAAATATTAATTTTGAAACATTTTAAAATTAAAAATGAAATAAAATATGTGATTGCATCATGTGTGATGCCTTTATAAAGTTGAGCATTTTGTTGTAAGTTGAGATCGTTACATAGTTACCTTACAACTTGAATAGTAATATTTAAAAAATAAGATGATGAAAGATTTAGCTTAATAATGCTTATTTGTGGTTTTGAAAAGAGTTCCTTTGGAACCACTTCTTGGAATATTTTATATAATTTTCTTATGTGACCTATTATTCCATCCAATTATGGGACCTATATCCATTTTTTTATGATATACTTTATGGGACCATGTTACTTAATCAAGATCATTTTACCAACTGCTAATGAGACAGTTCTATAGTACAATAAGTGAAATTACATATTTGTTGGTGTTATCCAGTGGCTGTTTCAACAAAGAAAATATTTCTCTGTAACATTAATACAATATAAAAGTGGGAATGTTTATAAAAATCAGTAGAAGATAAAAAAAAAAAAAAAAAAAAAAAAAAAAAAAAAAAAAAAAAAAAACTGTTGTTTTGGTAATTATTCTTTAAATCTCAAACATGTTCATTTTGCTTCTGAGATTTCAAATTATAAAGATCGTTTTTCGAAATCATTGGTAACTCGAAAGACGTTATTCTATATTCGTTTGTGGTTAGATAATATTTTGTAAATAAAGAAACATTTGTCGTTTATATAGTGTAGCGCAACCATATATATTTTGAAAACGGCACTTTTTAAGTAAAAATGAATTTAAGTTTATTTTTAATGCTACATATAGCTCAAAATTAACGGATTTTCAATTGTTTCACTGTTTTCGAAATACAATCATATGGGAAACTAATATAACAAAATTCAAAGTAAAAGTCAAATGGTGTGAATAATTTTAACTTAAATTCATCAAAATTATTTGAAGTTTCAGGACTGGAGGAAAATTCACTCTTACGTTATAATTATTTAATGTAATCAATCAGAAATGTATCAATCTTTATAACTGAGAATGCGATTTTCAACGTACTCTTTATTCTGCATATTATTTCCTATTTTGTTTATATTTCACATTGTCTAATATCACTTCATGTCACTTTCAATGCATTTAAACGCATTAACTGTGTTAGTTTGATAACACTGATAAACAAAAATTGACTTTTCAGTTTTTTCTTAAATTTAAAGCTGATATTCCAATTAAATACACTCTTGAGTAAATAAAAATGATATTATAAATTTTTACTTGGTTCTTGTTTTTTTTAAACAAATGATATGTATTTATAGGTTATTACGATATATCACAATTTAGGAGACCGTACACTAATGCATAATAATAATACATAAATGTTAAATTTACCAGCAATATACTTGTATACAGTGTATATACATTTTCCACATATTTTCCACACATTTTACGCAGCTGAACACAATTTGAGTACATTAGTACCTATTTTTGCGTTTATATTTAAGTTCAGTATCTTCTCTCTTGATGAACCAACAGCAATCGGCAAACATTACTGCGTTCCATTGCGATCGATACCGAGACTCCATAGCAGAAATTTGTTTGTGAATTCGTTCACCATGCTGGTCGCTAATTGCTCCCATATTATCTGGGAAAAAGTTAATGTGAGAGCCAGAAATGAAGCTTTAATGACGTATGACAATTTAGCTTTTAAAAATTGTTTTCCATATTTTGAACTGTACACTTGTAATTTTTAGCTTTGTTATTTCCAAAGAAATTATGCACAACGTCCTTGAATGAAAGCCATGCGTCATTTTCTACCGTCGTAAGAATACTTTCAAACTGGTCATTTTTCATAATTTTCCGGATGTCTGGACTTACAAATACGCCTTCTTTTATCTTGGCATCCGATATTAATGGGAACAACTTTCGGATAAACAAAAATGCTTTACTGTCCGGATTAAGAGCTTTCACGAAAATGTTTATCAATCCCAACTTGATATGGAGTGGTTTGAGTAATATGTCCACTAATGCTACAAGAGGTTGGTTAATTACATTTTTATCACCAGGTTCTAGAGACTTCCGAGAAGGCCACGTTTGTACACAATAATGTTTATCTTTTGCACGACTGTCTTATTCGCAGATAAAGCATAAATATTCCGTGTAACCTTGTTGCATTCCCAGCAGAATAGAAATGACTTTCAAGTCAGCACAAATTTTCCACTTAATATCATTGTACTTTAACACAATAGTTTCTTCAGGGTATCATATGTTTTTCCCCCCTGAGGTATATTTTACAGGAATGGAGTTATATTTATTTCCAGTGTGACGGATTTTAGACTCACCTTATACGCATCGATAAAAAGTTGCCATTCCTCTGGTTTATGACAAAGATCTAAAGATGCCATAAGGCTTGAAATGAAGCATATTTCACCATCTTTTTTCATAAAAATGTATAAAGTCTTTATGTATGTCACGGTATATAGAAATACGTACATCGCTAGCCAACACATTCCACTCCTGAAGTCTTAACCCCAATTCACGCATAAGGTCATTCAACTCTACTTGCGTTATCATATGAGGCTTCAAATATTTCTGTGGTGGAATGCAATCCATTTCTGTTTAATTTTCATGACTACAAGATGGCATGTATTCTTCATCAACTGAAAGACTGTAGTTTACAGGCGGCTGTGGCACAAGAAGCACATCACTGTCAGGTACTGGCCTCATAGCAGAATCAATGTTGGGATAATGAATATGCTTCTGCTTCTTAAAATTAATTCCTTTTGCTTTTGGAGTCATACAAAAACAGTAATCTTGTAAATGATCTTTAGGTTCTCTCCAGATCATTGGTGTGGCGAAAGGCATTGAAATTCCTTTCCCTTTAATTCACTCTCGAAGTCGGGTAGAACAGCTCAAACAACAAAAGTGTGGTGTCCATGGCTTATCCTGATCGCCAATGTCGGATACACAATAATGTTTATAGGCAATTTTAATTTAAAAAGTAATTTTTTTTCTGCGAGCAGTGCTCATAAATTTGCCACAAATATAGCAAAAACTATCACTTGAATTAACACACTATAGAGACATTTTAAATACACCCGTTCCGCAGCTAATTAAATGATACAATGATCAATTTTTTAGGAAGGACAACGAAAAATATCCATGGCACCATGATGTCTGACGAAACACATCTTACTGGTACCTAGATGTATTATAAGTAGCAGATATTTGTTCACTTTCAGTGTCATTAGATTGTAGAAACAAAGTACTTTAAAAGGCAATAAAATAACATGATGAGATATATTTAAACACAGATATCTTTGAAACGGAAACCAACTTCTTTTTTTTTGTGAATACTTCCTAAATTCCCAAGGGTATGGTTACTTAAATCTGTTAAAATTTTCCCAGAAAAAATTTCTTGTTTATCAGTGTAATTTGTCATCGACAGAGATTTTGTGCAACGGAGAATTTTAACTATATTTTAAATTTTGCAACAGTAAATGTTTTAAAGAAATATTTTAATTTATTCATGCTTTAACCCCCTGACCGCCGAGCAAAAGGGAAAATTTGTAATGTTGTTTTCTCTGCTATTTTTTTAAATGCTTAAAAAATCTGAATTAGGAACTTGAGATAAAAAACTTAGTTACGTATATAAGTATAATCCTTGAGAGTATCAATCATTACTTGATGTTTTAAAAATGCATTATATTTGTAGAATTATATTAATTTAAACAAACCTTGTATTGCTGTGAAACCTACAGCATAGTGTACAGATATATCAGCTAATTACTCGTTCTGTAGAAAATAAAATGTATTTTATTAGTAATGTATATAGTCTACATCTAAAATTTGCTTAGTATTTAATGAATTAAATCAATTTTGCTAATTATCTTTAAATGTTTTTCACGTAAGTGTATGTTTAGTTATATATATATATGTGTGTGTGTGTGTGTGTATAAACTTAACATAAATCTTTCTTTCCCATCTACACATTTGAAAAACTCTGTAAAAACACACTTGTGCAACAAGGCATGTTTTCCCTGTGTAAATTCAAAATACGTTACATTTCAGCCTGTTTTACAAATATCCAATAAAAAAAAAACATTATACTATTCAATACTTTACTCAGATTGAAATTTTAGTGTATATAATCTTCAAATTAAATGAATAATTTATTTTTGGGATATTTTTACTTATTCTTTGCGTGCATATTCCATTGTCAATTCAGACGTCAGAAAAATTACTATGAACTGAATAAAGATAGATATAATTTTTATTACGTAGAAAATAACTTCTGCACAGCACAAAAGTCATTGCTATTTCATTAACATATGTTCTTTCGCCTAGTTACAAATAAAGTCAAAGAACATCTGGAACATTTACCAGAAATCAATAGCAGTCGTCTCTGTCATAATGTATAATTTCGATTCATATAAAAATACATTAATGGATAAGTTTTCTGACATTTATTAATGTTATTTTGAATCAGATGATAGTGAATTCCCTTCACATCTGAATATTAAAATATCATTTATTTCTTACAAAGGAATTTTTTTGGCAACAAAGAGACTATTTTCTAAAGATAGTATTGTGCGTTTATATTTTCTTAAAAAAAGCTTTAAAAATGTGTAGACTTTTGCAAATATTTACGCAATTTTACACTCAGATAATTTATATTTTTGTAGAATTAGTATATTATAAAAAAATTTCTTATAATCATTTAAACTGAAAGAATTATGCTAAAAGTCATTACACTTAGCTGAAAGGCTTAAAAACCTTTTAATAAACTGATCTACTAGTTTCACACACACATGCAGTGACATTCTCAACATTAGTAATGATAAAATAATGTAATGGTAAACCGTTACTAATCTCGGCAATATCGTATTTATTTATCATTTAAATTTCATTAATAAATTATTAATTTAATTTATCATATTAAACTAGCAAACACGGCGATTTTTCCAGTGCTAATTGTACGAGAGGAAGGGGGAGGGGGCGCCCTCAAAAAATAAATGGAATTAAGTAGCCCAAAATCTTCATCGATCATTACAGATAAGGCCAGTGTGGTTTGAGCTTCAAACAAATTTGTAAAATATAATCACTGAAATGAGGCCGCACCGTCTACATTTTTTTCAAACCACACTTATTCTCTTAAAATTTTGGAATTTATCGTTCATTTACAGGGACACATAAAAAGAAGCGGTTACACACTGACTACTAGTAATAATTGCTGAAAGTGCATTTTAAATTTTGCTATGCGTTTGTAAATTTAACTAATTTTTTTTCATTTTACTTGGTGTGTATAAATTCTACAGAGGATATACAAAAGTACATAAAAGCATTCGAGGACATTTCCGCTTATTGATTCAATTGCTGTAGGGAATTTTCTAGTCTGTTATGCGTTGCCTCACTGAACTAAATTTTGGCTTACGAGTTTGCTCTCAATATATAAATTGTAACAATCTTTTATACATTCAATACTAACAGCTAAGATTGACATCATATTTCGATTCTTCGGAAATTGTAACCTTGGGTCATCAAACGGAATGTCACTCGGTGGAGTGGTTCAGGAATTGCGCAGATAAAAGTTTTAAACTTTCAATATTAAAATCATATTTAATAGTTGCAAAACAAACTGAAATGCAGGTAGTTTTTCGTATTATTCTTGGACTTTTGTCGCATAAATTTTCGTATAAGTAAAATCAATACAAGTAATTTTTGAGACATTTTAAGAAACATTAAATAATTTTAGTAACACAGACATGTAAAAGAAAAATATATACCGGATAAATACAAACAGGCATTTATAGCTATAATGTTTTGTTGACTTTACTAAAAATAATAAATCTTTTTTTATTCTAAAATTGATAAATGTCATAATCAGTAGGGTGGATCGATGTTATATGGTGAAAAAATAAATATTACTAATCAAAACCTACCTATGCGGAAAAGATGTTCTATTGCAAGGAGATTAAGAGAAAAATAATAAAAAAAATTAATTTTAAAATTTAATACTGCCGCAAAAATTTTGAATTTTCGAAAAAATTGGAAAAAGACCTAATTTTGGTTAGATGATTTTTGATTAAAAATAATTGTTTTAATTTTAATCAAAACATACCTATACGGAAAAGATGTTATATTGTATGGAGATTAAAAGAAAATTAATAAAAAATTATAATTTCAAAATTTAATACTGCCGCAAGGGGGTTGGATTTTCGAAAAAAAGGGCAATTCTAGCTTTTTCATTCTCCCGCTTTATCCTTCCACCCCTCCATAAGTTGGAAGCGCTACGTCATGGAATCTTCCCTACGTCATATGATACGCCCACGTGGCTCTGAATTAGGGCTCTTATAATAGTTAAAGGAGCCTTACTCTGAATAATACTGGATAAACGTGTTCCCACCGCTCGCTCATTCAGTTCAAAGCTAGCGGCTTACGGAATCGGGCGTTGTTCTCACAAAGTGAAATAAATCTCGATTTCATTGCATAAGTTTTCTTTGTAAGTGTATTGTATTGCGTAGTGTACTTTGAATATTATTGCACCATGACGATGTTAAGAAAAGACATGATTTGCCCTATATATTGGTCTCGTTGTGATATGCCAACGAATATGCTTCTTATCTACAGTAACGTAAGAAAGTGCGTATGTTGGCATTCAAAATAATACCGAAGCAAGGAAACATTGTCTACATCCACACTTTCCTCCTCATGTGAAGAAGTTGCTAATAAGTTAAAAGGGACCTGGAAACGAGCTTCAATCCCAATAATTAATCACTATAGCATTTGGAGAAAAGTTGTATTATACCACGACAAATGTCGCGGTCTTCTTAAATCTTACAAAGACAGAAAAGGGATTGAAAGCTATCGCAAACAGATTGACGTTTTCCGGGAAAACGCAAATGCTGTTTTTGATATATCAGCGTGTACTTGTAAATTATTTGAATGTTGCTTCTGTAAGAAAGAACGGAAAGTACCAATGAACGAGAGAGAATTTCTATTAGACATGCGAACGGTAAGAAAAATGGTAATTGTGTCGCTGGATCGGAAAGTCACTTTACAAATAACTAAGACCGAGAAACGAAAATTAAAGCAAGGGCGATACGTGGATAAAAACAAAACACTGCCTGATTTTTCTTCCAGTTCAATATATTTGAATATGAAAATGAATAACGGGTGTAAATTGAAGCGGCGTATGTGCGAGCATACTGACTTTTCTGCATCATCAGCTATCATTGAAAGCGGCGCCCAAAACGCTGACGGTGTCACTGTCACATCTGTAGTGACGAAATTACATGCCGTAGCAAAGACATTGGACCGTTTTTGGATTTCCGACCGCGCAGGCGCTGCCATCGTGTCAGCTGCGCTTCAATATGTGGGCATTATCTCACAAAGCGATGTATCGAACGTCGTTGACAGAAATAAAATTCGACGTGAGAGAACAAAGGCAAGAACCACTCTACCGTCTCAGTCAGTTGTGAAAGATTCTGACCATGATCAATTGGTTTATACTTCGATGGACGTAAAGACAGGACTATATCACTAGGAGATAACAGAAGAAAAGTCATAATAGAAGAACACGCAAGCTTGGTAAAAGAACCTGGTTCCGAGTACATCGGACACGTATCTGTAAATTCCGGGAGAGTGCAAGTCACTGGAAAAGACATCGTAAACTTTTTGTCCTGCGTTGACACCAATATAGATGTAACAAAGTTGGTTGCGATCGGTTGCGACGGAATATCTATTAACACAGGTGTTAAAGAAGGTGTTATTCGAAATTTAGAACTGATTCTGAAGCGTCCACTACAATGGTTTGTGTGTCAGTTACACGCCAATGAGCTTCCACTACGTCACCTTTTCGCGTAC
Source organism: Maratus michaelseni (assembly GCA_963931845.1). Classification (NCBI taxonomy): domain Eukaryota; kingdom Metazoa; phylum Arthropoda; class Arachnida; order Araneae; family Salticidae; genus Maratus; species Maratus michaelseni. Next base: position 195,046,208 of record OZ007593.1, on the reverse strand, counting down.
GTAGATGGAACCACGACTGGGCCCAGAAGCTTCACTGGTGGAATAGACCTTGTTACTAGGAGAAATGGGTTGTTTGCCATCCTGAAAATATCCTGATATCGATGTTACCTGACGACGGAACTCACATAAGGCAATTGGCCCTTCGAAGAATTCTAAAAGCGAGCGAAGTCAAACAGTCTGCTGCAATCCCAAACATTTCAACGAATAATATCCGTATCTTCAATTTACCAGCTTTTGAACTTTGTGCGACGGATTATATTGATTTGATTAAATGGGAAAATGTGACAGAACCTCCACTAACTGATCGATTTAGTGACGACATGATTTCAGAAGCAATAGTAAATCCAGCAGTTATTCCGGCGGCAATAATATCTACTATCAAGGGGTTTCCGTGCCACACTCAAGCTACGGAACGGATACTCAAAACAGTCACGGAAGCATCTTCTTCTGTTTGTTGATCGTATAGAAGAGACGGTTTTATAAGAAATCGCATCGAATCACGAAACCTCATGCCAATTTTTAACACCAATCGTGATTATCGCCCACTGTAATTTCGACGATTTTATAGGTTTTTCTTTATTTAATAATAAAGAAGCTGGTAAATAAGAAGCTGAAGTTTTTTCTTGTAACCAACTAAGTGTCCTCTTACTGCAATTAATATTTAAAATTACTAAAATGTATATTTAATTTAACAAAAATCACTTTGACTTTTTACTGTAAAAAGACTCAAATACATAAATTTCAAACACCTTGCGGCAGTATTAAATTTTGAAATAAATTTTCTTAATTATTTTTTTCTTAATCTCCATACAGTAGAACATCTTTTCCACATAGGTAGGTTTAGATTAATATTAAAACATTTATTTTTATTCAAAAATCATGTAACCAAAATTATGTCTTTTTTTCATTTTTTTAGAAATTTCAACCCCATTGCGGCAGTATTAAATTTTAAAATTAATTTTTTTAATTATTTTTCTCTTTATCTCCATATAATAGAACATCTTTTCCGCATAGGTAGGTTTTGAAATTGTGAAAAAAAAAATTTCGATCCACCCTAATAATCAGTCGAGACTTATCTGTGACATGAAACGTCAGCTTTTATTAGAGAGAGTGTTGCTTATCAGATCAACTTTTTTGTGACGATTTGTGGATGTATTTTATTTTATATTTAATAAATCAGCAAATTTAAGACCTATTCCTAAATTTAATCAAGTCCTAAATTCAATTTTGAAAAGAGATATAGAAAATAGAAATGGATAATAATGCATCATTTTGAATAGGAACAAAATGTTATTATCCAAATTTATTGGTAAATTTATCCATTTTCTACTCATAAGTAAATCACAATATTAATACCTGTTAAATTTACAGTCTTGAAATGTTTCTTTGATAGATTATCATATACAAAGGGCTGGTAAACAAAGTTGGATCGTAAAAGAAAATTGTTTTGAGGTTGAAACTGAAAAATCATTCATTGTAACAAATAATTATCGATTGTCCGATACAAACTATTAACATGATGGAGCGGTTGGCATTATATTTATTATTAGAATGCCCTTTCTATCTAAAACACGAATCAAATAATGGTTTTGAAATAAATTAATGATTATTGATTATCAGTTTCTGATAAATTAGCAGAGTTATTTAGCATAATGAACTTTACGAATATGTTCGTTGAAATATGAATGTATCATGAATAGTTTAGAAGATTATAAGTTGCTTCGAAATTTGTAATAAATAAATATATGCTAATAGAAATCTTACTCAAACGCTGTGTAATTTCAAAGTAGTTTCATTTTTACAAACAGTTTCTCAGAAGTATAATGAGAAAGTTGTGAGACCTTTTTTTTTTTCTTTTTTTTTACTAATTTTGAATTTTTATTAAATAAGGAACAACAGCGATAGAAGTAACTGGAATTTTCTTTACTTCTTTATCCTGTAGAGACGCTTATAATTTTTTTTTTTCAAACAAACTAAAGGGATAAAAGCATTCCAGAATTAATATTTTTTCAAAAGGTGGAATGAAGCAACCTGAAAAATATTGCTTGCATGAAAAAAACGAAATTTTCACAACGTATATATGAGATTTATTAATTATATGTCTTCTAGTATATAGTTGATAAAAATAATATCGTTGTGATTTTTTTTCTGTTATGTTTTATTTTGTACCATTCAATTAATTTGTGTATTGAAAAATGCATTTAGTTAATCATTTATAAAATATTAATTTATTAGACATAAATTTTCGAAATCTTGGTATTAGAAGGCTCAAATCCTTATCATCTTATTCTGTAAAATATTTTTTTTTCTATATACTAGAAACATTATTGTTGTAAGAATACTTAGTGCTTATTCGTTTTGATATTTGGTTAAATTTGAAATATATTCTGGTCAACGCTTTTGTAGATTATATTATCAGGGCTCGCTAACCGTCTTTTTACGAAAAATAATGAAAAATATATTTTTTTCTAATTTCTTGCTTATTTTGACGAAGTTACGTAAAGATCTGTTTATTATAAATATACCAAAGATATTTTTACTGCATGAAGTTCATTTTAGATTTATCATTAATTCAATCTTTTAATTCAGTTTGTTTAATTTTGTTTTAATTTTAATATATTAGTATTACAAAAATGCTAAATTTTCAACGTACATTATATGGTAAAAAGTCACCTTATACTTTCGATTTTAGACGTTTTGTCAAATATCTAGAAACATACTTGAAAAGAATTCTGGAACTTCAAGTATATAAAGATTATATTAACTTTATATTTTGCAATGAAAGTATGATCAATAGAACAAGTAGGGGACCAACAATAAATTTAGAATAAAATAATATTTTCGATCACCTTGTAAAATAAAAGTTCGAGAAGATCTGTACCTGTCGCACATGACTATACGTCTGTTGTACAACATTTGTTTTCATTTATGTAAGTATAGCATTCATATACATAGCGGTATAAATGATTCTCTAATAAATTCAAAAACTTTTCGAATGTTTTTTCTTTTGTTTCTGACATGCATTGTTTTCCTCCAAATTTAACATCACTCATTGGAAACTTGTCAAAGAATAGTATAAAAAGACAATTAGAATATAAATAAATAAAATATTTAATGAAAAATGAGCATATATTTGAAATAATTTTTATCTACAAATAGCCTCAATGCAAAAACTCTTGTTTTGCATAATGTTGTGGTCAACAATATGAGGATACTTATGTAAAAAGTCCTGCCGAATATTGAGAAAAACAGTAAGATATCTGAGACATTTTCTGCTAACTTTCAGTTGTTTATCAAATTGCCAGATTTATTAACTGGCTTTCAAGAAAGAAATTCGTATTTAACGAATGTCAATGCGTAGTTATAAAACAAATGCTTCTTTTTTTTTTTTTTTTTTTTTTTTTTTTTTATTTATTTAGTTCTGATGGATTTCCAAGATGTTCTAAAACATCAATAAAGATAGGAAATAAATAAAATTAAAAAAAAAAAAAAGAAGAAGAAAATTACTTTTATAGAAAATCCCTTATGAACAGCTACTTTTCGAAAGCAACAGCAATACATTTCTCCCGGTCATTTAATTGTCTGTTGTCTGTCATTTTACATTTAAGTTGGTTATTCAAACCCTTTGAAACTCAGAATAATGATTCACTTGTAACGAAACCTCTTTTGATTACATTTCACGAAACCTAACAAAACCTCATTCTGCAGTTCTTGCGAAAGTTGAAATATATATTTTAAATAAAGCATGGGTTCGTGAAAAAATATACATATTGTTTATTTTTCACAACATGTACTGAAATCGCATTCAGTTAGAATTTAAAAGTTTTCTTACAACAAATCATTACATTCAGAAATGCCCTATTATGTACTTTTACATAAAAGGATAAATGAATAAGTTTTATATGATAAAATTTAGTAAAAAGATAAAATGACTAAATTTTGAATTAAATTAATTTGGACGTTTGGAATTACGATTAAGTGAAACGTTTATTTTGTTTGTGATTTAATTTTAAAACTTATTATATAAATTCATTATTTGCTATTCTTTTTAACACTTTCCAACCTAGTTGAAAAGTGTTTATGACTTCGGTTTGTCTGGCCGTCTGGCCGTCTGCCGTCTGCCATCTGGCCGTCTGGCCGTCTGCCGTCTGTCCGCCTGTCCATGCTCTAACTCCCGTAAATATGCTGGGATTGCGCTGCAATTTTTATATGTTATTGTCGATATCTATAGCATGCTCCCTATTTCAACTGAAGTGTATAGCACTTATAGTTGTTTTACAGGGACACTCAAAAGAATTCCGTTACATTACTGTCTATGGGGAAAAATCATTTGCGGTTTATTTTAATGATGTTACGCAATTGCAAATACATTGTAATTGATATATATGAGTAAGGTGCATTGCAAGAAGCTTAATATGGAATAGGGTGTGCACTGCGCTTATAGTTACTTTACAGGGACAGTCAAAATAATTCCGTTACATTACGTGTATGGAGAAAAATCGTTTGCGGTTTAATTAAATAATGTATCACTATTTTAAACGCATTGAAATTTATATACATATCACTAAGGTATATTACAAGAGGTTTACTACAGAATATTGTGTGTATATCAGTTATTATTCATTTACAGGGACACACAAAAGAATTCTCTACTGTCTGTTAACAATAATTCCTGGAAGTGCATTTTAATTTACTGAACGCGATTTTAAATTTAACTCACTTTTTGTCTATTACTTGGTGTGTATAAATGCTATATTTCATGTACAGGGCAGCACAAAAGTTCGCGAACACATTTCCGTTTGTTGACAGAAAATCCAGAAGGAGAATTTTAAACTGTCCCAGCTAAAAATGAACTGCAGTTTTTCTGCAGAAGTGAAGTATTTTTAAAGTTTTTCTACAGGCAACTGTAGATTTTCTGTAGTACAATCTTGACTGTAAAAATACTTCAGTTATTTTGCAGTTAATGTGAAGTAATTTTGCAGTAATTTATTTCAAAAATACTGTGAGCTTTTATCTGAAAAAATACTGCAGTTTACGTGAATTTATGTTATATTCATAAATTAAAAATATAATGAGACTTTACATCTGTAGTAAAACTGTAGTAAATTTGAAGTATTTTTGCAGTCATTATTTCAGTATTATATTTTCTGATGTATCTTCAGTATAACTGCAGTTACTTTAAGGTAATTTTACAGAACTTAATTTTAGTAAGTTTGTGAGATATTTTCTGCAATTTATCTGCAGTTTTAAAAGCTAAGCAATATTAAAGTCTTTCAGTTTTTGACACTATTGCGTATTTACTTTGTTATTAATAATTAACACTGTTTTCAAGACTTTTAGTTTAATGGGACTAAATTGAACAAAATTCAAAATCCTCGAGTGGGGGGGGGAGGGGGGGGGGCGAACACTGCTTTGAACCACCCATTTTGAGATAAATTTTTTAACACATAAATATATATATATATATAAACTTTCATGGGGAATTTAAGGGGGAAAGTCCGCCCTTCCCCCCAACGGGAAATTTGTACTTTCTCTTAGTGTTTAATCACTTTAAATTACTCGAAAAAAGAATAAATTTACTGTTTTACAAAATCGGTCAAAATAAAAAATTAAATAAAATTTCAAAATCCAGGGAGGGTAAATGACGCACCCCCCCCCCCTCCAACGGAAAATTCTTAGTTCCTCTTTTAAGTTAAGCGAGGAACAGCGAATTAAGCAGCGGACACTGCTTTGAACCACCCCTTTGAGATTAATTTTTAACACATAAATATAAAAATAACAAATAAATAACTTTCATGGGGAATTTAAGGGGGGAAAGTCCGCCCTTCCCCCCAACGGAAAATTTGTACTTTCTCTTAGTGTTTAATTACTTTAAATTACTCGAAAAAAGAATAAATTTACTGTTTTACAAAATCGGTCAAAATAAAAAATTAAATAAAATTTCAAAATCCAGGGAGGGTTAATGACGCCCCCCCCCCTCCAACGGAAAATTCTTAGTTCCTCTTTTAAGTTACCCGAAAAGAACCATTTTATTATGCTTTTCAAAATCGGAGAAAACGCAATTTTAGTTACTTAAACTTTAAAATTCAGGAAGAAAGTAGTAATTGAACACCACCACCCCCCCCCCCCACACACACACCCTACACACAACGAAAAATTCTTAGCTCTTTTATTTTAAGTTTTTTTTATTATTATTATTATTTATTTTAGTTATTTTAATTATTTAGTTATTTAAATTTCAAAATCGAGGGAGGAGGAAATTGCCTTTCCACTTATTAACTACAGGCATAATGACTTCCAGTTTTTAAGAAAATTTTACTTCAAAAAACAAGTGTAAAATGTAAATCTCCTTTTGAACATTTGATTATTTTTTTCGTAACTGACTATGTGAAGAAACGCTACATCTCAACTCAACTCCGATTCTGATCGTTCTGTTTACATTTTGACGGCGATGGCGGTAAGCGGTAAGTGCAAGCGTTTGTATATTATTTTCTGTAACTCGCTAGCTTTGTTAATGTAATAATTAATGCCGCAATTTTTTAAATGTTTATATATAGCCATAAGATGGCTAAAAATATGTACCGACAGACACTTCTACAAATCTAGATCGATTAAAAAATTAGATACATTCAACGTATTTATAAAGTACCACGTTGTCTTGCCAAAAAAAATTATTTCGGAGGAGATTTGTATTGTCAATGTGTCGTCCGTATTGTCTTATTTTAGCATTTTTTTTAAAATACTGTAATAGCGATGGAGTTAATTTAAAGTTTGTTGCCCCTACAATTACGATTATGCCAAGGTTGCAGCTATGATTTTATCAAAATCATAACTGCATTTACATCATCATTCAAGAGGACAATATTTAAAATAGCATTACTTAAAATTAAATTATAATTTTTATAAAGTTAATTTCCTCCTGGTATATTATTTGTAAACTTTGATTAAAAACAATTGAAAATATATGTAAAAACCTTGAGAAATCACTAATTGGATTGACACTAATATTGACACACAGGCTAAGTACAGTCAAGATCAACCCAAACAATATTATAAATTTCATTGTAACGATAAAAGGCTCAAATATTTAATTTAATTTTGTAATAAATATGAGTTATTTGAATTCACAATAACAAACTCTAAATTAACTCCATCACTATTAAAGAAAAGTTTAAAATAAGATAATATGAACAAAACTTTGAAAATACAAATATCCTATGAAATATTTTTTCTAGTAAGGCTTTTATAAATACGTTGAATCTATCTCATTTTTTTTTTAAGAGAAACCAGTTTTGAAGAAGTGTCTGTCGGTAAATATTTTTAGCTATCTTATGGCTATGTATAAACATTTAAAAAATGAATTAAGGTGTTAATTATTATATTAACAAAGTTAGCGAATTACGGAAAATAATGGACGAACGCTGTCACTTATTGCTCAATGCCGAGAGTCGCATGTAAAACGTAAACAGGTTTAGAGTTTAGCTATATGTGAAAATTAGCAGTGGCTATATTCACCACATAGCGATTAAAGTTTTAAAACGGCAATTAAAACATTGTCATTGTTTACCACCTCTGCTTTCAGGTAACACATTCCATGGCAATCCTTGAGCGACTAATTTTGCGATCCCCCCCCCCCCCAAAGGGTGAAGAATTTCATGATCCCTCCCCCCCCCCTAAAGGTGAAAATAAGCAGAGTCGCCAGTTGTTGATTAAACTTTAAAAACTGGCGATTAAAAATGTGGAAAGCAAAATTCATATTTTTTATGCGTCCGTTCGAAGAAATTCATAGCTTTTACGTGCCCCTTTGAAGAAATTTATGATTTTCCGTGCATAATCGAAGAAATTCATGATTTTTACGCAGCGATCCATAAAATTCATGATTTTTATGCGTTTGATCGACGAAATTCAGGATTTTTGCACTGCCGAATGACGAAATTTGATTTTTACGTAGCAAAATTCATTATTTCTCTCCGGCTGATCGACGAAATTCATTATTTTTATGCACACGATCGACGAAATTCAAGATTTTTACACTCTCGAATGACGAAATTTGGTTTTTACGTAGCCAATCGACGAAATACATGATTTTTACACGCTGATCGATAAAATTCATAATTTTTATGCGGTCAATCGACGAAATTCATGATTTTTACGAATTTGATTGACAAAATTCAATTTTTTTACGCTATCGATCATCGAAATTCAAGATTTTACACTCTCGAATGACGAAATTTGATTTTTACGTAGCCAATCGACAAAATACATGATTTTTACACACTGATCGATAAAATTCATGATTATTATGCACTGGGTCGCTAAAAATCGTGATTTTTACACGCCCGATCGACGAGATTCGTGATTTTTCTGCAATTGATCGATGAAATTCAGGATTTTTACACTCCCGAATGGCGAAGTTTTTTTACGTAGCCGATCGACAAAATTCATTACTTTTTCTGAGCACGATCGACAAACTTCATTATTTTTACGCACACGATTGAGAAAATTCATGATTTTACACGCACTATCGATGAAATTCAGGATTTTTGCACTCTTGAATGGTGAAATTTGCAATTTTTCTTCCGAAATTCAATTTGTGTTTTTTTTTTTTCGGTTAATGTGTGTGAAGTGTACATATATATATAAGTTACTAACCGCTATTTGAAGGAATTTCATGCATTCTAGAGATTGCTGCATTGTGAGTTTCGTGCATCCAGGAGTGTTTTTTTTTTGGGGGGGGGGGAATTATTGTTGACGAAGCGTACATATATATATATATATATATGTTACTAACTGCTGTTTGAATGAATTTCATGCATTCTCAAGATTGCTGCATGGTGAGTTTCATACATCCACGTTTTTTTTTTTTTTTTTTTTTTTTTTTTTTTTTCAGTTAATGTATGCGAAGCATACATATATATGTTACTAACTGCTGTTTGAATGAATTTTATGCATTCTAGAGATTGCTGCATGGTGAGTTTCATGCATCCAGGATTTTTTTTTCAGTTAATGTATGCGGAGTTAATGTTCGGTTAATGTACCTGCTTAATCCAGTAATGGATAATTGCATACCCCGCTTATATAAGTGTTTTCGCGGTCTCCTCTGATAATGGGATCCAGGATAATGGATATTCAGGGCCATGTTGCTTGCAAGTTTGTTGTAAATGTATCACTTGTACATGCCACTATTCGAAAGAAGCTAAATTCTGCAACAAAGGCTGTGAAATGTGAGAAGAATTTGTAAATACATTTGGTATTTAAATACGATGTAAATTATAAAGCATAAACATCAAATGTTAATAAAATGTTTTTTTTTTTAATTTAAACCTTATTTGCACCATAATTGTATACAAAATTGGAAGGACAAATCAGGACGCAGGTAAGAGTAATTTTTGTAAATTTTAGTATTTTTTTTAGAAAAACAGAAAAGCATATATTTGTTTTGCTTTTAATATGAATTTTATGCAGTTATTTTTTTATTAGCTGTAACATATGTAATACATTTTATTTCATAGTAAATGGTATATAATTTAGAAATTTACATATATATATATATATATGTATCCTTTCATATAATTTATTTTATATATTCAAAATTATATAAATATTCAATGCACCTATAGATACTTTCTTTAAGAGCGATGCAAAAATATTCAAATTTGAAATTCACATTGTGGAAAAATTAGTTGCAATTAAAATTAATTTTTGCATTTAAATTTCGTGTAGGAGAGACCGGTACACACTGGACCTATGGGCACAGTGGACCACCCCTAATATTTTATTTATTTAAACTTTTTAAAAGCTTCTCTTATATCCTAATAGACAACAGCACTGCACTGATTGTTTATAGCCTTCAGAAAATATGTTTAGCTCAGATTGAACTATTTTATCCTGATTGGTTGTTTTGAGCTTCTAAAAGTAAAATTTTTCATCATATTTCAATTTTTTTAGTAATTAAAGGTTGCAGATAAATAAGATAAAACAGCTTTTTTGTAAAGCTAAGATACTTGTTTTTATTTAACTTTAAAGTTAATATGTTTAAAAGGAAGCTATAAACAATATTAATACGATTATTTATTGAACTTCAACATGGGTCACAGTGGACCACCCACTCCTGGGGCACAGTGTTCCACAATCCACTCTGCTCCTGTAATGCAGAATGTTCAAAATGTTTAATAATTGCTTATTTACTATAAAGAAATATTGTTTAAAAGTAGTTATTTAACTGTAAAATAAAGTAAACAAAGAAAAATGAAAATTTATTTAATATAGTAAGAAATATTTTGTTTTGTATTTACTGCCTTTGATAAATGTAACTGTAGTCTAAATTGGTGATTATTCTATTCAAGTAAGATTCATGAGATGCAAATTGAATGGAAATCAGTTGATTTTTCACGAAACTGTAGATGAATCTATAGTTGATGTCAATGATTTCATAATATTGCTCCCAGACCCAAAAGTATTTCAGGAAAGTTCCAGGCTCAATCATACTCATAAGTATTTTGGAATTTCATTAGCAAATTTTAATGTGCGCTGATTGTTTTGTACTTAAGTAATAACTTCAACTAAATTGCAATTGTTCCTGTATTAATCTGTTATTATTTTCAAAATATAATTCATTTTGTTTTTGTTCCAAAATGTTACTCGTAAATTTATATTACTATGTTATTTTGTGGGTAAAGGAAAAATAAAAAAGACTTAGATTAATGAAAAATAGACTTATATTGCATATTTCAGATAATACCTAATAGCGGTCCACTGTAGTCCACTTTACGGATGCATATATAAAAATTTCTTTTGAAAAATATATTGAAAAATATGTTATGATAAATGTATAAAGGTTTAAGGAATATTCAAAAATATTTTTATGCAGATCGGTTTGTCCATTAAAGAGAAAAAAAAAATTAACTGAAAAAGTGGTCCACTGTGTACCAGTCTCCCCTACATTTAATATTTAAAATTATTATCTAAATCTGCCACAATAGACTTCATTATGAATTGCTTATGAGATTAAAAATTTGTAATCCCTTTCGCACAATATATATATTCTCACAAGCTTTGTAATATATATTCTCACAAGCTACAAAGAAAATCTTTTTTTTTTTTTTTTTTTTTTGGGGGGGGGGGGGGGAGGCAGTAAGTACATATTGAATAATCAAACAGTTACAGCAATTAAAAAAACAAGGATATTTTATAAAAATGTTTAAATGCTTGGGTAACAAAATTACAATGGACAAAGAAAAAGTTATGTCCATTCTGATTTAAATTCTTGTGCATCTATTTGCTTTATCAATTTGAAATTTCTGTAGAGGATTAAAAAAATATGCCATTATATAAAGAATTATAATTTATTTTTTTAAAATTCATATACAATTATTTTTAATTGCAATTTTTATTGTTGCAATGGAATTACTAAATACACATTATCAATTTTCTTCTTCACATTGAATTTATTTATAAAATTGCACTTTTTATTACAAAATTTTAAAAGTAAGATTTTAATTTTTAGCCAATAACCATGTATCCTTGATTTCAAAGAAATTGCCCAGTAATGAAACTATTGAAAAAATAAAAACAATTCAATACCATAAAAAAAATCATTGCTTGAAGATTGAAGTACTATGATTATTATGAATACTTCACTCATCTTTCAATATTATTATTTTGAGTAAAGTCGTTCATACAATTTCTTGAATTATTTCATTTTTCAAAATGTAACCATAATAATTGAATAAGTCTGCCATGATCAAAAAATATTTTTCAGTGATGATTAATTGTTGTATGCATGATATATTTTATGCACAGATTGCATATACATTGAGATATGAAAAAAAATATTTAATTAGATTTTAGTGCTGATTTTTTCATACAGAAAAATTAATATTTTATATATATACATATTTTGTAATAAATTTCTAAAAGGCTGCAGTGAAACTGCAAAAAAAATGCAGTTGAAAGACCGCAGTGATTTAACTAACTACATAACTACACATTTACTGCAGTAAATACTTTTTTACATTAAAAACTTACTTATTATTATTGCTTAATTTTTTACATTAAAAAATTTTTCAATTTCATATGTTCAAATGATTTATTGTAGTACTTATTCCGGCTAGAATTACTGGAAAAATAAAAAGGGGCGAGGGAGCTTGCACCGCGTAGCTGTCTCAATGTGAATTGCTCTGCAATTCACAGGGGGTTGGCAAGCGTTAGCAAGTAGCGGGGCTGAACCCCTAGTAAACATTGATTACACCAAGGGTGTCTGTAAAAACAGTAGAATTATTCAGGTCACCAAAAAGAAACAAGAGGTTCTCTATTTTAATGAACTACGGAAAGTTTGCAAAAAAAAAAAAAAAAAAAAAAAAAAAATGCAGTTGGGAAACTACAGAGAATCTGCAGAAAAAATGCTGTTGGGAAACTACAGAAAATCTGCAGAAAAAATGCAGTTGGGAAACTGCGGTGATTTGGCCGATTCCACTACAGAATTTTTTAGGTTGATACAACTACAAAATTACTGCAGAATTTTTGAGGTTGATACAACTACAAAATTACTGTAGAATTTTTGAGGTTGATACAACTACAAAATTACTGCAGAATTTTTGAGGTTTATAAAACTACAAAATTACTGCAGAATTTTTTAAGTCTATTCAACTGCAAAATTACTGCAGTAATTTAGCAGTTGTATCGACTTAAAAAAAACTGTAGTCGAATTGGCCAAATCACCGCAGTTTCTCAACTGCATTTTTTTTTTGCAGATTTTCTGCAGTTCATTTTTAGCTGGGGTGCTACGCGTTTCCTAACTAAATTAAAATTTAGCATCCTATGCAGTATATATACAAATCTATAGATCCTATACAAGGCTGAATAAGAGTATTCAGATATTTTTCCGAATATTGTATATGTTGGAAATTCCTGAAATTTCGTTTTTAAATATGTTATGCGTTTTCCAAACTGTTTACTTAGATGTTGTCTTTCAGCTTATTAAACAGTAATGATTTGAAAAAAATTTTTGGAAGCGTTGGAAAGTGTTACATAATCTATGCTTGACGCATGATTTTTCGTTCTTGTTTTTTCCTTAAGTGCAAGACAACCATCGTATTAAATACTTGCTTGAAAAATTACGAAGGTAAACTAAAAGTTAATATTGTTGCTCTCAACTATATTCTTAGCACTTTAAGAAAGTTCAGTTTCAAATTAATTGCCTTTGTTTTTCAAATATGTTGTTGTCCAATAGAAACATTGTTTGTACTCGTACTTTTTCTTTGGTCTTTTTCGCTGTTTTTTTATATTTTAATACAGGCCGTACACCGTATTATTTGGAAGCACTTCAGTTATGTTCTGCATAACTGTTATTAGGCAGCTTTCATTGCAAAAAGCTACCTATTGCAGCCGTTCGGAGAAAGCAAGTCTTGTTTCACAATGGCGGATATTTAATATTTAAATAGATGTAAAAAAATATATATTTAATTGGTGGGTTGTTTCTATTAAGTGTTAGAATGTTATACAAAGTTTCTGGAACATTTTTTGTTTTTGCTATATCTTAAAAAATGGCTGAGATATGGCAATTTGAAATTCTAGGTTGGCTGACATTTTGAAACAATCTGATATTTGTTATGCTGTAACTCAGGTATTTATGAACCGATATGAATGTGACTGATCACGTGTACAGAACATACCATGGTCTCTACAGAGTTCGTTGGCCAGCTTCATGCGCCATCGTGTTTCAAAATGGCGGTAAATTATTTATTTTTTTCATTTTCTTAAAAATTCAAAAATATGTGTAAAAATTATAAATTGTTATGTGTCATTAAGTGTTAGATCGTGATACAAGGATTCCAGAACATATTTTGTTTTGGCTTTATCTTAAAAAATGGCAGATATATGGTAGTTTGAATTTCTAAGTTGGCTGACATTTTGAAACAGTCTGATTATTGTTAAGCTGTCATCCACCTCCTGAAATTCGTATTCAAATTCAGTATTAACGAAAACCGGAATTTAATTCTCTGTAATCCAGTTCCAAGCAATTTAGTTGCGGGTGTTTGAGTAAAATAAGTTGAATTTTTAAAAACATGGACTATGAAAGCTACCTTTTCCTCTCGGTACATGCCGGAAGAACATTTTTATTTTCTCAACCATATCAAAAAATGAAACAAAATCGATTTTTCAATGAAATATATAAGTATTTTAAAATGATAATTAATGATAATGCTTTTATTTAATTTGACAAACATACATAATTTTCCCAACAAATATTTAAAATTTACACAAATGCATCTGAAATAATATAATATATTTTACAAATAGACTTCTTTAAATTTTATTAGCTATGCTTTTTCTTGTGGAATTGTTAGGCAGGTATTTTCATGGTCTGCAAGCAAAATGAGTTCTTGGTAAGGAAATAAATTCAGTAATAACAGTTTACAATTCCTTACTAAAATGTACTCGAAGATATGATAGAGCTCGAAGTCACCGCGGTCGTCCGAGGTATGAAACTCTTTGGATAGACTGGATTTAAACTTATTGAATAAAACAAAAATAATAAATAAGTTTAAGATATCGACCAGTAAGTTCAGGAAGGAAGGATCGTTTAATACATTGAGCGACGCCGGTGGCTTCCGGCATATTCATTATTATATTTTTGTAAATTAATTTACATTATAGATTTCCATTATAAAATTATACATTTTCATTTTTAACAATAATATAATATATCTTACAAATATAATGGCTTATTTGAATTTTATTATATTTATGTCTTCCTTTATGAAATTATTTAGCAGGTATTTCCATGGACCACAAGAAAATGAATTCTTAGTGATGAAGTAAATTCCAGAAAGAACAATTTAAAATTCATTTCTAAAATTTACTCGAAGGTTATGATGGAGCTCGAAGCTACCGTGGTTTTCCGACGTATGGAATGCTTTGGACAGGCTGGACCGACTGGTTGATGTCTTAAACTTATGGAATTTAAAATATAAATTTCATAATTTTAAGACATCGACCAGCAAGTTCAGGAGGGGTGCATCGTTTAATACATTCAGCGACTCCGGCGGCTTCCAGCATATTCAATATTATATTATTCTAAATAAATTTTCACTACAGATTTTCATTATAAAATTATAGATTTTCCATTTTAAGGTATACGGTGAATAAAATTACCATAACACACTTGTTTAATCCTCTTATACGTTCAGCCTTCTTAATGGTTAAATATTTTTTTTCCAAATGTTGGAGCTAATTTTATACAAGCATTGCGAATTTCCTTTTCTTCATTTAATTCTTTGTATCACCGCATTGCATATCTGCAACATATCGAAAAGTCAATGTTACATATACAGTAGGCTTTATTGGACGATTTTATTTATTCTTGCTATCTTCCAACACAGCGGTTAATATACACTGTTTAAAAATTTGCAGCAAACTGTCCAGTCATTTGACCGTTTTTATAGAAAATGGTTACATAACCATAAGTTAACACTATTCTGATCATAATATGGGCAATAATATGGTCAGAATACATTCAAATTACAGTTATGCAACCGTTTTCTATAAAAACGGTCAAATGACTGGACAGTTTGCTGCAAATTTTTAACAATGTAAAGTTTTCATAGAATTCTCAAAAGACAGCGATACTGACTTAATTTTTCATGCCAAAGTGAAAATTTAATCATTCGTTCAGTTTCACATCGTTATTTTTAAAATGAACTTTGTAACTTTCGCCAAATTAAAAAGGCCTAAGACGTCCAAAAATATATTTTTTACAAACGTAAGTTCGTATAATTTGCCATTTTGTATTATAAAATAGACAATGACAACATATATATTTTTTTAATTATTGAAGGTGTGAAAAAAATACTTCCTAGTCAATATATTTTTATTTTTATGTTAAAACATTTTTTAATTAATTTTTACAAGCTAAAACTGATGCACTCTAACATCTGAGTAAATAATTTTCGAATCTGAGTTGATGAATTACAAAGGGTTTTTCGTGATTGATGTTGAGTTTATTTATTAAATATTTCGACGTACAAAGTAATCATTATTTTCCAGGAATCCATAAATTCAAAACAAGTAAATAGAAACACACTTGGAAGAAAGATAGATATAAACTGGATGACAATATCTTTAATTATTACCAGGTTCTGATCATTGCATAAGTAAATATTAAAATTTCAATGTTTACGACTGCCAGCGGCAACTGCAACCGGGACCGCTACATGTCACACATACATCTACATATTGTCACATGTTATTAGCTGGATGATAAGAGAGATAATTAATTGTTACTCTTGTGAAGACAGAAACTGAAATGATTTTACATCTCGGCAAAGGGTTACAGTATTGGTGATTTTTCTTTGAAAATAGCATAGACCACAATGAAATTTTTATAAATCGGAAAACATTTCGCATAAATCATATTTTGGGCATAAAATATATTAATCTTTTTAAGGGGGTCGCCAACATGGGTGCAGATGTCTTGACCACAAGAATTTGAGGCTCATGAAACTTTCGCATTTTTTAACCCTCGGTACAATGAATTTCAGCTGCCTGTAGATTATTTTTAGAACAGACTTAGCATAGTAATATATTGGAAAAACTTTTTGAGAGACTGCATCAAACCAAATAAGGGCATGTAAAATATCTAATCAATTGCGGTTTCATTTCTTTGCAAGATACAGCGTAAAGATTTTAATGTAGAATATTATAGACAGCAAGCTGGAAATTGTACGTCAAACGTGACAAATGAGGTGCGTTCTTACTGTAGCTAGCTATATAAATATTTAGATCTTGATGATTTTTAATTCTGTGAAATGAATAATATCGTCTGCAGATTAATTTCTGTAATAAAATAAGTATCTCGGTCGCTTGACGATTAAACGTCGGAAGCTCTTATAACAAGAAAGCACCGATTTAAAAAAAATCAAATTTCTTAATAAATATTTTTATTGATATCACCTAAAGTTTTGATTCAATTTTAAGAAAAATTGAAATATCTCGACAAAATTCTGCAAATATAATATATCTTAAATTTCAAACCATTCGGTGGGGTAGTTTTTGCGTTTTTATATGCGGACGGACGGACAGACAGACGGACGGACAAAGCGGCGACAATAGGTGCTACGTATTTATATAATTACGAACGCACCTAACAATAACTGAATAATTATAGTGACGTGCGTTATTCCTGCAATTTTAGAAAGATGGGGGGAGGGGATAATGAATAAAGCTTTAACAAGCTGGAAATTGTACGTCAAACGTGACAAATGAGGTGCGTTCGTACTGTAGCTAGCTATATAAATATTTAGATCTTGATGATTTTTAATTCTGTGAAATGAATAATATCGTCTGCAGATTAATTTCTGTAATAGAATAAGTATCTCGGTCGCTTGACGATTAAACTTCGGAAGCTCCTATATAAAACAATAAAGCACCGATTTTTTTAAAAAAATTCAAATTTCTTAATAAATATTTTTATTAATATCTCCTAAAGTTTTGATTCAATTTTAATAAAATTTGAAATGTCTCGATAAAATTCTGCAAAGATAATATATCTTAAATTTCAAACCATTCGGTTGGGTAGTTTTTGCGTTGTTATATGCGGACGGACGGACAGACAGACGGACGGACCAAGCGACGACAATAGGTGCTACGTATTTATATAATTACGAACGCATCTAAAAAGGGAAAGCTTTTAAGAATAAACATATAAAAAAAAGTGTGAGGGGATAGTGATTAAATTTATATTTTTTTTGAAGAAAAGTTAACTTTAAAATAACGGAACAGAGGAAAAAAAATCTAAATTAGAATTACATGAGAGGGAAATAATTACTGAAATTAATTGATATAGGATGCAACATCCTAGAGTTAAATATATTTAATGTTTATTTACCACATTAATTTCATAAAATTAGAAAAAAAATATTTAATATTTGCAAGATCAAAAAAAGTTCTATGAATAATATTTAACTATTAGGCATGTTTGCTGCAGAGAAGTAAAAATTGAAAAAGGATTTAAAACCGTCAAAATATACTAAAATTTTCATAAATTAAACATCTTGCATATTTAGATACATATAAAATTTATTTGAACTAATTTAGTGTACTTTTTGTTGTATAAAAAATAATAAATAAAAAAAAACTGTAAATGTGGTAAATTATCAAAAAAATTAAGTTTTATTCTATATTTTGCCGACAATTGTTACTTTACATTAAAAAAAAAAAACAGATATAAACAAGATTTCCGTATTTCTTTTTAAATTGTAAAATCTCCAGATTTTTTTTTTTTCAAATAAAACCGAAATATTGTTCTGAAAATATTAAAGTAAATTTAAAGATTGAATTTTTGAAGATTTAAGCTGTCAATACATTACAATCTTGGCAAAAAGCTTGTATGGATTTATGAAGCCTTTGGGATTTATAAAAAATAGTCTTTTGAACCAAATAAGGTTTAAAAAAAACACTGTTGTTGTTTCTGCCTGAAACTTTCACTTTCTTTTGAAGAATAAGATTAATGGCTTTTATAAAGCTTAACACTCAGCTCTATGCTTTATAATAAAATATTAGTTTCGCATTCTATATTTTACATTGATTTTAAAGATGATTGGTATTTTTTGTGTAAAAAACTTTTAAGAAATGTAGAACAAAATATAGTATAAAAAATATTATATTTTAGATTTAAGAAATTTAAATTATAGCTGTATAGACAAAAGTCGTTTTCAAATATAATGTTAATACCAAATTATGATATATCCATTTAAACGTTGTCTACTATTATGTTTTGTTTATCTTTTTAGAAATTATGGATTGCAAATAATGACTAATCCTTTACAAAATTATTTAATAACAAATATATAATAAATTTTAAATAAATTATTTGCTTAAAAGTTTCAGTAGTTATTTAAAAAAATATATGATCTTTAATAGGATTTTAAACTTATCTTTTTCCAAACAATCAGCATCGTTTAAATTAAAATTTTCTTTAAAAGAAGTGTTTGTTGCTACATATTTACTTTTTAATTAGATTCGAGGAATCGTTTAAAATAAGCAAATTCCTAACTATGTGTAAAATAACCCCTCTAAGTCATGAGACATCATGCATTTTTCAGAATCACAGGTTGCAACGCTGGTAACTAAAGCAAAATTTCTTTGATGTATATTGTCTTTGCTTTTGTATTTTCGATGGTATATATAATATATATTCACCAACATATAGTTCCATAACGTTCGTTTGCAATGGTTACGTCAGCATTACAACTGGACCTATAACGACTAGTCTTGTCTATTCTTCTCCGATCCCTCACGTGGATAATTTCTGGACGACAAGCATAACCATTGTTACGCGAGAAAACTTTTTGTTTACGATCGGATGTCAGACTGAACTTAGTCCCTAATTGCCAACCTCCCGATTTTTTAGAACAAATATTTTTATATAGAAATATTCACATTGGATAGTCGAAGAATTTCCACTATTAAATAAACGAAAATTCTTTATACGAAATTAGTGGTGTTAAAAAATCAGGAGGATCATCTAATCATATGGGAGAAGAATACACAAGCACAATCATTCCGTGTCCAATTGCGATGTTTGTGACACAATTTCAAATGGTCAACTCTCGATCTTGATACGCATACAGAATGTCTTCGGGCATCTTTTATGCAAACATGCAATTTTTAAAAATCTCCACGTGTCTGTGGCAGCAAGAAAGTTACTTGCCATTTGGCTAGTTGTAGCATATAGGTTTTGTTGCGGACAGTACAATAAACCTGTTATCGTGGGGAATCGTTCTGCAAAGACGCCTTCCACCGCAATGCCTGCTACATATTAAACACTGTAGAAAACAATTCCGAGAAAAAACGGAAAATGAACTGGCAGAAAGGTTGCCGTGTATTTTCCGTTTTGGTGTTCTTTGGTTTTGAAGACAAAAATTTCCCGCTATTCAAGACGGAAAATTTCTGTTTTTAGAAATTTATGCAGGAAATTGCACAATATTTAAAAAAAATCTAAATAATAATTTGATGTACTTACGCATATTTTAATGACAAGTGTATTAAATATTATCAAACTGGATTTTTATCGTCTTGCCTTCCATTTGATTTGAACTTCGGTACTCCCCATTAGAGGATGATTGTTCTTTTCCCTTCACCATCCCGGAACATCCAACGACCCGGTTAAAGATGAAAACATGAATTATGAAAATTTAAATGGAATTTTTTGGATTTATCTCAATTGAAAAGGAAGATTTACGCGTGTATGTCTTGGAAGGAGTATTTCTATTTTTAACATTCAACGAATACTGATAAATGAAATTTTCCGTTTCTTACGAGGAAATGTACCATTTAAACTCAGAATAGAATGTATCCGTTAAAAGACAGGAATTTCACTTACAATCACGTGTAATACACACACACGCACACACACACACACACACACACATATATATATATATATATATATATATATATATATATATATATATATAAGGCACTTGTTTACAGAGATGTTTTTTATTATGTTCTTTAAGCCGGGGAAAAGACATAGTGGGTTTTGGGGAGAAAACGAATATTTCCATCTAAAAGTCTACCTATATACTACCTTCAAACGTATGGTAAATATTTTATTTTTATTCTACTCAGTCAGTAAAAATCCTTAATTTAAGGCAATACAATACAGTTATTTGTTAATGTTTATCAAGTTTTTTCCAGATTTGTTTTTTCGAATACTAACCGTAATTACGAGAAACAAATAAATCACTGTGGAAATGTATAAATATTACTTGAATTTAACAGTATAGAGATAAAAAATTAAACACAATGGAACGAAAAATATATCCAAATTAAAATTAAAACAATTATTATTTTAAATCGAAAATGGTTTGCAAAATGAAATACAATACAAGAAAATGAATAAATAAAAATCCATTTGAGACTACAATAATGCTTTCAAAATTTATGTTCATAAATAAATCAAAATCAACCATATTAATAATGTTAATCAAAAGACAGGATTGCTTAATCTCATTATATTCATTACGTTAAACATTTCATGTATATATCTTACTATATTATTAGTTTCTTTGAATAAAATCCATGAACATCTACAAAAACTGAAGTAAATAAACATAAGTCTATTATGTACACTATTTAGACAATTAGTATAATTAAAAAAATAACTTGAACTATGATCAGAGTAAGACACAATATCGTGATGCTAATGTCTGTCACATTGGTCTATGCTCTGAAGCACATTCTTTGGATAATACAACAATAGTTCCATTGTTTTGGCGCAGTTTAACTACTCTTTTGTATTTTAGATGACTGAAGTTTCATTTCATTATGATACCCATTCGGGAAAAAAGAATAACTAGGTAGTTCTGGCTGATTTCCAGATGCACAGATGGCTCACAGATGGCTCACAGATGCACTGCCAATTTCTAATTAAGACTTCAGACTAACGAGATTAGGTAAGTATAACGGCATACTGCTTAATCCAATACTTCACTTATAGCGAACAAAATATCATCTAACCATATAATATGGACATTGAATTTATATTTAATTCTTTTATAAAACCAGCAAAAAATCCAATTGTTTGTTATCCGTTGTTCTTAGCTCCATCTCCTTCCTGGTGCTGTAGGCTAATTCAACATCACATTCTATCCTATTCGTAAAATGTTCTGAACTAATGTCATTCAATTCAAAATTTCTACTTTGGTAAAAATCTAGTATCATAAAACAATCAAAGTCACTGTATATTATACCTGAAAATTCGTCACTTTGGTGCCAAAAAAATAAAATCATCCCACCGAAAACAACATAAAAATAATATGCAATGAATAAGAAACTAATTAAGCATTATAAATATTAGTGCACATACATTATACTAAAATTATCAATAATATACAAAACTAACGAGTCTTACATCTGCTGTCTATGCAGAGATAGCCTTTCAGTTCCTAATTACGCTGAATTCTCTTCGGCACCAATGGTTTACAGATAAATGTTCAGCGCACGATTTCTCTTCAGCAGGGGGCTATGTAGAATTCCCAAGTAACATATTTTATTTGTCGTATTTCCTCGAGCATTCAAATACTACGAACACGTATAAATGGTCTAAATTTTTTCGGCAAAAGACATTGGAAATTTCAAATAGGTCAATTGTTTCTTTCACGTATAAATTTCATGTTCAACAAAAACTGGGAGAGCGCGTGAAATCCTTTAAATATTTTATCAGCGCTCACACGTGACCGGCACATGTAGAAATATATAGTTTGCATACGCATGCTTCTTACTTAATCTTTCATGTTATTTGCATTCAATTTTGTGACTGTTATCATCTATAGTGTCATAAGTCCTTATCAGTTGTACGCCAGTATATATTTATTGCAATATAAAATCTGAGCACAAAATATTTTCATTTTGAGTTTTTACACTACAAATTTATAAATGTTTTACTGCATCAAAAAATGATAAATATTTAGTTTTAAATTTTTTACAAACATATTCACAAATTCAAAAGCCATTTAAACCCATTTTCCTGACAAAATATTGTCACATTTTCTTCAGTTTATATCATCTCAAAAAAGTTCTTGCCAAAGGAATCATATCTAAGGAGTTTTACTTTAAAAAAGCTTGTTGTTTGGCTTATCAGTTTGAAAAATGGATGTTTTCTAAAATAATATGAAACATTACCATTGGAAAGTGCACTCATAGAAAATTTAATAACATTTAGATTTTTATTAATAAAAATAATTGTATCAACAAATGATATTATATGTATGAATATTGATATTAAAAGAACATGATGAACAATATTGTGGTATTTTCAGAAATGATATTGTCATAATATGTTCTTCTTTTCCGCTCTGTTATGTATTTAGTGTTATTTTATTGTGATTTTGTGTGATAGATATTTTTTTCGTAAGTTCAGTACTTTTTTTTTTTTTTAATGCGAGAAAATAAAGGAAAATTTTGTATCATTTTCAAGGAATATTTTTACTTAGTTAATACATGAATTTCGACGTCGAATGATAGTTATAACGTGAATGATTATCCTAATGTATCTCCCAAAAATTATGTTTTCATTAAAGAGTAACGAATTTGTGAAAACCCTGAAGTATTCGTGAAATATTTTATGCGTCATAAAGGAAAATAAGCTTAAACTGTATATGTTGTTGCCTAAGCGGTAATATTTTTATTAAACATATTGACTGCTTTTAGTGTAATTTTTAAAAGTCCTTTTTTAAGTTTTAGGACATGTACACGACCTTTTGGTGTGTTTTAAAATAAATTAATGTCTGTTTTTATAGGTAGTGCATAAAATTATTAAATTTTAAAATAATATATATTTAGTATTAAAATTAATGTTAGCTAAAGAAGGTATATACAAGTGATCGTGTGTTATTACAAATTACTTTAAATATAACATAATTTATGTATATTGTATATATTTATATTTTGTATCGTTTGATAAATTTCCCTATTTTTGTTTGATGAATGGCAATATAACCTTTTTTGCCCATTTCACAAGTATTGTGTACCCAATATTTTAATAAGATTTTTAATATGATGTAACATGTCTCGAAATCCCACCCCCATATATGGACGTGTGCTTAAGCACCTAAAATAAGAATACTTTATAACATCCATCAACATGTGCTTCTTAAGAATTATTATGTACATAACAATGAAACTCAGTTTACACCGATGTCCAGAAATTAAGGGGCAGTGACCGGACACCTTCGATTTCAGACGTTTTGTCAAATATCTACTGAAATTCGTTAGGAAATTCCCGAAATGCCCTTGCACGTTGGAGATGTAATGAACATGTTTGACTTCATCGTTTTCAGTGAAGCTTTAGTCCCGAGAACAATTAGAAGTAATAATAAACTTATAATGAAATAATATTTGCGTTTCCCCAAGAAATAGAAAATGCTCAAACTGCTGCACAAAAAAGATGTAGAAGAAATGAACGTTCATTCATGAACGTCATATTCAACGTTTTTGTGCACTTGTGTAAGAATAGCATCCATATTCTTGAAGATATTGCCGTTTCTGTAAAACATTTTTTTTTTGCATGCCGAGTTTTCAACCGAAATTAACAAAGTTTTCCAACACCTTGACACAGAACAGTAGAAATCGTATAATGCAAATAAAAAAATAATTTATTAAATGTTTGATGACATATGGTCGTTTGTATGGAATTAATTTTAACCGCGCATGCACGAACTATACCAAATTTTATTTTCATGATTTGGTAGTCAATTCTATAGAGCAACTTATATAAGAAGTTCATTGAAATTTCGCGAAAATTTGGACTGATACAGGCAAGGCCAAACAGTGATCTAATAGATAAATTGGGGAGGAAATTCCATAGGATTACATGGGATTTCCTCCCAAATTTAGCAATTAGCTCAATATATTGCCTGTATCTTTTTGAGTTTTCACGATATTTGACTGGTCTTTCTATACGAGTTGCTCTATTGTATTGACTACCAAATCATGACAAAAACATCGTTGCGGTAGTTCGCGCATGCGCAGTTAAATTTCATTCCATACAAATACCCATAACTCGTCAAATATTCAATATGCTCATATTTTAATTGCAGTATAATATTTCTACAATTTTTTGTCAAGTTATCGGAAAGTGGTGTTAAATGCGGTAGAAAACTCTGTATGCTATATAAAAAAAAACTTTCGAATTTTTCAAAGAAACGTTAACATATTCACGAATATACGTTCTAACTTACACAAATGAACACAGATGTTGAATAGGACCTGCATAGTCATTTACTACAGTGACAGACCATTTTAAGCATTTTCTGTTACTTGGGTGATCGCAAATATTATTCTATTATTAAAATTTTTACCCCCCCCCCCTCCCTAATTGTTCTAATACCAAAAACTTCACTGAAAATCATGAAGTCAAACATGTTCTTTACATTCTTTAGGTTCAAGAACAATTGGCAAAGAATTTCAGTAGATATTCGAACAAAACGTCTAAGATCGAGAAAATCGTTCACTGCCAATTAATTTTTGAACATCAATGTCTTTAACTGTTAAAGCGCCCTTAAAGAGCAGTCGGTCCCGAAATTAAACAGCTAAGAAATTCTGCACAAACTGGTAGAATAATACATGTTTATAACTATTAACCGAACTTGAGAACATATTAAATGTTCTTTAAGTGTAGCGTTTTGGACTCCGTGAAATCGTATTTTATACGTAAATGAATAGATTTTTGATAAACATCGCCATTCACTGTACAGTTGCGTTAAAGATTAGTGTCAAGAATTTGGGATCGTTTATTCCCGGAATCATGCAC
Organism: Maratus michaelseni; assembly: GCA_963931845.1. Lineage (NCBI taxonomy): Eukaryota > Metazoa > Arthropoda > Arachnida > Araneae > Salticidae > Maratus > Maratus michaelseni. The sequence goes on along the minus strand of OZ007593.1, from coordinate 195,020,893 downwards.
AGACTGAAGAAAAGTATAACACAGACTTGACTTCATCAGTTGAATTTAACGTGGAAATAGACATGAATAGATATTTTTTTTTAGATTTTGGAAGAAAATAATGAACAATAGATATTTATCTATAATGTTAAAATAATTATTAATATACAGTATGCCCACTAAAGTCCCTTTCCACCCTCTTAACTTCGGAACGGCTGCTGCTATATTCATAAAAGTAGTGTCTAGGCATAGTAAAGTAGCCATGCGCTAGTGAATGAAACCGCCTACGGCGCCATCTGATGGAAAACTGCGGAGTTAGCATTTCTATCTCGAAAACGGAAAAAGATAGGGAAAACAAGGCATTTGCAAAGTTGTAGAGCATCATCGATTTAGTACAAAAAACACCTTGTGGACATTAATGCGTAGAATAAAACGGTTAAAACGCGCATTTGTTTTTTCGTGTTTTTTCGCTGTATTCATAAAAGTAGTGTCTAGGTATAGTAAAGTAGCCGTGAGCCACTCAATGGAATCGCCTACGACGCCACCTGGTGGAATGCTGCGGAGTTAGCATTCCTATCTCGAAAACGGAAAGAGATAGAGAAAAATATTGATGTAAAAAGTTGTAGAGCATCATCGATTTAGTACGAAAAGACACCTTGTGGACATTAATGCGAAGAATAGAACGGTTAAAACGAACGCGCATTTGTTTTTGCGTGATTTCCTACACTGTGACGTGACAAAACGATCTTAGAAAGAAAAAAACAACTAGTTATAATAATATACCTTTATTTTAGATGTTCAAACTTCTCACTGTCAGCTGCAATGGATACTTGTTTGAATTTTACGTTACATATGTTGGAGCATAGATGGTGACACGTTGGCACAAGCGTCCGTAATGCGTCGTTTAATGTCCTGAAATGTTTGTGGAGGGGTCGCATACACCTGCTGTTTCATAACTAGTTCTTTCTTTCTTTCAAAGATCGTTTTGTCGCGTCACAGTGTAGGAAATCACTAAAAAACAAAAGCACGTTTTTACTGTTCTATTCTTCGCATTAATGTCCATAAGATGTTTTTTGTACTAAATCGATAATGCTCTACAACTTTGTAAATCACTTGTTTTCCCTATCTCTTTCCGTTTTCGAGATAGAAATGCTAACTCCGCAGTTTTCCACCAGGTGGCGCCGTATGGGGTTTCATTCAGTAGCGCATGGCTACTTTACTATACCTAGACACCACTTTTATGAATATAGCAGCAGACGTTCGGAAGTTAAGATGGTGGCAAGGGAGTTTAGTGGGCATACTGTATAATGCTAGAATGTAACATTGTTAACAATAAAATCAAATGACGAACATGGTTATACTATAAAATGGAATGTGTTTATTTTACTTTAAAAATGATCAAGGATTATTTTTTATTTTCAAAATTAGTATAAATCTGCTCCAATTTAACTTGTTTCACGTTTGGCTTTTGCAGTATGATACCTACTAAACATGTCATAAATATATAAGTAGATATACCTTTTATATGATCTCACAAACTTTATTTCATGTTTCTAATTTTTTTTCTCTAAAATATAATATAATTTGAAGGCTACATTATTATTTTTTTGAAACGGAAATATGTCAACAAATAATGTCACATTATCAGTATAAGAGAATTAAAATTTTATAAAAAAATTCACTGTTGTTTTAAAAGCATTTTCCCACTCACGTAATCAAGAATATAATCAAAATAAAATATCACAGGCACAGAAATTTCCCTGATTATATTTCATTTTTCATTAATTACTTTTTGTTCTTAAATTATAGTTTAATTAAGTAATTAAAAATTTATCTCACCTCTGGAGATGATAACAATAATAATTATGTTAGTGAAATATTTTTATTTTTTATATACTGTGTTATTTATCAAAAAAAGTTTTTTTAGTATTTTATATTTAAAATAATTGTGAAATAGTTTAACGAAGCGAAGACCTAACATATGATTTTTTCGTAAATTGTGGTTAACTTAAATAATGTGTTATTTTTCAATATGTTATAGTTAAATAAATTATCGAGGGTGTTTTTATTATGATGCATGCTTTATCTTGACTCAGATATTACAGTTTAAGGGATCGCATTCCTTGATATATGATTTTCTATTTTTAATTCCGGTAAATCCAGGTTAGATGCCCCATCGGGTTAGTCACCCTAGTTATTGTATTGCAGCTATTGGATGTATTATAGATTTGACGTTGTTCTACTGTCAATCGTTATAAAACAAACCTTAGTGAACGAAGTTACAGCGATTTTTTTCTTCAGATAAATGTTTTATTCATCAAAGAAAAGTAAGTTTGGCTTTTACTGTATGCTCTTGTAAGATGAACAAGTAGAAGATGAATTTATAATGTACTCAATAGAATTTTTTACTGAAATATTTAGTGAATGTTGTTCAGACAAGTGTCGAATAATGTCTTACTTATAGGTTGCAGCCCTATTTGTTCCTACTTCAAGAACTACTAGCTGGGGTATCTATCCCGAATTTAAAGGATACATGCCCTACCAGCATCGGGGATACATGCTTTACTTGTGACTCGAGATAAAACACCTTTTATAATCATCAATAACTCTGATACGTGAGCATTTTTTTTAAATCTTCACGATTGAGAGAAATAATCTATTCCTTCATTTGTTTGACCATGCCCCTTCCAGAGGATCATTACGTAATCAGTCATGGGACGGTGTTAGTAGTGATAAATTATCCATTAAGAAATGATTAAAAAACTTTATTTGTTTCATTTCAGAAAGCTGATTCAAAAGATTGATTCCTTACATTTTTAAATGAAAAACATTTATTATGAAACATAAAAATTTAATGTATTTAAATTGAGAATTTTAAATTTCCTTACCGAATTAGTTTTTAGAGTTTATACATCAATTGAAAAAATGGGGTTAATCCCTTTTAGTTTATTTTAAACAAGTTTTGCCTTCGTTAGAAATATCTGATTGATTTCAAATTTGATATATCCATTTATTCGAAGACTTGGGAATAGCAAATATCCTTTGATGTGGAAGGATATTTGCTCAAATCAAAAAATGAATTATGGAATTTTTCTTGAATTACGGAATTACGTGAATAATACGTAAATAATAATGAATTACGGATTTTTTTTTATGCCGGATTAGTATACACCACCTATGAACTCATTTCTTTTTTTCAAAAATAAAAATAATAATAATTTTGTTGAATTAGGATATTAAGTCGAATGCAATTTCAGATTTTGAATTTTACATGTTAATTACCCATAGTCCCTATTCTTTTACGAATGGGGAAAATATCCTCATGCAGTGGGACGTCTAACCATGAGGTCCGGGATATATGGCCAAAATCATTGTTTTGATAAAAACACTATTTTATATGGTATTTATATTACAGTAATATTTTTTTTATGAAATCCTGCATAAAATTTGCAGTAGTAAGGTTATACGTGATGTGTTCTATACAAATCATGACTAAACAAGAAAAATGAATGGGAGCTTAAGTAATTCAACTATCAAGGATATACACTTGTAAAATGTACTTTTAAGTAAACTGCATGCAAATTTCAAACGAAATTCGAGCATATTCTAGTAGAATACAAAACTAAAATTGAATCTTTTTAAAAACAAATTGCGTTACTCTTAAAAAGAAATTCTAATATGTTTCTTTAATTCTGTTGAAATGTCACTGGTGCCTAATAAATGTTTGAAAAACACTAATAGTTTAAAATAAAGAAATAAAGAAGCCTTAACGTTTAATTTCAGATTATGTGCACAAAACCAAATTAAGATAATAAATAATAAGTGCCTGCATTTTAATAAACCTTAGGCACTGTTCAACAGTAAAATAAATTTACTGTGATAAATGTGAGTGGCACATATTGATTTCTTTCCACTTTTCACTGTTTTCATATGCAGTTCGGTTTCTTTAAAAAATCTTTAAAAGTGCTTAGGCACTAAACTTATTTGAATCTTTTAACAGAAAAAGACCATTAACGCTTAATTACGAGACTTCATTATATTCTTGAAACATTTAGTTGTTCACATTAAATAATAATTAATCTACAAAATTCACCATTAACATACCTTTTTTTAACATATTTTAATATTTAAAGCTACTTACATTTTTTTGTTTAATGTCTGTAGTTATATGCCATTAAATACCATATCATTTATTAAAAATTACACTCAAGTATAGTGTTGAAAACAAACCATAATTATTTAAATGCGTGTTTTGATCCTTGTGAATTAATAAAGATATATTTAAGGTTTTTGTTCTAATCAAATGCGCATGAAATACTTTAACCCCTAGAAGATGAAATTAATAATTTTTTATGAATGCATTTTTTCAGTTTTGTTATCTTGTTACATTTAATAGGTAAATATATTGTTTAAAAAATTATATTTTTAGTAAAAAGACTCATGCGGTGAGAAATTACTAGAGTAGAATTATAGTTAAGAATAATTGATAACATAAATTATTTTAGAACGTAAGAAATTTGAACATTTTTTTTTTAAATTATTTGTCAAATATTTATGAAGAAACTTGTTGTTAATTTCAATTTCATTTTCAATAACTATAAAAATATTTAAATCAGTATTTAAACAATTAATAAACCCCACAAATTTGTGATGGTGAGGTAGAATAAAAACATGAGGTGGATGATGAATTCTGAATGAAAGTTTATTACGTTTATTATATGTTACTGGGTTTTTTCGAATTTCATTCAAAACAACTGAAACCTAGCGCCACTTGTTGCTCAAAATTCTAATCTAGGACATAGGTTTACGCACAGGATGCATATTATTATCTATGGAACAAAAATTCACCTCAAACACAATTGAATCAAAAAGGGGATGTGATCCAGTTTGATTCTGATCGACACGTACGTAAAATTTGAGACTAAGGTAAGTATGCGAGCTAATGCTTTCATATTTAAATATTATTAATTTCTTCTCTCTTTACAAGATTTAAGTATTATATTCGTGAAACATTCTGCTTCCGGTTTTGGATGGATTTATGCATTTTCGAAAGTCCTGAACACGATTTGACTGTTTTTCGAAAATGTCTGTTTGTGAGTGAGTATGTCTGTTTCTCTGTATTGTGTCTGTATATGATAAAATTTTTATGGGCGCCCTATCTAAAGAACAAATGCACGGATTTTCATGAAATTTCACATTCAGTTTGATATTGACACAAGTTGTTTGTGATTAGGTTTTGGTGTAAATTTTCCCTTTGGCGCTGCACTGTTGCATTTTTCAGGATTTGCACGATTTTATCTATAGTCATATCTTAAACACTAACGCACGGAATTTCATCAAACATCATATTCTGTTAGACCTTGATATAAGTTGGTGCTAATTAGGTTTTCGTGCAAATCATATAACAGGTGGCGTTCCTATACTGCATTTTGTTTAGTCTAAAATGCATAGTTAAAAATATAAAGAATTTCGAAGCTTTTAAAGCTTCTTGAAATATTAACACGCATGAGACAGAATAATGTTTTGGGATTGGCACATCCGACGAGTTACACTTTAGTTTTGATTCTCTTCTATACTCATTTCTAAATTATACAATATAAAAGAAATTATAATCAGAACTAACGCCATTCTTACTTTTTAAAAATATACAGTGAAACGTGTTTTTTTTGCGGTCTTTTTGAGATTTTTTTTGTGCGATTTTTCTCCGCGACTTTTCATGAATTCCTTATCTGCGGTGTGTAACAAAATCTCCGTAAAAATACTTAAAATGAGTATTTATATGCAATTGTGAAATAACGCGTGTCAACTTACTGGGTTACGGCTTTTTTAACGTTTAATAAAGATACAATTATTAAAATGTAAACTGTAGTAATTATAAACGACGAATGTGATTTTGAACAAGTACATCACAAGCAAATTCACGTTGTTGATTGAGAAAAATTAAATTTAAATATGTACACTTCGAAAATTTTTGCATGTCTAAAAATGAGAAAATAAAATGGTACTTTTCGATAAACCGGGCGTCCGATATACATATATCTACACACACACACACACATATATATATATATATATATATATATATATATATATATATATATATACATATATGCATGAATATATATATATATATATTACGATAAATTGCAAGTAACAAGGAATGTCATTAGTGACTACCGGTTTTCTTATTATGGGGTTGCCACCATGAAATTTACGCAGACGTCACATCATTAAGTATGGCCATTGATTCAACCGAAAATCAGGTACTGAAGTAACTCCACCGAATAATCGACACACATACCCGAGCAGTAGTTCAAGGAGAAGCATCAATATCTTTATTCGTGGAAACATCATCAGTTACATCATGCAGAGTCACTAGTTGTTATCACAGGAGTACGATGCCAACATTCGAAGGGAATACCATATATTGAAGAGACTACCATCACTTAGTAGACATACTATGTACAAAAATGAAAACAATACACATAGATGACCCACTATTTACATGGTGAAATACAATGATGAAGGGAAAATGGGGGTCACTGGAGCCGCATATTATTTTAACAACCAAAACAGAGCAAAATTCTGGCGGTCCGCGCCCGGGCAGTATGTTTTATACTCAAAAAATTGGTGTAAGAACACGAACGCGTAAAAATTACCAACCAATAAAGTCGAAAAAGGCGTGTGGCCAAAAAGAGAGCGCCGAAAAGCTTAAACGTCAATGGCTAAGAATTTAGTCTAAGAGCGGCCTAACCTGACGTACAAGTAAGAACTCATTACAAGAATCAGATGAATTTTGGAGGAAAAAATAAGCGCGCGAACGCAGGGAATGATGGGGCAAATCGAACGATATCTGAAAATAATAAAATAAAAAGAACGTAAAGAAAAAATATTCTGAAAGAATAAATTTCACTGTCTCAATAAAAGGAATTTAAATAAATGCTTTTTAGGAAGTTTTTGCAATTTAGAATTATTTTTTAGAATAGGGATTTAAAGAATATTTTGACTAAGATATAGAATTAAATCAAACGGGGGATTTAAGATATAAATAAAAGACAGAGAAATATTAAAATAAATAAAATAGATAACATTTAGTAATTTAATAGAATGGTGATAATTTGGAATAAGGACTAAGAAAATGGCGAAAAGAAGGGATTTTTATTATTATATATATATATATATATATATATATATATATATATATATATATATATATATATATATATATATATATATATATATATATATATACTTTTTATCACTGGCGCCCGGCTAACCGAAAAGTACCAATAAAATATTTAAAAATGTTCCCATGTATAGAATATTCTTATATCTTGTTACGAAAATATATTGTTAGCTTCATCCTGAGGCTTTGACATAATTTCTATGTGGGACTCTTTTCATGTGGTCCCTTTTCACCGCATATTTTTTTTTTTTTTTTAAATTATGTAGCATACCTTTTTTTTTCAGGAATATATTTTGTGCGTTTTTTATGTGGACCCTATCCATCGCACTAAAACAAGTTTGACTGTAATTGCAATTACAAGCAGATCCATTTTAAATCAAATGTGTCCAAAAAAAAAAAAATCCTCTTTTATAGATATGAGGGATTGTTGGTGTAATTTCAAATTTGTGGCACTTTTTTGTATTTTTTTGATGATTTTCTGTTAATGTTGTGTCTTTCCAGGAAAAATGAACAGATAGACCGTTTCTGAGTTTAATGAAATTGGATGGATTATATGTACTAATCTTGCTAACATCAAAACTTTTTTTATCTCTTGAAATATTTCAGTATTTTGTGCTTTTTTTTATGTGGACCCTATCCATCGCACAAAAACAGGTTTGACTGTAATTGCAATTTCAAACAGATCTATTTTAAATCAAATGTATACAAAAGAGAAAAAGGAACCTTTTTTATAGATATGGGGTATTGCTGGTGAAAATTCAAATTTGTGGAACATTTTATATATTTTTTTAATGTTTTTCTGTTAATGTTGAGTCTTTCCTTGTAAAATGAGCTGATAGACCGTTTCTGATTTTAATGAAATTGGATGGATCATATGTACTAATGTTGCTAACATCAAAACTTTTTTTTATCTCTTGAAATATTTCAATAGAATGTAATAATTATCTGTACTACCTATGACAACATACATTAATTTATTTTTAAAAAAGTCATCAAAAAGCAATGCACGTGTCTAAAAGCTTCAAAAAACACTTTCAAATTACAATAAAAATAGTCAATATCTTTAAAAGCTTTTAAAAAATATCTTCGCTCTTGGTCCGAGACATCCTCAGATATTGATGTTGTGTTTATTTCTCGCTTTTTCATTTTGTTGTAAACTTCCTCATTTTTTTATTACTAATAACATATGTCACCATATATTATCAATCTTTGCGTACTTCATAGCATTGCAAATTTCTGATTTTGCTGTAATTATCTCGATGGCTTTTTTCTGTAAAGCATAGATTAAGTTATTATAAATTGCTAATTTTTCGACATTATTGAAGTCTATTGCAATTGGAGTTTTATTATTTAATTTGGGTATTGCAGTGGTCGATTTATTTAAATGTATATCTGGTATGGGGTTTTTCAACTTGTATTCAATTTTCCTTTTTGTCATACCTATATATGAAACAGCTTTTCCCTCGTTATCATTGAAATTAAATTTATATTACTGATGTTTCCGGATAATTAAATTTCTCTGCGTCTGATCTGCTTAGTTTGAAAAATGATTGATCTGGTGTGGTGGGAGTACTTATTCCAAGTTTTCAAAATTATCTTTTTAATTTTACGGAATTGTCGTTTGTAAATTTTATTTATTTTTGAGCTTGTTGTATTTACGAATTGTTGTGCTTACAAATCTCGTGAGATTTGTAAGAGAAACATTCTCTGTAGTGAGATCAATTTTGTTATTGCTTGTTTTGTTAAGTGTCCCCCCATATGCTTGCCCCCTATGTTATTATTTTCTCTACTATAGTTTGATGCCATATTTTAAGCATGAAGTTGCTAATACCCCATGTTTTTGACGTCATTTTTAGTGAGTTGTGGTGAAAAACTATGAGTTTTATTTTAAGTTGTAGCAGATGTGCTAGACAATTTTGATGCTTATCAATAGTTATGCCTAAAAGTTTGAGGTATGGAACATGGTGGACGCTGGTGCCATTGACGCGAATGATTGGGTTCCTGCCACGCAGAAGGCGTGGTTTTGCAAATGTCAGTGCCAGTGCATTAGGATGTGCAAGTTATGAGATTGTTGATCTAGAAATAACATAGATATATATCATAGATATTGCAAATATCTATAACGGTTTAAAACACAGAAATATCGAGATTATTGGCTCAGGTAAAAATAATTTTGAAAACATACCTTACGTTTTTTAGTATTGAAAGGTATAGATTTATGATAACAATATTAAACAGCAGTGATATTTGAAAGCGATTTTTTTTTCGAAAAAATGAAATTGAATATGTTATTCTTCACCTAGGAGTGTTTCGTAATGACGAAATTATTTTTTTGTGTGTGCTTAGAAATATGTGATTAACATGACAACTTGTGATTAACATGAGAAACGGAGATGTCGCATATCCAAACAAAACAATATGAATAATAGAAAATTTTTAACCTCCAACAGTATTAGACGCTTTATAATGCTAATTTTTATAATTTATTAAATTGGAAAAAAGAAAAAAACGTGTAAGGATCGGATCATAAAAATATATACAGTGGAAATATTTTACTACTGAGATGAAATGAATTCATATCGGATGCTGATGACACTGCTAATATATATGATAGGCAGAAGGGGAGAAGACTTTTACGGTGCGAGTAACAAGGTATCCAAAGAAGGTAGACTTGTTTTCTGCTCCACATGTACATTGAATTTTGCTGCCAATTGTGTTCATAATGTGGATCATGTTATCAATATTGTTAAGAAAAATGTCATTTAATGTGGGTGTATTATCAACGTTGGCAGTCCAAAATATGGCACAAATTATTATACAGTTGCATTTAAAATAGCACACGTAAATGTCTGAGAGCATTAAGAGAAAAAGGAGCCATTAAGAAGCCGTCAGAGTGCTGGTTGAAATTGCTGGAATGAAAAGATAGTATAAGATAGATACGTGCGAGTAAAAAATAACATTATTATTTCAACGTATGCAATTTGAAATTCGTGATATTTCTTTTCAAGAGAAAAGAACACCACACCACTTCTAGGGATATTGGTGGAAAAAGGTTTTACATCAAAAGGAACCAAAGAAAATAGTATAAGAGGGATGTGAAGATTTTGAATGACTTTTGAAAGGATGATGAAATCATTTTTAATTTAAAAGATAGGAAAAAGTAGATGATCAAGTTTGGTGCAGTGCCTATCCTTTTTAACTGTGGGACGAAAATATATCTTACATTTCTGTACCTTTGGACGAGCATTAAATTTAGCACAGCCAGCAACTGATATAGAAGAATGAGGTTGTTTTAATTCTAACATAGAAATGATTTAATAACAGATTTGTGTTTTAATATATGATGTGAAGAAGGACACTTATTTTGCTACAAGAAAGGATACAGTATAGAAAACAATATACATATAATACTCGTTCTGTCAATATTAAGCATTTTATCAAGGCTAAAAATCTTGCTAACCTTCTCTGTTTAAAAACAAAACAAACAACGTTTATGTTTGGTTTTAGAACATTTAAGATATTTTTACTAGAGGGATAATGTTAGATGTAATGTTGTGACAATTGCATTTGCTGTAGCAATTATTAGAGAATGTACATTTCTTTTTTTCCTGTCTCTTTCATTAAGGACAATTAAATAAGGGAAAAGGTTTGTTTAGAACTGTAAAAATTCAAATTCAACTTTAGAACTGAGTATTATTTCCAATTTTTCACTATTACAAAGTTTGGTTAATGCATTTTTGAATGACAGGGTAAAAAGTGGATTCTGAAAGTCGAGTTCGCAGTAAATTTTCTTTTGAATGAGTAAGGATGTTTAGGAGAAATGTTTTCAGCATAGTCACATGAATTTAAATCTAAAGACTTTAAATAATGAAAATTAGGAGCTAATTAAATATATTTCGCATAACTATATTTGTATTTTTGAAATGGTATGACAATTTTCTTTATTAACTGCACGATTAATAATGCCATGGAATCTATATACAGCATTGTAGACAAATGATAAAATGAGAAATTTTGCATTTTGATCGTGTGAAATGGGTGGAAGGTAATCATTATTGATTGCGTTGAAGAACAAATCACGGATTATTAAGTGATTTTGTTTAGCGCGAAAACGGTAGAGAAGATTGGAAGCGTGTTTTAAGGATGAATATAAAATTCTCATCCGTATGATACTTTTATTCAATGAGGGGCCTTTTTAAACCATGCCATCACACAGGTTTTTTATCCAATTACGTCTGAAATTCAAAGTCTTGATTTAGAGAGGTTAAAATACTTCCATCGTTCATATTGCTCTATTTAAAGTACATCATTCCTTTTTTTCATGTTTATGATTCCCCTTCTCTTTCACTATTAATATTCTTCTACCTTTGTTTTATAAATTCAGACATTCCATTGCTAAAATTCATAAGAAATAGGATTTCAAAAAATTGTTCATCCCTTCTGTTTTTCTCAATCTCTCTTTGCGGAAATACCCTAACGATATTTCTGAATTCTTTTACATCTTATATAATTGTGATTATGCTCTTTCATATATTGTTAAAACAATATAGAGTTTTAAACTAGGAATGCTAGATTAGATGTCATGTACTTGTAAGAAGAAAACCAATATCAGACATTGAAAAACATTGCTAAGAGGTGAACCATATCTTTGACCTGAATTTTGCTAAATTTAACTCCTAAAAATATCTCTCAACCCATTCATGCACTTGAATCGGATTTTCTTGCCAATAGTCATATAACTAAAAATGATAAAAATGTGGTTTTTTGTGACTTCATTCTCCCTTCATTATCAGATTGTTGTATATTTTACATAAAATCCGCGTTTTATTAATTTCTACTTAATCTTTTCTATTAACAGTTTGTTTCTCCTTTGTTTATTCCCACTGGATTTCCTCTCAAATTTCCAGAAATGATTTTGTTCAAGTTATATATATCAAATACACTTCTCGATGACATAGAAGAAAAAAATCCATCATTTTGTTAAATGCTAACGATGCGCTTATTGCTACCGAAACAAGTATTCTTGGTAAATTTTTAGGTGCTCAAAATTTGCTTTATTTTATTACACTGAATAGAAAAAGTTTTATCTGAACTCTGATTTAATAAGATAGAGCTTATAAAAAAGGATAATTCCACGAACCTTCTTTTGTATGGAATAATTAAATTTATCTAACACCAGAATGCAGGTTAACTGAGCTCAGATTCCCGTTACCGAGTTGGCGTTTGTACATTTCATACATTAACAATCTCATTATTCCTGTAACACTTATGGAGCAGGGAGGTGTGGTAAAAAAAATCTAGCTGTCATAAGTAGTCCCTCATACTGAAAAATAAATGTAATGTTTTGAAAAAATCAAATATGTTATTTTTTGACCCCCAAAAACTCAAGAAAAGACAGGTCATAAAATTTTTATGGACAATTTATCAGTATGTGTATATTTTCTGTTTAAATAGCTAAAACCATTAAAATATTAAACATGCATGAAATGATTCCCATATGTGGAATATTCACTTTTTGTAGGAATATATATATATATATATATATATATATATATACAGAAGTGTAGTTCTTTTAATGTTTTAAAATATTTAAATATGTAAAAAATGTAATTGAAGAATTTCCTGCTGCAAATGACTCCGAGTGAAACTACTTTCAGTAATAGATACTTGCAAATTTATGGGAATCTTATTTTTATTTTAAACGTTGAAGTAATTTCTAAAGCATATTTTCTTTTTTTTTAAATACATTACAAAAGTTGTATTGTAATCAATGTAAATAAATGAATTATTATCTTTTTAAATCTAGCCATTAATACCATTATTATACCATTCAATATATCATTATTGTTTTTTTTTTTACAATGCGTTCTCTTTCTTAGAAATTACGTATTAAAATGTGTTTGATGTATATATATATATGTATATATCCGTATTTTGAAATATATTATAAAATTTCGGTATTTATTTTTAAAAAAATAAGTTAAAAAAATGTTTTATACATAATACTTAACATTCTACTCAGAGTTTTAAAGTAGATTTAAGGATTGAATTTTTGAAGATTTACGCTGTCAATACTTCACCATCTTGGCAAAAACCTTATATGGATTTATGAAGCCTGTGGGATTTATATAAAAATAGTGTTCGGAATAGAATAAGTCATGCTTTGAAAGAAAAAACTATTGTTTTTGCGCTTGGAAACTTTCATTTTCTTTTGTGGAATAAGATTAATGGCTTTTCTAAAGCTTAACTCGCAGCTGTATGCTTTATTATAAAATATCCGTTTTCCATTTTATAATTCATATTGATTATAAAGATTGCGGAAATAAATAATGTCGTGTATTGCTCCATTGAGAAACGTTTTTTACGCAAGCTAATATAGATGTAATATATATATATTTATAGATGTAAAATATATTAATATATATATTTGTAATCATAGACAAAATATATTTTATTATTTTTAAAAATGTGGACAAAAAAAGCTAGACGTTAAAAATTGACATGAGAATGAATATATCGTTCAAATTCAACAGTATAACAGTATGTTACTTACAACTGTAAGAAAATGCTCCGTTTATTTTTAGTTTTCAGTTTTTAATGTTAATGATTTACACAACTGTTAGTCTTCATTATCTCAATTATCTCTTTGTGCACACAATTGTGAAGAAGTTTTATTTTTAAACAATTTTCCTCACAAAAGTAATATTTATTCTGAAAATTTAAAATGCTCCGTTAGTCGACACTAAAAACTCCATAGTGAAGACCGTAGTGGATACGTTTAAATTCTTGTAGGAAACGCCAAATAAAAGCCGAAACGAGTGGAAATATATATTTTATTAACAAAAATATATTTGTTGTTCCATTAATACTACGAAAGAAAATAAAAATATTGTATGAAAAGAGGGAAAAATATCTTTAAAAAATTTAACAAATTAAACTTTTGTAGCAGAGCACATTTCATTAACAAGTCCTTAAGGACAGTATTTTATTGGAAAATCTTAATCACAGCATTGTGTACTAACCTTAAAATGGCCTATCCTAGTCACAACATCCTAAATAAAAAATCTACGCACTCACTTGAAAAAATGGTGGCTGTCATAGGATAATCTTTTTCAACGTTTAAACGGGCGTGGAATTTATCTACCACTATTTCCGAATATAAATTTTGCCTTATTTTTCTGCGATTAAACAAAGCAAAGATTATTGTTCGATTATATTGTAAACTTGAGAAAAGGATTGTCCCCTTTTAAAACAAGAGTGGTTCTGGTTAGGGGATAGGGGCGAGATCAGGTTGAGCAGCCGGAAAATGACAATAATTTGACCATTTCTAAAAGCTCTGTAGTTTCAAAACCAATTAATGAAATACAACAATTTTTTTTTCTATACTTTCATAAAATACTGATGTTTTTCAAAAAACATTCAAATATATATATTTAGCAATATTAATTAGTTAAATTTTAATGACAAAATTAAAATTTTAAAAATATGAATTTTCAAATATGCATTTTGCGCGCAAGATTTTAAAAATTCTACTGCAGATATATATTTAATATTGAATTTATATTTACATATATTACTATATTTTACACTGAACCTCAATTTAAAAGTATATTCAAATTCATTTGCACAATTAATGACTTTAAAATCATATTTATGAAATTTAGTAAAAAAAAAAGAACGTTTATTTATTCAATAAAAAATTTTCTATGACAAAACTCAGGCTACATTGAGGTTCAGTGTAAAATATAGTAGTATAAGTAAATGTAAATACAATATTAATTATATATCTGAAGTAGAATTTTTAAAACCTTGCGCGCAAAATATATATATGAAATTCATATTTTTAAAACGTTAATTTTGTCATTAAAATTTAACTAATTAATATTGCTAAATATATATTTTTGAATGTCTTTTGAAAACCATTAGTATTTTATGAAAGTATAGAAACAAAATTGTTGCATTTCGTTAATTCGTTTTGAAACTACAGAGCTATTAGTAATGGTCAAATTATTGTCATTTTCCGGCTGCTCAACCTGATCTCCCCCCTTAGATGAAATGCTGCCTTGTCGGCGTTAATCCCTCTGCTTGAATCTACAAGTAAAAAGTCAATGTCTCTTGCATGTTATTGGATATGGATCTCCTCCAACCATTTCAAGAGTTTTTCTTATCTTATACAACTCTTGTTACGGTTAACATCTGATGTATTTGAGACAAAATTGTCGAATTCCTTCGCAAAAATGCATTAAACCATTTGCGACCCGGATGGTTATTCTGGAAATAGGTTCATCCTTCAGCTGTTGCACACTTTTCACAACGTTGTCCTTTGTTACTAGAATTCCAGGTATCGACTGGACTGCCAACTACTGGATTTGATGAGATTTTTCGGTACCAATAGTTAACAACCGTGAGAAATGTATCAGAATAATGGAAAATTTAACATTAATTTAATAAATGACTTTTGCAGACCCATTTTTGTCATATTAAAACCAAAAATACTAACAAAAATGGGCAAATGTAGGCACAAGCAAAATAAAAATAAATTGGCTTACCTTAATTTAAAGTAGTCACAATAATATGACTGATCGGTCGTATGGTGTCAGTTGAAATTGTATCTCTCAGAAACTGATGGCTTAAAAGCCTTTAAGTTTCAAGAATTAAAACTAGAGTTTTGCATCAACAGCCTCACGAGGGCACAGCAGTCAAAGCCTATTTTTCACTGTATACACCACTGGTACCGTTACCCTAATTGTTTTTCTGAAAACATTCAGTAACTGTTTGAACTATGCATGAAATATTATGAAAAAGAAAATCTTCATTATAAATAACACATTTACTATATATATGTATATATATTTTTTTGAATAATGGATTGATAAAATAGATATTTTGCTTTAATATTTGAAACTTTGCTTATACCAGAGCTACCCACCATGCGCCAGTAAAAAACTGCCGTTTTAGTGCAAATTTATTTAATCGAAGGATTTCTGCAATTAAATGAAATGAATAGTGGTATTTCTCGGGCACTTTGCTTTACAGCATTTTATACTATGCAATTTTATTTGTTATAATATACAGGGTGTGCCAAGAGCCCCACGCCAAATGAGTGAGGTTTTGACGAAAATCCCGAAAATGCTTTTCATAATCTAAAGTTTTCTTTAAGAAAATACAAGAATGAGTTCAATTTATATTGCCCATAGATGGCGCTATATCTGTAAAAGTACTTTACAATTCAACAATTCTTAAAATAAATAATTATTTGATGACAGATGACGCCACTAAATGAGCTTCTAGTGAATAATTCACATATACAGACATTTGTTAATATTTCGTGTTGTATATTTAAACCTAAAACTATGAAAACGGCTTAGTTATGTAAAAAATAAGTAAACATAAGCATGTTTTCTTTGCCATTTCAGAGTATAAAGTAAAATAAAAAAGTAAATAAATATATTCTAGTTTCTTGATTTATTACAATATGTGTTTTTGACCTAGCTGTCAAAGAAGCCAAAATGCATTTTGATATGACAGTGTCACGTTCAAATTTTTCTGCTTGAAGTATTCAATATTTACTCTTTTCAAAAATAAAAATATGACAATATTTTGCCTTAAAAAAGGTTATAGAACCGGATCGGGAATTTATTAAACTGGAAAATATATGATAAGGTAAATAAATCCCTTAAATGTATTTGACGTATAATACTATTTCTTCTCGGAAAGTGCTTAGCCAGAGTGATTTACTGGATTAGATCATAGATATAAAGATTATTTCTGAGGAACGAATAAAATGAGATCGGCCTTTGATTAATTAATTAAGATTAAAAATTTAAAAAAATGAAAATGAGCAAAAATTATATATTAGAATTACAATGTATTTTGTATAAATTCATATAGTTGTGGCTATTACAAAATAGATTATTTTCGTCGTGTAAAGTTGACAGAAATAATTTATTTTAAAAGCATTTCATTAATTGTAATTATTACTATCATTGTATTATCATTATTATATCTATTCAGATTTAAAATTAGAAAGTCGTTAATCTCAAGTTCTGTACTGAGTTCGAAATAAACCAAATATGCTATGGCCTATTTGTTTTCAAAATCGACTACGGCATGAGGCAGGGTTTAAATCTCTGAGTTATGCAAGGAAGTATCATGAACCAAATTTAATTCTAGAACTAATGGAACCTAGAACAAATGGTACTAACTAATAATTATATTACAGGATTTTTAAATTGTCAAAGTCGACCAACAAACAAACAGAAAGACTGTGGTGTCAACATTTGTTTTACATAATATTTATTTTTAAGAGTGGTGTGTACCACAACAACTTCAGTCCACATATTCTTTCAGAGCATAACTCGACATCAAATGGATTGAATTAAAATCTCAGGAAATTCCTTTCCAGGATCATCTGGGGCAATAGAGACGAATCTGTAGTTTTTGCGAGTAGTAATTGTAATTATCAAATCGATTGCTATTAGAAAATAGACTGGTGGCAATTATAAAAGGTTTCAACAATATTTGAAGTAGTATAGACGTCCTTCGAGTAGAAATCTCAATCAGCAAGTACATTATACGGTCAAATAAAATCGAGAAATTGTCGATATAAAGCTTCGTTAACTTGAGATTGTATATGGTTTGTTGCGAATAAGAAAAATGTCGAATTTGTCAATAGCTAAAATTTCTAATATCTGGAGATATTTTTTTCAATATGCCGCATATAAATTGATTTATCCGGAACGGGAGGTATCTGTCATATGTCTCAAGATAAACATATAAAGAAATAATCAAGTCTCAGAAACTCTCGTCTTTTCCTTCTTTCAAGCAAAATCATCAACCAAATATTCGACATCTGATCTAAGATTATGATTTTCTTTTGTTATCATATTCTGGAATTGCTTTTGAGCTTCTCCTGTTAGTCAAGCCTAGCTATTTTTAGAATATTAAAAAAACTATACAACTTTTTCTTCTCGGACTTACAAACTAAAAACCGTTTAGAGCAAGAAATCCAATATAGCTTAAACATTCCACTGCTTATTGCTTCATCTTTCCTATAAAAACGATTTTTACATCTTATTTTATCTTGGACCGTAGCACATTTTATCGATAAAGTAATATATTTATGAAAACAGTTTACTTGGCGAATGAAAATATACATGAACTTTGCTAATCCGCGGATATGCTCTTAGGTTCTTTTTCAGAATTTTGCTCATCAGATGCATATCTCGACTTTAATCTTCTAACAACGACACTAATCTTTCAAAATCTAATTCATCATTGATTATTTCTGCTAATTTTTCCACACAAATTCAGACTCTACTTAACGATGTCCTAGTGCCTTTTGAATATAATAAATGGGTGTAACTCTAGATAGAGCTATATAAGCACATAAGCATAATCATGGGATTTTTTGTTATTTTTCCCATTCTTTAGAAATGGAGTTTTCTCCTTCATCAGGATGCTTGTCGAGTGGTTAATGCGCTGAATTCTGGACCAAGGTGCTGGTTTCGATTTTCAAATCAGACATGGATGTTTGTAGTGGGTTCTACTTCAAACGTAGATTTCGGTCTGCTTAACCGTATTTCGCAAAATATAAATATAGCGTCCCTGACAAACTAAACCTTCTTCAGGAAAAAACTGAATGTATTTTATAAATATCTCAAGCTGCTGAGAGAGAAAAAATCATGGTCACCGAAATTCAGTAGTACCATTGATGAGAGTTTTGTAGTCATATTACTGTGGAAGATGTAAAATAGCTAGAATCTTTAAAAAAAATTCTTGCTTCGCAGCCAGATGCGTAAATTGGAATCTTAGAAACACTCGCCGTATTCTTTTCTTTAAACACATTTGCTACTTTAACATAGAGGTAATATTTTGAAATTTTGAAAATTTTGATATCTTCAAGATCAAATTTCTATTCAAAAACTCTCGATTTTTACAGCTTGTAATACTAGCAGCTTGATTATGAGCATCCGGTATAATAATGAAGTTCCATTCCTCATCTTGTGTTGTTATTAAATAGGTTTAATTTTACATCCCAAGCAAGCTTGGTACACACTTTATCGACCTCGAAGGAAAGAAAGGTTATGTGAATCATGCCCAGTCCGCAGCCAGTAGTCGAACTTTGGACCTGTAGCGCGGTAGTGCGACGCTCTGACAACTACGTTTCTCGGATTCTTGTTGATATATAGATGATAAAGACAGTCAAGTAGAATTAAAGTTAGTGCTGAAAACGGCAGGTATTTTCCATGCCAAGTGGATCCTATATGAATACTGAAAACGCTTTATGTTGAGGGAAGTTACTTATCGTTAAGATATGATTAATATATCAAAAAATGGAGATGATATATATGGATTTTACAAATCAAACAAATATCAAATGAATTTTTCTGTAAAACTTTAATATTATAACTTATAATGACGCAAGTTTTATGAAAACTGTTGCTTGTTACTTAGTTTAACACCCACTCTTGCACACGCGTACATATGACACTTTCGTGATTATGTCAAAAAGACGGTTAACTTGAACAGTGAATTCGCTTTTTAATGTAATTTTATGTAATTTCACAGTGGTTGGAAATTTATTCTTGTTTATCAGAAATGATACTCGTAGATAACTTTATATGTATTGCCTTTGAAAAATTTAAAGAAATCCGTTAAAAACATTTGTAGTTATGCTTGAAGAAATGTTTTAAAATTAGCCTTACTCTTCAAAAATCCGCTTAACAAAATCCGTGTTAAAAATCCGCAGCAAATTATCTAGTAGTTCGACCGTTTTTAAAGATAACGGCTACATGACCATATTATAAAGCGTATATGACCATATTATAAATCATATTTGACCATATTATTGACAAAATTAAATTCAGAATAAAGATAAATTACGGTTGTGTAATCGTTTTCTATTAAAACAGTCGAATGACTGGACAGTTTTCTGCAAAGTTTTAACAGTGTGGGTCTTGTATTATTGTATCGCTGAGAAAACTACATTTCTTTCAACAGAATATGTAAAAGAACCTCAATCGAATTTAATAACATTTATATAAATATAAGGTTATGCATTTTTTTTCACAGTTGTTCACCGAATATAGGGTCGAGGAAGACGAAATCGGACAAGAATATATTCACATTAAATATACACTATTATTTACTATCATTTCTATCCAAGATAGAGTGCCTTTAAACAGATTTATCTATTCTACAAATTTTACCGTTTGTAATTTTTTTCATTTTTAGAGAAGAAATATGAGGGATTTTTACACATGATTTCTATTTTAAAACTGATATTGGCATCTATTAAATTTGTTAAAAAAATAATTGTTATCTTAATTTCATATATCCTGTGTATACAACTCACTTACTACGTGAAGTACTAAAAGGTTTTTGGGGTAACGTGATACGCATGAGAGAGAATGCGTGTGAGGCATGTTTCCTTTCCTTCATCTATGTTCCCATATAGCAATAAATATATAATTCCATAATGCGGAATATTTTTTGTGATGTTTAACAGTTTTTGTAATATTTGTTTTGCAACAAATGTGAAAATATTTTTCCTTCATTGAGTCGATATATAAAAATATATTTTTAAGCTAAAATTTATTAAATATTTTAGCTACGGTGTTTTGTCGAATACAGATATAATAAATGAAGACAAATCATAATTTTCTTTAGCTTAAATCTCAGAAAGTATAATAGCCGTTAAAATGTAAATTTTCTCACTCTTTCCTTAATTGATGGAGGAATGTGACAAAATCTTCACAATTTTCCAATCGGTTGTTAATTTAAATTTTCATATACTATTTTGACTTAACATATATATTTTTTTTAGTTTTAGATAAAGTTAAACATCATTATCGCACACGATATTATACAAACTTGTGAAGACTATGTTGAGTAAGAAAATTACCTCATTCCTGCTACTTCTTTGCTACACTGCATCATTTCTCATAACAACAATCCACTGGATGCGGATAAAAACGTTATAAACAGAAACTATTAGAATGAAAACTAAGAATGTTGTGGTGCATGTGACAATAATTATTAAAATTCACTTTCACCAAAAGCCACAAATGTAGCAGCTAATTAGATATTTTGATTTTTTTTTCGAAATTATTCAAATTACATTCAGAAGATAATTGAATTGAATGGTATGTACTTTTTAAAATATATATTTAAAAAAAACAAGCTATTGTATTTAAGTATACTAGACATTGAGAAAATCGTATCTAGATCAGAGCTTTATTTTACCAAGATATATTGTGTTAATAAATTAATTCATAAATGTTGCATGCAGTAATTGTAAATTTGTAATAATTTATATTTTATTGTTAGTGATAAGTCTATGGATATTGCTTCACA
Organism: Maratus michaelseni; assembly: GCA_963931845.1. Classification (NCBI taxonomy): domain Eukaryota; kingdom Metazoa; phylum Arthropoda; class Arachnida; order Araneae; family Salticidae; genus Maratus; species Maratus michaelseni. The sequence goes on along the minus strand of OZ007593.1, from coordinate 194,999,370 downwards.
CTTGAAACCTGATTCAACGTTCTGACAGTATGAAACGGTGAAGTGCCACTATTGGCGAAAATTGGAATTAGATTTAAAATTATTGTATTTGTAATCATTTGTTTCATAACAATATAATTCTTTCCATCTTTATATTTAATTTAGCATAAAAATGATCGAATTTGAAATCTGGTGCGCCATTTTCTAAACATTCTTTACATATATATTTTATTTATTTAATAAATTTTCATAAAATATCATATTTAAGCCCACTAAATGCTTTTCTTTTCTGAAATTTCCTTCATCTCAAATAAAATGAAAAAACTAACAAGACATTTCATATAAAATTCTCTAACATGGTAGATATATGTTTAATCTTTTAAACAAAATTTCAACTTGTCAGAATTTTTGTGGACATTTCACAGTCTTGAAAACATTTCATTCAATAGTACATTTAAGCCTTTTAAAGTTTAATAAGGCGAGCTGTTTTTCATATCAGATGCAAAATATGAATGATATTAAAAAATAACATAAACGTTCGAAAAGTTTGTTACAAAATAGTCTTGCAATCTAATTTATATTCGTACAATGAAATACATCATGATAGAAATATAATACAGAGCGTAATTTGTTGGAATTTTTAACAATGAAACAGAAAGTACTGTTTACTTTAATAGTTTTTTATTCCCCTTGCTTGAAATAACGTGTATTTAAATGTCTGATAGATTACTTTATTTTTAAATTTGTATAGGTTGAATAATATATATTTTTAATTATTTATATACACATAAATGCTACATCTAGTTTTGTAACATTACACTGAAGATCTCTTGCATTGGAATTATGGAAATTTAAATTGAATAATTTAGAAAATGGATATGTTTTCCTATAAATTTCGCTAAAATTACGTTATTCATTAAATATTTGTAAAAATTACACAAATACTGAAATATTTTTAATCAAAAATAAAAATATCAGTTTCGTTTATATTTATAATGAAATAATAATTTTAAACTTGGCTAATCCTTATTACCTCATCAATTATTATATTCGCGATTTTAAAAATCATAAAATTATTTATCTGGGAACTGTGGTAATTCTGCATTTTAAACCGATTTTTAGTTTAAATATACGGAAGAATTTGTGTATATTGTCATTTGCTGTAAATGTGAACGTTTCCCACTTTATACAAACAACTAAATATCCTTATTTATATACAGCATAATACTTTTCCACCTTTCTGTTATTGCATTATCTCATCGGTCGGCTACAAACTTAACAGTATGTTCTGACTAGTTTATTTACTACATTAATCTGATTTACTGCTAACGTTTGCCTCTGATTTACAACTAGAGAATTCACCAGTTATTGTCGAGACGAAATCGTGTGAATTTCTTTTTGCAATTACCGTTTATTTACTCACAATTCTTCTAATATGCCGACATTTAGCCGATATCTCTTGCTATTGGGATATTTTCTAGTTTTAATAAATGTATTTTTAATATAGTAATTTCAAAAGTCTATATTCCAGTCTATATTACAGTCTATATAAAGTCCTTATAATAATGTAGGACATAAAAAACTCTGTATAATAACAATAATAGTAATCTTTTCAGTCTAAATATTAGGATGATGCAAAAGTTCTGTCGTATTTTAATACATTTAATACCGGTAAAATATTAATACCTGATAATTTTATTATACTTGCTTGCTTTGAACTGATAAGTAAAATTATCAGGTATTAAAATTTTAAAGGTATAAAAGGTATTAAATGAGATATTAAAATACGACAGAACTTTTGCATCAACCTGATATATTGTAAATAGTGTCAGGAACAGCAAATTACTTTTTATTGAAAATTTTAAGATGTCTGAATTTTTTTATATAAGAATATGTGCACAATAAATGTATAAAACTTCGGATACTGCGTTAATTTTTATTATTTGGCTAAAAAAAAATCATGAAACTATATATATTTTAAATGAAATTTTTACTAATAAATATCACGATATTATTTTGTATATGAGAATATGATCTTTATAGATTCCTTTAAGGAATCTAAAATTATTTAATGACATTATTCTTTTATTAATATTTATATTTTTTATGATTATTTCTAGTCTGAAAACTTTTTAATTTTATCATAATCAGTGAAAGAATAAAAAATAACGAACATCAAGTTTGTGGTTACTTATCGAATGATATTAAGAAAACAATTTTGGATTTTTGAATTTTAAAGAAGATTCACTAATAAAAATCGATTGCTCCAAACAATTTGACGAAAAATGTGTCATGTTTATGAAAATTTATAATAATACATAATGAAAAATCATTACAATCATCAAAAGAATATCAAAAAAGTAATAACCCCCATAATACCTTCTTTATGCATTATGCTCATAATAATAAATCTATGCAAAAAAATATACATCAAATAAGTATTACATATAAAATAAAACATTTAGCAAAGTATCCAAGCAATGCTATTTATTTCATTTCGTAATATGGTAATATAAGTGACACATTAATAAAAATTATTCTTTGTCAATTCTCGTTAAAAAGATGCAATCTAATAAATATTTAATATGATATCTCGTTTTACTTAATTAATTGAGCTTGGAGGTTTGAAATAGGCCAAAAGGTTTCAAGCCTGAAGACATAAGAACGGACAGATAGGTGTGCAATACACCGACGCAAATTGTTTAATATATACACTTTTTCTTAAATATTAATGTATGAAAACAATGCCAATTACAAAGTAATTTACTGTTCTTCTAAAATAAAATTTCTGCAATTTTCTGTTCACATTCTGCAAATTAAATCAATCTGTTTCCTCTTTCATTACGCATCCCATATCCATAATTCTCTACTGAGAACTCACCTTTCTTTATTTCCACAATTCTAGCATTTCAGTCTCCCATTATTAATTTTATGTAGCATTTTACCTTTTGATGCATTGAAGGTACTTCTTCATAGAAATTCTCAATTTCTTCACCAGTATAGCTAATTGTTGGTACATAAATTTGGATAATTTGCAGCTTGTGTCTTCTTGACACTTGTATCACTAACCTTGAAACTCTGTATGATACACTATCATACTCTACGACGTGATTTTTCCACCTTTTATGAATCAGATATCCTACACCACTTGTTTTTAAATGTTCTGTACCTCTGTAGTACAATATATATCCACTGGCAAGATCAACCTTCTCTTCACCTGTACTTTCAATAATTCTAGGATTTCCCAATTGATTCTTTCTAATTCTTCTTCAAGTTCCTGTAAACGACATTCCGGAGACAGGGATCGTCCATTATACGTAGCCAAGGTTATCAACTCATGGCAGCCAAGCCGAGCCCTGTGATTCTTAGCACCATCTCTCTTCATATCATTCTGATCGCTGCCGTAACCAGGAACATGCAGAAACAGGAATTGAGGGCCGTGATTTGTTTTGTGAATCCATGGTAAAATAAGGGGGGAGGTGGCCGAAATCCTCCACGCTGACTAAGCGGGTTGCAGAAAACCCATCCGCGTTCGTTCCCCATGTACTAGAGACGGTACTAACAGGCTGCACCGGTGGAAGGTGCGGATTGGACATTAAGTCTCAGCTCCCAGTCGATTCCTTTAAGTCCTCCTCGGATGCATTTAAAGGGTTTTCTCCTAGTAAACAAGCAGAGGCTATTAATTAGTCCATATACATATATATATATATATATATATATATATATATACGATATATCTCAGTTTTGTTATATATATATATCAGTTTTGTCTGAATTTTAGAAGCCCTCTAGCAGGTAATGGTTAAAATACTTGCTTTCGACAAGAAGAAGGAATGGTCATGTTACGTACAGAATTTAATGCAGTTTCTGCGTTGAAAGTATTATCTTATAATTTTTATTTGTTGTAATATTTCCTAGCTTTCAAAATTCTTGAATATAGAGACATTTTCTGTTACTGAAACTTTTTTGTATTATTTTGTGTATAATATTTATTAAGAAGTTGTTTTCCACGATGAAACTGTTACTAGCATTTAGAAGTTTCTCTTAACGCTGGCCTTTTTTTTAGGCAGACATTTAGCGTAAGATCATTTAGCTATGCTCTGTAGGATAAAACCTGATGATGGAATTCAATCTTTCATGAAAAAAAAATCAGAACTTCAGAAATGAGAGTGATTATAATTTTTCAAAAACTGATGAATTGGTGAACAATTTTTGTGTAATTCTCCAAAATGTAATTGAGATAATTACCCTTTCGTTTTTAAATATAAAATTATTAGAGTTTTGTTTGTTAAGTTCCTGAGTTAAAATTCTAAAATTTACTATTAGTTCTTTTTCAGAAGAAAATCTAAACTCTTTCATTCCCTGTCAGATTACCATATCCATGCGGTCTTAACTCACTGGTGGGGAAGAATGTGTAATTTGACCTTTTTTTGGAAAATCATAATTTAATTAAAATGTGTTAAAAAATAAATATGTACTATCAGGCTATTCCCATACCTTTTCCAAATTAACCTTGAATCAAACGAAGTAGTGAATTCAAACTTTTATTTAAAAAAAATATGGACCTTCACCTTGAAAGACCTTTCGCATTGCCGAATATGATGCGAACGCCATTGCCCTATTATATTATATTAAGCGTTAGACAAAAATCAGGATATTAAGAAGCGATTCTTCTACTTGATCATTTATAGTAGAATTTGATAGGGATGATAATCGAAATTAAATATTGTTCAAATTATTCATTTTCGTTTGTTAGTTCATGAAATCCAAGACTCTTAGCTTGGTACTATGTGTGGTTCTGGTAGCTTAAATAAAAAACTCGCTCTACTTTGTATTATATTTCGTAATATACGTCTTCTTATGACAGTTCTACTACAGTTGTGTATCTTTGGATTCCAGCAGAGTAAATACAGTAAAAAAATGTAATAAGTTATTTGCACACAAAGAACAGTGCTTAACTTTCATATTTAGAACAAATGTGAATCATACAAAAAGTAGATTTTTAAAGCTGAATTGTTTGAATAAAATTAAAATAACGTAATTTTCATCGCCTTTTCATTTTACATACCTGTTGCAATCATGTAATCATTAAACTTGAAAAAACCTCGATGACTGATTCTGGTAGAAAAATAAACCTCTAGTTTGCATCCAATAAAATCTACCTAATATTCCGTAATTGGGTGCACAGCTAGGTTTGACTTTAAACATTATAATTGTTTATAACGAATTGCATAGAAATGTACCATAGTTAGCTACGAAGTTAATTACGAGCCAAAATACGCTCAATCAATAATCTCAAAATGATATTGATTGAATTAAAGGTCTTTCACCAACAAAACTCTTTGAGAATGATAAATAAGTTAGTATTGAAAATACTTCAGTAATAAACATTTTGGTAAATATTTGAGCCGACGATTTTTTTTGCATTTCTGTAATGAGCAGCATAATAACACGGAGAAACAAATAGGCTTGGTATTTCTTATATTTTCAAGATTATATTATTATTCTGCCTGTTGCCTAAATAGACCCTATAATGAAAACAAACGTTATTTTGTGATTAAATTTATGGCTAGGACTGTGCGTCAGCCGAAATTGCTTTATAATGATCGAAATTTTATCTAATCTGAACTTCGAGTATTTTTTTCTTAAATGGGATACATTGATAAATCGACAAATATTGTTCATAGGCCACCATTGGCTCTTCAAAGATTTTTCGCACATTGCATGTATTGTTTCTTTAGGGATATTAAAATTTATGCAGATGAAAAATATATAATAGTAAATCTTCGTTGTCTGTTTGCTGCATGATGAAAAAATCATAAATTACTAATCACTAAGTAGAAATTTCGTTTAATCTTCTGCAATCGGATTCACCGTCTCGAGTACACTTCAAATATGAAAGAAACTTCTAACAAAATTCACAAGTTTAATGGATCAAAAACTATGCATAGCAATTTAACCATCCTTTGCAGGCATATACGTGACCAGCTTATGGTGTGCAGTGTCCAATCTTAGCTGTGGTGCACTACAGATTATTTTCCAAATTTTATGAAACAAAATTTTAGTATAGCAATATGAAATTATATATAGGCTCAGTTCTTCCCAAACGTTAATTAGTGTTTGTGGAGTAATTGTTGCAACAGCTGCCTCAATCCTGTTTCTTAGGTTGGGTAGGTCAGCTGGAAGTGAAGACACATACACTCGATCCTTTATGACCTTCATGATGGCGTCAGATCGAGTGAGGGTAGAGTGGCGTTTGGAAAGAACTGAGCTATCGACTTGATGTGTGCCGTGTGATGAAAGGTGTTCACATTGAATACTTGTAAGCTTGTAGGTAAAACTGTTTGAGTTGCTCTTTCATTTTATGTATTAAGTAAAATTTTAAGTTTTTTATAATAGATAATATAAAGCGTTAAAACCCCGATATTCATTTAGAAACACAGTGCATAAAAAATAACACGTTATAGTTTACACCCACATTTTATTTTACATCTGTATGTTTATGTAGTGATCAATTATACTAATATTTTATGCGCAAAATAACTTTCTATTTGCAAGCAATAAAACAAAGTTATACATGGAAGACGTCCAGACTGAAGGACCACAAACAACGACCTACGACTTTATTCACGTGATATAACAATAAATATTGTTCTTCTAAAACAATATTCCGTGACTATGCCACGATTGTGACAGTGTGAAATTCAATTACGGTAGTTGAATGTGTTAAATTAAGTTCAAAGTGTGCGAAGAAATAATTCTACGCACTCGATACCAATAAAAATCGTGATTATGATTCAAAATTATACTGAATTTAAATATGTCCCTCTTGAATAATTTTCATTTGTTGTAAAAAATATGTATCAACCGACTATTAGTGATTTCTTATTGGTTTCAGTAGGTAGATCACAAGTTGTCGTTGTGGGATTATGTTAGCTGCAAGTTATGTGCTATATGAAAAAATCATATGTTTCTTAGATTACTTGCAGGATTCGTCCTCTCGCGGGTCAGTTTTTCCAAACGAACCTTGAATCAAACGAAATATCGGTGAATTTGACCTTTTTTTTTAAAAGCATATATGGACCTTACATTTACTCGGAATATCTCTCTGAATTGATGACAAAGATAGAAACTTTTAAATATACACTAAAACACTTTTTATTTTGCTTAAAAGACATCAACATAAACATTAAAGATGTTAAAATTTAAAATAGAGGGCGTTGTTCTTTCTTTCACATAGTGACTGTTCAGACTCTCTGGTTTTTAATTAATTTAATCTCTTGTTTTTTATGTACATTGTATTTCTGGTTTGTATATATTCTGATGACAATTTGATGAACGAATCGAAACATGTAAATTTTAAAATCGTTAATGTTTATGTTAACCTTAAATATATAACTTATCTAAGTAGAGATATATGTTATATAATAAAACCTTCTTTAAAAATTTTCTAACTAACAATGCAAGTTCCATCAAAATCTATTCCGCAGAACGCGAGATATAAGCTGTCGGAACGAAATTGGTATTTTATATATATAGTAGATAATGTCAATATTGTACAGTAAAAGTGCAGAGTACTGAAGCCAGGGGCTCACAACCCTTTCTCGTGGCAGACCAAATTTTAAAAGCAAAGACGTTTACAGGGCCGCAGATTTTTTTTTACTAATTTCGGCAAACTTAAAAATCTTTTTCGCAGCTTGTGCGTAAAAAGAAACATCCGGTGCAAATGCTAATGAAAATATGACTTTAAATAGACACATTGAAAAATTTTAGCCTGACATTTATTTAAGATTACCGGGCGGCCCACCCAAAAAAATGGCTTTAAGAAGAACGTAGTATAATATGGAAACATCGTTGAAATACTGAAAATCGTGAATATTCGATAAAGTATTGAAATCTTCTTTTTTCCAGTGCCGCAACAAGAGTAGTGTAGGTAGATAGTGATCTGGCACAATTGACAAAGCATGAAATGTAAAAGGAAATGAAATTTATGCATTTCATTGATAAATAATCCCTACTAACACATCAATTATCGGTAGATAAAGACCAACATTTTTCGAATATTGCGCAAAATAGACATGTTGCGTACTGCTACTTACACTATTATAAAATTATGTAAAAAATACTTGGCTCACTCCATAACATGCGAAAAAACAAAGTGAAGGAAAAATAATTTATTAATGAAACACTTGACATTGTTTGGCACAACGAAGTGTATCCAAATCTACTCTGATGTCGATGTCACGTGCAAGGCGTTTTGTAGGTGTTCATCTGTAATTTTAGGTCTCATTTGTTATTTAATATGGTTCATCCTGCTAAAACGTTATTCGCTCACATGTGTTTCCGAATAATTAACATATAAATAGCGACTCCTTATAAAGCTGCTTGTATTTATTTTTGACCAAATAAGTTTTGTAAAATTCCACAAATCCAACCTGTTGTAACTCCTCTTTGAATTCTAAATCACATTGGAATCCATAACATTCCATCTGTAAATAAGGGATTGATATCAGTTGAAAATGGTGGTGAAAGTAAGGAAAAATATGAGAAAAATTTTTGGATTCTGTTTTCAAATTCGAGATTCAACAAAGAGTAAATGCGCAAACTAGAAATCTGGAACGAGTACTTGCTCAAATCATTAACTTCCGATTAAGCAATCAATGCAAGGAAATGAATAAGTTGATTTCCCCTACTTGTTATCACAGCCTAGCGCGCACATACAGTATTACGGCTCAGCAAAAAGTGCGAGAAAACTCAAGGCTCGTTTCCTGATTGTTGCTTTTTGAATGAGAGCAACCTCAGGTAGTAAGTTACAAAACAATTGCGCGAAGCTACACAATTTATTATTTATGACATTGATATGCAGATTAAAATTTTTTATCTTTCGATTTCACTTGATTGTTTTGAGTGTATAAGATAAAGCATTGCTATTTTGTTTTGTTTTCCCAAAGTTAGTGCTTGGATTTTCATAGCTATTCGTCAGAATTTCTATACAATGTCAGTAGTACAAAATATTTTAAACTTAAACGATTTATCATAAGCTACTAATCCAGACTAACAGCGTGAACACCAACGGTTCGTTTTAGTAGCGGCCATGTTTAAATAAAAGGCCGCGCATTATCTCCTACCGAAATTGGAGAGTTTTCGCATCTACTACTTTGGAGAGATGGCGCATTGTTCCTATTAGTTTCCATGCTAGGAGTGATTACGCAGCTTATTGGTAAATTTGCATAAAAAATGAAAAATGTAAATGGACTAATTTTAAGTTAAACGTGTTATCAAGTAACTTAATGTTATTTTGTAATCTTATCTGGACTTGCTTTTTCTGATTCTTTATTTTTTTCCTTTTAATTAAAACTTTTAATCGTTTATAATATTATTTCATTTTTCTGTTTCTTTAATCATTAGGTTGAAATATTCACGCCTAATACAAAAATATTTGTTCACAAAAGCCTTATAACAATGTCATTTAAATGTAATTATTATTGTTAACAATTTAATTGTACGTATTATTAGTAACGATCTCTCCTACCCATGTGCGCAATCACTCCAAATCTGCAAGGACAGATTGCGTAAAATAACTTTCTTAGTTTTATTACAACTGTTCTATTAAATTACAACATAACAACGAAAAAGCATTGGAAATGCATAAAAAACAAATGAAGTCAAAATTGTTCATGGATTGTTTAGCAAAAAATTAATATTTAGATTTTTTATTGTTATTCTTTTGAATTGTGCGCAGACTCTCCCAGCTTTTACCTTATGCTTGCGACTGTTGAAAAAGGACGGTGGGCGGTAAAGTAAGGCTTGGAGAGACGTAAGCGGCCCACGGGCAACGGGTTGGCAACACCAGATTTACTCAAATAATCACAATAGTTTGTTTAAATTTCTAGCTGCAAAAAACAACTAATAATTAAAGTATCCTATTTTACCCTGCTTTACTCTGCCGCATAATATTATTTCAAAAATATTAGTAAATATAATTAAAACTTAATTTAGAAAATTTTCTCATGATTAAAAACATGTGCTTACTCATGTGATAAAGAGATTAATCTTCGATAATTACCGCAAATTTAAAAAACTTTTTCACTTTAAAAATTTTAGTTTATCATAATTATCTACTTATATCTTCTTGTTTTAATAATTATAGAATATTTTTAATACAAAATGCTCTAACCTATGGGTATGATAACATTATATTAATTACGTTAATGAAGTTTTAATTAAATTATTATTACGTGTGATTTAATACAGCATTTTTTAATATTTTATTTTTATAATATTTCGCGAACATTTTAAGTACACAAAGACAAAATTAAATAGTTCTTTTATGAATAATTTATTTTATGTAACTTAGATGCTGTCGTTTAAAACGGTATTATTACATCATATTATCCTGTAATTCCATTTTTACCTTTTATTATGTAAAGTTTTATCATGAGTAAAATTTCTACAGTGAAAGTGGAGATTTTCATATAAAGATGTATTTCGGCTGATATGAAGTTGTTTAAAAAAATAAAATAAGCACTTGAATATATGTATTATTATTATTATTATTATTTTTGTAACAAAATTCGAATAATTTTGTATTAAGGGAAAGTAATTAAAAAAACTGTTATGCTTAAAACTTTTGCAAATCTGAAGTTGACGTTGAATAATTTAAAAAGTTAAATGTATTGATTTCCTTATTTGTAACTGAAAATTATAAGTATTACCTATCTAAAATAACATTAATTATGTTTACATATGACGTTAATTTTTTCAAAGATTTATTTTGATAGTTGATATTCCTTTTATACAATAATAAAGCATAAATCTAATCATACTAAATTTCTAAGTAGATTACATTTGCCGATGTTTTGATATTTAGTTTAGTAGTTATGAAGGAATTCCGCAGCAGCAGATCATTAAAATATAAATTCGAAGACATTATGCTCATTTCGTGACATTTTGCAAATATTCATACGGTAAAGTATATTTAATGCTCTGTTTTTAATGTGTCCGTAGGACCATAAAGCATATTTTTCTCTAACGTGAAGTAAACTAATTAAAACAACGTTAGTGTAGTAATCTACAGGTATATAAGTAAGTAATTATTATTATTTTTTTATACTTAAATACCAAGTATGTTATTTCTTTTGGTTTTCTTCATGAATAAATTTTATGAATGCTATTAAAATGTGTGTGGGGTTTTGAAACTAACAAAACCTTGAAAACGTGATCATTTAAATACTTGAAAATATTCAAACTCCAGAATTTTGATTGCACTTTTTTTTTTTGCAGTTTGTCATGATACTAAAAGGTTCCCCAAGAAATATACTTATATTTTGACTTTCATAGCTTGCTGGCGAAATCTGTGTTATGGCTTTTCAAAGAGTTGTTTTCTAACGAAGAAATTTACTTTCAGCAAGATGAAGTTCCTCCAAACAACATCATGATGTAAAATCTCAATACCACTTTCTAAATAAATGAATTTGCCGAAGATGTAGGATTGAATTTTTTTCCATGTTCATCAGAGCTCACTCCAATGAACTTCATTTATAAATATATATATGTAATATAGATTTCATTGCTCAAAAGCAGCAAGAAATATATAACATGAAACAGAAAGACAGTGTATTGCAGATCCCAAATTGAGTAAATGAATGAAATTGTAACACCATTGTATCCACTGATTTACATTATCGGCTATATTTATAGAATCGTTGTAGTTAGATTTAACTCTTATAAGCATGAATTTATTAATTAATTACCAAAATAAACACAACCTTTTTATCGTTTAATTTTTTTTGTGATATCCTCTATTTTTAAACTTCCAGTTTTAAGCATATACCTAAAAAAATCATTTCAAGCATTTTTAGTTATTTGTAATCTTTACTCCTATATATTTGTCTCAACTGTGTTCTTCATCTTGCATAGTGCGACTGTTCCTAAATTAAATTTTTCAGATACAAATTTTAGATTTATTGCAAGATTAACTTTAGATTAATCATTATTTTAAGAATGATAAAATAAGTCTTACATTATTCCTTCACGAATTGTCAAAATTTATTGCATTACTGTACTAAATCATGCGACTTTTTAAGACAAGAGATATTTTAAGCACATTCATAAAAAAAGTTCAAAAAGAGTTTTGAATATTTACTTCCTTACATTTTTTTACAAAATAATAGTAATAATAATAATAATAAAATAAATGTTAACCTATTATTTTAATTATAAATAAATAAATAAATAAATATTTTTTATAACTAAAATTGAGAAAACTAATTCAATAACATATTTTGTAATATGGATAAGCCTCATTAATTTTCAAATTCAGCTTCTATTTTTTATTCAATAGACATATTTTATGAAATGATACAAGTTTAAAAATCAAATATGTTTATATCTCGTATAAATATATGTGATCTACTTGCATATTTATACTTATTTCGGCACATTAACTCAGTTTCCATTGATTTGAAACGCTTTGATCTTGTTAATAAGTAATTGTATTAGCGGATTAACGAAAATTATAACCTCATAACTAAACTGTGTTATTTCCTTGAAACATTTAATTACAGAAATTAAACATTTGGTAATATGCACAGTCCAACTCTTTTTTTCATTCATATTTGTGTACTATTCTTAGTTATATCATGTTATAGACTCTTCATTTAGAAATTGCATTTACGTCTGTCCCTGATAACGAACGATACGTATTTTAATGCATTTTCTTATTCTTTATGATTTAGCATTTATTTTTTCTAATGTGTTATTCTAATGAAATATACAAGATATACTTTATCCTGAAGAAGAGAGAATTAATAAATTATTTTGTAAATATTTTTTTTCATATTACTTGCAGAAGATCTCTAAATATTTAAGATGGTTGTTTTTAAATTAATATAGAAAAGGCTAAAAATTCCTAAAAGGCTAAAAATTTTAGCTTAGGCTAAACAATCTCTTGGTAATATCATTGTGGTTAGACATAATCTTAGAATCGGAATTGCAATTGTTATTGTTATTATTATTACTATTATTTAATAATAATAATAATCTTACTCTTGAAAACATACACTTTGGTGATTTTATTATATATAATTCTGCAACTGCACAGAGTTTACAATGTTTTGAGGGATTTTCATGCTAAGAGTTTTTAATCCATAAAAAAATCTTATAACATAATTACTAAACTTCGTAATTTTCTTGAAACTTTTAATTACACACACGAAATATTACTTAATCTATAAAATCCAAACCCTATTTTATTTTATTTTTTATATTTTGATACTTTAAAACTTTTAATGTGTTCAGTTTATTATCAATAGTTATATTGTATTACAAACTACATCATTTATTAGACATTACACTGATATATGGCAATGCTAGAAAACTATAATTAGATTAATGTAATTTGTAGACATTAATAAATTTAAATAAAAAAAGTTTTTAATAGTTTGTTTCCAACGTAATATGCTTGAAATAAATCATTTCCAAAAAGAAATAAGTAATACTTTCTTCTGAAAATGACGTTATTATTTTTACTTATATAAACCGCATATTATATCAATTTGTATTAAAATTTCTGTTTAACACGTCATGTAGCATATTATAATGTAATTAAATTATTACCTTTAAAAATTTTTGTTTTTTGAATTTTTCAAATCCTGTTAGAATATTTGTGCAACCATTAAATACATTTTTGAAAGATTTCATCTGTTAAATACTTCAACGAAATAGTTATTAATAGGGGTTTTGAAAAATATTTACAACACTACACAAATTGATTTTTAAAAATTATTTTCATCATTTTACACAATTATAAACCATACAAATGTCGCGCAGCGTCATTACATAGGAATTTCACATAGAAAATTATACATAGAAAATTTGAAAAATTTCAATTTTCTACTGTGTGTTTTTCAACATACAGAAATCTGAACATTTATAGTGAAAAAAAAATATTCATTTCAAAATATTTGTAATTTGAACAAAAAATAATTCTTTGAGAACATGAAAAAAATAAATAAAACAAAAATCTGAACATAAACCTCTGTTCCGTTGTGGTATGCGTTATCGTTTCAAAATTGTTCCTTTTCAAATAATGGCTTGATTTTATAGGGTTGAATTTAAGAATTTAATTTTATTTATGTGAGAAATGAAAGATGTATAAATTAAGAAATATTTAAGCAGGCAAGAAACGCCTTCAGCTGTTCTATGTCATGTCCATAGGTGATTAACGGGAACATCCTAATCCATTTGTTTAGTTGTTACAGCTTTTTAAAATAAATGAAAAATGTTTTTGTGACAGGTTTTATAGGCTAGTTTAAGGCCAAGTGGATATGAATGTATTGATATTTGTTCTTTAATAATACAGCTATGTATTTCAGCACAAAACATTGTACTAGATTATATATTTGCAGTATGTAATGTTTATCGTTTCATGAGCAGAAAGACGACAAACTTGGTAATTTGATCGGGTTTTGTCTGCGACACAGAAATAGTTAACTTTACAGAAGCACATCTGGTGTTCCAACGATACTACTAAACAGTACATAACAGTGCGGGACTATAAAAGTTTTCAGATGTCCATATCAGACATATATACATCTACTGTAGCAATTACAGCCAATTTGTGTAGGGTCGAGCAGGCGTCTCATTGTCTATTTTCCATAGAACTACCCACATTATAACTCATTTAAGAAACTTAACTGTTTTCATAAAATATTATTTTACATATACGAAATTGTAGTTATCTTCAAAATTCCTCCATATTTGTTTTCATATGTTGATACTTTCAACTTTTTAAACGTGTTTGTTTAGTATTTTTACTTATATCCTATAATTGACTTCATTTTTAATACAAATTGCACACATGTACGGCGATGATAACTTACCAAAATTAGAATAACGCATTTTTTTAGACCTTATGAATTACGAAGAATTTTTTTAGGTGTTTTTCCCAAACAAATACCTTGAGATTTATTAAACCCATAAAGACATAATTGATGTAATTTTATAGGATGAAGCTATTGTTTTTAACTGCATGGGATCGATTAATATATTGTTTATCATTACGATAGATTTATTTTTATTAATATTTCTTTCAATAGGGTTTAACGAACAAACATACCATACTAGAAACCTCTTTGTAATAAGAACATTGTTAGGCATAATACTATTTTACAATCGAATATGAAACTGTTTTCAGTACTATTATTATTGCATCATTTTTTTTTCAATGAAATATTATTTATTATAGATTTTTCATCATGCTTGTGAATAAATTCTTGTACATAATTACGTACCTTTACAGAGTTTACATTTTTATTAATTAGTTTCATACTTATTCTAATTAATGTTACTAGTGTGTAACCGAACATTAAAATCTAATTATGAAACCTCGCCATTTTCACGAATGATTTAATTACTCAACGAAAAGAACAATTAATCTAAAAAATTCACCATTAACTATTTTTTTTCTTTCATATTGAGATACGTTAAACATTTTAGAAATTTCTGTTTAATATGTTTAGTTATACCCAATTACAAGCTACATCGTTTATTAAAATTTCAATAATGTCTGTTGATGATAACTTACCATAATCATTTTAAAACATTTTTTGTTCCTCATCAATTAACAAATAGGACACTTTTTCTCCATCTTTTCATCGTTTACTCCGTTATCTTCTATATTAATAAAAAAGAAAGTTTCGCTGTGTGTGTGTGTCGTTGTGTCTGTCTGTCGACGATGGCTAGGAAAGTCTAGTGCAACTGAAAGATAGAAAAATTGGATTTAGGTAGTCAAAGGCAGTTCCTGGTGCACCTAATGCACATAATGTAATATTTTGATAATTTGGCTAGCAATTAATTAAAAACTCATTAAACATCGGAAAAATTAATGATACTTTATCTGAAAATGGCGCTAACCGCAAAAGTAACAAATGAAAGCATGCGGAGACTGTTCAGAAAGACAGAAAAGAGGTTGCACAGAATGGCGGGTTCACCAGATAACGATTCCAGTCAGAAATTTTTAGGTATATGCAGATTTTTGCAACTATATATATGATGCGGATTTGAAAATTTGTATGTATATACAAAAGGATATGCTGATTAAGAATTTCTAAAAATCGAAAAAATCGACCTGTAACTTTATAGTCACAAGTATTCAGAAAATGATTTCTTTTTATGAGAAAATACATGTCTTTTTAATTTACCAATAGAAAGAAGGGTTGCCGGACCAAAGCGATAAATGAATTAAAAGGACTGAAAATTTTAAAGCATATAGAAAAATTTAAAGTTATTTTAGGTACGACTATGAAAATTGCTATATATACATAAAAGGATACGTTGATTAAGATTTTCTAAAAATCGAAAAAATCGGCAGGTAAGTTTTAATTTAACCAATATATATATATATATATGTTATTTCCTTTCCAATACAAAATAATAATAAAAAATAAACAATGTTTAGATTAATTTAAAACCAAACTCACCAATTTTAGTGTGTGTTCAAATTTTTAAAAGCATATAAAATAGGGATTTTAAAATTGGTATATATATAGAAAATCATATTTTATTAAAGAAATTTGAAATATCTAAAAAATTTACAGGTATTTTATTTACAAAAAACTTGAGGGTATAGAAAGAAAAGAAATTTACTGTGCTTGTGTGCTATCTTGAATCCAGAGAACTTCGAAAGGGATGCGAGGGGGTTAGTTGACATTTCAGTTTTCCCCTCTTCAGCCCTTCGTTAGCACTATTTCAGAATATTAATCTCCAGGTGGGAGGGGGCTGTTTATTTTTTGGTTTCTATGGATCCGATCACAACGAGGTTTGGCTCAGTCGACTTTACTTCCATAGTCTGACAGATTTTTAGTTCCAAGTTTTAACACTAGAGGCGAGTTTTTATCAAGGGTTCTACAAGCCTGATCACACCGGTGTTTGGCTCTTTCAACTTGATTTCGATAGCCTACCATAGTTTAGTTCCAATTTCTACCGCCAATGGGTGCATAAATATATCAGCGTTCTATGGGTTATATTACAATGGGGTTTGGCGCATTCAAAGGGATTTACATGGCCTTACAGATTTCAGTTCCAAGTTTCACCACAAATTGCGCATTCTTATCTCGAGCTATATCAGACCGATCACAGCGAGGTTTCGCTCATTCGACTTGTTTTTAATTGCCTTACAGATTTTTGTTCCAAGTTCACCACCAAGGGGCACATTCTTATCCCGGGTTCTACAGGCCAGATCACAACAGTGTTTGGCTTATTTCACTTGATTACGATAGCTTTATTGGTTTTAGTTCAACTTTATACTGGCAAGGGCGCATTATTTTCTCGAGTTCTATGGGCCTGATCGCAAAGAGTTTAGGATGGTTCGACTTTGTTTTCGATGGCGTTGTAGATTTATGTTCCACATTCCACCACCAGTGCTCGCATTATGTTGTCGAGTTCTAAAAGCCCGATTTCGACGGGAATTGGTTTATTCTACTCCCTTGATATAACGGCTATCCGTGTCGGATGTTCGTATAGAACAGATTGCGACTCTTGGCGATGCAAGGCGGAACCAAAAGATTTTACAGCACGTGCGCAGCACCTCTGCTATATGGGGCCGGAAGCAGCGGGTACACGTGTCGGAGTTTCGTTCGGAAGTTTCATTCAACTACCTTGATGCAACGAGTACCCGTGTCTGATGTTCGTATAGTACAGATTTCGCCCCCTGTCGGCTGAAGATGGAAATAATTGATTATTCGTCACGTGCGTAGCACTTTTAAATAAATAATTTCATACAAAATCGGGTTACAGATATAAAATCTTCTCTAAAATGAGGAGTTTTTAAATTTATTATCCCAGGGAAGGTCAACGCCGGGCGGGGCAGTTAGTATATATATATATATATATATATATATATAACTATGTTTTCATCTAATTTTTCGGATGCAATTTAAACTCACTTCAAATAAACGAACTTCTGTAAAATATGCAGAAATTGTGCGACGGTAAAATATATGTTTCGGAAAAAAACTTCCTATGTTCTATTTTTATTACGCTACTAGTACATCCAGTGAGAAATTACGTAAGTGAAATTTTAAAATATATTTTCTTTTATATACCGAAATCATACCTCGAGTTAAAATTAGATAGGACAAATTCAAATCAGCTTTCTTTTCTTCTATAGCGCCACCTATCGGTAAACAGACAAAGAAAATAAGTAAAATTATTATTTTTACATTTTCGAATATGGCAACTGTTTTTCTTTTGCATTTAAATCTCTCTACCCGCGTTGAATACGGAAACCAAATTTTTGAAATCTCAATACAAAACCAGTATAAATAATATGTATATACTAGATGACCCGCCCGGCGTTGTCCGAGCCTGTATAATAAACACAAATCTCTTAAAAAACGAAACTCTGGCCACAGTCTTCGGGCATGCTCGTACGCGCCGGAAAATCTTTTATTTTCCCCTTCCATCGCCAGGAGAGCATTCTGTTTTAAACAAACCTCTTTCTAAAAGAACCTCTGAGACAGGTCCCCGCTGCCTACGGTACTGTATAGTAGACATGCTTCAAAATTGAACTGGTTTCGAGAAGATGGGAATATTATAAGCCGAGTTATTGAAATAAGGTACAGTTAGAGAAAGTACCCTTGAGTGAGGTGCCGGGTGGAGGGGATGTTCAAGTGTCCTTCAGAAAATGACTAATTAGGAGGACCATTATGCCCTCCCCCCCCATGATCTTTAAAAATTCGTTCGTTTGCTTAAGCTAGGAAATTAATTACCAATTTGGTTTAAACTATTATTCGAAAATAGTGGTTAACGCTACTCATAAATGTAGTTTAATATTATAGTTGGTGGCTATTAAGTTGAGTATAATGTTTGAAATCACTTGCGTTGAAATCGGAAAGTTAGTTTCGGAGATATGGAAACGGTACAAATATTAAAAAAAAAAAAAAACATTGAAGGATGGGCCGGGGGAAGAGGAGATTTTTGAGAGGCCTTCAGAAAATGACTGATTAGGAGGATCACTATGCATCTTTAAAAATTCGTTCGTTTGATTAAGCTTGTAACTTAATTAGAAATTTGGCTTAAGCCATTTTTCGGAAACAGTGGTAACCGCGACTCATAAATGCAGTTTAATATTATAGAGGGTGACTATTAAGTTAATTTTATGTTTGGAATCGCTTGCGTTGAAATCGAAATGATAATTCGGGAGATATGGAAATGGTACATATTTAGAGAAAAAACTTTGAAGGAGGGACCGGGGGGGAGAGGGGATGCTCAAGTGCCCTTTAGCAAATGACTAATTAGGAGAACCATTATGCATCTTTAAATTTTTTTTCGTTTAGTTAAGCTTGGAACTTAATTCCAAATTTTTCTTAAACTATTATTCGGAAGTAGTGGTAACCGCTACTAATAAATTTACTTCAATGTTATAAAGGATGACTATTAAGTTATTTATAATGTTTGGAATCACTTGCGTTGAAATCGAAAAGATAGTTGCGGAGATAATATAACGGGGCATAGTTAGATTAAAAACTTTGAAGGAGGGGCCAGGAGGAGGGGATGTTCAAGTGCCCTTCAGCAGATGACCAATTAGGAGGACCACTATGCATCTGTAAGATTAACGAAATACTTAACTCTATATCTACGGAACACATAACCGTACCTCTTTGCTTCTACGTAACGGGACAAACAATCAAAGACTGAAAAGAAACAGTCCATTCTCTCTGGCAATCAAAAATGGTTTTACAGATATACCAGCGTCGAGGGTCACTCCCTAAAAATTTGTATTAGCCATTCTGAGGGACTGCGTAGAGTACACTTTAATACCGATCTTCTTTCCTACACCAACAAACAACAAGATATGCCAGACTATTTTAGACAAATTGCATTAGAAACCATTAGGACTATTCTATCTGATGCCCTCCAAATTTTCACGGATGGTAGTAAAAATATGCATAATCATTGTGGCAGCGGTATATTTGTGAAAATATCCTCATCCAAACTTGTCATAAAGATTAGAAATCCGGACCACTGCTCAGTTTTTCGATCGGAGCTACTTGCGACTGAGGAGGGCCTCAAATCAGCCACTTCCTGTACCACTTATAAAGATATTTGGATTCTAACTGACAGCCGCAGTTCCATACAACACTTACAAAATTGGCCTCACGTTGGTGACAGAACTTCATTATCTATTCTATCTCTACTGAGAGGACTTTCAAGCTACCATGACATATTCTTTCAATGGATCCCTTCGCATGTTGGCATTGGCGGAAATGAAATGGCAGATACTTTGTCTAAAGAGGGGGCACCTATTTGATACCGCACACTTCCACCTTGATTTTTATGTAGTTCTGTTCAAGAACCAAATCTACTCTCGACGCATCCTGGCGTTCCCTTCCATTTAACAACTGGTACTGTAGCAAAAAGCCTGGAGGAGCTATTACTCTTTGGGGTAGCGGTGACTAGCAGTCTGCTATTTCAAGGTTCTTGAGTGGACACTTGAGATGCCTGAAATTTGACAATGGTATCAAGATTTTGACCGTCTACCCCTGACCACCTTCTTTCCTGTTTGGACTTGACTAAGAGCGACCTTTTGGCGTGACCTTTCGGAGTGAACTTTCGGAGTGTCCTTTCATCGTTTTGAACTTTCTCCGAATTTTTGGGATCAAGAACTTGGTCTAGCCTGTTGGCTAGATCATTTAGAATTAGAAACAACAATAACAACAACACACTGTGCATCTTTAAAAATTCGTTCATTTATTTAAGGTTGGAATTTAATTTCAAATTTGACTTAAACTATTATTCGGAAATATAGGTAACCTCTACTCATAAATTTAGTTTAATGTTACAAAGGGTCAATATTAAGTTAATAATATTGATTGGAATCGCTTGCGTTGAAATCGGAAAGATAGTTGCTCAGATATGGAAACGGGGCATAGTTAGAGGGAAAAAAAACCTTGAAGGAGGGCCGGAAGTGGAGCGGATGTTCAAGTGCCCTTCAACAAATAACTAATTAGGAGGATCACTATACATCTTTAAATATTGATATATTTGGTTAAGCTAGGAACTCAATTTCAAATTTGGCTTAGACTATTATTCAGAAATAATGGTAATTGCCTTTTAGGTATACACCATGAAACTATGAATGCTATTTTTTACGATAATTTAGTAGAAATGGAACTAAATGGAGAAATTCGGAACATTATTAGCTGAGATTTAAAATAGCGGTATTCTGAATATAAAACTGACATTAAACGCTACGGGTGAAGCTAAACATGTCAAAATTGTTAAATGTAATAAAAACCCTTACCCTACTCCATCCTCGCAAATATAACAAATAATCTGTTAAACAAAGTTTTGTGTAATTATAGTCTCTATCATAATAAAATCTGTCCTGTTTTTAAAAAAATAAACCCAGCTAATTATTATGAAAAAAACGTGCCTTGAAAATGTTTCAACCAGTTCTGTGTCTGTGTTAACTAGATTAACAGTCTGTATAATTTGCCGTGAGCAGGTGGCGCTACATTAGCTTTGCTGTACGCCGGTAACCGCAGTACATATTGACACTATTTCGTTGTAAGTCCTTATTTATGCATCGTTACTCTGGATTATTTAATGCCTTCTGTGAAGATTCTATACAACCAACCAACTGAAGATATAAAGCGTATTTTTGATGAGAATTCTTCCTGCATTTTAATTATTATTTCAATAAGTAATTAAAATATTAAACTTCTGAGTTTCAGGTGCACCAGGAGATGATTTGGACTACCTAAATCTAAATTTTCAGGTAAGATAAAGCTAGGAGAGTCTGCGCACAATTCAAAAGAATAGCAATAAAAAATCTAAATGTTAATTTTTTGCTAAACTATGCATGAATAATTTTAACTTCATTTGGTTTTTATGCATTTCCATTGCTATTTTGTTGTTATGTTGTAATTTAATAGAACATTTTTAATAAAACCAAGAAAGTTATTTTGCGCAATCTGTCCTTACAAGGTTGGTGTTATTGCGCACAAGGATAGGAGAGATTGTTACTAATAATAACTACAATTAAATTGTTAACAATAATAATTACACTTAAATGACATTGTTGTAAGGTTTTTGTGAACAAATTTTATTGTATTGGGAGTGAATATTTCAACCTAATGCTTAAAGAATCAGAAAAAGGAATTAATTTTAAAAACGATTAAAATTTTTTAATTAAAGGGAAAAAAAATAAAGAATCAGAAAAAGCAAGTCCAGATAAGATTACAAAATAAAATTATGTAATTCAATAACACGTTTAACTTAAAATTAGTCCATTTTCATTTTTCATTTTTTTATGCAAATTTACCAATAAGCTGCGAATTTTTTCTAGCATTTAAACTAATGGGGACAATGCGCCATCTCGCCTAAGTAGCAAATGCGCAAACTCTCAAATTTCGGTAGGAGAGATTGCGCGGCCTTTTATTTAAACATGACCGCTACTAAAACGAGCCGTTGATGTTCACATTGTTAGTCTAGATTAGTAGCTTATGAGAAATTGTTTAAGTTTAAAATATTTTATACTATTGACATTGTATAGAAATTCTGAAGAATAGCAATCAAAATTCAAGCACTTACTGTGGGAAAACAAAACAAAATAGCAATACTTTATCTTAGACGCTCAAAGCAATCATCGTGCACTTTCAAGTAGACACTCCACTACTGTTGTTGTACAACTTCCTGGAGTCGCTGCGCTCTCACTTTACTCCGTCCCCCCGAACCTCTATGTGTGCGATCTCTCCGACCGCGCAATCCCTCCTGGCTTTACCTTATTTAGGTGGGCTAAATATTGCTAGTCATTGCAGTCAAACACACACACAGAGCGAAACTTTCTTTTAATAGTATAGATATATATTTTGGATAAATAAAATAACAGATTATTTTCATATCCAATCTTATTTTTTTTCATTGTGTAAATGGATATAAGTGTACCATTGATTACTGTAAAATGAATATCTGAATCACAATTGATGTATTTTTCATATTTAATTCGATGTTGTAATTACTCAAATTCAACATTCCGTTATAATTTCACTAAGTTACAGATGACATGAGATGATAATAAATTTGCATTACGCTATAATAAAATATCCTTACTGATATTTTTGTTAACGGTTATTGGGTTTTTTTCCATTATGTTCTCTATCATATTTAGTATATATTAATTAATAAAAAATAAATTAACATTTAAATTATAAATGTAATTTCGTATGTTACTGATTAGTTTGCAACTTAAATTATCCAGGTAATTAGACATGTTTTACAACTTAATATATCAGCAAAAACCCTAGGCTTTCTCAGTTTCCTATTATTATTTTCTTTTCTTCTTTCCATTTTTTTCAGCAGATGTACGATAAACCTTTAATGAAGTTAGCGGACAATAGTACAATTTAATTGCAAATACCCATTACTGAATTAAAATACAAAACCTCTCAAATGAAAGAGCTACTAATATGTAACCGATGCCATTAGTTGAAAAAAATGTATACATTTTAATTTTAAAACTCTTCATTTTTTCATTTAATATCTTCTCCCTTTATTTCATAATAGAATTTACAGTTCCTTTAAAAATATTCTTATGTCGGCAAAAATTAACAGATTATAATTTCTTTAAGGGACATTATCTTTACTCAATGATACTTTAAAGGAGTTTTTAATATCCGTTTTCTTTTTATGAAACGACCTCTAAAATATTTAAAAGTTGACGGTTATAATTAAATAATTTCTTTCAATAGCTAACTCATTTATTTTACTTAGATAGTATCAGATCACATTTAATTTTCCTTAAAAATATTTATTTTATCTAAGACCTTTTTCAATGGTGTTAATTAAAATATTCACTACAATAGAGAACATTTAGGTGTAAAAATATAATTTTAAAGAATTACAGAAAGTATCTGTTTCGCATTCTTGAATATTTTATACGACTAAGGACGTCTTAATATATATATATATTTTAAACATATTATAAAATGAAAAAAAAATATTACTTTATTAAACAGAGAAAAATGCTTTGTAAAAAAATCCCCCTAAGCAGGTTAATGTGGCAAAAATTACTTTTATTTAATATTTTAAGTCTTAGATAACATAATAGGTGATAATAAATAAAATGTGAAAGATAAAATAAATTCCTTATCACTATATATCTTATCACGTACAATATTATATTTTAACACTCTAATTATTATAAAGAGCATTTCTTTCTTCCAATATATTTTTTTAAATTGTAAAAATTTTTATACAAAAACTGCCTTTTCCTCGTAAAATGTTTCCAATGACATAGCAGCAATTTACTCTTTTAAATAATAATAATCTTCAATGTGAAATCTTCAAATGTGCATGTTTATAAAAATAATTACATAAAAATTTTGTATTATAATTAATATTATTATATATTAACATATGTTTCATATTTAGATTATATTGATAAAACTCAAACAAGGGAGTCACAAATTAAAGACTTAATTTCTTATGTTGTTAAAGTAATTTAATCATTATCACTGAAACTTTGCGTTTAAATTTACATTTAAATTTCGTCTTATATTGACGTTATTAAAATATATATCACAACAGCTATTAATAATTATATAAAGTCTCTGTTTTCTATTTTTTATAGAAAATATATACCAAAAAGATAGTTGACATTAGCGGTAAAAAATGCATGTAAATATATATATATATATATCTCGCTACCGTCCTAAAACACTAAATCACTCATGTAAAATAGATATTAATCTACAGTCAATAATATTAGAGAAGTTCTTTGACAATTTAAACCACGTATTTTTTGTATGTAATAATTTCTCCTCTCATTACAATATAGACAGTTATTAACGGTAATTTAAATAGTATCCACATGTCATTCGATGAAAATAAATCAAAAATATATGAATGTAAATTAGCTTAATAACAAAAATATTTTTAGGATTATTTAAATATGTTTTTATTCTAAGCAAAGCACCTTAAAATAATATAAATGTCCAGTGGTTATAATTGCAGTAATGTAATAATAATTTACATTATTCAAAATAAAATTTTTACATGAAATTATAAGAAATCTACATTACCCAATATTAAATTATATAGCATTTGTTTTGATTATAATTGTTATTATTTATTATGTTCTCTTTCGCATTCAGTATATAATAATATAATAAATACCAAATCAAATATCAAATAAAAAATAAATTAACCATCATTTTTTGACTTTATTGAATATTTTAAAACTAACCTTAACCCCTTCGGCCCTGACGTCCTACTAATAGGACATATCTTTTATTGAGTATTATTTTGTCTTAAACATTCTTTTTATTAATTACAGCACCTAATAGTGATAGTGTGAATCTCTACATTTCCTATTATGACTTCACTTATGTTTAGCTTTTAGTAATAATAATAATAATAATAATAATAATAATTTTCATAATTATTAGCAAGCCGTTGGCATTTCCTTTAATTAAAACATACGTTTCACGCTTTAAATTAAAATTTGGGAATCCTTTTCCGAATTGGTAATTTGTGATAAAAGATAAAAAAATATTACTAAATTTTTATGCTTGTTTAATTTAGTTGTAATACGACATTTTCCAAACGTCTTCAAAAATTCTTCCTTAGACTATTGTTATATGAAAAACACGCAAAATAACTACATTTGTGAGGTTCTGGTAAAGAACGCATTCATTAACTTTCATTAAACCATAACTTCTGTGATGCCGATAGCTATTTTTAATTTTGTTAGCATAACAGTAATTTTTTCCCAAAATTGAAAAAAAAAATCAGGGCCGAAGGGATTAATACAATAATTTTGATATTTTATATAACTTAATATTTCAAAAAAGACTCATGTTTTTATTTCCCCTTTTTTTCAAATTTTTCATTCGATGTACGCAAAAATAACTCATGACATTAATTGATAGAAAATATATACACTTAATTTTAAAATATCCGTTACAGATATATCATTTAAAAACACTAAAATGAAGAAGTAATTTTTATGTAAACAATACCACTAATTAAAAATAAATGTTCAACATTCAAAACTATTTATTTTTTTTATTGAATGTCCATCTATTATTACAGACTACACTAGTCATTTTTAGATTATTGAAATATCTGCTGATGATAGAAAATCATAATTTCAATCAAGGACATTATCTTCAGCACGACATGACTTCTTTCAGGATTTTTTAATTTAATTTGTATTTTTCTGAAACAATCTTTCATATATTTAAAAGGCAAGAGGTTATAATTAAATAATTGTTTAAGAACCATCCCATTAATTTTACTTAGAAAATATTATATAATATTTAATTTTTCCCAATTTTTTTAATCGAAATATTTTATTTTTTTCATTTAGCTGATGAAAAGATTTTTTATCATAGAAATCGTTATTTATTTAGATAATTTTCACAGAATTAAATAAAGCAGTTCTAGAAAATTAATGGAATGTATTTTATGACTTCGGGTATTTTAGAATTTTTTCTTAAAATAAGTAAAAAAAAAATACTTTTAAACTATCTTGACCATATATGAAAAGCTCATTTTTTAAACCTTCTTCTTTTTTTTCTCTTTTTTCGGATATAAAAATAAACATGAATAATGTCATTAACGGAGAAAATATAATTAAACCCATTACAGGTTTAAAATATAAAACACACACATGAAAAAGTAAAAATTCTGCTAAGAATATAATTTTTAAAAGGTACATTTTGACATTTTAAAACTTTGCTAATTTTGATTTTAATGTATTTTATCTTTTATAGGGTCTGGTACTTAAAAAGTAAAAACGGAACCATTATAAAATCACTCCTGTGTCTGTCCGTCTGTCTGTCACAGTCCTCTTTTCTCGTAAACTATGACACGTGGGAAGTTCAAACTTAGGAAAGTTATAAAAGCTTTTTACCCACATATTATCAGATTATTAGCTATTCACAAATATGTCTAGGAAAAATTTAGGAGGCTATTTAACTCACATGGAAAAAAAAGTTTTATTTTTTTTTATATCGTGTGGAATGTCGAGTGAAAGATCTCGCAATACCGAACTCACAAATGTATTTGTTTAAATTATAGATATTACATTTTCAGAGATATCGTCGAAAATGCACTGCAAAAATATGTTCCCTCCTCTATTTCCGAATCTACTGAAACTAAAATTATGAAATAAATAGGGGTAGTAGGAATTTATTTAAACCTTGTAGGGAAACTATAGCAATTTTCCTAGGTTTCATGGTTTTTGAGTAAAACGATTTTTTCGTTACACACAAACTTTACATTTCGGGCAGTCAGCGGGGCTGTTGACGGGCGTTTGAGGTATGTATCGACTCAGAATCATCCAAAGATATTTTATAATGATTTTTGAAATATAATGTTGGTAATTAGCCGAGATATTAATTAAATTACTTGAAAAAAATATTTTTATATATCGTGTAGGGTATTGTTCTCGTAACACCGAACTCAAAAATATATTTGTTTTAATTTTAGGTATTAAATTTTAAGGTATACCGTCGAAAGTATACTGGAAAAATATGCCCCCCCCCTCCTCTCCTATTTCCGAATCTATTGAAAGTAAAATTAGGGACAAATTAGGGGTTGTAGGAGTTTATTAATTAATAAATTTAATGTACGCTGAGTTATACTCGCAGTTGACCGATTTATTGCATTATGGACTTCATCATCCATTTAAGTAATATTCCCACATCTGCCGATGGTATCAAATCATAACTGCAGCGAGGCGTATTATCTTTATCACACGATTATTTTAAATACGTTTTTCTTCATATTAAACGATTTTTAAATATTTAAAAGACAAGAAGTTATAATTAAATATCTATTTTTATAAATCAACTCAATATTTTGACTTAGGTGGTGTTATGATTTTGTCAGTATCTAACTTTCTTTTTTTTTTTTTTTTTTTTTTTTTCTAATGGAAAAATAAACTATCATGTAAAGCATTTTTGTCGCAAAAAGATCATATTTAAATAATTTAAAAAATTAAACTGAGACTTTAATGTAATTAATAATACCATTGCGGACCTTTTTATGCGCACCCAGTTGTGGCTTTAAAATTTATTTATTATCTTAATTATAGACTATTTATTACTGTCTTAAAATATGAAACTGTAATTTAGATGTAATCAATAAAATTCATTAAAACAAATACTTTTTTTAATTCATCGTCATCATGCTTTCAATTTAATGTCTTCTTCTTACATTCTATAATAGCCTTTACTAGTAATAGTTATAAAAAATGTTCTCACATATTTACGTTAAAAAATCATAATTACATTAAGGGCTATAAAGGTAAGGTAATATATAGTATTGTGTATCTTACCTTACTGATGCTATTGAGGATTTTTTTAAAGTTTTTTTTCTTCTTTCCACTGAAACGATATTTAAAGTATTTGAAATTGAACTGTTTAAAAAATAAAATAATTTATTTCTTGAAACAATTTTTTAATTTCACTTAGATTATATAATACAAAATTTTATTTCTAAGCAAATCTTTAATTTTATGTTTCTAATTGAATTGAAATTGAATTGAATTGAAATTTCTAAGATTTGATTTTAAAATTTTGCTATTGAATATTTTCTACCATAGGAAATAATTTTTCCCCCAAAATATTATTTAAAGATAATTTAAGAAAGTAACCGTGGAACATTTTAAACGATTATTCACGGTTTTATTAGATGTATAAAAATGTTCTGTTCATTAATTTTTTATTATTAATAAAAATAATATAACATACAAACTTCAATCAGTATGTCATCATTACAGCTTGTACTTCTCTTTTCTAACTCTCAGGCAGTTAAATGGTTTGCGTATATATATATTACCATTACTGAAACATTACCAAAACACCAACAAAAACTATGAAATTATGAATTAGAATATAATAATTAACTGAATGACAACAATATGACAACAATAGTGTTCCCCAAAAACACTGAATTTAGATTCCATATACATAGTAAAAAATAAAAAATAATAAAAAAGAAAATAAGAATAAATTAAATTACAAAAGTGAAAAAGTGAAATTTGTGGAATTTAGACAGAATCTTCAGGTGCCAAATGCTTAAATTACCACAAATAAAATGTGTAGTTTCATCATCATATTAGCCATAACATTGCTATAGTATATGATTTTGGGACAACAACTATATAATAGAGAAATAAACTGTGAAATAATCATAAAGTTCTAATTAAAAATAATATTAAAAATGATACAAACTTTACCCATAAAATAGAGAAATAAACTGTGAAATATAATCATTAAGTCAAAATACAACAAGATTAAAAAAGATATCGGGAAAGGAAAACAACAATTACCAGATAGAATTAATAATCAACACAAAAATTAGGCAATGCATTGGAGAAAATCAGTACATGTTGCCAAAATAAGTTTAAAAAGATGATTGACCAAGGATCATTATTGTACAGCTAAACCAAGCACAAACCAATATATAGAACCAGCACCCTCTCTAGAAAATTTAAAATAGAACTCTAAACATGTATTCAAGTGTTTCAATATGGTGCTGCCATCTATTAAAAAATTAGTGAATATACTATGATATAATAATAATAAAAAAAAAAAACATTTGATTACTATTATTAGATAAAGATTAAAACAAATACTATCTAAAGAATGATAACTGATAGTCAAATAATAAATAATAAATAAAATTGTGGATAATTAAATAATAAATAAAATTATGTTGATAAATTTTCAATTACATTAAAAAAAAATAATAATAATAATATAAAAAAAAGAAATTGATGTATTAAAGAAAAATTCTATGTAATATACACACACACACACACACACATATATATATATATATATATATATATATATATATATATATATATATATATATATATATAATAAAAAAATGCCGTACTTTTGTGCTATAGAGGCCCTTTCAATTATGATTATGCCAAGGTTGCAGTTATGATTTCGACAAGATCATCGTAACGCTTATATATAGGTCGCTTGGCTATTCAAACTTGGGGGCCGCTATAACACGAAAGTGCCAAATTTACAACATATTACTGAAAACAGAAACAAAAAAATTATAAGACGATTTCTTATCCCACGACAATTTTGGAATTCAGCTTTTTTTTCATATCTGATAATTTGCATCTATCCTTTTTGTAACTTTGACATTTTTGTAACTATTTTATGCATTTCTATCGCCTACTCAAAGAAAAATTATTCTAAAGTTACAGAATTTTGTTAAAAATTCTTATAAAGTTACAGAATTTCGCTAAAAACGCTCAAAAACGCTTAAGAACGCTTAAAAAAATAAAGTGATGACATCAATAATATGACGACGTCAAGAGGTCCATTCTCAAACGAAAACAACAACCATTTTCCCAATGATTTAAAAAAAAAAAAAAAAAAGATCATTTAACGCTACGCTATGAATTCATCGATTGTTTTTCGCACTTGATATTCGTCTGAAATTAACGGTCTAAAATGCTGCTTTGTAGTGAATTTGATAGTGAGTGTGCCAGATGTGTTAAAATTTCCAACTGTAGATCGTTTATGGTTTCGGCAGATTATGGAGCTTCAATCTGTCCTAGCGTTATCGTGCTCTATATGGGCGCTCATGTACAGTGTTTGTTCCCATTTCTTTGATTTTTTTCTGCTAAACAACTTAACTGAATAGTTTAACATCCACCAGTAACAGTGCCTTCTGGTTTGATGAACATTCAATAATCCACCCCATTTTACCAAACGAAAAACAGAGAATTTGTTTCTTATTAACACTTTACAACACAGTTGACAGGGGTTTATGCATTCAAATTGTCTGTTGAACCATCTGTCTGTTCTTGCTCTAAGTCGTACAAAAATATTCGAATTACCATGTAATTGATAGATGATATTGAGGTTTATCTTGGCATGTTCTGTATTGCAAATGGAATGTTTATCATTTACAATTCGTTTACAGGAGAAAAGAAATATTCCGTTATACTATGGTATGCGGGAAAAATCATTTAAACTTTATTTTAACAATGTTACACTATTTTAAACATATTGAAATTGACATACATGACACAGGTGCAAAACAATATGCTTACTGTATAATGTTGTGTACATAACATTTGTCATTCATTTACAGGGACACACAAAAAGGATTCGGTTACATTCGGTCTATGAGCAATAATTCCTGGAAGTCCGTCTTCAAGTGTGGTATGTGTTTTTAAAATTTAACTATTGTTTTGCATATTACTTGGTTTCTATAAATTATATAGATCATCTACACAGCTGCACAAAAGTATTCGAGAACATTTTCACTTTTGATAAAAATTGCTAAAAAGTCATTTTTAACTGCGTTTCCTAACAGAACTAAATTTTTGCATAGTTTGCAGCATATATACAAACCTATCGATCATATATCGGATTATACAAAGGAATATGGATCTTTTTTCCAACTATATATTGTAATTGATAAAATTATGATTTATTGTACTTATTCCAAATTGTTTATTTAAACACCATCTTTTACATTATAATACGGTGATGATTCGTTACAGTATTCTGAATGTGTAGGATAGTGCTTCATAGTCCATGTTTGAAGCGTGATATTTCCGTTCTTCTGATATTTAAACTCATTATAAAGCGAATGTTATAAGTTTGTATAATACGAACACGTTTACTTGTACAGGTATTAGTAACTTACGAGTAACTGTTTTTTTAAATAATGCAATCTAATGAAATACATTACGTATCCAGTTTTTCAGTTCCTCAAGAGACTTCATTACTCATTTAAATAATATTATCGAGTCATAATTAAATAAATGTAGATTTTTTTTACTAAATGGTTCTTTTAAGATTTTTTCTGTTAATTCTTATGAAAAGATGTTGAAAATACTTAAATTTCAAGACTTTTTATTAGAATAGTTTCTTTTAAGAACAGACTAATTGATTTAAGTCAGATGGTATCTCAGATGATTATACTATTTCATTTTCCCTAAAATAGTTTTCTTTTTACCCAAGACATTTTTTTATTCTTGTTAATGAAGACATTGAGTCAATTTGAAATTATTTTAAAATTAATAGAAAGTATCTGTAGAACATTAATGAAACATTTTATACAGCTAATTTATTTTTTTATGAGCCTCAAATAAAATATTTAAAACACAACTTTAAAACATATTTAAAATATATATATTTTAAGAAAACTATTCCGCAAAATTCTGCACTTAAAAAAATAAAACCCAATTTGGTTTTAAAGAACAATATGGGTTTAACCTAAATGGGTATTTAACATTACCCAAAATGGATACACAGTGTTAACCAAAACAGGCATGGCCCAATTTGGGCTCATACCTAAGAATCCTTCAACCCAAATTGGGTTTTATTTTTTTCTGTGTGAATATATGAAAAAAACATTTTCTGAAACTGGTTATGTCTCCATTATATAATATACGTCACTAATAAAATGCTCATAATATAATGTATATGCACATATATTATAATATGCACATGTCGGCAAACATAATAAATTATTATTTTTTCGTTACGGGGCATAATCTATACCAAAAAATTTTATTTAACAATTTTTAAAATGATTTTTCTTCCATTCAAAGGCTATTAAAATACTTTTAAAGCGAGAAGTTAAATTTAAATAATTTCTTTTTACAACAATCTCGTTAATTGTACATACAATATATCATATAATCTATAATTTAAAAAAATATATATTTTTTTCTTATCCATTTCTTTTTAAATATCTAATAAAAAGATCCACTACCATATAAAATATTTCAGCGTAGAATTTTTTTTTCTAGATAATTAAGAAAATAGCTGTGGAACAGTAATGGTATATTTTAATTTTATAAGAAACTTCTTATAAACAGCTGTTATTTGCTTGAAAATGTATAATTTTGAAATATTTTACACTTTTCTTAAGGAATAAACAAAATAATTTTAAGAAACCTATCGCAGAATGAAATGAAGGCATATGTAAATAATTTTCTTAGTCAGGTTATTAAATTCGGGCTTGTGGTATTAATGGGAAAGTGCACGGAAATTTATTTTTTTTAAATTCATTGCTGACATAAAACATTTAACCCCTACAGTAGAAGTATAATTAATCTGTAAAGAAAAACATTAATTAAAAATTAATTTGTAAATTGAAACATCGTCTTAATTTATATTTAATGTCTTCTCCGTACATCATATTTCAGATTTCAAAAGTAATTTAAATTATATTACCATGGCTGGCTATGATAACAAAAGACAATTTCTTCACTCAATTCATATCTCTTTAACATGTGGTTTTTTTAAAAGGTTATTTTCCTTTCTTTTTTACTCTGAAACTTTAAAAAAGTCAAACGTAAAAATTTATAATTAAAGAAATTCTATCAAGAGACAACTCATTAATTTTAATTAGGTCATATTATGTAATATTTCATTTACCATAAAAAAATTCTATCTAATATATATTTATATTTTTTTAATAAAAGATTCACTACCATGTGAAACGTTTGACGAAATACAATTTTTAAAACAACTACATTAGCTCTGAACATTACCGTAAATTTTATAATAATAACGAAGTTTATACAAGCAGCTGCATCTGAATTTAAAATGCATATTACAGAAATACTTTACATTTCATTTTTTAAAAAGATACATAAAAATAATTTGATAAGTATAATCCTGAAATGAAATTAACGTGTATAAAAAGAAAACATTTTGTTAAACATTTTGTTATATGTGACATAATAAATGATAAAATATAAAATATAAAAGCAAAATTATCATCATTTTACAGCTTGTCATACATTTGTGCAGTAAAATGCTTGATGCTTTTACATATATTCATTATATATATATTTTTTTCATCAGTTTGTCTAAATTCTAAAAGCATTTATTTCATAAATTGCCCCATTTACATGAGTATAACAACAAAGCAGAGATACAATATGTTTAACTAATAAAACTTGTCAAAAATTATTTTTTAAATGGACCAGAATTCTATTAGAATAATTATATATATGTTTGTTATTCATCTTATTATTTTTATTTAGTTATTTATTTGTTTAGGTTTTACATTTAGATTATACTTATAAAACTGAGATAAAACAGATCATAAAATACAAATGCAACTATATTCATTAAATAAAATAAATAAAATAAATAAAATAAATTTTTGCGTTGAAATTTCTATGTTTTACATTTTCTTATTTACAATTTTATCTCTCTATATTTTAGCGAATTTTCAATTTTATGGATTTTGTTTTTTATCCATGTATATATATATATATATGATTCCTTACTGACGTTTCGGTAAGTAGTACATCTGCGGATCATGAGCCTCAACGTCAATTCTGCACGTCATTTAATTTTACTTTACACAATATTCAATATCTTACGAGCCTCAATTTTAAGTTTTTAAATGATATAAGTATTTATAAGCATATAAAATACTTCGAATATTTCGGAAATTAGTAGATTTTAATTAATACGGGGTTATATAATGCTATTCTGCAATTATGGTGAACTGCTCAATTTTGTATTTTTTTCGATAAAAACGTACATTTCTCAAGAGGTCTCGGCTTCCCTGAGCCCCCAGTAATCTCATTAAATTTACATTAGTAACTTCCGATTGAATGTACGAATGTGTACAGTATATTTTGGATCTCAATTTACACTGATTTTTTTAAGGATAACAACAATTTGGAGCAGCAATTTATGTTATCCTAATATCCAAATACATTCTTAACATTATCTTATATCCTTATATACTCTATCTTATATCCTTATATACTCTATCTTATATCCTTATGTATTTTATTAAATCCTTATACCTTCTATGATATGCATTTTAATTCCAGATACATCTGCTCGTAGAAACTTCGTTATTCCTATACAAAAATACAGTAATATTCACAGATAATGTAGTTGTTTTGAAAATCGTTTTGCGTCAAACGTTTTATATGGTGGTGATATAATAAGATTTTCTTACCCGAAAACCACGAAACACCTGCATCTGATTGAAAGCTTAATAACATATTATATACGAAATAAACTTTATGTAAACTGAATTTATTGAAATCAAAAGTTTTTTAAATTTTTGTCTCGGAAAAACAGTCTTGATAGCCATTCTATAATGCTTATATGTAACATCTTATCCAAATACATCTTAATGTACCCGATAGCAACAGCATATTAAAATCTCCCAAAATTAGGCATATTTGGAGACTTTTAAACCTAATGGGGTAATCATTCACAATCGTTTCCATTTCCAATTGACTATATTGCAAACGTGATATGGCACTATAATGTGACATTTGTGATACCATTTAAGAGTTTCTACATTTGACGCAAACCTATATTATAGACCAGACTACGAAAGAGAAAATAAACTTTTTTTTTCTTAGCCAGACTTTACGATTAAAATTTCGCACTCTGAATTATATTAATGTTTTTTATAAGCTATAAAATACAGTTATTAGGGAACTGATAAAAAAATGAAATATGTATAATTTCAAATAAGTAAAGTGATAAAAATAAATTGTTTTATATTATTCGCGCAGAAAAATAATATTAATGTAATAATACAGTTCCACCAAATTTTATACACCTAATAAAAAAAAAAAAAGCTGACAAAATTTCAATCTAATAGGAATAATGTAAAACCCTTATTGGGAAATACAGTGGTGGACATAATTCTAAGACATCTACGTAATTTGATGTACAGTGAAAGAAAAGATTCAAAGCTTAAAAATGCTTTATCAAACACGGCAAAAATATAAATTTATTCTGTTATCACATGTAATGGTTTTACAGAAAGGATATTTTTATAGAGTTTAATAAAAAAATTAAAAATACCATGGACAAAATTATAAAATATACTAACATTTTAATTAAAATTCCTGCTTTTTTTCGAAATATGCAAATTTTCTGCAAGCTGTTATGACGTCAGCAGTTAACTATAGCAAACGATAACCGACTTCATGCATTTACAAATATGCCACGAGGTACAGAATGACCCAGCACATTTTATAGCATTCTTTATGTCTTCGACACATGTAAACTGCCTTCGATTTTAGTAAACCTTACGAGCTAAGATTCCCCACAAGTTTTCGATGGGATTTAAGTGTGGGGAGCGAGAAGGTTACGGAAGAACATTGATACTTTGTTCTGAAAGCCACTTTTTTGTTACATGTGATGTATGTATCAACACGTTATCGCGCTGGAAAATTTAGTTTTCGCCACAAAGAAGTTCACCGTATATGGTTAGTGATCTTTAAGAAGATTCTTATACTTTTCGGAATTCATTCTTGAATTCACAAAAACAATATCGGTTTTCCCTTCAGCCGAAAAACCAGCCCAAACCATTACTGAGCCTCCACCCATTTGGCAGCTCATTTGTACATCAGAAGACTTCCGTAAATCATGCCAATAATAGTGGAACCCGTCGGGACCATCCAGGATAAACTTTTTTTTCATCAGAAAATAACACAGAGTAACATTTGGAGGTCCAGGCCATAGTTTGTTTAGCGAAGTTTAAATCGTCCATTTTGTGCCGCCTTAGAAGCGGTGGTTTATTTTTTCAAATTTTTAAATTTCATATAGGAAACATTATGCAACACCCTACGAATGATTCTCCTTGAACAATTCAGTTTCAAAGCATTTTTAATGCCTGTAGTGGTTCTGTGTAGCAAGATGCCATGTGCTTTCGCATCTGTCTCTCGAGGACAAGGAAGGAGTACGTCCAGATATTTCGCTCACCGATCCATTACTTCCTCTTTTCAAAATATTTGAAATTGCCCATCTAGAGCGCTTAATAACTTTTGAGATATTATTAACTGAAGCACTAGTTCCCTTTAATCTCCAAATTTCGCGAATTTCATTTTCTTTTCGCCTCGTGGCATGTTTGTAAATGCGTGAAGTCGGTTATCGTCTGCTTTAGTTAACTGATAACATCATAACAGCTTGCAGAAAATTTGCATATTTCGAAAAAAAAGCAGGTGCTTTAATTAAAATGTTAGGGTGTCTTATAATTTTGTCCCTGGTATTTTTTTTTATTATTAAACTCTATAAAAATATCATTTCTGTAAAACAATTACATGTGATAACAGAATAAATTTATGTTTTTGTCGTATTTGATAAAGCATTTTTAAGCTCTGAGTCTTTTCTTTCACTGTATGTCAAATTAGGTAGGTGTCTTATAATTATGTCCACCACTGTATTAGCAACCAAAATTTACCATTTAAATTCATTGACGAAATGCGCCATTTTCTTTTAACGAATGGAAATTTGCATTAATCGTTTGAATTATCATAAGAAAGCATTATGACGCAAAAAAACATTGTTCTATATTTCCTGGACAAATCAACCAAATTTAACCAAAAAAAAAACAGATAAATTCAGGTACCGCACTAATATACATGCCAAATATCAACGTAATCGGACATTTTATGCGCCAGTTATCGCGAACAGACAGACAACAGACAGAAACTAAAATCTTTTTGGGTCTCACAGACATAACTGCGTTTCGGTATCTAGTAAATCTGCAGATGAACGAACCTCTGCAAGTCATTGTTTTTTTAATCTGACATTTTATGATATTTAAAATCCTATGCAGTTAAAATATCATTGTTAATGTTTTTCTCGCGCGTGCCTTTTGCTAACTCTGATTAGTTTTTTTATAACTGAGAAGGAATAAATCAGATGATATTCTAGCTTCACTAATGTTGTTTTCAGATATTTCTATCCTTAAATGTTCTTTAGAAGTTTAAGACTGCATCTCAGAAGTATTACAAATTGCTAAAAAATATTAGTCTGCAACGCGAAATCCTCGCAAGTGACCACTGGTATATATTATTTTTTTTGCCAACCTCTCTTTTTCTATGCATTTACAAAACGCACAACAATGAATGAGGTATCATTCGAAAGGATTTTGAACCGGCTTCTGACGTAGTACACTCACATTTCGTTAAAAATTGATTTTTTATTAAAAATTTTAGTTAACAAAAATTAAATCAGCATTGTTTTCATAAATAAAATAAAACATTTTTCTGAAATCAATGTTGTCTCAAAAATAAAATACCGCATTATATCATGTCCAGCAATGTTTATAAAATAATAAATAGTACAAAAAAATAAAATAGGACATCTCTGCAATAGTTTGTTTTGTGTTTATGATTAAAAAGCAAAATTCAAATTCAAATGTTAAGTGGAAAAAAGCACACCATTGATCGATCGAAGCAGTGGCATTTAATGTGAAGCCTAAATTGCATGCTTTGTTATATTAAATTAAATTGAATTTTATATATATTCAATATTTTTTTCCTGAAACGGATGACGTAACCCTCTAATGCAGTTAAAATAAATTGTTTTTTTTTTCCTCGCGCGCGTATTTGTTGCCTTTGATCAATTTTACTGTAACTTTGATGGAATAAATGAAATGCTATTCTGGCTTGATTAATGTTGTTTGTAGATATATTTATCTTTCATTTTTCATTAGAAGTTTAAACCTGCGTCTAAAGATTATCAAATATTGCTAAAAATATGAAACTACAGTGCCAAATCCTCGAACGAGACCACTTGTTGGATATATTTCAATATAATTCGTCCATATCAAAAATTTAGTATCCACAAGTTTACTTTTAAACCCATTATTTATATGTGCCATTTTCACTTCAGTTAACAACAAAATTTTTGAATTGCCATAGGAAAGCATTATGACCGAATGTTCCATATTTTTTCAACGAATCAGTCAAATTCATCTAAATGGTATGCAGCTAAATCCGGAAACTTCACCAACATACCTACCAAAATACCAACCTAATCGGACTATTTTTGCGACAGTTATCGCGGAACAGACAAACAGGTAGATAAACAAATAAACAGAAACTAAAAACATTTTGGGTCTCAACAGTTAGCTTCAACTGACGTTTTGGCAATTAATCTGTAAATAGTAAATTTGATTTTAACAATATTTTGAAATATTTAATAACATCCTACTTATATTTAATGTATTTTCCGTTTACACATATAACCAACGACATAAATGTAATTATTCTTTTTGGCTGTGATAAAAAAAAAAAAATCTAACTGGTAAATCTGCTGATCAGGAGCCTCATAGTAAGATCTACAATTCATATTTTTTTAATACACTTTGCATAATACTCAACTTGCAACAGATCTCAATTTAAAGTTTTTGAATAAAATAAATATTTATAAGCATATGAAAACTTAGAAGATTTCGGAAATTAGAAGCGTTAAATTAAACATGGTGATATGCAATGATATTCTCAAGTTCTGATGAACAGCTTATTCCTGTAATTTTTTAGATAAAAAAGTACATTTCTTTAGGCCTGATCTGCCCTTCTGAACCTCTGCGATCTCATTAAATATACAGTGGTGGCCAAAAGTTTGGACATTTTTTGAAAGTTTCATGTTTTTCAACTTTGTGTGCTTGTAGAATATATTAATTTTCCCTTAAATACAAACGTTTATATATCAAATTGAAGATAATTTAATGTATAATTTAATAATAAAAACAGTATTACAATATCTGTATTACAAAAAAAGTTATGCAACTAATAGTAAGATCTATCTTAGATTTGCATTTTTTAAAGTGATACTTACATAATCAATATTTAGTAGGATAACCCTTATTTTATAAGACAGCTTCACAACGTCTTTTCATCGAGTGAATGAGTGTTTGGAGTTCATCTTTCGTAATCACATGGTGCCAAGAATCAATTATACCTTCAATAAGTTGTCTTTTATTGGATGGACGTTTT
This sequence comes from Maratus michaelseni, assembly GCA_963931845.1. NCBI lineage: Eukaryota > Metazoa > Arthropoda > Arachnida > Araneae > Salticidae > Maratus > Maratus michaelseni. Next base: position 194,959,604 of record OZ007593.1, on the reverse strand, counting down.
TTTCGTACAAGAATTTTCAAACGTCGCCACAAATTTTCAATTGGATTGAGATCAGGGCTGTTTCCTGGCCATGGTAATATATCTATGCCTTTATTTTGAAACCATGCTTTGCATACTTTTGCTGTCTGGCATAGAGCTGAATACTGCTGAAAAATAAATGGTGCCTTGTTGGGGAAGATATCCCTGATAGAAGGTATCAATTTTGGTTCCAGGACAGTTTCGATGTATTTTTTGGCATTCAGGATGCCATCAATCACTTGAATTTGGCCCACACCATCTGCAGACATACATGCCCAAATCATGACATTTGTTGGGTTTTTTGTAGTTGTTTCAATGCAATCAGGATGAAGTGCTTCTCCTAGTCTACGTCTCACGTATTTTCTACCATCACTACCAAAGAGCGATATTTTACTCTCATCGCTCCAGATTACTTGCTTCCATTGATTTTCTGACCATTTAATGTATTCTTTTGCCCACTTAACTCGTTTTTTGCGTTGCTTTTGATTGAAATATGGTTTTTTCCTAGGAATTCTAGCTTGTAGTCCAAATCCTGATAACCTTCTTCTTATTGTTCTTGAACTTACTGCAATACCCGCTGCATTCATTTCGCATGTAATGGCATCTGTTGAAATTTTTTCTATCTTGAAGGCATAGCCGTTTAATTTTTCTATAAGCAGTAGCACTTGTGCATTTTTTTCGGCCTGATTTGGCCTTATTTTCCACTGATTTCGTTTTTTCAAAACGTAAACAGAACTTTCGTACACCAGAACAAGTCATTGAACCACCAACTTGTCTTGTAATTTCAGCATAAGAGAGGCCATTTTCTCTAATTATGACAATTCGGCTTCTTTTTGTAGATGTCCAATTAGTTCTTCTTGTTGATGACATTGTTTAAAATTAGTTTAATGTAAAATAAAGGACTTTAAATATTCAAAAGCAGCAATACTCTATTTAATTGTACTAGTATGCCTCATTCCGCAAAATATTTCCACAACAATAACTCTTTTACCATCCAAATAACCTAAACTATAGTTACACACATTTGATTTGTCCTCAGAACAGTGTTTGTGATTGACTAGTACGCTTTTATTACAAAACACGTCCTTATTCAAAACGATTTGTGTTTGTTTGTTCTACTAAAAGGAGCATAACTTTGTCTGTAATACAAATATTGTAATCCTGTTTTTATTATTAAATTCTACTATAAATTACCTTCAATTTGATGTATAAACGTTTGTATTTAAGTGAAAATTAATGTATTCTACAAGCACACAAAGTTGAAAAACATGAAACTTTTGGCCTCCACTGTATATTTGAAATTTCCTATTGATTGTGAGAATGATTATAGTATATGTTGGATTTCATTTCACAATGTGATTTTTTTATGATAAGCATCCGTTTAGAAAAGAATTTCATGTTATATTAATATCAAAGTAGCAATATTTATTTATCGGCCAAATGAGAAAGACATGGATCTGATGGATATGTTGAATAAAATCTCATGCACGAGAGCACCGTATGGCAATGTAAACTGAAGCTATTATATTTCACTCATATCTAATTTAGAAACCTGATGTTTTTGCAATTTTTGTTCCGAAAAAGCATTTTTGATGGTCTTAAGATCTTACCTAAATACATCCTGATCTACTCGATAGCAATAGCATACTAGAACCACATGCAAATAGGCATATTTTGAAAATTGTAAACCTATTGGATAATCATTCATAATCGTGTCAACTATCAATTGAGTAAATAGCAAACGTTATTTGGCAGTATAAAGTTTTTTTTTTTTTTTTTTTTTTTTTTTTTTTTTTTTTTGATAATCTTTTAATAGTATCCACTTTCAATTTATACGGTAATGTCACTAATATCGTTTATATTGTACACTAACCTATAGAGCAGACCTAAACTTTAACTAACCTTTCATTTCCCTCAAACAGATTTTCTGCTATCATAATCACGGATTATTTGAAGGATTTAATTTATGGCATGAAATATAGTTTCTAGAAAACGGTAAAATTAAAGAGGAAAATGAAAATAAATTTTAAAAAGTTGTAAAAAATGATAAATTGAAATGTTTTATGTAATTAGAAGAGGTGTATAAAATTGCAGCATGAGTTATAAACCTAATTTAAAAAACCTGACAAATATATTAACATAATTTAAAATAAATTAGAATAACTTAAAACCTCACTTGACAGATTTTAGCTTTCATAATTTACCGTTTAAATACATTAATCAAATGCGTCATTTTCTTTTCAACGAATGAAAAATTTGAAAATCGTCTAAATTCCCAAAGGAAAAATGTATGCCCTAAAAATAAATGTTCTATTTTTTTTAACTAATGTACCAAATTTAATTAAAAACTATACAGCTAATTCCGGGTACCTCACCAACATACCTAACAAAAATCAACCTAACCGGCTGCTTTTTGCACTGTAAAAAATGACCGATGTTTCTCATTTTATGAAAATATGCTATAACCACGAACGAAAATATAATATAATCTTCTGAGTTATCCGAAATTTCAAATAGCAGGTTACATTGTCTTTTGAATCCCCAGAAACGAATACATTTTCAAAATTTAAAGAATAATTTATAAAAACAAATTATTTTTAGCTGCCCGAAATTTTCAGAAACGTTTCCGAAGGGTTTTTATAGTGTGTAAATTAGTGTCCTTAGCCTGGAGTACCTGTTTTTCGAATGCTATCAATTCTGAAGTAAACATTTTCATGCTCAAAAAATTTTTTTAACAGACAAACATGCAAAATTAACAGCGTTAACAATAACATTAAAATTAAGATTATTTCTTTACTCTTTCATGTATAAATTAACGTATGCGGCTGAAACTGTGTACTTAAGCATGGATAACATTCGAAAAACAGGTATTTCAGCCTGAGGACACTAATTAATACACTATAAAAGCCCTTCGGAAACGTTTCTGAAAAATTCGGGCAGCTAAAAATAATTTGTTTTTATAAATTATTCTTTAAATTTTGAAAATGTATTCGTTTGTGGGGATTCAAAAGTCAATGTAACATGCTATTTGAAATTTCGGTTAACTCAGAAGATTATATTATATTTTCGTTCGTGGTTATATCACATTTTCATAAAATAAGAAACATCGGTCATTTTTTACAGTGTGCGGCAGTTATCGCGGAACAGACAAAATGACAGACAAATAGACAGACAAACAGACGGAAACTAAAATATTTTTGAGTCTCCACAATGAGCCTCAACTGACGTTTCGACAATTTTTTCTTACAAAAGTATATCAAAAATAGTTAACAATTAAAAAGTTATTTTTCGTTTTTACCAAAGGTATATATATATATATTTTCATATGAAATTAATGTTATCAAACTACAAGTCATGTAATAATAAACTTACAAATATAATAATAAATGAAATTATATTTCTTACTTTCAAATGTTTTACTTTTTATTACTTTAGTATATTTTAGTAACTTTTTCCAATTGCTTTTTTTTTTTTTTTTTTTTTTTTTTTTTTTAACAGCAGACGTTCTCATAAACTAATTAATCGAAATAGTAAAGAAAGTAAAATATTTATAAAATAAATAAATAAATAAATAAATAAATAAATAAACAAACAAAACGTTTGTCTTAAAACACGAACTAGTAATTAATGTGTAAACAATACGTGTAATTAAATAACACATTGTGAAATTTTAAACTCGTCATACTGCTGTTAAATATATTGTCCCTCATTTCAATTACAGAATTCCCTACTGAAGAAACTGAAGAAGTTTAAACAAAATTATCATGTGTGGTGATGATAATAAATCTTAATCACGTTAAAGAACATTTTCTACACCCCAAGGCTCTTTAAAGGAAATAAAAAAATGTATTTCTTGTCTTATGATTTTTTAAAATAAATAAATTAAAAAAAAAAGACACGAGGTTTTTTTTTTTTTTTTTTTTTTTTTTTTTTTTTTTTTTTTTTTTGTATCACTTATTGTCTTTTTAATATTATGTTTCAATCAAGAAAATACAAAATCATTACTAATTTAATTTAAAAATAGAATTTTTTAACCCTCTAAGCGTGTGGAACGTAATATTCCGTTCACTAAGCTCCAGGTTTCACTACGATATATGCAATGTTTAAGATAGTATAATTCTATAGATTTAATGAATTTTCAAAACATTGAAGAATGATTAATAGTCTCAAGAGTTACATTCATATTTGTAGTTAAGTTTTATATATAATGCTGAAAGAATAATATTTTTTTAGCATTTAAAACAAAATGAAGAGAAAACAACATCACAATTTTACCCTTTTTCAAAACGCTCAGAGGGTTAATGTCCGTAAATTCTTTAAAACTGAAATTTGTCAAGAGTTTTGTTATTTTTTAAATTTTAATATTTTTATCTGTTATAATATTCGCGAAGTTTTTAATTATTTCATATCTATTCCTTTCTTTTTTTTTAAAGATTTATTTAATAATATATTTAAAATAAATTGCTGTAAAAATTCTTTTCATTAAAAATTATATATTAAAATGATATTTTTATGTAATATATTTTTTATATTTTATATATTTTAGAATATATTTAACAATCGATGGATGTAGGTGATTCTAATATAAAATATAATAAATAATTTTATCTTTATATGATATGAAAATTTATTTCTACGATTTCTAATAAATAAATATTGAATGTATAACATTTTGTCTTTTAATATTTATCAAATTTTAATCTAATGAAATTCTGTTGAATTTAAACATTTTAGCAGAGAAATAACACTGAAATTTCATTATAAAAATTTTCATACTTAATTGAAAGTTTTGCTAAATCAGTGAAGGAATAAATAAAAAGAAAACTGCCCAGTTAAACTGAGGGCATTGAGCTCACAGACTAATCACACTAATTGTATTTGATACATTTTTTTCAAAGAATTTGAAATACGCTCTCGAAAATTAAAGAAATCAAAAATATATTAAGGGGGGATGATCCCCCATTTTCCCTCTTATAATTAACCAATGAATCTCCAAAACTAATCAGGGAAGCGCCTTATTACAATCAACATATACATAAAATTTGAAGCAAATCGGATAATTCTGCATGAAAAACACAGTTATCGAAATTAAGGGGGGGAGAACCCCATTTCCCCGTTTATACTTAACCAATGAACCTAAAAAACTAATCAAGGAAGCGCCTTACCATAATGAACCTACATACAAAATTTGAAAAAAAAAATCGGATAATTCTGGATGAAAAATCCATTTATCTAAATTAAGAGGGTAAAATTAGCCCCCCGTTACTCCCTTTATATTTAACAAATGAAAGGAAGCGCCTTGTCACAATGAACCTATGTACCAAATTAATAGAAAATCGGATAAATCTGCATGAAAAACTTATTTATTTAAATCAAGGGGGAATTAGCCCCCTTTCACCCCCTTTATACTTAACCAATGAACCTCCAAAACGAATCAGGGAAGCTCCTTACCACAATGAATCTATATACAAAATTAGAAGAAAATCAGATAATTCTGATTGAAAAATCCATTTATCCAAATTATGGGGGGTTAGCCCCACCCCCCATTCTCCCAATGAACCCTCAAAACTTATAAGGGAAGCGACTTATCACATTAAATATATAAAAGAAAAATTGAAGCAAAACGGTAATTTCTATCAAGAGTTATCGCGTTACGTACATACATACATACGTACATACAGAACCAGCGGGCATATTAGCTCTCAGGCTTTGATAGCCTGTGAGATAAAAATAAATTAAGAATGAAAAGTAAATTTTTAAAATATTTTAAATTTTTACAAGTTGGCCTCTTTTCTATTTCATGTTTTGCCCTGCATTTCCTTAAAGACCCCAGCAGTCATATAAGGTGTGTCATAAGTAAAAAAAAAATTACAATTCTGAATAGAACGAAATAAACTGCATGAAAAAATTCAAATTTGAACAAATTTGAAGTAGAAAATGAGTATTTTAATACATACTCCAAATGATATTTATATTTGCATATATTTTATCAAAAGTATCTTTTTGCTTACTGTACACCCATAAAATCAATCATTTGCATTTAGATAATTTTTGTTGCACAAACATGCATAAAAATTATATCCGTCTACTCTTTTGACAATTAATCGACGCTATTGTTTTCATAGGTGTACATTAAAAAGCACACCTTAAAATACTCCTTTGCGCTATACCATAGTGTTTTATCTTAAAAGAGACATTCTAAATCTAACGTAAAATTTTCTCCGTTTAAATGACAAAACAGTAAGTTTAGATTTTAGGTATAATCACTTCATAATTATCTCTGGAAAATAAATATTCTGCTATCAAACTCTTTTTCTTAGAGTGCGCACAGGTATCAAAAACATACCTTTGAAAATGTGGAATAAAAAGTCGAGTGTGTGTTAGAGTATACCTTTTTTAATCCAAATTAATTCAGTTTACAATTTAGTGTTTCCATGTGGTTTGTTTTGTTTGATTCAGATTTGTATAAATTAAACAAAATACATGTTAAAAGTATAGATTTTTCGAAGGTTTGAAACTGATGATAATAATTAAACACCATTTTCCAGTTCGGTGGTGATAATAAACCATAACAATATTAAGACACATAATGTGTACCATAGAATGATAAAAAATAATAATCTGTTCTACTTCTTATGAAATGAGAAAAGTACAGTAAATATATTTAACGGAATTTATATTGTTTATAATGGCGATTATAGACGATCACATGATTGTGAATTAGGAACCCCGTAACTAATTTAGACTTTTATGTCTTTCCCCCCACCTTTTTTGTTATGTTTAATAAAATTAAAAATATTTGATAAATTGTAGAAAACAATAACAAATATTTCAGTGTGCACCAATCTTCCAAAAGTAGTTTTGCTTATATTTTGATGTCCAGGATCCATATTTTCAGTTCGCCAATTCTTTTGTGTGCTGTTTATTAAGCTGTTTCTCAATTATACCTGAAATACAAAAAAAATAAATTTAAATTTAAAAAAAAATTCAAAATTATAATAAAACATCCAAAATCCATAAAACAAATTGATCACAGCTGAAGTTAGAGCTTGTAAAAGAATTGTTTCAGGTATGGCTTGCAGAAAATTTAATTTCGTTAATTAAAAAGAAAAAAATAAACACAAACCTGCAAATTTGTTGAAAATGTATTTTGTAAAAACCACTTGAAAAGAGATAAAGATATTTTTGTTAGAATTAAGTTTACAGTTTCGCCGTCACACACAAGTATCGCCGCTTTGCTTGGCTCAACGTTAAAAGTCATAACTTTAGAATTTTTCTGATCAGATCAACTTTACGGCATTTCTTAAAGAGTTAAACATAAAAATAATTGCATTTGTTCGTCATTTCAAACATTTATCGTCTCTTTAATCGTTAAGAGTTTATAATAAAATAGATTAATTAAATGGCATCTTGTAATTTTAATTGATTTTTTTTTTCATTTCGAGCATTTTTTATAAGATTGTTAATGAAAAGACTCTTCTTGTAAAAAAAGAGAAAAAAAACTGTTAAAAAGACTCTTCTTTCTCTTCTTCAAAACTTTCTTGTATAAAATATCATCCTTAAAGTAATAAAGAAAGAAATTTTGAAGCTTTAATGAAATATTTATACATTTAAGAGGTTTATATATATATATATATATATATATATATATATATATATATATATATATATATAAGCTGGCACACACTGTTAAATGCAAATTTTAGAAAAAAAATTGTTGAAACGTAAATATAAAAAAAAGCTTAATTAATAAATTAGCTTATTAAAATTTTAACAAACAAAATACTCAAGTTCTTGAGTACATTATTTTACGAAATATGGGAAGTGAACAAAGAAGTATGAAATTTAATTTTGAATTTTAATCTCCATATAGTTTGACATTTGAAAAAGTATACCTTAGAATTCTAATAAATATGTCTAATGTTTTTTTCTCAAGTGCTTTTTCTAAATTTTAAATAAAGTATATAATGCTACATCTTCTATAGTATTAGTTTATTTTTACATCGCCACGGCAGATTAATGGAAACCAACCATTAAAACTTAATTTTACAATTTGATTATTGGTTTAAATAATCTTACTCCTGTGAAAAAATAATTTTACTGTAAACAATAAAGTCAATAACAGAAATATATAAAACTTTTATAGTACCTACTATGTTTCATTTAATGTTTGGTACATATTACATTATAGAGTTCATCAGACTTTGAAAAACAATATATTCTCCTGTTTTACGATTTAAAAATAAATCATATTTCCATTCATTTTAAAAATACGGACGGCAAACCGCTGTGAACACGGCGACTCCCCAGTATTCAACCAATGTCTAAAGTGAAAGTTCGCAATTATATATGTTCTCTTTCATTGCTTTTATTCGCATGCACGATCGTACGAAATACGTTGTCCATGTATATATGAGGACACCAGATGCCAAGGGGTATATGAGACAAAATTGAAAAAAAACTGAGCTAAGTGCACAGGCCATCTCGGAATAAGACTGTTAGTACGTAAAGAAATAATAAGTGATTTTTTAATAATGTGCACATGAAATAAGAGTTCAAAAATCATTATGGAATAAGCAATAGTTTCAAATATATTTCAGTCAATTAATATTGACTCAATACTTCCAACTCAATTTACTCTAAATCAAAATTTTGTCACTTGTATCCATTGGCTTCTAGGGTCCTCATATGTAATTTACTCCATTTAATATTTTAATTAAATATTTTAAATATAAATTTGATGTTTTATACTATTTCTAGACATTGCATTAAAGGGAAATATCATCAAAAGTTCTTATTTAGGCTTTAAAAGGCGCTGGTGTATGGAGTACGCAACCAGGTTTTTATAATTTTACAAACTGTCCGTGTTAACTGAATTCAAATTAAATAAAATTCAAATTAGTTCATATTAATTCAAAATTTTTTCTGGCAATTTGATGTTTATTACTTTCATACTACGACTGGACAATGAATTAAAGGGGGATATCATTAAATATTTTTAGTTATGTTTTAAAATGATTTTGCACATGCAGTTCATGATATTTCAAACGATCAGTGTTTTTAAAAATTAAATGATACTTATCTATACCGATTGACACTTTAAAAATTTTGTTAATATGTATTTTTACTTCCCATTTTTTTAAAAATATGTTCAAATATAAACAACTTGTAATTAATCTATTTATTAGTTTTACATAGAATGTATTATAAAATATATAATTTTTTCTCGAAAATTAATATTTTTTCATTCATTTACATTTCTAGTCATTTCCTTTTAATTCCATTTAATTAATTTTAATTTCAAAATGTTCAATTATCAAAAGGCCATAATTAATTTACTCGTTGGATTTACAAAGATTGTATCGCATAGTATTTCATCTTTTTCAAAAAATAACATTTTTTAATTAATTTTCTTAACATTTCATTTTAATTTCATTTAATAATTTTTCATTTTTTCATTTTCTTTCTTTTTTGCACTTTATCATATTGTAATTAAATATATATCTTTTCAAAAACTCAACTCATTAATTCTACTTCGATAATATACATATAATACATCATTTTCCTGATTTTTTTTTTTTTTTTTTTTTTTTTTTTTTTGTGCGTTATTGGAAAAAAAAAAAAAAAAAAAAAAAAAAAAAAAACATTTCAGAAAACTTTCATTCATAGAAATATCCTATTTAATAAAATAAAGATAATTCCTTTGAAACACTAACATGTTTTTATTATACACGAATTATACATGTGTCTTATTAATATATATATGTATATATATATATATATATATATATGTGTGTGTGTGTGTGTGTGTGTGTGTGTGTATGTATGATTTTCTGGAAAATGCTTCTAAATGTAAATTTAAGAAACTAAGCTATATATATATATATATATTACTAAAATATAAGTACAAATATACGTTGAAAAATCTATCTTATTACAAAATGTATATTTAAGAAAACAAATCATACGCTTCAAAAGACTATGTCATTGACAGACTGCAAGATTAAATTTAGCATTTGTTATTCATTATATTGATCACCATATGCAAAATTATATATGGCACTAATACATTTACAATTTTATAATATAATAATATAATATAATATAGCATAATAATTTAACAAAATTAGAATAAAATAAATTTATAACTTTTTTTTTTTTCTCATCTGAGCAATTATTCCAAATTTTAAATATATGCATAACACAACTTCTTTATTAGGTTTTTATACTTATATCGCCTCAGCACTGATTAGTAGTGGTCATTAAACCGCACTTTTAAAATTTTATTATTAACTTAAATCATTCCTTAGTCATCAGTAGTTCACTAATTATTATTTCTTAGCCATAATTATTAATCATTTATCAGCCACCACAATTAAACCATTTAAAAGAAATCTAAGGTAGAAATTTGTAATATCAGATTTTAAGAGGAAATTTTATTACAGTTATTTTTCACATTTATTTTGCTCTTTTTATAACATACTTGTACAAAACCCCAATTGAATGGAATCATATCTAAACGATTTTACACTATATAAGGCCTTTTAAGTAGATTTCGTAAGAAATACTACCTATTACATTCTCACCTAAGTTGGAAATTTTGAAAAATTTTTGCAGATCTACGCCGATCATGACTCCCAGAACCCAAAACCACCCCCAGTTCAAAACTTTATCTATCTATCTATCTATCTATCTATCTATCTATCTATCTATGTCACTTTTTTCTGACCACGATAACTGGAAAAATTCTGCATTAATCTTTTACAAACTGATACATAAAATCAAGGGGCATAAAATCTCGGTCAAGTTCGTTAATGGGCAAAATCGAACCAAGGGCGGGTGGGTGGGTGGGGCTTTTTGTGACAATGGAAAAAAACCCATAATTTCTTAATTATGATACGTATCGAATCCGTTTAAAGTTATTATTACTTCTAGAAGAAGGATCGAAAATGTATGTATGACAGATTTTTGATATAATTAAAAATGGCCCAAGGGGGGGGGGGAAAGGGGGGTTTTAAGAGAAAAAAATCATAGCTTCGTCAATTCCCAAGATATCAAATTCGCGTAAATTTATTATTAATCCTCTTAATATTATCTAAAACTGTTATATTGACAATTTTTTTATAGGACCAACCGTTATAGCAAAAAAAAAAAAAAAAAAAAAAAAAAAAAAAAAAAAATCCCTGCCGGCTCCGCCTGCAAACAAGTTATTTTTCGAAGTAGGCGGTTCCAACTCCCGCATCCTTTCGAAACTGATACATAAAATCAAGGGGCATAAAATCTCGGTCAAGTTCGTTAATGGACAAAATCGAACCAAGGGGGGCGGATGGGGGGGCTTTTTGTGAAAACAGAAAAAACCCATAATTTCTTACTTATGATACGTATCGAAACCGTTTGAAGTTATTATTACTTCTAGGAGAAGGGCCGAAAATTTATGTATGACAGATTTTTGATATAATTAAAAATTGCCTTAAGGGGGGGAGGGGGGTTTAGAAGAAAAAAATTCAAAACTTCGCCAATTCTCAAGATTTCAAATCCGCTTAAAATTATTATTAATCCTCTTAATATTATTTAAAACTTTTATATTTACAAGTTTTTTATAGGACCAACCGTTATAGCAAAAAAAAATTAAAAACAAAAAAATCCCTGCCGATTCCGCCTGCAAACAAGTTAGGTTTCGAAGTAGGCGGTTCCAACTGCCGCATCATCGTAAAAAGGTCATTTCTTCCGCAATTCCCGACAAACAGGCGCCCCACGGTCTGCGTCTTCGAAATCTACCTGTGCCTGTAGGCCGAGCCGTCAGGGATTTTTTTTTATTCTTATCGCATGTAAAAATGAATTACATCCGAAAACATTGACAACGTTTAAATAGGTAGTTGGAATTTTAGTATCGATTTTTGTAATCTGATTTAAGTGCATGCAAAGATATACATCATTATATAGATATAATATATGGAATAAATTTGTTCTATTCTTAGTATTAATACAAGTTTAATTTAATTTTATAGTTCGTTTAGTTTCTTCTGCCTTATTTACTACTTAAAACACTAAGTCTTTATTTTAATGAGTGTTACAATTACATGTACATGCAAATTTAACACAAAATTTCCAGCTTTTGTAATGGGTATTTCTGGTATTTATTGCAAAATAGCATCATTTGAGAAATGTTTAAAATGAATAAGCTACTCTCCGAATTTCTTTTAAATTCTATTATTTTTTTAGTATTAGTTAATGGAATAAAGTAAATACTGATATATATATTTAAAATGAAATCATATTTACACTGTCTAAAAAGAAAAAAAAAATTCTCTTTCAAATGCAACTTATTTGAAAACTGTAACTCAATTTACTGATATATTATGGGTTTTAAAACAATTTTCAAGCATGATGTTTTAAAAAATGTATCTCAATTGCAGGGATCTCGATTACGAAAGATTAACCCGTTTACATTTAAAACAGTATATAATGTTCAACATTTTTTCCCTGCTAATATTCCATAAAAAATATAGAACTGCATCAAAATTATTATGTAATCAAATAGAATTATTATATAATCAAAAACTAAATATATATATATAAATGAAGCACAAATTTAACAGACATCCAATAGAACAACGTGCTTAAACACTGCAATTATATGAAGAAAAAAGACCGGAGTAAGTAACGAAATCCATGGCAAATTCTTCGGCTATTAAACTCTGACATGCGGCTAAATCAAAAGTATCGCTTATAATAAATTTAAAAACTGTATACATTATAACTATACAACTATATTTATAATAATAGTTGTACAACAACACGATACAACATTATTTATAATTATTAAAATTTTTCATATAATACGTTTTTTGTTAATAGTGGGTAGTCTAAAAAATATATTAAATGTAGAAATTGTAGTAGAGTTTTTAATTAATTAATTAATTAATAAGGACTTTACGTTGCACATATAAATACTCATCAAACACTTGCTTTCAACGTAAATTTGATTTAATAAATATGAGTTACTTTAACTACATATATAGAAAACAAACCTCGACGTTTCGGTTAATCTTTATAACCATCATCAGGAGAAAAAAGAACAGCAAAAATTAAAGTGTGTTACATGATTGAGTCACAATATTCAATCTGCCAAGACGCTCAAATAACGGAAATTATAACAACATATTCAAAATACGCCTGGTAGCACCCTCTATGAACCAGCAATGTAACTGGAACTAATGTTCAACGGAATTAAAGTTCACTTTAAAATGCATTTCCATATGGCAGGAACCGAAAATGATGGGATATCGTTGCAAATTTCCTGTTTTCTTAGTGAAATTTCTATAGATTCACGGATGTGGGCTTTAAAGGGATTGTTTTGTCTGGAAATAACTTTGACGTTGTTAAAATCAATAAACCTAACCTGTCTGTTAGCAACAGTCCTTGATAAAGCAGTGGAAAATTTATTGTATTTCAAATCATTCTTGTGTTCTTTAATTCTCTCAACGATGCGACGTTTTGTCATACCAATATATGTAGAATTTGTACCATCGGTCAATTCAAATGGAATTTCATATACCCCAGATAAACAAGTGGCTGATAATGGGTCAATGCTTCTATTCAATAAATTAAACAACGATTTGGAATTGGATGCTACCAGTTGTATATTATATTTCTTGAAAACTCTCTTTAATCTTTCAAAAAGAATGGGGATATATGGAATTTTTCTGTAAATCTGACAAACTTTAGGAGAAAAAACAACTGTAACACTGTATTTATCAGTTAATTTGCGAACAATGTGCGGTTTATATCCATGTTTCATACCTACACTAATAACATAATTAAGTTCATCTGCTAAGAATTCTCCTGAACAAACCAAAAATGCCCGACGTACAAACGATCTAAAGGCTGCAATTTTGAAATTCCAAGGAGAGGCTGCGGTGACCGGGATAACACAATCTAATTTCATGGATTTCCGAAAATTTTTTCGTTTTAAACTATTGTTTTCTTTAAGGAGAAGGACATCAAGGAACGGAAGCGAATTATTATCCTCTAATTCCATCGTAAATTTAATATTACTTTCCATGTGGTTGATACTATCAAAAATTTCGATTAAAGGTTGTCTACCTTTATCCCAAACCACAAAAATGTCATCATCCGTTATTTGAGCGTCTTGGCAGATTGAATATTGTGACTCAATCATTTAACACACTTTAATTTTTGCTGTTCATATTTATGAAGGTTTTTTCTCCTGATGATGGTTATAAAGATTAACCGAAACGTCGAGCTTTGTTTTCTATATATGTAGTTAAAGTAACTCATATTTATTAAATCAAATGTACGTTGAAAGCAAGTGTTTGATGAGTATTTAGAGTTTTTAATTTTAAAAAATCACATGTTCTGTAACCCGAGAAGCTCGGGTTGGATCCCCTAGTTTATATAAGTTATTTTTTAAACATTCAATATTGTAATCTCGATAAATTACCCGTAATGCTTAAAAATGTTATACAAATTCCAAGTAATTTTCTATTTTATTTAAACTATCTATTCAAATAATGCACATAAATAAACATAAAAAATTGTAAATTTAGATTCCGATGCGACTTTTTACTTTCATTTAACTGAAATGCAAATGGGCTCTCGTAATAGAAATGCTTGTTTCTATAGTACTCATTAATATTTTCTCCCTTTATATAAAAATTTGATTTTTAAAGATTTAAATGATTTTGGCTTAACAAATATTATAGAGAAATAATTAATGACATTAGTGCAAAAATGAACATCAAAGCCAAATTACGAAATATCGTGGATGACTTATGATATTTAAATGTTTTCTTATGCCTTGTTATGAAATATATCATATTTACGCTAATGCAGTTTTCCTTTTTAAATTTTCAAAAGAATTTTCTTCTAAATTTTCATTTAAATTATTTTATATATATATATAAAAGTCAGCGATAGTTAAGAATATTTTACTGATCATTCTTTTTCATTTTAATTAGATTTCATCATTTAGTTTTTCAATCAGTGCATTATTAAAAATAACTATCATGACTTATTTCGCATATGTAGAAGACAGTTTTTATCTTTTGTAGAATATCCATCTTTTGGGTAAAGAGAATAGTATATTATTTTGCAACGAAAATATAACTAAAAGTTAATGCATTATGCAATTATTTTAATTTGGTATGTATCTTAGAAACGATATAAATTATTAGCGATATAAATTATTTTTAAAATTCTATAATCGATACATGTAAGGTACATGTGCGTTATGTGCAATGGAGCATGATAGCAGTATTTACGCCTATAATTATTATTGTTTCCGGGATGCCAAATGTCACTTTGTTCCTAAAAATTAACGGTGATTTAGATTTGATATCCAAAAATATTTGAAAAACATAAAATTGATATGTTTGTACAGAATATCAAGATACTGATTTATAATGATCTGCACAGAAAGCAGAAGTCTAACATTCTGATACCTAATCAAAAGTCAAGGTTGGCGCCATACATTTGCAATTCTAGCAACAGAGAAGTTAAATGCGTATGAGAGTTGCAACAAAGTTTACAACAATGGAGTTAATTATACGAAAAACGCTTTTGGCTATCTATGTAAATTGGATTTGTCCGGATTATGAAACTATCTACAAGTAAAGCATATCAGCATTTCCTGATATTTCATTAAAGACTAATTTGAATCATTTTTTTAATATAATTTCAAATATGTTGTACATATCAAATTAGGTGCAATACCCTCAGACGGAAGCCAGAATATACGAATCACAAAAATCGGCAAAACAGAGCATAAGATCGAAACCTAATTTTGTGATATACACAAAAATCTAATCATCACCAATTTATAACACTTTCCAAATATATGGAATGAATTTCATGAAATTTCGTGCATTGGTCCTTATTCAACACAAATGTGAGGTGTAATTATATAATCATCATATATAATTAATTGTGCCCTAATTAAATATAACAATTTCGTTTTACGATATAAGTAATTAAAACATCCATTTACTTAGAAGAAATATGTTAATTTCTACAACTCTTTATCGGTTAATACATGACATCCCAATTTAAAGATTATCAGCTCTTTTTAGCCGTTAATAAATAAAAACAAAATCAACTGTCCTGTCATAAAACATTCACAGTGCCATGTACATTTTTCTGGTAGTGGAAATAAGATATAAGAAAAAAAAAATCTTCGACAATTTGACTTTCTTTCTTTAATATAAACTCTTACTATTGCTCACAAACTGTATTATACTGTATTATACTGAAATATAAGTAATTATTTCACTTATAACTATCTTCTTTGTTTAGGCTAAAATGAACCTCGCAAACAGAGCTGTGTACATTATGTTTGCCTTTCGACTTTTTAAAATGACTTGCGCTTGGCATTCTAACGTGTACTTAGTAATTCCAGTTACGCCAATTAATAAATGGTTGGCTGAATTGGAATTTAAAATTTATACTAAATGATTTATTTCTTTGTGTAGCATAGGATATTTTATTTTTTTGGCTTAATACACTGTTATCGAATGTGACGGCTGTTTACCACTCTTCTTATGATCGTCATTTAGATCTGTCTTTTTGTGGTCTCAGGGGACATTCCAAACGGCAATACTGTTTTGCCCTCTTATCTTAAATTATATCCACTTATAATCTATTGCATCAATATACTTTTCATCAATGTACAAATATCTTTAATTCTTTACTTTAATATAAAACTTTGTATATCATTAAAATGTTTGCCTACTAACATAAATAATTAAATAGTACCGCAAGTTTTGAAAGAAATATCTTTTCAAACTTCAGTATTTTTTTAATATTTTTTCGATATATATATATATTTGCTTTGTTTTGTAAATTTTTAAATTACTTTAGTTACTAAAAATAGCATTCTCCTTTGGCGATGACAACAAATTATAATTACGTTAACGATTTTAAACTGTTTATCGTATACTATTTTCCTATTATTCGTAAAATGCTTAACTAAATGGAAATATATAGATTTTTTTGGCTTTCCTATGTTTCTGTTTTGAGGTTGCATAATTTTATGATGTTCGAATTTTTCAAAGAAACTTTCAATAAATATATATTGAAAATGTGCACCGAAGAAAAGTAGTACTTAAAAAATAAACCTTACTTTATTTAGCAAAAAAATTATGATGCTGATATTGAATTTTTACATAATTTTCGATGATAAAAGTATATTTTTGAGTCATTTAAATACGAGGGTAAGTCATTAAGTAAGTCACAAAAGATAATTAAATAATAACTTATATTGATATTCACTTCAAAACTATTTTTATTTCTCAACATATTATCCACCGATATTTATGCACTTATATCACCGTTTTATCAGTGCCCCAACACCAGCTGCATACAATTATTTGGGTTGCGGTCTCAGGGTTGCTGTGTCCACATTAGGACTACAAGTTGAACCTTTTCATCATCTGTGAACATCATCTTGCAACTTCTTCAACATCCACCATACAGCTTCGACTTAGCCCCAAGCGATTTTCATCTGTTTAGTCAACTAAAAAACCATCTTGGAAGCAAGATGATGTTCACAGATGATGAAAAGGTTCACCTTGAAGTCCTGATGTGGACACAACAACCCTAAGGCAGCAACCCAAAGAATTGTATGCAACTGGTGTTGGGGCACTGATACAATGGAGATATAAGTGCATAAATATTGATGCAGAATATTTTGAGAAATAAAAATAATTTTGAAGTGAATATCATTGTAAGTTATTATTTAATTATCTTCTGTGACTTATATAATGACTTACCTTCGTATAAAAGCAAAAGTAATACATACCTAAGTCTAAATTATATGTTTTCATATTCGAATTTAAATATAATTTCATACATTTCTTTTCGCCTTTTTCAATTTAAAGATTAAGGAAGTACCACCCTAAATGTTATTAAATTATCAGAGTTTTAAATAAATGCGAGTTTTTATATTAAAAGTAGTTGTGAAATTTCTATTTTTTAAATTGTTATTTCATATTATTATTTATAATATTCATAAAGTTTTAACCTTCATATTGAAACATCTCAACATTCGAACGTAATTAAAAAAAATTGCAACATGAAGCTATTATTTGCATTTCAAATAATATATATTTTAAAGTCGTTTTCTATATTTATATCATATATTTTATCATATACTTATATCATATACTATCATATACTTTCTATATTATGTTATATACTGTAAACCAGGAATACTGCCTTTTCTATTAAGAAATCATGGAATAGAAGCCTCGATATTAAACACAAAGACTGTACACTAAATAAATAAATAAATAAAAATATTATTATCCAGAACATATGCATGAAATACATAAATGAATGAATTTATTATAAGCCTAGATAGCACATTTAACAATTTAACATACTTGTGAACTGAAATATTTTACGCTTGATTCTCTATGTTCAGTAAGTTTACAGCTTGGAACTGTTTAAACACCTAGATTCTAAAAATCTCCAATGCCATTAATTCTAATAAAGAAATTTAAGACTTATTTACGAAACTTTATTATTTTCTCCAAACATTCAATTAAGGGAAAGTCGGACAAAACCGGGACCCTAAAGGGTGTTTTTGTATTGTTATTAACTATGTGAATAAAACAGCCAAAGTTTGCTGTAAAACGATAAACCGATTCCTTGTGAAGAAAAAAAGTATTCATTCAATCGCGAACAATAGCAATTAAGATCATAAAAGCACATTTTTTAGAAGTGTGCAATGTCCCGGTTTTGTCCGAACTGGTCGGACAAACCCGGGAACTGGAAATAATAATTAAAAACACATTGTAACTTTGCAATAATACTATTTATTAAAGAGAAACTTGCAGGATATGACATATTATACTTATAGAATTTGAATCTATATCAAATCTACATCAAATAACAATGATGTAAGTTATGCCGTAAGAGTTAAACTTGTTTGGCACAAAAATCACAAATGAAAGTTTGATCTTCTTCATCTGCATTGCTGCACGCTTGCCCACCCTTTGCAGTTAAGACACTGTATCCAACTCTCCTTGGGTTTAGATTGTTCATATTATTCTTTGCAAAAGATTCATGCTTCATCACTTTCATCCTTCTCCTCGTTTGATGTCAAGGGTTTTCTCTTCTTTGGCTTCTTCTTTTTCACCTCAGTTTTTTTTTCTGTCATCTTGAAAAGTTTTCGCTTCATGGCTAAGTCTGTCTTGTCTGTTTTTTTCATCCTTTCTTCTTCTTCTGGTTCGAGTTCTAATTTGTAGGGGGTTGAAGTAATAATAGCTGTTTTCCGAATGGCCCTAGGGCCAGTTTGTAGTGGAATAGGCTTTATATCCTGTGGTGAGACTGCAAAAGGACGCTTGATATCTCTGCCCAGAGTTTGAGAAGATGTAGACGGTTGCACAGGAACCTTCAAGCCGACGTCGTCGTCTTGCACATGAACTGGAGCCTTCGAAGTCGGTGTTGACAGCTTCTCTATAGACCCATTCCCTTTCTCAGGCTGAGCTTTATAGGTTCCTACAGGCAGATCTACATCAGAATCTTGTTGTTGTTCAGGCAATACTTGACATTCAGCCAAATGATTCTTTTCCACTTCCATGGGCCTCTCGCTTGTCTCAGTGGGAGTAAAGAGTAATTTTTTTAAAACTTAATTTGTAATATAAATGATTAAAAAACAGTTTTCTACATAACAACTTAATTTAAATAATACTTTTTGTATAGTTTTTAAATATTTAAAGATCGTAAAACAATAACTAAACAAGTGAATTTCATTTCAATCACGCAAATAAATGAGTTGTCCAAAACCGTCCAATTCCCGGTTATGTCCGACGACCTGCATCCCGGCTTTGTCCGACCTCGCCATTTTCATGAAATGTGACTCTAGCGTTGTACAAACAACTCATAGACACCAATACAAAACGTTAAAATAACAAGTAAATACTGGGCTATTATACGTTTTACTTACCTAAACTAAATCCTTAGGCATTTAGGATTAGTAACGTAATATTGCAGACGCCGAATTGTTAACTTTTTCAAGTGAAACTTTAAAAAAATCACCACTGTGAAATGACTTGTTTTACACGACTACTGTTTACTGGGTGCTGTCAAGCCGCTCGCCTAAGAGTAATTGAAGAAGTTTTCGCTAGATACTGCCACAAATCAAGCCGTAAAACCTGGATCCCTGTTTTATCCACCTACCCGGTATTGTCCGACTCTCCCCTACTCATATAAAAGAGTATATAATTTGAAAAATCTACTTCTAATTTTATTTATATAGTATATATATAATATTAGAATACATTAAAACTTTACGCTTTTATCTGTAACATCTTTAGCAATATAGCTATTTGTCTGCATCATTTGCTAAAAACGTCACTCACGCCTGGTGTTGATAACAAATAATATATTTTTTAATACGTCTCTCTCCTTACGTATTAGGAAAGAAGATTTTTTTCAATATTTTATTCTAATCATATGTGCTTATAATACTTGTATAAAATAAATAATTTATTTTTATTTTTTTTTTTTTATTTTTACAAATGAAGTTATTTTTTTTTACATAGAATATATATTTCATGTTCAAATCCCAATAATTGTCATGTTTTTTCTTGCATTAATGTTGATGTAAATTATTTTATGAAAAGTGGAATCAGGCACAAAAAATGCATAAATTACATTTATAGAAAATATTTTGTGTAACAAAATATTTGACAATTTTCTTTTTTTTACATTTCAAATGTTTACGAATATTTAGGTGTTTAATTAAATTACGTACCTACAATAACAATAATAATTAGTACAATTAATCATAACCAAAAAAAAATCGTGTAAAACAAAAATAAACACCAATAATAATTTTAAATAGCTCGTAATTAAACTATTAACAATACGAAAGCACTTTTTATACTGAACCTCAATGATAAACGATTATTTCAAATACAATATTCTAACCAATATAAGAAAGGTAGTAATGAAGTATATCACCAGTAGGATTACATTAAACATTCACATTTGTGTCCTTACATATGGACGTTGATTTTCCTAAGTTGTAATATTCATTATAAACACTAGACGAACCATTTCGGTTATAATTATATATATGTATATTCTGCCATTTCTTTATTATTACCTTTTGAAGTAATATATACAAAAACAATTTAGCGACGTTAGCAAGAGCGAAAAATTAATGATTAATTTTAAAAACTCATTATTGAACGTAAAATTTTCCTTATTTCCTATTTAATATTTTTTCTCCATTCCATTATAAATTTCAGCAGTCATTTAAAAATACTCCAATGCCTGGCGTTGATAACAAATTATAATTACATTAAAGGGCATCATCTTTATCACATAATACTTTTAAATAATTTTAATTCTTTTTTTTTTCTTTATATTCTTCAAATGATCGAAAAAAAATATTTAAACGTAAAGCCAAGAGTTTTTAATTAAATAAAATCTTTTCAAAATCAACTCATTAATTTTATTTACGTGGTATCATATAATATTTCATTTTTTTTGAAAATTAAACATTTTTTATCTACAGCATCTAATTTTCTTAATTTTGCTAATGAAAAGACTGATCATCATAAAAATACTTCTTCCGTAAAAAGATCATCACTGGAGAAAAAGCTTTGAAACATTCATGAAATATTTATAAAACTAAATGAGTTTAAATTAGCTAAGAGATGCTTTTAAATGCAAATTTTTTAAATGAAATTATAATTTTTATTGAAAGATAAGCAATATCACTATGGGGAACTATCTTATTATAGAGTTAATTAATGAAAAAATTATTTCCTAAAAGGCATAAATACTTAACATAGCTTAAGTTATGATGATTAAAATGAAAAATGTATGAAAAAAATCTACCATATTGATATGGCTTAAAATTCATCTCTAATAAATAAAAATAAACTTATCCTATTTTTTTCGTCTTTTTAGCAGTACTTCTATATTGTAAAAATGTACATACCTCATGGTACGTTCTATAAATAGAGTTACATGTTTATATCTCTATTTAGGAATGATTTAACATGTTATAATTTAGTGAATTTTTTAATAATACTTTTCTACACACTTCAGTCATTTTTTACGCACATTTCGCTGTATTTTTCTCCTGTACTATTACCATAATAATAAACATACTTTTGAACAAATTACCCGAAAAATTTCTTCCCATGTGTCGCGTTAATTGAATATATTAAAGTGTCAATAAGTCGATGCAAGGAAACTATATTTTCTAAACTAATAAATACAAAGTACACATTTATTTATCATATTCAATTACGTTTTCACATGAAAAAAAATAATAATTGTATCACAAAATAATATAGTAACTTCTCAAAACGCAAATTTTAACAAATAAATGTTGCACATAAGATTTCTATTTAATAAGATAACTTAAAGCAAATAGCATGCGCATAAGCACTTCAGTGTTCCATTTTATTAATAACCTTCAATTAAATCAATAGTTTCTATTAATAGAAATGCAGAACAATTAATATTAATTCATTAAAACTTTTAGAAAAATATCTCATACAAAGAAATTTGGCTATATTGTTTCAGCAAAATATGAAACGAAAATACTTCATTTTAAAATAAAACTTCCATTTTTCGATCAAAATCTACACATTTCCCTAAATTATGAAACATATATCAAAAACTATGAGAATTTTTTTATCTTAAAACTTATATCGATTCCTATATCATTAATCAAACATAGGAAGCTAAGCATTGGCTTAGTATGTATTTACCTTTCAATTGATATTCTTTTCTGCAATAACAATATCCAGTTATGACCAGTTATGGCAATTCCAAACAAATACGAAGAAATAATTGTATTTTCTAGACAAATATAACCATTGATTTACTGTTATTTTCAGCAATACAGTCTGTTACAAAAGTATAAGACCACAACATATTTTCTATTTAAGTAATTAAAGAAATATTTCAATCAAAATAAATAATATTCTATGTTAGTACATCAAGTTTTTAGTAAATGTAGCAACTTACACAAATGAAATTTTAATTCGGAAAAAATAAAACACCAATATAACAAAAAAGTGTCAGAAAGAACTGTTGCAAAATTATAGGACCACCTGCGGAAAAGATAGTTTTCTCAAATCAAATAAGATGTTGCTCCACCATTTCTCTGAATAACTTCAAACACACTATTTGGCATAGACTTAATTATTTTTTTAAGAAACGATTCGGGAATATTGTCCCATTTTTAATTCATATGTTGAATGATATTGTTTGTTATTTCCATGCACTTGGCGATACCGCACAATTTTTAACCACACAATTTTTCTATGGGGTTTAGGTCAAGGCTTCGACTTGGCCAAAGTAAAACATCAATCTTTTCTCTTTTAAGCCACTCTTTTCTTGATTTCGATGAATGACTGAAAGCATTATCTTGTTAAAACTTCCATTTTGCACCTCTTAAAACTGGTCCGAAGTGTATCAGACTTCGAAATAGCGTATGAGGGTAACTGCCCGAGTTCATTTTCTCTTCAACTCTTTGGAGATAGCATTTTCCTGCATATGAAAATGCGCCCCACACCATAACGGAACCGCCTCCCATCTGCCTACTGAAGAACATGGGAGATCTTTGCCTTAAAACATGCCAGTAGTAATTATTGCCGTCTGGACCATCAAGACTGAATTTTTTCTCGTCTGAAAACAATATATTTATCTATGCAGAGTTCCAAAACATGACATTCTTTGCCCACTTAAGACGAGCTTCTTTGTGACATTTTAGTAGTAGTAGTTTATTTTTTAATTTGCGACGAATAACACCAGCATTAGATTTCAAACTTCGCTACACGGTTGCATGTGATACCTTTTTAGTTATCTGTTGTGCTATTTTACAAGTCGACTGGTGTTTTTTCGGAGCCAGTTTGACAATTCGCCTATTATCACGATCTGATAACTTCTTTTTACGACCAGATCGTTTATGCGTTCCATACAAATCATTTTTACTTAAAACATTATTAGCAGTTTTAGAACGATTAAGAATCTTAATTATTTCACGTTTAGACTTTCCTTTTCCTTTGTAGAACCACACTCTTCTCACTTCTATTTTAGACAGCTCACGCCAACAAGGCATTTTACTAACAAATTCAAAGAATCAAATACAATTCTGAATTTCGGCATTTTATTCTTCCTTTTAAATTTTACGGATTGTTTAGGTTACAGTTAAACTTGGTTCGAATACAGTTCAAAATAAAATCGTCTGCTTTATGAATAATATAAGAGTGCACTTATATTTATGAAACAGTGGGTTTGCGTAAAATCGTTTGGCATGAAACAAAAAATTATTCAATCTTTTCTTCCCTGAGCTAAATAAACATTATAGAGTTTTTTCTTTTCATACAACTACTTTTAAATTCAAACTAATATATATATATATATATATATATATAACCATTAATGAAACATTACCGTAACACCAACATAAACTATGAAATTATGAATTAGTATGTAATAATTAATTGACAACGAAAGTGGTCCCCAACACTCTGAAGATAGATACCATATACTTATTTAAAAGAAGAAGATATATATATATATATATATATATATATTATTCTTTATGTAAAGAAAGGTTACTCAAGAGCAAACAAATCATTTTTAAATTAAAATTCTTTATAAAAAACAAACAATAACATTTAATTAATTAATATTTACAACCTAATCCTAGATATAACCCTAGGGTCACAAAGACGCCACATCGAAACTTAAGCTTCTAAATGTTAAAAAAACAGAAAACTAGCTTAGTATTAAAAGTGAGTTCTCCACACTTATTCTGGCTATAGTTTTCAGATTAAATCTCTTTTAGTCCACGTTTCAACATCTTTGCTTTCCTACGTAGTAAGAAAGTGTACACGTGTTCTAATTTATCTCCTTCTGCACTAAATAACGTATAACACTGCGGTAATCTTTTTTACTCGCAAACACCCAGCATGCACAGATGAATAACAACAATAACCGATTGCCTACTGCACGATACTGTTGACCGACAGCCAGCGCATATCATGTACATGTACGCGACTACCTAGGCCAAGTTAATTTTCGCATACGGGTTGGTTTGCTTACTTAGAGCTCTACTTCTCAACAAAGTTTCACCACACTCATACATAAATTAACCAAATTATAACCACTGTTCCATTTTCATTTTTAATCCACACATATATTTTTTTCAAATTGATTTTAGCTTCTAAAATATACCAAAACGTCTTTTAGATACTAAAAAATCAGCCTTTTCTACTAATTCTGGAATATATGCTTTGTCCATTTTCCATTTTAATATCAAAACACAATCTTCGGAATTCAAAAGAATAATTAGAATAATTTTCACTAAATGTAAAATAGATTATGCTTGTCACTGTTTTGATAATATTACTTTTTCTTTTTCTTTTTCTTTCTTTTTTTTTTTTAGGTGAACATATTCAGCATCTAATAATTTTTTTTATCTATGTAGACATGGAATTATTAAACTAAAACTTACAAAACGTATATTTTCTTGTTATAAAACGAGTTTTCTAGATTAAAAAATTGAAAAGAAAATACAGTTCATTGTATACTGAAATTATCCAAAATAAAGTCCTTTCTGAAATGTAAAAATACTTCAAAGATTTATGAACTCAGGTAATGTTTATTATATATTCATAAATAAATATGCAGAAATAGCACAATCCTTTAAAAGATTATTAAAGAAACATACGCTCTGGGAATGGAACTCACAATGTCAAAATGCATTTAAAAAACTAAAACATACCATTATTGCTAAATCTGTACTCAATCCTTATTATTCTAAATTGCCTATTCATATGTTTCCTGATGCTTCACATGAATCACAGTCTGCTATTCTAAAACAACCTTATGAAAATATTATTTTCATCCTATTTCTTATTATTCCAGAGCTTTTTAAAGTTATAAACAAACTAACTTTATTGCAGAAATAGGTATTTTTGCTATAGTTGACACTTTGGTTAATTTTTACATTACTTTCATGTACTAAAATTTATTATCCACACTGATCATGAACCCCTATTCGATTATTATTATTTTTTTAATCTTAGAGGAAGGTTATTGTTATTGATCATTAAAACTTAGTATGTTTGACATTGACATTAAAACTTAGTATGTTTGACATTGACATTAAAACTTAGTATGTTTGAGTATGAAACAAATGATGAAAATATTTCGACAAATGTCGAAGTAGACATGTTGTCTAGAAACCCCAAGGTTACTATATCATAAGGTTGAGCCATTTCCCTCTGCAGCCAATAGGGAGCCACTCACTGTTTGAAGTCATTCAGCGTGCTCTGTTCAGTTTTCCAATTGATTTGAATTAGAAACGCGCTATTTTTAATTGAAAAGTATCAGTCGAAATTTTCATGTGAAAAGAAATTTAAAAATTAAAAGATATTCTCTATACATAGGACTTACATCACATCTAAAACTAAAATTATTATCTCTTTTCTATTTGCCGAAATTTGATTGTTAAATTAGCTCTCTTTATCATTACATTTCGTTTGCGCCTCAATATGAAAAGTTCATTTTCATAAACATAAAAATGCAAAATTGTAATTTTTATAAATAAAATCTCAAAGACCTACAAGAGCATCAAATTTAATGTTTATATGACTACAGTTAATAATTTTTAATATAGTACATTTATAATATTTGATCGGTATTCAATTTGAAATATATAATAATTATAATATTATTGTAATTTCGACATATATTTCATTAAAAAAAAGTATAAAAATTTTTAAATCACTCAGATTTCAACCTCACACCACAGATAAAGAATATTGAGTTTTGTATGATTAGATTTAGACTAGAAAAAAAATACTTTTGCTAATGAAAAGTGTTTTATTTTGAAGAAATATGCTTTCATATGACCAAAGAAACGATTTTTTTAAAATCAGAAATGCTATTTTAAATGAAAAAATGCGTTCTTTCCCGTTGAAAGAATCCTTCTTAGCACGCTCAGTGACGTCAGAAAAACCGAAAACTTGATACCAGAACTAAAGGGAAATGGCACCTCCCTGTAGAAACCCTACATCTCTTTTTAATCGACTAGTTATCGTACTTCTGGATGTTAAAACAATTATAGAGGTGGAGAAAAATGATAGTGGTTGTGAAAAGAAAACTGAATATGGAATTATTATTGTAAAAAAAAAAAATGAAAAGTCTCAAAATCTATCTATCTATCTATCTGTATATTTGAATTTGCTCAATTCTCTGGTTATATTGGTATTAAAAAAAGTAAAACAAAATATTTCTCCTATTAGTTATTGGCATAATATGACTCAGGGTGTTATTGAATATGTTAATGTCAGAAAACAATACTAAGAAAAAATGATTCCTCTTATTTCAAACTATGAATACCACATATGAATTATTTGAATGCATTTCTAGTGATAGTGTCAATGATTTTAATTATTATATCTCTCTCTTAAAAGAAATTTCTGCATTTGATAACTGACTAAGCTACTAGGCGTGTTCGTGCTTTTCGATTAAAACGTGCTACCTCTGAGAACTATATTAATCATTTGAAACATTTTTTTTTTTTTTTAATTTTCAACCTCCTCAGACAATGCCTAGCGATTCGAATGCAGACTTTACGTCTTCTAGATTAAATAAATTTCAAACTAAAACTTCAATACCATATTTGTTTTTTTTCTGAATTTGTTACTATATTATAAAAAGGAAAAAAGAGTTGTTTAATATTGCATTAGTAATTACTACTATTAGATATTTATATCTTTTTTTGTTAACGATATTGTTGTGTTAACTTCTTTTACTGTTTTTAATAATGCTTAATATGATTAATTTATATTTTGTTATTTTAGTATTTGTTATTAATGTTATTGTTTTATACGTTTACTGAGGATTTCACGAAAAGTTAAATTGGGTGCGCAAGATAAAGTTTTCTTTTAATGGACTGACAAGATATTCTAGTATACGTTCAACAGGTACAATTTCTTAGGAATAAAGAAGAGTTAGGTACTTGCTAAAATCACGATGTCTTGCCAATATTCGTAATCTGAAAGAGGGCAGTTTTCAGCTTGTACGTCTTAAGGTAAAAAAACTCATGAGTCATATTTTACGGTACTACAATTTAATATATTTTAAATATCTATTTTTTCACCCATTGAATTTTCTTATTTTCACCTTAAAATATTTTTATCTTCTACTTTCCGTCTCAAAATCTTATTATTTTGCGCCTAGTATCATAGCTTTCCCGTATTAAAATGATTACATTTCGAATATCATTTTTTTTTTCATAAGCCTAGTTTTTTTTTCAGGACTTGTTCTATGACGTCTCGCGCCTTTTCCTTGCTATTTTATACTTCGCTTGCATACAAGGCTACTTGATTGCCTTTGCGTTATTGGATGGACATCCTATTCATATTAATTTTTAGGCTTTTTTTATTCAAAGACATAATTATTTATTTTATATAAATGTCTGCTACAGGTGAATAAAGTTTGTATGTTTGTTACAGAAAATTTTGAAACGAATATTTTAAAGGCAATAAATACTAAATTAAACATTTAGTTTCATTTTAAGAAATTAATTCTATACTTAAAATATATCTTCAAAAATATCTCTGATGTATGTTATTTATTAAACATATCATCCTAATATAATTAGTTGTATTAAAATTCTCTTCCGTAATCAAAATCACCCTATTTGAAAAATACCGGAATAAATCCGATAAAATAAGGTTTCAGAAGGTGTGATTTCCTATATAATTACCTTATACAGATAAATTTAGGCTATACGTTTTAATAAGCAAGATTTAAAAGGAATCTCTCGGTGACATGTCTAAAAAACCCCTTTTATGTAAAGTTCTGGTCCTTTCTTTACTTTAAGAATAAATGTGAGAAGTTCTTTTTCTCATACATTTATGTAACAGAAAATATCATTAATTTAACATAACAGTCCAATTATCGTCTTACTGTGTAATTTCCATTGTATTAAAAATCTTTTTCGCAATCAGAATTCTCCAACTACAAATGTCCGAAAAAATGCAAAAAATAAATATTCCATCTCCCAGATAAATATTTTTATAGAAATGCATTTAGACTATAATAACTTTCTACATGGAAATTCACAAGAGATTTTTCAAAGCCACTTTCACATAAAACTTTAATTTTCCATTGCACATCTACCTAATTTATAAAAACGCGATAAGCTTTTATCCCTTTAGTTCTTATAAAACTTACATGAAATCAAATATCAGATCCTAATTATTGTCTTAATGTGTATTTTCCATTGCATTAACAATCTTTAACGCAATGAAAATTTTTCTTTTAGTTTTATAAAAAGAATAAAAGAAATAATTGCACATCTTAGATAAATTCTTCCTAAATAAATATCTCCTCAAACTAAATCTAGGCTCAATGTGTTTTTTTAATCGAAATTTGAAACGAATCTTTGAAGATACTTCCAAATAAAACTTTCATTTTCCGTTCAAGTCCTCCCCCTTTCGCTACTTATAAAACTTTCTTCTAAAAGTCTCCCTGTAGTTACCAGAGCTCCAAAACTCAGTGAGTGACATGTGTTAATAATTGCTCAGGAGGAGAGTCACTAGTCTTTTGCCGCTAGGGGCGTAACTATGGTAACTACTAATATTGATGCGGAGCGTAAGAGAGGACGAAAGGCAGAATGGGACGAACGGAGGACCGGTGCGTTTCGCTGTTTTCTCAGTACAGTTAGTTGAGAAAGAGACGGCATGAGAGGAACAAGTACTTCGCTGTTCTTTCCTAAATGGAGCTTATTCAAGCATGCTTGAATTGTTTCTGCGAGTGCGAGTTTATTTCTTACTAAGACGTCCTCTCTAATCATTATACTTGTACGCTCCAGTAAACCGGGACGCGTTTCTTCATTAAAAAGTTTTCCAAATATTTGCAAACTTGGAGGAAAGTTTCATGAGGAGTAAAACACATGTGCATCAAGCATTAGTTGAAAAAACGAATTGCTGAACTGGAAAGCAAGCGAAAGTTCTTGCATTTCAACTTGTGTGAATGTTTCATTAAAAGTTTGTGTTGCGGTTGAGGAAGTTTGTGCGGTCCGTTCCAAGTATTTATTTGTGGATAAATTATTGATGCAGAAAAAAAAAAGATATGATGATGCTGTTGGAAACTTTCTACAAAAGTTGATGCGAATAAATATTTACAATAATATCATAAACTAATTTATGAAGGTACTCAAAAACTTGTGTTAAATGGTTTTTAATAAATAACTAATTCCTACCAATATAAATGCTACGGAGAAAAAATACTGTTTTTAAAATTGTTTAAATTTTTATTAAATTTAATATGTTTATAAAAAAAAGTGCAGCTACAGAGAAATATTAAAAAGTTTTAATCACGTTTTATGAATTTTAACATTTTAAAGAATTGTTAATTAGGAAAAAGTTTTTAAAAGTACTTATTTGCCGCAAATTCAACTTTGGAAATACTCACTTGTGCTAAGGATGAATGTTGAAGCTGTATTCATTATTATGCTCTTTTCTGGAGTTATATCAGGTAGGTGTTTGCTTTTTATTATTTTAAAGCCAACTGTTCATCTAATTACACATTAGGAAAGTATAAGTCATCATTAAAACGTAAAAATAGAAAATATGCACGTTAATTATTTTCCAAAAAACCTAAACTATTTCTATAAAATGGTTCAGCATTTTATTTAAAAGGGTGAAGTAGTATACTTTATATATCTAAGCACAATAAATATATTTCGTAACACATTTGAAAGAAGCAATGCGTAGAATATTGTGTTTTCTGTTACTTAATGCAAATACATATTTATGACACTATTATGACACCATTATAATATCTACATAATATTTATCAAACTCGATTTGCGTGAGTAACATTGAATTATACATATATACATTTTCTATTGCTTTAAAACATGTTGTTTAGAAATTCTAATTGATAGTAAATTTAAAAAGAGCAACTTTCAAATTGCTCTAATATTCATTACCCATAATTTTATATCTGATTCTAAATATATATATATATATGCAGTAAAACTATTTTACAATAAGAGCTGATTTTATAAAATTTTAGATTTTTCGTTAGTTGTATTATTTTGATTCTATTAAATTTAATAAACAAATATTTGAAAAAAGAGAAAAAATAACACTTCTATTTTATAAAATCCACTTTAAATAACAAAACGATTTATAAGAGGACATAATTATATTTTCCGCATTTATGTTTTTAATATAATCGTTTTTATATAAATCTTGAATATTATTTTTAGAATTTTTTTCTTTGATCAATGCAAAATCAGGATATCATAATTATCATAATTTTTTTTTTAACAACATATAAATTTATCCCCAGATTTAATTGTTCAAAATTTTACTCCGCGCAAAAAAAAAAAAAAAAAAAAAAAAAAAAAAAAAAAAAACAATTATTAGAAAATAATAAAATGTATATTGAAATGTTATTCTTAAAATGACTAAATAATGCTGAGAATTGTTACCTCTGCAGCAATTAAAATAAAAGAATATTCGTATTCAAAACACCATGTAGTATATTTTCATTTTTATAGTTTAAGCAAAATAATAGTAAAGAAAAAATATGTTTTACTGATTGCATACTAAGCATTCGTGTTCTTTATCTAGATCCCGTTTATTTATGTTAATCAGTAATGTCAACAATCCACGTGCTGCTAGTTATTCGAAAGCTGATCATAGGGATCGTAGTGTTCCAAAAATCCGCACCGTTGCTACCACTATTTTAAAACGATAATATTTATGGTATATAAAAAAGTTAGCTAATTTAATTTAGTTAATTCTTTTGCAGTTGTTAACACGTTCACTGCCGGAATAAAATTACCGGAAGTTCGATTTTATACCAGAAAATATTAATAGCAATATTTACTTTATTTAATTACAGACATTTCGTGATGACATAAAATAAAAATTCTTCTTCCGAAATTTCCGGTACGAATTCGTGCTTTTAAATTGAAAAATCACGAGTATGATCGTGGTTAGCAGTGAATGGGTTAAATGAATCTACCTTGAAGATTGTCTTTATCAAAATATGATTGCAAAGGCAGAAATAATTGCAATGATGCAAGCTCTGTGTACAATTTTCTTAAAAATATAGAAAAGTAATTTCTTTAACCGAAATATATTTTTAAAGTTTTTAAGAATAAATATTCGCTTTTCATGTATGCTTCACTGGTGAAGCAGAAACATTGTTTTACAATTTTCTGGCTATTGTACGAATATAAATAAAATAAGTTCTGAAAAAAGCGATTTAACTAAAAAGCTATTTTCTACTTTTTAATGTTTAAAACGTTCATTGTAGCAGTTTCAGCGAGTTGGACTATTGAAGTAAGCGTGGTATGGCGCATAAAATATCACAATTTTTCATATAACTCGTAAGCAATTTTAACCCTAATAAATATTTAGTGGTTTATTATCTGATTCAATTTAACGGAAGATGGCTTTACAGTTAATTGAGTAAATTATAATTAAATTCTAAAAATATTAAAATAATATATTGTTATCGGAAACACACCTGGCCGCGTAATTTTTATTATTCCGACATATGAAGAATTAAGTAAAAAATCGATTACAAAATTAAATGTTTACATACAGAAAGCAAGTTGATTTAAATAAAAAATGTAAAAATATATTATTTCTCAAATTTTACCTTTGCCTTTGCACCAATGTAAACAAATATAGGATATATTTGTCAACTACTGAATGGGAAAATATTGAATACCCATTCCAATTACAATCATTATAATTTATTAATTGTCATTATCGTGTTCGTAAAAATAAGCAGTATTTCATAGTTATGATATTTCTTTATGATGGATTTTCACTATATATATTGTGAAGGCTATTTTAGTTACAGTGGATAACAATATTTTTATTATATATTTTATTTTATTTTATTTTATTTTATATTATTTTTAAATTTTAGTTTAATTAATTAAGTTATTTATTGCTAATTTTATTACACGTATTATCCTGCATTTATATACGTAAATTTTTATAAAAATGTATTGATATTTTACGCATACTTACTTTTTAATTTAACGTAATCTTTGGCGAATTATGGATTGTCATTTAAAAATATATATATTTATCATGTTAAATATTCTAAATATAATACTCCGAACGACATCAGGTATTACAAGTTTATTAACAAAGCCGAAAAGTAAAAGTAATTAAATAAATACATTTCTTCTCAAATATTATGTTTTGAAGTTTTAAAATAAATTGTAGTTGTCTACATTACACATGTTTGGTCTAAAAGTTTTTGTTTTGAAAAAAAAAATTGCAAAAAGTTTATTATTATTATTATTATTATTATTATTATATATTCTTCTTAAACTGAGTCAAAGAATTTATCATTGTTTTTCTCTTTTGTCTGTTTCTTTTTTATTTAAAACAGTAGGACTTATGCAGAATTTCTTTCTTTTTCTATACATATGTTTCAAGAAAAAGGTTAACAATTTCAACATTCGCTGTACAAAATGAATATATATATAGCAGTGTTTAGGGTTGAAATCTATTATGATATTTTCTAAAATATAACAAAAATATTCGACATTTTCATATACATCCGATATGTTTTATATAGATACGCGTTGAATCAAAAAATTGAACTTAATGTTCAATAAAAGTATTTTCAGAGTTATTATTAATTAGAAAACAAAACATATTGCACTTAACAATACAATTTTCTAAATGTATTTTTAATTGCACTTGCAACAAAACTGAATATCACGTAACAGAAAAAAGAAATATTGTTTGGGGAAAGTTAAATAATTTGCTTTCTATACTCAAAAAAAAAAAAAAAAAAAAAAAAAAAAAACTATATTGAATTTAGTATCAAGAAAATAATTTTTGCAACAAAATTTTAAATAGAAAATAATTTTATATTGGAAAAAATTAACATAAATGTAAGCTTGCTTGCTTCAAAAGAGTGTGTTGAAGCATTCCATAAACTGTTGTGCAATTTAAGCTGAACTAAACAAAAAATATTCTTTATAATGAAGATCTAAATCACTGCTTATCTACATTAGACAGTTTATTTTTCAATTGTGGCTCTATGTTAACATTGTCTCATATACCTATTGGTTTTGCATTTAAAAATTCACTTTCGAACGTAAAGCTAAGAAAAAAAATTGGCTAAAGGTCACTTACAAATTAAAGGTTCTTTTTTTACAGACCAACACAGTCAAGAGCAGTTGAAAAGTAACTTACATTCGTTTTGACTGAAATTATGAAAAATATCATGCACAATAGAAATTTGAAAATAAATAAGGCACATATGAAATTATAGAAAATATAAAACAACATGATATTTTGAATGTAAATATCGAATGTATATTATGATATATAACCACGATATATAAAATAAATAATAAATATATGAAAATTCGAAAATAACTAACAACATAATATTTTCAAAATAAATATAGCCACGATATCGTGATATATATCTCGATATATGTTCATTGATATATATCACGATATACATGTTCATTGATATATATCACGATATATGTCCATTGATATATATTCACGAAACTTGACAGTGTTTATTCTTAAATATTTATTTTATCGTTACACTAATAAAATTTCCATCAAATTTCAGAAAAGGCGTTTAATCTCACGGAGACCTGATTTAGTTTAGTATTTTTTTATATTGTTGGTACATGAATTTAATTTTAGCAATATAATTTTCCTTTACATATTTTGCAAAGTTACCAATTATTATGTTCATTATATCTTTGTTCCCCGAATAAGGGAAGTTTCGATTAAAAGTTTACTGAGTTGGTCAACTTCGATCAACAAACTAATATAATATTGTAATTTTTTGAAAATTTAACAAACAATTTGCAAGAAAGAGGGTAAGAAGTGCCTCAGAAAGAACAAGGGAAATAAGAAATTGTTTAATTGTTAAAAACGATGATATACAACGAATACCTTATTTTCGAAGGATAATATATTATTTTAATCAAATATAGTTCATTAATTTAAACAAATAATACATTTATATATTCCTTAAAATGAGGTGGATTACAATGAAATGCTCAAAAATGAAAATTCTATTTCATATTATATACAAGGAAAATCAACTGATTAAATCGCAAAATATTAAAACTCATTGTCATAATAGACATATTCCTTTTACCGTTTTATAATTGATTCAATAGTACATTTTTACACGCTCTTAAATGTGCACATATTAATAGCAAACATAAAAAATTTAACGGAATTACTGATATTCGTTAACTTTTAACCAACCCTCTCCAAAATTATTTTGAAAGCATGTTATTTTATTAACTGATGTAAATTAAACATTATAATTAACTGAACTTCTATTTAACGCAAAAGATGTTCTTAAATAGAAAAATAATGCTATTTAATTGCTGTGTGAATGAGTAGTCCTCATTGTTCACTCAATAAGCTCTTCAAAATTTCAATATGTACTTCAGTCTTCTCCACTTCGTAAAATATGCGGCAGTCACTGTTTCTGAGTTAAAAGTTGAATTTATATAAATAAAATCGTGTTTAAGGATAACATGAGTTCAATACTAGTTTTCATCAGTATTTATCTGTTTAAATTATTTCCAAGCATTTTAAATTTATTTTTCAGTGTTAATAAAAGTAGTTTTCACATAGAAATTTAAACAAATTTTCAAAAGTTAATTCAGAAAAAATCGCATTTCATATTTTACTTAACATTCCTATTTGTTTGGTATTAAAAAACATTCTATATAGTCTCATATTGCTATATCATATTTTATTACTTAACATGGAACTGGAAATTACGCCTTTGGTGCCATTATCTGCAATACATGCCAAATTAAAAGATATTTGAAATTTATATGATATGACGAATATTTTCGGACTCATGCATAATAGGAAAATGCGCAATTACATGATTTTTAATTTTTTTATAGTTGAATTTTAAAGCTATTTTTATTGTATATTAACATTTTTTAGTATATTTGAATGTTTTCTCATAGTCATATTTTATAATATATATATATATGTTTTTCATGCATAATGACTTACAAGTATCACACAGATGTGTTTTCTTGTGTGAGTGACCGTAGAGAAACGTTATTGTTTTGTCGGAAAAGATTTTGTCAGAATAGGTTTTTTGTTTTTAGTTGCTCGATGCAAAGTTGGAACGCATGGTCTATGTAATTCTTCTACAGTAATTCTTCTACTTCGCACTTATATGGAATACAGCTGATATTATATTCGCAGACATAGTATTTTACAATACATTAATAATATTTCTTTACTCAGAATAGTTAGTTTAAACGAACCAAACTTTTTTCTAAATGATGTATTCTTATTTCAATTTTAATATATCCAAGTGTACATTTAGAGCATGTTTTAAAGTAAGATACAAATGCAGTATAATTTTACATGAAATACGCTTTTTCCAGCTACATAATATATATTCACACATTCCTTTAGACTTTATTAAAATACCAGTAAAAAATTCACGATACTTTCGCGAACAGTCTGAATTGACTCTTATCAATTCCTTGGCACTAGAACATTAAATATTTAGTGAATCGGCTCGTGGGCCATCAATCAATTTATCTCTAAAAGACAACTACTTTTCAATAGCACCTTTAAATCGATTTTTCTGAAAAATCTAGATGCTAGATTTTTATGACTAGTTCAGGAAGATTTATCATATATGTACACACAGGGCAAACTCTAAAAATAGAAGAATGATAATAATTTTAGTTATTTTACTTACCAATTCAATATTAGTATAATTAGGTTTTGAAAGCTACATGCTGCACGCCATGAATTAGTAAGTATTCATAATGGTGTCAGCTTCATAATGATGGCATTGTTGTCGGTAATATTCAAGGCAACTTAATATTTCTGACTAAATTTTCATAAAAAATGTTCAATATGTACGAGTAAATACGATGCTTAAAAAGACGTTTATATAGGGCATTAAAAAAGATTTTTTATTAAATTAACTTATAAAAATAAAACATTAAATTACATTGACATGTATAAAATTTCTTATATAATTGGATTAAAATATATTTATATTTGGATAGTATTATTATTTTTTGCTTCAAATTATCATAAACGCTTATATTTTAATTTTCCTATTTACTTTTTTTTTCTTTTCCTAGAAAAAAAGAGGAAATAGAAGGAAAAGGGAAAATAATAATAAGTAAATGGAAAATTTCTAAATTTCATCTCATATTACCTCGAGACTTAAAAAAAAAAAAAAGAAATCTGAAACTCCGGAGAAAATCATTTTCTGACAAAAAATTTCTCATATTACCGACCTTAGCAGAGACTAAAACTGCCACATACTTTCATTTCCTTCTTCAGTGAATAAAAATTTTAAATACGTGAACGTAAAAAATAATCACACAGAGTTGAATATATTCTCCGTATGTTAAAGCATAACGAAAAAATAAGTAGGTTCATAAATTTCATTTTTATTTAATTTTCAATCATTTTTTGTATATAAAATTTTTAAAAAGTTAGACTTCTGTTACTTATTATATTTTGATGACTGTAAGTATTTAACTATTAATACTTATTTAACAAAACATACTTAAAAGAACCAAAATAGTTGTAAAAAAAGTGTTTTAAAAAGTTTTATTCGGGTTTCAAATTATTTCTCTTGAAGCATTTTGAAGCATGATAATCACTAATTATACAAATGTTACCTCTACATCATGGATAATTTTTATCAATAGAAATGTGTCTTTTTTCTTATTTAAAGCAATTGGTGATGAATATTGTGAATATTGTTTGTTTAACAGAATTATTAAAAAAAGAAAATGCTATTTTTGCCTAAAAATTTACAAATTCTGCTTTCCTTCGTATGTTTATTTGAGAAGAAAAATGCATAATTTGTTTTTAAAAAAATATTACATTTAGTAAGCCCTTTCGTACTAAAGAATACAACAATTATTAAAAAATAAAACATAAACTAATTGTAATCCATTTTATTTTCAAAAACACAAAACATTATAGTTATTACTTTTTTCAGAATAATATGTGTTCGAAAAATATAAATTCATTATCTTAATGTGCATTAAACATTTTAGGAATATCTGTAATATTTCATGAAATAGAATGATATACATCGCTAGTCAACATTTTAAAATTCACTTTTAGAAAATATAAACCAGTTTAAAAAGGGAAACTTCGATGAATAGCAGTTTTTTTTTTATTTTTTTTGTTATGCGCGTACGGCGATAGTAAGCATCTGCAGCGTATATGAAAATAGTGTTATAAAAATATGACCAATGGTAATCACTCGGACAATAAAGCTTGGAGGCCAGTGGAACTCTGAATGATCCTCAATCTTCTTACAGTAGGAAATATCTCATGACTGAATTTATTATCCTCTAATCAATCACTTTTAAATCATTTTCAGTTTATATGTTATGCTTTCCAGATACTCATCTTGCCCCAATTCATCAAATAGAAGATTAATTGAATCGTCTGATTTGAAATTACAGACATGAATAAAAAAAACAAATATATAGTACATAAACTAACTGCTGATTTCGGAACAAAATTTTTTTGTTCTATTAAAACAAATAAACCATAGAATTGTAAAATGGTATAAACTATCCAATATATATTTCATTATTTCTACTGCAGAGGTTAATAAAAGGTAAAGGAAGATATTCCCCGATATGTTTTAGATAAAATAATGAAAAAAAAATAATACACAAAAATGCTTTATAAAAGCTATAGGGAAACTAATATATATATAAATATATATAACATTTCGTTAATCTCAATATATTTTAAATTGTTTTTTCTGGTTTCTTTGTGCTGAAAAAATAATTGTTTTATGATAACAGTAATCGATGAATGAGTTCGAATCGGCTCCAGTTGTCAAATTCAAGTCCTTCCTAACCCTCCGACTTCAAAGATTTTTGGTTTCGAGGGACCTGTGGCTAATGACACACATTCCCGTTTAATATTGAATAGGGTATTGAAAGGGTTAAAAGCTAACCTGACTGGTTTTCTTAAATAATTTGTTTTTCATTCCTTTTCCCAATATAGCCTCTACATGTTATGCTTAATAGCATGTATTAAGAGTATGAACATGTATACATAAACAAACGAAAAAAGAACTTATTAGTACTACATATATGAATTGTATGATCTAGATGTATATTGATGCTATTACATTCTCCAAAAATATGTTAACATACAATTATCAGATGTTGTTTTCGGGTAGAAGCATCCTATATTTTTTATATAGTGCTACCACTATTTTCAAACTGTTATCTTTGTGATAGTTTTCAGTAAAACGTGCATTAATAGGCTGCAACTAAGATTATATAATGAAAATAGTGGTGGTAAATATTTAAAACATATGGGACGCTGCGACTCCTGTATTCTAGCCCTTTTAATTTGAACATATTAAAAATAAATTAATTGATTTACGGAATAATAATGCACTTAATTGAGTTATATTAATAATTATTAGAAATATATTTTTTTTTATAAAAATACTCTATTATTATTTTGATTAAAAGAAGAGAGTGCAAGCAAAGCTAAATGCAAGTCTTTTCAGGCCCGCATATTATATGATTAATGTTGTGTATCCTAAAATTTACGGGGTTTTCTTAATGAAAAAATTATGCAAAGAACTGTACAAACATGAGATGTAGCAGAAACATTAATATTGTGACAGTTTTTAGGAAATGTGTATATATTAATATCAGATATCGGGATTTTCATTTCTAATTTTATGGTTAGATTTTTTTTTTTAAATTCAGTATTGCTTTTCATTTCTGAATAGAAATATTCAGCTTCCTTCGCCAATTCCATTTTTACTTATAGTAAAATTTATCATTTTTAATTTGATATCATTCCTTAGCTCATTTTTCATATAAGCTAAGTCGATTACATTTTTTAAAACATAGCATTTTTTTTAGCTGAAGCATTTTGTTTTCAGTTCATTTCTTCTAATTCATTACGATAAAGAATGTGAAAATTATATTATTTTTTACCAATGTATACTAACACAATGACATCTATATAATATGATCAGAACGGGATGTTAACGGGAATCTATTTATCTAAAGAAATCTAGAGTGAATCCGCTGGACTTGGTTAATACTGGTACATGCTCTGTAAAAAAAAAAATGAGTCGTTCTACTAAAAATTTTAGTTTTTCTAACAGATTTTTTGGAAATTACTAAAAAAAATTTAGTATATTTGTATTCCACAGATTTTTTTAGTAGCCCGTACTAAAAATCGGAATCATTGCTAGATGTTTTCTAGTAATTCTTACAGATTTTATAGTTAGTAAGTAAGAATACAAAAATTTTTTTAGTCTTTTAGTACCAATTTTTAGTACCGTTTACTGAAAAAATCTGTGGAATACAAATATACTAAAAAATTTTTAGTAACCTGAGAATTTTTTTTACAGTGTGTACTGAAAGTATATATATATATATATACAGGGGTTGGACAAAATAATATGAACACTTGTGAAAAAAATAGCACTCGAAAGAAACCTCTCGTATACTCCTGCCGTCTAGCGGCGAAGGGTACCACCTAGCGGATGCGAAAGTACACACATCAGTCTGCTACTAGCAGTGATAGAAGTTGGATACGAAATATATTTATGTGTTAAATTTGCGTTATGACTGACCTTTCTAATTTCGAAAGAGACATGATTTTTGGGGCCCGTCTTGCTGGAGCCTCAGTAACGATAACGGCAACCCTTCTAGATGTTGGGAGAAGTACAGTGTCGACTGTAATGTCAGCATATTTGGAACACGGAAAAACATCATCTAAAAAGCACAACAGTGGTCGAAAGTCGAAGCTGAATGACAGAGACAGAAGAGTTTTGAAGCAGATTGTCACAAAATAACACAAGATAACAGCATCCCAGATAACATCTGAGATGAACACACATCTAGAGGAACCAGTTTCATCCAAAACTATCCGGCGTGAACTGCATATGGAAAATATTTAGGGCAGAGTGGCTATTTCAAAACCATTGATTACACCATGCAATGCCTCGAAGCGACGAATATTGTGTCGCGAGCATAAAATTTGGACACAATAACAATGGAAGAATGTAATATGGTCAGACGAATCGTCGTTCACATTATTCCCGACAAATGGACGTGTTTATGTTTGGAGAACGCCGAAAGAAGCCTATCAAGTTTACTGTCTTCGGCCTACGGTTAAACATGGCGGCGGTTATGTGATGGTCTGGGTTGCGATATCACACCGTGGTCTTGGACCACTTGTTAATCTGAATGGCCGTGCTACAGGAACGGATTATGTCAGTATTCTGTCCGACCATCTTCACCCAATGGTGCAAACTGTGTTTCCTGATAAACGACCAGTCTTCATAATGATAATGCCCCCATCCACACCTGTGGAATTGCCAGAGACTGGTTTTATGAACACGACGATGAGTTAGAGCACCTCAAGTGTCCCCCTCAGTCCCCTGATCTCAATATAATCGAACCTTTGTTTAGTAGTTTGGGAAAAAAAGCTGCGCAGTCGATTCCCCTTCCAAGGACACTTTCTGAATTAGGGGCTTTTTTGCAATTTGAGTTGGAACCTATACCTCTGACTGTTGTACGTGACTTGTATTTGACAATTCTACGTCAGATACAAGTTGTAATTCATGCAAAAGGAAGACCAACGGTCTATTAATAAAAGAAAATTCTCTTTTTACAGGTGTTCGTATTATTTTGTCCAACCCGTGTATATACATTTCTGATACAATGAAATAGGCTGGATTTGAAATTCAGTTAGAGACGTTAATTTTGCTCTATTAATACTTGATTGCAACACCGCAATTTTTGTTACTTATTATACACTTTCACATTACTTTGGCTATATTCCTTCGAGAATAGGTCGCAAAATGATTTTTAAAAGGTTTCAAATAGATTATATACCTACTTTATTGTCCAATTTTTATGCAATTCTTTGAAATACGGTTCTTACGACAGTCGTCTATTACATATTTGCTAAATGGGAGCTCAATCAGAAGCGCCGTTTGAGTGCTTTTTGTCACTGTAAAAAAAAATTCTCAGGTTACTAAAAATTTTTTAGTATATTTGTATTCCACAGATTTTTTTAGTAACCGGTACTAAAAATTGGTACTAAAAGACAAAAAAAAATTGTATTCTTACTTACTAACTATAAAATCTGTAAGAATTACTAGAAAACAGCTAGCAACATTACTAGAAAACAGCTAGCAATGATTCCAATTTTTAGTACCGGTTACTAAAAAAATCTGTGGAATACAAATATACTAAAATTTCTTTAGTAATTTCCAAAAATCTGTTAGAAAAACTAAACTTTTTTTTAGTAGATCGACCCTTTTTTTTTTTTTTTTTTTTTTTTTTTTTTTTTTTTTTTTTTTTTTACAGTGTGTTTACTCTCCCTGTCTCACACACACGCCAATCATAATTAAAATACTTTTCATACACTAAGTTTTTAGAAAGTCATAATAAGGCATTTGAAAAAAAAAGAAAAGTTTTCATATTTGTATGATATGATAAAAATAATGAATAGTATATGAAATATAAAAATAATAAATTTTTACGAATGTTTCTATGAAGGAAATGTGTTTATACATTTATTATATTATCTTCCAAAATGTGCATTTTTGTACCATGGGAAGATCAGTGACAACTTTATAAACAAACTATTCTTGTTTTAAATATATGTTTTAATCATAACTTATTCCGTCTGATATTCCAAAGAAAAATTATGAGCAAAATACTTGTAGTACAAACTGACATATGGAAAAATATTTTGTGGCATCTTGAAATTCTAATATAACTTGAAAAATAATAATATAAATTTTTAATTTCCTTTAAACCATAGATAATTTTATATGAAAGTAATATTTTTATGCAAACTAACGATAGAACGTAGGAAGAACTTAGAACGCTTACATTAATTATACACAATTAATGAATATTTAAATGAAATGAAGCGTTAAAAATTTATCACGTTTTTTCTTCCTTTTTTGCAAACAATTCCAGATGTTTTATAGAAATTTTCACGAATACATTGTTTGCTGAACAGAGCAAAGAAGGGCAGCATTACTCTTTGTTACTATTCTACTGGGAATGACACGTTTTTATGCGAATAAGTAAGTAAGCTTTTTGCATTAAAGATGCATGATAACGGTGTTTTATATTTTCTTTGTTCAGGCAGTTTTCAAAGCATGTTGATGACATAATTTCCCACAATCTCAGAAACTTTAAGTAATTTAAAGAAATTCTTATTACAAAAAAGGGTAAATATTTTATGAAGAATGGTGTAAAGGAAATAAACATGAAATTAAAAATAAAATAAAATTAAAAATAAAATAAAATATCGTAAATATCTCAGACAAAATGTGAAAAAACGTTAATGATGGCATTTTAAATCATTGAATTATAGATCATGCATCTGTAGCATAGTCTCACTTGTCTTGAAAATGGCTTCTGTGAAGTCGTAATATGTAGACATTTTCTCATAATTTTTTTTTACTGTTTTATTTATCACCTTTTTATCAATTAATGAAGGATAAATCTTTATAATTCTTTAGGACAAGTTATGCAGAAATATTGAAATCTTAAATACAAATTTTTGCGCAAACGAAAAAAAAAAATGTCGCATGATATAAATGTGTGATATTAGGGAAAATTAGTCGATAACAGTGAATGGAAAGAAAATATTCTGATAAAATGCCTAAATACACTTGCTATGTAGACAAAGTAGAATTGAAAAGAAATTTTTTGGACTTTAGATTTGCAAATGTTGAAAAGTAAGATTAACTAGTAAATCTGCAGATCAAGAGCCTCAACGTCAACTCTGAAAGTCATTGTTTTTTAATCTCACATTTCATATTATTCAGCATCTTACAATTCGTAATTTTTTTTTTTTATGTTACATACATATTTATAGGCATATAAAATACTTCGAAGTTTCAGAAATTAGAAGCATTAAATTGAACTCGATTTATGCAATGATATTCTGAAATTCTTATGATGGTCTTATTCTTGTAATTTTTTAGATAAAAAAATACTTTTCTTACTTTGATATTCTTTAAAATATGGTTGCTAAGCAACGAATAAAATAAAGAGGAAAGAAAA
The DNA here is from genome assembly GCA_963931845.1 of Maratus michaelseni. Taxonomy (NCBI): domain Eukaryota; kingdom Metazoa; phylum Arthropoda; class Arachnida; order Araneae; family Salticidae; genus Maratus; species Maratus michaelseni. Next base: position 194,915,431 of record OZ007593.1, on the reverse strand, counting down.
AGAAACGCATTTTAAAATTTGCAAAAAATACGAAAATAAAATGTTTTATATTTCCCGAACAGTTCCAAAATTTTTTTCAATAATTTAAACAGTTAATTTCTAAATTCCTATAGCCCCATATATATATATATATCATATAATATAGCCCCGTACATATTATACAAATTCCCATTAGCAAATTTTCAAAGCTGTTGCATATATTTAAGACTTCTATATCGAAAATTTAGTATCCATAATTTTACGTTTAAATCCGTTATTCAAATATGCGATTTTCATTTCAGTTAAAAATGAAATTTGAAAATCATCTGCATTCCCATAGGAAAACATTATGTCCTAAAACGAAATGTTCTATATTTTTTGAACGAATGAACCAAATGCAACTACAAATTATACAGCTAATTCCGGGTATCTCACCAATATACCCACCAAAAATCAACTTAATAAGACGATTTTTACAACAGTTACCGCGGAACAGACAGACAAAAAAAACAGGCAGATGGAAACCAAAAGCTTTTCGCGTCGCCACAGTGAGCCTTCACTGACATTTCGGCAATTAGAATTTCAACATTTAAAAAGTATGAAATACTTGTAAATCTACAGATCAGGAGCCTCAACGTCAGCTCTGAAAGTCAATGTTTTTTAAACTCACTTTTCATAATATTTAATATCTTACAATATGCAAATTAAATTATTTAAATTACTACATATATATTTATATGCATATAAAATAATTCGATGGTTTCAGAACTTAAACGTTAAATTAAACACGGTTTATGCAATAATATTCTGACATTCTTATGAATTTCTTATTCTATTTTTTAGATTAAAAAAAATACATTTCTTCAGGGGGGGGGGGGGTGGCCTCAACCCCGCTGAACCCTCCGTAATCTTATTAAATTTTTATTCGTGATTTCCTATTATTTGTGTGAATGATTCTAGTATATCTTCCATTTCGTTCTGCACAGTGGTTTTATTACAATAAGCAAAAATTTTGAAAATAATTTCATGTTATCCTAATACCTAAATAGCAATATTTACCAATCACGAAACCCGCGTATCTGATTGATACGTTGAATAATATCTCGTGTACAAAAGTAACTTATGGAAATGTAAACTGAATCTACTATATATTTCACTTATCTATTTCAGAAATCTAGTATTATTACAATTCTTGTTTCGGAAAAACAGTTTTGATGGTCATTGTACAATATTTATTTGACCTAAGTAGATCCTGATCGAATTCGATGGCAATAGCATACTAAAATCTCCCCAAAATAGGTTTATTTGGAAACTTTTAAACCTATTGTGTAATCATTCATAATCGTGCCCACTGCCAATTTACTAAATAGCAACCTTGATTTGGCGCTATAACGTATTTTTTGTGATAACATTTTATGATCTCAGTTTCCAGTAATTGTGCTATTTCAGGCTGTATGGGTGCGTTTTACTACGCTAATTTCTTTAGATTAACGATATCGAGATATTACATTCTATTTTTAAAATAATACTAATTTTCAACCACGAAAAATCTACATCTCTTCCAGAAAATTAATAATATCTCATATAAAAATGTTTCGGCTATCATTCTATAGTAGTTAAAAGGTAACTTGTACAAAATAAATTCTCATTTATTAAAATAAAATATTAAAATCCTCCAATAATATTTTATTTTGCGAATAAAATATTGTAGCAAAATCGTCTGAGTTACTTGAATTTTATCATTTTGATATTCTTTGAAATATGGTTGCTAGGTTGCTGTTAAATTGAAAAGGAAAATAAAAATGAATGCATTTTAATATTTGCAAAAAGTGATAAAATAAATGTATTATATTCATAGAACAGATGTATAAAATTGCACCAAAAATTATACACCTAATTTAAAAAATCTGACGAATGTATAAACAAATTTTCAAATTAATTTAAATAATTTAACACCTGACTTCATAAATTTTAGCTATTTTCTGAGATTTTCTTTTTAAATTTTCTGAGTTACTTGAATTTTATCATTTTGATATTCTTTGAAATATGGTTGCTAGGTTACTGTTAAAGTGAAAAGGAAAATAAAAATGAATGCATTTTAATATTTGCAAAAAGTGATAAAATAAATGTATTATATTATTAGAACAGATGTATAACATTGCACCAAAAATTATACACCTAATTTAAAAAATCTGACGAATGTATAAACAAAATTTCAAATTAATTTAAATAATTTAACACCTGACTTGATAAATTTTAGCCTTCATAACTTACCGTTTAAATACATTAATCAAATGCGACATTTTATTTTCAACGACTGAAAAATTTCAAAATCGTCTGAATTCCCATAGGAAAGCATTATGATCAAAAAAGAAATGTTCTATATTTTCCGAACGAATGAACCAAATGTAACTAAAAACTATACAGCTGATTCCGGGTATCTCACCAACATACCTACCAAAAATCAAACTAATCGGATCATTTTTACGGCAGTTATCGCGGAACAGTCAGACAGACAGACAGACAGACAGACGGACAGACAGACAGACAGACAGACAGACAGACAAACAGACAGAAACCAAAAACTTTTCGGGTCTCCACAGTAAGCCTTCACTGACGTTTTGGCAATAAGGGTGGATCAAATGCAAACGGAACAGTGGTTTTGATTTGGTTTATTCTTGTATCCGTGTGGTGAACTTCGTGTACAAGGCAGAGTGAGTATATAAGAATGTCAACTACTACTGAGGAAATGAACTTGCCCTAGGCAGTCACGCAGAAGCACGTGATATGCTCTGGCGTCGGCCAACATTTTCGTCCCCCCTGCAATCTGTTGTTTTTATTCATCTGCGTCTGATTATTTTTAAAATAGAATAACTATATACATGGCGTTGGAATTATTATAGACATATGAATGTATAAATCTGAAGGTATATACTTTTATAGAAATGCATTTGCAAATAGTGAGTAGAAAAATAAACATATATTAAATGCGTACCACTATCACGTAGCTTGATATCATTTGTAATAGATCTTGAAACTAATTATAAAACATTGAATCAATAAAAGTTAATTAGTAAACATTTCAAAAATGGAATATTTGATTGCACACGAAATATCATTTAATTACACAAGTTCGAAGCAGCCTATCCCATTTATTACAATTGTCAATCTGACAAGGAAAATCATTAGAATATGTAAGATATTTCATTATATGGCGTCACATTCTTAAAGCTACAATTCTTAAAGTAACCATGAGAAACTATCCAACTATTGAATATTATCTATCAGTAATGTATAAACTTCTCTAATTAGCAAAAAAATAAATAAAAATAAGAATAACAAAATACCTCATTAAACGTTCCTTATTAAGATTCAAATAACAAAAAATGCTACTTTATTTGAGAAAATATACCTATCCTATCTCTTGAAAAGGTAATTTTAATCTTACACATTTCTCAATAAAAAAGTAGGACATTTTAGACTGTTTAGTTTTCTCTCTATGTAATAAAATCTGCAATTCAATTTTCATATTAATAAAATAAATTAAAGCCAAAATTTGACTTTATTTGTAAGTTAGGTACGTAAGTTAGCTTGTACGTTAAGGCAAAGCTAAGAGAATCTGCGCTCAATTCAACAAAATAATAAAAATACATATAAATATTACTTTTTTTGCTAAATCATACATGAATAATATTGACTTCATTTGTTTTTTATGCATTTCTATCGTTATTTTGTTGTTATGCTGTAATTTAATAGAATAGTTGTAATAAGAATAAGAAAGTTATTTTACGCAATCTGTCCTTACAATGTTGGTGTGATTGCGCACGTGGGTAGGAGATATTGTTATTAATAACTACTATTAAATTTGTAACAATAATAATTACTTTTATATGACATTGTTGTACGTTTTTGTGTTTTTATTGTATTAGGAGTGAATATTTCAACCTAATGATTAAAGGATCAGAAAAAGGAAATAATTTTAAGAACAATTGAATAATTTTAATTAAAGAACAAATATTAAATGCAAAAATAAAAACGACATTAAAAACAAGCCCAGATAAGAATACAAAAAAAAATTAAGTTACTTGATAACACGTTAAATTAAAATTTAGTCCATTTTCATTTCCACAGTTTCAAAGTTTTCCTGTTTGCAGGTCGAAGTTGTCGTCGTGCACAATCGATGCACTTATTGGTTGTATGTGGTGTAGCTTTCGTCCAACCACCTGCCACAAATAATTCATTGAAACCAGCCACTGGTCAAATGTGTCTCCTGGTACATTTCCAGACATTCAGTGCACTCATCCTCATTGCCGTATATTTTTTAGAAACTTAAATTATTGCCAAATTTAGTTTCGATAATTATGTGTTTTAAAAAAATTATTTTACAATTGATTCATTCATGTAAATTGCTTTACATGTAAATTGCAATATATGCAAATTTGCCAATAAGCTGTGGAATCTCTTCTAGCTTGGAAACTAATGGGAACAATGCGTCATCTCTCCTAAGTAGCAGATGCGCAAAATCTCTACTTTTGGTAGGAGAGATTGTGCGGCCTTTTATTTAAACACGGCCGCTTCTAAAGCAAACCGGTTGTGTTTGTACCGTTAGTCTAGGTTAGTAACTTATGAGAATCGTTTAAGTTGCAAATATTTTGTAATACTGACATTATATAGAAATTTGGACAAATAGTTATGAAAATTCAAGCACTTACTTTGGGAAAACAAAACAAAACAGCAATGCTTTATCCTAGATGCTTGAAACAATCACCATGCACATTCAAGTAAGACACTGCCCTACTGCTGTTGTACAACTACCTGGAGTCGCTGCGTGCGGACTCCACTCCTACCCCCCGACCCTTTTTGTGTGCAATCTCTTCGACCGCGCCATCTCTCCCTTCTATAACAAAATAACCATTTCTAATTTCAACATAAGAAGGAGCCTTTTCAGAACATATTTATCTTATTCGCCCTCACTTTGTGTAAGATTAGTATTTCATGTATCACGAAAAATTTCTATGTCATTGCCTGAATTGAAAAATCTGGAAACCTGTACTCGGCTATAACTTCTGGTTGCAAATAATTTACTTTTGGCATTTACTTGCTTTTTGAATCATTATTTCTTACTTATTTTTTAAATTTGCTTTTAGAGAAAATATGTATTATTCATTCAGAGGAAATATTATTCCACGATTTATTCATCATATAGACGTATGAAGGAATTTTTAAGTGGAATAATTGCTGCAAAATTTAGTGTTATTTGCAGGCTACAATTTGTTTTACTTATATTTTTCTGTAATTTATTTTAAAAAGAAATATAATCCTTTGGTTCATACGCTGTATAAGAGGTGTGGTGTTAGGAAGGAAAATTTAACTGCTACATTCTCGAATATTACATGCACTCTATGAGCGACAAAATAATCATTAACAAGAAAATATATCAATTTCAACTTCTTCATCTCATTGTCAAAAATTACTAACCGCTTTTGAAATAACTTAGAAGTCCTCCTTGATTCGTCATTACCTTGCTATTGGACATGGAGATAGTATATGCCCCTAAAACATCATGGTCGGTTGAAATTTTCAATTACATGAAAAAATACATAATGTGCTGTACTTGTCAAATAAAATGGTTAATTTTTTATTTATTAAATGATTTGCTGAGGTTGTGAGAGAATTCCGTACTTTGCCGTGTATTGTTTTTAATTAAATTTCATTTATTTCTTTCCATCTGCTCAACAAGCCATTCGTAACTGTGTAATCACTGATTTTTAATTCCCTTGTTAAATATGTTTCTTGTTAAATGTTCAGCTTTATGAATCAGCATCAATCCACTGAGAGAATCATCTTATTTCTCAGTGAACCACTGCAAAACAACACCTTTAATCTCAGACTTTTTTTCGGGAAATTTTTTCCTTTTATTGTTGAAATTTGTGTTAAATTTCCAGTCATTCACGATATTTCATAATCATTTATCATCTTCGAAAATTGAGCTTAAGAAATCTCAAATGCTCCATCGGCGTACATTTATTTACATCTGAGTATTCAATATTTTTTTTTCATTTAAATTCAGGTATTTTTGACTCGAAAAAAAAAATAAACAAAACATCATTAGATTAAATGTCGTGGTAAGCTTAAGGTAAAAAAAGTACGTTGAAAATGATAACGAACCCTGCAAATTACTCTCAAAGATAGCAGAAGGTTTATAGGAAGAAAGAAACGCTCTATTTAACCCTGATTGGAATGAATTACTCTGAGTAGGGTAAGCAGTCGCTTAAACCCTGATATAATCAAATCAGCTGCCGACAGCTGAATGAATACTGAGATCAAGATTGCCAGTGCGGCCTGAAATTTTTGAATTTATAAAAGAAATTACATACAGTAATTTTTTAATTCATTTAACAACAGACATTTCATGATTATATGTAATTATAGTTCTTCTTTTGCAATTCCCGGTATTAATTCGGATGTTCTGGAAGAAAGGAGATTAAACTGACAATCCGGGTCCAGATTCCGCCAGAAATGTCATTGCAACCCTCCGAGTTAAATTTTAGCAGGCTCACAAAACTAGGAATCATTGCAATTTTTCGTACAAGAGTGCTAATCAAATTTGGTTAATTTAGAAATGTTGTATATATATATATATATATATATATATATATATATATATTCTTTAATGAATATTGCAAAACAACAGTGCGCACACAATTTCTTAATTGTGTCAACAAAATCCTGTAATGCTGTAACTACGTGATATCTACAAAATGGTGAACGGATTTCGTTGCGAAGCTTTCACTTATTTTTAGAACATTCAGTAATTTTTCTTAACTATGCACAAAATATAAAATATAAATGAATTGGGATTAAGCCGGAAATGCTAAACTTGTTTAAAATGGTACTCTTTAAACTATAGAATACATTTAACCGAAGATTTTTATACCGAGATAAAACTACAAGGTTTTGATACATTGTGAAATTATTACAATAGGCGGAATATTCCCGTAACCGATAACTACTTCATTAAGCAGTTTTCACTGTATTAAAAACATCTAAGCACCTTAAGAATAATTAATATCGAAACAATTATTCGTCGAATATTTTCAAAGAAAATCTTTTTTAAAACTTAAAGTGAGAACTGTTGGCAAATAGATTCAACATCTTTTTCTAGAAACTTACATAATCAGACATATTTTTACCATTCGTGTAAATAATTAAATGAGTTATTTTCAAAACAACTTAAAATTTACAGCCGAAAAGACGGCAGAATTGCACCTAGATTAAGTACATATTCTCTCCATACACATCCTACAAATTTGTGAATGCGATTGGATTTATTTGAAAAAATCATCTGGTGTCATTATGCCGAGAATATGACGTGTAGAAATTTGTTTATTACGTATACAATTTTTTTTTTAAATCTCAATTTGAGATAGGAACTGTTTATAATTTTTGCCGCTTCCTCTTCAAGAAAATTTGATAACACTTTATTTTCATAAAAAAATACCAAATGTTTCACTTAATAATTACCGAAATAACAACGCTTTACTATACGCGGTTTTGAATAAATTCTTTCAAATATTAGTTTAACATAGCTCATTATTAACTATTTCAAGCATTTTCTACGTATATTATGCTAAGAAAATTTTAAATGCTTATGTTATCAAAAGTTTATCATAAAATATTGAGGGAATGATTAAAGTAACAATATACTTATTACTGTTATAAAAGAATATTACAATTATTTTTAAATAAATAAAATGTTATGTATAAGTATGTAAGCATACGGCAATAAACATAACAGATGCATGCAGTAAACTTCCTTACGATTAAAAAGAAAAATCATAATCAATAATTTATTTATATCGCAATTATTTTTAATCTTCTATATGTAATGTGAAATATTCTACTTTTAATATAATTTTTATTTAGTTATTGCAGGTGAGATCTGCCGAAAAAAGCAAAAGAGAAATCAAATACTTTTTCCAAAAATATTTAACTTATTTTTATATATATATTTTTTTTATTTTACAACATTCTTCTTATCTGCTCAATTTTTTTATAATCACACTTTGACAGCAATACTTTCTCCAATATACTTCGAATTCCTTACGTTAATAGTTTTTCTACAACGCCTATTTTTTTAACCAAATCTTTCACAAGCAAGTCTAAACAAAGTTCTCCTTCATTTTTAGAAATGAAAACATAAAAAAAAGATTTAATCTAAATGTAGGCGTATTTTTCTCGGATATTTTCATTACTGTTACTATTTCTATGGAAACGGAAACATATTTCTGAAAAACGAACTAAAAAGAATATATACTTTTTGAAAAGTATTTCTCTAGTTAAATATTCTTTATTTTTTAAGTAGATAGTATATAATTAAACAACATATTTTAAGTTTTATATATAAATAAATTATTGAATGTACTCAATTTTACTCTTCAGGAAAAAACAATAAGTTTTGAAAATAATACTCTGAGAAAATATGAATAATTTAATAATTTTGAGCTGCATGAAAAGAAGAATTTATTTTAAACATCATTGTAAGTTTTTTCGTTTACTTTACTCTGTAATTTATTGTGACAGAAGGAAATGTAGAATTTTTATGAAACTTTAAATTAAAAAATATGTTGTATATAAAAAAAATACAGTATTCTTTCTCAAAATTATTTTTTGCTATTCTGCATATACCATTGATTTTTATTTATCTTTAAAGGTGCCCTATAATCTTCCCGAAATGTTGATTGAGGCTTTCTGTAGGAGGCATGATAAGTTTGTCATATCTGTATGCATGTCTAACCGTCTATCTCACTGTCTCACTATAAGTTTGAAAGAAAGAAGCTTTTTATTAGCTTTGAATTAGATAAATTAGTAGATAAGATGTATGAAATTAGCTGTATAGTTTTTGGTTTAACTTGGTTAACTCGTTTAAAAAGTGTAGATGTCAGTATGTCTTTTTTTTTTTTTTTTTTTTTTTTTTTTTGGGGGGGGGGGGTATTCAGATGACTTTAAAAAATTTATTCACAAAAAAACAGGCAACGTATTTGAATAACTCATTAAAATGTTGAATCAGTGGATGCTAAATTTTCGCTTTAAAATTCCTAAATTATTCCTACCATTCTGATATTTTGTCAGTGCGTATTTCAGCCATTCAAAATTAGCTGTTCAAATTTTGCTTCAGATTCTGTGCAACGGTACGAAAAATATAAAATGGTTGATATACTTTTTTAATTCCACGTTTTTATGGCGTCATATGTAATGGCTCAATTTTTTCCCCATCTGTCCTAGAAACAAATGAAAAAAAGACTGTGACATACAGTTGCGTTTCAAATTTATTTCATTGAGTATAAAAAAAAATAAAACATCATTAAATTACGTTTGTTAGACACAATGTAAATAATATTACAGTATTATTTTCATCAAAAAGTCTATTCAAGCCTGCTTTAAGTATACTCCTTCGATTGAAATATGTAAGGAACTTAATTAGATAATAGCTGTATTTTATATATCATTGAATGAATACCAAAACTGTTTTTCGTAACAAAATAATATAGATTAATTCTGGTGTCAACATCCCATTTCCAAGAATCTACTAGACTCATGAGGTATTATTCAATAATCTTTTAACAGGTTTTTGACATGGTATACACGATTTTGCTAAACCCTGATGTTTGATTAAAAAATGTAGTAAATGAAAAATTAATGAGAAAACCCCTGAGCCATTTTTTTTCAAAGTTGCAGTGCGAAAGCTTGAACCGGGTTTACAGGTTTATAAACATATACACTACTAAATTCAATATGCCTCGTAAAAGTGGTTTACATAAGCGGAAATATCTATATTACAAGAGATTTCAGGTTTGGTACGTAAGTAAATAATCGTATTATGATAAAATAAACTCTTCTGTAAAAAGGAGATCGACATGCTAATGAAATGAAAGTGTAAAACGGAAGCGTAGATATAGTTTAATGTTAAAAAATCACAATCATTGGAAATTTTGAATGTAGAATTATTTTTCTATGGTAATTTAATGTCCTCCATATCCCTCTAATTTAAGGGAGTCAGTGTCTCCCTTTAAAAATATATTTTGTATTCTAAAAAAATAAAATAATCAATAGTTCCAGGAGATCACTAAATGAAATCTTGTTTATTGTAACACATCTTAAAAGTTATAGTTAATGAATCTTCAAGGTAGCTTGAATACTTATTAAAATATGTGATAGATACAGGGTGATTTTTTTTAAGTTGTGAAAGTTTAACCCTATAACAAAAGAACCACTGATCCAAATGAATTAAAATTTCACCAGTATGCTCCCAAAGCAATGGGATTTCTTTTGGCGTGGTTATAAAAAAACTTAAAATCGCACCGACAGATGGCGCAGTACATGCAGTAAAGTCAGGAGACGAACTTCCGTCCGGCACACGCACAATGGCGATAAAAACGTGAAGTACGCGCACCTCGTGTTCATTATTCTACGGAAATCCTCGCAATGACTGCGCCATTGACGGACCGTGCGTTGTTAGTGAAACTGTATTATCAGAATAATGACAGCCCAGCAACTGCTCTTAGGAGATTTAGGACACTTAAGAATTTAAGAAAAGGTCCAATGACGACAGAGGGCCTTCGGAAGATGGTTTCTCAAAGTACCGTCCATTGTTTTCCTCCCACAGACGATATTCTTTGTTTCTGATACCTTACAGCGCTATCTGTCGGTGCGATTTAAAGTTTTTTTTTTAACATGCCTAAAAAATTCCCATTTCCCATTGGTTTGGGAGCATACTGGTGAAATTTCAGGTCATTTGAATCAGTGGTTCTTTTGTTATAGTGTTTTACTTTCACAACTTAAAAAAATCACCCTGTATATATATGTTTAATTGGATATTAGATTTTATTTAAAATTATATCAAATAAACACGGAAACAAATGAAGTTATAGATTCTCGTCTGCATATTTTCTATTTTGTAAAATGCTACTACATAAGTGTTAAAGATTCCATTTTTCCTCTATTTTTATTATTAAAAGAATTATGTCGTACTTTTCAAAAATATGTTATTTTAAGCAAGATTTTGTAGAAAAATTTAGAAGAAAAGCCTTATCTCTAAATATTATAGTCTAAATTGGTATTTTACTGTTACGAGTCATTTAAATAAATCATTGTTTTTCAAACAATATTGACATATTAATAAAAAAAATATGTAATAATAATAAAGGTGCGATTTTTTACCCTTTTCATTTACAATGTCATCTAGTCCATCTGGGTATTTTATGGAAATAATGAATATTTTGTTTAATATTTAAATTTCATAAATATACCATAAGCTAAAGATTCAGATTCAGATTCAACCAAGCATGGAGGCCTACCATATGGCTTTAGCTTCTGCAAGCCCTGCTTGGCAAGATTATGAAAAAAAAAATACATATTTGACAAAACAGCCCTCATGCGGGCATGCTGAAATTATTATACCTCTAGGCTTTGCAAAAGCCCGAGATTTGACATTTCATTAGTTTTAGATGAAATTACAAATTAAGTCTAATTTTTTAGTACAAGTAAGCAATGGAATTTGAGATAACAATTAAACTTTTGGATGGAAATATTTGAGCAGACAATGTCTGGATTTATATTATACAACACTAGTAATTTAAAGGAGAGTCTATATTATGGTTTTATGTGGTATTATTGTCCGGTCTGTGATTGTTACGCGTATTACTAACAGTATTTTTTTTTAATTTGAACAAGTGAATAACATTACAAAATGCATAACATTTAATACACGTTTTACATTCATCCTTATATCATTTGAAATATGTTTAAAATTTTAGCAGCTGTACTACGGAATATCTGTAAAGCCTTAAGCAATTCGGCATTGAATATACAAAAAAAAATTGTTAGAATGAATTTCGTTTGCTAACTTAATGAACTTTATTAATAAATTTTAATAAACTTTACAGACAGCAGAAAAAATTGATGTGAAATCTGTATTATTGTCTTTTTTGCTCTACATCTTATTAAAAGCGTAAAAATTATGAAGAATACTAATTAGTTTACTGACATTTTCAAAACAATTCAATGCCCTCAATCCTTATGTACCGAATAACTATGTCAGATATTTAAAAATATATGTGCTAATCATTATTACAGATTTTTAAAGAAGCAACGCTTTCACATAATTCTTTTTACGGTTAAAATAATGCATTTTGCATAATATTACAATGACGTATTTCATCATACTGATAATTAATGCATTTCTCTGATTACATTATCTGAATGCATTACCGTAGAATATACGATTATACTGATATTCGATTTCAGTTTTGCATACATACAATATCTAATTTTACATGAAAATAAGAAAGACTTAAATATTTATTTATTTTTTGTTTGTAGTGTTTTAAGTGTATTTGTGTTTCAGTCATAAATAATTTAAAAATCAAACAATAAATTATACAAAAATATGCCAAATTATAATACCTTGCGATGATATACTTATTTTAATTGCGAAAAGGCGTAAAATAAGAACTTTATAAACAATAAAATAAGTTGTATTAGACTATTGACATGTTTTGACTCCATTAGATCCATTTGATAATGGCGCCGATGTATTTGATAATGGCTCCGAAACATATCAAAAGTCTAATAAAAGTCATTTTACTGTTTATGAAATTTTTATTTTACGCCTTTTAGCAATTAAAATAAGTATAATATATTATACTTTATAATACTTTTAAATAAATTTCTGATCCATTTTGTGGACATCAAAATTCCTAATCATAATACATTTAGATGGTGTAAGTACTTTATCCTAACAATGGTGATCTATAAATTGGAATTCATATGATAATGTCTACAATGATTTAAGTATATATCTTGAAATTCTAAAAGGAAGTGAATCACGGGAATTATGTCTTTAGTTTTGAAATATTTAATTTATGCATCCTTTCAACAGATTCCTCAGACTCTTGAGTTTATATTGAACTCATCTAGAGCATTATATAATAACTGACTGTAAATTCAAGAAAACATTTTATTTCATGAAAATTTGACTGGTGTTTATGTTTATTCTTCCTCACCTGTTAAGAGAACATTTTATTTAGGAGCTGTGCTAACTATTTTTATGTTTTTCCTCGATTGTATTTCTCTACTTTTATTGAGCTGATATCTTCAGTTTATATCGCATCTGCCAGTGTGCATATATATATATATATTTTTTTTTCTCCGCAAGTTTTGTAGGGCAAGTGGATGTGCAGAATCATCTATTTTATTCTCGTGAATTTATATTTTATTCATAATATTTTCCTTTTTAATCTGCATCGTAGTTTCCAGATTAAAACCGCCAAATAAAATTTTAGAAAATTTATAAAATTATAAAATTTTAGAAAATTATCAAATTTTATAAAATTTATAAAATTATAAAATTTTATAAAATTAAAATTTTATATTGTATATACCGTATGCCCACTAAAGTCCCTTGCCACTTTCTTAACTTCGGAACGACTGCTGCTATATTCATAAAAGTACAGTAGTCATGCGCTACTCAATGAAATCGCCTACGGCGCCACCTGGTGGAATACTGCGGAGTTAGCATTTTTATCTCGAAAACGGAAAGAGATAGAGAAAAAAAGTGATTCACAATGTTGTAGAATATCATCGATTTAGTAAGAAAAGACACCTTGTGGACATTAATGCGAAGAATAGAACGGTTAAAATGCACATTTGTTTTTTCGTGATTCCCTACACTATGACGTGACAAACCGATCTTAGAAAGAAAAAAAACAACTTGTTATAATAATATACCTTTATTTTAGATGTTCAAACCTCTCACCGTAAGCTGCAATGCATATTTGAATCCTTGTTTCAATTTCACGTTGCACCCGCTTGAGCATACATGGTGACACGTTGCAAAAGCGCCGTAATGCGTCGTTTAAGGTCCTGCAATGTTTGTGGAGGGGTCGAATAGACATGCTGTTTCATAACTGGTTGTTTCTTTCTTCCTAAGTTCGTTTTGTCACGTCACTTTGTAGAAAGTCACGAAAAAACAAATGCCCGTTTTAACTGTTTTATTCTACGCATTAATGTCCACAAGGTGTTTTTTGTACTAAATCAATGATGCTCTACAACTTTGCAAATGCCTTGTTTTCCGTATCTTTTTCCGTTTTCGAGATAGGAATGCTAACTCCACAGTTTTCCATCAGATGGCGCCGTAGGCGGTTTCATTCACTAGCGCATGGCTACTATACTATGCCTAGACACCACTTTTATGAATATAGTAGCAGCCGTTCTGAAGTTAAGAGGGTGGAGGGTGGCAAAGGACTTTAGTGGGCATACTGTATATATATATATATATATAATATATAGAACGTTATCAGCTCGACCAGGCCCTGAATACTGTTTAAATGCTTAGTTAAGAGAAGACAGATGTTAAATTCGCCAAAGTCAATTAAAGTTTATTCCATGGCAAGCGCTTACTGTGCCACACAAATTTAGCGAAATTACGAATATAAATCGCACTCTTACGTTTAGTCAACAGTCGAGATTTTAAAGAGAATTTGCAGTAAAATGTTCGAGCTGAGTAGTGGAAATCAGTTCCAAATGGTGTTTCTCCATAAGCATTTATGATACTGGATTTAAGATGAAATAGTTTATTTCATACTAATCAGTAACGCACATCTCCACTTAAACACAACTTCAATAGAAGCTTGAGACCCGATTAAATCTAATAAACATAATTGAAGAAAAACTATCGATGCGTAGAATGGACTTTATACAGTGACATTTATATATAATGACCATATTTTGACAATTTAAAATTCGTAAAAATCTGTCTTCCAAGCCAGTGTATGTGGTATAAATATATAAAAAGATTTAGCTCAAAGTTACATGGCGCGCTCTGCGAAACAAACTAAATCCGCGTTAGGAGGTAGAAAAGAGTGTAGTAAGAGGCGGAGCGGGCTAGCCAATGGTTGAAAAAATTGTTCAAAGGAGGTGCCATTTGATGTCCTGTCGTAACTCATTCTTTTAGAGCGGAATTTTAAAAAGGTGAAAAGTTAACACCGGAAATACGCGCAATGGATGCTGGGCTATCGAATAATAATTTTAATAAAAAATTAAATAATATTATGAAATTTTCCAAAGAAATAAAATTTAATGTCTCAAAATATGAAGAAACACAACAGATGTTTTTTATAAGAAGTGTTGCTTTAATTTAATAAGATTTTTAGAATAAGAATTAAAAGAATATGTTGATTAAAGATATAGAATTAAAATATACATTATATTTAAGATATTATTAAAAGACAGGGAAAAATTTAGAATTGTAAGAATTTGGAATAATTTAATTAAGTTAAAATGGCGTAAAAATGGAGTAAAATATAGTAAAGCTTGCTTATAGTAAAGTTGCTTTAATTTAATAAGATTTTTAGAATAAGAATTAAAAGAATATGCTGATTAAAGATATAGAATTAAAATATAATTTATATTTAAGATATTATTAAAAGACAGGGAAAAAAGATAGAATTGTAAGAATTTGGTATAATTTAATTAAGTTAAAATGGCGTAAAAATGGAGTAAAATATAGTAAAATGTTTTTTTTATTATTACATATATATATATATATATATATATATATATATATATATATATATATATATATAATATTGCATACATTATTCTTCCTTAGATGTAAATAAAAAAGAAAAATTGGAAAAAAATGGAAAATCGCTCTGCTTGATAGTGGGTAAAGGAAAAGTAAACTTTGAAAGATTTTTAGTATTTGAGTACTGTAATAGCCCGCATGTAGGTTTACTATGCGTGTACTATGCCCCTTGTTGATATTTAATTATATTTTTTGTTTACCGTAAAATAAACGTAAAATACTGTTCTTTGTGACTTTAGGAGTTATTTTGTGACACATGTTACTTTTTTACATATTTCGAATCTCTCCCTTTCCGAGATGACAGGAAACCCAACAGCAGCGCCACCTCCTAGTACGTCCTAAGTACGTCCTAGTACGTCCTAGTACGTCCTAGTACGTCCTAGTACCTCCTAAATACCATTTCCCAAACCTCCAACAACTTCCTTGTTCTCTCTGTGCCGTGTATCGTTGAAATCTGTTCTGGCGCTGTTGTCTTGAAATCCGGATACGTTGTCTGCTGAAGCCTAAAGCTTATAAGAGCTACCTAACACAGGTAAATATGGTTTGTTGTTATTGTGTTAGATTGTGGGGCAATATAACTTTTGTCAAGTGATATTTCTGTGAGATATAACAACATAGTCAAAATATAGACACTTGATGGGGCTACTTTGTGACACACCGACATGCAGCCTGCGTCTAAGAAGCCAGATGGCGTGAAGTGGTAATGGCGTCTAAAGGTAGAACAAAATGCTACACATGCTTCTAGCAAGTCCTCAGAATTTTCCGATAATAAGTCATCATTTTTATGGACGTCACACGAAGACACGGACAGCAGCACTGGGATGATTTATTTTTAAGAGTCTGACGACAGTGTTGAATAGTTTGAATTAAGTACATTGAATCAATGCATCTGATTCAGACACTGCTAAGTCGTCGAAACTATTAAATCAAATCAGAAACGACTTTGGATTAGATGGTAGTACCAAGGGTGCTTTTCAAGGGGTGCGATATTTTGGTGGTCAACTACGAGAGTATACTTTATCTTGGAAGTGACCTATGTTGATGACAAGGGATATGAGGTGAGCAAAATGGAATGGTTGAATTCACACTGGAGATAGCGAGCCCGGCAGGATTATATTTTGTACTAAAAGAGCGCAGTTTTATTCATGACTGACCCACCAACTGCAGAGAGCAGTCCAGGTCTGTTTGCAATCAAGAACTTAGATTATGCTGCCAAAAACTTCTAAAATTGTTTTAATAAACATATTATAAAACATTTTATTGCTAACTTTACGACAGTAATTTTTAATATCTCATTTCGGGAAGAAAAAAAAACACATGGCATTGTAAACCATCAATAGAAATACAGACTAGAGGAAAATAAGAACAATTAGAGACATTTTAGCGTTTGTGTACATTGAACTGTACGCGAAATGGTGAATAGAAACAGAGACCAGAGAAAAATAAGAAGTTCTAATGAGATTACAAGTTTTTACACTGATTTGTAAAGGTTTTATACAAATGTTCATTGTCGGATGATGTTTTATGATTGGTGTCTGTGCACCTCGTTCCTTTGTGACTATTCATAGTTTATAATGCTTTTCTTTGCTTGGGCCCTACACCGCTGTTTTCCTACAATATGTACCGTTCCAACGTCATTTAAGTTTTTCCAATGCGCTGATCATTGCGGAATGGGAAAATGAGAGTGTTGCCATTCGAAGTTTCGAAATTTTTTCGCTGTCACCGTAACTGTACAGGGTCTATTGTTCTTTTCCGCTACAATCTCAATTGTACGCCTTAAAATAACTATGTCACGGATTTCATTTTGATTGACTGAACGCAGCGACCGCTAGGGATTGAAATATCGTCATAATTTCTTTATGACCACCCTGTAACTATAAGATGATAATAGCATTCCTTAAAATAGTCTTAGGTTAATTGCGTCCACGCACAATCGGTAGATTTATTGAATTAAACTTTGAATCAATTCATTGGTAGGGAAACCAATTTTATATTTTAAAATTTTTGCACAGTCATTTCAGACAAAGGTTTGATTTATATTTAATAGATTTGAGTTTGCTATGTAATGTTTCTATTTATAAGAATTATTAGTGACAATGAAACTATTAAAATATTAATTTAATATGATTCAATGCAATAATTGAACTTTTATTAATACTTAAAAATGAGTGGCACATGCATGAATATATAATATTAAAAATAGAAATATATATATATATATTTTTTGGGGGGGAAAGGGGTATGGTGTGGCATTTTAACTATTTTCGAGAAAGTATTGTGCTAAAAGTTGTTTTAGTTATTTGATTATGGAACTTTATTGCGCAACAATATAGCGATAAAATTATAAGATGATAATTGTATTTCGTAAATTACCGTAAGACTTTGTGACTGTAGGAGTTACTTTGTGACACATGGTGTAGTTTTCGTATTTCGTATCTGACCCCGCTCGCGATGGCAAGAAAGGAGAAAGCAGTGCCACATTATAAGTACGGTGCGCCGTGTCACATAACAACTATTGTCCGAAGCTCCAATCTCTTGCTTTTTCTTTCTGGCCGATTTATCGTCCAAACCTGCTTCTGCATTGTGGCCTCAGAATCCGGATCGTGCAGAATCCTAAAGCCGATGAAAACCAGCTAATACAGGTAAATATTCTTTGTTTTTAATATATCGGTTAGCCTCTTGTGGAGAAATATAACCTTTGGCAATGATAGTTTAGTGAGATATGATAACATAAGCAAAATATATACACTTTATTTTGCTTAAATACTTTGTGACACATCGATATTGTCACAAAGCAATTCTGTCTCAACGAACATCCAAAAATATCAGCTACGTTTTGGGCAAGACCGATCATGAACTAATTGATATGTGCTTTACTAACTAGAAAAAGAAGTTGGAGGGTGTCTCGACCGAGTACAAATGAAATAATGACGAGACAAACTTGGTGGACAACACTGGAAGTAAAAATGTGATTACCCGAAGAGGAACAAAATATCCTGAACTGATTCAAAACTAGTCTAAGGCTTATACTTCAATTATGGTAAGCAGAAGTACTACAGGGATCTAGCATCAATTTACGTTCAATTGAAAACTTGGACCGAGAACAGACAGTAGGGAGAAAAATGCATGTGAACAACCACCAAGTTTGGAACAACCACCAAGTTTTTAAGGACTAATGTATATCATTTATACTTCATTTTCTGAAAAGGAAAGGCGGTCCAAAAGCAATCAACAGGGACAGAATGTAATTTTGTATGAAAGGAACGAGATTTTATTCATCATCGACCCACCAACGGAAGTGGGAACCCGAGGGTTGTTTGCAATCAAAGACGTAGATTAAGCTGCCAAAATGTTTTAAACATTGTTTAAATAAAAGTTTTAATTAATGTGGTATTGTCTAACTTTGTGAAAGTAACTTTTTATCTTGCATTTCAAGGCAAAAACCCACTTGTTACAAAGTAACCTCACCCGATTTGGTAAATTTGTGACATCTTTTAACCTAAATTTCTCAGTTGATATTAAAGATTTAGATTGGCATAATATTCGTTACGTAGGAAAAGGCTTTTTCAATGATTAGAAATAGTCAGTTTTTGGTTTACTTATAAAACAAACCGACTGATGTGAGGAAAACATCAATATATGTCACAAGAAAACCCTTTAAGTATTTATTTGATTTTATTTATGTTGTATAGCCAGTATAAATTATCTGCAATGATATTAATTTTTAAATATGCGAATAATTTTGAGCTAATATCTGAATGTTATTTAAATGAATCACATAATCGCACTGTCATTATCTGTGTACTATATTTCACAAAATTAAACAAGCTGATGATAATTGCAACAAATATCTTTATCAATGTTAGATAACATGGCGATAGAATTAATAAATATGAAATTCTGAACGGAACCTAAAAGGGCCATTCATATATATGCATATATTTATATCCATATAAAGCATACATATTTTTATATTACGCATATTTTAGCATTATATACAATAGTAACTTTTAAAAAAGTAATACATATTTGAAAAATCTTTACAAAATATGCTGAATTTTTTTTTTAAAGTAAAAATATTGTATGTGTCCAATAAAATAAATAAGAAAATTCCGCTTTACATAATTGTCAAAATGGTATATTTCTACTTTAAAGATCGAGAACTAAGAGAAAAATCAATAAAAAGGTACAGTACCATATTCTATCATAAATCAGTAATTCATGGGATTAGATTCTATTTCACACTCAAGCGAGTTTTTCAGATGAGTAAGGATTTGTGAAATTATAAGTTATTAAAAAGGTACTGTATATATCTTTTTTCATGTATAAATAAAAATCATTTTCAGAAAAAAGAGGAATTTTGAGATGTTATTCTAGTATGGTATTATTTCAAGGAAAAATAAAAAAAAGTATGTTTGGAGATTTCTAGTTTAATCAATCAATGCAATGATTATGGGATTATGATATATTTAATGAACAGAAATGCTCGAATAAAAAAAAATTATTTCAGTTTTAAGAACATAAATAAAAAATCTAATTCCACAAGATAGAGAATTATTTATTTATGATAAAACCAATTATGAGCATTTCAAAGTAATATTTTGACAGTAACTAATTTGGAAAAAACAATATATATGAAATAACAATATATAAAACAATGTATTTATAAAGTGAAATACACAGGCTTTGATACAGGGTTATTTTGCAAAGTTTGAAAGATGAAATATGATTAATTTTATTTGAAGACGTAAATATCGAACTGAACTGAATTCATTTTTAAATGCTAAGGGTGTTCTGGATCAGTTGTTAGTTGAGTTTAGCTAGGGATTAATTCTGTTGCGTGTTGCTCTGTGTTTCAGTTGATTGTATAACATAGTTTGGTCTCGGCAGGTGAAGGTGGACGTTGCATGCATAAAAACGAATTTTAATCCTACAGTGCCAGTCGTTAGCCATGCCCTCCAGCCTTCTGGTTTATTTTTAATGGTCTTGTTTTAATGTTAGTAATTTTGTGTTTGGTATATTCGAATTATAGTTTAAATTGGTTATATTTTAGGGTTCCGATGAATTATTGTTATTTGTTTTTTTCGTCTATGTGGTGTAGTTAGTGTGAATTTATAATTGAATTTGAGTATATATATATATTATTTTTTCAACACTACTAAAATACTTTTCACAGCTTTCATTTCTTTTTGTAACTGAAATGAAAACATTCTTTGAGCTTTATTACTTTACCATATGCGTAATGTGAACATATATGTATATATTTAGTAATTCGTCAACAATACTGAAATACTTTTCAGATCTTTCATTTCTATTTTTAAATGAAAATAAAACATTCTTTAAGCTTTATTACTTTGCCATATGCAAACTGTGAACATTAATGAAAACGCTCTGATTTTGAATACAGTCGTGAAGAATGACCATTCTGTAACAGTTATTAATAAAAATTGGAGCTCCATACTTTTCACTTTTGTTGAACATTATTATTATTATTATTATTATAGAAATCGTAGTCCAATTAACTTTTACATAAATATCTTGTTATCACTCTTTTGCAACGGAATTTAAGACAAAATCAAACAATTTATAATTAAACTTTTGTATTGATTTTAATATTTTTGAAAATATGACGATGAACTGTAAATGTATTTTTTTTAGAATTATATAGCAATCTATAATTAACAGATGTTAAATAATTATATTAACAAATCGTGCGAATTGGAAAATTATGTCTTAGAAGACATAGTAGCACATTGTTTTTCACAAAAGAATGAGAAATTTGTCATTTTTAAAATGCCTTTTCAATAGCATTTTACGTGGTTTAGTCACATTAATTAAGATAACTCTAGATAAGATCTATGGTTTTTTAAATATCAGTGATAGAATTGCACACAGAAATTGCAGTATTCAATTATTATAATTTTTTTAATTATTTTCGTTATATCACTGCATTTTTAGCACTTTTCAACATAGTTTAAATGTATTGATAACTTCTGTTTTTATAGCCATTTGTTCGCCTCTCCTTATCGTAATATCCGTAAATGAACTGGGATTCGCCACTAATTTTATTATTTTATTGATATTTACTATAGAAGGATCGCTCTCGAAAATGAAGTGTGAAGCATTTATAGTGAGTTTACAAAAACGATCAAGTATCCGGTTATATTACGGTCAATGGGTAAAAAAAATTCAATTACATTCTGAAGATGTTACACCATTTTAAGCGTAATTAAATTGACATACCTTTAAGAAGTGCACTAAAACATGATTTCTGTAGAATATGGTATGCAAATCATTTATTATTCATTTACACAAAATTCTGTTATATCATGCTCTGAAAAATTTGTTTGCAGTATATGTTAATGATATTACACTATTTCAAACATAATAAAATTTGTATACATTTCTGTCGTGCACAATATGCTGCTTACTGAAAAATATTGTGTGCATTGCATTTATAGTTCATTTACAGGGACACACTCACAAAAAAATCGGTTATAGTACTGTCTTATGAGCCATAAATTCGGGAAGTGATTTTTAAACTTTGATTTGCGTTTTTAAGTTTAAGTAAACTTTTGCATAGTGCATGGTGTGCATAAATTCATTTAATTATATACAAGGCCACACAAATGAATTCGTAATTTTTGCTGCGTATGGTAGTAATTTGTTTAGAAGTAGTTTTTAATTGTGCTATGCAATTTCATGCTGAACTTCATTTAGTATACTAATAGAAGTTTGGAGAATATAAATAAATTCATATACAAGATAACGCAAGGAACAATATACATTGTCGATTATCGTTGATGATTGCTAGAAGTTCGTTTTAAATTTGCGTTATGCGTTTTGTACCTGAATGAAATTTTAGCTTATTCTGTGGTAGTAATCAAAAATTTTCCATAATATACAAGGCTGTACAAAACGATTCGAGTGCATTTCTATCTAACTGCAAAAATTGTTAAATTTGAATTTTAAACTGAACTAAATTTTAGCATTCTATGTAGTAGTATAGAAAACTATAGATAACATTCAGGCCTGCACAAAATAATTAGCTTACTTTTTGACTATGAGATATTATTGTTAAATTAAGAGATTTAAATGTGCTTTATGTTTTCAAAAATGTTTATTTACATATCCTCTTTCCACTTATTTAAACCTGAAATTATGCTACAGTTTTCTGGATGTTGGAATGTGTTTCATAATCTATGCTTGATGCTTGATTTTCCATTATTGTTTAATATGAATTTTACACTACTAATATCATTAGCATAAACAGTTAAATAATCCTTTTTGTGTAAATTCTGATGTATTATAATATATAAACTTTCCAATCTCAATGAATTCGAAATTATCCATATTATATTAAGTAATTTCCTATCGGACATAAATAATTAAAGTACAGATAGAAAATTTCAATAAATTCTAGACAAGTATTATTATGAAAGTCTGCGAAAAAACTAATGCATTATTGAAAACTGCCTCTTATACGTTTTTTTTTTATTTAATTATTTTTTTTTCTAAGTGTTTGAGCTCTTTATTTAGCTGGATGCTTACCAAAGTTTTATTAAAGTTGCATGTCATTATTGCAGACCATTTAAATGTAGATATTTTTTAATGCTAATTCTTTTGTAAAAAAAAGCTAAAATAAAATATGATAATAAAGCTTTAAGTTATAAAAACATTTTTTTGCATTTACTTAAATTTAGTAGTAAAAATATTGAAAAGTGCTATCATCATAATCATCCCGATTAATTAATACTATAAAACTATACAAATACAATTATATATATATATATATATATATATATATATATATATATATAAATCTGAATTTTCTTTTCCGGACAGTAGCATATTTGGAAAGATCTCATCTAATTTTACAAAATTATTTATGCAATAAGGTAAAGCTAGGATAGTCTGAGCACAATTCAAAAGAATAGCAATAAAAAATCTAAATATTAATTTTTTGCTAAACTATTCATGAATAATTTTTACTTCATTTGTTTTTTATGCATTTCCATTGCTATTTTATTGTTATGTTGCAATTTAATAGAACAGTTGTAATAAAACCAAGAAAGTTATTTTGCGCAATCTGTCCTTACAGGGTTGGTGTGATTGCGCCCATGGGTAGGAGAGATTGTTACTAATAATAACTACAATTAAATTGTTAACAATAATAATTACACTTAAATGACATTGCTGTAAGGTTTTTGTGAACAAATATTATTGTTTAGGAGTGAATATTTCAACCTAATGATTAAAGAATCAGAAAAAGGAAATAATTTAAAAAACGATTATAAAATTTTAATTAAAGGGAAAAAATTTAAAGAATCAGAAAAAGCAAGTCCAAATAAGATTACACAATAAAATTATGTTACTTAATAACACGTTTAACTTAAAATTAGTCCATTTTAATTTTTCATTTTTTATGCAAATTTAACAGTAAGCTGCGTAATCTCTCCTAGCATGGAAACTAATTGGAACAATGCGCGATCTCTCCTAAGTAGCAGATGCGCAAACTCTCCAATATCGGTAGGAGACATTGCGCGGGCTTTTATTTAAACATGACTTCTTCTAAAACGAACCGTTGATGTTCACATTCTAGTCTAGATTAGTAGCTTATGAGAAATCGTTTATGTTTAAAATATTTTGTACTATTGATATTGTATAGAAATTCTGATGAATAGCTATGAAAATTCAAGCACTTACTTTGGGAAAACAAAACAAAATAGCAATCTTTATCTTAGACGCTCAAAGCAATAAACGTGTACTTTCAAGTAGACACTCCACTACTGTTGTTGTACAACTACATGGAGTCGCTGCGCGCTTACTCTACTCCTTCCGCCCGAACCTCTATGTGCGCAATCTCTCCGACCGCGCCATCTCTCCTGGCTTTACCTTACACACATATGCAATCCTTCACTAATTTAAGTGGGAAAATAGACAGAAGGTACTTTAAGTTATTATCATATAAAGTTATTAATAGAGGGGTATTTGAAGTAAAAATCGATGTAATTTTTATTGTGAAGAGTGTATTTTCCTTTTTAAATCCTCCTACATTAAAAAATAAATAAAAATATATTGTCTGTTTAAAACACGTATTAAAGTACAAACAATTAGTTGATATTATTATTGGAACGGTTTTTGTCTGCTAAAGAACTTTTCTACGCACTATATATACCAGAAGATTGTTCATACATCTAAATATATAAAAATTATATATATATATATATATATATATATATATATATATATTTATTTATTTATTTATTTACACAATTTGCGATGCATTTTCTCAACATTTTTTATCAATAATCCTAGTCGAATGTTTATTCTTCCTTGTTTCAATATTAAAATTATGTTGTTTTCTGTATTCGTAATTTACTTTAAACAAGAACAAAAAATAATGCATTTGGCATAGATTATGAAACACTTTCCAACACTAACAACTAACATTTAGAAATTTAATTTTCCATACGATGAAAAGAGATAACTGAAAAAGTAATTAAAAAAAAATCATTACTCAGTCAAAATCTATTTTCAGCAGTTGCTGCCCATATTCGAAGTTTTTCGTGCAGCTCTGTATATAATCTACATAATTTGTAGCTAACACTTAATATACCAAAAATTACATGAAATCGGATATCACAGCGGAAAAAGCACTTCTATCAATGACCGATCATAGTCAGACTTTTAACCGAATTTTCTGTGCGTCCCTGTATATGATCGATAAATCCTACACACTCTATAATCTATAGAAAATAATTTTTATTTAACCTTAGTGAGCATTTTTAATTTCATTATGTTTCAAGTATCATAACTTGTTCAAAATGCACTGCAAAAGAGTTTTCCCAGTATATCATAATGTAAAGAAATAATTTTGTACTCTCCTGTAATTCAGTGTAATTTCTACAAATTATATACTCCGTTAAATGCATGCTGTAGTCTACCTCAGTAGTGCATATTAATTTCATTATGTTTGAAATATTGTAACATGAATAAAATGCGCCGCAAACGATTTCCCCCCATAGACCATAATGCAATGTAATTATTTTGCTTGTTCCTGCAAATGAACTATCATAACTACACACTTCATTTTAAATACCAAACATTCTTTAACAAAATTCAATAACGTATAAAAATTGCATGAAAACCTCAGTACATTTATCAGAGTTTGAGCACGGACAGATGGACAGTAGGACAGACGGACAACCGAATTCATAAACACAAAGTGTGAAAAAGAATGCATTCATTGGCAGTAATAGTTGTTACTGATATGCTTTTATGTGCAACTCACTAATTGTACTCGTATATATATATATATATATATATATACTAAACATATATGTGTATATATATATATATATATATATATATATATATATATATATTAACATTTATTAAAAAGCGTAATACTCATAGGCGGGGTTATACGTAATTATATGACATACTTTTGCGTGACCTGCAGAAAATATAATAAAATTAAAATTGACAATTTAATGAATTATGTTTTTTTTAAATAAACTTAAAATAATTTTAAAATAAATTTATTTCTTAACGAATTTTATACAAATGATTTGACTGCTTTTTTTTAGTGATTTCAAATATTTTTTTTTTTCAATAATTATGAATAATTAACTTAAAAGAAAATTAAAACAATTTAAATGTTCGTGTTCAAAAGAAAATATTTTGTTCGAGAAACCGTTATTATTATTTTATTTTTTTGCCACTTAAATACAAATTATTATTTTTACTACAACCGCTTAGTAGAAAATATATATTTATATATATATAATCAACGGCTGAAAACATTTAAAATGCAATTGAATACAAATTCATTTCAATAAAGAAATTTTGTTCGCAAACACGAAATATAAAAGAATGGAAAAATTATTATTTTAAAGTTGAAAATATTATTTTAATGAAATTAAGGAACGTGATTTTTTTTTTGAAAATCACTTCACAAAGATAAATGAAAAGTGATTTATGGGCGAAAATTACTTTACCGTTCTTCTTTAAAATGTATAGAATCGTTTAGTATAAAATGTTATGTTTGCTTTAAAACACTTTAAAATATAAAAAATGATGAACAATAATTTATAAAAATTGAAATAATGTTTCGTAATCACAGTAATAATATACAAAATATAAATTATCGTTATGAAACAACTTTAATGCAATGATTGTAATTATGCAAAACATTTTTATTAAGCTAATTCAATTCACAAAATTGAATACATTAAAAAGCTGTTATTATATTATACTATAACAATTAAATAATATAAATATCAATCCCGATTTTAAATGAATGTTTTTGTTATTAATAGCATTGGCAAAATTTAAGTCATTTGAATGAAGAACTTACTTTAAATTTTGAATTCAATTGAACTTCAATATTTGAACCATTATTTAAGATTACGACGAAATATGATTTTCTTTTGCCAAAATGTTATACATATTTTTTATAACATATACCATTAATTTCGGAAAATGACTACAAATCGAATTTTTACACCATTTCTTAATTAACATTACATTTAATATAAAATTACTACTTAAGGATTTGAATGTAGAGTTTACTTCAAATTTTAAATTCAATAGAACTTCAATTTTTGTACCATTATTTAAATATAATATTACAACGAAATATGATTTATTTTTGCCAACATTTTGTACATAATTTCATAACATGTACTACTAATTTTAGAAAACGAGTGTAAATCGAATTTTTACACCATTTCTCAATTAAAATTAAATTAAATTTGAAATTAAACTTTTAGGGATGTCATTGGCGAATATTTTTATATTCTATTCTTACAACTATTTTCCAAACAAATTTTTTTTTATAGATTTCTATCCGAACACTGTAGAACCTGTGTGAAGCAGATTTCCGAACTTCCGAGTTGTGGTTAACATTACGCCCAGTCGAAACGCAGGATGGCCATAATTAATGTGCACGTGTTTGAAGGGCTCTACAAGTTAAACTATTTGAAATATTTTGAAAATATTTGATATCTGTACTGCAAAAAAAGAAAAATTATTAGTTTGAAATTTTACCGATAGATGGCGCTTAAATGTTAAATATGTTATATCAGCAAATATTAATATTAACACATTTTAAATCAATATACAGGGTTATTCTAAATGATGGACCCATTTTCAAAAAATTTTATTTATTAAAGTACAAATCAAAAAGGAACAATCTTTATACCAATGAAAATAGGAACTTTTAAAGTTTTTTTAAGACATTATAAATGTTCAATGTGCCCACCATTTGCTGACTTCTTGTGAACTCAAGAACGCAGAAAACCTTGTGTTCCACAGTAGCCATCTCACTCACAACTGACAGTGAAACGAAATCGCGGCCTATTGCCGCGTGACCTCAGGAAGCCGAAAAACCGCTATGACCGACGAAATCGTCTCAAAAATTCACAATGCCGTATTGAATGAACGCAGATTGAAGAACTTGCTGACATTGCAAACATCTCGATTGGTCGTGTCCACTACATTTTGCACAATCGTTTGGGTATAAAAAAGCCTTCCACTCGATGCGTGCCGCGTTTGTTGAACGTTGACCAGAAACGCGAAAAAATGAACATTTCTCAAGAGTGTTCTGAAATGTATTGTGTTAAAAGTTGAAAAATAAAATGAAATATTGTCAAAAATCTTGTATTTTATTTGTCTGGCCGAGAACTTTTCGAACCATCCTCGTACAAGGCTGCACTAAAGAATCCGCACACAAGAGTGTGTCTTACATACAGGGTGTTTTTTTTAAAACTGATACTGTTCAGAGCCGTCTGTAGCTCGTTCTAATAACTGGATTGACACAAAATTTTGTGAATGGACTAAGAAAACCATGGGAAAAAAGATTCCAACAAAAAAAATTAGTTCCAATCACCACCGATAGGGGGAAATGTGGCGCTGTGGTCATTTATGCAACTGGGAATTATCATAAAATACGGGCAAAAAATAAAAACGCAAATTTTTACGTACGCAAGCGACAGTAGCGCCAATAGTTTAAGTTATAAATGCATGCGAAAAACACCGAGAAACAATTTCAGCTCAGGTTGAAAATGAATCTCACGTTACCGCAGCGCGCGTTACTTGTGAAGTTCTTATATTGTAACCAGTACAATGCACCAGCCGCTCTTCGTTTACTTAGAACACGCCATAAACTGCGCAAAGGACCTTTATCCGTTAATGTATTGAAAGCAATGATTCTGAAATTCGAAGAAACAGGCTCGCTAGCAGTTCGGTCAGGCAGAGGACGTAAACCGGTGGCAGAAAAAGTGATAATGGATGTTTCAACTGCGATCAACGAAAGGGAAAGTGTAAATGATGAATAAAACGTGGCATTTTATCCAAATTATTAATTTTGTCTGTTTCTGATGGGTTTTTTTCAATGTACAGCGCCACATTTCCCCTATCGGTGGTGATTGGAACTAATTTTTTTTAATCTTTTTTCCCATGGTTTTCTTAGTCCATTCACAAAATTTTGTGTCAATCCAGTTATTAGAACGAGCTACAGACGGCTCTGAATAGTGTCAGTTTAAAAAAAAACACCCTGTACATTGAGTTGCAAGAGGGAATACATTGAAACATAATATGATATTATATCAAAAATCTTATGCTTTCACTGTCAGGCCCAGAACTTATCAAACAACCATCGTAGTGCGCCTCTACATCTTAAGAGCTATTTTGCCACATTTTTTTATGTTTCTAGGTTAAGAAGTTTGGGCTGTGCGTTGATGTTTTCTCCTTCTTTTGTATATACAGATAAGCAGTAGTTTGAAACAGTACCGGGGTACAAGCTAGATGAAAAGAAGGTGACAAAAGCCACCGCTTTTCGAACTATTGTTTTTGTTACAATGTAGCAGTATTGTTTTATTTTGAATAGAACTTTTAGTAGATTGTAAGGAACTCAAGCCTAACTCATCATCCATAATTATGGAATGTTTAGAGTGCGTTCTACAATGGTTTTCGAAGGCGTTAAAATTCAGATACTTCACATAAAAGCCCAAACATATACCCCGAAATTAGAATTTAAGAAGTCCTGTTTGTCACGATTACCATTTTTGTTGGTATTCTGTACCTATGGTATAGACTATCTTCGGTACATTTGAGTTGATATACATTATAATATATAACAAAAATGTACTCTATATTCGTATTTAATCTGTAATTTAGCAATGCATGTATAGGATTTAGAAAAAATAATTACTCTTTTCATATATTCCAAATTATAAAATGATATTGAATAGAGATAGTATGTTTTGCACTATTTGCAATATGCATATTTGACAATAATAAGTAGTGCAAATTTTGTAAATGTGTAAATAATGTTTTAATAATAGAGCATTTTAGATTGAGAAAAAAAGTCTTCAGACTTTATCAACAAATCATCGCATGTGCATAAATTAAAACGATATATTTAGGTGTTTATAATAAAATTGAATAGCTCCATATAATGAGTTGTTATTTAAAAGTTTTTGTACATACGGGCTATAATTCAGCATGGTTTTAGATTTTATTAAATAATATAGAGCGGAACAAACGTTTGTATTTAAGTGGAACATTTTTTAATAATCCTATATTGTGTTTTTTCAAGTATACAAATACATGTATATTTAAAAAAAGTGCGTTGCAATTTATTCAGACGGAATCACACATTAGCTGTAATGATGCATGTGGAATCATTTAAAATAAATCTAGAAAAATACATCTTATACTTTATTTAATGGGAATGAAATAATCAAATATATCTCAATTTTTAAGTTGTTATAATAGTTTTTTAAACCGACTAAAGCAATGTGGTAATATCTGATATCATAAAATGTGAAGAACAACATATCTTCTTATATGTAAAACACCTCCGTACTCTTGTCTGTAACTGTCTCTATGGGAATTAAATTTGGACTCTTCATTTGGAAAAAAAAATAATATCAAATGTAATAGATGAAGATCATCCACAAGAATAAAAAGAAGTTAATAAACTTTAACAAATCCTCTGTAAAACATAAGTTAATCGTATTATAAGCTTCGAACAACACTTGTTGATATCGCGCAGATTCTGTTGATTGCAAGAAAAAAAAAACAAAAAGGAGAATTCTGACGAGATGAAGATGATTATAGTGGCGTGAGATTTCTAAATTCTGATTAAAAGCATTTCATCAAGATCTGTAAACAAATCAGATCATAGAAGGACTCTTTACGTATGAAAAAAATTGGTGGTCTATGGCATTGTTTTAGTCATGAAAAACGCCCCGAAAACTCCCTATCAGAATTAAAAATTTTCTTACAGCTCAACTATAATATTCTAAATTGAATGAATTTTGAGATAGAAAAGAAAATGTACTAGGTGTAAAAACAATTCGAATTTTAGAAAAGGAAAAGAAAGAAAAAACATTTTAAGGTAAATAGTTGTAAATTATTTGGATAAAAACTTTACAAAAAATTAAATGCGTTATTTCTACATGTCGTGATTTACCAAATATACCAAATATGTTTATACCAAATATTGGTCAAATTATAAAATCACTAGTTCAAAACAAAGACTATGCAGTCGTCCAGAAAAAATCTGTCTCAAAGTAAAGAGTGAGATTATTGAAGATTTTCACAAAAATAAGCAGTGCAGCTAAGTTGAAACGAATTTATTTAGTCAAACCATAAGAAAATGGCAGCAAAATCTTTGGAGATCACAGATGTTGATATTCTACGGTTAACAGGGTGCCGTAGCTTACTAGCAAGGCTGCACTAGATACCGGGCTTGCACATTCATTATCATGACGTCACAAAAGGTGGCTGGCCGTGACCAGCGATTGGTGCAAAGCGACGAGCCTGTCGTTTTGTGGCAATCGCTGTATGTCTTTCATTTTGTCGTTTCGCTTTGTACCAATCGCTGGTAGCGGCCAGCCACCATTTGTGACGTCATGATAATGAATGAGCAAGCCCGGTATCTAGTGTAGCCCTGTTACTAGTCAAAACAATTCACGTATAGTTCCATCCAAGTTTGTGCAGATGACTTTTATAGAAAAATTCGTAAGAGCACAATATATCTGCAAGCGAACATCGAATAAGAAAATAAATTAAGACAAATTTATCAAATGGCTGTAAAATGTCAAGTTCTGGCGAGAGAAGGAAATTCTAGAACCAACCCAAAGAATAGTCTCAAATTGAATGAATTAAAAATATTATTCGCGTCCGTCCAAGACGAATTTTGAATACGGAAATGTAAAAAGAAATAAAAATATACGCATTACTCGAAATAAAATTTTTGAATATACTTCAGATAGTTTAAAACTTTAAAAAAATAATATATATATATATATATATAATATATATTAATATAATAGGATATAAGAATTACGTATTTTAACAAATTATAACAGATATAATAAGTATGTACTTTAAAGCATTCAAATGCAGAGACAAATAGAACATTCAAAGAGATGTCGGAGCTGAAGGTAGCTCGAAAGAAACAGGCTAAGTATATATTTTTTTCGAAATCGACAGTGATAAATGTGAAAATGCTCACTAGTCGTGGACTAGAACCGGCTCCAGTATATTTTTTCATCATTATTTCGTTCGATTCCAAATATTTATAGCAGTCTTGTCACGTTTATGACTTTTTATTTCGCGAAAAAGTGTATATGATACATTTACCCTACACACTATAGTACTGAAATATAAATTATATTCCGAGATTTTTTAGAATATTTTTCCACCATTTTCTGTAACACACGTGACAAAAGCCTTTCCACAAGCCATAATGAATGTCACAAACAAAACACGTTGGATATATTTATTCCCTTTTTTTTTTTCGTTCAAGCCGTGAACTCAAGTGATAAATAAAAATCCAAACAGCTGTTTTTGAAAGCAGTACGTTAAAAACAACTAGCGATGTAAAATAAAGATATTTCATTCTGACTCTTTTTTTAATTTCATTATATAGCATAAATAATGCTTTCAAAATTGCAAACTGATATAGTGATATCTGATGATAGTAATCTATAACAAAAAGAAAATTTTATAAAAAGTACCAATCATTTATTAAATTATAGAGAAGAAGCTTATAAGGATTTTTAATTTTGATATAAAATTGATAATTATTCAAGATCTATTCCTATTTAAAAAATAAATAAAAATAAAAATAAAAATGTCAAAGAAATGGAAGTAAAAATAACAGCAAATTTCAACTTTTTAAATTTACCTTTTGAATGGAAAGAAAATATTAGCAAATTTTAAAATAACTGTTAATTTAAAGAACTAGAAATATATTTTTGAACTTAAATTATGACACTGAATTTTGAAAACATTTTGTAAAATTAGTGATGGGGAAATTTTAATACACCATAAAGAGGAAATGCAAAGAAATAAAAGAATGACGCAATCATTGAATAATAATTTGTGAGTTTTGTGTTATAAATATAAATACATATATAAATATATATATAGTCATTTACCTATTCATTGACCTTTGTGTATAACATTATTGATTTACCTGAATGTGTAAAGTGTTACAAAATCGCAATATCTTAATTCATTCTTATCACTTTTCATTGGATTTTATTTTTTATTTTGTAATTTATGCAATAATTTTATTATTTAAGGCCAATATGCTTAAATGTAATGACCCATAAAAGCGACAAAGTTATTGTACCTAAAATCCTAACGCAAGAGTCGTATAAGATTTTACATGATTTGATAATCAGCATTTCGGGAACAAAACGTGAAACATGTTATTGAATTTAAAGCGTTACTTCTAGGAATATTTCCCATTACAGTACACATCGTTAATTATCAAACTTCGATAACACTTCTTTCCTAAATGCAAGGAATATGCTAAAAATCGAGTTCAATGTTTTGTTTTTTATATTTGAAAATCAAATAAACTTATCGACGCGACGTCAGGTATTTGAACGTCTTTTTCATGTACTTTTTCATGTACCTTTTCAAACTACTGGTGTTAAAAAATATTCGTCATATTCTGTTGTCTGATATTTTGATAGATATATTAATGGCGAATTAGATCCTTCGAATGAGAAGAGGCATTGAACAGATGTACCAAGTTAAGTTTAAAAACTTAGAAGACTTAACTTGAGTTCCTGCTGCTATCTACTGTTATAAAGAAACATCAAACACCATAAATTATTTTGAAGTATTTTTACATATTAAACTAAAATTATGTGCAAAATTTATAAAATATTAAATTTCGTTGGATTAATATAAACTCAGGTGACAGGTACAGCGCCTAGAATACATAGTGCGGAAAACGGCTATAAAATAGTACTAAAAAATTGAATCCGATAAATCTAGAACGATGCTGAAAAGATTACGGGTCGATCGCAGGACATGTTCTAGCAGTGGCGTAGACAGTGCGGAGGTCCAGATGGTTTGGGTACCACTAATTTTATAAAAATATTTTTGCCTTATCTAACCGGAGTATTTTTTGCGATACTAAAGGCGATGAAAACTTTATAATATTACTGGTTTCCAGAGCATTTGGACCCCCTCTCTGGCCCCCCTCTCTAATATCCACTCTCTGCTAGCTCTTTTCAACGCAAACATTGTATAAGAATTGAACTGAGAAAACGTTTAAGCTGGTGGTAAATATTTTAAATAATTAAATTATATCCTATTTCCTTTGACTTGGATAGTGATTTTCATAAGCTTTGAAAATATTAATGATATTGATCATGGCCAAAAAACGTGATACGCAATATTTTGTGCCTGGTTGGAGTAGTCGATACAAGACAGCAACCTAGAAACTATCCCTATTTAGCATACCAAAGAAGGAATCTCTGCTAGAAGAGTGGGAAAGATTAATTCCCTGATATGATAAAAAACTAACTGCAAAATCTGTTACTTCTGAAATATACATTTACAAGAACATTTTATCAACATAAATTATGTTCATGTTGTCAATAGTGAAACGGTTACTTATGCTAGAGGTAAATATATTTTTAAAGCAGATGTCGCTGCTATCGCCCTATTATTGTACCGCATCGTAGCACGTTTATCGGCTACAATATTTTAGAACTTTTTAAAGCATTACCAAATTGGCTTTTTTTTTTTATTCCGAAATTTCGCATTCATACCAGAAATTTCCTATAATGTTCTTTTCGTTACTTAATGGCAGATATTTCGTGACTCCTTAAAGTAAAAATTCTTGTTTCAGAATTTCCTGTTTGAATTCGAAAATTTTGAATTAAAAAAACGGACTATGTATTCTAGGCGCTGTAGCTCAGGTTCAGAAAAGGAAATTGAAGAGGGAAACGACATTAAAAATTGCAAAAAAGCTAACAGTATCATCAGGAAACATTGAATATTAAATAAAAAGTGAAAAGCAACGAAGAAAAACAGAAATATGTATTATTACAATGTTTATTTTCATCACATCAGTGGCTAGAATTTGCGTGAGAATTATTTTTCTTTTCGGAGCAGTCTCTCAAACTTATATGATAAAACGCTATTTAATGTTAATATTACGATTAGTATATATGTAATCGTTGAGTATGAGGGTGAATTTGTTTCATTTATTGTTACTATTAAGATTGAAATGTAAGCGGAATAAAGCACAATGATAGTAAGAAAGTACAAAATTTTAGAAGTAACAGAACGCTGTGATACAATAGTGACTGCATAAAATTAAATAAATTATAACTTTACCATAACTGTTAAATTACAGAAGAATTTACAGTGTTCCAGCAATATCGACGTTTTGTTTTTAAAATAATTGTGTAAAACATTGCGTAAAAAACTCTGGTAAAATTTATGAAGTATTATCTATTACTTAGTTATTTCTTGTTTATTAATTGATCTAAATGATTAAAGTAAGAATGTGACATTTTTTATTATCACTGTAAAAAAATTTAAGCAAACCGTCCAGCCGTACGACATTTTATAGAAAATGGTTACGTAACCTTACTTTTTCTTTATTCCAACCTTTATACAGTCAGTAATATGGTCATATACCCTTCATAATATGATCAAATAACCGTTATCTCTAAAACTCTCTTATTATTGGACAATTTGCGTGAGACACACTGTTGAATATTTGCAACAAACTGTCCAGTCATTTGACTGTTTTTGTAGGGAACGGTTACATAACCGTAATTTAACTATATTCTGACCATAAAAATAGCAATAATAGTGTCAGAATAGAGTTAAATTATGGTTATGTAACCGTTTTCTACAAAAATGGTCAAATGACTGGATAGTTTGCTGCAAATTTTTAGCAGTGTATTTAATTAAACTATACATACTCTTATATGTATAACACATATATATTTAATAAAAGTAAGGTATACCGACAAGTATGAAATGTATTGTCACATTTAGATACTTTCAACATCTCCTTTAAGTTTTAATTACTGTAAATGTTTTAAAAAAAAACTTAAATGTGGCAATGCTATATTTTTGTTTAGATTAAAGATTATTGATAAAATTTCTCAAAAACAAGTTAGTTTAGAATTAAAAGAATGGCATTCTACACTTTTCTGCCTACATTTGGCATTTTAGATTTTATAAAATTCTAAATGTTTCCTAAATGTGACAAAATTACTAGAAATCGCACCACAGTTATGCCCAATGACCTTATATACTAAAAAGAGCAACAATGAATTAAAATTTTATATATTTTTTTTCCGTAATTTTTGAAAAAACAGTCTGTTTAACGTAATTAAAAGTGTAATTTTTATAGTCATGAGTAATTGATTCAACAAAATGTCTTCTCATAGAATCTATTTTTAAAAAGTAAAATGTCTTTACATTTTTCTGTTTCTGACTTAATAAAATGTATTTTCAACAATTCTTATATATTCGCGCATGTACAAGATTTATACAATTTCCTATTTGAAAAGTATGCAGAATCTTTCTCCCTATTCTAAAATGTAATTCTGAAAAGTGATAGAAATTTTACGCAGATACCAGCATTTCGGTTGTTGAGAAAAACTGAAAGCAAAAAGACTATTTACTTTTATATGAATACAGCTTGACTTCTGGGAGATCTTTGAGACTTAGCACTGGATACTTCTATTAAATTTAAGCATTTCCATCAGTTGTGAAAGAAGACAAAATTGAATGAAATATATCTTCTTATAAATATTTCATATGAGAAAGATTCTACTTTGGTTTAAAATATATTTCTATTTTTTCAGTAATAAAACATCATTCTAATATTTATTTCTGTCAACCCACTAAATATTTACGAAAGATTTAAAGTATTGTAAATTTTGAACATTTGTTTTGATATTTACAATTTATCAGATATTGAATATAAATAATTCAAGACAAGGCACACTTTATATGAATTATAGTGTTATGAAAATTTTAATGTTATAAGATTGTTATACTTTGTAATCATATATCTTTTTTTTTCAATTTTTTACACTCTTCTATATAACTTAAGTGCTTTTTTAATGTAAAGATGAATTTTCGTAATCGATTTTTCACTCACTTCATGAGATGCCAAAAGTACGTCCACGGATGAGTTTCCGATGACAATACAACTTTTAATCGTTTTTAGAACTTAATTATAAATTAATAAAGTAAATATTTCGTTATCCAGACGCAGGTGATAAATAGCCAAATAATCTTAATGGTTACAAATGTTTAAATGTTACAATTCAACTGGCGTAACTAAGCGGAAAAAACCCTCTAGCCAAAATATGCAAAGTGGCTATTGAAATTGAAAATACGATGTATATAAACATTAACAAGCAGAAAATATAAATAATAAACAAAGAGATTAATAGTTTAAAAAATACTATTTTATCTTTTTTTTCTTGTCTAAAATGTAATTTATTTGTCAACAAGCTGACCCACCCTGCGTTGCCAGTGTTCGTGATAATAATCTTAAATATACCTAAAATCGGTGTTGAATGATTTTATATTTTTTTAACGAAAATCTCTCCAAATATACCTAATGCAATCATCAGAATAAAATAAGCTTCATCAGGAATAATAAGAATCAAATAGGCTTCTCGAACTATAACGGAATATTTGGCTATTATTTTGGCTATTAATCCCTGACATGCGGAAAATAATAAAGTTAACAAAACGCTGTTAACAAATTGAAAATCTTTTTTGATTATACAATTCATTAATTCATAATTTTCATATGAAAATGCTTTTCTTTATGTCAGTGAAGAATATAAAAAATATATGTTGAATGTCGAAAAAACATATTAGAGTTTTGTCAACAATAAAGTTGTCTTCACCTATGTTCTGTAGATCACTCAATGTGTTCTGTATCTCGAGATGCTCAAATTCGATCCCCTGATGTATTAAAATACAAAATCTTTGACATGAATTTCACGGATTGATTACTTTATTTTTGTTTCAGAATTTAAGATGAGCTGCTGTCAATAAATTGCTAGATACTGTAATTGATAATTAATTGCAGTTTAGCTCCCTAATAATTTCTTTGGAAACAAAAGCAAGTTGGTCGTAATTTAATACGCAAGATAAAACTTCTTACGTAATTTAATTCATCAAAAAGCATTTTCCTGAAATCTATATGGAACAAATA
The DNA here is from genome assembly GCA_963931845.1 of Maratus michaelseni. Lineage (NCBI taxonomy): Eukaryota > Metazoa > Arthropoda > Arachnida > Araneae > Salticidae > Maratus > Maratus michaelseni. The sequence goes on along the minus strand of OZ007593.1, from coordinate 194,877,278 downwards.
AAATGTCTTATTTGATTTTTATTTGATTTAATTTGATTGTAATTTTATAAATTTGGATTTTTAGAGTCTTTTTAGCAACCGAGCATGTACTACACTGATGCATATGTTTCTTGAAAATGTAAGCGGAATCTTACCTTGCTTATTTTGAAATTAAATCAGATATGTGTGGAAATATGACATAACTCTCAAAATTACGGTCGCGGAGAGTAAACAAAAACATTTTACTTTTATTTTTATATAGTTTTACCTCATAAATATCGTTGAGACTTAGAAATATAATTAACTAGCGGCCCTCCCTCGCTTTGCTTCGGGTTAACCTTGAAAACCTTCATCTCTTTGTGTTTTCTGTAGACCTTTTTAATGTGTACAATAATTAGTACATTATTTTGATAAATCTTTTAGGGTTCAGCCTGCGTTTGCAATGTATAAGCGGAAAAAATGAAATTATTTACGACATCACATTAAAAACCTCAAAAATAACAGTATTTCTCCATTATTTAATGGATATACATATAAACCTTCCTCTTGAATCACTCTATCTATTAAAAAAAACCGCATCAAAATCCGTTGCGTAGTTTTAAAGATTTAAGCGTACATAGGGATATAGGGGCAGAAAAAACGCCTTTGTTTTATACTATGTAGTGATGTGACTAGATGAAAACATTTCCACAACTATGTAACAATAAAAAGCGGAATGGAATATATTCTATGAATATTTCACTTAACCCGTTCGCGACGGCGCGCGCATTCTGAAGTGCGCATCTGAGGACGGAGCGGGAAAATTCGATTTCTCCTTCTGGGCCGAAGGATTTTGCGCAGTTAAGCCTAACGTTAGTAAAATATTCCTTAAAAACTTATAACAAAATAAGTATTCCATTAAACTTTTTGAAATTCACGTATATGGAATAAGTTGTTATTATATATATATTTATTAAAAAATGAGGTATATTCTCTGATATTGTAATAAAAAAATGAATTTTTAAATAGATTTAATGCTTATGCTTATCTACGTTTTTAGTTAAAACAATAATATAATATAATAGAAAAATACTTACATGTCTTTAAAATATAAATATATCAAACATTTTCTTCTAAACGTAACAATTTTGTTACTAAATAATTTTTAACACTCCCAGTAAGCAAAATAAATGTTTTAAACAAGACGATTTATTCAAAAATGAAAATAATTAAATAAAGCTTGCAAACAACCTACGAATGTTACCTCATAACATTTAACGTACATAAAAATAGACACAAAAAACTTGTTTCAATTTTTAAATATTTTAAAAATAATATATATATATATATATATATATATATATATATATATATATATATATATATAAACATATTATTAAACATATCGTATATAGTGTTGTATAATAAGCAGTAATAATGATAAGCAGTAAAATAGAATTAAATTTTAAAATATGCATTTCTTTTTGGAAATGGTTTTCAAAACATATATATATATATATATTAACGTACAATAAAGCAGCTAAAATAAGAAGCGTTGGATAATTATCAGTAAAATTTAATGATAACTTAAAATATATATTTCAAAAATATTGTTGATCTTAAAATTATTTCAAATTATAATAAGAATTAGTTTCTTTTGTAATAATTTTAACAATTTCATCATCAACAAAAACTCTGAAAAAATCAATGTCAGAAGAAAATGATTGATTAACGTTTATACCTGGAGATGCACAAAACGACATAGGAGTAACTGGATTTATATTAGATGACCATAGCCATGAACACTGTCCAGAAGGTCCTGGAGTTGGTAGGTCTAAATTATCCTTTTCACTTTTAGATTCATCAGCTGACTTATCAAAATAATCCGAGTCAATGATTGTGTTAGAATCACTTTCACTCTCAGAAATTTCACTTTCTGAAGACGAATTTTTATTCATAATTTCCGCTATTTCATCAGCAGTTAAATACCGACGTCTTTTAGACATTTTAATTAGTTAATGGATATTGATACGAAATTATAAATAATTTAATTTAAAACAAATTCATTTGAAACGTTATGAAAAATTACTAACGGAAAATATCAAAATAAGTACCACAGAAAAGAACAGAAAATCCATCTTAACTTTACTGTGCGAAAAAAATATGATGCTTTTAACAACCACAATCTGTATTTCTTTTCATTACTGCGCAATATGTTTCGCAACAATAAAATAAAGTATAAAAAAAAGAGTTCCCCTTTCCTTCTCAAAGAACGAAAATCCGAATAATAATAATAATAATGTTGCCGACGTAGGAATAAATATTTCTCAATCGAGAAAAAAGTAAAAAAAGAATAAATGAAACAGGCATAAACTCTTAGTCAGCAGGCGCCAGGTTCAAGTATACGTTATATGTTGATCAGCTGACTGATTCATTACATCCATTCATACCAGACCGATAGAAATGAGCCACTATTCAAACACATAAATACAGTGTGAAGAAACTCAATTTTATTTTATTGCATTAATTGTTTAAAAAATTAAATTATCATGGATTAAAAAAATATTAATTGATTCCATTTATTTACCTAGTTAAAATGAAATGTGTTCTACCGTGATACTTATTCAAATATGATTATTATAAAAATGTGTACGTTAAATTAAAAAATAAAAACGTTCCAAGTCTGAGTCACGAATTTGTGTCGCTCGGGATCTGAATACCGCAAGCCCAGTCCCGTATTCCGGTCGCGCGGGATCTGAAAACCACAAGCCTCGTCACGTATACGGGGAGCTCGTCCCGAAGGGGTTAACAACGATTGTCTTTGTGTAATCTTGGTTTGTTATATATAGCGACATTTTAAGGTAAACCTAGTAAATAAAAAATACAATACAGTAAATCTAAAATCAAAATGTAGATCAGCTTCATGCAATATGGATAGAAAACTTTAGTAATCAGAAAAACATGTACACCATATTTACATATCAAAAAGATTTAAATCGCACTACATGCAGACGTAATAGTCCATTTCATATTAAATACTTATGGATGTCTGGATTCATAATTCTGTAAAGAGCATTATTATTCAGCAAATCCAAAATAATCATAACAGATTTTTCGCTGCCTTCAAAACACAGAATTCACTATGGGGATGAAATTAGTAGTAGAAGTTAATGGCGCCGCATCGCCATCCCCTGTTACGATTCCTTTCTCGACACTAATGTTGATTTCCGTTTACGTTTTAAAATAATGCATTCTTCACTATATTTTCTTTGGTGGTGAAATTAAATGTAGAAGTTAATGGCGCCGCATCGCCATTCCCTTCTACGATTCATTTCTCGACACTAATGTTGATTTCCGTTTACGTTTTAAAATAATGCATTCTTCACTATATTTTCTTTGGGGGTGAAATTAGAAGTAGAAGTTAATGGCGCCGCATCGCCATCCCCTTCTACGATTCATTTCTCGACACTAATGTTGATTTCTGTTTACGTTTAAAAATAATGCATTATTCACTATATATATATATTTTTTTTTTTTTTTGGGGGGGGGGGGTGAAATTAGAAGTACAAGTTAATGGCGCCGCATCGACATCCCCTTCTACGATTCCTTTCCCGACACTAATGTTGATTTCGGTTTCCGTTTAAAAATAATGCATTCTTCACTACATTTTCTTTTAAAAACAGTGCAATTTTTCATTTCCCCGAAAATACTCAGTACTATATTATTTGCAACAATGTATCTAAATTAATGAAATTATTTATGTACTGTGTTTTTATTATTTATTATTGATAGCTCTTACTTATTCAGGATGAGTAATAGTCAAGCAAACTACATGTAATCACCCAATGTCAACACCCAATTACTTTGTCTTGATTACAGAAAAGTATGCAGCATGTCTGGATTCATAATGCTGTAAAGAGCATTAATAATCAGCGGGTTTTCTGCTTATTTTTATTCATATATAATATATATATATTCTAAACGAATGTGAGTAACTGTTTTTCGTTGTACGTAATTTATTTAATCAAAATGCCTTCTCGTAAAATCTGTTATTATTAAGTAGAATGTTTTACATTTTCGGTTTTCAAGCTCAGTAAAATGATTAATTTTCAACAGATCTTATTATATTTTAATATGTATTACATCTTTAAACGCGGTGTACAATGTTTCAAAGACTTAAGCCATACCGAACTCGCTTTACGATATCTTACATTTACTTTTCAGGTGGAATCTTTCGTGATCGGAACACCTTACCAGGTAATCTTGTGGCGGGCCGCAATTCCGCTTGTTATTTTTTTTTTAAGTATTTATTGAATGAACATTACCTTGAAGTAAAACTTAGATTAAATAATACCTCTTTAAGATAATTACAATATTAAAAAAAATAATTGTTATAAAAAATAAATTATAGTTGTAACAGTTATTTAAGAAGTATTTATAAACATTGTGAGGAAACTCTTTTTTTAATTTTCAGGAGTATTCTAGGATAATAATAATAATATTTTTTTAAAAATGACTTAATGAATGAGCATTGGTAGAATTTAAAAATTATGTTGCTATATTTGTCCGAAAAGAGTCCATTATAATTTAACAGCATGAATTCTTTCAGGAAGTTCCCGAGTTTGAAATCGACAAAAAATTCAATTGATATTAATATACAGATATTTAAATAGATAATATTTGAACAATTTTGTTTGTTTTTTTTGTCAAACAACATTCCATTGCTTTAAGAATATTCAGGTTAACAATACTCAGATCATTCCGGCTAGCATTTTTAGCTATAGAAATTTGAAAACAGAACTTTAATTAAAATCTCCCTGTGTAATCTCTGTTAGAAATAGTATTATAAGGTTTAAACGTATTTTATTTTTAAATATACGCATTCAAAAAGAAACATATTTTCCTTTACATAGAAAATAATGTTTCTTTTATTGATTATTACATTTTGACATTAAAATAACCCAATACTATAGCCTTCTGCATACTTTATAACAAATTTGGATCTTTTCGTAGGACAGATAATGCAAATTTCAAATAATTCTGATTATTACGTGGAATGCAAATTTGTTTATTATGGATCTCGTAACAAAAACATATTTGAACTACTGTAATAAAATATGAAAAAAGTTAATTCCTCTTACTTATCATCACTTAATATTTATTATAAATGTTTTTGTAATCATTGTAAAGTTGTAATACTAAAGCATGTGCACACACAATATTTTCATTGAGTGTCAGCGGTGTAGCATATCGGAAGGGAGGGGACAGTTGGGCGACTGCACCAGGTGCATACTGTTTTGGGCCCCTCAGAATATTTGCATAAAAATATATTATATATAAAACTATTGAATAAAACAACAATGTATACCAAGGAAGGAGTGCATTATTTTGAATTTCTCTGGCCGCACACAACTAGCGATATTTCACTATTAGCGGCCGGGAGGGGATCACTAATTGATACAATTTTACAGCTAATAGCCGGCAGGGAATGGGGCAGTAGAAAATTTGAAATTTAATAAATTAAATTTTCTTTATGTCTGATTATTAAAGACAATTATAAAATATATTTTTACAAGTGACTCTAGAATGATTAAACGGAATGAGAAAAATGATTTTTCGTCAGAGGAGCACTCCTGAACCCCTCGTAGTAAAAAAATGCCTTTTAATTATATTTTCTTTTTAACATTTATGTGTTTCAAATTTACCTTAAATAGGGGTTTCAAGACGGCTGATTTTCCTGACAGTTAAGAAAATGTTTCAGTTCATTATTTTCAAAAATGTTGTTGGAAACTTATATTTTAATATTTCATATTTTTTTAATTGTAAACGTCTGTATTGATTTTTAAGTTTATATAATTAAATATTTTCTTGTACAATGCGCTCTGACAAAACAATTTTATTTTAGCTTATTTTATGTGTATAATCTCCATTTAAAACAGGGACTAGGATGTAGACCATGTGTATGTCTCTTCGAAAATCTTTATCCCCCCTACATTTATTTCCGGCGGCGATCATATCTCATATTTAGCTTATTAATTTGAAATAATATTTAATGTGCGTGATAAGGGGGGGGGGGGGGTGGCATTTCCCTGAACATCACCCCTCTGCGTACGTCCATGGATGGACATAATATTTGGAGAAATTTATATTTTTGTGAAAAGCAATTATTTAACTACTTAATACACAAAAAGAACTTAGTTTCCAAACTTTTCAAGCATACATGTATAATTTTAAAACACAGTTTATTATGGTTATTCCTTCTATAAAATAATACGATTTACTCGATAGAAAAGTTATAAAACTTTATATATTAGAAAACATTTCCTAATGGTGCTAGTATATATAGTGCTAAAATTTTATCACAATCATCAATCACACATAAAATAAAATGTTATCATAGTCATCACTAACGAAATTGAATCACATTCAGAAATTCAACGTCTGGATTTCTAAAAGCCTTAAATTCATATATTAGACAGTATTCAGCCATTTTTGTATGTTCATTTATACCATGATCCCAGTAAAACAATTAACTGTCTGACTAACAGTTTCAGACACATCTGAATTTAGTTAATGATAATATAACCTTTTTGACAGGTTATATTATCATAAACTTTGCGTTAGAATAACTTCATTTTACTCACTGATATGTCACATGTGCCCCTAAGAGAAAAAAAAACTGATTTCAATAATTTAACTGTTTTAGCATAAAATTAATATATTTTCAGATAGCATGAAAAAAAATGCAAATTAAATATTGAAAATTGTATTTTATTTTGTAATGATATATAATATATTATTTTATGAATGCATTTTTTTTATTCACGAGTATTTTTAAAAACATCAGTAGATTGCAGTTTACTGGGAAAATTTAAAATTTCATACTTAACTAAATTCATCAAAACTGCTTTTAATAGTATATATTTAAAGTAAATAAAATGACTTCACATTTTTCCGTATCTAACTTTAAAAAAATTAGTATTTTAAATTATTCTTATATAAAGCAGCATATACTAGATTTATACAATTCCTTTTATGTATGTATGGAATGTATGTAGAAAATTCCCATTCCGTCCTATTTTCAAATGTAATTCAGAAAAGTGATAGAAATATGTCACAACTGTCAACATTTAAGACTTAAAGAGAAAGACTGAGATCTCAGGGACTATTTACTTGAAAGAGAAAATTGGATGATACATATCTTTATTTATATATTATAAAACATATTTTTTGTTTGTTTGTTTGTTGGTTTGCAGGAGGCAATCTCTGGAACTGCCAAACTTATTTTAAAAAAAAATTATGGTCAAATTATGGTTACAGTTTGTTCTCCAACTGAGACTACATTTTTTTTTTTGTCGTTACTCCTCAAGGGGCGGGTGGAATCAGGGGTGAAAAACTTTCTAAACTCGCAATTTCTTAATAAGCACTCTGCCAATAATAAACTGGTTTTAGCAGCAGGATAAACCGCAACTAGTAACTGTTATTACTAATTAAATAAAAGTAATAAGGAAACAATATTGCCATTTAGGTCAGAAAATACTTAAATTTTATCCTTTTGGCCTAAAGCAATGTCTGTTAAATATATTTAACCGATGTTTTTCAAAATATTACATAATGATAGTTTCATTTTTATGGTGAATGAAAATTAACTAATACGTATGAAAAATAAATTGTTTTTAGTAGTAAATATTATCTCAATATATCAAACATATTTTAAACATTCTTTCACTCTGCACTGTAAAAAAAAATTCTGAGGTTACTAAAATGTTTTTAGTATATTTGTATTCCACAGACTTTTTTAGTAACCGGTATTATAAACCGGAATCGTTGCTAGTTGTTTTCTAGTAATTCTTACAGATTTTCTTGTAACTGAGTAAGAATACAAAAAAGTTTTTAGTAATTTTAAAGATCAATGAGAAAAACTAAAATTGATTTAGTAGATCTACTTTTTTTTTTTTTTTTTTTTTTTTTTGACAGTGTGCGATAGCTAAACGAAGTTTCCAAGTAGACTACATGTATCTGTTTTTTCAAACGAAATGCCTGAAGATGTGTTAGAAGGAAGATTTTCTAATTTAATAAAACAATTTTATTCCTCACTTTCACCTTATGCGATAGAAAAATGAAATTTCCTCAAAATAGCATTTAATTAATAATATTTAAATTATCTATAGTGGTATAATTTCAACAACTGTGCGCGTACAGTGACGGGTTTTGATGGAGATTTATAAATATTTTATAAAAAACGAATCTATTTTGCTAAGGTATTTGATTGAATCTTGCATGAATTAATAATTTTAGTTGATACTATTATTAATTTTGTATCACATAAGAAATATTTAAGAATAATTCAAGCATTGTAAATCTACAAGTAAATTTTATTTTGATATTTTTTATTAGATATCGCGTATAAATATATGTATTTTCGTTTTTCAGTAAATGCTTTATCAAAATAATTGCTATTTTGTTCAAAAAGATTACACATACATACACACACAGACTCTCTCTCTCTCACATACACACATAATTTTATTAAACATGTTAATTAACTTTATCATTTATAAATGTGTATATTTTTATGGTTGTATTTAATAATGAGAAAAACTTATTTTGAGATGCAGTTTGAATTGTAACCTAAATCCTAAATTTATATAAACAGTTCTTGTTACTTCTATTATGATTGCATTTTCTTAATTTGATTGCTCATATTATTGGAGTCTAAAAATTATACATGTCAGATATAAATACTTATTTTACAAGGACTTAATCTGCCGTTATTACAATGGGAAAAACCATTCAGTTCATAGGTTGGATTTATGGGTACTACTACGTTTACATGGCCATTTTCCACGTAAATTTATCAAAATCTATTTTGTTCGTTAGTTTTTCTCCCTTGATGGTTATAATTCCAAAAATATAATCTTTACGTCATTTAGAATCATTGATAAAATGGGCTGCCAAAATTTACATGTCCATTTTCCCGTTTTGTTGTTGTTGCTCGTTCGTTCGTTTTGTTCTGCATAACATGAAATTACTAAATTTCTACTTTATTTTTCTTATCTGATAAATTGCGTCTATTCTTTTTGTAACTTTAAAATTTTTGTAGCGATTTTATGCATTTCTATTGCCAATTCAAAGATATTTTTTTCTAAAATTGCAGAATTTCGTTAAAAACGCTTAAAAACTCTTCTAAAGTCACAGAATTTCGTTAAAAACGCTTAAAAACTCTTCTAAAGTCACAGAATTTCGTTAAAAACGGTTAAAATAGCAAAATGCGAACATCCTTTGGTCCATTTTTGACAGAAAGCAACAACCATTTTCCCAATAGTTTATAAAAAATCAAAATTTTAGTAGCTCTTTTTTATTTAAGAAATATATTCATATAACAATCAAATTTAAAAATCTCTTTCCCCTCTATAAACAGTAACGTGTTAAAATCTTATCTAAAATTGATGAAGTCTTCTCCAATATACACTTTAGAATTTATTATTTCTGACCAACAAATTAATTAGACCATATTCTAATTACAATGAACAAAGGATATTTCTCTAATAAATTATATTAAGCAAGCCGTACTCTAATTATTTATTAACCATAGAAAAACTATAATAATAATAATAATCTAGCCTTATTAATTAAAACATGCAGAAATTATAACAGCACCGATAAAAATACTGCTTAAAATATAAACATACATCAACATCCCATAGATATATTTTTAATTCGAATTCATTCGAAGTCCTTCTGGCGTAGGACGCAGAGCAGCGCTCTCCCACAAAGAAGATAATGAGTTCGAAACCGGTTGAAGACTTGAGAAATGTTTCTTACTTTTTAACGCTGTTAATTACAGATGCTTCAAAAGTTGTCAATAGATGGCGACACCACCAATCATGTTTTGCAATTTCTTTCGAACAAGCAATTTGACGAAATCAATTTCTTCCGTTTTTTGAGGAAAGAAATTTAATCGATTTGACGAAATATTTACTCGGAGCATTTCCCAGGAAACGGTTTCGTCAAAAACGAAGCAAATTTCTTGATATTTGGTTATCCATTTCTAAGAGTGTGATGGCTGTGATTCCATAAAGTATTTATTTTAATCTTTATGGATATTAATGGTGAAGATAATGCAACATTTAATAAAATGATAATAAAAGCCTAAGAATTGGAAATTGTAGCTAAAATGAGAGACAATTCATATAATTTTCGGATATTTCTTTATGTCCAAATATTGGAAAAAACACCTTTAATAAATTTTCGCTATTAAGAGTTTAAGTTACTGTGTGAGAACTTAATAATTACTTATTAAAACAAAATAATTTCTAATATCTATCTATCTATCTATCTATCTATCTATATATATATATATATATATATATATATATATATATATATATATATATATATATATATATATATATATATATATATATATATATATATATACCGGGTGATCCAAAAGTCAGGACGAACTTTAAAAATTAATAATTCGAAAACGAATCAAGATACGATACGGTTTGCACCAAACGGATGGAAAAGAAACCGGCTTTTGTGTGGTAACGAAAAAAAATTGTTCTTTTGGCAACCAACAGATGGCGCTATATTGCTTTATTGCACCAAAAGATGATTTACAAATGAAAAAATGTTGACAACTTACAAGTCAGCTTAATTACAGTTAATTAGTACTACAGTAAATGTTCAATGTGCTGTCCAACATTCAGAAGTACAGCTGTAAGACGAGGCACCACAACGTTCACAGCATTTAGTATCATTTCTTGCTTTATGGCAGACACATTTTGGCGGATGGCATCTTTCAGTGCTGCTAGTGATGCCGGTTGGTCGCGGTACACTTTTGACTTCAAGAATCCCCACAGCCAAAAGTCACAGGGTGTCAGATTTGGAGATCTTTGAGGCCATGCGTGATTAAACTAGCGGTTGATAATGTGATCATCTCCAAATGCTGAGCGTAGCAGGCGTTGCACAGGCAGAGCAATATGAGGTGGTGCTCCATCTTGCATAAAGGTGACTGTTTGGAGTGCCTGTCGCGCTTGCAGTTCAGGAATAAGGATATTCTGTAACATTGCTACATAACGCTGACCAGTGACAGAAACTGTTTTGAAACCCGTCTGTGTGACTTCCTTGAAAAAAAGGACCAATTATGAAATCAGCAGTGAAGCCACACCAGACTGTTACTTTAGGCTGTTGCAAGGGTACCTCAGCAAATGCATGTGTATTTTCTGTTGTCCACACTCGACAATTGTGGGTGTTAACAGCGCCAGAGAGTGTGAAATGCGCTTCATTTGTCCAAAGCACAGTGTGAAGCCAGTTGTGTTACTCGTCCATCTTATTGAATACCAAATTCGCAAAATCTCAGCGAGAGTCGAAGTCAGGAGGTTTCAGTTCTTGGTTATGCTGCAACTTATAGGGATACCGTTGCAAAGTTATTCGCAGTGCTCTCCAGACACTTCCGTACGACACTCTCCTCTGCCTCGAAACTTCTCGAGCACTGCACTCCCCATGTGCAACAGCCGCCGACATGGATTGCACCGTCTGCTCCATTGTCGTGGCAACAGCAGCGGCTGTTGAGGGACGTCCACTTCTATGACGTGACGCCAAAGAACCCGTAGCTTCAAATTTCTTCATCATTTTGTTCAGTGCAGAAGACGTTATTGGTCCTTTGTTATCTCGCATACCCTTCATGTAGCGATATGCTCGCAATGCCGCAATGACACTTTCCGAATTCTTATAATACAGTTTAACTGAGAGAGCTTTATCAACTATGGACAGAATTTCGATGCATATAAGCTTCGACTACCATTATCTGCTGCAGTTGCTCCTTTTTATATCGTTTGTTGCTTTGCATAATCCTACATCAGAAATCCGACAGCGCCATCTGTTGGCCGCCAACAGAACTATTTTTTATTTCGTTGCCACACAAAACCCGGTTTCTTTTCCATCCGTGTGGTTCAAACCGTATCTTTGTATCTTGATTCGTTTTCAAATTATTCATTTTTAAAGTTCGTCCTGACTTTTGTATCACCCGGTATCACCCATCTTTGCTTTTTAGTAAATTTCGTATATAGTAAATTTGATAAGTCAGGTGCAGATATGTGTTTCAGATATTCACATACTAGTCCTTGTTTAATTATAACTATTTATCTGTGAAATGTTTTAGAAGCTGCGATAAAAAGCACTTTTCTAACAGTTATTTAAACAGTAAAAATAGCCGTTTTGATAAAGAAAAGTTTGACTTTTTGGACGAAAACCTAAATATTTCAGTCAAGTTTTGAAAATTATTAATATTTTGTAGGATTATCATTATATTTAAATTAAATTAAAATATATGAAGAAAATATATGAAGGTATTAGTATATGCAGTTAGTTATATGTTAAACAAAACGAATCACCTAATTTATATTTAAAATCGGGACTTTTTAGAGCTTGAGAGAAATCATAGTACATAATTTTATTAGCATTCATTCTTCTATGTCGGAATGCACTGCAAATGAATTATATTTGCCGTTATATTGCATTGCTTAAAACGTGCTTAAAAACGTACTCCGAATGTAAAGACAATTCACTTAATTGATTAAATTCCACAACACAATATTTGAATTGACAAGTATTATTAAAAGAACAATTCATATATACTACCGGAGCTTGTCGGTTTATTACAAAGGCACCTCAAATTAAACGAACTTAGGATTGGGCGCTCTACTCTATTCGGATAAGTCAACTCGGATTTAAATAAAAACAAAACCATTTCTTGGATAAAGATATTTTTACTATATTCGGATAAGTCAACTCGGATTTAAATAAAAACAAAACCATTTCTTGGATACAGATATTTTCATTTATGTATATTTAGTAAGAAAATATCATTTAAAATCCTGCAGAAACGGCACCAACGTATTTTTAAAAACTATTATTGTTGATTTATTTTTTGTCCGAAGGTTGACGTGTTTCTCTTCAACGAAAATTGACCCAGGCAACAAAATGGCTGCTCGTAGAAATCATATAAATGAAAAGCTGCCATTTCAAAGAAAGAGAAAGATTTTCTTCTCATTTAATTTGGAAGAATTATGAATGGGTTTCCCATTGTGTGTGTTTGAACCATTCCCTGTTCCCTTTTGTTCAGCCCCAGCCCAGATATAGAAGGAAAGAACTAAATCCTGGCATTTCCCCTTCTATTCCTATTTTTAAAAGAATTTGAAGCATGCGCAATAAGGTCAAATTTATGTGAATCTTATCTTAAGAAATTATCTTTTTACTTTAAATATATAGATATTAATCAAAATTTTGCATTTAAACTTAACAGGTTTAATTTAATTTTATATTATAGCTAAAATCATTTGATAATCTAAATTTCTATTATATTTATTTACACTACAATTTCATTAGTAACAAGGAAGAATTACTGACACATATGCCTGAACTAAAAAAATAAATGATATTTATAGATAAAGATGTATAATAACTGTGCCAGAAACTTAATTTTTAAGTTACAAAAAATGTCTCTCCAAATATAATTATTATTTTTTATTCGATAATTTTCAACGATTGTACTTCCATATATGTCTATATTAGTTTTTTATGTATCGTTTAATCCGATTAAGATCTAAAACCCCAAAAAAAGATTTTTGTCGATATAACTATTTATTTATTATTTTTGTTTCCTATTTCATTATAAGCCTATTCGAAAATTGATACATAATAACGACACTAAGAAACTAATTTTCATGGCTTTTGAAAACGCATGCTTATATCTTCTTAGCCAAATCGTGCTCAAAATGTAGTTAAAAAAAATCCATTCATGATTAATTCATCCGAAATCATTTGAATGAATGAGTAATGTGACCTTAGTAAATTATAATTTATGTGTAACAGATTTTGGGAATAGTAACAAAATGATGAAAGTTGTTATTTAGGAAATATTTTATGATTTATTTTTTTTTTAATGTCAATGGTTCCAGTTTTTATCTGTTTTATGTATTATAATATATGATGATACCTGTGAACCAGAATAACTATACCTTTTAAAGCAATTTTAACCTCTGAAGCTTTTTTTCTCTAAAATTAATGTAATTTTTTTTTATGCATTAAAATCATATTAATATAACATCGCGTATAGTTTTAACACGAATTGTAAGGAAATTTACTAAATAGATTAAATAACTCGCTGTTAGAACATAAATATTTATTTCATGACAATATCGTTTTCAAACGGCTTGACTTATGCAATTAACAATAATTATACCGTGTTATACCCGTCTGTAATTATTGTAAAATAGGTTAATGTGTTACTCGAATTGACGAAACACTTGAGACATGATGATGAAAATACGTTATGCTTGATCTAAGGTGGAATTGATCAAGACCAAGAAATTCTTCTGTCGTGTCAATAATACCACCTTATGCAAAAAAGTAAAATGAAAAAAAAAATGCGCCCATCACGTTTTTCTTTCTTTGTAACATTTAGCACAGTTCTTTAAATTAAAAATATTTTAGGAATGATATATTTTTTAATTAAATCTCTTGTTTTTAGCATCATTGGAAATTATTATTTGAACACTAAAATGAATATTATCAATATGAAATTGATTCAATAGGGAAAATTGAGTGAAAATCTTCACTTTGACAAATACGTTTAGACAGGGAAAGATAGGTCAAAGTAAACCGCTAATGATATATATATATATTTTCAACTTACGGTTCAATAGGCATGTAAACCTTCCTGAATAAACCTTAGTACTTCCATCATTTGTATATTTTCTCCAAGCATTCGTCTTATAAGTTTGTTAAAGAAAAACAGATAAAAGCTTTAAAATGTCGACATCAAGAAGTTAGGAAAATCACAGTCACTTTAGCAACATTCTTACTTTTGAAATGTTGTGGCCTTGTCGATTTACCAATCATTATGGCTTATCTAAACATCCTTCCGAATTCGCACACAACAGAACAGTGTTACATTCTTTGAAGTTTTTACCTCTGTAAAAATCACTTCTTCTTTTTTCAGGATACTTACTAGGCAGCGTACAATAAAATATGCCGGTCTCATCGCAATTATATGAGCCATTGGTTTGATATTCTTCAATGAAAAATTAGAATGAATGTTTAAATGAAATATTCCCTTTCATTCCTTAACTCCATACTATGGTACATCTTTTGAGCCTCCTAAAACATGCTTCTTTTCAATGTTATGTCAATTATGAAACTCATTATTCATCAATAAAAGCCGTTAAATCCATTTAGTCATTTCTTGGGCAATTTTGTGCGTTTTCAAGCAACACAGAACCAAGTATGAGGAAATATGTCTCTCAAACAATTTAAAAACATTCAAAAGTAACTGCATCGATGTCTTCGTATTTCACAATCCTTTTCATCATTCTGATTGATAATCCATTTTCAAATTCGTCTTTCAACAGTTCTTTCTATTTATAGCCTCTCTGATTTGAGTTTTTTTAACAAATAAACTTAATGAAAAGATCTTTAACATTTTTTTCCATAACTTCAATTTTAACCGTCAGCGATTTCTTACTGAGTTTCAGTATTAAACCATTTTCTGCTATGGACTTAGTTATGCTCGTAAGCATGAAAATACAACGAAAACGACAAAGTTGTCCACAACACATTCAGTGATAGAGTTTTTTCACCACATGATATACACATTCAGTGATAGTTTTTTCACCACATGATATTTAAAAAACTGCGTACGTCACTTCTATATCACAAAACAAAACATAATAAGATAACCATGTTATATTTTCAAAGCAAAATGCAAAAGTTTGTCGATTCCTCTCCCAGCACAGGCAATGAGTACGACCATCAAGTGATTACCCAGGTAGTACTGAACTATGCGTCACACTTTCGCCCACATGGACGAGAAAGATATGCTGCCTTGGTGATTACTTATAAGATGTTCGGAATCATCAGTAAGCAAAAGAGTAATATAATTTCATTATAAAAATGAAAAATATAATTGTTAATGAAAAATATATTTGTAGAAAATATTTTGTTAAATATGAAAAATTAAACTCGCTATGATATTTTTCCAATTTTCAGGAAGTTCAATTCTTTGTTTTATTCATCCAACCTACCAGATTATTTTTAAAATCCTTCAAGTTTGTAAAATTTCAATATTTCTCAAAGAAATACACTTAAAAAGCGAATATAAAATATATTTTCCCCGCTCAGAAGCGCTAATCCATCGATGTCAATTTTGTATGTCAAAGACTATTTTCAAGAGTGATTATTACAGTAAAAGTTAATCCGATAGGGTTTTTCGTTTTACGATATATATATTATAAATTGATCTTGATTGAATTGCTCTCCTATGTTGAGAATGAATGCCACTAAAATTGGTTGAAAACGGTAACTTTGAAAAATGTTTTCCATTTATAGTAAAATGAAAAGTACTATATTCGATTTCTTTGCATTACTTTATAAGAATTCTGAAAATTACACGTGGATATGAACAGCAATAACTTTAGGAATGTGTCAGAAAAACGACACTTTAAATTTGAAAATAAAATAAAAGCATATTAAATAATACATTAGAAAATATATATTTAATAAATATTCTTTTACTGCTATTTATAACTTTTACAGGACAATTTATACGTGATAAAATTTAATAAAGCAGCATTTCTTAAAACTTTAAATAGTTTTTGCTTTTTTGAGTTAAGTTTATTTATACATTAGGAAATTTAGTTTAAATATTTGACAGTGTTTATTTAACGTATCTATCAGTTTTAAAGTTTCATAAACCAAATGAATTTTATTAAAATTTAAATGAAAGAAATATTTTTTTCCATTATATGCCAGAAGTCTGATTTTAATGGAATCATATAAATCGTTCCATTACCGCGTTGGGCAAATTCTTTTTTATGCAGCATGAATTAATATTTTGTTATGTTTTATGGAATCGTCGGGTCATGAAAAGTTTTCCGCGTTAGAAAGATTTCTCTATTACGCCTTCGACAGAGTTTATGATTTCGAGACCAATTTATACTATTTAGCAATTGAATTATATTTGTAAATAACGAAATGAATTCTAAATGTTTCTAGATATTTTCGCAGTACTGTTTGCAGACAAAATACTGCTTCTATATTAAAATAATAATAAAAGTTTCAAATATTAGTATATTCACTAAGTTATTTTTATCAGTAAAATTTATCAATTAAATTAAATTTTCTACAATTATGTTTAAAGCAATATAAAAAATATCTTATAAATTAATAAATTTAATTCTGATACAATGGACAAAGACATTTCAAAGGGGAGTGTTTAGATAACTTTGTAACTTTTTATTTTTTACAAAGTGAAGAGATAACATTCATATTTTGACATAAAAAAAAACATGATAGAAGTTTCAATCTAATCCATAAAATTACGGAAAATAAATACATTTAATAGTTTGCTGCATTAATTTTCGCAATCGTAATATTAAGTCACATCTGAACTAAAACGTCATTCATTTTCACACATGTGCATCTCTAACAGAATGCCAAAACAATTTTCGCAATATAAAATTAGGATTAAGCTAGTAAAAGAACAGTGGTATTAATGTATTAAATACTTATTTGGTGATATAATGTAATCGTAGTGCCGCAGTGGCACGGACGGTAAAGCTTGGCTCTCGTAAGATCGCCGAAAGCCAAGCAGCATCGACCACGGTCTCTCATCTGGAATTAGTTCAAAATTAGGAGATCTGTTTGGAGTAAAGTCAGACTTCTACCCTTGGGTGCTCCAGGTATCTTGTACTAAAAGAAGCTGCTCCATTTCCCTTTACCATGATTCTGGAGGTCTTCGGTTTCGTGGGGATGATTTAGCAGTGCTAAACCATCTGGGATTAGAAACAAGAACAACATGTAATCGTTTTTTATTCTCATTATGAGAATAACTGTAAAAGGCTAATATTTTCAAACACTTATTGATAACAAATATTAGTAATTATTGGATAAAGTTTTAGGTAACGAATTTTATTTTTAATTTTAATATTAAAATACTGCATCTGTTATTGGTAACAGTTTATTTATAGATAAAAGGTAACATATTTCCAGAAAAAAAAGAACAAAAACATTTTATCCTTTTACATGGCCTAAAATAAAGGAGTATGTATTAAAAAGTAATATCTGTTAAAACACATTGCAAAAACGAAGGCTTTCATTCTAAAAACAATCCTAGTTTCATTTTTCTAAAATATTAAATAAAAAAATAATCGATACCTCTGATAAGACAATTTTGAAATACTAGATTGAAAATACAATTAAAAACACATTTAATATAAACATTTCATATTTCCGCGTGTCCACTTCTTTTATTTTAAGATGGAAACAGTTTTTCCAAAGTTTACGGTTTGCTTAATGAAACATTTCTCTACTTCCATACGCTATATATTTTTCTTTCTTTACCGGACTAGTAATTTAAGACGCAGCTGTGATTCTACTTTAAAATGATGCTTCAAAGTTTTCATATCGAAAACAGCTGGCTCGAATCATGATGCTTCATGATACTTTTATAGTTCCTCTCTTTTATTTCAGTGAAATGGTAAAAGAGATTGAATCTCTGCTATTTTTAAGAATAAGAGGTTTTTGAAGATTTTTACTCCGAGTCTCTCTAAGAAATATATTTTCGCTGATTAAAAGTCTTAGTACACATTAGGCGAAAGAAACAACATCAAGTAACATTTTATTTCGAGTAATGTTTCTGTTTTTGAGTAAAGATTTGCGGAATCAAAAATTTAAATTAAACAATTTTTCTGCGTGTAAAATTTGAAACTTTTACCACACATATTAAATTAATAAATATAAATTATTTTGTTATTATTTTCTAAATGAAACATTATGAATCAAAACTCTACATTTAAGTCTGAAAAATTACTCATATTGAATTTTATTTCAAAATAATAATGATATTTTTTAATATAAGTTGATTTCTTTATTAATTAATATTAAACAAATGCAATATTTACTATATATACATATATATATATATATATATATATATATAATACAAACGGATATTTTGTTCCGACTGTTTATCATTCAAGTTCTTCTGAATGGACTTTATTGGAACTTGCACTGTTCGATAGATAATTTTTGGGGGAAGGTTTTAAGTATATAACATATTGTTCTACGTAGATCAGTTATAGAATTATAATGAAAAGTTATGTTATTTCGGACGAAAAGGTTACCATTAGTTACCGAATAAGGGAGTATACACTGTAAAAAATGACCAATGTTTCTTATTTATGAAAATATACTATAACCACGAACGAAAATATAATATAAGCTTCTGAGTTATCCGAAATTCCGAACAGCATGTTACATTGTCTTTGGAATCCCCAGAAACCAATGCATTTAAAAAATTTAAAGAATAATTTATAAAAACAAATTATTTTTCGCTGCCCGTATTTTTCATAAACGTTTCCGAAGGGTTTTTACAGTGTACTAATTAGTGTCCTGAGTCTGGAATGCCTGTTTTTCGAATGTCATCCATTCTCAAGTACACGTTTTCAGCCGCATAAGTTAATTTATACATGAAAGAGTAAATAAATAATCTTAATTTTAATGTTATTGTTAACGCTATTAATTTTGCATGTTTGTGTGTTGAACCTTTTTTTAGCATGAAAATGTTTACTTGAGAATTGATAGCATTCGAAAAACAGGTATTCCAGGCTGAGGACACTAATTAAGACACTATAAAAACCCTTCGGAAACGTTTCTGAAAAATATGGGCAGCTAAAAACAATTTGTTTTTATAAATAATTCTTTAAATTTTGGAAATATATTGGTTTCTGGGGATTCAAAAGGCAATGGAACACGCTATTCGGAATTTCGGATAACTCAGAAGATTATATTATATTTTCGTTCGTGGTTATAGTATATTTTCATAAAATAAGAAACATTGGTCATTTTTTACAGTGTATGACAGACGTAGCAAAAGAAAAACAATCTACAGCACTATCTGATTTAAATTCGAAAACAGAAATTGATATGTATTTCAACAAAGTAAAAATTATAGCGTAAATGAATGATTATAGTACATTTATACTGAGGGAGTCTGTGTTAACTAACAAGTGGTAAGAAATCCTGTAATGATATGTTATCATTCAATATACCAAAAATCTGGTTTAATCTACTTTGTGTCAATGGTACATTTGGGTTGGAATAACCCACCACGCTCAATAGACTCACCCATCCTCCTCTCTCTCCCCTTTTTTCATATTTTATTTCGCCTTCTGATATTTAACCAGCGTACATTCCGGATGTTACAGATATTTTTCTTATTTTCGGCCTTTGATGATGGCCAGGTTCTGGTCGAAAGCGCTCGGGACTCTGACGGAAGTTTTAACATCTATACAATGGTTTTAATGTTTTAAAACTTCTGTTTCACCTATTCTGTTTAAACCTATTTTAGTAATAAATAAATTTTTATTCGTTTTAACTGCTTACATGTTTTTAATTAATGTTTACATTGTTTTATTTGATTATAGACCAGGTTTTTCGACCGCAATCTACATGGAAAGTGTCAAAACTAGTACAGTCTTAAAGTAACCACATTTGACACATAATGCAACAAAACCAATCACACTTCCGCTTAGTTTTGTAGTAATTTTCCACACATTCATTGCAAAGAACATCTGCGCCACATGTGTGATCCAACTTTTCATTATTATCATCTTGATTTGCTTCTTTATTCGCTTTCTTACTTTCTTATTTTTCCTTTTTTCTCCTTAGGTGTCGTAAACTTCATACTGTTTGAAAATTCCTCAATGTCTAATGAACTGAATTTTATTAATCGGCGCATCCCATGCAAAAGAAACTGTGGTATATATATCGGAGTGCGGCATGTATCCCATTGTGTATGGTGCAGACGTAGCACATCACAGTTGCCTACCCTCGCAAAAGACAAGGACGTAACCATACACACAGTACTCTATAGAGAAACTCTAATTAGTTTTGTCTTCGAAATCATGCATGCATTTAGTAATTAACGCATAAAAAGTATTTAAACATAACGTTTTCAAAAGTTTGGATAGTGAAATCATGCGCTTTCCTCAAAATAACCATTGTGTAGCTACAAGTAAACATCGAAAAAGGATTTACGCTATATACTGGTAAAAGTAATCTCATTGAGCACACATACTGTGAGTCTGACTCTCATCTATCGATAATTACAAGACATACACTGGGTGCGGAATTTATCCCAGATGCGGCAACTCTCCCGGAGTTACCCTAAATTTTTCATTGATGAATTTCTTTCCAACGCATTCTTGTCATTTTCAAATTACTGACAAACATGAAAACAAGCTCTATATATCTCCTCACAGGTGCAGAATTGTCTCCGTTTTCTATAGCCTAAGGTTAAAGTGAAGTGTCTAATTATAAATGTTAAGATTATTGAAATTTCCATTCTTTTCAAGGAGTTGAATGAAAATAAATCCAATTAAATTTAACATCCGTCCATGGAAGTATCTTACCGAAGTCCTTTCTGTCAAATGTAACTATTTCCTTATAGTTATACAATCAAATGATAAATTTTGCAGGAAATTCCCGCAATTGAAAAAGTGAAAGATCTTTAAGTAGAAAATTTTTCACACATGTTGGGAAATTTCAACGTGATGAAATGAAAAAAAGTTCAAAATTATTTCATATTTGAGCCACTAAGCAGGGTTGGAACGCCGAAGGGGATTTAGTGAATTTAAAGGGTTGGAATTCCAAAATTTTATAATGCAATGTTCGCTATATATCGACACAGAATTTTTCCCATTAAATGAAGAACATATTACTTTACGAAAACTCTGGTATTCTTCCCCTGAGATGTACGAACCTTACTAAACTTCTATTATTAAAAGTTCAACAATTGTATTGACTTATATTTAATTAATATTCAATTGTTAGCCACTTAAATTCATTCAATTGGAACAATGGAACGGAAAACGGAAATATCACAAGCTTCGTCGGAAGTCAATAAAATGTATCAAACTAAAAAATGCATTCTCTTTAGAGAAAAGAAAGAGAAACAATACATTCTACCGAAATAAACTGAAAGGAAATCCACATTCATTTTTAACTGCCTACAAAAACAAAATAAATACTGAAATATTTACTCATTCTCTTGAAAGGAAGTATTTGCGTTTATTCTAGGAAGATGTGTCTGACGTATAAAGAAACGATAATGTTTTAAATGTTTAACAGTTTGCTTTCAAACATTTTCTTGTTTCATTTTTCAATTCTAATATAAATTCCATTATGCTGTTACTTGAGCAATATTAATCAATGGATTCAGGTGCTGTTGAATTGCTGCCAAAGAAACACTTTTATCGTCTGTGCCAAAATAAGATGATTGGTTAAAATCGTTAGAGCAACATAATCCTTTAATACTTTTGGAAAAGAAAACAATGTCTTATATCTAGAAACAGACGAAACATGACAAATCATAAGCTTGTAAAAATATTACAAAAAGCTAACCGTATTCGAAACTTTTAGTAGATTATAAATATAATGTTTGTTAAATGTATTTTTAAAAGTTTTTTGTCACAAATTTTCTATTTTTACTGATATCATAAAAATATATAAGAAATAATTTAGTAAATTCTGATAATAGTGCTCATAAGCACAATTTTTAATGCGTATTTTTGATATATTTTTATCTATTATATTTTTACACTTTTATATTTAACACAAGAAACGACAACAAATCAGTATAAAGGCAAAATAAATTTATTAATACATCATAAGTCATAAGTTGAACAAGTATGACTATCAAAATAAAGTGATTTTCATTATAGAAATAAAACAGTGACGGTTTATTTTACAGAATCACTCTTAATTTTTTTCACGGAATAATTAATTATTATTTTAAATAAATATTCATATAATATGTCATTTTGTCTATAATTACTTAATGGAAAATAATTTATCGATAAGATTAACACAGAATGTAGACGAAGATTCTAAATTTTGTATGCATACATTATAGATGTTCTATGTGACTTCCCTGGGTCACACGGACAACATGTAGGCGGCAGTCCATTTCACGCCATACATTCTGAAGCATTTGTTCAGTCACCGACGCAAGCGCATTACAAATTCGTACGTTGAGTTCTTCAATTGTTTGGGACATCAGATGCTTTCACATAACTCCATAGATCGGTCGAAGTGGAGATGCCGACGATGTCTTCTGCTCTTGGCCACCAAGATCTCAGGACTTGCGTCGGTGACTGAACAATTGCTTCAGAATGTATAGCGTGGAATGGAGTACCGTCTAGATGTCCGTGTGACTAAAGGTAGTCACATAGAACATCTATGACGTATGTATACAAAATTTTGAAGTTTCGTCTACATTCTGTGTTAATCTTATCGAAAAATTCTATTCCAATAAATAGTTATAGTCGTTTGTTATCGCTATATTCACTTTGACTTACCCTATAGTTCACCTATGAAAATGAGATTATAGTGGAATGAAAAATTTATTTTAAAATGTGCTCCTAAAAGAGATATTCGTATATCATTCACTGTAAAATATGAACGTTTTCATTTTAAATATTTATTACATTTATACATATTGCAGTAAAAATTTCTTTTTTAATTTTTGATATAATCAGTTAGTTTAATACACAAAACAAATAAATACTCATAGAATTTATACAATCACATCTGTTTTCTCTGAAACTATTGAAATATAAATTTCTTTGTTTTAAATTTAAACAAATATATCATTGATTTTATCATTCCTTTTCCGTTATGAAATTTATAAACTTTTTCTTCCTATCATTAAATTTGTTCTATCACGCATAACTGCATATATCCATTGCATTCATAAATAATGGGATGATGCATTCGAGAGATTTATTATTCGAATTTGCAGAAACATGGAAAAATGCTTTCACCAGTCAAATAATGTTAAATATAAAGTTCTACATAAAGAAGAAAATGCTAACAAAGCTCTGGCGTATAACAGAATAAAATATTATAAAATAATAAAGAATTTCAAACATGACTAGGGAATTACAATTTATTATGATCCCTTCAACATGAAAAGAAAAATAGATTGTATGTATGTATTTTTAGTAAATGAATTCGTCTTGATATTTGTTATATTAATTAATTATTTTTGTATTTATAGAAAGCATTACAATAAAAAAAATATTTTAATTCCTATTATTATTAAAAGTAAAATCCATTATATTTTTGCATGTAACTATAAAAAAATCCATTTAATGATCCTCCTTTTACTTTTTTGAAGGTATTTCACAATCAATAAATATTAAACATAGAAAATATATTTGTATTTAATTACTCAAAGAATTTTTTATAAGCATATCTGTGTTCTCTGAAACTGTTGAATTATATAACAGTTTGTTTTAAATTTAAACAAATATATCATAGATGTATTCGTTCAATTTCAGTTATAAAAATTTTAGAAACTTTTACTCCCTACCTTTGAAATTGTTCCATCACGTAGAACTGCATATATTTATTTCATTCATAAATAATGGGCCGGTGACTTCCAGAGATTTATTATTCTAAGTTGCAGCCTTATGGGGGAAATGCTTTCTCTATCTGGATAATGTTAAATATAAATTTCTACATAACGTAGAATATGCTTATAAAACTCTGGCGGATAATAGAATAAAATATTGTAAAATATTAAATAATTTCAAACATGGATAAGGAATGACAATTTGTTCAGCTCACTTTGACATTTAAAGACATATAGATATTAGGTATCTGTTTTTAGTTTTTTACATTACTGCGTCTTGATATGTGTTATATTAATTGATTCTTTTTTGAATTTATTTAAAAATTTTATAATTACTTGCTTGTTTATTAAGAGTTAAAAATATTAATTAGATTTATATAAATTACATTTATAATTGCAAATATATATATGAAAAAACATATACTATGGAATGTCACATTCACCCTGAAAATATATCGAAATAAAAATTAAAGAAGACTCGCTAAAAAGGTGAATTTAATATCACAAATATAAAAAAGATTAAAGTCTAATATTGATTAAAGTGATAAAAACATAACACAAAATATTTAAAAATACTTTTTTAATGTAGATTACATATGTTTCGTTTGCTCTATCGTACGACATCTTCAGATATAAATGAAAAATACAATATTCTCGCATAGTTTTTTGAAAATGGTAAACATATACCACGAGATCGCGTGTCCAAGGCAAGCAGGTGCTTAAATTGGTCAAACTGGGAAACGGGAAAATTATTATTTATTTTTATTTTTATTGCTTTTTCAATTTGTAGATCATCGCGTACCAAATTTTAGGTAATTCAAAAGAAGCGGCTTCGTTGCAAATGTTATCTTTTCGCAAATATAAGAGCTTATTTCCCATGCATTATCCGTGAATCAATATAAATATATATTTACGAAAAGATAGCATTTGCAACGAAGTCGCTTCTTTTGACTTACCTAAAATTTGGCACGCGATGATCTACAGATTGAAAAAGCAATAAAACTAAAAATAAATAATCATTTTCACGTTTCCAAGTTTGACCAATTTAAGCACCTGCTTGCATTGGACATGCGATCTCGTGGTTTATGTTTACCATTTTCAAAAAACTATGCGAGAATATTGTATTTATCATTTAGATCTGAAGATGCCGTACTATAGAGCGAACGAAACATATGTAATCTACATTAAAAAGGTATTTTTAAATATTTCGTGTTATGTTTTTATCACTTTAAGCAATATTACACTTTAATTTAAAGTTAACAAGTGATTATATTATATTATTTATTAAAAAAGGTATCACAAATATAAAAGATGTTGTTACATTATAAAATGGTTTTGTATAAATGTCCCTGATAATGTCGGAAGTTTTTAAGTTTTTAAAAACTATTTTATAATGTAACGACATCTTTTATATTTGTGACTTAAAAGCCCCTTTTTAGCAAGTCTTCTTTAATTTCGTTATAATTGCCATTTAATATTTTATATAAGCAGACAATTTAATACGCAAACCAAATAAATATGAATTACTTTCCCATCAACACATCACTTTTTTTTTATGTTATGAATAAAACTACACTTACAAGGAGACCGCCAAACATGATGCGCACAGATTTTGATGATTTTAAAGTATGTTATAGAGATCATAACCCTAACTATTCAGGTCAAATGTTTCCTTCAAATGGGCTTTAGTTTTCGAGAAATTTCGAGTTAAAGTTCAGCATGCTTTTCAAATACCCATTAGTTCGCAATCATAAACAAGGTCTCCGTGATGCCGAGGTAGCGTTCGCGATTTGAGAGCCGGAGGTGGATGTTCTGTCCTCTTGCGTGATTTTTACCTTTTTTAACAAATTTTATATATTTGTCGCTTTGTAAGTTTTATGCAGAATTATGAATTCTGCATCTTTGAACTTTTTGATATTTTCCTAATAAATTCCATTTACATTTTCGAATATTTCGTGAAAATTTACAATTTCTTTTTCTTTTTTGTGCAGTTTTGAAATTAATATTTCTATTGACGAAATTCCAAGCTAATTAATTCCAACAACACATCTTAAAAGGAGTAATCAAATATTAAAGCAATAACGCTTATATCCAAGTTTTAGCCAGTTATATATATATTTTTTTGTTATTTAAATACATTTAACTGTAAAGTTCAAACTCAACATCATTTTTGATTTGCACAAATAAAAAATAATATATTACAAATATTTTTTTTTTCAGTCTAACAAATCGGTGCCATGCAGAAAAATTCAACTTGAAATAAAAAATCGTTTGTAAATTACAATACATATAAAAAAAATCTGAAAAAAAAATCGTTTGCAATGACTTTTACGGCAATATCAGAATAAATTAATGTTTCTTTTTATCCATTTCGCTCAGCTACCTTTGCAGACTATTACCACGTTTGAAATAATTTCTTTTTCAAATGCATTTTTTAATATAGTTATCACAATTTTATTTAAAGAATATATAATATGCTAATTTATACATTCTTCCAATATTGTTAAAACAATCATTTAAAGGCGATTTTTAATGCGGAATTTGTTTAGAATATTTTTGCAATAGGTATCACACAATTAGTTCCATATTTAAAAAACTAAAAATGTCGATGTCGGTGATGATAAATATTTTAGTAATTCAGCAGTTAACATATTTCAATATATTTAAAACAAATCAAATAATAAAATTATATATTATTTTGTTAATTTTTTTAATCATTTATATTTTTTAAAATAGAAAATGCAAATAAAAGAAATGCATTATTTCATATATACGATAAATAAATAAGTAAATGTACATAAATGTAAACAATAATCATTTTAAAAAGACGAGATATCAAGACATAAATTAGTTTGGATTTTCGTCAAAAGAAATATTAGAATAAAATTGCGCAAAAACTATAAATTTTCCCGAAATATTAGAAAATGTAAATGGAATTTATTAGAAAAATATTAAAAAGTTCAAAGACGCAGAATTCATAATTCTGCATAAAACTTATTACGCGATAAATATATAAAATTTGTTAAAAAAGGTATAAGCCACGCAAGAGGACAGAACACCCATCTCCTGGTCTCAAATCGGGAACGCTACCATTGCACCAAGGAGACCTTGTCTAAAAGCGCAAAGTAATGGGTATTTGAAATGCATGCTGAACTTTAATCCGAAATTTCTCGAAAAGTAAAGCCCATTTGAAGGAAACCTTCGACCTGAATAGTTAGGTGTATGATACCTACAACATACTTTAAAATCATCAAAATCTGTGCGCATCATGTTTGGCGGTCTCCTTGTTAGTATGCAGTAACAGACTTGCCAAGTCTCCGGATTTTTGGATACCAGTAATTTAGTACAGAAAATGTTATTTTATTTAATCTGAGAAATTTGCGATTTAAAAGAACAACATTTTCTCTAAAAAATTACTGGTGTGCAAAAATGCCTGAGACTTGGCAACTCTGCAGTAAAAACAACTATATTGATTGTAAATATCATAAATGCAACTGTGTGATCTACAATGCCGTGGTTTATAGTTTTTATATAGAAACAACTGTAGATTAAATATATTTATAGAAAGTATTAAAATAAAGTATTAAAATAATAGAAAAATCAATTTATTCCATATTATTATAAAAAGTAAAATCTTGTAATATAGGGTAAACCCCCAGTTATTGACACATAACCAGTAACTGACACTTGAGCAAAAATCTAACTCAAATAAGCAATTTGTTGTAAAATTATACAAAGTAATGTCATCTAGTGCTAAACTAGACATTTATTTTTATTTTGGAGTCAATTTATTCACCACAAGAGGAAATTCAATGAGGAATAAACGTGCCATTTTGATGCAACCATCTTATTTCTAAATTTAAGTTAGTGATTTTCTAATCTATTTGTAATGCAACCACCCTAAACTTTTCTCTTAAAGGTATACTAGTGAAAATCAGTTTAAAGATGCATATGATATATTAGGGACTTCATTTAGTGTTTATAGTTATTTAATTTAGCTTAATGGGGGGTGCGAATTATTGGTTCCTAGAATTTCATTTTACCAGTCTTTGACAGAGGTTTTATTTATTCGATATATTAAAGAAATCTATTATTTGAACTGTTTAAAAATGCATAATAATAAATTAATTTTATATTGTAGTAAACACCATTAAACTTTAAGTTATTTAACCAGTGTCTGACATCAGATGTCAGTTACTGGTACATAAATGCCAGTTATTGGATATCTGCATTACTAATAATGCATTACTAAATATCACTGCTATATACTCTTACTATATACTCTACATTACTAAAAATGGAGTATAGCTTACTAAATCCCACTTTTTATAATAAATATTAATGTATTTTGTTTTTACAATAAAGAAAACGTTTTTTTAAAGCATTTTAATCTTTTAAAATAAAGTGTCAGTCACCGGTTCAATTTGTGTCAGTTATTGGTGTTTTAAAATAGGATGGTGTTAGTTACCGGAGATCGAAATTTTGCCAACAATATTTTCTTAATATGTCTCTGCTATCCTCTCAAAAGCAAAGATAAGTATAAAATAAATTAAAATTTTTGTAATAGTGATTTGAATAAGAAAGTCTCCTTAAAGTGTCAGTTACTGGGGGGTTTCACCCTACAATACATATATTTACATATGGTAACTGCAATAAAATCCATTTTTAGGTGCGTTCGTAATTATATAAATACGTAGCACCTATTGTCGTCGCTTGGTCCGTCCGTCTGTCCGTCTGTCTGTCCGTCCGTCCGTTCGTCCGTCCGTCCGCATATAACAACGCAAAAACTACCCAACCGAATGGTTTGATATTTAAGATATATTATCTTTGCAGAATTTTGTCGAGACATTTCAAATTTTATTAAAATCGAATCAAAATTTTAGGAGATATTAATAAAGATATTTATTAAGAAATTTGATTTTTTTTTTAAATTGGTGCTTTCTTGTTATAGGAGCTTCCGATGGATGTTAAATCGTCAAGCGACCGAGACACTTACTTTATGACAGAAATTAATATGCAGACGATATAATTCATTTCACAGAATTAAAAATCATCTAGGTCTGAATATTTATATAACTAGCTACAGTACGAACGCACCTCGTTTGTCACGTTTGACGTACAATTTCCAACTTGTTCATACCTGCTTGTACTTTCTTGAATGTATTTCAGAATTAGTAAATATCAAACATTGAACAAATATTTGCATTTAATTACTCATAGAAGTTATATAAACACATCTGTTTTCTCTGGAACCATTGAATTACATAACACTTTGTTTTATATTTAAATAAATACATCATTGATTTATTGATTCCATTTCAGTTATGAAAATTTCATAAAATAATTATTTGCTAACTTTTTTTCTGTCCCCCGGGTCGGGGTCACCTTTGTAGATGCCCTGGAAGCACCGGGGGTAAAGCAATTTCCGTGGGCCATTTTTTTCTCCCGGGATGGAAAGGGGTATCTTTGTAAGTGACCTGGAAGCACCGGAGGTAAAGTAATTTCCGTGGGAGATGGCCCTGACTAGTTAAGGGTCTCTGGTTGCACTTGTGGGCTCCAGAGGTAGCCCAAAACGAGGATGTCAAGGTTTAGATCTCATGGACCGAACCTGCCCCAGACGCCTAGACGCACCAAACAGGTGCGCCGTACTGAGCTGGATCTATCGTAGCGGCTGGTTCATCCAGGAAAAACCCCTGCGATGATCTGCATAGATTGAAAGCAGTACCAATTAGTTTTTACTAACTATTTGAGTTTGTTTAATCATTTATAACTGCATCTATTCGTTTCATTCATAGATAATGGGTTGATGAATTCGAGAGATTTATTATTTGAAGTTACAGCATTATGGGACAATGCTTTCAGTATCCGGATAATATTAAATAGAAATTTCTACATAAAGAAGACTATGCTAATAAAGTTCTGGCGCATAATAGAATAAAGTATTATACACAATTACAGAATTTCATATGTAAATAAATGATTAAAATTTATTATGTTCACTTAGACATGAAAAATAAATTAGCAGCTATCTCTTTTTAGTTTTGTAAATCACTACATCTTGATAGATATTCATATTATTATTAAAAATAATATCTTGTAACATCCAATATATATTTACTTTTAGTACCTACAATAAAATACATTTAATATACATGCTTTTACTTTTTTGGAAACAGTAAATGTTAATCATTGAATAAATATTTGCATTTAATTATTTCTAGAATCTATAGAAACAGATGTGTGTTGTGTTTCCTGAAATTATTAAATTATATATTATTTTGTTTTAAATTTAGACAACTATACCATTGATTTATTCATTCCGTTTAATAAATTCCATGTCTTTGTTATGTTCACTTAGACATGAAAAATAAATTAGATAGCATCTATCTCTTTTTAGTTTTGTAAATCACTGCATCTTGATAGGTATTCATATTATTATTAAAAATAATATCTTGTAACATCCAATATATATTTACATGTAGTAACTACAATAAAATACATTTAATATATGCTTTTACTTTTTTTTGGAAAGTATTCTGGAATCAGTAAATGTTAATATTTGAATAAATATTTGCATTTAATTATTTCTAGAATGTATAGAAACATATGTGTGTTGTGTTTCCTGAAACTAAAAATCAGTTAATTCCATATCATTATTAATTTTTAAATCTTGTAACATCAAATATGTATTTACATATAGTTAATACAATAAAATCCATTTATTGTACCTGTTTTTACTTTTTGAAAATATTTCAGAATGCGTATATAAAAACATTGAACAAATATTTGGATTAAATTACTCATAGAATTTCTACAATCACATCTGTGTTCTCTGAAACTGTTGAATTATAAATTACTTTGTTTTAAATTTAAACAAATATATCATTGAAATATTCATTACATTTCAGTTTTGAAAATTTCATAAATTTTTACTTCCTACCATTGAATTTATTCTATCACGCAGAACTCCATATATTCATTTCATTCATAAATAATGGGGAGATGAGTTAGAGAGATTTATTATTCGAAGTTGCAGCCTTATGGGAAAATGATTTAACTAACCAGATAATGTTAAGTATAAATTTATACATAATGTAGAAATGCTAACAAAGCTTTGGCGTATAATAGAATAATATTTCAAAAATATGTTAATGAATTTCAAACATGACTAAAGGATGACAATTTGTTATGTTCTCTTTGATATGAAAATAAAAACAGATAGTAGATATGTATTTTTTGTAAATTACTGCGTCTTGATATGCATTATATTAATTGATTATTTTGTATTTATATTAAGTATTACAATAAAAAAAACATTTTATATCACATTATTGTTAAAAATAATATTTTGTAACATTCAGTATATATTTGCATATAATAACTACAAAAGATCCCGTCAATGTACCTGTTTTTAATTTTTTGAATGTATTTCAAAATCAATAAATATTAAACATTAAACAAATAGTTGTATTTAATTATTAATAGAATTTATATATGCATATCTGTGTTCTCTCAAACTATTGAATTATAAATTACTTTGTTTTAAATTTAGACAACTATATCATTTATTTATTTATTCCATTCCAGCTATGATATTTTCAAAAACTTTTACTCTCTACCTTTCAATTTGTTGTATCATGCAAAACTCCATATATTCATTTAATTCATAAATAATGGGCAAAAGAATGAGAGAGATTTATTATACGATGTAGCAGCTTTATGGGGAAATGATTTATCTAACCAGTTAATATTAAATATAAATTTATACATAATGTATAAAATGCTAACAAAGCTCTGGCGTATAATAGAATATTATATTATAAAATATTGAAGAATTTCAAACATTTCTAAAGAATGACAATTAGGTTCACTTTGAGATAAAAAAAATAGAGAGTAGCTATGTCTTTTATGTAAATTACTGAGTCTTTATATACATTATGTTAATTGATTATTTTGCATTTATATAAAGTATTACAATAAAAAAAAAAAAAAAATAATAATTATTTGTTATTATTGTTAAAAATAAAATTTTGTAACTCCAGTCTATTTTTACATATAATAACTACAAAAAATCCTTTCAGTTAGTTTATAATTATATATTATTATATATAATACAGTAATTAGTCAGTAAAAATGTTTATTTTTTTAATGTATTTCAAAATCAATAAATATTAAACATTGAACAAATATTTGCATTTAATTACTCATATAATTTATATAAGCATATATGTGTTCTCTCAACGAGATAACGAGCAAATGCAACGAGCGCAACGTTATGCAACGAGCAAAACAAGCTGAGTATTCAGTAAAATTTATTTATTGATTTTAAATATGAGAAATGCAACTGATAATTGTAACTGATAAATGTAACTGACTTTTATGTAAAATGTCATGGTTTATAGGTTTTTATAAAGTACTTTTAAACTATCTAATTTCCCATTGATAACTTTCGATAAATAATTACTATACTTACTAGACATGCATAAAGAAAACATTAAAATGTAAAAAAATTAAAACGAAAATCAATTTATTCCATATTATTACTAAATCTAATATCTTGCAACATCAAATATGAATGTACATATAGTAACTACAATAAAATATATTTATTTTACCTGTTTTTACATTTTTGAAAGTATTTCATAATCAGTATATAATAAATATTGAACAAATATTTGGATTTAATTACTCATAGAATTTATACAATCACATCTGTGTTCTCTCAAACTATTGAATTATATAACACTTTGTTTAAAATTTAAACAAATATATCATTGATTTATTCATTCCATTTCAGTTACTTCAGAAACATTTACTTTCTACCTTTAAAATTGTTCTATCATGTAGAACCTTATATATTTATTTCACTCATAAATAATGGGCTGGTGAATTCCAGAGATTTACTTTTCAAAGTTGCAAAACCATAGAAAAAATGCTTTCACTATCCGTATAAGGTTAAATATAAATCTTATATTCTAATACGAGCAAATCTTGTGTGTGTTTTATATGTATATATATATATATATATATATATATATATATAAACCTTTGAATTCAAAACACAAAACAAGTTCTAGCAACAAAACTGATCAAATCTCCAACATTTTCAAAGATAGGTAATTATAAAGTGTATACAGAATGCTATATAGTTAATAAATATATGCAAATTTTATCTTAAAATGGTTCTAACGATTTTGACAAACTTTTGTATCCTACCATTTTGGGGCACCATAAGGGCTAGGTCACATCTTCGAGAAAATTCGATTAGTGGGTAATTTTGGGTCACAATGGGTCAGTCAAACTAATTTTATCTAAAAAACGGCTCAAATGATTTTGTTTACATTTTGTATCCTACCATTTTGGATTACGAGAAAAGAATCGGACTTAGTCCCATGTTCGATAAAATTCGGTTAGTGGGTCATTTTTGGGTCATTACTGGCCAAGTTAAATATATCTGAAAAACAGCTCTAACGATTTTGACTAAATTTTGTAACCTACGAGTTTCGGACACGAGAATGTCATTGGGCTAGGACACATGTCCGAGAAAATTTGACTAGTGGGTCTTTTTGGGTCACTGTGGGTCAAGCTAATTTTATCTAAAAAACAGCTCAGACTATTTAGACTAAATTTTTTATCCTACCGTTTTCGGGCCCGATAAGACTGTTGCGCCAGGTCACACGTTCGAGAAATATCAATTAGTGGGTCATTTTGGTCATGGGTAATTATGGGTCAAGCTATTTTTATCTTAAAAACGGCTCAGAGGATTTGAACTAAATTTAGTATCCTGTAGTTTTCGGGAACGAGAAGACTATTGGGCTAGATCACATGTTCGAGAAAATTTGATTAGTTGGTCATTTTGGTCATATGTAATAGTGGGTCAAGCTATTTTTATCTCAAAAACGGATCAAACGATTTGAACTAAATTGTTTATCCTACAGTTTTAGGGAACGAGAAGACTATTGGGCTAGGTCACATGTTCAAGAAATTTCAATTAGTGGGTCATTTTGGTCATGGATCATGATCTTAGAACTCAAAGCAAATTTTGACAGAGCATAGCTCGGTTTCCATTCTCATTTCTACATGAAATAGAAAATGTTAACAAAGCTCTGGCTTATAATGAAAAACAATATTATAAAATATTAAAAAAAAATTCAAAAATGACTAGCGAATAGCAATTTATTATGTTATGTTTGACATAAAAAAATAGATAGTAGCTATCTGCGTTTTGTTTTGTAAATTACTGCGCCGTAATATGTGTTGTATTAATTTATTATATTTGTATTTATTTAATTTATTGTATAGTTACATGGTTGTTTATCAAGCTTAAAAAATAAGAATTATTTTAATTTAAAGATATTGGAATATCTGTACGAATTTTCAGCCTGGATCCTGTTACAGAATTCAGACTGCAAATTCGTATATATGTAAAACGTTTCATATAATAAAAAAAAGTCTATAAAATACAGAAATTTTCATATAATGAATATTTAACAAGTGAAAAATTATGTGTTATTTGACCATAATTAAAAATAGGTAGTTGCGGTTTGTTTGTTTACTTAGTCATTATAAAAACACGATTATTTACTCACGCGATATATTACTATATACTGTTATGTTATTTATTACACGCCTGTTTAACTCCTTTATTTTTAATTTGTTGTTTCCAAATTTATTGGGATAAATTAGCATAATGTATTATTTCTAAAAATGTTAATACCTAAACAAAGCAGGAGCTCAAATCCTGAAAATTCTTCGTCAAATGATGGAATAAAATTTTATGAAATATGATAGAATAAAACATAAAAAAACAATTAAAAACGAATAACGAACTAAAAACATTATTGTGTCTGTCTTTAAATGAGAAAATATATACTGTAGCTATTTGTTCGTTGGTTTAAAAATATATATATATAGACAAACAAGTGTGTATTACGTTATAAATTGCAACATATCTTGATAGATATCATTTTAGGAATTTGTTTTGTGTTTCTTATTAACAGGCATACATAACTTATTATAAATAATACGATGAACTATAAGAAAACTGTAAGAATATTTCCTAAAAATACATTAATGTTTCTATAAATTGTTTGCCCCAAATTATTCCGTGAAAATGTCTGAAAGTATCAAATACAGACTTCGGAATATTTTTGACGAATAACAGAACAAAAAGTGTATGTAAAGTTTTAATTTTAATAAAAGAACAAATTCCGTAAATATTAATCTGGCATTTCAATTGTCCATATTTTCACAATATCCAATTACATTGTAATCAATGATTTAAAGCATTATTCATACTTTAATAACTACAGTTATGTCTAAAATATTAAGACACCAAGCAAAGAAGAATGTAACATTGAATTTGACATTAAGAATTGGTAAAAAATGTTTATTTTTTCAAATATACAATTTCTGCTATATACATTAAAATTATTCAAAACTTACAGAAAAATTATTTCTTCAACTATATATCAGCATGTGTGTTAGTATTTACTTAATGTTAAAATTATGTAACTTTAGAAGGAATATTTTTTCTCTTAACTTAAAAACTTTTCAGTCTCAAATTAATAAGATAATTATAATAAAATGTTTATTTGAGTATGATAATTATATGTAACATATAAATTAATAATAGATCACGTTATGCCACAATTGTTGACATTATAATGTAATGAAGTACAGTATAATAATGATCGCTTTGATTAAAGGATTCAGCCGAACAGCTGCAGTTGAAAGTTCAGAATATTTCTGCTTCTATTCCTAATAGCTTCCCAATCGTCTATTTTACAGGTGCAGAAAACGTGATATGCATAGCATCATTTTGACTCAAGAAATTTCTCAATAGTACCAAATTAATAATGAGCATGTCTTAAAAAAATCATCAAAATTATTCACATAAACTGGAAAACAATAATATTTTGATCTTATTTAGAACTAAATTATTAATATTTTTAAAAAGCAAATTACCAAAAATTCTGTATAATTCTTATTTATTTACTAGTATTATACAGTAAAGTATTTAGCGTAGCTGAGTATGCTATCATATTCCGAATACCAATTTTCAAAAAAAATTTGTTTACTTATTTCTTTAGGTCAGTATGTAAAAATTACAAAATCAATCTCTTTAGTGATATTATCAACTGCTGTTTATCCTGGAAATATATTATACACTTTGATATAAAATTTTAATTAAGTTGATGTCTGCTTGAAATCGTAAAATTTGCGATGTGAATGTCTGTTGTCTGGTCTAGGAATATTTGACTTAAAATGAAATACATAAATATATCTGCAGGGTCTGAATTTTTCTTACTTATGACGTATCAGCAAATTGAATAAATTTCTGGTTTTTATTTATTGTCAATATCTTAAAAGCATGAGATGCAATATCAAAATTCATGGATCATGAGCGAGCACGATGAGTTTAGACTTTCAAAATCAGGAATGCTCAGTCCTATATTTTCTACCATTCATTAAAAATTAACCAAAACGGCTGGCTGGTTGATTTTATGACGTCCGATTATCTACTTGAGGGATATACGCCCTAGGATGGAGTGCCCTCCGTGGGGGGTCTTTCTAAGGGATCCTAACCCATGCTTACGGCAAGATTCGAAGAAAACCACAGAAAACTCCGAATGGTTAGGTCGACGAGCGCGACAGCGGTTTGAACCCAGCACTTCCCGTCTACCAGCTTTGAGAGCAGAACCTCTGAGCCATTGGTGGGGCTGAACCAAAAACGGTTAAGAATCTAATTGGCTGTGTTAGGTCTAATTGGAAAATTCTGCATTTGTTTCGTGAATTACGATTTCTAACTATTTATCTTGATATATTTGAAAGGCTAAGTATAGAGAATTGTAAAATCATATATCTCCAAAAATTAAATCTCAGTTTGTATTATTTCATCAACTTGTCATTATTTAATCATAATCAATAAATTTGCATTTTACATATCTTACATATGTATTAATTAATCTGTCTTTCTTGTGTATATGTTTAAAATTTTCTTTTCTTATATTAATATTATAACAGCTTTTAATTTAAATGTTGTGATCCCTAAATGAGAAATTTTTTGTTCTTTTTTTCCATTAAAATTTAGACTAGAATCACCTGAAAAAAAATAATTTTAAAATAACATAAAAAATTATATAATTAAATTATAACAAAATATGAAACCATTTTTTAATCGTAATAATTTTGTATGAAATTAATATATATATCAAAGGAAATATACGATTAGAATTTTTATGTGTACAGTTATGGATTCATATACTATAAGTTAAATGAGGATTGCTAGAGTAATGTGGTTAATTGAAAAGTAGTTTTCTCTGCACGTGACTTATTTAAATTTTCCATTTCATCTGGGAACGTGCTTGAGAGGCAGTTTCATTTCTCATAGGGAGTCTTTTCATTGACAAATAGCCGTAATATGTATTATAGCTCTGCTTATCATAACCATGAAAATAATTTATTTCGAAGCTAAATGCTAAAACGTCACAAAATTTTAAACTCTTTAAAATTTAGAAAATGGAAATTAAAATAAAATTATACACATACCACATTTAGTTTGTTTTTGTCAAAATGCTTCCTGTATAGGAAAACTGATTTTAAAAAACTGATTTACATTATTTAACAAACATACTCGATATTATTTTTAATGGGCTTAATAAAAATTCCCAGAAAAGAAATCTCATCAGGTTTCATAAAAGTTACAGTGGAAAATTAAGACTAATAAAAATGATTTTTTTAAAAAAACAAAATTCACGAAATTCATTACTTGGATGAAGTAAACTGTACAAATGCATCACAAGTTATGATGATTTTGTAAAACCTTAGTAATCACGTAAAACGTGCAGAATTTACTAAAAGATGCACATATATCGAAAAAAAGAAGAATATATTATACATAGTTTCAAACATTTTATGTGCAATCCATTTAAAACATAAAAACTTGTAAAGTATCAGTAGTTAAAAACTAAGGTCTATGTGCCTAAATTGGACTGTCCATAAATGCAACAAAGCTCTTGCACCGAAAATCGTATAACAACAATCGTTTGTAAATGTGACATAATCAAACGTACACATTTTAGAAACAAACGTAAAACATGTTACTAAATTTAAAATGCTCCTTCTATGTAAATTTCCTTATACAATACAAATCGATAATTATCAGTCTGGCAAGACTCACTAAACAAGGGAATAATCATAAAATCGAGATCAACGTTTCGTTTTTTAACACTTTCCAACCTAGTTGAAAAGTGTTTATGACTTTGGTTTGTCTGGCCGTCTGCCGTATGTCCATGCTCTAACTCCCGTAAATATGCTCCGATAGCCTTGCAATTTTTATATGTTATTGTCGTTATCTATAGCATGTTCCCTATTTCAACTGAAGTGTGTAGCACTTATAGATTTTTTACAGGGGCATTCAAAATAATTCCGTTACATTACGGTCTATGGGGAAAAATAATTTGCGGTTTATTTTAATGATGTTACACAATTTCAAACACATTGTAATTGATAGATATCACGAAGGTGCATTACAAGAAGCTTAATATGGAATATGGTGTGCATAGAACTTATAGATACTTTACAGAGACAGTCAAAAGAATTATGTTACATTACGTCTATGGAGAAAAATCGTTTGCGGTTTAATTTAATAATGTTTCACTATTTTAAACGCATTGAAATTTATATATATATATAACTAAGGTGCATTACAAGAGGCTTACAGCAGAATATTGTGTGTATAGCAGTCATCGTTTATTTACAGGGACACACAAAAGAATTATCTACTGTCTGTTATCAATAATTCCTGGAAGTGCGTTTTAAGTTGCTGAACGCGATTTTAAATTTATCTCACTTTTCGTCTATTACTTGGTGTGTATTCTGTAGAACATATACAGGGCAGCACAAAAGTTCGCGAACACATTTCCGATTATTGACAGCAACTCCAGAAGGAGAAATTTAAACTGTGCTACGTGTTTCCTAACTAAACGAAAATTTAGCTTCCTATGTACACTGTAAAAAATGACCAACGTTTCTTATTTTATGAAAATATACTATAACCACGAACGAAAATATAATATAATCTTCTGAGTTATCTGAAATTCTGAATAGCGTGTTTCATTGTCTTTTGAATCCCCAGAAACCATTACATTTCCAAAATTTAATTAATTATTTATAAAAACAAAGTATTTTTCGCTGCCTGTATTTTTCAGAAACGTTTACGAAGGGTTCTTATAGTGTATTAATTAGTGTCCTCAGCCTGTAATACCTGTTTTTCGAATGCTATCAATTCTCAAGTAAACATTTTCATGCTCAAAAAATATGTTTAACAGACAAACATGCAAAATTAACAGCGTTTACAATAACATTAAAATTAAGATTATTTCTTTACTCTTCCATGTATAAATTAACTCATGCGGCTGAAAACGTTTACTTGAGAATGGATGACATTCGAAAAACAGGTATTCCAGCCTGAGGACACTAATTAATACACTATAAAAACCCTTCGGAAATGTTTCTGAAAAATTCGGGCATCGAAAAATACTTTGTTTTATAAATAATTCTTTAAATTTTGGAAATGTATTAGTTTCTGGGGATTCAAAAGACAATGGAATACGCTATTCGAAATTTTGGATAACACAGAAGATTATATTCTATTTTCGTTGGTGGTTATAGTACATTTTTATAAAATAAGAAACATTGGTCATTTTTTACAGTGTAGCATATATACAAATCTATAGATCATATACAGGGCCGAATAAAAATAATCGGATATTTTTCTGAATATTGTATATGTTGGAAATATATGTTGGAAATTCCAGAAATTACGTTTTTAAATATGTTATGCGTTTTCCAAATTGTATACTTAGATGTTATCTTTCAGCTTATTAAACGGTAATGATTTGTAAAATTATTTTGGAAGCTTTGGAAAGTGTTACATAATCTATTCTTAACACATGATTTTTCTTTCTTGTTATCTTTTAAAGTTGAATAACGTGTCCTTGAAAGTTTTTTTCATGAACCGGAAGTGAAAGTGAAAAATGATGACTTTAA
This sequence comes from Maratus michaelseni, assembly GCA_963931845.1. NCBI lineage: Eukaryota > Metazoa > Arthropoda > Arachnida > Araneae > Salticidae > Maratus > Maratus michaelseni. The sequence continues at coordinate 194,836,783 of OZ007593.1, read as the reverse complement.
AAAAAAAAAAAAGTTTTTCTAAACTGTTGGCCATATTTTGATGTCTGATAATTTTAGAGATGTATTATCATTGTAACAGATCTTTTAACTCTGGAGAGGCTTTCTGCACGTGTACTAATGTAAGTTCATGTGGTACGTCCGCATATTTAAATAAAACAATGCTTAAGTTATGTGCATATCCCCAAATCGCTGTTTTTGTGAAAAATGCCGATATTTTTTATTACTGTTTTAAATTAAACTTCAAACATTTCGCATTCCAAAGATGCTTTACTTTGGTTCAAAGATAACTAGAACCAAAGTTGTAATCCAAATTATAAAACGGAACTGAACTTTCTGAAACTGGAACTGACCTAAAAATAACAAGAAAAATCTCATTATTTAAAATATTTTTATGATATGGAAATAAAATTTTGTCACAATGTTCTGCTTATCTATTGGTATTTTATAAAACAAAATATAGCTTGTAAGTTTGTACGTATTATTTTAAGAGGTATTTAAAAATATATTTTATTTAAATTATGTTTTGTATACAAATTTCGGTATAAGTTTGTTAGTGTAAATGATATTACAAATCCTTTGCTTCGTAACAAAGATAATTTATTTACTAATATACTGTTGAAAAAAAAAAAAAAAAAAAAAAGGAAAATACGTCTGTTCTGAGATTAGTAGGACTGGTTTTTTCCTGAGCGAACGGGCGGACAAGAGGCGGTCTGCGCGCGTACGATCGGTGGAGGGGATATTGAGAATGCTGGGAAAAATCGACAGACGGCGCACGGCCGTTGAAGAGTCGCTTGTACTGTGAACTCCTGTCGAAACGCCTCGTCACGGAGATTCATGGAGCTTCTTATGGAGCAGCCATACGTGATCAAATTTTGTGTAAAGCTTGGTAAAACGGGCAAAGAAACTCACAACATGATTAAGGAGGCCTAGAGTGATGCTGTCATGGGTAGATCGGGTGGCACAAGCTGTTGCGAGAAGGTAAGGTAAAAGTGGAAGACGACGACCACTATGTACGCCCTTCGACAAGCAAGACCAAAGAAAATGTGTCGCAATTGAAAAATGTACGTGGAAGTCCTCAAAAGACTGCGAAAACGCATTGTTCGTGTCCTCCCAGCCATCGCCAACAATTGGCGGCTCCACCATGACAACGTGCCGCTCCACACAGCGTTTCGCGTAGTGGAGTATTTTGCCCAGCATAATGTGGCAACGCTGCCTCATCCCCCCTACAGCCCCGATTTGGCTCGTCAGACTTTTTTCTATTCCCGAGAATAAAATCGACGCTCAAGAGGAAGCCTCATGGCTCGGTAGAGGCGTTTCACAGGCCGTGACGAGGGAGCTAAACAGCATTCCGGTCCAGCCGTTCCAGGAGGTGTAGGAAAACTGGAAAACTCTTTGGCAGCAGTTTGTAGATGCGGAAGGGTGCTACTTTGAAAAATTATAATCGTTTGTACTATTCTCATGAATAATTAAAAACAAATGAGTCCTACTAATTTCAGAACGGACCCTGTATATTGGCTAGATTTCGGTAGAAAAAAATTGATATAAACATAAATCTTTACTAATATTTGACTAAATGTTGTTTAGATTTGAAAAGATAATAATAATTAAAATTCCATTAAAATTTTATTTGAATTCATTGTATTCTTCCCTGTTTTTAATAAAGACTCGTGTGTTTCATAAAATTTTCATATTTTTCAAAAAAAAAAAAATTCTTCAGAAGTTAGACAAATATTTTACAAGCAAAAAATGTTAAAACTTGAATTTTGTTGAGTTAATACTAACTCAGGTTAAGACAACTTAAGTGTCTTAGCTGAGGTTCATATATATGAAATTAAAGGGTTCAAGGTAGTCTTTTGAACTCATAAACTGTATAAGAATTCTAGCTACCACATAAATGATTTACTCTTAATTATAAATTTTAAAACACAGATTAAAAAAGGTTTATTTTACCATTTAAATTTCTCAAAAAAGTATGTACACTATAAAGTGTTTTTTTTAATCTTTTTACATACATCTTTTACAAAAGAATTATTTTTGTATGCATTGCGCGCATGCTTTTTCAAATTTTAATTGCTAAAACCAGTCATTGTTTTAATGAGTACAGATACTCAGTGTTCTCAAAATGACCTACAATAAAAAAATTAAAATGTGTAGACCTGGAATTGGTTAATTAAGGTTAACCCTTCAAGGTTAACCCTTAATTGGTCAGTCAACTTTATTTTAGGGAAGTTCCTGCATTATCTTTTCTTGCCAAAATTCTCCCTTTTAGTCGGTCATTCCGAAAAGTATCGCAGTCTTTTGTCATTCCGGTCCTACGGACGAAGTTCCTTCCCTACAAGTTTTGGAACGCTTCGAAAACAGGAAACCTACTCAGGATTCTTCTAATCTCAACCAAACAGTAATTATGCATCTTTATTAATTCAAAGAGATCTCTTAAATAAATATTTTTTTCAAATAAAAATGTAATACAAAATTCTTTGATAGAAAACAATTAAGGCAATTATTTTCTTTCATACGGAATATGTGTGAGAAAGAATTCAATAAATCTATATTCATATCCATTCCCACTTTTGAACAAAATTTGAAAAATGGATTTTTACTCGAGACATATTAAAAGTAATACAGCTACCATCTTTTAACCGAAAATTAAAAGGACTCCGAATTTTATTATTATTATAGAAAAGTTTAAAAATATGAAATAAAAAGTTACAGTACATCATTTATTGGTAAACTATCTCGAATACGCTTGTAAATCGGTTATAACGGATGGAATATTTCATGCACTAAAAAAAAAAAAAAGACAAATGCTTCATAATCTAGAAAAAGTATAATAAAACCACGAGCGAAAATATGGAATAAAAATTTCCGAATTATTCACGAATCCGAAAAGTGTTCTTTTATATTTAGAAATTTCAGAAAACAATATATTTAAGAGATTTAATGAAGCATGTATAAAACCAGTTTCTTTAGCTGCCACTGATTTTCGGAAACGTTTCCAAGCAGCTTTTATAGTGTATTAATGATTTTCTTCAACTCGGAATAAAGGTGTATAGAATGCTATCAATTCTCAATAAAACCTTTCATGTTCAACAAACAGAATAAATTAACATTAAAATGTTAACATTAAAATTAGTATTATTAGGTTACTCTTGCATGTGTAAACTCAATTTCGAAGCTCCAAATGTTTAATTGAGAATGGATAGTATCCTAAATCCGATAGTCTGGTTTGATAAAGCTTATACACTAGGGTGGAATGAAAATGGCCTTAAAAAATTTTTTGGGGAATTTTTTCTTTGGATAGGTCTTAAAATTTGCCTTTTGGCACACTGAATATTAGGTTAAATTTTCATTTCATTTGGAATTCATCTTTAGGGCTCTACCAGCTCTTAAAGATTATGCCTTTTATACGTGAAAAACCAAAAAGTGTAAATAATCATGAAATTTTCTTTTTGGAATTTTTTCTTCGGATAGGTCTCAAAATTTGTCCATTGGCACACTGAATATTAGGTTAAATTTTCATTTAATTTGGAATTCATCTTTAGGGCTGTACCAACTCTTAAAAATTATGCCCTTTATATGTGAAAATCCAAGATATGCACTATGTAGTGTAAAGTATTCAAATTATTTTTTTTGCAGAATTTCTCTGATTTTAGTAAAATAACTCATAAAATATGACTGATTAAAGTATTACATGTGATCAATCTAAGTGTCGTCATGTTTTGAGACCTTGAAGGTAAAGGTCACACTAAAATGTAAATTTTAAAGAAAAAGTAAAATAATTATTTATACAGTTCACTTTTATGTTTTGAATATACATGAAAGATAGTTCTCTGAATGTATAGGAAAGACAATTTTCTAAATATATAGGAATACAATAAAATGGATATATACGATGGACTCTAAAACTATCTGAGTATTCACTCTAATTTATATTGGCCTTTGGTAATCAAAACTAAGCATTATGTTTCGCGATTTGATTTTTGCTCGTATATATCCGTCCCTTGCTTCTACTCCTACAACTTCCAATGTTGCATGTGTAACTAATTCCACGAATCTTTCAAAATCAAACTTTCAATCTTTTGCCAATCTTTGTTTCAAAATATCTAATAGCACTATTATTTCTTTCTGTGTTTACAGCTGTTCCGTCACAACCTACAGCCATAGTTTGTCAAGGTTTAAGTTGTTTTCAGTGCAGTATTTTAAAGTGCTTCTGCAATATGCTTTCCAGATCCGGAAGACGGTGTAATGTGTCCCTGATACAGTGAATTATGCTCTTCAACCAGAGATACATATGTTCTTCACTTATAGTTATTCGATGTAATTTATCTCCAATTTTCTCTTGATGTAGTGTTTTATATTTTCTTCCATCAAAATATATACTTTCGATTCCCGCTTTTAATGCTTTTAAATCATCTTTTTTTTTTTTTTTTTTTTTTTTTTTTTTTTTGCACATTCTCTAGTTTTCTTTCGTTCTCTGGGTACTTTGCTTCTGTGAATTATATGTGATGAATAGTTTTCTATTATAATGCCAATATCTTGTAGAGTTCCAGAAACTATTGCTGCCACGCATCTATCAGAAACCCCATACTGATCTGAGATCCTTGAAACCGTAGGAGACGTGTTCTCATTTGTCTTTGTGACTCTTCTGTAGCAGTAGATGCTTGTGATACGGATATTAAATCTTCACACCCTGATGAAGAGCTACTACTTCTTTCTTCATCACCACTGTCAAAATACATAACAAGTGTACTGCCCTGATTAACTGCAGAATTTAAACTTGGCTTTTCAGCCCACATCGATTTCCTTGTTTTCCTGTCTTCTCTTTGTCTCAATTTATTTGTCTAGGCTTTATCGAGCATACCAATAACCCTCTTTCTTGCTGACATTTGGTCAAGAAGAAATTCCTGTTCTTTTGGAGGCACCTTCCTTGATTTTTCACAAGTACATTTAGGAATTGGCTTGTATTTGCGCTTCGAACTGTCTAGAAGTTTATTTACAGCTTCAGATTTGAAAAACTGAACCTTCTTCATGTAATTATAATTTCCTTTGGATTTGGCGAATCGAATAAGACTCTGGTATTTAGAAAAATCGTTGTCTATCATTTGATCAATACCCCTCTGGGAAACTTAAGAATTGATGCTTTCTTCCAAATTTCTTCGATCTTCTCTCTTAGGATTTGAATTACCTATGACTTTGATGGATCTTTACCATTCCAACTTTGTTTTAATTCTTGTCTTATGTATAAGTAACATTTTATAACGTCTGCTATTGTTCGCAAAACAACTCCATTTAGTTTTGAAGGCACACCAAATAAGAAAGATTCCACTGCACGTTTAGTAATGGTAAATTTCGGTTTGCCTCTAATCGCACTCATTTTTGCGCTAAAAATGAAAAAAATAATTTGTAAAGCTCAATAAAACGTTTAAAAATTTTTAAAATAAAGATTTAAGGTTTAGAAATGATAAAGGAAGTTACACTAAACATTTTAAATATAAAAATGTCAAACGAGATTACCAACGAACACTGTAAATGTACAATTTATGGTAAAAACCTATTGCGTGAAACAATGAAAATATAAAGGTCGTGGTAGAGCCCTGAAGGAGTTTTTCAAAATTCATAAAATTTTGCACGTATATTATAGGTACTAAAAGGCAACTTTTGGCTGCTATCCGAAATCAAAATTCCAACTTTCGTTTTTTCACTCCACCCTATTATACACTTAATACACTATACACTACTTAATACTTAATACACTATAAAAACATCTGAAACACTTCCGGAAATCATTGGCAGCAAAAGAAACTTTGTCTGCATAAAATTTTAATTAAATATATTTTTTCGGAGGTTTCTAATATTAAAGGACCATTTTAGGAACCATGTGTAGCACGGAGGTGGTTATTGTTCACTTTGGTTCGTTGATAAAGTGTATTTTCGTAGATTAATAAATATATGTCACTACTTAAAGCTTTTATGCATTCATGAAACTAAAAATTGGTTATTTCGTTAGTGTTATTTTTTGTAAAAGTTGTGATTTATTTTTTTCATAATAAACTTTTTTCTATTAACAATGTGCATCACTTCATTTATAACCGATTCATACATGTAAGATATTTTAATATACCACAAAACCTTTAACGGGAACAGCATACATATTTCTCATAAAAAATATCAAATTTATCTTTTTTTGTCTTCGATTTTTTTTTCAGAAAAGTAGAACGCACTAGAAGATGTAGCATTTGAGACATGAATAAACAAAATTTAACAATATAAGAACAATATAAGAATTTATATTACCCAAGTTTCTTATAAAATATCATTCATCAGTCATAATTGACATACGCATAAGACACTGAATAATTAAAGGCATCATAAAACTTTAAACCACATGATCCCTGTTTCATTTGACTTTGTAATGGCCATTCTCTTTGTCGACGAAACACGTGTTTCGTAAAAGTTCAAGAAGTAATGAATGTTTACGACTTCATAGAAGAATTTCCTGAATAAACGAGAACTTTATTAAAGTAAATCAAATCAATGATTGTTGAAGCTTGAAATTTTCAGTTAATTATATTATGTAGTTCCCTGAACAGGAAATATGTATGAATGAATTTTAATTAATATTTTCATTAATGTATTCAGTGTTTGCTGCATGCTTTCTTTGGTGTTTCTCTCTGCATTTCATAGTAAATTTCCCATAATATACTTCTTAAAAAATGTTTTGCCGAAGAATCAACTACCATCAATAGCAGTCTAAATTTTGAAAGATAAGACAGAATATAGACATTATTAAGAAAAATGTATTGAAAAATCAAAAGACTAATATTAAGATGATAAAATAAATATGTTCTACAAAAAAAAATTAAATACACCATTTAAAAAAGGAGAAAACACAAACACAACGGGTTTCGAAATGACATTATCTGTATCCCTAGAAGACGTAGCATATCTTTAGAGCAGGAGGAACACTGGATAAGTAACAAAAAGAGAAAGGAAGCATAATCTACTGAAAAGCAAATAGTAAAGAAAGTCAAACATGAAGAACGTATCGGAATTTTACACGATAAGTACGGTATTAAGGAGAAGATTAATAGTATAAAACAAATAACAAAATAAAATAAATCATATATAACTAATATAAATAAATAATTAAAAAATAATAAAGATAAATAAAGGTAAAAAATACAATGAAAGAAAGAAGCTACAACAGTTCGAAACGCGTTGCCTTTCCTTATATGTTATGGCAGATATAAAAAACCCTTCCCGTTTTAAAGAGTTTTACTCACGTTCATATATCCATGGTACTTCACTGAAAAATCTGGCGGAATGTCAAATATTTTAATCTTAAGTTTTGTTGTTAATTTTCACGTTAGAACAAGTACTCTGTGCGAACCACATAATTACGGTTTCACTCAACTCTGTATGCTCTGTAAGTTCCAAATAGCGTACTATGAGATAATGTGTGGTGGTTTTAACTCTATGTGCTGTCGGCCTACATATCTTTTTTATTGAAGTTATTGTTAAGAAATTACACATTAAGAAATTAAGTGTGATAATAAATTTACATATAATAATACTATGTTAGCAATAGTGAAAAATATTATTAAAGAAATCATAATAATTTGTAATGATAATAGTTATTGAATTGGTACAAGTATTAATATTATTGAATGGTATGGGATTTGTGAATAGTTCGTTACACGCAAATTGACATTTCCCGTGTATGAAAAAACTTTAACTATATGAAATTATTTTTGCATTTAAATAATAACCAGCAAATAAAATAAAATAAAATAAAATAAAATAAATAAATAAATAAAATCACGCAAAACTAATAAATAACTTAGGTAAAAATTCAATAAACATTGAATTCAAAATAATTCTTCTTTAAATCCATTTATTACGCAAAATAATAAGAGAAACACCAAAACAGATATAACTGATAGAAATTAATATTTATAATGCATCAGGTTAATAGTCTATTTTTTACACTAGCGACACGTGCACTTAATATTTTCACGTAGGTTCTCTCTGAGAAAACTCGATGTTATATTTCTAGAAACATATATGGAAACGTAAGTCTATTGGAAATGAACATACTTGTTAAATCAGATCTCATTCCATAGCTGAGAATGCATCTTGAACCATCCAATTTATTATATGAAATTTTGGCATATCATTAACAGCATGGTAATCGCAAGGGATATTCTACCTAAAATCATTATTATTTGCAGCCACGATGCACTGAGAAAATGTTTCAACACCAGGATATTCTAAAAGTTCACAAAAAGCATAAATATGTACTACACATGGAGAGATGAACTTTAATCATTGATTAAAAATCAGAATGTACTTAAGCGCACAATGAAATGAGGAAAGCATTTTCTTCTTGGATAGAAGATCACCATGACAGCCAAAACTCGTGAATTATACTCGCGATTACGAAAAACTTCGGTTGAAAACCATGTAGAATACCTGAGACGGATTCGCTCGCGCTACATTTACACCGGCGAAATGTTGATTATCATCTCAGCACCATCTTTGTAGAATCCTCTTAAAAACAATTTAAAGATTTTTACGAAGATAAACTCAAGATAAATATTTTTAATTTTACACCTGGTCGGTGTTTCACAGTTAGAAAATACTGCAACTGAGAAAAGTCGTCGACTTGCTGCTATGCTGATATATTTTACATTTGCAAAACAGGTTCTTCAATACGATGGATTGCTGGAAGGAGAAAAAGTAGATACGAATAGACGTCAGAACGAACGAACAGCTACCGTTACTCTCTGCGCTGCAGGAGGCATTAGTGAAAAGGGAAAATGTCTCTCATTCAAATGCAACACCAATGTAAATGAAGAAAGTGTTTCACTGGGAGATGGGCTTGTTTAAGAGTTAAAAAATACTATTTTTATACCAAATTCTGAAAAACAATTATGGTTTCATTAGGCAAAAGTATATACTTCCTTCTAAATAAATATTTTTAAAGATATTTTACATTTCAATTGAGAATTTCAAATTTGAAAATATAGTTTTTTTTTAATTTAAACATTTCGATAAAGATATAAGTGTGATAAAGAGTTAAACTAACTTCAAAAAGAATATGCCTGGGTTATTGTAACGTACAAAATGTCTACCCTTTTGTCTACCATTTAAAAAATGATTTAACTAAAATAATTTTTTTTTTGAAATTTCTGTTCTGTTTGTAGTCAATACATAAACATAAATATAAATATCAAGAAAATATAAAGCCTATCCCTAAAAGACTAAAACGCACTTTAACTTTATACATGTTGGAGGTACGTAAGGAAGGTAAATGACAAAATGGTTCATAATAAGGCAGTCATGATCTTGATGATATAATCCTGGCATTAATTTCCAAAAGTTGTAATTTTGTTTAGTTTTATTCCGTTGCTTAATCATATAATTAATTTTTAGAAAACATTTCTCCATACTCTAAAAGTACAATAGTAATTATTTCATTCTTCTATCACCAAAACTTATAGAGTTAGTTATAATACAGAAGCAAAACCCACGGGTGTGCACGCGTAGCTTTTGAAATATGCCAAGTAGTACTTGTTTACATTTTAATTGGATGTGTGATTTATTGATTAAAAAATATTATTTAAAATTATAGGGAAATCGTAAGAGAACGTTTTTAGACATTTTTCCGTTCTTTTCCGCTCAAGTTTAAATTTCAAATTTTAATAAAAAACATTCTCAGCGAGCATTTGTATCTTAAAAGTATCCGTCATGACAAATTTCAAATATGTAGTCCCTTCAATATCACAAAAATAAAAAGTTCAGATTCTTCAACTATGAATTTTTTTAAAAAGACTTATGTGCGTGTATTTGCCTCTTAAAGATAGAAGCCACGTAAAATTTCAAGTTTCTATTCTTAACAATTCCAAATCAATCGTAATTTAGAAAGTTTTAGAACACTTTTCGCGCATTTCACCCTTCAAAATTTCGAATTTTCTTTAAAACTGTTCTGTGCGAGCATATGCGTTTTAACAGTAAGAGACATATCAGATTTTGGGTTTTTATATATCCTTATTCCCTAGAAATCGCAATTCACAACATTTCTAGAATGATTTCCGCTAATTTTGCCCTTTTAAATTTCGATTTTTTTTTATAAACCTTTCTTAAAGAACATTTCAATCTCATAAGTAACTACCATACCGAATTTGCATTGTTAGAACTTTTCCACTTAAATTGAATGTTTAGAACTTTTTCACTCCTGCATCCTTTTAATTTTTTTATTTTTTTTTAAAACTATTCTATGCGTCTGTTGTTGTTTTAAAGATAGCTGTCGTGTCCAATTTCCAGTTTCTATCGTTACCAATTCTATCGAAATCGTAATTTAGAACGCTTTTAGAAAGCTTTTCATGCGTTTCACTCTTTTAATTTAATTTTTTTTTTTTTTTTTTACAATTGTTCTGATAGAATTTAAGGCTCAAATTTACAGTTTCTATCCCTAATAATTCCATAGAAATTGTAATTTAAAACGTTTTTATAACGATTTCTGTTCATTTCAACTTTTTGAATTTCAAATTTTTTTAGAAACCAAATTTTTTTTGTATATGAAAAGTAATCGTCATGCTAATTTTCTAGCTTCTAGTCCCTTCAGTATCATAAAAAATATATTTTAGGACTTTTTTTTTTCTCTTGCATCCTTTAAAATTTCGAATGTTTTAGAAAAACACGTATATATGGATATTTTCGTTTTTAAAGTAGCATTCATCTTAAATTTAAAATTTTTATCCTTAACAATTCCATATAAAACGTAATTTTTAACGTTTGTAGAACGTTTTTCGCGCTTTTCACCCTTTTAAATTTCGATTTTTTTAGAAACTTTTGTTACAGAGCATTTATATCTTATAAGTAACTACCATGCAAATTTTCAAGTTCCTAGATTCTTCAGTACTACAAAATTCGGAACTTTAGAACGTTTCTCGCTCCTGCACCCTCTTGGAGTTAATGGCACCGGAATAATATCAGGGGCGTAGCTACCATGGAGCAGTCGGAGCAAACTGCTCCAGGCGCACGAATCTCAAGGGCGCAAAATTAGAAAGAGCAAAATTAAGATTTGTAAAAATATTTGCAATTTTTTTTTCATTATTAATCAGATATTATGGATGAATCAGAACTGTTACAATCAGCATATTCCTATGATATTTTATCTTGTTTTTAACCTCAACTACTTCGATTTAAAACATGTTTTTATACTCAGCTAAAAAAAATTACATCTATTCGCGAAGTTCAATTTTAATTCATACTGTACTGCAGACTCAAGAAACATCTCCAACACCGTTTCAGAATATCTGTTTTTTTTTTATTTTTTTTTTTCGTTAAATTTGTTATTGACGACAGTTGAAGATTTTCAAATCTTAAAGTAATCAAAACTTATTTACAGGGTTCTCGGCGGTCGCTTTATTGGCTGCTACTGTTTCCAAAGAGTAATCTTCCTGGCACATTTCTATTGAAAATGGTGCAGAAATTTATCAGAAATTTATGGAAATGATGGTAGCCGAAAAAGTAACTGCTGAGAAACCTATATTTAACAACTTACCTATTTGTCTATGCTACGGATAAAAAAAAAATAGTTTGACAAATTCAAGAAAATTATTGACTATTTTACAAACGAAAAAGTGTCAAAAGGGAAAATTAGAAGGGTTTTTTCTTTTGTGGAAACTAAACAGTGATATATGTACATATATATACAGCGTGTCCACGTATAACCTGACCGACCTTTATTTTCGCAACCGTTAGTCCTAGATGCATACTTCCAATTACAAAAATGGTTTAAATAAGGTAAAGAATTACTTTTAACGTGATTTGGGTTAAGAAAAACATTTATTAAAAAATTACGAAAGTTAAATTTTTATACGGTCCCCCGGTCCTATAAGTGATATTTAGTAAAAATTTACTGTGACACTAACAAGTACGACAAAAAAAGTCCCATTCATCTAACATTAAAATTGACCAAATAATAGCTGTTTAAAGTTGGAGTATATTTTTTGCTGCGAAATAGGGGTCATTCACAAATGTAGTAGAAATATAAATAATCGTCAGATATATAAAAAAAATAGTTGAAAGAAAAATTAACATTGCAATCTAATATAATTGTGAAATCTATATTCATTCTGACATATTAATGCAAAATATACAATTTGTACTGTACATATAAGAGAATAAAAATAACAGAATTTTTGTTAAATAAAAGGATGAAAAACAACAGCCTCAATTCTTTACAAAATGATACAGATTTTAAAATGCTGTTAGATTACAATGTCTTTCAAATTTTAGATTATGCAATGCTTTTTATCTTTTGAAAATTGATTCTTGTGGATTTTTTAGCGCTGAATCCGAAAATGACCTTCATTTTAAACCATCACGTTAGGATTTTTCTTAAATCGCAAATTTCAAAGTTAAAAAGCTCAAAGTTAAAATTGATCCCCCCTCCCCTCCCAACCTCATCGGACCCCTGAGCTGGATTCCCTGAGCTGCAAGAAACCCAGTATAAGCCAAAAATTTGAATAAACTATTGAATTAAATAAAATTAAACTGAATAAAAAAGTCTTACATCTATTTTATAATATCAGATTTTTCGCTGTTTTTTAACCTTGAAATTTACGATTTGCGAAAAATCCTGATATGATGGTTAAAAGTGAAGGTATTTTTTTTTTTTTATTCAGCGTTAAAAAATACATAAAACGTAATTTTAAAATTTAAAAAACACAACCATCGCAGGTTTATGTTATCTAATCTAAAACTCTTTCTTAAACTTGTTGACGATAATCTATCCGAATTTTTTTTTTTTTTTGTGTTATCCTCTAATGTAAGTATGTATAAGATAGTAAGCGTCGAAAATCATAATAATATTACATTGCCATCGGATTTAAGTCAGTATGTAAAATTTAACTTCGATCGGACATTTGAAAGTGAGTTAAACTTCGAGTACAAATTTTAAACTGGAAATCGTTGCAAGTTAAATAAAACCTAATGAAAATAACATAATTTTTGTTAAAAGAAATCATAGCCTCAAATCCATTCAAAATAAAACATATGTTAAAATACAATTATTTTAATTAATCTGAAACTTAACTAATAAAAATTAACTCAGTCGTAATAGTTGTACGATTTATTTCAAAGCGCAGATACCTTGAAATAAGTTTAAGTACTTTATATACGACCCCTGAAAGCCTGGCCGAAATCATCTCTTTTTAGATGCAAAAAAGTGGTATAAGTCATGCATTTCAAAGTTTCAGAACTCGGTCAATTTTAATGTTAGATGAATGGGACTTTCTTTGTCGTACTTGTTAGTGTCACAGTAAATTTTTACTAAATATCACTTATAGGACCGGGGGACCGTATAAAAATTTACCTATCGTATTTTTTTAATAAATGTTTTTCTTCACCCAAATCGCATTAAAAGTAATTCTTTACCTTATTTAACCCATTTTTGTAATTGGAAGTATGCATCTAGGACCAACGGTTGCGAAAATAAAGGTCGGTCAGGTTATACGTGGACACGCTGTATATAGATGACATTATCATTCTTTATTTTAATGATAAAAATTGCACATCACCACTCAAAAATTTTATCCTAATCAGCTTACATTAAGCGAAAATGATTTGATTAATAATAATATAAATTTTCTTGACTTAAAAATTAATATTAATGATAATTGTAAATTAATATTTGATATGTATGATAAAAGATTTGACTTTCCATTTAAAGTAAATATTTTTACCAATTTTGCTTCATGTTTACATAAATCAGTTTTTAAAAATATAATTATCAATTACCTTCATCGTATAAAATATCTATGCTCAGATATAAATAAAAACAAAAATGTTAGATTTATACGAAATCAAGCAAAACTATATGGTTATCCTATTTTTTTGATAAATTCAATTATCAACTCTTTTAAATAACATTTATTACATTATATAAATATAAACATGTTATGTAATAATTTATTTTGTTTTAGTGTGCGATAAAAAAAAATAAATAGCAAATTATATAGCAAATAATACAATTAAAACATTTATAAGGACTATTATTAAGCTGGTTGAACATTGTTTACACTTTATATGGTCATGGTGAATGTGCATTTAGCTGATCACGTTTATATTAAGTGTTACTAATGATCAGTTATAAAAAGTCTATAAAATGTCTTGTGATGTTCATAGAATTTTGGATAATTATTGTGAGTAAAATATTTATCTATTCTTTACAAGTTTTTTATTTCCAATTTTACTATTTCCAATTGTTTTCTGGTAATAATACAGTATACCTGGATGAATATACTGATCTTAGCATAATTGCCAGTATATTTATGAAATACTGTATTATTTTTAAAACACGTGTGGCTAGATCCAGGCTGATGATTATATCTACACGTGTTTTTTCATATCCAATTCTAAGTTAAATCTCTTGTTATCCAATTTTCCATTATATTTAGTTCATATTTCATTTCAAAATCCATTTGTATTCACTTGATATCAACGTCAAATTATTATCATTTTATGGTTTATTATATAACCTTTTTTTTTTTTCTCTCTCTCTCCATTTTTAAATATTCTTCATATTTTCAGTATATTTGGCCAATTACCATTGAAGCAAATGCTATGGTAAAATTATGATTGCACTTGTTAATTTATTAACTATGTGGTATTCTGTCTACACTTTATTACTAATTATCTCTTAGGAGATTTAATTAGAATGTTACAAGAAAACGTGCACTTTCATTCATAAAGCTTAAACATTTTTCTAATAATAATTTTCAATAAATTTTCATTCCGCCCGTGGTGAAATAAGGCCTATAAATTAACAAAAACAAATTTAAAAAAAGATTTTACGAAATTAAGTCACATTTATACAAGCTCGTACTGACCCGCAAGACAACCGGCCCGTGGCTCGGTGCGCACTCAACTACAACAGCTACTTGATTCTCAAAATGGGTTTTGGCCTGACTCAATCAAGTAAAACTGCGCCCTCTTTCAGGTGAAACTAATAGTTACAAAATTTGTTGCAAGCATTAGATTTTAACACTTAAATTATTATTATTTTTTTTAAATTCACTTCTTTGAGGCATATTTATTGGCGATTTTGTTTCTCTTTGCAAAGCAAAATAATTGCACCTTTTTACATTGAAATACTTTTTGTATTATAGGAAACTTCCAATCTTTTTAGACCTAATTATATCTAAAACCTAATTATCGTAGTATATTCTATCTGCTACTATTAGCGGCATTCTTTGCCCCAAAAATCTTCAGCCTCTCTGGCACCTAAGAGCGTCATATTTGTTTTAAAAAAATACGTATATATTTTATATAGTTTTTTTTTTTTTGTATAATTATTTATCAAGAAAGTTTCCCTGAAGTGCGTAGGGGCTTCGTGTATTTTTTATAAATTTAAATGTTGTAATGGTAATTTCCACAATATAAATGTTTATTATATAGATTTTTGTGCTGATTCACTAAGGCCCAAAAATATTTACAAAAAATATTTTCGGAAATTAAAGAGTAAGTCAAACTTTGCTTTTTGTTAAAGATTACATTTTAAAGTGAAAACAGGAGTGTTTCAATATTGTCTATAAAATATGAGAATCAAAACGCCGGTAAACAATTTTGTATATACGTTAGAGCAGGGCTGTTCAACGCGGCGCCCTTTGGGGGTGCTTTTTGCGGCCCTTCGATGGATATATTTGTCGTAAAAATATGCCCGAATCAGCCGCGTGTTCACGTTCTGAGCGAAATTTTAGCAGTTTTTATTTTTTGAATACTTCTTGTCGTCCGAATGTTTCGAAATTTTTGTAGGTGATCTAAAACCAGTTTACTAAGAACGTGTAAAAAAATCGTGTTAAAATATCGACGTTCAGTTACTTTTAGCGTAGAGAAAAGACTGTCTACGCGAGGTGCGAAGTGACCTGCAATCGCAAATTTTTATGAAAGAGTTAATATTCGTAATTTTGAATACGAACTGCACGGTCGTAGAGAAAGTGTTCGCTTTTGGGAAGATTCTGCTTCTTTGGACTAAAATGCACATGATTTTTACGGTGCTTTTTTTTCAATTACAAAGAAAATAGATATTACCTTCGGACTTTTCCCATTATATTTATTGACATTCCACTTACATATTTAAATTTCAGGGACGGGGTGCAGGTGTGCTTCGGGCGTCCTTTTTTTGCCGATCACAAGCATCGGAAACAAATTAAGTCGCCAAATTATGAAAGGTAATTACATTCTTTGGAACACAATTTGAAGACCAACATTCAGTTTAAAAAGTTGATTTTTGGCAAAAAGGCGGTCATTTGAACAAAAAAGCTGAATTTTTCTCCTCTTTTTTTTAACCTTTTGTGAGCTCTAAACAATAATTAGTTAATGGAAATTATAATTTTCTTTGGTATAAGCTACAGCAAAAAACGATTAGCTTTCTTTTAAATTAAAAAAAAATAATAAAATATTTCTGTAGAAAAATGGCTGCACAATTTGAAGAACCTAGTGTCGAGAAAAACAAGTTTAAAGTTTTACGAAATAGCGTTTCGTTCAACGAGCAAAAAAAGATTGTAAGGAAATAGAATATTGGGAAACCGCTTTAGGACAACAATCTACATGAGGTAAACCCAGGAGAGATGGCGCGGTTGGATAGATTGCGCACATAGAGGTTCGAGGGGAAGGAGTTGAGTGAGCGCGCAGCGACTCGAGGTAGTTGTACAACAGCACTTGTGGAGTGTCTAATTGAAAGTGCATGTTGATTGTTTTGAGCGTCTAAGATAAAGAATTGCTATTTTGTTTTGTTTTCCCAAAGTAAATGCTTGAATTTTCATAGCTATTCGTCAGAATTTCTATACAATGTCAATAGTACAAAATATTTTAAACTATTTCTCATAAGCTACTAATCTAGACTAACAATATGAACATCAACGGTTCGTTTTAGTAGCGGCCATGTTTAATTAATTGGCCCCGCAATCTCTTCTACCGAAATTGGAGAGTTTGCGCAACTGCTACTTAGGATAGGTGGCGCATTGTTCCCATTAGTTTCCATGCTAGGAGAGATTACGCAGCTTATTGGTAAATTTCCATTAAAAAATGAAAAATGAAAATGGACTAATTTTAAGTTAAACGTGTTATCCAGTAACTAAATGTTATTTTGTAATCTTATCTGGACTTGCTTTTTCTGATTCTTTTTTTTCCTTTTAATTAAATTTTTTTAATCGTTTTTAAAATTGTTTCCTTTTACTTATTCTTTAATCGTTAGGTTAAAAAATTCACTCCTAATACAATAATATGTGTTGACATACACTTTACAACAATGTCATTTAAGTATAATTATTATCGTTAACAATGTAATTGTAGTTATTATTAGTAACAATCTCTCCTACCCAAGTGCGCAATAACACCAACCCTATAAGGACAGATTGCGCAAAATAACTATATTGGTTTTATTACAACTGTTCTATTAAATTACAACATAACAACAAAATAGCAATGGAAATGCATAAAAAACAAATGAAGTAAAAATTATTCATGGATAGTTTAGCAAAAAAATCATATTTAAATTTTTTATTGTTACTATTTTGAATTGTGCGCAGACTCTCCTAGCTTTACCTTATTTAAAGGGTGCTAAAAATGAAAAATATATATATATCGAAATTCTTGACCCAAAGAAATAGAACCTCCCCTTAAGTAGGTATTTTTCGTTAAAGCGTACCTCTGAAATTGAACACGATGCTAAGTTCGACAAAAGTGT
Organism: Maratus michaelseni; assembly: GCA_963931845.1. Classification (NCBI taxonomy): domain Eukaryota; kingdom Metazoa; phylum Arthropoda; class Arachnida; order Araneae; family Salticidae; genus Maratus; species Maratus michaelseni. The sequence goes on along the minus strand of OZ007593.1, from coordinate 194,819,025 downwards.
GGGAAAGAACATAGTGAAATACACTTTTTTGAAAGGGTTAATAGTAATTTTTTTCGGACGAATTGCGGCGTTTTAAACGTATAAGTACGAAATTTAAGAATATGTATTGCGTTTTCCGTATTTACAAAGATTTTGCCGATGTACGCTTCGAAAAAGTCCGAATTGAAATGAAATTCTCGTACTTTTGTTTGTTATCTGCTTTTGCGCTCCTTTAAAGTTATTTCAGAAAACAAAGCGGGGAAATCGAACTTTTTTGAAAGGGTTAATATTAATATCTTTTCGAACGGACTGCGGACTTTTTTACGTAAAATTACGGCATTTAAGTATACCTCTTCCGTTTGGCATGTCAAACGGTTCTCCCAACGTGCGTTTTGAAAAAATGTGAAAAAAAGTCAATATCGCACTTTTCGAGCTTCTCCTTACTGGCTTCAGAAAATTCAGCACTGAGCAAGAGTAGGAAGTTAGCAAGATGCTTTTTTGATGAGTTTTTAAATAATATCTCGACAATTTATAAATATATATATGTATAATCTGAGCCTTCTTGCACTATCCTCATCCAAATTTTCAGACTTTTACACGTGATAGATTTTCGTAACCACAAGATATAGCCAAACTATATCGGCTGAAAAAACACTTCAAAATGACTATGTTTGTTGCAGCGTGCCTCACATATAAGCAGTATAAAATTATACTAGTTGTAAAAAATAAATGTATATGCCAGCTATTTACTCCTGCAACGCGATAATGCGAATATTATCCAACATATATTTCAATTAAAAGGTGGAATATCAAGGATGAAAACATCAATATGTCTCAGATCACACAACACAAAACCGTGCAATTATATAGAAGGTGTTTGCACATCAGCAAGCGAATTAAAAACAAACAGTTTAAAATTCGTATATAAATGAGATTTTAATGGCTTTCAACAACAAATGTATAAACAAAAATTTTAAAGCTTCCTTTATTGTGACGCAAATATTATCCAAATTATTTATTGACCTTGCGATTAATCAGCTATTTAAATAAAAATCAAACAGCGGTATGGTAGAATTGTATATAGTAAAGGTCGATGTAAATGTTACCTTGCGTAGCAATCCAATAACAGTAAAATATTTGAGATAATTCTTTGATTTTATTTGTTGAAAAAAAGTAAAATGTAAAAAAAAAAAAAAAAAAAAAAAAAAAATTATTTTTTCCCCTAAAAAGCACCCTGCACCATACTTGAAATAAACGCATCTTTCGTAAAATAAAATTATTTATTAAAAGTTAAATTTTATAAATTAATATTAATATTCATAAAAAATGCAAGTAATCTTACTCGTCTTACTAATCATATTATAACTATTATTAAAACTTACTGAAAGCATAGATAAATCTAATATTTCGTAAAATAAAGAAGTCTGCTCAGTATTATGATATCAACAATAATGGAAATAACTGCCATCCAAGTATTATCTAGAAGAAAAGTACTTAAAAGGAAACAAGAAAAGATGCATCATACTGTCAGAAGCAAAGATACTCATTACTTTCTTCATGCTATAAAGCTAAAAGACTAAATGGAAACTGCAATTCTGTGGCAAACGTGGACTATTTTCTAGAATTGTGAATAAGTCTGACAAAGTATTACTATTCAGAATTGAAGCCTTTATCGGATATGCTCTTATATAAATTGCATGATGCGATTTTTTTTTTCGTTTTATTTAGAAATCTGTATTACACGTTTAGTGCCTTTCTTGTCTTTGAAATATGTGCTATTTACATTGTGCGTATAGGTGCTTAAATTTTATTACCATTATTACCAGTAACCATTTTTATCACATATTTCTTTGATTTTATGAAGCGAAGAATAACCTTCTAAAATAGTGGTACCCACACATAAGCACCTGTACCACTTCTACGCAATATGTATTCAAGTAAAGTAAATATTCAGAGATTTTCGCGGTACAGTCGAAAAAAAATAGATAACACCACCAACTAACTCTGTCTCAAATCATCCTATAAAAATGCAATTAAAAAAATTGATGATACGATCGAATCGTAATAACGTCCATTAATTAATACTATACTTAAATTGTGTTAAGTGGGTTGTCTACATATAGAAACTGTACCAAACTTTAAATTCCCAGTACTAACACCTAATTTTTATACATATGTGGATATTTTAGAAAATCGTGCGTTTGGATACCAAACTTTAAATCATTTGTCAAAGTAGCTTAGGTAGGTCCGTGTTTGGAACTTTGAATGTTAAATTCATATTTAAAGGCTGCAAAACATATTGTAATGCTAGCCGCAGTTTTTTAGCATAACCCAAAAACTACTGTGCAGAATAAACTGTAAGTTATGATTAAATATTTGAAGCTAGTAGGAGTCGATTTCATGAAATTTATAGGTTGCATTTAATGTATAAATCAAAAATTCATTTCAAACATATTTAATATTTTTAAAATTAAATTTAGAAACAAATATTATTTTTTAACGGGAAACAATAAAGCTAAAGACTCAATTGATACATTGACCGAAATTTTAGAGGAAGACAATGTTAATTTTGATTTTTGTTTTGTGCTAGATTTGTTTCGTTTTATATATTTTTAAAGAAGTTGTATTAATATGTTGGCATAGTAAACCAAAATTAGTAATTTAATGCCTAAAACATGACAAGTATAATAATCAAATTTTACTTGTTGATTTCGTGTTTGGCCCGGGGTTGGTGGCTCACAGAAGGTATTCCATCTTGTGCTGCGTTTGTAGTCTTGCCAAGATGTTATGGTGAGAAAGTTCCAGGCTGAGTGTCGCTCCCGGGTGGTTCAGTTGGTGGAATGTCAATGCGCTGTACTGATGACCCGGGTTCGAGTCCCGGCTTGGATACTTTTTCACTATGTTAGCTATGCACCTATTAAGTAATTGGAATTTGATTAATGTGAATGCAAGGCGTGAGAGATTTTCTATGGAAAAATTTCCAAAGTATTAAATATGAATTTATGAAAAGTATATTACGGAAATCATTGTACATGCATTTATGCTTCTATAATGTAAAAAAAAAAACTATCTAAATTAGAACAGTACTTAGGCAGCAATAGTTGCCAGACATTTTTTACATGCATCATAGATATTCAAACATACAGGAAAAGATCGACCAGATTTTTCTAATTGTAGTGTGACTTAATTGTAAGTACGCGTGGCTAAAATATTAATCATTAGAAGAAAAGTTACGATATTCATGTAAAATATTCACTTAAAAAAGAGCGGTAAAATATTTAAAATTCTTGCACAAACATTGCTAGAAATCTTCTGTCTATATACCGCCAAAGGTTGTATGTCTCGGTATTTTTATTCATCAACAAATAATTTTGGTAAATGCAGATATTGCCTTGCAAATTTTGCTGCAATATTTTTTCAATTTTCTAGAAAATATATATTACACTGTATAGCGCCCTGCATATTTGATGCTGATAGAAAATGAGAAATGAGAAAATAAATTGAAAAATTTTCCTTTGGTGAATCAGAATTAGTTAGATTTTATTTTTTAATATATAAAAAAACCTTGAATTCTATTTTATATACACATATATTTGTATTTATTTTATTACGCATACACAATTGTATAAGAATCCTTTCCCTGAAAAGAATATAACATAGAATGAAGTCACAGAGAGAGAGAGAGAGAAAATATTGAGCAGTATATCTGTTTAATGTACGTACATATTTCAATTGTTACGTTTCTTTTGTTTCTTGAGAAGCGAGATTAACATGCACTGGCGATTGAAACTTAAACATCTAATTTAAACCGGCAGTAGTCAAGTGCCGATCTTTTTGCCTCTCATATCAATTATCGTCCTGTAAGCAATCTTCCCTTATAAATAAAACAGAGGGAATTTATGTAGCTGACCTTAAATATATCTCTTCTATGATAGTAAAGTTATATGACTTTCTAGATTTTTTTAAGTACATATTGTCAAGAAACGTAGATATTTTTCGAGCAGGCAATTACATAATTCTTCTTGAATGTTCAGTTTCATCCTTTCTAAATATTTCATAGCGCGTGAGAAAACTGACTGATTTCAGTAAAGTGCGATATTATAACTTTATTGAAAAGTAGTAGTTGAATAATTAATGAAAACTTTTTTTTCCACCAGCAAGAACCGGCGGCAAAACGACCGAACGTGACGAGTAGTGTTCTAAAAAATACGCGACTACTCTCGCGTTAATAATGAAATATTATGATTATGAAAAATTTTCATCAAAAATTGAATCGGAATTATTTTCCCGATACTATGTTTTCCAGCACATATTCACTTCCTTATTAAAGACAATGTAAGATGTATATTACAGTATTAAAAAAAGATTGTTATACTCGTATTTTTATAATACTTTTTCTTGCGTTTTCAATTGATTTCCATTAGACATATTTCCGGTATAGAATACATAAAACGTAATTGGTAATGATTGAGAAAGTTTATAAGAATGAACATGCTTTAATTATACTGCAAATATTTTTTTGCTTAAAATTAATTTGACATGAAAACGTGTAATATTTCCCATCCCTACATGTGTAGGAAATGTTCTGTTTATGAAAGTTCATTTAAGAATTGCTTGAATATCCATATGAAGATTTAAAAAAATTGTTTATAAAACATTTTATTTTTCAGGTGTGATATCAAGTTCTGATAGAAAAGGCCCATATTTTATGGTTGAACCTGATCCCAAAGTGGAATTTATGAACTCTACGGGTGCTTCAGTAGTGTGTTCAAGTCAAGGAAATCCTTTACCTTTCATACGGTGGATAAAGAAAGATGGTTCATCAGTCACAGATATGGCAGGACTCAGACATGTTCGTCCGGATGGAACTTTGGTGTTTTCACCTTTTAGAGCTGAGGAATATAGACAAGATGTGCACGCTACGATATATAGGTGCATAGCGTCCAACGTTGTGGGCTCTATATCAAGCCGGGATGTTAATGTTAGAGCAGGTAAATTAAAGTACTTTAATATAAACAATGTAAACGCATTTATTTAAATGGCATATAAAATACTCTAATGAAATTCAGAAATATAAACTGGAAGTACCACTAGCCCGTCTGTATGTTAGTGCAATTATATAAGTAATCCGTTTAGAAAAAAAAAAGAATATGTATATTTAAAAGCTTTTTTTTTTTAATTAAATATTCTAATGAAGGGGAAGAGTAGTGTGGATCTATATATTAAATATTTTCAAAAATAATGCAATCCACCATTAAAAATAAACATTTTTCTGATAAATAATGTTCATTTCCATCCAAGTAAAACTTTTGTTTTCATCACTTGCTGCTGAACGTATCCATCACCAAATATAGTTATACTTTATCGTAATTGAAATATTAAAAGGTAATCTACTTTATGGATCCAGTTATATTTCATTCTTCAGTTATAGATGTTCTTGATCTCCAGAATAATTACTTTTTCTAGAAGAATCTTGTGTTATAAAATGCTTGTAAATTCACCTTATGAAAATAGATTTTCCTTACTATAGAAATATTTTATTTTCATACAATACAAAATTTTACCAAATGTTCAACGAAAGGTTTATGTGGCACTAAATACAATATACTCTCATTGGAATGAGTTTCTCGAAAACAGATATCAAACATACTGATTCCTTCCATTTTTTATTTTTTTTTAATTGTTAACAGACTTCTGCGACATCCTGGATATTTAAAACATATTTTGTAATATAATATCGCTTTCTCCTGTACAAATAATATTAAAAAATGTCGGATAAATGATAAAGAAAAACAAAATTTTCAAGTAATCACCCCATCTCCGTCACCCTTTTTAACACTTTTCACCATAGTTGAAAAGTGTTTATAAATTCGGTTTGGCTGTCTATCTGTCGCCTGTCTGTCTACCTCTTTTCTAACTCGTAAAAATATACTTGGATTGTCAAACAATTAATATATGTTATTCAGGTTTACTAGGGCATGTTTCTTATTTAAAATGAAGTGTGTATCAATTATAGTTAATTTACAGGGACAATCAAAGTGGTACTGTAACATAACGGCCTATAAAGGGAAAATCGTTTGCGGTGTATTTTAATTATGTTAAACTATTTCAAACATATGGAAATTCATATATATATCGCTGAGGTGCACTAGAAGAACACAGCATACATACTGGACATAGAATTCATTTTCAGGGACACACAAAAGAATTCGGTAACAGTTCTGTGCTGTCCATGAACAATAATTGCTGGAAGTGCATTATCAAATGTGGTAGGCGTTTTTAAATTTAACTAATAATTTACTTATTAATTGGTGTGTATAAACGCTATAAATCATATACAGGGTGGCGCAAAATTGACGGAAATATTTGATTAGGATTTTTTAACTGTGTTATACGTTTCCTAATTGAACTACATTTCAGCATACCGTGCATTATATATACAAATCTATTGATCATATACAAAACTGCACAAAATAATTCTGATAGTTTTCGGACTATTGATGGTAATTTCTGAAATGCGGCTCACAAGTTTGTTATGCGCTTTTCAGATTGCTTCCCTAGACATAAACTTTCACATTTTTAATCGGTAAAGTTTTGTTAAATTATTATGGAAGTGTAGAAAAGTGTTTGATAATCTATGCTTGACGCATTATTTTTCGTTTTTTTTCAATGATCTTTAAGTCTTAATTGCGGTATTCCAAAATGAGAGGTGAAATAACAAAAGCATAAATCTATGACCATTTATAGAAAATTACCATGCATTGTGAAAAGTAATACCTTGAGTAATATATTTTAAGTCAATTAGGAAACTTGAAATACTAAGAAAACATTTCATCAAACATAAAATCTTCCTAATCTAACCTGTACTAAGATGGCGCAGAAACGGTGTTACTGAAATGACAGCGAAACTGGTGCGAATGTGATAGACTAGGAATGGACAAAATTTTAACGTATTATGCCGGACCTATGTTAAGAAATGATTTATGTAATCAATTATTAAGAAATCCTATGTGCGATGCACACGCACATAGGAACTCACTTGCTTGAATTATCACCAGGGGTGAGATGTGTGCTTTATTTACTACGTTATTTTATTTACGAAATATAATATGGACGTAGTATACTATGTGTATAATACTTCGTAGGTCCTTGAAATTTTCTTTCTTGCAGTGGTGAATATGACGGTCATGTCGGATTGATTTGCATTAAACAGTTGTTTATGGATCGTTTGGTTGGAGTTTGCATTGAAAATAGTACTGTATTTCACTGGGGTGAAAAACAATTTAAATAAAAATTTTGAAACACTGTTTCATACTTTCCACCTCTTAATTAATAAAGAAGCTTATTTACTGATATTGTTATAGTATATGTTTACGGCAAGTTTTGATTGTTTCCACCTGGTATTTTTTATGTCTTTTAGAAATATTTTTTGGCATAAGGCTTTTCCATCCTTTAAATGCAAACATTGTTGTTTTTGTTTTCCATCAAAATATATCTTAAACTCTACTACGCATGGTAGAATTAATAAACATATTAAATAATAATAATAATAACAAAATAAAGAAAATATAGAAGAATAAAATTCTGTTCTGATTGCCACTGGAAAAATTTTGATTGCCACTTGGTACGTTCCACGTACCAAGTTTGGCCCGCATGTTGCCGTCTATTGTATTAGAGATACGAATATAAATAATTACTGAATCATTGTTAAATAGACATTAAAAACAAAATATAGTTGAATAAAGTTTTTAACATATTAAAAAATTGCAGCTTGTGCAGTAATTGTGGATTTTAAAAAAGATCTTATTAAAAATAATAATAATATGTTTTTATAATATGTTTTTATGGATATTCCTATTGATTTGCTGGTCTTAGTTCACTATATCATATATGTTTTAAGAAAATAAGCAGCTTGAAGCATTAAATTATCACTGAAGTAAATTTTAATCTCTTTAAATGCTAAACTTCTTAAAAAAGTAATTAATGTTATTCTTTTAAAATCATTTGTTTTATGAATTCTATTTAAAACTATTTTACAAAGCAACGTAGGATATGAAACTTTTCAAGGTTTTTTTTTTCTAATTTCATACATTGCAGTTCTATATATACCAGGTGTATCAAAAAGGACCCCTAACTTTGATAATCAATAACCCAGAAATGGTGATATATAGAAACATGAAACCAGTGGTATGCTTATTAAAAAAATCGTAAGACTCTTATACGTAAATCTCAAAATTTAGTTAAAATTAGCACCGATAGATGGCGCTGAGAGAGTTAAGAATCCTTCTAAAGAGAGTTCACAAGCATAGAAAGACTAGACGTCGAAGATTTCGTCATTGAAATCTGGTCGCTATTAGCGTATAGTGAAAATAATTTCGAAAGTAGTGTATACCGTGGAAGAACGGGTATTTATTATGTTGGAGTACCACCGATTAAATCAGAGTCCTACTGCCACAAGGAGAAGTTTTCAAACGCGATTTCAAGTCGCAAAAGGCCCAGATGGAAAAACAATTCGTGAGCTTTAAAAAAAATTCAACAGACAGGCAACGTGGCCGATGCGAGTTATTTTCACTATACGAAAATAGAGGTCAGATTTCACTGGCGAAATCTTCGACGGCTAGTTTTTCTGTGCTTCTGAACTCTCTTTAGAAGGATTCTTAACGCTCTATTGGTGCTATTTTTAACTAAATTTTGAGATTTACGTATAAGATTCTTACGATTTTTTTAATAAACATGCCACTGGTTTCATGTTTCTATGTACCACCGTCTCCGGGTTATTGATTTTTAAAGTTAGGGGTCCTTTGTGAAACACCCTGTATATATATATATATATATATATATTTATTTATTTATTTATTTATTTTTTTTTTTTTTTTTTTTTTTTTTTTTTTTTGAAAATTTAGAAAAAAAGTGTTTTTTTTTTTTCTAAAAACGTAAATGTCAGTTAAAAAAGAAAAGAAAAAAAAAAGAAAAAGTGTTTTGTTAATATTGTACACGCTCTCAAAAGATAAATGAAGCAAAAGTCTGTTTTAGACGTCCATTGTGTGTGAAATAAAGCTGAAAAATTTCATTTTTGTTAGTAAATAAATGAAAATGTTACTATCCGTCAAATTCTATTATCCAAAAACCTTCCATCGTACTGAAAAACTCTATTTTTTACATTGCAAAAGATCAACATTCTTTCCTGTTCGTCATTATTAAGAAATAAATTTCTTTCCTAAAAAGTTTCTTTATGCCTTTTAAGTTGATATCGGAATATTTCCTTTTCCCATATTTCATATTTTTGCATAGATAAAGGCTTTTTTCTTGATATATCTTGTAGCAATATAAATAAAAAAAATTTAAAAGGCGTTTTTTGAATAAGATATTATTATAATGAATAGAGGAAAGTATATTCAACTAGGTAAATTATATCCAATGGTTGGAGTACCATAGTTAATATTTTGTCCAACAAAGCGAAAATATGCCGGGACAAGGACTCGAACCTGGGTACTTTGGTTTTCCGTACCAACGCTCCCCCTACTGAGCTATCCCGAAGATATCCTGGGCTGGCATATCTCACTCTTATTTGTTGGACAAGGCTACGAACTGCAGCGCTAATTTCATTCATCCGAGCTATAACTATAGCATTTACATGATGAATCTTGAAATAGCACGGAAATTCCTGTATACCATTAATTAGGTCATAATGAATAGAGGAAAGTATATTCAACTAGGTGTTGGTACGGCAAACCAATGTACCCAGGTTCGAGTCCTGGTCCCGGCATATTTTCGCTCTGTTGGAAAAAATCTCAACTATGATACTCCAACCATTGGAAGATATTATTTTTTTTTTTTCATTTGTAAAAGGTAATAATAAATTATTGATGTCTTATTGATGTTGTGATTTATTTGCCATCATATAAAATAATGGAGGCCTTTTTTGAACCTATAGATTTAAACGTAATATATAGCAAGTTTTTCATTGTTGAAGAACAATTTTCGGCTTATTATAGAGACTCTAGAATTTGAACAAATAATGTATCTACGTTCTACAAATTTTAGTAGCACTCCCAGTGTACGGTGCCGAAGTCAATCGGGCCACGAACTCCAGGTTCATTTACACAGATTTTCATTTAAAGATATATAATCAGACAAATTAATGGGTGTAAGTTTCCGAAGTCAGGGCGGCCTTCAACATTAGTTTCTTTTGAACTAGTCCCGGCATATTTTCGCTCTGTTGAAAAAAATCTCAACTATGATACTCCAACCATTGGAATATATATATATTTTTTTTCATTTGTAAAAGCTAATAATAAATGGTCTTATTGATGCTGTTATTTATTTGCCATCATATAAAATAATGGAAGCCTTTTTTTTGAAACTATAGATTTAAACGCAATATATAGCAAGTTTTTCATTGTTGAAGAACAATTTTCGGCTTATTATAGAGACTCTAGAATTTGAACAAATAATGTATCTACATTCTAGAAATTTGAGTAGCACTCCCAGTGTACGGTGCCGAAGTCAGCGGGGCACCAAACTCCAGGTTCATTTACACAGATTTTCATTTAAAGATATATAATCAGACAAATTCGTGGGTGTACGTTTCAGAAGTCAGTGCGGCCTTCAACATTAGTTTCGTTTGGAAAGATTTTTGTCTAAAAAAATCATTCCCTAATGAATTTGGGTAAGTTTAGGATTATTATCAAGCTGTTAAGATTATTAATTTAATCTATTAAGATTATTATCAAGTAATTAAGATTATTTCTAAAATGATGGGTGAAACAGCTATTTTAGCAATAATTATTTTTCTTTGGATTTTTGTACTTTTTAGTTGACTTGTTATTGCTACCATACAATTTCTTAAATTATTGTTTATATCAACAACATTTTATTTTAATTTAGAAATGAGTTCTAAACCACCTATACATTAAAAAAATAATTCACACTGTAGGTACTTTATTTTGTGTATTTTAATAAATGAAGAAATGTTATTTCTAAATAATTAATGCGATTAAACCATTTTTCTGTAGAAAGAAATAAAAAAAAATAACGAATGTATAATGGTAAAAATATTCTTTTTTTAATTAGAAATGAACACAAAAATATACTATACATATAAATATACAATTTTTATTTAGAAAAACATATTTAAAAGATACATTATTAAGCTCTTTCATAATTTCTAAAAAGTACTCACGCGTTATTTTTACTTAAAAGTGTTTTGTAAGATTTTTTTTTCTAAAATGTGTCTTTATTTAATAAAAAATCAATAAAATGCTTTCATATCCTACTTTTAGTTTATGCTATGCTTTTTGAAAGTTCATTTTTTCTCATTTTCATGATGCTTTCACCGTACTTGAGAAATATATTAATGAATACATATTCCATTTTAGTGTTCACATAATGATAATGCATCTTTTCATTTATATTTTTATTTTTATTTTGGAAAATGGAATATCATATAATAAAACAATTTTCTTCGATTACGGGGTATGCATATAATTAAAATAAATGACACATTTTAATAGAAAAATTAGACTTCCTTTTAATTAAAATATTTATTAATAATACGGAAAAAATGCCGAAACTAAATATTAATAAATATTTGTTTTCATATAATGAAATATATTATTTTTTTAAACACGCTAAAATCTACAATTAATATTTTATATTTAATATCTGTATTCGTTTAAATGATTATCAGAAAACCATATATATATACATTAAAATTCATAAAGATACAACTAAATGTAAATATATTGCTTGAAGGTGCGTAAAAACATACATAAAACATTTAAAAGCACATTAAAGTCCTTTTACGCACCTTCAAGCAATATATTTACATTTAGATGTATCTTTATGTATTTTAATTATTAAACAAGGTGAATTTGCACTGAAATTTTAACTTTTTATTGCATATATATACAATTTGCAATATAAAGGGTGTCCGAAAAGTCTGGAAACGGTCAAATAACAATATGAAAGTCCCCCTTCCAACATTGCTCCCCGGGGAGGGGAGCAACTTCAAAATCTTAAATGATGACCCACATTTTTTATTGCAGATTTGGATTCTGCGGGAAAAAATACGTAACTTTTATATTGAACATTTTCTTCGAAACATTGTAGATTGCGCTGTAATCGAAACGCTCGAATAACTCGAGAAATATACATCGTATTGAAAAACGGAAAAATGCATGTTCAATAGTTTGGAAAAATGTATTTAGGGATAGAGATAAGTTGCCATTTTTCTAAAATATTAAACACGTATTTTTCCGTTTTTCAATCTGATGTATATTTCTCGAGTTATTCGAGCGTTTCCAGACATTGCAATGGTAACGATTCCCACAGCATTGCATACGATTGCAGCGCCATCTACAATGTTTCGAAGAAAATGTTCAGTACAAAAGTATTCTTTCCCGCAGAATCTGAATCTGCAATAAAAAATGAGGGTCATCATTTAAGATTTCAAAGTTGCGCCCCCCTTTCACCTCGAGGAGACAAATTTGGGGGGGGGGGGCAACTTTCATATCCCTAAATAGATTTTTCAAAAATATTGAACGTGCATTTTGCCGTTTTTCAATCCGATGTATATTTCTCGACTTATTTGACCGTTTCCAGACTTTTGGGGCATCCTGTATCTTTATTACACTACTGTTTAACCCATTCACACAGATAAAACGGATAAGATGTGTTTTGTGTGGCAATAAAGCCCAGCAACAAGTAGTACTCGTATCTTCATTTTAATCATCATTTTTCTGTCTAACCTTATTTGTTTGGGTATTCCTACATGCGCAGCAACGGGTTTTCAGCAATTAATTTACGGATTTATGTAATGGGGCGTAGCAACACATTACATTGCAATCTCCTTGTCAGATAAAACAACAGCGGAAATCTAGCTATCGATATGAGATTCTAACACATTTGTAGTTTTATAAGGTGCGCAAAATCGGAGATAATTTCACTTTAATGACAATAATTGCAGGACATTTTGAGGTAGGAAGGTAAACGGTTTCTTTTAAGTCGATGTACGTTTGGATGACGATTAAGTTTGCCAGCCTGTTTTTGGTATATGAAAAAAAAAAAAAAAAAAAAAAAAAAAAAAACATTGTCAGAAATTCTAACCGGGCGAGCTGCTATCCGCCTGTCGCTCGCTGACAAAGTTTTGATGCTCTTTTGTAGGAATAGGATCCAATATCACATTCCCTCATTGACAATGTCATAGGCTCCATGCCTCACAAATGTTCGTTTTTTTATTCGTTTCTCATTCTATAATCCCTATTAAAACAGATTTTCTGTCAATTGATTGAATACGAGGCTAACGAAAAAGAAAGGCTACCGCGGTGCTTTGCGTGTATCTTTTTTTACAGACCGCCGGAGTCACGTGATGCTCGAATGCACCAATGCAGGTGTTCGAAAAGAGCATCACGTCACTCTAGCGGTCTGTAAAAAACGATAAGTGAAATGCACCGCGGTAGCCTGTATTTTTCGTTAGCCTCGGATTGAATATTATTGACGTTTTTCTGAGTAATTGTGTATGTTTATGTTAAATTTTTATTTTATTTTATTTTATTTTTTATTTTTTATTTAAAAAAATAATAATAATAAAAAAATAAAATAAATAAATAAAAATTTAAACTTTTAAAAACGAATTTTGTTTATTTCATTCGTGTGTGACTTATTTTGTTGTAGTTAACTATATTGGTGGATACATCTGATATAAAAGTTTTTAATTTATCTGCAATATCTATCCAAAACATATATATTTTTAAAATTTTTAGCAGTATAACATAAAGTAAAATATTATCTCCAAAATGTTTAAACACAAAACGATAGTTAAATAAATCAATTTCTTAATACCTCCTATAAAAACTATACCATATGGAAAAAAAATCATGTGCAAACAAATTACTCTCCCCTTAGAATATTAAAAGCAATGTTAAAAAGTATGTTTCGTTTCCAAATGCGTAAAGACGAGTAAATTACAAAGTATGATGAAATAATTTCTAATTCGAAAATAATTATATTAAATTTCATACATATGTCAGTACATGAAACAGGTTTACATACACCAATCATTTACTAATGTTATTTATAATAAATTATTTAAAATGCATCATTATCACATAATTTTAGAATAAATAAATTATTGTCCCCTCAGAAGAATAATAACAATCATAAAAACATGTTTATTTTCAGAAACGTAAAACCTATTGAATATCAATTTTTAATGTTATAAAGTGTGATACAAATATTCTTATAATAAATTTCAAGCATAACTGTATATAAAGCAGTCTTACATACACTTATCTTTTACAGATGTTATTTATAATAATGCGAATGAAATGTGTCATTATCACATAATCTACGTATATTAATAAAAGAAAGTTTTTGTCTCTGTTTGTGTGTGCACGATGATTAAGGAAATCTAAAGCACGTACAAGTAAGAAAATTTAAATAAGGATAGACGAAGACACGTCCCAATGCACTTGAGATTAAGATTTGGATTTTTGTATAATTAGCCAAGATATTAATTGAAAACCGTGATGTAATACTTACGAGGAGTTTCAATAGCCTTCTGTCCCCGACGTTTTTTTCTCTCCTATATCTTTACAAGTAAAAGTGGTTTTCTACACTAAAAGTACCTGGAATTTTACTCAAGTTTTATAAAATTATTTCACAACAGAATTTTTCTAAAAAACTTTTTAGCTGTGTTATTTAACTTATTTCTATGGGATTTATATTTTATTTTTTATGAATAAATTTCTGATTCGAATAGACAAATTATCAGTTAGGTCAAATGACCGGTTGTTAATGCTCCAATACCAGAGAAAAACGTCCCATTTTTCATATTAATTAAATCGCGATCAACTAGTTCTCGAAAAAAAAAGAAATAAAGAAACTTGCGAATATCTGTTTCCTTCTCGATGCGATAGTACTTTTCATTTAATAAAATGAATATCTATTATTTCAAAATATGTATATATACTTATTGATGTTTTAAATCATGTTTCCAGTTTTTTGTTTATTTGGTTATTTTGTCTATCTCTGGGTCCCGGAAGGAGGTTTAAAAAATTACTCTCGGATAGTAGGTACCCTTCTCTCGATGCTAATTTTTAGTTAAATAATATGAATCTTTACTGTTTAAAAAATATAATTTCTCGAGGTAACTTTCATATTTTCCGTTATTTTCTGTAGTTTTAAGTTATCAGCCTCGTAGCCAAAATCGAGATTAAAAAAAAAAAAAAAAAAAAAAAAAAAAAAAGAAGAAGTAGGTTTGTAACGGTGGTTTTCATAATAAATGAAAATTAGTTTATTTAAGAAAAATTAAATCATTTATATATATATATATATATCAGATCTCAGCAGCAAAAGTAAATTATATGTTGAATTAACTATTATACTAAAATAGTCTAATATTTTTACACTAGATGGCAGCAGTATAGGTTATTTAAAACATTATAACTGTTGGCAATTTAGTATAGTAATAATAATCTCTATGATATAATTTCAAATTATCGAGTAATATAATATATTTTAATTTATTAAATTGAAATTAGAGTGACTTAAATAATAGTTTTTATTTATATATATTATTATTTATTTTTTCTCCAATTTTAACTTAATAAAATGTAATCTATGTAGTTAAATAAAAACAACTGGAACTGTTGGTTACAATTTATGATTTGTAGGATTTTCTATTTAACTGTAAAATTAACCTCTTCCGTTAGATATATTTTTGTACATGTGCTGAAATTATACTAATGAATTTGGGTAAATAATTAATGTAAGAAATATATGACTTTTCTTTTTTTTTTTTCTTCTTCTTTTTCCCACTCTTATTCAAATTGTCTGTATGATTTATAATATTCCATTTCAAAAGGTCTTGTTATTCAATATTGTTTCAACGATTGTTCGGGCAAGATATGACATGATGTTTGGCATAAGCCGGTGTCATATACAGAAAACAATCGTTCTATGCTTATAAATGTGATTTCCTTGCCCTTGAAAAAGTGAATTACATTATAAGCTTTCATTTGTGTTTATACTCGTGTGGTTTTTATTTTCATCCATTTATTTTTTCTTTTTAATTTGAATTAATAATGTTTCATTTATTAGGACTACATTTTTTAATTTGTAATTTGACACGGCTCTTTGGTATCGTGGTTTCAATGTATATGGTCAGTTTCTTATGTTCCAATAGTTAAATTTTACTTAAAGTTATATATATATATATATATATATATATATATATATATATATATATATATATATATATGTAATAATTAAAAAAAAATTGCCATTTTTCCTTAGTTAAATTATTCCAAATTCTTACAATTCTAATTTTTTTTCCCTGTTTTATTCCAATTTACTACTCTATATTCATTAAATCCTTATTCTTAATTTAGCTCTATCGTTAACTCTATTAAATTCCCTTTTATTTAATTCTAAATTGTCCAAATTTACTTAAATATAAAGCTTTTAGTTATTCTTAATTTCTATCATGATCCTCGTTCATTTCTGGGTTTTAGAATGTTTTTTTTTTTTTTTTTTTTTTTGAGCCATTTTCATTTTTATTCTTAAATTATTTTCCCGCTTTAAAGTCACTTTACTATAAAATTAATCCACTCATCTCTGTCCGAACTCTTTCACGAATTATCTTTCATTGGTTGTGACGTAGCATGACGCGTCTTCTTTAATTCTTCATTGGTTCAGTGCGCGTTCTACGTCATAACTTGTGTTGTTCCGCGGGGTAACAAAAAGCAGCTGCCTGCGGCGCGCGCTCCCTCAAAATTAAGTCGTATTTTCAATTGTACACAACTCCCTGGCTGCTCGTTTTGAGAATTTGAGATGTTCTAATACTTACCCTCTATACAGTGATGATGTAGTGATGCCCAGATTTGATGGTTATGGTGGAAACTGCCCAAGAACAATACTTAATAAAGAATTTCCAGTGAAAGCTTCGTTCGTTGTATTATGGAGAAACGCCTCTGGATTTTAAATTCACTGCCGCTATGGCCGCGACGAAACTGTAACTAAAATGTACGACTGCTTCTAAATATTTATATCATCCAACAACCAACGTCTTAATTTCATTGTGCAACCATGTGAATTCTTTCTATAATCCACGTTACTGCAACTACAACATATGACGGTGAATCATCGTGATATATATATATATATATATATATATTTATGTTTAAATTCCAAACCACGGTTCAGAAGGACAAAAAAATACCCACTGATAAACGGTTTCTTTTTGCTCTCAAAAGTACATTTATTTAAAAATTTATAGTGTGAGAATAAAAAAAGAATAATGTTTCATCAGAATAAATGGTTTACTTTCATTTAAAATTTATCAACTAAATATAGCATACTAAATTACTAAAAAACATGGTTTAAGGTATTTGTAAATTAATTTTTGTTCATTTGTTCATTAAAAATTTTTAGACCTTGTTTAATCACACTATTAAATAAAATAAATCACGCATAATTACTTTAAATTCTAAGAATAATGAAATCTAGGAGATAGTATAATTGATAACTGTTATTTAGCAAAGAGATTATTAAAATGCATTATTATCATATAATTTAAGTATAAACATAAATCGACTTTCACAGATCTTTAACTGCAAAAATAAAAAAATAAAAATAAATATATATATAAGCTTTTCATTAAAAAAAAATGTCATAAAAAATGTTGAATGATGGAGATACAATGACATTACAAACAAAAAGGAAGGTGCTAAAACATTCACAAGGCTTCAATATAATTCTTAAATAAAAAATGTTTTGAAATATTTATCCTGTCAACTAAAAGCGAAGGCGATTATATTTTTTTATATAAAAAGAATGTTAAGTGGCCAAACAGAGCCACTTTTCATGGTTTTTGTTAGTACTTAAATCGTAAAGTTTCTGATATTTAAAGGAGAAAAGAGACTCAGGGAAAACTCACTTAACACTGTCAACACTGAATATCTTAAAGAATGTTTTTTATGTGATATTTTTTATGTGTAAGATAAATGCCTCATGGTTTTACTACTTCCATTTTTATATCAGCAAGTTCTATATTGACAAAAAAGTAGTTTTGCCATTCCATCGAATTACATTTTTTTGTTCTCTTTAAATTATACATCCGAGTATTCAAATAAAAAAGAATAAATACGAAAAACATTTAAAGAATAAACTGTGACATTTTTATTTACAAAAGTAAAAACTGAAAACTTATTTAAAATTCCTTATAAAAATTCTTAGTAACTTTATTTCTACAAAATATTATTTTCTCTTTTTTACCAAGAGCTAGATAAAATGGGAAAACATCAGTATAAATTTTTTATAGAGCAATTGATATTCATTCTGTTAATGATGTTTGCATTTAAATAAAGAATAGTATAAAAATAATTATGAAGTGTATTTACTTTTAAAATATTAAAATTTATATGTTATTACCCTTATTCCGTTTCTTATGGGTACTAACTTATTATTATTACTTTTTAAATTAAGAATGCGATTATAAATAATTTTAGCATATATGCGATTTTTACCAAAGAAACTATAGACAAAAAAAAATAGTAAAGATTTAAGTAACATTTTCTTTTAAAAAAATATCTTTTTGCTTATAGAGAAATGTTATACGCTCTCTCAATATTGAATATTCAGCAGTTATTTATTTGATATGCCGTTTTCACAACTAAAAAAAAAAATCTTAAATTTTGAAGCAACTTTCAACAAAATGTTTCGAAAATAAACGAAAAAGTCTTAAAAATAGGGAGAAAACTTGATAGTTGTCACATTGACAAATATCTAAAAAAAGTGTTTTGAATATTTCACGCTTAAAATATTTATTAATTAAGCGACTTGCAATTAATGAACTGACATGTTCCAACTGAATGAACAGTGTCTGGGCAGGGAGTCGATCACAAAATCTGCTGCTTAAATGGTCAATTCTCTGCCTATCAAACTACATGGACCGACAACCAACCAGCGTAGTTCACTCAGTCAATCTTTAGGTAATAGCATCAGGTCTGTTATCTGAAAAATTTCAGAATAATAAACCGAAGGTAATGGAACTCCATTAAATAAAGTTATATAAATTCACATTATTATTTTCAAATCAATCGCACTGATTGTTAAAGATATCATACACACCGACATTTTCCCAACAGAATGTAAAATTGCCCAGGGCCGGAGTTAAACCCAGAACCTCTGGAAAATGTCATATCGTATGATAGGTCTAGATGGTTATAAAATAAATTGTTACTTTACACATGCATGTATATATTTAGATTTTAAATAGTTTTAATCTCCTAAATGATTATATAGATTCTTCTTAAGGGAAGAAGTTCCAGAAATTTAGATAATATTTGTAAATTAGTACTTGACTATATATTTAAAAGTTAAAAAAAAAAACGTTTTAAATGATTTGAGTAAGAGATAAGCCCGTATTATTGAAATTGATTTCAAATGAATCATTTTATAGCTATAATCCTGTGAAAATGCGATCGTGCCTTTTGTAGATTAAATATTTCTACACCCTTCTCTCTTACCTGCCGATATTGTTAAATTTAGAATGCAGTCTGCATGATATGGACTAATTACAGTACCGCTCAAATAAGTGGAGCACTCAACGAAAAACTTCAAATTTATCTTAATACAAAATCTATAATAAAGAGACTCAGACTTAGTTTATTTTAATAATTCACATGATCTCCCCTGTTCTATCTTACTTCCTGACAACATTTGGGCATTTACTCAACTAGTTTCTTACATGTTTTTATTTTTTTTCGTCATTTATCCATATCTTGATTAGTAAAGAAATCCTAGACGTTTTTGTTGTACAGTCTTGTTTGGCAAGTTTTTGTTTACTAGAGATTTTCATTGGGTTTAGGTCTGGTGAGTTACAAGGCTACAGAAGATAACTCCTATCACTTAGAACGACGTAGATTTGTTAGATAAATGGCAAGGTGCATGTTCTTGTTGAAAATTCCCGTCTCCGAATGGAAACAATTTTCGTAAGAGTGGAACCACTCTTCTCTGGAGTAAAGATATGTACTTATCATGATTCAACATTCCTTTAACTGGAAACAATGGTCATTTTCCATGAAATGTCATACAGCCCCAAAATATTTTATTTGGGAGATGTCTTTGATGAAAAAATGTTTTCAACTGGCGACGGAATTTTCAAGTAAGATCTTGCAACTTGACATACATCTAAAAAATGTAAAAGGTCTTGGCTTAAAGTGGTATAAATGTTCTTCAATGACCTATCCTAGACTATCACTAGACTTAAAGCTGGTCGGAACATTTTGTTCAGTTTATAAGCAAAATCTAGACAAAGAGATTGTACAACTGAAACACGCCTATGATTTCTTCACTAATCAAAATATGGTTTTGGGACGATGAACTGAAAATAAATATATGAAAAACTATTTGAATCATTGTCTAAATGTTGTCAGTAGGTAACTAAGTACAGGGGTGAACATATCAACTATTAATACGAACAAAGTCTGCAAATTTTATAATAAATTATGCATTAGGAGAAATTTGCTGTTTTTCATTCAATGTTCCAATTAATTTGCGCGGTAATGTTTATAATAATTATAAAATGTTTCTTTTTCTACAAACAACGTCAATGCACTTTTGACATGTCGTCCATTATGAGTACCTGACAATGGCAACCTAGATCAGGACTTGCATTAATACATTCGATGTAGATTTAAATATTGTAAAAAAAGACTATTTTAAACTTCACATTACACTAGATTACGTCCATACATGTTTGCGTAGAAATCCTGTGATGAAATCAGAGTGGAATATCGCCTTATAATATCTTTATCTGTTTCAAAATCCCCCAAAAATTATAGTCATTTTTGTTTCAAAGGACTGTATTTGGTAATTATTTTTTACATATAGTGTACGGCCAAAATATATATGCACTGTATATGTATACAAAATATCCTTATATATTAAAAAAATATATGGAAAAAAATATTACTGATGTGTTGTTTGCACTATAAGCATTGACAGTATGCATTTTTTTCAACATAAAACAATACTAGTAAAAAGGTGCAGCTCAAAAATAATCGACAGAGGCCTCTTACTCTAACATATTACAAAAGTATGCAAATGAGGATGATTATAAAAGCACTTACCACTTGGTGAATCCGGTATTCGATTTAATTATCAAGCTTTATAATACATAAAATAAAATATCACTGAGTGAAATTTGCTTAAAAATTTGTTCATAAAGAAGCGACAATACATTCTTTTTGAAAATTCCTGCCAGATATACATCTAAAGAGGAAAATGATCTCTGGTACAAAGTACATTTTACTACTCTACATACTAAAGATTCAGTCGAATAAAAGATTCATCCAGCAGTCTTTTACATACATCCTCATTTGCGTACTTCCATCTAACGAATCTTGTTATCGCTACATACAGCTAACTTTTGAAATGCAATTATGTGTGCTGTTAAAAAAATCCGGTATCAAGACTTTTATTTTATAAATTATTAAAATATATACACACTTTATACTTACACTATATATTATAATATTTTTCTTATAATATACTGTTATACTGCATAGTACAGTATTATGAAATAAATCGTTGTTTATTACTAGAATTAATTGTAACTATATTCAACTGAAAAATCAATGAAATTCATGTGATTATATAAGATAGAAAAAATAATTTCTGAGACTGCACTGCCGGATGAATTTACTGATAAAAATTTAATAAAACTTCTATGATTCTCTTCAAAAGAACAATAAAATGAGCTGTGGAATTCGATTGCAATTTATTTCTTCCAAAATCGTTCTTTGGAAATGAGTTAGAATTTTTTAAATCTTACAAATATGTTAATAGCATAAGCATAATAATAAAGTTTGTTGGGTAGAGTAAGATCTATATGAATTAATAAAATTGAAGATTTTGAAGTTTAATATTAAAATAATAACTAAAAGATTTTACAAATATTTTTTCTTCTGTCATTTATTCGTTAATTATTCTCATTTTCTTCAAATTGTTCTTCCGTTTTCCAACATATAAACAGATTTTATTATTATTAAAATATCTTTCAAAAGTAATGTATTGCAAAACGTAAATTAAGGGCGAAAATTGTTTGTATTGTATTTGTATGATGCTTAATTACTTCACGCATACTAATATTCGTATACAATATTGTCGTTCATCGCATCAGGCAGAAGACATTGTTTTAGTGATTGTAGTTATTTGGCAGTAACACTTAAAGTAATTACGTTATGGGTACGTTAATGATACACAATAGTGTGTCGCTGGTAATCAGTTGTATTTTAATTAGGTTATACAATTTCAACTCACCAATTTCTCATATGATTAAATTAGATCCAATTCTTTACATGATATATATTTTTTAAAGGATAAAGCTCTCGAAACACATTTATGAAAATCGTGAAAATTTAAAACATTTCAAATATAAAGAAGTTATGATAGAATTTAAGTCTATTTCGCAGTAAATTAGTGTGAATAGTCCATATACATTGTGGCATTGAAGCTTTAAAATATATTAACGAGTTTAAGCTGTTACCTGTTTTAATGTAATTTACAGCTATTCTTGCATTTGGTAGATATTTACTGATTATTTCATACAAGGTCAATCTTTAATTGGCGTCATAAAATGTCGGTGCTTAAGTGTCGCCGAAGTACTGTTTTATATAACGTATAAAAAAAGTGAGATATATAAAAACAATTGAATTCTTAGATGACAATACTTATCAGTTAAATAAATCATTAATGTATAACTAAAAAATAATTATTGTTTAAATGGCCATTTAAAAAAAGTCACGTTTAAACAAAATGGAAATATATATATAACTATTGTATATATTTTGTAATTATTGATTTAGTCACTTAAATGTAGTTTCTAATTTTAGAAAGAGAAATTATATGCATGAAAATGTCTTGTAACATAATATTTAGAAATTCTAAAAATATGTACCAAAGATTCGCAAAGAGCAAAAATAGAGTTTACACGAATTCAGAAAGAAAATCTTCGCAAATATTACAGAGATATGTTGAACAAACTCATATTTATAAATCAAGCCAAGCATCAGATAAGAAAAACAAATGTGTAGTGCTATTTTGCCCTCGCAAAAAAAAAAAAAAAAAAAAAAAAAAAAACCAACAAAGTAAAGGAGCAAACGAGTAGAATAGGTCATGAATTTGCCCAGTTTATGTAAATGTTCCACCGGAAAAGTACCGATAACGGGAATGTTAACGGGCAGGCTTCTTCTTTTTCTCAGCGGGTAGCAAGTTAAATAATACGTGGTAACTAAATGGCCCCACAACGCCAGTTAAACCCTTCAGGGGCAAAGTACTCTCGTAGCTAAAATATTGAAATGATTGATTGACACCAGGATTCACGAACGGATTTTTTTTTAAATGAGTAAAAGCTTTTCCTCTCATGGACCTCATAAATTTAAAATTTGGTTATAATATATATTCTGGTGTCATTGTGGCATTTTGGGATTAAAATTAAGTGGTATATATTATATACCGGTGACCTTCAAGGGGTTAATATATATTATGTTAAGCTACTGTAAATATTTCTAATACGTTAGCCTCATTTCTAGATATGCGTAGATTAACTGTTCTATTGTGTTTCTCTCTTACCTATCAACGGTTACGGAATTTTTATAATATTTACATTTTTAATCTAGATTTTGTAATATTTTTTTTATTTTTTGATACTATATATTTGAAAATGAGACGAACACTATTCTTCTCAAGAAAAAAGGCAAAAATAACTCCTTCTTCTGTGCATTAATTATGCTGCGTAATAGGAATGCAATTATTTGTGAATATTATATATAATTAAATATATCCAGTTCAGAAACTGATAACGGCAACTAGCATCTCAAGAATTTGGGGATTTAGTGGAACAGGCGATAAAACATTTCTCGAAAATTTTCTCCCTGAATTAAAATACCATTGCTCGATATTAATTTAATTAGTAAAGTTACAACGACTTGCTTGTAGCATTAGAGTATTTACCATATTTTGCATTCTTTGAAAAGTTGTTGCTTGAGTAAATCGCTTTGAAGAGTTAATCGCCGCAAGCTTAGATATTGAACTTTCTATCTCAGTGATGCATTAGGATATATTTGTTTGAAGCATATTGTGATAAGAATTGTAATAGATCTGTCGAATTGTACAATATTTGACTAAGAAACAATATTCTTTGAACTTTGTTATTCATAAATATTCATAATTTGTTCAGCTTATTAAAAGAAAATGAAAGGCAATGCTTTCGTAACAATGTAATAATGTTGGGTACTGTTTACTGTACAACAAAGCTTCTGTCCCAGAACTGAAATTAGTTGATCCTAGATCAGATTCGTGTGCTGATTCCGAATATACTTTCCGTTTTTCTCTAGGTAGTCTAGTGTTATGGAATATTGCAAATTTAAGTTTATGCAAATATAAGCTTTTTTGTGCCATTTTATGTCAATTTTAGACACAATCAATCTCAGATTGAATTGCCTTTTTTAGATTATGATTACTGGACCATTTGTTTCAGATAAATGTCGCAGTTTGCATATTCTTAACATTTACTTGTCAGTTATTAAGCCTAATTTCATTATTTTTCAATAGTGTAATGTTTACATTACTTTCAACTTTAAACTAGTTACCACAGAATTGATTCAATGTTTTTCTAGACTAGACTTGTATGTCGATATCAAATCTGCAATTCGTTTCTTTATATCACGTCTAGATTTTGAGTAAAATAAATTGCTATTTTTGTATTGAATTGGCACACGTTTGATATAAAATGCTTTTTAGGAGTGTGTACCTCCTTGACAAACTGGTGAACAGTATCAGATTTCTATCAGGGACATAATCATCAATCGGTATAATCGAAAAACAATTGAAAAAAATCTTAGAATTTATCCTAATCAGCTGAGGTACACGCAAATTAGCATAAAAAGCATTTTTCTGCCTGTTTTTGACCAAAAAATAAAATTTCTCTATTGTACATGATAGGTAGAAAACGAACACCAGGTTTGAAATCAGCGTAAAGAACTGATTTAGAAACACATTAACGTAGTCATTTGGTATAAATATTTGAACGTCAAAAAACGTTAATAGAAAAATATGAAAAATTTGTAAATTAGACTCCATATTTCACGGTCACATGTCAGTATAATCTCGGACACAAAATTTTTGGAAAGTAAACTGGCCAGTAATCATTACATAAAACAAAAAAATCAGTCTGACAATGCTTTATGCCTTAAATTTGCATATAATTATAAAAAAAAAATGCATAAATCAAAATATGCAAATATCTCAAAAAAGAGAAAATTTAAAACTAGATTCGGAATCTCCGCACAAAAAACGTAATAAGAAACAACGAATTTTGATTTTGGAACAGAGCAAAAGTTCAAATTTATTGTCCAGTGAATCTAAGCACGGCGTAATATTTTACCTTATTGTTTATGTACAAAATAACATTTTATGCCCCTAAAACAGTTATACCGTTCTAAACGTCAGTGAAATGAATGTCAAACAAAAGACACTGCACGTAAATTTAATAAGTAAGAAAAGGAAAAAATGTATTTCATTGCGACAGAACAGTTTAATTAATTTCAAATAAGTAATTCTATTCTCTACTACGCAGAGAATAATCAGACTTAGAGATGTTTTCACAATACCTATTAATGTAAGCTGTACTGAAAACATTATTAAAGCTCTCTATTATATGAAATAGATATTACTGTGATAGTTCCCACAACCAACAATTATTAGTTGTTATAATATAGTAAACTAATTTTTTTCTCGAAATTATTCAAGTACAATTTAAAATTGATTTGAATATTTATTTTATAATTGTTTCTTTTTTAAATACAAGAATAACAAAGCTGAATCCTATACATATTGCATAAAAAAAAGACGTTATAATATTAAAAATTTAACATCTTAAGGATTTACATAGATTGTGAAAGTTTGCTTTTCTCATTGAAAAATTGAAGTTTTTTTTAACATGTTATTTTCGTTAATAATGCCATAGAAATATAAACACGTTCTAATCATTGAAGGGGAATCTTTCAAATGATTTCAAATTTGTTTAAACATTAGCAATTTCTTCATCGATAGGAGAAATTACTAACATAATCTGACAATGATTCATAAAGTAATTAAATTTCTCTATGTGTTAGGATAAATATTAAAAAAATACTTCCTAATGAAAATCCGTAATTTTTAAAATTAAGTTAGGAATAAATATACCAAAAAGACATTTATGCAGAACTGCTCTTTCTCAACAGAATGGTAATTTGGCAGACTTAATTGCAGTTATTTCTTAATAAAATAACAAAAAACAAAAATAAATCATTTTTTTTATTTCCTAATTCAGGCCCATTTCTTAAATTTATATTTAATGCTTTTTTTGAAGCGGAAATCACCCGATAAAAAAGTAGTAACTTGAAATAATTTACAAATGTGAATCATGCACTGCTAAAAACACATCTTGAAGCATCAAAATAACGTCCTCAAGTTAAATAAAAACTATAAAGAATTTAACTGTATTTCAATTTACTGATTGTTTATGATTATGAAAATATTTTTTAAGCATGGATACTTATAAAATCCATCACTATCGCGTGCAGACAGATTAAAGATGATCAAATAAATAATTAAATTAAAATAAATAAAACATGTTTATCAAACTTCGCATTTAAGCACGGAAATAATAATTAAAAAAAGCTGCTGTAAATAGTGAAATCTTTGGCGATTTCTGTGTCTCTTAAGCGCCGGCATGAGGCTAATATGAAAGTATCGCTTTTAATAAATTAAAAAAATACATATTTCAATAATATTTTTTCATATAAAACAGTTTTTTTGTATTACTAGTTGGGAACTAAAATAATATATTAAATGTAAAAGAAATATCTGCTATTATTTTAAATTAAAATCGTTTTTTCTATGTTCTGTAAATCGGGTAGTATAATCTTTTATTCCGTTAGCAAAGGTTGAATGTGTCATTATTTTTATATCTGTTATATCTATATTGTCATTACTATTATTAATAATATGACGTGCAGTTAATGCTTATATTGTTTTTCAGCTGTGATTCAATATTACGAGACTCAAGTTTATGACGTGTTTGTAACAAAAGGCAACACTGCAGTCCTAAAGTGCCACATACCGAGCTTTGTAAAAGAATATGTTACAGTCATGTCATGGATGAGAGACGATGGTCACACTATACATCCAGAAACTGCTTCAGGTACTATTTTATTCTCAGATGCTATTTTAAAAACTGACAATATTAGAGACAATTATTATAAGGGACGTTCAAAAAGAAACGAGCCGGAGTCTGGAATGTGCAAACCGGTGACAGAATGGTAATATCGCTGCGTCAGTAACAAAGAGGGTTTCCGACAAGAGCGCGGAAGTCAACATGCCTGCCGCTAGAGGGTCACGAGTGCAAGTCACGTGAATACAAAGCTAGCAGAAACATACATCAGTCATCCAACGCTCATTCGTGTTATAAGCAGTGAAATGGAGGCGTCAAAATAAGAGCGAAGAAGTGTTGTTCGTTTTCTGACAGCGGACGGTTGTAAGGGGAACGTACATTCATTGAAGAATGTCACAAGTGTACGGTGAACACTGCATGTCCCTTGCAAGAGTCAAAGCATGGCACAATCGCTTCAGCGAAGGACGGGTTTCCTTAGTCGATGCTGCACGGTCTGGAACACCAAATCTCATTACCGATGACATCGTCCAGCTATTTGATGAACTCGTTATGCCATTTTTGGTCCCCTAAAAATGGCTCTGAGGGGCAAACGATTCACCTCGGACGAAGACGTCAAGCAGTACGTGCGGAACTGGTTCACATCGCAGCCCCAGAAATTTTACGAGACAGGCATTCACCGCCTTGTGTCTCAGTGGGACAAGTACCTCAACAGCCAGGGCCAATACTTCTGAAATACATGCACAGGTTTCTGTTCCTACGCCTCCGCCTCGTTAATTTTTGAACGTTCCTAATATTTATTTAAAAAATTCGTAATACTTATTACGTTTAAATATCAACTGCTACGCGAATGTGGTAAGAATGTACAGATGTTTGAAGTCACATATTGAAACGCATGTTGTTGTTGCTATTTTTATACGGATTTACAGACTGTAAAAAGCTGTAAAAAGAGCAAGCAAATGAAAAATATCTGAAAAATGGACAAAACTGGCATGCAATAAAACACAGTATGTCTGGTATGCAATGTTTAAAAACGAAATCAGCAATTCGCGATGTGAGTGTTGGGATATTTATTCATACTTGTTATTGGAAAATTTTGTTTTGCAACTTGACCAGATATTCTATTCCCAAAAAATATTGTCCGTAAAAAGTCCTCTACAAATACTTTCTAACAGACTTTTTTTTGTTATGGTTCCAGGTTTATTCCTCAGTTTTGAATATTTGGATATTACTTTCCCCCCAAAAATAAATCATTGGTTCCATCTTTTTCTTTTTAAAAGTTCGTAACACATTAATGGCGACTAGGGCAAGATCGCATCTTTTAGATACGTGTAAATAACGTATCGGTTATTTATGGTCACCAACGGTCGGTATGCTGGTATTTTATATGTTGCATTATTTCTAAAAATACTTCGGTTAGAAACACTAACATTATTATATACATACTTTGCAGTGATGTTAAATCATTATTACCCGTTTCGACAAGTACCTTTAGCAAAAAAATAATGAGACTCTTTTTACTGTTTAATAATTGCGATATAACCATGTGATGTAAGATTTTATATTATCTTCTTTGAAATGTTTTCTATAATATTTTACGAAATAAACTGTGATATTATACTCCTGTATCTGAATGGGGCCACCCATCAAGATATTTTAGTATCAAATATTTTTTCCATCGTGTTCATTTTATACATTTTATATGTAATTAATCCTTCTACTTCATAATGCTTTAAATCATTTGAACTCTTTGTCTCATGCAGCATGCCCCAATGGAGACATTATTCCAATTAAAATCTATCATTAAATGATATTTTAATTATATTTTAATTAAAACATGAAAATACAATTTTTTTTTTTTTAAATAATGCAATTTGCAAGAATAATCCCATGGCGGGGTTTCCTGTTTAATAGACGAAAACCAACATTTGTGTTAAATGGATTTATGTGCTTAAAAATTATTTGTGAAATGTTTTTAACATTACGTTTTATATTATTTTAAGGTGGAAGGTACAGCATGTTTCCAACGGGGGAGCTATATATCCGTCGTACAGATCCTATTATAGATGGTATGCGAACTTATTTTTGTCAAACAAGACACCGTATCAGTGGTGCTATAAAGCAAAGTAGCTCATCCGGACGAGTTGTTATAACAGGTAATTAGTTATTTGAATAATTTTCATTATAAGCTTACTTCGTATAGTGTATAGTGGATTTTAAAAAGTACAATAACATTTCCGTTTTATTCTTCTTAATGTTTACATTTGAGTTTAAGATCATGAATGAACAAATTATAATTGTAACTATATATATATATATATATATATATATATATATATATATATATATATATTATCATGAGTTTTAAAAACTCACGATGTATGCACATAGTTCGTGTAAAAAATACACTATGTAAAGCAATAAAAAGAAATTATATTATAGGTCAACAGAAGTTGCGTATTTGATACGTTTTAATTATTTTGAGATAATATGCGTTTTTTATGTTTGCAAATTTATAAATTATTTTTACATGATAACGAAAGAAGAGTATTTTTTCCTTGTCATACTTTAGAAAAAATTATAACTTTTCTTTTAAAAAAGTTTAGATTATATCATTTGTTTTTATTTTTTTATATTTAATTAAGCTTCCGAAAACATTACAGACGCATCTTTATTTACACTGTATTTAAAACATAATGAGTAACCTTAACTTTATCTGTTTTAATATTATTAACATTGTTTAATTAATATATTTGCACCGATTAAGTAAAATATTTATTTTCTAAAAACATGCAATTAATTAAATATTTGTCCTAGATAAAACTGTCATATGTTACTTCATTTGTAATATTAATAGAAGGAATAAAAATAAAAGTTCTCCGTACAAAAAACAATTAATCTATGTTGCCGATAGTTGTTCCTAATAAGTGTCTCTTGCCATATCGACTTTGATCAAGATATTATTAAAATCTAAATCCATATTTCAAAGCTTGGGGTAAATATATTTTTGCTTTTTACTTCTCGTTACTCAATTTTTAATTCTAAATATTGCCTTAAAAATAAAAATCTCCACCAAATTTTATAAATATACGTAAAGAAATTTGTTATAAGAAACACATTTAGTAATTTCTACATGACTATTGCAGATAAAAAAAAATAATTTTTTAAATGTAATCTCTATTACAATATTTCGGCATGTTTTAGTCCACAAACAATTATTAAATGTTGTATTTCTATTACAAAATTTAAATGCTTCATGCAGTTGAAAACTGTATTGAGATTACACAAATATTGAAACAATATAGCGGTTGATTCATTTATAGCTGGGGCTCAAAGTTGAAAAAATTTTCACAATATAATAAAAATAATCTAGGCCAGGATTTGAACCAGGTAACTTGGCTCTCCGTGCCAATGCTCTACCATCAAGCTACCCATATGACATCAAGCTGGACACTATTTACTCACTTGTTGGTATCATCGGATCTGCCAACCCGGCAACTTATCGATGTAGAAAGGTTAGAAATGTAAACTTCATTTCCTCAAGGATATTAATTAATTAATTATGCAATGAGATTTACTTGATTCATTTGTAAGTGGCGGTCAAAGTCGTAGGGAAATTTTTTGAAAAAGTGTTTGGAAAATATTTTCAACTTGACCCTCCCCCTCCCCCTTACAAATGAATAAAGTACTTTGGGTCGAAATATCATATGCATAAATTATTAATTAATAATCATGAAATTGTCATGTGTAACATGTCTCCATCGGTAAGCTGCCGTGTTCACAAATCCGATGATACCAACAAGTTAGTGAATTGTGTCAGGCCAAATGTCATCCGGGGAGATCAGTGGTAAACCATTGACATTTATATGAAAGGTCTCAGATTCGAATACTGTTTTAGGCACTTTTCACTCTTTTGGAAAAATAGTACAGCTTTGATCCCGATTTACAAATGAATGAAGTACTTCGGGTTTAAATATCATATATATAATTCATTAATTAATATCCATGGAATAATGAAATTTGAAGTGTAACATGTCTAAATTGATTAGCTGTCTTGGTCGCAGATTAGGCTGGATGTTAACTAAGTATATCGGTGGTAGAGCATTGGGACGTAAAGCGAACGTCCCAGGTTCGAATCCTGGCCTAGATGTTTCTCATTCGGTTGAAAAAAATATTTCAAATTTCCCCTCCATCTACAAATTAATCAAGTAATCAGCGAAAGGTTGAAATCTCATATCTATAATCATGGATTATAATTTTTAATAAGTAAATTCACTATCTGTAAAAAAGACAAAAAATATCGTGTATTTACTATGTGAAAATTGTTGCTTCATTCTATGCATAATTTGACATAAAACTAATAAGTGTATATGAAATAGCTATTAGATTTTTAATTTAAAATGATTTTGACATATGATGTGTTACCGAGCAGTATCTTCTATAACACGGTAAGCCTGGGTGGGTCACGTACGTAATTTTTTTTTAAAGATTTACAGGACGGTAACTCGAAATGGTTTTGGCCATTTGTCTAACAATAATATGCATCCAGTTATGGTTATTACAATTTTCGATTTTCGATTATTTGGATATTTGTTTTACGCTATTTATAATTTTATACTCTGTGAAAAGATAGTTAAACTAAAATGTCATAGAAAAATTTTGATCGATGCAATTTAAAACTTAATTCGTTAAAACTAAAAATGAAGCGCAAAAAAACAAACAAACAAAAAACCATAAATGTATACGCACAATACCGATGTGTTTGTCAGGCTATAACAACCTCTATCCTACATCATCAACTTTAAAATCCAATTCTCAGTGTCACAGCTTTTATTTTAATTCAAAGAAAGTCATTAGGTGCGTTCGTAATTATATAAATACGTAGCACCTATTGTCGTCGCTTGGTCCGTCCGTCTGTCTGTCCGTCCGTCCGCATATAACAACGCAAAAACTACCCAACCGAATGGTTTAAAATTTAAGATATATTATCTTTGCAGAATTTTGTCGAGACATTTCAATTTTTGTAAAAATCGAATCAAAACTTTAGGAGATATTAATAAAAGTATTTATTAAGAAATTTGAATTTTTTTTTAAATCGGTGCTTTCTTGTTATAGGAGCTACCGAAGTTTAATCGTCAAGCGACCGAGATACTTATTTTATGACAGAAATTAATCTGCAGACGATATAATTCATATCACAGAATTAAAAATCATCAAGATCTGAATATTTATATAGCTAGCTATAGTACGAACGCACCTCATTTGTCACGTACAACTTCCAACTTGTTTACAAATTATAAATAAAACATTTTATATGTTCCCTGCATGTTGATGAAGACTTTTCAGTTTCATACTCAAACTATAATAAAATATTCATAATTTAAATCCTATTTGTTGGAGGTTGAAATAAAAACTAGTCGTTGGGAGTCACCGTAATACTTACCCATCATGGATATGCATAATGTAAAATATTAAAATAAAACACGTGTAAACTACTTATAAAGTGCATTGCAATTCAAATAAAATCGTGGCTTGATGACGTCACAAACTTTAAAGGCTCGATTACTGAATTGATTGAAAGAAACATCCTTATAACTCCAAAAATAATAATCCTATTAACTAGCGGTTTATTGCATCTGATTAAGCGTCAAATTTCCAATTAAAATATATCTTTGAAGTGAAATTTGGAAGAAATACAGGGTCATGAAAAATCGAAGAGTGTGGTAAATAGGATTCCAAATATCTCGGCAACTCATTATCCGATCGACTTAATGCTTTATGCAAAATTTATGTTTTTTTTTTATTGTCTTTTATATTCATTTCTTAAAGTAAACAATTTCGAAAATTTTTATATACCTTTCATCAGAACGAATATTTCGAGAATCCGAAAAAAATTGTTCCGGTTAATCCAAGTTATTGAAATGAAATAGGCTTCTTCCCATTATTACATACTAAGTACATACCAAATTGCAAGTCTCTATCTCAAATTTTTCGGGAGATAGAGCGTTTACAGACACACACACACACACACACAGACACACAGACGGACGGCAATTTTTTTTTTCTAAAAATATGTTTTTCGGAATCTCCAGTGTCTGAAACGTGTAAATCCGTCAAAATTTTTTTCGATTTTCAAAACGATTACAAGACTTACCCTATACTACGTATGATGGGTAAGTAAAAATCATGGAACCATCTTTAAAAAAAAAATTTATATCGTAAATTCAATTTCAGGGTAAAAATGACCAGCATAAATCATTCAATTTTTGCTAAAATGTAATAATATTAAAATAGGTGCAAAATCTTTTTAAACATAGAAATAATCTATAAAATAGTTTCAAGCTATCGAATAATTTAACATGATATAGCTCTAACTCAGATAACGTTCTTCTCTTTCGATAATCAGAAGATATTATCCAGAAAAAAAATATATAAAGTCGTTTATTGATGTTAATGCGAAATTAATGAGGAAGGGATAATTTTTATGTTTATACATTATTTATGCATACAAAACAATATAGAATAATTTATTTAAAGGAGTATTAATCCGATATAATCGGATTTGCAAGAATATTTTATGAATATACTTCTGATTTTATGCAGCGCATTTAGGATGAAAAAAAGACAAAGTTTTTAAAAACGCGTAATAATTCTGAAATATTTTAAATTTTTTTATCATAGTATTAAAATTAAATCTTTTATTATATATTTTTAATTAATTACGACTCAAAATGTATCTTTCAACAGCTAATAAAACGCATTTTTATTCAGCAGGATATGTAAAGAATAAACTTTTATAATTGTATCAGTAAATGTTTTTGTAAGGTCTAAAAGAATTAAATAAAATTAAATGTATTTAATATATACCTGATTTTATAAAGCAAGTTATTAACATTTTATTAGTAGTTATACCTTTAAATTATTAAAAATATTTTTTGTTTCAGCTAAAAGTTTTTACTATTGATATCAAAAAGTCGTTTGAAAGTGTTAAACATTTAAATTTTCTGTTATTAAACTTAGATGAAAGTATTTTTTTAAAGTATGCATCAAGTAGAAACAGCTAAAATTTTATTATTCTTTGTAATGTAAGAGTATTCACTAAAATACAAATACCTATGCTAATAAAAGAAAGGTGTTTGTATGTCTATGTTTGAACGATGGCTAAGAAAATCTATCGCATGTAAAAGTTTGCAAAGCAGGGAGAAATATATGAAAACGGTCCTGGTGCACCTATGCCTCTTTTTTAGCTCACAGTGCCCGCCGGTTCTGCATGTACAAACGTATGTATGTATGTACGTAACGCGATAACTCTTGATAGAACTAACCGTTTTACTTTAAATTTTGTTTATAGGTTCCTTGTGATAAGGCGCTTCCCTGATTAGTTTTGGAGGTTCATTGGTTAAGCATAAAGGGGGGAAATGCGAGGCTAACCCCCCCATAATTTAGATAAATAGGTTTTTCATGCAGAATTATCCCATTTTCTTCAAATTTTGTATATAGGCTCATTTTGGATAATGCGCTTCAGTCAATAGTTTTGGGGGTTCATTGGTTAAGTATAAAGGGGGAAAGGGGGGACAACCGCCCCCCTAATTTAGATAAATGAGTTTTTATGCAGAATTATTCGATTTTCTTCAAATTTTGTATATTGGTTCATTGTGATAATGCGCTTCTCTGAAGAGTTTTGGGGGTTCACTGGTTAAGTATAAAGGGGGAAAGGGGGGACAACCCCCCCCCCTTAATTTAGATAAATGGGTTTTTCATGCAGAATTATCCGATTTTCTGCAAATTTTGTATACAGGTTAATGGTGATAAAGCGTTTTCCTGATGGGTTTTGGGGATTCATTGTTTAAGTATAAAGGGGGTAACGGAGGGCTGTCCCCCCTTAATTTAGATAACTGCGATTTTCATGCAGAATTATGCGATTTTCTGAAAATTTTGTATATAGGTTCATTGTGATAAGGCGCTTTCATGATTAGTTTAGGTGGTTCTTTGGTTAAGTATAAAGAGGGTAAAGATGAATGTGTTTTTCATGGAGAATTATCCGATTTTCTTCAAATTTTGTATATAGGCTCATTGTGGTAAGGAGCTTCCCTGGTTAGTCTTGGGGTTCATTGGTTAAGTATAAAGGGGGTTACGGGGGGGGGTAATCCCCCTTAATTTAGATAAATAGGTTTTTCATGCAGAATTATCCGATTTGCTTCGAATTTAGTATATATGTTCATTGTAATAAAGGGCTTCCCTGATTAGGTTTGGGGGTTCAATTGTTAACTATAAGGGGGTGGGGGAACGGCGGGGATGATCCCCCCTTAATATATTGTCGATTTCTTTATTTTTCGAGGGGCTTATTTCAAATTCTTTGAAATAAGTGTATAATATACAATTAGTGTGAATAGCCTGTGAGCTCAATGCCCTCAGTTTAACTGGGCAGTTTTCTTTTTTATTTTTATTATTATTTATTGAATAATTCGCGTATTTCCCCAAATGTTCAAGTTCTACATCAAAATTGAGCCACTTATAAAAACAATCAAATTCAATCCTTTTATTCAGAATAATACATCTTGTCCTCTTTTTAGTAATATTTATTCAGAATTCAAACCACGACTTTTTAATTTCTTGCGAATTTTTTTAATCTTCATTTCTCTGAAAATGAGGATTTTTTTTTTTTTTTTTTTTTTTTTTTTTTTTGAGCTCGAACGTAACAGTTTGCAAAATCCGAGATCAATATTGAGCGATTCATATAAACTTTCCGTATTCAATCTTTTTGTTCAGTGTAATACATTTTGTCCTCTTTTTAATAATATTACTATCCATCATACGTAGTATAGGGTAAGTCTTGTCATCGTTTTGAAAATCGAAAAAAAATGACGGATTTACACGTTTCAGACACTGGAGATTCCGAAAAACATATTTTTAGAAAAAAAATTGCCGTTCGTCAGTCTGTCTGTGTGTCTGTGTTTCTGTAAACGCTCTATCTCCTGAACAAATCGAGATAGAGACTTGAAATTTGGTGTGTACTTAGTATGTAATAATGGAAAGAAGCTTTTGAATTTCAGTGACCTCGATTATCCGGAACTATTTTTTTCGAGCTCTCGTAAGATTCGTTCTGATAAAAGGTAAACAAAAATTTTCGAAATTGTTTACTTCAAAGAGGGAGTATAAAAGAGAATTAAAAAAAAAAAAAAAAAAAAAAAAACTTAAATTTTGTATAAAAAATGAAGTCGATCGGATAATGAGTTGCCGAGATATTTGTAATCATATTTCCCGCACTCTTCTATATTTCCTGACCCTGTATTTCATTCAAATTTCAATTTAAAGATATATTTTAATTGGAAATGAGACGCTTAATCCGACGCAGTAAACCGTTACGTAATATGATTATCAATTTTGGAGTTATAGAACATTTAATGTTTATGACGTCATCAAGCCACGATTTTATTCGAATTGCAATGTATTTTATAAATAGTTTACACATGTTTTATTTTCATATTTTATATTATGCATATCTATGATGGGTAAGTATTATGGTGGCCCCCAACGACTAGTTTATTTCGAATTCTCACCGCGATTTTTTTAATTTCTTGCGATTTTTTAACTCTTTATTTTTGTGAAAATGAGGAATGTTTTATATCTATCAATTTCTATTTTATATGATACATAGACATCCAACCTGATAATTTATAACCCTGTAAGGAAATCACTTCTGGGAATCAATTAAAAATATAAATAAAATGGACTGTTTTTTAAAATTAATTGTTTTATAAAGTATGCTGATTGATTTTTTTTGTAAAACACAGTGAAAAAGGAGAGGAAAATGTTCTAATGGTGTTTTTTTAAGTAACCACCTTTATGACAACAAACCGTTATTGTGACGATGCACGTGACCTCACGGTCGAGAGCTTACTTTCTTGTAGCCTCCATTTCGCTAAATATTAGGACGATTGATTTTGCGATTGTTAGATTAACGTTTTATAATGCACGATCTAAACTTCTATATTAGTATTATTATTATTTTTTACTTTTTTTTTTCTCTTTTCGTTACGTTTAGTAAATAATCTCCACTTGCACAATTTTATTCAAAGTTCGAACGCGTAGATGTCCGCGGTCCTGTTTCAGGTTGATTTCCTCACATTAGAATGTGGCCTTCCCGAGCCCGGTGTTAGAT
The DNA here is from genome assembly GCA_963931845.1 of Maratus michaelseni. Lineage (NCBI taxonomy): Eukaryota > Metazoa > Arthropoda > Arachnida > Araneae > Salticidae > Maratus > Maratus michaelseni. Next base: position 194,781,667 of record OZ007593.1, on the reverse strand, counting down.
TTTCTGAGTACACTCGTACCCGACTGGGCACAGACAATGCAGGGCTGTCCTGTTAGTAAGAGATATAACAAAGCAAAATTGGAATAATTCCAAAGCACTAGAATGGTACTAATAGTGTGTCATTAGGAATACCGTTAAAATGTTTTTTTTTTTTTTTTTTTTTTTTTTTTTTTTTTTTTTTTTTTTTTTTTTTTTAATAACAAGCATTTTTCTATTTATGTTAGGAGAAATTAAGTTACTTATTCTAAACAAATCTGAGAAGTACTACATACATTCTATACATTCACATTCATAAATAATCACTCACATAAAATAAAATTGGCCTAAAAATATTATACGAATCATTAGTTAAAACAAATCATCGCGTAATCAAATTTTTTTATGAGAAATAAATTATAAAATATTTTTTAGAGCTGTAAATTTAATTTTGTTGATATATGCTTTGAATATTTGCATACACTCTCAAAAACAAATTCTTGAAGAAAACGTAAAAACACCTGCAGGAAGTTTTCGGAACATCCCTAAGATTGTAAAATATTTTTTTTTTCTTATTTGGAGAAATTTCAGTCTTGGACATGAGAGCTTTAATAAATTTTGGGCTTAGGTTCGCGAATTTTTTGTGTTTTAAAAGAATAGGTACTTACGAAAAAATTAAATTTCTTATACGAAAAAGTACTACGCAGTACAGTTACTGGACCACCCCTGTTATTGCACGAACATTGAGATTTAGATGCGAGTACATCAGGTAATTTTTTGTTAGATTAGAGAATTTTCAGAATTTTGGGGGAAAATGTTTAAATTAAAGCCAAAATTATGTTGTGTTAACGAAATAAAACCAACAGAGAAATTAGTTCAGAACACTGATTTTTTATAGTGTTAATTAAGGTAAAGCCAGGAGAGATGGCGCGGACGGAGAGATTGCGCACATAGAGGTTCGGGGGGGAAGGAGTAGTGTGAGCGCGCAGCGACTCCTGGTAGTTGTACCACAGCAGTAGTGGAGTGTCTACTTGAAAGTGTACGTTGATTGTTTTGAGCTTAAAGATTTATTTTCAGCTTAAACGATTTCTCATAAGCTACTAATCTAGACTAACGATGCGAACATTAACGGTTCGTCTTAGTAGCGGCCATGTTTAAATAAAAGGCCGCACAATCTCTCGAACCAAAATTGGAGAGTTTGCACATCTACTACTTAGGAGAGATGGCGCATTGTTCCCATTAGTTTCCATGCTAGGAGAGATTACGCAGCTTATTGGTAAATTTGCATAAAAAGTGAAAAATGAAAATGGACTAATTTTAAGTTAAACGTGTTATTAAGTAACATAATGTTATTATGTAATCTTATCTGGACTTGCTTTTTCTGATTCTTTAATTATTTTGCCTTTAATTACTTTTTTTAATCATTTTTAAAATTATTTCCTTTTTCTGATTCTTTAATCATTAGGTTGAAATATTCACTCCTAATACAATAATATTTGTTCAGAAAAACCTTACAACAATGTCATTTAAGTATAGTTATTATTGTTAACAATTTAATTGTAGTTATTATTAGCAACAATCTCTCCTACCCATGTGAGCAATCACACCAACCCTATAAGGACAGATTGCGCAAAAAAACTTTCTTGGTTTTATTACAACTGCTCTATTAAATTGCAACATAACAAAAAAATAGCAATCGAAATGCATAAAAAACAAATGAAGTAAAAATTATTCATGGATAGTTTAGCAAAAATTATATATTTAGATTTTTTATTGTTATTCTTTTGAATTGTGCGCAGACTCTCCTAGTTTTACTTATATATATATATATATATATATGTCTCTAAGCCCCGTTTGAAAATTAAATGGCTAATTTAAGATAAATGAATAATTAATATTTTACACATTTTTATATAAATCTTGACCAAATAAACTGAATGTAGAAAAATAGTACAATACACTTATTGAAACATAGCAGTTTAATCTCTCTTTATTACATGGACTATGGTTTTGACATAAAGTATTAAAGCTGAATGAAATGAACTTATCTTTTCACTTATGTTGAACTTCTAGAATGCTTGATTGGTTTGTGAGAGTGTACAATGAGTCAATAAATTCTTCAGAAAATTAGATTCATTGTGAATGTGACAAATATGCCTGCAGAAACTTTCGATTACATTCTGGACAAGAGAAGCTTCCTTTCTTCAAATAAAGAGAATAATTGTCCAACTGTAAATCTTCATTATAAGTCTTTAGAAGGAGTTTACGAGTGTTTGGGAAAATAAATACTCATCTTTAATTAAGAATATCTAAATGCATTTTTAATATGTGAGTTTGCGTATATATATATATATATATATATATATATATATATATATATATATATATATATATATATATATCTGAGAGAGATAATAAAAAATAATGCAAAAAACTTGCATAAAGTGTGGTAGTAAGGTAACAGGTAACACTTATTTTAAATAACAATTACAATATGAACAGCTGAAACAGTGTAACATAAAAATATTAGTGAACCAAAAAACCATTGGGAATTCATTGTATAACTCAATAGAAACACAGGCGAAGTTGTCATCAGTTGACATGTTTATCTGTATAAAAACCAGGGGCGTCTCCTCTAATCGCGCACATGACTACGCAAGCATTCCCCTCCTCGGGCATCCCGAAAAAAATCCGACGAAATGAATTAGCAAATTAAATAAATTAATATTAAACACATTTCTATTTTTTTTTCATACTTTCCATGATTATCTTAAATAAACCCTCCCCCATCTATCATAAATTCGTCAATTCAAAACGTTACTAAAATAATGCAAATTTCGAGAAATATCAAAGGAACGCACGCGGTCTTTCCAGGTTCGCACGTGCGATCAAAGATATTTTCTTTGAAACCAGCTTATACTAGCGAAAACAGCAAGGGTATTGTGAGTAAAAGGCATCGCACCTGTATTTTTATTCTCACACCCAGAAGTGTGCACATTTTTTATTAATTTTGCCAAAATAAATATGAAACTCAAGGTTACAAATTAGATTATTATCTATATACGTATAAAATTTTTATTTACAACCATAATTAACAGTATATTTATAATCTTGCTAAAAAAGTAAAAGGTTTGCAAATGACACTCGCTAAAAATTAACTCTGCATTTCTATAGCTCATCCTCTCTAGAAAAAAAAAAAGATAAAAATAAAAAATAAAATAATAATAATTCAAACACTTCTTTTAAAACATCATACAATATCTGTATTGAAATATTAAAAAATATATATACAGGGTGATTTTTTTTAAAGTTGTGAAAGTAAAACCCTATAATAAAAGAACCACTGATCCAAATGACCTGAAATTTCACCAGTATGCTCCCAAAGCAAGGGGAATTTTTTAGGCGTGCTTAAAAAAAAAACTTAAAATTGCACCGACAGATTGCGCTGTATATGCAGTAAAGTCGGAAGACGAATTTGCGCATGACACACGCACATTGGTGATAAAAAAGTGAAGTACGTACAGCTCGTGTTCATTATTCTACAGATATTCTCGCAATGACTGTGCCATTGTCAGACTGTGCGTTGTTAGTGAAACTGTATTTTGACAGCGCAACAACTGCTCTTAGGAGATTTAGGACACTTAAGAATTTAATAAAAGGTCCAATGACGACAGAAGACCTACGGAATATGGT